>JAZGQO010000006.1:42815000-47815000 GCA_036850965.1 Patella caerulea | reverse complement strand
TTAGGTTTAGGTGTAAAACTATTGCAAACACATAGCTACCTTGATTAATTTATTGGCCCCAATAAATTGTCACAACACCACAGTTGTTTCTTAACACCTATAACTGATTGGGCCAATAAATCAATCAAGGTAGCTGATGTTGCTTTACACCTACATCTATGGCGTGTATTGTATTCTTGTCTTGTCTATTTCTCTGATTATAATATCATAGTTTGGACTGGTTTTATTTTCGTATTAAATAACATAAATTTTAATTTTTACAAATTCGCTGATAGGAAATACTGCTAATAACTATCTTGAAAAAAACACGTTTAGTAAACGAGGCATTTTTACCAAGCCTCGTTCTGAACAAAATACCTCGTTCCAAAAACGGGGCAATTAAAAAAAAACTTGTTTTGGAACTCCAGACAACGAGGCATTTTTTTTACCTCGTTTGGACAAAAATGCCGAACGAGGCAATCTGCGGTTTATAGTGCAAGGTTACAACAAAACATGCAGGGATTACAGCAAAATCATACTGGGATTACTGTAAAACATGCAAAGATAACAGTAAAACATACTATGATTACAGTAAAACATTAATGGTTACAGTAAAACATACTATGTTTACAGTGAAACATACTACGATTACAGTAAAACATACTATGATTACAGTAAAACATACTACAATTACAGTAAAACATACAGATTACAAAAAGCATTAAGGATAACAGTAAAACAAGCAAGGATTAGCACTAATCTACTTTTAAAAATGTGGGAGTTACAGATTACAGTAAAACATAATATGATTACAGTAAAACATACAGATTACAGGAAAGCCTTAAGGATAACAATAAAACAAGCAAGGATTAGCACCAATCTACTTTTAAAAATGTGGGAGTTACAGATTACGGAAAGCCTTAAGGATTATAGTAAATCATGCAAATTAATGCATAGCAAATAAAGTATACCACAACCTAACAAACTGTAATTTTTGTTTATAGGTACACTAACCAATTATGAATGACAATGCTACACCAAAAGCATTGATAATATTGCAAAGAGCTGTACTTGTAGTTCGTTCATGGGCTGGAAACCATACAGCTGAAAGTGCTGGTCCACCCCCCATACCCACTGGTCCAGAAAGTCCACACAAAATTTGACCCAGATGAATTAACCTACAAAAGATTAACCAAGTGTTGAAGACAGACATGGATATAGTGACTAGTTGTTCCTGACAAAATGTCATACACAATTGATAATATGACCGAAAACATGTACTGATCTAGAGAAAAATGGAGTTAAAGTTTAACCGTTAAACATCCACTTGACTCAGACTAGGCCATTTCATAACTATCATATGGTTCAACTTTATTTCAATAATTCACTTGTGGTTAGGGGTCTTTGGAATTATGAGGTTGGACTGATGAGACTATTCCTTGTCACGTACAAGTAGATTATCAATATCACAGCTTGACTATAAACATGGCTGAAGTGGGAATTGGGTAACCACAGAAGCATTGGCGCAGGATGTTATTTTTTTTAGCCATGCTGGCTTGCTGGAGTTTTGTGTGGTAGTGATACCAACCTATTATAAATGCACTAGCTATGCCCATATTAGGGATAAGAAATGCTATTGCTGTGGCTGTTGTTCTCTCTGAAGGTTCAAACCAGACGGCAGATACAGCTGGAGGTCCGCTCATGGCAACCGGCCCACCCAAACCAACCAAAAATTGACCAAAATGAATTAACCTGAAAGTTAAATATTAATAAAGACCCAGTAGCCACAATTAAGGCCAACCCAATTCAGTTCTTCAAGGTTCTGATAAATAAATATGATAAGTATATATGCAAGAATAATAAACAAACTTTAGTTTAAAATTTCAATTCTTAAATTAGTGAAACAAGAAGAGCAACTTTTTGTTTTTAGCCCACTTTGAGCAATATTTTGCTCGACTTGTTTGTTTCATAAATGTTTTGTCATTTATCTATTATTAAATGATGTATTAAAACGAACACTACTATCAATTTTTTAAAACAAAATTCTATTATTTCTAAAAATTGTTGGTCCGAGTGGGCTATCAGAGTGGTCCGAGAGGTCTGGTTATGTGGTCCAACTTCTATGTTTCAATATATAAATACATAAATAAATAAACTTCTGGCAAGAACTGGTCAATAGAATATGTTTCGAAATTTCTTCTTTTAATATGATCAATGTTAATTATTTAGCACCTGAACTACCTGAAAATGCCAGAAACTACTGCTGCCTCTAGTGCTTTAAACCACAGAAGTCTAGTGGATAGATGTGAACTGTTTAAGGAGAGCATACTTTTTCCATTACTCTAAACAGTTTGAGATGATCTTGGAAGCAGTAATTTTGGGCGGTTTCACAAATGTATATACAATTTTATTTTTATCAATTATGTAACAATACATACCATGTAGACCAGGGTGGTGCTGATGTAATACAACGAACACCAGCTCCAGCTGTCACCAGAAAACAACTAGTCACAGCAGCAACTCGTAAACCTGTTATTCAAAAAGAGATTAACGTGAGAGAGCGAGAGAAATAGAGTTTATCGTGCACTTGACACAAACTAATATATGGTTCAATTTTAGTTAAATAATTCACCAGAAAACCCAGAGAAAACCCACTAGTTTAGGCATGTCACTTATTCCTAGTCATGTACAAGTGTTTGATGGATTAAACCATGTCAACTAACTAATTAAGTGAGCAACTGTACAAGTTAAACACTATTGGCAACCAAGCATCTCATATACTATACAGTATATCATCACTACTGGTCTACTATACACATGTTCAGTACTACAATAACTTACGGCGAACCTGGAGATTGGGTTTGATCACTGCATTGGCTGAGAAAGTTCATCAAGATTTTCTAATGTGGCTTCTCTTTGTCAGTGGTGCAGGACGGAAGAGCCTGACAAGTACAGCTGTCTAGTCGTTTGGATGATACGAAAAACCAAAGTCCTGTGTACACATTGGCATGCGCGTAAAAGATCTCTTGACAGTTGGAATTTGATATAAGAGTAGACCATAGTGCCGCTGCCCAAGCAAAATTTCCCGCATAGCACACTGCATGGCATTTGCCCGTCTTTATTAACAAAGAGACTGGTAGTGGGCAGCCATGTTATGACGTCTCTATATTGAAGTCAGAATAGCGTAGTATTGGAACCAGTTTGAGATCATTTAGAGCAGGTTATCCAGTATTCTGCCCAAGTGAACAATCGAAGGAAGATAACTCTGTTTTACTGTTTATTACCTTTAACATCAATCATCCATGAGAAGAATATACCACTAATAAGATAGGCTATTGGACCCCAGTTTGATAGCAAGGCAATATCACCATCATTCCATCCAAATGCATCTTTCGCAGAATCCGAGATTGGTCCCCAAGTGTTCCAGATTCCACCTTGTGCTGCAGCAAAACAGGAAAATAGCAGCAAGATATACCATCTTCTTTTGTATACCTAGATTTTAAAAATAAATGTAAAAATTATCTCTAAAAAACGAATAACCAAAAGCCATCACTCAAAATAGAACTAACTAACATTTACAGGCAAACAGTCTTAAGGAAGCTGTGAAATGACGAATTGTCTTCCCTCTTAACAGCACATCTTTATGGAAAAGTTCTATCATTACAACAACTTCGCGCAAAAGTTTTTGAGCAAAGTGAACGAACTGAACAGAACCTGTCATCGAGTTGAACATTCCAACTTCTTCCTTTTGCTCAAAGTTTTGCAGCCAAACAGTCAACCAGCAACACAACGCATGCTGTTGCAATCCATCTAACAACACAAGAAGACCAGCTTCGATTTGCTCATTACAATCGGCAGCTTCTGAATATTTCCATGTTGCCGAGTATAAGATTATTTTCCCAAATCCTTCAACTTGTCCAAAATGTAAAACTTTTGTAAGCAACCATTTTTTTGATTTTGTCAAATTAAGGAAAGCTCTTTTCAGCTCAATATAGGAAATTTCCATAATTTGAACACAAAATACTTTTACCTTAATTTCATGAGTTCTTTCGATAATAACATCAGTATCATTTATACTTTCTTCACCTAAAACATTTTTTATTTGTTCATCCCGTTCGTCTTTATTTATAGATGAATACTGATGGTGTGATGTCACATCTTCATTATCAGATGATAACAGCGCAGATTTCTCTCCTTGTTGGTCCATTTTTAATTAACTGTGCTATCAGTAATCATATGTCCTTGACATCTGAAATAATAAAAATCTAAATCTAAAAGTAGATCAAAATGGAAATCAAACTAGAATAAAAGTTACTGGGTTGTCACCCTTATTTTGTTCTTTTCAATTTGCTTCATCAGGTTGGGAGTAAAAGTTTAAATTTTCAAAAATTACAGGAATGGAATGAATTGCTATGGGCTTAAAGGATGTATATATGACTCTATATTTTGGAATCTTGCTTGAATTATGTGAAAATGGTTCTAAAAGGAATGAAAATTAAATGAAATGGGGTTTAATGTCCTACTATTCTGCTCCGACTGGGCTAATGAAGATGCAAGTAAGGAAATTTGGCCAGGAGAGGCAAGACGCGCTACAGCCTACCCTTATAAAATTGCATTTTAACTGCCAAGAGTTCTTTTACATGAATCCCAATGTCTTCATGGGACATCAGATTCTTTCCCCTCCTAATGATTATAAATGTACGATGTTCTTTGTTAGGCCATCTGACTTGCCAAGAGGGAAGCACACCAGAATATAGAGACCAACATGTGGACTTCCAGATGAGAAAGCTAACATCTTACTCTCTGAACCACCATGGCTGTTATTTTCAATTTGATGGATCTAGGATGGGAGTATAGAAGTGTAAATTTAAAAAATTATAGGAATGGAATGAAATGCATTGGGCTTATTAAACTCAAGTCAAAACAATACTTCTCACTTGATTTAATATACACTTGTTATTTATTGCTTTCAATGTCTGTGTAGTTTATGTCTTGTCCACAGGTTTGTCTTATTGGTTTTATTTTTGTGTTAAGTAGACCTCACTGATTAATAGGGCAACATTCATTTCAATGGTTACTGGTGCAATTTGAGGACAGAATTTTGACAGGGCAGCAGTTTCAGTTCTTCAACATTGGCAGGGCTTTCTTGGTAAATATTGTCCTGGTTAATCTGGATACAAATTGTATCTCAGCACTTGAATTTCAATACATTTTGTGACTGCAGTGGCACAATTACAATGTCCGTTATCACCGACAATGATCTAAAAATGATCTTTGTCAAGGCTAATTACATGTGCTGTAATTTTAATTTACACTGTAACATATATCGGTTGATAATTGTGGTCTGTAGTCGTACCACATGAAATGTGTGATAAACTATAACACATACTTATGGAATAACAGTTACTGATTTATTTAGGCGACGTTTCGAAGAGTATTCTCTCAACGTTTTCAAGCAAACGTTGCTTGAAAACGTTGAGAGAATACTCTTCGAAACGTCGCCTAAATAAATCAGTAACTGTTATTCCATAAGTATGTGTTATAGTTTATTGCTCTTTCCAGTTACTAAATGCCTCTTAAAGATTATGAAATGTGTGGTAACCCTATGTCTCGGAAACCACTAACCGGAAGTGGTCGAAACTGTGCCTACTCTGAGATATCATTAATGTAATTATAATCTGCAAGTTTCATTGAACTTGGTAGGTTATTGTGATCTGCAGCCATGCCACATTTAATATGTGGTAACCTGATATCTCGGAAACTGCTAACCGGAAGTGGTCCAAATTTTGGCGACTTCGAGATATTATGATTGTGATTGTGACAGAGTGATATTTTTAATATAAATAGTCAGTTGGTTTTAGTTATTTTAATCTGCACTTAATATAAACTAATAATGGTTGTACTATCCCTTTAAAGCTGAACTCCGGTTACAAAAATACTGAAATAATGTAATAAAAAAAAAGTTAACGCCCGCAAGCCGCCATACTTGTTTCCAATTTGTGAAATAAGTATGGCAGACATGGAGGCTTATGACCTGGAAAGGTTAGCCGATCTCACTTCCAGTTTGTTTCTCGTCAGCTAGCTATACACATCCGGCTTTATTCTCTTCACACGGTTCACTGATTGCTGTATTTCCCCCCAACAGTATACCAAATTATTGAAGATTGCAAAATGTCTGATCAGGTAGGCCTGTAAATAATTATATGAACTGTGTCTACTACAATATAGCCTAAGCTTTACTCCAAAGCAAAAGATGCAACCAGATGTCTTACCCAACCTGTTTTTCAACCAAAACAAATCACCTATACAAACTATTAGTATTGCCTTCTTCGTGTGTTCCATGTTGAATAGTGTTCATGAAAACGACCAAGGGACATAACTACATGTTTGGGATGGCTCTCATTGGGGAGTGTTTGACAGTGCTAAATTGATTGATGTTATGTTTTTTTTCTCCATTTTACCAACGTGTAAGAAATTGATATTGTAGTAGACGCAGTTCATATAATTATTCACAGTCTTACCTGATCAGACATGTTCAATCTTCAATAATTTGGTATACTGTTGGGGAAAAATGCAGCAATCAGTGAACCGTGTGAAGAGAATAAAGCCGGATGTGTATAGCTAGCTGACGAGAAACAAACTGGAAGTGAGATCGGCTAACCTTTCAAGGTCATAAGCCTCCATATCCGCCATACTTATTTCACAAGTTGGAAACAAGTATGGCGGCTTGCGGGCGTTAACTTTTTTTTTATTACATTATTTCGGTATTTTTGTAACCGGAGTTCAGCTTTAACCCTATCCTATACTGTCCACTCTGTACCTGTCTGTAGTGAGTTCACTCACTACATCTTCAACTTTAACCCTTGTATTTGTCTGGTGAGTTGTTTTCTAAAGTTCCCTTGGAGACATTCATGCTATAGATTTTGTATGAAAAGGTAGACCTTTTTCCCTCTCCTTGGTAATATAAAGTTTATGGTATACCTGGTATTGTGTATTTATTAGTTAATAAGTTTAAGTATTAATAGATGATAGTATTGAAGCTTCTTCAATAGTGGTTTGGTGTGCTGTGACAGTTTATATTTTATCAGGTATGTTTATTATAATATTTGGGTAATTGGTCTTTGTTTTAAGGCGGCAGTCATATTGAATTTCTTTAAAGTATAAGTTGGTTATTTGAAATGGGATAAGATTACATCATTACATCAGTATATAGTTAAAACATTATTTAAAGTATTCCACTTTAAATACTCATACATTTATTTACATTACATTTCATTTACAGTATCCCAACGTTTAAAGGTCTTTCACCTTTATACCAGTTGACAATAATTAGAAACCCCTCTTTAGGGTAAGCTATATAAGTTTTATTATTTAAGCTGTAGTAATTAGTATAATTCATACATTTACGAGTATATAGCTGTGTTCATTTAAGAGAAGAGCCATATATATTATACATATATGCTTTTATATAATCGTTATTATAACTTTTAATACATGCTTTGATACTGTTTTTATTATACTTTGTGCTTATTATGTTATTTGTATATTTGCAGGGTTTTTGTTGTTAATAAAGTATAGTACCCTTGTGTGGTCATTTACACCCCGGCATTTGACCCCCTTCAACATTATCATATTCTGTAAGTTTCATTGAAATCGGTTGGTAATTGCGGTCTGTGATCGTGCCACATGAAATGTGTGGTAACCTGATTTCTTGAAAACTGTTAACTGGAAGTGGACAGAATTTTGGCTACTCCGAGGTATTATGACTGTTGTCGTATCCTGTAAGTTTCGTGGATATCGGTTGATAATTGTGGTCTGTAGTGGTGCCACATGAAATGTGTGGTAACCTGATATCTTGGAAACCACTAACCGGAATTGGACGAAACTTTGCCTACTCTGAGATAATATCAATGTCATTATAATCTATTTTGGCTTCTCGGGGATATTATAATATTGATATTATCATATTCTGTGAGTTTCGTAGATATTGGTTGATAATTGCGGTGCGGAGACGTACAAGTGTAAGTATTAAATAGCCCCCGATTCGAATTGTGTTACTACATGTGGCAATTAAATAGCCCCAGACAATGCATGGAGACTCATGACATTCAATCAGTTTTCTTTTGAATAAAGTAGGCTATAATGTACTCACCTTTAAATGCGCTAAGCTAAATAAAATGTATAAATCATATCTATCTATTATGCAACATACGTCGTGAAAAAAACACTCTCACACAGCTGACATTAATTTGTTGACATCACATGACTGGAAATGTCACATGATAGATCATGTGATCAAGAACTCCAAGAAATGCAATTACCCCTAAGTACCACAAGAATAGTCAGTCAGCAAATTCGGTCGATGGTTGGGTTAAAATTTGGGAATAGTTTGTTTGACGTAAATAAAAAACGCACTAACTCAAATTTCCTGAAATCGTTTTTGTCTATTTTGTTTATTTTCACCGAAGTTCAAATCTGACAATTGAAATCAAAACTTTATTGAGATTTTTCTTCAATAGCAATCCCCTAAACAACCTGTTGACCACTCTTAGCGAGTAAGGTCATCAAATTCGGGTTAAAGGTCAACGACTGACGTCATCGACTGAAAACATAAACATAAACAATGGCCGTGCGAGAAACAGCTAGTGTTGTAGTCTGTGTCCCATATGCTTCATGATACAGCGAGCACCTGCAAACCATTCGGCCATCAACCCCACCCCCATTACTGAAGGAGTCAGGTGCTAGGTAGGGAAGGGGATGGGGAAGGTCTTATCATTCTAAACATCAGTCGAATAGCTCAGTCGTATAACTCAGTCGTATAGTTCAGTCGTATACTTCAGTCGAATAATCCAGTCGTATAAACCAGTCGAATAATCCAGTCGTATAAACCAGTCGAATAAACAAGTCGCTCAATATAAGCAGCGGTGGCAGTGAACTAAGATTATATTTTATCAATTCATAATTCATGCTCGTAGCCATAGCTGGCTGAAGGAGCCGGGGGCCAGGGGCCTTCCCAACTAGTTTCAAGTTCGATTTTACGGGCAAAAGTAGTTTGGTACGTAAGGCATTCAGACCATAGCAACACTATAACTGAAAGAGAGAGAGAGAGAAAGAGAGAGAGGAATGTGGTTTAACGTCCACTCGACACAAACTATGTCATTTCGGGACTAACATATGGTTTTTTAATTTTATTTCAATAATTCGCTTGCGCGTAGGGGTCTTAAGCAGTTGGAGGAAACGGGAGGACCCGGAGAAAATCCACGAAGTTGGTCAGGAGACCCTTCTCCTTGTCACGTACAACCAGGTATTCGAAACCACGCCAGTTGACTCAATGACAGGCTTCATGATACAGCAAGCACATGGAAACCGTTCGGCCATCAACTCCCACTCCCACCCATGAATGAAGGAGTCAGATGCTCGGTAGGGAAGGGGGACGGGTTGGGGGAGGTTTTCATTAGTCTTAACATCAGTCAAATAGTTCAGTCGTATAATTCAGTCGCATAGTTCAGTCGTATAACCCAGTCGTATAATTCAGTCGAATAATTCAGTCGTATACTTCAGTCGAATACTCCAGTCGAATAAACCAGTCGTATAATCCAGTCGTATAAACCAGTCGAATAATCCAGTCGTATAAACCAGTCGAATAATCCAGTCATATAAACCAGTCGTATAAACCAGTCGAATAAACAAGAGAGAGAGAGGGGAATGGGGTTTAACGTCCACTCGACACAAAGTATGTCATTTCGGGACTAACATATGGTTTTTAATTTAATTTCAATAATTCGTTTGCGCGTAGGGGTCTTAAGCAGTTTGAGGAAACAGGAGGACCCGGAGAAAATCCACGAAGTTGGTCAGGCGACCCTTATCCTTTTCACGTACAACCAGGGATTCGAGACCACGCAAGTTGACTCAATGACAGGCTTAATGGTACAGCAAGCACATGGAAAACCTTCGGCCATCACCTCCCACCCCCACCCATAAATGAAGGAGTCAGAACCTCGAAGGGGGAGGGGTTGGGGGAGGTTTTCAATAGTCTTAATATCAGTCAAATAGTTCAGTCGTATAATTCAGTCGTATAGTTCAGTCGTATAACTCAATCGTATAGTTCAGTCGTATAGTTCAGTCGTATAATTCAGTCGTATAGTTCAGTCGTATAGTTCAGTCGTATAATTCAGTCGTATACTTCAGTCGAATAATCCAGTCGAATAAACCAGTCGTATAATCCAGTCGTATAAACCAGTCGAATAAACAAGTCGCTCAATATAAGCAACGGCGGCAGTGAACTAAGATAATATTTTATCAATTCATGCTCTCTCTCTCTCTCTCTCTCTCTCTCTCTCTCTCTCTCTCAGCTATAGATTTTAAGGGCAAAAGTAGTTTGGCGAGTAAGGTATTCAGACCATAGGGAGAGAGAGGGAGAGAGAGAGAGAGGGTGAGAGGGAGGGAGGGGGAATTGGGTTTAACGTCCACTAGACTCAAAGTATGTCATTTCTGGACTAACATATGGTTTTTAATTTCATTTCAATAATTCGCTTGTGCATAGGGGTCTTAAGCAGTTGGAGGAAACAGGAGAACCCGGAGAAAATCCACAAAGTTGTTCAGGCGACCCTTCTCCTTGTCACGTACAACCAAGGATTCGAACCTTCGGCCATCACGTCCCACCCCCACCCATAAATGAAGGAGTCAGAAGCTCGGTAGGGAAGGGGGAGGGGGTGGGGGAGGTTTTCATTAGTCTTAACATCAGTCAAATAGTTCAGACGTATAATTTAGTCGTATAGTTCACACTATAAACCTCAGAATGTCTCGTTCGGCATTTCTGTCCAAACGAGGTAAAGAAAATGCCCCGTTGTCTGCAGTTCCGAAACAAGGTTTTTTAAATTGCCCTGTTTTGGGAACGAGGTATTTTGTTCAGAACGAGGCTTGGTAAATATGCCTTGTTTACTAAACGTGTTTTTTTTTTCAAGATAGTTATCAGCGGTATTTGCTATCAGCGAATTTGTAAAAATTAAATTTTATGTTATTTAATACGAAAATAAACCAGTCCAAACTATGATATTATAATCATGATATGATAATATAATCATTAGTAATATCCATATGTCTTCCTAATTAAACGTTTTAATTAAATTTTAATATATAAAAAATAAACAGGCGTATTAGAAATATGAAATGAAATTTTATGCTTTTTTGATTAATAAGAATGGATTATTTATTTGTTTTACTTAGATTAGATAAACACTAATTTGTTGTCTGCGATATCAGTTAGCTGGAGGTGTAAAACAATTGCAGACACACAGCTATACCTTGATTAATTGATTGCCCCCAATAAAATGTCACAACACCACAGTTGTTTCTTAACACCTATACCTGATTGGGGCAATAAATCAATCAAGGTAGCTATGTGTCTGCAATAGTTTTACACCTCCACCGATGGCGTGTATTCTTGTCTTGTCAATTTCTCTGATAATAATATAGTTTGAACTGGTTTTATTTTCGTATTAAATAACATAAATTTGAATTTTTACAAATTGGCCGATATACCGCTAATAACTATCCTGAAAAAAAAACACGTTTAATAAACGAGGCATTTTACCAAATACCTCGTTCCCAAAAAAAGGGCAATTTAAAATACCTCGTTTTGGAACTGCAGACAACAAGGTATTCTTGTCTTGTCAATTTCTCTGATAATAATATAGTTTGAACTGGTTTTATTTTCGTATTAAATAACATAAATTTGAATTTTTACAAATTGGCCGATATACCGCTAATAACTATCTTGAAAAAAAAACACGTTTAATAAACGAGGCATTTTACCAAATACCTCGTTCCCAAAAAAAGGGCAATTTAAAATACCTCGTTTTGGAACTGCAGACAACGAGGCATTTTTTTACCTCGTTTGGACAGAAATGCCGAACGAGGCATTCTGTGGTTTATAGTGTCAGTCGTATAGTTCAGTCGTATAACTCAGTCGTATAGTTCAGTCGTATAATTCAGTCGTATTCTTCAGTCGTATAATTCAGTCGTATACTTCAGTCGAATAATCCAGTCGAATAAACCAGTCGTATAATCCAGTCGAATAAACCAGTCGTATAATCCAGTCGTATAAACCAGTCGTATAATCCAGTCGTATAAACCAGTCGAATAATCCAGTCGTATAAACCAGTCGAATAAACAAGTCGCTCAATATAAGCAACGGTGGCAGTGAACTAAGATAATATTTTATCAATTCATGCTCGTAGCCATAGCTGAAGGAGCCGGGGGCAGGGGGTACAGTTCGGGGGCCAGGGGCCTTCCCAACTAGTTTCAAGTTTGATTTTACGGGCAAAAGTAGTTTGTCAAGTAATGTATTCAGACCATAGCTAAGCTATAGCTGAAAGGGAGAGAGAAAGAGATAGAGAGAGAGAGGGAGAGCGAGAGAGGGGGAGGGAATGGGGTTTAACGTCCACTCGACTCAAAGTATGTCATTTCTGGACTAACATATGGTTTTTAATTTTATTTCAATAATTCACTTGCGCGTAGGGGTCTTAAGCAATTGGAGGAAACAGGAGGACCCAGAGAAAATCCACGAAGTTGGTCAGGCGACCCTTCTCCTTGTCACGTACAACAGGGATTTGAAACCACGCCAGTTGACTCAATGACAGGCTTCATGATACAGCAAGCACATGGAAACCGTTCGGCCATCAACGCCCACCCCCACCCATAAATGAAGGAGTCAGATGCTCGGTAGGGAAGGTGGGGGGGGGGGTTCATTAATCTTAAGAACAGTCAAATAGTTCAGTCGTATAATTCAGTCGTATAGTTCAGTCGCATAGTTCAGTCGTATAACTCAGTCGTATAGTTCAGTCGTATAATTCAGTCGTATACTTCAGTCGAATACTCCAGTCGAATAAACCAGTCGTATAATCCAGTCGTATAAACCAGTCGTATAATCCAGTCGTATAAATCAGTCGAATAATCCAGTCGTATAAACCAGTCGAATAAACAAGTCGCTCAATATAAGCAACGGTGGCAGTGAACTAAGATAATATTTTATCAATTCATGCTCGTAGACATAGCTGAAGGAGCCGGGGGCACGGGGTAGAGTTCGGGGGGCCAGGGGCCTTCCCAACTAGTTTCAAGTTCGATTTTACGGGCAAAAGTAGTTTGGCGAGTAAGGTATTCAGACCATAGCTAAGCTATAGCTGAAAGGGAGAGAGAGGGAGAGAGAGAGAGAGAGAGAGGGAGAGAGAGAGAGAGAGAGAGAGAGAGAGAGAGAGGGAGGGAGGGGAGGGGGAATGGGGTTTAATGTCCACTCAACTCAAAGTATGTCATTTCTGGACTAACATATGTTTTTTAATTTTATTTCAATAATTCGCTTGCGCATAGGGGTCTTAAGCAGTTGGAGGAAACAGGAGGACCCGGAGAAAATCCACAAAGTTGTTCAGGCGACCCTTCTCCTTGTCACGTACAACCAAGGATTCGAAACCACGCCAGTTGACTCAACGACAGGCTTCATGGTACAGCAAGCACATGGAAAACCTTCGGCCATCACGTCCCACCCCCACCCATAAATGAAGGAGTCAGAAGCTCGGTAGGGAAGAGGGAGGGGGGGTCAAATAGTTCAGTCGTATAATTTAGTAGTATAGTCCAGTCGTATAGTTCAGTCGTATAACTCAGTCGTATAGTTCAGTCGTATAATTCAGTCGTATACTTCAGTCGAATAATCCAGTCGAATAAACCAGTCGTATAATCCAGTCGTATAAACCAGTCGTATAATCCAGTCGAATAATCCAGTCGTATAAACCAGTCGAATAAACAAGTCGCTCAATATAAGCAACGGCGACAGTGAACTAAGATAATATTTTATCAATTCATGCTCTCTCTCTCTCTCTCTCTCTCTCTCTCTCTCTCTCTCTCTCCCTCTCTCTCTCTCTCTCTTTCTCCCTTTCAGCTATAGATTTTAAGGGCAAAAGGTATTCAGACCATAGGGAGAGAGAGGGAGGGAGGGGGAATTGGGTTTAACGTCCACTAGACTCAAAGTATGTAATTTCTGGACTAACATATGGTTTTTAATTTCATTTCAATAATTCGCTTGCGCGTAGGGGTCTTAAGCAATTGGAGGAAACAGGAGGACCCGGAGAAAATCCACGAAGTTGGTCAGGCGACCCTTCTCCTTGTCACGTACAACAGGGATTTGAAACCACGTCAGTTGACTCAATGACAGGCTTCATGATACAGCAAGCACATGGAAACCGTTCGGCCATCAACGCCCACCCCCACCCATAAATGAAGGAGTCAGATGCTCGGTAGGGAAGGTGGGGGGGGAGGAGGTTTTCATTAACCTTAAGAACAGTCAAATAGTTCAGTCGTATAATTCAGTCGTATAGTTCAGTCGCATAGTTCAGTCGTATAGTTCAGTCGTATAATTAAGTCGTATACTTCAGTCGAATACTCCAGTCGAATAAACCAGTCGTATAATCCAGTCGTATAAACCAGTCGTATAATCCAGTCGTATAAACCAGTCGAATAATCCAGTCGTATAAACCAGTCGAATAAACAAGTCGCTCAATGTAAGCAACGGTGGCAGTGAACTAAGATAATATTTTATCAATTCATGCTCGTAGCCATAGCTGAAGGAGCCGGGGGCACGGGGTAGAGTTCGCGGGGCCAGGGGCCTTCCCAACTAGTTTCAAGTTCGATTTTACGGGCAAAAGTAGTTTGGCGAGTAAGGTATTCAGACCATAGCTAAGCTATAGCTGAAAGGGAGAGAGAGGGAGAGAGAGAGAGAGAAAGAGAGAGAGAGAGAGAGAGAGAGAGAGAGAGAGAGAGAGAGAGAGAGAGAGAGAGAGGGAGGGGAGGGGGAATGGGGTTTAACGTCCAGTCGACTCAAAGTATGTCATTTCTGGACTAACATATGTTTTTTAATTTTATTTCAATAATTCGCTTGCGCCTAGGGGTCTTAAGCAGTTGGAGGAAACAGGAAGACCCGGAGAAAATCCACGAAGTTGGTCAGGCGACCCTTCTCCTTGTCACATACAACGGGGATTCGAAACCACGCCAGTTGACTCAATGACAGGCTTCATGATACAGCAAGCACCTGGAAACCGTTCGGCCATCAACTCCCACCCCCACCCATAAATGAAGGAGTCAGATGCTCGGTAGGGAAGGGGGAGGGGTGGGGGAGGTTTTCATCAGTCTTAACATCAGTCAAATAGTTCAGTCGTATAGTTCAGTCGTATAGTTCAGTCGTATAACTTAGTCGTATAGTTCAGTCGTATAATTCAGTCGTATACTTCAGTCGAATAATCCAGTCGTATAATCCAGTCGTATAAACCAGTCGTATAATCCAGTCGAATAATCCAGTCGTATAAACCAGTCGAATAAACAAGTCGCTCAATATAAGCAACGGCGGCAGTGAACTAAGATAATATTTTATCAATGCATGCTCTCTCTCTCTCTCTCTCTCTCTCTCTCTCTCTCTCTCTCTCTCTTTCTCTCTCCCTTTCAGCTATAGATTTTAAGGGCAAAAGGTATTCAGACCATAGGGAGAGAGAGGGAGAGAGGGAGGGAGGGGGAATTGGGTTTAACGTCCACTAGACTCAAAGTATGTCATTTCTGGACTAACATATGGTTTTTAATTTCATTTCAATAATTCGCTTGCGCGTAGGGGTCTTAAGCAATTGGAGGAAACAGGGGGACCCGGAGAAAATCCACGAAGTTGGTCAGGCGACCCTTCTCCTTGTCACGTACAACAGGGATTTGAAACCACGCCAGTTGACTCAATGACAGGCTTCATGATACAGCAAGCACATGGAAATCGTTCGGCCATCAACGCCCACCCCCACCCATAAATGAAGGAGTCAGATGCTCGGTAGGGAAGGTGGGGGGGGGGGGGAGGAGGTTTTCATTAATCTTAAGAACAGTCAAATAGCTCAGTCGTATAGTTCAGTCGTATAACTCAGTAGTATAGTTCAGTCGTATAATTCAGTCGTATATTTCAGTCGAATAATCCAGTCGAATAAACCAGTCGTATAATCCAGTCGTATAAACCAGTCGTATAATCCAGTCGTATAAATCAGTCGAATAATCCAGTCGTATAAAACAGTCGAATAAACAAGTCGCTCAATATAAGCAACGGTGGCAGTGAACTAAGATAATATTTTATCAATTCATGCTCGTAGCCATAGCTGAAGGAGCCGGGGGCACGGGGTAGAGTTCGGGGGGCCAGGGGCCTTCCCAACTAGTTTCAAGTTCCACCCCCACCCATAAATGAAGGAGTCAGATGCTCAGTAGGGAAGGGGGAGGGGGGTGGGGGAGGTTTTCATCAGTCTTATTATCAGTCAAATAGTTCAGTCGTATAATTCAGTCGTATAGTTCAGTCGTATAGTTCAGTCGTATAGTTCAGTCGTATAATTCAGTCGTATACTTCAGTCGAATACTCCAGTCGTATAATCCAGTCGTATAAACCAGTCGAATAATCCAGTCGTATAAACCAGTCGAATAATCCAGTCGTATAAACCAGTCGAATAAACAAGTCGCTCAATATAAGCAGCGGTGGCAGTGAACTAAGATAATATTTTATCAATTCATGCTCGTAGCTATAGCTGAAGGAGCCGGGGGCATGCGGTAGAGGCCCGGGGCCAGGGGCCTTCCCAACTAGTTTCAAGTTCGATTTTACGGGCAAAAGTAGTTGGGTAAGTAAGGTATTCAGACCATAGCTAAGCTATAACTGAAAAGGAGATAGAGAGAGAGGAATAGGGTTTAACGTCCACTCGACTCAAAGTATGTCATTTCGGGACTAACATATGTTTTTTAATTTTATTTTGATAATTCGCTTGCGCATAGGCGTCTTAAGCAGTTGGAGGAAACAGGAGGATCCGGAGAAAATCCACGAAGTTGTTCAGGCGACCCTTCTCCTTGTCACGTACAACCAGGTATTCGAAGCCACGCAAGTTGACTCAATGAAAGGCTTCATGGTACAGCAAGCACATGGAAAACCTTCGGCCATCACCTCCCTTCCCCACCCATAAATGAAGGTGTCAGAAGCTCAGTAGGGAAGGGGGAGGGGGTGGGGGAGGTTTTCATCAGTCATAACATCAGTCAAATAGTTCAGTCGTATAATACAGTCGGATAGTTCAGTCGTATAGTTCAGTCGTATAACTCAGTCGTATAGTTCAGTCGTATAATTCAGTCGTATACTTCAGTCGAATAATCCAGTCGAATAAACCAGTCGTATAATCCAGTCGTATAAACCAGTCGTATAATCCAGTCGTATAAACCAGTCGTATAAACAAGTCGCTCAATATACGCAACAGTGGCCATAGCTGAAGGGGGCACGGGGTAGAGTTCGGGGACCAGGGGCCTTCCCAACTAGTTTCAAGGTCGATTTTACGGGCAAAAGTTGTTTGGCAAGTAAGGTATTAAGACCATAGCAAAGCTATAACTGAAGGTCAGAGAGACAGAGAGAGAGAGAGATAGGGAGAGAGAGGCAGAGAGAGAGAGAGAGGAATGGGGTTTAACGTCCACTCGACACAAAGTATGTCATTTCGGGACTAACATATGGTTTTTAATTTTATTTCAATAATTCGCTTGCGCGTAGGGGTCTTTAGCAGTTTGAGGACACCGGAGGACCCTGAGAAAATCCAAACTATTTTTGCCCGTAAAATCGAACTTGAAGGTAGTTGGGAAGGCCCCTGGCCCTCGGCTTCTACCCCATGCCCGCGGCTCCTTCAGCTATGGCTACGAGCATGAATTGATAAAATATTATCTTAGTTCACTGCCACCGTTGCTTATATTGAGCGACTTGTTTATTCGACTGGTTTATACGACTGGATTATTCGACTGGTTTATACGACTGGATTATACGACTGGTTTATGCGACTGGATTATACGACTGGCTTATTCGACTGGATTATTCGACTGAAGTATACGACTGAATTATACGACTGAAGTATACGACTGAATTATACGACTGAACTATACGACTGAGTTATACGACTGAACTATGCGACTGAACTATACGACTGAATTATACGACTGAACTATTTGACTGTTCTTAAGATTAATGAAAACCTCCTACCCCCCACCTTCCCTACCGAGCATCTGACTCCTTCATTTATGGGTGGGGGTGGGCGTTGATGGCCGAACGGTTTCCATGTGCTTGCTGTATCATGAAGCCTGTCATTGAGTCAACTGACGTGGTTTCAAATCCCTGTTGTACGTGACAAGGAGAAGGGTCGCCTGACCAACTTCGTGGATTTTCTCCGGGTCCTCCTGTTTCCTCCAATTGCTTAAGACCCCTACGCGCAAGCGAATTATTGAAATGAAATTAAAAACCATATGTTAGTCCAGAAATGACATACTTTGAGTCTAGTGGACGTTAAACCCAATTCCCCCCCTCCCTCCCTCTCTCCCTCTCTCCCTCTCTCTCCCTAAGGTCTGAATACCTTTTGCCCTTAAAATCTATAGCTGAAAGGGAGAGAGAAAGAGAGAGAGAGAGAGAGAGAGAGAGAGAGAGAGAGAGAGAGAGAGAGAGAGAGAGAGAGCATGAATTGATAAAATATTATCTTAGTTCACTGCCGCCGTTGCTTATATTGAGCGACTTGTTTATTCGACTGGTTTATACGACTGGATTATTCGACTGGATTATACGACTGGTTTATACGACTGGATTATACGACTGGTTTATTCGACTGGATTATTCGACTGAAGTATACGACTGAATTATACGACTGAACTATACGACTGAGTTATACGACTGAACTATACGACTGAACTATACGACTAAATTATACGACTGAACTATTTGACTGATGTTAAGACTAATGAAAACCTCTCCCACCCCCTCCCCCTTCCCTACCGAGCTTCTTACTCCTTCATTTATGGGTGGGGGTGGGAGGTGATGGCCGAAGGTTTTCCATGTGCTTGTTGTACCATGAAGCCTGTCATTGAGTCAACTGGCGTTGTTTCGAATCCCTGGTTGTACGTGACAAGGAGAAGGGTCGCCTGAACAACTTCGTGGATTTTCTCCGGGTCCTCCTGTTTCCTCAAACTGCTTAAGACCCCTACGCGCAAACGAATTATGGAAAAAAAAATTAAAAACCATATGTTAGTCCCGAAATGACATACTTTGTGTCGAGTGGACGTTAAACCCCATTCCTCTCTCCCTCTCTCTCTCTCTCTCTCTCTTTCTCTCTGACCTTCAGTTATAGCTTTGCTATGGTCTAAATACCTTACTTGCCAAACTACTTTTGCCCGTAAAATCGAACTCGAAACTAGTTGGGAAGGCCCCTGGCCCCCGGCCTCTACCCCATGCCCCCGGCTCCTTCAGCTATGGCTACGAGCAAGAATTGATAAAATATTATCTTAGTTCACTGCCGCCGTTGCTTATATTGAGCGACTTGTTTATTCGACTGGTTTATACGACTGGATTATTCGACTGGATTATACGACTGGATTATACGACTGGATTATTCGACTGAAGTATACGACTGAATTATACGACTGAACTATACGACTGAGTTATACGACTGAACTATACGACTGGGTTATACGACTGAACTATACGACTGAACTATTTGACTGATGTTAAGACTAATGAAAACCTCCCCCACCCCCTCCCCCTTCTCTACCGAGCTTCTGACTCCTTCATTTATGGGTGGGGGTGGGAGGTGATGGCCGAAAGTTTTCCATGTGCTTGCTGTACCATGAAGCCTGTCATTGAGTCAACTGGTGTGGTTTCGAATCCCTGGTTGTACGTGACAAGGAGAAGGGTCGCCTGACCAACTTCGTGGATTTTCTCCGGGTCCTCCTGTTTCCTCCAACTGCTTAAGACCCCTACACGCAAACGAATTATTGAAATAAAATTAAAAACCATATGTTAGTCCCGGAATGACATACTTTGTGTCTAGTGGACGTTAAACCCCATTCCTCTCTCTCTCTATCTCTCTCTCTCTTTCTCTCTGACCTTCAGTTATAGCTTTGCTATGGTCTGAATACCTTACTTGCCAAACTACTTTTGCCCGTAAAATCGAACTTGAAGCTAGTTGGGAAGGCCCCTGGCCCCCGAACTCTACCCCGTGCCCCCGGCTCGTTCAGCTATGGCTACGAGCAAGAATTGATAAAATATTATCTTAGTTCACTGCCGCCGTTGCTTATATTGAGCGACTTGTTTATTCGACTGGTTTATACGACTGGATTATTCGACTGGATTATACGACTGGTTTATTCGACTGGATTATTCGACTGAAGTATACGACTGAATTATACGACTGAACTATACGACTGAGTTATACGTCTGAACTATACGACTGAACTATTTGACTGATGTTAAGACTAATGAAAACCTCCCCCACCCCCTCCCCCTTCTCTACCGAGCTTCTGACTCCTTCATTTATGGGTGGGGGTGGGAGGTGATGGCCGAAGGTTTTCCATGTGCTTGTTGTACCATGAAGCCTGTCATTGAGTCAACTGGCGTGGTTTCGAATCCCTGGTTGTACGTGACAAGGAGAAGGGTCGCCTGAACAACTTCGTGGATTTTCTCCGGGTCCTCCTGTTTCCTCAAACTGCTTAAGACCCCTACGCGCAAACGAATTATGGAAAAAAAATTAAAAACCATATGTTAGTCCCGAAATGACATACTTTGTGTCGAGTGGACGTTAAACCCCATTCCTCTCTCCCTCTCTCTCTCTCTCTCTCTCTCTTTCTCTCTGACCTTCAGTTATAGCTTTGCTATGGTCTAAATACCTTACTTGCGAAACTACTTTTGCCCGTAAAATCGAACTTGAAACTAGTTGGGAAGGCCCCTGGCCCCCGGCCTCTACCCCATGCCCCCGGCTCCTTCAGCTATGGCTACGAGCAAGAATTGATAAAATATTATCTTAGTTCACTGCCGCCGTTGCTTATATTGAGCGACTTGTTTATTCGACTGGTTTATACGACTGGATTATTCGACTGGATTATACGACTGGATTATACGACTGGATTATTCGACTGAAGTATACGACTGAATTATACGACTGAACTATACGACTGAGTTATACGACTGAACTATACGACTGGGTTATACGACTGAACTATACGACTGAACTATTTGACTGATGTTAAGACTAATGAAAACCTCCCCCACCCCCTCCCCCTTCTCTACCGAGCTTCTGACTCCTTCATTTATGGGTGGGGGTGGGAGGTGATGGCCGAAAGTTTTCCATGTGCTTGCTGTACCATGAAGCCTGTCATTGAGTCAACTGGTGTGGTTTCGAATCCCTGGTTGTACGTGACAAGGAGAAGGGTCGCCTGACCAACTTCGTGGATTTTCTCCGGGTCCTCCTGTTTCCTCCAACTGCTTAAGACCCCTACGCGCAAACGAATTATTGAAATAAAATTAAAAACCATATGTTAGTCCCGGAATGACATACTTTGTGTCTAGTGGACGTTAAACTCCATTCCTCTCTCTCTCTATCTCTCTCTCTCTTTCTCTCTGACCTTCAGTTATAGCTTTGCTATGGTCTGAATACCTTACTTGCCAAAAGACTTTTGCCCGTAAAATCGAACTTGAAGCTAGTTGGGAAGGCCCCTGGCCCCCGAACTCTACCCCGTGCCCCCGTCTCGTTCAGCTATGGCTACGAGCATGAATTGATAAAATATTATCTTATTTCACTGCCACCGTTGCTTATATTGAGCGACTTGTTTATTCGACTGTTTTATACGACTGGATTATTCGACTGATTTATACGACTGGATTATACGACTGGTTTATACGACTGGATTATACGACTGGTTTATTCGACTGGATTATTCGACTGAAATATACGACTGAATTATACGACTGAACTATACTACTGAGTTATACGACTGAACTATATGACTGAGCTATACGACTGAATTATACAACTGAACTATATGACTGAATTATACGACTGAACTATTTGACTGATGTTAAGACTGATGAAAACCTCCCCCACCCCCTTCCCTACCGAGCATCTGACTCCTTCATTTATGGGTGGGGGTGGGCGTTGATGGCCGAACGGTTTCCATGTTCTTGCTGTATCATGAAGCCTGTCATTGAGTCAACTGACGTGCTTTCAAATCCCTGTTGTACGTGACAAGGAGAAGGGTCGCCTGACCAACTTCGTGGATTTTCTCCGGGTCCTCCTGTTTCCTCCAATTGCTTAAGACCCCTACGCGCAAGCGAATTATTGAAATGAAATTAAAAACCATATGTTAGTCCAGAAATGACATACTTTGAGTCTAGTGGACGTTAAACCCAATTCCCCCTCCCTCCCTCTCTCCCTCTCTCCCTCTCTCTCCCTATGGTCTGAATACCTTTTGCCCTTAAAATCTATAGCTGAAAGGGAGAGAGAAAGAGAGAGAGAGAGAGAGAGAGAGAGAGAGAGAGAGAGAGAGCATGAATTGATAAAACATTATCTTAGTTCACTGCCGCCGTTGCTTATATTGAGCGACTTGTTTATTCGACTGGTTTATACGACTGGATTATTCGACTGGATTATACGACTGGTTTATACGACTGGATTATACGACTGGTTTATTCGACTGGATTATTCGACTGAAGTATACGACTGAATTATACGACTGAACTATACGACTGAGTTATACGGCTGAACTATACGACTGAACTAAACGACTAAATTATACGACTGAACTATTTGACTGATGTTAAGACTAATGAAAACCTCCCCCACCCCCTCCCCCTTTCTACCGAGCTTCTGACTCCTTCATTTATGGGTGGGGGTGGGAGGTGATGGCCGAAGGTTTTCCATGTGCTTGTTGTACCATGAAGCCTGTCATTGAGTCAACTGGCGTGGTTTCGAATCCCTGGTTGTACGTGACAAGGAGAAGGGTCGCCTGAACAACTTCGTGGATTTTCTCCGGGTCCTCCTGTTTCCTCAAACTGCTTAAGACCCCTACGCGCAAACGAATTATGGAAAAAAAATTAAAAACCATATGTTAGTCCCGAAATGACATACTTTGTGTCGAGTGGACGTTTAACCCCATTCCTCTCTCACTCTCTCTCTCTCTCTCTCTCTTTCTCTCTGACCTTCAGTTATAGCTTTGCTAGGGTCTAAATACCTTACTTGCCAAACTACTTTTGCCCGTAAAATCGAACTTGAAACTAGTTGGGAAGGCCCCTGGCCCCCGGCCTCTACCCCATGCCCCCGGCTCCTTCAGCTATGGCTACGAGCAAGAATTGATAAAATATTATCTTAGTTCACTGCCGCCGTTGCTTATATTGAGCGACTTGTTTATTCGACTGGTTTATACGACTGGATTATTCGACTGGATTATACGACTGGTTTATACGACTGGTTTATTCGACTGGATTATACGACTGGTTTATACGACTTGTTTATTCGACTGGATTATACGACTGGATTATACGACTGGATTATTCGACTGAAGTATACGACTGAATTATACGACTGAACTATACGACTGAGTTATACGACTGAACTATACGACTGGGTTATACGACTGAACTATACGACTGAACTATTTGACTGATGTTAAGACTAATGAAAACCTCCCCCACCCCCTCCCCCTTCTCTACCGAGCTTCTGACTCCTTCATTTATGGGTGGGGGTGGGAGTTGATGGCCGAAAGTTTTCCATGTGCTTGCTGTACCATGAAGCCTGTCATTGAGTCAACTGGTGTGGTTTCGAATCCCTGGTTGTACGTGACAAGGAGAAGGGTCGCCTGACCAACTTCGTGGATTTTCTCCGGGTCCTCCTGTTTCCTCCAACTGCTTAAGACCCCTACGCGCAAACGAATTATTGAAATAAAATTAAAAACCATATGTTAGTCCCGGAATGACATACTTTGTGTCTAGTGGACGTTAAACCCCATTCCTCTCTCTCTCTATCTCTCTCTCTCTTTCTCTCTGACCTTCAGTTATAGCTTTGCTATGGTCTGAATACCTCACTTGCCAAACTACTTTTGCCCGTAAAATCGAACTTGAAGCTAGTTGGGAAGGCCCCTGGCCCCCGAACTCTACCCCGTGCCCCCGTCTCGTTCAGCTATGGCTACGAGCATGAATTGATAAAATATTATCTTATTTCACTGCCACCGTTGCTTATATTGAGCGACTTGTTTATTCGACTGTTTTATACGACTGGATTATTCGACTGATTTATACGACTGGATTATACGACTGGTTTATACGACTGGATTATACGACTGGTTTATTCGACTGGATTATTCGACTGAAATATACGACTGAATTATACGACTGAACTATACTACTGAGTTATACGACTGAACTATACGACTGAGCTATACGACTGAATTATACAACTGAACTATACGACTGAATTATACGACTGAACTATTTGACTGATGTTAAGACTGATGAAAACCTCCCCCACCCCCTTCCCTACCGAGCATCTGACTCCTTCATTTATGGGTGGGGGTGGGCGTTGATGGCCGAACGGTTTCCATGTTCTTGCTGTATCATGAAGCCTGTCATTGAGTCAACTGACGTGCTTTCAAATCCCTGTTGTACGTGACAAGGAGAAGGGTCGCCTGACCAACTTCGTGGATTTTCTCCGGGTCCTCCTGTTTCCTCCAATTGCTTAAGACCCCTACGCGCAAGCGAATTATTGAAATGAAATTAAAAACCATATGTTAGTCCAGAAATGACATACTTTGAGTCTAGTGGACGTTAAACCCAATTCCCCCTCCCTCCCTCTCTCCCTCTCTCCCTCTCTCTCCCTATGGTCTGAATACCTTTTGCCCTTAAATTCTATAGCTGAAAGGGAGAGAGAAAGAGAGAGAGAGAGGGAGAGAGAGAGAGAGAGAGAGAGAGAGAGAGAGAGAGAGAGCATGAATTGATAAAATATTATCTTAGTTCACTGCCGCCGTTGCTTATATTGAGCGACTTGTTTATTCGACTGGTTTATACGACTGGATTATTCGACTGGATTATACGACTGGTTTATACGACTGGATTATACGACTGGTTTATTCGACTGGATTATTCGACTGAAGTATACGACTGAATTATACGACTGAACTATACGACTGAGTTATACGGCTGAACTATACGACTGAACTATACGACTAAATTATACGACTGAACTATTTGACTGATGTTAAGACTAATGAAAACCTCCCCCACCCCCTCCCCCTTCCCTACCGAGCTTCTGACTCCTTCATTTATGGGTGGGGGTGGGAGGTGATGGCCGAAGGTTTTCCATGTGCTTGTTGTACCATGAAGCCTGTCATTGAGTCAACTGGCGTGGTTTCGAATCCCTGGTTGTACGTGACAAGGAGAAGGGTCGCCTGAACAACTTCGTGGATTTTCTCCGGGTCCTCCTGTTTCCTCAAACTGCTTAAGACCCCTACGCGCAAACGAATTATGGAAAAAAAATTAAAAACCATATGTTAGTCCCGAAATGAAATACTTTGTGTCGAGTGGACGTTAAACCCCATTCCTCTCTCACTCTCTCTCTCCCTCTCTCTCTCTCTTTCTCTCTGACCTTCAGTTATAGCTTTGCTAGGGTCTAAATACCTTACTTGCCAAACTACTTTTGCCCGTAAAATCGAACTTGAAACTAGTTGGGAAGGCCCCTGGCCCCCGGCCTCTACCCCATGCCCCCGGCTCCTTCAGCTATGGCTACGAGCAAGAATTGATAAAATATTATCTTAGTTCACTGCCGCCTTTGCTTATATTGAGCGACTTGTTTATTCGACTGGTTTATACGACTGGATTATTCGACTGGATTATACGACTGGTTTATACGACTGGTTTATTCGACTGGATTATACGACTGGTTTATACGACTTGTTTATTCGACTGGATTATACGACTGGATTATACGACTGGATTATTCGACTGAAGTATACGACTGAATTATACGACTGAACTATACGACTGAGTTATACGACTTAACTATACGACAGGGTTATACGACTGAACTATACGACTAAATTATACGACTGAACTATTTGACTGATGTTAAGACTAATGAAAACCTCCCCCACCCCCTCCCCCTTCTCTACCGAGCTTCTGACTCCTTCATTTATGGGTGGGGGTGGGAGGTGATGGCCCAAAGTTTTCCATGTGCTTGCTGTACCATGAAGCCTGTCATTGAGTCAACTGGTGTGGTTTCGAATCCCTGGTTGTACGTGACAAGGAGAAGGGTCGCCTGACCAACTTCGTGGATTTTCTCCGGGTCCTCCTGTTTCCTCCAACTGCTTAAGACCCCTACGCGCAAACGAATTATTGAAATAAAATTAAAAACCATATGTTAGTCCCGGAATGACATACTTTGTGTCTAGTGGACGTTAAACCCCATTCCTCTCTCTCTCTATCTCTCTCTCTCTTTCTCTCTGACCTTCAGTTATAGCTTTGCTATGGTCTGAATACCTTACTTGCCAAACTACTTTTGCCCGTAAAACCGAACTTGAAGCTAGTTGGGAAGGCCCCTGGCCCCCGAAATCTAACCCGTGCCCCCGGCTCGTTCAGCTATGGCTACGAGCATGAATTGATAAAATATTATCTTATTTCACTGCCACCGTTGCTTATATTGAGCGACTTGTTTATTCGACTGTTTTATACGACTGGATTATTCGACTGATTTATACGACTGGATTATACGACTGGTTTATACGACTGGATTATACGACTGGTTTATTCGACTGGATTATTCGACTGAAATATACGACTGAATTATACGACTGAACTATGCTACTGAGTTATACGACTGAACTATACGACTGAGCTATACGACTGAATTATACAACTGAAATATACGACTGAATTATACGACTGAACTATTTGACTGATGTTAAGACTGATGAAAACCTCCCCCACCCCCTTCCCTACCGAGCATCTGACTCCTTCATTTATGGGTGGGGGTGGGCGTTGATGGCCGAACGGTTTCCATGTGCTTGCTGTATCATGAAGCCTGTCATTGAGTCAACTGACGTGCTTTCAAATCCCTGTTGTACGTGACAAGGAGAAGGGTCGCCTGACCAACTTCGTGGATTTTCTCCGGGTCCTCCTGTTTCCTCCAATTGCTTAAGACCCCTACGCGCAAGCGAATTATTGAAATGAAATTAAAAACCATATGTTAGTCCAGAAATGACATACTTTGAGTCTAGTGGACGTTAAACCCAATTCCCCCTCCCTCCCTCTCTCCCTCTCTCTCCCTATGGTCTGAATACCTTTTGCCCTTAAAATCTATAGCTGAAAGGGAGAGAGAAAGAGAGAGTGTAACAGTATTTTAGTTATTACAGAGTCAGCTTCGTAATTATATGGTTTATTTACATCGGGAACAGAATATCAACAAATACACAAATAGGCCTACATCTACACTACAGGAACTAGTCTATATATACTGGAACAATTACTACGACAGGAACACATCTAACTATATTGTATCTACCATTCTACACCACTGCCAATGCAGCGGCTGGACTGCCGCCTGCTCTCTCTCCCTCTCTCTCTGGCTGTCTTGTCTTTCACTCATCTACTGTGTGTATACTACTGTATATAAAGCCTCCAACACTTAGGGAAGGTGGACATGAGGGATCATCAAATAAGGAAGTTCTATGGCGTTTGTGCATATCGTATGTAGCTAGTAAATAACATATGGAATAAATTATGTAGTTAACAAGATCGTGCCTTAAATAAGTTTAGACAGTAAAAGAAACGTCCACTATAATAAATATCAAAACTACCAGAGGTCATACAGTTCTTTGCACCTAAATGAATGTTCAGATAACTTTGTTACATTTCCTTTCTCACCCACAGTTTATTTACGAAAGTAAATAAATAACACCATTCACACAGTTGGGACACTGGGTTCATCTCCATTAATTGATCACACGCGAAATAAGAACGGCACACACGATATTATAATAATGTACACAATATAAACGTCGATCGTAAACATTTCTAAAAGGGAATTCGTATACTTGAAATATAATGTTAATAAAAAAATAGCAAACATTTTATAAAATAGAAAATGTACATAATATATAGTAAGAAATTAATATAGGATTTTGTCATTTTGTTTTTTACTTGAGATAAATGGTAAATGAATGATTTGAACACATTTTACCAATCTTAAATAAGATATTTTTAAAGAACTTATCAAAATTAACAACGGTTTATCTCTCTATTCCTTAAACAAAACAAAACACCACATACGCTTCTAACCTAAGCGCGACCCTTCTTCCTTGAGGGTATACAAAACCGATTGCTCCTAATAGGAATACACAAATCTCTCGAATTTACGAGGTAAAAACTCTTGAAAAAACTCTCCCGTTACGTCGGGGTATATAAAAACACACAAAAAAATTAACAGGAGATAAAACCGTGAATATTATGTGAATGTTTGTGAGTTAATATCTTCACCGCAAATATGGCGATGGACGATGAAAAATCTATTCAACCGTCTATTCAAGAATTTCCTAATTAGGAACTTAACTCAATTCCAGACAAACAATCACAAAATATTTTACTTCTTACTACAAACTTCTTAATACTTTATTACTATTCACTTTAACAGCCAAAATATGTGTTCAAAAACAAACAAGGACAATTTACATTCTTTTAAAAACAAAGTGACTCACCGTAAAACAACAATCACACACATTTTTCTCGCTGTTCCGTCGCCATTAATCGGAACGTCTTTTGTGGCTTTTTGTTCGTCATTTCCCCGTGTTTGGTGATTTGCTCCATTTCCATCCGTGAATTAAGAATTTTTTATATCAACGAAACCGCGCCTGCCACTCACGGTTTCACAGATAAACGGTTCAGTCCTGGATTTTTATTTAAACTTCTTTTTTTTCACAAACGCAACGGGCGGTTAGCGGTGAAACTTCATTTGTCTGCCACGCGGGATTTTCTTCTGGTTGACGGGAACACACCCAAGGGTCTCGTTGGTCGATGACACCAAATCTAATCACTGTAACAGTATTTTAGTTATTACAGAGTCAGCTTCGTAATTATATGGTTTATTTACATCGGGAACAGAATATCAACAAATACACAAATAGGCCTACATCTACACTACAGGAACTAGTCTATATATACTGGAACAATTACTACGACAGGAACACATCTAACTATATTGTATCTACCATTCTACACCACTGCCAATGCAGCGGCTGGACTGCCGCCTGCTCTCTCTCTCTCTCTCTCTGGCTGTCTTGTCTTTCACTCATCTACTGTGTGTATACTACTGTATATAAAGCCTCCAACACTTAGGGAAGGTGGACATGAGGGATCATCAAATAAGGAAGTTCTATGGCGTTTGTGCATATCGTATGTAGCTAGTAAATAACATATGGAATAAATTATGTAGTTAACAAGATCGTGCCTTAAATAAGTTTAGACAGTAAAAGAAACGTCCACTATAATAAATATCAAAACTACCAGAGGTCATACAGTTCTTTGCACCTAAATGAATGTTCAGATAACTTTGTTACAAGAGAGGGAGAGAGAGAGAGGGAGAGAGGGAGCATGAATTGATAAAATATTATCTTAGTTCACTGCCGCCGTTGCTTATATTGAGCGACTTGTTTATTCGACTGGTTTATACGACTGGATTATTCGACTGGATTATACGACTGGTTTATACGACTGGATTATTCGACTGAAGTATACGACTGAATTATACGACTGAAGTATACGACTGAGTTATACGACTGAACTATACGACTGAGCTATACGACTGAACTATACGACTAAATTATACGACTGAACTATTTGACTGATGTTAAGACTAATGAAAACCTCCCCCACCCCCTCCCACTTCCCTACCGAGCTTCTGACTCCTTCATTTATGGGTGGGGTGGGAGGTGATGGCCGAAAGTTTTCCATGTGCTTGTTGTACCATGAAGCCTGTCATTGAGTCAACTGGCGTGGTTTCGAATCCCTGGTTGTACGTGACAAGGAGAAGGGTCGCCTGAACAACTTCGTGGATTTTCTCCGGGTCCTCCTGTTTCCTCAAACTGCTTAAGACCACTACGCGCAAACGAATTATGGAAAAAAAAATTAAAAACCATATGTTAGTCCCGAAATGACATACTTTGTGTCGAGTGGACGTTAAACCCCATTCCTCTCTCTCTCTCTCTCTCTCTCTCTCTCTTTCTCTGTGACCTTCAGTTATAGCTTTGCTATGGTCTTTATTAATACCTTACTTGCCAAAGTACTTTTGCCCGTAAAATCGAACTTGAAACTAGTTGGGAAGGCCCCTGGCCCCCGACCTCTACCCCGTGCCCCCGGCTCCTTCAGCTATGGCTACGAGCATGAATTGATAAAATAGTATCTTAGTTCACTGCTGCCGTTGCTTATATTGAGCGACTTGTTTATTCGACTGGTTTATACGACTGGATTATTCGACTGGATTATACGACTGGATTATTCGACTGAAGTATACGACTGAATTATACGACTGAACTATACGACTGAGTTATACGACTGAACTATACGACTGGATTATACGACTGAACTATACGACTGAACTATTTGACTGATGTTAAGACTAATGAAAACCTCCCCCACCCCCTCCCCCTTCTCTACCGAGCTTCTGGCTCCTTCATTTATGGGTGGGGGTGGGAGGTGATGGCCGAAGGTTTTCCATGTGCTTGTTGTACCATGAAGCCTGTCATTGAGTCAACTGGTGTTGTTTCGAATCCCTGGTTGTACGTGACAAGGAGAAGGGTCGCCTGACCAACTTCGTGGATTTTCTCCGGGTCCTCATGTTTCCTCCAACTGCTTAAGACCCCTACGCGCAAACGAATTATTGAAATAAAATTAAAAACCATATGTTAGTCCCGGAATGACATACTTTGTGTCGAGTAGACGTTAAACCCCATTCCTCTCTCTCTCTATCTCTCTCTCTCTTTCTCTCTGACTTTCAGTTATAGCTTTGCTATAGTCTGAATACCTTACTTGCCAAACTGCTTTTGCCCGTAAAATCGAACTTGAAGCTAGTTGGGAAGGCCCCTGTCCCCCGAACTCTACCCCGTGCCCCCGGCTCCTTCAGCTATGGCTACGAGCATGAATTGATAAAATATTATCTTATTTCACTGCCACCGTTGCTTACATTGAGCGACTTGTTTATTCGACTGGTTTATACGACTGGATTATTCGACTGGTTTATACGACTGGATTATACGACTGGTTTATACGACTGGATTATACGACTGGTTTATTCGACTGGATTATTCGACTGAAGTATACGACTGAATTATACGACTGAACTATACGACTGAGTTATACGACTGAACTATACGACTGAGCTATACGACTGAATTATACGACTGAACTATACGACTGAATTATACGACTGAACTATTTGACTGATGTTAAGACTGATGAAAACCTCCTCCACCCCCTCCCCCTTCCCTACCGAGCATCTGACTCCTTCATTTATGGGTGGGGATGGGAGTTGATGGCCGAACGATTTCCATGTGCTTGCTGTATCATGAAACCTGTCATTGAGTCAACTGGCGTGGTTTCGAATCCCTGGTTGTACGTGACAAGGAGAAGGGCCGCCTGACCAAATTCGTGAATTTTCTCCGGGTCCTCCTGTTTCCTCCAACTGCTTAAGACCCCTACGCGCAAACGAATTATTGAAATAAAATTAAAAACCATATGTTAGTCCCGGAATGACATACTTTGTGTCTAGTGGACGTTAAACTCCATTCCTCTCTCTCTCTATCTCTCTCTCTCTTTCTCTCTCTCTCTCTTTCAGCTATAGCTTAGCTATGGTCTGAATACCTTACTTGCCAAACTACTTTTACCCGTAAAATCGAACTTGAAACTAGTTGGGAAGGCCCCTGGCCCCCGAACGCTACCCCGTGCCCCCGACCCCTTCAGCTATGGCTACGAGCATGAATTGTTAAACTTTTATATTATTTCACTGCCACCGTTGCTTATATTGAGCGACTTGTTTATTCGACTGGTTTATACGACTGGATTATTCGACTGGTTTATACGACTGGATTATACGACTGAAGACTAAAATAGACAAAAACAATAACAAAAGATATTGGTATTAGTGCGTTTTTCTTTTAACTTTTACTGATTACATACTATTCCAAAATTTTAATAAGCCATCGACCGGTTTATACGACTGGCTATTCGATTTGGACTTAGGGTCGACTAATGTGAATAAACAGTGCAAGATTACTGGGGTCGGATCATAGAGTATAATATATAACTCTATGGGTCGGATGTTGGTTATATATATATAATTGATTGTTTACATGTGAACCCTTTTGAAATAAAGTGATTATTAGGGTTTCACACTGCGTAGCTTGTGTGAAACACTATTGTTTTTGTTAAAATTATTATTCTTATTAGGCTTTCAGACTTTCGTCTGAAAGCCTATTGAGATTACTAAAATTATTAGGGTTTCACACTGCGTAGCTTGTGTGAAACACTATTGTTTTTGTTAAAATTATTAGGCTTTCAGACTTTCGTCTGAAAGCCTATTGTGATTACTAAAATTATTATTTATTATTATTATTTTTTTTTTCGCCGGAGCCTATTTCTCAGTGCCTGTAACAGATACCGATCTGGGACCTAATTCTCTATCGGGAAACCATGTGTTGGCTACTTGATAAACTATATTTGAAACTTCTGCGCAGACCGGAAGTGGTCGAATTTCGTGCGGTGTCAAAAAATCAAAAAACGGCCGTAGATTCGTCAATTCTGTACCTATTTTCATACAAATGACATTTTCGGAAACCCTGAGTCTTTTCTAGGACGATAGCAGTTGAAAATTTCGATATTTCGAAACTTCATCGCTGACTTCTTGCGATCGAAAAATGAAAAATGTTGTTTGAGAGACAATTTTTGTTATTTTTCAAAATTTTGAAATTTGACCTACATTTTTGGATACCTGAAGTCCATCCGATTCCAGTAATATAAGTTTCATTCAGAGTTATCGCCCTTTATTTTTCGATTTTTTTCGAATTTTCTACCCATTTTGCGAGCTCGGGTTTCGTTTTATGGCCGAATTGACGTTTCTGAAATTTCTGAGGCATGAAGCCAAATGACCATTGCAAGGAATAAAGCAATTTCAACAATAATCTGTACACCGGAAGTGGTCGAAATAATGTCCGATATTTTGAAAAAAATGCAAAAAATGGGTATTTTGGGGAAAAACGCGACTTCTCCGTCCGATATCAATGGATTAAACAAATTAGGGTACCATTGGACTGCACTAGTATTGTGCTGTCGTATGGTACCCAATTTGTACGGATACGACGAGCAGGAAGCAAAATATGGCACGCTGAAAATCAAGTATTTTCTGATTTGGAGCGTTTTTGGACGCCTGTATCTCGAAAACTTAACCGCAACTTTTTTTTTAAATTTCTTTATCGAGAGTCCATTCGATAGTCTTGTGAATTATGCCATCCAATAAGACTTTGAAATGTCTGGAATATGATAAAAAAGGGACTGAAAATCAAAAAAAGTCGAAAAATCGTGAAATTTTGGAAAATGCTCTACTATTTTTTTATTTTAAGAGATTTTCAAAAAAAGGTTGTATATTCAGATAGCTGACCTAATTACGATTCTAATGATGTATAATATGTATGTAGTTATTGAAATTTAATTTTCGATATTTTAATTTTTTTGCATTTTTGGCACTTTTGAACATAGGATTTCTCAGAGGCATTTTATCTGATCAGATAATGTAATATATCATTACAGAGCCCCGTGGCTATTTTAGTGCCCAAACCGGCTATTAAAACTATTCCGACAATAATAACCATACCAGAAGTATTCAAAAAATGAAAAAAAAAGGTTAAAACCATTGTCGCAGTTGCGAGAAACTTGATTGCTCACTTAGGTAATAGGGGACCAAAAGAACTAAAGTGTCGTTAGATAGCCCTATTAATGGACCATCATATGGTATCTAAATAATACGATTTCGATGGTAAGGAAATAAATTATTGTATGCCAAAAATATATTATTTTCCGATTTTTTAACATTCTGGGACGCCCTTTTCTCGAAAACGACGCCGCAGATTTTTCTCAAACTTTTCTTACTCAAAGTCCTATCGGTTGTCTATATAGTGAATCCAAAATGAAATGCATTGAAATAATATAAATGGTCCAAAAATGGCCTCAAACTTTGAAAAAAATTGAAAAATCGTTAAATTTTTGGAAACGCTCTTTAATTTATCTTTTTTTCCAAAACTACTCAATGGATGATTCTGACACTTCTGGTACAGAAAGTTAATTATCCAAAGAACTTCGTAAAGCTATCACTACAACGATCGTAAAACCGGAAGCAGTCGAAAAAATGTCCGATATTTTGAAAAAAATTATTTTTTTTTATGAAAACCTTTTTTATTTATGAATATGTTTTGATGATATTTTACACAGGGTTAAAAATATCATCCTACTTGAGCAGAAATGAGAAAAAAAATTGTTTGTATAAAACAAAGTTCATACGCTCCGTGGTCCCAATTGTAATTTTTTTTGTTACGGTGAAATTTTTCTGTCTGCAACGGAAGTGACGTAATATTAACAAAAACTACAATTTTGATCGTTCAGTACCACTTTTTAAAAGCAAATATTATTTTTTTTCAAAACTGATATAACTAAAAGGATGCACCCTGCAAAGGTGCACAAAATCCTTAGCTCAGATTTTTTAATTTCAATTTCATTTTCGGGCAATTTCGAATAAAATGTAAAATAAAGTGTAAAATTCAGTTATTTACAATTCATTCAGCGTCTTCATATTTTGAAATATTTATTTGTAATTTTCATAAACTCGTAGCAATAATCCAGACGAAGAGAATGTATGCGCAAATTAGTTTGTAATATGAGCAGTTGCCGAGAAATATGCAATTTTGCATGCATCACTTTTCACGTTATTTTGCCTATAAAAGAGTGAATTATTATTCGATTTGTACGGTTACAGAGAAATAGGCGATCTTTTATAAGTCACTTTTCAAGGTTTTTGGTCTATAAAAGTGTCAATTATTATTCGATTTTTATCATTTTTTTACCATTTGATGCCTTATGCCATTTATGACTTCTATGAACTAAATTAACATTTTCAATATCTCCGAAAGTAATGTAATTTTTGCAAAAAACGTATTTTTAGCCTTCAAAACAAACATTTTTTTGAAGGGATTTATATTTATTATTCGTTTAACTTTATAACGTCTGACTCTAATGGGCAGTAAGATTGAATCAATACCATCATATTGATATCAAGAAAAGGCTTCTAGCATGTTCCCTTGTCGAATAATAGCCATTTTCCCAGGGTCTTTTTTAAGTTTTATACCTTCTTAATTTCAGTTTAAGGGTTATAGGTTGATTATTTATTGCCCGATATGTATAAAACAAAGTTTGTATTTTGTATGTTGCGAATTTTCGACTTATTTTTCACCTATAAAAATTTCTTTCGGCACCGGAAGTGACGTAATTTTGCCATATTTTACAATTTTGACCGGTCTTTTCGCCAGCAAATATTACTTTTACATATGATAGAAGGTGTCACTGAAGCAAAACAATTAAAGTATAGTTTGGTAGCTCAATGGATCGGCTATGGTATAATGAACTTCCTGTATGATTCCTGAAAGCCGGTTCAGTGCTGCTTGCAGGTCTAGTTATTCTTATTAGGCTTTCAGACTTTCGTCTGAAAGCCTATTGAGATTACTAAAATTATTATTATTATTATTATTTACCGCGGGGGCCAAGTTCTCCATGATCGAAAGCAGATATCGATCTGAAATCAACTTTTCTTTCGGGAAACCATGTGGTGGCTACTTGATAAAGTATTTTCGAAAATTCTGCGCATACCGGAAGTGGCAGATCTTTGTACGTTGTCAAAAAATTGAAAATTGGCCATAGTTTCGTCAATTATTTACCCATTTTCAAACAAATGACATTTTCGGAAACCCTGAATCTTTTCCGAGTCAATAGCAATCTAAGATTTTGTAATTTCGAAACTTCGTCGCTGACTTCTAGCGTTCGAAAATTAAAAAAATTTGTTTAAGAGACAATTTTTTTCATTTTTCAAAATTTTCAAATTTGACTTATATTTTTGGATACCTTAAGTCCATCCGATTCCAGTAATATAAGTTTCATTCAGAGTTATCGCCCTTTATTTTTCGATTTTTTTCGAATTTTCTACCTATTTTGTGAGCTCGGGTTTCGTTATATGGCTGAATTGGCGAATCTGAAACTTCTAAGGCATGAAGCCAAATGACCATTGCAAGGAATAAAGCAATTTCAACAATGATCCGTAGACCGGAAGTAGTCGAAATAATGTGCAATATTTTGAAAAAATGCAAAAAATGGATAGTTTTGGGGAAAACGCGATTTCTCCGTTCGATGTCAATGGATTAAACAAATTAGGGTACCATTGGACTGCACTAGGATTGTACTATCGTATGATATCCAATTCATACGGATATTATGATCAGGCAGCAAAATATGGCACGCTGAAAATCAAGTATTTTCTGATTTGGAGCGTTTTTGGACGCCTATATTTCGAAAACTTAACCATAACTTTTTCTTAAATTTTTTCTATCGAGAGTCCTTTCGGAGTTAATTTGCATGAAACCACCCAATAAGCCTTTGAAATATCTGGAATGGGTGAAATAACGGACTGAAAATCGAAAAAAGTCGAAAAATCGTGAAATTTTGGAAAATGCTCTACTATTTTTTTATTTGAAGAGATTTTTTAAAAAAGGTTGTATATTCAGATAGCTGACCTAATTAAGAATCTAACGATGTATAATATGTATGTAGTTATTGAAATTTAATTTTCGATATTTTAAATTTTTTTCATTTTTAGCACTTTTGAACACAGGATTTCTCAGGGGCATTTTATCTGATCAGATAATGTAATATATCATTACAGAGCCCTGTGGCTATTTTAGTGCCCAAACCGGCTTTTAAAAATATTCCGACAATGATAACCATACCGGAAGTATTCAAAAAATGAAAAAAAAAGGTTAAAAACATTGTCTCACTTGCGAAAAACTTGATTGCTCCCTTAGGTAATAGCGGACCAAAAGAACTAAAGTGTCGTTGGATAGCCCTATTAATGGACCATCATATGGTATCTAAATAATACGATTTCAATGGTAAGGAAATAAATTATTGTATGCCAAAAATCAAGTATTTTCCACTTTTTTAACATTCCGAGACGCCCTTTTCTCGAAAACGACGCCTACGATTTTTCTTAAACTTTTCTTACTCAACATCCTATCGGTTGTCTATATAGTGAATCCAAAATGAAAAGCATTGAAATAATATAGGTGGTCCAAAAGTGGCCTCAAACTTTGAAAAAAATTGAAAAATCGTTAAAGTTTTGGAAACGCTCTTTAATTTATCTTTTTTTCCAAAACTACTCAATGGATGTTTCTGACACTTCTGGTACAAAAAGTTAAGTATCCAAAGAACTTCGTAAAGCTATCACGACAATGATCGTAAAACCGGAAGTAGTCGAAAAAATGTCAGATATTTTGAAAAAAAAAAAAATTTTTTACGAAAACCTTTTTCATTTATGAATATTTTTTGATGGTATTTTACACAGGGTTAAAATATCATCCTACTTGAACAGAAATGAGAAAAAAAATTGTCTCGGTAATTTGCGTTAGCCGCCATCGGCTAATTTAGTTTTTCGTACCCAGAACAATTATTTATTGTTCGATTTGTATAAAACAAAGTTCATATGCACCGCGGTCCCAATTGCAATTTTTTTTGTTACGGTGAAATTTTTCTGTCGGCAACGGAAGTGACGTAATATTAACAAAAACTACAATTTTGACAGTTCGGTACCACTTTTTGAAAGCAAATATTATTTTTTTTCAAAACTGATATAACTAAAAGGATGCACCCTGCAAAGGTGCACAAAATCCTTAGCTCATATTTTTAAATTTCAATTTCAATTTCGGGCAATTTCGAATAAAATGTAAAATAAAGTGTAAAATTCAGTTATTTACAATTCATTCAGCGTCTTCATATTTTGAAATATTTATTTGTAATTTTCATAAACTCGTAGCAATAATCCAGACGAAGAGAATGTATGCGAAAATTAGTTTGTAATATGAGCAGTTGCCGAGAAATATGCAATTTTGCATGCATCACTTTTCACGTTATTTTGCCTATACAGGAGGGAATTATTATTCGATTTGCAATATTTGTTTTCCATTTGATGCCTAATGCCATTTTGGACTAGGTCAAGCCAATTTTACATTTTCACTGTGACCGGAAATGACGTCTTTGGGGCAAAAGCTGTATTTTTAACCTAAAAAACAAATATTTTATTAAAATGAGTCTGCCTTAAAATATTTTTAGAATTGTGATATTTGATTCCCATCAACGAATAGAATGAAGCCATATGACCATACAGATACCACAAAATGGTTTCTAACTTGTACGGTTACAGAGAAATAGGCGATCTTCTATAAGTCACTTTTCAAGGGTTTTCGTCTATAAAAGTGTCAATTATTATACGATTTTAATAATTTTTTTTACCATTTGATGCCTTATGCCATTTATGACTTCTATGAACTAAATTAACATTTTCAATATCACCGGAAGTAATGTAATTTTTGCAAAAAACGTATTTTTAGCCATCAAAACAAACATTTTTTTGAAGGGATTTATATTTATCATTCGTTTAACTTTATAATGTTTGATTCCAATAGGCAGTAAGATTGAATCAATACCATCATATTGATATCAAGAAAAGGCTTCTAGCATGTTCCCTTGTCGAATAATAGCCAATTTTCCCAGGGTCACTTTTAAGTTTTTTACCTTCTTAATTTCAGTTTATGGATTATAGGTTAATTATTTATTGCCCGATATGATAAAACAAAGTTTGTATTTTGTATGTTGCGAATTTTCGACTTATTTTTCACCTATAAAAATGTCTTTCGGCACCGGAAGTGATGTATTTTGCCATAATTTACCATTTTGACCGGTCTTTTCGCCAGCAAATATTACTTTAACATATGGTAGAGGGTGTCACTGAAGCAAAACAACTAAAGTATAGTTTGGTAGCTCAATGGATCGGCTATGGTATAATAAACTTTCTGTATGATTCCTGAAAGCCGGTTCAGTGCTGCTTGCAGGTCTAGTTATTATTATTATTATTATTCAGATTCCAATTTGAATAGATCTCAGCAACTACGTGTCGCATCGTTACGATCTCTTCGGTTTTACTGGGAAAGTGGGTGTGACTTAGAGGATAAAGCTATTTTGAACGTTCTGCGACAATGCGAAATGTCCGAAATCACCGAAGTTATCGTTTTTGAAAATATTGCAGTAATTTTAACAATAATCGTTGGATTTTAACTTTCGATACATTTTGGCATAGCCTGAGACAGGGCACATAGCTACGCTACTTTCGATTTTTGATTTTCGGCAAATCTTCGAAGATATTAGGCGCCAAATTTCGAAAATTTAAAATTTTACAAAAAAATTTTTTATTTATGAATATTTTTTAGTCGTTTTGTGCACAGAATTAAAGAGTCACCTGACTAGTGCAAAAATGTTAAAAAAATTTGTCTCAGTAATTTTCCTTGGCCGCCATTGGCTAATTCAGTTTTTCAGTCCTAGATTAATTTTTTATTGTCCGATTTGTATAAAACAAAATTCATATGCTTCGTTGTATCAATTGTCATTTTTTTTATTACCAAAAGTGTTATCTGTCGGCACCGGAAGTGGCATAATTTTACCAAAAACTACAATTTTGACAGTTATTTTCCTACTTCGAAAACAAATATTATTTTTTGGAAAAATTATTTGACTCAAAGAGTGTGCCCTTTCAAGGCGCAAAAAATGTAGGAAGCAGTTTTTTTGATTTCGACTTCACTTTCGAGCAAATTCGATTAAGAGGCTAAAAATGGTGTAAAATTTACCTATTTACAACCTATTCAGGCTTTTCAGATTTTAAAATATTTCTTCGTAACTTTTATAAACTTGTAGCTATAATCCATACGAAGAAAATGTATGTTAAAATTCGTTTGTAATATAAGCAGTTACCAAGAAATGGGCAGTTCTGTACAAGTCACTGTTTTCGTTATTTTGCCTGTAAAATAGTCAATTATTATTGGATTTTTATAAAAGTGACATCATTTGATTCAAAAAGCATGTAGCGTCATATCAAGTTGATTACAATTTAAAATTGACACCGGAAGTGACATCATTTGGTCAAAAACTGCATTTTAAACTTTTTAAATCAATGTTTTATTCAACCAAGAATAACTTAATATGTATTAATAATTTTAACTTTTGGTTTAAATTCACATATAAACAAAACTCATATGGTCATATAGATATCATAAAATTGTTTCTAACTTGTTCGGTTGCCGAGAAATAGACGGTTTTCTACAGGTCACTTTTGAAGGTTTCGGGGCCATAAAAGTGTCAATTATTATTCGATTTTCATAAACGTTACACCGTGTTATACCTACTGCCATTTGGGATTTCATTCAAGTAATTTAAGATTTTCATTATCACCGGAAGTAACGTCATTTTGGCAAAAACTGTATTTTTAGCCTTCAAAACAGATATTTTATTCAAGTGAGTCTTTTTTGAAATCTTTTTCAAATTATGGTATTTGATGCTAATCAACAAATAGAATGAACCCATACGATCACACAGATACCACAAAATGGTTTGTAACTTTAACGGTTGCAGAGAAATAGCAGATTTTCTACAAGTCACTTTTCAAGTTTTTTGGTCTTAAAATTTTACATAAAATTTTCACTATATGATATCGTATGCCATTTCTGATTTCATAAGACTAATTGAACATTTTCATTAACACAGGAAGTAATTTAATTTTGTCAAGATCATTTACAAGTAACAAATGTATAAAATGAATTGATATTGTTGGATTTTGTTGATTCTGCGTCCATTTTATTTGTGTGCAATGTTAATTTGGAAACCTGTTTAGTGGTTTCGCTGGTACCGGAAGTGACATATGTTCAAGGGTAACTTGGCACCGGAAGTGACATGTTTAAGGGTAACATGGCACCAGTGAAACCCGTCATTCCTGCATGCGGGTCTAGTTATTAGGGTTTCACACTGCGTAGCTTGTGTGAAACACTATTGTTTTTGTTAAAATTATTATTCTTATTATTATTCTTATTATTATTCCAATTCCACTTTGACTATATCTCAGCAACTACTTGTCGCATCGTTACGATTTCTTCGGTTTTACTGGAAAAGTGGGTGTGACTTAGAGGATAAAGCTATTTTGAACGTTCTGCGACAATGCAAAATGTCCGAAATCACCGAAGTTATCGTTTTTGAAAATATTGCAGTAATTTTAACAATAATCATTGGATTTTAACTTTCGATACATTTTGGCATAGTCGGAGACAGGGCACATAGCTACGCTACTTTCGATTTTTGATTTTCGGCATATCTTCGAAGATATTAGGCGCCAAATTTCGAAAATTTAAAATTTTACAAAAAACTTTTTTATTTATGAATATTTTTTAGTCGTGTTGTGCACAGAATTAAAGAGTCATCTGACTAGCGCAAAAATAGTAAAAAAATTTGTCTCAGTAATTTTCCTTGGCCGCCATTGGCTAATTCAGTTTTTCAGTCCCAGATTAATTTTTTATTGTTCGAGTTGTATAAAACAAAGTTCATATGCTTCGTTGTATCAATTGTCATTTTTTTTATTACCAAAAGTGTTATCTGTCGGCACCGGAAGTGGCATAATTTTACCAAAAACTACAATTTTGACAGTTATTTTCTTATATCGAAAACAAATATTATTTTTTGGAAAAATTATTTGACTCAAAGAGTGTGCCCTTTCAAGGCGCAAAAAATGTAGGAAGCAGTTTTTTTAATTTCGATTTCATTTTCGAGCAAATTCGATTAAATGACTAAAAATGGTGTAAAATTGACCCATTTACAACCTATTCAGGCTTTTCAGATTTTAAAATATTTCTTCGTAACTTTTATAAACTTGTAGCTATAATCCATACGAAGAAAATGTATGTTAAAATTAGTTTGTAATATAAGCAGTTACCAAGAAATGGACAGTTCTGTACAAGTCACTATTTTCGTTAGTTTGCCTGTAAAATAGTCAATTATGATTGGATTTTTATAAAAGTGATATCATTTGATTCAAAAAGCATGTAGCGTCATATCAAGTTGATTACAATTTAAAATTGACACCGGAAGTGACGTCATTTTGTCAAAAACTGCATTTTAAACTTTTTAAATCAATGTTTTATTCAACCAAGAATTACTTAATATGTATTAATAATTTTAACTTTTGGTTTAAATTCACATATAAACACAACTCATATGGTCATATACATATCATAAAATTGTTTCTAACTTGTTCGGTTGCCGAGAAATAGACGGTTTTCTACAGGCCACTTTTGAAGGTTTTTGGGCCATAAAAGTGTCAATTATTATTCGATTTTCATAAACGTTACACCATGTTATACCTAATGCCATTTAGGATTTCATACAAGTAATTTAAGATTTTCATTATCACCGGAAGTAACATCATTTTGGCAAAAACTGTATTTTTAGCCTTCAAAACAGATATTTTATTCAAATGAGTCTGTTTTGAAATGTTTTTCAAATTATGGTATTTGATGCCAATCAACAAATAAAATGAACCCATGCGATCATACAGATACCACTAAATGGTTTCTAACTTGTACGGTTGCAGAGAAATAGTCGATTTTCTACAAGTCACTTTTCAAGTTTTTTGGTCTTTAAAAGTGGCAATTATTATTCGATTTACATAAAATTTTCACTATATGATATCGTATGCCATTTCTGATTTCATAAAACTAATTGAACATTTTCATTAACACCGGAAGAAATGTAATTTTGTCAAGATCATTTACAAGTAACAAATGTATAAAATGAATTGATATTGCTGGATTTGGTTGATTCTGCATCCATTTTATTTGTGTGCAATGTTAATTTGGAAACCTGTTTAATGGTTTCGTTGGTACCGGAAGTGACATATGTTCAAGGGTAACTTGGCACCGGAAGTGACATGTATAAGGATAACGTGGCACCAGTGAAACCCGTCATTCCTGCATGCAGGTCTAGTTATTATTAGGCTTTCAGACTTTCGTCTGAAAGCCTATTGAGATTACTAAAATTATTATTAAGCTTTCATATTACATATGAAAGCTTATTGTTTCTGTTAAAGTTATTATTAAGCTTTCATATTACATATGAAAGCTTATTGTTTCTGTTAAAGTTATTATTATTATTATTTTTTTTTTTGTGTGTTTTCTGCAAATCGGATTTCTCAGAATCTATCCATAGGATCTTTCTGAAATTTTGACCTACCCCCCCAAAAATGGGGTGCGAACCTTGATTAAATATATTTTCGAAACGTTTTACGAATCCGAAATCACCGAATTTTACGAACGAAAAAAATGACAATGCATAGTCGTAACTTTGTTATTTTTTGACCGATTTTACTAATTCTTTTTTCTTTGAATACCTTTAAAAAAACCATTTTCATCTGCAGTTTCACATTTTCGAATTTCGAAAATTCGTCGCTGTGATTTCGAACCGGAAGATTAGACCAATTTGACAACTTCTTTAATAGTTGTACGATTTTCATGAAATTTAGTATCTAAGTAGATCCTACCGATGTGACTTCAAAAATATAATTAGAAATTTTCTAAATTATCTCCCCTTGACGAAATTAAGGATCAAAATTTTCAAAAAAATCATCGAAATATAGGTCAGAATGACCTGATTTTTTTTTTGGATACTAGATAAGTAATTACTGATTTGTACACAAAATATGGAGTTTGTCGATCGAACCGGAAGTGCCGCCATATTTAAAAGTGAAAAATCAATAAGGCTTTTTTGCTATTTTACTTACAGACTCGGGAGTTATATTTTCTGAATCCTTGTAGGAAGGCCTAAAAAATGTCGCGAATAGAATTTTGATTTCGGTCACGTGATGGTCACCATTTTGAATTGAAAATGAAAAATAGAAGCAATTTGAAGGGTCGGGACTTTGGAACACAATTACTCTCCTTCTAATTAAGCTAGAATGTTCAAACTTGGTGTAGACGTTCACTAGGTCAATGTTATGATTGAGTTCAAAGATGAGCATTTTCTGCTTAGGGTAAGCAGAGATAAACAAGCTAATTTGTTGATTCTTTAGGGCACGATAACTTCGGTTATAATGAAGGGAGGGCGGTGAAACTTTTGTCAATAGAGAGTCTAATAGCTAGCCTGTTGTGTGAAATCATTGTATTATTTTTTCTAAATATCAGGGATAGCCGAAAAAAAGAGATTGAAAACCCAAAAAGTCGTATTTTTACAATTTGGAGCATGTTTAGAGGTCTTTCTCGTAAAGTCAACATAATATTTTTTGGGAACTTCTTGTACAAAGAGTCTTATTGGTAGTCTTTTATATGAAACCATCGATCAACAGTCCAACATATCAGGAGTAGAAGAACAAAAGGATCGAACATTGAAAATGGCACCCTTTCATTGTTAAGCGAAACATGCAGTGTGGGTGACTACAATCTACACATTTAGTCATCGTATAGAGCTTATTCAACAGTATCGAATTCCAACTGCTTAGGGATATTTTACGTGCACTCCAATGTGTACACGGGACCTTGGTTTTTCGTCCCATCCGAATGACTAGACAGCTGTGCTTGTCAGGCCCTCCGTTCTGCCTCACTGACAAGGGGAACCACGCCGGGAAATCGAGATGAACTTTCTCCGTGCAGAACTTTCAATTCAGGCGAAAACGTTTATTGCATACGATTAAGCTGGTCAGTTGGAGCTTATTTTCAAAAGTTTTGTAATAATCGGTTGGTAATTAAAGTACCGTGCACATTAAACTGTTAAAACAGAAAATTTCGCCCGGTTGAAATGTTTCTTGCTATAAGTCAGCAATTTTCTGAATTCAGGGAGGCTGAATGGCTGAATGGTTAGCATGTGCGCACTGTATCGTAACGTCTGTCATTGAGTCAACGGGCGTCGTTTCGATCTCCAGGTTGCACGTGACATGAAGTATGATGTCCAACCTTGTGGGTTTTCTCCGTGTTCTTCGGTTTCCTCCCAACGGCTAAAGACCTGTAAGCGCAGGGGGAGTTTTTAAATAAAATTAAAAAACATATGTTAGTCCCGAAATGACCTAGTTTGTGTCGAATGGACATTAGGCCGCATTTCTCTCTTTCTCTTTTATTTTTAAAGTTTTGTAATAATCGGTTGGTAATCAAAGGTACTGTAAAAGTGATAAAACAGAAAATAATCGGTTGGTAATCAAAGGTACTGTAAAAGTCATAAAACAGAAAATTTCGCCCGGTTGTAATGTTTCTCACTTTAAAGTCAGCAATTTCCCGATTTTAAGTGGCAAACGTTTATTGCGAACGCTTAAGCTGGTCAGGGGGGAGCTTATTTTTAAAAGTTTTGTAATATTCGGTTGATAACTAAAGGTACCGTGCAAATTAAACTGTTACAATAGAAAATTTGGCCCGGTTGAAATGTTTCTCGCTGTAGGTCAGCAATTTGCCGATTTTAGGGAGGTTGCGTGGCTGAATGGTTAGCACGTGCGCTCTGTATCATAACGTCTGTCATTGAGTCAACTGCCGTTGTTTCGATTTTTTGGTTGTACGTGACAAGGAGTATGGTTGCCTGTCCAACCTCGTAGGCCGTAACCGCCGCTGTCCGGGTAAAATTTCCCTCATTACACACATTATGGCATATGCCCGTCTTCATTAGCCCATTTTAGGAGCAGAACAGTCGGACGTTAAACCCCATTCAATTTCATTTCATTTTCTCTATGTTGCTTATTTATTATAGTGGATAAATATTTTTCTGGTTCTAGCAATTATTTAATTTCTGCATAGAAATCTTGCTTTGGCCAGTTTTTTTTATTGCAGAGTGCCATTCTTGTTTAAACAAACATGATCCTTTGTTTAAAACATGCTTAAGAAGTCGTCACGATTTCCTACTTATAACCAAACATATTGGAAATATTAGTCTGGCATTATTAAATCCTAATTTTATTGGTCTTATTTAAAATTAAACTTTCATTTAACTATGAACAACCCTTAACGTGTCTCTTTAAAACTATTAAGTACTCTAAAACAGTAGCTCAACCTTTTGACCTAAACTCATTAATTTACCATTTTGTTGTGAGCGACTTCTTATTCTCCCTATATGACATATTGCACGTGTCTGATTTCAAAGGGGGGGTGAGTGGCTGAATGGTAAGCACGCGCGCCTGTCATTGAGTTAACTAGCGTGTTTTCGAATGCCCGGTTGTACGTGACAAGGAGTAAGGTCGCCTGTCCAACCTGCCATTTTTAATTTTTTTTTCCCGCCATTTTCATTTCATTTTCTCATCCGTCTCATTACAGTAATACAAGTTTCAGTTATTTCCCTTTAGTTTTCAGATTATTGTTATGCCTGGGTGCAATGTTTCATACTATATTTAGACTTGTAACTTCGCGAGTTTTTGACCAATTTTAATAATTTTTTCTTCGTATCCTTTTATTTAGGTTACTTGATACAATCAATGACACGTGACGATGAATATGAAAGCTTTCATATCTGCATGGGACAGTAGCAGATCTAGTTATTATTTTTTTTTTTTGTGTGTTTTCTGCAAATCGGATTTCTCAGAATCTATCCATAGGATCTTTCTGAAATTTTGACCTACCCCCCCAAAAATGGGGTGCGAACCTTGATTAAATATATTTTCGAAACGTTTTACGAATCCGAAATCACCGAATTTTACGAACGAAAAAAATGACAATGCATAGTCGTAACTTTGTTATTTTTTGACCGATTTTACTAATTCCTTTTTCTTTGAATACCTTTAAAAAAATCATTTTCATCTGCGGTTTCACATTTTCGAATTTCGAAAATTCGTCGCTGTGATTTCGAACCGGAAGTTTAGACCAATTTGACAACTTCTTTAATAGTTGTACGATTTTCATGAAATTTAGTATCTAAGTAGATCTTACCGATGTGACTTCAAAAATATAATTAGAAATTTTCTAAATTATCTCCCCTTGACGAAATTAAGGATCAAAATTTTCAAAAAAATCGTCGAAATATAGGTCAGAATGACCTGATTTTTTTTTTGGATACTAGATAAGTAATTACTGATTTGTACACAAAATATGGAGTTTGTCGATCGAACCGGAAGTGCCGCCATATTTAAAAGCGAAAAATCAATAAGGCTTTTTTGCTATTTTACTTACAGACTCGGGAGTTATATTTTCTGAATCCTTGTTGGAAGGCCTAAAAAATGTCGCGAATAGAATTTTGATTTCGGTCACGTGATGGTCACCATTTTGAATTGAAAATGAAAAATAGAAGCAATTTGAAGGGTCGGGAATTTGGAACACAATTACTCTCCTTCTAATTAAGCTAGAATGTTCAAACTTGGTGTAGACGTTCACTAGGTCAATGTTATGATTGAGTTTAAAGATGAGCATTTTCTGCTTAGGGTAAGCAGAGATAAGCATGCTAATTTGTTGATTCTTTAGGGCACGATAACTTCGGTTATAATGAAGGGAGGGCGGTGAAACTTTTGTCAATAGAGAGTCTAATAGCTAGCCTGTTGTGTGAAATCATTGTATTATTTTTTCTAAATATCAGGGATAGCCGAAAAAAAGAGATTGAAAATCCAAAAAGTCGTATTTTTACAATTTGGAGCATGTTTAGAGGTCTTTCTCGTAAAGTCAACATAATATTTTTTGGGAACTTCTTCTACAAAGAGTCTTATTGGTAGTCTTTTATATGAAACCATCGATCAACAGTCCAACATATCAGGAGTAGAAGAACAAAAGGATCGAACATTGAAAACGGCACCCTTTCATTGTTAAGCGAAACATGCAGTGTGGGTGACTACAATCTACACATTTAGTCATCGTATAGAGCTTATTTAACAGTATCGAATTCCAACTGCTTAGGGATATTTTACGTGCACTCCAATGTGGTCACGGGACCTTGGTTTTTCGTCCCATCCGAATGACTAGACAGCTGTGCTTGTCAGGCCCTCCGTTCTGCCTCACTGACAAGGGGAACGACGCCGGGAAATCGAGATGAACTTTCTCCGTGCAGAACTTTCAATTCAGGCGAAAACGTTTATTGCATACGATTAAGCTGGTCAGTTGGAGCTTATTTTCAAAAGTTTTGTAATAATCGGTTGGTAATTAAAGTACCGTGCACATTAAACTGTTAAAACAGAAAATTTCGCCCGGTTGAAATGTTTCTTGCTATAAGTCAGCAATTTTCTGAATTCAGGGAGGCTGAATGGCTGAATGGTTAGCATGTGCGCACTGTATCGTAACGTCTGTCATTGAGTCAACGGGCGTCGTTTCGATCTCCAGGTTGCACGTGACATGAAGTATGATGTCCAACCTCGTGGGTTTTCTCCGTGTCCTTCGGTTTCCTCCCAACGGCTAAAGACCTGTAAGCGCAAGGTTAGTTTTTAAATAAAATTAAAAAACATATGTTAGTCCCGAAATGACCTAGTTTGTGTCGAATGGACGTTAGGGAGCATTTCTCTCTTTCTCTTTTATTTTTAAAGTTTTGTAATAATCGGTTGGTAATCAAAGGTACTGTAAAAGTGATAAAACAGAAAATTTCGCCCGGTTGTAATGTTTCTCACTTTAAAGTCAGCAATTTGCCGATTTTAAGGGGCAAACGTTTATTGCGAACGCTTAAGCTGGTCAGGGGGAGCTTATTTTTAAAAGTTTTGTAATATTCGGTTGATAACTAAAGGTACCGTGCAAATTAAACTGTTACAATAGAAAATTTGGCCCGGTTGAAATGTTTCTCGCTGCGGAAGATTAGACCAATTTGACAACTTCTTTAATAGTTGTACGATTTTCATGAAATTTAGTATCTAAGTAGATCCTACCGATGTGACTTCAAAAATATAATTAGAAATTTTCTAAATTATCTCCCCTTGACGAAATTAAGGATCAAAATTTTCAAAAAAATCATCGAAATATAGGTCAGAATGACCTGATTTTTTTTTTGGATACTAGATAAGTAATTACTGATTTGTACACAAAATATGGAGTTTGTCGATCGAACCGGAAGTGCCGCCATATTTAAAAGTGAAAAATCAATAAGGCTTTTTTGCTATTTTACTTACAGACTCGGGAGTTATATTTTCTGAATCCTTGTAGGAAGGCCTAAAAAATGTCGCGAATAGAATTTTGATTTCGGTCACGTGATGGTCACCATTTTGAATTGAAAATGAAAAATAGAAGCAATTTGAAGGGTCGGGACTTTGGAACACAATTACTCTCCTTCTAATTAAGCTAGAATGTTCAAACTTGGTGTAGACGTTCACTAGGTCAATGTTATGATTGAGTTCAAAGATGAGCATTTTCTGCTTAGGGTAAGCAGAGATAAACAAGCTAATTTGTTGATTCTTTAGGGCACGATAACTTCGGTTATAATGAAGGGAGGGCGGTGAAACTTTTGTCAATAGAGAGTCTAATAGCTAGCCTGTTGTGTGAAATCATTGTATTATTTTTTCTAAATATCAGGGATAGCCGAAAAAAAGAGATTGAAAACCCAAAAAGTCGTATTTTTACAATTTGGAGCATGTTTAGAGGTCTTTCTCGTAAAGTCAACATAATATTTTTTGGGAACTTCTTGTACAAAGAGTCTTATTGGTAGTCTTTTATATGAAACCATCGATCAACAGTCCAACATATCAGGAGTAGAAGAACAAAAGGATCGAACATTGAAAATGGCACCCTTTCATTGTTAAGCGAAACATGCAGTGTGGGTGACTACAATCTACACATTTAGTCATCGTATAGAGCTTATTCAACAGTATCGAATTCCAACTGCTTAGGGATATTTTACGTGCACTCCAATGTGTACACGGGACCTTGGTTTTTCGTCCCATCCGAATGACTAGACAGCTGTGCTTGTCAGGCCCTCCGTTCTGCCTCACTGACAAGGGGAACCACGCCGGGAAATCGAGATGAACTTTCTCCGTGCAGAACTTTCAATTCAGGCGAAAACGTTTATTGCATACGATTAAGCTGGTCAGTTGGAGCTTATTTTCAAAAGTTTTGTAATAATCGGTTGGTAATTAAAGTACCGTGCACATTAAACTGTTAAAACAGAAAATTTCGCCCGGTTGAAATGTTTCTTGCTATAAGTCAGCAATTTTCTGAATTCAGGGAGGCTGAATGGCTGAATGGTTAGCATGTGCGCACTGTATCGTAACGTCTGTCATTGAGTCAACGGGCGTCGTTTCGATCTCCAGGTTGCACGTGACATGAAGTATGATGTCCAACCTTGTGGGTTTTCTCCGTGTTCTTCGGTTTCCTCCCAACGGCTAAAGACCTGTAAGCGCAGGGGGAGTTTTTAAATAAAATTAAAAAACATATGTTAGTCCCGAAATGACCTAGTTTGTGTCGAATGGACATTAGGCCGCATTTCTCTCTTTCTCTTTTATTTTTAAAGTTTTGTAATAATCGGTTGGTAATCAAAGGTACTGTAAAAGTGATAAAACAGAAAATAATCGGTTGGTAATCAAAGGTACTGTAAAAGTCATAAAACAGAAAATTTCGCCCGGTTGTAATGTTTCTCACTTTAAAGTCAGCAATTTCCCGATTTTAAGTGGCAAACGTTTATTGCGAACGCTTAAGCTGGTCAGGGGGGAGCTTATTTTTAAAAGTTTTGTAATATTCGGTTGATAACTAAAGGTACCGTGCAAATTAAACTGTTACAATAGAAAATTTGGCCCGGTTGAAATGTTTCTCGCTGTAGGTCAGCAATTTGCCGATTTTAGGGAGGTTGCGTGGCTGAATGGTTAGCACGTGCGCTCTGTATCATAACGTCTGTCATTGAGTCAACTGCCGTTGTTTCGATTTTTTGGTTGTACGTGACAAGGAGTATGGTTGCCTGTCCAACCTCGTAGGCCGTAACCGCCGCTGTCCGGGTAAAATTTCCCTCATTACACACATTATGGCATATGCCCGTCTTCATTAGCCCATTTTAGGAGCAGAACAGTCGGACGTTAAACCCCATTCAATTTCATTTCATTTTCTCTATGTTGCTTATTTATTATAGTGGATAAATATTTTTCTGGTTCTAGCAATTATTTAATTTCTGCATAGAAATCTTGCTTTGGCCAGTTTTTTTTATTGCAGAGTGCCATTCTTGTTTAAACAAACATGATCCTTTGTTTAAAACATGCTTAAGAAGTCGTCACGATTTCCTACTTATAACCAAACATATTGGAAATATTAGTCTGGCATTATTAAATCCTAATTTTATTGGTCTTATTTAAAATTAAACTTTCATTTAACTATGAACAACCCTTAACGTGTCTCTTTAAAACTATTAAGTACTCTAAAACAGTAGCTCAACCTTTTGACCTAAACTCATTAATTTACCATTTTGTTGTGAGCGACTTCTTATTCTCCCTATATGACATATTGCACGTGTCTGATTTCAAAGGGGGGGTGAGTGGCTGAATGGTAAGCACGCGCGCCTGTCATTGAGTTAACTAGCGTGTTTTCGAATGCCCGGTTGTACGTGACAAGGAGTAAGGTCGCCTGTCCAACCTGCCATTTTTAATTTTTTTTTCCCGCCATTTTCATTTCATTTTCTCATCCGTCTCATTACAGTAATACAAGTTTCAGTTATTTCCCTTTAGTTTTCAGATTATTGTTATGCCTGGGTGCAATGTTTCATACTATATTTAGACTTGTAACTTCGCGAGTTTTTGACCAATTTTAATAATTTTTTCTTCGTATCCTTTTATTTAGGTTACTTGATACAATCAATGACACGTGACGATGAATATGAAAGCTTTCATATCTGCATGGGACAGTAGCAGATCTAGTTATTATTTTTTTTTTTTGTGTGTTTTCTGCAAATCGGATTTCTCAGAATCTATCCATAGGATCTTTCTGAAATTTTGACCTACCCCCCCAAAAATGGGGTGCGAACCTTGATTAAATATATTTTCGAAACGTTTTACGAATCCGAAATCACCGAATTTTACGAACGAAAAAAATGACAATGCATAGTCGTAACTTTGTTATTTTTTGACCGATTTTACTAATTCCTTTTTCTTTGAATACCTTTAAAAAAATCATTTTCATCTGCGGTTTCACATTTTCGAATTTCGAAAATTCGTCGCTGTGATTTCGAACCGGAAGTTTAGACCAATTTGACAACTTCTTTAATAGTTGTACGATTTTCATGAAATTTAGTATCTAAGTAGATCTTACCGATGTGACTTCAAAAATATAATTAGAAATTTTCTAAATTATCTCCCCTTGACGAAATTAAGGATCAAAATTTTCAAAAAAATCGTCGAAATATAGGTCAGAATGACCTGATTTTTTTTTTGGATACTAGATAAGTAATTACTGATTTGTACACAAAATATGGAGTTTGTCGATCGAACCGGAAGTGCCGCCATATTTAAAAGCGAAAAATCAATAAGGCTTTTTTGCTATTTTACTTACAGACTCGGGAGTTATATTTTCTGAATCCTTGTTGGAAGGCCTAAAAAATGTCGCGAATAGAATTTTGATTTCGGTCACGTGATGGTCACCATTTTGAATTGAAAATGAAAAATAGAAGCAATTTGAAGGGTCGGGAATTTGGAACACAATTACTCTCCTTCTAATTAAGCTAGAATGTTCAAACTTGGTGTAGACGTTCACTAGGTCAATGTTATGATTGAGTTTAAAGATGAGCATTTTCTGCTTAGGGTAAGCAGAGATAAGCATGCTAATTTGTTGATTCTTTAGGGCACGATAACTTCGGTTATAATGAAGGGAGGGCGGTGAAACTTTTGTCAATAGAGAGTCTAATAGCTAGCCTGTTGTGTGAAATCATTGTATTATTTTTTCTAAATATCAGGGATAGCCGAAAAAAAGAGATTGAAAATCCAAAAAGTCGTATTTTTACAATTTGGAGCATGTTTAGAGGTCTTTCTCGTAAAGTCAACATAATATTTTTTGGGAACTTCTTCTACAAAGAGTCTTATTGGTAGTCTTTTATATGAAACCATCGATCAACAGTCCAACATATCAGGAGTAGAAGAACAAAAGGATCGAACATTGAAAACGGCACCCTTTCATTGTTAAGCGAAACATGCAGTGTGGGTGACTACAATCTACACATTTAGTCATCGTATAGAGCTTATTTAACAGTATCGAATTCCAACTGCTTAGGGATATTTTACGTGCACTCCAATGTGGTCACGGGACCTTGGTTTTTCGTCCCATCCGAATGACTAGACAGCTGTGCTTGTCAGGCCCTCCGTTCTGCCTCACTGACAAGGGGAACGACGCCGGGAAATCGAGATGAACTTTCTCCGTGCAGAACTTTCAATTCAGGCGAAAACGTTTATTGCATACGATTAAGCTGGTCAGTTGGAGCTTATTTTCAAAAGTTTTGTAATAATCGGTTGGTAATTAAAGTACCGTGCACATTAAACTGTTAAAACAGAAAATTTCGCCCGGTTGAAATGTTTCTTGCTATAAGTCAGCAATTTTCTGAATTCAGGGAGGCTGAATGGCTGAATGGTTAGCATGTGCGCACTGTATCGTAACGTCTGTCATTGAGTCAACGGGCGTCGTTTCGATCTCCAGGTTGCACGTGACATGAAGTATGATGTCCAACCTCGTGGGTTTTCTCCGTGTCCTTCGGTTTCCTCCCAACGGCTAAAGACCTGTAAGCGCAAGGTTAGTTTTTAAATAAAATTAAAAAACATATGTTAGTCCCGAAATGACCTAGTTTGTGTCGAATGGACGTTAGGGAGCATTTCTCTCTTTCTCTTTTATTTTTAAAGTTTTGTAATAATCGGTTGGTAATCAAAGGTACTGTAAAAGTGATAAAACAGAAAATTTCGCCCGGTTGTAATGTTTCTCACTTTAAAGTCAGCAATTTGCCGATTTTAAGGGGCAAACGTTTATTGCGAACGCTTAAGCTGGTCAGGGGGAGCTTATTTTTAAAAGTTTTGTAATATTCGGTTGATAACTAAAGGTACCGTGCAAATTAAACTGTTACAATAGAAAATTTGGCCCGGTTGAAATGTTTCTCGCTGTAGGTCAGCAATTTGCCGATTTTAGGGAGGTTGCGTGGCTGAATGGTTAGCACGTGCGCTCTGTATCGTAACGTCTGTCATTGAGTCAACTGGGGTTTTTTCGATTTCTTGGTTGTACGTGACAAGGAGTATGGTCGCCTGTCCAACCGCGTAGGCCGTAACCGCCGCTGCCCGGGTAAAATTTCCCTCATTGCACACTTTATGGCATATGCCCGTCTTCATTAGCCCATTTTAGGAGCAGAACAGTCGGACGTTAAACCCCATTCAATTTCATTTCATTTTCTCTATGTTGCTTATTTATTATAGTGGATAAATATTTTTCTGGTTCTAGCAATTATTTAATTTCCGCATAGAAATCTTGCTTTGGCCAGTTTTTTTATTGCAGAGTGCCATTCTTGTTTAAACAAACATGATCCTTTGTTTAAAACATGCTTAAGAAGTCGTCACGATTTCCTACTTATAACCAAACATATTGGAAATATTAGTCTGGCATTATTAAATCCTAATTTTATTGGTCTTATTTAAAATTAAACTTTCATTTAACTATGAACAACCCTTAACGTGTCTCTTTAAAACAATTCAATACTCTAAAACAGTAGCTCAACCTTTTGACCGAAACTCATTAATTTACTATTTTGTTGTGAGCGACTTCTTATTCTTCCTATATGACATATTGCACGTGTCTGATTTCAAAGGTGGATTGGGTTAGCACGCGCGCCTGTCATTGAGTTAACTAGCGTGTTTTCGTATGTCCGGTTGTACGTGACAAGGAGTAAGGTCGCCTGTCCAACCTACCATTTTTAATTTTTTTCCCGCCATTTTCATTTCATTTTCTCACCCGTCTCATTACAGTAATACAGGTTTCAATTATTTCCCTTTAGTTTACAGATTATTGTTATGCCTGGGTGCAATGTTTGATACTATATTTAGACTTGTAACTTTGCGAGCTATTCTCCCTATATGAAATATTGCACGTGTCTGATTTTAAACGGGGGAGGGGGAGGGTTGGCTGAATGGTTAGCACGCGCGCCTGTCATTGAGTTAACTAGCGTGTTTTCGAATGCCCGGTTCTACGTGACAACGAGTAAGGTCGCCTGTCCAACCTGCCATTTTTAGTTCTTTCCCGCCATTTTCATTTCATTTTCTCATCCGTCTCATTACAGTAATACAAGTTTCGGTTATTTCCCTTTAGTTTCCAGATTATTGTTATGCATGGGTGCAATGTTTCATAATATATTTAGACTTGTAACTTCGCGAGTTTTTGACCAATTTTGATATTTTTTTTCTTCTTATCCTTTTATTTAGGATACTTGATACAATCGATGACACATGACGTTGAATATGAAAGCTTTCATATCTGCACGGGACAGTAGCAGATCTAGTTATTAAGCTTTCATATTACATATGAAAGCTTATTGTTTCTGTTAAAGTTATTAGGGTTTCACACTGCGTAGCTTGTGTGAAACACTATTGTTTTTGTTAAAATTATTAGGGTTTCACACTGCGTAGCTTGTGTGAAACACTATTGTTTTTGTTAAAATTCTTCTTATTATTATTCTTATTATTATTATTTTTTTTTTTCCAATTTGCTTATATCTCAGGAACTACTTGTCGGATCGATGCAATGTCTTGAGTTTTACTGCGAAAGTGGGTGTGACTTAGAGATTAAAGCTATTTCCGGCATTCTGCGACAATGCGAAATGTCCGAAATCACCGAAGTTGTCGTTTTTTGAAATATTGCCGTAATATTAACAACAATTGTTGGATATTATCGTTTGATAGTTTTTGACATAGCCAGAGACATGGCACATAGCTACGGGTCTTTAGAGTTTTAAATTTCGCCGAATCTTCGGAAAAATAAGGCGCCAAATTTTGAAAATTTAAATTTTGACAAAAAACTTTTTTATCAATGAATATTTTTTAATGACCTTTTACCAAGGGTTAAAGGGTTGTCTGATTTGGGCAAAAATGTGAACATTTTTTTTCTGGATAATTTTCCTTGGTCGCTATTGGCTAATTCAGTTTATCGGTTCTATATTAATTATTTATTGTCCGATTTGTATAAAACAAAGTTTATATGCTCCATGGTCCAAAATGTCATTTTTTTTGTTACCGGCAAAGTTTCCTGTCGGCACCGTAAGTGACGTAAATTTAGCAAAAACTACAATTTTAACAGTTCGGTACCACTTTTTGAAAGCAAAACTTATTTTTTTGAAATCTAATATGACTGAAAAGATGTGCCATATAAAGGCGCACAAAACATCGCGCTCAGTTTTTTTAATTTCGATTTCGTTTTCGGTCGACTTGGATTAAAGGGTGAAAAAAGGTGTCAAAATAAGCTATTTACAACCCATCCAGCGTCTTCATATTAAAAAATATATCTTCGTAACATTGATAATCTCGTAGCAATAACCCATACGAAGAGAATGTATGTGAAAATTAATTTGTAATATGCGCAGTTGCTGAGAAAAAGTCAATTTTGCATGAGTCACTTTTCACGTTATTTTGGCTGTATAAGAATCAATTATTATGTGATTTTCAATTTTCTTTCACCATTGGATGCCTAATGCCAAAGTGGACAAGGTCAAACCATTCTATCTCATACGCTGCCACCGGAAATGACGTCATTTGCTCAAAACTTAATTTTTAGCATTAAAAAACAATATTTTATTCAAATGGGTCGTACTTGTTATTTTTTTTCAAATTATGATATTTAATTCTATTCATCAAATAGAATGAACCCATGTGATCATACAGATATCACAAAACGGTTTCTAACGTGTACGGTTGCAGAGAAATGGGCGATTTTCCACAAGTCACTTTTCGAGGATTTTAGTCTATAAAAGTGTCAGTTATTATTCGATTTTCATAAAATTTTCGCCATATGATATCTTACGTCATTTATGATTTGATAGAACTAATTTAACATTTCCAGTTTCACCGGAAGTAATTATATTTTGGCAAAAACTGTAATTTTAGCCTTCAAAACAGATATTTTTTTCAAATGAGTCTGATTTGTAATATATTTAAAAATATGATATTTAGTTCGCATCAACTAATAGAATGAACCCATGCGATCATTCAGATACCACAAAATGGTTTCTAACTTGTACGGTTAGCCGAAATAGCCGATTTTCTACAAGTCGCTTTTCAAGTTTTTTGGTCAATAAAAGTGGCGATTATTTTTCGATTTACATAAAATTTTCACTATGTGATATCTTATGCCATTTCTGATTTCATGAAACTAATTGAACATTTTCATTATCCCCGGAAGTACTGTAATTTTATCAGGATTAATTACAAATGTATAAAATGAATTGATATTGCTGGATTTTTGTTGATTCTGTTTCCCTTTTATTTGATGTGTGCAATGTTTATGTGGAAATCTGTTTATCGGTGCCATTGATTCAAGGGCAACATGGGAGCGAAAGTGACTAAGTTTAAAGTTAACGTGGCACCAGTGAAACCCGTCATTCCTGCATGCAGGTCTAGTTATTCTTATTATTATTATTATTATTATTCAGATTCCAATTTGAATAGATCTCAGCAACTACGTGTCGCATCGTTACGATCTCTTCGGTTTTACTGGGAAAGTGGGTGTGACTTAGAGGATAAAGCTATTTTGAACGTTCTGCGACAATGCGAAATGTCCGAAATCACCGAAGTTATCGTTTTTGAAAATATTGCAGTAATTTTAACAATAATCATTGGATTTTAACTTTCGATACATTTTGGCATAGCCTGAGACAGGGCACATAGCTACGCTACTTTCGATTTTTGATTTTCGGCAAATCTTCGAAGATATTAGGCGCCAAATTTCGAAAATTTAAAATTTTACAAAATTTTTTTTTATTTATGAATATTTTTTAGTCGTATTGTGCACAGAATTAAAGAGTCATCTGACTAGTGCAAAAATGTTAAAAAAATTTGTCTCAGTAATTTTCCTTGGCCGCCATTGGCTAATTCAGTTTTTCAGTCCTAGATTAATTTTTTATTGTCCGATTTGTATAAAACAAAAGTCATATGCTTCGTTGTATCAATTGTCATTTTTTTTATTACCAAAAGTGTTATCTGTCGGCACCGGAAGTGGCATAATTTTACCAAAAACTACAATTTTGACAGTTATTTTCCTACTTCGAAAACAAATATTATTTTTTGGAAAAATTATTTGACTCAAAGAGTGTGCCCTTTCAAGGCGCAGAAAATGTAGGAAGCAGTTTTTTTAATTTCGATTTCACTTTCGAGCAAATTCGATTAAGAGGCTAAAAATGGTGTAAAATTTACCTATTTACAACCTATTCAGGCTTTTCAGATTTTAAAATATTTCTTCGTAACTTTTATAAACTTGTAGCTATAATCCATACGAAGAAAATGTATGTTAAAATTCGTTTGTAATATAAGCAGTTACCAAGAAATGGGCAGTTCTGTACAAGTCACTGTTTTCGTTATTTTGCCTGTAAAATAGTCAATTATTATTGGATTTTTATAAAAGTGACATCATTTGATTCAAAAAGCATGTAGCGTCATATCAAGTTGATTACAATTTAAAATTGACACCGGAAGTGACGTCATTTAGTCAAAAACTCAATTTTTAACTTTTAAAATCGATATTTTTTTCAACCAAGAATTATGTCACATATAATAATAAAATTAATTTTTGGTTTAAATTCACATATTAACAAAACTCATACGGTCAAAAAGATATCATAAAATTGTTTCTAACTTGTTCGGTTGCCGAGATATAGGCGATTTTCTAAAAGTCACTTTTGAAGGTTTTTGGCCCATAAAAGTGTCAATTATTATTCGATTTTCATAAAATTTTCACCCTTTGAAGCCTAATGTCATAGACGATGTTAAAAAACTAATTTAAAGTTTTCATTATCACCGGAAGTAACGTCATTTTGGCAAAAACTGTATTTTAAGCCTTCAAAGCCGATATTTTATTCAAATGAGTCTGATTTGTAATGTTTATACAATTATGATATTTGATTCCAATCAACAAATAGATTAAACCCATACGGTCATATAAATACCAAAAAATGGTTTCTAACTTGTACGGTTGCCGAGAAATAGACGATTTTCTACACGTCACTTTTCAAGGTTTTTGGTCTATAAAAGTGGCAATTATTATTCGATTTACATAAAATTTTCACCATGTGATGCCTTATGCCATTTCTGATTTCATAAAACTAATGGAACATTTACATTATCACCGGAAGTACTGTAATTTTGTCAGGATCAATTACATGTAACAAATGTATAAAATGAAATGATATTGCTGGATTTGTTTGATTCTGTTTCCATTTTATTTGATGTGTGCAATTCTTATGTGGAAACCTGTATATTGGTTTCATTGGTACCGGAAGTGACATATGTTCAAGAGTAACGTGGCACCGAAATTGACACAAGTTCAAGTTCAAAGGTAACATGGCACCAGTGAAACCCGTCATTCCTGCATGCAGGTCTAGTTATTATTATTATTTTTTTTTTTGTGTGTTTTCTGCAAATCGGATTTCTCAGAATCTATCCATAGGATCTTTCTGAAATTTTGACCTACCCCCCCAAAAATGGGGTGCGAACCTTGATTAAATATATTTTCGAAACGTTTTACGAATCCGAAATCACCGAATTTTACGAACGAAAAAAATGACAATGCATAGTCGTAACTTTGTTATTTTTTGACCGATTTTACTAATTCTTTTTTCTTTGAATACCTTTAAAAAAAACATTTTCATCTGCAGTTTCACATTTTCGAATTTCGAAAATTCGTCGCTGTGATTTCGAACCGGAAGATTAGACCAATTTGACAACTTCTTTAATAGTTGTACGATTTTCATGAAATTTAGTATCTAAGTAGATCCTACCGATGTGACTTCAAAAATATAATTAGAAATTTTCTAAATTATCTCCCCTTGACGAAATTAAGGATCAAAATTTTCAAAAAAATCATCGAAATATAGGTCAGAATGACCTGATTTTTTTTTTGGATACTAGATAAGTAATTACTGATTTGTACACAAAATATGGAGTTTGTCGATCGAACCGGAAGTGCCGCCATATTTAAAAGTGAAAAATCAATAAGGCTTTTTTGCTATTTTACTTACAGACTCGGGAGTTATATTTTCTGAATCCTTGTAGGAAGGCCTAAAAAATGTCGCGAATAGAATTTTGATTTCGGTCACGTGATGGTCACCATTTTGAATTGAAAATGAAAAATAGAAGCAATTTGAAGGGTCGGGACTTTGGAACACAATTACTCTCCTTCTAATTAAGCTAGAATGTTCAAACTTGGTGTAGACGTTCACTAGGTCAATGTTATGATTGAGTTCAAAGATGAGCATTTTCTGCTTAGGGTAAGCAGAGATAAACAAGCTAATTTGTTGATTCTTTAGGGCACGATAACTTCGGTTATAATGAAGGGAGGGCGGTGAAACTTTTGTCAATAGAGAGTCTAATAGCTAGCCTGTTGTGTGAAATCATTGTATTATTTTTTCTAAATATCAGGGATAGCCGAAAAAAAGAGATTGAAAACCCAAAAAGTCGTATTTTTACAATTTGGAGCATGTTTAGAGGTCTTTCTCGTAAAGTCAACATAATATTTTTTGGGAACTTCTTGTACAAAGAGTCTTATTGGTAGTCTTTTATATGAAACCATCGATCAACAGTCCAACATATCAGGAGTAGAAGAACAAAAGGATCGAACATTGAAAACGGCACCCTTTCATTGTTAAGCGAAACATGCAGTGTGGGTGACTACAATCTACACATTTAGTCATCGTATAGAGCTTATTCAACAGTATCGAATTCCAACTGCTTAGGGATATTTTACGTGCACTCCAATGTGTACACGGGACCTTGGTTTTTCGTCCCATCCGAATGACTAGACAGCTGTGCTTGTCAGGCCCTCCGTTCTGCCTCACTGACAAGGGGAACCACGCCGGGAAATCGAGATGAACTTTCTCCGTGCAGAACTTTCAATTCAGGCGAAAACGTTTATTGCATACGATTAAGCTGGTCAGTTGGAGCTTATTTTCAAAAGTTTTGTAATAATCGGTTGGTAATTAAAGTACCGTGCACATTAAACTGTTAAAACAGAAAATTTCGCCCGGTTGAAATGTTTCTTGCTATAAGTCAGCAATTTTCTGAATTCAGGGAGGCTGAATGGCTGAATGGTTAGCATGTGCGCACTGTATCGTAACGTCTGTCATTGAGTCAACGGGCGTCGTTTCGATCTCCAGGTTGCACGTGACATGAAGTATGATGTCCAACCTTGTGGGTTTTCTCCGTGTTCTTCGGTTTCCTCCCAACGGCTAAAGACCTGTAAGCGCAGGGGGAGTTTTTAAATAAAATTAAAAAACATATGTTAGTCCCGAAATGACCTAGTTTGTGTCGAATGGACATTAGGCCGCATTTCTCTCTTTCTCTTTTATTTTTAAAGTTTTGTAATAATCGGTTGGTAATCAAAGGTACTGTAAAAGTGATAAAACAGAAAATAATCGGTTGGTAATCAAAGGTACTGTAAAAGTCATAAAACAGAAAATTTCGCCCGGTTGTAATGTTTCTCACTTTAAAGTCAGCAATTTCCCGATTTTAAGTGGCAAACGTTTATTGCGAACGCTTAAGCTGGTCAGGGGGGAGCTTATTTTTAAAAGTTTTGTAATATTCGGTTGATAACTAAAGGTACCGTGCAAATTAAACTGTTACAATAGAAAATTTGGCCCGGTTGAAATGTTTCTCGCTGTAGGTCAGCAATTTGCCGATTTTAGGGAGGTTGCGTGGCTGAATGGTTAGCACGTGCGCTCTGTATCATAACGTCTGTCATTGAGTCAACTGCCGTTGTTTCGATTTTTTGGTTGTACGTGACAAGGAGTATGGTTGCCTGTCCAACCTCGTAGGCCGTAACCGCCGCTGCCCGGGTAAAATTTCCCTCATTGCACACATTATGGCATATGCCCGTCTTCATTAGCCCATTTTAGGAGCAGAACAGTCGGACGTTAAACCCCATTCAATTTCATTTCATTTTCTCTATGTTGCTTATTTATTATAGTGGATAAATATTTTTCTGGTTCTAGCAATTATTTAATTTCTGCATAGAAATCTTGCTTTGGCCAGTTTTTTTTATTGCAGAGTGCCATTCTTGTTTAAACAAACATGATCCTTTGTTTAAAACATGCTTAAGAAGTCGTCACGATTTCCTACTTATAACCAAACATATTGGAAATATTAGTCTGGCATTATTAAATCCTAATTTTATTGGTCTTATTTAAAATTAAACTTTCATTTAACTATGAACAACCCTTAACGTGTCTTTTTAAAACTATTAAGTACTCTAAAAAAGTAGCTCAACCTTTTGACCTAAACTCATTAATTTACCATTTTGTTGTGAGCGACTTCTTATTCTTCCTATATGACATATTGCACGTGTCTGATTTCAAAGGGGGGTTGAGTGGCTGAATGGTAAGCACGCGCGCCTGTCATTGAGTAAACTAGCGTGTTTTCGAATGCCCGGTTGTACGTGACAAGGAGTAAGGTCGCCTGTCCAACCTGCCATTTTTAATTTTTTTTTCCCGCCATTTTCATTTCATTTTCTCATCCGTCTCATTACAGTAATACAAGTTTCAGTTATTTCCCTTTAGTTTTCAGATTATTGTTATGCCTGGGTGCAATGTTTCATACTATATTTAGACTTGTAACTTCGCGAGTTTTTGACCAATTTTAATAATTTTTTCTTCGTATCCTTTTATTTAGGTTACTTGATACAATCAATGACACGTGACGATGAATATGAAAGCTTTCATATCTGCATGGGACAGTAGCAGATCTAGTTATTATTTTTTTTTTTGTGTGTTTTCTGCAAATCGGATTTCTCAGAATCTATCCATAGGATCTTTCTGAAATTTTGACCTACCCCCCCAAAAATGGGGTGCGAACCTTGATTAAATATATTTTCGAAACGTTTTACGAATCCGAAATCACCGAATTTTACGAACGAAAAAAATGACAATGCATAGTCGTAACTTTGTTATTTTTTGACCGATTTTACTAATTTTTTTTTCTTTGAATACCTTTAAAAAAACCATTTTCATCTGCAGTTTCACATTTTCGAATTTCGAAAATTCGTCGCTGTGATTTCGAACCGGAAGATTAGACCAATTTGACAACTTCTTTAATAGTTGTACGATTTTCATGAAATTTAGTATCTAAGTAGATCCTACCGATGTGACTTCAAAAATATAATTAGAAATTTTCTAAATTATCTCCCCTTGACGAAATTAAGGATCAAAATTTTCAAAAAAATCATCGAAATATAGGTCAGAATGACCTGATTTTTTTTTTGGATACTAGATAAGTAATTACTGATTTGTACACAAAATATGGAGTTTGTCGATCGAACCGGAAGTGCCGCCATATTTAAAAGTGAAAAATCAATAAGGCTTTTTTGCTATTTTACTTACAGACTCGGGAGTTATATTTTCTGAATCCTTGTAGGAAGGCCTAAAAAATGTCGCGAATAGAATTTTGATTTCGGTCACGTGATGGTCACCATTTTGAATTGAAAATGAAAAATAGAAGCAATTTGAAGGGTCGGGACTTTGGAACACAATTACTCTCCTTCTAATTAAGCTAGAATGTTCAAACTTGGTGTAGACGTTCACTGGGTCAATGTTATGATTGAGTTTAAATATGAGCATTTTCTGCTTAGGGTAAGCAGAGATAAACAAGCTAATTTGTTGATTCTTTAGGGCACGATAACTTCGGTTATAATGAAGGGAGGGCGGTGAAACTTTTGTCAATAGAGAGTCTAATAGCTAGCCTGTTGTGTGAAATCATTGTATTATTTTTTCTAAATATCAGGGATAGCCGAAAAAAAGAGATTGAAAACCCAAAAAGTCGTATTTTTACAATTTGGAGCATGTTTAGAGGTCTTTCTCGTAAAGTCAACATAATATTTTTTGGGAACTTCTTGTACAAAGAGTCTTATTGGTAGTCTTTTATATGAAACCATCGATCAACAGTCCAACATATCAGGAGTAGAAGAACAAAAGGATCGAACATTGAAAACGGCACCCTTTCATTGTTAAGCGAAACATGCAGTGTGGGTGACTACAATCTACGCATTTAGTCATCGTATAGAGCTTATTCAACAGTATCGAATTCCAACTGCTTAGGGATATTTTACGTGCACTCCAATGTGTACACGGGACCTTGGTTTTTCGTCCCATCCGAATGACTAGACAGCTGTGCTTGTCAGGCCCTCCGTTCTGCCTCACTGACAAGAGGAACCACGCCGGGAAATCGAGATGAACTTTCTCCGTGCAGAACTTTCAATTCAGGCGAAAACGTTTATTGCATACGATTAAGCTGGTCAGTTGGAGCTTATTTTCAAAAGTTTTGTAATAATCGGTTGGTAATTAAAGTACCGTGCACATTAAACTGTTAAAACAGAAAATTTCGCCCGGTTGAAATGTTTCTTGCTATAAGTCAGCAATTTTCTGAATTCAGGGAGGCTGAATGGCTGAATGGTTAGCATGTGCGCACTGTATCGTAACGTCTGTCATTGAGTCAACGGGCGTCGTTTCGATCTCCAGGTTGCACGTGACATGAAGTATGATGTCCAACCTTGTGGGTTTTCTCCGTGTTCTTCGGTTTCCTCCCAACGGCTAAAGACCTGTAAGCGCAGGGGGAGTTTTTAAATAAAATTAAAAAACATATGTTAGTCCCGAAATGACCTAGTTTGTGTCGAATGGACATTAGGCCGCATTTCTCTCTTTCTCTTTTATTTTTAAAGTTTTGTAATAATCGGTTGGTAATCAAAGGTACTGTAAAAGTGATAAAACAGAAAATAATCGGTTGGTAATCAAAGGTACTGTAAAAGTGATAAAACAGAAAATTTCGCCCGGTTGTAATGTTTCTCACTTTAAAGTCAGCAATTTCCCGATTTAAGTGGCAAACGTTTATTGCGAACGCTTAAGCTGGTCAGGGGGGAGCTTATTTTTAAAAGTTTTGTAATATTCGGTTGATAACTAAAGGTACCGTGCAAATTAAACTGTTACAATAGAAAATTGGGCCCGGTTGAAATGTTTCTCGCTGTAGGTCAGCAATTTGCCGATTTTAGGGAGGTTGCGTGGCTGAATGGTTAGCACGTGCGCTCTGTATCATAACGTCTGTCATTGAGTCAACTGCCGTTGTTTCGATTTTTTGGTTGTACGTGACAAGGAGTATGGTTGCCTGTCCAACCTCGTAGGCCGTAACCGCCGCTGCCCGGGTAAAATTTCCCTCATTGCACACATTATGGCATATGCCCGTCTTCATTAGCCCATTTTAGGAGCAGAACAGTCGGACGTTAAACCCCATTCAATTTCATTTCATTTTCTCTATGTTGCTTATTTATTATAGTGGATAAATATTTTTCTGGTTCTAGCAATTATCTAATTTCTGCATAGAAATCTTGCTTTGGCCAGTTTTTTTTATTGCAGAGTGCCATTCTTGTTTAAACAAACATGATCCTTTGTTTAAAACATGCTTAAGAAGTCGTCACGATTTCCTACTTATAACCAAACATATTGGAAATATTAGTCTGGCATTATTAAATCCTAATTTTATTGGTCTTATTTAAAATTAAACTTTCATTTAACTATGAACAACCCTTAACGTGTCTCTTTAAAACTATTAAGTACTCTAAAACAGTAGCTCAACCTTTTGACCTAAACTCATTAATTTACCATTTTGTTGTGAGCGACTTCTTATTCTTCCTATATGACATATTGCACGTGTCTGATTTCAAAGGGGGTTTGAGTGGCTGAATGGTAAGCACGCGCGCCTGTCATTGAGTTAACTAGCGTGTTTTCGAATGCCCGGTTGTACGTGACAAGGAGTAAGGTCGCCTGTCCAACCTGCCATTTTTAATTTTTTTTTCCCGCCATTTTCATTTCATTTTCTCATCCGTCTCATTACAGTAATACAAGTTTCAGTTATTTTCCTTTAGTTTTCAGATTATTGTTATGCCTGGGTGCAATGTTTCATACTATATTTAGACTTGTAACTTCGCGAGTTTTTGACCAATTTTAATAATTTTTTCTTCGTATCCTTTTATTTAGGTTACTTGATACAATCAATGACACGTGACGATGAATATGAAAGCTTTCATATCTGCATGGGACAGTAGCAGATCTAGTTATTATTAAGCTTTCATATTACATATGAAAGCTTATTGTTTCTGTTAAAGTTATTATTATTAAGCTTTCATATTACATATGAAAGCTTATTGTTTCTGTTAAAGTTATTATTATTAAGCTTTCATATTACATATGAAAGCTTATTGTTTCTGTTAAAGTTATTATTAAGCTTTCATATTACATATGAAAGCTTATTGTTTCTGTTAAAGTTATTATTAAGCTTTCATATTACATATGAAAGCTTATTGTTTCTGTTAAGATTATTATTAAGCTTTCATATTACATATGAAAGCTTATTGTTTCTGTTAAAGTTATTATTATTATTATTTTTTTTTTTGTGTGTTTTCTGCAAATCGGATTTCTCAGAATCTATCCATAGGATCTTTCTGAAATTTTGACCTACCCCCCCAAAAATGGGGTGCGAACCTTGATTAAATATATTTTCGAAACGTTTTACGAATCCGAAATCACCGAATTTTACGAACGAAAAAAATGACAATGCATAGTCGTAACTTTGTTATTTTTTGACCGATTTTACTAATTCTTTTTTCTTTGAATACCTTTAAAAAAACCATTTTCATCTGCAGTTTCACATTTTCGAATTTCGAAAATTCGTCGCTGTGATTTCGAACCGGAAGATTAGACCAATTTGACAACTTCTTTAATAGTTGTACGATTTTCATGAAATTTAGTATCTAAGTAGATCCTACCGATGTGACTTCAAAAATATAATTAGAAATTTTCTAAATTATCTCCCCTTGACGAAATTAAGGATCAAAATTTTCAAAAAAATCATCGAAATATAGGTCAGAATGACCTGATTTTTTTTTTGGATACTAGATAAGTAATTACTGATTTGTACACAAAATATGGAGTTTGTCGATCGAACCGGAAGTGCCGCCATATTTAAAAGTGAAAAATCAATAAGGCTTTTTTGCTATTTTACTTACAGACTCGGGAGTTATATTTTCTGAATCCTTGTAGGAAGGCCTAAAAAATGTCGCGAATAGAATTTTGATTTCGGTCACGTGATGGTCACCATTTTGAATTGAAAATGAAAAATAGAAGCAATTTGAAGGGTCGGGACTTTGGAACACAATTACTCTCCTTCTAATTAAGCTAGAATGTTCAAACTTGGTGTAGACGTTCACTAGGTCAATGTTATGATTGAGTTCAAAGATGAGCATTTTCTGCTTAGGGTAAGCAGAGATAAACAAGCTAATTTGTTGATTCTTTAGGGCACGATAACTTCGGTTATAATGAAGGGAGGGCGGTGAAACTTTTGTCAATAGAGAGTCTAATAGCTAGCCTGTTGTGTGAAATCATTGTATTATTTTTTCTAAATATCAGGGATAGCCGAAAAAAAGAGATTGAAAACCCAAAAAGTCGTATTTTTACAATTTGGAGCATGTTTAGAGGTCTTTCTCGTAAAGTCAACATAATATTTTTTGGGAACTTCTTGTACAAAGAGTCTTATTGGTAGTCTTTTATATGAAACCATCGATCAACAGTCCAACATATCAGGAGTAGAAGAACAAAAGGATCGAACATTGAAAACGGCACCCTTTCATTGTTAAGCGAAACATGCAGTGTGGGTGACTACAATCTACACATTTAGTCATCGTATAGAGCTTATTCAACAGTATCGAATTCCAACTGCTTAGGGATATTTTACGTGCACTCCAATGTGTACACGGGACCTTGGTTTTTCGTCCCATCCGAATGACTAGACAGCTGTGCTTGTCAGGCCCTCCGTTCTGCCTCACTGACAAGGGGAACCACGCCGGGAAATCGAGATGAACTTTCTCCGTGCAGAACTTTCAATTCAGGCGAAAACGTTTATTGCATACGATTAAGCTGGTCAGTTGGAGCTTATTTTCAAAAGTTTTGTAATAATCGGTTGGTAATTAAAGTACCGTGCACATTAAACTGTTAAAACAGAAAATTTCGCCCGGTTGAAATGTTTCTTGCTATAAGTCAGCAATTTTCTGAATTCAGGGAGGCTGAATGGCTGAATGGTTAGCATGTGCGCACTGTATCGTAACGTCTGTCATTGAGTCAACGGGCGTCGTTTCGATCTCCAGGTTGCACGTGACATGAAGTATGATGTCCAACCTTGTGGGTTTTCTCCGTGTTCTTCGGTTTCCTCCCAACGGCTAAAGACCTGTAAGCGCAGGGGGAGTTTTTAAATAAAATTAAAAAACATATGTTAGTCCCGAAATGACCTAGTTTGTGTCGAATGGACATTAGGCCGCATTTCTCTCTTTCTCTTTTATTTTTAAAGTTTTGTAATAATCGGTTGGTAATCAAAGTTACTGTAAAAGTGATAAAACAGAAAATAATCGGTTGGTAATCAAAGGTACTGTAAAAGTCATAAAACAGAAAATTTCGCCCGGTTGTAATGTTTCTCACTTTAAAGTCAGCAATTTCCCGATTTTAAGTGGCAAACGTTTGTTGCGAACGCTTAAGCTGGTCAGGGGGGAGCTTATTTTTAAAAGTTTTGTAATATTCGGTTGATAACTAAAGGTACCGTGCAAATTAAACTGTTACAATAGAAAATTTGGCCCGGTTGAAATGTTTCTCGCTGTAGGTCAGCAATTTGCCGATTTTAGGGAGGTTGCGTGGCTGAATGGTTAGCACGTGCGCTCTGTATCATAACGTCTGTCATTGAGTCAACTGCCGTTGTTTCGATTTTTTGGTTGTACGTGACAAGGAGTATGGTTGCCTGTCCAACCTCGTAGGCCGTAACCGCCGCTGCCCGGGTAAAATTTCCCTCATTGCACACATTATGGCATATGCCCGTCTTCATTAGCCCATTTTAGGAGCAGAACAGTCGGACGTTAAACCCCATTCAATTTCATTTCATTTTCTCTATGTTGCTTATTTATTATAGTGGATAAATATTTTTCTGGTTCTAGCAATTATTTAATTTCTGCATAGAAATCTTGCTTTGGCCAGTTTTTTTTATTGCAGAGTGCCATTCTTGTTTAAACAAACATGATCCTTTGTTTAAAACATGCTTAAGAAGTCGTCACGATTTCCTACTTATAACCAAACATATTGGAAATATTAGTCTGGCATTATTAAATCCTAATTTTATTGGTCTTATTTAAAATTAAACTTTCATTTAACTATGAACAACCCTTAACGTGTCTCTTTAAAACTATTAAGTACTCTAAAACAGTAGCTCAACCTTTTGACCTAAACTCATTAATTTACCATTTTGTTGTGAGCGACTTCTTATTCTTCCTATATGACATATTGCACGTGTCTGATTTCAAAGGGGGGTTGAGTGGCTGAATGGTAAGCACGCGCGCCTGTCATTGAGTAAACTAGCGTGTTTTCGAATGCCCGGTTGTACGTGACAAGGAGTAAGGTCGCCTGTCCAACCTGCCATTTTTAATTTTTTTTTCCCGCCATTTTCATTTCATTTTCTCATCCGTCTCATTACAGTAATACAAGTTTCAGTTATTTCCCTTTAGTTTTCAGATTATTGTTATGCCTGGGTGCAATGTTTCATACTATATTTAGACTTGTAACTTCGCGAGTTTTTGACCAATTTTAATAATTTTTTCTTCGTATCCTTTTATTTAGGTTACTTGATACAATCAATGACACGTGACGATGAATATGAAAGCTTTCATATCTGCATGGGACAGTAGCAGATCTAGTTATTATTATTTTTTTTTTTGTGTGTTTTCTGCAAATCGGATTTCTCAGAATCTATCCATGGGATCTTTCTGAAATTTTGACCTACCCCCCCAAAAATGGGGTGCGAACCTTGATTAAATATATTTTCGAAACGTTTTACGAATCCGAAATCACCGAATTTTACGAACGAAAAAAATGACAATGCATAGTCGTAACTTTGTTATTTTTTGACCGATTTTACTAATTCTTTTTTCTTTGAATACCTTTAAAAAAATCATTTTCATCTGCAGTTTCACATTTTCGAATTTCGAAAATTCGTCGCTGTGATTTCGAACCGGAAGTTTAGACCAATTTGACAACTTCTTTAATAGTTGTACGATTTTCATGAAATTTAGTATCTAAGTAGATCTTACCGATGTGACTTCAAAAATATAATTAGAAATTTTCTAAATTATCTCCCCTTGACGAAATTAAGGATCAAAATTTTCAAAAAAATCATCGAAATATAGGTCAGAATGACCTGATTTTTTTTTTGGATACTAGATAAGTAATTACTGATTTGTAAACAAAATATGGAGTTTGTCGATCGAACCGGAAGTGCCGCCATATTTAAAAGTGAAAAATCAATAAGGCTTTTTTGCTATTTTACTTACAGACTCGGGAGTTATATTTTCTGAATCCTTGTAGGAAGGCCTAAAAAATGTCGCGAATAGAATTTTGATTTCTGACACGTGATGGTCACCATTTTGAATTGAAAATGAAAAATAGAAGGGTCGGGACTTTGGAACACAATTACTCTCCTTCTAATTAAGCTAGAATGTTCAAACTTGGTGTAGACGTTCACTAGGTCAATGTTATGATTGAGTTTAAAGATCAGCATTTTCTGCTTAGGGTAAGCAGAGATAAGCATGCTAATTTGTTGATTCTTTAGGGCACGATAACTTCGGTTATAATGAAGGGAGGGCGGTGAAACTTTTGTCAATAGAGAGTCTAATAGCTAGCCTGTTGTGTGAAATCATTGTATTATTTTTTCTAAATATCAGGGATAGCCGAAAAAAAGAGATTGAAAATCCAAAAAGTCGTATTTTTACAATTTGGAGCATGTTTAGAGGTCTTTCTCGTTAAGTCAACATAATATTTTTTGGGAACTTCTTCTATTGGTAGTCTTTTATATGAAACCATCGATCAACAGTCCAACATATCAGGAGTAGAAGAACAAAAGGATCGAACATTGAAAACGGCACCCTTTCATTGTTAAGCGAAACATGCATTGTGGGTGACTACAATCTACACATTTAGTCATCGTATAGAGCTTATTCAACAGTATCGAATTCCAACTGCTTAGGGATATTTTACGTGCACTCCAATGTGTACACGGGACCTTGGTTTTTCGTCCCATCCGAATGACTAGACAGCTGTGCTTGTCAGGCCCTCCGTTCTGCCTCACTGACAAGGATAACCACGCCGGGAAATCGAGATGAACTTTCTCCGCGCAGAACTTTCAATTCAGGCGAAAACGTTTATTGCATACGATTAAGCTGGTCAGTTGGAGCTTATTTTCAAAAGTTTTGTAATAATCGGTTGGTAATTAAAGTACCGTGCACATTAAACTGTTAAAACAGAAAATTTCGCCCGGTTGAAATGTTTCTTGCTATAAGTCAGCAATTTTCTGAATTCACGGAGGCTGAATGGCTGAATGGTTAGCATGTGCGCACTGTATCGTAACGTCTGTCATTGAGTCAACGGGCGTCGTTTCGATCTCCAGGTTGGACGTGACATGAAGTATGATGTCCAACCTCGTGGGTTTTCTCCGTGTCCTTCGGTTTCCTCCCAACGGCTAAAGACTTGTAAGCGCAAGGGGAGTTTTTAAATAAAATTAAAAAACATATGTTAGTCCCGAAATGACCTAGTTTGTGTCGAATGGACATTAGGCCGCATTTCTCTCTTTCTCTTTTATTTTTAAAGTTTTGTAATAATCGGTTGGTAATCAAAGGTACTGTAAAAGTGATAAAACAGAAAATTGCCCCCGGTTGTAATGTTTCTCACTTTAAAGTCAGCAATTTACCGATTTTAAGGGGCAAACGTTTATTGCGAACGCTTAAGCTGGTCAGGGGGAGCTTATTTTTAAAAGTTTTGTAATATTCGGTTGATAACTAAAGGTACCGTGCAAATTAAACTGTTACAATAGAAAATTTGGCCCGGTTGAAATGTTTCTCGCTGTAGGTCAGCAATTTGCCGATTTTAGGGAGGTTGCGTGGCTGAATGGTTAGCACGTGCGCTCTGTATCATAACGTCTGTCATTGAGTCAACTGGCGTTGTTTCGATTTCTTGGTTGTACGTGAAGGAGTATGGTCGCCTGTCCAACCTCGTAGGCCGTAACCGCCGCTGCCCGGGTAACATTTCCCTCATTGCACACTTTATGGCATATGCCCGTCTTCATTAGCCCATTTTAGGAGCAGAACAGTCGGACGTTAAACCCCATTCAATTTCATTCCATTTTCTCTATGTTGCTTATTTATTATAGTGGATAAATATTTTTCTGGTTCTAGCAATTATTTAATTTCTGCATAGAAATCTTGCTTTTGCCAGTTTTTTTTATTGCAGAGTGCCATTCTTGTTTAAACAAACATGATCCTTTGTTTAAAACATGCTTAAGAAGTCGTCACGATTTCCTACTTATAACCAAACATATTGGAAATATTAGTCTGGCATTATTAAATCCTAATTTTATTGGTCTTATTTAAAATTAAACTTTCAATTAACTATGAACAACCCTTAACGTGTCTCTTTAAAACTATTAAGTACTCTAAAACAGTAGCTCAACCTTTTGACCTAAACTCATTAATTTACCATTTTGTTGTGAGCGACTTCTTATTCTTCCAATATGACATATTGCACGTGTCTGATTTCAAAGGGGGTTGGGTGCCTGAATGGTTAGCACGCGCGCCTGTCATTGAGTTAACTAGCGTGTTTTCGAATGCCCGGTTGTACGTGACAAGGAGTAAGGTCGCCTGTCCAACCTGCCATTTTTAATTTTTTTTCCCGCCATTTTCATTTCATTTTCTCATTCGTCTCATTACAGTAATACAAGTTTCAGTTATTTCCCTTTAGTTTTCAGATTATTGTTATGCCTGGGTGCAATGTTTCATACTATATTTAGACTTGTAACTTCGCGAGTTTTTGACCAATTGTAATAATTTTTTCTTCTTATCCTTTTATTTAGGATACTTGATACAATCAATGACACGTGACGATGAATATGAAAGCTTTCATATCTGCATGGGACAGTAGCAGATCTAGTTATTATTATTTTTTTTTTTGTGTGTTTTCTGCAAATCGGATTTCTCAGAATCTATCCATAGGATCTTTCTGAAATTTTGACCTACCCCCCCAAAAATGGGGTGCGAACCTTGATTAAATATATTTTCGAAACGTTTTACGAATCCGAAATCACCGAATTTTACGAACGAAAAAAATGACAATGCATAGTCGTAACTTTGTTATTTTTTGACCGATTTTACTAATTCTTTTTTCTTTGAATACCTTTAAAAAAACCATTTTCATCTGCAGTTTCACATTTTCGAATTTCGAAAATTCGTCGCTGTGATTTCGAACCGGAAGATTAGACCAATTTGACAACTTCTTTAATAGTTGTACGATTTTCATGAAATTTAGTATCTAAGTAGATCCTACCGATGTGACTTCAAAAATATAATTAGAAATTTTCTAAATTATCTCCCCTTGACGAAATTAAGGATCAAAATTTTCAAAAAAATCATCGAAATATAGGTCAGAATGACCTGATTTTTTTTTTGGATACTAGATAAGTAATTACTGATTTGTACACAAAATATGGAGTTTGTCGATCGAACCGGAAGTGCCGCCATATTTAAAAGTGAAAAATCAATAAGGCTTTTTTGCTATTTTACTTACAGACTCGGGAGTTATATTTTCTGAATCCTTGTAGGAAGGCCTAAAAAATGTCGCGAATAGAATTTTGATTTCGGTCACGTGATGGTCACCATTTTGAATTGAAAATGAAAAATAGAAGCAATTTGAAGGGTCGGGACTTTGGAACACAATTACTCTCCTTCTAATTAAGCTAGAATGTTCAAACTTGGTGTAGACGTTCACTAGGTCAATGTTATGATTGAGTTCAAAGATGAGCATTTTCTGCTTAGGGTAAGCAGAGATAAACAAGCTAATTTGTTGATTCTTTAGGGCACGATAACTTCGGTTATAATGAAGGGAGGGCGGTGAAACTTTTGTCAATAGAGAGTCTAATAGCTAGCCTGTTGTGTGAAATCATTGTATTATTTTTTCTAAATATCAGGGATAGCCGAAAAAAAGAGATTGAAAACCCAAAAAGTCGTATTTTTACAATTTGGAGCATGTTTAGAGGTCTTTCTCGTAAAGTCAACATAATATTTTTTGGGAACTTCTTGTACAAAGAGTCTTATTGGTAGTCTTTTATATGAAACCATCGATCAACAGTCCAACATATCAGGAGTAGAAGAACAAAAGGATCGAACATTGAAAACGGCACCCTTTCATTGTTAAGCGAAACATGCAGTGTGGGTGACTACAATCTACACATTTAGTCATCGTATAGAGCTTATTCAACAGTATCGAATTCCAACTGCTTAGGGATATTTTACGTGCACTCCAATGTGTACACGGGACCTTGGTTTTTCGTCCCATCCGAATGACTAGACAGCTGTGCTTGTCAGGCCCTCCGTTCTGCCTCACTGACAAGGGGAACCACGCCGGGAAATCGAGATGAACTTTCTCCGTGCAGAACTTTCAATTCAGGCGAAAACGTTTATTGCATACGATTAAGCTGGTCAGTTGGAGCTTATTTTCAAAAGTTTTGTAATAATCGGTTGGTAATTAAAGTACCGTGCACATTAAACTGTTAAAACAGAAAATTTCGCCCGGTTGAAATGTTTCTTGCTATAAGTCAGCAATTTTCTGAATTCAGGGAGGCTGAATGGCTGAATGGTTAGCATGTGCGCACTGTATCGTAACGTCTGTCATTGAGTCAACGGGCGTCGTTTCGATCTCCAGGTTGCACGTGACATGAAGTATGATGTCCAACCTTGTGGGTTTTCTCCGTGTTCTTCGGTTTCCTCCCAACGGCTAAAGACCTGTAAGCGCAGGGGGAGTTTTTAAATAAAATTAAAAAACATATGTTAGTCCCGAAATGACCTAGTTTGTGTCGAATGGACATTAGGCCGCATTTCTCTCTTTCTCTTTTATTTTTAAAGTTTTGTAATAATCGGTTGGTAATCAAAGGTACTGTAAAAGTGATAAAACAGAAAATAATCGGTTGGTAATCAAAGGTACTGTAAAAGTCATAAAACAGAAAATTTCGCCCGGTTGTAATGTTTCTCACTTTAAAGTCAGCAATTTCCCGATTTTAAGTGGCAAACGTTTATTGCGAACGCTTAAGCTGGTCAGGGGGGAGCTTATTTTTAAAAGTTTTGTAATATTCGGTTGATAACTAAAGGTACCGTGCAAATTAAACTGTTACAATAGAAAATTTGGCCCGGTTGAAATGTTTCTCGCTGTAGGTCAGCAATTTGCCGATTTTAGGGAGGTTGCGTGGCTGAATGGTTAGCACGTGCGCTCTGTATCATAACGTCTGTCATTGAGTCAACTGCCGTTGTTTCGATTTTTTGGTTGTACGTGACAAGGAGTATGGTTGCCTGTCCAACCTCGTAGGCCGTAACCGCCGCTGCCCGGGTAAAATTTCCCTCATTGCACACATTATGGCATATGCCCGTCTTCATTAGCCCATTTTAGGAGCAGAACAGTCGGACGTTAAACCCCATTCAATTTCATTTCATTTTCTCTATGTTGCTTATTTATTATAGTGGATAAATATTTTTCTGGTTCTAGCAATTATTTAATTTCTGCATAGAAATCTTGCTTTGGCCAGTTTTTTTTATTGCAGAGTGCCATTCTTGTTTAAACAAACATGATCCTTTGTTTAAAACATGCTTAAGAAGTCGTCACGATTTCCTACTTATAACCAAACATATTGGAAATATTAGTCTGGCATTATTAAATCCTAATTTTATTGGTCTTATTTAAAATTAAACTTTCATTTAACTATGAACAACCCTTAACGTGTCTCTTTAAAACTATTAAGTACTCTAAAACAGTAGCTCAACCTTTTGACCTAAACTCATTAATTTACCATTTTGTTGTGAGCGACTTCTTATTCTTCCTATATGACATATTGCACGTGTCTGATTTCAAAGGGGGGTTGAGTGGCTGAATGGTAAGCACGCGCGCCTGTCATTGAGTAAACTAGCGTGTTTTCGAATGCCCGGTTGTACGTGACAAGGAGTAAGGTCGCCTGTCCAACCTGCCATTTTTAATTTTTTTTTCCCGCCATTTTCATTTCATTTTCTCATCCGTCTCATTACAGTAATACAAGTTTCAGTTATTTCCCTTTAGTTTTCAGATTATTGTTATGCCTGGGTGCAATGTTTCATACTATATTTAGACTTGTAACTTCGCGAGTTTTTGACCAATTTTAATAATTTTTTCTTCGTATCCTTTTATTTAGGTTACTTGATACAATCAATGACACGTGACGATGAATATGAAAGCTTTCATATCTGCATGGGACAGTAGCAGATCTAGTTATTATTATTTTTTTTTTTTGTGTGTTTTCTGCAAATCGGATTTCTCAGAATCTATCCATAGGATCTTTCTGAAATTTTGACCTACCCCCCCAAAAATGGGGTGCGAACCTTGATTAAATATATTTTCGAAACGTTTTACGAATCCGAAATCACCGAATTTTACGAACGAAAAAAATGACAATGCATAGTCGTAACTTTGTTATTTTTTGACCGATTTTACTAATTCTTTTTTCTTTGAATACCTTTAAAAAAACCATTTTCATCTGCAGTTTCACATTTTCGAATTTCGAAAATTCGTCGCTGTGATTTCGAACCGGAAGATTAGACCAATTTGACAACTTCTTTAATAGTTGTACGATTTTCATGAAATTTAGTATCTAAGTAGATCCTACCGATGTGACTTCAAAAATATAATTAGAAATTTTCTAAATTATCTCCCCTTGACGAAATTAAGGATCAAAATTTTCAAAAAAATCATCGAAATATAGGTCAGAATGACCTGATTTTTTTTTTGGATACTAGATAAGTAATTACTGATTTGTACACAAAATATGGAGTTTGTCGATCGAACCGGAAGTGCCGCCATATTTAAAAGTGAAAAATCAATAAGGCTTTTTTGCTATTTTACTTACAGACTCGGGAGTTATATTTTCTGAATCCTTGTAGGAAGGCCTAAAAAATGTCGCGAATAGAATTTTGATTTCGGTCACGTGATGGTCACCATTTTGAATTGAAAATGAAAAATAGAAGCAATTTGAAGGGTCGGGACTTTGGAACACAATTACTCTCCTTCTAATTAAGCTAGAATGTTCAAACTTGGTGTAGACGTTCACTAGGTCAATGTTATGATTGAGTTCAAAGATGAGCATTTTCTGCTTAGGGTAAGCAGAGATAAACAAGCTAATTTGTTGATTCTTTAGGGCACGATAACTTCGGTTATAATGAAGGGAGGGCGGTGAAACTTTTGTCAATAGAGAGTCTAATAGCTAGCCTGTTGTGTGAAATCATTGTATTATTTTTTCTAAATATCAGGGATAGCCGAAAAAAAGAGATTGAAAACCCAAAAAGTCGTATTTTTACAATTTGGAGCATGTTTAGAGGTCTTTCTCGTAAAGTCAACATAATATTTTTGGGGAACTTCTTGTACAAAGAGTCTTATTGGTAGTCTTTTATATGAAACCATCGATCAACAGTCCAACATATCAGGAGTAGAAGAACAAAAGGATCGAACATTGAAAACGGCACCCTTTCATTGTTAAGCGAAACATGCAGTGTGGGTGACTACAATCTACACATTTAGTCATCGTATAGAGCTTATTCAACAGTATCGAATTCCAACTGCTTAGGGATATTTTACGTGCACTCCAATGTGTACACGGGACCTTGGTTTTTCGTCCCATCCGAATGACTAGACAGCTGTGCTTGTCAGGCCCTCCGTTCTGCCTCACTGACAAGGGGAACCACGCCGGGAAATCGAGATGAACTTTCTCCGTGCAGAACTTTCAATTCAGGCGAAAACGTTTATTGCATACGATTAAGCTGGTCAGTTGGAGCTTATTTTCAAAAGTTTTGTAATAATCGGTTGATAATTAAAGTACCGTGCACATTAAACTGTTAAAACAGAAAATTTCGCCCGGTTGAAATGTTTCTTGCTATAAGTCAGCAATTTTCTGAATTCAGGGAGGCTGAATGGCTGAATGGTTAGCATGTGCGCACTGTATCGTAACGTCTGTCATTGAGTCAACGGGCGTCGTTTCGATCTCCAGGTTGCACGTGACATGAAGTATGATGTCCAACCTTGTGGGTTTTCTCCGTGTTCTTCGGTTTCCTCCCAACGGCTAAAGACCTGTAAGCGCAGGGGGAGTTTTTAAATAAAATTAAAAAACATATGTTAGTCCCGAAATGACCTAGTTTGTGTCGAATGGACATTAGGCCGCATTTCTCTCTTTCTCTTTTATTTTTAAAGTTTTGTAATAATCGGTTGGTAATCAAAGGTACTGTAAAAGTGATAAAACAGAAAATAATCGGTTGGTAATCAAAGGTACTGTAAAAGTCATAAAACAGAAAATTTCGCCCGGTTGTAATGTTTCTCACTTTAAAGTCAGCAATTTCCCGATTTTAAGTGGCAAACGTTTATTGCGAACGCTTAAGCTGGTCAGGGGGGAGCTTATTTTTAAAAGTTTTGTAATATTCGGTTGATAACTAAAGGTACCGTGCAAATTAAACTGTTACAATAGAAAATTTGGCCCGGTTGAAATGTTTCTCGCTGTAGGTCAGCAATTTGCCGATTTTAGGGAGGTTGCGTGGCTGAATGGTTAGCACGTGCGCTCTGTATCATAACGTCTGTCATTGAGTCAACTGCCGTTGTTTCGATTTTTTGGTTGTACGTGACAAGGAGTATGGTTGCCTGTCCAACCTCGTAGGCCGTAACCGCCGCTGCCCGGGTAAAATTTCCCTCATTGCACACATTATGGCATATGCCCGTCTTCATTAGCCCATTTTAGGAGCAGAACAGTCGGACGTTAAACCCCATTCAATTTCATTTCATTTTCTCTATGTTGCTTATTTATTATAGTGGATAAATATTTTTCTGGTTCTAGCAATTATTTAATTTCTGCATAGAAATCTTGCTTTGGCCAGTTTTTTTTATTGCAGAGTGCCATTCTTGTTTAAACAAACATGATCCTTTGTTTAAAACATGCTTAAGAAGTCGTCACGATTTCCTACTTATAACCAAACATATTGGAAATATTAGTCTGGCATTATTAAATCCTAATTTTATTGGTCTTATTTAAAATTAAACTTTCATTTAACTATGAACAACCCTTAACGTGTCTCTTTAAAACTATTAAGTACTCTAAAACAGTAGCTCAACCTTTTGACCTAAACTCATTAATTTACCATTTTGTTGTGAGCGACTTCTTATTCTTCCTATATGACATATTGCACGTGTCTGATTTCAAAGGGGGGTTGAGTGGCTGAATGGTAAGCACGCGCGCCTGTCATTGAGTAAACTAGCGTGTTTTCGAATGCCCGGTTGTACGTGACAAGGAGTAAGGTCGCCTGTCCAACCTGCCATTTTTAATTTTTTTTCCCGCCATTTTCATTTCATTTTCTCATCCGTCTCATTACAGTAATACAAGTTTCAGTTATTTCCCTTTAGTTTTCAGATTATTGTTATGCCTGGGTGCAATGTTTCATACTATATTTAGACTTGTAACTTCGGGAGTTTTTGACCAATTTTAATAATTTTTTCTTCGTATCCTTTTATTTAGGTTACTTGATACAATCAATGACACGTGACGATGAATATGAAAGCTTTCATATCTGCATGGGACAGTAGCAGATCTAGTTATTATTATTTTTTTTTTTGTGTGTTTTCTGCAAATCGGATTTCTCAGAATCTATCCATAGGATCTTTCTGAAATTTTGACCTACCCCCCCAAAAATGGGGTGCGAACCTTGATTAAATATATTTTCGAAACGTTTTACGAATCCGAAATCACCGAATTTTACGAACGAAAAAAATGACAATGCATAGTCGTAACTTTGTTATTTTTTGACCGATTTTACTAATTCTTTTTTCTTTGAATACCTTTAAAAAAACCATTTTCATCTGCAGTTTCACATTTTCGAATTTCGAAAATTCGTCGCTGTGGTTTCGAACCGGAAGATTAGACCAATTTGACAACTTCTTTAATAGTTGTACGATTTTCATGAAATTTAGTATCTAAGTAGATCCTACCGATGTGACTTCAAAAATATAATTAGAAATTTTCTAAATTATCTCCCCTTGACGAAATTAAGGATCAAAATTTTCAAAAAAATCATCGAAATATAGGTCAGAATGACCTGATTTTTTTTTTGGATACTAGATAAGTAATTACTGATTTGTACACAAAATATGGAGTTTGTCGATCGAACCGGAAGTGCCGCCATATTTAAAAGTGAAAAATCAATAAGGCTTTTTTGCTATTTTACTTACAGACTCGGGAGTTATATTTTCTGAATCCTTGTAGGAAGGCCTAAAAAATGTCGCGAATAGAATTTTGATTTCGGTCACGTGATGGTCACCATTTTGAATTGAAAATGAAAAATAGAAGCAATTTGAAGGGTCGGGACTTTGGAACACAATTACTCTCCTTCTAATTAAGCTAGAATGTTCAAACTTGGTGTAGACGTTCACTAGGTCAATGTTATGATTGAGTTCAAAGATGAGCATTTTCTGCTTAGGGTAAGCAGAGATAAACAAGCTAATTTGTTGATTCTTTAGGGCACGATAACTTCGGTTATAATGAAGGGAGGGCGGTGAAACTTTTGTCAATAGAGAGTCTAATAGCTAGCCTGTTGTGTGAAATCATTGTATTATTTTTTCTAAATATCAGGGATAGCCGAAAAAAAGAGATTGAAAACCCAAAAAGTCGTATTTTTACAATTTGGAGCATGTTTAGAGGTCTTTCTCGTAAAGTCAACATAATATTTTTTGGGAACTTCTTGTACAAAGAGTCTTATTGGTAGTCTTTTATATGAAACCATCGATCAACAGTCCAACATATCAGGAGTAGAAGAACAAAAGGATCGAACATTGAAAACGGCACCCTTTCATTGTTAAGCGAAACATGCAGTGTGGGTGACTACAATCTACACATTTAGTCATCGTATAGAGCTTATTCAACAGTATCGAATTCCAACTGCTTAGGGATATTTTACGTGCACTCCAATGTGTACACGGGACCTTGGTTTTTCGTCCCATCCGAATGACTAGACAGCTGTGCTTGTCAGGCCCTCCGTTCTGCCTCACTGACAAGGGGAACCACGCCGGGAAATCGAGATGAACTTTCTCCGTGCAGAACTTTCAATTCAGGCGAAAACGTTTATTGCATACGATTAAGCTGGTCAGTTGGAGCTTATTTTCAAAAGTTTTGTAATAATCGGTTGGTATTTAAAGTACCGTGCACATTAAACTGTTAAAACAGAAAATTTCGCCCGGTTGAAATGTTTCTTGCTATAAGTCAGCAATTTTCTGAATCCAGGGAGGCTGAATGGCTGAATGGTTAGCATGTGCGCACTGTATCGTAACGTCTGTCATTTTTTTTTTTTTTTTGTAAGCAATATTTTTATTCAGATTTCTATCTGAATAGGGATTGGGGAACAGGCATAGCCTATATTAAACCCTTCTCCCTGTCAGATATAGATACATGTATTTACATAAAGAAACATACAATGTACAAGTGCAAATATTTTACAATGAGTGTGTTATAGTTGTCTCTGGAATGGATTTACAGTTTAGTAATAAGCAAATAGGCAAATAATGTACAAGTGAAAATATATTTACAGTGAATGGTTATATGGTTATAGTTGTCCCTGGAATCGTCTGGTGGTTTCGAAAAACGAGTGAACAGTTTTAAAAATAATGAATGAGTTTTCTATGTTGTCAATTCCATACAATAGGGTTGTAGTATTTCGGTGAATAGTAGGTAAATTATTTATTGTATTGTTTCGGGCATCTGAATATAAGGAGCAATTCAATAAAAAATGTTCAGTGTCTTCAAATTGATGACCACATCTGCAGGATGGGTTATCAGAAATATGGCGTAAAAATTTATGTCCGTTTAGATTGCTGCAAGAGAGACGCAGTTTAGAATGAATGATTTGGTTTACACGGGTTCCAAAAGTGAATGTTTTAGGGGGTATCGGATCTTGAGCCATGAGTTTCGAATTGAAAATATTTAGAGATGTTGAATTTTTTGTCTCCGAACTTAGTTTGTTCCATTCTCTTATTGACGATGGTATGAAAGAATTATAGAAGATATTTGTTTTGCATTTATATTCGGGTAGGCTTGTTTTTCGGAGATTATAGTGTGCGCTTTTTGTCAAGATTAAATCATGGAGATAGGATGGAGAAAGGCCGTTTATAATTTTATAAATGAATTTGAGTTTATGTCTTCTGCGTCTCTCTTTTAGCGTAATAAAACCGGTTTCTTTATATAACAGTCTATGGCTGGTACCCTTAACAGCACCACATATGGACCTAAGTGCATCCAGTTGTAGGTGCTCTAATTTGTTAGCTAGTTGGTCTGTGCAGTTGTCCCAGATGACGTCGCAATAATCAAAATGGGGTAGGATAAAAGAGGTATAGATGGTTTGTAGCGATTTCCGGTTAAGTCTATATTTAAGGGATCTTAAACAATTGACAGATTTGCTGGTTTTTTTCTATAACGTCATTAATGTGTTGGTTCCATTTACAATTTTGTTGAAATGTCAAGCCTAAATGTTTATGATGGGGGACTTCCTTGATGGGAACATTATTTAGAGTCAGGGTAGGTAAAATGGGATTTTGTTTGGTTGTCAGTACTAGTGTTTCGGTCTTTAGTGGGTTGAAGGATACCAGCCATGTTTTAGCCCACGCGTTAATTTTATTCAGGTCATTGTTTAGAATATTTGCGCATTCGGTAGGGTCATCAATTTTTAGATAGAGGGAAGTATCATCAGCAAAGAGTCGAACATTTGATGAAATATCATTCACAACGTCATTGATATAAATGAGAAAAAGGAGGGGACCGAGAACAGAGCCCTGTGGCACGCCCGAGGGAATGGTTTTTGCGGTGGAAGAGACACCCCCAAAAACAACTGATTGTTGTCTTCCCTCTAAATAGTTGTGAAACCATTGAAGGATGTCTCCCCTTATCCCCGCAGCTTCAAGCTTGTGACAGAGTCCAGCATGCCAGACCCTGTCAAAGGCTTTACTGATGTCACAGAACACTGCTCTCGTATAGAATCCCTGATCAATGGCTTGACAAAAGTAGTGTGCAATATCTGTAAGTTGGTTAACACATGAATCACCATGCAAAAAGCCACTCTGGAGGTTAGTTAGGACAGAATTCTCCCTTAGGAAGTTGAAGACATTTTTGTAGATGCATTTTTCGAATATTTTAACTAGGATACTAAGTAGAGATATGGGTCTATAATTTCCACAATTTGATGGGTCACCTTTTTTTAATATGGCAGTTACATTGGCAAATTTCCAGATGTTCGGTACTGTTTTCGTCGAAAGAGAGTAGTTAAATAATTTAGATAGAGGTTCAGAAATTTCGCTGGATATTAGTTTTATTAGTTTTCCACTGATGTTATCGGGACCATTGGCTTTCGAGGGATCAATAGTAGTAATTATGTCTTCAACTTCCTTCTGGTGGAGGATAATAGTAGTTAATGAGTTGGGTATTCTTTCTAGTGCAGGAAGTTGTGCATTGTCGCTATCAATGTTAGATTGGCTAATAAAGAAATCGTTAAGGCAGTTACATTTGTCGGAAGGTGTGTAATATGTGGTGTCGTTCACTGATAGAGGCGGTAGTTCATTGCTAGTGCCAGCACGTTTATTTTTCATAAATGAGTTGACAAGGCCCCACCAATTTTTGCTTCCAAAATTATTGCAATTATTGATTTTGTTGTCGATTTTGTCAAAGTATTCCTTTTTACAATTTCTGATTAGGTTTATATATTCATTTCTAATAGTTCTAAACTTATGCCAATCTGATTCTAAATTTCTTTGGACTGCCTTTTTATGTATTTTATTTTTTTTCCTACTCAATTTTCGAATCGCATTATTCATCCATGGTTGGTCATTTGGTCTAATAGTTACTGTTTTATTAGGAATGTGTTTTTTTGCTAGCCTTGTCAGCTCACTTGTGAAGTTAACACAAGCTGTATTAATCGAATCTGTGTTAATTAAGCTTTCCCAGTCCGTGTCAGTAGCGTCCCGTCTCATTTTCTCTATATTAATATTGTTAAAGTGCCAAACAACTCGTCTGTAGCATGTTAATTTTGGATTTTGAAATGAAAGTCGACAGTACACAGGACAATGATCACTACAAAAATTATCTAGACAGCCTGATTCTTTTATATAGTTAGGACAGTTAGTTAAAATTAAATCTATAAGTGAGTTATTATAATTTCCGAAACGCGTTGGAGTTTTAATTATTTGGGAAAAATCAAAAAGTATCATTGCATTGTGTAAAAACGATTGAGTTGAAGTCATAAAATCGATATTAAAATCGCCAAATATAAAACAGTTATCGACATTATCGCATGCTGACTTAGCAATCGAATCAAAAATTTTATTGTTTTGTTCGGCAGTAGAACTTGGAGGTCTATAAAAAGTACCTATCAAAATAGTTTTGTATGAAGTATTTAGTTGTAACCATATGCATTCAGTACCGTCGACTTCCAGGTCAGGTCTTCTTGTCACAGAAAGTGTGTCCCGTATGTAAGTCGCAATACCCCCACCCTGTCCGTACGTCCTGTCATTTCTTATAGGTGCGTGGAAAGATCTTAGTAGTAATGTGTTGGTGTCTACTGATTTATCAAGCCATGTTTCAGTGAGGAGAATAATGTCAAATTTTTCAGATAGTTCAGCTGCTAAAATATCAACTTTGTGGCGGAGACTCCTTATATTCAGATGGACAATAGACAAATTGCGGGGAGGGCCAGGATTGCTTTCAATATCACCAGAAACTAAGAGGGTCATAGATATAATATTTGGGACGTATTGAAAAAATAACAAACAACAAGCAAAGCTATAAACAGGAGAACACACATACACATAAAAATTTGATGATGTACATTGGTAATGATTTAAATAGTACTTATATGCATATTTACAAAAATATTGGTTATCACATCTATATACATATTTACAAATAAAAGATCGATAATCACGGTATAGCATTGTTCATGCGGCGCTGTGTGGATTGGTAGAAATAAGAAAGTAAACTAATCCGAGAAAATGAAAAGGATTGATACCAATTAAAAGTAATCCGTAAAAAAAAAAAAAAAAACCACAAAAAAAAAAACACAAAAAGACAAAAAACAAAAACATCAAGCGCTCCCCCCCCCCCACACAAAAAAAAAAGAAGAAAAGAACACAGATAATATCAAATAATAAAAACAGCAAATGTGTTGATGTTGTGCGAATGGAAGAGTCACGTGATTTTTTTTGATTGGCACGTTGAGCTCGACAAGGGAAGAGAGCATGGTGTTTACAGCTCAATACAGTTTAGAAGATAACGGACAATTTAGGTGGTGAGTAAATTCACATGTAGTTTGGTTTGATAAACAGTTTTAATTTGAGTTATGCAGTTTGTTAATTAATAATACAAGCCCATAACCGTTAATTACTCAACAAGGCTAAAGTTTCCAACATTGTTTATAATATATAAAATTTTAATACTCCATACTAACAATAAACAACAATCATTCATTCGTAGACTACCTAGTAGGCCTACCTGCTTAAAGTTAATCGTAAGTAGACAATGTACATATTTAGGAGAGTTAGCACAGTTACAAAGCTTAATCTCAATTACCATTATTAGTGATGACGTGCAAGGGCTATTTAGGAGAATTTTGCAATTTCACAGCATACTATCATTATTTATAATTTGGTGTTCTGTTTTCTATTTCTGACTTGTCACTTCAAGTTCAACAGATTTGTGTTATTACATAGTAATTCTTGTTTCAGGTAAAAATGACACTGTTATTGTTGAGAGAAAAGAGAGAGAAACTAGGTAAGTTTGGGATTACCATATGCTTCAATTTTATTTAAATAGTTCCCTAGCATTGAGAAGTAACCAGAAAACTTGAAGAAAACCCCATGGGGATTGACAATTCAGGGCTACTGCTTCTTGAAAGAGTAACCGAGGATAAAATTCAAATGTCAGTAAATACTTCAATTTTGATTGGCTAGGCAATAAAAACGATCTAATTATCCAATCATATTACTAAAACTTAGATTCCATCCCAATCAGAGTTTCGTGGAGCAGGCCTCTGTAAGTCTATGTTTAAAGTTGGGTATTGACACTGTTCTAAAAAAACAATTTGCACTGTGACGGCTGGATATATCATAGGGTTATTGGTAATTTTACTGCATAAAAGCCTTGAGGCCTACAGCGTTATTTAAGCATTAACTATCATTGGGATTATTTTTGCAAAAAAAAAAAAAAAAAAAAAAAAAAAGCAAACGTCTGTCATTGAGTCAACGGGCGTCGTTTCGATCTCCAGGTTGCACGTGACATGAAGTATGATGTCCAACCTTGTGGGTTTTCTCCGTGTTCTTCGGTTTCCTCCCAACGGCTAAAGACCTGTAAGCGCAGGGGGAGTTTTTAAATAAAATTAAAAAACATATGTTAGTCCCGAAATGACCTAGTTTGTGTCGAATGGACATTAGGCCGCATTTCTCTCTTTCTCTTTTATTTTTAAAGTTTTGTAATAATCGGTTGGTAATCAAAGGTACTGTAAAAGTGATAAAACAGAAAATAATCGGTTGGTAATCAAAGGTACTGTAAAAGTCATAAAACAGAAAATTTCGCCCGGTTGTAATGTTTCTCACTTTAAAGTCAGCAATTTCCCGATTTTAAGTGGCAAACGTTTATTGCGAACGCTTAAGCTGGTCAGGGGGGAGCTTATTTTTAAAAGTTTTGTAATATTCGGTTGATAACTAAAGGTACCGTGCAAATTAAACTGTTACAATAGAAAATTTGGCCCGGTTGAAATGTTTCTCGCTGTAGGTCAGCAATTTGCCGATTTTAGGGAGGTTGCGTGGCTGAATGGTTAGCACGTGCGCTCTGTATCATAACGTCTGTCATTGAGTCAACTGCCGTTGTTTCGATTTTTTGGTTGTACGTGACAAGGAGTATGGTTGCCTGTCCAACCTCGTAGGCCGTAACCGCCGCTGCCCGGGTAAAATTTCCCTCATTGCACACATTATGGCATATGCCCGTCTTCATTAGCCCATTTTAGGAGCAGAACAGTCGGACGTTAAACCCCATTCAATTTCATTTCATTTTCTCTATGTTGCTTATTTATTATAGTGGATAAATATTTTTCTGGTTCTAGCAATTATTTAATTTCTGCATAGAAATCTTGCTTTGGCCAGTTTTTTTTTATTGCAGAGTGCCATTCTTGTTTAAACAAACATGATCCTTTGTTTAAAACATGCTTAAGAACTCGTCACGATTTCCTACTTATAACCAAACATATTGGAAATATTAGTCTGGCATTATTAAATCCTAATTTTATTGGTCTTATTTAAAATTAAACTTTCATTTAACTATGAACAACCCTTAACGTGTCTCTTTAAAACTATTAAGTACTCTAAAACAGTAGCTCAACCTTTTGACCTAAACTCATTAATTTACCATTTTGTTGTGAGCGACTCTTTATTCTTCCTATATGACATATTGCACGTGTCTGATTTCAAAGGGGGGTTGAGTGGCTGAATGGTAAGCACGCGCGCCTGTCATTGAGTAAACTAGCGTGTTTTCGAATGCCCGGTTGTACGTGACAAGGAGTAAGGTCGCCTGTCCAACCTGCCATTTTTAATTTTTTTTTCCCGCCATTTTCATTTCATTTTCTCATCCGTCTCATTACAGTAATACAAGTTTCAGTTATTTCCCTTTAGTTTTCAGATTATTGTTATGCCTGGGTGCAATGTTTCATACTATATTTAGACTTGTAACTTCGCGAGTTTTTGACCAATTTTAATAATTTTTTCTTCGTATCCTTTTATTTAGGTTACTTGATACAATCAATGACACGTGACGATGAATATGAAAGCTTTCATATCTGCATGGGACAGTAGCAGATCTAGTTAAGCTTTCATATTACATATGAAAGCTTATTGTTTCTGTTAAGATTATTATTGTTATTTTTTTTTTGTGTTTTGTCCACAAATCGGATTTCTCAGAATCTAACGATAGGATCGTTCTGAAACTTTTACCTATCCCCCCAAAAATGGGTGGTGGCTGTTGATTAAATATATTTTCAAAACGTTTTACGAATCCGAAATCACCGAATTTTACGAACGAAAAAACTGACAATGCATAGTCGTAACTTTGTTATTTTTTGACCGATTTTACTAATTCTTTTTTCTTTGAATACCTTGAAAAAAATCATTTTCATCTGCAGTTTCGCATTTTCCAATTTCGAAAATTCGTCGCTGTGATTTCGAACCGGAAGTTTAGACCAATTTGAGAACTTCTTTAATAGTTGTACGATTTTCATGAAATTTAGTGTATAAGTAGATGTTACCGATGTGACTTCAAAAATATAATTATAAATGTTCTAAATTATCTCCCCTTGACGAAATTAAGGATCAAATTTTTCAAAAAAATCGTCGAAATATAGGTCAGAATGACCTATTTTTTTTTTTTGATACTAGACAAGTAATTACTGATTCGTACACAAAATATGGAGTTTGTCGATCGAACCGGAAGTGCCACCATCTTTAAACGTGAAAAATCAAAAAGGCTTTTTTGCTATTTTACTTACAGACTCGGGAGTTATATTTTCAGAATCCTTGAAGGAATGCCTAAAAATCTATCGGAGCCGAATTTTGATTTCGGTCACGTGATGGTCACCATTTTGAATTGAAAATGAAAAATAGAAGCAATTTGAAGGGCCGGGACTTTGGAACACAATAACTCTCCTTCTAATTAAGCTAGAATGTTCAAACTTGGTGTAGACGTTCACTAGGTCAATGTCATGATTGAGTTCAAAGATGAGCATTTTCTGCTTAGGGTAAGCAGAGATAAGGATGCTGATTTGTTGATTCTTTAGGGCACGATAACTTCGGTTATAATGAAGGGAGGGCGATGAAACTTTTGTCAATAGAGAGTCTAATAGCTAGCCTGTTGTTTGAAATCATTGTATCATTTTTTTTAAATATCAGGGATAGCCGAAAAAAAGAGATTGAAAATCCAAAAAGTCGTATTTTTACAATTTGGAGCATGTTTAGAGGTCTTTCTCGTAAAGTCAACATAATATTTTTTGGGAACTTCTTCTACAAAGAGTCTTATTGGTAGTCTTTTATATGAAACCATCGATCAACAGTCCAACTTATCTGGAGTAGAAGAACAAAAGGATCGAAAATTGAAAACGGCACCCTTTCATTGTTAAGCGAAACATGCAGTGTGGGTGACTACAATCTACACATTTAGTCATCGTATAGAGCTTATTCAACAGTATCGAATTCCAACTGCTTAGGGATATTTTACGTGCACTCCAATGTGTACACGGGACCTTTGTGTTTCATCCCATCCGAACGACTAGACAGCTGTGCTTGTCAGGCCCTCCGTTCTGCCTCACTGACAACAGGGAACCACGCCGGGAAATCAAGATGAACTTTCTCCGTGCAGAACTTTCAATTCAGGCCAAACGTTTATTGCACACGATTAAGCTGGTCAGTTGTAATAATCGGTTGGCAATTAAAGTACCGTGCACATTAAACTGTTAAAACAGAAAATTTCGCCCGGTTGAAATGTTTCTTGCTATAACTCAGCAATTTTCCGAATTCAGGGAGGCTGAATGGTTAGCATGTGCGCGCTGTATCGTAACGTCTGTCATTGAGTCAACGAGCGTCGTTTCGATCTCCAGGTTGCACGTGACATGAAGTATGATGTCCAGTAAGCGCAAGGGGAGTTTTTAAAAAAAATTAAAAAACATAATTTAGTCACAAAATGACCTAGTTTGTGTCGAATGGACATTAGGCCGCATTTCTCTCTTTCTCTTTTATTTTTAAAGTTTTGTAATAATCTTTTGGTAATCAAAGGTACTGTAAAAGTGATAAAACAGAAAATTTCGCCCGGTTGTAATGTTTCTCACTTTAAAGTCAGCAATTTGCAGATTTTGAGGGGCAAACGTTTATTGCGAACGCTTAAGCTGGTCAGGGGGGGGGGGGGCTTATTTTTAAAAGTTTTGTAATATTCGGTTGATAACTAAAGGTACCATGCAAATTAAACTGTTCAAATAGAAAATTTGGGCCGGTTGAAATGTTTCTCGCTGTAGGTCAGCAATTTGCCGATTTTAGGGAGGTTGCGTGGCTGAATGATTAGCACGTGCGCTCTGTATCAAAACGTCTGTCATTGAGTCAACTGGCGTTGTTTCGATTTCTTGGTTGTACGTGACAGGGAGTATGGTCGCCTGTCCAACCTCGTAGGCCGTAACGCCGCTGCCCGGGTAAAATTTCCCTCATTGCACACTTTATGGCATATGCCAGTCTTCATTAGCCCATTTTAGGAGCAGAACAGTAGGACGTTAAACCCCATTCAATTTCATTTCATTTTCTCTATGTTGCTTATTTATTATAGTGGATAAATATTTTTCTGGTTCTAGCAATTATTTAATTTCTGCATAGAAATCTTGCTTTGGCCAGTTTTTTTTATTGCAGAGTGCCATTCTTGTATAATTCAGTCTATGATCCTTTGTTTAAAACATGCTTAAGAAGTCGTCATGATTTCCTACTTATAACCAAACATATTGGAAATATTTGTCTGGCATTATTAAATCCTAATTTTATTGGTCTTATTTAAAATTAAACTTTCATTTAACTATGAACAACCCTTAACGTGTCTCTTTAAAACTATTAAGTACTCTAAAATAGTAGCTCAACCTTTTGACCTAAACTCATTAATTTACCATTTTGTTGTGAGCGACTTCTTATTCTTCCTATATGACATATTGCACGTGTCGGATTTCAAAGGGGGGGTTGGATGGCTGAATGGCTAGCACGCGCGCCTGTCATTGAGTTAACTAGCGTGTTTTCGAATGCCCGGTTGTACGTGACAAGGAGTAAGGTCGCCTGTCCAACCTGACATTTTTATTTTTTTTCCCGCCATTTTCATTTCATTTTCTCATCCGTCTCATTACAGTAATACAAGTTTCAGTTATTTCCCTTTAGTTTTCAGATTATTGTTATGCCTGGGTGCATTGTTTCATACTATATTTAGACTTGTAACTTCGCGAGTTTTTGACCAATTTTGATAATTTTTTCTTCTTATCCTTTTATTTAGGATACTTGATACAATCAATGACACGTGACGATGAATATGAAAGCTTTCATATCTGCATGGGACAGTAGCAGATCTAGTTATTATTTTTTTTTGTGTGTGTTTTCTGCAAATCGGATTTCTCAGAATCTATCCATGGGATCTTTCTGAAATTTTGACCTACCCCCCCAAAAATGGGGTGCGAACCTTGATTAAATATATTTTCGAAACGTTTTACGAATCCGAAATCACCGAATTTTACGAACGAAAAAAATGACAATGCATAGTCGTAACTTTGTTATTTTTTGACCGATTTTACTAATTCTTTTTTCTTTGAATACCTTTAAAAAAATCATTTTCATCTGCAGTTTCACATTTTCGAATTTCGAAAATTCGTCGCTGTGATTTCGAACCGGAAGTTTAGACCAATTTGACAACTTCTTTAATAGTTGTACGATTTTCATGAAATTTAGTATCTAAGTAGATCTTACCGATGTGACTTCAAAAATATAATTAGAAATTTTCTAAATTATCTCCCCTTGACGAAATTAAGGATCAAAATTTTCAAAAAAATCATCGAAATATAGGTCAGAATGACCTGATTTTTTTTTTGGATACTAGATAAGTAATTACTGATTTGTAAACAAAATATGGAGTTTGTCGATCGAACCGGAAGTGCCGCCATATTTAAAAGTGAAAAATCAATAAGGCTTTTTTGCTATTTTACTTACAGACTCGGGAGTTATATTTTCTGAATCCTTGTAGGAAGGCCTAAAAAATGTCGCGAATAGAATTTTGATTTCTGTCACGTGATGGTCACCATTTTGAATTGAAAATGAAAAATAGAAGGGTCGGGACTTTGGAACACAATTACTCTCCTTCTAATTAAGCTAGAATGTTCAAACTTGGTGTAGACGTTCACTAGGTCAATGTTATGATTGAGTTTAAAGATCAGCATTTTCTGCTCAGGGTAAGCAGAGATAAGCATGCTAATTTGTTGATTCTTTAGGGCACGATAACTTCGGTTATAATGAAGGGAGGGCGGTGAAACTTTTGTCAATAGAGAGTCTAATAGCTAGCCTGTTGTGTGAAATCATTGTATTATTTTTTCTAAATATCAGGGATAGCCGAAAAAAAGAGATTGAAAATCCAAAAAGTCGTATTTTTACAATTTGGAGCATGTTTAGAGGTCTTTCTCGTTAAGTCAACATAATATTTTTTGGGAACTTCTTCTATTGGTAGTCTTTTATATGAAACCATCGATCAACAGTCCAACATATCAGGAGTAGAAGAACAAAAGGATCGAACATTGAAAACGGCACCCTTTCATTGTTAAGCGAAACATGCATTGTGGGTGACTACAATCTACACATTTAGTCATCGTATAGAGCTTATTCAACAGTATCGAATTCCAACTGCTTAGGGATATTTTACGTGCACTCCAATGTGTACACGGGACCTTGGTTTTTCGTCCCATCCGAATGACTAGACAGCTGTGCTTGTCAGGCCCTCCGTTCTGCCTCACTGACAAGGGTAACCACGCCGGGAAATCGAGATGAACTTTCTCCGCGCAGAACTTTCAATTCAGGCGAAAACGTTTATTGCATACGATTAAGCTGGTCAGTTGGAGCTTATTTTCAAAAGTTTTGTAATAATCGGTTGGTAATTAAAGTACCGTGCACATTAAACTGTTAAAACAGAAAATTTCGCCCGGTTGAAATGTTTCTTGCTATAAGTCAGCAATTTTCTGAATTCAGGGAGGCTGAATGGCTGAATGGTTAGCATGTGCGCACTGTATCGTAACGTCTGTCATTGAGTCAACGGGCGTCGTTTCGATCTCCAGGTTGGACGTGACATGAAGTATGATGTCCAACCTCGTGGGTTTTCTCCGTGTCCTTCGGTTTCCTCCCAACGGCTAAAGACTTGTAAGCGCAAGGGGAGTTTTTAAATAAAATTAAAAAACATATGTTAGTCCCGAAATGACCTAGTTTGTGTCGAATGGACATTAGGCCGCATTTCTCTCTTTCTCTTTTATTTTTAAAGTTTTGTAATAATCGGTTGGTAATCAAAGGTACTGTAAAAGTGATAAAACAGAAAATTGCCCCCGGTTGTAATGTTTCTCACTTTAAAGTCAGCAATTTACCGATTTTAAGGGGCAAACGTTTATTGTGAACGCTTAAGCTGGTCAGGGGGAGCTTATTTTTAAAAGTTTTGTAATATTCGGTTGATAACTAAAGGTACCGTGCAAATTAAACTGTTACAATAGAAAATTTGGCCCGGTTGAAATGTTTCTCGCTGTAGGTCAGCAATTTGCCGATTTTAGGGAGGTTGCGTGGCTGAATGGTTAGCACGTGCGCTCTGTATCATAACGTCTGTCATTGAGTCAACTGGCGTTGTTTCGATTTCTTGGTTGTACGTGAAGGAGTATGGTCGCCTGTCCAACCTCGTAGGCCGTAACCGCCGCTGCCCGGGTAACATTTCCCTCATTGCACACTTTATGGCATATGCCCGTCTTCATTAGCCCATTTTAGGAGCAGAACAGTCGGACGTTAAACCCCATTCAATTTCATTCCATTTTCTCTATGTTGCTTATTTATTATAGTGGATAAATATTTTTCTGGTTCTAGCAATTATTTAATTTCTGCATAGAAATCTTGCTTTTGCCAGTTTTTTTTATTGCAGAGTGCCATTCTTGTTTAAACAAACATGATCCTTTGTTTAAAACATGCTTAAGAAGTCGTCACGATTTCCTACTTATAACCAAACATATTGGAAATATTAGTCTGGCATTATTAAATCCTAATTTTATTGGTCTTATTTAAAATTAAACTTTCATTTAACTATGAACAACCCTTAACGTGTCTCTTTAAAACTATTAAGTACTCTAAAACAGTAGCTCAACCTTTTGACCTAAACTCATTAATTTACCATTTTGTTGTGAGCGACTTCTTATTCTTCCAATATGACATATTGCACGTGTCTGATTTCAAAGGGGGTTGGGTGCCTGAATGGTTAGCACGCGCGCCTGTCATTGAGTTAACTAGCGTGTTTTCGAATGCCCGGTTGTACGTGACAAGGAGTAAGGTCGCCTGTCCAACCTGCCATTTTTAATTTTTTTTCCCGCCATTTTCATTTCATTTTCTCATTCGTCTCATTACAGTAATACAAGTTTCAGTTATTTCCCTTTAGTTTTCAGATTATTGTTATGCCTGGGTGCAATGTTTCATACTATATTTAGACTTGTAACTTCGCGAGTTTTTGACCAATTTTAATAATTTTTTCTTCTTATCCTTTTATTTAGGATACTTGATACAATCAATGACACGTGACGATGAATATGAAAGCTTTCATATCTGCATGGGACAGTAGCAGATCTAGTTAAGCTTTCATATTACATATGAAAGCTTATTGTTTCTGTTAAGATTATTATTATTTTTTTTTTTTGTGTATTTTCTGCAAATCGGATTTCTCAGAATCTAACCATGGGATCTTTCTGAAACTTTGACCTACCCCCCCAAAAATGGGGTGCGAACGTTGTTTAAATATATTTTCAAAACGTTTTACGAATCCGAAATCACCGAATTTTACGAACGAAAAAACTGACAATGCATAGTCGTAACTTTGTTATTTTTTGACCGATTTTACTAATTCTTTTTTCTTTGAATACCTTTAAAAAAACCATTTTCATCTGCAGTTTCACATTTTCGAATTTCGAAAATTCGTCGCTGTGATTTCGAACCGGAAGATTAGACCAATTTGACAACTTCTTTAATAGTTGTACGATTTTCATGAAATTTAGTATCTAAGTAGATCCTACCGATGTGACTTCAAAAATATAATTAGAAATTTTCTAAATTATCTCCCCTTGGTGAAATTAAGGATCAAAATTTTCAAAAAAATCGTCGAAATATAGGTCAGAATGACCTAAAAAAAAATTTCGATACTCGACAAGTAATTACTGATTCCTACACAAAATATGGAGTTTGTCGATCGAACCGGAAGTGCCACCATCTTGAAACGTGAAAAAACAAATGAACTTTTGCGATATTGCACTTACAGACACGGGAGTTATATTTTCTGAATCCTTGAAGGATGGCCCAAAAATCGTAGGGAGCAGAATTTTGATTTCGGTCACGTGATGGTCACCATTTTGAATTGAAAATGAAAAGTAGTAGCAATTTGAAGGGCCGAGACTTTGAAACACAATAAATCTCCTTCTAATTGAGCTAGAATGTTCAAACTTGGTGTAGACGTTCACTAGGTCAATGTCATGATTGAGTTCAAAGATGAGCATCTTCTGTCTAGGGTAAGCAGAGATAGGCATGCTGATTTGTTGATTCTTTAGGGCACGATAACTTCGGTTATAATGAAGGGAGGGCTGTGAAACTTTTGTCAATAGAGAGTCCAATAGCTAGCCTGTTGTGTGAAATCATTGTATCATTTATTTTAAATATCAGGGATAGGCGAAAAAAAGAGATTGAAAATCCAAAAAGTCGTATTTTTACAATTTGGAGCATGTTTAGAGGTCTTTCTCGTAAAGTCAACTTAATATTTTTTGGGAACTTCTTCTACAAAGAGTCTTATTGGTAGTCTTTTATATAAAACCATCGATCAACAATCCAACATATCAGGAGTAGAAGAACAAAAGGATCGAACATTGAAAACGGCACCCTTTCATTGTTAAGCAAAACATGCAGTGTGGGTGGCTACAATCTGCACATTTAGTCATCGTATAGAGCTTATTCAACAGTATCGAATTCCAACTGCTAAGGGATCTTTTACGTGCACTCCAATGTGTACACGGCGGGTGGGGGGACACGCCAGAAAATCGAGATGAACTTTCTCGGACAATGCAGGGATCGAACACCCGACCTCCTGGCTAGCAGGCCAACGCCTTAGCCACATAGTGTGGACATCCATCGTACATTTCATCCGTCAAATCAAAGCATTTCATTGCATTAGACCAATAATTAATTATTCTTAATTGAAAACTTTATTTTAATATTAGTCTGGCATTATTAAATCCTAATTTTATTGGTCTTATTTAAAATTAAACTTTCATTTAAGTATGAACAACCCTTAACGTGTCTCTTTAAAACATAAAAAAAATACTCTAAAACAGTAGCTCAACCTTTTGACCTAAACTCATTAATTTACCATTTTTTGTGAGCCACTTGTTATTTTTCCTATGACATATTACACGTGTCTGATTTTAAAGGGGGGTTGGGTGGCTGAATGGTTAGCACGCGCGCCTGTCATTGAGTTAACTAGCGTGTTTTCGAATGCCCGGTTGTACGTGACAAGGAGTAAGGTCGCCTGTCCAACCGGTCATTTTTAATTTTTTTCCCGCCATTTTCATTTCATTTTCTCATCCGTCTCATTACAGTAATACAAGTTTGAGGTATTTCCCTTTAGTTTTCAGATTATTGTTATGTCTGGGTGCAATGTTTCATACTATATTTAGACTTGTAACTTCGCGAGTTTTTGACCAATTTTGATAATTTTTTCTTCTTATCCTTTTATTTAGGATACTTGATACAATCAATGACACATGACGATGAATATGAAAGCTTTCATATCTGCATGGGACAGTAGCAGATCTAGTTATTATTATTATTATTATTTACCGCGGGAGCGTAGATCTCTATGATCGAAAACTGATATCGATCTGGAATTAGAATTTCTATCGGGAAACCATGTGGTGGCTACTTGATAAAATATTTTTGAAATTTCTGCGCATACCGGAAGTGACCGAACTTTGTATTTTGTTTAAAAATTGAAAATTGGCCATAGTTTTGTCAATTCTTTATCCATTTTCAAACAAATTACCTTTTTGGAATTCCTGAATCTTTTCTTAGACAGTGGCTATCTCACATTTTTCGATTTCGAACATTCGTCTATGACTTTTAGCGTTCGAAAATTGAAAACATGTTGTTTACGAGACAATTTTTGTTATTTTTCAAAATTTTCAAATTTGACCTACATTTTTGGATACCTGAAGTTCATGCGATTCCAGCAATATAAGTTTCATTCAGAGTTATCGCCCTTTATTTTTCGATTTTTTTCGAATTTTCTTCCCATTTTGTGAGCTCGGGTTTCGTTTTATGGCAGAATTGACGTTTCTGAAACTTCTGGAACATGAAGTTATAGTCCAATACCAACGAATAAAGCAATTTCGACAAAAATCCTTAAACCGGAAGTGGTCGAAATAATGTGCAATATTTTGAAAAAAATGAAAAAAATGGATATTTTGGGGGAAAACGCGATTTCTCCGCCCGATATAAATGGATTAAAGAAATTAGGGTACCACTGGACTGCACTATGATTGTACTATCGTATGATACCAAATTCATACGGATACTATGAACAGGCAGCAAAATATGGCACGCTGAAAATCAAGTATTTTCTGATTTTTAGCATTTTCGGACGCCTGTATCTCGAAAACTACTCCAGCGATTTTTATGAAACTTTCTGTATGAAGAGACCTTGTGGTAGTCTTGTGTACGAAACATTCCATTACGACTTTGAAATATCTGGAATAGGTGCAATAACGGACTGAAAATCGAAAAAAGTCGAAAAATCGTGAAATTTTGGAAAATGCTCTACTATTTTTTTATTTTGAGAGATTTTCAAAAAAAGATTGTATATTCAGATAGCTGACCTAATTACGATTCTAACGATGTATAATATGTATGTAGTTATTGAAATTGAATTTTCGATATTTTAAATTTTTTGCATTTTTGGCACTTTTCAACATAGGATTTCTCAGGGGCATTTTATCTGATCAGATAATGCAATATATAATTACAGAGCCCTGTGGCTATTTTAGTGCCCAAACCGGCTATTAAAACTATTCCGAAAATAATAACCATACCGGAAGTATTCAAAAAATGAAAAAAAAAGGTTAAAAACATTGTCGCACTCGCGAAAAACTTGATTTCTCCCTTAGGTAATAGCGGACCAAAAGAACTAAAGGGTCGTTGGAAAGCCCTATTAATGGACCATCATATGGTATCTAAATAATACGATCTGATGGTAGGGAAATAAATTATTGTATGCCAAAAATCGAGTATTTTCCGATTTTTTAACATTCTGAGACGCCCTTTTCTCGAAAACGACGCCGCAGATTTTTCTTAAACTTTTCTTACTCAAAGTCCTATCGGCTGTCTATATAGTGAATCCAAAATGAAAAGCATTGAAATAATATAGGTGGTCCAAAAATGGCATCAAACTTTGAAAAAAATTGAAAAATCATTAAATTTTTGTAAACGCTCTTTAATTTATCTTTTTTTCCAAAACTACTCAATGGATGTTTCTGACACTTCTGGTACAGAAAGTTAAGTATCGAAAGAACTTCGTAAAGCTATCGCGACAATGATCGTAAAACCGGAAGTAGTCGAACAAATGTCCGATATTTTGAAAAAAAATATTTTTTTTACGAATAGCTTTTTTATTTATGAATATATTTTGATGGTATTTTACACAGGGTTAAAATATCATCGTACTTGAGCAGAAATGAGAAAAAAAATTGTCAGGGTAATTTGCGTTAGCCGCCATCGGCTAATTTAGTTTTTCGTACCCAGAAAAATTATTTATTGTTCGATTTGTATAAAACAAAGTTCATATGCTCCGTGGTCCCAATTGTAATTTTTTTTGCTACGGTAAAATTTTTCTGTCGGCAACGAAAGTGACGTAATATTAACAAAAACTACAATTTTGACAGTTCGGTACCACTTTTTGAAAGCAAATATTTTTTTTTTCAAAACTGATATAACTAAAAGGATGCACCCTGCAAAGATGCACAAAATCCTTAGCTCAGATTTTTTAATTTCAATTTCATTTTCGGGCAATTTCGAATAAAATGTAAAATAAAGTGTAAAATTCAGTTATTTACAATTCATTCAGCGTCTTCATATTTTGAAATATTTATTTGTAATTTTCATAAACTCGTAGCAATAATCCAGACGAAGAGAATGTATGCGAAAATTAGTTTGTAATATGAGCAGTTGCCGAGAAATATGCAATTTTGCATGCATCACTTTTCACGTTATTTTGCCTATAAAAGAGTGAATTATCATTCGATTTGCAATATTTTTTTTCCTTTTGATGCCTAATGCCAATTTGGACTAGGTCAAGTCAATTTTACATTTTCACTGTGACCGGAAATGACGTCATTTGGGCAAAAACTGTATTTTTAACCAAAAAAAAAATATTTTATTCAAATGAGTGTGCCTTATAATATTTTTAAAATTATGATATTTGATCCCCATCAACGAATAGAATGAAGCCATACGACCATACAGATACCACAAAATGGTTTCTAACTTGTATGGTTACAGAGAAATAGGCGATCTTCTATAAGTCACTTTTCAAGGTTTTTGGTCTATAAAAGTCTCAATTATTATTTGATTTTTATAATTTTTTTACCATTAGATGCCTTATGCCATTTATGGCTTCTATGAACTAAGTTAACATTTTCAATATCACCGGAAGTAATGTAATTTTTGCAAAAAACGTATTTTTAGCCTTCAAAACAAACATTTTTTTGAAGGGATTTATATTTATTATTCGTTTAACTTGATAACGTCTGACTCTAATGGGCAGTGAGATTGGATCAATACCATCATATTGATATCAAAAAAAGCCTTCTAGCATGTTCCCTTGTCGAATAATAGCCAATTTTCCCAGGGTCACTTTTAAGTTTTTTACCTTCTTAATTTCAGTTTATGGGTTATAGGGTAATTATTTATTGCCCAATATGTATAAAACAAAGTTTGTATTTTGTGTGTTGCGAATTTTCGACTTATTTTTCACCTATAAAAATATCTTTCGGTACCGGAAGTGACGTAATTTTGCCATAATTTACAATTTTGACCGGTCTTTTCGCCAGCAAATATTACTTTTACATATGATAGAGGGTGTCACTGAAGCAAAACAACTAAAGTATAGTTTGGTAGCTCAATGGATCGGTTATGGTATAAGAAACTTCCTGTATGATTCCTGAAAGCCGGTTCAGTGCTGCTTGCAGGTCTAGTTATTATTATTATTATTATTTACCGCGAGGGCCTAGATCTCCATGATCGAAAACAGATATCGATCTGGAATTAGCTTTTCTATCGGGAAACCATGTGGTGGCTACTTGATAAAATATTTTTGAAATTTCTGCGCATACCGGAAGTGACCGAACTTTGTACTTTCTCTAAAAATTGAAAATCGGCCATAGTTTCGTCAATTCTTTATCCATTTTCAAACAAATTACATTTTTGGAATCCCTGAATCTTTTCTGAGACAATGGCTATCTCACATTTTTCAATTTCGAACATTCGTCTATGACTTTTATCGTTCGAAAATTGAAAACATGTTGTTTACGAGACAATTTTTGTTATTTTTCAAAATTTTCAAATTTGACCTACATTTTTGGATACCTGAAGTCCATCCGATTCCAGTAATATAAGTTTCATTCAGAGTTATCGCCCTTTATTTTCCGATTTTTTTCGAATTTTCTTCCCATTTTGCGAGCTCGGGTTTCGTTTTATGGTAGAATTGACGTTTATGAAACTTCTGGAACATGAAGTTATAGTCCAATACCAACTGATAAAGCAATTTCGACACGGATCTTCAAACCGGAAGTGGTCGAAATAATGTTCAATATTTTGAAAAAAATGCAAAAAATGGATATTTTGGGGGAAAACGCTATTTCTCTGTCCGATATCAATGGATTAAACGAATGAAGGTACCGTTTGATGGCACGATTGTTGGACTATCATATGATACCCCATTCATACGGATACTATGAACAGACAGCAAAATATGGCACGCTGAAAATCAAGTATTTTCTGATTTGGAGCGTTTTTGGACGCCTGTATCTCGAAAACTTAACCTGCAATATTTTTTAAATTTTTTCTATCGAGAGTCCTTTGGGAGGTATTTGACATGAAGCCATCCAATAGGACTTTGAAATGTCTGGAATAGGATAAAAAAGGGACTGAAAATCGAAAAAAGTCGAAAAATCGTGAAATTTTGGAAAATGCTCTACTATTTTTTTATTTTAAGAGATTTTTAAAAAAAGGTTGTATATTCAGATAGCTGACCTAATTACGATTCTAACGATGTATAATATGTATGTAATTATTAAAATTTAATTTTCTATATTTTAATTTTTTTTCATTTTTGGCACTTTTGAACATAGGATTTCTCAGGGGCATTTTATCTGATCAGATAATGTAATATATCATTACAGAGCCCTGTGGCTATTTTAGTGCCCAAACCGGCTATTAGAACTATTCCGACAATAATAACCATACCGGAAGTATTCAAAAAATGAAAAAAAAGAGTAAAAACATTGTCGCACTTGCGAAAAACTTGATTTCTCCCTTAGGTAATAGCGGACCAAAAGAACTAAAGTGTCGCTGGATAGCCCTATTAATGGACCATCATATGGTATCTAAATAATACGATTTCGATGGTAAGGAAATAAATTATTGTATGCCAAAAATCTAGTATTTTCCAATTTTTTAACATTCTGAGACGCCCTTTTCTCGAAAACGACGCCTACGATTTTTCTTAAACGTTTCTTACTCAAAGTCCTGTCAGTTGTCTATATAGGGAATCCAAAATGAAAAGCATTGAAATAATATAAGTGGTCGAAAAATGGCCTCAAACTTTGAAAAAAATTGAAAAATCGTTAAATTTTTTGAAACGCTCTTTAATTTATCTTTTTTTCCAAAACTACTCAATGGATGTTTCTGACACTTCTGGTACGTACAGTTAAGTATCCAAAGGACTTCGTAAAGCTATCACAACAACGATCGTATAACCGGAAGTAGTCGAAAAAATGTCCGATATTTCGAAAAAAATTAATTTTTTTACGAAAACCTTTTTTATTTATGAATATTTTTTGATGATATTTTACACAGGGTTAAAATATCATCGTACTTGAGCAGAAATGAGAAAAAAAATTGTCTCGGTAATTTGCGTTAGCCACCATCGGCTAATTTAGTTTTTCGTACCCAGAAAAATTATTTATTGTTCGATTTGTATAAAACAAAGTTCATATGCACCATGGTCCCAATTGTAATTTTTTTTGTTACGGTGAAATTTTTCTGTCGGCAACGGAAGTGACGTAATATTAACAAAAACTACAATTTTGACAGTTCGGTACCACTTTTTGAAAGCAAATATTATTTTTTTTCAAAACTGATATGACTAAAAGGATGCACCCTGCAAAGGTGCACAAAAACCTTAGCTCATATTTTTTAATTTCAACTTCATTTTCGGGCAATTTCGAATAAAATGTAAAATAAAGTGTAAAATTCAGTTATTTACAATTCATTCAGCGTCTTCATATTTTGAAATATTTATTTGTAATTTTCATAAACTCGTAGCAATAATCCAGACGAAGAGAATGTATGCGAAAATTAGTTTGTAATATGAGCAGTTGCCGAGAAATATGCAATTTTGCATGCATCACTTTTCACGTTATTTTGCCTATAAAAGAGTTAATTATTATTCGATTTGCAATATTTTTTTTCCATTTGATGCCTAATGCCAATTTGGACTAGGTCAAGCCAATTTTACATTTTCACTGTGACCGGAAATGACGTCATTTGGGCAAAAACTGTATTTTTAACCTAAAAAATAAATATTTTATTCAAATGAGTCTGCCTTATAATATTTTTAAAATTATGATATTTGATTCCCATCAACGAATAAAATGAAGCCATACGACCATACAGATACCACAAAATGGTTTCTAACTTGTACGGTTACAGAGAAATAGGCGATCTTCTATAAGTCACTTTTCAAGGTTTTTGGTCTGTAAAACTGTCAATTATTATTCGATTTTTACAATTTATTTACCATTTCATGCCTTATGCTATTTATGACTTCTATGAACCAAGTTAAAATTTTCAATATCACCGGAAGTAATGTAATTTTTGCAAAAAACGTATTTTTAGCCTTTAAAACAAACATTTTTTTGAAGGGATTTATATTTATTATTCGTTTAACTTTATAACGTCTGACACTAATGGGCAGTAAGACTGAATCAATACCATCATATTGATATCAAGAAAAATCTTCTAGCATGTTCCCTTGTCGAGTAATAACCAATTTTCCGAGGGTCACTTTTCAGTTTTTTACCTTCTTAATTTCAGTTTATGGGTTATAGGTTAATTATTTATTGTCCGATATTTATAAAAAAAAGTTTGTATTTTGTATGTTGCGAATTTTCGACTTATTTTTCATCTATAAAAATTTCTTTCGGCACCGGAAGTGACATACTTTTGCCATAATTTACAATTTTGACCGGTCTTTTAGCCAGCAAATATTACTTTTAGATATGATAGAGGGTGTCACTGAAGCAAAACAACTAAAGTATAGTTTGGTAGCTCAATGGATCGGCTATGGTATAATAAACTTCCTGTATGATTCCTGAAAGCCGGTTCAGTGCTGCTTGCAGGTCTATTTATTAGGCTTTCAGACTTTCGTCTGAAAGCCTATTGAGATTACTAAAATTATTATTATTAGGCTTTCAGACTTTCGTCTGAAAGCCTATTGAGATTACTAAAATTATTATTATTATTATTATTAGGCTTTCAGACTTTCGTCTGAAAGCCTATTGAGATTACTAAAATTATTATTATTATTATTATTATTATTATTATTTACCGCGAGGGCCTAGATCTCCATGATCGAAAACAGATATCGATCTGGAATTAGCTTTTCTATCGGGAAACCATGTGGTGGCTACTTGATAAAATATTTTTGAAATTTCTGCGCATACCGGAAGTGACCGATCTTTGTACTTTCTCTAAAAATTGAAAATCGGCCATAGTTTCGTCAATTCTTTATCCATTTTCAAACAAATTACATTTTTGGAATCCCTGAATCTTTTCTGAGACAATGGCTATCTCACATTTTTCAATTTCGAACATTCGTCTATGACTTTTATCGTTCGAAAATTGAAAACATGTTGTTTACGAGACAATTTTTGTTATTTTTCAAAATTTTCAAATTTGACCTACATTTTTGGATACCTGAAGTCCATCCGATTCCAGTAATATAAGTTTCATTCAGAGTTATCGCCCTTTATTTTCCGATTTTTTTCGAATTTTCTTCCCATTTTGCGAGCTCGGGTTTCGTTTTATGGTAGAATTGACGTTTATGAAACTTCTGGAACATGAAGTTATAGTCCAATACCAACTGATAAAGCAATTTCGACACGGATCTTCAAACCGGAAGTGGTCGAAATAATGTTCAATATTTTGAAAAAAATGCAAAAAATGGATATTTTGGGGGAAAACGCTATTTCTCTGTCCGATATCAATGGATTAAACGAATGAAGGTACCGTTTGATGGCACGATTGTTGGACTATCATATGATACCCCATTCATACGGATACTATGAACAGACAGCAAAATATGGCACGCTGAAAATCAAGTATTTTCTGATTTGGAGCGTTTTTGGACGCCTGTATCTCGAAAACTTAACCTGCAATATTTTTTAAATTTTTTCTATCGAGAGTCCTTTGGGAGGTATTTGACATGAAGCCATCCAATAGGACTTTGAAATGTCTGGAATAGGATAAAAAAGGGACTGAAAATAGAAAAAAGTCGAAAAATCGTGAAATTTTGGAAAATGCTCTACTATTTTTTTATTTTAAGAGATTTTTAAAAAAAGGTTGTATATTCAGATAGCTGACCTAATTACGATTCTAACGATGTATAATATGTATGTAATTATTAAAATTTAATTTTCTATATTTTAAATTTTTTGCATTTTTGGCACTTTTGAACATAGGATTTCTCAGGGGCATTTTATCTGATCAGATAATGTAATATATCATTACAGAGCCCTGTGGCTATTTTAGTGCCCAAACCGGCTATTAGAACTATTCCGACAATAATAACCATACCGGAAGTATTCAAAAAATGAAAAAAAAGAGTAAAAACATTGTCGCACTTGCGAAAAACTTGATTTCTCCCTTAGGTAATAGCGGACCAAAAGAACTAAAGTGTCGCTGGATAGCCCTATTAATGGACCATCATATGGTATCTAAATAATACGATTTCGATGGTAAGGAAATAAATTATTGTATGCTAAAAATCTAGTATTTTCCAATTTTTTAACATTCTGAGACGCCCTTTTCTCGAAAACGACGCCTACGATTTTTCTTTAACGTTTCTTACTCAAAGTCCTGTCAGTTGCCTATATAGGGAATCCAAAATGAAAAGCATTGAAATAATATAAGTGGTCGAAAAATGGCCTCAAACTTTGAAAAAAATTGAAAAATCGTTAAATTTTTTGAAACGCTCTTTAATTTATCTTTTTTTCCAAAACTACTCAATGGATGTTTCTGACACTTCTGGTACGTACAGTTAAGTATCCAAAGGACTTCGTAAAGCTATCACAACAACGATCGTAAAACCGGAAGTAGTCGAAAAAATGTCCGATATTTCGAAAAAAATTAATTTTTTTACGAAAACCTTTTTTATTTATGAATATTTTTTGATGATATTTTACACAGGGTTAAAATATCATCGTACTTGAGCAGAAATGAGAAAAAAAATTGTCTCGGTAATTTGCGTTGGCCATCATAGGCTAATTTAGTTTTTCGTACCTAGAAAAATTATTTATTGTTCGATTTGTATAAAACAAAGTTCATATGCACCATGGTCCCAATTGTAATTTTTTTTGTTACGGTGAAATTTTTCTGTCGGCAACGGAAGTGACGTAATATTAACAAAAACTACAATTTTGACAGTTCGGTACCACTTTTTGAAAGCAAATATTATTTTTTTTCAAAACTGATATGACTAAAAGGATGCACCCTGCAAAGGTGCACAAAAACCTTAGCTCATATGTTTTAATTTCAACTTCATTTTCGGGCAATTTCGAATAAAATGTAAAATAAAGTGTAAAATTCAGTTATTTACAATTCATTCAGCGTCTTCATATTTTGAAATATTTATTTGTAATTTTCATAAACTCGTAGCAATAATCCAGACGAAGAGAATGTATGCGAAAATTAGTTTGTAATATGAGCAGTTGCCGAGAAATATGCAATTTTGCATGCATCACTTTTCACGTTATTTTGCCTATAAAAGAGTTAATTATTATTCGATTTGCAATATTTTTTTTCCATTTGATGCCTAATGCCAATTTGGACTAGGTCAAGCCAATTTTACATTTTCACTGTGACCGGAAATGACGTCATTTGGGCAAAAACTGTATTTTTAACCTAAAAAATAAATATTTTATTCAAATGAGTCTGCCTTATAATATTTTTAAAATTATGATATTTGATTCCCATCAACGAATAAAATGAAGCCATACGACCATACAGATACCACAAAATGGTTTCTAACTTGTACGGTTACAGAGAAATAGGCGATCTTCTATAAGTCACTTTTCAAGGTTTTTGGTCTGTAAAACTGTCAATTATTATTCGATTTTTACAATTTATTTACCATTTCATGCCTTATGCTATTTATGACTTCTATGAACCAAGTTAACATTTTCAATATCACCGGAAGTAATGTAATTTTTGCAAAAAACGTATTTTTAGCCTTTAAAACAAACATTTTTTTGAAGGGATTTATATTTATTATTCGTTTAACTTTATAACGTCTGACTCTAATGGGCAGTAAGACTGAATCAATACCATCATATTGATATCAAGAAAAATCTTCTAGCATGTTCCCTTGTCGAATAATAACCAATTTTCCGAGGGTCACTTTTCAGTTTTTTACCTTCTTAATTTCAGTTTATGGGTTATAGGTTAATTATTTATTGTCCGATATGTATAAAAAAAAGTTTGTATTTTGTATGTTGCGAATTTTCGACTTATTTTTCATCTATAAAAATTTCTTTCGGCACCGGAAGTGACATACTTTTGCCATAATTTACAATTTTGACCGGTCTTTTAGCCAGCAAATATTACTTTTAGATATGATAGAGGGTGTCACTGAAGCAAAACAACTAAAGTATAGTTTGGTAGCTCAATGGATCGGCTATGGTATAATAAAGTTCCTGTATGATTCCTGAAAGCCGGTTCAGTGCTGCTTGCAGGTCTAGTTATTATTATTAAGCTTTCATATTACATATGAAAGCTTATTGTTTCTGTTAAGATTATTATTATTTTTTTTTTTTGTGTATTTTCTGCAAATCGGATTTCTCAGAATCTAACCATGGGATCTTTCTGAAACTTTGACCTACCCCCCCAAAAATGGGGTGCGAACGTTGTTTAAATATATTTTCAAAACGTTTTACGAATCCGAAATCACCGAATTTTACGAACGAAAAAACTGACAATGCATAGTTGTAACTTTGTTATTTTTTGACCGATTTTACTAATTCTTTTTTCTTTGAATACCTTGAAAAAAATCGTTTTGATCTGCAGTTTCACATTTTCGAATTTCGAAAATTCGTCGCTGTGATTTCGAACCGGAAGTTTAGACCAATTTGACAACTTCTTTAATAGTTGTACGATTTTCATGAAATTTAGTATACAAGTAGATCTTACCGAATTGACTTCAAAAATATAATTAGAAATTTTCTAAATTATCTCCCCTTGGTGAAATTAAGGATCAAAATTTTCAAAAAAATCGTCGAAATATAGGTCAGAATGACCTAAAAAATTTTTTCGATACTCGACAAGTAATTACTGATTCCTACATAAAATATGGAGTTTGTCGATCGAACCGGAAGTGCCACCATCTTGAAACGTGAAAAAACAAATGAACTTTTGCGATATTGCACTTACAGACACGGGAGTTATATTTTTTGAATCCTTGAAGGATGGCCCAAAAATCGTAGGGAGCAGAATTTTGATTTCGGTCACGTGATGGTCACCATTTTGAATTGAAAATGAAAAGTAGTAGCAATTTGAAGGGCCGAGACTTTGAAACACAATAAATCTCCTTCTAATTGAGCTAGAATGTTCAAACTTGGTGTAGACGTTCACTAGGTCAATGTCATGATTGAGTTCAAAGATGAGCATCTTCTGTCTAGGGTAAGCAGAGATAGGCATGCTGATTTGTTGATTCTTTAGGGCACGATAACTTCGGTTATAATGAAGGGAGGGCTGTGAAACTTTTGTCAATAGAGAGTCCAATAGCTAGCCTGTTGTGTGAAATCATTGTATCATTTATTTTAAATATCAGGGATAGGCGAAAAAAAGAGATTGAAAATCCAAAAAGTCGTATTTTTACAATTTGGAGCATGTTTAGAGGTCTTTCTCGTAAAGTCAACTTAATATTTTTTGGGAACTTCTTCTACAAAGAGTCTTATTGGTAGTCTTTTATATAAAACCATCGATCAACAATCCAACATATCAGGAGTAGAAGAACAAAAGGATCGAACATTGAAAACGGCACCCTTTCATTGTTAAGCAAAACATGCAGTGTGGGTGGCTACAATCTGCACATTTAGTCATCGTATAGAGCTTATTCAACAGTATCGAATTCCAACTGCTAAGGGATCTTTTACGTGCACTCCAATGTGTACACGGCGGGTGGGGGGACACGCCAGAAAATCGAGATGAACTTTCTCGGACAATGCAGGGATCGAACACCCGACCTCCTGGCTAGCAGGCCAACGCCTTAGCCACATAGTGTGGACATCCATCGTACATTTCATCCGTCAAATCAAAGCATTTCATTGCATTATACCAATAATTAATTATTCTTAATTGAAAACTTTATTTTAATATTAATCTGGCATTATTAAATCCTAATTTTATTGGTCTTATTTAAAATTAAACTTTCATTTAAGTATGAACAACCCTTAACGTGTCTCTTTAAAACATAAAAAAAATACTCTAAAACAGTAGCTCAACCTTTTGACCTAAACTCATTAATTTACCATTTTTTGTGAGCCACTTGTTATTTTTCCTATGACATATTACACGTGTCTGATTTTAAAGGGGGGTTGGGTGGCTGAATGGTTAGCACGCGCGCCTGTCATTGAGTTAACTAGCGTGTTTTCGAATGCCCGGTTGTACGTGACAAGGAGTAAGGTCGCCTGTCCAACCGGTCATTTTTAATTTTTTTCCCGCCATTTTCATTTCATTTTCTCATCCGTCTCATTACAGTAATACAAGTTTGAGGTATTTCCCTTTAGTTTTCAGATTATTGTTATGCCTGGGTGCAATGTTTCATACTATATTTAGACTTGTAACTTCGCGAGTTTTTGACCAATTTTGATAATTTTTTCTTCTTATCCTTTTATTTAGGATACTTGATACAATCAATGACACATGACGATGAATATGAAAGCTTTCATATCTGCATGGGACAGTAGCAGATCTAGTTATTATTATTATTATTTACCGCGAGGGCCTAGATCTCCATGATCGAAAACAGATATCGATCTGGAATTAGCTTTTCTATCGGGAAACCATGTGGTGGCTACTTGATAAAATATTTTTGAAATTTCTGCGCATACCGGAAGTGACCGAACTTTGTACTTTCTCTAAAAATTGAAAATCGGCCATAGTTTCGTCAATTCTTTATCCATTTTCAAACAAATTACATTTTTGGAATCCCTGAATCTTTTCTGAGACAATGGCTATCTCACATTTTTCAATTTCGAACATTCGTCTATGACTTTTATCGTTCGAAAATTGAAAACATGTTGTTTACGAGACAATTTTTGTTATTTTTCAAAATTTTCAAATTTGACCTACATTTTTGGATACCTGAAGTCCATCCGATTCCAGTAATATAAGTTTCATTCAGAGTTATCGCCCTTTATTTTCCGATTTTTTTCGAATTTTCTCCCCATTTTGCGAGCTCGGGTTTCGTTTTATGGTAGAATTGACGTTTATGAAACTTCTGGAACATGAAGTTATAGTCCAATACCAACTGATAAAGCAATTTCGACACGGATCTTCAAACCGGAAGTGGTCGAAATAATGTTCAATATTTTGAAAAAAATGCAAAAAATGGATATTTTGGGGGAAAACGCTATTTCTCTGTCCGATATCAATGGATTAAACGAATGAAGGTACCGTTTGATGGCACGATTGTTGGACTATCATATGATACCCCATTCATACGGATACTATGAACAGACAGCAAAATATGGCACGCTGAAAATCAAGTATTTTCTGATTTGGAGCGTTTTTGGACGCCTGTATCTCGAAAACTTAACCTGCAATATTTTTTAAATTTTTTCTATCGAGAGTCCTTTGGGAGGTATTTGACATGAAGCCATCCAATAGGACTTTGAAATGTCTGGAATAGGATAAAAAAGGGACTGAAAATCGAAAAAAGTCGAAAAATCGTGAAATTTTGGAAAATGCTCTACTATTTTTTTATTTTAAGAGATTTTTTAAAAAAGGTTGTATATTCAGATAGCTGACCTAATTACGATTCTAACGATGTATAATATGTATGTAATTATTAAAATTTAATTTTCTATATTTTAAATTTTTTGCATTTTTGGCACTTTTGAACATAGGATTTCTCAGGGGCATTTTATCTGATCAGATAATGTAATATATCATTACAGAGCCCTGTGGCTATTTTAGTGCCCAAACCGGCTATTAGAACTATTCCGACAATAATAACCATACCGGAAGTATTCAAAAAATGAAAAAAAAGAGTAAAAACATTGTCGCACTTGCGAAAAACTTGATTTCTCCCTTAGGTAATAGCGGACCAAAAGAACTAAAGTGTCGCTGGATAGCCCTATTAATGGACCATCATATGGTATCTAAATAATACGATTTCGATGGTAAGGAAATAAATTATTGTATGCCAAAAATCTAGTATTTTCCAATTTTTTAACATTCTGAGACGCCCTTTTCTCGAAAACGACGCCTACGATTTTTCTTAAACGTTTCTTACTCAAAGTCCTGTCAGTTGTCTATATAGGGAATCCAAAATGAAAAGCATTGAAATAATGTAAGTGGTCGAAAAATGGCCTCAAACTTTGAAAAAAATTGAAAAATCGTTAATTTTTTTGAAACGCTCTTTAATTTATCTTTTTTTCCAAAACTACTCAAGGGATGTTTCTGACACTTCTGGTACGTACAGTTAAGTATCCAAAGGACTTCGTAAAGCTATCACAACAACGATCGTAAAACCGGAAGTAGTCGAAAAAATGTCCGATATTTCGAAAAAAATTAATTTTTTTACGAAAACCTTTTTTATTTATGAATATTTTTTGATGATATTTTACACAGGGTTAAAATATCATCGTACTTGAGCAGAAATGAGAAAAAAAATTGTCTCGGTAATTTGCGTTAGCCACCATCGGCTAATTTAGTTTTTCGTACCCAGAAAAATTATTTATTGTTCGATTTGTATAAAACAAAGTTCATATGCACCATGGTCCCAATTGTAATTTTTTTTGTTACGGTGAAATTTTTCTGTCGGCAACGGAAGTGACGTAATATTAACAAAAACTACAATTTTGACAGTTCGGTACCACTTTTTGAAAGCAAATATTATTTTTTTTCAAAACTGATATGACTAAAAGGATGCACCCTGCAAAGGTGCACAAAAACCTTAGCTCATATTTTTTAATTTCAACTTCATTTTCGGGCAATTTCGAATAAAATGTAAAATAAAGTGTAAAATTCAGTTATTTACAATTCATTCAGCGTCTTCATATTTTGAAATATTTATTTGTAATTTTCATAAACTCGTAGCAATAATCCAGACGAAGAGAATGTATGCGAAAATTAGTTTGTAATATGAGCAGTTGCCGAGAAATATGCAATTTTGCATGCATCACTTTTCACGTTATTTTGCCTATAAAAGAGTTAATTATTATTCGATTTGCAATATTTTTTTTCCATTTGATGCCTAATGCCAATTTGGACTAGGTCAAGCCAATTTTACATTTTCACTGTGACCGGAAATGACGTCATTTGGGCAAAAACTGTATTTTTAACCTAAAAAATAAATATTTTATTCAAATGAGTCTGCCTTATAATATTTTTAAAATTATGATATTTGATTCCCATCAACGAATAAAATGAAGCCATACGACCATACAGATACCACAAAATGGTTTCTAACTTGTACGGTTACAGAGAAATAGGCGATCTTCTATAAGTCACTTTTCAAGGTTTTTGGTCTGTAAAACTGTCAATTATTATTCGATTTTTACAATTTATTTACCATTTCATGCCTTATGCTATTTATGACTTCTATGAACCAAGTTAAAATTTTCAATATCACCGGAAGTAATGTAATTTTTGCAAAAAACGTATTTTTAGCCTTTAAAACAAACATTTTTTTGAAGGGATTTATATTTATTATTCGTTTAACTTTATAACGTCTGACTCTAATGGGCAGTAAGACTGAATCAATATCATCATATTGATATCAAGAAAAATCTTCTAGCATGTTCCCTTGTCGAATAATAACCAATTTTCCGAGGGTCACTTTTCAGTTTTTTACCTTCTTAATTTCAGTTTATGGGTTATAGGTTAATTATTTATTGTCCGATATTTATAAAAAAAAGTTTGTATTTTGTATGTTGCGAATTTTCGACTTATTTTTCATGTATAAAAATTTCTTTCGGCACCGGAAGTGACATACTTTTGCCATAATTTACAATTTTGACCGGTCTTTTAGCCAGCAAATATTACTTTTAGATATGATAGAGGGTGTCACTGAAGCAAAACAACTAAAGTATAGTTTGGTAGCTCAATGGATCGGCTATGGTATAATAAACTTCCTGTATGATTCCTGAAAGCCGGTTCAGTGCTGCTTGCAGGTCTAGTTAGGCTTTCAGACTTTCGTCTGAAAGCCTATTGAGATTACTAAAATTATTAGGCTTTCAGACTTTCGTCTGAAAGCCTATTGAGATTACTAAAATTATTATTATTATTATTATTTACCGCGGGGGCCAAGTTCTCCATGATCGAAAGCAGATATCGATCTGAAATCAACTTTTCTTTCGGGAAACCATGTGGTGGCTACTTGATAAAGTATTTTCGAAAATTCTGCGCATACCGGAAGTGGCAGATCTTTGTACGTTGTCAAAAAATTGAAAATTGTCCATAGTTTCGTCAATTATTTACCCATTTTCAAACAAATGACATTTTCGGAAACCCTGAATCTTTTCCGAGTCAATAGCAATCTAAGATTTTGTAATTTCGAAACTTCGTTGCTGACTTCTAGCGTTCGAAAATTAAAAAAATTTGTTTAAGAGACAATTTTTTTCATTTTTCAAAATTTTCAAATTTGACTTATATTTTTGGATACCTTAAGTCCATCCGATTCCAGTAATATAAGTTTCATTCAGAGTTATCGCCCTTTATTTTTCGATTTTTTTCGAATTTTCTACCTATTTTGTGAGCTCGGGTTTCGTTATATGGCTGAATTGGCGAATCTGAAACTTCTAAGGCATGAAGCCAAATGACCATTGCAAGGAATAAAGCAATTTCAACAATGATCCGTAGACCGGAAGTAGTCGAAATAATGTGCAATATTTTGAAAAAATGCAAAAAATGGATAGTTTTGGGGAAAACGCGATTTCTCCGTTCGATGTCAATGGATTAAACAAATTAGGGTACCATTGGACTGCACTAGGATTGTACTATCGTATGATACCCAATTCATACGGATATTATGATCAGGCAGCAAAATATGGCACGCTGAAAATCAAGTATTTTCTGATTTGGAGCGTTTTTGGACGCCTATATCTCGAAAACTGAACCATAACTTTTTCTTAAATTTTTTCTATCGAGAGTCCTTTCGGAGTTAATTTGCATGAAACCACCCAATAAGCCTTTGAAATATCTGGAATGGGTGAAATAACGGACTGAAAATCGAAAAAAGTCGAAAAATCGTGAAATTTTGGAAAATGCTCTACTATTTTTTTATTTGAAGAGATTTTTTAAAAAAGGTTGTATATTCAGATAGCTGACCTAATTAAGAATCTAACGATGTATAATATGTATGTAGTTATTGAAATTTAATTTTCGATATTTTAAATTTTTTTCATTTTTAGCACTTTTGAACACAGGATTTCTCAGGGGCATTTTATCTGATCAGATAATGTAATATATCATTACAGAGCCCTGTGGAAATTTTAGTGCCCAAACCGGCTTTTAAAAATATTCCGACAATGATAACCATACCGGAAGTATTCAAAAAATGAAAAAAAAAGGTTAAAAACATTGTCTCACTTGCGAAAAACTTGATTGCTCCCTTAGGTAATAGCGGACCAAAAGAACTAAAGTGTCGTTGGATAGCCCTATTAATGGACCATCATATGGTATCTAAATAATACGATTTCAATGGTAAGGAAATAAATTATTGTATGCCAAAAATCAAGTATTTTCCGCTTTTTTAACATTCCGAGACGCCCTTTTCTCGAAAACGACGCCTACGATTTTTCTTAAACTTTTCTTACTCAACGTCCTATCGGTTGTCTATATAGTGAATCCAAAATGAAAAGCATTGAAATAATATAGGTGGTCCAAAAGTGGCCTCAAACTTTGAAAAAAATTGAAAAATCGTTAAAGTTTTGGAAACGCTCTTTAATTTATCTTTTTTTCCAAAACTACTCAATGGATGTTTCTGACACTTCTGGTACAGAAAGTTAAGTATCCAAAGAACTTCGTAAAGCTATCACGACAATGATCGTAAAACCGGAAGTAGTCGAAAAAATGTCCGATATTTTGAAAAAAAAATTTTTTTTTACGAAAACCTTTTTCATTTATGAATATTTTTTGATGGTATTTTACACAGGGTTAAAATATCATCCTACTTGAACAGAAATGAGAAAAAAAATTGTCTCGGTAATTTGCGTTAGCCGCCATCGGCTAATTTAGTTTTTCGTACCCAGAACAATTATTTATTGTTCGATTTGTATAAAACAAAGTTCATATGCTCCGTGGTACCAATTGTAATATTTTATGTTACGGTGAAATTTTTCTGTCGGCAACGGAAGTGACGTAATATTAACAAAAACTACAATTTTGACAGTTCTGTACCACTTTTTGAAAGCAAATGTTATTTTTTTCAAAACTGATATAACTAAAAGGATGCACCCTGCAAAGGTGCACAAAATCTTTAGCTCAGATTTTTTAATTCCAAATTCATTTTCGGGCAATTTCGAATAAAATGTAAAATATAGTGTAAAATTCAGTTATTTACAATTCATTCAGCGTCTTCATATTTTGAAATATTTATTTGTTATTTTCATAAACTCGTAGCATTAATCCAGACAAAGAGAATGTATGGGAAAATTAGTTTGTAATATGAGCAGTTGCTGAGAAATATGCAATTTTGCATGCATCACTTTTCACGTTATTTTGCAATATTTTTTTTCCATTTGATGCCTAATGCCATTTTGGACTAGGTCAAGCCAATTTTACATTTTCACTGTGACCGGAAATGACGTCTTTTGGGCAAAAGCTGTATTTTTAACCTAAAAAACAAATATTTTATTAAAATGAGTCTGCCTTAAAATATTTTTAGAATTGTGATATTTGATTCCCATCAACGAATAGAATGAAGCCATACGACCATACAGATACCACAAAATGGTTTCTAACTTACGGTTACAGAGAAATAGGCGATCTTCTATAAGTCACTTTTCAAGGGTTTTCGTCTATAAAAGTGTCAATTATTATACGATTTTAATAATTTTTTTACCATTTGATGCCTTATGCCATTTATGACTTCTTTGAACTAAATTAACATTTTCAATATCACCGGAAGTAATGTAATTTTTGCAAAAAACGTATTTTTAGCCTTCAAAACAAACATTTTTTTGAAGGGATTTATATTTATCATTCGTTTAACTTTATAATGTTTGATTCCAATAGGCAGTAAGATTGAATCAATACCATCATATTGATATCAAGAAAAGGCTTCTAGCATGTTCCCTTGTCGAATAATAGCCAATTTTCCCAGGGTCACTTTTAAGTTTTTTACCTTCTTAATTTCAGTTTATGGATTATAGGTTAATTATTTATTGCCCGATATGATAAAACAAAGTTTGTATTTTGTATGTTGCGAATTTTCGACTTATTTTTCACCTATAAAAATGTCTTTCGGCACCGGAAGTGACGTATTTTGCCATAATTTACCATTTTGACCGGTCTTTTCGCCAGCAAATATTACTTTAACATATGGTAGAGGGTGTCACTGAAGCAAAACAACTAAAGTATAGTTTGGTAGCTCAATGGATCGGCTATGGTATAATAAACTTTCTGTATGATTCCTGAAAGCCGGTTCAGTGCTGCTTGCAGGTCTAGTTATTATTATTATTATTATTATTATTATTTACCGCGAGGGCCTAGATCTCCATGGTCGAAAACAGATATCGATCTGGAATTAGCTTTTCTATCGGGAAACCATGTGGTGGCTACTTGATAAAATATTTTTGAAATTTCTGCGCATACCGGAAGTGACCGAACTTTTTACTTTCTCTAAAAATTGAAAATCGTCTATAGTTTCGTCAATTCTTTATCCATTTTCAAACAAATTACATTTTTGGAATCCCTGAATCTTTTCTGAGACAATGGCTATCTCACATTTTTCAATTTCGAACATTCGTCTATGACTTTTATCGTTCGAAAATTGAAAACATGTTGTTTACGAGACAATTTTTGTTATTTTTCAAAATTTTCAAATTTGACCTACATTTTTGGATACTTGAAGTCCATCCGATTCCAGTAATATAAGTTTCATTCAGAGTTATCGCCCTTTATTTTTCGATTTTTTTCGAATTTTCTTCCCATTTTGCGAGCTCGGGTTTCGTTTTATGGTAGAATTGACGTTTCTGAAACTTCTTGAACATGAAGTTATAGTCCAATACCAACTGATAAAGCAATTTCGACACGGATCTTTAAACCGGAAGTGGTCGAAATAATGTTCAATATTTTGAAAAAAATGCAAAAAATGGATATTTTTGGGAAAAACGCGATTTCTCCGCCCGATATCAATGGATTAAAGAAATTAGAGTACCATTGGACTGCACTATGATGGTACTATCGTATGATACCCATTTCATACGGATACTATGATCAGGCAGCAAAATATGGCACGCTGAAAATCAAGTATTTTCTGATTTTTAGCATTTTTGGACGCCTATATCTCGAAAACTTAACCGCAACTTTTTTTTTAACTTTCTCTATCGAGAGTCCATTCGATAGTCTTGTGAATTATGCCACCCAATAAGACTTTGAAATGTCTGGAATAGGTGAAATAACGGACTGAAAATCGAAAAAAGTCGAAAAATCGTGAAATTTTGGAAAATGCTCTACTATTTTTTTATTTTAAGAGATTTTCAAAAAAAGATTGTATATTCAGATAGCTGACCTAATTACGATTCTAACGATGTATAATATGTATGTAGTTATTGAAATTTAATTTTCGATATTTTAAATTTTTTGCATTTTTGGCACTTTTCAACATAGGATTTCTCAGGTGCATTTTATCTGATCAGATAATGCAATATATCATTACAGAGTCCTGTGGCTATTTTAGTGCCCAAACCGGCTATTAAGACTATTCCGAAAATAATAACCATACCGGAAGTATTCAAAAAATGAAAAAAAAAGGTTAAAAACATTGTCGCACTTGCGAAAAACTTGATTTCTCCCTTAGGTAATAGCGGACCAAAATAACTAAAGTGTCGTTGGAAAGCCCTATTAATGGACCATCATATGGTATCTAAATAATACGATTTCGATGGTAGGGAAATAAATTATTGTATGCCAAAAATCTAGTATTTTCCGATTTTTTAACATTCTGAGACGCCCTTTTCTCGAAAACGACGCCGCAGATTTTTCTTAAACTTTTCTTACTCAAAGTCCTATCGGTTGTCTATATAGTGAATCCAAAATGAAAAGCATTGAAATAATATAGGTGGTCCAAAAATGGCATCAAACTTTGAAAAAAATTGAAAAATCATTAAATTTTTGTAAACGCTCTTTAATTTATCTTTTTTTCCAAAACTACTCAATGGATGTTTCTGACACTTCTGGTACAGAAAGTTAAGTATCGAAAGAACTTCGTAAAGCTATCGCGAGAATGATCGTAAAAGCGGAAGTAGTCGAAAAAATGTCCGATATTTTGAAAAAAATTAATTTTTTTACGAATACTTTTTTTATTTATGAATATTTTTTCATGATATTTTACACAGGGTTAAAATATCATCGTACTTGAGCAGAAATGAGAAAAAAAATTGTCTCGGTAATTTGCGTTAGCCGCCATCGGCTAATTTAGTTTTTCGTACCCAGAAAAATTATTTATTGTTCGATTTGTATAAAACAAAGTTCATATGCTCCGTGGTCCCAATTGTAATTTTTTTTGTTACGGTGAAATTTTTCTGTCGGCAACGGAAGTGACGTAATATTAACAAAAACTACAATTTTGACAGTTCGGTACCACTTTTTGAAAGCAAATATTTTTTTTTTCAAAACTGATATAACTAAAAGGATGCACCCTGCAAAGATGCACAAAATCCTTAGCTCAGATTTATTAATTTCAATTTCATTTTCGGGCAATTTCAAATAAAATGTAAAATATAGTGTAAAATTCAGTTATTTACAATTCATTCAGCGTCTTCTATTTTGAAATATTTATTTGTAATTTTCATAAACTCGTAGCAATAATCCAGACGAAGAGAATGTATGCGAAAATTAGTTTGTAAAATGAGCAGTTGCCGAGAAATATGCAATTTCGCATGCATCACTTTTCACGTTATTTTGCCTATAAAAGAGTGAATTATCATTCGATTTGCAATATTTTTTTTCCATTTGATGCCTAATGCCAATTTGGACTAGTTCAAGCCAATTTTACATTTTCACTGTGACCGGAAATGACGTCATTTGGACAAAAACTGTATTTTTAACCCAAAAAACAAATATTTTATTCAAATGAATCTGCCTTATAATATTTTTGAAATTATGATATTTGATTCCCATCAACGAATAGAATGAAGCCATACGACCATACAGATACCACAAAATGGTTTCTAACTTGTATGGTTACAGAGAAATAGGCGATCTTCTATAAGTCACTTTTCAAGGTTTTTGGTCTATAAAAGTGTCAATTATTATTCGATTTTTATAATTTTTTTACCATTTGATGCCTTATGCCATTTATGACTTCTATGAACTACGTTAACATTTTCAATATCACCGGAAGTAATGTAATTTTTGCAAAAAACGTATTTTTAGCCTTCAAAACAAACATTTTTTTGAAGGGATTTATATTTATTATTCGTTTAACTTTATAACGTCTGACTCTAATGGGCAGTAAGACTGAATCAATACCATCATATTGATATCAAGAAAAGGCTTCTAGCATGTTCCCTTGTCGAATAATAACCAATTTTCCGAGGGTCACTTTTAAGTTTTTTACCTTCTTAATTTCAGTTCATGGGTTATAGGTTAATTATTTATTGCCCGATGTCTATAAAAAAAAGTTTGTATTTTGTATGTTGCGAATTTTCGACTTATTTTTCACCTATAAAAATTTCTTTCGGCACCGGAAGTGACGTAATTTTGCCATAATTTACAATTTTGACCGGTCTTTTCGCCAGCAAATATTACTTTTACATATGATAGAGGGTGTCACTGAAGCAAAACAACTAATGTATAGTTTGGTAGCTCAATGGATCGGCTATGGTATAATTAACTTCCTGTATGATTTCTGAAAGCCGGTTCAGTGCTGCTTGCAGGTCTAGTTATTATTATTATTATTATTATTTACCGCGGGGGCCTAGATCTCCATGATCGAAAACAGATATCGATCTGGAATTAGATTTTCTATAGGGAAACCATGTGGTGGCTACTTGATAAAATATTTTTGAAATTTCTGCGCATACCGGAAGTGACCGAACTTTGCACGTTGTCTAAAAATTGAAAATCGACCATAGTTTCGTCAATTCTTTATCCATTTTCAAACAAATTACATTTTTGGAATCCCTGAATCTTTTCTGAGACAATGGCTATCTCACATTTTTCAATTTCGAACATTTGTCTATGACTTTTATCGTTCGAAAATTGAAAACATGTTGTTTACGAGACAATTTTTGTCATTTTTCAAAATTTTCAAATTTGACCTACATTTTTGGATACCTGAAGTCCATCCGATTCCAGTAATATAAGTTTCATTCCGAGTTATCGCCCTTTATTTTTCGATTTTTTTCGAAATTTCTTCCCATTTTGTCAGCTCGGGTTTCGTTTTATGGTAGAATTGACGTTTCTGAAACTTCTGGAACATGAAGTTATAGTCCAATACCAACGTATAAAGCAATTTCGACAAGAATCCTTAAACCGGAAGTGGTCGAAATAATGTGCAATATTTTGAAAAAAATGCAAAAAATGGATATTTTGGGGAAAAACGCGATTTCTCCGCCCGATATCAATGGATTAAAGAAATTAGGGTACCATTGGACTGCACTAGGACTGTGCTATCGTATGATACCCAACTCGTACGGATACGATGAACAGGCAGCAAAATATGGCACGCTGAAAATCAAGTATTTTCTGATTTGGAGCGTTTTTGGACGCCTGTATCTCGAAAACTTAACCGCAACTTTTTTTGTAATTTTTTCTATCGAGAGTCCTTTCGGAGGTATTTTGCATGAAGCCATCCAATAAGACTTTGAAATATCTGGAATAGGTGAAATAACGGACTGAAAATCGAAAAAAGTCGAAAAATCGTGAAATTTTGGAAAATGCTCTGCTATTTTTTTATTTTAAGAGATTTTCAAAAAACGATTGTATATTCAGATAGCTGACCTAATTACGATTCTAACGATGTATAATATGTATGTAGTTATTGAAATTTAATTTTCGATATTTTAAATTTTTTGCATTTTTGGCACTTTTGAACATAGGATTTCTCAGGGGCATTTTATCTGATCAGATAATGTAATATATCATTACAGAGCCCTGTGGCTATTTTAGCACCCAAACTGGCTATTAAAACTATTCCGACAATAATAACCATACCGGAAGTATTCAAAAAATGAAAAAAAAGGTTAAAAACATTGTCGCACTTGCAAAAAACCTTGATTTCTCCCTTAGGTAATAGCGGACCAAAAGAACTAAAGTGTCGTTGGATAGCCCTATTAATGGACCATCATATGGTATCTCAATAATACGATATCGATGGTAAGGAAATGAATTATTGTATGCCAAAAATCTAGTATTTTCCGATTTTTTAACATTCTGAGACGCCCTTTTCTCGAAAACGACGCCGCAGATTTTTCTTAAACTTTTCTAACTCAAAGTCCCATCGGTTGTCTATATAGTGAATCCAAAATGAAAAGCATTGAAATAATATAGGTGGTCCAAAAATGGCATCAAACTTTGAAAAAAATTGAAAAATCGTTAAATTTTTGTAAACGCTCTTTTATTTATCTTTTTTTCCAAAACTGCTCAATGGATGTTTCTGACACTTCTGGTACAGAAAGTTAAGTATCCAAAGAACTTCGTAAAGCTATCACAACAACGATCGTAAAACTGGAAGTAGTCGAAAAAATGTCCGATATTTTGAAAAAAAATACTTTTTTTACGAAAATCTTTTTTATTTATGAATATTTTTTGGTGATATTTTACACTGGGTTAAAATACTTGAGCAGAAATGAGAAAAAAAATTGTCTGGGTAATTTTCGTTAGCCGCCATCGGCGAATTTAGTTTTTCGTACCCAGAAAAATTATTTATTGTTCGATTTGTATAAAACAAAGTTCATATGCTCCGTGGTCCCAATTGTTATTTTTTATGTTACGATGAAATTTTTCTGTCGGCAACGGAAGTGACGTAATATTAACAAAAACTACAACTTTCACAGTTCGGTACCACTTTTTGAAAGAAAATATTATTTTTTTTCAAAACTGATATAACTAAAAGGATGCACCCTGCGAAGGTGCACAAAATCCTTAGCTCATATTTTTAAATTTCAATTTCATTTTCGGGCAATTTCGAATAAAATGTAAAATAAAGTGTAAAATTCAGCTATTTACAATTCATTCAGCGTCTTCATATTTTTAAATATTTATTTGTAATTTTCATAAACTCGTAGCAATAATCCAGACGAAGAGATTGTATGCGAAAATTAGTTTGTAATATGAGCAGTTGTCGAGAAATATGCAATTTTGCATGCATCACTTTTCACGTTATTTTGCCTATACAAGAGTGAATTATTATTCGATTTGCAATATTTTTTTTCCATTTGATGTCTAATGCCAATTTGGACTAGGTCAAGCCAATTTTACATTTTCACTGTGACCGGAAATGACGTCATTTGGGCAAAAACTGTATTTTTAACCTAAAAAACTAATATTTTATTCAAATCAGTCTCCCTTATAATATTTTTAAAATTATGATATTTTATTCCCATCAACGAATAGAATGAAGCCATACGACCATACAGATACCACAAAATGGTTTCTAACTTGTACGGTTACAGAGAAATAGGCGATCTTCTATAAGTCACTTTTCAAGGTTTTTGGTCTATAAAAGTGTCAATTATTATTCGATTTTTATAATTTTTTTACCATTTGATGCCTTATGCCATTTATGACTTCTATGAACCAAGTTAACATTTTCAATATCACCGGAAGTAATGTAATTTTTGCAAAAAACGTATTTTTAGCCTTCAAAACAAACATTTTTTTGAAGTGATTTATATTCATTATTCGTTTAACTTTATAACTTTATAACGTTTACCATCGTATTGATATCAAGAAAAGGCTTCTAGCATGTTCCCTTGTCGAATAATAACCAATTTTCCCAGGGTCACTTTTAAGTTTTTTACCTTCTTAATTTCAGTTTATGGGTTATAGGTTAATTATTTATTGCCCGATATGTATAAAACAAAGTTTGTATTTTGTGTGTTGCGAATTTTCGACTTATTTTTCACCTATAAAAATTTCTTTCGGTACCGGAAGTGACGTAATTTTGCCATAATTTACAATTTTGACCGGTCTTTTCGCCAGCAAATATTACTTTTATATATGATAGAGGGTGTCACTGAAGCAAAACAACTAAAGTATACTTTGGTAGCTCAATGGATCGGCTATGGTATAATAAACTTCCTGTATGATTCCTGAAAGCCGGTTCAGTGCTGCTTGCAGGTCTAGTTAGGCTTTCAGACTTTCGTCTGAAAGCCTATTGAGATTACTAAAATTATTATTATTATTAAGCTTTCATATTACATATGAAAGCTTATTGTTTCTGTTAAGATTATTATTGTTATTTTTTTTTTGTGTTTTGTCCACAAATCGGATTTCTCAGAATCTAACGATAGGATCGTTCTGAAACTTTTACCTATCCCCCCAAAAATGTGTGGTGGCTGTTGATTAAATATATTTTCAAAACGTTTTACGAATCCGAAATCACCGAATTTTACGAACGAAAAAACTGAAAATGCATAGTCGTAACTTTGTTATTTTTTGACCGATTTTACTAATTCTTTTTTCTTTGAATACCTTGAAAAAAATCATTTTCATCTGCAGTTTCGCATTTTCCAATTTCGAAAATTCGTCGCTGTGATTTCGAACCGGAAGTTTAGACCAATTTGAGAACTTCTTTAATAGTTGTACGATTTTCATGAAATTTAGTGTATAAGTAGATGTTACCTATGTGACTTCAAAAATATAATTATAAATGTTCTAAATTATCTCCCCTTGACGAAATTAAGGATCAAAGTTTTCAAAAAAATCGTCGAAATATAGGTCAGAATGACCTAATTTTTTTTTTTTGATACTAGACAAGTAATTACTGATTCGTACACAAAATATGGAGTTTGTCGATCGAACCGGAAGTGCCACCATCTTTAAACGTGAAAAATCAAAAAGGCTTTTTTGCTATTTTACTTACAGACTCGGGAGTTATATTTTCAGAATCCTTGAAGGAATGCCTAAAAATCTATCGGATCCGAATTTTGATTTCGGTCACGTGATGGTCACCATTTTGAATTGAAAATGAAAAATAGAAGCAATTTGAAGGGCCGGGACTTTGGAACACAATAACTCTCCTTCTAATTAAGCTAGAATGTTCAAACTTGGTGTAGACGTTCACTAGGTCAATGTCATGATTGAGTTCAAAGATGAGCATTTTCTGCCTAGGGTAAGCAGAGATAAGGATGCTGATTTGTTGATTCTTTAGGGCACGATAACTTCGGTTATAATGAAGGGAGGGCGATGAAACTTTTGTCAATAGAGAGTCTAATAGCTAGCCTGTTGTTTGAAATCATTGTATCATTTTTTTAAATATCAGGGATAGCCGAAAAAAATAGATTGAAAATCCAAAAAGTCGTATTTTTACAATTTGGAGCATGTTTAGAGGTCTTTCTCGTAAAGTCAACATAATATTTTTTTGGGAACTTCTTCTACAAAGATTCTTATTGGTAGTCTTTTATATGAAACCATCGATCAACAGTCCAACATATCTGGAGTAGAAGAACAAAAGGATCGAAAATTGAAAACGGCACCCTTTCATTGTTAAGCGAAACATGCAGTGTGGGTGACTACAATCTACACATTTAGTCATCGTATAGAGCTTATTCAACAGTATCGAATTCCAACTGCTTAGGGATATTTTACGTGCACTCCAATGTGTACACGGGACCTTGGTGTTTCATCCCATCCGAACGACTAGACAGCTGTGCTTGTCAGGCCCTCCGTCCTGCCTCACTGACAACGGGGAACCACGCCGGGAAATCAAGATGAACTTTCTCCGTGCAGAACTTTCAATTCACAGGCCAAACGTTTATTGCACACGATTAAGCTGGTCAGTTGTAATAATCGGTTGGCAATTAAAGTACCGTGCACATTAAACTGTTAAAACAGAAAATTTCGCCCGGTTGAAATGTTTCTTGCTATAAGTCAGCAATTTTCCGAATTCAGGGAGGCTGAATGGTTAGCATGTGCGCGCTGTATCGTAACGTCTGTCATTGAGTCAACGAGCGTCGTTTCGATCTCCAGGTTGCACGTGACATGAAGTATGATGTCCAACCTCGTGGGTTTTCTCCGTGTCCTTCGGTTTCCTCCCAAAGGCTAAAGACCAGTAAGCGCAAGGGGAGTTTTTAAATAAAATTAAAAAACATATGTTAGTCACAAAATGACCTAGTTTGTGTCGAATGGACATTAGGCCGCATTTCTCTCTTTCTCTTTTATTTTTAAAGTTTTGTAATAATCGGTTGGTAATCAAAGGTACTGTAAAAGTGATAAAACAGAAAATTTCGCCCGGTTGTAATGTTTCTCACTTTAAAGTCAGCAATTTGCAGATTTTAAGGGGCAAACGTTTATTGCGAACGCTTCAGCTGGTCAGGGGGAGCTTATTTTTAAAAGTTTTGTAATATTCGGTTGATAACTAAAGGTACCATGCAAATTAAACTGTTCAAATAGAAAATTTGGGCCGGTTGAAATGTTATAACCAAACATATTGGAAATATTTGTCTGGCATTATTAAATCCTAATTTTATTGGTCTTATTTAAAATTAAACTTTCATTTAACTATGAACAACCCTTAACGTGTCTCTTTAAAACTATTAAGTACTCTAAAATAGTAGCTCAACCTTTTGACCTAAACTCATTAATTTACCATTTTGTTGTGAGCGACTTCTTATTCTTCCTATATGACATATTGCACGTGTCGGATTTCAAAGGGGGGGTTGGATGGCTGAATGGCTAGCACGCGCGAATGTCATTGAGTTAACTAGCGTGTTTTCGAATGCCCGGTTGTACGTGACAAGGAGTAAGGTCGCCTGTCCAACCTGACATTTTTATTTTTTTTTTCCCGCCATTTTCATTTCATTCTCTCATCCGTCTCATTACAGTAATACAAGTTTCAGTTATTTCCCTTTAGTTTTCAGATTATTGTTATGCCTGGGTGCAATGTTTCATACTATATTTAGACTTGTAACTTCGCGAGTTTTTGACCAATTTTGATAATTTTTTCTTCTTATCCTTTTATTTAGGATACTTGATACAATCAATGACACGTGACGATGAATATGAAAGCTTTCATATCTGCATGGGACAGTAGCAGATCTAGTTATTATTATTATTATTATTTACCGCGGGGGCCTAGATCTCCATGATCGAAAACAGATATCGTTCTGGAATTAGATTTTCTATTGGGAAACCACGTGGTGGCTACTTGATAAAATATTTTTGAAATTTCTGCGCATACCGGAAGTGACCGAACTTTGCACGTTGTCTAAAAATTGAAAATCGGCCATAGTTTCGTCAATTCTTTATCCATTTTCAAATAAATTACATTTTTGGAATCCCTGAACCTTTTCTGAGACAATGGCTATCTCACATTTTTCAATTTCGAACATTAGTCTATGACTTTTATCGTTCGAAAATTGAAAACATGTTGTTTACGAGACAATTTTTGTCATTTTTCAAAATTTTCAAATTTGACCTACATTTTTGGATACCTGAAGTCCATCCGATTCCAGTAATATAAGTTTCATTCAGAGTTATCGCCCTTTATTTTTCGATTTTTTTCGAATTTTCTTCCCATTTTGCGAGCTCGGGTTTCGTTTTATGGTAGAATTGACGTTTCTGAAACTTCTGGAACATGAAGTTATAGTCCAATACCAACTGATAAAGCAATTTCGACACGGATCTTTAAACCGGAAGTGGTCGAAATAATGTCCGATATTTTGAAAAAAATGCAAAAAATGGGTATTTTGGGGAAAAACGCGACTTCTCCGTCCGATATCAATGGATTAAACAAATTAGGGTACCATTGGACTGCACTAGTATTGTGCTATCGTATGATACCCAATTTGTACGGATACGACGAGCAGGAAGCAAAATATGGCACGCTGAAAATCAAGTATTTTCTGATTTGGAGCGTTTTTGGACGCCTGTATCTCGAAAACTTAACCGCAACTTTTTTTTTAACTTTCTCTATCGAGAGTCCATTCGATAGTCTTGTGAATTATGCCACCCAATAAGACTTTGAAATGTCTGGAATAGGTGAAATAACGGACTGAAAATCGAAAAAAGTCGAAAAATCGTGAAATTTTGGAAAATGCTCTACTATTTTTTTATTTTGAGAGATTTTCAAAAAAAGATTGTATATTCAGATAGCTGACCTAATTACGATTCTAACGATGTATAATATGTATGTAGTTATTGAAATTTAATTTTCGATATTTTAAATTTTTTGCATTTTTGGCACTTTTCAACATAGGATTTCTCAGGGGCATTTTATCTGATCAGATAATGCAATATATCATTACAGAGCCATGTGGCTATTTTAGTGCCCAAACCGGCTATTAAAACTATTCCGAAAATAATAACCATACCGGAAGTATTCAAAAAATGAAAAAAAATGGTTAAAAACATTGTCGCACTTGCGAAAAACTTGATTTCTCCCTTAGGTAATAGCGGACCAAAAGAACTAAAGGGTCGTTGGAAAGCCCTATTAATGGACCATCATATGGTATCTAAATAATACGATTTCGATGGTAGGGAAATAAATTATTGTATGCCAAAAATCTAGTATTTTCCGATTTTTTAACATTCTGAGACGCCCTTTTCTCGAAAACGACGCCGCAGATTTTTCTTAAACTTTTCTTACTCAAAGTCCTATCGGTTGTCTATATAGTGAATCCAAAATGAAAAGCATTGAAATAATATAGGTGGTCCAAAAATGGCATCAAACTTTGAAAAAAATTGAAAAATCATTAAATTTTTGTAAACGCTCTTTAATTTATCTTTTTTTCCAAAACTACTCAATGGATGTTTCTGACACTTCTGGTACAGAAAGTTAAGTATCGAAAGAACTTCGTAAAGCTATCGCGACAATGATCGTAAAACCGGAAGTATTCGAACAAATGTCCGATATTTTGAAAAAAATTAATTTTTTTACGAATACCTTTTTTATTTATGAATATTTTTTGATGGTATTTTACACTGGGTTAAAATATCATCGTACTTGAGCAGGAATGAGAAAAAAAATTGTCAGGGTAATTTGCGTTAGCCGCCATCGGCTAATTTAGTTTTTCGTACCCAGAAAAATTATTTATTGTTCGATTTGTATAAAACAAAGTTCATATGCTCCGTGGTCCCAATTGTAATTTTTTTTGTTACGGTAAAATTTTTCTGTCGGCAACGAAAGTGACGTAATATTAACAAAAACTACAATTTTTACAGTTCGGTACCACTTTTTGAAAGCAAATATTTTTTTTTTTCAAAACTGATGTAACTAAAAGGATGCACCCTGCAAAGATGCACAAAATCCTTAGCTCAGATTTTTTAATTTCAATTTCATTTTCGGGCAATTTCGAATAAAATGTAAAATAAAGTGTAAAATTCAGTTATTTACAATTCATTTAGCGTCTTCATATTTTGAAATATTTATTTGTAATTTTCATAAACTCGTAGCAATAATCCAGACGAAGAGAATGTATGCGAAAATTAGTTTGTAATATGAGCAGTTGCCGAGAAATATGCAATTTTGCATGCATCACTTTTCACGTTATTTTGCCTATAAAAGAGTGAATTATCATTCGATTTGCAATATTTTTTTTCCATTTGATGCCTAATGCCAATTTGGACTAGGTCAAGCCAATTTTACATTTTCACTGTGACCGGAAATGACGTCATTTGGGCAAAAACTGTATTTTTAACCCCAAAAACAAATATTTTATTCAAATGAGTCTGCCTTATAATATTTTTAAAATTATGATATTTGATTCCCATCAACGAATAGAATGAAGCCATACGACCACACAGATACCACAAAATGGTTTCTAACTTGTACGGTTACAGAGCAATAGGCGATCTTCTATAAGTCACTTTTCAAGGTTTTTGGTCTATAAAAGTGTCAATTATTATTCGATTTTTATAATTTTTTTACCATTTGATGCCTTATGCCATTTATGACTTCTATGAACCAAGTTAACATTTTCAATATCACCGGAAGTAATGTAATTTTTGCAAAAAACGTATTTTTAGCCTTCAAAACAAACATTTTTTTGAAGGGATTTATGTTTATTATTCGTTTAACTTGATAACGTCTGACTCTAATGGGCAGTAAGATTGAATCAATACCATCATATTGATATCAAAAAAAGCCTTCTAGCATGTTCCCTTGTCGAATATTAGCCAATTTTCCCAGGGTCACTTTTAAGTTTTTTACGTTCTTAATTTCAGTTTATGGGTTATAGGGTAATTATTTATTGCCCAATATGTATAAAACAAAGTTTGTATTTTGTGTGTTGCGAATTTTCGACTTATTTTTCACCTAAAAAAATTTCTTTCGGTACCGGAAGTGACGTAATTTTGCCATAATTTACAATTTTGACCGGTCTTTTCGCCAGCAAATATTACTTTTACATATGATAGAGGGTGTCACTGAAGCAAAACAACTAAAGTATAGTTTGGTAACTCAATGGGTCGGCTACGGTATTATAAACTTCCTGTATGATTCCTGAAAGTCGGTTCAGTGCTGCTTGCAGGTCTAGTTAGGCTTTCAGACTTTCGTCTGAAAGCCTATTGAGATTACTAAAATTATTATTATTATTAGGCTTTCAGACTTTCGTCTGAAAGCCTATTGAGATTACTAAAATTATTATTATTATTATTATTAGGCTTTCAGACTTTCGTCTGAAAGCCTATTGAGATTACTAAAATTATTATTAGGCTTTCAGACTTTCGTCTGAAAGCCTATTGAGATTACTAAAATTATTATTAGGCTTTCAGACTTTCGTCTGAAAGCCTATTGAGATTACTAAAATTATTATTATTAGGCTTTCAGACTTTCGTCTGAAAGCCTATTGAGATTACTAAAATTATTATTATTATTATTATTATTATTATTATTATTATTATTTACCGCGAGGGCCTAGATCGCCATGATCAAAAACTGATATCGATCTGGAATTAGCTTTTCTATCGGGAAACCATGTGGTGGCTACTTGATAAAATATTTTTGAAATTTCTGCGCATACCGGAAGTGACCGAACTTTGTACTTTCTCTAAAAATTGAAAATCGGCCATAGTTTCATCAATTCTTTATCCATTTTCAAACAAATTACATTTTTGGAATCCCTGAATCTTTTCTGAGACAATGGCTATCTCACATTTTTCAATTTCGAACATTCGTCTATGACTTTTATCGTTCGAAAATTGAAAACATGTTGTTTACGAGACAATTTTTGTTATTTTTCAAAATTTTCAAATTTGACCTACATTTTTGGATACCTGAAGTCCATCCGATTCCAGTAATATAAGTTTCATTCAGAGTTATCGCCCTTTATTTTCCGATTTTTTTCGAATTTTCTTCCCATTTTGCGAGCTCGGGTTTCGTTTTATGGTAGAATTGACGTTTATGAAACTTCTGGAACATGAAGTTATAGTCCAATATCAACTGATAAAGCAATTTCGACACGGATCTTCAAACCGGAAGTGGTCGAAATAATGTTCAATATTTTGAAAAAAATGCAAAAAATGGATATTTTGGGGGAAAACGCTATTTCTCTGTCCGATATCAATGGATTAAACGAATGAAGGTACCGTTTGATGGCACGATTGTTGGACTATCATATGATACCCCATTCATACGGATACTATGAACAGACAGCAAAATATGGCACGCTGAAAATCAAGTATTTTCTGATTTGGAGCGTTTTTGGACGCCTGTATCTCGAAAACTTAACCTGCAATATTTTTTAAATTTTTTCTATCGAGAGTCCTTAGGGAGGTATTTGACATGAAGCCATCCAATAGGACTTTGAAATGTCTGGAATAGGATAAAAAAAGGGACTGAAAATCGAAAAAAGTTGAAAAATCGTGAAATTTTGGAAAATGCTCTACTATTTTTATATTTTAAGAGATTTTTAAAAAAAGGTTGTATATTCAGATAGCTGACCTAATTACGATTCTAACGATGTATAATATGTATGTAATTATTAAAATTTAATTTTCTATATTTTAATTTTTTTGCATTTTTGGCACTTTTGAACATAGGATTTCTCAGGGGCATTTTATCTGATCAGATAATGTAATATATCATTACAGAGCCCTGTGGCTATTTTAGTGCCCAAACCGGCTATTAGAACTATTCCGACAATAATAACCATACCGGAAGTATTCAAAAAATGAAAAAAAAGAGTAAAAACATTGTCGCACTTGCGAAAAACTTGATTTCTCCCTTAGGTAATAGCGGACCAAAAGAACTAAAGTGTCGCTGGATAGCCCTATTAATGGACCATCATATGGTATCTAAATAATACGATTTCGATGGTAAGGAAATAAATTATTGTATGCCAAAAATCTAGTATTTTCCAATTTTTTAACATTCTGAGACGCCCTTTTCTCGAAAACGACGCCTACGATTTTTCTTAAACGTTTCTTACTCAAAGTCCTGTCAGTTGTCTATATAGGGAATCCAAAATGAAAAGCATTGAAATAATATAAGTGGTCGAAAAATGGCCTCAAACTTTGAAAAAAATTGAAAAATCGTTAAATTTTTTGAAACGCTCTTTAATTTATCTTTTTTTCCAAAACTACTCAATGGATTTTTCTGACACTTCTGGTACGTACAGTTAAGTATCCAAAGGACTTCGTAAAGCTATCACAACAACGATCGTAAAACCGGAAGTAGTCGAAAAAATGTCCGATATTTCGAAAAAAATTAATTTTTTTACGAAAACCTTTTTTATTTATGAATATTTTTTGATGATATTTTACACAGGGTTAAAATATCATCGTACTTGAGCAGAAATGAGAAAAAAAATTGTCTCGGTAATTTGCGTTAGCCACCATCGGCTAATTTATTTTTTCGTACCCAGAAAAATTATTTATTGTTCGATTTGTATAAAACAAAGTTCATATGCACCATGGTCCCAATTGTAATTTTTTTTGTTACGGTGAAATTTTTCTGTCGGCAACGGAAGTGACGTAATATTAACAAAAACTACAATTTTGACAGTTCGGTACCACTTTTTGAAAGCAAATATTATTTTTTTTTCAAAACTGATATGACTAAAAGGATGCACCCTGCAAAAGTGCACAAAAACCTTAGCTCATATTTTTTAATTTCAACTTCATTTTCGGGCAATTTCGAATAAAATGTAAAATAAAGTGTAAAATTCAGTTGTTTACAATTCATTCAGCGTCTTCATATTTTGAAATATTTATTTGTAATTTTCATAAACTCGTAGCAATAATCCAGACGAAGAGAATGTATGCGAAAATTAGTTTGTAATATGAGCAGTTGCCGAGAAATATGCAATTTTGCATGCATCACTTTTCACGTTATTTTGCCTATAAAAGAGTTAATTATTATTCGATTTGCAATATTTTTTTTCCATTTGACGCCTAATGCCAATTTGGACTAGGTCAAGCCAATTTTACATTTTCACTGTGACCGGAAATGACGTCATTTGGGCAAAAACTGTATTTTTAACCTAAAAAATAAATATTTTATTCAAATGAGTCTGCCTTATAATATTTTTAAAATTATGATATTTGATTCCCATCAACGAATAAAGTGAAGCCATACGACCATACAGATACCACAAAATGGTTTCTAACTTGTACGGTTACAGAGAAATAGGCGATCTTCTATAAGTCACTTTTCAAGGTTTTTGGTCTGTAAAACTGTCAATTATTATTCGATTTTTACAATTTATTTACCATTTCATGCCTTATGCTATTTATGACTTCTATGAACCAAGTTAAAATTTTCAATATCACCGGAAGTAATGTAATTTTTGCAAAAAACGTATTTTTAGCCTTTAAAACAAACATTTTTTTGAAGGGATTTATATTTATTATTCGTTTAACTTTATAACGTCTGACTCTAATGGGCAGTAAGACTGAATCAATACCATCATATTGATATCAAGAAAAATCTTCTAGCATGTTCCCTTGTCGAATAATAACCAATTTTCCGAGGGTCACTTTTCAGTTTTTTACCTTCTTAATTTCAGTTTATGGGTTATAGGTTAATTATTTATTGTCCGATATTTATAAAAAAAAGTTTGTATTTTGTATGTTGCGAATTTTCGACTTATTTTTCATCTATAAAAATTTCTTTCGGCACCGGAAGTGACAACTTTTGCCATAATTTACAATTTTGACCGGTCTTTTAGCCAGCAAATATTACTTTTAGATATGATAGAGGGTGTAACTGTAGCAAAACAACTAAAGTATAGTTTGGTAGCTCAATGGATCGGCTATGGTATAATAAACTTCCTGTATGATTCCTGAAAGCCGGTTCAGTGCTGCTTGCAGGTCTAGTTATTATTATTATTATTATTTACCGCGGGGGCCTAGATCTCCATGATCGAAAACAGATATCGATCTGAAATTAGATTTTCTATTGGGAAACCACGTGGTGGCTACTTGATAAAATATTTTTGAAATTTCTGCGCATACCGGAAGTGACCGAACTTTGCACGTTGTCTAAAAATTGAAAATCGGCCATAGTTTCGTCAATTCTTTGTCCATTTTCAAACAAATTACATTTTTGGAATCCCTGAATCTTTTCTGAGACAATGGCTATCTCACATTTTTCAATTTCGAACATTCGTCTATGACTTTTATCGTTCGAAAATTGAAAACATGTTGTTTACGAGACCATTTTTGTCATTTTTCAAAATTTTTAAATTTGACCTACATTTTTGGATACCTGAAGTCCATCCGATTCCAGTAATATAAGTTTCATTCAGAGTTATCACCCTTTATTTTTCGATTTTTTTCGAATTTTCTTCCCATTTTGTCAGCTCGGGTTTCGTTTTATGGTAGAATTGACGTATCTGAAACTTCTAGAACATGAAGTTATAGTCCAATACCAACGTATAAAGCAATTTCGACAAGAATCCTTAAACCGGAAGTGGTCGAAATAATGTGCAATATTTTGAAAAAAATGCAAAAAATGGATATTTTGGGGAAAAACGCGAATTCTCCGCCCGATATCAATGGATTAAAGAAATTAGGGTACCATTGGACTGCACTAGGATTGTGCTATCGTATGATACCCAACTCGTACGGATACGATGAGCAGGCAGCAAAATATGGCACGCTGAAAATCAGGTATTTTCTGATTTGGAGCGTTTTTGGACGCCTGTATCTCGAAAACTTAACCGCAACTTTTTTTGTAATTTTTTCTATCGAGAGTCCTTTCGGAGGTACTTTGCATGAAGCCATCCAATAAGACTTTGAAATATCTGGAATAGGTTTAATAACGGACTGAAAATCGAAAAAAGTCGAAAAATCGTGAAATTTTGGAAAATGCTCTGCTATTTTTTTATTTTCAAAGATTTCCAAAAAACGATTGTATATTCAGATAGCTGACCTAATTACGATTCTAACGATGTATAATATGTATGTAGTTATTGAAATTTAATTTTCGATATTTTAAATTTTTTGCATTTTTGGCACTTTTGAACCTAGGATTTCTCAGGGGCATTTTATCTGATCAGATAATGTAATATATCATTACAGAGCACTGTGGCTATTTTAGTGCCCAAACCGGTTATTAAAACTATACCGACAATAATAACCATACCGGAAGTATTCAAAAAATGAAAAAAAAGGTTAAAAACATTGTCGCACTTGCGAAAAACTTGATTTCTCCCTTAGGTAATAGCGGACCAAAAGAACTAAAGTGTCGTTGGATAGCCCTATTAATGGACCATCATATGGTATCTAAATAATACGATATCGATGGTAAGGAAATAAATTATTGTATGCCAAAAATCTAGTATTTTCCGATTTTTTAACATTCTGAGACGCCCTTTTCTCGAAAACGACGCCGCAGATTTTTCTTAAACTTTTCTAACTCAAAGTCCCATCGGTTGTCTATATAGTGAATCCAAAATGAAAAGCATTGAAATAATATAGGTGGTCCAAAAATGGCATCAAACTTTGAAAAAAATTGAAAAATCGTTAAATTTTTGTAAACGCTCTTTAGTTTATCTTTTTTTCCAAAACTGCTCAATGGATGTTTCTGACACTTCTGGTACAGAAAGTTAAGTATCCAAAGAACTTCGTAAAGCTATCACAACAACGATCGTAAAACTGGAAGTAGTCGAAAAAATGTCCGATATTTTGAAAAAAAATATTTTTTTTACGAAAATCTTTTTTATTTATGAATATTTTTTGGTGATATTTTACACTGGGTTAAAATATCATCGTACTTGAGCAGAAATGAGAAAAAAATTGTCTGGGTAATTTGCGTTAGCCGCCATCGGCGAATTTAGTTTTTCGTACCCAGAAAAATTATTTATTGTTCGATTTGTATAAAACAAAGTTCATATGCTCCGTGGTCCCAATTGTTATTTTTTATGTTACGGTGAAATTTTTCTGTCGGCAACGGAAGTGACGTAATATTAACAAAAACTACAATTTTGACAGTTCGGTACCACTTTTTGAAAGCAAATATTATTTTTTTTCAAAACTGATATAACTAAAAGGATGCACCCTGCGAAGGTGCACAAAATCCTTAGCTCATATTTTTAAATTTCAATTTCATTTTCGGGCAATTTCGAATAAAATGTAAAATAAAGTGTAAAATTCAGCTATTTACAATTCATTCAGCGTCTTCATATTTTTAAATATTTATTTGTAATTTTCATAAACTCGTAGCAATAATCCAGACGAAGAGAATGTATGCGAAAATTAGTTTGTAATATGAGCAGTTGTCGAGAAATATGCAATTTTGCATGCATCACTTTTCACGTTATTTTGCCTATACAAGAGTGAATTATTATTCGATTTGCAATATTTTTTTTTCCATTTGATGTCTAATGCCAATTTGGACTAGGTCAAGCCAATTTTACATTTTCACTGTGACCGGAAATGACGTCATTTGGGCAAAAACTGTATTTTTAACCTAAAAAACTAATATTTTATTCAAATGAGTCTCCCTTATAATATTTTTAAAATTATGATATTTTATTCCCATCAACGAATAGAATGAAGCCATACGACCATACAGATACCACAAAATGGTTTCTAACTTGTACGGTTACAGAGAAATAGGCGATCTTCTATAAGTCACTTTTCAAGGTTTTTGGTCTATAAAAGTGTCAATTATTATTCGATTTTTATAATTTTTTTACCATTTGATGCCTTATGCCATTTATGACTTCTATGAACCAAGTTAACATTTTCAATATCACCGGAAGTAATGTAATTTTTGCAAAAAACGTATTTTTAGCCTTCAAAACAAACATTTTTTTGAAGTGATTTATATTCATTATTCGTTTAACTTTATAACGTCTGGCTCTAATGGGCAGTAAGATTGAATCAATACCATCATACTGATATCAAGAAAAGGCTTCTAGCATGTTCCCTTGTCGAATAATAACCAATTTTCCCAGGGTCACTTTTAAGTTTTTTACCTTCTTAATTTCAGTTTATGGGTTATAGGTTAATTATTTATTGCCCGATATGTATAAAACAAAGTTTGTATTTTGTGTGTTGCGAATTTTCGACTTATTTTTCACCTATAAAAATTTCTTTCGGTACCGGAAGTGACGTAATTTTGCCATAATTTACAATTTTGACCGGTCTTTTCGCCAGCAAATATTACTTTTACATATGATAGAGGGTGTCACTGAAGCAAAACAACTAAAGTATACTTTGGTAGCTCAATGGATCGGCTATGGTATAATAAACTTCCTTATGATTCCTGAAAGCCGGTTCAGTGCTGCTTGCAGGTCTAGTTATTATTATTATTATTATTATTCAGATTCCAATTTGAATAGATCTCAGCAACTACATGTCGCATCGTTACGATTTCTTCGGTTTTACTGGGAAAGTGGGTGTGACTTAGAGGATAAAGCTATTTTGAACGTTCTGTGACAATGCGAAATGTCCGAAATCACCGAAGTTATCGTTTTTAAAAATATTGCAGTAATTTTAACAATAATCATTGGATTTTAACTTTCGATACATTTTGGCATAGCCTGAGACAGGGCACATAGCTACGCTACTTTCGATTTTTGATTTTCGGCAAATCTTCGAAGATATTAGGCGCCAAATTTCGAAAATTTAAAATTTTACAAAAAACTTTTTTATTTATGAATATTTTTTAGTCGTATTGTGCACAGAATTAAAGGGTCATCTGACTAGTGCAAAAATGTTAAAAAATTTTGTCTCAGTAATTTACCTTGGTCGCCATTGGCTAATTCAGTTTTTCAGTCCTAGATTAATTTTTTATTGTTCGATTTTTATAAAACAAAGTTCATATGCTTCGTTGTATCAATTGTCGTTTTTTTTATTACCGAAAGTGTTATCTGTCGGCACCGGAAGTGGCATAATTTTACCAAAAACTACAATTTTGACAGTTATTTACGATCTTCATAAACAAATATTATTTTTTTGAAAAATTATATGACTCAAAGAGTGTGCCCTTTCAAGGCGCAAAAAATGTAGGAAGCAGTTTTTTTAATTTCGATTTCATTTTCGAGCAAATTCGATTAAGAGGCTAAAAATGGTGTAAAATTGGCCTATTTACAACCTATTCAGGCTTTTCAGATTTTAAAATATTTCTTCGTAACTTTTATAAACTTGTAGCTATAATCCATACGAAGAAAATGTATGTTAAAATTCGTTTGTAATATAAGCAGTTGCCAAGAAATGGGCAGTTCTGCATAAGTCACTGTTTTCGTTATTTTGCCTGTAAAATAGTCAATTATTATTGGATTTTTATAAAAGTGACATCATTTGATTCAAAAAGCACGTAGCGTCATATCAAGTTGATTACAATTTAAAATTGACACCGGAAGTGACATCATTTGGTCAAAAAATGCATTTTAAACTTTTTAAATCAATGTTTTATTCAAAAAAGAATAACTTAATATGTATTAATAATTTTAACTTTTGGTTTAAATTCACATATAAACAAAACTCATATGGTCATATAGATATCATAAAATGGTTTCTAACTTGTTCGGTTGCCGAGAAATAGACGGTTTTCTACAGGTCACTTTTGAAGGTTTCGGGGCCATAAAAGGGTCAATTATTATTCGATTTTCATAAACGTCACACCATGTTATACCTAATGCCACTTGGGATTTCATACAAGTAATTTAAGATTTTCATTATCACCGGAAGTAACGTCATTTTGGCAAAAACTGTATTTTTAGCCTCTAAAACAGATATTTTATTCAAATGGGTCTGTTTTGAAATCTTTTGCAAAGTATGGTATTTGATGCCAATCAAGAAATAGAATGAATCCATACGATCATACAGATACCACAAAATGGTTTCTAACTTGTACGGTTGCAGAGAAATAGCCGATTTCCTACAAGTCACTTTTCAAGTTTTTTGGTCTTTAAAAGTGGCAATTATTATTCGATTTACATAAAATTTTCACTATATGATATCGTATGCCATTTCTGATTTCATAAGACTAATTGAACATTTGCATTAACACCGGAAGTAATTTAATTTTGTCAAGATCATTTACAAGTAACAAATGTATAAAATGACTTGATATTGCTGGATTGATTGGTTGATTCTACGTCCATTTTATTTGTGTGCAATGTTTAGTGGTTTCGTTGGTACCGGAAGTGACATATGTTCAAGTGTAACTTGGCACCGAAAGTGACATGTTTAAGAGTAGCTTGGCACCAGTGAAACCCGTCATTCCTGCATGCAGGTCTAGTTATTATTATTATTATAAATAGGTAAAACCGTTGTTATAGCTTAGCGTTAGACCTATAATAAGGAAATGAATGGGCCATTGGAAAGTTATTTTATTTGGACTAACAGTTAATAAAAAGGTACCGGTACATATTCGTGTACAGTTTGAAATAGTTCCGCTCTGGCCCGGAGTTAACAAAGCATTCTCAGACTTAAGTTGAAAATTTTCTCAACTTTAAATCACTGTTTATGAGAAATATATTTGTTGCAGAACTACAAAACTTCGCACATAGTTTCTTATTGGTGTATTTGCTACATTAAAACATTAAAAGTATTATAAAGGGCTATGTTTTAGTTAAAATAAGGCGAACAAATTTGAGTAAATTCTCAACTTAAGTCTGAGAATGCTTTGTGAACTCGGGGCCAGTACTATGTTCAGGTCCCATGCCATTCAATACATGTCGAAACTGGAATCTACCCCAGTCAATTTTACTCATTACTGCGTAACTTTTTACTGCTGCAGTGCTAAACGGCCGCATGTCAGTCCATGACCACCCAGAGGCAACCCCCTTTGAAGAAGTCGGACGTATATAAACCTAGAAAGTGATTAATTCAACTACTGTAGTTTTTAAATTCTAGCATAGAACTACCATTACCAGCACGGTTATAATATTAAATAATCTCAGCTAAAAGTTTGGCTATGACGTCACAATTAAAGTTTACAAGTTTCAGAATTAGGAAGACATCTATAATTAATGAAAGGTTTTTCTATCTTGACTTTGCTCCTGACATGGATTCAAGGTAGGGAGAGGGAAGGAGAGATAGAGAGGTCCACTTGACACAAACTAGGTCATTTCGGGACTAACACATGGTTCAATTTTATTTCAATAATTCGCTTTCGCGTAGAGGTCTTTAGCAGGGAGAGAGAGGGTAAGGTTCACCCGACACAAAGTAGGTCATTTTAAGACTAACACATGTTTCAATTTTATTTCAATAATTTAGCTTTCGTGTAGGGGTCTTTAGCAGTGGCAGAAACCCCACGCGGTTTGACAGGCGACCCAGACTCCTTGTCATGTACAACCGGGAAATCAAAACCACGGCAGTTGATCAATGACTAACCTTATGATACAGTGCCCCTCCCCCTGTATCCAATTTTTTGTCGTTAGTTTGTTTATGTTAGGTGAATATACATGTATATACACCTCTTTGCTTCATTCTGTCACCAACAGGGCTGAGGTTTCTATAACTATAATATTAGGAAAGGAACATCATAGCCTTCCTTATATTGGGAATTACTAGTTTCGTTTTGTACCTCAGAAATATATTATATCAAACAATATGTCGTAATAATAATCTAAAAATATATTTATTTTTTAGTTTATGATAAATTTTATTTCTGAAATTGCAGGACGTCCTAAACCAAACCCGGCGGAAATCTTTTGTGGAAAATCATCCCGGAATAAGCATCGAAATATGCTCCGGGTGTAGAAAACCATCCTGGGTATCCCCAGTGTTATCTTTCATTAATACTCCACAAACCCTGTAGATAAGACACTGCAGTACTATGTATGACAGGCAAAATACAACATTTTAATGTGGGCATATAAAAACAACACATTAATTCTAGATTAGCAGGCATTTTAATTTATTTTTTCTTTAATATTTGAATCACTGGAGTTCATTTTCAAATGTTATATTTCTAATGAATTTTGGGTAACAAAATTTGATTTTCTTTTAGAAAACTCTGTTTAATAAAGTTTGTATATTCCCTGTAAATAACAGATTTTTGGTTTTCAGGTTTTTTTTATATAGCAAATCATTTTTAAGAACAGTATGAAATAAGACATCTATGGTTTGAATCAGAATCTTATAAAATCTCCCTCACTGACCAAGAAATTAAAGATACAGATTGATTTTTTTCTAATCTATATACCTTAATAAAAATGTTTTAATTTACATTAATTAATGACACAATTGTTCATATCCACTAATAAAAAATATTCTCAATTTACACCTATTCATAAAAATAAGTTTGCATTCATTAATAAAACAAATGTTCTAATTTATATCCATTAATAAAACAATTCTTTTTTTATATCCATTAATAAAACATCTGTTCTACATACATGTATATCCATTAATAAAACAAGTGTTATTTTATACATCCATTAATAAAACAATTGTTCTTTTATACACCCATTAATAAAACAGGTGTTCTTTTATACACCCATTAATAAAACAAGTATTCTTTTATACATCCATTAATAAAACAAGTGTTCTTTTATACACCCATTAACAAAAAAGGTGTTCTTTTACACACCCATTAATAAAGCAAGTGTTATTTTATACATCCATTAATAAAACAAGTGTTCTTTTATAAATCCATTAATAAAACAAGGGTTCTTTTATACACCCATTAATAAAACAAGTGTTCTTTTATACACCCATGAATAAAACAAGTGTTCTTTTATACACCCATTAATAAAACAGGTGTTCTAATTCTTATCCATTAACAAAACAAGTTTGCTAATTTACACCCATTATAAACAAAACAAGTTTGCTAATTTACACCTATTATAAACAAAACAAGTTTGCTAATTTACACCCATTAATAAAACAACTGTTCTAATTTACACCCACTAATAAAAATATATTTATATCCATTTATAAAACAATTGTTCTTATTTACATCTATTGACAAAAATATGTTCTAATCCATTAATTTTAATAGAATTATTACCTAATTTACATACATTAATAAAAACTAAAAGCATTAAAATATCATTCATACATTGAATACATAGAAAACAATTCTTTCATATATGAAAATAGAAAAAAACAGAAAAATAAATTTTTGGCCCCCCCCCCCCAACTATTTGAAAGCACTAGCTAGGCATTTATCCATTTAGATGAACCAAGCTGCAACTTACTAAATTATAGTGATGAGTTGGATTTTTTAAAAAAAAGAAGAAGAAATCACCCAATGAGTATTTCTTTGTAAAAGTAGCTAAATCTCGAACTTAATATCATCCAAAGTCTACGATATTGAAAACATGAATTATTTGTCCATACTGTTGTGATCTTACCGGGAAAAGGTAGGCTTCTGATATCCAAGACAAAGTAAAGATTTTACCATTGGTACACGAACAAATGGGAACTCATCAATAACACATTTATACACTTATGGATGTTTAATCTGTAATCAACGGTACAAAGTTAGAGGGGTCAAAACCAAAAGTACGACAAAGATGGTTAATTGTCAGTAGCGTGTGTGTCCTCCACTGGCTCTTGCGCACGCTGTGCAGCACAATTAATCATCTTTGTCATACTTTTGGTTTTGACCCCTCTTACTTTGTACCGTTGATTACAGATCCATCCATAAGTGTACAAATGTGTTATTGATGAGTGTTTACAGGATCATTTTGTTATACGAAAAACTAAGTGATGCGTTTTCTATGGCGCTCAGTATAATATATTTTCAAGTTGTTATACTAAATTTTAAAAGGTGGTTATTTTGTTATGCAGTTGATTTAGTTATTACTGTAACATTTGTATTCAAGGTTTTATCTTCATCTATATTTAGTCTGTTGTACGTTTCTTTTAACATTCCATATAATGGAAAACATACAACTGTTGCTCCTATTAATGTCCAGTTCATCCATATTGTGCCTGTAATAGTAAAAAACAAAATATCAATGTCCGAATCATCCACACTGTACCTGTAATAGTAGGACAATATTGATCAACCAATCAATAGCTATTGGACACAAACAGCAACATACCAGTATTTATTTTGTCTGATAGATCAGTTTCTAAATTAATATTTTTGACCATGTAAATGTATTTGATGTGTTTTTATGAAATATGTCTATATTGTGTTTTTATGAAATATGTCAATCTTGTTGTGATGTTATGAAATATGTCTATCTTGTGTTTTAATGAAATACGTCTATCATGTTGTGATGTTATGAAATATGTCTATCTTGTGTTTTTATGAAATATGTCTATCATGTTGTGATGTTATGAAATATGTCTATATTGTTGAGATGTTATGAAATATGTCTATCTTGTATTTTTATGAAATATGTCTATATTGTGTATTAATGAAATATGTCTATATTGTTGTGTGAAAACAGTGAAAAACACAAATTAGCACTTATTCTTACCTATATTTGGGATCATTAAAATAAACAGGAAAATGAGCCCACCCAGATTATTTAAAATCGTCATTACCCCATTAGTTGTACCCTCACCAATAGGATAGGCTAATTCACAAGCTAACTCAAATAATAACGGCACTGAGGAATTTAGAGTCATAACACCCATTATAATAGTGAGGTATAACACAGCTGAAAGAAAAAAACAAATCAAATATTATCACAGTTACGTATTAAACAGTTGAAACAAAAATCATATATAATGTAAAAATCCATGTTAATATTCCCTGCAAAGTCATATTGAATTCAATTATCACAAACTTTTAAATGTTTTGATTAAAGTATCTCAACCACCCCCTTAACAAATTACGTAAAATTAAATTTGATATCCTAATCAATTATCACAAAATTTTTATCTGTAAATTTTAATAATCAGGGATTCTGGCAATGGTATATACAAGACTTTATAGCTTACCAGTGGATGTAGGTAGTATCTGAGCACACGCTAAAGCAAACCAGATAATGAACACGGTACCAACAGCATATAATATAAATATTATCAACTTTAATTTTTTATTAAATACATCAGCAAGCCTACAAAATATACAATACAATATACAACAGAATATACAACAAAACATACAATAGAATATACACGTGGTAAAATAGATATTTTTTAATTGAGAAACAAGTCTAGAAAAAGACACCTTTTTACCTTTCACAGACAATTTTGGCACAATGTCTATGGTGTTTGTTATTTTGTCCGATTATTGATATTCATTTTTTTTTCAATCTTTTTATTGATATTTATACTATTACTAAAATTACATAACATGCCAAGTCAAGGATGCAGGGAATTCATAAAACAAGGACAATGCAGATTCTCAATATAATATTATACAAGTTTTCAACAGTAATGCATTCAATATATCAGCACATCCAAAACTACTGACTTCATGCAAATACCAATCACAAAATCCTCCTCCTTTATAAAATATATTACTAAAGTAATGAATTTTACTGGAGGTATCTAGTAACAATTAGTTACGATATGAATGTCACTTAATTCACATAATAGCAAGCTATCATATTAGCTATGTATAATAAATGTTGTGATAATGAATGTTATTGGACATACCTAGCTACAACTAATGCTGCTACACATCCTGCACATGTTGAATAAAACCCGATCCAACCAGCTTCATTCTATAACATACACAAATAACCAAATGTTACATTCTATAAAATGACCAAATATTACAATCGATAACATAAATAAAAAAACAAATGTTACAGTGAAATGACCAAATGTTACATTCAATAACATAAACAAAGTTGTGTTTATATTATAAAACCAGTTATTGTGTTTTGTTAACTAATATTTACCTGTGATACACCTAGAGGTGAAAGGTTAAGATCTATTATACCTTCCCACGCACTAATAACACCCAATGATGAACCATATGCTGTAGCTATAAACCAGAACTGTTTACATCTTGAATTTAAAAAAACCCAACAGATTTCATAATAACTTACAGTTTAAGCTCTCCCGTAATCTGGATAAACCTAGCAAGTCAAATTTTGGTGAAAATTGACATAGACCCATATTTGGACTTAGTACACATGTATATAATAATAGGATTTTTTTATCCTTCACTGAAAAGGCTTCTAATTATCTTCATCTAAAAAGACAAAATAAAATTGGTTATATATTCAGTAGCTTAACAAAACTACTTCCTGGTGGAATGTAATTTTAGATAGTGGGGGGCTTTGGGTGGCAGGATGATCCTGTTAGAAAGGGAACCTTGTGAAATGTAATTATAGACAGCACAGGAAAAAAATATTTGCACCCAATCTCAGATGCACAGGACATAAACAAAGTCATTGCTTACTTAAATAAACTTTTGAGTCCTTTCCAGAAATCTTGCCTTGACATGGACGCTGAAGCACAGGGAGGAAGTGGTGGTCTCTTCGGAAAATAGATCAGCATCATCAGGAACACCAATAATGTACCACCAAATTCTGTAAAACAAAAGCCAATTTGTATTCAAAGGACGTAAATCTGTAGCATTTTATTGAGAAATGACTGAAAATAAATAGGTATTATATCTTTACAAATATCGCAAAGATCTTGCTATCACAATGTTTGTTGACTTGTTAATACTAACTTAATTTGATTGATCGACAGACATAATTTGAGGAGTTATGGACAGAAATTGTCACCAAGATACTAGATCTATAATAACTCACCTATATACATTAAAAACATTATATCTTTTCTTTCTTGACTTATTCTCATAGCTAAAATAAACAGATAATATTCAATACTTGTAAAACAGGGCTATTCGTTCAGTGATGGGTTTACTGACAGTTGACTGCCAATTCTTCTAGGAATTTTCAAGTAAGGAAAGCACTTAGACTAGGTTTCATGTATACATATAGGCACACAATAAAGACCAAGATTCAAAACAGATGGAATAGGCAGAATTGTGTTGTTTGTTTTGTGTAGAATTGTGTGTGGTGCGGTCCCCCTGCACTTACTATTAAACTGTATATGGAAATGCTGAGTTCTGAGGAAAATTTGCCTGATAACACATTTCACTATGTCTGGATGGTGCCGAAGAGCATTACGTTAAACCTCATTCAGTTCTTATACATACTATTCATATGGATGTTTTAGTCTACTTCAGGAGCCACAGTGGCTAAGTGGGTCAGACACTGGCTCACTAGCCTGGAGGTCACATGCTCAATCCCTACACTGGCTCTGAGAGTTTATCCAGATTTTCCAATGCGGTTTCCCCTTATTGTAAATTTCTAGCGTCTGGTTATTCCAGTCTACATACGCCGTTGGATTTGGTGCAAATGTTTCTAGCCTCATTCCTTGAGTCTCTTGCTAGAACTGGGGCTGAAACGCATTGTGGTACACGATTCATGTAGGCCTACCAATGGTAAAATGTTTATCTTGTCTTAAATTTTGGATATCAGAAATAATTCGTGTTTTCAATTTTGAAGATTTTGGATGATACTGAGTTATAGACTTAGCTACTTTAAGTGATGTCTTGAACAGTAACTGTGCTGATAGAGAACTTACTTGAATTAGAGAAATTAGCTGACTGGAAGAAATCTAGTTTTGTTGAACTGAAAAAAAAAAACGAAATAGCAAAAGACCATTAATGTCTTGGTAAATTTTATGAAGTAGTTCATCGACGTCAGTAAAAACATGTACATTCAAATCTTTTTGACAGATTTCCTGAATATTGTTTTCAGCTAGGAATAACAGACACAGGAATCAAATGGATCAATATTACCCACCGCGTTCTTAAGATATACCCACCAGATCCACCAGGTCCTTAAGACATACCCAAGGTCCTTAAGATATACCCACTTAAGATATAACGACCACTTAAGATATACCCAGGGTCCTGAAGATGTATCAACCAGGTCCATAAGATATACCCGGGGGTCCTCAATATAAACCCAGCAGGCCAACAAGATATACCCAGCAGGTCCACTAGATATACCCAGCAGGTCCACAAGATATACCAGGGATCCTCAAGATATACAGGTTCTCAAGTACTAGATAACAATATGGACTTACTTTATAAAAGTTGCATTTGTATCTGTTATATTTGGCGAAGGCACCAGCAGTGGACCTACAACATGAAAACAACAAATCATAACTTTAAAATTCTATTTTGTAATTTTTTCTAAAACAGAGAAAAACAAATCATAACAGTATTTAACATGAAAATTTATCAATGTGTCTTGAAATTATAATAAGGCAAAGGTAAAAATTCACACTGAAGAGAAACAACAAAAAAAAAACCCAAACAACACAAACATATATTAAAATAAAAACATGCAAGCATCAAATAAAACATGCCAAGATTAAGATTACAGTAAGATATGCAGGGATGACAGTGATTACAATTTAACATGCAAGTATTACAGTAAAAACATAAAAAGGATTACAGTTAAAACATGCAGGGCTACAATAAAACATGCAGGTATTACAGCAAAAACATGCTGGGATTACAGCAAAAACATGCATGTATAACAGTAAAATTATGCAGAAGTTACAATAAAACATTAATGGTTACAGTAAAACATACTATGATTACAATAAAGCATACTATGATTACAGTAAAACATACTATGATTACAGTAAACATACTATGATTATAGTAAAATATACAGATCACAGAAAGCCTTAATGCTAACAGAAAAACAAGCAAGGATAAGCACTAATCTACTTTTAAAAATGTGGGAGTTACAGATTACAGATAGCCTTAAGGATTATAGTAAAGCATGCAAATTAATGCATAGCAAATAAAGTATACCACAACCTAACAAACTGTAATTTTTGTTTATTAGTTTATAGGTACACTAACCGATTATAAAATGACAATGCTAAACCAAAAGCATTGGTAATATTGCAAAGACCTGTACTTGTAGTTCGTTCATTGGGTGGAAACCACACAGCTGAAAGTGCTGGTCCACCCCTCATACCCACTGGTCCAGAAAGTCCACACAAAATTTGACCCAAATGAATTAACCTAAAAAAGATTAACCAAGCGTTGAAGACAAACATGGATATAGTGAGTGGTTGTTCCTGACCAAATGTCACACACAATTGATAATATGACTGAAAACATGTACTGATCTAGAGAAAAATGAGGTTAAAGTTTAACTGTTAAACATCCACTAGGCCATTTCATCACTATCATATGGTTCAATTTTATTTCAATAATTCACTTGTCTTTGAAATTATGAGGTGGACTGATGAGTCTATTCCTTGTCACGTACAAGTGGATAATCAAAACAATGCCACTTGATTCAATGAGAGATCTGGTGTCTTATTTCCAAGAAATGAAATGTGGTTTAATGTTGGAAAAGATCAAGGAACTTTCTCTACTAATAACAGGATCAAACCCCTGAACTCCTAGTTAATGAGCCAGCCCGTACCCGCTAAGAACACCGATCAAGTGGACAATATATTCTTGATGATTTTCTAGAACCCCTTGTAACTGGGACAAGCAAAAATTCAAAATACATATATTATGTCATGACATATATAGTTTTCAGAATCTGAAAAACAAAAGGGCGTGCAGCAAACATAGAAATAGGTTTTTAGGCTACACCAATTTGATTTTCTGTGTTTTGTTTAAAACTTCAAAACTTGGAACTAAAAGCTTTTGAACAGTGCAACCAAGCACTTTTGGTTTTTAAAAAAGTCTTTTTTTCCAACTTGTTTTACAGGTGTTCCGAACAATGAACAGCAGAAAATCAAACCGGTGTGGCCTTAAAAGGTTTGTTTGATATATCAAAGCTTGACTATAAACATGGCTGACGTGGGAATTGGGTAACCACAGAAGCATTGGCGCAGGATGTTATTTTTTCTAGCCATCCTGGCTTGCTGGAGTTTTGTGTGGTAGTGATACAAACCTATTATAAATGCACTAGCTATGCCCATAGTAGGGATAAGAAATGCTATAGCTGTTGCTGTTGTTCTCTCTGAAGGTTCAAACCAGACGGCAGATAGAGCTGGAGGTCCGCTCACCGCAACCGGCCCACCCAAACCAACCAAAAATTGACCAAAATGAATTAACCTGAAAATTAAATATTAATAAAGACCCAGTGGCGACAATTAAGGCCAACCCAATTCAGTTCTTCAAGATTCTGATAAATAAATATCGATAGGTATGCAAGTATAATAAACAAACTTTCGTTTAAAATTTCAATTCTTAAATTATTGAAACAAAAAGCTATTATATTAAGAAGAGCAATTTTTGTTTTTAGATTAGTTTTTATATTGCTAAATAAAATAAAACTTCAGTTTCTCAATGGACTAAAGACCCAGTCGCATCAAGTAAGAAGCCCACTTGGAGCAATATTTTGCTCGACTTGTTCGTTTCATAATTAAAATATTGACAAAATTTTTTTGTCATTTATCTATACTGAGCGCCATAGAAACACATCAGTTAGTTTTTCGTATAACAAAATGATCCTGTAAACATATCTTATTTATTTTGCTTCTTATTATGAACAATATTCAAATGGGAACATATCAATAACAACACATTTGTACACTTATGGATGTTTAATCTGTAATCAACAGTACAAAGTGAGAAGGGTCAAAACCAAAAGTACGACAAAGATGGTTAATTGTCAGTAGCGTGTGTGTCCTCCACTGGCTCTTACGCATGCTGTGCAGCATAATCAACCATCTTTGTTGTACTCCAAACAGTTTGAGATGATCTTGGGAGCAGTAACTTTGGGCGGTTTCACAAATGTATATACAATTTTATTTTTATCAATTATGTAACAATACATACCATGTAGACCAGGGTGGTGCTGATGTAATACACCGAACACCAGCTCCAGCTGTCACCAGAAAACAACTAGTCACAACAGCAAGTCGTAAACCTGTTATTTAAAAAGATAAGAGATTAACGTGAGAGAGAGCTGGAGAAATAGAGTTTATCGTCCACTTGACACAAACTACTATATGGTTCAATTTTATTTCAATAATTCACCAGAACACCCAGAGAAAACCCACTAGTTTAGGCATGCCACCCTATTCCTAGTCATGTACAAGTGTTTGATGGATTAAGTGACCAACTGTACACCAAGCATCTCATATACTATTACAGTATATCATCACTACTGGTCTACTATACACATGTTCAGTACTACAATAACTTACGGCGAACCTGGAGATCGGGTTTGATCACTGCATTGGCTGAAAAAGTTCATCAAGATTTTCTGATGTGGCTTCTCTTTGTCAGTGGTGCTGGACAGAAGAGCCTGACAAGTACAGCTGTCTAGTCGTTTGGATGATACGAAAAACCAAAGTCCTGTGTACACATTGGCATGCGCGTAAAAGATCTCTTGACAGTTGGAATTTGATATAAGAGTAGACCATAGTGCCGCTGCCCAAGCAAAATTTCACTCATAGCACACTGCATGGCGTATGCTCGTCTTCATTAGCAAAGAGACAGGTAGTGGGCAGCCATGTTTTGACGTCTCTATATTGAAGTCCGAATAGCGTAGTGGCATCGGAACCAGTCTGAGATCATTTAGAGCAGGTTATCCAGTATTCTGCCCAAGTGAACTATGGGATCGAAGGAAGATAACTCTGTTTTACTGTTTATTACCTTTAACATCAATCATCCATGAGAAGAATATACCACTAATAAGATAGGCTATTGGACCCCAGTTTGATAGCAAGGCAATATCACCATCATTCCATCCAAATGCATCTTTTGAGGAATCCGAGATTGGTCCCCACGTGTTCCACATTCCTCCTTGGGCTGCCGCAAAACAGGAAAACAGCAGCAAGATATACCATCTTCTTTTGTATACCTAGATTTTAAAAATAAATATAAAAAAAAATGAATAACCAAAAGCTATAACTCATTACAAGATTGTCTTCACATACATTTGCGCAAGTGAAAGCACATCTTTGTCACAAAGTTTTAATATTACAACAACTACGCAGATCAGTTTTCGAGCAAAATGAAGGAATTGAACAGAACCTGTCATTGAGTTGAACATTTCAACTTCTTCGCTTCGCTCAAAACATTGCAGCCAAACAGCCAATCAACAAAACAATGTCTGCTGTTGCAATCCATATAACAACAAGAGAAGATCAACTCCGCTTTGTTCACAGAAATCGGCAGCTTTTGAATTTATTTTTTCGCTTTGCTAAGCGGAATATAAAATGGCCTTAAAGGCAACATTGTTTTCTGAATTTTGCTGTCCTGACTAAAATTCAATTGCTAAATTCTTGAGTCAGAGTGGATTAATTTGTCTGAAACTTGCAGCAAATTCTCTTTATATTATCTAGATTTTAACTATTATAGCCAGAACTGCCAGCTCTTTATCTAATCTTCCAATAATGTATCTTTAATTGAAAAAAATTTAATACAAAATACTTTTACCTTAATTTCATGAGTTCTTTCGGGAATAACATCAGTATCATTTATACTTTCTTCGCCTAAAACATTTCTTATTTGTTCATCTCGTTCATCTTTATTTATAGATGAATACTGATGGTGTGATGTCACATCTTCGTTATCAGATGATAACAGCAGGGATTTCTCACCTTGTTGGTCCATTTTTAATTAACTGCGCTATCAGTAATTATATGTCCTTGACATCTGAAAAATTAAAAATCTAAACTTAGATCAAAATTGAAATCAAACTAGAATAAACCTTACTGGGTTCTCACCCTTATTTTGTTCTTTTCAATTTGCTTCATCAGGTTGGGAGTAAAAGTTTAAATTTTCAAAAATTACAGGAATGGAATGAATTGCTATGGACTTAAAGGATGTATATATGACTCTATATTTTGGAATCTTGCTTGAATTATGTGAAAATGGTTCTAAAAGGAATGAAAATTAAATGAAATGGGGTTTAATGTCCTACTATTCTGCTCCGACTGGGCTAATGAAGATGCAAGTATGGAAATTTGGCCAGGAGAGGCAAGACGCGCTACAGCCTACCCTTATAAAATTGCATTTTAACTGCCAAGAGTTCTTTTACATGAATCCCAATGTCTTCATGGGACATCAGATTCTTTCCCCTCCTAATGATTATAAATGTACAATGTTCTTTGTTAGGCCATCTGACTTGCCAAGGGGGAAGCACACCAGAATACAGAGACCAACAGGTGGACTTCCAGGTGAGCAAGCCAACATCTTACTCTCTGAACCACCATGGCTGTTATTTTCAATTTGATGGATCTAGGATAGGAGTATAGACGTGTAAATTTAAAAAATTATAAGAATGGAATGAAATGCATTGGGCTTATTAAACTCTGGTCAAAACAATAAAGTATCAAGTATTCATTTATACAATTGTTTTCTTGGTAAATATTGTCCTGGTTAAACTTGATACAAATGGTATCGCAGCACTTGAATTTCAGTACATTTTGTAGTGGCAATATAACCCAGCACAATTACAATGTCCGTTATCACCGACAATGACCTTAAAATGAACTTTGTCAAGGCTGATTATATAACCTATACAGTAATTCTGATTAAACTTAAGTCATATCTTAATTACTATAGATATACTTGTAGATAAAGTCTCCATTTGATCAAATCTAAGAGGTAAGTTTTGTTCTGTTTTGTAACTGAGTACGGGCACGTAGCCACAGGGGAGCTATGGGGGGGCTTAGCCACCACAAAAATCCAATTAGCACCCCCCCCCCTCCAATATTTCGCAAACAATAATGATTTCTTAGGGGTTTTCTAAACTAACCTAAAACTACCAAATACCTTCACAAATTACCTTATAATTAAGAAAATATAGCAAAATAATGTTTATTAAAGATACATAATTATGGGACATTATAAACGTGTTGGTATAATTCTCACTATAATAGTTTAAAACTAAATAATGTAAAGTAAAGGCAATTTGCTGAAAATTTCAGTCAATTTGATCCACTATAACCAAGAATTAAGTGATGGATTGTTCCGCCTAGCCTCAATCATCATTACTAAAGTTGGTAAGACAAAAGTCATAGTCTCGATTATCCATTTAATCATTAAATAGCGAGGGAAAACTATGCAGCAAATCAGATCATAATCCAACAAATATCCCAGGCAAGCATTAACATCGATCAAGAGTTGATTGGTCTGGATAAGTTAATTTCAAAATGCCTAATCAATAGTTTATATAACATTTCAGGCCTAAAGAAAGACCTAGCTACAATAGGCAGATTTAGCTCCTTCATAATGCATGTTTAATTCAATATCAATAAGTTTGCAGTGTTTGCACAAGCCGGCTCGGCTGATTATTATATACCGTATTAACCTCTATTATATCCAATTGATTGTAATGGTTTGTCATTTTTGATAGAAATTTAGAAATGGGCCATTTGGCAGTAGGCTACTGGGTATTAATTTCAACCATACATTTGCCTTAAAGTCTTAGTAATTCTAACTAATTTAAAATTAGAATATAGGCCTAATATTAGAATAGAAGAATAAGTAATGGAGACTCACACACATCATGCTCATGACATTTTCAATCAGTTTTCTTTTGAATAGGGATACAGTAGGCTATGTCACTCACCTTTGAATCTAAGCTAAATAAAATGTATAAATCATATCAATCTATTATGCATAGTCTATTTATATTGCGCGATATCCATGCATGAGCATGCTCAAAGCTTGTATAAATCATATCTATCTATTATGCAAAATAAAAATAGTCGTGAAAAAACACAAGGAAATATCACTCTCGGTTTCAGACAGCTGATAAAGACTGATCATTAATTTGTTGACATCACATGACTGGAAATGTCACATGATAGATCATGTGATCAAGAACTCCTGAGAACTGAGAATAAACAGTGCAAGATTACTGGGGTTGGATGTTGCTTATATATAATTCATTGTTTACGTATGAAATAGGTAAAACCGCTGTTATAGCCCAGCGTTAGACCTATAATATAAGGAAATGAACGGGTCATTGGAAAGTTATTTTATTTGGATTTAATACAAGGTACATTATTATTATAGTTAAGTTTGAAACTGCGGTCAGTGCGGAAAGGATATACCCTGCGGAAGTGGAAATTATGATTCATGTTCATAGGTTTTATTTAATTCAACCTAAACAATAAATTAATAAATATATAATACTAAGTGTGTGTTCAACATAATAAATATTTTAAATTTAAAAAAGATAAACATAAACCAATTCAATGTAATGTACCCCAAATTATTTTTCATTAAGGACAACATGTGCCATGGTGTCAGTCATTATACCACATGTGATGATATATAGAACTGGTTAAACACTTCCGAAATATAATTTTAGCACAGAGATCATGAGTAATAAAGGTTTCAACAATCGGAAGTGACAAACGCAAAGGAAAACGTGAGTTATCACTCTATATAGCTGACTGAAGTGACGATTGATAACAGATACATTTAATACATGGGTCAATTTCTGCACACTAATAATTCCTTTGAAGACCAAAAGTTGTTGTGAGCCATTCATAAAAAGAAGTGACTGCCTCTAGATAAGAGAACACGAAAGTAAAACAAGAAAAAGTCTGTGCATTACCATGATTTTATAAGGTAGGGGCCATACCAGGGCACATAAGAGGGCATATTGATGTTTTTAAAAAAAAAAAAATTTTGATCATGAAACTGTGATGGGGTAAATTGAACCACTGTCAATGGGGTACTTTGAACCATTGTCTAATGTACCCCAGTGCATTTATAGACTATATATCATTTAATAATTTGTTTAGCCTAGGAAATTCTTGTATGTCTAATCTATACAATCTAGATAAACAAGGGCTTGAGCCATTTTGTATTACTCATCTATCATAGCTATGATCTCTGTGTTAAAAATTATATTTGGAAAGTGTTTAACCATCACATATGTGATAATGAGTGACACCAATATTGTCCTTTAAGATAATAACCGAACACACAATTTTAATCAATGATCAAATGCCACTTGAGTTTCTGTTCCTGTGCAGTCATACTCCTCGCAGTGTTCCGTTTGATTAGAGGTAATCCTCTCCCATGGCCATTGCTTCAGGAATATGCTGTACAGTAGTGGTGTTAAACTGATAATGATATCAATGTGTCACGTTCATATCAGATACAAAGTTGAATGATTGATTCAAGCATGTAGATATTACATACTGTATATAAAATTATCAAATAAATATATCGGTTCAGTATAGGCCTACCGCTGGCCTGGCTTTAACTTTGATTCTGCAGGAGACTTTTGTGGTTTAATTGTACCTATTTGTTTCAGTCATGTTTGATTGAATCGTTTTGATTTTAATCAAAGTTATGACTAAAAGATGATCAGGTGACACCAGAAGAAGAACAACAAAGAATCATATAGACCACTAAAATGAGTTCCAACCAATATGCCGAGAACTCTCCATTGCTTAAAGGAGAAATAGTCAATGTGCCATCAGACCCCCCTCCACCTTACACCTACTCTTCTATCAATACTCATCAAGATGATTCACAAGATAAAACAACCACAACTACCCACAATATTAAGGTAAACTGTCAAACCTGTAGCCTACTCTTAGTCTCCTACTTAACCAAACAATACACAAGATAAAACAATAATTAACAACTACACACAATATTAAGGTACCGTAGGGAAAGGTAGTATCTACTCTCTATCCGTACTCAACCAAATGATGTACAAGATGTAATGCCACAACTACAACTTTATGTACATCCTAATAATAATAGCAATAGTGTTTTATTCTTTAAAGAGACTTTCCCAGAAAAGTGTCAATTGGATGGTTATTTTCCAATAAAAGTATGACAATTTTGGTATATATATATATATGGAAAGTTGAAACATCCAATCTTACTAGAAAAATAATAGCTTCCCTCAAAAACATCTATCACCTACAGGCAGGAGAACAATGTAAGCCTCTCCCTAACTGTCAAACCGACGATTAGCGAGGTCTACTCGTGTGATGTCAAAGGTTACACACAAAGATTGTCTGATCCCTCAACGTTAGTGACCACTTGATTTACATTTTGATCAATTTGATGGTAAGCTTAAATGAACAACAGTTTCGGATATAAAAATCACAGAAAAAGACATGGCCCCAGTGGATAAACTGAGAATTTAATAAGGTTTCGATATTTATGATAAATGGACACCAATTAAAGTCAACATGGTATTGTATATGCAATGAATTCTCCTACTTGTTTTGAGAAGGATTAAGATGAAAATTTTCATTGATTAATTAGTTTGTATGTGGGAAGGTATCTTTAATACAGGTACATATGATTACACTTGTAATCACCAGTCCTTCATTTCAGGAGAGCAATTTTTACTCTTTTCCAATCCCAGAAGAGAGTTTTTCAGCTCCCCACATTTTTTTAGACATGGAGGCCTGCTGTTAAGGACTCCTACATGTAAGCCAATTGTTGGAAATCATAAACTTACTGGGTTTCTGATCAAGGATGTTAATTGAATTTCTCTCTCACTCAATTTAGATGAATACATTAACTTGTGACATCATTACCATAGCAACATAAACAAGGGCGGATCTACCAATTTATCAACTACGGTTGCTAAGCTTTTTCTGAATTCACAAGTTTCCTAATACTGCTAAAATGCCTTGAATTAAAATTTATGGCACCAACATGTTGTAGATCCTCTGAAGACCTGGTTTTTCAAGATTCTTTTTAAAAATTTGATGGAATTATTTGGCTGTGGTACTTTATTAATTGTTATTATTTTAGGTTTATAAGAGGAGATGGTATGTTTTGCTGATATTTTCATGCTTTGGTGCTTGCCAAAATTTAATCTGGAATGCATGGGGGCCAATTTCTAATTCTGCTAAAGATGCATTTACATGGAATGATGGTGATATCGCCTTGTTATCAAACTGGGGTCCAATAGCCTATCTTATTAGTGGTATATTCTTCTCATGGATGATTGGAGTCAAAGGTAATAAATAGAGTTATCTTCCCATTTTTCACTTATGAAAACTTCTTGCCTATTAAATCATACAAGTGATAATTATTCTAAACTATTGTTTAGTATGTGGAAAGTAAAGTGGATACGGGAAAGGAGTACGCAACACTCCCTAAGTAATAAAACTATAGTTGGACAGACTGATACATCTGTGTGGATACTGGATCAAAGAGGAGATAACGGCGGGTGAAGGTATAGAATCAAATGAATTAAAAGATCCCCGAAACGTCATATAATTAAACAATCTTCATATCTACTAAGTCTGTTGCACGCTGTTGAGGGAGTGTCTTTTAATTTATTAGAAAGTAAAGTGTTTAATTAGCAGGTTTATAGCATATGATAAAAAAAGGGGTTTAAGTTAAACCTGAAGTTTGGGGTTGCATGTCGGTCGAGGCTCGTTGTCTGGGTTGTCCACTTTCCTCCCCCCACTAAAGCCCACTAGTCTGGGTTAAGTGGATATTAAATCTCATCTCTCTCTCTCTACTCAGAATTAGATTTCAATTTAGTTGTGAAATGATTATTTTTATCTTTTGTATTCTCCCTCTCTTGTTTTCTAGGTCTTCGTGTTGCTTGTACATCTAGTTCTTTTTTAGTCGCTTTAGGAGCTGGTCTCCGATGTTTTACTTCAACTCCCCCTCTTTCTACATGGTGAGTGTTTCTTTTTTCACATATTTGATTTAAAATTATCCGAATGGTTAGCTTGTGTGCTTAGTGTCATAAGGTCTGTCATTGAGTCTACTGTCGTGGTTTCAATTACCCAGTTATACATTTATGTGACAAGGAGTAGAGTCGCCAGTCCATCCTTCTACTGCTAAAGACATGTACGCACAAGAGAATTATTGAAATAGAATTGAATCATATGTTAGTCCCAAAATTACCTAGTTTGTGTCAAGTGGACGTAAAACCTCATTCCTCTCTCTGTGTATTTATCAGAAATGAAATGGGGTTCAATATCCTTCTTTTTCTCCTCCATCAAGACAAATGAGGGAGTTAAATTTTACCTAGACAACAGAGTTGTTGCACTTGTCTCAAAAAACATGTAAATACATTAGACAAGATAGTTATTGCCCTTGTTTTTTGTGGTTGAATGGTTCGATTTGATAATTGATTGTGTGGACGAATTGCTGCTATTATTGTGAAAACATCCAACAACAGATTTTGTCTTCCTTGTAATTTCTTCATACTTCTGTATTGTAGGCTTATACATGCTGGACAATTTTTAAATGGCTTAGGTGGCCCTGTTGCCATGACAGCTCCACCAGTTATATCAGCTATCTGGTTTCCCCCTAAAGAAAGAACTACGGCTACATCTATAGCATTTCTGATTCCTAATATTCTAGGTGTAGCTGGAGCCTTTTTGATTGGTGAGTAGTAATATTCGAGTTAAAAATGAAATAGTTAAACGTCCTACTGTTCTGCTCTGACTGGGCTAATGTATTAAAGTTTCAATAGATTTGATCATGCATGATTAATTGTAAGTGGCTCGTTAATGTGGGTTTGGGTAGGTGAGTGATACACTTTAGATCGTAAGGTCTGTCATTGAGTCAAGTGGCACTGTTTAGATTCCAAGGTTGTATGTGACCAGGAATATGTGCACACAAATTATTGAAATAAAATTGTAGCATATGTTTGTCCTGAAGTGACCTAGAGTAGACTTATGCCTCCGTCTCACTCTCTCCCTCTTTCAATCTATCAATATTGCTATAGTTTATTCTGAAAAACAAATACGGTGAAATCCTTCTTTTAAACCCATTCGATTTGTTTTTAATAATGTGCTGGTCTTACTGGCTACTGAATGAGCATGCTTGAAGTAATTTGAAATACAAACAGACAGTATTATAAACATGTCATGTGGTAATAATAAATGTATATATATAAATCTATTTGTTTTATAGGACCATTACTTGTACCATCTCATTCAACAAATTCTCATAATTCTAGTTATATCAAGTAAGTGCCCTGAAATTTTGTATAAAATTTGTATAGTATCCTCAAGGTATAGGGATGATTCTCTTTTAAGATCTTGTTAATAGTTATAAAACTTCTTTGCAAATGGTATTGAATTTAAAGATATAAAGTTTTTTTTAAACAATAAATGGTTGCATAGGCTAATGTTACATATAATCTGTTAAATCAGCCGTTTGGCCAAATGCATACCCAATGTGGCCAGGCATTTGAACACATGAGCTAAAACAAGTGGTCAGGCTTTTGGCCAAATGCCTAATGTGTTAAAAATAACATGATGTTTACAGGATTCATAAGGTATAACATAAGTCTTTTCCATACACATAGGGGGGTCACGGTGGTTAAGCGGATAAGGCGCTGGTTCGCTAGCCTGGAGGACGGGTGTTCGATCCATGCATTGGCTGAGAAAGTTCATCTCGATTTTCCGGCGTGATTTCTGATGCAGAAGGAGGGCCTGACAAGGACAGCTGCCTAGACATTCGGATGGGACGAAAAACTGAGGTCCCGTGTGCACGTAAAAGATCCCTTGGCAGTTGGCATTCGATATATAAGAGTAGGCCGTGGCGCTGCTGCCCGGACAAAATTTCCCTCATAGCACACTGTATGGCGTATGCTCGTCTTCCATTAGCCCAGGTTAGGTGCAAAAGAGTAGGACGTTAAACTCCATTTCATTTCATTTCATTTCCTTAAACATATTCCATATACAGATAATGTAAAAGGGTATTAGTCATTGATTTTGTCAAGTGGACTGATTTTGATACCAAGCTTGTGTGTGACGAGGATTGAGTGAGGCCACTTGCCACCCTGCGTATGTTTTCCTGCCACTACTGAAGACCTCAATGTGGAAACAAATAATTGTCATAAAATCTTACCATATAATAGTTACTGGGTTTATGCCCTTGATCACTTTCTTGTGTCTTAGTTACCTATGAAAGAATCCCATTATGCAATGATAACACCTTAATGCCATTTACACATTTTCTGAATTATTCTCTTTTTCAGTATTTCAAAAAATATTTTTAATGCTGAACTGTGGCTATCAGATGATATAAATTCTTCAACAAATTCCTGTAAGTAAATAATATTTGTTGAAAATCTAATTGTCCCCCACCTTTTAAAGAAAGCAATTGATGTTTTTAAAAAAAAAACTAAGACCTCATCTATTATATTTTGATCGATATGGAACTTGGCATGCTTGTTCCTTTGACAAATGTGCACTTATTGATGAACTTCCATTTTTGATATGACGTCACATTTCGAAGATATGTGACAAAGTAATTTATACATAGAACTTGCTAGATTTGACATTATATTATATTGGACGTTTTCAACTATATACAACTTCTGCTAATCTGCTAATGTGTTCAATATGTCATTATCTGTAGTGTTACAGATAGCTGCGATGACTTCTGGCTTGGTTCCTGATTCATATGTTCTCTTACATTTGAGTGAGATCTATGTCCATACAGGCTCAGAACTTCACATGTACAGCATAGTTGATGCTTATGGCTAGCCCCCAGATCCATTTGTTCTTTATCATGTCTCTATGTTGTGTCTTGTCGGTAGATTTGTCTGTATTTGTTTGTGTGTGGTACAGTCACCCTGTACTTTTACTATTATAATTCATGTGAACAAAGTATTTGTGTGAATTTATTTATAGCTAGAAGGATAACTGCAGAAAGAAAAGATATAATGTTCCTCATGTATGTCGGTAGGTTGATATGTATTATTTAGATTGACTGGACCTCTTTGATTTTGCTCGTGTGGTTTTCGACTTGTTAGTGACGCAGGACGAAGGCCCTGACAAGTTGTATGGATGGGACCAGACTACTGAGACGTGTAGACCTACATGTTGATGTGCATGTTAAAAATAACATTGAAAGTTGGAATTCAGTATAAGAATAGAATGAAGCATCGATGTCTGGAAAAAAAAAATGCGCACTGTATCATAAGGTCTGTCATTGAATTGTCTGGTGTGGTTTCGATTCCCCGGTTGTACGTGACAAGGAATAGGGTCACCTGTTCAACCATGTGGGTTTTCTCCGGGTCCTCCGGTTTCCTTCCACTGCTTAAGACATCTATGCGCAAGCAAATTATTGAAATTAAAGTTGAACCATGTTTTTCGTCCTGAAATGACCTAGTTTGTGTCAAGTGGACGTTAAACCCCATTTCTCTCTCCCTTTCGCCCATTGCGCACTGTATGGAATATGCCTGTCTTTACTAGTCCAATTTGTTAAGAAAATATGTGGTAATAGATGCATAATTAACAATAATATTTTCTTTTACATTTTCAAACATTTTGGGGATACATAATTATCCTACACCTAATAAAGGGATACTGAAAAGGTGTGCGTATGTACTAAAATCTGTGTTGTGTTTCCAGAATATATCTCATAAACCATTCAAAACTGTGTATACAAATGTAGTAGTTGTGCCTATTTTCTAATCCAAAATTTCTTGAATTTAATAATGTTTGTGTTTCCATAGAAAAAAAATTTATAGTAGTTGTGCCTATTTGCTTATCTGGAATTTCTCAAATTTAATAATGTTTGTGTTTCCATGGAAACAAATTTACTGGTGCGGAATAATAATGACTGACTCTTCTTACTTATGATTGTATTTCAGAATGTGCTGCTGCACTTTTGGTGTTCCTGATGATGTTGCTTTATTTTCCGAAGAAGCCACCACTTCCTCCCTGTGCTTCAGCAACTATCAAAAGACAAGATTTCTGGAAAGGACTTAAAGATTTATTCAAGTAAGATTTACAGTTTATAATGGCTGAATCTTCATCCTGAATAAGAATGAAACTGAGCGGTATTGATGATTTTCAAATTTCATGTATTTTAAAGGGAGCCACTTTGGCCCTTTTAATAAGGGGGTGGCTTCCTAATAACTGATAAGATGGTTCTTCAGGATTTTCCTAAAGTAGTTTCCTGTTGTCAGTGGTACATGACAGAAATCTGGATATGGAACAGCATCTAGCTATTCAGAAGATACAATAAACAGAGGTCATGTATTCATAAAATACCCCTTTGCTTTTGGAATTTGAATAAAAGTAACCAATAGCACCACTGCCTTGGCAAAATTCCCTCATAGGCCACTGCATCGTATGCAGACCTTCATTAGCTTGATTGGAAGAGAAAAGTGGATGTGACAGCCACACTTTCTTCTGGGTTGTTGGGAGGCTGAATGGTTTAACATGGAAGCTTTAGACCATAAGGTCTGCCATTGAGTCCTCCGCTTTCCTCCCACTGCTAAACCAATTATTGAAATAAAAATGAACAATATGTTATTCCCAAAATTACCTAATTTATGTCAAGTGGATGTTAAACCTTTCTCTCTCCCTCCCTTAAGAATGAAAATTGTAACTTACCAAGATGAATTTTGGATGATTACTTTCTAGATTTCAAATTTTATGTATTTTATAGATGTGGTCAGTTTTGGTACGTAGCTATAGCGTATGGTATATCTACCGGTGTATGTAATTGTTGGGCCAGTGTATTAAATCTTAACCTTTCACCTCTAGGCATATCACAGGTAGTTATAGCTTTATAAATTTCTTTCGATCATCGATCTCAACTAGATTATCCGTGACTTAATTCCCCAATGTAGACCGAGGGCCGTAACTAGCTCAGAGCAACGAGGGGTGCTCAGGATGTTGTAAAATGGACAGACAATACATATCTATTGTTTTTATGGTCAATAATTTCTTCACAGGGGGTGGGGAGCATAGTTCTTCAGATGGGACTAAAATGAAGTCCACATTTAGATACGATGCTGCTTGTGATAAAATACATAGTACTGGTATTACACACATGAACATAGAGTAAATAACCATGTGTTAGTCTCAAAATGACAGGAGTGTTCAAAAATGTATATACAGTTGACTTTGTCACTTCTAAAATCTGAATACTATAGCATCTGTCATCATTTTCATGCCTTGATTTATTTTCTTACTACTTTAACCCAAAAAGTTTTGAATAGTCCGGATTCTGAATATTGCTAATTACGACATCAATCTGAATCAGTGGTCCCGTCACACAATTTACCATCAATTAATATTGGATAATCCAGTCTTCAATCAGTCGGTGTTAACCATTAAAATTAGGAGGGAGGATATCATGAATTTCAATGCACAGGTATGTAGACCACTTTCAGATTCCATTAATTACTGTACCTGCCAGAATTCAAATTGATATTTGAAAATTATATTTTAGGATGAATCTGGTTGGATAGGATTTTATGCAACCTGTGCTGCGTGTGTAGCATCACTTATTATAGCCAGGTAAGTCGTTCTCATTTTCTGCTCCTCTCTTATTCGCTGTCTTACAACATAATAACCACTGACTCCCTAGATGCATTCAAATCTAAGTTAAAGACATTCCTGTTTACAGAAGCATTTTTGTAGATCAATAGAGAAAACTTGAAAGCACAATTAAAAAACTTCTGTTTTAGTATTATCACACTATATAAATAGAGGATTGATATCATCATCATCCTCATCATCATCATCATCATCATCATCATCATCAAATCTCTATCCAATTCTAAAATTTATTTCTGAAATTCATTTATGTAATTTGTTCTTTAAAATTAAAATATTAAACACATTAGTTTTACATTTTTAAAAAATTTAAATGCCTGAAATGTTTAAACTATGAATCTAACGCCATATTTATAAAAGTTTAACGCATTTCAGTAACAATAAGTCATTGCGGTTTTCACTAAAATATCAAATTTCTCACATCTTAATCCACGCTAATATGTTCTCGACATTGGTGTGCACATAAAAGATCCCTTGACAATCCCTTGACAGTTGGAATTCGACATAAAAGTAGGCTGTAGTGTCGCTGTCTTGGCAAAATGTCATTCATTGCGTATGCCATCTTCATTAGCCCAGTATGGAGCAGAAAAGTAGGACATTAAACCCCATTTCATTTCATTTCAAATTCCGTTGCTAGTTAATCTCCCAGATTAAATTCAAACGGATTTAAAATAAGCCCATAATTAATTATTCTCGGACAACAAAATGGTGGCAAGCTTATATAGCAAGGAGCATTGATTGATGAAATTTCAATGTAACATATCGGTGTACAAAATAAATGAAATTTAACCATTTTGGTATAAATACTGTCTACATTAATCCAGTAGGTGCAGAAAAATAAGATGCTAAACGCCATTTCATTTATTGGAGATTCACGTTCACAATATCGTAGTTTGCAAGGGATCCAGTGTCGCTAAAATGGCGGAATGAGCCTTTCATTCTTATTTTCTCTTTTTATACGCCCACATTTTCATGTGGACGTATATTGTCGTCGCCCCTGTTCGTCCGTCCGTCCACAATTGTTTGTGAACAGTCTACAGGTCACAATTTTTATCTGATTTCAATGAAACTTAAAATATAGATTTATCACCCTAAGATCTCGGTTCCTTTCGATATTGGCATGTATCGGACTGTAACTTCATGGGTTATGGCCCCTGATTGTACGAAAAATCACGTTTTTTAGCTTGTAAACAATGTAGAGGTCACAATTTTGAACCGATTTGGATGAAACTTGAAATGCATGGTTATAACCCAAAGATCTTGGTTCCTTTCGATATTTGCGCCAATCGGATTGTAACTTCCTGAATTATGGCCCCTGATTGTCCGAAAAATCACCCTTTTTAGCTTGTGGTCCCTCTGGAGGTCAAAATTGTTATCCGATTTAAAAAACTGTTTGATTATATCACCGTTCCATGATTATGAAGGTTGTGTTCAAATTTCGTGAAAATTGGACCAAAATTGATGGACAAAATGGCCACCGTTTGTACACGAATAGTGTGAAAATATGTTATATCAAGGTTGTGGACCTTATAGAGGTCAGAATTTTGAACCGATTTTGATGAAACTTGACATGTATGTTTATAACCCAAAGATCTTGGTTCCTTGCGATATTTTCGCCCATCAGATCGTAACTTCCTGAATTATGGCCCCTGATTGTCCGAAAAATTGCCCTTTTTAGCTTGTGGTCCCTCTGGAGGTCAAAATTGTTATCGGATTTAAAAAAAACGTTTGAATATATCACCGTTCCATGGTTATGAAGGTTGAGTTCGAATTTCGTGAAAATCGGACCTAAATTGACGGACAAAATGGCCACCGTTTGTAAGCGAATAGTGTGAAAATATGTTATATCAAGGTTGTGGACCTTATAGAGGTCACAATTTTGAACCAATCTGGAGGAAGCTTGACATGTATGTTTATAACCCAAAGATCTTGGTTCCTTTCGATATTTGCGCCCATCGGATCGTAACTTCCTGAATTATGGCCCCTGATTGTCCAAAAAATCGCCCTTTTTAGCTTGTGGTCCCTGTGGAGGTCAAAATTGTTATCCAATTTAAAAAACCGTTTGATTATATCACCATTCCATGGTTATGAAGAGAGAGTGTGAATTACGTGAAGATCGGACTAGAATTGACGAACAAAATGGCCGCCGTTTGTACACGAATAGTGTGAAAATATGTTATATCAAGGTTGTGGACCCTATAGAGGTCACAATTTTGAATCGATTTTGATGAAACTTGACATGTATGTTTATAACCCAAAAATCTTGGTTCCTTTCGATATTTGCGCCCATCGGGTCATTACTTCCTGAATTATGTCCCCTGATTGTACGAAAAATCACCCTGTTTAGCTTGTGGTCCCTCTGGAGGTCACAATTATTATCCGATTTAAAAAAAATGTTGATTATAAAAACCAAACAAATTCTAATGATTTTCTGATAATTCCTTAATATGCGACAACTCTTGTTGACTGCCCGGACGATTTGGCTGCTGTGTGGGCGTATGTTTCGTTGCCTGGCAACCTATTTTTGTAAATTTTTTTCTAGATTTGCTGATATATTTTCAAAAAGATTAAAGTTATTTGTGTTTATATTATATGCTATCGGAGCTGCATTTATAGCTTGGTTTGCTTTAGCTGCTGATAAAATTCTACCTACATCTACAGGTAACACTATAAAGTATATCACTGAATCCAGTAGCATCATTTTGTTCCTCAACTTTGTACTAACAACTAACAAGAATTAGGGTCGCCAGTCTGACCTCATGGGTTTTTTATGGTCCCTCCATTTCTTCCCATTACTAAAGAATTCCAAGTGGCATGGATTGGGAGTCATTAAACCCATTTCTCTCTGTGTGTCTCCTAATTGAATTACTCAGTTACATCAAGACAGCCTGTTATTGAATTACTATGGTTACATGTACAATGTGATTAGTTACTATGGTTACACGTGCAATGTGATCAGTTATTGGACTACTATGGTTACATGTGCAATTTGATCAGTTATTGGACTACTAGGGTTACATGTGCATTGTGACCTGTTATTACATTACTATGGTTACATGAAGATGGCGATCTGTTGTTGAATTACTATGGTTACGTGTGTAATATGACCTGTTATTGAATTAAAATGGTAACAAAATTGAATGTGAAATGTTAAATTTCGATGGTTACAATGTGCAGAGTAGGATGTAATTGAATTGTTATGGTTACAATGTGAGGTATTATTGAATTACTATGGTTACATGCGCAGTGTAACAAGTTATTGAATTACTATGGTTACATGTGCCATGTAACAGGTTATTGAATTACTATGGTTACATGTCTAATATATAGTGTCTATATATTTGTAAATTTTTATATTTCAGTTGTAATGTATGTAACTGTAATTATTAGTACTATGATGTTAAACGCTGCAATACCGTTATTATATGAATTAGCGTGTGAATTAGCCTATCCTATTGATGAAGGGACAACAAATGGTGTTGTGACCATTTTAAATAATCTAAGTGGATTAATATTCCTGTTTATTTTAATGGTACCATATATAGGTAGGATTTTATACCCTTACTTTACATTTCATTGATTAAAGTCTTGGATCATCATTTGAGGGATTTTGAATACATTTCAAACTAAGCCTACAACGTTGTGCAAATTGAATCCCTAAAATTGTTCAATTCGATTGAATATTAACAAAGATATGATAATTGTTTATATGTTCCAGGTACCAAATGGATGAGTTGGACGTTACTAGGGGTAACAGTTGCATGTTTTCCTTTATTTGCAATGTTAAAAGAGACATATCACAGACTAGAAATAGATGAGAATCAGTCGATTGTGGATACTACCTATATTATACCAGATCCAATACAATAAACAATAGTCAACTTCTATAACCATGAAGAACATAACTACAGCCGGATTCTTGCCATAAAATAACACAACTATAGCAGACTTCTTCTTGTTATAAAAATACACCAACTCTACAGTTTAGTTGGGCTTCTTTCAATAAAAGCACAACTGTTGGACTTTTCTGCGATGTCACTGTGGTGGAAGCGGAGGTTGATTAAAGCTATACCACACACAGTAATTGGGCTTCTTTTACTGTACAACTGTAGTTGGGCATCTTATCATAAAAAAAAGCACAACTACACAAAACATTGACAAAACAGCACATAACTTCTAAGAGTCACCATTTTTGCTGTTATTATTTTATTTTGATTTTTATGATTTTAAAATGTTGTTAGGTAAATGTGAAGCTGTGAAGAAATAATTTTGCTGATGAGTGAATGTATAAAACTATATAGGAGGTAGACCACCATAAAATGAAGATCTTGTGCCAGGTTTTCATACATGTTCTTGATTTAGATGTGGAAGGATAATAGAGTTGTTAGGTTGATATAAGTCCAGTGGGTGGTTATGTTTTGAGCATGCTTCTTAAAGTTTTGACGGGGGGGGGGGGGGGAAGATGGTTTAGCATGTGCGTACTGTATCATAAAGTCTGTCATTGAGTCAACTGGTGTGGTTTCGAATCCCTGGTTGTATGTGACAAGGAGTAGAGTCACCTGTCCAACCTCGTGGGTTTTCTCCGGGTCATCCGGTTTCCTCCCACTGCTAAAGACCCCTACATGCAAGCAAATTATTGAAATAAAATTATACCATATGTTATTCCTGAAATGTTTGTGTAGAGTGGACGTTAAACCCCATCTCTCTCTCAAGTTTTGGTATTTCAAAATTTCATTGATCAACACAATACAGAATCTGGAGCAAAGACATGACAATGTGCTGCACGGTCTGTGCTAAAAAGTGTTCAGTTCATCCCAGTGTAAATTTGGGAAATGTTTGGAGCCGGGCAATAGTCCATAATTTATATTGAATGGAGAGATTAATAGTGGTCTGCCCCCTATTCTTTATTTATAGTTACTTCCCTTGTATATGTGTTAGCTATCCGTGAAATGCAACCGGGTAATGACGTCAATCCTATCTATAATTAAAATCGAATTGTATTTGTAATGATTTTGTACACGTTATATATTTTACATGCATTTAAATTTAAATGGGATGTTTTATTTTTCACACTCAGCAATTTAAAACAATGGCAATAGCTATTACAAAGGATCATTTATTGATCTGATGTCATAATTTTAAATGAATTAATGAAGGGTAGGTATCGGTGTATTCTGCACCAACAAATATTAGACAAAGAACTTATCTTGAAATATACATGCTATTTGTCAAACTAGAGCGTACCCAATGTCTGAATTACAATCCCCAGTTCTGTCCCCACAATTAATAACAGAGATGTACAGATTTGTTTAAAATCCTGACATGGTTATTTATTATAAGCACTGCATGCTGCCATGGTAGGCCTATGTTGAGGTATTTTCTTATGTAGTCAGCACGTCCGTTGCAGCCATAAATCTCCCTTTTCACTCGATAGTCACCGTTTTGAGGAATGGGGTAATTAAATTGCGGAGCGTTCAATCATTGACCTTATACTACAAACGGATGTCCATGGATGGCTGGTTCAATCGGGTATCGGCGACAGGTATAAGAAAAAGGGAAATAACTCCTTCGGGGTTGCATTTGAATTATAGTGGGGGGAAAAAGCAATACACACCTTGCTGTTAATGTACATTTTACAAAGAAAACGATTCTCATCAAATTTTGAAACATGATTTAATATCAGTTAAACAGCAGTTTCAATTCACACTAAAATTAATCCTGTTTCGATTTGAAAAAAAATGGCAAAAAAAACTCAAACACGATCTACCTGCCTGGCTATTGACATCGAACAAGTTCACAAAAATTTAGTAAGATAAAATGAACATACCAGGGGAAAAAACCTAAAAGTCGGTTGATTTAAAATTTTAGATGAGATGTGTATCACCTAAATATATTTTCTGAAACATAAAGATTGTGTATTTCCCAGTTCTTCAGACAAAAACAAAACAGTTGTGTTCAGTCTGTAAATATATTATGTAGTTTCAAAATAAACCCGAAATTCAAACGATCAGATTGTCCTTTTTAAAGTATACGACTTTTATTTGTTTATTATATAATATCTAAATATTAAAATAATGTTGTACATTTTGTTGCTGTATTTTTAGCAATAATTGATTATAATTCTGTACAAATTAAACTAATTTAATCAAACAACCTTCTATAGTGGTTTAATGCCAGCCAAATGACGTCATCTACAGTCGACCAAGCGACATTTTGAACACGTTTTAGGCTTGTTAGCTAGCCTCAAATCACAGCTTAGCTAATGTAGATAAGACCCATAGGCCATAACTTCATTTAATTGTCCCCCGCCTTTCGAAGAAAAGTGAGAGTGATGAGCATTTCTGCTCAAGGTAAGCAGAGCGATACGCAATTTGATTGGTCGAGAGTAGTCGAGACTTTGGAACACAATAACTCTCCTTCTAATTGAGTTAAAATGTTCAAACTTGGTGTATATGCTTATTAGGTCAATGCCTTGATGGAGTTCGAAGATAAGCATTCTCCGCTTAGGGTAAGCAGAGATAAGCATTTTGATTGGTTGATACTTTGGGACAAGATAACTTAGGGTCATCTTGATTGATGATTTTTATGCCAATACAATGACTGCATTCTCATTTAGTAATCGATTCGACAGTAACAGTGTATAGAAACGATTGACTTGGACACGAGGGCCCTTTCCCTTGGCCAGAGGGGCCAAGTCAATCTACGGTACATTTTCATATTTTCGTTGGTTTTAGCATTTTTCGTTATAAAAACACTTTGGGATGACACTTCGTGTACAGTTTCATTGCTCGATATGTTTGAAAAAAATAAATGTGCGATTAATTAATATGTGTCGTCTATTTATTTTGGGATTTCGGCGGGGGACATCAGCCTCACTGTTGGCTTGTTTTACATTTTTATTAGCCTGTGTTTATGATTTAATTTCAATTGCAATGGCATGTGTTCTTACATACGACACACCTGTGCTTGCCTACTCCATGATAGTAGGTACACATGATGTAATCGTATGGTGTTCTTATAGTTTCTGTGATACTAGATTAAAATAATATTTTCAAAATGCTGGGACTGTTTTATCAAAATATGTGTAATTTAATCCGTAAAATATTAGTAAGGCCAAAACAAAAAATATATGTGCTTACGGCCACCGCAATAGCTGAACGTAAATAACCAAGTGAAAGACCAATTTGTAGAACCTAGGAAATAAGAAAAATAAGTTCCAGGGGTCGATCGGATAAATGTTAACAGTTATTTGTTTTTGGGAGATGCTAGTTAGTATAGGCCGGTTTTAAGAGGGTTACGATCAATTGGACCGAAGCCCACTCTTCTAATTAGGGTTAGGGTACCGTTAGTAATCCCTAAAATATTCATATAATTAAAGCGGCCATTTTGGACCCAGGGAAATACCCGAACCTTCCCCACCGGCCTACAATAAACATCCCCCATTTGTTTTTGCCCAATGGTATGTATTGTGTATTCAACTATGGGGGGTTGGGATGGCCTAGTGGTCTAGAGTGCCGCGCTTCGACCTGTAGCTGGCCGGTCACCTCTGGCTTTCGGCTGTGGTTTCGAGCCCTGGTGTGAGCGTATATGGCATGGAGATAGGGGCGCCTTCTCAACCTCGTGGGTTTCCTCCGGCCTCTGCGGTTTCCTCCCACTCCTAAAGACCCCCACGCGGAAGCGAATTAGCGAAATAAAGTGAAACCATATGTTAGTCTCAAAATGACCTAGTTTTTGTCGAGTAGACGTTAAACCCCATTTCTCTCTCTCTCTCCATATTCAACGAGGCTATGTTTTTAAGTTTCGTATCCAAGTATAATAAAATAGTTGACTTGTGAATTGAGTTATGTTTCTAAATAGCCATACAGGAACTTGACACATGAGCAGTCATCCGGGAAAGGCCATTAAATATTACTTCCTCGTGTTTATTATGACGTACACTGTATCCCTGTTCCGAAGTTAACCATCTTGTCAGATTTATGTTGATGAAGTCATCTTTCAAAATATATCGGTTTCCCCAGAAACCTACCCTGTTTTCAATGACAATTAGGGATGACAGTCATGGTAAACCCACCTTCGGGGCCCTAGCTGGAACAAGAACAGTAGGACGTTAAAACCAATTACATTTCACTTTTTGATGGTGATGATAATAATTGATTTAAAGATCCATTATATAAGAGCTAAATGTGCTTATTATAATAACAACGATTCTCGCGATTACGATGTTAAAACAGCCGTTATTTAACATGCAACAGCGATTCTCCCCATAACGATGTTAATTTAGGGTTTTATAATGTATACATCCTTTTTGTCCCCCGCCTTTCGAAGAAAGTTGGGGGACTATTAAAATGGGTTCGTCCGTCTGTCTGTCTGTCTGCCCGTCTGTCCGTCACACTTTTTGGGACACAATAACTCTCTTCTTAATTGAGCTAGAATGTTCAAACTTGGTGTATTTGCTGATTTGGTCAATGCCTTGATGGAGTTCGAAGATGAGCATTTTCCGCTTAGGGTAAGCAGAGATAAGCAATTTGAGTGGTTGATGCTTTGGGACACGATAACTTTAGTTCTAATTAAGTGAGAGTGATGAAACTTGGTGTATAGTTTCATTACAGTAATACCCTGACTAAGTTCGTTAATGACATGGCGGGGGACATCATCCTCACTGTTGGCTTGTTGGCTTAGAAATGATCACATGACATGGGTGTATGTAGGGCCGCGTGTGGATGCAAACGATCTACCATTAAGTCTAGTTGTGTGGTTCCTACAAGGACTAAGGTCATCTCCCTCTCTCTCTCTTTCTCTCTCTCTCTCTCTCGCTTGTCACTTGTAGCTGTCGGAATGTTTGAAAGACCGGGATTGATAATGTTTCACTTAAGTTGTCTATATTTTCTGGACGACCTTTAAATGACAAATATTATCACTATGCACAGTCCCTATATCATAGGGTCTGTCATTGAGTCAACTGGTGTCGGTTTCCCCCCGAGTACCCCCCCCCCCCACACTTCTAAAGACCCCTACGCGCAAGCGAATTATTATTATTGTTAGTTATAACGTTATATATAACCTCTCAAATGATGGCGGGCATACGGCTTTCAGTTTTCTTTGGGTGAATTTTGCCAATGTGTACACCAGACCTCGGTTTTGCGTAGCATCTGAACAACTATACGTCGTCCTTCATGTCAGCCCCCCCCCTCTACATGTACTTATAACGCGAATCAACAATGTAGCATATTATTATGAGTAATGTACGTGGCTTCATGTAAAGTAGGTCAAGGCGTGGATTTTCGATTACGTCACTTTATAATAATATGTTATTTGGAATATTATTCCAGCTACATGGATTTCATGGGGATAGTAATAATACCTTCTTAAACTTTATAAGGCTGTCTGACCGGTTGACCCTTAAATGACTCAGGCCCACCCCAAACTGATCTATCAGTTATGACCTTGGATGGTTTGTTGATACAAAAAAAAAAAAACCCCAAAACACTCGAATAACTTGACAAGACAGTAGATCCCATTTTGTCCATTACATGCAGCCTATAGTTCCTTTTGGAACTGTCCTTGAGCGAACAATATCGTTTGCTCAAAGACAGTTCCAAAGGGAACTACTTGCCGGCCCGTCCAAAGTACCTGAAATAATTCTATTTGTTACGATAAGGGATATTTGTGACAATCTTCAAATGTCAATCTGATTAAAACACAGATCCTGTTTCGTTTTGTTTTTGTAGTTCAAACTTTCATTTTACTTGTCTTGACTACACTAGGATCTGGAACAATTTTTATGATTGACGTATTCTGGACGATGTGTGGAATTAGCCAATGAAAAGGTCTCGGCCTTGTGGGCATAGGCGTACGGGAAAATTTTTGACTGGGGGGGGGGGGCTGGCGGTGGTGGTTGGTGCCCCAAAAATGTAGTTAGGCTCTTAGTATGTTACACAATAATAATGACAGGTTTCTACAATATCTCGTTTGCGATGAATAAGTTCTTAATTTCTAAATCATCAATATAAGATAACTAAATTTTACTTACTTGTAATATACACAGCTAAAAACAGTTGTTTATGTAACTTTAACTCGTGGCTTACTGTATTCCAAACAATAGGGGTTCGAGCTTTAAGATTTCCATTTAATTGCCTAACTATAGACACTCTGAATTTAAATTCGCTGTTAAATTGGACACATTCAAGAACACAATATTTTTTATACAACTTTTACAAAGTAAAATTATGTGCCCAAATTTTCTCATTATTTGGAAAGAGAGGGAGAGAGAGAGAGAGATGGGGTTTAACGTCCACTCAACACAAACAAAGTCATTTCGGGACTAACGTGTTTTTTTTTAAAAAAAAATTCAATAATTCGTTTGCGCATAGGGGGGAAAACGGAGTATCCCGAGGAAACCCACGATGCTGGACAGGCGACCCTACTCCTTGCCACGTACAACCGGGGATTCGAAACCACGCCAGTTGACTCAATTTGCAGGCAGTATGATACAGCGCGCGCACGCTAACCATTCGGCCATCCACCCCAAACTGATCCCGCAGTGAATATTCGCTTGGCCGCTACAATCACTGATAAGCATGACATCGACGAGGCTTAATAAGTACGGCATATTAACTTTTTTACTCCGACAAATTAAATTCTCAAACATTTTTTTGAGGTAACAGAAAAATAAATAAAGACGTTTGAAGTAATTGAAGTTAAAAAATATTTCCTATTAAGTGTAAATAGGTATTAAAATGAGTAAAATGCACTCGGCTAATCTCGACAGATTCCGTAAACTACGTAGACTACATCTAGTCTCGGATGTATGACAGTAAGTGATATGTACCTACGCCCATACATTTGCGATGCGGCTACCGGTTTACTTTAACAGGAAAACTTGACGCTATTACACAAATTGGGAACCTATTCGGCTAGCGACCTATTCGACCGATCGAGCTGCAACCTGTTCGTTGGAAACCTATTTAGAGTAAAGACAACAGTCTCTATTTATCAACCAATAAAATCCAACGTTATGTCTATCAAATGAAAGTAGAATATATTATTTTTTATCCATTCCTTCAGCTCAGAATAGAAGTGTAATTTCGTCATTATCTTACAGCTGGATCGGTCGAATAGGTCGCTAGCCAAATAGGTCGCCAACTTGTGTTTGGAATGGGCGCAGCCATGTTTCATCCGGGACCTTTAAAGTAGTTCCAATATGGCGTAATTCATCGTACAGCCGAGTTTAGATTCCGAAATCTTCCGAGGTTTGCCGAGTGGAGTAAAATGCGTCATTTTGCCCGAAGCAGTTAGGTGTTAAGTAAACATTGCACGAGCCGTTGAGCCAATGACTGCAGTCAACGCACGTGCTTTGGACACTATCTGTTACAGAGTTAATTCCTAAGTAATTCTCTGTGAAACAGATTGCATCCACCCATCCAACCACCCCCTCTTCCAACAGTTATGCAATATTATTTTATGTACAGTAAGAATTCAGGCACGGATCCAGGATTTTTTGCAGGTGGGGGGGGGGGGTGGTGGTCCAGGTTTGATAATTGATAATTAGCCAACCGCCGCCAGCGCCAAAGGCACTCAACCGATTAACGGGGAGTTTGGTAAATTATATTCAATTTGGTGCATTCTGACGTATTTCCGGAAGGTAAATCCCCAATAAAATCGAATCAAAATTTTTCAAGTCCGAGCCGCGCCTGGAATTGATACATACAAAAGAAGAATGATAGCCTTAAAAGGTGGACATATTATAGACGTTAAAGATACATTATGGGAGATTAGATGACGAGTTGGTATTTCTCACTATAATAGTTAAAATTGACAGGACTGATGAAGACGGTGATACACCAGTGGGCTGAGTTTCAACGGTTAATTTTACGTTGATTGCACAAAGATTTGTAATCAAAGTCTTATAAATAATGTGTTAAGATCATTATTTTAATGGTCTAAAGTTGAATTAAATAAGTAATAATTGTTGAATATATCACCCAGAGTTTTTACCGTAGTAAAACTAGTTATGCCTGTGTTTTTACCAGATTTGACAGGATTTGACCGTCCAAAATGAGTTTGGGAGATAATACCCGATGTACTATAATTGTGTCCGGTTTCATGTTACGTCATAACTGCATCGTTCACATTAAACTGTGAGCAACGGCGCAAAACAGAATCACACTATCGCACCCCCCCCCCCCATTGTATTCGAGAGGAAATATCCCTGGTTATAACCCAAATCTATTTTTAAAAGCCATATTTGTCTAGTATGACTTGATTAGGGGGGTGGTCGTATTTTCGGAATTTACTGTCTATTTACCATACATTCCCATGAAGGTATTTTGATGGATTATCTTCTGACAACTTCTTTTCCGTCGTTTAAATGCAAAATCTGTTGTACATTTACCCCCCCCCCCCAATCTTCCCAAACACGCCTAACCATTCGAAATAACAACCACTTCCTAAGTCAACCTGGCAGACAATAATCTAGACTGGCCCAGTCTCTTCTATTTATTTTACATTTCGATTTATATAAAAGTAGTAATTTTTAGCAAACCAACACTTTCGTTTCCATTTGTATAAAAAAAAATTTGAGTAAACCTGTAACCAGCACCAGAGACTGGACAATTTGCGAGCTTCACAATAAAATGGGCGTTCCTTATCCTGTTTTACATTGTTCCTTATTTGGAATGATTGACAGTTGTCAATCAAGCCCCGAGTCACGTGACACGAATTTGTAAATGTGATGTCTAAGATAAATTAAGTTCGATATTTACCTTCATGAATCATGCGTCTCGAATGGAGTGCAAAGCAGTCATGCTGAAACCGTCTGCGGGCTGATGTCGCGTTTTTGTTTCCAGTCGCCATTCGGCTTCGTCCCGATACGTATGAACTGGCTTCGTTAAGTTGTTTTAATGATGTCGTGTGTAATTATTTATGTTCATTCACCTCATCCCATACGTTGTATCCGTTCATTCGACAGATATTGTCCGTCAACAAAATTCTTAGATCGTTAAAGGGACAATAACATTCTGGCTGGCTGGATAGCTCCAGAAAATAGAAAAATAGCCTTATTCTAAGTGCTAGATGTGTAATTGTCTTACCTGGTGTGTTATTTATCCATTAAATCCTATTTTACTTGTCCAGGGGGTTCGAAAGTATTTTTAAATCCAAATCACATTTCAACAGTATAACGTAACTCAGTTCAAATTATTTTAGAGCCAAATTTTTCAAGGGAGGTAACTAGCTCCAGATTTGTTTGACTTCCTGTTCTAAGAATAGCATTTCCATGATGTCATCACTGGGATATCCCCATGTGACGCGCTAGATTGTCAGTCAGTAGTGCCCCAATTAAATATACATAAGATCGGTGTAAGTGAATATTATATGACTTACTGAACAATTAATTTAAGTTGATAAATATCATTCTATAGACAGTCCGTCCGCGGATAATTTGCCTGTATTGTTAACAGATATATAGGCCATATTTCGCTCGTTTCGATATTATCTACTACCGTAGGTAGGCCTACTACACCGACTCGAGTTCGACATTGATTGACAAGTGTTGATTTTTTTGCGTCGATTGACAAGTAGTCACGTAATAATTATTAGTACAATGTCATTATGCCCATTTATTCGGCTAAGAAGCACAGGCAAGCAGACTGAGATGGTCGCTTTCAAGTACGAATTTGGGAACAGAGCAGATTAGGTGGGAAGAATTGAAAGACAAATACCTAAAGCCGAAGAATTGGCAACCACCAGGCAAAGCTGTTATTATATCTAATAATATAATACAGGTAATTTGAAAAAAAAAATTGTTATCATTGAAAACCAAATTCAACCCTTCTTATAAGTATTCTTTGCTGTGGAAAAATATATTTTTTTAAAAAACATAATTAATTCTTTATGTTTGTAAAAGACACAAAATATTATTTCTATTCTTTTGCAATTAAGGGCTGATCTAGTGGGGCATGCACCAAATTCCACTGGAAATGGCTTCTAGTTTTTAGAAATTTTCTGGGGGAGGCCACCTGGCCTTCGCACTGGTAAAGTCTGACTTTGTCGTCTGTGTGCACCCTGTATCCATGTTTGAATCTGCCTTTGTAATTGTTTATTCTGCCTTTGTAATTGTTTATTCTCCATTTTTATTCCTTATTGTTAAGCATGTCGTACAATAATTTAGCCCCAAAACAATAATACTTTCACAATTTCAATCTTCCAGGTACCACAGAAAATACCTGCAAGAGGGCACTAAACTGGGCTTTTGCACAAATGAAAAGGGCCAAGCATTATAGCTTCATGTTTCCTTGCTATATAAAATGGTGAAGGCCCCTGGGTCCAGATGCCAGTCAAATCAACAAACCTTAGCCTCGGCAGATCACAACACTGATTGCAACGCAGACCAGACTGAGCACACTTGCCATAATACGGTTTCCCACATAAACCCCATGGATGCCACTCTGCAAAAGGCAGTGTGTCTTTATTTAAGGAAACCAAATCGAAAAGGCCTACCAATTATTGACCTCACATCTCCTACCCATACTGGTCTAGGCCTACTATGTGGCTTCTCTGCCAAATTCTACGGAAACACTGTCTGCGATATCGCCCTAATGGAAACAGGCATTAAACCTAAAGCCCCCCCCCACCCAATCTTCCCCATTTAGGATGGAGCATAAAGGCAAATAATGATGGGGCCCAAAACTTCAGAAATAGCCAATAAAGAGAACCAGAATTTGATGTAAGAATTTATTTATTTTTAATAATATTCATCTTGAATTAAAACATGTACACTGTCCATTTCTTCCAGAAACAATCTCCATATCTTCAGGAAACAAAATGAGGATTTTAGGACTCTATTCCCTATAGTACCAAGACGTCACATCACAAAGTGCCTGTAAGCCATGTGTCGTCTCTGCGATTAACATCTTCATCCTTACCAATTGACATTGGCAAGAAACTGATCAAAACACAAATCTATATATCTTTTATTTTTTTTATATACGTTTGATGACCTACACTACATGGAGATCCTAGTGTAAGACAAGTAAAACAAAATTTTGAACTATAAAAAAATGAAACGAAATAGTATTTGTGTTTTAATCAGATTGCATTGACAAGATCCAGAACTCTTGGCTCTCTAAACCATACTCTTCAAACTCCTGAAAAATATTCAATTAAACATACATAATGCAAGTGCTAAATCTGCCTAATATAGGCCTGAAATAATATCTAAATTATTAATTTATTTATTCACACCATAGCCTCGATTGCTAACCTGCAATATTTACTGGATTGGAATCTGATCTGTGGCTCAACGCCTGTTGATGATTGAATAAAAAAATGAATAATCGAGACTATGTTTTTATCATAACCGACTTTATTTATGATGATCGAGGCTAGGCCTAAAATTCAATCGCTAAATTCTTGGTTCAGATTGGATCAGTTTGACTGAAATTTTCAAAAATGTCCCTTTACATTATCTAGTTATTAACTATTATAGTGAGAACAGTCAGCTCTTTATCTAATTTCCCATAGTGCATAATGTATCTTTAACTATTTTTAAATTCTATTTGCAGTAAACCATATGTAATTTGAAAAGGTGCGAATGAAGGGGTTTTAACTACTGCTGTTCAACTACCTACACCTATGACATTACTCTTCCTTGATGAAATCTTTTGAAGGATATTATGACAGAAAACAATCACTTACTGGTTGTAATGAAATAAAATTCTCTGGTCTGTAGGCATAACTCCACATCTGCCACAGGAATATAGGATTTGGTGATTGGCTTAACTGTTGATTCGCAATTTCTTCCAAAAGTCAAACAAAATTAAAAGCAATTATTTCAGCAAAACACAACAAGTCTCTGTCATCCATCTACATTTGTACTTCTGCATGTAGCTCATTTACCATTTTCTGAAATTTGAAAATTGTGTAAGCAATTTATAAATAATTATCCCCCAACTCATATATACTGTTTGAATATTTCATATGATTATTGTCAGAAATGATCATACATATTTTTGTATTTCTATTTTAATATATCAGCTTATATTTTTATACAATTAATTATAAGAAAATAGCTGTTCCTCTTGAGCTTATATTTGGGGGTTTTCATATAATAATAAGAATGTGTGTAAAAAATAATCCGTTGTGAGTTTACAAATTTTTTTTATGATAATATTTCTTTGTAAATATTCCTCTATACCCCTCTATACCAGTATGCTGTTTTCGTTTCTGTGTAAATATATTTCGACTATTAAAAGAAGGGTTTGTTCTTACTTTTAAGTTCCTCTGTTCATTCCTTTCTGAGTCTTTCAACTCACCCCCTTGTTGTGGCAGTTTTGCCTTTTTATGGACTAAAAGGGGTGGATGGAGGGGGTAGTTTCATGACATGTTACGTGTAATTGCAACTTCTGCCTAGATCTAATTGTCCTTGATGTAGATGGTGCTGTTACTTTTGAAGGTTGTTTTGCATCAGTAGCTTCTGCCATAGTTGCTAAAGTAGGTGGGGGTGTCAATACCAGGTATAGTATTGAATCTAATGATTACACCTGGCATGTCCAACACAAAAACGCTAGAAATCCATCCAGTTTTAACTGATCTTGTATCGACTGCTTTCGGAATACCTGTAGTGTAAAACCAAAATGCAAATGTAAATAAATAAGGTTTTCAAGAATTCATATAAAATTCTAGTCAATATGTCTAATTAAAATAAATAATTATATGCAAGAAATTTTTCTGATCCGTCCCAACTTTAGAAATAAATCTTGTGTCACGAATGATATATTTAATATTTAGCTGAGTTGATATTACTGTCTGAGGGTTCTATGATCCAATCAACAATAATTTAAAAATGGAGCTTGGTGAAGCAATGCCAAGATTAGGCAAAATCCAGGATAATAATGAAACAATAACCTAATTTTAAAGATAATCAGACAGTTTGATCTGTCAATTAAGTAACTAGGCAAAGCCGGTGGTAATCCGTTTACTCGAGACGAAGTTAGCATGTGCCAACCAAAATTCAATGTTTGAGCTAGGGACCCGAAACTTTGCATACAGCTAGAAAAAAATCTTAGAATCATTAATCTTTTTAGATTTTAAAAATCGGTTATTAACTTTTATTTTTATAGCTTATTTTATATATCCATAGGTAAGCAGCGTTTTGCAAAATTCCGTCAAAAACGGGCAAAATTGATAAAATGATACTTTGACTGACTAAATGACTTTGGAGCAGGCTCAGATTTTACTCACATGTTCTAGGTATACACATTAACTAAAATCAACCACAAAAATATTGTTTTTAACCTTTATTTGGACATAATTGAGAGGAAATCGGACATATTTCGTACAGAAAAGTAAAAAATAAATAACTATAACTGATGTTGAAATGATTAACAAGAACTTTAATTTAAGTTTTCTCTAAATAATTTTAGAATAACATTTCTTTTTATTTTACAATGATTTCAAGTTTTGTCTAAATAATTATAAGTACCTTATCAAAAAATAAAACTTGATAATAAATCATATACAAACAAAACCTATACCCTGTACCAATAACAATAAAAAACAACAAGGCTGCTCAATTTCAATTAAATCTTTTACCAAGTTCTAGGAACCTGAAAAATTATAGTAAATTATAATTTATATGAATGATTAAACAAGATTGATAAACAATTGGTAGGCCTATGAAAGGAAGACTGGCATACGCCGTGCGATGAATAATATTTTTATTTTAACACGAAATTTATAAAACATACAATTTAAACTAACTTTATTTATCTCGTAAATAACAAATTCACTCTCAAAGAATTAAAATTGTTAACATTTCAAGTATTTTCTCGCATTCGCACGTGAGTAACGGTCGTATAACTGTAATTTGATATAGTCTCGATCAGCAGTACTCCTCAGTGTAAAGCGTACAGCGAATAGTCGTCTGAATGATAGAGACTACACTTCACACGCCTTCCGCCATGACAGAATGGCCGATAAAATTTCGGTCATCTCAGAACAATTGAATTTTTACGACTTTCACGTCCACATGTGGAAATAAATGAAGGTGGATCTTATCAAGGAACATTTCTTCCATAATTTAGCAAGTTTTTTACCCCGGCGCATCTTCCACGAAAAAAGTTACAAAATTCCAAACTTTTCAATCGAAGAAAAAAAATATTCTTACCTTGCTATGTGTGATAAACTTTCCATGCGCCGCAACCTTGACATCTTAACTAACTGTTTTCGGTTGAATGGAACCGGTATCAATAGCAGGAAACCGACACGGGGCCGTAATGCAAGGCCTACTTTTCGCGAAAAAAATGCGCCATATTTGTGACAGCCAATTAAGAAAAAAGAGTTACGTCCCTTTTTCGGTTGGCACACGCTAACGAAGTATTATTACAAACCAACTACCGACATTCCAAACATTCACTGCGCAATTTGTCCCCGGTTTTGAAGGCTTGAGACAATAAGTAAATAATATAAACTTACCGTAAAGAATGGAATCGTCGTTTGGGATGCACCGTAGCAGTTTATGATTTCTAAAAGTTAAACTGCCAGTCGATCTATCATATCATAGCGAAGTTGATGTTGAGAAGCCAGCTGTCAATACAATGTAATGAGGTGACAGCTTACGCATGCGCGGCATTGGGATTTCCCCGTTTCCTGTCTGTAGACAGATTTTACAAGTCTCACTGATAGTGAAATTGTGAAAACGCTCAAGGCCTAGTTGAATTTCTCCAATTTTTTTAATTAGGCGTTTTAATATGAAATCTGTGTCATCAATTGATTGGAATATTGTAAAATAGCACAATTTGTTGACCAGAATGAGGATTGGGACATATTATTCAGTTACAGCAAGAGTGTTATTGAGTAAACCTGTAACCAGCACCAGAGACTGGACAATTTGCGAGCTTCACAATAAAATGGGCGTTCCTTATCCTGTTTTACATTGTTCCTTATTTGGAATGATTGACAGTTGTCAATCAAGCCCCGAGTCACGTGACACGAATTTGTAAATGTGATGTCTAAGATAAATTAAGTTCGATATTTACCTTCATGAATCATGCGTCTCGAATGGAGTGCAAAGCAGTCATGCTGAAACCGTCTGCGGGCTGATGTCGCGTTTTTGTTTCCAGTCGCCATTCGGCTTCGTCCCGATACGTATGAACTGGCTTCGTTAAGTTGTTTTAATGATGTCGTGTGTAATTATTTATGTTCATTCACCTCATCCCATACGTTGTATCCGTTCATTCGACAGATATTGTCCGTCAACAAAATTCTTAGATCGTTAAAGTATCACTAAATAACAATAACTGTTATCCACAACAAACATCTCGCACCTACACCAGTTTGCCAGTGCAAATGCAGTAATCCGTGCACGACGTCACACGACCTACATAATGCAGATTGACCTACTAGATGAGAATGAAGCTCTATTTGCCCAGTCTCTAGAGATTACGTTTTTTTTTCGTTTTTTTTGTTGTTGAGAGGACTGGCCAATTTTTGGTGTGTGGAGAAGACTGGCCACCAGTCTAACAATAATCCAACGGGCTGCAAGTTACCCTGGCATTTTTTACCCTGTGCTGGTCCCATGGGTGTTTTTTTCCCCAGGGAAACCAGGATTTTTTCACACATTATTCCAAATGGTCATGCTTTTGTTGGAAATAAATACCATCTAAATACCTTCATGGGAATGTATCTTCAAGTATTTAACCTATTTTCGTAACGGGAGTGGCAGGTGCGCTCATTTACCTTAGTGTGAGCGACGTCTAAACTGGTAAGATTCAAGCAAAATGTTTGCGATATCACTTTTGTGGAATCAGACGTCAATCAACTAAGAAGACGAGGCAAAAGTTCAAAGAAACGTATAGGGCTTTGCTGAAGGACGGTGAGAAAACTAACAAACGTGTTGTGACATCTTAGTACGTTTGTCTTTGAATTTAACACCTAATAATAACACCTTATTATTATGGAAGACCAAGCAGCTCTTTATTCAGTGTTCTTTGTTCGTAGTTTTTAATTCCTATTTCTTCAGTGGTTGTCGCATTTCGACATTAAAATCAATATTTGTGTTTTTTTTTTTTTAAAAAAAAAATCAAATCAGACATTTGTCATATTTATACTCTTATCAAATTTGTAAATTGTGTCTTTGTTCAATTTAATTGTATTTTAACATAATGATATAATTTCTTTTCGAAAATCAAAATATGTCATGTATATACAATCCATCTGAAACATACATCGTGATGAATTTATATAAGCACTGGCTTGTTTTCAGATCCCACAATTAAATAGTGTATTATGTAAATATCTATTGAATAAATAGTGTTAGAACCACCACCCCCCACCCACCACCAACACCACCACCACCACCAAATCTCGATCAACAGATCTCCTAATACCAATCTGGCACATTTACACGGCATGCACGATTATTGAAATAACCAATGTAACCATCTTTAAAATAATGTCAATATTTCATTCATTCTGAAACGATTTTAGTATAATTCATCCGCCCTTCGAAATTATTTACAAAGTTTTAATTGCATTGTTTAAAATTATAATTATATAAAGAGTTTAATTAAAAGCATCTAATTGCAAGGAAGTTGTTATGAAGAAGCCGAATAGTGCGGCTACTGTTTTATCGTTTTATAAAGCCGTTTAACAGCCCAAATACAATTAAATTAAACAAAGATACTACTTACAAAAACGATATGACAAATGTTGATTTTAATACATAAATGTTGATTTTAGTATAGCATCGAAACGTCCTTTGAGGACAGCATACGATACACAAAGTATCAATTACAAGTACAAAAATATAGACGGGCATTAATTTGGGGCACTCTTATAAAAATACGATATAAAACCTGCCTGCATACATGGTACATATATATGAAAATACAAAACAAAATGTACAAAATATAAAATCACATAACCATACAGTATAAAACCCACTACAGGGTACATACATATTATTATATATATGCATTAAGGACTAAGAATTTAAAAAAAAAACCATCGAATACAGGGCTGTTTGGTTTGCCATATATTATATTATCGGTAATAATAATATGACGCGTTTTCAATTAGATAAAACATGTAGTTGTTTTACAAACGCAATACATGACATGTAGGTCTGGTTAATCTGATATACTATTGACGTCAGTGATGTGTCATAGCTAACGCGTTCCTGGGTCGCGATATTCTATTAATAACCCCACTTGACATCTACATAAGAGGGAAACACGGCCAGTGATTCAGATAGTAAATATTATTCGTAAAGGAAACATATAAAAGTTCTTGAGCTTAAAAAAACATTGTGATATATTTAATTGATCTTGTTTGATCCAAGCTTGTATAAGTATGCATTCAGAAGTTGTTTTTGACGCGTGTAGTGTTCACGAAAATTTCCCAGTAAATTGTACCATGGAAAGAAGAAAGGCACTCGGGTATATATTTGAACGAGTGGATTTGGAAGCGTTACAAGAATTAGGATGGAGTAAGGAGGACTTAGATCAGAGAATATATTGTGAGGAACTTTATGAAGAGTGCGTTGAAGAAAAAAACACACCGAAAGAAAAACCTGCAACGAGGGGATTTTTTTCTGGAAATTTTGGACTTCAGAATAGCCAGTTCTCACAAACGGACGGAGAATATTTAAATATTGTATTTGTCTTAAACGAGAAAAAACGCCGAAATGCAATTGGGGATTTAATGAGCACTCTGACGTCAACGCAAAGAGATGTTCTCGCCACGATTGTTGCCAAATATTCCGACAATAAACCTGAAATTGTTCATAAATTCCAATGGCAAAACAATAAACCAGTTATTTTCCATCATTAAATGATTAGAAACTTTTGTATTTTCTACGCAAACAGTCAAAGAGGACTAATATCATCTATAGGATAGTGCTGTAACAAGGACAATGAATGGACTATTAGAAGCATCTGTAGGATAGTGCTGTATGATCTAAGGACACTGTGGTGTGGACTTAAAGCATCTGTCTTAAAACCTTTTAAATATATGCAGACATATCGGTGATACAAATAGAAATCCATTCCCATACATAAACAAAGACTAAATTGGGTTCATGAACTATCGAAACCTTTCTGTGATGGAAATAAAAACGGAACAAAAACTGACAACGAAACGAATGATGTAAGATTGGGTCCAGACGTGAATGTTCGATGTACTCAATATATATAAATGTATAACTTATTCATTTATTAATCTGGGAGGGATGGGGGGGGTGCATTTGATCAATATACTGATAATGCTAGAGGTATTTGTTTATATTTGTTTTGTCATTCAATGAATCACTGTTGTGACTAGCTAGAGAATTATTGATATTAAATTTAAACAGTATCTCAAGCCATTGATTCTGACTAAGGCATCATCGGTCACTGGTGACAAATATTTGATACTAAACATTATTTATGTTAGTTTAATGAATCACTCGATTATGATTAAAATACCTACAATTATATCGACTATTTAACTTACTTGTTATTTAATCATTGCATTTTTGATGTATTAGTAATAATTATATGGATTGATATTTGATTGCCATTATTAGAAACTGACATTTTAGGATTTATAAACAACGGGGAATCCCGATTTCAATGCTTTCTTTGGGGTATTCGTAATCATTCTATGAATTGATAATTAATAGCTCAACATAGAAACTTCAAGTAACGATGAATCCGGGATTCAGGGCATTATTTGGTGTATTACTAAAAATCATTAATGCTTTTAAAAACTATAAAATATACACAAACGTGGGACTTTAAAAGAACGTTGATATTTACGGGAAAGGAAATCCGGGATGGGAAATCTGTGGTCGACGAGCTTTCATAAATTATTTGTTTTTATTTTAAGGATGGACAGGTTACGACATCATAATCTGTCGTTTTCGTTTCGTTCTCCGTTTCATAAAGGTTATTAAGTGTGGGTATATTGTTCCCAAAGATAATAATACGATAATATTATCCTGTATATGTTTCACTACTTTCGCTTTGTTTCGATGTTGATCTCAGACTGACTCACAAATCTTTATTATTTTTTATACTAATAATATATATAAAATGTATATTACTGTATAGCCTGTTGATGTCGGTTATTGTGATTCATATAATGGGATTTTAATAATCCTAATATTATTTTAATCCCTAAAATGGGATTTCTGTTAATCCTGTATTAATGTTGGTTAATATTTCATATGTTTTTTTAAAATAAATATAAAGAAAATAGTTATTACGTTTGTTTGGGTTTTAGGGGCTTTATGGAGAGCAGCGGGGGGGGGGCTTACATGTGAATGAAGAGGTTGAATAATTAAATTAAATGAAATGAAAAGAAATGGGGTTTAACGTCCTACTATTCTGCATAGTCTGGGCTAATGACACGGGATGAAATGGGGTTAAATGGGTCTGCTCCTACTGGGCTACTCTTTGTCGAATTCCATCTATCAAGAATTCTTTTAAGTGTACACGGCACCCCGGTTTTTCATCCCATCCGAACGACTATATGATGATATGTTATGTCTTACCACTAACAAGGGGAAACCACGCTCGAAAATACCGATGAACTGTCAAAAGGTAATGCAGATTATGCCTGTTAATTTATGGGTGTATATCCTATGCTTAGTAACCATAGATAAAATGAGGGTAGGCCTACATAGGTAAATGATTTTATCGGATTCTAATTGACAAGATTTTAACCTGGATAAATGTTACATACGGTGATAGACAGTAGCATGTGTAATACAATCCCCGCTGTTCCCTTTGATCAAAGTATTGTTTCCATTTCTATATGGCAACAGTTTGACCAGTGTTTATGGCAACAGTTTAACCATTATGAAATGGAAACAATATTCTGGTCAAAAGGAAACAGCGGGGATTGTATTACACAATGTGCTACTGTCTATCACTCTACGTAACATAAATGAAATGAAATGAAATGGGGTTTAACTTCCTACTCTTCTCCATCTAACCTGGGCTGATGGAAGACGGATATACGCCCTACAGTGTGCTATATGGGGGAATTTTTGCCCGGGCAGCTGCGCTACAGCCTTCAGATATCGAATTCCAAATGCCAAGGGATCTTTTACGTGCACGCCAATGTGTACAAGGGATCTCGGTTTTTCGTGCCATCCGAACGACTAGACAGCTGTCCTGTCAAGCCCTCCGTTAGGCAAAACCACGCCGGAATTCATATATCGAATTCCAAATGCCAAGGGATCTTTTACGTGCACGCCAATGTGTACAAGGGACCTCGGTTTTTTGTACCATCCGAACGACTAGACAGCTGTCCTGTCAAGCCCTCCGTTATGCATCACTGACAAGGCAAAACCACGCCGGAAAATCTGGGTGAATTTTCTCGGCCAATGCAGGGATCGAACACCCGACCTCCAGGCTAGCGATCCATCGTCTTACCCACTTAGCCACCAAAACACCAGGCCAAATGCAACTTGAAAAGTAGAAATAATGAAATTAACACACCGCGATATTAGCGACCTATCATTATACGGTCTTCTTTGGGATTCATATTAGTGATTAATTTCCATCTGTCAATGTGTCATTGTATAGAGTTTGTCCACAATTTAAGTTTTAAAATACTAGTATAATCTATCACCGAGAACACGTATGAATTCTGATACCAAAGTTTTGATTATAAAAAATTAAAAGTGTAGATTGAGTTCCGAGGTTTTTCCGTGATCACTAAAGTATGAAGTAACTTCCTTGTTGTTTGTAGTTATTTGTAATTATGGAAAGGTGAAAGGTGCACGGCAGTATTTAGATAGTGGAAACTTTATTAATTACAATAAATCCCCCAATTATTTACGATATTCCATGTTAATCTTCAAGGCTAAGATAATGAACTATCAAACCTACAGAAGGTTTTTGAACCATTATTAAAGCCAGAATATCCAGTTCTTTATCCAATTCTAACATAACCAATCTTTGAAGACTAAAGTCAGATGTAAGTTGTTAACGTCATTATACTTGGTACCATGTAGAAGAAATGTCAGTATACGTCCGAATCGTTTAATCATCTGAAGCGATTAATATTTACCCGAAGGCTGGGATCATTAGCAACACAGATAAAGGTTTCTGACGCTGGTGAAAGCGGTTAATCCACAAAGATGAGGAATTAAACACGTATTCATTACGTAACATAATATAATAGAAGAAAGGTCACGTGAAATCGTAAAGCGATTAACTTTGGTTGTCTTCGACCCAAGGAAATATTCGGGGTATATAAAATAAAATAAAAATAAATTATTATATATGTAGTTATATACAGACTAAAGTCTGAAAGTTATAAGACCTACTGTGAGGTGTAAATATGGTTATACAGCACGTGATTGTTGATGAGATTGTGGGGTAGGGTTGGTACTACATCTAGGGTTAGGGTTAGTACTAGCGCCTAGCCTGTTTACATCTCGTTACTAAATCTACAATTGGCCTGAACTTTTTCTACTTACCGGTTATGCAAGGGGAAACTAACCAATTTGTGTGGTGGTTAAACTGACCCATTAGTCACGTATTTGTTAACCTTATTTATTTTGAATGATCTTCGCCCAATAGCCACTTAATGTAATACAGAATTAAATACCACCCTGTCCTTTATGGGAAATCTAGGTGCCCATAGGCAATTGCGTATTTTGCATAAAAGTTTCTTCGCTGTATTGGCCACGGGCCAAATCGAAAATTATTCGTTTACCGTCTGTCGTTTGGACCACAAAAGCGCCAATGGGAGAACGCTAAATCGAAGACTGTCCTACGCATTTTAGCATGCACATATGACGTCATTTATAGATTTTGGGTTACGGTTAGGGTAAAGGCTAGAACCTGTAGATTTCGCCAAAGTCCCGAGATGTAAACAGGGCTAGCCCTAACCCTAACCCTGGGCCAAGTCTAACCCTTACCCTAACCCACAATCACATATATGACGTCATAATATTATTATTATTATTATTACAGCATACTTATAGTGCATCCTTTCATATTACATGTTCAGGGGCACTTTACAAAACATAGGACCGTCTCCGATCTAGCGTTCTCCGCGCCAACGCCCCTGTAACACGCGTAAAACTTGCTGATATTGATCAACCAGCCACGATGGCTAAGTGAGTAGGGCCTTGGCTCAATACTGAGGAAATGCCGGGTTTTATCTCCGTGTTGATAACGTTTCTCGAGATTCTCCAGTGTGAATCCCCTGGCAAGGGACAACGCCTAATAAAACCAAGACCCGTGTGAGGTACACGTTTGCAAGAAATCTTGGCTGTAGACGAATTGACGAAATCGCAGCTCTGTGGGCTAAATTACCTTCATGACACACTATGTGGACTATTCGGTATTCCCGTTGGTCTGATCGGTGAGGAAAAGCAGGGAGTTTAACTCCCAGGCACGCCCCCCTCCCCCGTCAGCCCCAGTGACAAAGTTGATTTTCATTTTCGTTTGTTTTATTACTGTTGTAGTTCACATATCTGCTCTTTAATAGATGATATAAACATGATTTACGCATTGTCTCCGCCCAAATAATCCAAGGTTGCAATATATTACCCTTTGCTACTATGTGTGCTCCCCCCCCCACCCTCGACAAAATCCTGGATCCGGGCCTGACTCAATTTTATTTCGTTAAGATATGAACAAGGAGTATTTTACTACATTTATATTTCCACCTTTGTGATAGGCTTAATATACATCAATCTACGTAGCCGGTTCTCTAAGAAAAACAGAACTGTCTATAAAAAGAAGGTGGCATCCGGGGTTCATTCACGATAAACAACAGGAACAACAACAACCAAAAGAACCCGGTAAATTCGAGATTTAAAAATTGAAAATAAAACAGAGCGTTATACGCACACTAACGATGACGACAATTTATTCACTACCGGGAATTCTCGTATTTTATCCCTGGGATTAATTTCGAATTTGACGATGTTAGTGATGAAACATTTATTCTGAAATTAAGCCCTGGGGCTTACATTCGAAAAGAGGAAAAAACGACAAACATTTAAACTGTCACATAGGCTACGATGTCTAAGACGCTACCTGCAATTGGAGTCCAATGAGTTTTAAAGATGAGAAACACTGTCACGGCGCTAACATTATAATGTACACCAATTCGACGGGACTTCATCAATGTCAAGATATGTAGTTTGAAATTCTAAAATCGAGGCCACTCTAAAATTTATTTTAAATTTAAGCCCACAGGATTAAATTCGAAACTTAAACTCGTCATTAAACCCATGGGGTTAATAACGGTAGGGCTTAAATAGGAGGATTCCCGGTAGTTGTGCTGTGCAATCCTATTTAGACTGAGCATTTCTAATGTCAACAATAAAACATTGGTTTAATTTTACATTTTCTTAGTACTTAATTATAGTTTTATATATTTTAAAGAGTTAATAAAACCCTGCAATTTCCATTGTGAATTCCTAATGAACTGGTTGGGGGGCTATTTTGTGGTTTAAATCTAGTTTTAAAAACCGGCCACGATGTTCTATTCTACTTGCAGTTTTGTCAAGTTATTTTGTCTTTTAAAACTTCAAACCAATAAAAGTTTCAATCGATTCAAAACCACAACCATCCGATGACCTAGAGAGGTGATTATCGATTTGTCATGTAAATACATGTTTATATAATAATTTGTGTAACATTTGAAGCTAGAAAAAGACCTGAAAAGTGCAAATTTAATTTAAATCAATAATCTCTTAATTTAAAATCAATAATCTCTTAATCTAAAGATGCAGTATCTAATATGATGTAAAGGGATTTAGAAAAATAAGATGGCCGTTCTTTCGGTAATAGTTTAAAAAAGGATAATTAAAATTAATATATTGAAATTTTATTCTGAGATAAATTATGAATGTATCAATTTTTGGCAAGATTTAGCCTATAGTTAGTCTTCATTACCATGTTAGTCCCGAAATGACCTAGTTTGTGTTGAGTGGACGTTAAACCCCATTTCTCTCTCTCTCATTACCATGTACTATGGGTACGAAAATAAACAATTATCCATTTCAGTGTTGGATTCGGCTATTCGTCGGCCTAGAGAATTGGTGATAGATTTGTCATGTTCTTTGATGTTCTAAGAATAATTTATATAATTTACCGTATAATATAACATTTGAAGCCAGATTTAATTCTTACACAGTGCATCTTTAATTTCATTTTACCGACAATTAGAAAACAAACTGTATATTTCAAATATTCTGCTTTATGTATTGATATATTCATAGTTTTACATTTTATTTTATCTGTATATATTCATATGTTCACATTTTATTTTACATAATATATTCATATTTTCACATATCATTTTATCTATATTCCATAAAAAATTTTTTTATGTGAGTGTATATTTCATAGCAGTAAATGCAATGAAATGAAATGAAATGAAATGGGATTTAACGTCCTTCTGTTCTGCTCCTAACCTGGGCTAATGGAAGACAGACATACGCCATACAGTGTGTTATGAGGGAAATTTTGCCCGGGCAGCGGCACTACGGATATCTTATATCGAATTCCAACTGCCAATGGATCTTTTACGTGCACGCCAATGAGTACACGAGACCTCGATTTTCGTCCCATCCGAGCGACTAGACAGCTGTCCTTGTCAGGCCCTCCGTTCTGCATAACTGACTATGGGAAACCACGCCGGAAAATCGAGATGAACTATGGCCAATGCAGGGATCGAACACCCGACCTGCAGACTAGCGAGCCAACATCTTACCCACTTCGCCAATAAATGTAATAGATATTTGATGTTTTATTATTTATGGATACAATGGTATCAGCATCAGGTATATGGGATACCCTGAATTTTCGGATTTAGATAAAGAAAATAAAATGATCGTGAACATTTGTTATATAAATAAGATTTTGACAAAAAATAAATGACATAAATATATACCCGAGATTTAATCTCGTGGTATGGTCTAGCTGGATCTCTTTCGTACAGAATGTGTGTGATATGCCGCCAAGATTTGGAAATCATGCTTTCGGTCTAATTAATATACGTCATTGGCAACAATGCCCACATATTATACTCTATTATTATTACACCAGAAAACGGCGTCGATTATAAGTATTTCAAATATTGTAAGGCCTTTAGATAATTAGTAAAATTACTCATGGTGCGTGTTATTAAATCTGCTTTGTTAGACCGAGAAGTGTGAAGATAAAGAAATATTCACAGCGTAAACACCTTAATACGTTTAATGACGTCAAAGCGCCTTAATGGATTTCAATGGGTGATTATAACAATTATTACACGCTTGCCTTGACACGTGAACACTCCCGAACCTTTTTTTGTGTATGGCTATGTTTGCGGAAGTAAATACATCATTATCATTGGACGAACGTAATAATATTCTGGTAGAAAGTGCACCAGGCATAACTAATTACAAATCCACGGACAGGAATAATGTACTGGACAGATATTTCATACCATAATCAGAGGCTACTAGACAGGATACGCCCACATTTTGCAAGCGATGGATTGAGAACGAGCTAAAAACAAAAACGAATTCTTCAGGGGCCATAATCCAGAAAGTTATGGTCTGAACTGCGCAATATAAAGATATTGTTTAAAGTTTTATCAAAATTGGATAATAATTGTGACCTCTAGAGGATCCACAATCGTCGAATTACATACTGATATATACAATTTGCACACAAAGAGTGGCCATTTTGTCGGGCAGTTTCATTTCGAGTTCCCGAAAATCCAATTCAACCTTCATTATAGGAGAATGGTGATAATTTTAAGCGGTTTTTAAAATCGAACAAAATTGTGTCCCCAAGCTTAACGTACACACGAGAGATTAACGCGCACTCGACCCAAACTAGGTCATTTCTTAAGGGTTGTTAACAGTGGGAGGTCCCGCAGGAAACCCACGAGGTTGGAAGGCGATCCTTCGCCTTGAAACCTACAACAGGGGAATCATAGCAAAAGAAGTGTATGAATATTATTCTTTTCACAAAGGAAGTGTTTTGGTAGGATTTTTTTTAAGGCCCGGACTTAATGTGTGTCCCGGGCGAATTGGGCCCCTGGTGAATTAAGGCCACTGGCGAATTTAAATCCTGGGTAAATTTCGGCTCCAGTCGATTTTGGGCCCGGACGAGGACCTGAAATTAGGTATAACCTTCCGTGATAATAAAAGTAATGCGTTTAGCTCAACCGAGATTACATATAACCCTTCGGCTAATTCTCTTGGTTCGTTCTTTCGGTCGTTCCTCATGGAGGTTTACGTCCACTTCCACCAACATTCTACAACGACTTTTAATTTACAAAAATATCCCCCAGGCTGATTCAAATTTAACTACTGTTGAACAATATGATAAACTGTATTAATTGACAATGAATATTAATCTTGACGAATAATCAATACATATTACCTTACAACATATTTGAATAATATGGTTTACTTAGTCATAAACATATATATCATGAATCAAGAATGATTAATAAACAGTCTATAACTGGGCGTAGGGAGCCACGGTGATTAATTTTAAATGGGTAAGATAAGACTCTGGCTCGCTATTCTTGTCCGGCGTGGTTACCTCTTGTCAGTGGTGCAGGACAAGGAAAGCTGTCTAGTCGTTCGGATGGAACCAAAACCCAAGGTTCCGTGTGAATGTTAGGGTGCACGTAAAAGATCCCTAGGCAGTTGAAATTCGTTATAAGGGTAGAGTGCCGTTGTCCGGGCAAAATTGCCCTCATAACACACTATATGTGTGGTATTCATTGCCCCAAATGGAGCAGAACAGTAGAAAACTTAATTTCATTTCAATATTTGAATCGCCTTGATTGGGGAAATCCCGTGGATGTTCTTATAGTAGGCTAAGATTAAAATATATACCATCAATGCCATACTTTATAATTGGAAATAATTACCATCTAAATACAGCTATTGCAATGTAACTTTACGCGGGTATATCACTCTGACCTACAAGCGTGTGCCGAGTCGTAGATGGTTGGCATTTAACTAAACACAGCCATGTCCCACTAACGGCGGTCAAAATGAGGAAAGGCGCGGATTCAGTGAGGACGGGGTTGTGGGTGCAGTGGTGCCTCCTTTTATATCGTCTTTCTTGTCTACAGGAAATATATTATGTGGGTACTGCGTGTGTTTGAAGGGGGTGGGTTAATTGGGGACATGTTTTCACTACAATTGAATATATATAGCTTCTCTTGATCGGTGTGAACATGATCTACATTATAATAATACCATACCAATGCCGTCACCAATGTATTAGGATAGTCAATTATTCTGCAAGCAAATTGAAATGAAATAAAATGGGGTTTAACGTCCTACTGTTCCGCTCTTAGTCTGGGCTAATCAAGATGGGCATAGGCTCAGGCGCGGATCCAGGATTTTTTGCAGGGGGTGGGGGTCTAGGTTTGATAATTGTTTAACTAATTGCGCTCAACTGATTAAATTTGGTAAATTAGATTCAATTTGGTTCATTCTGACGTATTTCCGGAAGGTAAATTCCAAAATTACAGGTCTAAATCGCCAATAAATCGCATAAAAAATTTCAAGCCTGAGCAGTGGGGGGGAGGGCGGACCCCCTGCCCCCCCCCCCTCTGGATCCGCGCCTGAGGCTATACGCCATACAGTGCGCTATGAGGGAAATTTTACCCGGGCAGCGCCGTTACGGCCTACTCATATATCGAATTCAAACTGTCAAGGGATCTTTTATGTGCACTCCAATGTGTACACGGGACCTCGTTTTTTCGTCCCATCCGAACGAAAAGACAGATGTCCTTGCCAGGCTCTCCGTCCTACATCACTGACAAGGGGAAACCACGCCGGAAAATCTGATGAACTTTCTCGGCCAATGCATGGATTGAACATCCGACCCCCGGGCTAGAGAGTCAGCGTCTTACCCACATGATCCCCCAATTCTGTATACATAACTTCCACCTGGTATTTAGAGTTGTGGTAATACTATACACTTTCCAAAACATTTCTTGGCTGTCGGAACAGTTAATTACCATGGTTAAGCGGGTAAAATAACCGGGATACAGGTCAATCAATTGGGGTTGGGGGTATTCAAATAAAATTGTGTGTGATTTTCTTTTGATAATATTATGTAAAAATAAAAAATAAAAATCCATACATTCTATAGCTTAAAAAGAAGTCTAATTGTCATAACAGTCTTACTTCTGAGTTATACTAAAGGGGTGGGGGTGGTTGGCGTGTGTGCGCTGTGTCATAAGATTTGTTATTGAGTCAACTGGCGCGGTTTCGATTCCCCGGTTGTACGTGACAATGATTGAATGAATACGGTCGCCTGTCTAACCTCCTGGGTTTTCTCCGGGTCTTCCCACTGTTAAAGTTAAAGACCATCTATAGGGCCTACGCGCAAGCGAATTTTTTAAATAAAATTGAACCATATGCTTATCCCGAAATTACCTAATTTGTGTCCAGTGGACGTTAAATCACATTTCTCTCTATATATAAAAACCACAGAATACCATAGGCTACGCTCGGCCACACTTTGATTTCCATCACCAGGCGCGGATCCGGAGGGGGGTTTTATGCGATTTCATTGGCGATTTAGACCTGTTATTTTGGAATTTACCTTCCGGAAATACGTCAGAATGAACCAAATTGAATCTAATTTACCAAATTATCGGTTGAGCGCAATTAGTTAAGCAATTATGAAACCAGGACCCCCCCCCCTCTGCAAAAAATCCTGGATCCGCACCTGATCACCGCCTTTTGAAACGGTATCCGCCCTCGCTTATGCCCCTGTCTGTGTTATTTCCGCTGAATAATTTGTAGGCCTATTATTGCTATTGCTAGTTCATACACACAAGCATAGAATCGTGTACGCGGCATTAAATAGGTTACGCCATTATGAGTAGGCCTATAATAATCTTCTTAAAACCGAAACTGGACATTGAAGATATAAAGCGACTGGTTTTAAAAGTGTATGGATTAAAAGTTTTATCAGTGGAAAATCTTGACAGCTATGACGATAAAAATTATCACATCGGAGTCGACGAAACTATTAATGGGAACAGTAATATAACCAGAACAGATCGACATGGATACACTTTAAAAATACTCAATACAGTCTCTTCTCAGAAAACTTCTGCAATAGGTCTGTAGGCAATCTCTTCGTTACATCACGTGGCAGACTATTTCCTTATTTCAAGACATGAGATAATCGTAAATTATGTAGTTTCCCACGCATTTTCCCGTGCTACATTGTAAATATTTCATTCATATTATATTTTAAAATGTTATAGCCTATATATCATATATTTGTCCGCCAAAAAATAAATGCAAGGTTTACAGAATTCAATTATAAGTATTTTAAGCGAGTAAACTGAAACCCCGAACAAGTGGTGTAGAAATGTATGGAGCGGAATTACAACTAAATCTAGTATGTACTTGTAGGGAATGTAGTACATATGGAGCAGAATTTCAACTATTAACCTCGTTACTAATATGCTTATACTTAATGCATGTATAACTTAATTTTTACTTTAGCATTATAATTTACCCAAATCCACCCAATAATATCAACTCATATGAAACTAATATATTATATCAATATTTGATGATGTACCATAATTCTTTATTCCAAATTTAATTCAAAATCTTAATGTTTTGTTTCAATATGCCCCTTAAAATGGGATTGCCATGATATTAATTTGATAAAAGTTGAAATAATAGTAGAATTGGTAAGATTATATAACCGATTTCTACTTTAAATACATAGCCTATTGCGGGTCACAGTGGTTAAATTGGTAAGACACTGGCTCGCTAACATGGAGGTCGCATACTTGATTCCGACATTGGCCAAGAACATTCATCCAGATTTTCCAGCGTGGTTTCCTCTTGTCAGTGATACAGGATCTGACAAGGACAGCTGTCTAGTCATTTGGAAGGGCCTATCTATGCCCATCTTGTTTAGCCCAGTTTAGGAGTAGTACAGTAGGACGTTAAACTCCATTTCATTTCATTTCACATAGACTATTGGTTATTTACACCAATTCAAATCACAAAAAGTCACAATAATACACAGTTTTAATTTTTTTTGGTTTAAAATTGTATTTTGTTTTAATTCCATTATTACATGTATCTTTAATGTACTGTCATTTTTTGTCCCCCGCCTATTGATTGGTCGACACTCTGGAGCTTGACAACTTTGATTCTAATTAAGTGATAGTGATATTTTATTACATCAATCAATACCTTATTTAACGAAGTTTGATGCTCACCATTTTCTGCTCAGGCAAAATAGAGGACTCAATCTGATTGGTCGAAAGTTCTCAGCACAATAACCTCCTTTATGTGAGGCAAAGGGGAGAGAGAGTGAGAGAAATGGGGTTTAACGTCCACTAGCCACAAACTAGGTCATTTCGGGACTAACATATGGTTTTAATTGTATTTCAATAATTCGCATGCATGTAGGGATCTTTAGCAGTGGGAGGAAACCAGCGTACCCGTAGTAAACCCATGAGGCTGGACAGGCGACCCTACTCCTTGCCACGTACAACCGGTATTCGAAACCAGGCCAGTTGACTCAATGGCAGGCCGTATGATACAGCGTGCACACGCTAACCATTCGGCCATCCAACCCACCTCTATGTGAGGCAGGATGTTCAAACTTGGTGTACATGTAGGTAATAACCTTGACAGAGTTTGATCATGCAATAAGTAGTTTGATTGGTCAAGACTTTGTAACATAACAACTCTGCTTTAAATTGAATGTTTCAACTTGATATAAATGTCCATTTATAGGTAAATGAGTTCAATGATTAAAATTTTCCGCTGTCCAACAATAATTTCCCTTGTATTAGCCCAGTCGCAGCAAAAACAGTATGATATTGAATAAAATGCATTTTATCATTATTTTCAATAATATTCAGATATTCAACATGCTATGATAGATGAAGTATCAAGAATAGGAATAAAAACACCCAAACCCCAACCTAATCTAAAGGGAGATAACTGGTCAATGGAATTATTAAAATCAGAAGGTAAGTATATAGGTTTGGTCAATTTTTATCCAAACGATGGTGGGTAAATTCTGCTCCTGCCTTTAAATGCAGCAACAGTTTATTGTAGTCAATGTCCATTTTAAATTTGAATTGAAATGAAATGAAATGAGGTTTAATGTCCTACTCTTTTGCACCTAACCTGGGCTAATGGAAGACGGGCATAGGCCATACAGTGTGCGATGAAGGAAATTTTGCCCGGGCAGCGGTGCCATGGCCTACTCTTATATGGAATTCCAACTGCCAAGGGATCTTTTACATGCACTCCAATGTGTACACAGGACCTTGTTTTTTCGTCCCATCTCAAAGACTAGGCAGCTGTCCTTGTCAGGCCCTCCTTCTGCATCACTGACAAGGGAAAATCACGCCGGAAAATCGAGATGAACTTTCTCTGCCATTGATTATAGCTGTATTGTCTGATAATGATATTAGTAGCTTGTATTGTTCGAGTAGTACAGATTGTAATAATGACTTTAAAACTAGATTTTCAACATTTTTTTAAGGACTACAAAGGGGGGGGGGGGGTAGTTGAGAGAAGCAGCTGTCAAAAGCTCGTGCAGGTTGAGAGTAACTAACAACTCTTCCAATTAAATTAAAATCTGATATGTATGTACTCAGAAAGAAATCTAAGACATATGACTGTATGAGAGATAGGGTTTAACAGGTAATTCAAGTTACATTATGGGAGATAAGATAAAGAGATGGCAGTTCTCACTATAATAGTTAAAAACTAGATAGTGTAAAGATAATTTGCTGAAAATTTCAAATTGATCCACTATTAGCCGAGAAAAAAGCGTTTGAAATATTCACATAGCCGGGGTCATCATTACTCAAATCATTAATATAAACAGCATAGTCTCGATTATCCACTTGATTGATTAAATTATCAACGGCCATTAAGCGGCATATAAGAACTTAATCCGCTAACATCGAAGGCTAGCCTTGACATAAAGAGTTTATTATGGTCTGGATATGTTAATTATTGTCTAATTGATTATTTAGATAACATCTCAGGCTTAAAGAAAGACCTGTAATAAGCAGATTTTGCTCTTGCATAATGCTATTTTAAGGGACTAACATGGTTCAATTTGATTTGGTTTCAATAATTGCTAGTGCGTAGGAGTCTTTACCACTGGAAAGAAACCGGTGGAGCGGGAGAAATCCCATGAGGTTGGACAGGTGACCCTACTCCGTGCAACGTACAAGTTGGGGATTGAACCACACCAGTTGACGCAATGACAAACCTTATGATCAAAAGTGAGTTAACCATTCAGCCACCCAATCCCCCAGACCAAGATGAAGTGATCAAAATGTCAAGCACTGTAACTTTGATTAGACTTTTTGTGTGTGTATTTTGGGAATTCCTCCTTCAAGTCTTGCTCGCTAACCATGGCGCGAATTCGGTCCTGTTGATAGCAGAGAAACTTCCCTGGGATTTTTTCGGGTTTGATTTCCCATTGTCAGAGTTGCATGATTTAGGGCCTGGAAAGAATGGGAAGAGAAACTGAAATCCGTGTACATATAAGTGTGATGTTAAAGACACATTGACAGGTGGAATTCAAAGTTAATAAAAGTAGGCTGTAGTAAAATGAAATGAAATGGGGTTTAACATCTTACTGCTCTTCTAATAAAGGCGGGTATACACTATACAGTGTGCTATGAGGGAATTTTTGCCCGGGCAGTGGTGCTATGGCCTACTCTTATATCGAATTCCAACTGCCAAGGGATCTTTTACTTGCACGTCAATGTGTACATGGGACCTCAAGTTTTTTCATCCCATCCGAATGACTAGACAGCTGTCCTTGTCAGGCCCTCCATCCTCCATCACTGACACGGAGAAACCAGACCGGAAACTTGGCTTCAGTACCGCTGTCCAGGCAAAATGGGAAGCGTATGGCATATGGCTGTCTCCATTAGCTCCGTTGATGCAGATAAGTAGAACACTTAACCCTATTTTCATTTCCTTTTGTATTTTTGACATTTCATTTTATATTTAAGCCATTTCATTTTGTATTTAAGCCATTTCATTTTGTATTTAAGCCATTTAAAGTGAAGAAAGACTGGTAGATACGAGTGAAACAAGAGCTCTTTGTCAATTATTTTTTGTTTTTTTCAGATGGTGGTAACAACTGGTTTTTAGTACGACTGTTCAACTATTTACCCGGTACGTTGCTGCAGTCGGTTCCTGTAAGTATGGATCTCTGTTACCAGATTGGTGATTGTGCTGGAAAAATGGATGTAGCACTAAAGGTATTGTAATATTTGTCACTTACTATGATGAACTACCAAACACTTGTAAACGAGCTGTAGTAGCAACATGTTGTATGTGTGGTGGCTGTATGATAAGTGACGCTTTTAGTGTCAGCAGGGGCGGATCGGGGTAGAGACTGTGCATGTTATATTATACAGTCAACTAGCATGGTTTTCGATTCCCTGGTTCCCTGGCGGAGGGTCACATTATAGATAATCCAACACAAGTGTATTTTAATTGGGAGCTACGTTTCTATCGAGTTATAGATTTCGCTCTTTTAATAAGAGGGGGGGGGGCTCTAGCTCTTGATTCCCTGCTTTAATTTTTACATCTTGCTAGGGAAGACGTAAAGGTTGTGTTGAAAAACTGTGATTTCAATTTGTCTCAGAAATGTAGTTTAAAGAAGCTAAATCTCTAATATTTGAGACCTAGAAATTGCTGCAAATGGGTCGCAACGCATATAAAAATATAATATGAAAGTATACAAACTGATTTTCTTTCAATCGTTTTCGTTTGTACTCTAATTTCAAATTAGTTATGTTCGGCGAAATACGCCAGAAGTTTCAATCAAGTGGCTATTTCGAGTGTCTGGTTATTCCAGTCGACATATGCCGTTTGATTTGGTGCAATGTTTCTAGCCTCCTTCCTCAAGTCTCTTGCTAGAACTGGGTCTGAAACGCATTATGGTATAAGATTCGTGTACCAATGGTAAAATGTTTATTTTGTTTTAAATATTGGATATCAAAAGCCCATCTTTTCCCGGTAAAATGATAACATCAGTGTTGATTTAAATTGACAAATAATTTGTGTTTTGAATGCCGAAGACTTTGGACGATATTGAGTTAGAGACATAGCTATTTTAACATGGAAAATAATTAGAAATGTCAACTTTCAATTTATGTAACACAAATAATTTGGGCTGACTGTTGCATTTCATATTGAAGGAATAGTGAAGTAGCTATATATAAATATAGTTATATAGTTTGGTGAATTGTGCACTTGATTGTTACGTTCTCAATAATTATCCTAAGTGTAAATTTTTTATCTGTGAATATAACAAAATGAGGATTGTGAATATATAAAAGTGCGAGTGAGAGAGAAATGGATTTTAACGTCCATTCGACACAAACCAGGTAATTTCGGGACTAATACATGGTTCAATTTTATTTCAATAATTTGCTTGCCCTTAGGGATCTTAGGCCTACTGGAGGACCCGGAGAAAACCCACAAGGTTGGACAGGCAACCCTTCTCCTTGTCACATACAACCAGGGAATCGAAACCACACTAGTGCAGATTTTTTCTGGGTTCTTTGGTTTCCTACTACTGCATAAAACCTCTATGCACAGTTCTGAAATGACCTAGTTTACGTTTGTGTTGAGTGGAGGTTCACTCCCCTCTCTCTCTCTCTCTCTCTCTCTCTCTCTCTCCTTCCTTTGAGGTGGGGGGGGGGCTATTTTAAAGAGCCTAAGACTCCACCAATTACGATCAACATGAAGCATACTTGTTCTTTGGACAATTGGGCATTGATTACAGACTTTGATTTTTGATAGATAAGATTACAAAAGCATACAACTTAAAAATGTACATAACTAAAAAAAAACATAGTAGAAAAGTAATAAAAATAGCATAATATACATGTGTAGATGACATCACAATTCCAATATGGCTGCGATGATGTCAAACTCAATTCCTGGTTCCTATAGTAGGCTTGTATTTGTTTTATGTGCTTGTGCTCCTAACTGTAGAACCTGTCTGCTCTCCTGGAACAGGGATTCATCTATGATTAATGTTCTTTTATTAATTGTAGAATGTTAGCAGACCTAATGGTTGGGAATGTGAATTTAGTCACTGGAGTATGGAAGTAATACCTGAATTATTACAACATTTACATCATATTAAAGATGGTGATGATAGACATTTACTACAAACAGTTATACAAGAATTTGATGCAAGCGTTTTGTCCTGTTACGAAAAATTTCAAAAAGGTTGGAGCATCTATTTTAAATCAATTGCTAGTTATACGTACTGTTATGACACTGTTAAAATGCCTTTCGAAAAGGTTCCATATAGTGAACCAAACTGACCATAGATGTGAGCTCGGGCAAGTGGATGGGGCATCTAGATGGAGACTAATAAATGAAATGTTTAGTTTTTTCCCTTTATGATGCCCAAGGTTAGTCCATCCCCCCTCCCATGAACCCTTTCAGCTCTATAAATACGGTATGAAATTCCATGCACTGTGATTTTCAATTATTTCAGAGTTATTCCCCTTGGTTATAAAATCTTTTTAGCACTGTGGAGGTTTTAATTATGATCTGAACTTTCTGAAATTTACATGGGTTATCTATCCTATTGCAATGAAGATCGTTATTGGTTTTCAACAATTTCTGATTACAATTCTGCATGTTTTATAAATCTTGAAAGTTTTTAGAAATTTTAAACGTGAGCGTCAATATTTCTACTGTAGGGGCCTACTTGTAATTATTCCCACACTGCCATCATTTAAGTGTGGGCATATTATGTTTTACAAATATTTCGTTTTCTTTCACAGGTTTTATTCATGGTGACATGAATGATGCCAACATTATTGTAACTTCAAACACGGTCTTCAACAATAACAAAAACAGCACAGGTGTGCCGGATTATAAGTTTGAAGCGATAATTGATTTCGGTGACTTCTCCTATTCTTTGTATATTTTCGAAGCTGCCATTACGATGATCTATACAGTTTTATTAACAAAAGATTTTGATATAGTGAATGCACCAGGGAAAATCTTGTCAGGGTATATAAAACATATAACCCTTTCTGACGCAGAACTACGTTTTTTAAAACTTTGTATGTGCGCTCGATTGGCTCAAAGTATTGTAAGGGGAGCACTCAGCAGTCAAAATGACGCTGATAATACCTATACACAGAATACAAGTATCACGGGTTGGAAAGCACTGAAAAAACTATGGCCTGTTTCTAATGAAGAAATCCTAAAAAAATGGCTGATGGTGTAGACACAGTGGCGTGCACAGAGGTTTTGAGAGAGAGAAATGGGGTCTAACATCCACATGACACAAACTAGGTCATTTCGGGACTAAGATAATAGTTCAATTTTATTTCAGTAATTCATTTGCACATATCTAAGGGTCTTTAGCATCGTGAGAAAACTGGAGGAATCGAAGAAAACCCACAAGGTTAGACAGGCAACCCTATTCATTGTCACGTACAAGCGGGGTATTGATACCTAACCACTTTACTTAATAACAGACATTATGATCTAAAGCACATATTTTAACTAATTTGGCCACACAACTTCAGCTGTCCAGGGACAACGCCCTTTAATAGCCTGCCATCAAGAAATGGATAATCAAGATATGTTTTTTTTTATCGTACTTACTTTAGTAATGATGATAAGGCTAGGTCCAAATTCCAATGCTAAATTATTGGTTCAATGTGGATCAATTTGACTGTAATTGTCAGCAAATTCCCTTTACATTATCTAGTTTTTTAACTATCATAGTGAGAGCTGCCAGTTCTTTATCTAAACTCCATGTGTCTTTAATTTCAATTTCACTCTTTGATTGTATGCCCATCCTTCACTTTCTGCCCCCCTCTGCTTCCGCACGCTAATGTAAATTTTCCTGCCGCACGCTACTGTAAATTTGAACCAGATGTGAGAGTCTAGTTATCCAATATCATGACCTCTCATGATTTAATTGTATCTCAACATAAATTCATAATGCACACAATTTATGGTAAATAAAAAAAAAAGTTAGTTGTAATGCGCCTGATCATCATTATAATGATAAGTGTGTATTAAAATTTATTTGATTTTTAAATCTCATGTTAAAATCATTTATATCCAATGGGTGGAAGGTATTTGCCCGGACAGAACGGGTGGACCCCTGTTTATCAACCCAGCAACCACTTTGGAGTTTTTTAAACCATAATGGGTCATTTTTCGGGCCGAAGTGATAAGAATTGGCCGTTAAACTCCACTTCATTTCTCCATCAATGAATAGGACACAAGAAGTAAAACGATAACTATCCTTGTCCTTTCAAAGAATAAAATTCATATTCTGTGAATTGAAAGAAAAATACGAAAACTTACTTTCAATTTCACCCTGTTAGATTCGCGGAAGAAAATTTAAGGTGTGGAATTGGTATACATGTACTGTATTCTTTGATGATTGGGATTTGGTCTTCATTTGGTTTTATCATGGGCCGTCTTATATACGGTCCATGGTTTAATTGGAGAGAAAGAATCTGGATCCGATTCCACGAAAAATCTTCAATCTCTTTATCCATTCTTGTACCAAAATAACGGAATCAAGGTAACATATTTCGTATAATATTTGAGCGAGTATTAATCCATTTCCATCGCATATAGTATAATACAAAATGATTGGTACTTAAAGTGCCAATCCCGATAACTTTTTGGGGAATAAAACTGCTTAATTTTGTATTAAAATCCATAACCTACGGCCCACCTACTAACCCGATATTTGTGATACGCTTGTAAATAACTTAAACCCGACAGTCTTCATCTGGAAATGGAGAACGTTTTATTATACAGTATCTAGATAAAACCAGACTTTGTTCTATAAAAATAATATGTAGATGAAATTTACCTTTTGTTATCAAGTACAGGGCATGGGTCATTCACTGTATAGACCTCTCAAGAAACATTAATCGATTATCAGGTCACCCAATGAAAGAATTGACCCGAAATCTTAAAAGTTTTACGTGTCAGGATAAGCAGTGTTGACATTCACGTCCAAACGACTCAATATTTTGAGATGAAGTTTTGAGACAAGGTAAATACACCATGCCACTATATTTTGGTCCATAAATTTCATAAATACTCAGCCTCTAGTGTAAGTCACCAGACACTGGATTTGGTAATAACCTCTGAACTTTAAATTTTTGAAATTTAAATAAATCGGAATCTTTTGTTTACAGTAGATACGATTTATATTTCATTGAATAATAGTTGGAATTCATTGTATATATCTGTAACTGTCCTTTGTTTAGAAATCCTAAAAGTACTTTACCTATTACCTGTACATATATTACATGTATATTACTAGAAGCATAAAGGACCCCCCTCTGGATCCGCGCCTGCATTTCGTCCTATTACATTGACTTGAACTAGGTAACACCTCCCCAGTGACTGCATGGATGTCAGTCGATTGACAACTGGGCGTAGAAAGTTTGAAGTTTCATCTGGACGTTGGAACCTGGCAGTCTTTGGTTCCAAACTGTTCGGCAATTGTGACCCCCCGCCCACAACCTTTTCGGAAATGAGAGTTAATGCCCCACGAACTTGAATAGACTAGGCTAATGAAGACGGCCACACAGTTTTCCCGGGGTGCGAGTTTCAACTATGTATTGTTTAATGGCCGAGAGCTAGACATTAAGTAATATATTGTAACAGCAATATAATTTATTACGCAATGTCGTAAACTCGAGGCCATTAAACATCTTAAAATACTGACACTCCGCAAGAGATTTTACAGTGAAATACGTCACACTAGTCCACTATTTCACTGGTATGAATAAAGTACTAAAGGGTGACGTCACATCGGTATTTTAACAGGGATTAATTTAGCTGCATCAGCATAGGTGACTTACTGGGTCAAGGTTCATAGTGATTATCCATTTAGAATCACGAGAGGTTACTGGTGTGTAGGATCGATCAGCTCGTGATCCTTTTATCTTCTGACTAGGAATTACAGATAAATTGATTTTGTTTTATTATTCAATCCACATAATTTATAAATAATATGTGCAAATAATTTTGGCATTTACACACATATCTAATATTAATTTGTACATATCACATTTTAAACATTATCCTCCTCTAATTCACCAATAAATAACAGTGTCCTGGAAACATTTCTGCCAGCTTTTTTTTTTTAGCAATTCCATTCCTTGCAATTTCAGACTTTCATTGCTGTGTCTATATTCAACCGCCATTTTCTGCTTCTTTTGTAACGTCATTCATGAACGTTTGTCAGACGTAATTGTCCTAGTTATAAAATAACACATTAACACATTCAGTAAAACAGTTTCACACCTTTGACATTATCTATTATCATGTAGGTCTATTATAAGCATCTTTGAAGTTTACGCAATTTATGACGATATTTATCAAATTGCACAGAGGTCAACGGGAACACGTTTCATGGAAGGGGAATCTACACAAAAAGTAAAATTAAAAGTAAGTTTTTGAAATTTGAAATTAATGTTGTTCAGGCTGCACTAGATTTAATTAGAGTAAAACGTTTGTTCTTTTTTATCACATCATTTCTGATACCCCGGAGCATACTAAACTTAGCTCCACTTGAGAAAGACACCACGCTAGTTAACCGAGATCTTCAGTCCTAAATCACTAAGCATAACTCACGAATTTTGTTAAGTATTTAGTCTGCTTCCATTCAATAAAATTGAAAAAGTTTATTTTAATTAGTATCTGTGTATATGATTGATGTGAAGCGGAGTAGAATGGCATACAGTATACTGGGTTTTTTTTATATGGCGGCCATCTGGAGCAGAGGTATATTCTCGAAGTATGAAGTAGAGGAATCTATGTCTGCAAACTTGAGGGCAGACTATGATTGGGTTGGACCCAAACATCACCAAGCCACTGTCAAGCAACGAATTTGACAAACGTGTCATAAAAGAAAAAGTAGATTTGAGTGCATGGGATTTATCAGCTGGTTATAGAAATAACCCCTACATACAATAATAATCTGATTACCATGCACGTATGCATTATTTTCGGGGGTTTGAGATTCGATCCTGTAACCAGGACAACCAACCATTTATTGGAGGCTTAAAAATCGTTCATAGTCTTGGATATCATTGAAAATTATTATGAGATTGACAATCTAGAATTTTATAATGGTACATACACACTGTAATTATGTCACAATAGTCTCAAATAATGCTGAATTTACCGATCTAAAGCATAATATATAACTTCAGACAGTGATGGAAATAAGTTCATACTAGACAACCACCCTGCTTCTGGTACGTTCAAAGATTGATCTTCCTGCGTAGAAAATGTTTCGTTGATCTCTTCATCTTCCTGATTAAAACCTTGTCGGTCATCAGATGAAACCAAAAGAGAAGTAGTCTCACTGTTTTCTATAACCTCAAAGTTAAATGGCGAAGAACCTACTCTAGATGCGAGACTCAATGATTCTGAAGGATGGGAACTTTGAACCCAATCAAACGTCGTTCCCCTGTTTTCTCCACCCTCGAAGTTCTTTCGAAACTCCCTGGACAATATAGATGCATTTGCTGCCATCTCCGATGTTCCGTTACTTTGTTCATCACCAAATGTATTACTGTATGGCGTTGATTCATTGTCTCCTATTCTAACAGCGTCGCCATTCGGTCCATCAGCTATTCTGATTTCATATCCTAATCTACCCATTCTTGAAAATCCTGTAGGGTCCATGGTAGACGTTGTGCTGGGTCCAGATATATTTACGTCGTTTTCAAGTGTCTGACTGTTTGATACACCACGATTTCTACTAAAATCAGTTGCATCCGCCATGCCGAAAATTCTGTGTTCATTTCGTATCCTACCTCTTTCAGACACACCTGTGGGATCCACAGTTGAACTTGTACTGGTAGATTCTCTAGAGGAAAGGTCATTAGTATTGGTATCGTATAATATTTTGGCGAAATTCGAAGCTGTTTGTGAATCAACTGTAGCTGAAGACACATCAGTGTTTTCGCGAACCTCGAAGTTCATTCGATATTCACTGGACAATACCGGTGCATTTGCTTCGCTCGCTGATGTTTCCTTACTTTGTTCATCGCCAAAAAGATTACTATGCGTCGTTGATTCATTTTCTCTTATTCTATCATCGTCGCCATTCTGTCCATCGGCTATATCGGTTATTCTGATTTCCATTCCTAATCTACCCCTTCTTGACAAACCTGTAGGTTCCACGGTGGATGTTGTGCTGAGTCCGGATATAATTGGATCGTTACCAAGGGCCTGGTAGTTTGACACAACACGATTTCTACTAAAATCAGTTGCTGTAGAATCGTGTTCGTCAACTATACAACTGAATGTTGGTGAGTCATCAGTCCCACCATCAGCCATGCCCGAAAGTCTTAGTTCATTTCTTAATCTACCTCTTTCAGACAAACCTGTAGGATCCACAGTTGATGTTGTACTAGCAGATATTCGAGATGAATAGTCGTCAGTATTCGTGTCGTTTGGTATTTCGGCGGAATTCGAAGCTATTTGCGATTCAACTGTTGCAAAAGACACACCAGTGCCATACAGTCTTCTGTTAATGACTTCTCGGTCGTCCTGTATATCTGTTGTTGTGGAAGTGTTGAAAGTGTCAGTATCATTGTTAGTGTCCTGTGATGAGGAGGAAGTCTTAACCAAGTTACTGGACAAACTGTTTGGAAAACCCAGGGTTGAAAACATTTCACTGTCATACATCGCCCTATGAATTGCGACTCTGGTGGTAAATGACACGTCGTTATTGTTGGCAGTGGTCTGTGAAACATCAACTTCATTTCTTGGTGGAATTTCAAGCTGTGTTGTTGGGGTATTAGTTTGTATCGGTGACCCCACAACCTTACTTCTTGGGCCGTTCAGCAGATCAATCGTTGAGGCATAGCTGGAAGTGTTGATTGAATGAGCTGTTGATGAAGGCTGTGCTACATTATTCATACCTCGATTAATAGCATCTATGTAATTATTGGGTAATTCTTGATTCTTGTGGAAAAGTGCAACTTCACGGCTCGGTTCGTTCTGTAGATCAATCGTAGAGGAAGTGTTTAAAGCGTCACGTGTAGAATCAACGGTACCTGGAGCAAATGAAGTAAAATGACCACCATTTCCATTCCTCCCCACACAACTGGTATTGTTAGGATTATTTGGTATTTCCTGGATGTCTCTGTGCTGTAAATTTGCTTTCGGCGGTGGGCAGGCTGTGTTTCTGGTAGTTGTTGGAGAAGACACATTCTCCCTAGTATCACCAGAATTATCTTTATCTAAACTCAACTGTGACTGATTGGTATTATTTTCGGGTATCGGATCTGTTATTTCTGAATCGGGATTTAAGAATGGTTTTTCCTCATGTTCTGGATATGCATCATGCTGCTGCTTTAACTCTTCTGTTATCTGTTGAATGAGCCAGTCAGAATTGATGTTTTTCTTCTTATCTTCGGTATCTACAACACTACATTGTCCCCTAGTTTGAAAACAATTATCTTCCCGTTGCCTATCTCCTTTTGAATCATGAATAAGTTCTGGGTTCCTAAGCCCGGATTTTACCAGTTCCTTCACATAACCTGATTTATCAAAATTCGTGTTATCCCTTGACACATCTGTACTCATTTCTACTGCCCCATTATCAGAAATTTGACTGTTCTTATTATCCTCTTGCCTGTTTCCTTTTGAATTATGTATAAGTTCTGGATTCTTAATCGCGGATCTTACCAGCTCCTTTACATAACCTGATTTTTCCAAACTTATGTTATCCCGTGACAGATCTGTACCTGTTTGTACTGATCCATTATCAGAATTTTGATTGTTGTTTATGGGTAGGTTATCAACGGGATTCGTGGTTCTTAATTCTACCGAAGAATTCTGGATTGATTTTTGGATTTTGTTTTGTTTGGAATAGGAATCAAGTTTTTGTCGTTGGATCTCAACATCAGTCCTTGGGGTAACTAATTTGTTATCGACAGAGCAATTACTATCAGTAATATTATCTGCTTGTGATGGTGGGCTTTCTGGTGCAACGTTGAAATTGTTGAGTCGGTTATTTGACACAGCAGTATCATGACTGACTTGAATATTAGGTGAACTGAGATCGTTCAAGTTCTCTTGATAGTTGAAATCACCTGATCCATTTGTTCTTCTGATTTCAAGGCTTGGTGTCCTGTCATGTATATCCACATGTTCACTATTCCTCGTTGTTTGACTTTTATTTACACATGAATTGATTTCGGGTACGTTATCAGAGTCATTCCTATTTTCTGTACGACTGTTTCGTTGAGTGGCACCAATTTTCTGTTCGTCTCTGGGTCTTCTGTATCCATTAGGGTTTACATCGCTGTTTCTTGTTGGATTATAGGGAGACTCATTAGTAAACCCAACGGCACCTCGGCCACGTCCATTATTACTAAAATACCTGTCCTCATTCCCCCTTCTTTGATTAAACGAAGGACTAACGGTTGGATGGTTTGATGCGCTTGTTCTTCTATCACTCCCTGTAATAACAACAGAACAAGAATTGAGAATGAGAAACATGTTTGGATATATCCACAAATAGCCTTATACAATTACTGCACCCATATTTAAGGATTACTGCATCCATATTTATTTGATCAGGAGTAGCATCCAGGGTATACATATGAAATAAGAAGGATTGAACACAAATAGCAAACAGTTCAACATAGCTGACGATATGATGTAATCCAGCAGGCGCGGGTCCACACCCCCCCTCCCCCCCCCCCCCCGCTCAGCTACATAAAAAAAATAATGCCTTGCATCAATGAAATTACATCACAAAGTGATCCTACATAAGTATAAAAATGATTTCTCTGTTTAAAAGGCTCAATTTGTATGTATGCCTATGTAATTTAGAGACGATGGTGGCAGATTTCCGTAACAGAAACCTGGTAAACCCCTTCCTGCAAAAATTCCTGGATCCGCCCCTGTCCAGCTTCAAATACGGTGTATATAGCATGCTATAAAAAGATAGTTTACGGCCGATAGTTCAACGTCACCCGGGCTAATGAAGACGTGTATGCTCCATCTAATGGGAATTTATAACAAGAGCTCGCCACATATTTCCTTCTGGAAATAAAATCCAAAAATTTCTTTTTCTTTTGAAGTAATAGAAAAAATAAATAAAGGTGTTTTAAGTGTACATATCTGGATAAAAGATTTTTTCCTATTCCATATAGAATTGTGTATATACAATGATTAAAATGCAGCATACTGCACGGACCAGTTCGATTTGTGTAAACATTACGCGACCAATGATCGACGCCATGTGATGTGACCTGGATTGAGTGACAGCCTATAATAATAAAAGAAGTTTATTCAACAATAAACGTCCACATGCATGCACATTAATCCTAGAAGTGCTCCTATTTATTCTTATGCCGTGAAGTAACCAGAATGCCTCGCGCGTAGTTTGTGAAGATATTAGAGAATCCCGCCATTTTATTAAAGCCCAAGCAATTATAGGCTACCATGCTGTAATTTTTTGGAGCCTATAGCTATATCTTTAGAAAATTATGTAAACCTCTCATTATTTTTAGATTTAATGTGGACTGTCGGAAAGTTGTTAAATGAGTTCCAAATTGAAGGTGAGGTAGGGTGGAGAGGAAGCAAAGGTTTTGTGTCCTCTGTGTTCGTCGTCGTTCCGGAATACAGAGAAATAAATAAGAAAATATTATTAAGTACCAGGCTGCTTACCTCCATCTTCCATATCCCACCAGTTTAGTAGGTCTATGATTTGATACCGTCCTAATTTTGATAGAGCTTCTTTTAAATGAATAAACCAGTTTTGACATTTGGATAATTTGATTAACAAATCAGTATTAACGTGCTCTTCGGATTCTCTCTCTAATTGTTTGGTATACTTTTCCTGAAAATCATTATGTACATTTGATAAAAAAAAAAAAAGCCCGACGATGCTATATTTATACAGTCCAGCTGGTGGGTAGAGTTTAAGTTTGATGTGCCAGCGTTTTTGATTGCCCAGCAGTACAGTTTGGTACACCTTTCCGGAACATTATACCGGTAATAGCATATAGTCAGAAAAATATCTACCAATCCTAAACCCATACGGTCCAGGTGATGGTTGGGCGTTTAGTATGAGTGCCAGTGTTTTTGACTGCCAAGTACCTTTTATGAAAATTATAATACTAATTTGGTCATAAAAAAATAGTCTGACATGCTATACGCATACTGTCCAGCGCAGGGGCGGATAGAGCCATCGGGTCAAAGGGTCCGTCGGACAAAAAATGAAACAAATAATTTTGTCCAATTCGTTTATAAAAAACCTTTTTTTTCTGCCGAACATTATCTGATTCACCCGACACTGTCAGTAAATAAGGGGCCGCTTCGACATGGAATCCGGACCGGTTCCCGGTCCCAATCCGCTCCTGGTCCAGCGGTTGGGTAGGGTTTGAGTATGATGTGTCAGCGTTTTTGAATCCCTAGTTACATACAGTTTTGAATAGCCTACCTTTCCGGAAATTTATACCATTTGGCCAGAAACACTCTCGCAATAAGAGGCCCTATATAGGCTACTATACGGTTCTGTTAATGGGTGAACATTATCTGATTCACCCGACACTGTCAGTAAATAAGGGGCCGCTTCGACATGGAATCCGGACCGGTTCCCAGTCCCAATCCGCTCCTGGTCCAGCGGTTGGGTAGGGTTTGAGTATGATGTGTCAGCGTTTTTGAATCCCTAGTTACATACAGTTTTGAATAGCCTACCTTTCCGGAAATTATACCATTTGGCCAGAAACAGTCTCGCAATAAGAGGCCCTATATAGGCTACTATACGGTTCTGATAATGGGTGGGGATTAGTATGACATGTTACGTTTTGGATTGTCACGCAGCATAATAAGGATGCCCAGTCTGTTGAACCTAGTAAAAAAATGTGATGTATTCCCACGAAGGCGCAGTAACAGAACATGACCAAAATTAATCTCTTCCGCTACGGCGCAGATGGTGTGTTCCCAATTTGCCGGCAGACTGTTAATCCTTTAATTGAAGTTTTAAAAGTCACCCAGTCACTAGTGTTTAGCGTTAATGAGCTCTTAATCCCTCTTAATAAAATTTAATGATATTTTGAACACAGTTCATATCGGCGTTATGCCTATAAACATGAATTCAATTCACTATATTACTATAATTAGATAGTCGATCTGTGTCGAAATTATATTTATTTTAAAATGGCAAACTTTCAGGTTAATATTCGCTTTATCTCCATTCTCCAATAATCGAAGTGGCCGAAATTTAATACACCAAGAATGGTGTCCTTACAGCTAATGGTGACCGGTTTCTGCTTTTTTCGAACAGAAATACATGAATGTGCATATTAACATCAGATGAAAATCTACGATATTTACCGATTTCGAGACAGCAGCACAAAATGTCGCAAAGATTGTATTTAATTCTGATGTTAAAGGGTGCATGTTTCATTTGTTAAAATCGATACATTTTTATATGTGTGAATTATTTAATGTTATTCAATAAAAGTTAAATTTGTTAAAATTAATACAATTAAATTCATTAAAAAGATATGGACTATAGTTTATACTACCATTGTTCTGGGATTAACTCTGGATTAGTGCCAAAATTTGACATCAAAGCCTGCCGGCAAAGTGGGAACACCCCGTTACATTGGGGATTATGGAAGTGTAAATTCTTATCATAACATTCTATAACACCATTGTTACGTTTTTAATCCATTTTAATCCCCAGGAGCAGGATTCCCGCTTAGTTGTCGAAAAGGGGTACACGAAAACGACATCTTGTAATCCGTTACGGTCAATAACTGCGCCTTCGTGGGAATAGACCCAAAATATTAGGAAATCAGGAATGATTCGTAAATAGACTAACTGTCAGAATACGACATATCCTATTTATAAATATTTACTGGCCTACCATTAGACTACCTACCATGTCAGAGTCGCTGAGACATGTTAAGTAAGGTAAAATCTCCTTGGTAGGGATTTGTTTAATAAGATCTGGTAGCTTAGCTCGGACATCTTCCCAATATTTATCACTTGTACGGAAATACGCATCAGCCATTTTGTCAACTTTCACTTTCTATTGGGAAAACCCATTAACTTTGTCAATAATGCACTTTCGTACACCAAGTACTTCCCGTGGTCGCAGAGACATGCAATTTACTATTAAAGAGACCCTCAATGTGCGATGTGGTCCGGTGCATTTTAATAGACTACTAACACAGAGACCATCACGGTGCCACGGTCTAATTTAATGCATTAAAAATGTACGATAGAGCCTTTGTCCCTCGCATTAAAACTGATTAAAAGATCGATCATTGATTCTTTGTGGGACATTGTGCGACCATCAAGATACTGGGCTCATGCGTTCAAACTGTTAAAGAGGCCATCAAGGTACAACTCTTAAACTGATATTACCGGTAGGCCCCACTGAGTACCGTTGAATCGGGCGTTGACATTTTTTTTTTTTTTTTTTTTAGCAAATATCAGGAACGAAACGTCCGATTGTTGAGCCAAGGCTCTGTCATTGAGCTACCGCCACTCGTTATATTCGTAACAGTTACCTAATAATGTGACGAAATTTATTAATTATTATACAGTGTAAAATCTTGCTTTATGTAGGCTACTCAGCAAGTGTCTTGATATTCGAGTCTAATAGTATACACGTATGCGAGACTGCTGATGTCCATATATTTCTATGGTTATAATTATGCAATGACATATAGACGCCATTAGTTACGTGATAGGAAAATAAAAGGTGTTCAAAATCTAAAGTTATTGACCGATTCGACTGTAATTTTGTGTGGCCCCCCATTAACACATTTCATTTAGCCGTGGGGAAGGGAGATACCTCTTTATAACTTTGTAGGAATCAGACCACGGCTATTATCATTTGTTGTAACATATCCCCGAAGTGAATGCCATATCAACAATGTTAGCAAAGCAGCAGCTATTTCAGCTCTGAATTTGGTCTCATTACACTAATCACGGGTCTAATCCAATATTTTAATGTTAATTATTTCAATGTATAGACCCTTGCGATTCCCACCATCGCACTATCTATAAGTATTAGATAAGATTTGATTTTACTGTATCAATTCTGTATCCAAACATACTGAATTTTGTAAAAAAAAAAAAAAAAAAAAAAAAGCCCAAAATATATATAAAAAGATAGGCTGGCACTGCCAGGCAGGATATGCCCACATTTTTGAGAGATGGATAGAGAACAAGCAATACCGAAAGTGATTTTTCCCACATCATTAAGTTAGAATTTGATATGTGCAAATATCGAAATGAATTAAGATCTTTGGGTTATAAAGGTTCATTTCAGTAGGCTTCAAATTCGACTGGGGATCGTGTTGCTAAGTGGGTAAGATGCTGGCTCGGTAGCCTTGAGGTTGGGTGTTTGATCCCTGCATTGGGTGACAGCAGACAAAGTTCATCTAGATTTTCTAGCGTGGTTTCCCCTTGTTCATGATGAAGGGTGGATGGCCTGGCAAGAACAGCTGTCAATTTTGGTCCAATTTTCACGAAATTCGACCTCAACCTTCATTACGATGTAACGGTGATATAATCAAATGGTTTTTAAATGGGATAATAATTCTGACCCCAGAGGGACCACAAGCTAATTTTTCGTACAATCAGGGACCATAATTCAGGAAGTTACAATCACAAATATCGAAAGGAACTAAGATTGTTAAGTTGTAAACATGTGTTTCAAGTTTCATCAAAATTGAATGAAGATTGTGACCTCAACAGGGTTCACAACCTTGATATACCATATTTTTACACTCTTCGCGTACAAGCGGCAGCCATTTTTTCAGTCAATTTTGGTCCGATTTTCACGAAATTTGACCTCAACCTTCATTATGCTGTAAAGGTGATATAATCAAATGGTTTTTTAAATGGGATAATAATTCTGACCTCCAGATGAGGTACCACAAGCTAAAAAAGGTCATTTTTTGGACAATCAGGGGCCATAATTCGGAAGTTACGATCCAATGGGCGCAAATATCTAAAAGAACTAAGATCTTTGGGTTATAAACATGCATGTCAAGTTTCATCAAAATCGATTCAAAATTGTGACCTCTATAGGGTCCACAACCTTGATATAACATATTTTCACACTAATCGCGTACAAACGGCGGCCATTTTGTCTGTCAATTTTGGTCCGATTTTCACGAAATTTTACCTCAATCTTCATTACCATGTAACGGTGATATGATCAAACGTTTTCTTAAATCGGATAATACTTTTGACCTTCAGTGGGACCACAAGCTAAAAAGGGTGATTTTTCGTACAATCAGGGGCCATAATTCAGGAAGTTACGAATCAATGAGCGCAAATATCGAAAGGAACCAAAATCTTCGGGTTATCAACATGCATGTCAAGTTTCATCAAAATCGGTTCAAAATTGTGACCTCTATAGGGTCCACAACCTTGATATAACATATTTTCACACTATTCGCGTACAAACGGCGGCCATTTTGTCCGTCAAATTTGGTTTGATTTTCACGAAAATAATAAGGTGATTTTTCGTACAATCAGGGGCCATAATTCAGGAAGTTACGAATCAATGAGCGCAAATATCGAAAGGAACCAAGATCTTCGGGTTATAAACATGCATGTCAAGTTTCATCAAAATCGGTTCAAAATTGTGACCTATACAGGGTCCACAACCTTGATATAACATATTTCACACTATTCGCGTACAAACGGCGGCCATTTTATCCGTCAATTTTGGTTCGATTTTCACAAAATTAAGGCAGCCTTCATTACCATGTAACGGTGATATAATCAAACGGTTTTTTAAGTCGGATAATAATTTTGACCTCCAGAGGGACCACAAGCTAAAAAGGGCGATTTTTCGGACAATCAGGGGCCATAATTCAGGAAGTTACGATCCGATGGGCGCAAATATCGAAAGGAACCAAGATTTTGGGGTTATAGACATGCATGTCAAGTTTCATCACAATCGGTTCAAAATTGTGACCTCTATAGGGTCCACAAGCTAAAAACATGATATTTCGCACAATCAGGGGCCATAATCCATGAAGTTCCGATCCGATACATGCCAATATCGCAAGGAACCGAGATCTTATGGGGATAAACCTATATTTCAAGTTTCGTCAAAATCGGATAGGAATTGTGACCTGTAGAGAGTCCATAAACAAATTGTGGACGGACGGACATGGGCGACGACATAATACGTCCACATGAAAATGTGGGCGTATAAAAAAGGTTGCCAGGCAATGAAACATACGCCCACACAGCAGCTAAATCGTCCGGGCAGTCAACAAGAGTTGTCGCATATTAAGTTATTATCAGAAAATCATTTAGATGCTAAATTACCATGTAACGGTGATATAATCAAACGGTTTTTTAAATCGGATAATAATTTTTACGTCCTGAGGGACCACAAGCTACAAAGAGTGATTTTTCGGACAATCAGGGGCCATAATTCAAAAAGTTACGATCCGATGGACGCAAATATCCAGAGGAACCAATATATCTTTGGATTATCAAAATACATTAAAATTGGTTCAAAATTGTGACCTCTATAGGGTCCACATTCTAAAAACATGATTTTTCGTACAATCAAGGGCCATAATCTGTGAAGTTTCGATCCGATATATTCCAATATCGAAAGCAGCCGAGATCTTATGGGGATCAACCTATATTTCAAGTTTTGTCAAAATCGGATAAGAATTGTGACCTGTAGAGAGTCCACAACCTTGATATAACATATTTTCACGCTATTCGCATATAGCGAAAGGAACCAAGATCTTTGGGTTATTAACATACATGTCAAGTTTCATCAAAATCTGTTCAAAATTGTGACCTCTATAGGGTCCACAAGCTAAAAACATGATTTTCCGTACAATCAGGGGCCAGAATCCATGAAGTTTCGATCCGATACATTCCAATATCGAAAGCAGCCGAGATCTTATGGGGATAAACCTATATTTCAAGTTTTGTCAAAATCGGATAAGAATTGTGAACTGTAGAGAGTCCACAAACAATTTGTGGACGTCCAGATGTCCAGACGGACAGGGGCAACGACAATATACGTCCACATGAAAATGTGGTCTCGCCCTCTTAACATCTGTATCAATGATACATTATTATGTCAAGATCTCTCAGACCCACCTGTCTTGATAAATGTAGCCTATATGCGCACCTGAAGGAAGTAAAATAAAATTTCTTACTACTGCGTTACTAATACTATATACTACAATAATAAAGTGTATCACCCGCCATATTGTTTATACTATTTTGATTTGTAATTTATAACGCTGTAAAATGACCAATTGAATTACATTGCAAGATGTGTATTGATCAAATAAAGTGTTGTTTGCAATTAATAAGGACAGGAAGTGTTAGAATTAGTGAGTATTGCGAGATGATAGCTGACGAAATCTCTTCAACGAGGCAAAGCAATATGGCCGATGATACACATTTCAAGTGTCTGGTATTGACAAACAGTAGCACTAGTGCCATTTCTATGCAAACAAGCCCATATGCTGCATATCATTTGTATGTAAATTCTTACTTTAGTTGTGCATGTTTGTTTCAACATGTGGGTAGCATAGGCTACGGTAGGCCTACTGCTCGGTCGGTCGTTTTGATGCCTTGATCCACAGCTGGTATGTTAGAATGTAGTACTATGGATGGCAAGATATATGTGCAAAAGAATACTTATAATAATATTATGGCCTGGACTAATTATTCTGCATTGTCAATGACAGACTTTATGATACAACACGCCACAATTCGGCAATCCCCATTTAGAAAGTAAGAGATATACAATGAAATGAAGTTTAACATTATGTACTGCGCTGCATTAATTTCAGGAAGTCTAGTGCCAATAATGAGGCTATAGTGTGCAGCTATGGTAGGAATTTTGCCACTCTTGTATCGCATTCCAACTGTCCAGCCAGAGTAGGTCTACTTTGTCGTTCACGCAGGGGTGGATTAAGGGATTGGCCAATAAGGAATGGTGTACAATGGTTAATAAACCACTCATTTCCCCCCTCCCCAGATTTAGTGCATTCATAATGCATCTTTAAGTTTAAGTGAAAGGTTATTACTATTGATGGAAAAATTTGTTTAAAGAGAGAGAGAGAGAAATGGGGTTTAACGTCCACTCAACACAAACTAGGTCATTTCGGGACCAACATATGGTTTAATTTTATTTCAATAATTCGCTTGCGCGTAGGGGTCTTTAGCAGAGGGAGGAAACCGGAGTGCCCGGAGGAAACCCACGAGGTTGAGAAGGCGCCCCTATCTCCATGCCACATACGCTCACACCAGGGCTCGAAACCACGGCCGCAAGCCAGAGGTGACCGGCCAGCTAGAGGTCGAAGCGCGGCACTCTAGATCACTAGGCCATCCCAACCCCCAAATTTGTTTAAAACAAATTAATTAAATGTTGGAATTTAGCCTTATAAGAATTTTATGTTTAAACTGAGGGGGCCTCACATGTACAGTACCTGTAATCCAGATGCGTGGATTTAGTGTTTTCTTTCAGTTCTTTTTTTAAAGATTCAAACAAATTTCAGGTCGGCGGATGGCATCTCTGCTACTGTATGCATGCCAATGTGTAAACAAGATATCAGTTGTTCATTCCTTGCGAAGGACCATTGGCTGTGCCCTGTCAGGCAATCTCCCCTGCACTAATAAGGGGGATCCATGCTGGATAAAAAGCTGGATCAGCACAGAGATCGAAAGGCGGATGTCCAGGTCAGCGAGCCAACGTCTTACTTACCAGGGAGTCACTGTGCCGACTTAGAAAAATTAGTCTCAAAAAGAGACAGTACTTGATCAGGTGTGGGGGGTTGGGATGGCTTAGTGGTCTAGAGTGCCGCGCTTCGACCTCTAGCTGGCCGGTCACCTATGGCTTGCGGCTGTGGTTTCGAGCCCTGGTGTGAGCGTATGTGGCATGGAGATAGGGGCGCCTTCTCAACCTCGTGGGTTTCCTTCGGGCACTCCGGTTTCCTCCCACTGCTAAAGACCCCTACGTGCAAGCGAATTATTGAAATAAAATTTAACCATATGTTAGTCACGAAATGACCTAGTTTGTGTTGAGTGACGTTAACCCCATTTCTCTCTCTGATCAGCTGTATTTTGAAACGTGTAATAAAATAGTTGTTAGCCAACTGTTAAAATATCCATGGAAACCATAAAACTATAATAAACAACAACACATCGTGTGAACAACGATCTATGTTATATCATGCACTTAAGTCTGTTCTAAATAAGGTCAATAGGACTTGAATCATTCAAGGTTATACATCTAAAGATAGGTTGCCACGCATCAAATCTTGCGAACAGCTGTCATTGTGGTCCATATAGGTTGTCCTTGGTGAATAGAAAGTATACCCTCTATAATGCGAAATATTTCTGAACCCTGGCAAAAATCTACAAGTGTTGAAATTTGTATTATAAACCCTACTAACTATAAGACCATGGGTGCATTTACTGATAGTCTATACTTTTAGACAACGGTATTCAGAAATGATAGTCAAGAACTGATTTAAATCTAAAATAAAGTAAAGTATTTACCACGTTTTGGGCGGCAGCCCGTTATCAACTGGTGAGAAACATTTCTAAATTCTGGACTTGAATAAATGATCAGATATTGCATATTAATATGTTTCTTCATTTTTTTTTTCATTTTCAATCACCTGATTATTATCAGTGTAAATCTTAGATTCTGTAACCTGTTTACATAAATAATTTTCTGACTACTTTTTGGTGAATTGAAATGGGAGTTTTACTACACCTGCATGAAGACAAACATATTTTAATGTGAATCTATGATTCTAAGAGACAAAACAGCATTCATTGATGAATTTTTCCCCTCAGATCCTGGAGTCTCTTGATGCATAACTGGGTCATCAGGACAAAATATTACAAGAAACTGTTTTCCCATTCCATACACAATATTAGACACTTGTTTGCAGGCCCCACAAGCTGCACCACTGATAAGGAAGCTAAATACAGATTAACATCCACTCAATACATAATAGTTCATTCTCAGACTAACATCTGGTACCATTTGCATAGGGATCTTTAGCAGTGGCAGAATATATGTACCAGAGGACCAAGAAATGAAATGGGGTTTAACATCCTACTCAATTTTCAATCACTGTTTATGAGAAATATCTTTGATCTAGAAAAACAAACATTTGCACATAGTTTCTTATTGATGTATTTATTACATTTAAACAACATTTTATAAAGAACTATGTTTTAGTTAAAATAAGGCAAACAATTTTGAGTAAATAACTAACTGAGAATACTTTGTGAACAAGATTCAATTTTCCACTGGACCTCGGTTTCGTCCCATCCCAACGATTAGACAGCTGTACTTGTTAGGCCCTCTTGCCTGCATCACTGACAAGCGGAAACCAGGCAAGAAAATCTATTAACTAAGACAGCTGGCATGATTTAACTGGACTTTTGTTTAGGCCATACAACAAAACTATTCTGATTCTCGGACAATCCTCACCAGAAATCTGGTGGGTTAATATTTTTCTGTTTTATTTTGTCAAAGGATCACTACTGCCCTACTGGGATCACATTCATACAATTTATGATTATCTAGTCACAATCTAGTATTATGTATGATTGTTAGTACTGGGAATTGCCACTGGAGTTACGGTACAATATATATTGCAATTCGGGTGCTACAATTTGAGTCCTATCACAAACTCAATATTTACCAAGAAAACAACAGGATAAAAGAATAAAAATGATATTTTTATTCCTTGCCATCTTCTAAAGAAGATGAAATCATGATGCATGGATTCGAGGATATATCATGCCAGCACTATCAGGGTTGCATACTTGAAAAAAGGTTGCCAGGCAACGAAACATACGCCCACACAGCAGCAAAATCGTCCGGGCAGTCAACAAGAGTTGTTGCATATTAAGGAATTATCAAAAGATAGGCTGGCACTGCCAGGCAGGATACGCCCACATTTTCGAGAGATGGACAGAGAACAAGCAATACCGAAAGTGATTTTTCCTACATCTTTACGTCCTGTATTTCATACTGTATTGGGAGCAGCCATTTAGTTGGTCAGTTCCAGTCTGATATTAATGAAACTCGAAACCGACAATGATTATGGTGTGACGGTACACAACCTAGAAATGTGACTTTTCATCAAAATCGGATAAGAATTGTGACCTGTAGCGAGTCCACAACCATGATATACCATATTTTTACACTATTCGCGTACAAACGGCAACCATTTCGTCCGGCAATTTTGGTACGATTTTCACGAAATTAGAACTCAACCTTCCTCATCAAAATCGAATTAAAATTGTGACCTATACAGGGTCCACAACCATGATATATCATTTTTTTAACAGTATTCGCGTACAAACGGCGGCCATTTTTGGTCCGATTTTCCGGAAATTCAAACTCAACCTTCCTTACAGTGCAACGGTGATATAATCAAACGTTTTTTTAAATTGGATAATAATTGTGACCTCCAGAGGGACCACAAGCTAAAGAAAGGGGGATTTTGCGTATAACCAGGGGCCATAATTCAGGAAGTTACGATCCGATATGCGCAAATATTGAAAAGAACCAAGATCTTTGGGTTATAACCATGAATTTCAAGTTTCATCAAAATCGAATTAAAATTGTGACCTTTACAGGGTCCACAACCTTGATATACCATTTTTTAACAGTATTCGCGTACAAACGGCAGCCATTTTGTATGACAATTGTGGTCTGATTTTCCCGAAATTCGAACTCAACCTTCCTTACGGTGTAACGGTCATATAATCAAACGTTTTTTTAAATCGGATAATAATTGTGACCTCCAAGCTAAAAAAAAGGCGATTTTGCGTATAATCAGGGGCCATAATTCAGGAAGTTACGATCCGATATGCGCAAATATCGAAAGGAAGCAAGATCTTTGGGTTATAACCATGAATTTCAAATTTCATCAAAATCGAATCAAAATTGTGACCTCCACAGGGTCCACAACCTTGATATACCATTTTTTAACAGTATTCGCGTACAAACGGCGGCCATTTTGTATGGCAATTTTCGTCCGATTTTCCCGAAATTCGAACTCAACCTTCTTTAGGGTGTGACGGTAATATAATCAAACGGTTTTTTAAATCGAATAATAATTGTGACCTCCAAGCTAAAAAAAAGGCGATTTTGCGTATAATCAGGGGCCATAATTCAGGAAGTTACGATCCGATATGCGCAAATATCGAAAGGAAGCAAGATCTTTGGATTATAACCATGAATTTCAAGTTTCATCAAAATCGAATCAAAATTGTGACCTCCACAGGGTCCACAACCTTGATATACCATTTTTTAACAGTATTCGCGTACAAACGGCGGCCTTTTTGGATGGCAATTTTCGTCCGATTTTCCCGAAATTCGAACTCAACCTTCCTTAGGGTGTAACGGTGATATAATCAAACGGTTTTTTAAATCGAATAATAATTGTGACCTCCAGAGGGACCACAAGCTAAAAAGGGTGATTTTTCGGACAATCAGGGGCCATAATTCAGGAAATTACATTCCGTAAGCCGCAAATATCGAAAGGAACCAAGATCTTTGGGTTACAAACATGCATGTCAAGTTTCATCAAAATCGGTTCAAAATTGTGACCTCTATAGGGTCCACAAGCTAAAAACGTGATTTTTCGTACAATCAGGGGCCATAATCCATGAAGTTTTGATCCGATACATGCCAATATCGAAAGCAGCCGAGAACTTTTGGGGATAAACCTATATTTCAAGTTTCGTCAAAATCGGATAAGAATTGTGACCTGTAGAGAGTCCACAAACAAATTGTGGACGGACGGACGGACGGACGGACGGACGTCCGGACGGACAGGGGCGACGACATAATACGTCCACATGAAAATGTGGGCGTATAAAAAATCATTAGAATTTGTTTTGTTTTTATAATCAACATTTTTTTTTAAATCAGATAATAATTGTGACCTACAATCAGGAGACATAATTCAGGAAGTAATGACCCGATGGGTGCAAATATCGAAAGGAACCAAGATCTTTGGGTTATAAACATACATGTCAAGTTTCATCAAAATCGATTCAAAATTGTGACTCTATAGGGTCCCACAACCTTGATATAACATATTTTCACACTATTCGTGTACAAACGGCGGTCATTTTGTTCGTCAATTTTAGTCCGATCTTCACGTAATTCACACTCTCTCTTCATTACCATGTAACGGTGATATAGTCAAACGTTTTTTTAAATCGGATAATAATTTTGACCTCCTGAGGGACCAAAAGCTAACAAAAGCGATTTTTCGGACAATCTGGGGACATAATTCGGGAAGTTATGATCCGATGGGCGCAAATATTGAAAGGAACCAAGATCTTTGGGTTATAAACATACATGTCAAGTTTCATCAAAATCGGTTCAAAAATGTGACCTCTATAAGGTCCACAACCTTTATATAACATATTTTCACACTATTCGCGTACAAACGGCGGCCATTTTGTCCGTCAATTTTGGTCCGATTTTCACAAAATTCGAACTCAACCTTCATAACCATGGAATGGTGATACAATCAAACGTTTTTTTAAATCGGATAACAATTTTGACCTCCAGAGGGACCACAAGCTAAAAAGGGCGATTTTTTGGACAATCAGGGGCCATAATTCAGGAAGTTACGATCCAATCGGCGCAAATATCGAAAGGAACCAAGATCTTTGGGTTATAAACATGCATTTCAAGTTTCATCCAAATCGGTTCAAAATTGTGACCTCTACACTGTTCACAAGCTAAAAAACGTGATTTTTCGTACAATCAGGGGCCATAACCCATGAAGTTACAGTCCGATACATGCCAATATCGAAAGGAACCGAGATCTTAGGGTGATAAACCTATATTTTAAGTTTCATTGAAATCGGATAAAAATTGTCACCTGTAGACTGTTCACAAACAATTGTGGACGGACGGACGAACAGGGGCGATGACAATTTATGTCCACATGAAAATGTGGGCGTATAAAAATGAGCCTATGGTACATTTCTTAATTCATTCAATTTTGTTAGAGAGCCAATTCCTGTAACCAGGTTAAAATAATTACAAGCATCAATTCATGTGACTGTTTTTATTTTTCATTCTTTGAATTAAAAATAGGTTGCCAGGCAACGAAACATACGCCCACACAGCAGCCAAATCGTCCGGGCAGTCAACAAGAGTTGTCGCATATTAAAGAATTATCAGAAAATCATTAGAATTTGTTTGGTTTTTATAATCAAACGTTTTTTCTTAAATCAGATAATAATTGTGACCTCCAGAGGGACCACAAGCTAAAAAGGGTGATTTTTCGTACAATCAGGGGACATAATTCAGGAAGCAATGACCTGATGGGCGCAAATATCGAAAGGAACCAAGATCTTTGGGTTATAAACACACATGTCAAGTTTCATCAAAATTGGTTCAAAATTGTGACCTCTATAAGGTCCACAACCGTGACATAACATATTTTCACACTATTCGCGTACAAACGGCGGCCATTTTGTCCGTCAATTTTGGGCCGATTTTCAGGAAATTCGAACGCAACCTTCATAACCATGGAACGGTGATATAATCAAACGCTTTTTTAAATCCGATAACAATTTTGACCTCCAGAGGGACCACAAGCTAAAAAGGGCAATTTTTCGGACAATCAGGGGCCATAATTCAGGAAGTTACGATCCGATGGGCGCAAATATCGAAAGGAACCAAGATCTTTGGGTTATAAACACACATGTCAAGTTTCATCAAAATCGGTTCAAAATTGTGACCTCTATAAAGTCCACAACCTTGATAATAACATATTTTCACACTATTCGCTAACAAATGGCGGCCATTTTGTCCGTCAATTTTGGTCCGATTTATACGAAATTCGAACTCAACCTTCATAACCATGGAACGGTGATATAATCAAATGGTTTTTTAAATCCGATAACAATTTTGACCTCCAGAGGGACCACAAGCTAAAAAGGGCGATTTTTCAGACAATCCGGGGCCATAATTCAGGAAGTTACGATCCGATTGGCGCAAATATCGAAAGGAACCAAGATCTTAGGGTTATAAACATGCATTTCAAGTTTCATCCAAATCGGTTCAAAATTGTGACCTCTACACTGTTCACAAGCTAAAAAACGTGATTTTTCGTACAATCAGGGGCCATAACCCATGAAGTTACAGTCTGATACATGCCAATATCGAAAGGAACCGAGATCTTAGGGTGATAAACCCATATTTTAAGTTTCATTGAAATCGGATAAAAATTGTGACCTGTAGACTGTTCACAAACAATTGTGGACAGACGGACGGACGTCCGGACGAACAGGGGCGACGACAATATACGTCCACATGAAAATGTGGGCGTATAAAAACAGGATTATCTGACAACCATATTATTTTATTTATATGGCCTCAGGCAATATTGCCTTAACCTTCTGCCTGAAATCTAATTTAACTCTAAATAGGCCAATTATGTGTAATTTGTTTCTTGAAAAACTAATGACAGCTTGAAAATACGCTAACACAGCATCTATAAACAGTCACTTATCCGACAGAAAACATGGATTCCAACAACATTTTATTCAGTTTGATTTGATATACAATTGAATTAATTATTGATTTAAATAGTTTTACTTAATTCCAGGAAATATTAACTATTTCGTGTAGCTTTGGATCTGGTTTTTCTAACTTGCTGTTCAACTTCTAATTCTTCTAGTCTAAAAAATAAAACAATTATATGTTAAAATCTGTTTTTTTCCTCAATAAATAACCAATTAAAGCCCCAATCAAATTTATTTGAATCAATCAAATCTTAACTCCATTTTTCATGAAGGTTATTTATTTACTGGGATGTGCATCACTATATGATAATGGCAGTCTTTACATCAATAAGCAATATATTTTTTCGGGTAGCACGAGTTACATGTACCAAAATCCACCATTATGTATGCTTTAATGGTCAAGAGCACGACATTTAGTAATATGTTAATACTGCATGAGGCATCAACCGAGTGTTGTTTCAATATATTACGCAATTTCTTTAGCTCGAGACCATTAATCAATTGAAAATACAGACACTATCCTGCACGTGCTTTTCAATGAAATACATCACGCAAGACCACAATTTCATCTAGTATAGATAATGTACGGTTGGCAAGTTGCCCGTACATTATTGGAAATAATGGTGGGCCAACATCAAAGGATGACTTCACATCTGTATTTTAATTCAACTTATAAGACAATAATTTATATGGATGTCTGATAATAATAATACCATTCTTTATGCCAAATTGTCATATAATATTTACATTCAGAAGTTGTAACCAAATCCACCATAATTAAACTCATGTCACACTAATTTATATTGATAACATAATGTTCTTTATATATGCCAATTGTCATTTTGAAATTCAAATCGTTAAGTTTTTGTGTCACAAATCCCTTTCAAATCATGAATTCCAAGTAAGTTTGGAAGTTGTAATCAAGCGACATAACTTGTGTATTGCACCAAATTACTTTTTTGAAACAAACATTTCAATTTTAAACTAGTCTCTTATCATCCAAACAAATATTCTACGAATATTAGTCTGGATGGGTCCTCAAAATTTGACAGAAAGTCAGTCACTGTCTGGATTATCCAGTCTTTTAAGTTACCACGTACTGAATCTATCAAAACATCTCGCTTGTCAACAATGACACTCTCTAAAATTTTGTTTTAAAGGTTTTAATTGAAATGGTAATTTTCTCTCGTCATGAATCAAACGTATGGCTTCTCACAATCTCCTTAATCGCGATTCATGCTGTTGTATCGTCTCTATTTTGTTTCTAATAATAGTTGTGCCAAGTGAATTGTGGAAATATATATTATACTCGCTTTATAGAATCTATCAAAATCGGCCCGGCTTCATAATATCTATCTAATGTTGTATCGTCTCTATTTTGTTTCTAATAATAGTTGTGCCAAGTGAATTGTGGGATATATTTTATCCTTGCTTTATAGAATCTATCAAAATCGGCCCGGCTTCATAATATCTATCACTTACCGAGACTTTAGCCAAAAGGTTCCATTGCCCATGCGTAACCGGGAGTTTGTTTTTTTATGTGGTAGATTACCCAGTAATTTTTGTCAATAATTGAGAACCGATCCAGACCCTCCGTGCGTTGAAGATTAGGGGGTTCTGGGTGACCGAGACTAATTTTAATCAAGCCAACAGTGATGCTGATGTCCCCCACCAAAATCCAAATATAAATAGATGACACATATTAATTAATCAGATTGAATTTTTTCAAAAGTATCGAGCAATCAAACTATACACTAAGTTCCATCACTCTATATCAGATAGAATCAAGATTATCTTGTCCCAAAGCATCGACCAATGTTCTACTTAGCTTTAGCTCGAAATGTTAATCATTGAACTCAGTCAAGCCATTCACCTAGTGAACATCTACATCCAGTTTAACATTCTAACTCAATTTAATACAGAGTTGTGAGTTCCAAATCAAATTACTCATCGCTCCTTAGCCTAAGCAGAAAATACGCACCATCGAACTTAGTCAAGGTAATGATATTATGATTTTATAATCGAAGCATCATCCAATCAGATTGCTTATTAAAAATACCAATTTGGAAAAAAAGAACAATATATTATCAAATATAGATATAAATTCTTATCATATGAGTTGAAATAATGGAAGATTTGGGTAAATTGTGCTACCATGTATTTTGGTGTTTTGAAATATGAGTGGTATAACAAGCAAGCCTAAAAATATAGCAAGGGTCAGAGGCAATGTCCGACACAATTCATTCTTCATAAAAGTATCAGATAATTACATATACATGTAACTAACAAGAGTCTTTACATCAGACGTCTCCAATGTTAAATAGATTAGAACAGTTCAGCCATAATTTGAATTAAGCTAATAATGGAGGAGCAAGTCTTAGCTTTGAACAACCAGTACGGTGGTTGAAATTATTGCACACATCTTGTCAAACCTTCAAAGGTTAATTTCTTCGCTCGTACCGGTAATTTGAATGAAATTTTCAAATTATTCAGTTTACATTATCTATTTTTGAACTATTATAGAAAGAATGGCTCGCTCTTTATCTAAATCTTACATAATGTATCTTTAAGAAACCATCTTTTATTTCTTAACTCCATATCTAAGAAAAGTTCACATATCCATAGAGAGACAATGTGGCAGATATTATAATTATGTAAATCATAATCTTTTTTTTTAATCTTATTATAACAGTATTTCCATGTCTACCGGTATATTTTGATTTAATGTCTGTTAGTGTTAACAAGTTATTGCCCCGACGACGTAGAACCATTTTGGCTGTATGTCATAATCTTTGGCTGCAAATAGGTTTATAAAGCTGATATTACTATCAAACATGGTTATAAAATGAACAATGGTTCCTGACATTTTCTCAGGTACAAATTAAAACATTATCGGTAGCCCTGAATATATATGGAACCATTTGGGTTTACATAAAGGTTCACAGCTTTGTTTTTATTTATTTAGTTTGAGTCATTTTATGTGTCTATGATATGGTGACCACCATAAATAAATATTTCAAAATATCTCGACAATTACGCCACAATATTTATATATACTGTACATGTATATACCAAGTCTTAAATCAGTTTCACACATTTATAGTTACTAAACAAACAATCATGTTGTACTTAATAAGCTACATGTATGACCATTTAACCATCTATAAATAATATACTTAAAACTGGTTCCAAGTGAGGTCCATAACATCCAGACACTTTTGAGTAAAAGATAGGTTATGTGCCCTTGTTTTGAAATTAGTCTTGCTTAACCATTCCACGTCTGACTGACAGGTCGGGATAATCAAGACTATTTTTTTACGAAACATAACAGAAAGATGGAACAAGAAATTGAATTTAGAAATACGCACATAAGACAGTTCAACAATTGTTTTAAGAACCTTGTGAAAGTAAAATGAAACTACTGTCGTACTGACGGTATCATGTTACTGCTAACGAAAGTTATTCAGAGATATCATTTGCACTAAACCAATGTCGCTCCTGACAGTACAGTTAATCATAATAAAGCAATTTTAAAAATAAAACAAATGAAAATTTCAAAAGCTAACGTAATAACCAAAAATCTAAATATTACTGCTATTCAGAATCGTCAACAATAGATTTTTTACGGCTGTATTAGTTATTACGTGTACATGTCTCCCGTAATCTGGGAAAACCTAGCAAGTCAAATGGACTTAGTACACATGTACATGTATATAATAATAGGTTTTTTTCTCCTTCACCGAAAGGGCTTCTAATTATCTTCATGTAAAAAGACAAAATAAAATTGGTTATATATTCAGTACGGTAGCTTAACAAAACAGTCTTCCTTTGTTTACTCAAAACTACATTCAACAGTGTTAATAGGTTTTTCCAGATTACGGGAGATGTGTTGAGAATTTCACATGCTGTGACTATTTAAAGTCTCATAGACTCCACGGCTGGCTATTCATAGTCGAGAGACCCAGCCACTGAAGCGCGCATATTAGCCGCCTCGAGTCCAACTTTCTGTAGAGTGCATGGGTTACCCTATCTATGACTAGTATCTGTCTACAATTGTATTCCATCTGACTTATCAAATATTTTTCAAATATATTTAGCCATGTGTATTCCAAGGTGCGTTGTTGGCATAAAAAGGTTGAGAACACTAACTTAAGGCAACATACATGTACGTGTACAAAGCAGTCAAGTCACCTTATCAGTCCACCTAAGACGTCGTTTGTCATCAAAAGAGGTAATTATATCAGATACATGTATAATTAAAATTTGATTATCCTCATCCTAATGCTAAAATACCTAATTTGATTGCACTCTATACATAATAAAGACTAATGACGCTAACAACGGTTTAAGTACATCAAAATTTATCTAATCAAAATGTTTGGCAGTTAATAAACACTGGTTACCAAGCAATGAAACATGCGTTCTCAGTAGTTACATGTATGACAAGTTATGACATCTTTATTTACTTAAAGCCAATCAAACCATTAAAGTAATTATTAGGAATAATTAAAACTTAGCAGTCATTAGAGGAATTAAGCTGGAGAGAGAGAGAAAGTGTGAAAGAGAGAGAGAGAGATGGTTATAAGTCCACTTTATACAAACTAGGTATTTCGGAACTAACATGGGTGTGGTGTGTGTCTTTAGCAGTAGGAGGAAACAGAAGGACCTGTAGAAAATCCATGGGGTAAATTAAGCTGCAAAAAGTCAGTGACGTGTATGGGATTAGTATAAAACTACATATACCTGTTTGTTAAACGCATAAATACTTTTTAAAAATTTACATGTATAGCATACAATAAAATACAAGAATGTATTATACCAACCTTGGTGGTGCTTGAATAACTGGAAATTAAGAATATGATAATTGTTTAGGAGGGATAGAGAGAGAGTGAGAAAGAGGGTTTAACATCCACGCAACATAAACTATGTCATTTCAGGACTTATCTATATATGGGTTAATCTTGTTTCAAACTTTGCCTGAGCGTAGGAGTCTTTACCAGTGGGAGGAAACCCACAAGGTTGAAAAGGCGACCCTAGTTCTTGTCATGAACATACATTTGTAATGGGAATAGAACTCCAATGACTATGACAGACCATGTTATCTAAAGCGCATGCAGTAAACCATTTGACCAGCCAGTGTTAAAGTACATCAGTCTTTTTAAAAAGTACTTTTACATGTACCTTTACCACTACCATTTAATTAAAGCATGTTCGACTACATATGTACATGTCTGAAATGGGGTTTCCCCCATCCTATTTTATTATCCGAACTGGGGGAATGACAGTGCACACCAGAGAGAGAGAAATGGGGTTTAACGTCCAATGGACACAAAGTAGGTCACTCCATGACCAACACATCGTTCTATTTTGTTCATTAAGACGCTTACGCGTAGGGGTCTTTACCAATTTTGAGGAAACTGGACGACCCGGAGAAAACCAACAAGGCTGAAGAGTACCACAGTCTATTATTATATCAAAATCCAACTACATGTATCATGGATTCTTTAACTTGCATGCACATGAACACAGGACCTTGATTTTTCTTTCTAACTGAAAAAGTAGACACTGTTCTTGCGAGATCCGTGTTCCTGCACAACTGTTTTATTTTCTATAGATAATTTTTGTTAATGTTATAACTATACCTTGTTGAATATCTTCCCCACATGTAGCAGCATGTCTCTCAATATGGCTTATTTCAAACATGTTAGTACACAGGGGACATTCTATCATGTTACTTTCCATTTCCTTAAAATAAAATATAATATCAGATTTATTTCTATCTAATCTAAATAAGAAGTTGTCCTACAATATACGCCCAAATTTTCCTATGAATGGACAGAAAACTGAGGAAAAACGACTCATCATCTCGCTGTTCTAATGCTTCACATTGAATTATAATGTTACAGATTGCTGACTATTGATACAGTTTGTCCTGTAATGACTCCCCAATTTGAAACCAATCCAATAAAAATTATAGCGGGCTATCACATTCAGAAGGTTTTCCACAAAGGGAATTATCTAAATCCTGAATATTTTATGGTACCAGTACTTAAATTCTCTTATCCCGCAAACAGCTATCGAGCAGGGAATATAAGCCTTGTCACATCGCAGTATGCGAAACAACAATTAAGTTTATAAGTGCAAAACAAATATTAATTTCAATAGCAGAAAGGTATCAAATTTTAATGGAATCTGCATATTCAGTTTTTTTTAACCAAATTAAGTGTGAAAAACTGAATTACCCATCCACTATGCCAATTTTCAGACTGATTTTAAACATTCAATAATTAATTAAGTTTATAAGTGCAAAACAAATATTAATTTCAATAGCAGAAAGGAAAGGAATCTGCATATTCAGTTTTTTTTTAACCAAATTAAGTGTGAAAAACTGATTTACCCATCCATTATGCCAATTTTCAGACTGATTTTAAACATTCAATAATTGCTAATCATTTTTTTTTTCTTATCATAAACCCTGCAATCAAGTACAGTGGACTCTGTCAATTCTGACATTGTACAGGATTGACATGCGGGATTAGACAGCATGTCAGAATACCTGATTGTGTCAATATTGGAAGTACTAGATGTAGAGTACAGGATGTCATAACTTGGAATATTCAGAATGTATTGAGTTGAAGGAATAAGGAAATAAATCGTGACATGAAAATGATGTCAGATTTCCAAAATGTTGCAGTATTCAAATGTCGGAAGTGACACTGTACATGTAACAACTACTACGTGACATTTTGACCTATGAAATCAACTAATATAACAAAAAAAAAAATAAGCAGACAAGGAAAATACATCGATTTGACAGATTTGCAGTACAAAGTTTCTAGACATCTGAATTGCAAAAAATCAAATAATAACTTGAATATTTAAATATTCAAATAGCATTTGAATAATGACTTACAATATTTGAATAGTAAAATCATTATTCCAAGTCTAAATATTTACAGTTATGGTTACTTACAATCTCATTAGTAGCTTCTTCATGTATATCTGCTGCATGTACAAGTACTACTTTTCTTTGAGGCTTGACGGCGTTAACAATACGGTCTACAGAACCAGACGGTCCAGCTGCTGGATCAACAATCGAAGTTCTATCTGAATCGGATGAACTCTCGAAATAAGTCTTTTTATTCTGCGTAACAATCGGTTTCACATAAACTGTCTTAGATTTAATTCTGTCATTTCTCAAATTTTCAATTTTCTCACACAATGGTTGAGGCGAAATGTCCTCGTTATTAGAAGAAAAACCTTCTTTATTTGATTCATTTATTACTTCTACATTTACCCCATTTCGAAAACTATGTCTTTCATTTTGAATCATAACTGCTCTATGATTAAGTTTTTTATTACAATCCTTTTCACTCGAACTACTGTTGGTTGAATCGAAGATAGTATGCTTTCCTTTTTTACTAACATTTTTGATAGGAGAAACTAAATCGGAAATAACTTCAGAATACCCTGTTTGAACTGGCTGATTAAAATCAATATCTACTGTTTCTTGTTTCGATTGACTCCCTCCATTTTGACTTTGACTGCTATGTGATAATGTTCCTTGGGATAAAATGTGATCAAGGTCAAACCCAAAAGAATCTGTTTTAGGATGTCTGTCCTTTTTTAGATATGTTTTCGATCCTTTAGTTTTAATATTTGTGTCCGTGTCGTCACTTAATACATCCTTATCTGTCAACAAAGAATAATCAAGGGGAAGTAATTTACGTTTCTTTTTAGTTGTTTCTCGGAAATGACTTTGAATCAATTGGTCATCATCACTGTCTGATTCAACTTTACGCTTGATCATCTCCTGTTTTGTTTTCCTCAATTTACGACCCGGCTTAGTCTTTTTAATCTCGACAATTTCAGAGTTATTTCCCTTGTGCCTCCTCTGTTGGATCTGAGTGGAATAAAAATCTCCTTGAGAGTTCAAAAAGCCATTGGACCCTTGACTACATCTGGAATCATCATCTATGACTATATTCACTTCCCGATTTTGTGATGGTAGTGGTGTTGAACTCGAGGATTTCAGATCCTCTGTATCACTCACATTATTGGATTCGGTTTGAAGCGGAATAGGTGAAATTGATTTTCTTTTAATTGATAGTCTTGACTTAAGTTTAGGTTTGACTCTTGGCATGAACTCCATTTCAACATAATCTGGATCCTCAAGTAAATCAGTAGGATCGTATTCCTGTGTTTCACCTTGGTACATACTGTCTTTCGCTGGATTCGATTTTAAATCTTTATCCGTTGATATTTTCGGGTTGATATTAGCAGATATGTCTGGCGATTGTTTAAACGTGACTTCTTTTTCATCTTCAGATGTATCAAAAGTGATGGATTGGCAACCTCTTTTTTTAAGATCAATAGTTTTTGATTGGTGGCGACCTGGTAGAACAGGTTTTCCCCAAGGTAAGCAACATGATTTTGAACGTTTTTGCGCTTTAATCAACTGATATCTGTATCGTTTAAACATTAATATTATAGTAGCTGTATATGCCGAACACTGAATTCCCTCAGGAGCATAGAATGGATATTTTTCCTGAAATAGAAATATGAAATAGAAATATGAAATTCTTTTCCTGAAATAGAAATATGAAATATTTAAACCATGGCTAAGACAACAAAAATAATTACAAGAAAGAGAGCGAGAAATGGGGTTTAATGTCCACTCGACAAAAACTAGGTCATTTCGGGACTAACATTGTGGTTGAATTTCAATAATTCACTTGCACGTAGGGGTCTGTAGCAGTGCGATCAAACCATAGGACCCATAGAAAACCCACGAGGTTATCCAGGTGGCCCTACTCCGTCTCACATTAAAGCGAGGCATTGAAACAACAGACATTGTAATTTCATGCGAAAACAACTAGACCACATACCCACTCCTAGATCATTATGGAACAGATACAGAATTATTGTTATTCCAATAACCTGTAAGCCACAAAAAAAAGTTCTGGTAAAAGATTAGATTTTCAGTTGTTGGCATCTACATACCTTTCGCACTTTTCTGTAAAACCACCAACGAAAATATTATGAAAAGCAAAATAATTATAATTCATTAGGACAAAAATTGTTAATGTAACAATACAATGTTGAACTACATGTAAAGTAAAGAAGCAAAGCAAGAATTGCAAAGAATAATTTTTGGAAACGAGAAGAATTTACAACACTAAATTACAAGATTTGTTAAGAGTCTAACAAAATTTCTCAGACAATGCTGTACTCTCATTTATACTATTGAATGGTTCAATATTCTTGTGAATTCAGCACCTCAAGGGAGACAACTATTTTTTCAAATATGTCAATAACAAATGCAATTTCTTCTATCTATAATCTTTTCTCAAATCCCCTTACTTCTGCATCACAATTTTTGTTGACTTCTTGGTCAGTAATTGAAGCAAACAGTTTCATATGTTGTATTTCCATTTTCTACCAGGAAAATATTCATAATTTTGAAGCTTAAAAGATGTTTATAACCATTATATTATGCTACTACAAGTTTGTACATGTTTATCTCAAAATTTCCAATGCATGTCACACTTTGTAACAAAAATCAATGGCTACAGTATATAAAAAAAATGGATTTCTTATACACATAGCCTTACATCACAAAGCAAAACTGCCATAAAAACAAACTACCTATACAATCGTTTCAACGGCACAGAAGAACTAAAGTCTGGATCAAAATGGTCATCAATCATCATTTCTGTCTGACTAGTCGTACCAGACTACAATATAGAAATTACCAATATATATTTATTCATAGAATGACATCTGGCAGTAATGTTAAATATTCATGAAACATAAATATTCCTCACTTACTTACTAAGTTTCATAACGCATAGTGGGACGTTTCAGTAAGAATACTTTTTATCAAAATATCATAATATTTAAAAGAAAAAACAAGTGATTATATTCCGAAATATTAATTTGACAAAGTTAAAGAATTGGGATATTATTAACGGAAGATAGAAAGAGGTATGTATAAAGCAAATAGAATTCTCAGAACTATACCTGTTGGGAACAGTCTTCATCAGCAAGCATTCTGTAATTATAAATACAGACATATTTGATACAGTCTATAACCAAATGTCAACAGGTCTTTTCCTGAATGTTATTTTAACTCTTAGTCTCTGTCATCCAAACCATAATGCTCTATGCTCCATTGACTTGTGCACATCCAAATTTGGCGAATATACAGAATTCATGTAAAAAGATAGAGAAATGAAATGGGGTTTATATTAACATCCTACTCATCTACACCTTTCAGGTTAATGAAGAAGGGTATTCAATACACAATGCAGTGAGATATGAGGAATATTTTGCTCGGACATTGGCGCTACAGTCTAACTCAAAGATCAAGAATTTTTTTATGTGCACGCTTTTTTTGTCCCATCCAAACAACTACAAGTATACATTGTCCCTTGCAAGGCCCTTCGTCTGAAAAGGGGGGAACCACACCGGATAATCCCAATGAATCCTCTGGACTAACACCGTGATCAAACAGAGGACCACCAGATTAGTGATGCACAGCTGCTTAGAAGCGAAGCTCCAGTTAATCATATCAGACAATCAGGCAGATTGCTTAATCAGGTGACATCTTCATTATTTTTATATAATCACCTGTTGTCTGATGTACTCGAAGGAATATTATCTTCTTCTATACCATCTGGAGGTTGTGTGGCATCAGATTCATTTTCACTTTCCATTTTCAGGCCTGTTTCAACTTTTACCTGTTTCAAAAATATAGAATAAATATTGGAATAATGAATGTAGGCAGCCCATTGACTTGTTATAATGAGAAGTCGGTTCTTAGAATTATATCTTAACTTGCCAAATGTAGTAGACTATTGTTGTAGTTAACGCCACGCAATTCAGAATAAAATTTAATATTAATATTTAATGTTCATCAATCGTGATTGGTAAGGTACTTACTTAGGTAAAACCACATGAATAATCATGGCTCTCTGCATTTTGCCATTTGTTATTATAGCGTTAACATTGGCAGTTATGTCTCATTAACGTTAACTCGTAGAATATTATGAATACCTGGTGTCAGCTATTTTAATGTGAGAATATTTATAGTATCATCATAGTAATGATGAAATTGACTGGATGCACATGACTAAAAACAACACCAAAACAAACATACTGCCAACTGGGGACGTCAACAAAGAAGTAAAAATCAGGGAATTCGACTTTATGCAAGTCGCCGTAAATTATTCTCTAAGCTCTGAGGTAACTGCTGGGTAACAACATTACCCATGCCAGGATAATTATATTATCTTTATGGAATATTTATCACAGAATTTGGCTGATTTCTTTTAGAACTGGCGGGACTTGCGCCACTTCCGTTCTAGCGATCGCTTCAAGGGAGACAACCGGTTTTGTCCACTGGATGCAGACCACACCTAATATCCCATTGCCTTTAATTTCAACCCCGGTCTCTTCGATCGGTTCCAATTTTCCCCAAAATTTTTATTAAGATTATCGCTTTTCACTACTGGCAGAGGGCCACGTCTTTACCCTTAACCACAGGAATTTTGTGTTACAAAATATGAAGTCGCATACTAAAAACTTGTAATTATCATTGGTGAGGGGTGTCGGGGGGGGGGGGGGGGGGGCGCTGGATGGCCGATTAGCACGTGCGTGCTGTACGTATCAGGGCCGTATGTAGGATTTTAAAAGTTAAAAGTGAGGGTGCAGCAGAGTGGTGGGCGCGCCAATATAATACCCGAGTTACTAAGCGCGGAGCGTCGATCGACACCCAGACGTCCCCCCCCCCCGAGAAATTTGAAAATTTGACTGTCGAGGGGTGGGGGGGGCGCTGGATGGCCGATTAGCACGTGCGTGCTGTACGTATCAGGGCCGTATGTAGGATTTTAAAAGTGAGGGTGCAGCAGAGTGGTGGGCGCGCCAATATAATACCCGAGTTACTAAGCGCGGAGCGTCGATCGACACCCAGACGTCCCCCCCCCCCCGAGAATTTTGAAAATTTGACTGTCGAATAGATTTTAGGAGAGGCGGTTGCTCCTATTTGCCCCGCCCCTCGGATCCGCGTCTATGGTGGTCTATGGTGAATATTCGCTCGGCCATTCGTAAGTAATTTTCAGTGACACAGATTGTATGGTGGCGTCCTATATAGCATCCACATAGAAGATATAAGAGTGTGGGCGCCCTTAAAACCGGCCTATTGATCAGTGGCTTAAGAGAATCACCGTGTGATCATATAACCACGTGTATTATTTTAAAATTGAGAGGTTGTCAAAGTTTTTAAGGGGGCGCCACTTCTTGGGGCGCCTTATTTTTCTTGGGGTGCAATGTACCCCCTGCACCCCCGCTAAATACGAGTCTATGCTGTATCATTAAGCTAGCGTGGTTTCTAATCCCGGTTGTACGTGAGAAGGAGTAGGGTCGCCTGTCTTCGGGTTTCCCCAACTGCTAAAGACCCCTACGCACAAGCGAATTATTGAAATAAAATTAAACCATATGATGTCCTATGGCCGTTCCTGGTCAGATTAAACTTGAAAATAGTTTTGATTTATTATAAATTTGTGTCAGATGTGATGAAAAATAATTCATCAATCATGTTAGAAAAAAAATCTTGGTGAAAAATGGTCAGTTAACAAACATGGTCATTCAAAATTGGAGAAAAACGAGACTACAAACAGGCCAACTACAAATCATGGGTACGATCCAGGCGCGGATCCCCCTGCTCAGCTACATACAAAAAAATAATGCCTTGTATCAATGAAATTACATCACAAAGTGATCTTACATCAGTATAAAAATGATTTCTCTGTTTAAAAAGCTAAATTTGTATGTGTGCCTATGTAATTTAGAGACGATGATAGCAGATTTCCGTAACAGAAACCTGGCAAACCCCCTTCTGTAAAAATTCCTGGATCCGCCCCTGCGATCGTGGTCAGCCTCATATATAGTATTAAAAGTTCATTTATAAGCAAAATTCTTTTCTTCCGAGCTTCCCATTTATTCTAGCAACATGTTTTAAAATATGAAATGGGGTTTAACGTCCTATTTTCAGCTCCGCCAGGGCTAATGAAGGCGGGTCATGCGCCACACAGAGTGCTATGAGGAAAATTTTGCACGGATAGCGGCGCAATGACCTACTCTTATATCATATTCCATCTGCCATGTGTTCTTTGACATACGCACCAATGTGTTTTTTTATGTATCCGAACGACTACATACTGCCCCTTGCTAGACCCGGCTTGCCTGCACCGCTGACCAAAATTTCACTATAGTTTACCTCAAAGGCTACACAATTTGGGACAATGATCCACTGTTACGTGGCATATTGACATATTTGGAAGCTTGATACCAGGATAGTCTTTCGCAATGGTTATTCGTGACACCTTGGGAAGAGTACAACCCGCCCCCATCCTACCGTATCTATTCCCACCCTCAAAGGCCCGATCGCCTCCCACAATCGAACGCTAAAAAATCTTTTTTTTATGTATTCGGTGACACACTACTTTTAACCTCTGGACTATGAACTCGTGCTATTGTAAAGAATAGTGTGGGTAAATATAAGGTACGGGAACAGAGTAATCGTTATGATTTGGACAGTATATTTACTTAGATAAACGAAAACGCCCAAAAACACAGTTAACACAGAAGCGGAGGACCATTCTTACTTATAAGTTTACCACACATTAAAATGCTTTTAAGACTTATTTTAGTTTGTCTCATATTAGCATTAGGTAAGATAAAATGAATTTTAAAACTAAATTACTGAATTTGACCTGTCTGGTAGGTTATTTTAGTTGCTGTCATATTTGAATCAGGTAAGCTACAATGAATTTTAAAACTACTGAAATCTGATAGGTTATTTTGGTCAGTGATGGAATAAACTCTATAATATCTATGAACGTAAAACGTGGAACGAAGACGCACTGTCTTTCATCTCTCATAACAACGATGGCTCATACAGTTCAATGAAAATTTGACAAATACAAACTTTCGTGTTATGTTTGTGCCATATTAAGGCTTATCGAACATATTTTTATTTAAACAGTTAAAGCTGTATCTTACTATGATTTAAAAAAATAGGCATAATTAAAACGAGATTCCACAAGTGGGGTTGGGGGTTCCCGTTCTCTTATTTATGGTTCGCATGGGGCAACTATGTAATACTACTTCTGAAATATTTTACAGTTGTACAGACAACAAATGCTGCTGATGATACGTGCAAAGCTGATATACTTTCTGATGAATGTCCATTGACTGGTTTGAAAAATAACGCGACCACAGACGAGGAAATTCAAGCTGCTTGCAAGTAGGCCTATGTTAATTTTCAATGATATTCATGCGAGCTTATAATAGGTATTATATGATGTGAATGATACAAGCATGGCCTATAATAGTGAATGATATTAAAGGAGCTAACCCCGTGACTCAGGTTTTTTCATAACATTCGAAATTAAAATTACAAATTAGAATTCAAAACTGGAGCGAAAAATCATAGACACCCCCTCTCTTTTCCTCCAGTTCCTCGGTCACGACAACGCTGGAATTTCGGCATATCAACTGCACGAATGAGCATTGTTTCCGGAAACACATCGAATTCCAACTGCCAGAGATTCTTTTATTTATAGGGGACCCCAGTTTTCGTCCCCATTTCCCTCTCTCCGTTAATGCCTTCTTACGCCAACACACTTACCCCACAAAAAGGGTGAAGAAGTAAATCCAAACAACACCGGGAACAATATTTGTTGCTCACGTAAGCGTACATACAGACGAGCATTGTTTTATATTGGCATGCCCCTCCCCCCCTTTGGTAAGGTAGGGCGTCTAGTCCTTCGGCTGGTGTAAACTATAATCTGGTGAGCATGTACAAGAACCCGTGAGAGTTGGAGTTTGAAATAAAAGGGGGCCTCAGCGCTGGTGTCCGGGCAATATTTCAACCAACGCATATGTCCGTCTTCATCAGCCCGAGTGAAGCAGGACGTTTAGGACGTTAAACCCTATTTCATTCTGTTTTCGTGTAAGTAATCTCGTTATGTAAACGATTATAATGTACAAAATCCAAGCAGTTCAATAAAGTTGAACCACTCGTCAAAACGTTCATTTATTTACATTTGTACGTTTTATTTGCGGAAGGATTTACTTTATTTATTTTAGTTGACCTCTGTTTATTTCGGGTTGATTTATTTCCCCAGGAGTACAACATGTTGTTTTGTCATTATCACCATCGTGGCATTCTGTACTCTGTTTTTTTTTCAGGATCCTCAAGACATATTTTGCCTGTGTTGATACGATAATATCAACTTGTTCCCAAACTGTCAAAGATACCGTGGAAGCAAGGCTGGATCCATTTAAGACCGAGTATAATGAAAAATGTGCCGGTGAGTAGATGAAGTATCGGGTCGCCTAAATGTTTTTGATTGGTTTTTGAAATGTTTGTTAACCAATCATAAGTTCACACAGACAACACCATTCAATGCAGCAAGGTTTAACAAACCACAGCGTTATTTCACTCTGTACAATGTTGGTTTTCGTGCACTCACTGCTTTGTTATGTAACAAATTTAAAATGTGTAATTTAAAAATTAATTAGCTTTTTATTGTCTTCTCCTTCCTTGGCGTTGCCCGCGATGTCGCAACTAATCATGGCGGGTATAAAACCTTATTTTGAAAAATACAAATTTATTTTATGATTTATTATTTATATTTGGACTTACATATAGAATGGTGGCAAGAAAAAAAACCCTGTTTAATGGTTAGAGCCTTTAATGGCCTTAATCCAGCCCTGGGCAAAGTCCTTTAAGCTAAATATTTAGGACAAATATATGCCTTTCAAGAGGGGTTAGCCGTTGACGTATTTACCCTATAATGCAAACAGAACAGTTTGTATAGTACACACCATAATGCGTCTTTTGATTGATCGTAATGTGTCAATGCATATGCTATTCTATTATTAAAGGTAATATTACTGTACTCGACCTTTGGAAGGCAGCTCTAAAATATTTGTACTAGGAAGCAGACCACCAAATATTTCCGCTTTGAATTTAATATTAATTTTGATCTCTTCGCCCCGTCCTCAACATTCCCCGAACCACCTCTCAACTCAGCTCTGCTCTCCTTTCATATCAAAATCATAAATATTCACCAACATACTAAAGGTAAATTCAAAAACTTCTTTGGTTTTATGCTGTTAATTATATTGAGGATATTTCCTCTAAACCCCGAGCTAAATGTTATAAGTTTAGTGTGTAACATGTATTAAAATAAAGTAAAGATTCGCCATTTTTTGTTATATTTAATGTTTTTTTGTAATATGTGGTATGTAGTATGTTTCTGTTATATGCAATGTCTTTGGGTATATGTAATATTTTCTGTTATGTAATGTCTTTTGGTATGGAATGTTACATGTACATTATGTAATGTTTTCTAATGTCTTTCTATAATACGTCATGGTGTCTTCTGTTATACGCAAAACCCTTCTGTTCTGAAATGAAATGAAATGGGGTTTAACGTCCTACTCTTTTGCACCTAACCTGGGCTAATAGAAGACTCGCATACGCCATACAGTGTGCTATGAGGGAAATTTTGCCCGGTCAGCGGCGCCACGTCTTACTCTTATATCGAATTCCAACTGCTAAGGAATCTTTTACATGCACTCCAATGTGTACACGGGTCCTTGTCAGCCCTTCCTTCTGCGTCACTGACAAGGGGAAATCACACCGGAAAATCGAGATGAAATTTCTCGGCCAATGCAGGGATCGAACACCCGACCTCCAGGCTAGCGAACCAGCGTGTTATCCACTAAGCCACCTTTTAAGACTTATTTTAGTTTGTCTCATATTAGCATTAGGTAAGATATAATGAATTTTAAAATTAAATTAGTGAATTTGACCTATCTGGTAGGTTATTTTAGTTGCTGTCATATTTGAATCAGGTAAGATACAATGAATTTTAAAACTACTGAAATCTGATAGGTTATTTTGGTCAGTGATGGAATAAACTCTATAATATCTATGAACGTAAAACGTGGAACGAAGACGCACTGTCTTTCATCTCTCATAACAACGATGGCTCATACAGTTCAATGAAAATTTGAAAAATACAAACTTGTTATGTTTGTGCCATATTAAGGCTTATCGAACATATTTTTATTTAAACAGTTAAAGCTGTATCCTACTATGATTTAAAATAATAGGCATAATTAAAACGAGATTCCACAAGTGGGGTTGGGGGTTCCCGTTCTCTTATTTATGGTTGGCATGGAGCAACTATGTAATACTACTTCTGAAATATTTTACAGTTGTACAGACAACAAATGCTGCTGATGCTACATGTAAAGCTGATATACTTTCTGATGAATGTCCATTGACTGGTTTGAAAAATAACGCGACCACAGACGAGGAAATTCAAGCTGCTTGCAGGTAGGCCTATGTTAATTTTCAATGATATTCATGCGAGCTTATAATAGGTATTATATGATGTGAATGATACAAGCATGGCCTATAATAGTGAATGATATTAAAGGAGCTAACCCCGTGACTCAAGTTTTTTCATAACATTCGAAATTAAAATTACAAATTAGAATTCAAAACTGGAGCGAAAAATCATAGACACCCCCTCCCTTTTCCTCCAGTTCCTCGGTCACGACAACGCTGGAATTTCGGCATATCAACTGCACGAATGAGCATTGTTTCCGGAAACACATCGAATTTCAACTGCCAGAGATTCTTTTATTTATACGGGACCCCAGTTTTCGTCCCAATTTCCCTCTCTCCGTTAATGCCTTCTTACGCCAACACACTTACCCCACAAAAAGGGTGAAAAAGTAAATCCAAACAACACCGGGAACAATATTTGTTGCTCACGTAAGCGTACATACAGACGAGCATTGTTTTATATTGGCATGCCCCTCCCCCCTTTGGTAAGGTAGGGCGTCTAGTCCTTCGGCTGGTGTATACTATAATCTGGTGAGCATGTACAAGAACCCGTGAGAGTTGGAGTTTGAAATAAAAGGGGGCCTCAGCGCTGGTGTCCGGGCAATATTTCAACCAACGCATATGTCCGTCTTCATCAGCCCGAGTGAAGCAGGACGTTTAGGACGTTAAACCCTATTTCATTCTGTTTTCGTGTAAGTAATCTCGTTATGTAAACGATTATAATGTACAAAATCCAAGCAGTTCAATAAAGTTGAACCACTCGTCAAAACGTTCATTTATTTACATTTGTACGTTTTATTTGCGGAAGGATTTACTTTATTTATTTTAGTTGACCTCTGTTTATTTCGGGTTGATTTATTTCCCCAGGAGTACAACATGTTGTTTTGTCATTATCACCATCGTGGCATTCTGTACTCTGTTTTTTTTTCAGGATCCTCAAGACATATTTTGCCTGTGTTGATACGATAATATCAACTTGTTCCCAAACTGTCAAAGATACCGTGGAAGCAAGGCTGGATCCATTTAAGACCGAGTATAATGAAAAATGTGCCGGTGAGTAGATGAAGTATCGGGTCGCCTAAATGTTTTTGATTGGTTTTTGAAATGTTTGTTAACCAATCATAAGTTCACACAGACAACACCATTCAATGCAGCAAGGTTTAACAAACCACAGCGTTATTTCACTCTGTACACAGAGTTGACTCATTTGAGTGAGTATCCATAAAACGACTCAGTAACGACTCAGTTTCCATTGACTACCCTGGGACTAACTTGGAACTTACTTTGGACTCAAATAATGAGTCAAAAGACTCATCTTTGTGACTCACCAAAAAATCCATAAAACGACTCGTTAAGTGAGTCAAGTGACTCGTCAGGTAAAGTGAGTTCTTCGACTACTTTAGTGAGTCTAGTGACTACTTTAGTGAGTCTAGTGACACAAGAGATGAGTAACACAACTAGGTACAGTGAGTCAAGTGACTTGTAAAGTGAATCAATGCAAAAATATTTGAGTCACATAATTAGCCTTACGCAACGAGTCAAATGACTCCACACAGACTGGAATCCTAATTAATTAGGATTTAATTCTCCTTTTTTAATGATTCTTTGGTTGGCATTGCACAGAGTTGACGAAAAATATCTGTAAAAACGAATGCGAAGATGTTATTTTTTTCAATTATTAGATTACACAATTCGTGTATGCTTAGTTTTCCAACAACCTTATGCCTGGTGTATTAACCTCCACATTTGCAGTATATGATTCCGCGTTCGTCTTTGAATTGACGATCTTTTTAGCCGAATAACATACCGTTTCTCCCGATGTGATCAGCATTATGTCAGCTCAATAAAGAAACAATATTTAAAAAAAAAAAACAACTTAAAAATACATTATGCGAGATTACGAACAGTTGAGCAAAAAATCGGTTCCTATTCAGTAAATATCACAGGCTAGTGATAAGTTCATTAATGTCCAAATAATATTTTAGATAATATTTCAGGCCTAAAGAAAGGTCTGCAACAGGCAGCATAGCTCTCGCATAACGTATGTTTAATTTAAAAATAAAGCACTCCATATAAGTTATACATATTTTATTCTATTGTCTAAAAGAAAAAGTTGTTGTCATGCAATATGCGGGCACAATTGGCAGTTCAAGAACAATGAAAATAAGAAAGCGCACTAAATATCGATATGGTTCTTACCTCGTGATCCGAATGCCACTCACCAAATATGAAAGAAATCCGTTAAATGTTGTAGCCTCTATCGCGAACCGTTGTGTCAAACCAATTTTGATAACCATAATATAGATAAAGGAAGAGCCCCTTTCGCGTTCACAAGGTTTTTGGCAAAGAGAGTATAACTCCGTAACTGAAGGTCTGATGCACACCAAAACCCAAACTCATTTTTTTTCATATCACATATTTTAAGTTGCATCTAAATCGGACAGAAAATATAGGTTATCTATTGTGTGTGAAAAATTGCGTAAATGTTATGGGACATAACCAAGAAAGTTGCAGGCCACTATTTCCATAATAAGGTGGGATGGACAATTTGTTGAGAAGTGTCGGTCTGATTTTCGCGCAATTTAAATTCAAGCGTGATTGTTGTGCAATGATTATATTTGAACATTACTTAATATCAACTAATCACCGTGACCCATATATATTCCACAATATTAAAAAGGTTCAGTCATGCAAGGAGTTAAAGATCGATTATATGTGTATAATTCGAACTCATCCCAAGATCTTTGGCAAAGTTACATTTTGAGTTAAAACACAATCGGATGGAAATTGTGACCGATATGGGGTCCACAAACTAAAAATGTGGACGTTTAAAATAACTATTTCAACTTAGTTAATAATGACATGACCTTTCTTGGTATTTAATTTTGTCCTCGATTCCAAGAATGATATTTTTGATAAACGTTCATGTGTTTAACATCTTTGAACAATATTCGATATCAAATATATAGTACACAGCGAATAACACTTCGATTGCCGTTAGAAATTCTAACGCACGAGCCAGAACGATGTCATCCATTAAAATTTCATATGTAGTTTCGCCATCCATGATATCCCCTTGATGTAGAATAGTGGGAGTTGTTATTCTCTCTGGTCTCTGAAATGATACAAAACAAACATCCAAGACTTAAAAAATATTTAGGGGAACCACGGTAAGACACGGACTCGTTAGGATGGGACAAATGCCCAATAGGTACCGTGTACACGTATAAAAGAAGACTTGGTAGTTAGAATTTGAAATAAGTGGATTGTTTTCATCGCACCCCGCCCCTTAACACTGTGGCTTATGCCCGTCTTCATTATCCTAGTCGGTGCCGAAAGGTATGGTTTTAAAGGCATTTTTTTTTTTCATTTCATAAATATTTTATTGTTTTAATCGAATTTTTAAGTTAAGCAGGTGTTAAAATGACAACCCAATCCCCCCTCTGTAAAACATAAAATTTTTTTTTGCTTACCACATCTGTTGGACACCGCATTTTTTAAGGTCCTCTTTAAGCAGAATAGGAAGGGCTGTAATTGAAGAATATCCAGCTCGCCCTGTAAAAAGAATCATATCATAAGAGAATTTCGGAAGGCGATTAAAGTGCGATTTGGTGAACCAAATGGCGCATACCTTGTGTTCAGTTAAAATACCTTCAAAAGTTGTAAATTCCTGACAGCCCATAAATGTTAGACGTGCGAAAAGCCTACCACACTCAACGAAAAATTTTCAGTATTCGAGGCAGCAACACACAAAATTGTGTTCGTGTGCACTTCATATTTGGATTTTCCACAGTTAGAGGGTCTTTAACATGTGCTCTAAATTGCACACGGAACTCTCTTTCCCTGTCAGACACTCTGGCCTGCATCAATGACGATGGGACAACCGTATTTGGCAAATTCCGAGTATCTTTCTTCGCGCCCCTTACTGATATCAATTAAGTGGTACAGCGTCATACTTAACGGTCCACTATAATAATTCAATTTTAAGCAAACCTTCCGCTCCACCAGGACATAACAGAACCGACATTGAAGCCTGCAGAAACCTTACAAGATATAAGCCAGGACTATAATACATATAATTTTGGTAACACGTTGGCTAGCTTTTCTGGAAGGCGTGTGTTCGATCCCTGCATTTGCCAAGAAAGTTCATCCAGATTTTCCGTCGTAGTGGTGCAGGACGGAGGGCCTGACAAGGACGGCTGTTTAGTTGTTCGGATGGGATAAAAAAAAACCGAGGTGCCGTGTACCCAAAGATCCCTTGACAGTTGGAATTCGATGCAAAAGTAGGCCGTAGCGCCACTGTCCGGACAAAATTCCCCTCATACCACACTGTATGGCGTACCCGTCTCCATTAGCTCAGGTTAGGAGCAAAACTGTAGATAGGACGTTAAATCCCATTTCATTTCATCTATAATTTCGCTTTTTACCTTTGGTTTTTCACGTTGCAACCGTACGGCAAAATCTAATTTTTGCGTCTTCACTTTGCCCTTTGCCAAAAGAGAATCCGATCATAATAAATACTTACTGTTGCAATCATTAGGTATATGTACATCTTCGGTTGGTTTGACTTCAAGAACCTTTGCCCCATTTTCTTTTAACCATTCTAAGATTTTTTGGTTAAAGAGGGTTGACCGTTAGACGATGACATTCGTTTATAATCTGAGGGAAAAACACTTTGATCAGTATAAACCTACACACATAGAAGCCATCTATTGGCAAATTCAGTGACCAATGCCAGAAAGGGTTAAGTCTATTTGAACTAGAATTACAAAAGCTGAGGGTGGGGTGGGGTATCTTAAAACATTTGGTACGAATCGGTGTTAATAATAGGATACAATATAGGAAGAACTCGGTATTTGTTGAATTTTGTGAGATTTAAGTATGTCCAACTATAACAAATTCTAAAGTCTCATGGTTTTAAAATCGTGATCTACTATTCACCCAGTCTTGACTCATTTTCATACGCTTTTGTGGAGATATATATATGACTCACCTATGAACCAATTGGCGACTCGGTTTTGACTCATACCTATAATTATCCGAATAGCCCCCGCCAATGCAACGCGGCAATAGTCTACCCAGGCCTCAATCTCGAAACCAGAAAATTTTTTGAAGAAATTTCTCTGGTGAATCGGGGTAGCCATTTTCCCGGAAAATGATATGTAATTCCTACGCGCGAAAGTTCTCGTTTATTTGCGTCGTATGCCCCTGATTTTACGTGCCTGGATGACCGAATCACTTAAAAATATACTCACGCGTAGAAAAATAGATCTTTACAAAAACTTGAATTTGTTCGTTTAGGATCCAATTTTTTATGTCAGCGAGTTGACTTTGACTCAAGGATCATTTTACAACAAACTAAACGACGATCCGATCTCTAGAAATCGACCCCAAAAGATTGACCAATCAGAGGTCAGAATGGGCGGGGCTTAGGTTTGAAAAAAAAATGGAAAAAATGGACGGTCTAATGTGCCAGAGGCCTTCGGCCCCGCGGCTGCCTCTGGGAACGAGATTGCCCAGGCCTATCAATATGGTGAAATTTTCAACTCTATTCATATTATGATGAATATCAGCTTAAGATTTCAATATAAAGTACTAACTGGATCATGGACCCATCAAGGTCTACACACGTCGATTTCATAAATTTGAATCTGAATTTTTAATCAAAAACAAAATCAGTGGTGTATTTCACATATGCTACCTAATCTCTGTAATATAGTAAACATAATATTGAGTAAGGCTGTACCTTAACAAAAACACCAATAATTTACCTTTTCTGTGGCAGATATCGGCAGATGACTTCGATTTTCTTTTAATCAAACAAGCGTCCAGGCTTCTTCTAACTGCCGCCATAAAACGTTCACCCACAATTCTTTTCACCGGAAGGACTCACCCTTGACTCACTTTTGACTAGGCTGTGACTCACTTACAAAAATTTCATCGCTGGTTACTTATTAACTGGGAATTATCCCACAAGTTTTGTTAGAAAAAATACATATGATTCACTTTTTCCATTGGTGATATTTGCAGATGCTATAGATGTTATTTTAGTCCAGGCTTCGTCTAACTGCCGTCATAATACGTTTGACCGAAAGGACTCACACGTAACTCACCCTTGACTAGGCTGTCACTCAATAACGTCAAATTCATCACTGAATATTCAATAACTCAGAGGTGACTAGTTAGTGACTCAGACGTTTCGCGCAAGTTTCAATAAACCGAGTCATAGCTGACCTATTTGCCCCAAATCTGAGTCAATATACTCATCTAGCTGAGTATTTTCTCATAACTCACCCAAATGAGTAAGTTTTACGCATTTTTGACCCACTTTTTTTTCTGTGTGTACAATGTTGGTTTTCGTGCACTCACTGCTTTGTTATGTAACAAATTTAAAATGTGTAATTTAAAAATTAATTAGCTTTTTATTGTCTTCTCCTTCCTTGGCGTTGCCCGCGATGTCGCAACTAATCATGGCGGGTATAAAACCTTATTTTGAAAAATACAAATTTATTTTATGATTTATTATTTATATTTGGACTTACATTTAGAATGGTGGCAAGAAAAAAAAAACCCTGTTTAATGGTTAGAGCCTTTAATGGCCTTAATCCAGCCCTGGGCAAAGTCCTTTAAGCTAAATATTTAGGACAAATATATGCCTTTCAAGAGGGGTTAGCCGTTGACGTATTTACCCTATAATGCAAACAGAACAGTTTGTATAGTACACACCATAATGCGTCTTTTGATTGATCGTAATGTGTCAATGCATATGCTATTCTATTATTAAAGGTAATATTACTGTACTCGACCTTTGGAAGGCAGCTCTAAAATATTTGTACTAGGAAGCAGACCACCAAATATTTCCGCTTTGAATTTAATATTAATTTTGATCTCTTCGCCCCGTCCTTAACATTCCCCGAACCACCTCTCAACTCAGCTCTGCTCTCCTTTCATATCAAAATCATAAATATTCACCAACATACTAAAGGTAAATTCAAAAACTTCTTTGGTTTTATGCTGTTAATTATATTGAGGATATTTCCTCTAAACCCCGAGCTTTATAAGTTTAGTGTGTAACATGTATTAAAATAAAGTAAAGATTCGCCATTTTTTGTTATATTTAATGTTTTTGTAATATGTGGTATGTAATATGTTTCTGTTATATGCAATGTCTTTGGGTACATGTAATGTTATGTAATGTCTTTTGGTATGGAATGTTATATGTACATTATGTAATGTTTTCTAATGTCTTTCTATAATACGTCATGGTGTCTTCTGTTATACGCAAAACCCTTCTGTTCTGAAATGAAATGAAACGGGGTTTAACGTCCTACTCTTTTGCACCTAACCTGGGCTAATAGAAGACTCGCATACGCCATACAGTGTGCTATGAGGGAAATTTTGCCCGGTCAGCGGCGCCACGGCTTACTCTTATATCGAATTCCAACTGCTAAGGAATCTTTTAGATGCACTCCAATGTGTACACGGGTCCTTGTCAGCCCTTCCTTCTGCGTCACTGACAAGGGGAAATCACACCGGAAAATCGAGATGAACTTTCTCGGCCAATGCAGGGATCGAACACCCGACCTCCAGGCTAGCGAACCAGCGTGTTATCCACTAAGCCACCTTTTAAGACTTATTTTAGTTTGTCTCATATTAGCATTAGGTAAGATATAATGAATTTTAAAATTAAATTAGTGAATTTGACCTATCTGGTAGGTTATTTTAGTTGCTGTCATATTTGAATCAGGTAAGCTACAAAAACTACTGAAATCTGATAGGTTATTTCGGTCAGTGATGGAATAAACTCTATAATATCTATGAACGTAAAACGTGGAACGGAGACGCCCTGTCTTTCATCTCTCATAACAACGATGGCTCATACAGTTCAATGAAAATTTGAAAAATACAAACTTTCGTGTTATGTTTGTGCCATATTAAGGCTTATCGAACATATTTTTATTTAAACAGTTAAAGCTGTATCTTACTATGATTAAAAAAATAGGCATAATTAAAACGAGATTCCACCAGTGGGGTTGGGGGTTCCCGTTCTCTTATTTATGGTTGGCATGGGGCAACTATGTAATACTACTTCTGAAATATTTTACAGTTGTACAGACAACAAATGCTGCTGATGCTACATGCAAAGCTGATATACTTTCTGATGAATGTCCATTGACTGGTTTGAAAAATAACGCGACCACAGACGAGGAAATTCAAGCTGCTTGCAGGTAGGCCTATGTTAATTTTCAATGATATTCATGCGAGCTTATAATAGGTATTATATGATGTGAATGATACAAGCATGGCCTATAATAGTGAATGATATTAAAGGAGCTAACCCCGTGACTCATTTTTTTCCATAACATTCGAAATTAAAATTACAAATTAGAATTCAAAACTGGAGCGAAAAATCATAGACACCCCCTCCCTTTTCCTCCAGTTCCTCGGTCACGACAACGCTGGAATTTCGGCATATCAACTGCACGAATGAGCATTGTTTCCGGAAACACATCGAATTCCAACTGCCAGAGATTCTTTTATTTATACGGGACCCCAGTTTTCGTAACCATTTCCCTCTCTCCGTTAATGCCTTCTTACGCCAACACACTTACCCCACAAAAAGGGTGAAAAAGTAAATCCAAACAACACCGGGAACAATATTTGTTGCTCACGTAAGCGTACATACAGACGAGTATTATTTTATATTGGCATGCACCCCCTTCCTTTGTGGTGCACAATGAAGTGCAAGGTAAGGTAGGGCGTTTAGTCCTTTGGCTGGTGTATAATCGAGCATTGTTTTACATTGGCATGCCCCTCCCCCCTTTGGTAAGGTAGGGCGTCTAGTCCTTCGGCTGGTGTATACTATAATCTGGTGAGCATGTACAAGAACCCGTGAGAGTTGGAGTTTGAAATAAAAGGGGGCCTCAGCTCTTGTGTCCGGGCAATATTTCAACCAACGCATATGTCCGTCTTCATCAGCCCGAGTGAAGCAGGACGTTTAGGACGTTAAACCCTATTTCATTCTGTTTTCGTGTCAGTAATCTCGTTATGTAAACGATTACAATGTACAAAATCCAAGCAGTTCAATAAAGTTGAACCACTCGTCAAAACGTTCATTTATTTACATTTTTACGTTTTATTTGCCGAAGGATTTACTTTATTTATTTTAGTTGACCTCTGTTTATTTCGGGTTGATTTATTTCCCCAGGAGTACAACATGTTGTTTTGTCATTATCACCATCGTGGCATTCTGTACTCTGTTTTTTTGTTCAGGATCTTCAACACATATTTTGCCTGTGTTGATACGATAATATCAACTTGTTCCCAAACTGTCAAAGATACTGTGGAAGCAAGGCTGGATCCATTTAAGACCGAGTATAATGAAAAATGTGCCGGTAAGTAGATGAAGTGTCGGGTCGCGTAACATTCCTAAATGTTTTTGATTGGTTTTTGAAATGTTTGTTAACCAATCATAAGTTCACACAGACAACACCATTCAATGCAACAAGGTTTAACAAACCACAGCGTTATTTCACTTTGTACAATGTTGGTTTTCGTGCACTCACTGCTTTGTTATGTAACAAATTTAAAATGTGTAATTTAAAAATCAATTAGCTTTTTATTGTCTTCTCCCTCCTTGGCGTTGCCCGCGATGTCGCAACTAATCATGGCGGGTATAAAACCTTATTTTGAAAAATACAAATTTATTTTATGATTTATTATTTATATTTGGACTTACATATAGAATGGTGGCAAGAAAAAAAAAAACCTGTTTAATGGTTAGAGCCTTTAATGGCCTAAATCCAGCCCTGGGCAAAGTCCTGTAAGCTAAATATTTAGGACAAATATATGCCTTTCAAGAGGGGTTAGCCATTGACGTATTTACCCTACAATGCAAACAGAACAGTTGGTATAGTACACACCATAATGCGTCTTTTGATTGATCGTAATGTGTCAATGCATATGCTATTCTATTATTAAAGGTAATATTACTGTACTCGACCTTTGGAAGGCAGCTCTAAAATATTTGTACTAGGAAGCAGACCACCAAATATTTCCGCTTTGAATTTAATATTAATTTTGATCTCTTCGCCCCGTCCTTAACATTCCCCGTACCACCTATCAACTCAGCTCTGCTCTCCTTTCATATCGAAATCATAAATATTCACCAACATACTGGTATGTAATATGTTTCTGTTATATGCAATGTCTTGGGGTATATGTAATATTTTCTGTTATGTAATGTCTTTTGGTATGTAATATGTTTCTGTTATATGCAATGTCTTGGGGTATATGTAATGTTTTCTGTTATGTAATGTCTTTTGGTATGGAATGTTATATGTACATTATGTAATGTTTTCTAATGTCTTTCTATAATACGTCATGGTGTCTTCTGTTATACGCAAAACCCTTCTGTTCTGAAATGAAATGAAATGGGGTTTAACGTCCTACTCTTTTGCACCTAACCTGGGCTAATAGAAGACTCGCATACGCCATACAGTGTGCTATGAGGGAAATTTTGCCCGGTCAGCGGCGCCACGGCTTACTCTTATATCGAATTCCAACTGCTAAGGAATCTTTTACATGCACTCCAATGTGTACACGGGACCTCGGATTCTCGTCCCATCCGAACGACTAGGCAGCTGTCCTTGTCAGGCCTTCCTTCTGCGTCACTGACAAGAGGAAATCACACCGGAAAATCGAGATGAACTTTCTCGGCCAATGCACGGATCGAACACCCGACCTCCAGGCTAGCGAACCAGCGTCTTATCCACTTAGCCACCGTAACACCCCCCCCCCCCTCTTCTGTTCTATGTAACATATTTGTGTTGTATCTGAAATGAAATGAAATGAGCTTAGCACTGAACTGTTCTGCTCCGATTGGGATAATAAAGGCCCGCATACGCATACAGTGTTCTATAGGGGGATTTTGCCCGGGTAGCTGCACCATGGCCTAATCAACGTAGACGAATTATCATTTCATAAAGTTGTACAGTACAGTCTCGGCTATTTCGGGCAATTTTGTCTACCCTTCAACTACTGAAGTCATTATACACAAAGCATGAATGAGGTCCACAAATTATTTTCTTTTTCTTTTAATTTCAGGTAGGGCGATCAGTCCATGGAACACGGGTTTCTACATTATCATTGCCTTGTTTATTTTCACCTACGATAGATTTGTTTAAATCATCTCTGGAAAGAAAACATTCCCTGTGACCAATGTGATTAAATTATTAGATGACAATTTTGTTCCGTTTTATTTATGATTTGTTACACAAATAACACAGAGGGTGGGACAAGGAAAGGACACAGTCGTTCCAATCTAATTAAAATATAGATCTATATTTCGTTTCGATTTTATACTTTCGATGGCCTACACTCATATAGATCTAACAAGTTATAGTGGGAGCTTACGTTCTATGACGTCAGGTATCAAGCACGGGACATTTGACCCGATAACGTCAGTCATTCGATTAACCAATGAGCGACCGCCATGCTTTATGAAATCTATTTTTTTTTTGTTTTGTTTTGGTAATATCTACCCACAGTTCCACGCATGAAAAGGTCAAACGGTCGATTCGACAGACCATTTGATTGGCTGACCCCTCTAACACGAGTTAGATAACAAGTCCTCCAGATCCAAGTGTAGTAAAGACAAGTAAAACCGAAATTTTGAACTATAAAAAACGAAACGAAATTGGATCTGTGTTTTAATCAGATTGCAGTCGTTCCATAAAAAATGAAATGAAATGGGATTTAACGTCCTACTGTTCTGCTCCTAACCTGGGCTAATGAAGACGGGTATACGCCATACAGTGTGGTATTAGGGCAATTATGTCCACACAGCCGCACTACGGCCTACTCTTATATCGAATTCAAACTGCCAAGGGATCTTTTACGTGCACACCATTTTTTTACACGGGACCTCGATTTTTCATACCATCCAATCGACTAGATAGCTGTTCTTGTCAGGCCCCTCCGTCCTCTGCGACACTGACAAGGGGAAACCGCGCCGGAAAATCTGGATGAACTTTCTCGGCCAATGCAGGGATCGAATAAAGCCATAAAAGGACTGTAAGGATTCAAAAAAGCATTTCAAGCGTTATTTTCATATTACAGCTTAAAATTGGGATGAATAGGGACTCTGAGAGGACATCATCCGATCAGACACTGTTCTAAAGAAACTAATTAAGTCCCCCCCCCCCGCACCACCACCTGAGAATACATCACCCGATCAGACACTGTTCTAAAGGAACTAATTAAGTCCCCCCACCACCATCACTTTCATCAATTAGACCTTTGTTCGATGGAACCTTCTGAAATCGTTCACAAATTGGAAGTGACCACCCTTCAAATGTGGACAAAAAGATACACAATTTTATGTTCAAATAATTAAAAGAATTATCAGATGTATAAAGAAACGTTCATGCAAAGAAACGTCTAAAATCGGTTAAAGGGGGAAAACCTTCATGATTACCTCCACCCGATGACATATACACCCCTGTACAATCGATCAATTCATTCAGCCGTGGTGCGTCACTGGCGTAATCTACCTTTTCCGAAATTTTCATGCAAAACATGAAACTTTTTGACAGAAAGCGAAAGTGAAATAAAATCATGAGACTGAATACCACGATAAACAACGTTATCTATGATCATAATGATAATGCTGCAACCGATGGCATACTTTCTTAGTTTCCTCCTACAATCTATTCGGATGTACAAGTACGCGTTCAAAATCACAAGGATACTCATCATTTATTTCGAAGCACGTGTTTTTCATCCCAGTCTAGGCTGTGCTTACGGAACTTAATACCTAGTTTTAATTCATCATACCATATTCCTGTCAAGGGCTCTGTGGTTTTCTCCACTCTCACGCGTTTATAAGTATAGCTATCGTGTTCTGAAGCATTGGAAATGTGGTCGTATATTGCCGTCACCCTGTCCGAACGAACGTCAGTCCGTCGTCCACAATTTCTTACAGACTACATGTATCCTCTGATTGTTTCGAAATTGGTATATGTTGTTAACATTAGTGAGATGAAGAATCCTATTGATTTTCATCGATTTCCAACTGCCCTTGTTCACTTTGAAATATCTCGTGAACGCCTTAGAGGCGTTAATATCCGATTGACTTCAGATTTATACACAGTGTTTAAGCTCATGAGACGAAAAAGTCCAGGGGTTATCAATGATTTCAGATAATAACTACCAGATTCATGGCCCTTGATCCTTTTGAAAAATATTGTGGATTCTCTAGAGACCGAAGTTATCATCCAATTGAATTCAGATTGAAAAACAGGGTTTAAGGGCCTTGAGGCGAACAAGTATATTGATTTTCATTGAATGTTGATAACTTGAAAAGCTTAATCCATGATATTAAATATTTCGTATATTAAATGTTTAAATAGGACAGAACTAAGGGCCAAACAAATTCTTAATCAGATTTTAGTGTATTATAAATGTTTCATTACCGACAATAGAAAAAAAATATGCACAACTCTTGTTGACTGCTTAATAGACGACCTAGCTGCTGTGGGCTTATGTTTCGTTGCCTGGTAACCAATCTTTGTAATCTTTATAGTGGCGAATTGGTGGCTTCTGGTGATTCCCCGGTGATTGTTCACTGCTATACGTAGTTGAGGTCATTTGCGAACTCGTCAGGTTTAAGCGATAATGCTGTAGCACGATTTACCTAAAGCCAGCTAATTCCAAAATTATTTCAACTCATACAATAATAATCTATATCTATACTTGATATGATACTATTCTTTATGCCATTTTTGATTTGTTTGTTTGTTTCAAAAATGTACCTCAAAATGACGGGAAATTGTCGCAAAATGACTGTTTGGAATGAGGAACGGTATATCAAATATCGATATATAGATTATTATCTTACAAATTGAAATAATGGTGGATTTTGGTAGATATGGGTGCAGCTGTTCTCTTTCTTCCATGTCATAGAGAACCGTTGTCATCGTCGCAACATCCGTAGTGAACAGAAATCCGCGGCTTAAAAATATTGCCGTTGGCGTTATAAAAGTACAACTTTCGCATTGAATGGAATCAACGATAAGATTAAGTCACGAAGGACCCATAATCTTTATATATGCTACTTTAATCTCTGTTTACAGAAAAGGGGGACCCATTAATTGTCAAATCGGTAAAACGTCTCGGGGTTAAATCATTTTAGAAATACATATTTAGGAATGTTATGAATGCCTAATACGCAAAAATCATGAAAATATGAATGTTTACAAAAAATGAAATGAAGCCAAAGCGGAAATGTGTTGAAATTCTTGATAAGAAACTGTAGCGGTATTGACTCATCCAAGTGGCTCGATTTGACTCATCTGACTTGCGCAATACGGTCGTTTTGACTATTATGACAAGTAATTAACTTCCGTTTCCGTTTAGTAACTTCCGTAAACAAACAAGATCGGTGGAAAGTAAAATATAAAAATTAAGGCTGCTAAGATCAACAAAATAAACAAAAAATTACAAGATGTCATCAAGACACCAGCTTGGGGTTATTGAATACCTAAATAACAGACGTGTGCCAGCCCCAGGACAAAAAATGAAGAGACTAACTCACCGAAATCTGGACGAGCAGACCGGCCAGACCGGGTAAAAAAATGTTCAAACATCTGATTTAACATTTTTGGGGGGTATCTTGTGAAATGGGTCAGAAACTTAGAACCTAATGTAAATGGAGCTAATTCAGAACTAAATGTTGTGGACTTTTCTTATGACATAGTAGTCGTAGTTCAGCTCTCAACAAAAGGTCGCATAACTCTGGGATCGTGCTATTGCATCCTTGGCGAAAAGGTTTGGCTTCCCAATCCCAGTCTATTTTACTGGGCAACTTTTTACTGCTAAACGGGCGTGTATTGGTCCCTGTGAACGTCCCCATCTTCATCTTCTAGATGACTTGACCGATGCCATTGATAGGGTACCGTAACGCACAAATTTACGGAATCTGCCATATATTAAGATGAAACGAACTATGGTATCACACATTTCAACAGCATTGATTAGAAATTCCAATATTTTCTTCCAAAATTGAAGATAAATCACTTTACAATCATTCATAATATGTGCTTTCAGAACCATTTTCGTGTATTCCAAAGTTAAAAAAATGGGGCCTTCATGATTAGACCAAAGGTTACTGTTGTCAAATATGAAACCTTCACCAATTGTGTGAATAATATATATGTTTATCAAGCGTCCCTCTGTACTATGGTTGTGTCATCTTATTTTTTATCGCGATTATTTCAGACAGAAATTGGTAAAAGAGCGAGTACCACCTGTACATAATAGATCAATTGTGCCTGTTAGAAGACATTTACTACCACCTTTGATTAAAGGAAAAGCTAATATTAATCAGTAAGCTTATACTATAATGTATATAAACTCAAGTTTTGAATTATAATATTGACCATTCAACTTTTTAATATCACTTATTTTTTTTCATTTCATACATGTATTGTATTTTTTATAGTCTAGAACTAAAAATGTTTAGGGAAGTAGGGTTTATATGAAACTGATCTGATCTCTTTCTCTCTTGTCTTCATGATATTTTGATCTTTTGGAAACTTTGTACACACATCAACCTCTTTTAGTAGTGGTACCTTTTTATTATTTGAAAATATCTTAGATTCAGTAATTTTTATGATTTCCATGGAAACAAATTTAGTATCATTTGACCGGATGTTGTTGTTTTTATTTCAGCCTACCTGATGAATTAATGTTGAAGTTATTTGAATATTTGGGTGCAGCAACATTATTAACTGCTGCATGTGTATGCACTAGATGGCATGGTTTGGCTACAGAAAAGTAAGAATTTTAATGTTGTGTTCTACATGTACATGTATATGCAGAAATCAAAATAAGTAGTTGGGGTTAATAAATAGTTTTTTTACGCACACTGATAACCCATACTTAAAAGGTCCTGTGATGTCCTTAAAAAGATGTGCAATATTAATGCGAGAGAGAGAGAGAAATGGGGTTTAACGTCCACTCAACACAAACTAGGTCATTTCGGGACTAACATATGGTTCAATTTTTATTTCACTAATTCGCTTGCGCGTAGGGGTCTTTAGCAGTGGGAGGAAACCGGAGTGCCCGGAGGAAACCCACGAGGTTGAGAAGGCGGCTCCATCTCCATGCCACATACACTCACACCAGGGCTCGAAACCACAGCCGCAAGCCAGAGGTGACCGGCCAGCTAGAGGTCGAAGCGCGGCACTCTAGACCACTAGGCCATCCCAACCCCCCCGCAATATTAATGCATAATCGACAATAAGATAGGGGTCTCAAAATGAAACCATCTGTTTCTCCTAATACTGCATAGGTATGCAATGAAACTGAATTTATGAAATTATGAAATATTTTTTTAAAGAATTCAAGTAATTTTAAAAGGATTTGTATTATTTTTGAAGGATTTATGTATTTTGTTGAAGGATTTGTGTTTTTTGTTAAAGGATTCTTATATGAAAGGATTTATGAATCTTTTTCATAAACTTTTGAAATTATTTAATATCTTTCATCATTGTTAGATCTGTATTGTTCTTTTTTTATCATTTACTTCAGTTCTATATGGATAAATATTTACAAGAAATACGCCAAGGTTAAAGGCAACCAAGCTGTTAAAGATTCAAAGTTACCTTTGTCTTACTGGAAAAATCTTTGTCTAAAAAGGTATTTACAGGTTCACATTCTGTTTGTTGACATGTCTGCAAGTCACAATTTGATGAAACTTGAGATGTAGTTTGATATCCTAAAGATCTTGGTTCCTTTAGATATTGACATTGTATCGAATTGGTTTATGGCCCATTGTATGTAAAAAATCATATTTTTGAGCTTACAGACCCTCTAGGAGTCACATTTTTTATCCAATTATGTCCCAAAGATCTTGGTTCCTTTTGATATTGACACATGTTGGACCATAACATCCAGGATTATGGTCCATTATTGCAAGAAAACCACTATTTTAGCGTGTTCTCTGATCTAGTGTAGTTTTGAAAGTTACCTTGCATGTATAGATTTAAGCATGTCTTTGATATATGCAATTCTTAAAAAAATTCAAAGATTTCATTTTTATACCTGTAGAATTAAAAAGTAAAATGTTATTCCAGATGTTTGGAAGACAGAAATAAAAGTATTTTGAAATTAATGAAAAAAATTCATCCATTTACTGGTTTACCAACTAATACAAAAGTGGCAATGACGTAAGATTTATTTTCAATTATGTTCACACTACATTTTTACTATCCAGGACTTCTCTTTGGTGGCCCACAATGTTCCTTGGTTGTGAAGAATTGCGGTTCTAGCAAGGAAACGTGTAGTTGTTCAGCTGCTATGAAAATATATTCTTTAAGATTATTGCATTTTCACGGCTTGATTCACACAAACAGCGGAATTTACCAACTTTTGGAATCTATTTATTTTTATAGATTCAACTTTCACAAGATTGTAATGAGCTTTAACAAGAAATATTTTTATCTTGGAAGTCAATTGTCAGATTCCTCCTACCCCACCCCACCCCCAAATATTGAACATGAACATCTTCATATAAATTGTGTTTAATTCAGATGACTATTATTAATTTTTTCAGGAAATGTGGTATATATTATCATCTGAGAATAATTGATCGTAATGGACAGGAATCTAGTTGTAAATCAGCTGGTATATTTTGGCACAGTATGTCTGTATGTGTTAGATGGTATAATTTACAGACAGTTCCATTAAAAAATATACGTAAAATACAAATTTTATCCTGCAATCCATTATTTTTTGATAATAGTGGAACAGCTATAAATAATAGGTAAGCTGTTTTTTTTATAACATAGAGATAATGCCAGCACTGAAGTCTCCTAGGTCTATTCAAATAATCAGATTTTATTTCTTTCAAAAACAAGAAAATAAACCAATAAAAGTGTAAATGCTGATGATAATGTAAAATTGGAATCTCTAAATGGGTCAATACAAGAGTGAGTTATCCCGAAAGTCAGTGACAAGTTTTATACAATATTGAACTCTTCAGACTGATTGGAACGCGTGGCAGGCTTTTTATATGCCCACATTGAAATGTGGTCGTATATTGTCGTCGCCCCTGTCCATCCGTCGGTCTGGCGTCCACAAGCTCTAGAGGCTAAAGTTAATATCCGATTGACTTTAAATTTATACACAGAGTTTAGGGTCATGAGACGAAGAAGCCTGTTGTTTTTCAGCGATTTCCGATAATAACTACCAGAGTTATGGCCCTTGATCACTTCAAAAAATCTTGTGGACGCTCTAGAGGCCAAAGGTAATATCCGATTGGCTTTAAATTTATACACAGTGTTTAAGGTCATAAGACGAAAAAGCCTATTGATTTTCAGCGATTTCCGATAATTAGTGCTAGAGTTATGGCCCTTGATCACTTCAAAAAATCTTGTGGACGCTCTAAAAGCCAAAGTTAATATCCGATTGACTTTAAATTTATACACAGTGTTTAAGGTCATAAGACGAAGAAGTCTATTGATTTTCAGCGATTTCCGATAATTAGTGCCAGAGTTATGGCCCTTGATCACTTCAAAAAATCTTGTGGACGCTCTAAAAGCCAAAGTTAATATCCGATTGACTTTAAATTTATACACAGTGTTAAAGGTCATAAGATGAAGAAGCCTATTGATTTTCAGCAATTTCTGATAATTAGTGCCAGAGTTATGGCCCTTGATCACTTCAAAAAATCTTGTGGACGCCCTAAAAGCCAAACTTAATATCCGATTGACCTTAAATTTAGACACGGTGTTTAAGGTCATAAGACAAAGAAGCCTATTGATTTTTAACGATTTCCGATAATTAGTGCCAGAGTTATGTCCCTTGATCACTTCAAAAAATCTTGTGAACGATCTAGAGGCCAAAGTTAATATCCGATCGACTTAAAATTTATACACAGTGTTTAAGGTCATGAGACGAAGAAGCCTGTTGTTTTTCAGCGATTTCCGATAATAACTACCAGAGTTATGGCCCTTGATCACTTCAAAAAATCTTGTGGATGCTCTAGAGGCCAAAGTTGATATCTGATTGACTTTAAATTTATACACAGTGTTTAAGGTTATGAGATGAAGAAGCCTATTGATTTTCAGCGATCTCTGATAATTATTGCAAGAGTTATGGCCCTTGATCACATCAAAAAATCCTGTGGATGCTCTAGAGGCCAAAGTGAATATCTGATTGACTTTAAATTTACACACACTGTTTAAGGCCATGAGACGAAGAAGCCTACTGATTTTCATTTATTTCAAATAATTACTTCCAGAGTTATCTCCCTTGATCACTTAAAAAAAAACCTTGTGACGCTACAGATGCCAAACTTATCATCCGATTGACTTCAGATTGATACACAGAGTTTAAGGTGTTGAAACGAACAAGTATTTTGATTTTCAATGAATTTTGATAACTGAACAGCTAAATCCATGATGTTAAATGTTTCCTATACTAATTGTTAGCGTGGGGCAAAATTTTATAAAAAGCAAACAAATTCTAATGATTTTCAGATAATTACATAATGAGTTGTTTCATTACCAAAAAAAGTAAAAATATGCGACAACCCTTGTTGACTGCCCGGACGATTTAGCTGCTGTGGGCGTATGTTTCGTTGGCTGGCAACCTATCTTTATTTATACTATTCCCAAACAGTGGGGTTTCCATGGTTCCATAGTTGACAATTATAAGTCAATAAATTTTTCAATTCTGTTCACTATTTACAAAGAATTGAACATTGTGCAATATTTTTCATCCTTTACAATTGTTGGGTAAAATCTTTTCTAATCTACTATTGATATTTTTGCTTTTGTTTTCAGTTAATTGTAGCATGGACAAAGCCATGAAAAACTAGATATTGTTCAAAACTAATGCAAAAAACTTATAGCAGAATTTTCAAGTATTGTTTGTTTGATTCTGTCTATTTGTTTTGTTTCTTTAGCCCTTATCAAAGATCACTATTAACTGAGTGTAGTTTTAAATGGGAAGTCTGGAAGAGAGAGAATAAAGCTATAAAAGAAGATGAGAATGTCAAGTTATATCGTCTATCAGATGATATATTAATTGCAACATGGAAGGTACTTGTTTACTTCTTGTAAATTATTGCAATTTTGAGTAGTTTTAATTGTACTCAATTATAATGATGGCTTTATTCCAGAAAATGATAAATGTAGCTTCTCAGTCCATACATGATAAATAGTTAACCCCATGTCATTTCATTTCATGCAATAATTAGTTGTCTGAACAAAATGCGATTGTGATTCCAAGCTTGTATGCAACAAGACGTATGGTTGCCATGTGTACAAGATATAATGAGTGCAACATTTCCATGAGGCTCTTATTTGAGTCATATTTGAAAGTCTTGACTGACTGGCGGTGTACAGAAATTGACCTAACTGCTTACCTGTCAATATATACTGTTAAATATATTAAAGAAAATTGTATTAATGTCATATGTTTCCCTGCAAAATATTTTGTTAATTTGAGGGGATCACGGTGGCTAAGTGGGTAAGATGCTGACTCGCTAGTCTGAGGTTTGGTGTTCGATCCCTGCATTGGCTGTGAAGATTCTTCCAGATGTTCTGGAGTGGTTTCTCCTTGTCAGTGATGCATATGCCTATCATCTTTGGCCCATTTTAGGAGCAGAACAGTAGGACGTTAAACCCCATTTCATTTCATTGTTGATCTGAGGTAAACAAAAATTGACCGGTTGACAAAATATGAAAGTGAAAATCCATAGATTGCCTGTACTGCATTTAAAATTATAATATTATTGTGTCATTTGGTGCAGAGTTTCTATATGTAATTATCGTTTTTATCTGGAAACAGGCTGACGAGGAATTGGCTTTTATTGTAACAGGATTTCATCAAGAGAATTTGGTTAAAAGATGTTTAATGGGGTCCTCTCAGACGTAAGTATCAATTGCTTTAATAGATTACTAGGGTTTATTTATAGTATGTACATATTACAAACTGTACTTTAAATTTGCTTCCCATCCAAAGTATTAAAATTTGGCTCAAATTTGACACAGGTAGAATATGTAGCCTCTTGGAAAAAAGAGCCCCCCAAATCAAGTAAACCTGGTCTGAAAGAAACAAGAGAATCACAAGAAGTAACATTTGCTGCAGTTACATGATTTTTCAAAGAAATGTTGATGTTGGATTTGAAGTAATTATTAATGCAAAATTTAATAAATATAGGTTATGTATATAATTTGTTAGAACCAATGAGTGTGTTTTTATAGATCGATATGTACTGACAGATGATTTTGTAACTCTTATCACAATAGCCATGCTCATTTGTCCGTCCCGAACGTTCTGAAATGACAGAACAAGTGTTACAAAAGTGAGTCATGTCCATGTTCCGCAATTTGAGGAGAGTTTCAGAACAATAACGTTTGAAAAATAAGATTTCAACTACCGCATATTGTTAAAAGAAAAGTTTGTGTGATTTTTACCCAAGTCTCCGATTTAAGATAAACTTTTGTGATTAAAATTTGTAGAATGTATGAATTACCAGAACATAAAGTAATCCCTGATGATATAGACTCAAGTTACGGTAAATATATCTTATATACATGTATTTATTTTAATTCAATATACCTGGCCTTGGCTATTCCCTGAGCTTCTGACTCTGTCCCGTGCTAATGTGCCATTAAACAACATTTCATTCATTCATTCCTTGAAAGGAATCTAGTTATTGGATAGAACAATTAAATACCAACACATACGGTACTGATGGAAGAACAATGTCAAATTTTTTGTGGGGTGTGTGTGGGGTGGGGGTTGTTGGGAGTCTGAAGGTCTAAGGCATGTGCTTTAGATCTATGGGTCTGTCATTGACTCAAATGGAATGGTGGGTTGGATCCCACACTCGTACAGGAATCTATTTATTAGATAGAACAATTAACTATCAACACATACAGTGCTGATGGAAGAACAGTTGGGGGGTGGCAGGGGGCTTGAGGGGGTAGGTGTTGGGAGGTTGAGAGTCTAATGCATGTGCTTTAGGTCATAAGGTCTGCCATTGACTCAATTGGCATGGTGGGTTGGATCCCACACTAGTACAGGACAAGGTGTATGGCCGCATGCCTAACCCTGTTTATGAGTTTTCTCTGGGTCCTGCCATTTTCTGTCACTGTTGAAAACCCTTAAGCACAAGCAATTTATTGAAATTGTACCATATGTTAATGCCGAAACGATGTGTTGAGTGGACATTAAAATTGATTTGTTGTTGTTGCATTTATATATCTCTATATATTTACTTGAATATAAATTATTTATTATTTGTCCATTTGTATGTATTAAGGCTTTATTGAGTAGTGGTGTAATTTATGTTTCCAGGTTTACATCATTATACATGTACTGTGGAAATACGTAATATGAGGCAATCAATATGGAGTCAACAGTTCCAGGGTATCGAATGTAAAAAGGAAAATATTGGTCAGTATTTTTTATTGGTTTATTGGTTGCCTATTATAAATAAAGTTGTGCAGAAACAAGTCCCTGTTATAGTAGAAGGGGGTGGGGGATTTCTTGTCAACATATTACTTTGGTCATTTTGAGACAAAAATATGGTCATTGTTATTTCTATAGCTATGTTTCAAAGTTCAGAAGAAGAATTGCCTAGAATGTGGATTTCACGCCAGACCTCTTTTTCGTTCCATATGTATAGTGCACCCTTTCACATCATGTGTTTAGGGGCACGATACATAGTGACAATATAATCATAAAAACAAAATTATGTTAAAAGTTGTGTATACAGAGTTAGTTAAAAAGTATATTTTATATTTATAATTTATATATTGTAGAGAATAACATATGTACGTTTGTTTTAATGAGAAGAGATAGAGTTATAGATAGAGTTACTGTTGCTAAGGAGATCGAGTTACCATGGAAAACAGATCTATTTAAAGGTGTTGTCAAGGTGATTTGATAATCAATTTTGATATTTTATATGAACAAAACTAATAATTTAACTAAAAGTGTTATTTAATCTGAAAACTACCCAATTGAAAGACCGATTAGATTAGTTTTATTTGTATCTATACTTTCCACACAGAAGATATATTTCTACACAATGTTTTATTTTGGCTTACTTAATCATTTTTCATATAACCAAATTATTTTCTTTGTAGGATGTCTGCTGGCTTGACATTACGTTACTGGATGAAAGAGGTGAAGTTTTCTGGACAGCCAGGTAATATTCCTAATCAAAATGGGTTAAACCTGAATTGGAATATGGAAGTATTTACCATGCAGAACTAAGAAATATCAAATAAGCTGAGTAGGGGTAAATAAGTAAACCTGGAAATAAGGTACCAGTCACAGACATTATGAGGACCAAATTAGGGCTGTATCAGGTACAATTCCTCTGGTGTCTGGCGTGTTGGATGGCCGAATGGTTAGCACACGCATGTTGTTTCATAATGCCTGTCATTGAGTCAACTGGCATGGTTTCAAATCCCCAGTTGTATGTGACTAGGAGTAGGGTCACCTGTTCAACCTCGTGGGATTTCTCCAGGTCCTAAAGTTTCCTTCCACTGCTAAAGACCAGTACATGCAAGCAAGTTATTGAAATAAAATTGTACCATGTGTTAGACCTGAAATGACCTAGTTTGTGTCATTTGTGACGTTAAACCCCATTTCTCTCTCTCTCTTTCTTTTATCTCTGTTTTGATTGATATATAGCCAGTGCAGGTTTCAGTTCATCAGTGCCTGACATTGTGAACTGTGTAGTGGGGGGGGGGAGTGAATTAGAGGGTATATTAATCCTTTTTCTTATACAATTATTGTGATATACATTGATATTTCTAATTTCAGTTGTCCAGTTTATGCAAGAACTAAAGAGACAATCAGAAGTAAGGACCTTTTATAAAACATATTTATCATTAATAATTTTCGTAGAGCCCATTGATTATAAATTGTTACTGGGCTACAGTATTGAGACATGGTTCAAACATTGATTAGTATTTCAAGGTAATATGGAAAATCACATTGAATAGTATTTCAAGGTAATATGGAAAATCACATTAGGTCAAATTTTGGTTAATTATTTTCATCAAGAAAACTGAGATAAAAAGTCAAACTTAATCCTGATGAAACAACACAGTTTTCTAGAATTTGCATTTAACAGACTTACTGGGTTTCACCAGATTACAGGAGAATGGTATCAGACATCAACTTAGTTTGATCCTATAATTGAATGTGATAATCATACTGCTTTTCTTTAGTTTCATTCATGCCAGTTAATGAGTGGATATTAAACCCCATTTCTCTGTCTATAAGGAATGATACCATATATGTTATGTTACACATTATTTAAGGTATTGCTATGGATTTTGAGTATGATAATGAATCTAAACTAGAAATAGTTCATCAAGAAGAGAATGTGGATGTTTTAATGGAATTAAATGAAGTAAGTTAATCAATTATTTATAACCTTATATCAAATATAGGTTACCAGACATTGAGATATACATCCATTAGCAATATGGTCATCCATGCCTCACTTATCTAAAATGCTCAAAAGTAAAGTGAATGACAGATGGATGGATGGATTCAAACTGGTGGTTCTATATAAAAGACTTGTGGTGACTTACATACCTTTACTAGATATTAAATATTCATTGTTAGAATCTGTGAGGCATGCTATGTTTCATGTAGAATCTGGCTTGGGTTATACTGTGATCAAGATTCAAAATAATGATTTAAGTAGTACCAGGATCTAATGAACATACACCTAACAGTTTGATTTAACTAATTAATGCACCTTACAGTTTGACCTTTGTAACGGGAACCAATGAACAGACACCTTACAGTTTGATTTAACTAATGAAGATACACCTTGCAGTTTGACCTTTGTACCGGGAACCAATGAACAGACACCTGACAGTTTGAGTTAAAGAATAGGCACCTTAAAGTTAGACTTTTTACCAGAAACAGGCACCTTACTGTTTGAACTTCTGCTGAACATGTTTTTTGAATATCATTAAAACACTGCAAAAAGAAAATTTGGTGTGGAATAGATTGGCAGGAACCAGAAATAATGACATGACAATTAATGTGTCTGATCGGTGACTTGTTTCCAGACTTTGCTGTAATATAACTTTGAATCTTCCAAGATGTCTTACATTCTGCGATGTGGACAGTTTAACGTTTCTGTTTTAGTTGAATGTTTCTCTTTTGTATTTTATTTACAGATGGATGACGGTAAAAGATTTATAACACATCTTGAAATAAACATTAATACACAGATGATTGACAGCTGGTTTGGTACATCGTATGCACCACCAATACCGAAAGATAAACTTAAAAATAAATGATATGATTTATTTAGAGATATAGATTATCAATGCAACCTCTGGGATAGACATCAACAATTAAGCACAACATCTGTGATAGACATCAACAATTAAGCACAACGTCTGTGATAGACATCAAGAATTAAGCACAGCATCTGTGATAGACATAAATAATTAAGCACAACCTCTCTGATAGAACACGCTCACCTTAAAAGTTTATAACTTGGCTATTGAAGACAGGAATAGGCAATGCAGTGTGCTATCATGGAAAGTATATCTTGACAGCAATGCTTCCTGCCTTCTTACTTTCTTCTTTATTGTGCATGCCAATTCGTACAAGACTTGTCAGGTCCTAAGCCCTACATCTCTGACATGCAGAATCCAGACTGGAAGACCCTACGGAACTTTCTCAGCCATCGATAGGAAGGAATCTGGAACTAGATAGCTGTCCTTGTCAGGCCCTCTGTCCAGCACCACTGACAGGGGGAAACTGACACATTAGAAAATTTGTTATACATTCCGTCCATATCTATATAGGCTTACATCAGTTTTATTTTATTACATAATATTTGTATTGATATCTTTTATGAGTTTTATGTCTACATAGAATAAATTAAATGTTATTGTTGAATTTTTGGTGTATTGCCCTCTGAATTATATTACAACACTTTATCATGTGATTTAAATCGAGCATAAAGTGTAAAAAACATGGAGATCAACTTAAATGGGCCAATGAAGATAGGCATATACTGGGGTATACAATGGAAATACAAGGTGGGTAGGGGGTATAATTTCTTGGAGCTGCTTTGATAAAACTTGACTGATCTGGGTATAAGATGAAAACCCACATACCAATTGAACCGTTTACGCGATAATTTGCTCCAAAATACAACGAAAGCATATGGTTAAGTTCCTGTTAACACATATCACATAGATGAGTTATCTCCCTTCACACGAGTGAGTATGAAATCCCGATTTTTGGCTAAAAACAGACAAGTCTTTAACTACGTAGTATAGTTATTTTGTGTTTCCAAAGTCAGCATTTTGGAGTTATTGGGTAATTCGATGTGCCCATGCAGTGTGCCACTTTCACCTACCTACTTTTCATTAAATTTCAACAGTCAGTGGCTCTTTTATGTGCATGACAATGTGTACACAGAACCTTGGTTTTCAATTCCAATTTAATGACTGAATCCTTGTACTTGCCGGTTCCTCCATCATGCACCGGGGGTTGGGATGGCCAAGTGGTCTAGAGTGCCGCGCTTCGACCTCTAGCTGGCCTGTCACCTCTGGCTTGCGGCCGTGGTCTCGAGCCCTGGTGTTAGCGTATGTGTCATGGAGATAGGGACACCTTCTCAACCTCGTGGGTTTCCTCCGGCCATTCCGATTTCCTCACACTGCTAAAGACCCCTACGCACAAGCGAATTATTGAAATAAAATGAAAACATATGTTAGCCGTCTAGATTAGTATAGTCAGCCTACCAAGACATTACTGATCAGTGCCAGACAGGTGGGCCTCACACTACAATGCGCCGAAGACGCGTCACGAGTGCGCCAAAGTCGCAAAAATTTTGAAAATTGACAAGTGTAAACCCATTTTCCAATTATTTCAGATGAAAACTTCCTATCTTTTCTTTTTCCTGTCCTGTGCCATGTCCTCTCCTTCCTCCTTTCTTTTCTCCCCCCCTTCTCTTTTTTTTCTTTTCTTTTTTCATTTTCCTTTTTTCATTTTAAAATGAGCTTAGGCAGGTAGACTGGTGGTCCCAGTCCGGTACTGACATTACTTGTAATTCTGCAAAGTTGAAACCAGTATAATAACAAAGGTGAATAAATCAATAAATCACATTGTTTTTTTATTTCAACAAAATATTTAACACTTATCTACATATCTCTGAATTATTCCCAGAATAATCTACATGTATTTACAATGTCATAGATGTGAAGAAAAATGTTAAGAAAAGAATTTGACTAAAGTACATGTATTTTTAGATCAAATCTGACTCAATTTTATGAAATGAGAGCTGTCCTTGCACGAATTTTGAAACCTGCCTTTCAATTAAAAGATGTCTGAGCGATAATTTAGAAAAAAAAAACCCGAACAGAGTTTTGAATTACAATTTTTTAGAAGCTAAAATACATGTATTTTTATTAATCCTCTCTCATCATTAGCCCAGTAGGACATTAAACCCCCTTTCATTTACAGATCTGACATTATTTGTTGAAATGGGAAAATGTCCCTGGCAGATTGTTGAATCATGCCTTACTAATTAAAGAGTCAGACTTAGAATCATCATACAAAACTTAGTTAAGAAAAGTTAAGAGTAATGTATTCTATACGCCAACTGCATGTCAGAGTATAATATAACAGCTTCAAAATACATTTTTATTTAACAACAGGCCTTCAAAACCATCTTTTTTTTAAAGTTAACGTTCTTAATTGTAAAAGAAAGTCGTCTACTGGACCTGCCAGTTCATTACCAATAAAATTATCAAGAAAAAAGTTACCTGTATATTTTCAATTTAAAGAAATTATTGGAGTCAGATTATACCCTGTTGCTGTACTGCCATTTTGAATCCTTGTGTGAACCAACATAAGTATTTTTTTCTCAGAAGTTAAAGTTGATGATCTTGATTGTGCTTGTTAAAATCAACATGGCGAATATTGGAAATTTTTTAATCCATCATAACTTTGTAAGTACTGAATGTAATTAATCATCTTTCTACTGATATATCTTTTAGAGATTCAACTTTTACACTATTCAAGTTTACACAGGATTCAAAATCCCTCAAGTAACTATTAGCTGCTTTAAATAAAATGACTATATAAGGCCAAATAAAAAAAAATCATCTGGTTCCTGGAATCTCCTGTATCACTTGAAAAGGGTCGAAAGACATGTTTCTATCAAATTTTCCTTGGTAATCGGAATCAACTCGAGAGAAAATTTGAAAAAATCCAGAAATATGCCATAGGCTCAATCTGGCTAAAACACAGATCCTATTTCGTTTCGTTTTTTATAGTTCAAAATTTTATTTTATTTGTCTTTACAACACTAGGATCTGGATGAGTTGTTATATAAGTTACATTTTGGTTGATGTGAGGGAGTAGCCAATGAAACATTCTGGTATGGTGCGTTCTTTGCATGCCGTACACAGAAGTGTAGGGAAACATCAAGACTAGTTAATCCTATGAACAAATTAACCTTGTAATGATCCTACAAAATAAAACACAAAAATATAAACCTCCTACACAGATTTGTTGATGGATTGTCTGAGAACCAGAATATTTTTTTTGTATGGCCTAATGTAGGAAGACATTGATAAAAGGTAAAATATTTGGTTAATACATTATTTAAATTAATTAGTCAAATATATGTGCTGAGATGAAACCAACGAAAAGTGAATGCATTAATTGAAATCTCTCATTGCTAATAAAATTTTGTTTGTTTACATATCTTAACATTGCACCATTGAAATAACATGAACGCAACTTTAATAGTGAAAGGTTGCAACACTATTTAAATTGCTAGTGATTGTTATTCATAAAGTTGTGTTTGTGTTTTTTTCAAAGTTAGTCCTATCACTAAATATCTTATAAACAATATTGTACCAGTAAAACACCATCTTTAAAGATTAAGACAAAGAGTATTAAAGAGCTAATTTACATAGTAGATCATACAAGCCAATCAAACCACCTTAAACTCAAATCATTCATTATTCATGAAAGTGAATGAAATAATGCTCACAAAAAATGAATGAATGAATATCTTATTTTATGCATTTCCTATTGAAGAAATTTAGAGTACATTACGATAAATTTGATAATTTAGATTCTAGAGACATCAAATTTAAATATGATATGAAATAGTGTATTACAATGAATGGACTAGATAATATTACATATTACACTTAAGTTTAAAATTACATTCTGTACATATTTAACCTTTCAACTTCTTGCAAAAATCAACGTTTAATAAATTTTTTTTAGACATTACAAAACCCTGTTTCAAAAATAAAATGTTAGAATTCACAAAAATATTAAAATTTCCAAATTCAAATAGTTTTTCTAGGCTATTTGAACTGAATTTTTAGTATTCAGTTTCATTTAATACTAATCGGATTTGGTTTGTTTTTTGTCTGATGTGAGATATTGACTAATACTAATGGAAGGAAATCATCCCATATCCAAAAAACGATACCAGCCATACTGAATTCAAGAAATCTGAAAATGCAGCAAAACCAGCCTAAATCATCAATTCAAAGAATGACATAAATTAATATTCAAATAATAAAATCAGCATACAATGTGAGCATTATTAAATCTTGTTAGAAAATATATTATATATTTCATACTTTTATCTTTTGAGGATGTCGATAAGTTAAACTGAACATGTGGTTGCTACATGTATTTATACTTGTATATATCTAAAACCATGAATAGGGCTAGATCTATTTGTTAACGCCAACTTAAGATTTCGTCAAGGTCGCTGAGATGTAAATAGGGCTAAAGCACACGATTGTGGGTGCAGCCTTTTTAACATCTTGTGAATTTGGCTTTATGAAATAGATCTAACCCATGAATAGACTCGACATAGTGTATGTATAGTCAGAGAGTATAAAATAAAATCCCAACCGGGTGCCCTCCTGGTCATTAAGAAATTTTAACCAAGCCGTAAACTACAGCTTCAATTAGCACTTCAATTAGAATTTGAGGATGGTTGAATTGTTCTCATTCGACACAACTTTTCAACCAAACAGAATTCAAGATGTTGCATTTTGGGCAACAATATTTTTGTTTTATATAAGAGATTTTGTTTTGATCAATCAGATCAAAATTATATGTAAACTTAACTAAAAGTAGTTAAGTTTACATATAATTTTATTTGGCATTATGAGATCCAGCGAACGTGTCAGTGGAAAGTGTTTCTGAGACGAGAAACCCATCATTATAATCTCCACTACTTCTATATTACTCTTTGACAACAGGCCAAGAATATGGTTATTCAGAAAGTCATTCCTTAGATTAAAGGACCTAAACCTCCTTGAATTAGATCAAAATCAAGAAAGTATCTAATGTGTTAATTTGATTAGTGATCGCGCTACATTGATGTGATTCAATTTTTGTTTTTAAAGATTAAACAAAAGTTGGCTTTTTAACTAATTTTAGGTTCATATCAGACTTATTTTATTGACTTTATTGGTTATTAATATCTCCACATTGTCTTCATCTACGAACCTGATATATTCAATAAAGACATCTCACAACAAAAATCACCAAATAAAATGCAAACAAATCAACAATTTTATTTGTGGCCCAAGTCAAAAAAGTCTAACAACAATGGTCATTTTAACTTGATAATGTCATTTGTAACATATATATCACCCAAAACCAAAACTACTGGCCAACAATCCTGACTAAAACCAATTCCATTCAATCCATCCCCAATCTGTCGTAGAATAACAAAGAGCAGCAGTAACCACAGCAGCTACAGCAGTCGTCAACAAATAATGACGTCGTCCATAATTTGGCATATGTGTTGACACCCATCTGATATTGTTCCTCCAACTCCATTGGTGCAGTTTCGCTACTCCATTGGCACGTTGTCGTTTGGCTCTGTTGTCATTTTCTTGACTAAAATAAATAAAATGGAGGATGTGTTTCAACATAATAAGGTATTCATATATAAAAATGAGTAGATGATGGACATGCTCAGAAATGAATTTAAATCATAAGGTCTGGCATTGAGTCAGGTAGTATGGTTTCGATTCTAAGCTAGAACATGACAAGGAGTTGGGTAGCCTGCCCACCCATGTGTGTTTGCTCTGGGTTCTATGATTTCCTCCCTCAGCTAAGACACCCTACAATGCATGTGCACGCTGTCAGTGATGTCATGATATCACCTCAGTGGAACCGGACGTTAAAAAAGCTATTTCAAACACACACATGTGCATGTATATTATTGAGATAAAATTGCAGTGTTAGTCCCAAAATGACCAAGTTTATGTCACATGGCCGTTAATCCCTCATTTCTAACAAAAATACCAAAATGTACCTTCTAAATTCGGCCTCTGAAGCGAGATCTTCAGGTGGAAACTGTAAATACAGGTCACCGGCTTTACTAATTAACTGTTCAAAAGGTAGATTATCTGGTATACGTGATAACAAACTATGAATAAAACACATCTCACATTCTGTTTCTAAAATCTCATCTTGTCTATATAACACAATCTAAAATATAAACAATACAAGGCTACTGTTCATTAACCCTTTGTACTTGGTACATTTCAATATTAACTACCCTCATTACTGGAGAAAAATTAAGAGAAAAGTAATATATTAAAACCGGTACATCCCTGGACAGACCAAAACAACTGTTCATTTGACTGCCTCATACTGACCGAGATATGTGAAAAGCTTTACAACCATTTACTCGTTTGTGTTAAGGGTTGGTGGTCTAAGGAGACCTAGTTAGGGCAATCTTAAGTGCTAAAGGGTTAAAGTATCTGATGATCATTTGAGGGAGGTTTAACAAATTCTCAACTACAATATTGTTGAATCTCTAAAAGGACTATCAGTCCGTAACTGGTTCCACTCAGTATTTACAAATTATGATGAATTGAAAATATATATAGTGTGGTCTAATAAATATTATCTATCTTAAATGGTAATTTATACATTGTATGGTCTAAATATATTTACATTAATGGTACATTATAAAAGTGTGGTCTAATATTATCTATAATCAAGGTGTGGTCTAATATTACATATTTTAAATTTATGGTAATTTGTAGGTTGTGTGGTCAAATTGATGGTAAATTATACATAGTTTGGCCTAAAATTATATATTTTAAATTTATGGTAATTTATACATGGTGTTGTCTAATATGATTTATATTGAATTAAACTTGAATTATTCAAATGTAATACTGCTTATGATACTTACAGCTGCGGCTAAATATATCGGCATAAGTTGATGGCAGGCAATAAAAAAGTCGTAAAGTCGAACAATATGCTTGATATCATTTAAAACATGTCCATACCATGTAATCAACCAACTGAGGCAGAATATTGTACCAGTTTCAGCTCTAAAAACAAAAATAATTTATAAAACATTTGTTTAATTTGGGAAGTTGGAGTAGGGACAGGGCTGGAAATAACGCTATAAGATGTACCTGACAAAATGTCAGGCACAAATGAAATAGCATCTGACAATTTTCAACTTAGTGCCGGACATCTGTTTATAATACCAATAAAATAGATGAATCAGTGCCGGACAAAATGACAGGCACCAGAGGTTTTGTGCCTGACAAAGCCTGAATCTATGCCTGATATTTTCAGTGACAGGTGCCTTATTTCCAGGCTTGTAGGGAAAATATATATATATTAATATTAAAGCGGCACTGTCAAAGATTATATAAAGAGAAGAAGCTCTCACTATAATAGTTAAATTAAAGATAATGAAAACAGAATATGCTGAAAATTTCAGTCAAATTGATTCACTCTGAACAGAGATATTAGCGATGAAATTTTGAACATTGGTACATTTAATCATCTGTCACAAAAGGTATTCAAATACAGTAAATATCGCAGGCTAACACCATGGCCTTGATAATTGATTATGGTCTTGATAAGCTCCATGTAATTAATGTTTAGATATCATTTCCAGTCTAAACAAAGACCTGCAACAGGCAGATTTAGCTCTTGCATTTAATGCACATGTTCAGATGTCACTTTACAGTATAAATATACATATTTATCTAAATAAACTGAATAAATTAATATAAAGATAATATTAATAGGGGAATAAAATCATTAATACGAGATAAGAATAAATGGGCTTACAGACATGATTTAAATAGAGGTCTAAATTGATACAGTGTTTAATGTCCAACTTTTCTTCACAAACATAATTGTTACACTGATTCAGTGTACCACTTTGATAAAATTTGGAAGCTTATGAAAAAAAAGTGTACACAGAATGAACTCTGTTGTGCTTCTAGTTGAAGAATCAATAATCCATATGATAAAGACCTTACTTGTCGAGATGGGCACCAAAGTTGTAAACGACCACATAAATAATACAGTGCTGAATTTTTACGACTTTTGTGACTTAACGATAAAATTAGAAAATCAATCTGTTTTGAAACAACACATTTATTTCTTCAAATAATAAGCAGATTCAATTGATTTTGTGTTATTTTCAAATGACATTTTATGAGAGTTATAAATATTAAGACCTGATACCATGTATAATCTTTGTTTGTACTTTAAGTAATTAATAAAACAACCTTTCCAGACTAGCTTTATCAATAATTGACTTGATCTAATAAATAAACTAACCTCTCCATATATTCACATAGTTGGGGACTAGCTTTATCAATAATAGGATATAAATAATTTAACATATGTTTGGTCCGGTCCATATCAGCATCCATAAAATCCCTGAAACAAAATATGCCAATAGTTTGTAAAAAGCTAGCACGTATTTGTCAAAAACCTAATGTCCCAAACTATATAACCCCAAAATGTCGAATTTTCTATGCTGTACTGCATTAACATTAAACATACTTTCTTTGTTAATGGTGTTCAGATCATGTGAACTTATTGACCAATCAAACTGCATGAATAAGTGAACAGGCCTTTGTTCTGTGCTGAAAATCTAAAACCCAATCAGAGATTGTCACAAATCAATCAAAGTATTATATTAAATAAAAGGAAATTCTTGCACATACCGTAAATGTTTTTGGGACAGTTTTTCAACAATGGCGAAGGCAACATCCTCATCAACAACCAGTAGGAATGTTACACAAATATCATGAAAACCCTGATGAAATAAAGAAGCATATGGTTCAATGAGTAATCCAACAAAATTTCTCCAAAATCATTCACTAATAAACATACCGGTAGTTCTATGTAGATGCCTGGAAATTAGGTTTTAGTTAAACCTGACAAAATGTTCATCTGTATTCAGGTTTGGAAAGACAAATTGGAATTGTGTCTGATATTATCTGTGACAGTGTCTTATTTCGAGACTTTTTATTTGCTGTCTATTCTAGATCAAATTTATTTTTTCTGATGCTAGCTTCTACCAACATTAAAGACCAGCAAAAGAATCAGATTACATTGGTTAAGATGAACATTCTTTATATTTTATTTTTTACCTGATAATAATGAAGTTCTGAATTATTGACTAAAACCCTCATAATAACATCAACAAGTATATCTTGTAGAGCAAATCGTTCATCATCATCCATACCTTTAAATAAAATAACAAATGTAAACGTTGCAGATGTTTTATGGAGGTATGAAATATATTTATAACTTTCATAGCATTTTCGTCTACGCCTAATAATCCAACTATCTCAAACCCTAATACCTCTCAAGTGGACCTTTCATTTTCCATGAAAAGGACAAGACACTCCTTTCTTTTCAGCACTGCAGGTGCTACCCCTGAAAAGCAGAAACTGGGCTTGAAAAATTACAATTTTTTTCCCCATCCACAACAGAATTCGAAAATTATAAAAGAGAATCTGGAACTCAACCAACATGGCCCATGTCCATTACACAGTATGATCCGAACAGGAAATACATGTGGGTCATTCTCAGAAAAAGTGGCAAGTAATGGTAAAGACACATTCATTTTTTTCATGAGGCCATGTATGTCATTTTTTTCATAAATCAGAAGTAGAAGGTGTACTTTCGTTCAAAATCGTGTTTGCAATGCATGATCATCATTATAGAGTTATTTATAATTCTTCGAAAAAAAATATCTCATTTCACGCGTATATTAGACCTCGAAAGGCCTATTTTTGGAGTAAATTTAGTTGAATAATGTAATGTCTGATATTTATTGACATGAAATGAGTAAAAATGATAGTTACCAGGTGGAAATCTTTTCAATGATCTGTTAACATCCATAACAACTTGGTCATAATCTCTATGTCCATGTAACATATCCTCGTCTAAAATAAATATTCCTTTTTAACAAATATGATCAATGTCATGATGTCAAATGACCAAAACACACATACAGTTGGTACATTGTCTTTAATAATATTGTTATTAGCGATAGATTGCTCCAATGTCTGATTTTACGAATTGGCTCCTTCTGTAAATCTATTCACAAGTTCTAAGTACAGTATTCATTTTTCTTTTAACATCTTACATAATGTAGTCTATAAAACCTTTAAAATTCTAAGGTGAGTGGTTGCCAATCTGTGTACCACTACCATACTATGGTATAAAAAGTATTAAACTGGTATGTAAGTTTATTGGGAGATAATTATATTGAGTAAAAAAGTGCATAGCCAAGCATTTCTACACTCTTTATATTAGTGGACACATAGAGGTAATCCTGTATGTAGACCTACTGGTATTTTTCAGCGACTCTAAAAATATATTTATTGTACATACCTGGTTTTGGTGTGATTTCACTTAATTTGACACCCAGTTGTTTTGGCCAAACTTGTTTTCTCAATTCATTAGTTAATAAACCCCCTCTGTTGATTGCAAAACTTTGCAACTCTGACACATCCACACCATCTTTCAAAGCTCGCAATATTTTCTTTCTCTTTGCTGCACTTCCTGCAATAAAATACACACGTACAATGGATTTGCATTCGAAATCAATCATAATTAAATCTTTCCTTTTGTTGTTTAATTTTTTTTTCATCTTTTATGCATATGTCAGAAATTTCTTAATATTTTTGTTAGTACTTAATTAATGACATTAATTGTCATATAAATACCCTACATGGTCTATTAATTGTTTTTATGTATAATAATTGAAAAGTCGATAAATAAAATACCAAGTTGGCTAGTTAAATTAAATTGAATAAATATGCAGAGTGACAAAAAGAAATCAACACATGAAGCCTAAATCAAAGCCTACATTACTGTACATGTATATGTAGCCTACTACCGTACTAATGATGAAGGCCTACACACACAACTGATTTTGACCTAAATGGGTCATACGATTTAATTTAGTCTAAGCACCTACCAGGTGATAAATTTAAGTTCTTATTTTTATTCTTGTCATCTTTTTCTGTCTTCGGTGGTATTACATCAGGTTCGACGATATCAGGTGATATAACTGATATGATTTCAGTTTGGGGATCGATTTCAAGCCAGTCATTTTGGTCGGATTGATTAAAATCCGACTCCTCTCCGCTCATGAATGAATCAAACGTTGTCTACGTGACGGTATACTTTCATTTACGCTGTTAAATCAACTAATAAAGCTGACATACTGCCACATTTGGAAAACAAATCGTCAAAAAACTCATCAATTTAATTTTCACCGACATTACAAATAAAGGGAGATAACTCTCAATAAATAAAAGTTTATTTTGGAACCGTCTAAAATCACACAACGGACTCGATAACAGTTTGAAATGTTTTATAATATACGCTAATCCGTTTGTTTTAATCACGGATCTTATAATATATCAATGGTTTTAGACCTCTATCAATATTAATTTGATTACAAAAAAAAGTTACAGGCCTAACACCCCCTTAATTTCTCACTGAATATACTGCACATACCGGGAATCCTCGTATTTAAAAGCCCCCCCCCCCCCCCCCCCGAGTTTAAAATTTGAATTTAAGACCCTGGACTTAAATTTAAAATCTATTTTAGAGTGGTCTCCCTAATGAATTTTCAAACCACATCTGTTGATATTGATAGATCTATGTCGAATTGATGTAAATTGTACTGTTAGTGCCATAAGAGTGTTTCACATCTTTAATACTCATTGGACTCTAATAGGTGACATCTTAGACATTAAATGTGACAATTATAAAAAGAACACAAAATGTTTGTCGTTTTTTCCTCTTTTCGAATTTTAGCCCTGGTCTTAAATTCAGAAGAAATGTTTTCATCAATGACATGGTCAAATTCGAAATTAAACCCAGGGCTTAAATACGGAATTCCCGGTAGTTTTTAAAGGGGGATTATGGAGATTCGATGAAGCGCTTGCAGTTATCACTACAGTAGTCAAAAACTAGATAATGATAAGGGGATTTGCCGAAAATTTCAGTCAAATTGCTCCGAGATATTAGCTTTTAAAATTTGGGCCAAACTCGATTACCATAGTCGATAGGCCTACGATACAAACACGGTCTTAATTGGCCTATCCATTTTGGATTAAATCATATATGAGCGTTGAGCAGCAAATCGTATCATAATCCACCGAAGATCACAGGCTAGCGGTGCCATCGAGAGTTGATTATGGTCTGTAAAAGTTAATTAATGTCTAATTAATAATCCAGTAAATATCACAAGCTAGCGATGGACATAAAGTTCATCCAGATTTGCCGGAGTGATTTCTCCTTGTCAGTGATGTAAGGACAGCTGTCTAGTCGTTTGGATGCGACGAAAACCGAGGTCCTGTGTACGCATTGGCGTGCACGTAAAATATTATTTGTCAGTTGGAATTCGACATAAGAGTATGCCATAGCGCCGCTGCCCGGGCAAAATTTTCACATAGCACACTGTATGGCATATGTCCGTCCTCATTAGCCCAGTTTAGGAGCAGAACAGTAGGACGTTAAACCCAATTTCATTTAATTTCTTAAGGCATTACAATTAACTTACCAAGATCATACATAATCAGATCTCTATGCCATCGAATGCCTGCGAAATTTAGTGGATTTAAATACGTTTTGTGGCGAATGAAATAACCTTAACCGTAGATAATCGAGGCTTTGTTTATTATTGTAACAACAACGGTATTAAAGACGAGCCTATAATGGGATCGCTAATATCTAGGCCCAGTATGAACCAATTTAACTGAAATTTCCAACATATTCCCTTTTCATTATCTATTCCTTAACTACTATAGCGAATACTGTCTCAGCTCTGTATCTAATCGTAGCTCAAGTCGTTTTAATTTAACGGTGTAAATCACAGGTAGTAGCAATCGCTGATTCGTAGGCTAACATAGAGTTACGTCCCTTCCATTGTCTGGTCAAAATATAGTAATTGCATTTCCATGGGTAAAATTGAGTGAAGACTAGTTTGTGCCTGTCCATTCATATTCTTGAAGCACTGATCCACGAAAGCCAAGTGGCTCCCGATATTGGTCGAGAAAGTTACCCGGACATTTCCATCGCGGTTCACCTTGTCAGTGGATCAGGAATGCCAGACAAGAGCAGTGTATATTCAGTTGGCCCGAAATTCCCGCTCAATGAGGAGTCAGTCATATATAGGACAGTTTTTGTGTGTGTGTGTGTGTATTGGGGGGGGGGGATATGTACTCGGGTAGACATCGGTTATCGACAAGGCCCAGCCCTTCAATTGTCAGTAATGTCCGGCCAAGCATAGTGTCTAATTTCAGAATTATACGTAGGTTTGAAAACTTGATAGCCACCGTGTAGCTGGAGAGGGTACATTTGTTGCCTGACAACGATGAGTTTATATAAGAGTATAGGGAGTTATTCATTAGATAATAGTTTGAAATAGCCTGCTTTGATCGACTTAATGCTAACCAACTTGATTGAAAATTTAATTTCTTGTCTAGCTCTAACCTAAACATTACCACCTTAAGTAAACCTAGGCCATTATTATCTTTGTATTTGAAGCATTAAGACATAAAAACACAGGAAAAGAAATTAGCCTCCTTTATGAACAGTAAATTCTTTTCCTGCAATTAGACTACTTTGCTACAAATTTAGACAAAAATATCACTAAAATGTTTTCTTTCGAAGATTTCTCTAATGGAGATCGAAGCCATTAAAATAAAATGTCGATTCTGGACCTAGTCGTCAAACAGGTCAAGTGCTACTTTAGAAAAATAAGATAGTCGACGAACAAGTAACTCTATCAATATCCGATAATGGTTAAGTGCTCCCGACATTTTAGATTCAAGAGATGAAAAAAAGGATCTACTTTATTCTGAATTGCCGGGGAGTTAATGAAAATTAAGTGCTGTCGTCTCCTGCTCGGTATGCTCAATAACGAAACAAAACGCTTATTATGGAGCGGAAATATTTAATCGAAAATAACAATAGCCACCATAAAGAGTCCAGCAGTAGTTTGACAGGCAATATCCTAGCGTAGACATGTTCTGTTCGCTCTTCACTGATCGCATTCATCAAAATATCTATAGACACAGTTGCTACTGAATATCTTCCATTTAAAAACTGTCACTTCAAATTATTAGCGCATAAAGATTCAGTGCTTTTGAAGAAATTGTTTCGAAATTAGAATTTCGTGTCCTTGGCAAATATCGCTTATATTCGCTGTGTTGAGTCAAAAGAATCCGATGTGGAGAATAACCAGGTGGCACGTGGGCGGATTGAACCAGATGGATGACATTATTATTGAATAATATGTAATTGTAAAACATGATTATACTGGAATGCTAATGTTATAAGATCTGCAGCTAAACCGTAATCGAATGAAAATATACTGGTGAAAAACAATTTGCTTTATTGCAAAACTTCGACGGATGGAGAGAACGTAAAGGAAAATCAATGCAGATGGAATTGTAAAGCGGAATATCTCTTTCTCTAGATTACATAGTAGACGTAGATAATATTGTTTTGGTTTAAGCCACTGAAGGTCATTATAGTTCCTTTCAAACTGTATTATTGCGAAACTTTAATGGGGTTTAGCGCCCACTCTACACAAATTAGGTTATTTCGAGACTAACATGGTTCGCATGCGCGTAGGGGTCTTAAGCAGTAGTGGGGGACACCAGAGGACCCGGAGAAAACCCAAGAGGTTGGACAGGCGATCCTACGCCTTTTCACGTACAAGCGTAGAATCGGAACCATGCCGCTTGCCGCTTGACTCAAATGAATAGTTTCTGATCTAAACGCACAAGTGACCCCACCCCCTTAAGCCGTGTGGATGCACGTAGTGAGAATCACATAGCAGGTAACAAGGGGTCCGTATGGACCCCACTTGTAATTCAAAGTTTTCACGTACAGATGTATTTGAATTTAAAAGCAGCGGTTAAGTTTTTATTTGCATTTATATTTGACAACTGAAAAACAACTAAATTATTATACAAAAACATTTTAGTGTCATTTTGAACAGATTTAATAATACTCACAAAATTGCTACTATGTTATAACGAGGTTAAATGGCGATTCACGCTTGATACAAAAACCATAGAACTTTTGGAATTCATCATTTAATTTTTGGTATTTGTAACATGCAGATGTTTAAAGACAGAATAGTCTGGCATACGCAATATTGTATCAGGCAGCAAACACATTAGCAAAATTCCTACTGCGGGTTGTAAGTTTGTGATCCGATTGGACCCCTTGTTGCCTTCAAGCGTTGGGCCTGTTTGGCATGTACATAACTCTTCATGTGGGAAGCAGATGAATACCGATCTATTCGCCATGTTTAAAAATATATTGGAGACAAAGTCACTAAATTTCAGAAAGCAGTGCCTAGTAATTATTACAAAACACTATAAATCAAGTGCATGGGGTCTAAGGAGACACCGACAAGGGTTAAATGTATCAAAGAAATATCAGTCAAAATATTGTCAAGTGTTCTTCAGTATTTAAAAAAATTTGCAACCCTAGAATACTTTGTAGACGATATAAACACGCCAGCGCCAGTGTTGGGTGAAAGCGTTTATGGCACCTCGTTTTAATCCGACTGGACACAAACTAAACGAGTATCTATACTGTTGATATTTTTGGTTTCTTTAATAATGTTAAATGTACAATTTCAGCACACTTTAGCACAGATAAAACCGCAAAAATTGTTTAAGTTGTCCCACAAATGCCCAAACTGGATTGACCGCGTTAGATTTTAGTTTAAGTATTTGCGAAATAAGCCCAAAGATTTACACTACCCCTGATAGACATTAAATATAGAAATATTAGACATCAAATATAGAAATATTTGACTTCAAATACATATATTAGATATAACATATAGAAATATAAGACATCAAATACAGAAATGTAAGACATCAACTATATAAACATTAGACATAAAATATAGAAATATCAAATATACAAATATTATACATCAAATGTAAAACCAATTTCTTTTATTAAAGTTTCAATTATTTAAACATAGGGCTACGTGTTCTTTTGACGATACAGGCACAAATGTTATGTTAAATCTTAAACCGTTGTGAAAAAATAAGTCTCGGAAAAAAGATATTATGAGTTACCAGAGAAAGTTATCGATCGTTGAATATAATTTAATACCGGCTAGAAGTCTCATGACAGTTCTGTATTATACCATAACCTAAACTGGTTTCAACAACCCAAAATAGTTTCCCAATCGCTGAAATTGTTTTTTAGAATGTAGAGACCTTGATGAATCGACCTCCAGCAGATTTTGAAAATTGAAAAATAAAAACGAGATTGGCAATTCATTAGGTTTCTTTTCTGTGAATTCTGATGAATGAAAAGATTATAAACGACACAATCGATTCCTCAGTTTGACAAATGGAGCGTGTCTAAATGTCATTTATAACTTTATTGTGCGGGGGATCCATCTGGAATAGCCATCAAGACTCCAGAATTCGAAGAAAATGTATTAAATGGCATGTCTGGGAAATGTAGATATTGATCATAATTTCTAGAATGGCGACAGATCACGCGGTATGCTATGGTTTCTTTATCAGAAACAAAAAGTATTTTTCCATTTAGTATTTAAATCGAAGACTTAATTGAAAAAATTTCTGAAGGTTGGCTTTTCGATCCCTGCGTTGGTGGATAAAGTTCATCCAGATTTTTCGGCATTACTCCCCCTTAGGGTCCGATAATGATAGCTGTGTAGTCGTTTGGATTGGACGGAAAACCAAGGTTCCGTATACACATTGTCGTGCACGTAAAATACCCATTGACATCTGGAATTCGATATAAGAGAAAGCCGTAGTGCCGCTGCCCGGGCGTTATAGTAATTAAGAGAGCTTGGTTTCCAGAAAGGGTGGCAAATGAGAGAGAAACAGTTATTCAAATTTCTTTCCCTTTCACTATTTTTTAATCTATAGTCACAGTAATCAAAAAACGATAATGCAATACTGTAGGTGCGACGAGATTACTCCATAGAATATGGAAGTTTTCAGTTTAGGATTGAAGAGGGGCAGCGGCACTATTTATGGCTCACTCTTATATCGAATTACAATTGCCAGTGATCTTTTTACGTGCATGCCAATGTGTACACGGGACCTCGGATTTTCGTCCTGCATCACTGAAAAGGGGAAAGCACAGTGGGTAATCGCGATGAGCTTTCTCGGCAAATGCAAGGATCGAACCAGCCATCTCACCCACTTAGCCACCGTGGCTCCAAGTTTAGGGTTGAATATCTACTGTACTATAGTCGCACCTTCTGATAATATCCTAGATAGAATCAGGACCTAGGAATGGAGATCCTGTTGAATTGGACGAGTGTAAGGTTTGTATTAATTTCGCTTTTTTTTTAATCACGAAATAACCCCAGACACAGGGACGCAAAAAGATAGAAACGTCACGGAAAACAAAGAGATATTACCTTATACTAAACACAAGTTAGAGGTTCACTGTGTATCTTAAACGCTAAACCATTGATTAATTCAAGAATTAGGGTTTCCCTTTAAAACATAAACAGATGACTTTGCTTACTATGTAAAATAAAACCACACCATCAAAATCAGAAAAGATAACCAAACTGCGTCAGACAAAATGCCCCTTTAAAGAATAAACAGATGACTTTGTTAAACGTGTAAAAAACATCAACATCAGAAAAGATAAGCGAATTTTGGGCTTCAAAGTTAACCCCGGGTTTATATTGTCATGGTTTCCTATTATTATGTACATGTTGTCACCAAGACAACGCTATTAAATCTGGTAAATTGGCCGGCTCCGATACAAAATGACTCGGAAGCTGTGTTCCTTATATCCAATAAGATGAAAGGCCAACAGGAAGTCGAATGTATCGGTGATTTCCGGCAATTTCAGGAGGTGCAAGAGGGGAATTAATCTGAGAAATAAAACCATGTGTTAAAGTGTTGGGGAAGATGATATATTGGATGAAAATAAATCCAAAGTAATATAATGGATTAAAATAAACTCCACGATAATATGTTATTAGATTAAAAAAGGACCCAGACATTTATAAAAAGATAATAAAAAAAAATCCAAATTATAGATTTGCTGTCACAGTTGAATTAATGACACAAATCAAATTGTTACATTTTCAATAAAAATTTACTATTCTCCTTCATCTGAATTATATGTGAATCGACATATTATGTATCACTATCTGGTGAATTAGTGGTTCCCAACCATTTTTTCCTCCTATTTCTCAAGACCCCTGCGCGCAAGCGAATTATTGAAATAAAATTAAAAACCATATGTCAGTCCCGAAATGACCTAGTTTGTGTCGAGTGGACGTTACCACCCTCCATCTCTCTCTCTCTCTCTCTCAACCATTTATTGGTCCGCGATCCGATACTATGAAACATCATTATTATTTACAGATCAAAATGTTGTAATAAAAAACTAGGAACAAAAAGTTAGCGTGAGACAGGAAACGCGATTGGCAACGTGGCAAGTGGTGTATGGATCAGGGATTTATATGTTTTTCGTGAAAACATAGCATTTTTCAAATGTTGTATCCTCCACGACCCCAACGTTTGGAACCCAGGAATTAGAAAAAAAGGCAAAACCTGGATCTTTAAATATATATTATAGCCTTCTATTTTCTATATCGAACGTATTTCAAGCACATCCAATCGTGTTTTAAAATAAACGACACAATTATATCGAACGATTTAATCATGTAAGATTGCCCAATTCTTTGCTTAGCCCCTTCGATAAATTCCTGTAATTGCTGGCGTATTTGGAACTTATCTTCCACACCAACCAAGAGGAAGAGTAAACCAAAAAAGTGAGATAGAATGTATTTCCCATAGTATCAAGAACTACGGTTATATAATGGAATTGTTACAAGACTCGCAACGTCGATATCAAAATCATTTAAGTATCTAAAGATAATGTCCCCAAAGACCATAAAACTCTGCTTCAATAATCAGAAAAATCATTCTGTCTTAAGGTTCACATTAACTACCGCTATATAAACTTCAAACAGAAGAGTCGGCCCGCCGTAACCTTCACATTAATTACCTTGATATTGATCACTAGCACCCATGGCGAACAACTAACCGCGTTTTATGGTTACATCTTTTTGTTGTCATCCCAGTAACTTATAGAAATTTCAAATCAGATAAAATTTTAAGGTTCTCTTTACCAACAAACTGTTTTGACCATTTTGATCATAATGCGGAACAGTAGATTGCATTTATTGTACAGTTTTAATACGGTTTATACAGGCGAAGAAACGCATCCAGTCGGAAATGGATTTTACTGATAACAGTAAATGGACGTTTACTGTTGTAACTCCCAACACTAAACAACCATAAAAGATGATGCAATTTAATCTACTGACAACATAAAATATTAAAATGGAAGTAAAGGATCACGGCGACCTTAGGTTTTAAAACAGTGTGTTCAATTGGGTCTGGACTCGATTTCTGTTCATAAAAAAAATCGCCTGCATTATATACCACATATTGGTACATAGAGTCAAATATATTTCCCATCTGATGGGTTTCGTTTTTTTACACACCTACGATATGAGGTTAAAAACGAGGGCTCGTCTTCACCAAAACTTCCTCCGCCGCTCTTCGTGAACCAATGACTTACACCGCGCTAATAAACTCGATAGCAGTGCTGCTAGAACCTGGATCGGCGCTGATAAGCTAGATCAGCACTGCTGGACCCCGAGCGGGCGTTGATTAGCTCAATACGGGCGCTGCTGGACCCCAGGCAGGCGCTGATAACCCCCAGACCGGTAAGTAGACCGACGCCACCCGTCACTCCCAAGTTTGATTAATTTTATGGTCGAAAATATTGTATTTCGTACCGGACCTCTTCGTCCCTGTTTGTACATGCCGAATTAAAATTGTACATTGAACGGTCTGTATAGCGGTCGTTACTATGGATTTCAAGACATAGCGATTGACCTAGTCGTAAAAACGACGATTTATTTTCTTGTTCGGGATTCTATAGGACATTATGATTATGATTACTGTTTTTACATGCTCAAACGATGTTGGTATCGGAATTGTAATTCTAGGCACGTATTGTGACACATCGTAATTTATAATATACAAAGAAAAGCCTCAAGGCTACTGTTGATTTCGCGATAATCGACCCGATTAAATTAATCCTCCATTTACTGGTGGAATTAATGTTATAACGAATTGAATTCTGTATACACAATTGGAAAGATTAGAAAATACATGTTGGGTTAAGGTCAATCTTAGGTCATACAGATTTTATAGAAAAGTATACACTATCTAAACATAGGCCTATGTTTGGAATATATACTTTGACACCATGCGAGAGCGGGGGAGAGAGAGGTCATTCCAGGACTAACAAATGGTTTAATTTTATTTCAATAATTTGCTTGCGCGTAGGGGTCTTTAGCAGTGAGAGGAAACCGGAGTGCCCAGAGGAAACCCACGAGGTTGAGAAGGCAGGTACGCTCCCACCAGGGATCGAAACCACACCCGCAAGCCAGAGGTGACCGGCCAGCTAGAGGTCGAAGCGCAGCACTCTAGACCACTAGCCCCCCCCCCCCCTTGACACGGAAGGTTAACCCAGACGTTTAGAAGAGTGGAGTATTTTCTATAAATATGACTTAAAACTAGAAAAATGTCTTCTTGCTGACAAATCATAAGGGAATCTTCTGGGTCGAATAATTTCGACGAAATGTCTTTACTATGCAACTATGGCAAACATTTTCCTAAAACACATCAGCCAGAAGAATGAATTCAGCGATCGAACGAACACATGTGTATTGGTAGGAGTGCCGTAACTAGCTCAGAGCAAGGGGATGGGTGTGGGTGTGTAAAATTGGCGGACCATGTATATCTATTGTTTTTATGGTCGATTATTTTTTCAGTGTGGGCGAAACTTTTTGCAGGGGGAGCTTCGCCCCCGCCCCATAGTTACGGGCCTGTTGATTTTATTTTTTTGGTGCTTTATAAACAAATAGACCCGACCAATAAGCATGCTTTTGTGTCACTGAAAATGTAACAATTTCGTTGCTTGTTTGTCCCTAATTTTATTATATTAACCAATCATTGTACCTCGTCTATATTTTGTAGGCTTTAATGTATTTTATAAAAGCCAAGGCCCAGTTTCATCCAGTTTATGACGGTGGGTTTAATTCAATCCAATATTCCCTGATCTTATCTTCTCTTACACTAACAAATGGTTTTATTTCACATCTTAATAACTCTCTTCTAAAGTCTGGGTCTATCGGAAATCACCAGTACATTCGACTTCCTGTCGAATTTTCATCTTGTATCGGAGTCCTATTGCATCGGAACCGGTCAATTTACCAGGTGTAATAGCGTCGTCTGGGTGACTTCACATAATAATAGGAAACCATTTCTGGCTTTAATGACCTTTTCTACGCCATCTATTAATACACTATCAGGCACAAAATGATGCCCCAACATTTGATATCATAGGGCTTACCAGTGAGTCTTGATGGTTTTGAGCTACGTGATTGTCTAAAGAATATTTTGGTTGTTTTGGAAGAGGAAGCATGATTTCCCTCACTAGTTACATTATCGCCACATAAATTAGAAATGGCTGTATTGTCAATATTTGCTTACAATTTAATATTTGAAATGAAATATATAAAACCTCCGTAATCTTGGCTTACGGATCTTGCAGATTTACTAGAATGTGTTCGTCAAATTAGCCGGAAATTAAACAGACATTGGTTTTTTTTAAAACCAAAGAAGTTTATAGTCTATGGATTTATGACAGGGTTTTATCTCTGAGTTAAGAAATTGAAATATTTGCAAAATAGTTTTCAAGAAAGAAATTTAATCAAAATTATTCCAGCTTCCACTAAGAGAGATTGATTATATGTACAAAGATTATATCCGCTGGCACCCGAAAGGATTAGATCAAGAAGAATATTTCGGTCAAAATGTATATACAATGAATAATAGTATAGAGACCAAAATTGGAATTCACCCCACTTCTTGGTTCCCCCAATGATAGGGGGGTTGGGATGGCCTAGTGGCCTAGAGTGCCGCGCTTCGACCTCTAGCTGGTCGGTCACCTCTGGCTTGCGGCTGTGGTTTCGAGCCCTGGTGTGAGCGTATGTGGCATGGAGATAGGGGCGCCTTCTCAACCTCGTGGGTTTCCTCCGGGCACTCCGGTTTCCTTCCACTGCTAAAGACCCCTACGCGCAAGCGAATTATTGAAATAAAATGAAACCATAAGTTAGTCCCGAAATGACCTAGTTTGTGTTGAGTGGACGTTAAACCCCATTTCTCTCTCTCTCTCTCTCTCTCCCCCCCCCCCAATGATACCTTTTGAAGCCGTTAAAGGGAAACTTCATTTGATTCTAGATTCACTTTCCAGTACCACACAACACCCATAATGCCTTGATCACTTACCATTCAATGTATCCCTGAATTAACTATTAAAATACATAAGCACGTACTTGAGGCCTCAAATGGAAGAGGGTCCCACAGCGTTCTTTTTCATCACCAAATTTACAATTGGTAATGGTGCAAACATTGAGTTGTACAGACAGGTTGCCAACAATAAATTTAATAAAAAAATGATTGTAATATATGAGCAAAAACATTATTAATCATAACAACATATAAGCAATAATAACAAAATAATGTTTTGGGGTTTAGTAACTTTTCTCTCACGAGACACGATGGCTCATTTAGAATAGAGGCGACCCACTTACCAGGGGATCTCAGGATGGACCCCCTCTCCCACTGTTTCCCAAGACAGTAGAGACTTTAGGCTAGCGTAAATTCCTTGTTCGTATCGCGTATCCGTATGGACTTTGTGTGTGACGTCATCAATGTGTGTGTATTTCTCATACGTGATATAGCACACGGATACGACAGCCCGTATCGAATAGCTTACATACGGAGAAGGTCCGTATAACATTGTCGTCTTTTTAGACACTGAAATGTTGTATCATAGCGTTTTCTATGAATCTATGTGTATCTTAGAACAAATAGGTGTATATTTGATGTGAATTTAATCATAATAAAGACTGGAATTTAATCATTATTTTTGATGGGTTTTTCTCGGAATTTTCATACTTTTCCTGTCTGTCTGCACGCTGGTTGATCTACGGGCTAGATTTAGGAAGATATGGGACCTTGCAAAGCTGTAAACGATGTGATTCTATGGTAAAGGGATGTAAATGATAAATTAGTGAAACCAAAAATTCCTGTCGCGCCAACGTCAAAGATTTTTTTTAAATGATGCGACATTAATTTTTTTTATTAGCTCAACAGTCGGCGAATGACTTCATGCACTCCGAGAAATTGTAGGCAAGGCATTTGACTAGTACTGATGGTGATCTTGGTATATAACTGCCATCATGTTGTACAGAACTAAGCTTAGCTCAGTGATGCATACGTACGCGGCACAAGAATCTGCCAAAACTCTAACACTACTCTGACGCAACGTGTGACGCATATGATACGCATACGTGATACGGATAGGGAAAATCCCACTTGCCAAGTCTCTATTTTCAGTGCAGAGTGCTCGCCTATCTTCAATAACTCAGTTTCATATCTTTAAATGACATTTAATGAAAGCGATCTATTATACTAACAGCTTAATGGATAACATTCACTAGGTTTAGTAACTCAGTTGTTGCAGTAAAGTTACCGAACATTTCATTAACGGTTAACAACTGTCACATCAACATGGTTTGATTTAAAATGAAACTCAGAATTTTATTGTTATAGTGGTTATTAAAACGCTCACAAGCCAACACAAAAGGAGATCGGTTGTTTATTATGGGTGTTTTAAACTTTATTAAAGGGATCTGTATAGCGGCAATGAATGTGACCGTTAAGGCAAAGCAGCTCCTCTGATAATGTATATAAGAAAAGTTTTATCGTCGTGTTCGATATCCTAACCGACATTCATTATCCTGTCTCATTGCATGCTTTAATATTGGTATCCATGGTATGATTCTAGCAACGTCTTGCAAAAACTTCTAACACACAGAGAAAGTCTTCGCGGTTATTTGGCGTCCATCAACCAGTATGAAAAAAAACTTGATCTTTAAAAGTACATGTAATAATAATAACAGTGTACACGTATTGTTGCGTTACTCTATGTATGCTACATGCTTTAGACTACCAATCAATGCACTGTTGAAACAACCGAGTCATGGATTACAATGAATTTGTAATAGACATGAGTCGCCGTGATATTCCTACAAGCACGGTTCGTACCTTGTTATCATGCAATTTAAGTTTACTTTCGTTCTCGATTTTGCATATCTAGAAGGGGATGTTTTCTAATGAAAAGATTAATTGAATTACATGTACATCTGTGTAGCAATAGTGAGTGATCCAAAAACTGATTATTACATCACGAAGACCACTTGTGTATAACAGACACAACACAGACCCGTGTACGGACCCCTGGGGCAAAATCACAATCGAACTTAATTTGGTTTGGTTCAGAAGTGATAACTATGTTTTGACTTGGCATCAATAGGTACCTCGTGGATTTTCTGTCGAAAGTCCCATGCCACACACCCCTTTTTCTCCCCTATCACGTGTCAAGTAGATCATTAGTTATGTTATCGATGCAAGTTTATGGGTCCAATGCCAGCTTTCGATGAGAGCTGGAGAACACTAACATTCTTGTGGGTTTTAATCCTGAAATGATCTAATAGTTTCGAATGAACTTGAAATCCACTTTCTAATTTTAAGTCCCTTCTTCCGTCGTCTGAGACGGTCGGAAATCACCGATACATTGGACTTCCTGTTATGTTCTTCATGTTATTGGATGTAAGAAAGGCAGCTTCCGAGTCATATTGTAAAGTAACCGGCCAATTTACTAGACCACCGTCGTCTTGGTGACAACATGGACATATAATAAGAAACCATGGCGATATAATCCTATAAAATGGAGATATTTACTTATATTTATATTTTATATCGCATTCCTTAAAACCACTTTTATTAAGGTGAAAACTCAATAAAAAAATAATCAATACCTTTTCAACGAGTAACGGATGTAGGCCAGGTAACTCGTGATAATCACACTATTCTTGCTGTAGTATGCTAGTATCTTATATTATTTGATATGAAATACAACAGAATAACCAGACTTACTGTCAGGAATATCACACGAACGAGTTGCTGTCAGCTTTATTTGCGGGGTTTGGACGGGGTTGGGGTAGATATAATGAAGCCCACAATTTGCATCCCAGCATCGATCAGAACGAAGGAATGAATACCTTCGAATAAAAGGTGTATTCATAAAGATACATTAGTTAAGAGTTTAAAAGAGTTGGCCATTCTTGCTACATGTATAATAATTCAAAACAGATGATAAAAAAAGAAAATATTGAAAATTTCAGTCAAATTATTTTATTCTGCACGGAGTTATCAGTGTTGGAAGTTTGGACAAGAAATGGGTACAAATAGCGTCAACGCCTTCTACGAGAATTGTCGATCGTTTGATTGGCAGACGATAACTCCACCAACATATTCCTGATTATCCAAAAGCAATAGTACTCTCGCTTGACAGGCCTTTCATCACCAGTATCCGGTAGCGACGTCACCGAGTAACAGTAAACGTTATCTTGGTTAGCCATTTGGGTCTGCAGAGTTGAATTTGTGTTTGTTGTGTAAATAAAGCTAGGTATAATTAATCATTTATATAACATCTGAAGCCTGAATAAAGACTTTCAATATGCCTATTTATCTCTTGCATAATGCATGTTTAAAGTAGGTAGGTTAAAGTTGGTGCGCTGTCCGACGTTTTACTAGATTCATCTAATTTGAAAAGCACGATCAATATTTCACTGATTTTTTTTTAAAATCTGTTATTGATCAATTAAAACAAACCATCATTAACTGGAAATAATTTCATTTCTCGTCTTTGGATCGCATATCTCTCGATGTTTATTTCAACGAGTTAAATAAAATTCCAGCTTGTATTTATTATGCTTATTTTGTTGAATGGCTCTTATTGTATCCCAAATATATCGTTTTATACAGTCTGTCAGTTTGTGCGTCTTTTGTGTGTTGTCGCTTGATTTTATCGTGTATTTAATTTTAAGTAAATCCTCAATTGTGAAGCATATTTTGCCACACTTTTTGATAAACTGGAATTGTGCCGTTTTAACTCAGAAGTCGTAGTAACAATAAAGTAATGACATAACCAAAATAAACTCAACCCTCTTTTATATTTCAGTTTACGAAATGATTTCGAGTTTATTGATCGCGTCACAACGGTCAGTGTTCATAAACTTCCCGTTATCTTCAATCGCCGACGGAAATTAAAAGATGGCGGACTTTAGATGCCATTAATTAGGTTTCGTCAGGATAGGCCTCGAATGTACTAACCATGTACTAACGACGCACACTTTGGTATAACCATTGATTATTAAATGATTTAAATTTCGGTGATTTAAATTTCCGAAATCTCTATCTGCAACAAAATAGTACACCCAACCCCCACCCATCCCACGATATAAACAAAACTGACTGTATAATGTAACATTACATAATATTGTGAAATGGGCCGTAAATAAAGAAACCCAGTATATACAGTGCTAGTGCTTAAAGAGCGTCATGTTTATATTATAAGTTCACCCTATTTACTGTATTGAGAATTTGGCTTCTCTTTGGACAGCGTTAAAAGATCATACGTCGTTGTCATGACCTAGAAAGACATCTGAGACGGTCCCAGGGTCTCTTAAAGGAGCTAAATCGCTTATATTTGGGAACTTGAAATCCCACAAAGGGTAGCTATGTTTAGAATAATGCAATATGAACTTATATAAACTGATTTGCATTACATCGTTTCTGTTTTTACTGTAATTTATAATCAGTTATGTTCGGCGAAATACGCCAGTGATCTCAATCGAATGGTTCTTTCTAGTGTCTGGCTGGTTATTAGGTTTCGTGCCTATTTTAGAACAACTTCTATTATCAAGTTGCTTCCTTTATTTCAATGTCGTACAGAATGTTTTTCAACAACATGTAATTTTTATAAACAGCATAATAAACCATTCAATGAATTTTTCATATTCAACTCTATTCTGAGTTTGAATAATAGTGATTGATACCTGTTATGGAACAGTGATGACGTCCGTCTGTTATTATGGTATAAATAAGTTATACATGAAATCTAGAAATAGAAACAAAATATCTTATTAGCATGCATCAGATAGTCTATTTGGTGTATATCAATCTAGCATCTGTCAGATTGTCTATTGATAGCAAACGCCTTTAAAGAGGCTATATGGCCAACACTAAGAACACAAACGTAATTATAAATATACAAGGTAATCACTAATTACTGAAAATTGCTACTTGTAAACTTACAAATTACAATAATAGATAACATTTTGCCTATAATCAAAGTTAAACATGCACGATGTCCAATCACGGCAACTCGTAAATTAATATTTATGTGTTTACCCAAGAACAAAATGTAAGAAAGTCTGTTTTGTCTAATTGTCCACCCTTTTCAACCAGAAAGGCGCTTGCAAGATAACCAGGAGGTATCTGAATGACATGGCGGACGGTCTGACAAGTAAGTGCGTAGTTTATCAGATGGTGGGACGAAAAGCTGAGGTCCTGTTGAGACCCCATACACATTGTCTTGCACGCATAAGAACCTTTGACATTTGGAATTCGAAATATGCGCAAGCGTAGTGCCACTGTCCGGGAAAATTGTCCTTCAAAGCGCTATGTATGGAGAATGCCCATCGGTGCAGTAGGACCTTAAACCCCATTTTATTTCTTCTTTCATTTCCTGGGGGTTTGGGATGGTCTAGTGGTCTGGAGTGCCGCGCTTCGACCTCTAGTTGGCCGGTCACCTCTGGTTTGCGGCTGTGGTTTCGATCCCTGGTGTGAGCGTATGTGGCATGGAAATAGGGGGGCTTCCCAACCTCGTGGGTTTCCTCTCGGAATTTCGGTTTTCTGCAAGCGAATTATTGAAATAAAATTAAACCATATATTAGTCCCGAAATGACCTAGTGTAACAAAGTTGTCTGAACATTCATTTAGGTGCAAAGAACTGTATGACCTCTGTTAATTTTGATAAGTTCTTTAAAAATATCTTATTTAAGATTGGTAAAATGTGTTCAAATCATTCATTCACCATTTATCTCAAGTAAAAAACAAAATGACAAAATCCTATATTAATTGTTTTCTATATATGTACATTTTCTATTTTATAAAACGTTTGCTATTTTTTATTAACATTATATTTCAAGTATATGAATTCCCTTTTTATTATGTTTACGATCGACGTTTATATTGTGTACATTATTATTATGTCGTGTGTGTCGTTCTTATTTCGCGTGTGATCAATTTATGGAGATGAACCCAGTGTCCCACCTGTGTGAATTGTTTTTGTGATTTACTTTTGTAAATCACCTGTGGGTGAGAAAGGAAATGTAACAAAGTTGTCTGAACATTCATTTAGGTGCAAAGAACTGTATGACCTCTGTTAATTTTGATATTTATTATAGTGGACGTTTCTTTTACTCTCTAAACTTATTTAAGGCACGATCTTGTTAACTATATAATTTATTCCATATGTTATTTACAAGCTACATACGATATGTACAAACGCCATAGAACTTCCTTATTTGATGATCCCTCATGTCCACCTTCCCTAAGTGTTGGAGGCTTTATATACAGTAGTATACTCACAGTTAGCAGATAAGTGAAGACAGACAACCAGAGAGAGAGAGCAGACGGCAGAGACCGACGTATGGACTCGCCGGAGTCCAGCCTCTGCAATGGCAGCGGTGTAGAATGGATGTTACAATGTAGTTAGATATGTTCCAGTATATATAGACTAGTTCCTGTAGTGTAGATGTAGGCCTATTTGTGTATTTGTTGATATTCTGTTCCCGATGTAAATAAACCATATAATTACGAAGCTGACTCTCTAATAACTAAAATACTGTTACACTAGTTTTAAATCCCATTTCCCCCCCCTCTTTCTCTCTCCCTCTTTCATTTCCTTTACAGAATAACTATATAACCCACCGACTCACGATCGAAATACTGGATTCGACCCCGGTGATGGCAGAGAAAGTTCATCAGATGTTTTCAGCATACGTTCCCCTTAATAGTGGCGCAACATGGAGGAGCTAGGAGCCTGATTCTATTATAATTATACACATAGTTGTATTAGGAGGGATATTGTGCAATCTGATGAAAACACAGATCCAATTCAAAATTTCGTTTTACTTGTTTGCACTACACCGGTGTATAAAAAAACGAAACGAAAAAACAGATCTGTAATTTAATCAAATTGTTATTTATGTCCTATTAACAGCTTTGAGGCATATTTTGATGAGGAGATGGATTATCTTGTAGACCAACTGCCAGTTAGATAAATATACTGATAATAACCCATATCATTGTGTAAAACAGTATGTTGGTATTAAAAACAGCTTTTAGTATTTATTAAATAGTTTACTGAATATATCAGGCTATTACATCACATTTAGATATTAGTGACAATCATCTTGATAAAGCGATTCCCAAAAATAGAGTACACTGTTTTGTAATATAATCAATGGTTCTGATAGAATTTGTGCTGATGAAGATTATATACCAATCAAAACTATGTGCAACATACGTATTTATACTTTCAAGACTGTTGATCACCAATTTCCAACAACTTGCTATTTATTGTGATACCTTTCTTAAATATTTATCGCATATTAAAACTTTTTTCTTGTCGATCGATTGTGGAGTCTTTCAAGAGTGCAAAGAATTACACAAAATAACCATTTGCTATAATGCAGGAACACGTAAACAACTTTTCATCTAGCAATTTCCATCATATTAAAGCTGTTTAACCGCCACACTATGTGCAATATTCCAAATAACAAGCATGCCAAGTTTCATTTCCATTAGTTTAAACATATTTTATTGACACAATGACATATCAAAGGTTCGGAAGCAAGTTTCAGAAATGAAATCGGATGTAAAGTCCTACTGTTTAAGATTTTAATTTGTGTTTGTATTGACATTTGAAAGATTGAATTTTGGTTGATTCTTTAATCATAGTGTTGTTGGGAAGTAAGGCGTTTGGTGTAGTATAGTTCTGCAATACAGAGTTCTAAATTCACCAACGTTTCGTAAATATACCGTGACGGTGTTTTTTCTGAATTTTGATTCAGAGACTGTTACGTCAATCGCTACTGCGTGCGTCTGTCGGACAGAAGACTCCATCCTTTTTTTAAATATAGTGCTGCGTCACGAGGACACATGTTGGTTTAACAAATAACGATATTGGCAGCTTCTAAACGTAACTTTTCGAGCTTTTCAATATCTGGCACGTTTCAACCATCCCATACTGCGCATGCATAATCGAATAATAAAGTATATATTATTAAGGGTTTTCCTGTTAAGACAGAATTTCAGTTTACGTAAAATATTCAATAGTGTCGAAGCGACCGCGATAGTTATTTGTATGTGGTTGGTCCGTTTGGCATCTTGTGACAGTGTAATTCCTAGATTTTACAACCCGAAGTTCCTAATTACGAAATATCAACTTCGGAGTATAATCGATATTTTAACTAATTATATAACAACTTTTGGTTGGTTTTATTACAAATTATATGCTAATTATTAGTCCAAGAATTGTGATTTGACAGATAATAGCCGAGGAATGCTTCTGTCTCACCAGCTGACTGTTACATCTTAGTACATTATCTTCTGTAAATAATGTAACCAAATTGTTTAGAACGTCTCGTAGATCATTAATATAAACTAAGAATAGAAAGGGGTCCAATACTGACCCTTGGGGAATTCCTGATTTTGAGGTAAATTAAATTATTTACACTATTTAATTTGACAGCCCAAAACACCATATTGACAAAATTTATATATCAAATGCAGCAATAAAATACTCGGCAAAGCACCTTGGAAATGTGACAGAAGGCATGGGTGCTATTTTTTTATTGCAGACGTGATAAGAGAGATTGATTATATGTACAAAGATTATATCCGCTGGCACCCGAAAGGATTAGATCAAGAAGAATATTTCGGTCAAAATGTATATACAATGAATAATAGTATAGAGACCAAAATTGGAATTCACCCCACTTCTTGGTTCCCCCAATGATAGGGGGGTTGGGATGGCCTAGTGGCCTAGAGTGCCGCGCTTCGACCTCTAGCTGGTCGGTCACCTCTGGCTTGCGGCTGTGGTTTCGAGCCCTGGTGTGAGCGTATGTGGCATGGAGATAGGGGCGCCTTCTCAACCTCGTGGGTTTCCTCCGGGCACTCCGGTTTCCTTCCACTGCTAAAGACCCCTACGCGCAAGCGAATTATTGAAATAAAATGAAACCATAAGTTAGTCCCGAAATGACCTAGTTTGTGTTGAGTGGACGTTAAACCCCATTTCTCTCTCTCTCTCTCTCTCTCCCCCCCCCCCCCAATGATACCTTTTGAAGCCGTTAAAGGGAAACTTCATTTGATTCTAGATTCACTTTCCAGTACCACACAACACCCATAATGCCTTGATCACTTACCATTCAATGTATCCCTGAATTAACTATTAAAATACATAAGCACGTACTTGAGGCCTCAAATGGAAGAGGGTCCCACAGCGTTCTTTTTCATCACCAAATTTACAATTGGTAATGGTGCAAACATTGAGTTGTACAGACAGGTTGCCAACAATAAATTTAATAAAAAAATGATTGTAATATATGAGCAAAAACATTATTAATCATAACAACATATAAGCAATAATAACAAAATAATGTTTTGGGGTTTAGTAACTTTTCTCTCACGAGACACGATGGCTCATTTAGAATAGAGGCGACCCACTTACCAGGGGATCTCAGGATGGACCCCCTCTCCCACTGTTTCCCAAGACAGTAGAGACTTTAGGCTAGCGTAAATTCCTTGTTCGTATCGCGTATCCGTATGGACTTTGTGTGTGACGTCATCAATGTGTGTGTATTTCTCATACGTGATATAGCACACGGATACGACAGCCCGTATCGAATAGCTTACATACGGAGAAGGTCCGTATAACATTGTCGTCTTTTTAGACACTGAAATGTTGTATCATAGCGTTTTCTATGAATCTATGTGTATCTTAGAACAAATAGGTGTATATTTGATGTGAATTTAATCATAATAAAGACTGGAATTTAATCATTATTTTTGATGGGTTTTTCTCGGAATTTTCATACTTTTCCTGTCTGTCTGCACGCTGGTTGATCTACGGGCTAGATTTAGGAAGATATGGGACCTTGCAAAGCTGTAAACGATGTGATTCTATGGTAAAGGGATGTAAATGATAAATTAGTGAAACCAAAAATTCCTGTCGCGCCAACGTCAAAGATTTTTTTTAAATGATGCGACATTAATTTTTTTTATTAGCTCAACAGTCGGCGAATGACTTCATGCACTCCGAGAAATTGTAGGCAAGGCATTTGACTAGTACTGATGGTGATCTTGGTATATAACTGCCATCATGTTGTACAGAACTAAGCTTAGCTCAGTGATGCATACGTACGCGGCACAAGAATCTGCCAAAACTCTAACACTACTCTGACGCAACGTGTGACGCATATGATACGCATACGTGATACGGATAGGGAAAATCCCACTTGCCAAGTCTCTATTTTCAGTGCAGAGTGCTCGCCTATCTTCAATAACTCAGTTTCATATCTTTAAATGACATTTAATGAAAGCGATCTATTATACTAACAGCTTAATGGATAACATTCACTAGGTTTAGTAACTCAGTTGTTGCAGTAAAGTTACCGAACATTTCATTAACGGTTAACAACTGTCACATCAACATGGTTTGATTTAAAATGAAACTCAGAATTTTATTGTTATAGTGGTTATTAAAACGCTCACAAGCCAACACAAAAGGAGATCGGTTGTTTATTATGGGTGTTTTAAACTTTATTAAAGGGATCTGTATAGCGGCAATGAATGTGACCGTTAAGGCAAAGCAGCTCCTCTGATAATGTATATAAGAAAAGTTTTATCGTCGTGTTCGATATCCTAACCGACATTCATTATCCTGTCTCATTGCATGCTTTAATATTGGTATCCATGGTATGATTCTAGCAACGTCTTGCAAAAACTTCTAACACACAGAGAAAGTCTTCGCGGTTATTTGGCGTCCATCAACCAGTATGAAAAAAAACTTGATCTTTAAAAGTACATGTAATAATAATAACAGTGTACACGTATTGTTGCGTTACTCTATGTATGCTACATGCTTTAGACTACCAATCAATGCACTGTTGAAACAACCGAGTCATGGATTACAATGAATTTGTAATAGACATGAGTCGCCGTGATATTCCTACAAGCACGGTTCGTACCTTGTTATCATGCAATTTAAGTTTACTTTCGTTCTCGATTTTGCATATCTAGAAGGGGATGTTTTCTAATGAAAAGATTAATTGAATTACATGTACATCTGTGTAGCAATAGTGAGTGATCCAAAAACTGATTATTACATCACGAAGACCACTTGTGTATAACAGACACAACACAGACCCGTGTACGGACCCCTGGGGCAAAATCACAATCGAACTTAATTTGGTTTGGTTCAGAAGTGATAACTATGTTTTGACTTGGCATCAATAGGTACCTCGTGGATTTTCTGTCGAAAGTCCCATGCCACACACCCCTTTTTCTCCCCTATCACGTGTCAAGTAGATCATTAGTTATGTTATCGATGCAAGTTTATGGGTCCAATGCCAGCTTTCGATGAGAGCTGGAGAACACTAACATTCTTGTGGGTTTTAATCCTGAAATGATCTAATAGTTTCGAATGAACTTGAAATCCACTTTCTAATTTTAAGTCCCTTCTTCCGTCGTCTGAGACGGTCGGAAATCACCGATACATTGGACTTCCTGTTATGTTCTTCATGTTATTGGATGTAAGAAAGGCAGCTTCCGAGTCATATTGTAAAGTAACCGGCCAATTTACTAGACCACCGTCGTCTTGGTGACAACATGGACATATAATAAGAAACCATGGCGATATAATCCTATAAAATGGAGATATTTACTTATATTTATATTTTATATCGCATTCCTTAAAACCACTTTTATTAAGGTGAAAACTCAATAAAAAAATAATCAATACCTTTTCAACGAGTAACGGATGTAGGCCAGGTAACTCGTGATAATCACACTATTCTTGCTGTAGTATGCTAGTATCTTATATTATTTGATATGAAATACAACAGAATAACCAGACTTACTGTCAGGAATATCACACGAACGAGTTGCTGTCAGCTTTATTTGCGGGGTTTGGACGGGGTTGGGGTAGATATAATGAAGCCCACAATTTGCATCCCAGCATCGATCAGAACGAAGGAATGAATACCTTCGAATAAAAGGTGTATTCATAAAGATACATTAGTTAAGAGTTTAAAAGAGTTGGCCATTCTTGCTACATGTATAATAATTCAAAACAGATGATAAAAAAAGAAAATATTGAAAATTTCAGTCAAATTATTTTATTCTGCACGGAGTTATCAGTGTTGGAAGTTTGGACAAGAAATGGGTACAAATAGCGTCAACGCCTTCTACGAGAATTGTCGATCGTTTGATTGGCAGACGATAACTCCACCAACATATTCCTGATTATCCAAAAGCAATAGTACTCTCGCTTGACAGGCCTTTCATCACCAGTATCCGGTAGCGACGTCACCGAGTAACAGTAAACGTTATCTTGGTTAGCCATTTGGGTCTGCAGAGTTGAATTTGTGTTTGTTGTGTAAATAAAGCTAGGTATAATTAATCATTTATATAACATCTGAAGCCTGAATAAAGACTTTCAATATGCCTATTTATCTCTTGCATAATGCATGTTTAAAGTAGGTAGGTTAAAGTTGGTGCGCTGTCCGACGTTTTACTAGATTCATCTAATTTGAAAAGCACGATCAATATTTCACTGATTTTTTTTTAAAATCTGTTATTGATCAATTAAAACAAACCATCATTAACTGGAAATAATTTCATTTCTCGTCTTTGGATCGCATATCTCTCGATGTTTATTTCAACGAGTTAAATAAAATTCCAGCTTGTATTTATTATGCTTATTTTGTTGAATGGCTCTTATTGTATCCCAAATATATCGTTTTATACAGTCTGTCAGTTTGTGCGTCTTTTGTGTGTTGTCGCTTGATTTTATCGTGTATTTAATTTTAAGTAAATCCTCAATTGTGAAGCATATTTTGCCACACTTTTTGATAAACTGGAATTGTGCCGTTTTAACTCAGAAGTCGTAGTAACAATAAAGTAATGACATAACCAAAATAAACTCAACCCTCTTTTATATTTCAGTTTACGAAATGATTTCGAGTTTATTGATCGCGTCACAACGGTCAGTGTTCATAAACTTCCCGTTATCTTCAATCGCCGACGGAAATTAAAAGATGGCGGACTTTAGATGCCATTAATTAGGTTTCGTCAGGATAGGCCTCGAATGTACTAACCATGTACTAACGACGCACACTTTGGTATAACCATTGATTATTAAATGATTTAAATTTCGGTGATTTAAATTTCCGAAATCTCTATCTGCAACAAAATAGTACACCCAACCCCCACCCATCCCACGATATAAACAAAACTGACTGTATAATGTAACATTACATAATATTGTGAAATGGGCCGTAAATAAAGAAACCCAGTATATACAGTGCTAGTGCTTAAAGAGCGTCATGTTTATATTATAAGTTCACCCTATTTACTGTATTGAGAATTTGGCTTCTCTTTGGACAGCGTTAAAAGATCATACGTCGTTGTCATGACCTAGAAAGACATCTGAGACGGTCCCAGGGTCTCTTAAAGGAGCTAAATCGCTTATATTTGGGAACTTGAAATCCCACAAAGGGTAGCTATGTTTAGAATAATGCAATATGAACTTATATAAACTGATTTGCATTACATCGTTTCTGTTTTTACTGTAATTTATAATCAGTTATGTTCGGCGAAATACGCCAGTGATCTCAATCGAATGGTTCTTTCTAGTGTCTGGCTGGTTATTAGGTTTCGTGCCTATTTTAGAACAACTTCTATTATCAAGTTGCTTCCTTTATTTCAATGTCGTACAGAATGTTTTTCAACAACATGTAATTTTTATAAACAGCATAATAAACCATTCAATGAATTTTTCATATTCAACTCTATTCTGAGTTTGAATAATAGTGATTGATACCTGTTATGGAACAGTGATGACGTCCGTCTGTTATTATGGTATAAATAAGTTATACATGAAATCTAGAAATAGAAACAAAATATCTTATTAGCATGCATCAGATAGTCTATTTGGTGTATATCAATCTAGCATCTGTCAGATTGTCTATTGATAGCAAACGCCTTTAAAGAGGCTATATGGCCAACACTAAGAACACAAACGTAATTATAAATATACAAGGTAATCACTAATTACTGAAAATTGCTACTTGTAAACTTACAAATTACAATAATAGATAACATTTTGCCTATAATCAAAGTTAAACATGCACGATGTCCAATCACGGCAACTCGTAAATTAATATTTATGTGTTTACCCAAGAACAAAATGTAAGAAAGTCTGTTTTGTCTAATTGTCCACCCTTTTCAACCAGAAAGGCGCTTGCAAGATAACCAGGAGGTATCTGAATGACATGGCGGACGGTCTGACAAGTAAGTGCGTAGTTTATCAGATGGTGGGACGAAAAGCTGAGGTCCTGTTGAGACCCCATACACATTGTCTTGCACGCATAAGAACCTTTGACATTTGGAATTCGAAATATGCGCAAGCGTAGTGCCACTGTCCGGGAAAATTGTCCTTCAAAGCGCTATGTATGGAGAATGCCCATCGGTGCAGTAGGACCTTAAACCCCATTTTATTTCTTCTTTCATTTCCTGGGGGTTTGGGATGGTCTAGTGGTCTGGAGTGCCGCGCTTCGACCTCTAGTTGGCCGGTCACCTCTGGTTTGCGGCTGTGGTTTCGATCCCTGGTGTGAGCGTATGTGGCATGGAAATAGGGGGGCTTCCCAACCTCGTGGGTTTCCTCTCGGAATTTCGGTTTTCTGCAAGCGAATTATTGAAATAAAATTAAACCATATATTAGTCCCGAAATGACCTAGTGTAACAAAGTTGTCTGAACATTCATTTAGGTGCAAAGAACTGTATGACCTCTGTTAATTTTGATAAGTTCTTTAAAAATATCTTATTTAAGATTGGTAAAATGTGTTCAAATCATTCATTCACCATTTATCTCAAGTAAAAAACAAAATGACAAAATCCTATATTAATTGTTTTCTATATATGTACATTTTCTATTTTATAAAACGTTTGCTATTTTTTATTAACATTATATTTCAAGTATATGAATTCCCTTTTTATTATGTTTACGATCGACGTTTATATTGTGTACATTATTATTATGTCGTGTGTGTCGTTCTTATTTCGCGTGTGATCAATTTATGGAGATGAACCCAGTGTCCCACCTGTGTGAATTGTTTTTGTGATTTACTTTTGTAAATCACCTGTGGGTGAGAAAGGAAATGTAACAAAGTTGTCTGAACATTCATTTAGGTGCAAAGAACTGTATGACCTCTGTTAATTTTGATATTTATTATAGTGGACGTTTCTTTTACTCTCTAAACTTATTTAAGGCACGATCTTGTTAACTATATAATTTATTCCATATGTTATTTACAAGCTACATACGATATGTACAAACGCCATAGAACTTCCTTATTTGATGATCCCTCATGTCCACCTTCCCTAAGTGTTGGAGGCTTTATATACAGTAGTATACTCACAGTTAGCAGATAAGTGAAGACAGACAACCAGAGAGAGAGAGCAGACGGCAGAGACCGACGTATGGACTCGCCGGAGTCCAGCCTCTGCAATGGCAGCGGTGTAGAATGGATGTTACAATGTAGTTAGATATGTTCCAGTATATATAGACTAGTTCCTGTAGTGTAGATGTAGGCCTATTTGTGTATTTGTTGATATTCTGTTCCCGATGTAAATAAACCATATAATTACGAAGCTGACTCTCTAATAACTAAAATACTGTTACACTAGTTTTAAATCCCATTTCCCCCCCCTCTTTCTCTCTCCCTCTTTCATTTCCTTTACAGAATAACTATATAACCCACCGACTCACGATCGAAATACTGGATTCGACCCCGGTGATGGCAGAGAAAGTTCATCAGATGTTTTCAGCATACGTTCCCCTTAATAGTGGCGCAACATGGAGGAGCTAGGAGCCTGATTCTATTATAATTATACACATAGTTGTATTAGGAGGGATATTGTGCAATCTGATGAAAACACAGATCCAATTCAAAATTTCGTTTTACTTGTTTGCACTACACCGGTGTATAAAAAAACGAAACGAAAAAACAGATCTGTAATTTAATCAAATTGTTATTTATGTCCTATTAACAGCTTTGAGGCATATTTTGATGAGGAGATGGATTATCTTGTAGACCAACTGCCAGTTAGATAAATATACTGATAATAACCCATATCATTGTGTAAAACAGTATGTTGGTATTAAAAACAGCTTTTAGTATTTATTAAATAGTTTACTGAATATATCAGGCTATTACATCACATTTAGATATTAGTGACAATCATCTTGATAAAGCGATTCCCAAAAATAGAGTACACTGTTTTGTAATATAATCAATGGTTCTGATAGAATTTGTGCTGATGAAGATTATATACCAATCAAAACTATGTGCAACATACGTATTTATACTTTCAAGACTGTTGATCACCAATTTCCAACAACTTGCTATTTATTGTGATACCTTTCTTAAATATTTATCGCATATTAAAACTTTTTTCTTGTCGATCGATTGTGGAGTCTTTCAAGAGTGCAAAGAATTACACAAAATAACCATTTGCTATAATGCAGGAACACGTAAACAACTTTTCATCTAGCAATTTCCATCATATTAAAGCTGTTTAACCGCCACACTATGTGCAATATTCCAAATAACAAGCATGCCAAGTTTCATTTCCATTAGTTTAAACATATTTTATTGACACAATGACATATCAAAGGTTCGGAAGCAAGTTTCAGAAATGAAATCGGATGTAAAGTCCTACTGTTTAAGATTTTAATTTGTGTTTGTATTGACATTTGAAAGATTGAATTTTGGTTGATTCTTTAATCATAGTGTTGTTGGGAAGTAAGGCGTTTGGTGTAGTATAGTTCTGCAATACAGAGTTCTAAATTCACCAACGTTTCGTAAATATACCGTGACGGTGTTTTTTCTGAATTTTGATTCAGAGACTGTTACGTCAATCGCTACTGCGTGCGTCTGTCGGACAGAAGACTCCATCCTTTTTTTAAATATAGTGCTGCGTCACGAGGACACATGTTGGTTTAACAAATAACGATATTGGCAGCTTCTAAACGTAACTTTTCGAGCTTTTCAATATCTGGCACGTTTCAACCATCCCATACTGCGCATGCATAATCGAATAATAAAGTATATATTATTAAGGGTTTTCCTGTTAAGACAGAATTTCAGTTTACGTAAAATATTCAATAGTGTCGAAGCGACCGCGATAGTTATTTGTATGTGGTTGGTCCGTTTGGCATCTTGTGACAGTGTAATTCCTAGATTTTACAACCCGAAGTTCCTAATTACGAAATATCAACTTCGGAGTATAATCGATATTTTAACTAATTATATAACAACTTTTGGTTGGTTTTATTACAAATTATATGCTAATTATTAGTCCAAGAATTGTGATTTGACAGATAATAGCCGAGGAATGCTTCTGTCTCACCAGCTGACTGTTACATCTTAGTACATTATCTTCTGTAAATAATGTAACCAAATTGTTTAGAACGTCTCGTAGATCATTAATATAAACTAAGAATAGAAAGGGGTCCAATACTGACCCTTGGGGAATTCCTGATTTTGAGGTAAATTAAATTATTTACACTATTTAATTTGACAGCCCAAAACACCATATTGACAAAATTTATATATCAAATGCAGCAATAAAATACTCGGCAAAGCACCTTGGAAATGTGACAGAAGGCATGGGTGCTATTTTTTTATTGCAGACGTGATGTCTTAAATACACTTCTAATAGTTGATGGACAGTAGAATAGTTTGGCATCTATATAGGAGATTGTTCTCATGGAAGTCATTAAACAGGTGTATGAAAACTATTCCTTAAGGTGCCCAACAAGTTAGGACGACAATTGTAAACAAGCAAGCTACCACCCTTTTATAAGAAAGGCAAAAGATTTGCCCGTTTTCCAATTGCTGGAAATACACCAGATAAAAGTGATTCGTTGAAAATAAGTTTCAGTGGTATGGATATTGTATTTCTGGTTTAAAAGCTTGTTATCAATATCGTCAAATTTAGCGTGATTTCTGGGTCTGTGATTTGATATTAATCTACAAAGTTATTTAAGGCCAAATTACAAACATATTTAAACTGAAATCGTATGTAGAAAGAAGGAATACTTGCTGCATTGCTATACATGTACATGTTCACTGCACCCCACCGCCAATGTATAATGCATGGCTTATGCTCATCTTTTATTCATGTTCTATTTAACCACGCCCATTACAGTATTACTTAGGTGGGACCATATCTAGTTTAATGAGGAAACTAAATATTTGTAAATGTTTTGTTTCAGTTTAAATATTTGTTGGAACTTTAGCCTCAAATCATATTCGAAAAAAGGCGATTACATTTATTACAGAAGAAATCTTTTTTGTGGGGAAAACGTATATAGGACCTTGTATTTTGCTAAATTCTATTCAATTTATCGAATAAATTGTTTAAATTAAATAATTGTTTAAACTATATATTTTCCTTAAAGGGACATAACTTCTTCTACCTTGTACCGTAAATGGATTTCCCTAGCATTTTGGTTTAAATTAAAATTAACCAATACCTTATTCTTTGCAGAGGACGTTGGTATCGGGTATTTTGGCCAATATTAAAGTTAATGTCAACTTCGCAATTGTTAGTATAAATATAGCATTTACTTGATAATTATGACGATTTTCATCAGGACCAAAATCGATTTATGTCAAACATTTTGCTTGGAACTCTCTTGATTAACGTTCCCGTTGTAATAAGCTTTAAAAATGTATGTTTTGTAGTAGAGAGGACCTTCACGCTAGAAGTTTTGGCTGCAGGTTTATGTTGCGTCCGGCGTCTTGTATCATTTATTCGTTAGACCAAAAGTGCCATCCCTTTCGCTAGCTATCCTACTGACTGGATGAGGTTGGGTCAACTTGTATCACATCAATCATAATGTTCCGTCACGAGTCGATTAAATAGACAGACAGAAATTACCCCAGTCTCCAAGACTTTGAACTCCAGACCTTGGATCATGACATTGTAACATACACCAGAAATGACTACAATTTCCCAATCTATCATTTTTGTCCAGACATTGTGGCCGTCTTGTTGAACTCGGGAACGATAAGTAATTAAGATGGGCTTTCAAGCACGATGAATATATTCAAAACAGTATTTATTGATGCCTGAAGGTTTTCATTAAATCGGCCACGGTGAGTTACTCTCGACACAATCAAAATGTCTGAGAACGACGATCGCGCTGAAACAAAACCACATTGGAAAAAAAAAACGATCTAGACTAATTTCATGTGAATTTTCCGCTAGTGGGATCAATGGCTTTGAAAGACATTGGCATTTCAAGATAACTGGCTGCTCTTGGCGATAAATAGTATCAAATATGTTTCGGATATGGTCACTAATGTTAAATAGCTGTCAGTAACGTGTTCCGGGGAGCCTACGGAAGTAATTGGCATGGCCATAAAGTATAGAAATTGTAACAATCTTAACTTAATTTAAAACATATTGTAGCAGCCGACGTTGATCGCTGCAGAGGTCTGACCTATTCTGATCGTAATTATGTTGGAAATCGCCTATGAACAAACGACTGAAAATCATTCATCGATGCGGTATATGTAAAAAAAAACCAAACACATCAATCAAGTAATAACCATGTGCAATTCACATATAACTTGGAAATGATATCCAGAATTACAAAAAGAGCAATTATCCTCCAAGTGATATCCCAGAACTTCAAAAATAGTAATTAACATCGAAAGAGAGAGGGGTGGGGGAAGAACGCACCCCTACTCCTTGTCACACACAAGCAAGGAATCGAAATCAGGACACCTGACTCAATGACAGACTTTATGATCCAACGCGCATTCGTTAACCACTGGACCATCCCCCCCTGACATACGCAAACTGGAAGAAACAATACCAATAAACATGTACTATCCGCCCTACATTTCAATGTAACCGATCTAAAATCATAAATGTTCACCAAGATGTGGTAAATAATTCAAATCGTTTTCACGATTCTAGACCAAACAGTCAACAAAATTCGCTTTGCGTATGACAGATACTGCAAATAGAATAATAAGCAGATGGTGGATATTAATATTGGTCCCGAACCTTATACCACAGCCAGTGGCTGGCCACAGCCATGGCCAAAGCTAACCACTGAATTCTTGAGCATCATTTACATTTTCCGGAAAGTATCAAATTTTTCACACCCTAATCGAGGCTAAAATTTAATTGATTATCATTTAAGGATACAGAATCTTACTATCTAGGTTATGTAATTTCCCAGCATGGATACAAACGACTTGATTTGAATCTGTGTCCAAAAAGATTTGAAAACAATGGATCGAGATATCCAAAACCGAAATTTCCTTCTCAAGATAACTATTAGAGAAGATAAACATGACAGACACTATAGCACTATTTTCATTGCCAGATATTATTAGACCAACATTTCGAAATTTCTGACCGGAAGTGAACTGTTTTTGGATGAATATTTCTTTCCAGTTGAAGTATGGGTATGCAAAATGTGCGAAATTTGAACAAAAAGCCACGGATCTTTGGTATGTGGCGTTGATTTTGGTCCTCTCAACAATAAAATGACACAAAGGTACAAAACCAATGTACTCACAAAACGCATCAAGTATTAATGTCATATTTCTGGGGATGTAAGGCACAGTGACTCTTCCGCACACCCGTTGCCAGTGCCTGTCATATATTTTGTACACAGTGAACACTCCATTTTCTGATTACACTATTTACGTGTACCTATACCGTTATTTGAGGACTTTGAATTTTGTCTAATGGTTTGAACTGTTTGTATACTTGATTTTATTTTATTTACTCCAACAATTAAAATGAATATCCCAGTCCCCTTTCGACCCCCCCCCCACAACAAGGCCCAATTACCATAAACATTAAAAGAACCGCGATAGATTGAATTCGCTGAAGAGTAGGCGGAAATACTGTCTTGAGTATATACGTCTGCAAACATGTAAAACGCTAAACCCCGATTTATTTAATTTGTTTTGAAGGAGACTATAAATGCTTCTATCAAGTAGTGTAGGCTACGTTGAATATGGACTAGTCTATAAATGTACATCTTGACATAATATTTCAAAATTCTCTTCCATTGATTATTCCAGTCGAGTTTATCATTTTGTAATTTCCTTTAAGGATTTAGATAAGCTTCGGCAATATGAAAGATAAGAAAAATGAACATGTTTATTTTATATTGGCTTTCTATTAAACCTACTGATGAGATCGATTTCAATTTATATAAATCAGTATTTCAGCCGGATGAAATTATTTTTAAATGTCCAATACTTTGGTCGACTATAATGTCATGGCGTAATTATTATTTTTGTTACAAAGATGTGATCCGATTCCAATCGATTTACCTCCCTTGCCCCTCCGTATCACTTTCTATTAATAACCACATTTCGTTTAACGTGGGCAAAGATGCAAATTTGCTTGAATACAATGTGAACGCTTTAAGAGTAAGGGTACTGTAAAATATATAATAATGCGGTGTGACACCTGAAATCCAGACAGAACCAGTCGAATTACCTCCCTTATACCAGTTTCAATAGTTAACTTATGTTACTCACTTCTGATCTGAGTTAACTCGTTCTGAATAGTTCATGGAAGTACGTTGCTATTAAGACGCCTAATATGTACACAGACAAAATAAAAGTAGCATACACAAACAGTTGACCGATATCGTGACGTAGATATCTTTACTAATTATGATAACATAAACTAATTACTGACACTAGTTGAACAACGTCAACATTGTCATCTAGCAGAGACACTTACACATGCTATGTGAACCAACATACTTATATTGTCATATAACTACTTCATATTGTCATTACTACATGACATCATTGCCATACATAAAAATTTTACGTTTTCATTTTGCACATCTTGTATAAACTAGCCATATCGCACTCGCACCTAGTATGGTGGAGTATTTGTCATGTGTATGTGGTGGTGGTGGTGGTGTTGGTGGGGGGATTGTCACAGGGACAATCTGTTATCAAAACCCGACTGCACAATGGCGATTTTGTTCTAAAAAATATGCATACAGCAAGATAGAGACTTGATTTCGACATTTGTCCTTTATTGTTCCAACACTATGGAACTTATTACCCAAAAACTCAAAATTTCAAAAATGAACTCCAAATTTCAAATATGAACCTGTTCTTTGGAGATCTAATCAAATTAACAATTATTTGTCCATAATGGCGTCCTATGAGCGTTGAGAGATATAACGATTAGTAAACAACCTTACTTTCAATTATTATCTCAAAACGAAAATTCAATTACGATGTAACAAATCAGATCAACCTAATTCAATGCTCAAAGGATGAAGCGGTGGCTGAGTGAGCAAGGATATGACTTACTAAGTTCGATCATAGTCATCGCCGCTTAAGTTCCTCGGAATTTTCCTCCTCGTCAGAAGCTGGAACAGCACCTAGTCATTGGATGGGACGACAAACAGAAACCCAGTGTACAGTTGGAATTTTAATGACGAAAGGCCGTAGCACTGCTGTCGGGGCTCATGTTCATCTTCATCAACCCGGATGAAGAAGAAACGTCGAAGTTTGACCTAAATCCACGAAGTTTTTGTTCCGCTAAAGATTTCTGATAGAGACAATATTTTATTTATTCAATTTCACAGATCAATGACCTACTTCTATATTGACGGCGCTTAACAACATGCATATTTCTCGTGGGATAATAATTGTATTAAGAGTCCGTATGTTTAGATAATTTCTAACAAGATTAGTAAATTGTTCATCCATTCGTGAAAAGTTACGCTAAGCAACTACATAAATCTAAATGAAGATTGATTTGAGCTAACTTGAAAATGATTTTATGGCTAAGGTAAATATTTTATTTGGTCTACGTTAATGACTAACGTTTAATTTGATTCTATTTAATTGCGTTTTTATCACGAAAGTTTCTGTACCCGTGTAAATTTTTATAACGAATAGGCCTATTGATAAAACGAAAAACAGGGCAATCCGGCTATAGACCAGTTTCGGAACTGATACAAATTGATCTTTACGTCCTTCTTACCAACATTATGCTAAAATCATACATTGTCCCTTGGTGCTACTATCATAACTACCTGGTGGTCCTAAAACGTCCACTACCCCCTAAAACAATACAGTATCCCCTGGTACTACCACCATACAACACCCAGTGGTGCTAAAACCACACAATACCCCGTGGTTCAAAACCATACATTACGTCCTGGTGATTACGATACAGTATGCTGTGGTGCTACAACCATATAACTTCCCCTTGGTGCTAAAACCATACAGAACCTTCTGCTGTTACCACCATACAGCGTCTAAACCTAGTTGAACCTTTAAAAAAAAATAATAATAAACCCGACCAGTATATAATAATAATGACTATATTTTTGGAGAGACATATTTATTTAGTACATGATTTGTAACTTTCAACATGCCCCCTCCCTCCTCCTAAGTACACAGCAACAATATTTACAAAGTGCATACTAACAAAGTGCATAATTTCAAACATAACTATACGTATCCCATATGTTCGCCATTGTTAATTTGCGTTGTACACATCGTTCTACTTAGATAACTCTATTGATCTAATGATTTCACCGAAGGCGCACAGCCGTTTATTTTTTGGATTATTTTAAACGAATGGATTGTTGAAAAGATTAGAAGCTGTGTAATTTGCCGTATTTAGACTGAATTCGACAGACAATGCAAATTTTGTATGACTTTGTGACTATGTTCGACTATACCTAATTACTTCCTTATACTTCTTTGAATTGGGTTTAACATCATTCTTGTTGCAATAATCTGGCCAATGAAAACGGACATACGCCATGCTATGAGAAAGTATGCCCGGATAGTGGAGTTTTCAACTGTTAAGTTTCATTTACGCACACGCCTACGTGTACAAGCGACGCTCATTTTTGGTGAGAGAGAAATGGGGTTTAATGTCCGCTCGACACAAACTAGGTCATTTTGGGACTAACACGTGGTTTCATTTTCTTTCAATAAATCACTTGCGCGTAGGCTTCTTTAGCAGTGGGGGGAAATCTGAGGTTTTGCAGGCGACCCTACTCCTTGTCACGTACAAACGGGGATTCGAAACCACGCCAGTTAACTCAATCATTTTGTGCCATCCGAACAACAAAGCACTGTTTTTGTCATTGATATCCTTCGTGTACTGCGGTGAAGAGACAACCAAACTGGAAAATCAACTTTCACGACCAACACTGGAATCGAATCGGTGGATTTAAATGATATAATTTGCCTGGAGTCGCAGTGGTTCGGCGAGTATGGCATAATCAAGAGTTCCCAGCAAAGTAGGTCATTGAAACCCAATTCATTTCAGCAAACACATGATTAAAGTTATAATAAATTAATACTTAATTAGTTGGAAAATTACTGACAAGGATGTTTCATCAACAAGCTTACCATTAAAGGTATTAATTGATCACCATGTGTATTTTCTGGTACCAACGCAATAGCTGCTGCTGCACGAAAATAAAGATTAATAGTGTCTTGTCACGAAGAAACGGTAACCAAAGGGAACATGAATTAACATGATTTATGCATGCACAACATTGGGTAATTTGGAAATCTGGTTAGGGACAAATTGTTATAAGACTTTTGACGAAACAGTTGTAGAATTGTGTCCAAACGGTTGGGGGTCCGAAACTATAATTGTCTTTCAAGATCTCGTGTGCTTGAATAGGACAGTAGAATGTCATCCAGTAGCCTACCGGGCTGCACCACCTGGATTGTGTTCATGTAATTGCTTTGTTGGGGTCGGGGTATAGCAGTAACGATAGCTTAACGTACACGAGTTCATCTGAATTTTCCGGCGTGGTCGACCTTTCGTCCTATCCGAGCGAGTAAACGCACTTTCCTTGACGTTTCCTTCACAAAGCTTGAAAGCATATTATAACAGCTGCTTCTCTGGAGGATAATCTGTCGTGGAATAGCGTCTATCTCCATTCCATTGCCTACTTTATTTTGCAATACCCCGCGTCCCGCACCCCTGTGTCCTTCCTAACCTTGTGGGTTTCCACGCACAGGAAAACCCCTGGATTAAACTAAGGCCGCTTGACTGCAAGATCACACTCGATGGAGGCGGATGTTAAACACTGCGAACAACAACAGGAAGATTTTAATCACCAACAGAAACTACTTCATATCGAAGTGTGTACTTTGAACATAAAAAAACTATAAAACAATCAACGCTAAAAGCTTTGTTGTATTTCCGAGGAAAGCTTTAATTAATTAACAAAAAAGCCATTAAAGTAATGTTTGGATTTTAAAATCTGCCACGGCGCATAATTCCATTTCACTTCGTAATTTACAAATGAGTTATTTTCTTCCATGTTGTTATTTTCTTCCTTATTGTTAGTTTTCATTTTTGAGTGAAGTCTGTATCCCTACAGACTTGTGACTTCACAGCACAGTGGAAACTCACGGCTAGTCCCCGGATCCGTTCAAGTAATCCGGTTGTTTGTGATTTCGCGTATTGTGTCTTGTCCGTATATTTGTTTTGTGTAATTGTGTGTGGTGCAGTCCACGGGCAAAAACTACTAAAATTGACCACTAAGACGTGGGCAGTTAACTTCAGTTATCGGAGAATACTTTTGCCGCAGTCTCCCGGTATATCATACATGAAGCGAAAAAAGGCTAACGTCTCGTCCATACTTTGGACAATGTAGCACTGGACCACAACGACCCCTCGCATGCACGAGCTACGCATTTGGGATGAAATGCATGGAACGTTACGCCTTACTTTTGTGTATGGACTGGGATAAAGAAGATGAGCATGCGGTACACAGAGTGCTTTGAGGTTAATTTTGCTCGGACAACGGTTTTACAGCCTACTCTTATATCCAATACTAACTGTCGACGGAATTTTGACGTGTTCGCCGCCAACCGGTACACGGGACGTCAGTTTTTCGCAGGCACTTTCTTTACCACAAACAAGGGGAAGCCGGCGACTTCCTCACTAAGTCTCCTCGGTTCCTGCTATGTACATGATAAAAATTACCAAACTGACCTTATCATTTGCTTGAAAACGTTGAGAGAATCCTCAACGAAACGTCGCTTTAATTAAAACAGTAATTGTATTCCATATAAGGTTTTGTGTTTATAAACCGACCTTAGTAAGCATTAGTAAAAAATCTATAAACTGGTTGGCGTAATACTATAATTTCCCAGTTGTAGGTAATGTCAATATAATTCTTTAAAACTAATCGTATTAAAATAGTTTTTAAAATATTTTTTGAAAATTTAATCAGACGTGAGTTTGCCCTCAGGAATGTTACATACGTTTTGATATATTAGTTTGGGATCAAGTGGCTTTGTTCACTTTTATTAATTCGATTTGGAAATGAAAAAGAATATATTATTTAAATGAAGCTGTTTTAAGAGAGACTATTACAATTCAGAGCCATACACACAATCAATCAATCAAGATACGACATGAAATGAAGGTTAAAGTTTTACGTTTATGTACAAACCGAGCTAATGACGACAGGTTTATACCATGAGATAATCTTTGCCCGTACAGCAAATTCCAATAGTCACTGTTCCACCCGTCCTTTTCCAGTGTCAAATGGAAACCACGACCTGGATTCCCGGATCTCATGGTTCGTGAGCATTAGTATTTGTTGTATTCTAAAGATATACACATTGATATGCAGTGTCAACCCCGTGATTTCTAGGCTGCACTTTTTAGGTAATCGTAAGGGATCTACGTAATATGTACCGTTTGTGATTAATTTATAACCGTCTCAACGATGATAATTCCCGCTTCATTGAATGGAAGAGTGTAGAAGTGGCAGATATTTTAAAGAGGTATTTAATGGTTTTAGAAAATGTTTCCACGAGAAAGTGTTAATGCAGGTCCCAAGAGCTCGCTCCATTCTGATTATCAGAAAATTGTTTGCTAGCTCTTTGAAACCATGCTACATCATTTCTCTTTCAACTATTAGTAGAAACATGCGTGGTGGGATACACGATGTGTGTTTTGAATAAAACAGGGTAATTTTCAACTAGAGGAGATTTGCTTTGAATACTACATGATATGCTTTCAGTAACACGACCTTTGAGGAACACTAGGTAATGCTTTCAAGAAAACATGCTTGCAGTAACACTGGGTATGCTTGCAGTAACACTTGGTATGTTTTTAGTAGCACCTTTCAAAAGCACAGGTTATGCTTTCAGTAGTGCAGGGGGTGTTTTCAATTACTTACGGTATGCTTTCAGTAACACACGATGGTATGTTTTCTATATCACAAGGCATACTTTCATTAATACATGGTATCACTTCAGTACTTTATTTAAACACGACTATATTATAATAAACGTGTGGTCAATTTCTTTCAGTTATTTCTGGCTTTATGTGGAAAAGGAATTGAATCAGATGTAAAAGTATACTAATAAATAGATCTTCAGTATTGATTACACAATACCAATATGATATTAAGTATAGAATTTAAATAATTTGACATACCTATAGAAGTATAGATGTGTATGTTTGGCTTCAACCGGGTTCTGTAATTAACGATCAGCTACAATAAGGACAGACAGAACCAATATTTGCGATAGTCTTGCTTTCATTTTAATGAATGAATATCTTTAAATAGCGGTTTATATTTCATGCTACATAAAATCTCCATTGATTAAATATTCCATAAAAGTGAACAACTGGGGAATTTACTGGTCAATAAACTCTGCAAGCTATGTGCTAAAACAACCCCAGTCGATTACTAGCATCGTAACTGTTACATATTGATAACTACAGATAAAGGAAGTTTTCTTTTACACAAGAAAATAAAGTGACTGTCTATTTAAACATGGTTGCCACAGTGGTCCAGTAACAATGAGGTCTCGGGATTGATCCAAATGCTGACCGAAAACAAACCTTGGGATTACTAGCGCGGTTTCATTTTTCAGTGGTACACGGGACAATGTATGGTCGTTCGAATGGGATGAACAGCCAAGATCTCGCGTACACATCGGCATGGAAGTTGGAATTCGAAATCAGAGTAAGCTGAATTGCCGCTGGTTAGATCCGATTTCTTTAATAAGATGGGACGTGTTTGTCTTCACATGAAAATGGGGCGAATAGTTAGGCTTTAAATCCCATTTAATTTTCAAATTAAGCATTTGCTAAGCTGTGTAAATTAAACCTTACACACAGACACTATTATTATTATTCATTAATAAAAAAAAACCCTCAAGTACTTCCAACCCTGCAAACCTTGTTCACCATTTAAAAAATCTAATTCTTTAATTGATAGGCTTCCAAAATAGTCTCGTTTTCGTAATTCGGATAACGAATAGGGGGGTAGCGTATCCTTCGTTATTCAAATTCTTATTCGGGATTTTAAGTATGAAGCTAGCACATATCGGCCACTCAACCCCATGTTACGGTAAACAACATTATAAGACAGGTAAACAATGGACATTATTCAAGAAGAATGCAACTATTAGAATTTCTAAATTAATATGCACATTCAACAATTAGTCCGATTAAGAGCTGGTTATGTACGCTTGCATAGACTTATAACCGATTTAAAAGATGTCGTGCATCTTTGTTAACAATATGCTTGTTTGTTTCCCCGACTAGTTGTATCTAGATCTGGTTACAGCGCGTGCTTTACTTAAGATAAATAGACTAGCGATTATGTAATCCCAGGCGAGAGAAAAGAAATCTTTAATGTGCTATTCCAACTCACGCTCTTCTAGCTTTGGGGCATAAGGATCGGGGAAATCATATTAATAGTTTTCTGTCGTCGTCCATACGGTATAGAGATGCTTATAGAAATATTTCTATAGTAATGGAATGAAGTGTTAAAACTTGAGAACCACATCGTCTTTTCATAAACAAGCCAGACAGTATAGTTGTTGAAGACTTATGTTTAAATACGGCTTTTAAAACTAAGTTTTCAATCAATCTATATTTCTATCAACCGACTGACTGGAGAATACATGGTAATGATTATTGGGAAGTAGAAAATGAAAAATAGGCTCGGAGAAGGAACCGTGTAAGATTTATCACAATAATACCAGGAATACAAACTATAAAACGGCCATTTGATGCGTGAATGTAATAACAATGTCTATACATATTTATTTAATTAGAAGTAAATACGTTAGACGTTGCAAATTACTTTTAAAACATGTAAAACTTCGTTTTGAATCATCCCAGTTGTGGACTGAAACACCCATGGTAATGTTCAAAGATTCAGTTGAGCGTTGAATAATGAAATGTGAACCGTTTTACCAGATTCTCAGAAATTACTGGCTTTAATATGAAGAATCGAAGACAATGTCTAAAACCATTTCTGTGATTCATATTGGAGTTTTGAATTGTAGTTTTAAGTATCAACTATTATTATTATAGGTGTATATATGAATAATGTTTATATGTGTTATTGTTTGGATTGTTGTATATATGAATCTTGTTTACATATGTTATAAATTAGATGAGTGAATGTTTAAACATGTTATTAATTAGATTGTTTATACATATTATCAACTCTATGTTACCAATTAGTAACTGAACTAACCCACGAGGCTTCTTTAGTCTTTAGGGGACCGCGTGGCGAAGTGGATAAGGCGTTGACTCTCTAATTGTGAAAATTGTGTCCTATGTGGTTAGTATTTAATGGATGAATAGTGATTGTAATCCACAGAATTGTGTCATGTGATAGTAAGTAATATATAGTTGGGTAACTCTTCGCGCCAATAGACAAAACAATTCTGGTTACGATATATGCGAATGAATATATGAGGGCACTCGATAGGACTTCGCATTTGTGGAATGAAATAAAGTGTTATTACACGTTAATTACATTGGTCCAGGAGCTGGTCCACAAGCCCTTCTCATCTCCTTGTTCTTCTTCGTCGGACTGCAGCGCTCTTCGAAATGGCCTCATGCTCCGCTAGTTCAAACACGATCGACGTAAAACGTGGTCTTCTTTGATTGTGATATGATGTCACAATTCCAAAAAGGCTGCAATGACGTCATGTTCGGTTCCGGGTCTATGGTACTTTCGCACATCTTTTGTTCAAGTCGTATCCGTTTTCATTGGCCCAGTATAGGAACAGACGTCCTACCTGGACGTCAAACCCCATTTCATTTCATTTCATACCAAGTCGTATGTTGGTAAAACTAACCCATAATCTGTAGATAATGACTGACTTCAATTTTTGATATTGCGTCACAAGTGGTCATTTATTTGACATAACTACGGTACTACTTTCAGGTGTGCAGCTTTAGATAATGACTGACTTCAATTTTTGATATTACATCACAATTCCAAAATGGCCACAATGACGTCGTGCTCAGTTCCTGATCCATAGTACGTTCGTACGTGTTTTGTTCAAGTCGTATCTTGGTAAAACGAACCAATGTATTATAATCTCGAGTGATATATGATCGTTAATCACGCTGGTCAGTTTATCGTGTAGTTACCAGCAAGTGGTCATTTATTTGTCAGTGTATACATGACATATGGTACTACAATCAACTGAGCTGCTTTAGATAATGATTTAATACTAACAGTTTACAGCAAATAGTAATATCAGAGATTGGAGTGACCAAATTGCTTATTAAACATGATGTCTAAAGTGGCCGCCATCTGTCTGAGATACCTGTTAAGACATGATCGAAATATAGTGAGTGTTCACATCTGGTCAAAAAGATATTTCCGTCTCTGTGGTAGCAATATAATTGTTATTTATATTGTACAAACACTATATGGACGTAATCGCCACCATTTTGGAAGTGTAACGTCCGTCAATCAATGTAGGCTAACACGCATGTCATGTTTCATGTCGATTATACCTGAATTCACAGAGACATGGCATTTTCGAGAAGTACGTCTACCCTATAAGAACAAGAAGATGGTTAACGCCTATCAGTTAGTTCCAAGTCAAAAACCATTGATGTTTTCTTCAACTCCAACTATCTAGACTTCTTTTATGTATAAACATAGTTCATTTATTGACCAAACCAACCTAATTAATAGCATGTATAAACATAGTTCATATATTGACCAAACCAACCTAATTAATATCATGAATAAACATGTGTAAATCGTGTTTAAATTGCTTTATTCATGTAATGATTTTATTATATATATTTTAAATTTTAAGTAATTTTAAGCCTTGTATAAAAATATTTATAGATTTGATATATTTTAAATTTAAAATGTATTTTTAAAGTATTTATCTTGATGAAAAAAAGCGCCACTGAGCAGCTATACTAGCTGGAACATGTGCGCTTTATAAATGTATTAAATTATTAATTATTATATTATAGTTCATATATTTACCTAATTAATAACATGCATAAACATAGTTCATATATTCACCCAACATAGGCAATAACAGGGGCCTGGTTTACAAAATTTTAACTAAGATAATATCCAAATTTTTAAATTTGATTGGACAATATTAGGTTGATTTTAGTGCTTAGCCAATCAAAATTGGAGTGTCTACTAAAATTTGGATTTATCTTTAGTTAAAATTTCGAGAAACAGAGCCCATGTATAAACCTTGTTCATATATTGACCCTAGCTAGATAATAACAGATATAAACCGTATTCATATATCGACCCAGCCTAATTAATGACGTGTATACACAGTATTCATATCTCAATTAAGGTGTCACAAATCCTTCTATAAATAAATTTATTATGTTAAAATAAAACAGGAATGATTTCAGGTCACAATTTATCTATGAACACAACTTTAACACAATCTTTTGGTTCCATAAAAATATATTGTTGTAACTTAAAACCCCAATTCAAGCCCACACATTATATTTGAATCACATAAATGGTTTCAAACAATTCTTGGACTCATCATATTAAGCAAGTAATTTTTGAGACTTGGTAAATCGGTTCACAATTCAATATACAACTGAATCTTTGAACACCATTATAATCATAATTATGTGTTTTTTAGTCCAGAACTGGGATGCGTTCAAGACGAAGTCTTACATGTTATAAAAGTAAAACGTCTAACGTATTTATTTAAATTAAATAAATATGTATAGACATCGTTATTACATTCACGTATCAAATGGCCGTTTTATAGTTTGTATTCATGTATTATTGTGATAAATCTTACACGGTTCCTTCCCCGAACTTATTTTTCATGTTCTACTTCCCAATAATCATTACCATGTATTCTCCAGTCAGACGGTTGATAGAAATATAGATTGATTGAAAACTTAGTTTTAAAGGCTGTATTTAAACATAAGTCTTCAACAACTATACTGTCTGGCTTGTTTATGAAAAGACGATGTGGTTCTCAAGTTTTAACACTTCATTCCATTACTATAGAAATATTTCTATAAACATCTCTATACCGTATGGACGACGACAGAAAACTATTAATATGATTTCCTCGATCCTTACGCCCCAAAGCTAGAAGAGCGTGAGCTGGAAAGCACATTAAAGATTTCTTTTCTCTCGCCTGGGATTACATAATCGCTAGTCTATTTATCTTAAGTAAAGCACGCGTTGTAACCAGGTCTAGATACAACTAGTCAGGGAAACAAACAAGCATGCTGTTAACAAATATCTATACACAACATCTTCTGTAACGTTGTCTTTACCCAGCTTAACAAAATGCTTTATTGAAAAATGAAATAGGGTTGAATGAGTAAGTTTTCTGCACGGATCGGACTAACTAAGAAGGGGACACACCATGTCGTGTGATGGTGTGTAACTAATATCTCGAATTGCAACTCCTTGACAGACCCATCGTCTTGTACCACTGACAGGTTGAGGGGGGGGGGGCACACTGGACAATCACCAGATACAATATAGGCCAACAGCGGCATCGAATCCAAGTCACTGGCTTATGTGATCCAATTTCCATCATGTAGCACTGAATCTTCGTTAGCCCATTCCAATTAATTTCTCATGACTCGGCTAATCAAATGTTTAATAGGACAGACACTGACACGTTTTATGCTACATTCCATAGTCATTGAGTACATGAAAAACCCCTTATCTATGCAAATCAGATAAAAACGATTTCAGCGGTCGACATAATATGTCGACAGTTTCGTATTAACCACAAATTACAATAACCCAACCCCTTCCTATAAACGCGACCATCTGACGATTGTGGACTTAATGTTAGAAAAGGGGCCAGGGTAAGGCTTAAGGTTAGATGCACTTCTACGCCACATCATCGAGCGTGGACCAATATGGAATATATAATCAATGAAGATTTTATGAAGCATGAAATATAAACCTCTATTTAAAGATATTCATTCATTACAACGAAAACAAGACCATTGCTAATATTGGTTTTGTCTGTTCATATTGTAGCTGATCGTTAAATACAGAACCCGCCTGGAGCCAATCGTTACACACATCCATTAATGTTTTACCCGTACAAACCTCGTCTCTTTTATAGTGAGTCAACAACCAATAATCTATTTAAATCCATAACACTAATGTAGTGTGAAAATCTGTATCATTGAAATACCCATATCTGGTCTGGTATCAACTAACGGAACAAATAAACGCGAGGGAAAAGTTATATTATTACAAAAAGTTTGAAGACATATATATGAATGGTGTCTTCTTGAAAGAGTCAGCCAATGGGTTGAACAACGGCCACCAAGGTAACCTATCAAATCTGTCCCATTTCCATTTTACGCGCTGAGATAAATGAGATAAGCGAATTATTGAAATAAAATTGAATCCTATTATTATTTTAGTACCGATATGACCTAGTTTGTGTCAAGTGGACGTTAAACCCAATTTCTCTCTCCCCTTGGAAATTGAACATGCATTAGGCCTAAGTCATTCAACCTGCTTATTGATGATCTTTCTTTAGTCCTTTTAAAAATGTTGTCTCAATTATTAATTAGACATTAAATGACTTATCAAGACCATAATAAACTTTCAGCGCCATCTTGGAAAATAACGACAATGGCATGCTTGTTACATAAAGTGGAATATTCCATTCGTCGTATCTTTGTAAATACTGAACGGGAGAGAGAGAGAGAAATAGGGTTTAACGTCCACTCAACACAAACTAGGTCATTTCGGGACTAACATATGGTTTTAATTTTATTTCAATAATTCGCTTGCGCGTAGGGGTCTTTAGCAGAGGGAGGAAACCGGAATGCCCGGAGGAAACCCACGATGTTGAGAAGGCGCCGCTATTCCCATGCCACATACGCTCACACCAGGGCTCGAAACCACAGCCACAAGCCAGAGGTGACCGGCCAGCTAGAGGTCGAAGCGCAGCACTCTAGACCACTAGGCCATCCCAACACCCCCAATACTGAACGGAATTGAATCATAATTTGACTCAGATTCCTATTAGAGGTTCATGTTTCACAATATGATATTTTGTAATTAATTCCTATGGCACTAAAATCATGCCCAGCTTTTTTAAATATCGCCTTTGTGTTTAATTTATAATAATTTATATACCAGCCATGTCCGAATATGCAGGGATTCCAATATCTATAATCAATGTTTCCGTGGGATAGTTTGGCATTTAAAAAAAGAAACAAGAAAAAAATAGTAAATTTGAAATGACATTATACAGTTATTTATCGTGGTAGACATTAGGATGTACCCCACATTATTTCTGTCAAAGGCATGGTAAATTAAATCCATATAGGTTATATGATATTATGTGGAAATGTTGTCTTCACTTGAAAAGGTCAAATAAGGATGAAATTGTATTAAAGGATTTTTGTTATATTGAAAAGATCTGTCCAATATAGAAGATACAATACATGAACACGGCCCACTCACAATATTTCACAACTCTTTAATGTCGTGCTTTTGTATTCTTTTATTTTTTATATGTCATTGTTCATTATCATGTCCGATTTTAAGTTCCTATTTTACAAATGATAAAAATCAATTGGAATAGTATTTTCTTTAAAATTTTACCAGTTTTAGATATAAATAATTCCGTCTTCATTAATCTGGTTGGCACAGACGTCTTACCCTGTTTCAGACCCATTGTAAGGCATTGCAGAGTAAATTTATACAATAAACACTAATGAAAATCTTCAGAATTCAAAACTAATTAGATACGCAAAAAAGGTTTCAATTGAGCCAACGTTGAAATATTGTTTTAAACTAGACATACAAAAATAAATACTAATATTAAGTACAAACTTGCCAACTGGAATAATATGTCGCTACAAATTAGCTCATCACGTCATTTATTGAATATGTAAATTAATTTATAAAATGTAACGCATTAATCTCCGGTTCTTGGATATGGGTGAATAATCTCCATTTTTACCTGTCTATGACGCCATTTGGTCTTATTAAAACACTTATTATTTCGTTTATTTTTTTGTAGTTCAAAATTTCGTTTTACTTATCTTACGACACTAGGATCTGTACGGGTTATGTAACCCGAGTTCTGGTTGATGTGGGGGATTAGCCAATGAAACGTTCGGTTGCGGGCGAGTTCTTGTTTGTGGTCTCTTAGTATGATGTCTTATCTGTATATTTGTTTTTGTGTAGAATTGTGTGTGGTGCAGTCCCCCTACACTTACTATTGGAGAGCGGTGCGTGGAACTATGGGCATCCCACTTGGAACATCACGCCCCCTACTGTATGCAAACGTTATGTTGGTAGTCAGGCAATTTAGACAAAGGCCTGAATATTTAAAAACAGATATTGATAAAGGAATATATCGAAAACTTCAGTCAAATTACACCACTCTGATAGGAGGCATCAGTGCTTGAAGAATAGCGTAGTCTCGATTTTCATTGTTACTATAATAAGGAAAGTCTCGATTATCCATTTTTAAAATTAAATTTTTAAATGGCAACCGTGTTTCAATCTGTTCAAAATCACAACTACCCAATAGTCTAGGGACTTGATTATGGGCTTGTCATATGCGTAAATGTCTGAATAATTATAATTTATGTAACATTTCGGGCCAAAAGAAAGATCTGCAATTGGAAGATTAATCGCACACAATGCATCTTTAGGAATCAGACTTTCTACACGCTGTATTTGTTTATGAGTGTAATCTAGTAAGTTTTAACTACATGCTTAGACTTCTATAATTTAATAACCCATTGCTATTTTAAGACGATAATAACACCAATGGATATAGACCACTATTAACCCTTTGGGAATGTCTTCCATCGCTATATAGATGTAAAATGTGACCACCTTTTTGGACTTAAGATGAATGTTTATCTTTGTCTCTTCTTACACACTAGAAGAATTTTAAAATCGATACGTATGTATACAAGTACAATGGATATATGCGTAAATTTCCCTTCAGATCACTGTTTTCAATAAACATCTAATGCATAAAAAGTAAGAGACGATAAAACTCATAATATTTCATGCTATTTCCTTTCAGGTTAACACTAATCTGAAAAACTAAACAGATAGAGTTTTAATCTTATAATACACAGATCTTTAAATCACAATATATATTCTTTTAAATGAAATGGGGTTTAACGACCTACTGTTCTGTCCCGACTCGGCTAACGAGGACAGTCTATGCTTTCATGATAATATAATATTGAAATAATTACTTGTAGAGGAACAAAACGATAAGTAACGACCAGACAGAATGTTAAAGAGCAAGAACATCAGACATTGACTACATACTGGGAAGTACATTATATTTATTTAATAAGAAATACAAAATAGCCAATGTTGAGCACCCATGGTGTGTTTTAGAATAACTATGAATCAGTTGTACAAATTTAATGATGTTTTTATATTGATTTTGTCTCGGACCCCCATTAAAAAATATGAATTTTAATGGCTTCATTGACTGCTGATAAAAAAACCCACGGACTTCCTTGGTCATTATTTTGAAATGACCTTTCTGTTTGTGTTAAACTTAAAAATTACAAACTGTCAGTTTTCAAAAACCTAAACGACAACGGGAGGCAACTCCGCATTTCGCGACTGATACATTCGGAATTTCGATCGCATTACGCATGCCTTAATATGTATGTTTGAAAATCCAACAGATTATTCTCTGGTTCTTGCGATGTTCTCTTGTAATGCCAATGGGTTTTCTCCCTGTCTCGTCACTTATTGGTAGCTAACTAAATAAGCAATTGTAATTTTCGTACCTTATACTTGAGAAATGTGGCAGTGTAAAAGACTGAGTGTGGTCCTTTTTTTTATTTTAGTCCCGAAATGACATAGTTTGTGTTGAGTGGACGTTAAACCCCATTTCTCTCTCTCTCTCTTTTATGATTTAATAATAATATTATTGCTTTAATAACCAGTCTCTGATTATACATTGTCACTGAATTAACAATACCCCCCACCCCCGCACTATCCTCCAATGCCCCTTCCCCAACACACCCACACGAAATAAAGTGAAGGATGTATAACCATCCACCAGTTAGAAATTCATTTGGAACGAATGTGTGTTTGAAGATATCAATAGGTAGGTGTCATTAATTTGATTAAAACGCAGCATTCTTGAAATGTTAAGAAGTTAAAAACTTATATACAATAAACATTTGTATTCTATTCATTATTTCTTTTTCTGTATTTTTTCTCTGGAAGAATGGTTACAAATGTTAGAAAGGTTTTTTAGTTGGATCCTCTGGACTTTAAATGGCCTTGTCGTGTAGTAATTACGACAACACATTATGTTTATTTACGTACTGAGTAACACTGAAATCCCTGCACTTTAATTTAGAGAAACATTTTAACCTTGCAAATTCTACATGTAACAACATCAGATCACGAAATAAAACGCGAGACTCGGGTTTTTTTTACGATCATGTAAACGCACCATATATAGCAATTCTCTCAAACACAAAAAAATGAATTCTACAGAATAGAATGAATGAAATGGAGTCTTGAAACGTAAAGGACAGTACAACACCCACAGTTCCGTGGAAGTCACAAAATGTGCTAAGGTTGACAACTGAATACCGAAAACGTTCCATTGCGTTAATTTAAAAGGGCAAGAGCGTCAAGGCTGGATACCATACTTAGATTAGTCAGTCGATTTCAGCAAACAGGGTCCGCTAGAGATCGACCAAGTCCTGTGCGGCATTTCGCCACAACACCTCAACACGACCAGCAACATATAAAGGATCGCATGCTACTGTCAGAGTTTAAATGGTATAACTTTCGATTCGTACCCCTTCTTCCCACATTTCACTTTAAAGTAAATGTGTCCACGTGGGCTGATGTTGATGTCCAACCTATATTGTCATGACAAAAATCACATTTCAGCTGCATTATATTAACAGAACTTCCAGTCAAATCGATGGTGCGTTTTCATTGTGTCTCGGTATAATGTACCTGAAATGAACACATAGATGAAATTATTCGAAAAACGCTCAGTTAAAAAATAAATCAACCACTTTTGGTTCTTCATATAAGCTAGCTGTCTCCTCTTTATTCAGCATCTGCAGTAATGGATTATAAATAATATCAGGCAAAAACATACCAACATATTATATGACATTTAGGCATTACGGGCCACTCGTGTAAACGATCGTATTTTAAATTAAGATATGTACCTTTATTCTAACGACCATCTCAACATTAAGACCAATATACATCCCTGTATGCGAATAGCACGGAATCCGATTAATATAAGCCTATGGCTTGATTTTTTATCCGTAGCAACTAACAACTATGCTATATCAAAGAATAAATATTGTTTAAACCATACATGGATAGTAATTAAGAAAAATGGGTTTGGATAAATTGATAGCCTAGTTATCAATCAAACAGATTCCCTGACTCACATCAAACATTAATTGTCCACTGGCGTGTTCTAACAGACGTATTAGTGGCTAAAAATGGAGATTAAAATAAGTTAATCAATTCTTTTATGCGTATTTTTAGCTGTTTCACTAGTCATGGTATATCGGACCGATCTGTAGACAGATCTGGGTTATTTTACCTTATTTCAAGAATTCACACCAATGAACACTGAACTATCTTTATTATTATTGTGGATTTTCTTCCATTTTAAAGAGTTATATCTAAGCACTTAACAAGTATAGATTTAATATGCAGTGTTTTAAAACAGAAATGTGAAGGAACTGTGGCTTCAACCTCTTGGTTATATTTTTCTTCTTGGAGTGACACGCTTAAAACAAAGGCCAAAGGCTCTGTCAATTCAATTATCATTCCAAGATGGTTCCGATTACGTTATGACCGCGACTTTTTTCAGTACGATTTATACGAATAAAGAACGTGAAACTGGATATATAGGGCTATTAATCCATTTCATAGAATATCATCAGCTCTTGGTCTCTTACTGATCAGAAGCCATTTGCAATCTTTTTTTTTTAAATTGACAGGGTTTTTTTGTATTATCTGGTGTATTATGTTTCAAACTCGATAACTCAATTTATATCCCCGGTCCTTCTAATTCCAGTCAATTGACCGATATTTTCTTCTATGTTATATACACAGAAAATTGGATGAGATTAATTCTCTATGACACATACATTTACAATTTGATGAGATTTAATACACATTATTGGCAGCCGCGAAAGTTAGTTTATATGTCAATTCAGTGAGCTAAACACAACTAAATAATACTTATTTGACAATATCATTTGAATGAGATAATAACGCAAATGTAATCAAGTTATTTGTCATTCATACACTTTTTGTAGTTTTCATTGCTATGGTAATGTGTGAAAATTCAGATGGAAAATTTGACGGAGCAGCCATGCTTCCCTCTTCGCTTCCTATTACGTACTAGGGCTAATTTACGTTACTTCAAGGTTTTGATAAATGTTCACGGTTTAGAGGCATAAGGAGAACGCAGGGTTAAGAAGAGGTTGGTTACTGCCATTCTTTGCATGATTTTTGCATCCATTTTCAAGTTCGTGTATCTCAAAAAAGATTACTGGATAGTCGCATACAAATGTTGGAGCCACGCGTTTAGCACAATACAACATTAGGCAAAAATGTTCGAGCCAGACTAAAAGACAGAATTAACATTAAAATCAGTAGGTAAACTAATAGTTATCCGCCCCAATATAAGATTGCAATACAGTTTATTAGGTCTTCAATGTGTCTTTTAAAACAAGACTTTGGGTGTTTCGGGGAGCTTGCTTTATTTAGCGTCCGCATCCATCGCCGACAGAATAAGAAATAAAAGTCATTTGCCGATTATTGAGATTAGAAGTCGACCTACATCGTCAGGGAATCGTTTGATTTACAATGACACTCCTTTATATTAGTTTTCACCGTCTTCGTTTGATTCTTACCATTTCTTTGTCTATTAGTGGTTGACTCATCACTTTGTTATCCTACCATCTTTAAACCTCCTTTGTGAAATATAGGGTTCCTGATATAGTATAATTTGAATACCGGCCATTAGTATAATGTGCTGTTATATGGGAAACAAAAATTACACAAAACAGATCTTCACAAAGTAAAGTGTAGCTGAAGGCATACTATTTTCTATAAGAACATTATAATAGCGTGTGAGAGATGATGTTGCGTGACAAGATACTGTCTGGGATATTATCCCTGTCTTATTAGATGACCTAGTGTTTTACATACCAACTGTTAATGCCATTCAAACAAGTAACAGTGTCATTATATATCATTATGAACCCATATCTGTAACACATACTTATTGGTGATTATGTATATCATCCCAAAGTACAGACGAAAACAAGGACAAAACGCGAGCCGTCTCTGGAAGAGCCCCCTGTGTGGCTTCAAATCTCCGAATTGAAAAAAAAAGAAGAGCTTCGGGATTTTTCAAGCACGGTTTTCAGTTGTCGGGGATCATTAGGATGGACATTCAAAAAAATTTTAGTAGTTCGAATTTGAAGAAGAGTAAACCGGAAAAGGAAAGTATCCCTCGTATGAACCCATAGACAAATATAATTTGTTAAGTGGTGGTGGTGGGGGGGGCTAGGTGTCGCCTCAAGAACAAGAAATAATGAAATGGGGTTTAACGTCCGACTGTTCTGCTCCTGGGTATAAGCCAGACGGTGTGCTTTAAATGACGAATTGTTAACGCGTGCGCGCTGTGGAGTAGAAGATATGGCGTAGTTCTGATTCCCTGCTTGTACGTGACAAGTAGTTGAGTTGCCTGTCCAACCTTGTGGCTATTCTCCGGGTCTTCTCGTTAACTTTCACAGCTAAAGACCCCTACCCGTAGGTGAGTTCTTAAAATAAAATTGAACGAAATATATGTTAGTCCCGTAATTACCTCGTTTGTCTCATGTGGCTGTTAACCAAACCCCTTTTTGTTAGATAAGGAAGGCGTTCCATCAAAGATAAATACACTATATAACAGACGCAGCATTCAAAACATATTTTTCTAAGACGTCTATTTAATTCTGTAATAAAACTAAATACAGTCGACGAAATAAGAGAGCATTCGTCTAGAAACTAAACATCAATGGCATCTCGTGTTGTTTGACGTATGACTGTTCTTGGAAAAAAAATATTTTAAAATATGCTTCGAGAATTGAATTGATGATGAAAAGGTAATTTTTTGGTTGTGTAGATACATTAGTAGATAGAGTAGCCCCTACGTCATCAGATAAGTGAAGAAAGGGGTTAGAGTTTATGTATTAAAGTTTTACGTCTTACGATGTTTTATCAAATGACAAAAACCTTGACCGCTTTGTTGACATACAATGGTGGTGACGTCACACGATTTCGATCCAGCAGCTACAGAAATCTCTTAATCTGTCCAAACATTGGTGTTTTTTAAGGATATTTAGCAGACATCGGCACATCCACTCCGTGTATCCTACTTACGTTACTTAACAAACAAAAGCATTATTAATGTACAGATTTCAAAAGAACAACATGCCCCGCCTTTCTGCACTAACACCAAGGTTAGAAAAAGCTATAATTACTTAAAAATTGAGAAATAAGAATTTCTTTTAGTGTAGTGTCAAATATAGTTCGGTGGTCAAATAATATCATGTTTAACCGCTGTCAAGTAATGACGTAATATCTTATGTCACCATTACTTTCAAAATATAACTAAATTGTATTGCAAACTAATACATCCACACATTTAATCTATTTTACATGGAACTCTCAACTGAATGAACAAAGTTTTTCCATTTTTGGGGTGTCTGAAAACAAAACGTACAATGTCGCTGAAAATGAAATTAAAATTAACAAAGATTTTTATGATTATATGCCTTGGAATTATATTTTTGTCTTCTTGTCCAGATGATTGTTAATAAAAAATATATATATATTTACAAAGGTCGGGCAGATTTGTTTTCGGAACATCCTATAACCTTCATTGGAAGCCGCGTCGACTCATTGAGTAATCCGTACAGTAATTTTGGCTAACTTCAAACGTTTACAATTTTGAACGGATTTCGGACAAGGTATATAGTTCGTACCTGCACAGATCGGCCTTTGTATCTAAACTCACTTGTTGAGTCCGGAAGTTTACCTTTAATCGATTTCACTGGGCGTGTCATCTCATATCAAAGTAAGACTTTGACCAAGATAATGGATACTATAGACAAAAAAAAAAAAAAAAAAAAAAAATCGACGGGTATTTACACACTGTGTCACACTAGGACGATCATTACATAAGGCTAGAAGTCATCTCGTATCAAGAATAGGATAGGGTTGCATAAAGTAAGACTTTGATACCGTAGACTAGAACAAGGTCGACAAGTCTTTATGCACTGTGTCACACTATAGCGGCCATGAAATGTTTAGATCATTGACGATCCAGTCAATCTAATTTACCGCCCGTACCCTTAAGACTAGAACGTGAGTATATATTTTTCCGCTTATGTACATAACAAAATAAAAGCACCAAACAATAAATATTAGAACATATCAGAAAGGCATGTTCTGCTAACCAGCAGTCTAGTTAAAGATATCAGTATTCGGGACCGCCGTGTACATACCACAGAAGGTCCTATGTTTATTCAGATCGCGTGGTCGATGGCCTAGAAAGTTTATGAAAATGTTTTGACGTTGTTTCCCCTTGTCAGTGGTGTAGGGCGGAGGGGTGTCTGGTCGTTCGGGTGGGACACAAAAGATCCCTTGATATAACAGAAGTAGGTCATAGTGCCGCTGTTCGTGTAAAATTTCCTTTATAGCACACTGTATCGCGTATGCCTGTCTTCTTCAGCCTAGAGGGGGTGGGAGTGGGATGGCCTAGTAGTCTAGAGTGCTGCGCTTCGACCTCTAGCTGGCCAGTCACCACTGGCTTGCGGCAGTGGTTTCGATCCCTGGTGTGAGCGTATGTGGCATGGAGATAGGGGCGCCTTCTCAACCTCGTGGGTTTCCTCCGGTTTCCCCCCATATGTTAGTACCGACCTAGTTTGTGTTGAGTGGACGTTAAACCCCATTTCTCCCTCTCTCTTTCTCATTGGCCCAGTCGGAGCCACTGTTTTTAACCTTTAAAAAAATATGTGCCAGATCTGTACATTATTTTTATATCTACATTTCGCCATTTCTTTAGTTACCATTGTTGATTTGACAGTGATTGAGTTGAATCGTTATTATTTCATTAGCACAGCATGTAAAAAACCAATTTATATTTCATCATTTATCAAAACTGCACATTCAATTCATTTTTATCAAATTTATATTTATACGAATGTCGAACTCGAAAACAGGGGGCTTCTGGACGCAAAGGGAATTTTTATAGAGTGGATAGTTTGAGCTTATAGATATCGGCAAAATGAGATCTGTTAGCGGAAAGACGGTGACGTCAAATGTAAAGTCCAAATACGGGTATTTAACAGAATAGAGCGATAGATAAAGCCCCGACATGTCAGAATGAAGATTAAATATAAACCTTAAAGGGACAATAACACTCTTGCTGGCTTAGCAGCTCCAGAAAATATATAATAGCCTTATTCTAAGTACTAGATGTTTAAATGTCCTACCTGGTGTGTAAATTATCTATTACATCCTATTTTACTTGTCCAGAGGGTTCGAAAATATTTTAAAATCCAAGTCACATTTGGAAAGGTTTACATTAGGCTTTTCAAATCTTAATTGAATGTTTCCATTTTTTTATATTAGGTGTGTTAAGATGAAATGTGTATCATCAATTAATTGGAATATTGTAAAATAATACAATTTATTGACCAGAATAAAGATTGAGACATTTTATTCAGTTACAGCAAGAGTGTTATTAAGTTTAAATGGATGCTGTTAAAAATGTTATCGTTATCTACAAATTTATTGAATCCAGCAAACCTCCACATCTCTCAAAAAATCGACACAATTTTATTTTTTTGAAGAACCAGAGTTTAAATTAAATCCTACAATTAGTGTGATTTAAATTTGATAAATGAAACAAATTATTATAACTAGAATAAACTCTTGCCACTTCAAAACCATAGGCTTAAACGTCTTGATCCAAACATGGAAGTCTATCAATTCAAACATCACTTATGCCCATCGTATTTTACATTGTTGTCTATATGTTCTTGATAGATAAAGCAATGGCAATTTTTTACGCAAGCCATCCATTATTCACATATCGATAGATTTCAAATTATAACTCGTTGGTTTAATTGGCTTGAGAAGTAAAATTAAACTATACGTAAGGGTATCTTCTTGCATACGTAACTATGTATTTATATATCTTTCAAATGCTCATATGTAAACGTGTAAAAGCAAGTCAATATATGATAGTCATTAAGCGGCTATTGTGTAATTATCTGTACGATGTCTTATATGGGACTTAAGGTAATTATATACTACTGATAAGTAGGTTTCAACAATCTCTTATATAAACTGTCTGAATGGATACTATATTATTAATAAAGAAGAGTCTGGTTTTTGTTACATACTTGGGAATCATTAACCTCTATATTGGCATTTGATGAATTCGGAACTATATTTTCTATCCGTATTATTTTGGAATTCTGTACCAAACGATACGAATATGCTCTTAACATGTAATTCGTATAGTTTAAAGGGACAATAACATTTTTGCTGGCTTGGTAGCTCCAGAAAATAAATAATACCCTTGTTCTAAGTACTAGATGTTTAAGTGTCCTACCTGTTGTGTAAATTATCCATTACAACCTATTTTACTTGTCCAGAGAGTTCGAAAATATTTTAAAATCCAAGTCACATTTGAAAAGGTTTACGTTAGACTTTTCAAATCAATTGGTTGAATTTTTCCATTTTTTTCAAAATAGGTGTGTTAAGATGAAATTTATATCATAATTTAATTGGAATATTCTAAAATAATACGATTTGTTGACCAGAATGAAGATTGGGACATATTATTCAGTTACAACAAGAGTGTTATTGGGGCTTTAAAATTTCCAAACATTGATCTAAAAAGTCTAAATCCCTGCGATCTGGTTCCAGTTTTTATTAAGTTTTCAAAGTATAACCTAAGGACCCTAAACTTTTTTTTTTAGTTTTCCGGCCCTATAACTCGGTCTTGGCCTTTGGACAAATTCCAACACTGATATTTCAGTAATTTGTTCAATAACCTTTCTCGGGAATTATGCTAGAAATGCTAGGAAATAGATAACACAACACCCTAAAATCAAGAACTTCGGGCAAACACATATTTTATCGCAGCCGAGTCTCTGTAGTCTTATATACGAATCTTTAGCTCCGGTGCAAACAACACCATCTATATTATTTTTAACTAACACATGCCATGCCATTACTTTCGTACACAAAATGATATTTGAAGTAGACGGTAACAGGATCTCACTAAGATTAATTTGTCCACAAGGGACATGTAATGCCGGAAGAATGGTATTTTTTAAGTTTAATTGCTTTCACGATTTGTTACGTAAATCCCTGAATGACTGAAAACATTAAACGGAAGTGAACAATTTTTTTAAATTTAAAATCCGGTATATTCCATGTATTGAATGGTTCAAGTCAATTGAATGGAAAACAATGGAAGTCGGTGTAACGTTTCATCACTAACTATGGTCAATGTGAGATATGGTTTATTATAGTTAATAGAGTCCTGCTCAGTATGGTTTTGCCTCAAAGTATCCACTTCTAACGATTCTTCGCAGCCTTCTGAGTCATTTGAACCATTTGAATAAGGCGGGCCATTTCGTTACCAAAGGGGTCCTCTTCGATTTCCAAACCACTATTTTCACTTATTTCTAAAGACTAGTACTTGGCAGTGTCACGGCTACAACGCCTGAAAAGTGAAACTGGGATTTGAACCCCTAGTCAATCTAGCCCCAAATCCAGTGTCCTAACCGTTCGAATAAAGTGACCGATTGGCAGTGGTTCTTAATTGGGGGTACTTTTGATCCCTGGGGTAAGAGATATGATGTCAAATTCAATGACTACCAATATGCCTTCCTTTCTTGATTTACCAATCCTTTCCCTGCAGATATTTTATCATAGGGAGTCTAGTGCATTCACCATGATAAGAGAGCTGCAGGAGAGAAAAGTGTTGGATTTTTGCCTCCTCCTACAAGACTACTATTTAAGCGGGTTGTCGCTCATACATCCCCCTTCTATAACATATGCATACTTTGTTACCTATTGAAATCATCAATTCACGTGACAATTGGCAGTCGTCATGTGGCATATCTGCATATCAAGGGTGGGCAACTCAGTGAACAGTGTATACTTAAATTCCAATACTACCATAACTGCTACTAATGATAATAAATAAAGAAATGTGCAACTATAAGAAACGTTTCAACGTGATTACTTATAAAGATTATTACCAAATATTTTATATTTTTCAGGTAGCATTTAAAGCAATTATATTAATATAAGACAGTGTTACTTGGCTTGTGTGACTACGAGGAATCTCAATAGCGTACGAGCACACGAAAAGACTAAGAACCACTGATATATGACCTTTCAATATCATATTATATTAATTGGCACCAACGTTGGTGTGTGAATGAACAGATAGGCGACATTGATCACGACTGTTCAGAGAGAGACAAATGGAGTTTAACGTCCACTCGACACAAACTAGGTCATCCGCGAAAACATTAGTTCAGACATTCAGAATATATATGTTAACAACAATGAATGGACAGTGGTGGGTGTCAATGTATTAAGATCCTTGAAACATCAGACGAAGAACAGAAAAGGCTGTATCTGGAAGCGTATTGGCAATCTTCCATGAATTATAATTAAAAACCCTTCTGCATGATGCTATTGTTTTTTAACAGTTGATTAAAGTCCATACGTTACCAGGATTCTACACCAATTTGTTTCAATGAGCTTACGTTTCATGTCGATTGCTTTTGCTATTTCTAGCGAAGTTTGAAGCGTTTAGCCTCAAAGCTTCCCAAATCCTACCGCCCCTCAAACCAAATCCAAAGTAAATCTAGAACCAACTAAAAGAAGAATAATGTTGAGTGATTGTCCAGTACTCTTCTAAGATAAAACCCCAATTTTCGGGGCAAGTAAATGGAAATCCATAGCCTTTCAGTAGCTTGACGAATAGCTTTAAGTGTGCCACAGCGCCTTAAACGAAATGAATGGGTTTGATTAGAAACAAAACATGTTATTGCTTCCAAATATACTTTGATCTTTTATCTTCACACTAGGGCAAAATTGAACTTTTTATCTCAAGTTTCCTACCAAGACCGGCGTTCCAAGGTATGTTTACTGGCTATTTGTTGCTTCACAAAGGACCGGTGTTTGTCTGAAATGAAATTTGCCAGTAAACTCTTGGCTAACAGTGGGTGGCTTGGCTCTAACGTTTGGTCGGATACACCGTGGGGTTTATTCAATAATTTCCGTACACAGTGTACTCTTCATAAAAAGATTAACTGCCGCGGTACGTTGTCTGTTTCGTCTCAAAATCCTTTTCATGAAAACGAGACCAAGAAGCCTCCAAAATCCAAATGATATGGCACTTTTGTTTTGAATAGCACCAAGACTAAGCAGTAGACTTTATTTAGTGAAATGATTAGACAACAAGCCAAGGGCAATATTACATTATACAATAATTTTACACGCTTCGCTCATGTTTTCAGGGGAAGTAATTCAAATTTCATTTTCTTTGCCACAGGTAATATGATTAAAGGATATGTTTATTGATTGCACAATGATCTGTATCATATCAAAAGAAGACAGATCATCCAGTCTCCACTTTATATGGAGAACAGTCAACGAGCTCGGCTTTTATATGGAAATATAGATAGCCCGTGGTGGAAGCTATGCTTCAACAATATTTCTTCACAGAGCCATATGGTGGTGGTTGGCTTAATGGTTAGCGTGTGTGTGCTGTATCACAAAGCCTGTCATCGAGTCAGCTGGCGTGGTTTCGAATCCCCGGTTGGATCGCCTGTCCAGCCTCGTAGGTTTTCTAAAGACCCCTACGCGCAAGCGAATTATTGAAATTACAGCTTATGTTAGTCCCGATATGACCTAGTTTGTGTCGAGTGGATGTTAAACCCATCGCTCTCTCATTAAAGCCCCAATAACACTCTTGTTGTAACTGAAAAATATGCCCCAATCTCCATTCTGGTCAACAAATCGTATTATTTTAGAATATTCCAATTAAATGATGATATAAATTTCATCTTAACACACCTAATTTAAAAAATTGGAAAAATTCAACCAATTGATTTGAAAAGTCTAACGTAAACCTTTTCAAATGTGACTTGGATTTTAAAATATTTTCGAATCCTCTGGACAAATAAAATAGGTTGTAATGGATAATTTACACAACAGGTAGGACATTTAAACATCTAGTACTTAGAATAAGGGTATTATTTATTTTCTGGAGCTACCAAGCCAGCAAGAATGTTATTGTCCCTTTAAGCCACGTGGATATGTGTTCAGAAAGAATCCGGGTCACCATCGTTTGTCGTATTTGTGAGTCAGCCATTGACTTGACCAATAGCCTAACATTCACATTTTTGATTGTATGTGTCGTGCTGTGGTACCTTTTTGCTATGCTTAATTGTGCCATTCTTCACAATAATTGTCTGTTAGTCCTCTTTCTACCAGAATCTCTAAATGTATGGTGACCTTTTGAATCTAAAAATATATATAGCGTCTCTTACAATATATAAATATACTCGTATAAAGAGTGTCATGGATATTATGAAAATATACAGCGACCCTTTTAATTGTATAAAGAAAGTGGCACTTAGAATTCACAAATATATGTCGACCCTTGGAATTTGTACAAATATATAGAGACCCACAGAATTCGTTAGAAGCATATAGCGTATATAGTCGCCATAAGAATCCTTAAATATATAGCGACCCTCGAATCTGTACATATACAGCCACACTTAGAAATCGTAAATATAACAAATTTCCACCCCTTGAATTCTTTAATATATAGGGTATAAAATTACGTCATTGATCCGTTTAGTATTTATACTTAAATAAAAAATAAAAATTAGGATCGACTGGTTGTTTTATCTTTAAATATAAAACAAACCCTTCTGCTTGAATACACACAATGGTTTTTTTTTCAGTCTTGTTAACCTAGTCTAGTGTAAGTTAAACAAGAAACCCCTTTTAAAACTATTAATGGCTCCGTCATTTTATAATTAACACCCCAATACCCTTTTCTAATACTTATCTGTCATTCTTAAGATTTTTTGCGCAACCTAATTGGTGGTTATGCGTTAAAATACAAGACTGGATGTGACGCTGTCTACAGCCAATCTCGTTATCTAAAGTCAATAACAATTTGTAGACTAGGCGCTGAAATCGATGGCTAATGAAACGTTGTCGACGGTTAATGTGAAGGGAAGGTGTCGATACGGATAACATGATTTTCTATTTTTGTTGACTTATATTGATATTCGGTTGAATCTGTTCACTATTCTGCGAACACGTCAAGTCGAGTCGTATGAGGATCGGTATGAAATGATGTTTACCGATAATCCTATGTTTTTTCTCTCCATAATTACGGTGCTGATGAGCTACTTGACGTCAATGTTGCACATGAGGACATTGGGAGATTGAGAGTCATTAGCATGCAAACACATGTAGCCATCAACCCGTCAAATCTTCTGTAATATCTTGTGTTAAGAATTCATGAAAGCTCGAAGTTGGCTCCTGCTTAGAATCTTAAGTTATTATCAAACCATGTCCACCAGAATGATATTTGCGCGATTGCAATCATAAAAGGCACAAGGAACAACGGTACCTCGGCCGTGGACGTGGCACTGGCCGAGTAAAGTTGGGTTCCTACTTGGTGTTAGCCAGAAAATTTCTTGAGTTTTAAGAGCTTGATTTCCTTTGTGGTGTACAATCGGGCCTAGCAAGGACAATGGTCTAGTCCTCCCGGTAGTACTTACAAGCAATGGTGTGAACGTAACACAATCTCGTGAGAGTTGGAATTCGACCGACGAAGAGAAGGCGAAATACATTCTAATCCGATAAAAAGTACACACTAAATGATGTATTTCCATCTTAAGTATCCGACGCGGGAAAGTAGTATATTAATCACATTCATTTCCTACAGTGCGAGTTGTATTAGTATTACACATACAAAATAAATCACAATTCTTATCGTATCTTAAGAAATAGCCGATAAATAAACATGGTAACCGTTGACAATTTCAAAGAAATCCAGCAATGGCGTCGTTATCAGCAAGTATTCCGATTCTTATATCCATCCAGCTATGTTACTACCACAATTCCACTTATAACGAACAATTGAAACAAAGTATGGTCATGAATGATGCCTTAAAGAGTAATGTTTTTTTTTATATCCCATGACCGCAGTTTTTTTATCCTGTCAAAATAATAGGAGGTAAATGACCCTTTAAAAAACCAAGCTCTATATAAGCCATCGATGTCACCAATGTGACATACTGTTTTAACCTCCAAATAACAATCATTAATTGTTCAATTTCATGCGTTTATAATGCACAATCTCTGAATGCGGTCGTCAATATACACGAAAAAGATAAAGCTATAGTTATTAGGATGTGTACAAATTAATTGTTTTATTCTATGTCTTTGAAAAACCTCAGCATGATCAAATAACTCCATTGCTGACGAAATTGATTGGCGGCACACTTTTTGTTCAGAGTTGTCACATAAAAGGATATCAGAAATATGGGGTAATTGTTCCAGTGTATGTGTACTGGCATGCTGAAAAAACACGGAAGCACTATACTTACTGGGCCATTTTGTATGGTAGTTAGGCCTACACACATCCATATTTCTTTGTATATAATGTACGGTAGAGATGTATTTCAGAGGTGCAGCTGCACGTTGTTTCGGCACCCGATTTCGCTGGGTACCTTAAATTACTTTTGTGGATGTAACAAATAAAGTGGTTGCCGGGGAAATCTGTCCAGGGCTGTGATATTTCCCACTTCTCTTGGCAATTGCATCATTTAAACATGGCCTCGGTTTCTTTATATAATTATCTCTTCCGATTGACAAGACCATGTGCCTTGTCAGATCTCACTTCACTCAAAAGCGGATACCACGCTGCAATTTCTAGATTAACGGATGCATATGAGGCAAAAACGTTAGACTTGTAGGACGTTGAAGCCCGCGTATTAGTCTACATTCAGACGAATCATGTCCAGAAAAACCAAGTCGTTTTTCAAAGTGGCTCATTTTGTTTTATGTACCGTTTGTAAGCTGATTATCAATTTCAAGATAATGGCGATGGACGCCATGTTCTCCTAATTAGACTGACCGGGTAGACAGAACAATTTCTATTTCAAATCAAGTTGGTCATTTACGCAAGGTTCTTCGTGACATTGATTCTGTCTGGCCATGGTGGCTGCCTTCCAATAGGACAGCACCAACCGGATCTATTTAATAACATTATCAAAATGATCACAAATCTCCTGTAACCTCAGAGCCCATAAGAGTCAAATTTCTCGCCGGGAGTTTTCAATCATATTTGGAGTCATTACATGATAAAAATCAAGCTTTTGTCTGGGTAATTTCTTGTCGACCAATCAAACGAGTGTGGAGTAATATAGGTCATGGTGGTTAACCAATCAGCTTGAATGTATATCGTGTCAGTTAATTAAATCAGTTTATATAAGGTAATAACCACTGGTATTGGAAGGATCAAATGACGCCTCCATATGTAAGTGATATCATATGTGATGGTATTCAAACAATGTCAGAGTACTAGTAATCATATACCATTGACAACAATACACAGAGGCCATTATGGGGGATCACGTGGCTAAATGAGTAAGAGGCATTCTCCCTTTCTTGGAGGTCGGGTGTTCGATCACGGCATTGGCCGAGAAAGTTCATCTCGATTTTCCGTGATGCAGAACAGAGGGTCTGACGAGATAACAGCTGTCTAGTCGTCCGGATGGGACGAAAAACCTAGGTCCAGTGTACACGTCGGCGTGTACGTAAAAGATCCCTTGGCAGTTGGAATTCGATATAAGAGTAGGCCGTAGCGCCGCTGCCCGGACAAAATTTCCCCCACAGCACACGGTATGGCGTATGCCTGTCTTTCATTAACCCAGGTTAGGCGCAGAGGAGTAGGACGTTAAACCCCATTTCATTTCATTTCGCAGAGGCCATTACATATTTTGAAGGTTGATAGAGGGACTGATACTGTCGCACGATGCGTTACGATGAGATTGTTCCTATTCAGTCCACGATCTTGTACGTGCCGATATCTTCGAATACTCTTCGGTATGATCACCAAAACTGTTATGACTGACCTCAATATATAAGACCTGATAGGATTACCATCACGTTTACTCCACGGTTTCAATCTTAGCGCAAGCCATGACAGTGGGAACCCAGCATTCGCAAAAATAGATTACTGGCGGAACATCATATGCCTTGTAGAAGGATTACCATTTGAGTGGAACCGCGACAGCCTCGTTTCGTTGGCTCGCTAACCTGGATGTCCTATGTTCTATCCCTGCGTTGGCCAAGAAAGTTCTTCGGGATTTTCCAGTGTGATTTCCCTTTGACAGTGATGTCGGACATAGGGCCTGGCAAGGGGCAACTTAAAGTCATTCGGATGGTATTAAAATCCGAGGTCCCGTGTAATAATTTGGCGTCAACCTCAAAGCTCCCTTGGCAGGATAGTCTCTAAGTGGCATTTAGTGATTGGAAAACACATTAACAGAACACTGTTTTTATGGCAAGGGAAATTTAATATAAGTGTAGGCCGTAGTGCCGTTGTCCAACCAAAACATCCCCATAGTATGTTGTAAGGCGTTTTCAATAGCTCATTCGGAGCAGAAGAGTAGGACGTTAAATTCTATTTTATTGGGACCTACTAGAATCCGAGGTTTTTTAAAGGCTAACAACCTATTAATCATTATAAATGACACACATGAAATGGCGTTTAGCACCCTGCTCTTATTTCGAACTGCAACTGTCAAAGAGTTTTTTTTACATGTACGCCAATGTTTTTATACCATCCGAACAACTGTATACGGTATCCCTCACCCGTACCCTTTAAATTATTTCATCCGGTCCAGGTGAATACCCTTGCACCAAATTCCTTCCTTTCATCAAAGACAATGTATAAAATTTACACGGATAAAAGATCTGGTTTCTCCTGATGAAAGACAGATATCGAGTTTATTTCGACAAAAAGAATTCCATGGTTGCAATTCTCGTTATACATAAAGAAAAAAATCTCAAGATACTTCTAAATTAACCAGTATTACCTAATCATCGGCGATGTCTCGGCTTAATATTATTCATAAGCCAGTCGCTACAGACCATACCAACTACAGTTTCAGAAATAAAACGTCCCATAAACCGGCTTCATTTCATGGTTAATAAGTACATTACGTATCGCTTGGATTGTTTAATATTATTACCCGAGGAAATTTAATACACGCACGACTTAACTTTAAAATTACATGTTCCACCCATAAACACTTTAATGTTGGATATGTCTGTGTAATTATTGTCTACGTTTTCTAAACTTCACATGACCAACTTTATAAATTAGATTACAATTGTTTGCTATTTGAACTTCCCAAACACATTAGTTATATTAAGCTTGTTAGCTATTTGAACTTCTCAAATACATTAATACATGTACTTTATATTTAGCTTGTCAGCTATATAGAAATTAATTTAGAAGGTTCAAATAGCTAACAAGCTGAATATAAATACTATATATAGTAATTAATTTAGAAAGTTCAAATAGCTTACAAGCTAAATATAAAGTACCTGTATTAATGTATTTTCCAAACTTTATAGATCAATGTGAGGGTCATTAGCTATCTAATATTCCAAAATTAACCAAACTACAAATTTAGTAATAAAATGGTTTGGCTGTCACCTTAAAGACTGTTATTTTTTTGAACTTCTAAATAATAACTTGAACTTCTTAAATTAATATTAAGATTTTTAGTTATCTAATTTTCCAAAATATAGCTTCTAATTTATAGAAAAATGTTTCTAACATATACACAAACCTGTTACACTATAATTCACTAAGTGGTTAATCTTCACCCGCTTAGGAGGTAATTATTAATGACCATATGCTGGTAAAGTATGCAAATGTCAAATATCATAATTTCTGGTGAAAATATACAAAATAGGTATAATAAGTGCACATAATTTTATAATCGATTAGAATGGAAAGTTGACTATAATAATATAAGTGTATATAGATTAAACGAGTAAAAGTTTTAATATATAGCAGGTTATTGGAGAGCATAAACATTAATAACATTAACAGTGACATTAAACGGTGACAATGTCTGTGATGCCATATTTTACAACACAAAGAAGAGCTATTGTTGAGTCAGATTTACCAGTCAAATTAGTGGTGTTCGTGAAATATGCGTCGCACTTGGCTGTCACTGGCTAATGTCTTACATGAACAACTAAAAGGAACATGGAATAAAATGGTATTAGGTTAACATACTACCTTTCTGCACTAGATGGGCTTTGGAGGGGAGGGGGATGGGGGCATTCTACCAGGACAGTCGCCGAAATCTTACTGTCAAGAGTTAATTTACGTGTTAATAAGAGACAATTCCTTGCCATTGTCATGTGCCCTACACCACATACATTGGACACCTTGGTCACCAACAGGTTTAAACTTATTCCTGATTTTGGAATAAGTAAATATATTAAAAACTGACCAATCTTAAATTGAACGTTCAATCGAGAATCCCCTTAGTCACGTGCAATTGGGGAATCGATACCACGACACTTGACTAAATGACAGACCTATTACACCCAACACGCATGCGTTAAACCACCCCACCCCCTCGATCTGTGTTGGGAAACCAGCTGGTCGGTGCTGGTTTTAATTTAATATACCAATATTCTTTTTTAACCTTTGCGGCAACTCCCATATTCCCCAAATTTGTTTAATTTCTGGCAAATTGATTTCGATAACATTTCACAGAAATGGGGAATATTTGATATGGCCAGACAGATAAACACTGAGCATTTGGGAGCATGGCAATTGCCGAAGTACAACTACCGGCGAGGACAAAAAACGAAATAAAAAACCCCACAAAAGTTAGTTAGCTATGTGCATTTCTCGCATGAGACGTGGTGCCAGTTGTTACAGAATTAATAAGCATAATATGCATACACAACACATGACAACGTTAACAACCATGTATTTAGAAGCAAGGGGCCATTGTCTATCTAATAACCCCAGAGCCAGGAATATCAATCACTTAGTCAGGGTACTGTTGGCGTTATCGAGACGTGTACTTCATCACAGCTGTGGTAGCGTGGAAAATATACTCCCTTATGGCTAAATGTTACCTTTAAATGGTTATTTGTCGCAGTCTGAAAAACACCCTTCACTAACTTGAACTATTAAGCCCCATTATCCACTGTCTAGTGAAACCTCAAGATGAATCTCCCTATGAAACGGATGTGATATACCTTTACACGAAGACTTACCGGAGTCTTAAACTCCCAAGTGTACCTTGATACAATTTGTCGAGTACAGATGGTGGTGCCGACAAAAAAACAAACCCACTTCACCATCTCTAAGCCAAATATATGTGGGACAGCTCATGTTTTAGGTCAAGTTGGAACTATATCAGATTGTTAAGTGCTCGTGACGAATTTCTTGTGAAAATGGCACCAGAACTTACAACTGTATCTCGAATGTTCATAAAGGTCTCTTGTGATTTAAATGGAATGCATGCTGTCTGATAGGTAATATTGGCCGACTTTATACATGTATATATAATGTATAATGGATTGATTTGATCAGATGAAAACCCGGTTGGGTAGAATTTATACCAAAGTACTATATATTATTGTGTAGGAATTTAGTACTGTATACTAAATTGCTGTCTTTCGGGTCTTCGTATTGGATTTGAAATAGAATGGGATCATAGTCTCTTACCGGTCAACCACATTCTTTCGACATTTCCGCTACCTGTCACGTACACGAACTTGGAGAGAGAGAAATGGGGTTTAACGTCCACTCAACACAAACTAGGTCATTTCGGGACTATTTCAATAATTCGCTTGCGCGTAGAGGTCTTTAGAAGTGGGAGGAAACCGGAGTGCCCGGAGGAAACCCACGAGGTTGAGAAGGCGCCCCTATCTCCATGCCACATACGCTCACACCAGGGCTCGAAACCACAGCCGCAAGCCAGAGGTGACCGGCCAGCTAGAGGTCGAAGCACGGCACTCTAGACCACTAGGCCACCCCCCCACCCCCACCCCCCACACGAACCTGGACCGCGTCTTGTTGTTTGTATTATCCGAACCTTGTAATACTTGCAGGCGCCATTTCTTACAAGTATTCTTTCATGTGCATTACCAATTTGTTCGTACCACCCGATCCTTGTAACGCTTCTGGATTCAATACAGAGGTTCTTTGTGACCCAAATGGTTACTAATTTTGGTGTTGGCTTAAACTACCGATAGTTGAACACAATATTGGTTATATCTGAACATTGGTTCTATTATGGACAGACCTACAATTTTAAGTATAAAGAGATACACGCTTAGCAAAACAAATCACCTCGTCAGATATAATTATATATAAAGCCAAGATTTTGTTAACCCAAATACTGTTAGGTTACCATAGATTCCAATAACTAGTAATGATAGACTGTATCCAGCACAGGACTGGGAATATTTTATTCCCTAATTCAACTGGACTTACATGGATTCACTGCAATTTTCGGAATCCGATAATTTTCCCTGTATTTTGTACATTTCCAACCTCACCTTGGAAACCAGCTACATAATATGTTTCAAATGCCAAAGCTTCTGCGGTGTCTTTAATATTTAACGAGCCAATCTTGCTTAATTGATAATCTCTGATCGTTGAGATTTACCCACATCGACCCAGTTGCCTAAGTCTCTAAGCTCAATATCATCCAAAATCTTCAACTTTGAAAACACAAATTATTTGTCAATTTAAATCAGCATTGGTGCTGTGATCTTACCGGATGGACTACTGATATCCAATATTTAAGACAAAATAAACATTTTACACGATTCGTGTACCATAATGTGTTTCAGCCAGTTCTAGCAAGAGACTCAATGAACGAGGCTAGAAACATTGCACCAAATTAAACGGCGTATGTAGACAGGAATAACCAGACGCTATAAATTTGCATTCCATTTACACTGCTGGCTTATTTCGCGGAAAGAGGGTTGGGATGGCCTAGTGGTCTAGAGTGCCGCGCTTCGACCACTAGCAGGCCGGTCACCTCTGGCTTGCGGCTGTGGTTTCGAGCCCTGGTCTGAGCGTATGTGACATGGAGATAGGGGCGCCTTCTCAACCTCGTGGGTTTCCCCCGGGCACTCCGGTTTCCTCCCACTGCTAAAGACCCCTACGCGCAAGCGAATTGTTAACATAAAATTAAAAACCATATGTTAGTCCCGAAATGACCTAGTATGTGTTGAGTGGACGTTAAACCCCATTTCTCTCTCTCTCTCTCTATTTCGCGGAACATAATTGATTTGAAATTAGAGTAAAAACGGAAACCATTGAATGTAAATCAGTTTTTATACATTCATATTACAGTATTATATGCGTTGCGACCCATTTGTGTCAATTTCTAGGTCCCAAATGTTAGTGATTTAGCTCCTTAAAGCACATATTACATTTGTACACGTATCACGACCTTTGAAGACCTACTTCACTCTTTTATAATTAAAGTCTTCGTTGATTTGTATGATCCATCTTGCATATGTGTAGAAATCTACCACGGGTGTTATGCAAGGCAGGAATAAGCCATCGCCACTAAGGGAAATGGCGCGGAACGTCCCCATCGTCCATTTTTCGGACCCAAATTGTTTAAAGGTTTAATCAACGATAAAATGCAATCATTTTAATTTTGAAAATAAACCCCAAATATAATATATAATCTGTCGATGTTGATTCGATCGGGTGAAAAAGATGTCTGTAAAGGGATTTTAGCCAACACTTATATGAGCATAGTCCATACAGTGAGCTATTACAGACATTGTGCCAGGACAGCGGCGCCACGGTCTACTCTTATATCAAATTCCAACTGTCATGGAATCTTTTACGTGCACATCAATATACACGCGGGGCCTTGGTTTTCGTCCCAACCGAAACCTAGACAGCTACCCTTGTAAGCCCTCTGTCCTGCACGACTGACAAGGAGAAACTACACTCAACATATTCAATTTACAAAAATGTTTTCGTTTGTAGGGATTCGAAATCCTATAAAATCAACAGCTTTAAGATACTGTGTCATATGCTACATGCATTGTGTAACACACACAATAATATAGCCTTCATAGAATGTGTTGTAATTCGAGATATAACGCATTGTTTTAGGATTCTAGAATGTTTACGGATTTCTTTTCTACATTATATAATAGGATTGAAATCAACACCCCATGCAGTATTGCACGGGTTTTTATACTCCTTGTGAAATCTGAAACTCGCGAACACTAAATGAGGTTAGGAAATATGACACGGTGTACATACAACATTAATGTCAAGCACCCGGAAGGAAGCTTTCAATTCAAAATGATTGAACTTGGACACTAGCCATCTAATACGCTATTCTCGCGTAAATTGAGAAATACTTGGTTAGCAAATTTACACTATTATTAGATTAATGAGCATCTTTAAGGTAATCATTGTTAATGCCTTTAATTTGAAATTAGAAGTATATGTTCTTTGAGTATATTGTTATGTGGACCTGGAAGAATCTCCGAAGAAGTGTGGCCCAAATACGTCTATGTATTTTTGAATTGGAGTTGGGGGGGGGGGGGGGGGGCACGGTTCCATTTACAAATCTAGTTATGGTATACGTATAAAAGAGTATAAAATTGCTGTAGGATATAAATGAAATGGGGTGTTCTGAATCAACTGGAAATTTGGTCTACATCGAATTCACACTGTCACGGGATCCAAATGATTAGACGATCAATGAATATTTATTCTTACCGGTTACGTAATCATATATCAAAATTCATAATTATGGAACGTTTCAGGGGACGTTGAACCCAATTTTGTTTTATAACGTTCAATAAAAAATCAAGCTTTCGTCACATCCCTCCGACAAGTATGAGCCTAACCTGCCTCTTGTACCTTATTGGTTATTACTGCCGAAAGGGTGTGGTGGTGGTGGTTGGCCGAATGGTTAGCACGTGTATGCTGTATCATAACGCCTGTCAGTAAGTCAACTGCTGTGGTTTCGAATCCCCGGCTGTACGTGACAAGGAATATGATCGCCTGTCAATCCTCATGGGTTTTCCCCGGTTTCCTCCAACGGCTAAAGACCCAGCGAGCAAATGAATTATAAAAATAAAATTAAAACTATATGTTAGTCCCAAACTGAACTAGATTTTGTCGAGTGGGCGTTAAACCCAACCTCTCTCTCTCTTTCGATTACTGGCGATATCTTGCTACAAGGTCACTTTATTTCTAAACTGACTAAAATGAAATATACATTTAGAAACCGTGCATTAAGGGAATGCAACTATTGAAAACATCCCCCTTAAATACCCCATATCGCTCTGCTGTTTAATTATGCAAATCCACCATGAAATCAACATACGATCCATATGCCAACAGTATTTCGTTCTTATCAATCGCAAATAGCTATATTTGATATTTGAAATGAGTTTCTAAATTACATTCTTCAATACGGTTATATCTTGCGAAACTATTGATACACAAAGTAATGCTGAAACAATTTATTATATAGTTTCCTGATATTAAAACTGTATTTCATTCTATTACATCCAATCGGAGGGGAATATATATTTAATTTAATTTGATTCTTCGATATGAAACTTTCATTTTAAAGAAATAAATCAATAAAGCAAGCATTAATATTTCTCTTTTGAGACAGTGTATAGACCCTATCGATGTTTCTAGTGTGTAGCGTTATCAACTGCCACAATTTCATGCCTATACATTCACTAGAGCTTATTACATCTTTTAATCTGGTCAAGCTATTGTGTTGGGACTTAGCATACACGTATGTATAAGACATGGCATAGTATTATCATTGTGAATTGAGTAGCGGATATGACAGGAGTTCTTTGGCACAGCCAGTGTTCACTACTAATACATCACCCATTGGAATGAGACTGGAGCGTTCAAGATGCCAAATGTCAAATATATAAAGTTGATTATTCCCTCTGATCTTCACAAAGTTTTTTTTCTTTCTCCCTTTCGTGATTTTATTAGCTTAATTGTGTTTGGCTGCTGTGTAGAAATGCCTTCGTTTTATTGATTCGGTGAGTGATTATCGAATATAAGATAAATCAAAAGCCGGGCTCCGACAGACGCCACATCAATACGGCTTTGAAAAAGTGCGAGATTCAGTTTTCAGTCTTTTGGTGTTTACTAGCGAAACGAGTTCTTCCAAACTTCTTTCTACTCCGAGTCATTAAGACGATGTTGAGCATGCCATTTTACAGTGCTGAACTGCGGCAACTTGTTTCCAATGACATAGAAGACGGAAAGTAAACTTAATGTGTGCGTTTCCGTTTTAATTTCAAACAGTGTGTTAATTTTCAAGTACTGATAAGAACATCTGAATGAAAGTCTATGGTTATTTGTAACCCCTGTGGATTCGATACACAGAACCTTACAAATTATATATTGATTTATGATCAATTTGATTGTGTGGGCGAATTTCGAAACCACGTTAGGTTTTAAGATTAGATTGGTATTTTAGTCAGTGGTTAGTATCGATGATCACATCGCACGAGTTCGTTGACATATCTAGACGTGCTAGATCGTACTATATATAGATCAACGTAAAGCCTGATTATTAGAGACTCTATAATAAAAAGTACCTACATAGTTGTATCATGTAACCTAAGAATATAAATGGATTCCCGGCAGTGTGATTAACATGTATTTACGTTAATCCGTTTATTGGTGTTATTCAATCAACATATTATAACGAGTGTTTCACTCATGGCTCGATGATGAACAATATGTAATAGTGTTAATGCCTAATATTTGGGGTATGTTTATTAAGGCATATGACCATTCTTAAAAGAAAAGTATTATTTTATAATGCTAATGACAATTTACTACTTCGATTTTAGATTTTGAGAATTGACCTTCAATTAACAGTATTATTTTACATGTCATTTTTCCAAGACGCTCAAAATAGTATTTTGAAAATACGATATATACAAATATACATGTACACAAAGCAACTTTGAATTTAACATTATGTAGCTTAATTGCAAAATAAATAATTTCTTTCAAATAAGAAATTGGTTGCGTTTAATATTAAAGGTCAACTCAACAGTTCAAATTGTCAACATCGTCCAGGAGCTGACTTAAAGTCGATTGACTACGTTAACACTAAACGATTTCTGATATATATTCTAATTGTGCCATAAACAATAGTTATTACGCCACTAAATGGCCAATCTGTGGAATAATGTATGGACAACGATATATTAACTGTGTGACTTGCTGAGCTATAGTTGGGGCTCTGCATAATACAAATCTTTAATATTTAAAAGTTTATACACGATATCTGACGTTCTCTGGCGCGGATAATCTGTGGACCAATTTTTAAAGTGTGAATATAACATCAATTTGATCTTTAAATATTAAAAAAACATTGCACCCTGTATTATATACAGTTAGCTATACCAGACAATATGTAGACTAATTTGTAGACCACTATAAATATTATATGTGCTTGATGTACAGTACAGATACTAGGCATGATACCAACTTGAACTTTAAATATTGAACCGGTTACACGCTAGGTTGTATATTGTAGATTTTCTGTTAAGTGGACAACCCATTAAATAGTTCGATATTGTGTGCATAACTGGTACCAAACACAATGCAAACCTGAACTTTAAATATTAAAACCTTTAATCGGTATGATGTAGTGCACTGGGCAATCTGTTCTGGTTAATTTGTAGCCCACGTTGTGTTTATATGTACTTACTAACTTAAGATTGACATGTGACAGGTCATATTATCGTTTTACTTGATAGGCTTACACTGTTACTTATAATCATTGTGATAAGTATATAAGTATTACTAGATTGACGACGTATATAGGTCGTAGTGTGACATATATTTATATATCATTTAGAGGAAATTATGCCATTGATGGAGAACAGATGAACGAGACAAGAACAATATCCGGAACTGTTTTGTGATTAACCGTGACATATTTAATTTCATAATAGCTGAAAGGAAGTAAAAGGGTGTGTTGATTTTTCAAGCCTAACGACATAAGTATATGCTATAACCAGACATGAGAAAACTGTAGTATGGGTTATATATGTGGTTAGAACACGTGTTGACTGCAATTCATTGATTAGTATTATCAAGGCATAATTCTGTACATTAAACCTACATTATGTGTATGAAATAGACAGACCAGGATTGGTACAGATTGTGAATTAAGGAGTTAGAAGCCGATATTTATTGGACAATAATTGTATCACTTTGCTGTCAGAATCATGTATGTTTTATGTGATTGGGCGTTATCGTGCCGCTGTGATGGAACTGAAATAATATATCACCTTGTTATTTAGAAGTCCTGACTACCTTGATTAAAGCGAGCGAGCGAGGCATTGAATTTATTTATCTTGAAGTCGACAGCAAAAAACAACTCGTAGTCCTTTTACCGGCGTGTATATCATTCATCAAGTCTCTTCAAAGATTCGTGATTTTTTGCGACGTTTACCATTCCGGACTTGAGTGTCTTTGAAACACATTTGACGATATATTTTCAGCTGATCGATCACAAAGTTTTTAAGATTTCGTAGGCGTGCAGTTGTAAAGATCAAAATGATGTATTTAACTGGAAACGGTCTTATCCGAACGTGAAGCTCAGATGAGGACACACATTTTAATGTATTGAATTGCTGGCAAGCTAAATCAAATATCGGACGCGGAAACTAGAGAGAAAAAGAAAATCGACCGCAATTCGTTTCATTATGGTTTATATTTTCCACGACTGAACTTCGACCCAGTTCTCGGATATTTCGTCGACGAGAAGGACTCTTTAGCATTCACCGACGATTTTAATATCTGCTCTAGCCTAAACCTTTATCGAAAGCCTCTTAAATCTTGTCCACACGACTGACATTAGAAGCCTTGAAATAGGTAATACATGGAAGCTTCTTTAGCCGTTACTGATTGATTTTGTCTTAGATGATACATTCACTGATTTTCTCGCTGCTTACTGATCGAGAGCCAATACAGTTCCCATCTAAATTCTTGAATTCTATCCGAAGACTTGGCAACTCGACTTAGTCAAAGACACAGTCTGTTTCTTTACAAGCTGCTTTTTATTGATTGGTGTGTTCAACCGTGCGTGTAATATTGGAGTAAACGTACTGCTGTGAACTCATGTGTGTTTTTTCTCTCTATTGACCAATATATCAACAGGTTCACCGATAAAAATATCACCAAGATCAACTGAAAGACAACAGTAAGTACCATCCTGTTTTCATGCTTATTATTGTTTTCTGTCGATCTTTTTCTATTTCTTAAATTGATATGAATTTTCCAATTTGAGTTCTCTATGATTCAACTGATTAACCCATAAAGTCGCTGACCGACTATTGCAATCGCAAGTATCAAATTTACCATGGCTTAATCCAAATGGATTATACATATATATAACAAAATCAAAATATCTAGGTTACAGGTTAAATAATACCCCGGTTTGATTCCAATCGCATTAAACAGAAACAAACCTAGCAAACGATATGAGCGAAAGGTTTAGGTTGCGCTGGCTTGTTTCAACTAAATCTTGTGTTTAGCTTAGCAACAGATTCCGAATATAATATATAATTGTGAATAATGGACATCATTGAAAATTTTTATGAACAGATATTTATAGATTGTATTTTCATGGTGTTATAGTATGTACGGCATTAAAAATACACCAAGTTGCGGTCAGATACTTTAATGTTAGAAAAAGGGTTTACACATAGGAATAGCCTGTCCCCAATCCCAATTCAGATTTACCGAATAAGAACTACTGTACATGTTCTAGTAGTTAGGAGAGTTTTTATTTTTTCGCAGGTATTTTTTAATATTTGTATTTAGCTAAACATTCACACACACAATTCAAAGCAGTCAGAGGTTTTTGTGCAGATATCTGTTTTATATATTCAAACCTACACTTACTATCAGAAGGTATATATTTGGGGCCAATAACGTCACGTAGGCTTTATTATAAAAGCACAGTTGCAAAACAATGAATGGGCGATGAAAGGAATCGAAACACTGATATATCAACGAACGACACGCTCTATAATATACCAATTTGTTAAAATTAGTGTGGTTTATCATGTATTAAATAAACATCCATTGGTCATTAGAAATATTATGTTTTCATATAAATATTGAGTGTGCGATTTGAACATAGCCTAGGACCTTATGAAGACGCAGGGTCGCCTACCTACCCCATATGCTAGTATCATAATACCAAGTTTGTGTCGAGTGACCGCCCCACCACTTTCTCTGTCTCTTGAGATCCAGTGAGCGTATATTTAAATGTAATTTGTCTATAAGTGCTATCAGCATTATGATTGTCATAGATGCCCACTGATCTTTGTAAAAATTACGCACAATTATATCAACTATCTTGAAGAGTTGCCATTATGAACTACAGCGCATATTAGCTATGTGTGTTGGTCGAGATAGATCCACAGGATTTTTCAAAGGCTAATAGGGAACATATTTTCTATTCCTTCGGATGAGACTAAAAACAATGTCCAGTGTACATGTCTGCGTGTTCGTAACATGACCTTTGGCATTTGATGGAAACGTTGTTCGGGCAAATGTCCAGCAGGTCTGCGGATTTCGTGATGGTCGCGAGATGTAAATGGTTATGGCTTGTGATTGTTGACTTGATTGTTGGATAGGTGAAGGGTTAGAGTAAGCGTTAGTACTGTTTACATCTGGCGTCCTTTACGTGATCTGCAGGTGACCTTAATATATAGACCTAACCAACTCATACAAGACTGTGTGGACCATGCCTCTCTGCATTAACCCGAATGACCGATACCCCCCCTTTCTTTTCTTTTGTCTACCGTGTGTCCTACACAACCCTAGCCCCACTAAAACTTAAATGGGGCGATAGTTCCCGATTAAGGAAGGAGTGTGTGGTTATCTAAGGTTTGCCCTTTAAATCAACTAGCCCAGATAGTGTGGAGAAATGGCACGTTAAACCACATTTCATTCCATGTTACATGTAATCGAATAACCTAGTATTTACTGCAGCCAACATCTAATCAAATAACCTTCATTTCATCGCACATTTAATCGAATAGCATTTACTGTCTGTATAGTTGCAGTTTGAATATTGCGCAACTGTTACACTGTTCACGAATATATTCAATTTACAATTCTGAACACGGATATAAATAGCCTTTTACATGTCCCTTTATGCAACTGTGCCAATAAACCCTAGGCACCTTCTCTGCAAATTGTTCTGGAATACTACTAATTAAATAAACTGGTAGTAAAACTGAACAACAGAATACTTCTATTACCTGAAACCAAATATCTCTTCTAGAAGTAGATTAAACATCGTGGATTATTCATATTATGGACAAGTATGAGAGGCGACGCATGTGTTGAAAGGATGAACATTGAAGGGTACACTCGACACACAAACTAGTTCATTTTGGGACTAATATGCAACCAAAATTATATTTCAATAATGCGTTTACGCGTTAAGAATTTAGCAGTGGTATGTGGGTGGGGGGGGGACCTAATCCCTGTCACGTACACGCTTGTGATTGTATCCCCGACACTTTACTTACTGACAGGTCGATGATTGAGATCCCCGGTTAACCGATGTCTCCAGTTTGGTTCTGTTGCAGAACTGTGTTTTGTTTGTGTCTGTAGGTTTATATACTTTATAGAAAATCTAGCACCACAGTTCGCAAACCATTTGTTGCACTTCTATTGGGTTGGTGCCCGGCGGTTCCGAGGTTATCGTCTACTATCGCATACCAACGTCAGCTTCGGCTTCTAACTTATAATTCCTAATTATTACTGATTGATGTCGTACACGATGTGGGACATGCATACTCTACTATTACTAGGATATCTGGTATTACATACTTAGTTGTACTTATGTATATAGGATACAACCAACTGTTTTTTCATGAATACAATTTCCTGTGACTAACACAAGGGAACTGTACTTAGACCTCTAGTATTAGCCGCATTGAATTTTTTTCATGATACTAACATTGTATCAAAATGTCACATATGTTTGTCCGAGGGGGTGGGGGTGGTCTGGGAGAACCCCACGAAAATATTAAAAATTGACATCTGCAAATCCATTTTCCAAGCATTTCAGACCAAAGAAGAAGAATTTTTGATTTCCTGATACAATTAAATAACAGAATTACCGAATTACACGCTTCTGGGTACTCATAAATTTTTTTCCTTGTAGTACACTTCATTTTTTTGTGTTATTTGTCAGTCATTTTTTCCCAATCTTTTCTTTCTCCTGACCCGTGTCCTGTCCTCCCCTTCCTCCTTTCCTCCCCTCTCCTTTCTTTCTCTTTTCAGGCTTAGGCCCACTTTTTTTAGAAATGAGTTTAGACACACCGGAAAATCCCCATGAACTTTTTTGGCCATCGCAAAGATCGCACACCAACGTCCTACTCATTGAACCACCGTGGCCCCCTCTATATAATTACAGGTGCGATCCTGGATTTTGTACGGGATAGGTTTAGGATTGTCCGTCTCACCTCTTGAAAACTATTGAGATATGACAATGTTAGCCCAATAGTTAAAGAAAAAAAAACTCATTTCAATTAATTTCGATTCTTTGACTTTCTTTTTAAATTGCACGTGTCATGGTGTGCTATAGCTAATGGATGATTTTCCACAAAATGTCTCTCTGACACGACTATCGGTAACTGAAAGAAAAAATCTGCAAGATCTTGAAAGGGAAAATGACACGTTGACATGGGGTTTCAATGGATGGCATTGTTTCTTCTACATATATCTATTAAAAATCTCTCAGATGGTGCTTGAGACAAAATCGTGTCAGGCTGTATACACATTGTGTCATTTAACCGTGCTTTAACACCTATTTTCTGTTCGGAATAGCACTTCGAGTTCCCAGGGGTAACAGCTCATATAACATTAAAGCAACATCTATAAGCAGACAATACAAGTAACCGCAGAGGAATGGAGTGTTTGTTGATAGGACACCGATGAACCAACAAGTCCTTTCCTATAGCAATGAAATATTTACTTTTTTTATACTCATGCGGTGGGGGGGGGGTCTTTTTTTTCTCAAAATATACCCCTTTCTGAAACCTTGAAATATATTTTACTTTATACTTACAGTTAAATGTTATTTTCCGTGTCTTTGATAACTGACGTGTTTTTTTTTTCTCAAAATACACGTTTTCGGAAACCCTGACATTTTTTATTTTGTGATTTTGAACCCATAAGTTCTTGCTTTGTGTGAATCCTCGATAATTCGTTTTTGCTAGTTCTCGAACCTTCCATTTCTTAAAAGATATTAAGAAAGTAACCGGAATTCCTACCCAAAATACACTACGTTAAAGCTGTGTCTCAAACAGGAACTTGTTGGGGTACTGGCTCACTAACCAGAAGGTCAGGATTTACCAGACTTGTTTTCCTTCTCTCAGAGGGCTAGAATGGAATAACATATTGGGGATGCTCGATTCACAGTCTAGAACGTCCCGAATCGACAGAATTACAATCGAGTGACGCGGAATTCAGTCCTGTCACAGTTCTGCCAGTCCCGACAGCTGAGGTGGAGTGAGTAGAATCGTGACGTATTCCTAAGTAAAAAATATGTTTCAGCAGTCATGATTGGTTGGGATACTTTTTATACAGTCGACGCATGCGCTGTAATCCGAAATTCTCCTTTTCACTCGATTGACACCAGTTTTGGAATTCAATTCCGGAACTGTGAATCGAGTATCGCCCTAGTTGTTTGCACGGGACATCACAAAACAAGGTCAATGTATACTCTATGGCTTGTACTTATAAGAATCAATGACAGCTGGAATTCACCATAGCAAAATTATTGCGTATGCCAGTCGTCTTAGCAGGATGAGGAATGGGTGGATGGTCGAACCGTTAGAGTGCGTGTTGTATCATATGGTCTGTCAATGAGCCAACTGGCGTGGTTGCGATTCCCCGGTTGTACTTAACAAGGGACAGGGTTGCCTATCCAACTTCGTGGAAGTTCTACGAGTCCTCTGCCCCCTCTCATCTCTTTTTCTCTGAGCAAATAATGTTTACTTAGTTGGAGTTCACGGTGACTAAGTCGGTAAGACGTTTGATCCCTGCATTGGCCGAGAATGTTCATCCAGATTTTCCGGTGTGGTTCCCTTTTGTCAATGATGACAAGGACAGCTGTATAGCCGTTCATTGGGACAAAAACGGAGGTCCCGTGTACGCATTGACGTGCACTTAAAAGATGCTTTGACCGGGCAAAATTTCCTTCATAGCACGCTGCATGACACATGCCTGTCTTCATTAGCCCAGTTTGGAATAGGACGTTAAAATCCATTTCATTTCCTTTCTGTTTACTTAGTTATAACTGTTCAGACTTATATACCCGATTCCACTATCGACGAAGAACTTTAAAATATTATTTCTTTATGTATTCTACATTATAGATCTATTATAAGAACCATTCTCCAGAAATGAATAACGTTAGTTAGAAATAGAACTCACGTCGCGTCCTGTAGACACGGAAAGATAATTTAGTTCCATGTCTTTGATTGAACAAATTTGAATATCAGAACATGTTGGTGCTAGCCTTCTCCAGACATACACCAATTTACTAAGATTAAAATCCACACATATAGATTGAAATCCATTCTATCAATCGTAGAATTAGTTTGAACTTTGTATTGTTATATCACGGACGAATTGGTCGGTATTTTTATTGGATAGACAATTCAAAAGTAGTGAGCAGTAAATTGATTGTGTCGGAGACTTGACTTAATATGGCGGCTGGAGTTAATATGGGACCCTAGTTAAAACTTAAATATGCACCCAAAATTTAGTTTATATAGGCTGATTTGGTGATTAAAGATAGAAGGGGTCATGCCGGACTTTGTCTGTGGGCTATGGGGTCATTCTGTTCAGCATAATACATTTACAATTCAATATTTTTAACCGACGATATAAACGCAATATGTTCAAAACAAGCCACCTAGAGTCGTAGCTATCTCTAATGATGGGTGTATATTTAATCCGATTCAATCCAAGTCAGTATACTATCCACCGCTGATATTTGGATTTGGTTTACAAAAATAATTAGCGTTGTAAAAGTCGTGAATAGTTAGATATTGTCTCACATATCTAAGGGAAATTAGAATATTTAAGTATATATCTTAAAACGGCAATTTCATATTTTTTAGTTATATTTTTAAAATATATTAAAATGAAGCCCTAAATTAGATTGTATCTATAAATAGTCCTACCTTGTTAAAGAATAATCATATAATTCACTAATGTCAGTTAAGAAATTGGCTAAAATGTCATTTTCAACTTCAAATGTTTGAAGATCGCCATTTCATGGAGGGGAATGGGGAAAACAAGGGAGGTAATTCAAGTAATTGTGTTACATTTTCGGTGTCCGGGATAATTTATGCCTATGAAATATTGCCCACGATCGTATAGAGTGAGTTGACAATCTTTTGAGCGAAAGACATAGAAATATTTATGTTTTGACTTTCTTAGAAAATATGAAATTTCCGCTTTAAACTAAGTTTAAAGGGTAATTCGGCATCAAAGGAAATAAGAGGGCCATGACGTTAGTGATCTTGTTTAATTTGATATTATTTATTAGTAAGAATTCGTAAATAAGTGACCAAAAGACCACTCGTGGTACACACCACATATACAATAGACTAAAGTTATTGACCAACAATTTTAGTTTGAACTGCCATTTAAATAGGTCATATCTCAAGTCAATGATCATATTAATGCTTCAATTTGATTAAGTGCTGTTGCAGTCGTATAAATTTTCATTGCTTTTATAACAAAAAAGAGATGAAGCATGATTAATCACATAACCCAGTTCCATAAGAACTCATTGAAACAAATCTGTAGTCGTTTTAAATTAAAACCCCTTCTCAATTTATTTTCCCTGGATATGTAAATAACAGAATGCAATTTAACAAGATTGAAAACTCTGGAACAATGAAGCTAACTTCATTTACTTTTAATCAAGAAACCCATTTTAGGAATTCACTTAAACAAAATGAAATAATATTTGGGGTCCTCTTGTCCTACACATCTGGCCCTGCTGCAAAGGGGTGCATATAGTTTCATTTGAGCCCATCTTCAATGAATTCCAATTATCATTGTTTCTCTTGCATTCACGACAAGATGTTTCCTGGTAGACCTCGTTCAATGTCAGTACCCCTCGAACCACTATACACCTTTTTCCTTGCCAGTCCCCCCTCCCCGTGCCATGTAATGCGGTAGATCATAAAATGTATCATTGATGCACATATCGGTAGTTCAATCCTAAGCATGTATGTGGCATAGCTGTGGAGGTTTTCTCCACAGGAACGCCCACCCATTGTCACTTCTAAAGTCTCCTGTCAATTTTGAAATATTTGACCTAGTAAACATTAAACGCAATCCCGCCTCGGTGTATATATTTTTAGGGTTTCTATATAAAGCAAAACATCAATAACTAATTAACAAGATGTTAGTAAATCAACACAATCTGTAAGTTATCTCACTATACAGATGAGATTTAGATACAAATATAGTTCAATCTCATACCGATTCAGGATCAATTCTTTTTCCTTCATTTGCAAAGTCAGCATAGCAATAGAAAAAAAATGTGATGATCATGCTAAAACTGGTCTTCGGAAGTTCTAATGTACATGCATTACAATTAGAGTCAATAATATTAAAAGTATTTCTGTGTAAAGATTGTGATGCATTTTTCTCAGTTATTGAAGAGGCGTAATCTGAAATTGAAACATCTTTAATTTTTTTTTTATAAAAATTATAATATAAACCAAATTAAAGGAGGAATTGCAGATATATTTCAGTCGAATAAAAATAAAACAAATTCTGAATGGAAGACTCTTAGATTCATTTAGGCTAATCTACTTTCTGATGCTCTGTGCTATGTATACGTTGTCTATATGTAATTGTAATAAGTATATCTGATGATCATGATGAGTCAGACGATGAATGGAATAGAAGTCCAGCGGCATAAGAGGCGGGCGTATTGATGGATTATCATCTTATGTCTATACCTCATATTCCTACACAGAAACTACTTCCTTACCTGTCAAATAATTTAGAGGGAGTTGGATCAGTTAGTGATATAATTTTACAGGTTATAGCTGAGTTTTGACTTTTAGTTACCAGTTGACGAGATATGAAGGTATCAAATATGCGCGTTTATATGGTCCGTCGAGTCTCGGCGAAATAATTTAGCTGAACGCTCATAAAAGAGTTGCGTAAAACCAACAAACTTGACGACCATTTCCAAATGAATAAATATTTACAGTAAAAAGCTTTATAGATGTCGACCGACTTTCTGTGTGAAAACTGACTTCTCCTTCAAGACATTATACCCCTTTTCATTAATATTTAAATGATTGATGGTTGCCATCAATTTTTGATATGTTTCATCTGTTACATGATGTCAAAGTTTCACGCCGTATGACCGTAAAGTGTTCAATTCATCAATAATATTCTCACGGTGAAGGCTTGTTTAAGTCAAAAGCATATATTACCGGAAGTGATAGAGCAACGGACTAAATGCATGTGCCGCTCAGCGGATCAAGATGCCATTTTACCCGGTTAGGTCTGTTTGTTAAAGCCAACTTCATTTTCGCCAATAAGGTATAAGGAGCCAGACCCAGAGTTAGGGTTGAGGTAAGCGCTAGTCCTGTTTACATCTCATGATCTTTGACCAAACCTATCAAGTTGGCCTTATAAAATATACCCATATTATACTTCACATTACAGCCTGGGAGATGCGATAGTAGATACCGATCCCGAACAGAGAGGGATGGTTTGGGGGTGTTAGATATAATAAATGTACTTTTGAATAATTTATAAGCAGAAACGTAAAAGTGTGTCTTGACATTTATAATGACTCATCACTTGGTTAAAATCCACGAGACATCTTACGAGTGTGTGCTTTATTAAATAAATATGATATATTTTACCAATAATCTTGCTTTGTATCAGCTATTGGGCTTTCGAATCACGTTATTGATTAAGGTTGTCCGTGAGTACATGGTATTTATCACGGATTCCTCGGTGACATGGTGGGCGTATTCTAATACAATTTCCTCTTCTATCCCGACAGTTATTATTATTTCATCAAATTTGTGGTTTGTTTCAAAGTTTTTTGTTATCTTTAGAGTCACGCTTCTAGCTCTAGATTGTCTATCATCTCTGGCTCATGTTTGTGGTTTCGATCCCTGATGTGAGCGTGTGTGGTTTCATTCACGGGATGCGCCGAATGTATATACTTACTCAAAGAGCTTGCCTGCGATAACACCCGGTGGAGGCGGGCGTTAACCGCCGCTGGCCGTGGAAAGGCAAGGATCCACATTCCCTTTCTCACTTAAAACTACCGCGTTGCTCCTGGGTACACGGTCACAAGTGACATGATGTACAAATATGTGGATGTTAGATAAATATTATTATACACATCACAACTTTGGAATAGAGTTAAAATTTACGATTCAACCACATAGCACCACCTCAATAATAGATAATCTCTAAAACATTTAGTAATTATTTACAAACTACAGTATTTCTATACTCTCTAAATCAGTATCAGTACATAAATGGTTCAATAAAGCATTCGATGGGGGGGGGGGGGAAAGGATGGCGAGCATGTTGACTAAAGAATGACAATGATAGATGGATTCATAATATAAAAAAATCCATCCTAAATATTAACAACGATAAGTCACCTGTGATGAGAATGATTGAGATGGATTAATAAGATATAAAATTCATCCTAAATAATAACAACGATAAGCCATCTGTGATGATAAATTAAGACGAGAGCATGATCCCAGAAACGTTACATTGTAATAATAATTGGGGAGGCGAGTTTGCCAGTCCGGAATGTTCCGATTTGCCGGAATCGCAAACCTGTGACACAGAATTCAGTCATGTCACAGTTCTTTCAGTCCAGACAACGAAGATTGCGTGAGTAAAATCAGGACGTAATTAAAAACAAATATCGAATATGCTTCACCTGTTATGGTTGCTTAAAATATTTTCTCATGCAGTCGACGGATGCGTTCTAATCCCAAATTCCAATTTTCACTCCATTATCACTTTCGTCGTGTTTTACAGAATGCAATTACGAAACGTTTAATCGAGCATCCAGAATGTGTATCCATAGAATTGTACCTTGTGATTTTACATTGGGGTATAAGGTACGATTGCGATACTCAAGGCTGAGTGTTCGCCATCCATGCCAGAAGATCCGTTGACAGGAAATTGACCCAGTTTTCACACTACTGATGACGCCAATATAAGTAGTAAAAATTGTCAGAGTAGACGAAGATAATTGTGTTTGTCGTATATAATATAACACCTGAATTGGCATCTAAACCCCAATGAGTCCCGAGGCAACATCCCGTCATTCTTTCAAGTGACAAATTTCATGATGTGGTGGCTGAAAGTAAATTGGAAAGTAACTGCCGTGTTTAGTTGTATGTGCAAGAAAATTTCCTTCTGCTGGATAATTGGATTATGTAAGCCCATTAGAGTTGTCTGATTGGCTTGTTTATATATCGCACAGCCACGTGAGTTCCGTATGTGTGGTTATGGGATAATATTTAGCTATACGTATTAGCTGGTATCTTGCACGCGGTAGGCCATTCTTATCGTTTCCCATTGGACAAGAATGTCTCAAGCACATCCCACCATCTTGTTGAACGAAGTTAAATGAGGTATTAAAATCTGTTGGATACTGCAAAGTCAGACAGTAAGCCGACTTCGGTATCTTGTGTATGTTGGGGAGCACTATTAAGCTGATGTCAATTCTCACATTTTATCGAAGATAATATAGCTAATAATTTGCGTTGCACTATATTATGTTAATTTCAAAATGACCTGAGTGGACGTTAACCCCCCCCCCTCTTATCTCAGTGTAGAGTATACATATAGTTTCACCGGTTTTCCCCGCTGCTAATAACACTATCAATATTCATGTGCCTTATTTTAGAATAACACAATCCAATGACCTTATATGGCGTTAAAGTGCAATACTTTATTAAAAGACTTGTGAAGTATCCAAGTGATTTCCGGTATTATTATTAATATTAATAATTGTAATTATCACGTCTGGAAGTCAATCCTAGTGATCTCCTAACGACTTGTAATAAGAGTTCCAGGACTTGAGACTTTTACAATTTAGGTAATAGAAGGTAGAATGGGATTTAAAGTCCACTAGTCTATGTCATTTCGGGATTAACATATGCACGAAGGGGTCCAGCCTTGGGGTTTGGTAGAAGAGGACCCACGGGAAACCAAGGAGGTGATCTCACCGCTTGTCACATACATGCTGCGAATTACACCAATGACAGTCGTTAAGGAGTACATGTTTGGCCACTCGGCCACCTAACTATCCCAACACAATGATATATTAATGGAGTAAATGAAATGGGGTTTAACGCCCTATTGTTCTGCTCTTATCCACGTGTTTGCCGAGAACATTCCTCGGATATTTCGAATCTGATTTCCCCTTGTCACTGGCGCAGTGCCGAGTACAGCACCTGGCCCCATGTACAGTTGGAAAACGATGAAGCATGCAGTATGCTAATTTCATTATCCCGATTTGAGCAGTAAAGTAGGACATAAACCCTATTTCATTTGCCCCCCAAAAATCCCTCTTCGAACAGTAGTTGGGTGATAACTACTTGTGCGCGAGCATGATATCCATCAAACTGTCATTTTGACTCGGCAACCACGAGCAATATGACGTACAATAATGCGCAATCGATTATCTTAATTCAGTAGTAAATCATTCATATCTGCGATGTTAGATCGTTATCTTAAGTAAGATCAGATCGTTTGGAACAGTGCATTAAAAATCCATCAGTTGAAGTCAAAGCTCGTTATCTTCCTGTGTTACTACGGACATTACTATGTTAAACTACAACAACACTGAGGTCACCTGGTTTTGACCCGATGTTAAGCGCATGTCAGTTAATTATAGCTGACAATCCCCGAAGACAATCACATCTGCTGTCTTACTTTTGACTGATTTCCTATCGTAGGAAGCGATACTCTATTTATTATTCTGGAATACTATCTGTAATTTATACGTGATCTACAGCGTAGTCTTACAGAGATAGATGTAGTTCAACAACAATAACTATTGGATTATGTGCTGATTATTACACGTTAAAGCCGATAATCGTTTTCTGCATTTTGTCGGACAAAAACTAATCTTCCGCGTGATAATCCACACTAAAATCCACTCAAATTGACATTTTGGGCATTCAATTCTGAAAACAAATTCGCAAATATGATCGGTCGATCTGGCCTAACTTCAATTGGATAAACAAGAAATCCACCAATAGTTTTTACGCACGACTGTTTGGTTACGATGGCATTTTCTTTTCATCTACAGAGGGATGTTTCGAAATTTTCATTTGATTATATCTTTGTAAATAAAACAAAGTTTTGACTAAAAGTCTAATATCGTTCTTTGTGTCATGGGATTTCGCTATTTTCTGACATTATCATTGCTTAGAAACATTATTACTATGTCATTGAATGATTAAATTACAATTATCGCTCCGGATTTTATTTTTAATATTCTTGTAAATTTGATAATACGCCTTGACTTTCATTTTATATTGAATAAAATAAAACTCTGTAAATGAAATGGAGATATACTATCCTCATTAAAAAAGTTATTATTATTATTATTATAACGTCCCGATTGGTGTAATGCAGACAGGCAGGCACCATACAACATACCACGAGGGACATTTTGTACGGACAGCAGTGGTACGGCTAACATCTATTAGTAATAACAACTGTCAATGGTTCATCTGCTTGGACAAACACGTGTACATTGGAGTTAAACTCCAGTTTATTCATTGCATTCTCTATATTTTGTCCCATCCGAACAACTAGACCATACTCCTTGTCAGACCCACTAGCACCCTTGTTGAAACAAGAGAAATGTGCAAACGGCCCAAAGATTTCCTCTATTGTTCTATTCATCTATTACCATTTTCACCAATGTAAAAATGAATATTTTATTCATTATGAATTTCAAATGGGAAGCAGATTAATGAATATTTATAATTCTTGTAATCTGCACAAGTTAATATTAGAATTCAACATGTTGACGAGGATGATGATGGTGTTGGACGCGACATCGATTGGTCTGGCTGTTTTTGACGTGATGAATAGAATACCGTATGTATAAATACAAGGTTTTGGTTATAGACTTTCTAGACTTGTGAGTCAATAAATGTCCAGTTACACAACATTACACAACATTCTGCTATCAATCATCTCTTACAGAAACTGTAATATAAAATAATGATGCTATAAAGACGTCCTATTGTTATAGATATGTCAGCATTAGAATAAATGGGATGTGGTATAAAGTGTTTTAGAACATTTAAATGGGTAACGCTCACCCATTGACTACCAAGGAAGGTGTTGGGGGCATGTATGTTCAATTCATCGTTCAAAAATGTATTTCTTCTTTCCCCCCCCCCGCCCTTTCTTCTGGTTACACTTCAACAGCTCGGAATCAGGAGCTTCAACGCCTAGTCCGCGGATCAGCACCATGCACAATGAGACGTCGAATCTTTCCTGGTAGGAGGGAGGGAGAGGGCATTGAGTAGGATTTCGAGTCCCTTTTTTCAATATTTCGACATGAGAGCGAGAAGAGAAGCGGCGGACCTGTCACGTACAAGCTGGGAATCGAATCCTCGTCAGTTGACTAAATGCCAGGTCATATCATTTTAAGCCCACGTGTTAGATTATTCGGCCATCCACTCCTTTCCTATGGTAATTAAAATAAACCCAACACCGTAGATTTGTATACTATAGCCTATTTATTACAATAGTGAGAGTAGAGTAGAAAGAATGAATGATTGGACACCAACGTATGTAATTATTGACTCGCCGAAAGAACCAAGGTCAAGTATATCCCAATAGAATTGTTTTCATTAATGGCAGTTAATAACAACCTCCTCCGTCCATCATGGAGATAATATCTGATTTGTTTTTGACAACTCGTGTTGCCAGTCATTACACAGAATTATTGCCATCAATTGTTGATGAAATCTCGGACAATTCGGTTCGAAACTGGCTAACCTGAAGGTAAAATGGCAACATGCTCCCCATATTAAGCTGCGTGAAGTATTTCCGCCTTTTTCACCCCGGTTGGTTTAGAATAGTAACACATAACCCTATCCGTGTTTAATTCCGGTACTCAATAGGATATAGGACTTATATATCCACTTTTTTATATACAAGATCAAAGAAACTAACGGATATTCACTTCGAGTCATGCATTTTTGTATGTTAATCACGTTTACTAGTTGTGTCTTAAGAAGAATTGTTTCTGTAACGTAATTTTGAAGAATTGTAACTTCAACGTTATATTGGACAATTGTGTCTATAACGTTACCTTGATGAATTGTGCCTGTAACGTAATTTTTTCCATTGAATAATTTTGTCTGTAACGTTATTTTGAATAATTGAATCTACTACGTCATCGGTGTTATTTCCCTGATGTATTTTTATTAGTAAGAATAAGTTGTTATATGACCATTTCGGTTAATTAGTTTAGTTGTGGTTTTTGCGTTACCTCCATAGGATTCTGTAACGTTCCGTGGTCATGATTGCTGTACAATGCAGATAATGAACGATTTTTATACGCCCACATGGAAATGTGGTCGTATATTGCCGTCGCCCCCGTCCGTCCATCGTCCACAATTTCTTGTGAACGCTCTAGAGGCTAAAGTTAATATCCGATTGACTTTAAATTTATACACAGTGTTTAAGGTCATGAGACGAAGAAGCCTATTGATTTTCGGTGATATCCGATAATTACTACCAGAGTTATGACCCTTGATCACTTTGAAAAATCTTGTGAACGCTCTAGAGGCTAAAGTTAATATCCGATTGACTTTAAATTTATACACAGTGTTTAAGGTCATGAGACGAAGAATCCTATTGATTTTCGGTGATATCCGATAATTACTACCAGAGTTATGACCCTTGATCACTTTGAAAAATCTTGTGAACGCTCTAGAGGCTAAAGTTAATATCCGATTGACTTTAAATTTATACACAGTGTTTAAGGTCATGAGACGAAGAAGCCTATTGATTGTCGGTGATATCCGATAATTACTACCAGAGTTATGACCCTTGATCACTTTGAAAAATCTTGTGAACGCTCTAGAGGCTAAAGTTAATATCCGATTGACTTTAAATTTATACACAGTGTTTAAGGGCATGAGACGAACAAGCCTATTGATTTTCAGCGATATCCGGTGATTAGTACCAGAGTTATGACCCTTGATCACTTTGAAAAATCTTGTGAACGCTCTAGAGGCTATAGTTAATATCCGATTGACTTTAAATTTATACACAGTGTTTAAGGTCATGAGACGAAGAAGCCTATTGATTTTCGGTGATATCCGATAATTACTACCAGAGTTATGACCCTTGATCACTTTGAAAAATCTTGTGATCTCTCTAGAGGCTAAAGTTAATATCCAATTGACTTTAAATTTATACACAGCGTGTAAGGTCATGATACGAAGAAGCCTGTTGATTTTCAGCAATATCCAATAATTCCTGCCCGAGTTATGACCCTTGATCACTTTGAAAAATCTTGTGAACGCCCTAGAGGCTAAAGTTAATATCCGATTGAATTTAAATTTATACACGGTGTTTAAAGTCATGATGCAAAGAAGCCTATTGATTTTCAGCGATATCCGATAATTACTACCAGAGTTATGACCCTTGATCACTTTGAAAAATCTTGTGAACGCTCTAGAGGCTATAGTTAATATCCGATTGACTTTAAATTTATACACAGTGTTTAAGGTCATGAGACGAAGAAGCCTATTGATTTTCGGTGATATCTGATAATTACTGCCAGAGTGACCCTTGATCACTTTGAAAAATCTAAAGTTAATATCCAATTGACTTTAAATTTATACACACTATTTACGGTCATGATAAAAATAGCCTATTTATTTTCAGCGATATCCGATAATTACTACCAGAATTATGACCCTTGATCACTTTGAAAAACCCTATGAATGCTCTAAAGGCTAAAGTTAATATCAGATTGACTTTAAATTTGTGCACTTTGGTTAGGGTCATGAGACGAAGAATCCTATTTGATTTTCAGTGATATCTGATAATTTCTGGCACTTGATCACTTTGAAATATCTTGTGGACAAAGGCCTTCAGACAAACCATCAAAACTATTCTAATCAATTCTGATAATTACTTAATGTTCTCCTTACTGATAAAAGAAACAATATGCGACAACCCTTGTTGACTGCCCGGACGACTTAGCTGTTGTGGGCGTATGTTTCGTTGCCTGGCAACCTATCTTTTTATTAACAGTTACATCGTTATTGTTGATTGGAGCAGTTAGCACTGCCATTGACATTGTCAAGCTCTTCCGTGATGAACACAATTTTAGTACATTTCCTGAAATATGAAAACACCGGATAATGATAAGTAGACATACTTCACGTTATTAATAGATTTGAATTAATTACATGATCTTAAAATAAACTCAAACATACATAGTCAAGTACACTGCGAACCTTATTTCAACGTTCTTGACATTAACGCCGGATATGTACACAGATCACATTATTGTATCTTGTAGGGAGAGAGAGAGAGAGAGAAATTTGGTTTAACGTCCACAAACTAGGTCATTTAGGGACAAACATATGGTTCAATTTATGTCAATAATTCGCTTGCGCGTAGGGGTTTTAGCAATGGTAGGAAACCAGGTGATCCCACTCCTTGTCAAGCACAGCCGGGGATTTGAAACCACGCCAGTTGAGTCAATGGTATACCGTATGATACTGCGCGCATGTGCAAACCATTCGGCCATCCACCCCTCCCTATACGTTGTATGGATAGACGAGCTCCATTCCCCAGCTTTCGCAGAATAAGCAAGACATTTCTGTTTAACCTTTCATTTTATACAACGCAAAGTGTTCATACCAGGGTACCGGAATGACTGGTGGCGTCACTCTCTAGCTTCCTGGGTTGAGTCCTAGTTTTGGCCGCGAAAGTGCCATAGGATTTTCAGTGTGGCTTTGCCTCAACGATAAAAAGACTGGTAAGGAAAACGTCTAGTTGTTCGGATGCAACTAAAAAATCAAAGTGCCATTTACACATTGACGTGAACGTAAAGAACCAATGACAGTTTAAATTCAATTAAGAGTAGCCTAAAACGACACAATCTTCGCAAAATGTTCTTCATACCATACTGCATGACATAAACCTGTCTTAATTTTGCGAAGAACCGTAAGACGATAAAGCCCGTTTCATTTCAAGTATAATTTCTTTGAAGGTGTCAGTCGACAGTGATAAACGGTATCGTAGTATTCGGTGTATTAATAATTCAATTCCAAATTGTCACCAAATCATTTTAACTTTAATTATATCAAACATGGACGATACCTCGCTGTATTCCTACATTATTCTTATCAGCGTGAATGCGTTGATAATGTAATTTAAATTTATACCCAGAAGAGCACAAGACTTCCTTGGTAATGCCATTTAGAAAATAAATAGTCTAAATCCGAGTTGAAAGTTATACGACATTTTTATGGTGGGAGTGAAACTTCCTGATGTGAATCACTCGGGTCTGTCAGATCATGATGCCTCTTTGTCCCTCGTGGTATTTTTTATAAACATTTATAAATGTTTTTTACGCATCCAATTAGTGTTGTTCTATTTATAGCTAATGACTGTTACACTTACTATTGTATAGATAAAGAAAATCCTCCCCTGCGTTAGAAAAAAATCACGACAATTTATAAGCTTAATCAATACTGAACGGCCTGAAAACGATGACTACTTATAGATTTTAGCCTAGTTTAAAGTACATCCTCACATTAGTCTGACGAGAGAGAGAGAGAGAGAGAGAGAGAGATTAGTCTTACGTCATCAATCTTGAGAGATGGGTCAACTGTATTTCAAAAATCCCCTTACAGTTATTTAACAAGGTGGGGGGTCGAAGAATCCCAAAACACGACAGCCGACACTATCTCTGGAAATCATAGACTGGAAATCATAGCCACGCCAGCTGATTCAATGGTAGAACCCCGATCTATCAAACCGAGTGGTAAGAAAAGAGAGTAGTGAAAACGTTTCCGAATGACGGCGTTTCGCATACTCTTCGTAGAATTCCAACTGATAATGTAAAGTTTGCATGCACTCTTCGGATTTTCGCCGTATTCGAATACCCAGGTTTTTAACGTCTTACTGTTGGCCTTATGAAGACAGTCATAAACCATGCAGTGTTCTATGGGATTTTACGTCTTACTGTTCTGTTACGATTGGGCTAATGTAGACATACATACACCATGCAGTGCGCTATGGGGGACATCATAAAATAAAGAAAATGTGCACTTTCTCTTGATGTCATCGCTAACTTGCGATATTTACTGGATTTTTTAAGCTATTTATATAGTAATGACATCTAAATGGTGTCTTAAAATGCCACATTCCATGCTTTTAAGTCAAATTCAACTATTCCACCACATGGCGTTGACTCCACTAACCAGGACACCCCGAATGAGTTCGTTGGAGAATGAAGTGATGTAAGAGACTGTATCTAGTCTATAGTTATCCTGTATATATTGGGGTTGCTGGTGAACAAACTCCTGATATTTGAATGCGATGAGGAGTTAGTGGAAATACCTCTGTTTGGTCACATTCTCCCTCATAGCACATTACATGGCCCGTGTCCGACTTCATTACGGGAATTGGGTGGCCGAATTGTTATTGCGTGAACGTTGTATCATGTAGTCTTTCAATGAGTCGAGTGGTGTGGTTTCGATTCCCCGCTTGTACATGACAAGGGGAATCGGGGCGTAACATATTTTTGCAGTTTGTCCAGGTATTCTGTTACTTTAAAATAAGTCACATCGATCGACCTTGCATAAAGTCCAACTGCAATTATGCATAACTGAATTGAGTACTTCAGTTCTATATTTAGATGTCCATGTCCGCCATCTAATCAAAGTAGGACATTTTCATTTCCGATGTAATTTCTGTTTATATTTCTGGTCCTCCACCAAACCTCTGCTCTACCGGAAGTTTATTGAAGCTACAGTGGATCATGCTACAAAATGGTCTGCTGAATGGCTAGATTAAAGATTATGTCAGGCGAAGCTACTTGCAGATTTATGTACATCTCACTGGGGTGCCAATACAAGAAACATATTGCGTCCTTCTTTAGTGTGGAAGGGAGATTGGTGGATGGTCGAATGATTAGTACGTTCGCGCTGTGTCATAAATCCTGTCATTGAGTCAACTGTCGTGGTTTCACATCACCGGTGGTACTTGACAAGCAGTTGGGTTGCCTGTCCAACCTCGTGGGTTTTCTCGGGATCCTCCCACTGCTAAGGTCCCCTACGCGCAGGTGAATAGTTGAAATAAAATTAAACCATGTTTGTGTCGAGTGGACGTTAAACCCCATTTATCTCTCTTTTTAGAGCGGAAGGTGTGCTTCTCTGCTGGGAACTCGAAAATGTCCTCCCTACTACGTCAACCGTCCCATCTCCGTCCTTGTAGGTTGAAGTCATAATAGAGTATCGACATCAAGAAATATGTGTTATTCCACTAATCAATAACTTTCATTTTAATGGCTGTGTAAATTGACGAGCCTCGTAGGAGATAATCTGTGCGATTATAATACCCCACTCACATTTACATGCATTCTGACAACCTGTAGAAGTGTTTTTACTGCATGCCGAACAAACTTTGCAAACACAACACTCCCTCTTACCGAGGTTAATCCACAAAGACCGATAACAGTACACACGTACCAATATAAAGAAAGACAAAAAAGTTAAAACCTTTCAGAATATAATCGTTATTAATCAACTGAAGGCCAAGTCAATATAAATGTCGTCGTAATTTCTTCCAATTAGTTGTAAAATGCTATAATTAATTCTCTTCTCTATCTGTACCGCGTTCTATTATTACTCCATCATTATTAAATACCACGCTGATTAGCAATTAGACGGTTTAGTTATCTGTAGTGAATAAGTGAGGTCATGAACTTTTTTGTTGAAGGTTGCAGTGACGTAATCCTACTTGTCTCGTGATTGCTGGTTTATTTGGCCAATTCTGGATTAATTCCATGGCAGATTTGTTCAAGTGTTGCGGCTTTACTCATAACTTTATTTGACTAGGTACTTGATTATACATGATGTACAGCACACTACTGAATATGCACATATTGTAAATGAACTCTAAATAAATAGGAAATACGGCACCGTTCTTTCTCTGTGTCCTTCCACACACTCCTACGCGCCTGCCAGCCAATGAAATAAATCGTCCTGAAATGACCTATATAGTTGGTGATCAGTGGGCGTAGAATACCCCCTCGCCCCACAGGAAGCCAAAAAAAGTACTTCACTGATTTATTTTTCACTCAAACCAATGCAAAGGAAAACGGCCGAATTCGATTACCGGCCGAACGCGACACCGAAGAAGTCCTCCTGAAATCATTGATGAGTAATAAAAATAACAAAAATAAACGGATAAATGCTAGGTAAATTATAGGAAATTGTTCAAATTCTGTTTATCCGATCACGCTAATATTTATTTGTTTATAATTATTGGTTCAGCTAATTAAATGATTAAATTGATCAGTCTCTATACAACGAAGCAATTCACCGCTCATCATACACACGACGCAATCATATGATTAAGTGTTTGACTGATAACGTCGTGTTTTGTCAGTTGCATTCTGAGATAAGGGGTGGGGCGGGGAATATGTTTGGCAACATAATAATCTTTGTTATCTTCCTTGAGAATAGCCGTGACCTGTATGATACAGCCGTGACCTGTATGATACACGCGGAAGATTACTATTACTGTCTAGAACACCCTGTATCACCTTTTATTCATATGAACAATTCTGAAAGCTAACCTAGCTTTAACCTACTCAGCACTGTAAGGCGAGGGACAAGAGGCGGTATTATATTTTCACCCTGGCGTGCGTGTAAAGTGCATCTGGCAGTTAGAATTCGGAGAACGGTTGGTGGAAATGCAACTGTCCCGGCAAAATGATCCCTATATGCCCGTCCTCAGTATCCAGGCTGTTATTTTAAAACAAAAAGAACGCTAAATCCATTTCATTTTGATCCCGGAATAGAAATTAACTATTGAATTGTATTGAGGGGAACCTTTCAGTTTCCGGGTTCGATCTTTGTCAGTGGTGTATGGAGAAGAATCTGGTGTAGAAAACCACAAACTGAGGTTACATAAATACATAAGAGAAACCTCGACAGTTGGAATTAGGGATAATAGTATGCCGTGGCGAGCTGACCAGGCAAAGAATCTCTCTAACCACATTTCATGGTGCATCTTAATTATCCTGGCCGCTGTCGAAAAGCAGGACTTTAACCCAATTGCTTTATTTACTAACGTGGGGTGTGGGGGAAGGCCCAATGGTCTAGAGTGCCGTGCTTTGACCTCTAGTTGGTTTGTCACCTCTGGCTTGCGGCTGTGGTTTCGAGCCCTGGTGTGAGCGTATGTGACATGGAGATAGGGGTACCTTTTCAACCTAGTGGGTTTCCTCCGGGTACTCCGGTTTCCTCACACTGCTAAAGACCCCTACGCGCAAGCGAATTATTTAAATAGAATTAAAAACCATATGTTAGTCCCGAAATGACCTAGTTTGTGTCGAGTTGACGTTAAACCCCATTTCTCTCTCTCACACTTACAAAAATCTCTAACTTTGTTAAGAGCGCCAAAATGAAATCAAGTTTGATGGTTTGGTGACATATTCCTATTGTGTATTTGTTATTTAGTGACCCAGGGCACGGACAGACTGTTTCTGTTTTAGTGGTTTATGCGCAATTTGTTACTGTGAAAATACAGTGCCGGTCTAGACTCTGTGACATAATGGAAATTAGTCAATATTGTTCTCTGTCGGAAAAAGACGACAGTAATTCGTCTTAAATTAATTCACTTACGGGAGATGTGGCTACGGCGTGACTCAAATTAGCCTATGTGTGTGTTGTTTTCAGCGGATATATTTACGCCATCTTGTAAACTAATATCTGAAGACCTTTGTTATTTTAAAAGCATGTTGCGTGGTCGGCATCCCCAGTCGAACTTTAAATCCTGTTTAAATGTCAGGAATATCAAATCAAACCTCTCTCCTAAATAAATAAATATGGTAAAAGTGCAAAATAGCTGAATTATATCTGATGTCATTTAAAAACTGCTTCTTAAAGTACAATATTGGTGTCAGCCACTATCTGATAATTCATAAAAAGAATTGCTAGTCACACGAGATAAAAGAAACAGCCAGTGCATTTTCATGTTTTATTAAATATAGAATGAATATAAACAGGCCTTTTCTATTTTTCGCGTTTTTATACGCCCACATAGAAATGTGGACGTATATTGCCGTCGCCCCCGTCCGTCCGTCTGTCGGTCCGTCCGTCCGTCCGTCCGTCGGTCCGTCCGTCCGTCCGTCCGTCCATCGTCCACAATTTTTTGTGAACGCACTAGAGGCCAGGGTTAATATCCGATTGACTTTAAATTTATACACAGTGTTTAAGGTCATGAGACGAAGAAGCCTATTGATTTTCAGCAATATTCGATAATTACTGCCTGAGTTATGACCCTTGATCACTTTGAAAAATCTTGTGAACGCTCTAGAGGCTAAAGTGAATATCCGATTGACTTTAAATTTACACACAGTGTTTAAGGTCATGAGACGATGAAGCCTATTGATTTTCAGCGATATCCGATAATTACTGACAGAGTTATGACCCTTGATCACTTTGAAATATCTTGTGAACGCTCTAGAGGCTAAAGTTAATATTGGATTGACTTTAAATTTATACACAGTGTTCAAGGTCATGATATGAAGAAGCCTATTGATTTTCAGCAATATCCGATAATTACTGCCAGAGTTATGACCCTTGATCACTTTAAAAAATCTTGTGAATGATCGAGAGGCTAAAGTTAATATCCGATTGACTTTGAATTTATACACAAGGTTTAAGGTCATAAGACGAAGAAGCCTATTGATTTTCACGGATTTCCGATAATTAGTGCCAGAGTTATGGCCCTTGATCACTTCAAAAAATCTTGTGGATGCTCTAGAGGACAAAGATGATGTCCGATTGACTTCAAATTTATACACAGTGTTTAAGGTCATGAGATGAAGAAGCCTATTGATTTTCAGCGATTTCTGATAATTAGTGCCAGAGTTGTGTCCCTTGATCACTACAAAATTTCTTGTGGATGCTCTAGAGGCCAAAGTTAATATCTGATTGACTTTAAATTTATACACAGTGTTTAAGGTCATGAGACGAAGAAGCCTATTGATTTTCAGCAATATCCGATAATTATTGCCAGAGTTATGGCCCTTGATCATATCAAAAAATCCTGTGGACGTTCTAGAGGCCAAAGTTAATATCCGATTGACTTTAAATTTACACACACTGTTTAAGATCATGAGACGAAGAAACCTACTGATTTTCAGCGATTTCAAATAATTACTTCCAGAGTTATCTCCCTTGAACACTTCAAAAAACCTTGTGACACTATAGATGCCAAACTTATCATCCGATTGATTTCAGACTGATACACAGAGTTTAAGGTGTTGAAACGAACAAGTATTTTGATTTTCAATGAATTTTGATAACTGAACAGCTAAATCCATGATGTTAAATGTTTCCTATACTAATTGTTAGCGTGGGGCAAAACTTTATAAAAAGCTAACAAATTCTAATGATTTTCAGATAATTACATAATGAGTTGTTACTCTTAATCAGATTTTAGTGTATTACAAATGTTTCATTCCCCAAAAAAGTAAAAATATGCGACAACCCTTGTTGACTGCCCGGACGATTTAGCTGCTGTGGGCGTATGTTTCGTTGCCTGGCAACCTATCTTTTTAAATTATATAGTGAGTGACATTAAATTAATTTTTGGAGTTGTCAGATATCCTCTCACAGTCTATATAACAACTTTTAGTCTTCGACGAATTATCATTGAGCAAAACATCGGTCGTGTATCTGTTATCGCTCGTTACTTCGGTCCAATAATATAGAATGATAGCTCTGGTTTTCCATTTTTGCTTCACTCAAGTTTCTTGAAATCTTCGTTACACATCTATCGTAATAATGATTCTTGTGTTAAAATCATATTTGGAATGTCCTTTTAAACCAGTTCATAACATATGTGATAATCACTGACACCAATATTGTCATTTACGGATAATTCCCTAAACCAGCTAAAAAAACCATAGTTTACACTCAATTGCAAGATATCGGTGATTTGAAGGGGTGTTACCAATTTCAGCAATAGAGTAAATGTGCACGACAATATACAGTCAAGAAGTAGTAAGGATTTTTATTTTAATCCCTTCAAGTGCCTACGATTCTATACTATTTCAGAAGGTAGTTATTGTTAGAAGTATTCTTGAGACATATCTCCAATAAATGTATGCCATCGGCAATTTATCGTATCACAAAAGATGGCCATTATCCCTTTCTACAAAAAAATATGCACGATAGCAATCTGTATCATCCGCCACGAAATTTGTCAATATTAATTGAAACGATAAGGTACATAATACACTTAAAGTTCCAATAGCATATTTTGAGTCATATTTTTAAAATGTATTAAAATAAAGCCCTAAAATAGATTGATTCTATAAACAGTCCTACCTTGTTAAAGAATAATCCTATAATTCACCATTGCCACTTGAGAAATTGGCAAAAACATCATTTTCATCTTCAAATTCACACGTTTGAAGATGGCCGTCCATCGCGAGGAATGAGAAAACAAGGGAGGTAATTGTATTACTTTTTCCTCAATCAGCCCATGTCAGCCTTTTTAATGCCCAAAACAATTTGCCCATGATCGTATAATAGTGAGTTGACAACCTTTTGAGCAAAAGACACAGAAATAATTATGTTTTGACTTTCTTAGAAAATATGAAATTGGAACTTGAACATTTATGTCTAAAATGAGCTCTCCAATGGACGTGTCACGTATTAATGTGTTATCACACAAACCAACTATTAAAGATCAGTTATTACATGGATGAGATTGCAATCGGGACTTTGAAACATATATTCTTTATAAAATGAATATTGTATTTAATATCATATGCCATCAACTGGAAAATCTTAGATCTATCATACTCACGCCATACTCATTCCATAGACTTTTAGAAGTCTAGGTGAACCAGATAGTATGCGGCTAGCCCACTAACTAGAACTTAGATCCGGTGATTTTCCAGTCTACTCTCAGCATTTCGTCATTATAGGATGGGTCGAAAAGCCGAAATTCCCGGGAAGCCTTGGGGTACACATAAAATAACTATAATTGTATAATTGGCAGTTGTACAAGTCTAGGCGGGGACGCTCCTGTCCGGACAAAGTATTGTCCATACCCAGCCGGTGCAGAAAAGTAGGACATTAAACCCGATACCATTTCCATAAACTATATGCCAGAACCATTATTAGACGTCTGTAACTTATGACGTATTGACAGATCTGCCAGTAATGTCATCCTCTTTAAACTCACAGGTATAAATAACTCAGTGTCGGCTAACGGGGAATTGAACATTATTTATCTTTTTTAGTCTACCGCCCTGGATCCCCAAAGTTCTTATTTATGACTGGTATTGCTATGACTGGTATTCCCTAATTAAAGTTTGTTGTGTAAATCAACATATATTTATCGAACATGAAATAAAATGAAATTAGGTTTAATGTGTTCAACGTTTTTACCCCAGGACAAATGACAATTGGAATCTGCCGTGCAATTTGCAGTGAGGGAAATGCATTTGCGTCAGACAGTGATGTGTCCCCGTAATCTGGTCAACGAGTAGATATTTTAATCTCAGTTGTTCAACCAAATAACTAAACACTTTTCCTTGCCAGGCACTATGCTGAAAGGAGGGGAACCGTGGCCAGAAAGTCCAGAGGAAAGTACTCGTCTAGTATTGGGATCGAACCGGAACCGTTTGGTTAAAGAGCCAGCTCCTTACTACAATGCAACCGTGGCTACTTTCGGGACTTGACTAAATGAAGTTACGGTTCTGTTTTCTCCTCTGTGAAACATTGGAATTCCAGACTTCACATTTTTCCGGAATAGATTCCATTGAGATGGTTATGTCAAGAAATGTTTCAAAATTATATTGAAATAATTAGTGTCAGTTATATTTGTTTGAACTGGTGGTTTTAAACGAGGAGCTTCTGCGTCCCTTTAGATTACTGAAAGCTCCCATGTAACGTATAATTGCAGCTCTTTATGGATAAGTTTAAAAACGAGACCCCGGAGCATTTCTCACATCTTTCACGAAGTGGAAAATTACCCCCTTGTCACTTCCTTCATTTGCTTCAAACACGGCGTCTGTTATAAATGGTAACTCGTAGAACAAGATGGACGTTTCTATTGATTTTTAGTCAGTTATCCTTCCCTGTTGTCGTTTTAAGATATTACTAAGTGTGTTACACAACGAGGGTGTTGTTATCTGCAGCTTGTGAAAGCGTTAAAACTCCGAACACGAACATTAAATTGGATTCTTAAAGTGAAAGATGAAGACGTTTAATTGTTAAGTTAGATACTAAATTTGCATCTTCTGGGAAATCGGTGGTGGCGGGTTCTTCGAACTTTTTCTTTCAAGTCTGTTTTTTTTAAAAATTAAAGTTAGATTGATTTCAGAGTCAAGTGCCTAACTAGGGACATTGGAGTTCACGTAAAAGATCCTTTGACTGTCGGAAGAGTAGGTCGTATCGGTACAGAACAGTAAGATGGTACCCCATTTCATTTATATTGATTTCCCGGCTAGAACATTATAAGGGTTATAGTCATTACTATACGCCAATTGCATTAAAAGGGCCACACATCGGTTTGATTAAGTTTACACCGCAATATACATCTGAAACACCTATTATCCCCTAGCATATTTTTTTTTTTTTTTTTTTTTTTAAAACAAACCCTTAAGCTTATGTTTAATATATGTTATTTAAATTGTTTAATTGTTGTTATTATATATGTTATTTAAATTGTTTAATTAAATTGTTTAAATGTAATTACTATACCATTATTATTAAAAGAAATATGCATTTTTGGAGGTAAAACTGAAATATGTTTAGACTGGTCCTTACTATGTATATATAATTAGATGTCCATACAGACAGTCTTGGATTTTTGTTTGAATTGTGTCAACATATTCATAAATGTAATATATGCTGCTTTCAATTCTAATATGAAACGCAATTGGATAATACAAGCCTAACTACTCCATATAAAAAAAGGTACTAGTATCTCGGAAACACTTATGGATGATTACCCCAAATGGCAAACTGATCCCGCAGTGAATATTCGCTTGGCCGCTACAATCACTGATAAGCATGACATCGACGAGGCTTAATGAGTACGGTGTATTAACTTTTTTACTCCGACAAATTAAATTCTCAAACATTTTTTTGAGGTAAAAGAAAAATAAATAAAGACGTTTGAAGTATTTGTAGTTAAAAAATATTTCCTATTTAGTGTAAATGGGTATTAAATGAGTAAAATGCATCATTTTGCCCGAAGCAGTTAGGTGTTAAATAAACATTGCACGAGCCGTTGAGCCAATGACTACTAGGCGTGCAGTCAACGCACGTGTTTTGGACAGGCATCCGTTACAGAGATAATTTGTAAGTAATTCTCTGTGAAACAGATTGCCCAAATGGCTGCTGTATAATATTATCATGCATCTCTAGGTCTTCTTTCTTCTATGTTTTTATATTATCTAATCAACTGAGTATCCGAAACAAAGGCATGCAATTAATGAAATGTACTGCACCAATAGCTGAGAAACTGTCTCTGTTGTAACTCATCAATATTGGTTTAGAAAGGATAAGTTTGATGTTATTTTAGGTAGCGGTAAGAGGACAGTTAATACCCAGTTATTTACCACCTAATGCCACCAAATAACAAAAAGAAATCAGAAAAGGTTAAAGTGTTTTATTTACTGGATCAACAACGATAAACTGGCTAGCGAAGAATAACAAGTTTCTAAAGGTAGTGCAAGCATTGATCCTCTCTCACCAGCATATCTCATAAACAACCCCAGCTTGATAAGTAGCTTACGAATAGCAATTTAGGCTTTGACAGCCTTTACTTCCGGCCAATCACCCACGTTCACAATACAATCCATCCGATCATTATATTGCAGATGATTACAGGCCCATTAAATAGATCCTAGCTAAGAACAAAAGCCCTATTTGAGCTAGAATCGTTTCAAAGTATTTCGCGTAGGTTATGGAGACAGCCGATTCATTTACATTATAATTGTGACGAGCTTAATATCACGGCCAGAACTTCATTATATCGACAATACGTGCACATTTTCCCAATTTTAAATCAATTCCTATCAAGGCGAGAAAGGTTATTTGGACCACAAAATTTCATTTCGTTACAAAAAATACCGGATATGATTCCGCCCGAATCTCGTCTCTGGTTTCAAAATACGATAAGACAATTTGGTGAACGGAAGACTTTAGTTGGTTATGAGAAACAAATCAGAAGAATTTTCCTCATAAAATACGATCATTTATCTTAACTCGAGATTTACTTCAATGAACACGCTGTGTCAAATATTAACGATTTATCAAACACTGTCAGGAATTAATGAATAATTTAGTGCCAATGTCTGTTGTATGTCCGCTATATAACACCTCCGCCCTGGTTGGTAACAATCACAATTGTATTCCAGCGATTCATGTGTCCTGACAATGGTAACACTCGTGGCACCACCAATAATGGAAAGGTTTATATTATACTGGTATTTGTGGAAGAAAACAATATATCGCTACTAGACATCTATCCCATACAATTCAATGTATTGAACAGTTAGGTCACTCTGCACCAGAAGCCAACCAACTCAAAATAATAATATTCAAAACGTCGTGTGCTATATAGATACTGTTAAAGAAGCATTGATCGCTGATCCAGACCCCCCCCCCCCCAAAAAAAAGGAAACAATATAAACGTGGTAAAATGAGTTGTAGTGTTATTATTGTTTTCAGTGTAGTTTTAGCCATTACTTACTATTTACTATAAGTTATAAGGTCGTCACCAGCATATCGCCAATGTTATAGTTACTAATGCCAACTATCATTGGGCATCTATGCAAGTAAAGCCTAGTCGCTATTTCATACTAAACTTGTATAGTTTAGTGGTGAGGGGTGTCGTGAGCGTGGTAGAACATGTTAACCTTATCTGGAACACATCGTACTAACTTGTATTCATGTCTACCCCAATGTTTACTTACTTAGGTAATACTGGAAACAACTCGGGTCAATGACCTAAACCCCTTTTAAGATTTTAGAAAACCACCATTATCGAATATGACTATCAATAACAATTGGTTCCACATGCAAGTCTTAAAGTGACTGCTTAAGTAGATATTTTAGTTACGGTAGGTTGCAAAGCAAGATTATGCATCGTTCATTATTTATAAAACGGCCATAAAGGACGGCTTGGTTTCAAAGAAAGTTAAGGAAAATTAGAATAGTCTTTATAAAGTAATTTATTATTAATCTGTTCAAAATGCATTGGATAAATATCGCATCCCAAATAGCCTTTGATAGGCTCCCATTAATACACTAGATGAAGAACTATACTAGAAATAAAAAATTCATGGGTGCTGAAAAAAGAGCATTAATAGATATTGATTTTTCAGGATTATGCGTGGTTTTGTTCAGTAGGGACTAATTACTTTACAATGTTATTAAGCTTTATCCGGTCCCCAGAGCAGGAGATTTCTGATAATAAACGTAATTCGCTGAGTAAATAGTGGTTTGATTTGGCATGAACTAACATGATTAGTAGATGTAACAACTAAACCGAGGACGTTCACCCTGTCCATACTAATCAAACATGCATAATAACCTGTGAAACATTATTTCCAATTTGCCTAAAAATAGTCTTGATGTCCTATTTCTATAGAGGGCTTTGTCCCGAACGTCAAAATAGATTATTCTTGAAGACATTATCAGATACTTCATGACATCCACCCATGTTGTATTACTATATCATATATAATTTATCTTGTGTAGCAATGCAGGGAGAGGGGGGGGGGGTAACGTGCACTCGATACAAACTTGGTTATTTTGGGACTAACATACATGTATTGTTCACTTTTTTTTTCAAATAGCTTTCGCGTAGGGGTCTTAGAAAAGTGGGAAAACGGTGGACCCGGATAAAATCTACGCGTTAAGCATTCGGTCATACCTCCCCATGTTGCAATGAAAAGTTTCTTCTAAAAGGACGTTGGGGCGAAATATATAATAGAGAGAGAGAAATGAGGTTTATCGCCCACTTGACACAAACTAGGTCATTTCGGGACTAACATATGGTTTATTTTTAATTTAAATAATTCGCTTCCACATAGGGGGTCTTTAGCAGTGGGAGGAAACCGGAGTGCCCGGTGGAAACCCACGAGGTTGAGAAGGCCCCCTATCTCCATGCCACATACGCTCACATCCGGGACCGAAACCACAGCCGCAAGCCAGAGATGGCCGGTCAGCTAGAGGTCGAAGCGGAGCATTCTAGACCACTAGGCCATCCCACCCCCACCCCCGAAATGTGTAATAATTCTATCACAAAGTATTATATTATGTAAAATGAGTACGTGACCGAATAGTTTAACGCGTTTGAACTTGCATTGGGTTCGCTGTCGATCCCCATGCTTCTTTCCACTGCTAAAGACCTTTTCGCACAAGCGATATATTAAAATAAAAGTGTTTCATATGTTTGTCCCGAAAATATCTAGATTGGGTTCATTAGACATATAAATGTTTTTGCATTAATTACATGTAGTTAAATTTTCACAATATGGTTTACATCATGCGTTTCAACATTGAAGTGTAATTGGTGGGTAGATTAAGGAACCTCCGGGACAGAATTTACATTTATTTTCTATCAAGCAGTTTCCCTTATTTCTGTGTATGGCATTGTTCTGAATGTTAAAATAGATCGCTTTTAAAGGCATTCACATATACTTATTATTGTTTTAAATTTCTGTCTTCTCCATATGCATATGAATCGTTGTCTAATGTGTGTACTGTGTCATTCTGCCCTGTGTGACTATTGAGTGATAAATTATAAATATTGACAATAGATATGATAGTAAATGATTTGTTGCATCTATATGGCTCCATATATGTCATCGTTAACAGACACAAAAAAACCAATGTTATAATGAGTTATGAAAATACATCACGTGAGATGATTGTTGAGTTTAAAGAGGGGATGTGGCGAAAACCACAGTTTGTCAATCTAACTATCCTTCTCGAGTGATGACTAGACTCAGGGGTGTGATTTCGACCTCAAAAGATCCCTATGTTTCCTCGCATTGTTAAAAAACGCTTTTGGATTGTATTTTATTTTAAGAATAGAAACTGTATTGAAATCATTATTACGTCGATATTATTAAAATAGCGAGCTTTAATACACAACAAAGAGGGTGGGAGTCAAAATTGCCCAGAAAAGATCCTAAAATCACTATCAATTATCCTGTAAAAATATGTAATATAGTATTTATATTTTCTTTGGCGGTAGATTTGTGTATGTGTCAAGGTCATGTCAGAATGAATTTAACTCCATTAATTAAACATGCATTTAGGCCTGAAATGTTTTCTAAAGTATTAATTAGACATTATTTAACTGATCCAGGCCTTAATCAATTCTCGATGGCATCAGATTTCTCCGATATTAAATAGATAAGGACAGTTCAGCGAGACTTTGATTTAATCAAATATGGAGGCCCGAGACTCAGCTTCGATCAACCAGTACGGTTGTTGAAATTATTGCAATATAGTAATTTGAATGAAATTTTCAAATTATTCATTTTACATTTTCTACGCTATTATAGCAGGAACGGCTGGTTATTTATCTAAATCTTAAATAATGCATCTTTAATCATATCTCTGTTTAAAATGTTTTAATTTCCATTTCGATTTTATGCCGAAATGGATCTTTATTTACCCTCCGTTATATGACCAAATGACAAATATGAAAACATTACTGGCAGACGAAATTGAACTGATACATTGACTGTAGCTATGAAATTATAACTAATTACTCCGTTGGAACTGTCAAATCCCCTGTCCTATAGAGACAAACACGAATTAATGGATGTAAGAAGACACATAATGTATGTACCTCACTGAGCATCATTATTTGATAGACATTTCTTGAGCGAATCCGAAGTTTTCTCCAGGAACTGGTCCTCATGCACTGCTCACCCTGTTCTTTGGAGCGACATCCGTCAATAAAGAAACACAAGACCACATCGACATGAAAGTGGACATTTGCGTATCGATGGACAATTCCATAACCAGTTCCTGATCCAAAGTACGGACGTACAACTTTTGTCTCACGCTCGAAAAACTAAACAGAACCATATAGTCAAACGCAGGCTTGCTAGATATATGGTAAGAGAGTAGTGTTTAAAAGCAAATCCGTGTTCCAGATCTATATGTAATCACCTGGGGCATGCTTGTATAACCTTGTTGACTGATATCAATAGTACTTGCGATTTGTATAATGCCATGGCCTTGACTAAATGACTTTTAGAACTCTATACTCTCCTATGATAGAATTAATAATGAAGATTCCCATTTGTTACACACCATCCTTGTCAAAGTTCTATCAACAAAAAGAAACGACCTTGGTGATTCTAATTTAAGAATAATCCCATTAATTTATTATGAGTTCCTGACGATCACCTTATTTTAAAGCTTTGAAATTTTAATCAAGGAAATCCTCGGGGTAATGACCTTATGGGCATATTAAAATACCCGCCTCAATGCTTTAGAAGCAGGAATCAGAGAGGTTGAGAGAGGTTAATGGTACTCGTTAGATTTGGACAACCCTAATTGAACCGAGAGATAAACAGTGCCCATAAATGACAAATAAGAGGCTCGAACACAATAAGGACCAATTAATAACGTGCCATCTTCGTATAACAATTTGTCGACTATTAAACGAAGTATTGCGATGAGTTCCTTTTAATTATACCCTGTCAGCGGTCATCCGTATCGGCAAAGTATAATAATAACAATCTAATCTGAAATTTATGATAAAAAGACCATATGTTCTCTAGACTACCCCGTACTGACTAAGCATTGTATCTGGTGTCCTATTGATTATTCATTCATTAGAGAGAAATGGGGTTTAATGTCCACTCGACACAAACTAGGTCATTTCGTGACGTAACATATGGTTTAATTTGCTTTCAATAATTCGCTTGCACACAGTGGGAGAAAACCCATGAGGTTCGAAGGTGACCCCACTCCTAGTCACATACAACCGCGAATTCGAAACCACACCAGTTGACTCAATGACAGCTTTATGATACAACGCGCTCGCACAGGTGCTAACCATTCGGCCACCCTCCCCCTTATTCATTCGTTGTATACTATCTTACACAAACATAGGAGTTGGTGTTAGATCATGGCCCTCCCCCTTATTCATTCGTTGTAGGGATAAAAACCACAGCTGCGAGTCAGAGGTAACCGGCCAGCTAGAGGTCGAAGCACGACACTCTAGACCACTAGGCCATCCCACCCCACCCCCAAAATAAAGATTTTAGACCATCGAAAGTATAAAAAACGAAATAAAGATGTGTATTTAATTCAGATATCTTACACAAATATGAGTCGGTGTTAGATCATGACGCGCCACGCTGGGTCACTTAGTTACTGGAACATCTACCATTATGAGTTCGCTCCCGTCGACTCATTGTTTTCTGAGAAGTGCCCTGCAGCTTTGTGTGTATATAAGAGAAGAGAACTCTCTCGTGCATCAAAAAAACATATCTATGGACGACAATAAATCTCGAAGTCATATAATTGGAATCATACATTTCACCCCAATTATGGCGTGTGCCAGCAGACTCCCTAAGTAAGTATTTAAACAAAATGATTAATATCCCCATAGAAAAGGCGGAATTTCCCTTGAGCGTGTTTTACCAACGCTGCAGAATGAAAACGCGTACACCTTATTACAAAGCATGTTTTATATGTTACGCGTTTTATAACGATATCTGGCCATCTTGATAAGAATAAAATGACACGTTTTAAAGCGTGATAACAAACTCTAACTCATTAAATGGTTGTCATTTTGGAAAGGGCAAAGTTTCTTTATTATTTGCCAATATTCGACTTGTCCAAAACTGGATGTTTTCAGTTTAGACCGGATGATTTATAGTGAAAGGTTCGATAAATACTAAATTACAGCAGAGTGGTGGTGAAGGGTTAGAGCACTAGTTGAATGAAATGAAATGGATTGAACGTCCTACTGTCCTGCCCCGACTGTTCTAATGCATAAGCGCCGTATAGTGTGCTAGGGGGGAAATTTTGCCTGAACAACGGCGCTCAGTATACTGTTATATCAAATTCCAACTGTTAAGGGGCATTTTACGTGCACGCAAATGTCTACACGCTACTTCGTTTTTCGTTCAATCTGAACGACTAGATAGCAGTCCTTGTCACCCTTCCTTCCAGCACCATCGAAAAGGGGCAATTCTGATGAACTTTTTCAGTCAAAACTGGGATCGACCTCGCAACCTCCAGACTGTCAAGTCCGCGTCTTACTCACTTAAACACCGTGGTTGAATGAACGGTTGAAATTAATAATAATCATTAGTGAGGGAGCGTGTCTTAAGACCCAAATCTTTGGGCCTAAACAATATTAACACGCCATGTATTCACATGACAAGTTCATGATCAACTCCCTAGTACATCGAATGGTTGTGCTTTACAACTCATTGGTACACGGTCGCCATTTAATAGTTTTTTTTAGGTGTATATCCAAGACGTTTTACATTATCGTAACAACGGTAGTAATGAAAATCGAGAGTATTCTATTCTTCAAAAAGTCGTGACATAAATCTTACTGAACATCAGTTAATGTGACTAATATCAGCTGGATATTAAACCCCAATACTCTCTAATTCAAAGTTTATAGACAGTATATATTGCCGTATAATGGTGCACAGGTATTAAGTATCCTAACGACGAAGTGTAGTCTTTATCAAGAACGCATTCAGTATAGTCTTGGATTGCATTACATAAGGGAACATTACAGTAGAAAAACAGTGGCCTTAGGCTTCCAAGGTATGACGTCGTTGAACGGCTACAGACTCATCATTCGTTTATGTATAGGCCCTGGTCGCTAGGGGTGGGAGTATATAAAAAAAAAACCCATAGTTTAAACCTATGACGTTTTTCGTCGCAGTCTTGGGTACACAGAAGGCATGGTAAAGGTCAATATAACCGTAAATAAATTACCTTAGGCAGATTTATTATATTGATATCATCTAAAGACCAAGTGTGAAGTATACGTAGTGTTCAGTGCTGTCATACCCATGTACTAATTATTATAAGACAATGAATGGTCTAACACCCGTTTTATAAAAGATTTTTTAAAGTCGGCTGTCAAAATACAGACTGCCACAGAGTTGTGTTTTTTTAAGTACGAAACGGAGTGAGTTAGCTTGACTTGTGCAAAATGTTTACCCCGGTCCGTGATGCCCGTGTAATATTGCATGGTATTATTAATCGCCTAGATATATCCAGGAATAAAACGCGGAAAGCGAATAATACTTGATTGGTGAACTCAGTCCGCCACAACCTTTCTGCTTCAAAGGGGTAATACAATACGGTATCTTTAATGCTTAGGATATATACAAGAATAGAACTTGGAAAGCGAATATGACATGACAGATTTACTTTGCTCCTTATACTCATCTACCAACGACCCGTGATACTCACGTAATACAATACGGTCTCTTTAATTTCCTTGATATCTCCAGGAATAGAACTTAGAAAACACACATGGACATGACTTCACACCACCCGTTCATCCTATATGACATGTGTAGAGAAACAATAATATAATAATAAGTTTGCAATGTAAGTCAATATCTTTGATATGATAAGCTACGTTGCAACCCACTTCTTACGGGCCAATGGTATCGGATTTTAAGTTAAATGTTATCGGTTAAATATTTTGTACGCAAATTCTTTGAGATAAAAAGTCGCCTGAAACGTATTTTTTGTGTCTATTGGAAGCAATAATAATCATGTTGTATAACAGAATGGGCGTTCCCGTTGTAAAATCAACAGTGTGGTATGACAATTAGGTATCATCTTGCCAAAATGGTTAATTCTGTTGGAAACTCGACATTCCATAATTGGTGATATCCCTGCAAAATGGATAGTACATGTGTGATAGAATGGATGATGTCTCAGCAGAATGGTCAGTCCTGAGGTTAGAATTTGTAACATGTTGCCTAGCATTGGAATCATCACAGCAGAATGGCCAGTCATGTAGTCATTCGCGTGCCAGATTGATTGGTGGGCCGATACCAAAAATGGTAATGACCAAAAAGAAACTACTGTGCATCTTGCCCAGCTAGAGTCAATGTCTGATAAATGGACACTTAGGGTAAAATTCAGCAAGTAAATTGAGATTGTGTTAATAGCAATATTCTCCATGACGTTTGACTTAATTTAGTGTCTCAGTCGAATAGGATAACTTATTCCTTCCGTTGAAAACCATAAAAAATATAAAATATCGGACTGCTGAGTCGATATTGTAATAAAGCTGGTTTATTGGGGTAGAATGGAGGGCGAAGATAGACATCTAGCCTACTAAAAATAGTTCCTGTCTCACATCTGAAATTTAGGTGAACTCGTTACCCTTTCAACTTATTGATTTTGTTTCTGAGAAATAATGAAATGACCTAATCTAAAAGTAGACTAGCCGGCCCCCTTTGATGATAAGAGACTATAAAAGTCATGGTGTCGTCGCCATTCGAGGAATAGGCCACAGGGTGAAGGAAAGATAATAGCTGTAAACTTAACTATGTATTGATGTGTCTGAAGGGCTTGATGTAGTCACTACTACAAACAACGTCTATTCAATACGTCCAATCGATGTTCCTTTTATAGTATCTTCTGTCAATTTGTGGATTTATGTTTCCACCAATGACCAACATCTCCAAGAATCCGAGGAATTCTATAGCTGGCGTTTAGTAGGGCACGTGTCATCCTGGTCGGTAAATATCAGGAATTACAGAAGCTAAATAGCTTTCTCGCCGTTGGAGGGTCTGATTTAATCATTATGCGGTCGTGCTAAAGATTTCATTATTAACAAACCAATTTTGACACTGAATGAAAGATGCCAACACACACGATAGCAAACATTGTTTACGGTTATAAATAGCAATACCAATTCGTTGCAGCCCGAAGGTTATGAATAATACCTTTATACGCTGTGGTCTCACCACGATACCCCCCCTCCTCTCTCCCACGACTGATTTGTAACTTATTAAGGAGACCAAAGCACACCAAAATATATTGTGAACTTCTCACACATGGTCTTTCCGCTACCGTATGGCTATATTGTACAGACAGGTTGACTTTTTACACTATTGTGTAATACTTTATGGATGGGTTGACTTTTGACTTTATGGTGTTATGCTTTAGAGACGGTTAACTTTTGACTCTTTGGTGTAATACTTTACAGATGGGTTGACTTTTGACTCGTCGATGTAATACTTTATAGATGGGTTGACCTTTGACTGTATGGTGTAAATCCTTACAGACTGGTCACCTTTAGACACTATGGTGTAATATCCCAGCTTTACGGACGGGTTGCTTTTGAGCACTATGGTGTAATACTTTACAGATGGGTCGACTTTGTACTCTATTGTGTAATACCTTACGGATGGGTTAACCCTTATCTAATACTATGGTGTAATACCTTTGTGTTACGGACGGGTTACCGTTTGACACCATGGCTACGGATTGGTTAACTTTTGACTCTATGGAGTAATACTTAACAGACGGGTTATCTTTTCACACTATGTATAAGTACTCTAATTATACACACTAGTTAAATTTTCACAATATGGTGTCGCACACAAATTAATTAAATTTTCACTATACTATGTTATACACAAACATTACAGATCGGTTAACATTACACACTGAGGCGTAATACCCCAACTTTACAGACTAGCTAACTTTACGGATCACTGGACTGTTCAGCTATTGTGTAATATTGTAACACTGGTTAGCTTTTCATACTATGGTCTAATACCCCTATCATACAGACCGAGTAACTCACTTCAGGACTAGTTAACAACTTACAAACCACCTGTTTACCAGCACAGGACTGTAAATGGGATTAGGATGTAGATTAAATGGAAGTTTCAATAATTAAACCGTCAACTAAATAAATTATTCAAAGCTTGGTCGTTTCTACTCCTTCACAGTGCGTTTATTATGACATTTAAGTAATCGCATTAATTTGTCTAGTCGCACTAAACCTATTAGTTAACGGCGCTTTCATTAATAAGAAAAGACACAACCACATTCAATATGGAAATAACATTTATCGTGGACTATCAAATAGGATTGTTAGGCACGTGAAATCAAAAGATATGGTGATTTCTTGTTGAAGGGCCAGTGTGGGGTCGAAAGATTTCACCAGGAACGGCGCTTTCATTCTTAATAGAAGTGAAATGAAACGGAGTTTAAACGTCCTATTGTTCTGCATCCAACCTTGGCTAATGTAAGACTGGCATATACCATACAGTATGCTTTGACGGAAATTTTGCCCGGGCAGCGGCCTATTCTTATCGAATTCCAACTGCCAAGGGATCTTCAACGTGCACGCCAATGTGTACACGGGACCTCGATTTTTCGTGCCATCCGGACGACTAGAAACTGCCTATGTCAGACCCTCTGTTCTGCATCACTGACAAGTGGAAACCACACCGGAAGATTTTTAGTAGAAAATGCGGCCAATAAATTAACCAAAATACAGAAAGATAATGGTGAGCGATATGTATAGAGGGAGAGAGAGAGAGTGAAATGGGGTTTAACGTCTATTCGTCACAAACTAGTTCCTTACAGGACTAACATATGTTTTAATTTTATAGCAATAATTCGCTTGCGCTTAGTGGTCTTTAGAAGTGGGAGGAAAGGCGGCCCTACTCCTTGTCATGTACAACCGGGGATTCAAAACCACACCATTTGACTCAATGACAGGTTTTATAATACGTGGTAAAAGAGTAGTATATAATAGGTTATGGCACTGCAAAGTTGACCTGTTTCAAATGTGAAGGAAAATGTTGAAACTGATTTTGTTGGTGTTATTGCAGCACAATGACCAACACTAGTGCTGAATGTCATGCATTATATAAATGCTTCGGAAGTTTCGGTAGTGCTTTTACAATTTTACAGTCTTTATATTGTGGATGAAGATTATGTTTCTCGTGTTGGAGATTATAATGTGTTCTTATTCTATTGGTCACCAGGGTATTTGTTGTTCGTGACCTTCACCTGTAGTAACACTATATTGAGGAATTTCCGGAAGTCCATGTCCTACTATACGTTATTCGTATTAGGAGATTTATATGAAGTAGCAGACTACAATTCAAAGCTGATTCAATCAATATTACTGAACTTATTTATTATATTGATGAAAACCTGATAAAGCTAGCCGCTCTGCCAATATGCTACCAATTCTACTAAATATCGCCATCAAAACATCCAATTTCCTTAACGTTGTATTGGTCATCACTACTTCAATCCATATAATAATGACTACTTTTCCCATCTTTTACAACTATATAACGAGCGCGTAATAAGTGATTTTTGTTAACGATATCCTTTGTGAACGCGGACGTGGGTGATAGAAGATACTGCACTGCATATTTTTTTTTTTTTTTTTTTTTAAAAAAAATATGCGATATCCGGAATATAATCAGTGGAATGCGGGATTTATGACAACAAAAGTCGCATTAATGGAATATTACATGCATCCTGCAATGCACGTCTTCGTTGCAACATAAGATTTAATAAGTCGTTGTACAGTAAGACACCCCCCCCCCCAAAAAAAAAAAAAAAAAAAAAAATACAGCCCAGCATATTTGACATCATCTTCAGCCAGTTTACCATTACATGCATCTAAATGAAAGGGTGTGTGTGTGACGAATTTTATTATTCGTTCTACCTTTCTAACTCTATGCTGGACTTGCCTCCCATAACACCATAATTGAGCGAATCCACCTGGATGTGATTGTCATATATTTCCCGTAATAAAAGTAGTTCATTGACCCATTTATTGGTTAAAATTTCTAAAGATAAAACATGATAAACATAAACATGGTTTGGTGAACAATATTCCACACAATTTCAAGTTATTGTATTCATCATATATTATTAATATATTGTGTCAGATATAACAATGTGTATAGATTACATCTCAAACTAATTAAACATAATATACTGCCTTTCATATTTTACCTCAAGACAAATCAATGTATATTATATTAAAACATAGATACGGGAGTTAGGCATGGTTTTAACCCAACATAAAGAATGCGCTATGACGGTCATAATAGTCCCATGCATCCGTGTTCGGTGTCCTTAGAGGTGGTATGTTCTTAGCAGGTTAAAGCTGACAATTAAACGGAAATGCAACTGTTGGGACAAAATCTCGTAGTGCATTCGTAACCTTGAAAAACGACGTGGGTTAATCTAAAAATAATTGAAGTGTTTCAAGGCCGGTATTTCAGAAAGAACTAATTTTGCCCAGTAAATGACATTCGTAAGGCCTAGGTCCATTCACTCGAATTGTTGTTTATTCTTTGTTTATCTTTTTGTGAGTCTTCTCTGCATGTTTGTCTTATCAGTGTTGTTTGTATGTAGTCGGGTTCTCTTACATTTACAAATAGTTGAATGGGGTGATATTTAAAGAAACATTTCGTGCAAGACACGAAACTATATACATGGGCTATTTAGTGGGTAATCAAACGAGAGGGATAATCTAGAATATTTGTATGTTTGGGCATGCTCTCCTGATAATTAGTTTAAACAAACTATGCCGATTTGAGCATAGTCTCAAAAATAAGCGCCAAAATTTGGATGAATGGTGTAATTACCTTTTCTCAAAATTTCAGTTCAAAATATGGTGTCGTTTAGTGAACGGTCAAAACCGTTTAAACGAACCCATAGCCCTTTTAGTTTCTGGGTTATTCTTTCGTTGGTTAAGCTGATAATCGATCGCCGATCATTTGGAGGTCTACACAGTGAATTGTCCAAACTGTAATTGATTAAAAAAGGGTAAAAAGAGACTTTTAAGGCCTTTTACCACATAATCAAACAGTTTTATTCCCCAAGTTAAAATCGAGCCAGAAATTATTCACTTCCAAGACATAATCTTTTAATTTGTATAAACATGAGTTGGTGTGTGACTCATTGTTGGTGGGTGTTCTTCAATGGGGTGGCGTACGGGGTATTGGGGGCTTCACTACATCTGTAGTTGTCCTATTTCACAGGTTTCCAATATGTGTTGGTGTGCGGTGGAAAGGGTTGCCTGGTGGATTGCGGTGGGTGACTTGGGGTAGGGATTGCGCTGAACTAAAAATCTGTAGTTAGATTTAACCGGTACATGCAGTTATATTTCACATATTTCCTATAATTAACAGATCAATAACTGTCATGGCGTGAATGTCTACTAAGTCTAAATGATTGAAATGTAAAATAATCAAACTGCAATTAGTGAGATTCTCGTGACTAAACTGGCGAGAATAAATCGTTAATGTCATCAAGTTTACAAATATAAGAAAATTGAGGGAAATCTGTCTTGACATCGATTCGATTTATCTCCCTAATTGTAGTTGAATGATTAATCGTGTGCATTGAAAATAATCAGTTCACTAATTGATCGAGGACTTGAAATATGATTGGATAATTAAAGTGTTTCATATCAAATGGCGGCCAATGAATAAACTTTGTTTGTTCTCTGGGCATTTATTGGATTTTTCGTCTTGGTTATTTGTAAGCTGTCAGTTTTGATAGTAAAGGATTAGTTAGTCTATATACATTATATTGTTAGTTTACACTGGATGTTATTGACTATACGACTTGCAGACACTCACTGTTCTTTTAGGATTACCGTTATTACTCATAATTAATCGCTTTTGTTTGGTATTTATGAAATCATAAATCATTGTGTCAAAATAATCATAGATGTATTTGACAAGGGTCTTGTCTGCGATATTACCATTGGAGGAAGCCGGCTTTGGGGTAAAGAGGTTGTTGCCTCCAAAAACGTCCACAGAGATGTTATATTTTGTGCATAAAATCAGACATTTTAAACAACCCCGCTAATCATAGAATCATTTCCTCCTTACCCAAATTATGGATATCCCATATTGGTGTTAGCTAATTTTTCTCTCCTGGTATCATTGGTTAGTTTGACGAATTGTTGGAAAGATATCATTTTACTAATTCCAAACATAAAACGAGCGGACCTTTTGGTACCATTCGCAAGATTCTTGGCCCATGTAGTACCATTTTGTAAACACTTACTGGAATATTTGTACTTCCAAATGATTTCAGGATTTTCTACCCATTACCATTTCGTAAGCAGATGCGGAACTTTACATACATTTCAAACGGCTAGTGGACCACACACAATCATTACCAGGAAAGTGTGATGTTGGTTATTTCATCGTTAATTTCGTGTCTGGACCCTACCACTCACCACCCGATACCATAACTGAACCCAAACGGCGCATTTAAAAACCAATGCCTTTGAGTAAACTGTCCACTCGCCTAGCAGGTTTACGCAACCTGTATTGCCATTTATGATAGTCAAGTCACTTTTTCCGAACTTGGGATGGAATGGTTAAGTAAACATCCACCACCCACCCGGAAACAACACGTTTATTTTGCGTTATTTAAAGTCGATATTAATCAAAATTGTTTGACTTACTAAAATGTTATCTCAATCAACTTGTGTAGATTTTTATAACAATTTATTAGGTTCAATACACTACTGTTTCAGTCTAACGAGCACCAACAACCGGTCCATTAAGACTTATTATTTTAACCAAATAATCGATTAACATGGGCCCCAAACTAACAATATCGTTAATTCTGTGGAAAAAAAAAACAACCCGTGAATGCTTTCATTTTGATGTTTTTTTTCAGCTGACCGAATTTCACACTATACCACCATTAATGTTATCAATGCAATACATGGACGTTACCGGAAGTTATTATCAGCTGCTTTATAGTGATTTCGTTGGACTTGAAATATGTTCGTAAATGATGATGAAGACTGACACAGGTGACAATTTCATCTTCAGAATGGAAATTAAGAGTTTTAAGCGTGCTCACAGCGATGTATACACACTAGTTATTGAATCAGTCGAGTCGTCAATCACTGTTAGTTACGCTGAAACAGGTTTTTATCATATTGGCTTGACTTCAGTCCGAGAACCATTTCTATCCAGGTCACAAATTGCTCGAGGATCCAAATTTAAATAGTTTAGATGTTGTTCGTGGCTGCCCTTTTGAAAAGCCCGATACAAGCGGACTGGTTTGCTTTTAGCTAGGTTGTTGAGACAACAAAAGCTGAGAGGAAAGTGCGGTATTCTTTATTCAATCGGATGTGGAGCACACGAGTTTATTGGGTGCTGTTTTAAAGCGTTATAACTTATTCCAGTCCAGCCCACGTCTAGTGGACATGTACGGAAATTGTTCAGTTTGTTGGCCGACGAATATTTTTATTATTACCTCAAGATCACTGAAGAGCGAGTTCTCTTGAATTGAGGAGGTATTTAGATGCATGACCTCATCAGTTTTGCTTTAAAACATATTTATTGCATTAACACCGGACTTACAGCCCCCGCCAAGTAATACCATGTTATTTACACAATTCTAAAAGAGTTTTTATGTACACGTCTTTGAAGCGACATAAAAATGCGTTTGAATTGGTTTGTTTCATGGTAAACAATGTAGATAAATATTATCATGTTATAATCAATGTTTACGTTGATTTGGGGATCACATGGCTAAATGGGTAAGACGCTGACTCGCTAGCCTGGAGGTCGGGTGTTCGATCCCTGCATTGGCATCCATATTTTCCTGCTTGGTTTTCCCCTTATCAATGATGCAGGCCGGGTGGTCTGACAAGGATAGCTGTCTAGGCGTTCGGATGGGACGAAAAACTGAGGTCCCGTGTACACACTGGCGTGCACGTAAAAGATACCTTGACAGTTGGAATTTGATATAAGAGTAGGCTGTAGCGCCGCTGTACGGGCAAAATTTCCCTCGTGGCTTATGCCCGTCTTTATTAGCCCGGGTTAGGAGCAGAACAGTAGGACGTTAAACCCCATTTCATTTAATTTTATGTTGATTTACAACATATACTACAATTATTTATACCGGCATCTTGACCGGGTAGTGGTAGAAAATTGTTAGTACACGTGGTGTCACTAAAATATGTAAATAACAGTTATAAAACAATTCAACTTTATTTGGGGGTACTGTAAAATCACCCTGTGCACAAAATCAATGTGTACCAGAAATTTTTCTTGTAAATTCTTTATTCTGAATTAATAGCACCCTTGTATATTTGAGGTACAGAGACTAACCTCCTCGGTCATGACGAATCTCCCCAACATATTGATGTTGTTGAAGTTAACAGTTTTGGGATTTGTGAATAATTTGAACCAATTTTATTGTATTGACAAAGCCTTGTATAATACGAAGTACGAGATCGTGCTATATAAACCAGGGACAGACCACTACGTCATCACACGCATCTTGAACGTGTAACGTCATATCAACGATCTAGGTAATGCAGTTAAACTTTTCTACAACGATTTGGAAAACGAACATACGTCATGCAGTTTTTACGTAAAAGAATCCTCTCTTCAAAGTAAGAGAAGGCCGTAATACCCCTATCCGGATGTATGACGTACCCCCCCCCCCCCCCGTCTTCATTAGGCCTATCGATGGAGTTGTTCCGTTAGCATTGGCACAGATCACGACGTTAACAAATACATCCTTAAATCCCCAATATCACTCTTGTTGTAACTGAATAATATGTCCCAATCTTCATTCTGGTCAACAAATCGTATTATTTAAGAATATTCGAATTAAATGATGATATAAATTTCATCTTAATACAACTATTTTAAAAAATTGGAAAAATTCAACCAATTGATTTGAAAAGTCTAACGTAAACCTTTTCAAATGTGACTTGGATTTTAAAATATTTTCAAACCCTCTGGACAAGTAAAATAGGTTGTAATTGATAATTTACACAACAGGTTGGACACTTAAACATCTAGTACTTAGAATAAGGGTATTATTTATTTTCTGGAGCTACCAAGCCAGCAAGAATGTTATTGTCCCTTTAATGTAGAAGGAAGTGTGCAAATCAAACAAATACATAAAAATGTCTTCGACATAAACAATTAAAATCAAAGTAATATCCCGAGTCCTTGAATCACAAAAGTATTTTTCCTATTTTATTGAGCCTTTCACGGCCGTTTTCAGATACTCAACAACTAATTTTCTTATTCCCTCAAGCCGTTTTGTTTGTGTCATCAATTATTCAGGAAAACGACCAGCGTCTGTAAGGTTGCAGGAAAGGGGAATACGCCCGCCAATTTTGTGACAAGATTATATGAATTATATCTGATGCCTATTATTTACGACATGGCTTGTATCTAGGAAATGTCTTAAAAGTGGCCATTCGACCTTTTCGCGTCGGAGAGCTGTATGTTCGTCTAATTATAAGGCTGTTTATCATAAAATTTATCGATGAGAAGAAGTTAATGTCGGTTATTCCTCATTCTATGGTGGCTTTGATGGACAAGTGACCAAAATACTGGTCAGCTAAGTTGACTGTAATAAGAGTTATGTTTGATGATGGCTGATGAACCATATCAGTTACAGACATCAAAGCTCGTGGCTCACGCTTTATTATTACCCTCAAAGATTAATTCATTTGCATATTTGTTTCGCTTGTGGTCAAAAGTGTTATCAGACTGCCTTGATTGAAACTGAAAGTATTAAATGTATTTTTTTTTATCTTTTAAATTATTTTATCAAGATATACAGTGTATTTAGAATTGGGAAAAGTAAGGGTCTAGTCGTTAGGAATACACAAACAGGATAGACCCATTAATTGTGTTCCGACGTACCAAAAGGGTCAGACACAACTGTTACCTATTGTATAGCTCGTCCCTTGCCCATTGTTTCAGAAACCGCAATTTAACCATCCTGCATAGTTGGTGACATTCGTAGGCTCCCGGAACCATTCACTCAAGTTTCAAAACCACGAAGTATTGGCCTTGCAGAGTAAATATCTATATGAGTACATATGCATTAAATTAGTACACCATGAAATACAGTATATATTTATATGTACATTACATTAATACTCCATAATATACAGTATATATTTGAATTAGTACACCATAATATACAGTATATATTTATATGTACGACATTACACTAGTACTCAATATACTGCAGTATATATTTCAATTAGTACACCATAATATGTATTTTAATTAGTGCACCATAATATACAGTATATTTAAATTTGTACACCACATTTATACAGTATATATTTTGATGTACCACATTTACATTAGTACACCGTATGTACCGTATATTTATATTAATACACCATATATTCAGCTCGTATTTATATTATTCACTTTGCATACAGTACATATTTATATTTGTACATAATAATGTCGAGTGCATATTAATATTAGACACCTTATGCACAGTAGATATTTATCTTATACAGTACAATTCAAGGCAGGGATTCAATGATTTAAACTCGAACATTCTCATCAAGGAGTACAGTAAATATATATTGATCGAATATTGTATTGCCGAGTTGACACCTTACACATTCTGGTGCAATGTAGTAAGAAGAAGCTCTGACATTACTTTCTGTATTTAGGTCCTGGAATAGAGACATCCATTTATTTTCAAATAATTTCAATAAAGGTTGTAACGTCTATAAAAAAATTGAAATCAATAGGAATCTATAATAACGTTACACATAGTTTTTCTTCCGAAAAACAAGTTATAAAACGACTAGTTATTTATTCCATGGATATAAATCCTTATTATACTTTCTTCCTTTTTATAGTATTTAGAATGGCTATACAGTTTTACGAGAGTAGACCGCCATCTTGAGAAGTAGTAAAAGATGGCGTTAATGTCTCTATCAGCGTCTTTAGTTTTTAAGGTCACTACCAATTTTCTTGCTGGCCGAGCGGGAATCAAAGACTATTGATTTTGCAACGAGACTCATCAAGACGGAGCCCATTGGATTGAGATTTGCGTCCTTATCATTATAGTCTGCTATAATGAGAGTAAAGTCAAAAATCGGCCAATTCAGGAATGACGGACCAATTAATTGTAACACCTTTAGACTAAATCGGAAGTCAGAACGTGTGATTTTAGGTTTTAAGGAAAATTAGCTTGAAATGCCTCCCCCTTACACTAAATAATTCAACATTTGTGGTGTCTAATCTTGATAGATAGTCGCAAAGAGTAGAATGAATGAAGTTTTTTTTCAAAAATTAACCATAATATATAGGTCATTGTAGATATCATTTGTGAAATGTCGGATAAACTTCATTAAATGCAATAAAAGGGACATTATTGAAGATCAAATACAGAGCTGGATATGCTGACAATTTCAGTCAAATTGTTTCACTTTGAACTGAGATGATGGAATTAAATTTTAGGCTTAGCCTCGATCATCATTACTAAAGTCGGTACGATAAAAAATATAGTCTCAATTATCCAAATTTGGATTAATTCATTAACAGGCGTTGACAAGCAAATAGGATTCAAATCCAGTGAAAATCCGATATATAAGATGCCATCGAAAATTGGGTAAGGACTTTTCATGTTAATAAATGTCTAATTTATAGTTTTTATGTATATATAAATTTCAGACCCAAAGAACTGCAATAGGCAGATTTATCGCTTGCATAATGTATGTTTAATCTAAATGTAATAATGAAAAACAACAAGAAAAAGACATCATGGGCACTAACAGTTGTTTTTTTTTTAAATTGTCGTGGAAATACCATCTGTCTAGAAATATGTATGAGTAATACCATATTATACTGCGCGCTGTAGACGTTAAATCGTAATCTGTCATTAATGTGTGAATTACGTGACCATAAGTAGAAGCACAGGGCGTCTCCTACTACATATGAACACATCGAATTATTGAATAAATTGATTATATGTCAGTTGTATGGGTTGTAGATATTTTCATGCACTGACATCTGCCTTCTCTTTAGATACTAACTGTAACCCTCACAGGCCTGACACCGATTATGGTTTCCATGTAAAATATGCTTGGGTCATTTTGCTGGTCCTGCTCGTGTAAGTACACAAGAACTAGGTAATATTATTATATATATACTTGTCAATTAAATCAATAACGTCATATTATAAGAATGCCAACGTTCAAACTATAGATTCATGTTAATAATAAACTGTAAAGCAGCTGTATAAGTTAGTCACCTCAAGAATGTCAAATAAGTGCATATGGGTTACACCGATCTGTTTGTCCCGTAATGACCTGGTGTCGAATGGACATCTTACCCCCACTCCATCCCTTTCTGCGAGGTAATTACAAAAATATTTTTTAAATATCTGATGCTCTTAGAAAAATCAAATGTCCAAATCTAAATTTATATGAACTACCTGATCGATACCTTTAGATGAATGGGTAGTTTACGATTCGCTCGTTCTTTTCAATTAAAAGGTTGTGCACGATGAGTGTTAAGAGCTTGTTAATTTGCTTTAAGTTGGATCGTGTCTCAGTGGAGAGTTTAAAAGCTCCACTACTTGATACGTTTATAGGAATGACACCCATACAAGATCACAAGACTGGTTAGCTTCTTACGTCGGAGTTAATTTAATTTGGTTTCTGGCTAAAGACACACACAGCCACCTTCAGTAACAATTTTCCTCGCCATTGTCAAATTTGTCAGATGTGGAGGCAATGCAATAAAAATGTAAATTATTCGTCGAAGAGCATGTGTCAACAATCTTTCCAATTTGCTTCATAGAAGTCTCTCGTGAGAATACAAGATAAATTTTCGATCCAGGGAGATTTTTTTTGTCAGTCAGGAGAAAGATTCAAACACACCGCTTGACTATCTCAGAAGATTAATGCGCTTCGAAGCGTTCAATATCAAACGGAAAACTGTTATAAAACCGCTACAAATCAATTGATGGGGCTTTATCAACCTTAAATGTTTCCTCTAAATGGAAGCGTGTGGCAAATGAAAACCTATGGTGGTAATGTGAACACCTAATTGATGTAGCCGTGGATATTTTTTTTAATCAAATGTTTCTCTATTATAAATGTCAGAGTTAAAATGGTACAGTAATTTGTGAACTGGAATCGACTAATCCGTCATGTAATTGCATGTACATTTGTTGTGTAATAAACAGCTAAATCCGCTTTGTGTAGGACTTTCTTTAGGCCTTAAATGCTATATTAATTAGACATTAATTAACGTACCAAGACCCTTTAAATGGCCTCGTCTCTGTCACACTTCGTTCATGGGAAACATTAACTTGGGGTATACATAATACGTTTATAATCAATAACCACATTTTATAATTTAGCAAAATTGGTCATCGCATGTATAATTGTAAATCTGATGTAGGGGCTAACGCTGATAGAACACATCAGTAAATGAAATGGGTTGAACGCCTAACTGTACATGTTATATATGGCTGCACTGTCATGTGGAGTTGGACACCACGATAACTAAGGCATGGAAATGGTACAGAATGCTTTGCATAATATTATTTGCGGTCCTAGCAAGTGACAAACTATAGTTGTTCTTCGGATGGGAACCGAACACTGGGCCCCTCTATACAATGATGTGCACGCAAACGAATCCTTGACAGATGGGACTCGATATAAAGTAAGTCTGTAGTGCCACCGTATGGCGTAAGCAGGACGTTAAGCCCCATTTCCTTTCATTTCACAATATTTGTTAATCAGTGTCCAATATTTCTTAGCATTAAGAATACCAATAATTATGGAATATAAATGATGTCTGAAATCACTTCTTCTCTGTCGAGGATGGAGGTGTTGAGTTAAAAGTTAACATCGACCACTGCGAATTCCAACTGGATTCTCCATAGACATAATTATCTTGAACGTTCAGATCCTGCTCTGTCAAACGTAGACATGTACAGATAAAAGCTTTCATGTTAATTGATTCTAGAGTTAGGCTTTATTTCTACTGACACTATTGTGTCTGCCCCTGTCAACATCAACTTTCAAATTGAACATTTAATCCTCCCGGGTGAATTGCTTGATATTGACGAAGCGTTTGATTTTCAGGTATAGTCAGTTTTTGTTATTATTACTGTACGATATTGTCCATAGAAACTCGTTTAAATATTGATTATCAGGTCTTGGTAGATGACATTATGCTCAGACTGAAGTTGTATATAAATATATTATATTTACGTAAACTATTGTTTGGATGACACCACAAGTCACTTTCATGTCAATTTTAATAATTCTTTACAATACTATCCATAGAAACTGGTTTACCTATTGATTATGAAGTCCCGGTACACGGCATTAAGATGTTATCCCTGCTGAAGTTGCATTTGCGAACTATAATCTTTTTGAACGTTGATGACTGCATAAGTCGAATGTCAACGAAAATTACATTCGCACGTGTTCTAAGTGCAGTTCTCCAAATGTGTTATGTCAGTTGTCTACCCTAGTCCATTGCATTCGACAATATATAATGTACCTTTGCTCCCACCCCCACAATTTCTATTAGAGCCTTTGTTTTAATTTTGTAGGGAGGATTTATTGAATTAATTTGTTTTCGTCCAGACTAATAAATCTTGTGAACACGAAACAGACCTCAAACACACACCAAACAAAATGGCGGTTCCAAAAATCCATGGAGTACGTTGGATTGTTGGCTTTTAAAACTTGTAAACGCAGTGTAATATATAATTCCATCTTGATGAGATTGTTTTGAAAAAATGTTCAGGAAGATTTGGTAGTTTTAAAGCTAATACCGTCGAATTCGATGCTCAAGGGGTTAAAGTCGGGTCTCTATTTAATCGTGACACTGGTTTATCTTTAATATACAATATTTAATAATTGTCAGGACCAGATATGCACCATGATTTGTATTAATGATTTATCAGGTGTCTCAAGAGATTTATAGAAGTGTGCTAATCCGTAACATAATTATAAAGAAAGCCAGAGAATCAAAGCTGCATTTGAATTTGACGCAAACAAAAATATCATGAATAGGTGTCATTCATGTCTGTAATCTTTCTCTCTCTTTCTTATTTATATGCCTGATTTTATGTTAAATTTGAATAATGTGTTGTTGATGGAGAAATATTCATAGAATTTTAAAATATATACAAACATGATCGCGTTAAGGGAATACATCCGAAGCCTTTCTTCAAATAACGTGTTCAAACGAGATTAAATATCCGCAACATATAATACAAGGCGCTATGTAATGATATTTCCTTTAGATCAAAGGCTGGTGGGCTGCTGATCCTGGACTGGCATTTATTTAGAGACTGAACTTGCACAACATTTTAATTTACAGTGCCTTACAAAGCCCTCAAATGAAACAAAAAATGGGGTTGAAATCCCACTTTTGTTGAACCAATCCGGATTATAAAGATATGTAAACAGCATGCAGTGTGCTGAGAGGGATATTTTGCCCGGACAACTACATTTCCGAATACCCTTAATCAAATTACAACTTTTAGGGTATCTTGCATACGTAACCTCAGCTGTTCGTCCCTTCTGAACCACTAGGGTCTGCTCCTTGCGAGGCCCATTAACCTACACCACTGCCAATCCCAAGGAACGTTCTCGGCATACACTGGGATCAAACCCGGTACCTCCTTCCGAGTGATCAAGCGTTTTAACCACCGCGGCAACCGCACCCTCGTCGATCAGCTGTTGGATATATGCAGTTTACACTAATAACACTAGTAAAACTGTACATCCAAGGATTATTATAATGTGCTGTATGATCAAGATGAAAGTATTCCGATTTTCTCAAAATAAAATGTTGCTGATCATATTCAATATAAACACTAAATGAATATTTTATTTTATAACAAGATTTAAAGGGCGTGGTGCTGTTTTATTCGGAATCTTTAATGGGTCTAAATGCACATATTAGTGTATAAGGAATCTATATAAAGTGATTTATATTCAATTATTAAAATAGTTATTGTAATTTTCAATCAGTTAGGTTCGGCGAAATACATGATCAGCCAATTGAGTGATACTCGTTTACGCCTGAACGTATTTGTTATTTTTTTTTAAAAAAAAAAATATCGTTTTGTGAATCAGTCATTACTTATTACTTCCGCGTTGTCGTGTAGGATATATTTTTGTTGATTACAATGGCACATAAGCCGAAAGGTACACGACTCGGATACTGATTTAAAATGTCCACTGTGTATTAAATCCTACAATAAACAGATGACAATTATATTTTATTATACTTGGACATTTATCTTTATATAAAACACCTAGCTATTAAATTGATCACCACTCTACTTAAACTTGGAAGAAAATTCTCATTATCAATCTATGTCACGGTATTAAGAACACTAAGTCAAAGTGATCGAGTCCCAAAGCGTCAGTTATTGAAATGGATTATCTTTGCTAAAACTAAGGGTCTGTTTACATAGAGTTCCCTATTTAAGTTTGATTGATAAGGGGAATGGGTTGAACTTTTCTATGGAATCCCGGTTGAAAGGATCAACTTGTATTTCAATAATTAGTTCAAGACTTAAAACGGTTCGATGTGTGCGCATTATCCATTTACTATGGCCCTTGGCCATATAAACTATTTGATGGGTTAGCCATTTCATATTAAAAAAAACAGGAGTAGCCCCTCAATTTTTTCATTCTGTTTTTAAAATTTTTTAAACATAAAAATATCAAATTTCTTATGGACATTCCTGGCAGAATTCGGTTAATTTAATGTGGCTGTCATGGGCCGCCATACTGAATACAAAGCAATTCCGACCAAGATTTTAAACCAAAACAAGTAAAGTTTACAAAAGAATGTCTTGTTCCAAACAACCGGGTTGATACAGAATATTTCCGAGCAATGTTAACAAATGAATACCGTGTTGTGAAGATTCGGGTTAATTCAATATGTTATTTGCACTTAATCGCACTTCGATTTTACAGTTTTACTGCACGCGTAATTGACACAGTGGCAATTGTGAGTCTACTGTTTTCTAATCTCATCCACCATTATCTACTTTGATAACAGTCTATTCTGACAGTGACAATAAGGCCACTCTTCAAGCAATATCAGTATTCTTAATATCACTTGACACCCAAAAGAAATGTTCGACCTATGCAGTTCTCTTGTGTATTTCTTCAAATTGATTGATGTGGGGCTCATTCCTTTAATTTACTGTTAGTTTTCCCAATACACAGGGCATGGTAATGCAATAAACCACAGTGTGATGTTTTGACCTTTAGTCGGCCATATTGAAGGGTGACACAGGGGCGAAGTGGGGTCAAGTAGGAAATGCAATAAGAACCAATCTCATTTGGAATAAATGACACAGTTGGTTCCGGGAAATACCATGATTCTTCGCAGATATTTGTTTTTCGTATTCACCTCCTTCACTGTTATGGAAGTAATAGAAGAATTAATCGCCTTGGAGTTATCGTTCAAGGTTTCTACATGATTTCCCTATCAATATAACACACTTCAAAGACTGAAGCTAACATCCTTAAATAATGTCTTTGTTTTTGTTATTCATTCATGAAACATAAAGGAAGGGGAAATCAGATAACCGAGAAACTTTTATCGAAAAAGAGGACATTAAAGAATGTATTTTATATGGTAGACAAAATCAGAGTTAAATCCACGTTACAATGTCGATAAACACTTCCTGTTTCGCATTTAGAGGGGTGCACAGGAAGTGTTTATCGACATTGTAACATGCTTTTTCAGGATTTTAATAGACATTACTAAAAAAGAAGGGGGTTATTGCCCAATAGACAGTGTCTTATTGACCAATCAAAACGCTGGGTTTACCCTGAAGCATGTTACAATGTTCTTTAACAGTCTTTCCCCATGGTAATCAGAAGACCATTATACAATTACTCGAATTGATATGGGGTTTAACGTTACTTTTCTGCATCAATGTATATATATATAGCCATAGTTTGCCTCAACTATTTTTACTCTTAGTTCAAATTTCAAGGAATCTTTAACGTGCTACTAATAGTATATTATGGACATCGGTTATCACTTGAACGACCTGCCAGTTTGCCTCAACCTAATTTTACTCTTAGTTCAAATTTCAAGGAATCTTTAACGTGCTACTAATAGTATATTATGGACATCGGTTATCACTTGAACGACCTGTCATATTGCCTCATCAGACTGGACATTCTCCTAAGACCCTGTAACCATAGTATAAGGCGATTCCTTATAGGCTTATATGTGAATGTCTACAAGAAAATGGATGCCAAACCCAAAGGACCACAGACGATATCAAACTGAATTATGGGTGTCAACCAATAGCAAATTTTATGCAAGCCAACACATGAAAAGTAATTATTTCCATTCATTTTTGCCTGACAGGTTTGCTTTATTGCTAACAAAACTAAAAAAAAAAAACAACATTTGTGGCTGCTTTGACGAATCTCTCGTGGATTTAATTTGAGAACTCAATAACCCTTGCAATTTGCCTACCGCAAAAATGAAACAATTCAGAACACGCAAACCAGATAGCGTTTAATCTTATACATGTACCGTAGATGCATTCATATCTTTATGAGGAACACCAGTTGTTTAAAACATAGTGAATATGAAAACATGTTAGTGTAACGGACATCGATTTAAAATGGATGTACTTTTTTTGAGGGACATGGAATATTCATATTGAAAATATACACTCCTTTATTATAGAGACTTGCACATCTACAAAATGGATAATTGACACTGAAAAAAACAAAAAACATTTAGCATCACAGGCAATATAGCCATTTTGAAAGTGAATAGATTGGTTGATTGAAAATAGTTGCGCATAGTTACCCTGTATCCTTTTTTTTTTTTTAAAAAAACAAATAATTGCACCACCGTACCAAATTTCATTTCGTTTCCGTGTGATGCGTACCATATTTGGATTTTAAGATATTCCGTACAATTGATACCGGATATCTGTTTTGAAAATGGTTTCAATTCCGTATGATGGATACCGGATGTCGATTTAAAAATAGTTGTACGACTACGATGACTTCGCAAACCTTTCCATGTTAAGAATGGTTTCGTTATTTTGCTACAGGTATCAATTTAAGAAATAGTTGCATTTGGATACCCGAAACCTATTTTAAAAATGACTTCACTTCTGTACAATGGATGTTGGATATTCATATCAATAATATTTACTCTCTTCACAGCAAAATCCCATTTCCATTTCCCGAACACGTTGTTTCCGAGTGCGGCCCCTCCTGCTGATCTGGTGTCGGACTATATGTCTACATCTAATTACTCTATCAATATTTGAAACGAATCCAATTATCACGATATGGTTTTTAATGGCTGTACTCCACGTGGTTATTAGCATAGTTATATAAATCGTTGTAGTAACGGATATTACGCAAGCAAGAAGGATTTATTGTTGATATTTGTGCTTAGTATGTCAGTCTGTGTCAATCTTAAACGCCATTGTTTTCGGCCCAAACGGATATAAATGTCTTTGGATCGAAAATAATAATAATATATAGAGTGGGGCGGTGAAGTGGGGAGTGTGAGTTGGTTGACGGGTATTTGATCACGAGGATGTGTATTCAAGATAATGGGATTTCTGGTAACTTCGAGATCGGAGTAAGAGAACCTTTAAAATTGAAGCGCATTCAAAATTTGACTTATTGGGCTGGGTATCGTCATCCAATACTTAGAAAATCAAGATCGCCATTTTTTCGCGACGGTAGACAAACTAGTCATCGATCTTTGAAGTAATTTACCAACTTTATATTATAAAGTCTTGTTCACTTTTCAGTTCACAATATATTTTTTAATTCCTGACGGAACTTAACCATTTTGAACTGATGTTCATGTCACAGCTTCACCTATCACAATATTGTCGTTTTGCAAGGGATTCAAAATCCCTCAAATGATAGAAATTGTGTTTACCCGTCACAGATTCAGTCTTCAGAATCACGTGTTTTTGCAAGGGATTCAAAATCACTCAGATGATCCCTGGCGTTAGGACTTGAGATATTATGTTGTCCTGTCACAGATTCAGCCTTCAGAATCACATTATGCTTTTTGCAACGGATTCAAAATACCTCACATCACAATCCGCGGTTTCACGATTTGAGAGATTATGTTGTCGTGTATCGATTTTTGTGCCATTAAACCGCCAAAAATGAGCTGAGCTTCAAGAAAATTTCTCTTGACAATTTAATAACAAAGGTTATGCCTGTTTAATACGTAATTGTGCTTTTTTACATTTCATGACGGATCTCCCAGACAAGACATTGTTAAAAACATATTTCAGTATTGCATTGTATCGATAATTGACTTTCTCGTGAGAAGATTGAAAGCTTGCGTAGAAATATTTTTGATTTCACTTCAAGATAGCCAAGAAAATTGGAAAGAAAACGCAGGAAAGCACGCAATATATTCGGCGATTATTTTGTTCAGCAAGAAGTCTTTGTTATTCCATAGCTCGAAAAAGTTGGATGAAATGGGGCAATCTTCCATCAAACAAATCAATAATAATGAATTGAAAATACCGTCCAGGTCGATTTGCGACTGGTTGCAGACGAGATGGATGATACATAGGCAGGCCATACAAGCTTCTACATCTAAAATTGATGAGTCTTGATTACCACACGTGGCGTGGCTATTACGCGGCGACCAGTGGGTTAATGTCTATCTATATGTACATGTATAAACATTGATGATATAATACTAGGCTGTTATCCCTGTCTCAATACCGTAAACGACTTCTTCGCTCGGGATTTATAGCATCCTGTATCGGAATCTCGAGCAATAATTAAGATTGAATGCTCGTTACGAAAATACTGTAGTAGCTGTTGTGAATGGCTAATCTCTGGAGTAAAAAATGACTTACCTCCCTTTGGATGTCTGAATCTCAACACATTCTGTGTTACCCTAGGCGCATGTAAAACTATACCAGATATAATTTGATTGGAATGAAAAGATGAATTATAATGCGTTATGCCCCGACAGACATTCTGTGTGGCCATTTTAAATAGTGATGCTATAAATAAATAGATATATATTAACACCGAATGATATTTAGCCTATAGATTTCACTATACAGCTTTAAAGGGACAATAACAATCTTGCTGGCTTGGTAGTTCCAGAAAATAAATTATAGGCTTATTCTAAGTATTAAATGTTTAAGTGACCTACCGGTTGTGTAAATCATCCATTACATCCTATTTTACTTGTTAAGATGTTTCGAAAATATTTTAAAATCCAAGTCACATTTGAAAGGGTTTACGTTAACCTTTTTCAAATTATTTTGTTGACTTTTTGTAATTTTTCTTTTAATTAGGTGTGCTAAGATGAAATTTGTATCATCAATTAATTGGAATATTATTTAAAAAATACAATTTGTTGACCAGAATAAAGATTGGGACTTAGTATTCAGTTACAAGAGTGGTATTGAGCCTTTAAAGAAGTATTTATTGTCAACACATTATTAATCTGTTACGGGCCTACATGTCTGTCTGCCTGCTCTTAATACAAATGGTTGATGCATATAATGTAGATATAAATATATTTAATTATTTATGATATATTGCAGAGATTGACATATTTATTAAGTTTTGTCTCCTAATGATGACCTGACGCGACCTTGACAACTTTGGACCCCATTGGAAATAAGCAACTGATGTTATATACGTCTGGAATTAGATGCTATCCTAAGAAACGGTCTCCTCATGACACCATATCTATTATACCTCTCTTTTCTAGTCTCATTTCACACCCCAATCATAGAATGTAGTTCTTATTCAACATCTGTATTTATTGTTTGTCACCTTCCTAATCATACGATGCAGCACATAGTTTTCATTTCATGTAGATATCTATATTTATTGTTGTCATATTGTAACCTTTACTTGAAGAATAAAGAAAATAAATATTATTTCTTAGTTTTAAAAAATCCTTATCTACATAGCTGCATCATGTCATAGCTGTATCATATCCTGGTATGGATATTCCTTATATAAAATACATTAACTAGCGGATAATCAGACACTGTCCGTAACTCGGAAATTGGATGGAGTAGGCCGACGCCACCTAGCCTATGTTAATTCCCGGTCCGAGCTAATCTTGTACACCAAATGCCAGCCTTGGAGCAGTCCTAGTGTCGCCACCAACCCGGAACAGACAAACGGACAGAAAAAATACATCACATATATTAATATAGATATATCCACATTTCTGTATCATTTAAATATCTTCCTAATATAATTTCTCTTATTAGCTGTATCGTTTCAAGGGATTTAACGTCACTAATTTCTGTACATCTCTATCCCTTGACATTAAAGTCGGTTATGGTTAGTTTGGTACTCCCTTAGTATCGGTCATTTAAATTTATTTTCCTAAAATGGAATCAGATATACATGTACACATTAGTTAGAATATCAGACGTAAAGATTTTAAATGTAAACCAAGAAAGAAAATCCGCAAAGCAAAAAGACAGGTCTGTGTTTTATAGAGTAAAAAATAGATATCAGATTGAGTAGCTACTCGATAAAACTAGCGCGTTTTTGACCGAGACTAACCAAATAGTTCTCACGTATAGCGTGAAGGAGAGCCGTACAAGTGTTCCACGAATCAATTAAACAAACGAACAACGTAAACTCCTTTCCGTGGAAGAGAAAATCGAATCCGTAAGGCAACATCAGTCCATCTATTCCAGGAACAAAAAGAGTGTCTTTTGTTGTTTGTCTTTCAACCAGACCGACACGTCTTCTCTGGAGACAACTGGATGTTCATTTTGTGTTCCCCCATCTCTCAGCAAATTAACTTATTATATCTTGTATTTGCGCTCCACACTTTTGCCGACACGCAACATACTTGAAAACTATGTGGAAGTTATTTTAACATGAATGTATAGAGTCGTCCATTGTATGCTTGATTAAACGATATAATGGAATTTGACATTTGGAATTACCGTTACATTGTTCGACTCCAAATGGTAAAAAATATTGCTCTAAATTAAAGTCGAAGGGCTGTACAAAAGTACAACAATATAGTTCGGTCTAATGTGAACTCCTCTTAGCTTAATAAAGCTCCCGGGGCGCCATTTAAATTTTCGCTGAAATACTACAGCTTGTGTCGATTTATGTTACTTTAGAACGAAAGAAATAAAACGTTTAAATGTTTGGCCATGTAGGGACTAACATTTGGTGATTTGTTTTGTCATAGTCTCATATATTATTAGTGTATACCCTGCTCAGGTGGCAATTGCTTTCCGCCATTTTACTATCCAAAATCCAAATATCAAGTAATCGTTTACGTGCACGCCAATTTGTACAGGCGTAGGCCTGTATGTCTCCATCTATCCGAACATCTAGGCAATAGGCAATACTTAAAGATACATTATGGGAGATTTTGACAAGGAGTTATCCATTCTTGCTATAAAAGTTCAAAAATAAATGTTGAAACAAGAATATATTGAAAATTTCAGTCAAATAACTCTATCCTGAACAAAGTTGTTACCACTTAAATCTTTTACTAGAAATGGTAGTTAAAATCATCGACACCCTTTTCCCAGTATGGCCGAATGTTGATTGACAGGCGTTAACTCCACCTACATAGTCTCGATCATCAAGTAATGTTTAAACGACATCCAGTGAAGCTTGTGTATAGCCTCGGTCATCACTGTCTTTTATGAATAATTTCCGGAAGTATGATGACGTCAACGTCACGGAGAAACCCCACCCACGACGCCATAGTGATTAAATCAGTCGACGAAATCCTGTTTTAATACGAGCCCAATCCAAGCCATCCGTGGGTCTACAGTGTTCATTTTGGGCTTGTTGTTTAAATAAAGATCTAATTTATAATTTCTATGACATCTGAGGCTCAAAGGAAGACCGACAAAAGTCAGTTTTTGCTCTTCCATAATGTATGTTTAATTGGCGATAACTCTTAACACTTGTGTTGGCCTAGTTCTGTTTCATATATATATGAATCAAACATAAAAAAATATATATTTCAATTTTATGCCTGGGTAGTAAAAGATTTTTTTTGTCGGTCTTCCTTTGAGCCTCAGATGTCATATATGCATATGTATTTATTACTGGGCGCAGCGTGAGTGATTTATTAATCAGACATAAAAAAATATATATTTCAATTTTATGCCCGGGTAGTAAAAGATTTTTTTTTCTAATATTTGACTATGGTTAGGACGCGTGAGAGAAGTTTGTAACCATTAACAATTCCCTGAAGATTTCCTTATAAGCTTATTAGACATCTTAGTCTACCATAAGAAGGATTCCTTCATCTCATTTACACTCAATTACCGCCTAGACAAGTGTCTTTTAATCTGCATCTAACTAATTATATTCCGTTTGAAAGTGTTTAATACACGAAGGGTTATCGCTGGGATTTAGCATGAATGCTGACCAATAATTTTATAAGAAACGCAATGAAATTCTACCATTGATAGACCTCCGTATTTTTGACATTTACAAGTTTAAATAAACTTAAAATAGTGTTTATGTTAAAGTTCATCTTAATCATCCAGACACACTTAACCTTATTTTCATACATCACCATGTCAGCTATATGGTTATCGCCCTACTGTTCTAGTCTGCAGGGGAATTAATTCTATGGTGTAATGCGTTTATTTGTACATTTTAAAACTTTTTAAATGCCTGTTTACATATAACATAGCCTATATGTCATGAAATAGATTGAAACGGGGATTAACTTTTCACCTTAAGTTTCCACAGAGCTAATGAAGATAGGTATATACGACACGCAGTGGAGAGAGAGAGAAATGGTGTTTAACGTCCACTCAACACAAACTAGGTCATTTCTGGACCAACATATGGTTTAGTTTTATTTCAATGATCGCTTGCGCGTATGGGTCTTTAGCAGTGGGAGGAAACCGGAGTGCCCGGAGGAAACCCACGAGGTTGAGAAGGCGCCCCTATCTCCATGCCACATACGCTCACACCAGGGCTCGAAACCACAGCCGCAAGCCAGTGGTGACCGGCCAGCTAGAGGTCGAAGCCCGGCACTCTAGACCATCCCAATCCCCCGACACGCAGTGAACAAGGGGATATTGCTCCGGGAAACATCTTAGATAGTGCGCCAGCGTCATGCGCCATCCTGATTAGTGATTCTAATAACGAACATTGGATGGCTGAATGGTAAAGGTGTGCGTTTTGTATCATAAGGTCTGTCCTAGTGTGGTTTCGATTCCTCGGCTGTATGTTACAAGGAGTAGGGTCACATGTCAAACATCGTGTGTTTTCGTCGTGTCTCCGGTTTCTTCGCACTGCCAAAAAGAAAACCTACTGGAGTAAGGTTAAACCATATGTTAGTCATGAAATGCCCTCGTTTATGTCGAGTGGACGTAAAACCCCACCTCTGTCTCTCTCCTAGAGATTTGACTATTGCAGTATGCAAATGCGTTTTAAAATCTGCCAGTACACTGAAATGCCAAATGTCTGTATGAATTATTTCAAATTTTCAACCACACAACGGAGTAATGTAAACATTCATATTAATGTAGGCGGTTAACTCGACTTAAAACAGTTTGGACAATTTACCATGTAACTGAAGGTTCAAATAATTCGTGGAAATTTATTTATCTTGGCAAATAGAACCAAGGGACGAGAAATTGAAACGATTTTCAGAACAGGGCAGAATCATTTCTGTCAATTTAGATTATGACTGATAGTACCTGTATGGCTTGCGTCATGGCTTTTATTAGAGCTGTGGATGCCATCAAAGAAACCTTGTAACCATAACAAAGTATTATATATCATAGTTATTTAATCAAATATAAAGGAACGATAGATATACAATTAAATTAGATGTTTTATTTTAAGTTGGACGAGCTCTGTAAGTTATCCAATCGGTTATTACGGGAGGCCATAATTACATTCAAACAAAATGTGTCTGCAGAAAATAGAGAGTTAATGCATTACTCTACATATTAGAGCATGTCTGTTATTTCTGTTTCGCACCGCTAATCCGATTTTCTCATTGATATTAGGCTTTGTTTTATATATTGCCCGTGTTAAAATAGCCAGGTTTACGCAATATGGCGTCTGTTGAGAATTACAGTCGCCCGTAGTTGTGGTTGATGATTTAAAGAGGCAATAATACCATGATACAATCCAGAATAAATTCTCGCCATTAATCAAACGTAAAGATGACAAACTGTTAAAGGCTTGGTCATACTAGTGGATTTATCCTGAGGTTTTGTTTGTCCATAATCTAAATCCTTCCATGATAACGGGAAAAATTTGTCCAAAAGGTTAAAGATTTCTTTGTCTACGGATAAATCCTTCGATTTAGCTCACGTCCTATTCATACAGGATTTGGCCCATGAAATGACCAATCAAATGCAAGCGCACACTTCCTCAAGATGTTTTGACGGTAAATCCCAGCGAAAGTCTCAAAGGATAAATTTTGTAGGTTTTTGTGGAAATTCACTAGCCTGGCTCAGCCTTAAATAGCATATTCATTTACAAAGTGTAATTGTTTAAGGTTCGGCACATTAACTTCCATTTTTTTTTTATCTCACTATATAACATCGTCACTAACTATAAAATATATTATTTAAGAATTAGGTATTCAAATGTTGTAATACTGAAACGTGGAAGTTTGTTAGTTACATTAATGTCCATTGTTTGTCTAGCTATAACATCACTAACCGGGAACAAACACCAGTTAAGAATTAGGTTTTCAAATGCAATTGTGAAGGAAATTTGTAAGATTCATTAAGTTTGGCGTTGAGCATAAGGATTCAAAGTGGGGATGTGGTTGAGATTTATAAATAAATCACAATATTGTTACTATAGCTGGAAACAACATGTTGGTCTCTCTATTGTTAGACTTAATCAGAAATCGACACAATCATGTCTATAAAATCGTTTTCATTGTTTCTTGGGTTAAATAGTTGACCTGTGTTCGAAAAATCTAATGAATGCGTGAGCAAGGAAATGATTAAGTTAGAGTATGATTCAATAATTTTGTTAAGTTATAAGCGAACCAAGTTAAGCAAATGTCATACACTATGATAAATTGCCCCCGCCTTAAATGTGTTAGCGTTTTATGTCGTAGTGACAATGGTGCTGTCTGAACATATAATGAAATCATTGTATCCCGAAATCATGAATCCAGACGCGATAAATACTAAAGGAGACGGTTGATTAGTGTCGCATATCTAGCAATACGACCACTATTTGCGCTACTATTGCCCATATGAACCAAGGGTAAAACTTTAGTCTATATTGTCAAAGCATAAAACTAGAACATAAACATGGACATGGGTAGCTCATATAGAGCAGTGGATCTTGGTCGCCATCATCAAGTAATGCCACTGGTCATAGCATTACTGAGATATCTAAATGATAGTTACTCTTTTGATCATCCAGACATGTTGCCACAGTGCATCATCATACATACCACTCGGCAAATCTCGACAGATTCCGTAAACTACATCTAATCTCGGCTGTATAACAGTAAGTGATATGTACCCACGCCCACACATTTGCGATGCGGCTACCGGAAAACTTGACGCTATTACACAAATTGGAAACCTATTGTGTTCGGTATGGGCGCAGCCATGTTTCATCCGGGACCTTTAAAGTAGTTCCAATATGGCGGAATTCGTCATACAGCCGACGTTAAATGTAGGTTCCGGAGGTTACGGAATCTGCCGAGTGCATACATAGTCTCGATCGTCTAGATTCATAGCAAATATAGTACCAACAATATTAATTACAGCTATTGGACAACAATAGCTATTTTTCTCTATCATTTAGAAATGCGACAATAATAGCTCCAACATTGTCAAGGTCACAGATAACGCTGGCTTCCCTCTATCACGATTGGCACTACGACTGAAAATTCGATTTTAATCGTGGTGACCCTATCTGTATCAAGTGTTATCATATATTGAGGTCAGTCGTAGCAATGGTATCGAAACGTATCTGCAAGTACCAGTTCGTGGATTCAATAGGACAAACATATTGTAACGCATCACACGACAGTGTGGTAAACCTAACATAACATGATGCATTACAAAAAAAAAAGAAGAAAAAAAAGGAAAGTGTTCGGATTCGCACCTGTGTGTAAACCATAGAACATTATGCAGATTGTTTTTCTTTCAGGGTTCTTATAATACCCTGTAGATCATAGATTGTCCACCGGGTTGTGTTTTATAATATAGGGAATTTATCAGTGTAACTTTAACGTCCTACAGTGTTAATTGATTTTAATTCAGCTCCATTCATCCATGAAGCTGTAGGTTTCAGATATTGACAAAGATAATAGTAATAGACATGCTCACGGCGTTTATCTAATGTTCAAATTGACACATCGATATCGCATATTTTTAGTTTCTAAACACTGATACCGATCAATAATCTATTAAAATGATATTAAATTACAATAATGAATCTATAATCGCTTAATTTCGTTTCTGGCATTATCCGTTAGAAATTCAATTATGGTGGTATTTGACGTAGAGCTATTAAAAGTTCATACAGTATTTTCCACTTGTCTTAAATTAACAAAACATGGTATCACAGCGATGTTTCATTTAATTAAGTTTGGTCTTCCATAATTGGGTCTTGGTGGTCGTCACACTCGGACATTCATGTCCCATTCCGGACGGAGACCGGGGTTAAGTGATAGTCGTGGTGCACGATACCATTTCTTATTTGATGTGATGACTTCGCTGGCATATTTTGTTGCACTGTCAAGGACATAAGGAGTGTCGTTGAATAAGGTGCCACGGTGTTCACTGTTTTAATTGCGAAGTTCTAAAACTAGTTTTCTCTGGTCAATGGTACAGGATGAGTGGACTGATAAATGACAGCGAATCCTCATTTGGAGGGGACGAAATTCACTTTGGCATGAACGCAAGGAAAGAGTGGTCAGCGTCATTTGAAATGTCCTGAAACCACCTTTCAGCTAGATATTAGATTGGCTTGTTTCCCTAAATATCAGCACTTAAACCGAAACAAAAGAAAATTGAAATATATATTTGAAAGAATATTCGAATGGGCTATAAGGAGTTGTAGAAGTTTTCAAAAGTTAACATTATACGGGGTTTAGTAACTATACTGGCGCTCTTTTCTCACTTCCGCTGTCTTGTCTATTCTCTCCAGTAGTGGACAGTTCGTGCTTGACAACCAGCCGCTGATGACCCCAACTTGGTGCAGCTCGCTGGAAGCTACGGGATTGATGTTGGCGGAATCGAACTTGTTATTTTACATTTGTATTGATAATGTTTAAACACAATTATCCAATCATCAGTTGGATCTGATTACATACGTACTAACTTTTGTTTTCCTTTTTGCATTGCAACGATGTTGCAGTGATGACAAATGAAAACAGCTCACAAAATATTCTTACGTCGTGACGATACAAGGACCGAAGCTATTTAGTCTTTCTCTATCTTTTCCCTTTTCATCCTTTTGCATGGCGATTTTTGTTATCTGTTTGGTATAGACTCTAAGAAAGGAGTTTGAAAATACATTTGAGGCCAAGTTTTGGTGAATATTCGCGATTTTGAGGCGGAAGGAAACAAGAGTTATGAGGTGGGCTAGATTGGAATGAAGAGCAGAAAATTGCAAGTTTATAGGTCTTTACTTCCAGTTTGTGTTTGCTAAGTTTTCCATGATGAACCTCATACGTGCTTTTGGTGGGGGGTTGGGATGGCCGAGTGGTCTAGAGTGCCGCGCTTCGACCTCTAGCTGGTCGGTCACCTCTGGCTTGCGGCTGTGGTTTCGAGCCCTGGTGTGAGCGTATGTGGCATGGAGATAGGGGCGCCTTCTCAACCTCGTGGGTTTCCTCCGGGCACTCCGGTTTCCTCCCACTGCTAAAGACCCCTACGCGCAAGCGAATTATTGAAATAAAATTGAACCATATGTTAGTCCCGAAATGACCTAGTTTGTGTTGAGTGGACGTTAAACCCCATTTCCCTCTCTCTCTCCATACGTGCTTTGGACAAGTGATTGACACGTGTTACTCCATCTTTGATAGAAGCGTTATACCACACAAAAATTTGAGGAAAAGTTAAAATCGGTCTTAGACGACAATTAACATTGAAGACAATGGGAAATCATTAGTGATCGATGGCCAAATGACATTTACAAAATAACCAGTGTCAAATGAAAAAAAAAAAAAAAAAGCAGCGAAGTACTTAAAAAATCAACAGAGTGTTCAATGTATTAACATCAGTATTTCCTGGGTGTACTAGACAACACGGAATTAGTCAATAATATGCGTCTGTATTTCTTTGCATTCACAATAAACCACTGTGAAATGAAACATACATCAACGCATTTATTAATTCAACTTTAGTGATATTTAGGCGTTAACTTCCTGATGAGCTCTCGATCTTTTATATTTTGTAATACTCCCAGATAAAGTACACTGTTTTAATTTTAGTGCGTTTCATTTGATATTATAGGACATTTCTATTCTAATTTAAACAATTAAATGTCACCAAATAAGTCTTTGAAACAATAAGATTAAGCGACACAATCCCAAACATAGTTCAGGCTATACAAGTGATCAATTCTGTGGTGAGACTGGTTGGTTAGTGTTTATGGTCTGCTGCCACGGTAATGACATCGCAGACACGCAGAAATCAGTTGAAGAATATTAGAACAATTTGTTCTATATGAAGAGGGGCGTTTTGAATAACAGTCCTCGTGTAGCTGGTGAAACATATCTATTACTTGAACAACCCGGCACATTACTTTATATTTGCATTTTTTTCAAACGAATAATATAATTGAGCTGATTGTTGCTGTGGGACATTCTGTATTCAATACAATTAATGTTCCTTTGCACAAAATGTTATTATATATATATACATATATAATATTTACCAGCCACTGCGATATGTAACGGCACAGAATAACCTGGTTTGCAACGACTGGCGAACTATTTACTATTCTGCATATTTTTTCTGCGCCATTACATCAGTCGTGCAGACTTTAAATAGTGTGCATATTTCTCCGTGTTATACGCCAATTTCAAAGAGTTGCAAATCTTGCTAGAATGCAATTGTTATCTTTTGTAATGCACATAATCAATATAGGATTAATTTGGTATCCTGTGAATATATCATATTTTCTATGATTAATCTTCGTTGTTACAAAACACGTGTTTTACGGTAGCCAAGTCTTTAACTCAGTATCATCCACAGTCTTCGACATAGCACTCGCGACCTATTGATTAATTTAAATCTCCATTGATGTTTGAAGTCAACTGGCCTGGTTTCGATTCCCCGATGGTAGGTGAATGGGGTTGCCTGTCCAACCTCGTGAGTTTTCTACGGGTACTCTGATTTCCTCCCACTCCGAAAAACCCCTACGAGCAAGCGAATTATTGAAATTAAATTGAACCATTATTTTAGTCCTGAAATGACCTATTTTGTGTCGGGAGGACGTTATACCTCATTTTTCTCTCTCCATTTCATTTCAAGAAACAGTAAATCAAATTCTTAGTTAATTTTCATTTGTTATTTTTCTCGAGAAAACAACCCTGGTGTTGTGATTAACATGTTTTTCTTGGCAGTATGTCTCTTTAAATAACAGGTGACTTTACAGCACTTCCCCATTTCCCCAGATGACACTGAAGTAAAACTACATTATGAAATCGAAAAATAGAAAATACCCACAGGACATCCACATTTAATCTCTCGGATGATTTAAATTCAATCTTACCAGAAAAACTCCCACCATAAGGCAGGAAAGTAAAGAAAAAAAAATAAACTTAATCATTGGAGTGCTTGTTCCGGCATGATCGGAATCTGGAAACAATTTCAACTGTCAGTCATCTCCAAACCAAATTGCTCACGGTCATTTTAATGGGTAGTCGATAACGTCAAGTCTTTTTACAGGTGTCAATCAAATATGAATGAACGAGAAATCATCAAAACGATGGTAAAAATAGATTAACCCAGATTTTTAATATAAGGAGAATTATGAGTGGGCTGCAACAGTAACCTTTGATGTTTGCCGCTTGGTTGCAGGTGTCAGTCAATCAAAATAAAACAGTTAGGGGATTCTGTGTTTGATCATAAACTGTAAATTTTATTGTTTTGTAATAAATTGAATAAGATGGCATGGGAATAGATTTCTGTTTAGAGGGTACAAACATTAATAAGATCTCCACTCGAAATTTTCTCTTTCATTTGGAATCAACGGCCAGTCATGCTTCTCTTGTATTTTATAAGTAAAACTTAAAGCCCCAATAACACTCTTGTTGTAACTGAATAATATGTCCCAATCTTTATTCTGGTCAACAAATCGTATTATTTTACAATATTCCAATTAAATGATGATATAAATTTCATTTTAACACACCTATTTTAAAAAATTGGAAAAATTCAACCAATTGATTTGAAAACCTTTTCAAATGTGACTTGGATTTTAAAATATTGTCGAACCCTCTGGACAAGTAAAATAGGTTGTAATGGATAATTTACACAACAGGTAGGACACTTAAACATCTAATACTTAGAATAAGGGTATTATTTATTTTCTAGAGCTACCAAGCCAGCAAGAATGTTATTGTCCCTTTAAACATACATTATGCAAGAGTTACATCGCCCCATTGTAGGTCTTTCTTTAGGCCTGAAATGTTAGATAAATTATTTATTAGACATTTATTTAACATGAAAAGACCATAATAAATCATCGGTGCAATCGTATCTGTTCCATTTTCAACGGATTTGAATCTGATCTGCCATTCAACGATAGTTGATGATTAAATGCAAAAATGGATAATCGAGACCCTGTTACTTATCGTGACAGCACTAACAATGACAATCGAAGCTACAAAAATTTAAAATCACGTTTTCGTGGCTTCTAGTGGAGCAATTTGACTGAAATGTTCAGTATATTCCTTTAACATTATCAAGTTTTCAACCTTAATGTATCTTTAATATCCAGTTGCGATGGTGACTACCCTTTCTGATCTACTCCCGATGGCTCAATGACAAAGGGGTGTTATGTTCAATCAGTGTATTTGTCGGTAGAGAACCTCGGGATGCACATCTACGGTGGTCACGAGAAAGAACCGTTGACAGTTGGAATTCCGCGAACAGTATAGGGAAACTCCTCTAGTCTGTACTGCTTGACGTATGCATTAATTCATTTACCCAGTTAAAGCAGAATAGTGGGCGTTAAACCCCGGTTCATTTTATATTGGTTATATTATTTGTATACCGACCTTTAAATGTTTCAATATACGCGAATAGAATTTATTCACCTTTAGACTGGAACAGTAGGACGATAACCACGATGATGTATGAAAATATATAAGTACGCCTGGATGATTAAGATGAACTTTACGATAAACACCATATAAATATTATTTAAACTTTGTAAATGTCATCAGGGAAGAAGCGTATTAAACAACTGATTATATCTCAGTTTACTCACTTATTTGATTGCATGTTTTTGTAGGTGGTTTGAACATTGACAATGTTCTATCTTGGGGCAAATTTCAATTTTGTGATGAATTTTCAATTTGGCGATATGTAAATAGATAAATATGCAGATAATTGAATTTGGTGTGAAAGTTGTGGAGTTGTTATTTTAATCCAGCCATCAATATAAGTCAGTGTAATGGCTGTAGGGTATGGTAGGAGCTCAATAATATGTTCGTGTTCGATTGGTTTTGGGTAGCTGACTTGTCTACGACAAATCGTTAATCTGTTATTAAATAGCCGTCGATTGGAACCAGTGACCCAGCAGTAGCGTAAAGGGGGGGGGGGTCTGTGCCACCTTTGGCTGGTACTCTGTCCATGACCGTATACAACGATTATTTATCTATGTAAGCATAGGTTCGGTTAACTTTTGCACGGGATAGAATCACCTACCAGACACCCATGCGCGGAGGTGGATTAACGAAGCAGTGGCTTACCTCACTTCGGTTCTCGAGCTAATTCCTCGATCTAGCATGAATTTGGTTAAATGTAGTGCGAACAAAGGTCGCCTACTTAGCAAACAAGAGTGAAGACGGATTAATGAAACTTGATTCACCAGAAGTTAGTTTACAGATGACGTAGTCGAGTTGAGTTTCTTTTGCAGCAAATGCCACATTTCAATATTTATTTTTTACAATATCGTCTCCCCGCATAGTGCTTGGACTACGTGAACCTAATTTAGGTTAGATTACTTAAAATACAGTACATTACACCGTGTATAAAGTATGTTAGATTACATAAAATAGGGTACATTACACAGTGTACACAGTAGGTTAAATTAAGTGATGTGTAAAGTAGGTTAGATTACATAAAGTAGGTTAGATTAGATGTTATATATATACATGTAGTAGGTTATATTACATAAAATAGGGTACATTACACAGTGTATAAAGTAGGTTAGATTAGATGTTGTATAAAGCAGGTTATATTACATAAAGTAGATTACATATAATGTATATATTAGATTCCGTATAGCGTAAAATCAAAAAAAAGCATAACAGAAATGTGATCTGATAATGACATTACTAAGTTAAAGTAACAATATTCTTAATAATTGATGAAAATCAACAATGTCCAACCTTTTAATGGAGTTAATCATATTATTATGCTAGAAACATCCACGTATTTCAAAAACACTACTGAAAACCCGAATTATCAAATTAGTTGGGAATCAAAATACCGCTTGTTTCCAGTAAGTGATATTAAAGAATCGAAATTGGTTGAGACTATTGTAAGTATTAGAGTGTAAACTGTTACAATTCAACAATTAGTAAGATTAAACGCTGTTTCATGCCGACAATTATTGTGGTCGACGTAGATTCATTACCGCTTGAAAGACTATTCGGATTCAGCCATACAATTTCTGTGTGCGATTTGGTAAACGATTCATGTGGGTTTTGTGACACGTATAGCATTGATTTTGTAATCCGTCGTCTGTCTTAATTTAAATCCAAACTGCCAACATCCCAATGATTAATGTGATATTTGCAATTCTTTTGTTATAAAAACTTAATAAGTATGAGATGGAGATCAAGCTAGAGAAAACCCGACTAAAATGACGTGACCTGTTCTCCCAATCATATATAATTTGTACTTACAGAACCCAATAAGATTCGATATCGTCGGATCGATAGACATTAGGTGTAGTAGACGGAATTGACCAGGTAATACCAGTCTCTTATCATTAACTAGTAATCAAGGGTTGTTTCCCTTGGGGAAGTATCACTGCTTCGTTTAGTGCAACTTGATTAACTTGAACACTTCCTCTCTTAAATTAGTTGGGACAGCTATTTGCGCCTCGCTGTTTACTACCATAACTATCTTTAGTTGTGCCTTTCTCATTTATTCCACACACGTTGCTAAATGACTTTTTTTATTTTCTCGAAAGTTCTTGTAGTTTCTCGAAGTAACATTTAATGTATATTGTATATTAGATTTGTTGAAGAATACAATCAAGACACAACCTTGGTGGATGAATATGATAAACTGTAATACGTTATAGTGAAAAATAGCATGTGAACGCTCCCATGTTATCATTTCCAAAGAAGAAAGTCAATATGATATACAATCATTATTCAAACTGATACATAACCATGAACATCATCTGGCTCCTCATTGGGTTAGGCTCCGGGGCACTATAACCGGGTTCTTCCGGAGTCGATGCTAGGGTTAGCAGAGAAAGCTCCCCGTCGTTGTCCAGCACATTTCCCCTTGTTTAGTTAGGCGCCTTAATAGTTGTCCAGCAATTTCCATTTGTTGTTAACCTCGATTATGTTCCTTACCCCCCCCCCCCAAAAAAAAAAACAAAAAAAAAAAAAAACAAACAAAACAAAAAAAAACAAACCAAGATTCCCAATAACATTAGATATTTGAATATTTTATGTTTCACATTCCAGATAATATGTTCTTTGACACGCATCAAAGATCGATGACATTTCATAAACCCATATTGAGTGCGTACAACGAGTTTGTAACGTGATAATGAATTTTTAATAATTTTAAAACTGTGTTTGATAGTTTAGATTGTTATTGTAATTCGATGTCATATGATCACAATGCGTTTTAACTGACACGAAAGATGCTTTTTACAACCGGCTATTGTTTCTGTTTTAGAATGCACTTAACCAACATCGCTTAAAGATACTCTGTGAAAGATAAGATAAGGAACTGGATGTTTAAAACCAGATAATGTAAAGGGAATTTGCGGATAATTTCAGTTTAATTAATCCACACTCAACCGAGAATTTACCGATTGAATTTTCGGCCCAGCCTCGATCACCATTATTTAACTTGGGGCGGTAAAAACATAGTCTCGATTATAAATTATGCATGAAAGTGGAGCAGCATATAGGATCCCAATCCAGTAAATATCGCAAGCTAGTGATGACATCGAAAGTCGATTATTGTCTGGATAAGTTAATTAAGGTCTAATTAATAATTTAGATAACATTTCGGTCCCAAAGAAAGACCTGCAATATGGCAAATTTAGCTCTTGCATAATGTATGTTTAATAAATAGTCACATTCGCCATTATGGAAAAAGGGGGGGGGGTGGGATGGCCTAGTGGTCTAGAGTGCCGCGCTTAGACCTCTAGCTGGCCGATCACCTCTGGCTTGCGGCTGTAGTTTCGATCCCTGTGTGAGCGTATGTGGCATGGAGATAGGGGCGCCTTCTCAACCTTGTGGGTTTCCTCCGGGCACTCCTGTTTCCTCCCACTGCTAAAGACCCCTACGCGATAGCGAATTATTGAAATAAAATTAAACCATATGTTAGTCACAAAATGACCTAGTGTGTGTCGAGTGGACGTTAAACCCCATTTCTCGCTCTCTCCCTCTCATTATGGCAAAAAGGGGATTGCCTTTGTCAAACATACTTTGACACATCTGAAACGTCATTCCCTGAATAAATGAATTGTATGCAAAGCATCACAGTGATTTCTTCCTTTTCTGTGCCCACGGGACTCACTAAATATCCCTCGGAATCTCCCAACATGATGTCATTGGTCATTGTGTAAAGGGGATGGGGTGCTGCTGCAAGGAAATACGTAACGAAAAATGACACTGGACACCACTGTAATAAGATGAAAAATGGTGGATTGGACACGATTTCGGTGATAAAACATATCATGGAGGCGGCCAGTAGTCAGTACAGGTTTGTGGGCCCGCAAACCCGATTTCATTGTCATCGGTGTAGGGTCGTCGTTCGTATGGAACGACAAATGCCAATGAAAACTTTAAACTCGATAAGAATGAGCAAAAATCACACTGTTTCGGTACGATTTCCGCGATAGCACTCTGCATGGCGGATATACTCCGTTTCATAGATAGCCTTGTAGATACAGTAAGTTGGTATGTTAAGCCCATTTAATTCCATTTAGTTTCAGATCTACTCTAGCCACGGCTGTCAAGTGCGTATGGCACTGGATCTGTAGCCTGTATGTAGGCTAGTGGGTTCGCTCTTGGTGTTGGCCGAGAAAGTTCATCCCGATTTTCCGGCGTGGTTTCCTCTTGTCAGTGGTGCAGGATGGAGGTCTCGGCAAGGAAATACGTTTAGCCGTTCGGATAGTACGAACAACCGAGGTCCCGTGTAGGCGTACACGGTATATATTTGCGAGAACATTTTCCCTCATAGAACATGGTATGTGTCAGTGTTATTAACCCTACCGGGTCAGAACATTAGAAGGTTAATTCCCATTTCATTTTCCATTCGGGGAGTTGGGATGGCCTAGTTGACTAGAGTGCCGCGCTTTGACCTCTAGCTGGCTTGTCACCTCTGGCTTGCGGCTGTGGTTTCGAGCCCTGGTGTGAGCGTATGTGGCATGGAGATAGGGGCGCCTTCTCAACCTCGTGGGTTTCCCCCGGACACTCCGGTTTCCTCCCACTGCTAAAGACCCCTACGCGCAAGCGATTGTTGAAATAAAATTAAAAACCATATGTTGGTCCCGAAATGACCTAGTTTGTGTTGAGTGGACGTTAAACCCCATTTCTCCCTCTCCCTCTCATTTTCCATTATATCTTGTACTAAAATTGAATAATAACCCCTATCCCATTCCTTACACATACATCCCATAGTCATACTTAAAACACGAAGGGGTCAATATATTCAGGTGCATCATCTCATCAGACAAATCATTTTACTTTCTTTGGTACTGATATAAAATGACACGTAATGGGGCAGACAGCACGCCATGTTTCAGGCATAACTGTGTATGGAAGTCCCGACTATTATCTTAACCAATTTTCTCACAATATTACGCTACATTAAAACGTGCCACGGGGCTGGAATTATAAATTCTAGCAGACTAAAGATATTTGACAGCATGAATTGATTGATAATATCCCATAATGAAAGTGTGAAAACTAAGATAACGATAATGAAATGGTACGCAGTATAATATATCTCATCAGCGTCATACAGGCTGAAATACAGCCCAGATAACCACTAAAAGCGAAATCTCATAAGGAAAATATGAAATGAAATGGGGTTTAACGTCCTATTATTCTGCTCCAATTAGGCTAATGAAGACAGGCCTACCTCGTGCAGTTTCCTATGCGGGACATTTTGCCCGGGCAATATGACCCACTCTTAAATCGAATTCCAACTGCCAAGGGTTATTTCACGTACACGCCGATGTATGCTATACTCGGGGCCATTCCATTCAAACGACTCGACAGAGAGTCCTTGTCAGACCCTCTGTCATTTACCACTGACAAGAGGAAACCTCGTCGGAAAATCCTGAACTTGCAGGGATCTACAAAATGAAAATAACTTGCTATCAATATATACAGTGTCATGTGATCCGAGTTCGGGAGGTCTAGTTCGGTTTTCTAAATTAAGATTAAGGTTTTTAAAAGACGGATAAATATTAATTTGCGTCGGTGCAGCCATGATGCATTACGGCAGAATGCATTGCATACATGTGATAGATGTTCGTGTTGAACATCGGTTCTAGGGTTTTACTAGAACGAGTTCACATTGTCTATTCCAAAAAATAATGACGTACTGTGATTGTAAATATGAATATAAAAATTCGAAAGCTCCTTACATACTTGCACACAGGAAGCCACATGGCGTCTATACCAACATTAAGTGTTGGGAATGTCAATTTGTTTCCTAAAAGGTCTTCACAAAGAAGGCTTTCAATTAGCCTAGGCTTTTAAAATAACTTCTCTTACTACTGCCTGTCAAGTTTAAAGCCCCAATAACACTCTTGTTGTAACTGAAAAATATGTCCCAATCTTCATTCTGGTCAACAAATCGTATTATTTTAGAATATTCCAATTAAATGATGATATAAATTTCATCTTAACACACCTAATTTAAAAAATTGGAAAAATTCAACCAATTGATTTGAAAAGTCTAACGTAAACCTTTTCAAATGTGACATGGATTTTAAAATATTTTCGAACCCTCTGGACAAATAAAATAAGTTGTAATTAAATTTACACAACGGGTAGGACATTTAAATATCTAGTACTTAGAATAAAGGTATTATTTATTTTCTGTGGCTACCAAGCCAGCAAGAATGTTATTGTCCCTTTAAACCCGGCAAGTTGAGGAGAAATGTTATCAGGTAATGCAAGTTGATGCTCATAAAGCATTCCCACACTTAAGTTAAGAATTTACTAAAAATTGCACGCCTTATTTCAACTTAAATATTTCCCTGTCTGAAACATTTGTTATTTCAATGTATCGAATAGGCCTACCCAATAACTATGCGCAATGTTTGAGTTTGGTTTCGGCTCCATACTTGTTCATGACAAGGAGTGTGCTCGCCTGTCCAACTTCGTGGGTTTTCTCGGGCTCCTCCGGTGTCCTTCCACTTACGAGCATGCTTATTATTGAAATAAAATTGAACCATATGATGATCCCAAAATGACCTAGATTGTTTCGAGTGTATGATAACACCCGTTTCTCTCCCTTTTATGTTACTCAATTACAAATAGGGTCAATCTGTTTTTTCTCAAAATGAATTAATAATTCGTTATACACTTCAATAACGTAATGGGGTGACAAGGTGGACCCGCGACAATAAATTAATTTAATTTCATATATATTTAGTCTAGATTTGAGTGGAAATATAGATATTAAATGTACATTACAGAAATTGTGAATTTCATTGGGACTTAATGTAGACGGAATTATTGGTGTTTGAACGTACGCATGGTCTCAGGGGTACGAAATGTACTTATGGAAAAAGGGTATCAAGATATATCACGACCGATGATTATGGAACGGTATCACTGCCAATATTTTATACTCAGCTAAAATGTGTTTTCAATTGATATCAAAACAGTACAATGTGCAAAATTGTAAAACCGTTAATGATAAAGTCAAAAGGTTTATTGTCAAACCTCAAGAGTAATGTGTCAAAAATGTCTTATTGGAAAATGCTGTTTATTGACGTGTCAACATTTTCTCTGTTTACATTTTACATTTGCGCTCTATCGCATCTAATTTTGTCCTGCATGTTTTCGACCGAGCTTCTTATGCACAGTCTTATAAGATATCGCGTGACACATTAACGACAACGGCGACAAGATGAACCCGGCATTTTCCAATAAAAAATTTGACACGTTGCATTTATGTTTTACATTTAGATTTGGCTTGCGAAGTATATAGACTTGATCATCACCGGTGTAAGGACTTTGTACATTGTACATATAATCAACCGAAAAGACATTTTATCAGGCAGAGCATTTGCTATTGGCAGCGATTCCTTTCCATAGAATACTCGCTATACGTGATTATAAAATATTCAAGTTAAAGTACATCAGCTAATGGCACGGGGCATGACGAGTAACATCCTTGAAGAAATTCATATTTCCAAGAATCACTTGATTTGTTATTTATTACTTGCAGTGTTAATGTGCTGTGTGTATGGTGCGTAGGTTTCTCTGTCGTGTTTGATGGTTTTTTTTCTCCACTTAAAATAAGAGCTTGTTGTCATCTTCATTAGCCCAGCCGGAGCCCAAGGATAGGCGATAAGCCCCATTTCATTATACCGGCCAGGTTCCCATCAATCTGTAGAAAATAAGTACTTTAAATTTCATTTCATTTCACATAGGAATAATGAATGCGTGATTTAATAATCACATGAGAATGTAACTTTAATGTAAGCCGTGTTGTAAATTTCAGACTGTGAACACCATTAAGTATTAGACATGTTTTTGCTGTAAATGTTTTGTTGCTGTCCAATCAATCAGGAAGCCGTGAGATGAAGCAAGATTACTGATAAATGGCGACGGAATAACAACCCCTGTGCGATAATAATCGCCTCAAATCGATTTCTAACGATTAGTTTCCTGGAAATCATGATAAATGATATACTTATTTAGCAAATATATAACCCTATCATGGGAAGACGGACGCCATTGGTTTACATTGTCAGAGTTTTCTGCAACCGATACCATCATTGCTCACATAATAAACATGCTCAATTACAATAGTTGCATTTTATTTTTGACGTCTTGAATAATCGATTTATAATTTGGAATAAAAGACTTTAATATATTCTTTTCTTAAAGAGTACCCGTACCAACCTTCTTAAAGGGTACAAGGGGTTGGGTTGCAGTTAAATCACGAGGACCCTAAGAGCAAACGAATATATGGATATAAAAGATCATGTGTGGTTTTGTTGGGTTGACGTTAAATCTGCTACATGGACATGGAGTATCTTGAATTAAATAATCAAAAACAAACTTCTGAGTCAAAGAAGGTGAATAGACATAACCGTTTGGATATCGTTGGTAATAAGTCAACTTGGTGAATTGCCCAGAAACTGTATCATCGTGTGTTCAACGAAGGTCAATCATACCGCGCCGTATACACAGCAGTCATCACTATTCACCCTCGTTTAATACCTATCCTTCGCGGTAGATTATACTTAGATTTACTAGGTAGAAGGCACATGAAAGGTGTTTTCATTTCTGTATGTACGACAGGGTTAGTAAAGAGAATTTGCTCTGAGGAGTTTTCGCCTACGTCTTCCGACTTTTTGACTACAAGAGTTCCTCTGTATGTGAACACCAAGGTGAATACGGGACCTCGATATTTTTTTTTGCCATCCAAACAACTATGCACTATTCTTCGATAGTCCCATACACACCCACCTCCGTCCTACACAACTGAAATAAATGCATGTTTGTTCTGGATTTACCTTTCATTAAATGGCGAAAATTCCTACGTTGAACTTTTTTTCAAATAGTGACATTTCTTGTGGTTGAGCGTTTATTAAATAGCGACATTTCTTCCGTTTTACCATTTATTTTAATGTGGTTTAATGGATGACAATTCGTAGCCATTATGCAATTTTTTGGAGATGTAAAGAATAGAAATGAAATGAAATGGGGTTTAACGTCCTACTCTTTTGCACATAACCACCGCTAATGGAAGACGGACATACGCCATACAGTGTGCTATGAGGGAAATTTTGCCCGGGCAGCGGCGCTACGGCCTACTCTTATATCAAATTCCCACTGCCAAGGGATCTTTTACGTGCACCACAATGTAAACCTCGGTTTTTCGTCCCATCCGAACGACTAGGCAGCGTATTTGTCAGGCCCTCCTTCTGCATCACTGACAAGGGGAAATCACGCCGGAAAATCGAGATGAACTTTCTCGGCCAATACAGGGATCGAACACCCGTCCTCCAGGCTAACAAACCAGGTAAAGAATAGAAGAAACAAAGACAATCACATAAGTCAGTAAAACATGCAAAAATAGCATCACGCCAAGTCAAATAACCTTCAGATATAAACTGGATTGTTATCGCAAAAATGTAACAAAAAGCAGCTTAAGAATTAGTAAACGGTTGATGGATTCGAATTCTATTAGTAGTATGAATGCCAGAACACCGAGCTGTCTGTTAAGTCTACAACGGTGTGAATAGACTGATAGGGTAATTAGTAGGGATTGTCTAGTGGTGAAAATATAATACAAGTTCTAATATCCCCCCATGGTGAAGCTGTTGAAATAAATTGGACTCTAGAGCAGCGTAAAGCTAATCCCGGGTGGCATCCGTCAAAGAGCTGTACCGACATCCTTCATTAAGGCAGCTTTACTATCTGACATCCACAAATCAATGGAGAATAAGTGGAATTAACACAGAAAGACAAGAACGATTTACCTTTAGACTCAAGGTTTTTCCAAATATATATCTTGGATTTAGACTAAAAAACAGTTAGGGTTAGCATGTCTTGAGAGATTGTTATCGTTACGTGTCTGGAATAGTAGAATCCATTCAGTTTAACTGTTATTTCGACAGTTCTGTGGCTGTGTTGGATCTTTGTGAAACATGTCATTAAGAGCAATAACTGGACAAATTAATAGCACTCAAAACGTCCAAATTGAACATTTTTTATGTGTCTACAATCCCATATCGCTTTCAAGGGGTTAAGTGGTCTAATGTCTGTGCATACAGTCAAGTCTGTTATTTAAAGTCCAGTGGCATATTTCGACCCCAGGTGGGTAGGTCACAACGTGTAGAGTGGCAGGTCTGGTCTTGTGGATTTCTGTGAGTCCTTTATATCTGTGAATTCCAGTTAATTTGAAGTTCTCAGGTATACTAAGACTGTATGCATACATAGAACCCTATACGACACTCATCGTGTATTGTACATTTGGATTTTTTTGCATTAAAATGAAGTTATCATCTCAGCTTGAGAAATAATGTCCAAATCACGGTATACATTTTTAAATGAAAGAATAACAAGTGACGTGAAGTGTTTTGAAAACAGCAATCATAAACCATCGACTCCTTATATTTACCATAAATTGTGACATGGTCATGTCAAGAGAATGTGCAGACATGCTACAATATGCTACAATTTTGGGTTATTAGATATAATATGAGCATTTGATAAATTGTCCATATGAGAAGCCAGTCTGGATTAAGTAACAAATTCAATTTGTTATGTTAAATATGTATAGATTACATTTGTGATAAAACCCAGACATTAAACGTAACACTTTTAGAAGTGTCATTATTTTAAATTATCTTCTGTTGTATTTAAAGAATACGACGGAAATTTCATATATGGCAGGCTGCGAGGGATGTTGGGTTAGGACTTAGTAGGAAAATTACCGCTTTCCTAAGAGGCGCTGAATTTGATACCGAAATTCTTGATTCACTCCATAAATAAAGGTTGTTTAATCAAAGGCAAGGATTACCCTACAGTTAAAAGAAAATATGGCAGAATAATATTGTGGTTGTAAGACGAACATACGCTACTACACAAAACATACTGATCCCTATTTTTTCTGTGCGACGCTTTTCCAGCCACAATCTTTATCTGCAAGTAAAGTAATAATTCAGCAATCGTTCGAATATAGGCCAGTCACTTTTGTATGGATTTTCTTTTGTTGTATATGGGTGGTCTTTATTAGGTAGTGGTAACAGTATTTGCGATTAAAGATTACATCGGTGGACCATGCTACTTGTCCCTTTAAGCAAATAATTAATGGCGTTTTGATAAGTTACAGAAACGGCGACCAGTAAAGATATAATTAAATTGTGTGACATAACATGGCGGCAAGATGAATTGTGCTCTATAGCCAGAACACTCAATCAAGTACACGTACCCATGATTCTGAAGTAAAGCGAACATGGTTCCACAAGATTTAATTAATGGTCCGTTTCAAAGAGCGAAAACATAAAAAACTGAACTTTTGCCTACACGCTTTTTCGTGTTTAAAATCATTTATTTATTCACGAGCGAACGAAAAGAGTGTAGTCAGTTGTTTTAAGTAATCTAATTTCAGCGGGAGATCGCTCGCTAAATAGTTAATTCATGAATGTGCATTCAGTGATGTTACGTTACATTTTTTTTATAATTTCTGATCATGCAACATAAAGTATCCACTGCCTGAATAATCATCATGTCATGGTGCATATAATATTGAAAAACAGACAGAAACCTGCTTCCTTATCTTGGTCGGATTGCGTGTTAGACGACCAGTGGCCTCTTGAGGTGCTAGTCTTCAAAATAGAATCGAGATAGGGGGTTGAAAACGTCGAGTTATGGAATACTTAATTCCTGTACGTATATTGAATACTGACAACATGTCAAACGTAATGGAAATTATTTTTTTAAACGTAGAAATAGCTATTTCTGGTTGTCGCATTTAAAGATAGACACACTTTCATGCGTATTTCATCTTGAGAAATGTAGTACCAAACTGGTGAATAAGGAATGTTTATGATTTCCAATGGAACTTTTCTGTATAAATAAATATTAACATGGCGACAGTTCAGACACAATCAGCAGACATGGCGACAGTTCAGAGACATGGCGACAGTTCAGACACAATCAGCAGACATGGCGACAGTTCAGACACAATCAGCAGACGGTACTTTGCATTTCCGAACGATAAATACTACTCGCAATGCAAAGTACGAAGTCGGCAAAACAACTAAAGATTGTGATTGGCTAAAACTATTTTAACCCAAGGCAACCAACTTTTTATTTGACTGATTGAGAAATTAAGTCTGGTCAATTAGCACAAAACATGTTGTTTTTTGTCACGGTGCGAAACAGGAAATAGGTCTATGCAATTGAAAGCCCCATTCGAAAGGAAACAACAAAATAAAGCAACAGCATAAATTTTAAAATAAAAAAAAAACAAAAACACATAAAGCCTCAACAGAAGACTAGACCATATTATTTATAACTAGACCTGCATGCAGGAATGACGGGTTTCACTGGTGCCATGTTACCTTTGAACTTGAACTTGTGTCACTTTCGGTGCCACGTTACCCTTGAACATATGTCACTTCCGGTACCAATGAAACCAATATACAGGTTTCCACATAAGCATTGCACACATCAAATAAAATGGAAACAGAAACAAACAAACCCAGCAATATCATTTCATTTTATACATTTGTTACATGTAATTGATCCTGACAAAATTACAGTACTTCCGGTGATAATGTAAATGTTCCATTAGTTTTATGAAATCAGAAATGGCATAAGGCATCTCATGGTGAAAATTTTATGTAAATCGAATAATAATTGCCACTTTTATAGACCAAAAACCTTGAAAAGTGACGTGTAGAAAATCGTCTATTTCTCGGCAACCGTACAAGTTAGAAACCATTTTTTGGTATTTATATGACCGTATGGGTTTAATCTATTTGTTGATTGGAATCAAATATCATAATTGTATAAACATTACAAATCAGACTCATTTGAATGAAATATCTGTTTTGAAGGCTTAAAATACAGTTTTTGCAAAAATGACGTTACTTCCGGTGATAATGAAAACGTTAAATTAGTTTTATAACATCGTCTATGACATTAGGCTTCAAAGGGTGAAAATTTTATGAAAATCGAATAATAATTAACACTTTTATGGGCCAAAAACCTTCAAAAGTGACTTTTAGAAAATCGCCTATATCTCGGCAACCGAACAAGTTAGAAACAATCTTATGATATCTTTTTGACCGTATGAGTTTTGTTAATATGTGAATTTAAACCAAAAGTTGATTTTATTATTATATGTGACATAATTCTTGGTTGAAAAAAATATCGATTTCAAAAGTTAAAAATTGAGTTTTTGACTAAATGACGTCACTTCCGGTGTCAATTTTAAATAGTAATCAACATGATATAACGCACACTTGCTTTCTGAATCAAATGATGTCACTTTTGTGAATATCCATTAATAATTGACTATTTTACAGGCAAAATTGCGAAAACAGTGACTTATGCAAAACTGCCCTTTTCTCGGCAACTGCTTATATTACAAACTAATTTTTACATACATTCTCTTCGTATGGATTATAGCTACAAGTTTATAAAAGTTATGTAAAAATATTTTAAAATCTGAAAAGCCTGAATGGGTTGTAAATAGGTCAATTTTACGCCTTTTTTCACCCCTTAATCCAATTTGCTAGAAAATGAAATAGAAATTAAAAAAACTGCTTCCGCCATTTTTTGCGCCTTGAAAGGACACACTCTTTGAGTCATATAATTTTTCAAAAAAATAATATTTGTTTTTGAAGATCGTAAAAAACTGTCAAAATTGTAGTTTTTGGTAAAATTATGCCACTTCCGGTGCCGACTGATAACACTTTTGGTAATAAAAAAAATGACAATTGAGACAACGAAGCATATGAACTTTGTTTTATACAAATCGAACAATAAAAAATTAATCTAGGACTGAAAAACTGAATTAGCCAATGGCGGCCAAGGAAAATTACTGAGACAAAAATTTTTAACATTTTTGCGCTAGTCAGATGACTCTTTAATTCTGTGCACAATACGACTAAAAAATATTCATAAATAAAAAAGTTTTTTGTAAAATTTTAAATTTTCGAAATTTGGCGCCTAATATCTTCGAAGATTTGCCGAAAATCAAAAATCGAAAGTAGCGTAGCTATGTGCCCTGTCTCAGACTATGCCAAAATGTATCGAAAGTTAAAATCCAATGATTATTGTTAAAATTACTGCAATATTTTCAAAAACGATAACTTCGGTGATTTCGGACATTTCGCATTGTCGCAGAACGTTCAAAATAGCTTTATCCTCTAAGTCACACCCACTTTCCCAGTAAAACCGAAGAAATCGTAACGATGCGACACGTAGTTGCTGAGATCTACTCAAATTGGAATCTGAATAATAATAATAATAATAATAATAACTAGACCTGCAAGCAGCACTGAACCGGCTTTCAGGAATCATACAGGAAGTTCATTATACCATAGCCGATCCATTGAGCTACCAAAGTATACTTTAGTTGTTTTGCTTCAGTGACACCCTCTATCATATGTAAAAGTAATATTTGCTGGCGAAAAGACCGGTCAAAATTGTAAATTATGGCAAAATTACGTCACTTCCGGTGCCGAAAGAAATTTTTATACGTGAAAAATAAGTCGAAAATTCGCAACATACAAAATACAAACTTTGTTTTATACATATCGGGCAATAAATAATCAACCTATAACCCATAAACTGAAATTAAGAAGGTATAAAATTTAAAAGTGACCCTGAGAAAATTGGCTATTATTCGACAAGGGAACATGCTAGAAGCCTTTTCTTGATATCAATATGATGGTATTGATTCAATCTTACTGCCCATTAGAGTCAGACGTTATAAAGTTAAACGAATAATAAATATAAATCCCTTCAATATAATGTTTGTTTTGATGGCTAAAAATACGTTTTTTGCAAAAATTACATTACTTCCGGAGATATTGAAAATGTTAATTTAGTTTATAGAAGTCATAAATGGCATAAGGCATCAAATGGTAAAAAAATTATAAAAATCGAATAATAATTGACACTTTTATAGACCAAAAACCTTGAAAAGTGACTTATAGAAGATCGCCTATTTCTCTGTAACCGTACAAGTTAGAAACCATTTTGTGGTATCCGTATGGTCGTATGGCTTTATTCTATTCGTTGGTGGGAATCAAATATCATGATTTTAAAAATATTATAAGGCAGACTCATTTGAATAAAATATTTGTTTTTTAGGTTAAAAATACAGTTTTTGCCCAAATGACGTCATTTCCGGTCACAGTGAAAATTTAAAATTGGCTTGACCTAGTCCAAATTGGCATTAGGCATCAAATGGCAAAAAATTATTGCAAATCGAATAATAATTCACTCTTTTATAGGCAAAATAACGTGAAAAGTGATGCATGCAAAATTGCATATTTCTCGGCAACTGCTCATATTACAAACTAATTTTCGCATACATTCTCTTCGTCTGGATTATTGCTACGAGTTTATGAAAATTACAAATAAATATTTCAAAATATGAAGACGCTGAATGAATTGTAAATAACTGAATTTTACACTTTATTTTACATTTTATTCGAAATTGCCCGAAAATGAAATTGAAATTAAAAAATATGAGCTAAGGATTTTGTGCACCTTTGCAGGGTGCATCCTTTTAGTTATATCAGTTTTGAAAAAAAAATAATATTTGCTTTCAAAAAGTGGTACCGAACTGTCAAATTTGTAGTTTTTGTTAATATTACGTCACTTCCGTTGCCGACAGAAAAATTTCACCGTAACAAAAAAAATTGCAATTGTGACCACGGTGCATATGAACTTTGTTTTATACAAATCGAACAATAAATAATTTTTCTGGGTACGAAAAACTAAATTAGCCGATTGCGGCTAACGCAAATTACCGAGACAATTTTTTTTTCTCATTTCTGCTCAAGTAGGATGATATTTTTAACCCTGTGTAAAATATCATCAAAAAATATTCATAAATAAAAAAGGTTTTCGTAAAAAAAATAATTTTTTTCAAAATATCGGACATTTTTTCGACTACTTCCGGTTTTACGATCGTTGTCATGATAGCTTTACGAAGTTCTCTGGATAATTAACTTTCTGTACCAGAAGTGTCAGAAACATCCATTGAGTAGTTTGGGAAAAAAAGATAAATTAAAGAGCGTTTCCAAAAATTTAACGATTTTTCAGTTTTTTTCAAAGTTTGAGGCCATTTTTCGACCACTTATATTATTTCAATGCTTTTCATTTTGGATTCACTATATAGACAACCGATAGGACTTTGAGTAAGAAAAGTTTAAGAAAAATCTGCGGCGTTGTTTTCGAGAAAAGGACGTCTCAGAATGTTAAAAAATCGGAAAATACTAGATTTTTGGCACACAATAATTTATTTCCTTACCATCGATATCGTATTATTTAGATACCATATGATTGTCCATTAATAGGGCTATCCAACGACACTTTAGTTCTTTTGGTCCGCTATTACCTAAGGGAGAAATCAAGTTTTTTGCAAGTGCGACAATGTTTTTAACCTTTTTTTTACATTTTTTGAATACTTCCGGTATGGTTATTATTGTCGATATAGTTTTGATAACCGGTTTAGGCACTAAAATAGCCACAGGGCTCTGTAATGATATATTACATTATCTGATCAGATAAAATGCCCCTGAGAAATCCTAGGTTCAAAAGTGCCAAAAATGCAAAAAATTTAAAATATCAAAAATTAAATTTCAATAACTACATACATATTATACATCGTTAGAATCGTAATTAGGTCAGCGATCTGAATATACAATTTTTTTTTGAAAATCTCTTAAAATAAAAAAATAGCAGAGCATTTTCCAAAATTTCACGATTTTTCGACTTTTTTCGATTTTCAGTCCGTTATTTCACCTTTTCCAGATATTTCAAAGTCGTAATGGAATGTTTCGTACACAAGATTACTGCAAGGTCTCTCGATAGAGAAAGTTTCATAAAAAACTGTGGAGCAGTTTTCGAGATACAGGCATCTAAAAACGCTCCAAATCAGAAAATACTTGATTTTCAGCGATCCATATTTTGCATCCTGCTCATCGTATCCGTACGAGTTGGGTATCATTCAGTGGTCCAATTACCGCCCGACCAAATGATACCTTAATTTGTTTAATCCGTTGATATCGGACGGAAAAATCGTGTTTTTACCCAAAACACCAATTTTTCACGTTTTTTTCAAAATATCGCATAGTATTTCGACTACTTCCGGTTTACGGATTGTTGTTGAAATTGCTTTAAACGGTGGTTTGACCATATTACTTCATGTTCCAGGAATTTCAGAAACGTCGATCCGGCCGTAAAACGAAACTTAAGCTCACAAAATGTGAAGAAAATTCGAAAAAAATCGAAAAATAAAGGGCGATGACTCTGAATGAAACTTATATTACTGGAACCGGATTGCCTTCAGGTATCCAAAAATGTAGGTCAAATTTGAAAATTTTGAAAAATAACAAAAAATGTGTTTTAAACAACATATTTTCATTTTTCGAATGCTAGAAGTCAGCGGCGAAGTTTCTAAATTGCAAAATTTTCAACTGCTATCGTCCGACAAAAGACTCAGGGTTTCCAAAAATGTAATTTGTATGAAAATAGGTACAGAATTGACGAATCTACGGCCGTTTTTTAATTTTTTGGCAACGCACAAAATTCGGCCACTTCCGGTCTGCGCAGAAGTTTCAAATACAGTGGAAGGGATGGCCACTATATGGTTTCCTGATAGAAAATTACGTCCCAGATCTGTATCTGTTACAGACACTGAGAAATAGGCTCCCCCGAAAAATAAAATAATAATAATAAATAATAACTAGATCTGCTACTGTCCCATGCAGATATGAAAGCTTTCATATTCATCGTCACGTATCATTGATTGTATCAAGTATCCTAAATAAAAGGATAAGAAGAAAAAATTATCAAAATTGGTCAAAAACTCGCGAAGTTACAAGTCTAAATATAGTATGAAACATTGCACCCAGGCATAACAATAATCTGAAAACTAAAGGGAAATAACTGAAACTTGTATTACTGTAATGAGACGGATGAGAAAATGAAATGAAAATGGCGGGAAAAAAAAATAAAAATGTCAGGTTGGACAGGCGACCTTACTCCTTGTCACGTACAACCGGGCATTCGAAAACACGCTAGTTAACTCAATGACAGGCGCGCGTGCTAGCCATTCAGCCATCCAACCCCCCTTTGAAATCCGACACGTGCAATATGTCATATAGGAAGAATAAGAAGTCGCTCACAACAAAATGGTAAATTAATGAGTTTAGGTCAAAAGGTTGAGCTACTATTTTAGAGTACTTTATAGTTTTAAAGAGACACGTTAAGGGTTGTTCATAGTTAAATGAAAGTTTAATTTTAAATAAGACCAATAAAATTAGGATTTAATAATGCCCGACAAATATTTCCAATATGTTTGGTTATAAGTAGGAAATCATGACGACTTCTTAAGCATGTTTTAAACAAAGGATCATAGACTGAATTATACAAGAATGGCACTCTGCAATAAAAAAAACTGGCCAAAGCAAGATTTCTATGCAGAAATTAAATAATTGCTAGAACCAGAAAAATATTTATCCACTACAATAAATAAGCAACATAGAGAAAATGAAATGAAATTGAATGGGGTTTAACGTCCTACTGTTCTGTTCCTAAAATGGGCTAATGAAGACTGGCATATGCCATAAAGTGTGCAATGAGGGAAATTTTACCCGGGCAGCGGCGTTACGGCCTACGAGGTTGGACAGGCGATCATACTCCTTGTCACGTACAACCAAGAAATCGAAACAACGCCAGTTGACTCAATGACAGACGTTTTGATACAGAGCGCACGTGCTAACCATTCAGCCACGCAACCTCCCCAAAATCGGCAAATTGCTGACCTACAGCGAGAAACATTTCAACCGGCCCAAATTTTCTATTTGAACAGTTTAATTTGCATGGTACCTTTAGTTATCAACCGAATATTACAAAACTTTTAAAAATAAGCTCCCCCTGACCAGCTTAAGCGTTCGCAATAAACGTTTGCCCCTTAAAATCTGCAAACTGCTGACCTTAAAGTGAGAAACATTACAACCGGGCGAAATTTTCTGTTTTATCACTTTTACAGTACCTTTGATTAACAACCGATTATTACAAAACTTTAAAAATAAAAGAGAAAGAGAGAAATGCGGCCTAATGTCCATTCGACACAAACTAGGTCATTTTGTGACTAACATATGTTTTTTAATTTTATTTAAAAACTCCCCTTGCGCTTACTGGTCTTTAGCCTTTGGGAGGAAACCGAAGGACACGGAGAAAACCCACGAGGTTGGACATCATACTTCATGTCACGTGCAACCTGGAGATCGAAACGACGCTCGTTGACTCAATGACAGACGTTACGATACAGCGCGCAGATGCTAACCATTCAGCCTCCCTGAATTCGGAAAATTGCTGACTTATAGCAAGAAACATTTCAACCGGGCGAAATTTTCTGTTTTAACAGTTTAATGTGCACGGTACTTTAATTGCCAACCGATTATTACAACTGACCAGCTTAATCGTGTGCAATAAACGTTTGGCCTGAATTGAAAGTTCTGCACGGAGAAAGTTCATCTTGATTTCCCGGCGTGGTTCCCCGTTGTCAGTGAGGCAGAACGGAGGGCCTGACAAGCACAGCTGTCTAGTCGTTCGGATGGGATGAAACACCAAGGTCCCGTGTACACATTGGAGTGCACGTAAAATATCCCTAAGCAGTTGGAATTCGATACTGTTGAATAAGCTCTATACGATGACTAAATGTGTAGATTGTAGTCACCCACACTGCATGTTTCGCTTAACAATGAAAGGGTGCCGTTTTCAATTTTCGATCCTTTTGTTCTTCTACTCCAGATATGTTGGACTGTTGATCGATGGTTTCATATAAAAGACTACCAATAAGACTCTTTGTAGAAGAAGTTCCCAAAAAATATTATGTTGACTTTACGAGAAAGACCTCTAAACATGCTCCAAATTGTAAAAATACGACTTTTTGGATTTTCAATCTCTTTTTTTCGGCTATCCCTGATATTTAAAAAAAATGATACAATGATTTCAAACAACAGGCTAGCTATTAGACTCTCTATTGACAAAAGTTTCATCGCCCTCCCTTCATTATAACCGAAGTTATCGTGCCCTAAAGAATCAACAAATCAGCATCCTTATCTCTGCTTACCCTAAGCAGAAAATGCTCATCTTTGAACTCAATCATGACATTGTCCTAGTGAACGTCTACACCAAGTTTAAACATTTTAGCTTAATTAGAAGGAGAGTTATTGTGTTCCAAAGTCCCGGCCCTTCAAATTGCTTCTATTTTTCATTTTCAATTCAAAATGGTGACCATCACGTGACCGAAATCAAAATTCGGATCCGATAGATTTTTAGGCATTCCTTCAAGGATTCTGAAAATATAACTCCCGAGTCTGTAAGTAAAATAGCAAAAAAGCCTTTTTGATTTTTCACGTTTAAAGATGGTGGCACTTCCGGTTCGATCGACAAACTCCATATTTTGTGTACGAATCAGTAATTACTTGTCTAGTATCAAAAAAAAAAAATTAGGTCATTCTGACCTATATTTCGACGATTTTTTTGAAAACTTTGATCCTTAATTTCGTCAAGGGGAGATAATTTAGAACATTTATAATTATATTTTTGAAGTCACATCGGTAACATCTACTTACACACTAAATTTCATGAAAATCGTACAACTATTAAAGAAGTTCTCAAATTGGTCTAAACTTCCGGTTCGAAATCACAGCGACGAATTTTCGAAATTGGAAAATGCGAAACTGCAGATGAAAATGATTTTTTTCAAGGTATTCAAAGAAAAAAGAATTAGTAAAATCGGTCAAAAAATAACAAAGTTACGACTATGCATTGTCAGTTTTTTCGTTCGTAAAATTCGGTGATTTCGGATTCGTAAAACGTTTTGAAAATATATTTAATCAACAGCCACCACCCATTTTTGGGGGGATAGGTAAAAGTTTCAGAACGATCCTATCGTTAGATTCTGAGAAATCCGATTTGTGGACAAAACACAAAAAAAAAATAACAATAATAATCTTAACAGAAACAATAAGCTTTCATATGTAATATGAAAGCTTAATAATTTTAGTAATCACAATAGGCTTTCAGACGAAAGTCTGAAAGCCTAATAATAAGAATAACTAGACCTGCATGCAGGAATGACGGGTTTCACTGGTGCCACGTCACTTTCGGTGCCACGTTACCCTTAAACATATGTCACTTCCGATACCAATGAAACCATCAAACAGGTTTCCACATAAGCATTGTAAACATCAAATAAAATGGACGAAGAATCAACCAAATCCAGCAATATCAATTCATTTTATATATATGTTACTTGTAAGTGATCCTGGCAAAATTTCATTACTTCCGGTGATAATGAAAATGTTCAATTAGTTTTATGAAATCAGAAATGGCATAAGGCAGCATAATGGCGAAAATTGTATGTAAATCGAATGAGAATTGCCACTTTTATAGACCAAAAACCTTGAAAAGTGACTTGTAGAAAATCGTCTATTTCTCGGCAACCGTACACGATAAAAACTATCTTTTGGTATCTATATGATCGTATGGGTTCAATCCATTTGTTGACTGGAATCAAATATCATAATTTGAAATATATTACAAATCAGACTCATTTGAAAAAAATGTCTGTTTTGAAGGCTAAAAATACAGTTTTTGCCAAAATGACATTACTTCCGGTGATACTGAAAATGTTAAATTAGTTCTATGAAATCATAAATGACACAAGATATCATATGGTGAAAATTTTATGAAAATCGAATAATAACTGACATTTTTATAGACCAAAAACCTTGAAAAGTGACTTAATGAAAATCGCACATTTCTCTGCAACCGTACAAGTTAGAAACCATTTTGTGGTATCTGTATGATCGTATGGGTTCAATCTATTTGATCAATAGAATCAAATATCACAATTTGAAAAAAAATAACAAATACGACTCATTTGAATAAAATATTGTTTTTTGAAGGCTAAAATTTAAGTTTTGAGCAAATGACGTCATTTCCGGTGGCAGCGCAAGGGGTAAATGGTTTGACATAGTCCACTATGGCATTAGGCATCCAATGGCGAAAGAAAATTGAAAATCGAATAATAATTGATTCTTTTACAGCCAAAATTACGTGAAAAGTGACTCATGCAAAATTGCCTATTTCTCGGCAACTGCTTATATTACAAACTAATTTTCACATACATTCTCTTCGTATGGATTATAGCTACAAGTTTATAAAAGTTACGTAAAAATATTTTAAAATCTGAAAAGCCTGAATGAGTTGTAAATAGGTCAATTTTACGCCTTTTTTCACCTCTTAATCCAATTTGCTAGAAAATGAAAAAGAAATTAAAAAAACTGCTTCCGACATTTTTTGCGCCTTTAAAGGACACACTCTTTGAGTCATATAATTTTTCAAAAAAATAATATTTGTTTTCAAAAAATGTACCTAACTGTCAAAATTGTAGTTTTTGGTAAAATTATGCCACTTCCGGTGCCGACAGGTAACACTTTTGGTAATAAAAAAAATGACAATTGAGACAACGAAGCATATGAACTTTGTTTTATACAAATCGAACAATAAAAAATTAATTTAGGACTGAAAAACTGAATTAGCCAATGGAGGCCAAGGAAAATTACTGAGACAAAATTTTTTAACATTTTTGCGCAAGTCAGATGACTCTTTAATTCTGTGCACAACACGACTAAAAAATATTCATAAATAAAAAAGTTTTTTGTAAAATTTTAAATTTCCGAAATTTGGCGCCTAATATCTTCGAAGATTTGCCGAAAATCAAAAATCGAAAGTAGCGCAGCTATGTGCCCTGTCTCCAGCTATGCCAAAATGTATCGAAAGTTAAAATCCCATGATTATTGTTAAAATTACTGCAATATTTGTAAAAACGATAACTTCGGTGATTTCGGATATTTCGCATTGTCGCAGAACGTTCAAAATAGCTTTATCCTCTAAGTCACACCCACTTTCCCAGTAAAACCGAAGAAATCGTAACGATGCGACACGTAGTTGCTGAGATCTACTCAAAACAAAAGAAGAATAATAATAATAATAATAATAATAAGAATAACTAGACCTGCATGCAGGAATGACGGGTTTCACTGGTGCCACGTCACTTTCGGTGCCACGTTACCCTTAAACATATGTCACTTCCGATACCAATGAAACCATCAAACAGGTTTCCACATAAGCATTGTAAACATCAAATAAAATGGACGAAGAATCAACCAAATCCAGCAATATCAATTCATTTTATATATATGTTACTTGTAAGTGATCCTGGCAAAATTTCATTACTTCCGGTGATAATGAAAATGTTCAATTAGTTTTATGAAATCAGAAATGGCATAAGGCAGCATAATGGCGAAAATTGTATGTAAATCGAATGAGAATTGCCACTTTTATAGACCAAAAACCTTGAAAAGTGACTTGTAGAAAATCGTCTATTTCTCGGCAACCGTACACGATAAAAACTATCTTTTGGTATCTATATGATTGTATGGGTTCAATCCATTTGTTGATTGGAATCAAATATCATAATTTGAAATATATTACAAATCAGACTCATTTGAAAAAAATGTCTGTTTTGAAGGCTAAAAATACAGTTTTTGCCAAAATGACCTTACTTCCGGTGATACTGAAAATGTTAAATTAGTTCTATGAAATCATAAATGACACAAGATATCATATGGTGAAAATTTTATGAAAATCGAATAATAACTGACACTTTTATAGACCAAAAACCTTGAAAAGTGACTTAAGGAAAATCGCCCATTTCTCTGCAACCGTACAAGTTAGAAACCATTTTGTGGTATCTGTATGATCGTATGGGTTCAATCTATTTGATCAATAGAATCAAATATCACAATTTGAAAAAAATAACAAATACGACTCATTTGAATAAAATATTGTTTTTTGAAGGCTAAAATTTAAGTTTTGAGCAAATGACGTCATTTCCGGTGGCAGCGCAAGGGGTAAAATGGTTTGACATAGTCCACTATGGCATTAGGCATCCAATGGCGAAAGAAAATTGAAAATCGAATAATAATTGATTCTTTTACAGCCAAAATTACGTGAAAAGTGACTCATGCAAAATTGCCTATTTCTCGGCAACTGCTTATATTACAAACTACTTTTCACATACATTCTCTTCGTATGGATTATAGCTACAAGTTTATAAAAGTTACGTAAAAATATTTTAAAATCTGAAAAGCCTGAATGAGTTGTAAATAGGTCAATTTTACGCCTTTTTTCACCTCTTAATCCAATTTGCTAGAAAATGAAAAAGAAATTTAAAAAACTGCTTCCGACATTTTTTGCGCCTTTAAAGGACACACTCTTTGAGTCATATAATTTTTCAAAAAAATAATATTTGTTTTCAAAAAATGTACCTAACTGTCAAAATTGTAGTTTTTGGTAAAATTATGCCACTTCCGGTGCCGACAGATAACACTTTTGGTAATAAAAAAAATGACAATTGAGACAACGAAGCATATGAACTTTGTTTTATACAAATCGAACAATAAAAAATTAATCTAGGACTGAAAAACTGAATTAGCCAATGGCGGCCAAGGAAAATTACTGAGACAAAATTTTTTAACATTTTTGCATTAGTCAGATGACTCTTTAATTCTGTGCACAATACGACTAAAAAATATTCATAAATAAAAAAGTTTTTTGTAAAATTTTAAATTTTCGAAATTTGGCGCCTAATATCTTCGAAGATTTGCCGAAAATCAAAAATCGAAAGTAGCGTAGCTATGTGCCCTGTCTCCGGCTATGCCAAAATGTATCGAAAGTTAAAATTCAATGATTATTGTTAAAATTACTGCAATATTTTCAAAAACGATAATTTGGTGATTTCGGACATTTCGCATTGTCGCAGAACGTTCAAAATAGCTTTATCCTCTAAGTCACACCCACTTTCCCAGTAAAACCGAAGAAATCGTAACGATGCGACACGTAGTTGCTGAGATCTACTCAATGCAAAAGAAGAATAATAATAATAATAATAAGAATAACTAGACCTGCATGCAGGAATGACGGGTTTCACTGGTGCCACGTCACCCTTTAACATGTCACTTCCGGTGCCACGTTACCTTTGAACATATGTCACTTCCGATACCAATGAAACCATCAAACAGGTTTCCACATAAGCATTGTAAACATCAAATAAAATGGACGAAGAATCAACCAAATCCAGCAATATCAATTCATTTTATATATATATGTTACTTGTAAGTGATCCTGGCAAAATTTCATTACTTCCGGTGATAATGAAAATGTTCAATTAGTTTTATGAAATCAGAAATGGCATAAGGCAGCATAATGGCGAAAATTGTATGTAAATCGAATGAGAATTGCCACTTTTATAGACCAAAAACCTTGAAAAGTGACTTGTAGAAAATCGTCTATTTCTCGGCAACCGTACACGATAAAAACTATCTTTTGGTATCTATATGATCGTATGGGTTCAATCCATTTGTTGATTGGAATCAAATATCATAATTTGAAATATATTACAAATCAGACTCATTTGAAAAAAATGTCTGTTTTGAAGGCTAAAAATACAGTTTTTGCCAAAATGACATTACTTCCGGTGATACTGAAAATGTTAAATTAGTTCTATGACATCATAAATGACACAAGATATCATATGGTGAAAATTTTATGAAAATCGAATAATAACTGACATTTTTATAGACCAAAAACCTTGAAAAGTGACTTAATGAAAATCGCCCATTTCTCTGCAACCGTACAAGTTAGAAACCATTTTGTGGTATCTGTATGATCGTATGGGTTCAATCTATTTGATCAATAGAATCAAATATCACAATTTGAAAAAAATAGCAAATACGACTCATTTGAATAAAATATTGTTTTTTGAAGGCTAAAATTTAAGTTTTGAGCAAATGACGTCATTTCCGGTGGCAGCGCAAGGGGTAAAATGGTTTGACATAGTCCACTATGGCATTAGGCATCCAATGGCGAAAGAAAATTGAAAATCGAATAATAATTGATTCTTTTACAGCCAAAATTACGTGAAAAGTGACTGATGCAATATTGCCTATTTCTCGGCAACTGCTTATATTACAAACTAATTTTCACATACATTCTCTTCGTATGGATTATAGCTACAAGTTTATAAAAGTTACGTAAAAATATTTTAAAATCTGAAAAGCCTGAATGAGTTGTAAATAGGTCAATTTTACGCCTTTTTCCACCTCTTAATCCAATTTGCTAGAAAATGAAAAAGAAATTAAAAAAACTGCTTCCGACATTTTTTGCGCCTTTAAAGGACACACTCTTTGAGTCATATAATTTTTCAAAAAAATAATATTTGTTTTCAAAAAATGTACCTAACTGTCAAAATTGTAGTTTTTGGTAAAATTATGCCACTTCCGGTGCCGACAGATAACACTTTTGGTAATAAAAAAAATGACAATTGAGACAACGAAGCATATGAACTTTGTTTTATACAAATCGAACAATAAAAAATTAATCTAGGACTGAAAAACTGAATTAGCCAATGGAGGCCAAGGAAAATTACTGAGACAAAATTTTTTAACATTTTTGCGCAAGTCAGATGACTCTTTAATTCTGTGCACAACACGACTAAAAAATATTCATAAATAAAAAAGTTTTTTGTAAAATTTTAAATTTCCGAAATTTGGCGCCTAATATCTTCGAAGATTTGCCGAAAATCAAAAATCGAAAGCAGCGCAGCTATGTGCCCTGTCTCCAGCTATGCCAAAATGTATCGAAAGTTAAAATCCCATGATTATTGTTAAAATTACCGCAATATTTGTAAAAACGATAACTTCGGTGATTTCGGACATTTCGCATTGTCGCAGAGCGTTCAAAATAGCTTTATCCTCTAAGTCACACCCACTTTCCCAGTAAAACCGAAGAAATCGTAACGATGCGACACGTAGTTGCTGAGATCTACTCAATACAAAAGAAGAATAATAATAATAATAATAAGAATAATAATTTTAACAAAAACAATAGTGTTTCACACAAGCTTCGCAGTGTGAAACCCTAATAATTTTAACAAAAACAATAGTGTTTCACACAAGCTTCGCAGTGTGAAACCCTAATAATTTTAACAAAAACAATAGTGTTTCACACAAGCTTCGCAGTGTGAAACCCTAATAATTTTAACAAAAACAATAGTGTTTCACACAAGCTACGCAGTGTGAAACCCTAAAAATGAGCCAATATCCATTCTCGGATATAATATACCCCCACCCCTCTTAAATAATCATTACCATAATGTTATAAAAATATAAATACTGTAACAATATCCAATAACTAATCATTTAATATTTACAAACTAAAGGAAATTATATCCAGACAAGAAAAAAAAAACACGATTCGCGAGGCTAATGTAATTAAACCATGGGTCAGAAAGGTGCGCCTGGCGTTCAGGACCCAACTGTTTTAATACTCTCCTAACCGGCTGGAGTTGAAGAAGTACAACATTGCTAGAATCTTAGTAAATGCCAAAGAGTAATGGAATATGTTGGTTGAGTAGTTACCACGAAAACTCTAATTACCTTAACAAACTGTTAATAGTTCCCATGTTTTACTTAATATTAGTTAACCACTGATCAAATCGTACTTGTCAACATTTATTTTAATGCGTGTTTGTGATAGTTTAGCAGATATTATATTGCACTTCTAGTGTTACTTCTTATTTGCCCTTGGTCAAAATTGTGGAGGATTTCATGGAGTTCTCTGTGTTAATTCGCGCAAAGGATTTACTTCCATAGGTATGTCAATATTGAGATTCTGAAATTAGTACACAAGCAACTTTCTGCTTGATTTTGCGAGAAAGAAAAATTTTCAATATGTCGTAACCGTTTAAAATGAAGTCCATGACTAGTGCAAGTGTTAACCTTGTTTATATAGTAAAACATTGGAGCAGAATGTTGTCAAGTGTTAACTGACATTTTCTGTCAGTACATTGACTACACCAATCGATTTAGAAATAGAAACTTCACTTGATGTAGGTAATTCATACTTAGTGCCAACACCTTCAGAACCGAAGTACTTATAGACCAATAACTTGTAATTGGGCAATTTCTGCCACTTCTAATACAATGTACATGCAAAGGAGATAATTTATGGTGGTATTTTTTTTTCTAGAGTTAAACAAGGGAAAGTAACCATATTGTACCCACACTTAATTTATCACCCTGCAAATAATTATATACCCTTTCTTTTATTAAGTTATCAACGATTATACTTTATTGAACTATACAATGCGAAAATCATATTGTCAACGCTTACTCTTCTCAGAACATCTGATAACATTTTCTTGAATGACAAATACATAATAAATTGTCCTCTCTTGACCATTGTCCAAATAAAAAACCATGAGCACTTGCGTTGCTCAAATGGGACGAACCCCAAGGTTCCGTATATATCGATAAAAGCACATTGTTAACGGTTGACAGCAGCTTCGTGGCCATTCGAAATTTTCCCCAGGGCACAGGGACTGACGCATATCTGTATTCGCAATGTCGACTAGTTCACAAAGTAAGTCGCTAAACTCTATATTCATTTTTTCATCTCGAATTCTAAAAAGAACCCGAACATATATTATTTAAGTCATCATGCACAGCAATAATATTCCTTATGTTTATTTATACAAACTCCTCTGGTAGAAACGTAAATTTTTTATCCTGCAATCAGAGAAATTATTGTGTTTTCATTGCCAAAACATCGGTGCAAACATGGGAACAGGCATACAATAATATGGCGCATTTTTACATGAGCGATTAACATGATATGCATAAAGTATAAATAGTTTTGACGGTGTATATCATATTCATAAATCATTTGTTATTTGCATCCAAGAATAATATTAGAAATGAATGCATGGTTACACTGATCTGGCGTTATTTACAAGCAAAAATATACCCGCCTATCATTCCATTAGCCACGCTTCGTCTCCGTGGTATTTTGGGTTTAAAAACTTCTTGCCTGAATGAGAATACATGTGCCGTGCAGAAGTTGAAAGGCCAGTAAATTATTTGTTATGAGTTTTTAAAAGGTAAAATATGCCGTGCCAAGTGAATTTAATTAATTAGACAATCTATGGGCTCGTACAACCACCGATAAGGGACCAATTTTAGTTTAGTTTAATAAAACTTCTACTACACATAATTTACATGTTAGCTATGTGTTAGGTGTAAGTTTACACTGCAACGTGTACGACACTCGTTACTTAAGAGCAACGTATGATTTTACCATAATTTCAGAAGACAAAGCTACTGGGCAAATCGCTTACCCAGCCTCGACGAAAAGCAGCAGCGCCCTCTGCCCAAATGTTTAATACTACAGGCACAGCAGACGGCAAGCCACCGGACTCATTCTCGTGATGATCTGATATATTCTACGCATGTTGCTTTTCAGTGTGTATTGAGTACTCTCCGCGAATTGTCGTCTGTAGTGCGGTCCTCCTGCACTTACCAATATAGTAACGATTACGTGTAGTCGTTAAAGCCTGTTAGCTACACGAAATTATGTTGTAAACACACCTACTTTTATCTATAATTAATCACAGACATCATATTAATTAATGTAAACATCACCGACCAACCACTGTGTGTAATATCATTTTTTCTGAAAAGGTTACATTGTAAACATGTTATAGATATGGATGACTACTTATCAAAGGCTGTATTTTGCATTAAATAAATATCAATGTTATTAAAATGAGTTTTAATGATTGTTATAATAAACATCAATTGTGGGTATCATGTTATTCGAAGGTGATAATTGCAATATCCACGCAAATCAACGCACTGTTTTTTTTTATTAGTTAATGATATCCGTAATTATTTGTTCATACGTAACAGTATACACGTTATTCAATTAGCCAGGCTCCATTAGTTAGTTCTATCCGCTGTAGGTCATACATTACACCAGGAATAAAAATCACAACCAAACGCTAATTTGGAACCGTTACAAAACTATTAAATATGCAGGTCTTTCTTTAGACCTGAAGGGTTATCTAAATTATTAATCAGGCTTTAATAAAACTTACCCAGACCATAAACCTCCCTCGACGCCATTGTCAGCCTGTAATATTTAGTGCATTTGAATATATTTTGTGATGGATAATTGTAACGTAAAGCTGGATAATCGAGACTTTGTTATTATCGTACCAAGGTTAGTAATGAAGATCGAGGCTAGCCTAAACTTGAATTGCTAAAATCTCATCATATTCTGTTTTCATCTTTATCGTATTTTACCAAATACCCCGTCAGACTGGGGCGCCATAAACGTAGTCAAGGCGTGACATGATCGCCGAGTCACGGCGTTTGTTTTGAGCATTTTCAAAATAAACGTCAAGGTACTAGAAAACTGCTATAAAGCGTTTTTTTTTATAAGTTTATAATTTGTTTGGACATTTTCTCCCGTTGTGTTCAAGTTTGCCGGCGAACTTGTGCATTTTATGGTCGCTTCAGCGTAATAATGAAGCCACCACGGTCGGACTGAGGCATAATGCCCTTTAATCACCATGTTTGACAAGAAATTATGAATTATAGAAACTCACATTTGATTGATATAGTTTATTGCTTGCAAACTCTGTGTCGTTTGTCTTAAACGCAGGGTTATTTAATCGGTGTTGTGTTCCTGTATTGCGACCTTCCTGCACTTTCCAGAATTATAATTAGACGGACGAGGACAGTAAATACCTATCCAGCAATTCTAAGATTATATATTTCGACTATTACAAGAATTGATTGTTGGCGAATGAAAAGTATGCTGCACTGTCAGTTGAAAGTTTATTTCGTCGGGGGTTGGGGGCGGCGAATGGTTAGCGCGTGCGTGTTGCATAATATTCTGTGTTTAATTTTTCATCTGTCAATGTCGTTAAAGAGATTTTACCCACGATTTCAATTTAGAAACAACCCAATAGGTCCTCCATGATCACATGGGATTTAGTTATTTGTAATATATAGGATAAACACATAAGTCAGATTTGTGTCCAAATTTAAAATTGAAAACCCCGTTCAAAACATCTGATTAAATGTCTTACAAATAACACACCAAAACCACATCTGAGCAACTTTTTCTGTGAAATGAAATCCCAGCTAAGAATGGGGTGGGGTCGAATGGTCTAACGTGCATGTGTGTTTTAGGTCATTAATTATTTCAAACAATTCAGCTGGTATAGTTTCGATTCCCAGCTTGTAGGTGGTAAGCAGTATGTCCAAAGTCGTGGGATTTCTCAAGATCCCCTCAAACCCAATAAACGTGTTATTTAAACGTTCGCCCCACGCCCATCTCGCACAATCTCTCTCTGACAGGCCATGAAACAACATCCCAAACTACATCCACCAAGGATAATGATCTGGAAACTTTGGAGATTGTCAGCATTTCCCCAATTTAAAAGCAATTAAAAACTGTCCTCGCTTTAAATGCATTGATTTTATGGATCGATCGCAGATAAATGCGCTGTTCCACACATTAATTTTTATTGTTATAATGTTTATTTTTTATATCTTATTATTGCATGATATAGAACAATTACAAAGAATGCAGGTCTTCCGTCATAATATGCAATTATGATAATTATAATATTATTGTGGCAGTATTGTCATTATTATTCCTCTTCTCTTGATGCTAGTGATAACTCTGGTGATTTGTGAGGAGTATTTAAGGGAATGCTTGGCTAAACTTATAACAAGGCAATGGTTGATCGCAGTCCTACTCGTATCTATTTGTGACGGCAATGATGACATTTCGTGTGGACACTAAAGGCAACTGAGGTGATTTGTGGGGGAAGGGAATGCTAGCCCAAAATATCGCCATCGAACGGTTAATGGATATGGAATACAATACAACGATTGGTTCAACGCAGTCCTACACATATCCATTTGCGACTGCATTAGATAACCAATCTTAAACATTAAGGTGTGTGATCAGTTATGGCGATCTTGTGTGTTTTGTACATAACGGTTGTTATAGAATTGTACAAATAGTGCGAAAGGTGTTAGTGCCAAAAGCTTTGCAGATATACCGACACATCCGAACGCGTTTTGGGATCGATTGAATAGCTAAGTTGAAAAAACAGGTACCGTCAGATAAAGATCAAATAACTACAATTTTCTATTTTCTTAATTCCAAATGTACCACAAATCATATCCACCTTTTGGTCAACTGCAAATAACTGAAGCATTGTATAAGTTTTTTTTTTACATATTTTGTAGGAAGACGACAAACTGTATGGAGATGTTAATGAACGATTATTAACAAGAAAATACGGGTAAGAATTTATTTTTGTCATTTAATTTTTTTTGTGTTACGTTGCCTTTGGAAATTGATTTTCTTGTTTGTTTTTCGATCAAATAATTCTCTAAACTCTGCACGTTTAATACATTACGATCAATTTACTTTTACATAATTATTAAGAAAAAATAGATAATCATATTCCATTTTCACTGCGATGCATTTCATTTGTAGAATAACAATGGATTTCTTTTGTACATGTTTTTGAAAACTGAATCTAGATAATCTTTGAGAAACTAATATAATTTCTTGAATATTCCCAAAAGTGTTTTGATAGATTGCATGTTAAATTAATATGAAGCGAAAAAGGGGAGAAAATAAATGTGGTCACGAACATGTTGTATGGGAATCGAGAAACAAACGAACTTAGATTGGACAAATGTGGTTTGCTTTCCCTTTCATCTTAGGCGAAAAAAGAAGCTGCATGATCTGTATATTCGGTTCAACATTTACGTTTTAAAAAAACAATTCCGAGAAAATTTGATTTCAAAATCGTAAGTTATGGATAGATGGTCATCAGAATATGTTTACACATTCATGATTGTGCCTGATCACCAAGGTTATATCTGGCAAAATGGTTTTAAAACCTTGTTTTTCGAGTTATGTCGTGTTTCCGATAAATACTAGTGTAATACTGCGTTGAGTTATGACGTGTTTACGGGAAATACTCGTTACAGCCCCCGCCATGTTACGGTTTGCCATTTAAGGTGAAATGCTGCGTTGAGTTTTACCTTAAATACTCGTTATAGCGAATACGCGCCATGGGACGGTTCTTAATTCTACATGTAAACTTTGAAAGTATGAAATTACCCAAATTTGCAGTGGGCTGGGAGAGTTCTTCAAGGTCGTCACGATTTTTTTCTCATTGAGAGTGGTGCTTGACCATAGACATCACGTTTAGCAGGAAATCGAAGTAAACATAAACCCTACCGTGAAATGACCCCTATAGTACAGTTCATGGCATATACCCGCCTTTATTAATCTGTTTAAGTGTAGAAAAGTAAGTCAATCCTAATTCCATTTCGTAATATATGACATTTCTTAAACATAACTTAATTTCCACGACCTGGCTGTAATTCCGCTTTCCAACTTATCCAGAATGTTATTATAAAAGTGATAACTATTTCCATTAATTAATTTACAGTAAAATATGAAACTATATTAGTTAATGTGTTTTTCAAAGGATAGACATTTAGGAACCACATGAATAGTTTTTGGCTAGTTAAACATCAAATTACAATTTTCCTTAACACTGAAGATAATCAAATATGCATTACCAATTTCACAACGTGTCGTTAGTTTTTGTATAATTTCTATTTGAAATATTTACAAATTAAACCAAAAAACCAACGTTGTTCGTAATGTCGTTTGACAATTTGTAGGAGTATGTCTTTTATCTCATGTCATTGCAGTTTTTTGTCTGTTTTGAAATCCGCCAAACTACCCAACAGCAAGCATTGAATGACAATATAATGTATAGTTTGGTAGAGTAAACCTTCTACTTGTTCTGAATTGATGAGCAAATTACATAACTTTTTTACTATATTACTGATTTTACAAGACATTTGAAAGACATTTTATTTGCTAAGAAATATTTTTTTTTTTCACAATTTGTTGTTCAAATCCACATACCAATGAGATTTGACCACGTAATTTGATAAATATATAATGTGCCACAAGTTTTTTCCTCACTTTGTATGCATTTATGTGGGGTTCATATCATGTAATAAGTTTTTTTGTCTTTAGGCAATGTCTATGTATCATCGGGTTTTTTAAATACAGGAACATTATTCACCCACGTGTTTCAAATCTGTCTATATATAAAAATATAGTTTGTATGTTTAAAGTTTCCCTGTAGGAACCAAACGATAGAATGTATTTGTTCTGATTATTTTGTATATGAAATGATCATATTGAAAATTAATAATTATTGTGTTATTATCGATATTTTGAGAAATGTAATTATTCTATTTTCTTTATATTTGTTGAGATATAATATTAAAACTTATTGCGTTATTATTGATATTTTGAGAAATTTATATTTTCTTTGTATTTGATCGACCTGATATATAATGATAACATTGAAAATTAATAAATATTGCGTTCATGTGAATATTTTAAGAAATTTATTTGTTCTATTTTTTGTATTGGGTGTACTATTAATTGATGAAATAGAACATTAATGGTTATTGCATTATTATGGATTTTATAAGGGATTTATATATTAACATAAACAGAACATTCTAGAATAGATCATACTTCTCACTACCTTTAGGACAACTCGCGACAATCCTTAATAGAAACTGCATAAGACACCTGAGCTAGTATTACATTGAGCCATTGTAACCTAGGTGCCGTTATTGAATGAATTTTTTTCGAAAGGTTCTAGCCTGGATTTGTATTTAAGTTATATACGTGTAGCCGATGGTGTGTACGTTAAAGAACCTTTTACAAAATTAAATGAAGAGTAAGTGTAAACACCGCTGGGCGTTCAAAATTTGTCATAGCAAACCCCGCGTAGACAAGTAGGGCATTGTTTCGGTCTTGAAATGTTATGAATATAATGTCATGTCATCTCGTTACAACATGGATTATGGTGGCACTATAATAAAAAAATTTAATGGTCTAGCGTGGCAAGGTTTTATATATTTTGTGATACGATAATTGCGCCATTATAGTAGTTACAGCTTCGCCAGCAGAATTTCTCTCTTGAGACTTAATGCAGAGATAATTATTTTTAGATGTATATCAATTTCAGACAAAACATATGTCTATTTGTGTGCGTTAGTATGGCATTGATAGGCTGCCTTTAATACGAAACTAACAAATTAGCCTGGAATTTATTAGTAACCCTCCATATATACTAATAGAATACTTACATTGAAATAATGTAACACAATGAATACATGTAGTAGAATTTCAATAGAGCACACCAGTTCAACCAAATCTAATGCTTTGATCTAAAGGATGACTCGGTGGCTATGTGACAGACCGACTAGGTTGCGTACCTACTCGTAGAAAACAAACTTTGCATAGTTAACTCGATAAAGAAGAGGCGAAATGCCACAGCTCAGGCAAAATCGGCCTCATTTCATACCATTGCGCCCCCCCCCCCCCCCGTCTTGATTTGGTACATAAAGGTCGGAATTGTATAACATATCGCATGCTCCTGTAGGCTACAACACCTGCTACATTTTCTCATTTTTTTTCTCACAGTAGCCTATTACTATTAATCTAATGTTAGTTATTGTATTGGAATTGTGCTATGTTCAGCGAATGAATAGATCGTTAATATATGGGGTGGGGAGTGAAGACGTGGAATGTAATTCCAAGAAACAGTTTCGGGATTTGAATTTCGCTAGAGATTCTTACATCCGTTAAAGATACGCCATGGTGAGCGCAATCGGAACACCTCGTTTATGCACTATGATATAAATGTATTTGCCACGGACTATCGGGACTAATAGAAAATCGATACTTGGAGCAGAGTCGGTAAAAGGGAAGACTCTGTCATGGAACTACAGTCTTAACAAAACCACTAAATACAATTATCAGTGTCATATGATTTAATCGAATTACTGTTGTGTGGATGGCGGTGGAATTAGCTAGCTTTTCCTACACAAACCCTAAGTAACTTTTACCTTACGTTAATAGTTAGTTTTGTTGCAGGACAAATACTCTTATTAATTGGCCACTTATAGCACGTGTGTGGTTGGATATCAGTTGATAAAGTGTGAGTGCCAGTATGGTTAATCGAAAAGTGAGTCTGACTTGTCCCAATGGGATCTTAAGTTACCTTAATGATTTTCTGGACAAGAGTACACGTACCGATGCAATACAGAGGGATGGGATTTATCCAACGTTTGCGCTTTAGATCATAATGTCTGTGTACGTCTACTTCGGATGAAGTAAAAATTACCATAGTTTGTTTTTGAGTGCCACCCCTCCCCTCTCCCCCCATCCTCTCTCAAATGCTTGTGCAATCGAGGGCAAATTAGTGTATATAAGAGACCAATGAATGTACAATTCCCGAATAAAAGATGCAGTGATCTTAATGGTTGTCCTTTTAACCTTTCTTTTAACCCGAATCGTGTAATCTCGATGTTGTTCAACACCATCCTACGTGCTCGGGAGATTAATAAAAATATGTATGGGATTTGAGTCGGATTGGAAATTGACTTTAAATGTTGAGCTTCAAATATCCCCGTTTGATCAAAAATCGCCATTTAGAGTACATTTTAAAAGTGATTTCGAGAAGGAAATTGAATTCATGGATAAAGCAGTTGCTTCATTTGCTTGTAAATTGAAGAATTAATCTTCATGAAATTAAGGTATCATGATTCACGGAATTTGTTAAATCTGTCTTAAACCCAATTATAAATTCAATTAAAGGAACCTTTATGCGTTCTAGAAAAAATTCACGAATTTTACAACTCGTAAAAGATATTCAAATTGAAAATAAAATACTGAAATAAAAGCAAAAAGCAGAGATTAAAGGATTTCTACATTTCGTTCCATTCTTTGTCAACTTAGATTATTGTTTATCTCTTTAAAGGTTTGACATTTGGCCACGAAATGGTTGCATCAAAGTAACGAGCATATTTTAAGCCATCTTCTTCCCGTGTTTCAGAAGATCAGAATGCACAACATAAAACAATAAACAGCTAAATGGAATGTAGGAACTTTTGTAAACACACAATCAGCCTGAAATATATCCATTCCGTTCTATTTCTAGCACCGAAGATGTCAACAAAAAGCTTGGCCCGTAGGTCATTAAAACCTCAACGACTGAAAATTTACTGAAGTCAATTTCTTTTGTGCTGCGATATCCTAAGAACTTTTTCCTTTCTTGTGGAAGTTTGTTTGGCACCGGAATCAGTCGTTTGTGGTCGAAACTTATTGACGATGCTCGCTGGAATGCACAGGGTTGTTCTAGGCATAGTCGATCGTGTTCTCCCCCCCCCCCCGCTTGTCAAATCTGCTAACAAGATTACATCCTTTCCTTTATAATTTGATAAAATGTTCTATCTCAATGATTTGTTGATGTTCACTTAAATAGGTACTGGGACATTGTATTGATAAAATTTCATGGATTTCGAGGTATATAGTCTGGCAGCTATAAACACGCAAGAGATTTTGTTTTGCCATTGTGACTAACGCTGGTAATTGTTTACCTCGATTTCACGATAGTTCGTCTGTTTATTGCAATTCTCCTCTTTTCTATGGTATTGTTTGTTGACGTTTTGGTGATTGAATTTACATTTCGTGATTCTGATGCCGCGGTATCAGGAACTAAGTGAGAATTACCGTATTCCAAGTGTTAGTACATTAAGCCTTGGGTCCCGTTTTGAAAATATAAAAATCTGTCATTTTTCAACTTTTGGACTGGCAATGCCTTGTTAACCCTGTAAAATGGAAGGAAAAAAAAACACAAACAAATAAACAGAACAAAACAATAATCAATAACTAGCTTACATAGCCATACATAAATTGAAATAAACTGAAGGCGCGATAAGAGCGTTATGCAATCAATGAAGATTCCAGGCCTTTCAACATTAAGTAATTTACTAATATGACAGCCAAGGCAATAGGTACAATTGTTTTCGATTTACATCTTCTAATAAGACAATTGAGGTTCATGGAGTTTAAGTTATTAGAAAGATTTTAAGGTTCATTTAGTTTTATTTTCGTTTCAAACAAATAAAATGAATGTTCATCTTAACAAACAAATCATTCAGATAAAGTGATAAAATAAAATTGTAAAACATAATTCCATTTTCGATTAATTGATAAAAAGGTTATTGAGCATATATTTTCCGTTCAATCCGGATCGATCTCAGATTAGAGCGGTATAAGTGTCGATGCTACGTCCTGAACATACAAGGACAGAGTTGTGGAATTCACGCAACATAATTTTAATTGTTTAAATAGAGTGTAAAAATATTCCATTTTGTAAAATAACAAAACGATCAATACAATTAAACTGTCTTTGTGGTTTTAAATATTGATTTACGTAACAGTTTGTTAAGTTTCTGAGTTCTTAAACCCGATGACTCTTATTAAGCGTACCGAACTCTAGGGCAAAGCCCTAAAGGTATCCAATGCAAATGACAGTTAGATAATGAGTCTACGAATGTACAACGAGAACCGTTAGCCACAAGCAATTACCCCCCCAACCACTTAATAAGAACAACATCGTGTTCTAGAAAGGAAATGCATGAACTACCCATTGCACGACACTATGTTGCACATATATCTACATTGTTTGAAAAGTTTGCTTTCATGTGAGTAAGGCTTGGGACAAGTGAAAAGCCATGAAGTTTAAGGTCAACTTTTGCATAACTGCTATCATAACGTACAAGACAAATTAATATCTTAGAACTAATATTGAACTGAACTTTAAACATTACAATGTCACGAATTTTACTTAACTATCATTCAGCATAGAGTTTGAAAGAAGAATATCTGGGATTTACGACTTGTGGTTCAGAATAATGTGTTGATTGCCTCGTTTGTCCCATAATTATCCAATTCGTATCTTTATTCTACATGTAATTCATAGTTAAGAAGAAGTCAACAAGCTGGAATGTATTCCATGTCACGCCATGCTCTCGCGGAACTTACTTTGTCGCTTCTGAAATCTGCACAAGCTCGAACTTAACAAAACAAAAACCCCAATAACATGCAATAGGAAATTAAACTTTAAAATGAATCCGGATTCAAGCCATGTAGTCAGGGAAACGTGTCACTTTCTGAATCAAAGATATATGCTGATAAAACCCAGGGCTTTGAAGCGACGATATTGTCAGATCAAAGATACGATCATACTTTTCTGAAGCTTTGTGACATACCCCATTGACCTCGGTTGTCGCTGGCAGTATCTTTTTGTTGAACAATACAACGGAACCACAACATGGCTTTTTGATGTAGGATACCATGGAAACCGGACAATCAAGAGTTATAGACTCGCGCGCCTTTTGTGGCAAATATAAAGAAGGCAGCAAAAACATGGCATCAATTTAAAAGAAAAATTGACTGTCAAATAGAAAATATCTTCTCTCTTAAATCCAATATAATTTGAAAGGAGAGAAAAGGCTGTTACGTGATATGCAAATATAAACCCTATTTAAAGACAAGGAGGAGACCTCGATAATTCTGTCACTGGATCGTAAAATATAAATTTATAGCCACATAAGAATGTCCGACGATAAAATAACTATATTAACAGTCCAGAAACCTCTATTACCGTCATTTAATGTCCTGCCTTCTCGGGAAATTAGATTGTCGATTCAGCTACACCAGGTTTTGCGTGAGCGGAGTCCTAAGATTGTAAATTGGTTGTTACATGTATCTAACTACGTGGAATGTGGGACGTTTTATATCCAAGTCTTTATACTTATGTTACTTCGAGACTAAGTGTTTGAAAGCTTGTTGGCTTTAAAAAATTAAGCTGACTGAATTGGCCACAAAGTGCTTTTAGATCAATTTCGTTGTGTGACCCTGCAATTCTCTTTTTCCTCTAGCAGTTTTTGATTATATACATTTTTGTAAACTGGCGATGAAATGAATCAATCACCTGCAAAGAATCCATATTAAAATAATTATCTTTTCTTACGGACACAGAATAGTAGTGTTATATCGGATACGTGAATGGAAGTTATATATTCACGCCTTCCTAATATGGCTAATTTAGTCTGCGATACGGTTTGATTCTATAAAAATGATTTACAGCGAGTTACAGAAAAGAAATATCCTCAGCTGGTGGAGCATATTTATCAAGACAAAAACCCATTAGGGAACAATTTGAAAACATAGTCTCTTAGATTTTAAAGAAAATGTTAATTTTCGCTTAGATTTCTACGTAGTAAATTGATGTTTTGTGTGAGCATCTTCCTTGTTAGTATCTTGGTTTTTAACGAGTGCATCCATAAAAGTTAATTCGCAGACAAGTCTTCCCCATATGAATATGAAGTGGGATTTAACGTCACTCGAAGACTTGGCATATTATGGTGTATTTGGACCTTGGTCGCTCCAGAGAGCCTGATAATAGCTTACGAGATGAGTGGGTTCTAGGTGGAATATTATGATATGACAGTGGCACTTTGCTCAGTCTCAAGATGTATATGTTAAATAAATTAGAAACTAATAGATTTCGTGGTGCTTATTGGGATGTGTGATACAAGGCAAAGTTTTGTTTTTGGACAACGTAATTCATAATTACGTTATATTGAATAATGAAGAATGAGACAGGACTTGTGTGTGTTATATATACTCCACGTCCCAATAAAAACGTGTCATTACCTTTACCCTAAATATTGTGATCAGGAACTAACTATATATTTTTTATTAAAAGCATACCCTTCATCCGCTGGCTTATATCCAGTAACATACTAATAGTAAGTGCAGGAGGACCGCACTACACGAAAAACAAAAACCTATAAGATTAACCTGCGGAAAATATCAAATCAAGTGAATGGATCCGGGGGCCAGCCGTAAGCGTCCACTGCTCTGTACAGTCCCGGGCCTGTTATGGTACAGGCTTCACTAAAAATAATTTGAAAAAAAAGAGGTAACAGAAATTATGCGACCGATCAATGGTCGTCTCTTCAATGGCGATAGTCTGCCAGTTGACGTCAGATGTTAAAACGTCAAACAATTTCAACAATAAGGGCGATAATCCGGATAGAATCTCGGAAAACGCCAAAATAATAAGTGTAGCGAGCAAACAGGAGCAAAGCCCGACAACGAGAACATTCTACAGTACGAAGGGCTAAAATAAGTTAATTTTTATTTTTGAAAAATGGTTTTGATTGATTGACAAGGGTAACATTACAACGAAGTGGTGTAATTAAGTTAACGAGGAAATGGGGGTTCAGACTAGGGGTCTTAATGCCTACAGGATCGCAGCCTTATAGCTATTGATAACCTCTTTCAAATATAGCAAATGATGCGTACCACCAATTCCCTCATATACTCTTGGCACTAAATCATATTTTAGGCATCTTTATGTCTTATTAGTCCATTTTACGTGTGGAAACAAAATTAGACATTATTGGAAAACAATTCATCGCCGAATTCTTGTCTGCGTTTCTGATGATATGTTTTCTTTTACCACTTGTAAACTACAGCACCACACATCATTGCTCTGCTTTCATCATTACAACCTCCATAAATAGAGGAACATGGGTTCGTGGTGGAATATACTCATATATTACACTATGTCAAAGTAAACTTCAGATATATTGGGTTAATGGTGTATTTTGAAGCACCCAGAAGATCAGTGGAATAACAGAAAAGGGGGTGGACGTTTTGGGAAAATTAAAAGCTCGGCGTGGAACATCAGTATTTCATATCTGTTTATGTCATCGCAAACTCGATTACCCATCAAATGGACCCCAGGCGTTGAAACGAATCCCAATTGACGAGACGAATATTAAATATTGTAAAAGGTTGGATATTTGTGGTTAAAGCTACCTTTCCTTGGACAAGGTGTACATATTTCCAATTTGATAGTTACATAAGCAACAGGCCGAATATACCCCTTCACTCAGGGGTTTGTTAAAAATTAGAATTATCATTAAGCCTTAGAACAGTCTCATATTTGGGTAATAGTAAAGCTGATTTAAGTTTATGTCAAATAAAATGTTGAACTTGGTGAACTTAATAAAGTATTGTTTTAATTAGAGTATGGATAGGTGCATCACGGAATACAGGTACAAATCATTTAATTCTTGAACAAAAATGGAAATGCATAAATGGAAAATTAAGTGGAAATCTACTTGTTTACAATTTCATTTTTGGTTCGTTTTGTGCTTGCGATGTCAATGACTGAACACAATAGTTAATCTTGACCGAAATACACTTTTATTATAAAAAACCAAAACAACACATCAATCCCCAAAAGGCTTTAATTTGTCTTCAAAACCCAAGCTGCACATGCCTTCTTAAAATCCGATTAAATGAGCTCCACACATACTAATTCTCTAAAGTAACGGTATCAAATCATTGCACATCTCATAAAAATCGACAATTTCAGCCCATTCACTAAATCATGCACTTAGGTCAAATTATATGGGCAATAAAAGGGGTAAAATGAAAGGAAGAACATAACCCACGCATTCTTGCTGAAAACTTTGTTGAAGTGAAAATAATTTGAAAGACTTATCTGATCGATTCGATTAACATTTAGTCACACTTCTGATTTTGATTAAATTTCCGGGAGTTCTAGTGAATATGTACACGTTTTCCTCATTTATTTCGTTTTTATAGTGCTGCAAGGAGGCTTTAAACCCGTCAAGAAATAAATGAACTTGGCATACATTAAAAGGAAACCTGGAGTGCCTGTTTTTTTTTGTTTTTTTTTGTTGTTGTTTTGTTTTGCTTTTTTAAGTCACAGAACGTTTACAAAGTGAAGTTTTTAATTGTATAGAGTTGGAAGATCCGATTAAACAGTTAAGCTTAAAGCCCGAATAACACTGTTGTTGTAACTGAATGATATATCCCAATTTTCATCCTGGTCAACAAATCGTATTATTTTAGAATATTCCAATTAAATGATGATATAAATTTCATCTTAACACACTTATTTTTTAAAAATTGGAAACATTCAACCAATTGATTTGAAAAGTCTAACGTAAACCTTTTCAAATGTGACTTGGATTTTAAAATATTTTCGAACCCTCTGGACAAGTAAAATAGGTTGTAATGGATAATTTACACAACAGGTAAGACACTTAAACATCTAGGACTTAGAATAAGGGTATTATTTATATTCTGGAGCTACCAAGCCAGCAAGAATGTTATTGTCCCTTTAATATATGGTACGTTAGTGTGTTATTTGCATCAATTTCGTACAAATTACAGAGGATGAAGTAGTGTAGGTCGGGCTGAGGTGGGGGAGGGGCGGAGCGGGTGGTCTTACAAGGGATCGAGTCGCTATTCCAGCCTAGTGGGATTCCTCCGATTCCTGTGAGTGCGAGTGAATTATTGAAATATAATTTGATCGTATGTTAGACCCGGAATGGTATAGTGTGTTTAAAGTGTTCTCCCCCGTCCAAAAACCCAACCTAGAAGTGATCTCTGGTACAGATCAATTTAAGGTACAGCCTTTATATTTCAAACTTCTAGGTCTTGGAAGATATAATACATGATATATATAATCATTTGAGAGCTACCAGGACGGTGCTACATCCGAACATGTATTTACCAGAATTGGTTGTTATAATCGATTAGAACATCCTATATATTATATTATATAGGAATAATCGAGGCGGGGTCCAACTCAGATCTGCCATTATGGAAACCGTTTCGCTAGGAGTGTTTTCTTATCATAATCGCGAGTACAACATATGTTAAAACATTCGATATATACACAGTAAGTAAATATATAGTCAAACTCACAGCCATCTGTACATGGGACACTAATTTATTTACTTAAAGGTACAGGTATTGACATCTAACAAGAAGATGTTATCATTTTAGTCAATATTTACCTTTTAGTTGTACTTGTATTCTCGCTGGTTATTGATACTAAATAAACAAATTTTACATCAGACACTGCTGCTAATATTTATCTGGTATTGGGGATCGCATTAGTTCAATATCTTCACTTTGCGTACATACTCAAATCAGTGTTAAATATTGATAAAACAGGAACGAATATGAATTAACAGAAAATAGGATACTTCGGGTCTGATATAGGTACACAGTGGTCTTTCAATTGCCCGATTGGATGACCGGGTGTTTGGTAGTAGGAAGAAACCAGAGAACCGTAAGAAAACCCATGATGTTGGGCAGGCGACCCTACTCCTTGTCACGGACAAGCTTTGGGTCGACGTAATGCCACTTGACTCGATGATAGACCTTATGGTCTAAAATGCAAAATTAGACAACCCATTCCCTATCCCATGGTCAGAAATATAGGTCGGAGGACCGGATAAGGCAAAGTGACTTGTCGTGTGGATGGGGCTTGGGGCTACAAACCAAGCAGCGTTATACACATAGAGGGTCCAATTCACGTTCAAAAGAACCGTCAATACTCATGCGATTGCCCATGCAAGATTCAATGATTTTCCACCAAAAATCTTTTGACATGGAAGCACTAATTCTTGCTGTTGAGTTTGTGTTTATCGAATGGGCAAGAGCCTCGCAAAACACCAAGGCATCCATGAACAGAACTTCTATCTATTTGTCCAAGTTCATTACGGAAATTTATTCTCAGATTGTTCATTCTCTTTTTGAGATCTTCTACCGTGGCGGAAATCAAATATTCACAATACTTTTCCAGTAACATGTCGTACGCAGCATTTCTTTTCTTGATCCGATTACTGTACAGGGCTGGCACGTTCTTGTACCCATCTAGCACTTCAATCAGAAACTTCTTTTCTGCCGCTTTCTTTCCAAAGCTTTATACAGGAGCCCACACATGCTTCAAAATATTGACGGAGATGGTTTTATTAGTCAAAATTTTGAGTCAATGCTTTTTTTGACATCAAAATTTCATTTCAATATTTTGATTCAAATTTAAAATTTTGACCATTTTTGGAACGCGTATGGATCCCTGTAGCTAACATGTAAAATAATCCTCGTCGGTTGGAATTAATTCGCCCATCTTCATAAGCTCAGTCGATTTATAAAAGCGGGACAAGAAACACCCGATTTATTTCTTTCTTTCATTCCAAAACCGGTTATTATTAACCCAATTAAAATCATGCTTTTATTTCGTTATGTAGTTTTAATATTTCGGGGTTTTTTCGCTGGATTACACTTAGTTATTATTTTTTTCTTTTCTCTCTCTAATTCCCAAAATATTGATTATTAACCCAATTAAAATGAAATCTTTATTTCGTTTCGTTTTTTTAGTGATTTTGTCATTTTTTACCTGCACTACGTTAAGATTTGAGTACTTCCATCATTAATTCTTTGTTCTCAATGATGTGTCGTGATTATCAACGTTTTTGCCAGTTGAAAATCCTTACGTCATTGGCTTTGAAGAGGGGTAGTTAAGTAGTGTATATAGTACTCGGGATTCGCAATGTTTGAAGAGGGGTAGTTAGGTAGTCTATATAGTACTCGGGATTCGCAATGGCTGGATGATTAAGTTACTGGCGTCTAGTTGTTAAGATGGTACGAAAAACCCTAAGGCCCTCTACACACCATGGCGTACACATAAAAGGACCACGGAATGTGCGTTTCATTAACCTGGTTCTAAAAAAAAGTAGGACGTTAAACCTAATTTCATATATTTATTGATTAAATATTTTACCCGATTGATTATGAACCATAGAACGACATTAAACAAACCTTTTATCAACCATCATGTAGATACCAATCAAAGTTAGCCAGAAAGTATTTCATTGATTCAAGAAAACCTGTTAAAACACCTTGGTATGTTCATTCTTCTGATCAATATCGTTTTTTCGTAAAGTCATTGGTCAACATTCTAGACTTTTCCTATACCACCAAATCTCTGATCGGTCCCTTGAAAGTTTCCAATGACATCGGAAAGGATTAAGGCTTACAATTGTGCCCAAAAGAGGAACTTTGTTATGTATTGGACCTTAATAGCTGATGTATGTATTTAAATTCACTTCGTCTGTGCTCCATATTTGAACTAGTCCTCTTATGTTTGTGGAACAGTTTTGGGTTGTATTAAATGTTATATCTGTAGGCTGGAATTGGGAATGATATTTGAGTATAAGGTAGACCACGTACCATAATTATGTGGGGGGTCACGGTGGACTCACGGTGGCTAAGGCTGTCTATCCTGGAGGTCCAATGTCTGCCGAGAAAGTTCATCAAGATTTTCCGGCATGATTTCCGTCAGAAATGCAAAACCAAGGTCTCGTGTACACATTCGCGTGCTCGTAAAAGATCCGTTGGCAGTTGGAATACGATATAAAAGTAAGCCGTACTGCTGGTATCCGTGCAAAAGTTTGCTCATAGAACACAGCATGGCGTATGTCCCGTCTTCATTAGCCCAGTTGGGAGTACAACAGTAATACGTTAAATCCCATTTTTTTTTTTACCTAACTTCCAATCTGTATTCCTTCGGATTATAGTGATTTTGTGCAACCAACAAATCATGCTTTATAATTCAGCATCACGACTCTCGTAACAAATTCAATGTCTATCAGAATCAGTGTAGTCTAAATGTTTGCCAGAAAAGCTGTTTTTTATACCCCTGCTATCAACATATTTACACATTATTTCCAATTATATGTTTAGTTTCTAATTTAGCCAGTATCTGTTTATTTTCTAATGTAGCTAGAAGTATATGTTTATTTTCCAATCAAGCTGGAATTTGATATTTATTTTCTAATCTACATGTAGCTAGAATTTGATATCTATTTTGCAATCTTACTACAATTTGGTGTCTTTTTTGCAATCTAGCTATAATTAGATGGGTTTTTTTCCAATCTAGTTAGCTAGAATTAGATGGTTATTTTATAATCTAGCTGGAACTTGTTGTCCAGTTTTGAATCTAGCTAAAATAAGATGTTTGTGTTGTAATCTAGAATTAAATGTTTATTTTGCAATCTATAGCTGAAATTAAATATTCATGATACAATCAAACTAGTATTATACATTAGTGATACAAAATGTATTTTCCAATATAGCTGGAATTAGATTTTATTTTCATTTCGTTAATATTATTGGTTCTTTGACTAACGTCTTAAGCGCATAAGAAACGCGCGTTTCGGGCTGCGATGATGACTACATAATGGCACACTTGATGTTAAAAGACATGCCAGTAAATGCCTTGACATTTGATTGGTAAGCGCGTCTGTTGTCGACAAATCATCTTTCTCCCTTACTAAACGCACCCTTTCAAGAAGTATTTAGAGCAACATGAAATGGAATAAATAGCTGAATAATAATAAAAAGTTTCATCATTTTTAACAATCGTGTTGCTTCAAGTTTATGTTAAGCTGTAGTTTATAGTCCTTACTTTCAGATCCAATAATTGTATTTGTCTTGGACTTTCTGTTTATTTCTTATGACAGAATTAAACAATATACGAGTACATTTGTATTTTGCATTACATGCGAGGAATAAAAATAATCCCATTGTTTGATGGCGGTCTCGTGAAAAGGAAATATAAAATTAATGGTTTAATTAAGCCCACCAATGTGCCTCAAGGAAAACCTGCTTATTCGTTTGTTCTAATTGAATTCATAACAAAGAGTAACATCATATTATAGAGATAGAGTTGAGAAATAATAACGTCTAGGACAATGTAGTGGATGTACCGCCATGACCCGGTGTTTAAAGCTTCAAGCAGTTCATCTTGATAAGTATAACGCAATCTTTACTTAATGTTTTAATCTAATGAGTCTAGAGTAATCGATTAATGCGCATGTTCGTTTACACTGCGAGCGACACGACGTAATAATTTTCGATAATGATAAATAAGTGTTCTATTCCTTGTTAAATACAATATCTTATGTAACTAGATAAGAAAAATAAAAGGTCCATCGAGTACGACAAAAAAAAAATAACCACTGGCGATGTAGTAAGCGGTATTCTACTGTTTAACAACTAATGAAATGAAATAAAATGGGGTTTAACGTCCTACTGTTCTGCGTTTACCAACAAACGTCGCCCGAAATAAGTTTATGTGCAATAGTTTATTGTTCTATCCATTTATTATATGGGGAGCTACGATGACTAAGTTTGTAAAACGCCGGTTCGATAGCATGTGTGTTCTGTGTTCGACCCCTGCATTGGCCGAGAAAGTTCATTGGGATTTCCATTGTCAGTGCAGGACGGGTGCGAGGGGCTCTGAAAAGGACAACTGTCTAGTCGTTCGGATGGGACTAAAGAAAGTGTAAAGAATGGCGTGCACGTAAAAGATTCCGGGCAAAATTTCCAGTGTGACAGAGCAGTATATCATTTCAATTATTAAATGCCTCTAAAAGTTTATTGGTTATGTATATTTTTTCTAATCTCGTGGTGGATTTTCTCCGGGTCCTCCGGTTTCCCCCTACTGCAACAGACCCCTACGCGCAAGTGTATTATTGAAATGAAATTGAACCATATGTTAGTCCCTAAATGACCTAGTTTGTGTCGAGTGGGTGCTCTCTCTCTCTCTCTCTTATATTGATGGTTCTTGGGGGGGGGGGTGGATGGCCGAATGGTTATAGGGCCTGCCATTGAGTCAAATTCCATGTTGCACGTGGCAAGGAGTAAGGTCGCCTGTCCAACCTCGTGGATTTTCTCCGGGTACTACTGTTTTCTCCCACTGCTAAAGACCCCTACGCGCAAGCGAATTATTGAAGTAAAATTAAAAACCACTCTCTCTCTCTCTCACACACACTCTCTCTCTTTCCCTTATGGTTCTTGTTTTTAAATGTCTATCGATTAACAGCTTTGTACTTATATTCCAGTATTTTTCAAATTAAGCAACCATTAAGAAGAACAATAAATCTTGAAATATATCAAGACGCGCTTCAAAACGCATCATTATTTCGTGAAAGATGTAAAAAGATGAGTACATTCTATGTCTCAAGAACAAGAATCTGTACACTCCATATTTTAAAAATGTATGCTTCGTCTACCGGATTTGATAAAACTAAGGACGGGGGTGGGAGGCTCAGATAGATTGCTAAGCTGGGGTTTTAAATTAATGCCATTGAAAACACATCATCAGCCCTTTAATGCAGAGACGTATGGTCTCTTCTGCGTGCCTCAACACCTCTTACTGTATTATAACCTGATAGATCATGTCTATATTTCTCTTTGTCCAGCATTGTTGATGTGAACACAGGTGGTCATAAAAATAGATATATTTATTTTACATGTCTCATTAACATACAATTTTCATTAGTTTTTAAATATAGAAACATATTGACCTAAAACACGGCCAAATGAGGCCAGTTTCTAAGCCAACAAATATTAATTCATATTGATTAATAAAGAATGCAGTAGTCCAGGTTTTAAATCAATGAACCGGAAACAAGATCGCAAAAGAACTTTTCCCAATCTAATTTTATTTGAATTCCTTTTTCTCAAGGACGATAATTGTACGCCTCGCAATTTCTAATCACCCATCAAATAATGCACACAATATATCTTATTGCTAGTTAAGTTTTAAAAAGAAATAAAAGATCTCTGTTAGTTATCCTTGGCGATGGTGCTTCAATTTATGGCTGAGTGATCATCCCAGTGAGGTGGAATGAATTGGTCGCAACCTCTTTCGCTGTTTTTCTTTTTGTTCTTCTTCATTGGAAGGCCATTTCATCACTTTTGAGGGTATTCAAATAGTGTATTATTAATATGTATAATATTTGTTATTAAAGATTGTTATGGATGATAATTATTGACTGCTCCAATTCTTTTATGTACTGATATGTTTTCACATCAAAACCTTCCATAATTACGGAAGCGTATAGGGGTCATGCAAAATTTTGTATAAGACCTCGAGATCCTGCGATCCTGTGATATTTTCTCGAGATCTCAGTTTAATGCTCTCGAAATCCCCTAATAATTTTCTCGAGAATCTCCCATACTGTGTTAACAATCTCGAAAATTCGAGTTAATCTTCTCGGAATCTTGCTATGCTGTGTAAATTTGCTCGAGATCTCTGGTTATTTTAAGCATGCGCGCAATTGGAACGTATTCTCAGCGCACCATAACCTGTCGTTTCGGAGCCCCCCACCCCACCACACACATTACAGTTATTATCGGATTTGTTTCAAATTTAGTGTAAAGAATTTGTGCCAGGAAGGAGATGACAGCCCCAGTCGTTTCTAGCAGTTATCCCTCTTTCCCGAAAATCTTGTTAACGCAATAAAGGTTACATTTTTAGACATTCTATTTTTTCAAATGAGGTGTGAAGCACTAAAACCTCTCGATTTTCGGTACTCCGTATGCTTCTGTTCGACAGTTACCCTTTATGTCCTTATTTTTTTTCAAATATGGACGAACCCTAACGGATTGATATTCGGCATTCTGTGACCTTCTTTTCCTTAATATACCCCCACCCCCTACACACACACACACACACGCCCGCTCTCTAAAAGTCCATTGCCGGACCTGTCAGATCATTGATCAAAGCTCTCATGAGTACGCGCCGATGACGCGCGAGCGTCCGAGGGGAGATCTGATGGAAGGGGGGTCTCCCCCAAGAAAATTTTTAAAATTGACAACCGTTAACCCATCTTCCAAGCATTTCAGACAAAAGTTTCCTAGGAGGACATGTAGACACAGTCCGGCACTCTTCATGTCATAGAGGTTTCACTTTTACAATTTGGGGTGAAGTTTTGGGATCATGAACGTTATTGATATTCAATGGTTAGCGATCTTCCGTTCCGGAGTTACTCTCCATGTTTGTAACGGGTTTTTCCGTGACAAGGATGACCCCTGTTAATCTTCAGTAATATAAGGTGTTCCATCCCAGAAATAGAACACGCAATTAGTGAACACGATAGATATAAGTTTTCATAATGAATGCTAGAGCCTTATTCAATTTACTTAACATCTACGTTTTCTTTTCGAATAATCCGCTGTTGAGGCACAGATGTTGTGTGGACGTAAATGCACACATTGCGTGGCTCTCGTTCAAATTTCTTTTGAATCATTAATGTCCTGAGCAGAGGGGCCCTATTTATTTTCGGCGGATCAATGAACCTTGTTGATTTGCAGCGCTCCCTGACGTTTTATTATGGTATTATTCCTATTTTCCGGTAAACATTGTGAACGCGTTAGAACCCATAGTTTTTCAAGATTTTTCATTTAAGATCTGCCCCGAAGCATTTGTGGTACAAGACAATAAACTCTTTGTCTAGCTTTATTCTAAACCAAAATATGGTATGAAAAACACGCAAAATGACGTTTTCAATTATACAACAACTCGAAATAATTTAACAAGCATGTCTGCATTTCAAAGCTTCTCACATTAAAGCTAACGTGGCAGAGGTTTGAATTTTATATTTGGTGTGAAGCTTTGGGGCCAAAGGATGACGAACCCTATCGATTTTATTCACATTTCAAATTTAGTGTAAAACCTGGGTACCCTATCGATTATCCGTTTATTATTTCATTAGTTGACAGTTTTCCTTTGTAACAAATGTTAGGGAATTTTCTTCATTGAATTTGGTGCGAAGTATTGGGCCAATGGTTCCTTAACAACATGGAGACACTATCATAGGTTTCATATTAACTCGGGATCTCGAGACAAATTACGATGTCAATATCTCGAGAACATTTACTAGAATTCTGGAGGAAATTTACACAGGATGTCACATTATGCGCTTAGAGGTTTTTGTAGCTGCGTTGGTTGGGGGGGGGGGGGCAGAGGAAAGAAAACACGCCACTTGATTTTTTTTTGATCTGGATCAATTATTCGAGGAAGGTTTTAATACGGTTGATAAAATAAATGGCACGTGTCCGTCTTCATTATTTCGGTTTTTACAGGCAAGTACGACGTTAAACCCCATTTTCATCTCATCAGATACTATTTCAACATTGATCATCTTGTTGAGTGCGGAAATGCTTCTTTAAGATTCAACATTCTTTGATCATTTCTACGTCACACCAGACGACGTATGACCGTGTGTTTACTTATAGTAACCTTATGTATTTATATAGGGATATAATGTTGCATTGGATGACAAGTGGGTGGGGAGTACTTGTCAACTACCAATCATAATTTGACAACGTTAAGTAGGGTTATTCCCCTTACAAGATACGTTTTTGTAATTTTACTCCCTAGGTTAAATAATATTGATCAAGTGACAGTATACCTATACGTATATCAGAAGAACAATTACCACTTTAAATGGGCTAACACGTGTATGTCAATGGTGGAAAAACATGACAGGGTGTCTGAATGCCAAGTTATATCACGTTCATCAGAGCATGTCAGGTATCGTGCACAAGGAAGTGTAACATCTTTCTACAACACCAACAGTTCAACATCAACTGTGTGAGTAAACACCATTTCCTTAAAACCAGACGCAGGCGGGCAACTTTTCGTAGCTTGTTACTGTAACAGGCAACTACTGGCAACTCCGAGCAATTGGCAACTCGAGGTCTCCCGTGTGCGCTGACTGGCAACGAGAAGCAATTTTTCCCCGGATGTATCCGGAATGCCGATATCACGTGATCATTCAAAATGGCGCCGTACATACAACAACAAAAGCAATACGCGACAGCTTTGGGCATTTATTTGATAATGATGCGCAGAAGAAGACGGAGAAACAAATCCATCTCCACGGACCGTGTTAATGTTGTTAGCTGTTCCGACGCCGCCATCTTGAAGTATCACATGACAGTAGAGCGCTCGCTGATTGGGCAGTTAACCAGTTGCTTGTTGCCGCCTACTGCCGCAGACGAGCATTTTTGAAGCAACAGATGAACAATTTCTCGGCGACGAGCGATTTTCTGTTGTCGAATATCAAACATATTTGATATTTGGCAACTCGGAGCAACAGCAGGCAACTATTGTTTCCCGTTTGCGCAAACGAGCTATTTTTTCTTTCAACGACCAGCGATTTCACTGTTGCTCGAAAAAGTTAACCGGGTGATCTCAGGTGCGTTCCCGATGATGACTGTGAAAGTCGCGGTTTCCCCTTGCTAGTTGTGCATGACGGAGGGTCTGGTAATGAACAGCTTCGACACATTGACTTGCACGTAAAAGAAACCCTTGGACACAACAGACTACCTGGCTTATGCCTGATTTCATAAGCCCAGTCGGTGGCTGAAAAGTAGAATGTTAAACTCCACTTCGGCCTAATCTTATATCGAATTGCAACTACTAAGGGATTATTTACGTGCACTCAAATTTTCCACGGTACCTGGCTTTTCGTTCCATCCGAAAGACTAGACAGGCAAGGAGAGTCCACTCCCCGAGAAATCTCGATAAACTTTGTTGGTCAACGACGGAAGAGACCCCGTAATCTTCAGGCTAGTGAACGCCCTGCATTGATTGAAATTGGTATAAAAAAGAATGTCAAACTCTATTTAGAGAATATGTATATAATTGTCAATGAATATCATAAATATGATAAGGTTGACCTTAAGCCCATTTGATATTAAATGATTTACATTCCACCGTCTACAGACAATCACATAATACGACAATTTGTAAGTAAAAATATACAGCAATTGTTATCATGTCAATATGAATGTCTCGTATAAAACATAATAGGTTTTGTAAAAATAGCCCTAAAATACAAATCGCGTCAAACATATTCTGTTGTATATTATAAATCCTTATCCACTACAAATAAACATAGGCGACTTTTCTATGAAGTATTAGCAGATACAGACTTCCTTTTTATTGGCGTGGGTTTTTCGATAAACATTAGTATATTCGGGATTTAAAGAACAATTACGAATTGGAAGATCCGGGTTTCGACTAGCATTTATAAGTAAATTTGTGCAATATTCAAAGCTTTGTAGGTTGTCTGTCGTCAAACATACGATCAAATGTGCTGATCTGAATTACGTTGTTGGGCGGATTGAATTATATTCTTACAATTAGCCGTATTGTTATTAATAATGTAAAAATACTAAATAGTCTTTTGAAGCGTTCAAAACATATCTAATAATCAATTACAGACTTGCTAAACCCCTAAATCCTCAACATTTCTCAAGTACTTGGTTTCTAAATTTTGAATTTTGAATTTGTTGACCACTGAATGGTTCTAGTAAGTTTGCCCCCCCTCCTATGTATATTATATACATGCAATTCAAAGTAGAAACAATAATAAACCACAAACAACAGACAAACACGTGACAATAGTTTTTCTGGGATTTGATACACGTCATAATTAATTGATGCCAAAAAGCACGTGCTTATTTTGCTTAATGGTTATACAAGTTTGATTAAATACTGAATAATGACAAATATATATATTCTGGCTTTCATTCATGTGTTGCCTATTTAAATGGAAAAAAACAACCATAAAAGAGTTTTGGCATTTCGTCCGTTTAACGAAATTTCAGATCAATCCTGTGGAAATGGAATCTTACGGTGTCAATACGACATTATAGTACTACAATAGTAGAGTGTTCCGTAACCGCGTTATCGCCATTTAAAGAGCCACTAGTAGCGGTAAAATGTTAGCGCATACAGTGTGTTTTGTGTAAATTGAATATCAAATGTCTTGTCAACAAACCAACAGATACCGAGGAAAATAGTACATAAGACAAGAATATAAAATTTCTCGGGTTCTATTTCATGACATTGGCACCATTATTTCCTCTGGGTTCAATTTTCCCTTATCCTTTTTCGATTGCATCTCGTCCAAATGTCATGAGCAATTTGGCAATGAATTGACACTTGATCGCATTTCGAATGTTTGTAAAATATATGTAGGCCAAATTTATTATCTTGTGTGGAAACTGAATGTGGGCCATGATATCATTACATGTGAATATACAATGTATATTGTTTTCCTTACAATTGAGTCTCGGTACGATTCATCATTGTCACAATTCTTATTATAATAGTAAATGAAGGAGAACCTCGATACACGCAAACAAAACCGACAAGACAAACGTGTGGACAAGACAAAAGACAGACATTGCAAGAAATGAAGAGAGGGGGACACAAACCAGATTATTTCGGGACTAACGTTTGGTTGAATTCTATTTCAATAATTCGCTTGCTCGTGTCGTAGGTGTCTTTATCGGTGGGAGGAAACCGGAGGACGCGGAGAAAGCCCACTTTACTGCTTGTCAGGTACAACCGGGGAATCGAAACCACGCCAGTTGACTTCATGACAGACCTTATGATACAACGTGTACGCGCTAAGCATCGACTACGAAGTATAACAGTTTACAAGAAAGACATTATGCAAACCGTCTTGTTGAGGGTCGTCTTCTTAATGGCGATAATCTGCATATTAACGGCATTAGTTTGAACCTCACAAAATTAAGGGCGTTACCCGGATAGGATTTGGAAAATCTTGGATAGTTTAGCTTTTAAGGCTTCTTGAAATCTTGGAAGAGTCCTGTTTCTGAAGAGCAGGGGGACGTTAAACCCCATTTCATTTCATGACCGGGCTTTATAATCTGCTATATATATATATCAATTGATACTGACGCCATTTTCCTACGAAACTAAATGTTTCCCTGGAATTCGAGAACCGATTGTCAAGAGAACAGATTAGAGATGTGAGAACCACAAATGATTTCCCTGCATCTATCCCAGAGACTACAGACACCATTTGTCGGAATTTTACAGGAACCAGTTCCTTGTTGAAGGACACAAGGACTCGTCGTGTCATGTCAATGCTACTTTTCAATGTACGTAGGTAGCTTCCTTGTGTGTAATAATGCATTAATTTCTTATGCTATATTTAGAAGCCATTTTTTTAAAGATTTGGTAAGAATAAAACCGGTTCCTATATTTCAACAGCGTAGTCTTTCAAAGAGATCTTTATAGTCGATTAAATTACGAGGAAGCCTCTTTGTTATTTCAATAATACTAATAATATAGATGTTAAATATCCTGGTTATAGTGTTTGACATGAATACCGTAAATACAAATCATGGAGTAGTATTGTTTGTAAAATAGATTAAATTGCATGTTTACTTTGTGAGTAATGTATATTTTAAGGTACGGCTTATAGGGTATGTTTCGCCTATCCTTTTCTTCTCTAATCGTGTTTGTACATGACATCATTAGATAAGGCGCTGGCTTACTAATCTAGCGGTCCAGGGGTTCGATCCAGGCCCCGGTTCCTAGAATATTCTTAAAATAAGCACAAAGTTATGCTTCACTTTTTCTTACGTAAGAATCTTAATAAAATACCGTCTTTAGAAAATTCTCAAGACCGTTCTTACGTAAGCACAAGTCAAGTACGTGTCTAAGCACATTGTGACTGGTAAAAACAGTTTTGGTATGCGAATTACATCATAAATTTGTGATACAAGCTAAAAAAAAATTAAAGAAACGCAATTTTCTATAGCATACTTCTCGAGAATATGTTTCTAAAGGATTTTCTCTGCCTTTAAATTGTCTCCTACGTATCAAAAGATGTAGGAAATGCCGTGGAATAACTAACTACCAGCCATCTTGTTTGAAGCAGAAACAGGTACAGACTTAAGGTTGGTAAGCAAGATCTATACCTTGCTTGAGACTTGTGATTAGATAACAACAAAGTTGCGCTTAAGTTATTTCTGGGAACACATAATAATGTACTTGTGCTTACACCGAAGTCTGCTTAAAATCTAAGCACAAGGACGTTCTTAAGAATTTTCTAAGAACACAAAATGCGATAAGTTTACTTAAATGCAAGTCTGCTTGAAATCTAAGCAGATCAAGATCGTGCTTAAGAATTTTGTAGGAATCGAACCCAGGTGAGAGGGTTTGTCGTGATTTTCATGCGTCGTTTACACTTGGCAGTCGTGCAACGGCGTCTAATCGTTCGAATGGTATATACAATTTAGGCTGCTGTGGAAGTAAATCAAAAACCAGTTTGAGTTGAATGAGGAGAGGAGGAAACGACCCTGTCTGAGTGGCTTATGTTCGTCTTCAATAGCCAGGTTGGTGAAGAAACGACGACTATTAAACCCAACGTGAGACAACCTGAGGTGCTAAACAGGGGACCTATATATTTAGATGAAAGCTCCACCGATCGATCTCGTCGGTTGTCAGTTTCTAGACTTAAGTTAGAAATTGGCAAATTGGCGACAGGATCCTAAAAAAAGATCTCCTTATTCGTCCTGTATTCGTCTTTTATTGAAATCAACGAAGTTGTTTTGAATATGTGTTCTCTGGCTGGTGATGGTTTACGTCGTTAGAGTCGAAACACTCAAGCAAAGTAACTTGCCAGTTCTTGAAAACCCTCTTCTCTCCGAATGTATTGGCGCTTATGTCCTTTGTTACACAGTTTAAGAGGTATGGTATTCCCGTAAATTGATATTCCACGTTCCCAATTTGTCTTCCATGCACCATAGCCAAATTTCCTTTAGTCTCCTTAAAAGTGAAGAAGAGTTAATTTTTCCCACCAGACAATTGTCTTCAATTGATTTGCCAATTTCCTTGGAATTATCGCGTGGTATACAAACGCTTAATAACTTTCGGATGTCCTCGGCAGGCAAGTTGCAATAAATGACGAAAATGAAACATAATGTTGTCAGGATGATGGCTATGATTAATACAGAGTGTAGCTTACAGCACTATATGTGGCGTTATCGATTTCAGTTTGGGCTATTTGCTAAGACAAGGCACCATATTGTGGTGATTGGTGCCATTTTGATTGAGATGTAGCCTGCAATTTTTAGATTTTAATTTGTTCTTTCCGTTATCTCTTGACTGATCGCAGTGAAAATAAACGGTTCGATACATAATGGTATTCTCCTTCAAGAAATAATCATTTACAAAGCGAGGAAAGCAAATCGTTTCCCAGCACTTACAAGAAGGCTTTTTTTCTTATGTATACATAATGACAGAGCGGGATAACATACCTCATGGGGATATAATACTCTCATAGTAAGGTCACCGCCCTATTTAGATTTCTAAAGATCTTGGGTTTAATTTTCAGCATACTGCATTTTATATCTTTTCTCAATAACGGTATCGATTTCTTAATCATTTTCCCAGGCCCGCTTCATATTGTATTTGGTTGAAGCTTATGAATGAATCGCTACATCTAATGACCGAAACAAATCTCATCACAAGCGGAAATCGGATTGAATTTATTCTAGAAGATCGTTTAACCTGTCACGTATCCTATTCCCCTGTTTTTTTTATACATATCTGTTAGACATTCAACAGAGCGGATGTACGAAGAAAACAAATTTAAAGTGCACCGTTGTTCGTTTCTAAAGATAGGTCAGTGTTGTCACCTTTCTTTGAAATGAACGTTCACAGTGGCGCCAAAAGTTAGATCATTTGTTATGAATTAAAGAGACACTGACCCGTTTTTCGCTACACGTGTTCCCATTTTCAATGCTCGTTTTCGATTGTTGTAGTGTTATTACCATAAAGTGATGGTTTCTGTCAAGGGTTGATAACCTCGTAGAAGTGGTTCAAACCCAATAATTCAAGGGGGAGGGGGTATCGGGTGACCTTAGAACATGAAAATATTATTTCTATGGACGGTGTCCCCACGACATAGCCCAATTTCACTGAGGTGGCGACATGTATATTGGACCACTACATGGCATACCTACTCTTTTCCAGAAGCGAAATAAAATCGGGTTGGACTTCATACTTTTCTGCATCGACCTGACTAATTAAGACGTAGTTACACAACAAGGTTAGCTATGGGCGTCCTCCCCCCTGCCAGTCGCTCTTGGGTGTACTCCTAATTGAATTTCCAAAGTTGGGTGTATCTTTGAGACCTCGATTTGTTGACCCAGCCTCGCTCTTGCCAGACTTTCCATTCTACACCTGGAATCTGGGGACTGAGTCTTCGCCATAATCAACGGCGCCACCGCTAATTTAATTTTTTAATCATGTCATTTTTTAAAAAATCCAATTCAGAAAAACGTGGAATAGATATGGTATGTTCTTTTGAGCTTAAGATGACACGTCAACCAATCCATCGAGTCGTATCTTAATCCCTGAATACCGTACAAATTGCCTTCGACCCACGGCCTTTTAGGGAAAGTTACGGGTGTGTATCTTTAATTGGGAGAGGTTTAAATATAGTATTCATGATGACAACATAACACCTGACATTCATTCTTTTAATAACATTACTATTCACAGTGTATTCACGGGGGTATTATATGAAACACTCTTCTTCAACTAGTTGACAATGGGTAACCGGATGACGTTAATATATGGTTAAACTACACAAAGCTACCAATGTAATAGGCACGGGAATGTTCTGTATATGATTAAATAATACACCATTGAAAATAGATTAACCCTAGTAAGTCATATGTTACTGTGTGTCACGACTGGGTTGTTCTTGAAATGAATTCCCGCTCGAAAATGTTAAATCCTTGGGGACTTTTTAAGCAGGCTTCGAAACAGTTCGTTCCAATGGTGTAACGCTGAAATACATTCATGTATTAATTACGCTAACATAAGTTCCCTTTGAATATGAGATTCGAAAAGTAACAGACGCACAAAATTATTTGATATCGGTCAAACAGAACTTAAACCAATTTGTTCTTTGCAAAATGTTTGCTATAATATTACTATTGGTTTGTCACGAAATGTTCTTATAATTATACTATTATAGATTTTCCTTTTTATAGATACACCACTCTTTTGATTTAAGCACATCCATTTATTCATTGAAAGAAAAGCTTCCTCGCCTGTAAAAATAATTTATATTTTGCATTGTGTTTCTAGATATATCGTTGTGCTTTGAGTTTTATCGTTTTGCCTTGGGTTTTATCGTTTTATTTTCCAAGACCGTTATACATATCACAATAAACCCTGCCGTGATATTCATATGGCTGTAATATTATTTTCCGAACTGGCTAAGCGACAAATTCGATTTTTGGTCACTGATTCCAGTTCCAGACAGACCAATTGTAGAAACTAAACGACACCTAATATCTTCTATTAGGGTATAAGAGAAATAAGAGGCCATGGGTCGTGGAAGCGTCGATCTATGAAATAAGTAGAGTAAAGACCAATTCAGTAATTTGTAAACTGAGCACAAAAGTAAAAACATTAAGTGAAGGTAAATCAGCTAAGAAATATTCTAGGGATATAAGGATGCTTCAACGCGAACGTCATATACAGTTTGGTTTCAGCTATGTGAATTTTCTTCAATAGAGACATTAGTTCCAGAGTAAGCATACCCTGCGATCACAACATCCACCATTTGCTAGAGCACAACAATAAAAAATCCCTTTATCTGTGATATCACTATGGTCAATCATCAACTAGAAAACCAGGGAACAGCCCCGTTTCATATTTCAGTTAGCTGCTTTGAGGAACGGTGTAGCGGGGCTGGGAATGGAGGGCGGTGAGTAAGACGGTGCACTCGCTTAAGCCTAGCTTATCCTACGCGCTGCTGTGGGTAGTCTACGGGGGAAATTCTCGTGAAGCCTAAATTGCTCTCGTAAGGACGACAAGGTCACGTGTGTATACGTCATTACAGCGATTGCTGTAGAAAAGTACCTTATACACATTTAATTTCATTTGAGGATATGGGGTGGGTTGGATGGCCGAATGGTTAGCGCGTGCACTTTGTACCATAAGGTATGTCATTGAGTCAAACGAATTGGTCGCAATTCCGTGGTTTTTCGTGACATGGAGTATATATAAGGGTCGCCTGCCCCACCTCGTGGGTTTTCACCGCCCCCTCCCCCCATTGCTAAAGATGATTTGCACGCTAGCGAATTATTGACATAAATTTGAACCATATGTTGGTCCCGAAATGACATAATTTGTGTGGAGTGGACGTTAAACCACATTTCTGTAGCTCTCTCTCATTTGGGAATTACACATGACTCACAATCCTTTGTGGTATATTTGTATTAAAATAATTTCAAGAATTTTACGCGACTTCTCAATAAAAGGTAACAAATATGTTAATCGCTTATCTGTGAATTTTGATCAATTATTTATCTTTGCTTTTATTATTAGCTTATACATTGACTATATCGTGAGATCGAGATAATTTTAGGGTGTCTTTATGATCAAATGAATATGTTCCCAGACGCTATCGTTATATTATAAATATTATATATATTGTATATGTATTGTGTGATTCTATCATGATTTAATCTTAACATGGAATTATTCAACTGGATCGTAAGATAATGTTTATTTAATAATTGGGCTGAACTTTAAAAAAAATACACAAAGAGATGTAGGTCATGGGTTATGAATAATAAAGTTGGTTCTCTCATCACTTTAAAGTTTTCTAAATTTCAGCCGTTTGTGACCCTGATATGAGCTAAATTAACACCACGGGGTCACTGGCTCCATGAATTAAAATACAAAAAACAGCAATAACAGTGCCCTGCAAACTCCTCAGCACATAAACAACCCCGTGTATGTAATCAACACGTTAACAACTTACTTGGGATTAAGTATTTCATATGGATTTCAAAAATCTAGACGGATAGCCTCGTGGCTAAATGCAAAAAATGAACAAAACCTTGTTTTACCTTATCTGTGCTTCAGATCTTTTCCCGGCAAACCACACTCAACACATCGTTTGGCGTATGCCAGTTACCCCGATTGTCACCGAACAGTAGGACTTAACGTCCACTCGACACAAACTAGGCCATATTGGGGCTAACACATGGTTTCAATTTTATTTCAATAATTCGCTTGCGCGTTGGGGTCTTTACAAGTGGGAGGAAAACGGAGTGCCAGGAGGAAACCAAAAGGTTGAGAAGGCGCCCCTATCTCCAAGCCACATACGCTCACATCAGGGATCGAAACCACAGCCGCACGCGAGACGTGACCGACCAGCTAGAGGTCGAAGCGCGGCATTTAAGACCACTAGGCCATCCCAAACCCCGTATTTTATAATATATTTTTGATGAACACAATGCTGTATTTAAATATATTAGATAATGTTGTTGTTTCTGTTAATAAACAACATTCTGTTTTGTGTCACGTTTTAGCCATTGATATTGCCTATTTAGCCGGACTTTACACAAGGTGTTCAAGGAATTCTAGGTGTTTATGTAATAAATAGTTCATCTGGATTACCTTTTACTGTGAACTGTGCTAAGTATGTGAACCTGTCAAATGATCATTGGTATCAGGCGCTCTCGAAAAACTATTATAGGCCTCTCTTGCTAAACAAAGCCACGGTTTAGATGGAGTTTAGAAACCAAAGTCACTGAGGACACCGTTGTTCTGTTTTAATTACGAATATTCTTACATTAATGAATAAAATAAGTAGGTGGTATTAAAGTCCACAGAATGTAACCAGATAATGATACAGCTAGTGGTATTACCTCAACCTATCCTTAGATCACACCACCATAAGATCTAGCGCTCTACAGTAATTATAGTTACTTGGTATTCCATCCTAGATATTACTATTTATTACTAGGCTAATCTGCCCAATATTACTTATGGAAATCACAAGATTTCTACATAAACAACTTAGATTCCATATGAATATCATTGATTTTTGTTGGACCATAACACGTCTAAATGCCACTTCAATTTGCTTTGTATGATCATAATGTGCAGCGTGTATATGTCAATATGGACGTAGTGGTGGGTCTGCTGGCAATTCTTAAATGTGAACGAGGTCATTCACATGTACTTCTAGATGAAATAACGGGGGTGTAATGAATCGTTAATTTGATCAACTTGTTAGAGTCGTTTGTGACCGTTCTACTTCAGCTATGGTTGTATTTTATTCAAATTAGATATAATGGGGTTTATCATCTTATTTGTCTGCTAATGCAAACGGGGATATGTCATACAGTATAAGCTATTCCCAACATTTTGTCATGATGGCTAAGTGAGTAAGACGCTGGTTCACGAGTCGGGGGGGGGGGGTCGTTGTTTCGCTCCCGGTGTTGACCGACAAAGATCATCGTGGTTTTCCGGCGTGGTGACCCCTTGCGAGTGGTGCAGGATGGAGAGCCAGGGCAAGGACGTTTGGGTAGTACGAAAAACCGAGGTCATGTGTACACATTGGCGTGCAGGTAAAAGACCTTTTTGGCAGCTGGAATCCGATATAAGAGTATACCATAGCACCACTATCCGGGCATAATTTCCCCCATTGCCTACTGCATGGCTTATGCCCGTCTTCATTATCCCAGTCGGAGCAGATCCATAGGACGTTAAAATCTAATTCCAACTGTCAGAAACCCACACTTCTTAGGAACATTTTTGGCCAACACCAGGCTCGAAATAGAGACATCGCATTTATTGAGCCTCCTTATTCAAATATACAATCACATTAAAAAGGCAATTTAAATATTCAATTGAACATGAAAATACATAAATACCATTTTGATAAACCAAATATACTTTAATCTGAAAACATGAAATGGTTAAACCGCTTTGATATTCAATTGTCAATTGATTTTATGTGTTTGTTTGTTTTGTGGAATGACAATGTGTCGCCGTTAAAAAGTTATTACTTCTCTAGATAAAGCCAGTGCTTATACTATGGAAGCATATAACTACCATTCGTAATTTAGTCTTTTCGTCTCTACAGATCTCGAGAGTTGGACAGTTGATGGGGTTTCGTAATTTCTACTTTTCAAGTTAAATTTTGGCTTGATATGTCTGTTGGCGCTTTCTTACTGACTTGAATAAATAGAAATATATGACGAAGTCGAAATTCGGCATCACACTACACAAGCCAAAATGTAAGTCGAACGAGAGATGTTATTTTCTGTTTTCCAGTCAATTATGGCTTGTCCACTGTGCTGTCGCCCCACGTTTTGTCGTAACTTCTATAATTTGACTTTTTAAGGGTCGAAAAGTAGAAATTGCGAATGGTAGATAAAGGCTTCCATATGTTTCACCAAAACTTAAACTAATATTAATAAATCAGCTTCGTCATTCTAAAAAAAAAGAATTCTATAGGCCTTGTTTCAATACTAATCGAAATAGCTTCATTCAATTAAAAACTATTTTATCTTAAATCAGAGATGTTGCAATTGATCAATTCCAAAATCTTAATGTAGGAGTATATCTAAGGCTACACATAATATTGTTTATCACACAAAACTTTCAGGGAAAATACTTTGGCGTACCACGTGACCCTGCTCCTTGGCACATACAGCCTGGGATTCGAAACCACACCAGTTGACTCAATGGCAGGCCGTATGATACAGCGCGCACGCTAATCGCCCCCCCCCCCCCCCGCGAACGGACGAACGACGGGATGCATTTAATTTCGTGTATAAGTACCTTTCACCAATCGATATTTATGAAGCGATAGTTCATATTTCATAAACAATTCTGTTGTTGAGAATTTTCCCGGGAAACATTTTCCTTTTCCGTCCAGATAGATAAAACTACGTGTGTGTAAAGACTTCTTTAATGTCCTCTGAATCACTAAACATCCATGTATCATCTAATAACCAATTAAAATCTCCACCAGCAGTCGCGATTTCACAGACAATATTAAATATTTTGAATTTGTTAATAAAACTCATGAACACAGAAAAAGCAATTACACTTACAATATTTTTATATGTTAATTTGTTTTAACGTGGGAAATCAATATTAACTAGAGACTGTTAAATATAATCGATTCTCATAAAACTTGAACACTTTTACTGTTGCTATACTGTTTGAAATGGTGTGGGATGCTTTCGTCATTAACATTTGATGCAGGTTATTCTAGGTTTGCCGGTGTGAGTATATACAGCTTTTTATCTCTGTGATTTCTTTTCGGGGATGTCAAGAAATCATTCATTTATAGGCATTGTTGTGTTGTCCCTGAATTCAACGGAGTTGTCCGAATGTTTGTCAGATGAAAAGTGCATAGTTTCGTACCCATCTTGACAGTCTGTTCAATTCGTTCAGGAGCCACGATGGATTAGTAAGTGCGGTTCTGGCACACCAATTGTGGAGCTGGATCCCGGTGTTGGTGGAGATTGTTCCCTGGTCAGAAGTGCAGTACGGAAGGACTGACAAGCTTATAGGTTCTAGTCGATCGGATGAGACGCAAAGGTCCCTGCTACATAGATAATTTCCGCCCAAGCAAATTGTTTGGCGTATGCCCGTCTTCATTAGCCCCGTCTCTGCAGAAAGGTATGGAACGTTAAATCCCATTTCTTTTCAAGTGTTTTATTGGGCAATTAGGGGGATCTCTGATATCGTAATATGGTCGATAATTAAAACACGTCGTGTATTGCACACTGCCTCGTTCAATACCAACTGATAACAAACATATTTATACCATAATATGAATATGTAAGCTAGACTTTTATTTACTCATAATAGTTTCTATCCAACTATATATTTTCTACTTTCGTTTCTTTTATTCCCGAAGCTTTTGTGATATTGTTCGCCATGTTCTTCCAATATTCATCTACAAACTCTTGCTTATTATGAAAACCTAAATTGTCTTTATAATATCCTTCGTTGTGCGAATGCTTCACAGCAAGGTTTCTCGCTCATTTTTAATTTTATAAATGTCACCTTGATTATCTCATCGATAAAATTTTATAATATAGTGAAAACATGAGTTACGTCCAGATAGGTCAAGGTTACACGGGTTGAAACTTTAATAAGGTGATCCAATAGAGTTACTTTAATAAGGGGAACACACCTGAGCGAATTTGATGTGGAATTTAACATAAAATTCTACATGGTGTTACTTTTTTTACCATGTGGCGATGGCACCCTGTCATTCTAATTGCCCACAACATTAGTTATTAGGTGTACCCAGCAACTGAACGATTTACAATAACGAACTTATTGCGTGGTGGTGCGGGATAACCTGGTGCACTCTCATCGGCACCCGCCCCTAAATCCGCCATTGAGTAGGAATGCATGTTGACTCATTTCGATCTGATAAATATACATTGAATCACGTGAAATGTAATGCGGTTATTTTATGGCTTCGAAGCCAAAGACTGTGTCGGATTATTTACTCTGTGTGACACTTAGAGGTCTTCCTGTCTTAAGAAAAACGACTTATTGAGCGTTCGCTTTTATCAGAATTTCCTTTGACGATTTCCAATCATTTTTATTTTAATCAGATGTTGTCCTCTTGTCTTGTCTATGGGACTTCCATATACCGGAAGTGACATAGTAACCCCTCAACATCAGAGATGAGCGCCACTGGATAAACACATGCTTACACATATGAACACTGTGTTCTTATGACTACAAAAATCGACTAGGCTATTAATTCCGGAATACGGGGATTTCAAATGAAGCGGCCCATTTTCTACACGAAGTATTTTGTACGCTTGGTTAGCCAGATTAACACCCACAATATTTCGTTGTTTATTGATTTCTGTATATTTTTTATGTATAATTGCATTGTGTACATTCCCACTACTTGTCCAAGAAAATGACAAAAGATCAGTGATTAAGTTTGTTGTAAGCACTTCGGTTAAATAAAAGGTCCATGTATACATAAGCTTAGTGCTAGGTGTAGAAGACCTATACATTAATCACATAGGTCGTAAATATTACAAAGAATTTAGTATATTTTACCTACTAGTGTGTTTTATAATATATATGAAATGAATGATATATATCGATAAATAATATATAAACAGTCGTCCTCACTTGTTCTGGTCACAACAACATTATTTATCTATTATATTAACATACATTTAAAGTTTTTAGAGTTGAAACGAGCCAAATACTTGTTCTGTTCACATCAGCATTACTTATCTAGTTATGTGTCTAGTAATGTATACTATTATCATAAGTTTAAAGTTATTATATAAAGCTACAAATCACATGCTTGTTTTGGTCATAGCATTGCATATCTAGTTTATTACCTTATATTTATAGTGGTTAGAGTTGAAACAAGCCAAATGCTTGTTCTGTTCACAACATTATTATTTATCTAGTATACTATTATCATAAGTTTAAAGCTGTTAAAGCTACAATAAGCCATATGCTTGTTCTGATTACAACATCAAGTATATTACCATATATTTAAAGTTGTTAAAAGTATATTATATTATTATACGTTTAAAACTACAACAAGCCAAATGCTTGTACTGATCACAACATCATTATTCATACGTTTAAAGCTGCGACATAACCTACATTTGTTGAAACTAAACCTTGTATTTTTATATTATCATAAGTTTAAAGTTGTTTCAGCTACAACAGCCGCATGTGCCTGTTTTGGTAAATGGTTGTTAATAGCAAAGAGTAAGAAAAGCCTTTTACAATGTTCTACTTTTGTATCAAATGTTTTGGTAAATGCTGGTCATTAATAAAAGAACAATGTCGGACCATTGACAGAGTTCTACTTTAGCATTAAATGTTTTTATAAAAAGTCGTTTTAAGCACAAGAGCAGGTACGGGCCTTTGGTAGTGTTCTACTTTTGTATTAAATGTAGATTGGGTAAGCAAAAGAGCAGGAACGGGCCTTTGACAGTGTTCTACTTTTGCATTAAATATAGATTTGGTGGAGTATACAAATCCTTAACCAATAAATAGATGAATTAATCGCAGTTATTAATATCGCTATATTTATTTTGCACTTTTAGCGGAGACTTGCTGTTCAAAATACACGTACGCAATGCAGGATATGCTTACTCGTATCACTTCTGGTTTGAGGAAGTTTCGATAGTTAGTTATTGCCGTTCTAGTTTTGTATCCTACATTTATTCATATCGGGAAATTTAAAACGAAAGTTGCCATGACATAACTGAGCAAATAAACCCGGCTTGTGGTTTATGTGCAATAAATAATGGTATTCATTCGAGTTCAATTCCATTTGTTTTCAGCAATTATCCTGTAAATATAGTATCCCACTATGAACCATTTCAAAATGGATTCCAAATGAATGACTCAATCGTAGTTATCATCATAAATCTTTCAAACGCGATTTAGCTCGGAGCGGGTTTGTTATCTGTTGATTGGAATATCCGCCATGACAGTTATAATTTGTTTCTGATAGTTCTTTATTAAGTACTGTGCCTTTATTATTTCTAACTATGTGGTTTGATGAAAAACGGACTATAGGCCTACACATGTTTTGTGTCCAGAGCAGCAAAGAACAATTAGTTGGCATTTTCTCTGTTAATATGTTTTTATTTGTTGTTGGTTTTTATATCCCACGGGAGGTCTTAGATTATTACCGAAGGGGTTGTGTTAACCTAATAGTAAAATTGTTTCAACCCACTTATAGACAACGAAGTATCTGTTTATCTTCTCATCTTCATTGCGTTTATTAATAAATTAATATGGAGCTTCGGCATTTCTGTTTTTGTTGCAAATCTTTGACGCATTTGCCATTCACAATGAACTAAAAATAGCTTTGGCCTACGGAAACATTTTAGTGTCACTTGTTTTTTAAATCCATCTTGATATATTGGTTCTGCAGATCGATGAGATTAAAGTAACATTCTCTACCGAATATCTTTGTTGATATACTGATGTGTTAGAGCCTATAATTGTCACGCTACGGATTGTATATGCCTGGCACTATTTCGAACATGAGTTTGATCTAAAGTGTAGGTTCCCTTTTGTCTGGTGCGGTGTGCCCCTAGTCACAGTTCTACGAGGAAAGCATCTGGTGGGTACTTTATACCAGGCTACCATTTGCTCAAAGTGAGAGCCACAGGGGCAGTTGAAATTCCGTAGCACACTGCTTTACTTGGTACCAAACAGTAGAACGTTTAACCCCATTTCATTTAATTTGCTCAACTCATTCGGGTTAACTAAACATATTGATTTGTAATAAGAATCGTCTAGTTTCTATGTTCTAGACAAAAACCTGATTGTGTTTATAAAGTGACATTCAGTCTGCTTAATCTTATTCAATACTTCATTCCGTTTCAATTTCGTTCCTTTTTAGGTTCTCGATGTATTATATCATAGTAATGACTTCACATTTTGAACAGTGGTGCGATCTACGGTACGGATTTCGTCGAAATTATGCTAATGGTTGATTTTGGACTGAAGGCGAGGGCATCCATTGCTATAACACTTACTTCACAATCCAAAAATAAAGTTTGTCGCAATCAAAACAATGAAGCCTACATCTACGTAAAATCTGAATTTGCAGTAGCTATCATTATAATTGCTTGGCCTGGGCTTAATATATTTTTTTAAGATTAACGGGTCTTCGTCAATTTTAGTTCCAATTTTTTTTTAAATTCAAACCATGGATAATAAATATTTACACTGTTTATTATCGTAACAATGGCACTTGGCAATCGAGATTATTCATATTTAATCGTGTCAAAATTTTAAATATTCATAGCCTTTCTCATAATATAGCAATTTGACTAAAATGTGCAATATATCATTTTTTTATTATCTATTTTGTCATATTGCATGTAGAGCGCGGACGGTCATCTCTTGATTTAAATGTTATACATCATGAATCTGTAGCATTCAAGCTTAACGACCAAGATTAAATCGTGTTTGCAAATTATCGCGTGCGAAAATATTTTCTCATTATTTGTTGCAGAATGTATAATTAGGATACATTTTGTACTTTTCGTTTTCAAATGTTTTTGTGACAAACAAATCGCACACGTGTATTCATATGTCGTGTATACCCTAATATTCAATAAAGGGTAACGAGGCGATATATTGATACTTACAATGATAGACTACAGGAGGGTGTAAATATTAACATATAGCTATCAAAGATATTCATGATAAATGGACACCTCTCGTGCTTCTTATCTTTTGTCTATTGTGGTATTTTTAGAGCTCAATATTTGATGGAAGGCTAAACATACATAATACATTCAAACTGTTGTTTGTATGTATGTGTGTATTGTCTATCACCTCATCAATGCAACCAATGACCCTTCCCTACTCTAGTACAGAATCCCAAAGAGAAAGACAGCATAAAACAACCTTGTAAAAGCGCCATTAACTTGAGTGACATGTGTCCGGAACGCTTGTTTTAATTTCTAACATGATTCAGACATGGCCACCCACTGGAACATTTTTCTCCTGAGGGATTTGTACTGACATCTAAGCAGTTTACAGACTAGCATCCACTGATCGGAAACAGTGTCTAAACTCAAATTACGTGTAACTATAATGGGCAGCTTTAAGGTGATAGATCACAGCGTGCCTCGGACACAAATATCGTTCTGATCATTTCAGTTAAAATGTTCAATTTTGGCTTGCAGGACAAGTTATACATGAAGACAAATGAAATGGAATGGGGTTTAACGTGCTACCCATTCTCGGCATAAACTAGGATAATTAAGACGGACATATACTATGCAGCGTGCTATAGGGAAGTTGTTCAGGGTAGTGGTGTTTCAGCTCCAATGGTCCAAGGGCACGATGGCAGTGTTTTAACATGCAGTGTGGTATATGGAAATGTTTCACGGTAGTGGCGTTTCAACCTGCTCATTATTGAATTTCAATAGTCAAAATAAACCACGGCGGCTAAGTGTGTTAGACGCGAGCTTGCTAGGCTTGAGGACGCGGGTTCGCTCCTGGTGTTGGCCGAGAAACTACTCTGGCCATCCTTGGTCTGTTTCCAACTGAGATCTCGTGTAAACATTGACATGTACGTAAAAGATCCCTTGGCAGCTGGAATTCGATATAGCTGTAGCGCCGCTATCCGGGTAAAATTTCTCACATAACACACTGAAGGCACATGTCCGGTTTTCATTTGCCCAGTCGAAGCAGAACAGTAGGATGTTAAACTCCCTTTCATTTTCATTCCAATGGTCAAGGGTTCGTTTACATCATCGCCAACCAATACGTACATATGAACTATAGAAACTTTGTCGGACAGCTGTATAACGAAGTCTGATGCTCCTGGTTTGTGAACCAGCATCATACTCACTGAGCCATCAAGTCCAGCTAGAATTGCGTCCACCCGGCGCGTCTTAACAATGCACAGCGTAATCTGATTTTATTTGTTTACAATAATTGTAGGGAACACTTGGTGAGATGAAGGAAAGTCTATGTAATAGAGTCTCATATCTCCATTGATATCCCAGTAATCGTTGTTAAACTTTTCCCTTTGAATTCTATTATTAAATCTAACAATACAGCTCTCCATTACTTCATCTACTTAACCATGAACGTGATGACTAAAAAGGATGTAAATACTACCCTATATTCTAAAAATAGTTCGACACATCCTTTTTTAAAACATTGTCAAAGCGTCTATCCCCACTGTGCCATTCATGACTCCGGTGAACTCATCTGTAACATTGTGAGCTCCCACGGTGAATTCTTTTATACGCGACGTTGCGAGACATCATCAGTATTCAGTATACGCACTTCTTGAACTGGGTGAATCTCTAATGTTATTAATTAAGTAAAATTCAGTTAAGTCATATCGTTCTTAGCTTTGTCACTCAATATCCAAGTCATGTACTAGCCACGTTTGTCTATTTGTAGGGTTTTGGACTCCATGAGGCAGTCGAGTTCAGAGATACATCTTTTATGTCGCATTCCTCTTGTTACGTTTATATTATTAGATGCAGACATAGGAGTGGTTAACTTTTTATTGTGAGTGCACGTCCCGGTCCTTGTGAGTAACATGCTCATGTACCGAAAGATGTTAAATTCTCGTAGTAGGGTTGAATATATACCTCACAACATCGCCTTACACAGGTTTGATGGGGTGTAACCGAAAGTTAGATCATTCCCTTACCATATATTAAAGTACAAAGGAACTTAATAACTGACGATTACATGTCACTTCCTTCTACTAGGGAGTAGTGGTGTGTGGTGTGTGTGAGTGATTTTTCTATGTTAAATTGTACCATATGTTAGTCCCGAAATTAACATAGTCTGAGTTGATTAAACGTCAAACCTCTAGTTTCCAATATGGTGTTTAAAATTGCCATTGGGTGTTGCGAGAACTTGTATAACATCTTTTTTTTTTAATTTATGAATAGTGTATTTGATTTTTTGGATTTGTATGTTTTGAATTTTTAACTTGCTGACATTAAATACCAGGGGCGGATCCAGGAATTTTTGCAGACGGGGGGTTTGCCAGGTTTCTGATACGGCAATCTGCCATCATCGTCTCTAAATTACATAGGCATACTCACAAATTGAGCTTTTTAAACAGAGAAATGATTTTTATACTAATGTAGGATCACTTTGTGATGTAATTTCATTGATGCAAGAGGCATTATTTTTTTTCATGTAGCTGAGCAGCCCGCCCCCCTCTGGATCCGCCCCTGATTACCCATTTGTGTAATCGTAGCAGCGCGTTGCGGTGGACATTTTTGGGCGTTTTATTAATACGTTATTTCATTGCATTCCAAGTTTATGACAAAACTGAATCATGTATACATTAATAGAAATGTTTCCAGTCTGCAAAACAGCAATAGCCATCGTTGAATAAATTTACTAAATTTACATATCGGTAATTAGTTTTCATTTATAAAAAACGTCTCTAGTCTCAACACCTTTCATTAAAAATATATAAAAGGTATTGATAAATCAGGGCTGTTGTATTCATAGTTTATTTATGGAGTTATTTTGACATCGGGGTCGTTACGATGATAAATTAAGCTTGTTCACATTCTGAAGACTTTTATTATATTTTGCGTCAAAAAAAGTAAAATATTTTAACATTTTTCAAAGAAACGCACAGTTGCTATAGACGTTTTATGTATGCGGTTGGCTGGATTGGGGAAATAAAATTTGTACTGTATGAATAAATCTGATACCTCGTGTTATGTTACGTGCAAGTCTTTGATGTGTCCCTATACCTTTCAATTAACCGTTGGTTTATGGGTTTATATCCAGTCAACTTTGTTAGTGGCGTGCATTCACGTAACCTGTTCCAGTAGGTCCGGGTGCACGGAACAGTACGCAATAAACCATTAACATTAATTTGATTAGTTGATGTTACGTTAGCATTGAATGAACAAGGGATTTGTGGGTTGTTTTTTTAAAAAAACAAAAATACGTGCTCGTGTTCAAGAGGGTTACACCCCGTCCGCACACAACAAAACACACTAAAATAAAAACGTCATACAAAACTTCTAGCACTGAGACACTAACGCTTTGGGGATATTTGCAGTATGCTATACATAAGGTTTATTTTCGATTTGCCATGATTTTGATTAGTAAAGATTGTATTATACTTGGTCGTGTCGAAGAGAGTTACACTGTGTCTGAACACGATAAAAAATGTAACACCAATCTCGCGTGTACCACGATAATCTGATTAAAATACAGATATATTTCGTTTTGTTTTTCGATGGCCTACACTACATAAAGATCTGACAAGTGGTATTGGAAGGTCGTGCCAGGGGTCACACGAGTGGCTTTTGACCATTATGCCACCAGGTATTGATTATTCAATCAGCGTTGACGTTTCTAATGGCTTATCCCTCATTTCTACCAAAACGCTGGTAATAACTCTTCCAGATCCCAGTGCAGTAAATTTTGAACTATAAAACACGAAACGAAATAGGATCTATGTTGCAATCAGATGTGATAAATCACCCAACAACTCAACGAGGAAATAAGGTATTTTATTTGGCATGATTTGACCTTACAGTTACATCAAGGATGTTTCAACTGGATTGAATGTAAAAAGAAATGTTTTCAAAATAAATATCAAATATCAGATACTGAACATGTAAACTGCATTCAAACTAAATCAAACAAATTCTACTCTTTTGACCATAGATCAGTAACAAAAGGGAAACCATACATGATACTAAACATCAGAAAACTAGTAACTCCAGATAAATTAAATGGGGATTAAATATTTGGACCATAATTAAATGCCATACACATTTGTTACTGCACTTGCTTGAAAACGTTGAGAGAATACTCTTCGAAACGTCGCCTAAATAAATCAGTAATTGTTCTTCCATAAGTATGTGTTATAGTTTAAAACTTATTTATCATAGCACGCCACAATACTTGTAACCGTTACAAAGATTCTGTTTCATGGCCAAACAACTCCTCTCTCACCATAATTCTTCCAGTACTATATATTGCTACTTTTAATTGTACCAGTGGAATAAAACGAAGGCGATGTAACAAGTTATGGTAAATATTTACTGTAATCGAACCTAACGAATTATCAAAGAAATTTGTTAAAAATCTGAAATGACCGTTCGTCAAATCTGTGATTAGGATAAAGAGCGCCCCATTGTCTGCAGCCAATTCGATAAAGCTCCAATTATGTGTGATATTCTTATAGAAGCTAAGTGCTCCCTTTCAGATCAATGACATATTCAATTTGCTTTAAAGAACGTGACAAAAGCCGATCATTACTTATAATAATTATATTGGCAACGGTAATATTAATGATAACAAAAAACTATATTGTTCAGCAATTGGATCTGACGGATGCACTTATTGCTTTAAGAACCACTGGTACCTCTTCTTATTGTATGGGGTGGGGGCAAATGGTTAGCACGTGCGCTCTGTATCACGGGATCTGCCATTAAGTCAACTGGTGTGGTTTCTATTCCCCGGTTGTACGTGGTAATTCGCTGAGGCGTAGGGGTCTTTAGCAGTGAGAAGAAACCGGAGGACCCGGAGAAAACCCTTGAGATTGGACATTGGACAGGCGATCCTACTTCTTGTCACGTACAACCGGGGAATCGGTTGACCGAATGTAATGAAGCTTTCAGACTAATTAATTTGTTCTGAGTGCGTAGGACGTTAATCACCATTTCATTTCATTTATTGCGAGTGACGTTCTGGGTGTTTTTAGTTTGACAATTTCAATTTCTGGGTAATAAACAAATTATCGATTATCCATTTTAACGTTACAGTTTTAAATAGTGCGTAGGTGCTAATCCTTACAATATCACGGTCATCTGAAAATTGATTATGGGTTTATTATGTAAAAATTTCTCTAATTATAACAGATATAATAAGAAACCAAAAATACCTGCAATAGGTAAAGTTACCTCTTACACAATGCCACTTTAATATAGGGCATCTTTAAATAGCGATTCCTTCCAGAACACTTGGTATCACTCCCATATCGGGAAGTTCACACAGCTAATACGTTTCTGTTTATTATGCGTTTGTTATTGCTTCAGTTTAATTTGCATTATAAGACAGGTGTTATCTTTGTAGGGTAGGAAGTACTACTTCATAGAAAATAATAATTTAAAAATTAAGGAAACATTTTGATCATTAAGGAATATTATCAAATTTCAAAGACATGGGGTAATTTTTTGTAACAAACTGTACTGACTGTATTAAAAGTACCTTTTGAGTAATGCAATACTAAAGGAAACATCCACTCAAGAAAATCATGACTGTTCGGTACTAACATAGCTATTCACTATTTCAAAAAGTTGTCTCACCTCAGTATACATGGAAATACAGTATTTGTGGGCAAAATCGTCAACCAACAAAATTACGCACAAAATTGATTTAATCCAAGGATCACCAATTTAGGAATTTTGGAACTCCGCAAACTAAACTGTTTCTCATTACGTTTTATCAGCCAAAACATGTGTTTTTTGCAAATAGTGTTTGGTGTTGTTTTGGGTGTAAGTGAGTCGCGGCGGTTCGGTGAGTAAAGACGTTGACTCGCTTACTTGGCAGTCCCGTCTTCCACGCTCGCGTAGGCCCAAAAAGTTCATCGGGATATTCCGGCGTGGTTTCACCTTGTCAGTGGTGCAGGACAGAGGGCGTGACAAGAGATAACGTATAGTCATTCGGATGAAAAGAAAAAAGGACGAGGTCCCGTGTACACATTGGAGGGCACGTAAGGGATTCCGTAGCAAACCTTCCGTTACAGCACACTATATTTTATCCTGGATTAAGTCGCGCAAGTGATAAATTGTCGCAGAGTGATAAAGATTATCAGTGACTTTAATATCAATGGAGTTACAAGTTCCATATAAAAGCTATGTTCGGAATGGTCTGAACGCCACGTTAATACAATCAAGATATGTTCGTAGTTGATAATAGACTTACTACAATTATTTATTGAAATAATACGTTTGTGAAACGGCTTCTTTCCAGATGGAAAAGAGGGTTTGGTGGTCTAATTGTCTAACGCTTAGCTTTAAAACATAAGGCCTGGTGGTTCCGATTCGATTACGTTACAAGAAGTAAGGTCGCCTGGCCAACCTTCTGGGTTTTCTCCTGGTCCTCGACACTCAAGGGAATTACTGAAGCAAACTTGAGCATTCTATTCCTGCAAAGACGTAGTTCGTGTAGAGTGGACGTTAAAACCCTTTTCTCAATCTACTGTATGAGAGGAAATTATAACAAAAGTACGTGTGAACCAGTAATATGACATATTAATAATCCTATTTCTTTACGCGTCATAAGCATAATTTCACACTTTAAATAGTCTGATGATAACGGGTTGTGTCAAGATAAATATAGTAACAATATCATTTATATAAGTGACTGTCAGGGGTGTTGGTTGCGCAAGTGAGACTATCAAATAAAGCGATGCTTGGTCGTTCGGATAACGTCCACTCAACACCAACTATGTCATTTCGGGACTGATATATGGTTCAATTTTATTTCAATAATTCAGTTAGGCGTATAGGGATCTTTAGCAGTGGAAGGTAATCGGAGGACGTGGACAGGCGAACCCACTTCTTGTCACGTACAAGCAGGGAGTGGAAACCACGCCACTTGACGCAATGACATACCTTATGATCAAACGTGCACGAGTAAAGACTTTGATCAACCAACCACCCGGTTCGGGTAGGACCCCCCCCCCCACGAAAATCAACCGCGTCCACGGTGATTTGCACATAAGCAGGAATTCAGTGAAGAGTAAACTTTGAAAATGAAATGTATGTTAAAGGGGCGTTAAACCCAATTTTTACGTGACTGTAATACCGTTCAATTTGTTCAGTATGTTATAACCTGATAACGGAGCGTCAGTGTCAGTAGTGCTTCACGAAGGGCCTTGGCAGTGATAGTGTCTAGTCATTCGAATGGGTCGAAAAATCGAGATGTGCGTACAATAAACACTTAACAGTTGGAATTCACAATAAGAGTAAGCCGTATCAGCGCTATCCGGGCAAAATGTCACTCGTAGATCACTGCAACCTATAGCGTAAGACCGTCTTTAACCAGCCTATATATTGAGAATAGTAGAGCATTTCATTTCATTTGAATTAGTAATAACATTTTTCAACAAATTTGTCAAGAAAGTTATGTTTTAAAGCGTGAAAGTTGAGAATTTACTTGACATATCAGTAAATCATCTTTGTACAGTAACAAGGAAAGTGTTCGCTATCTGTAACCTCACATCCACTAACCGGTTATACCACGAGTTTAAGTCCTATTATAGTAGTAGCCTACAACATCATTGATAAACTAAGATAATGTTGTAAGTTTTGCCCCGTGTCATTGGATAAGTAACAACCTACCTGTGATTTAACAGTGTCATTAAGTGTATATTATTATTCTAAAGGTCAGTAGTGTATATTATAATTTCAAAGGTCAGTAGAGCATGATATTAATTGTATATATTGCGTTTTTAAAAAACGGTCGTCTGTATTTTATGTTGTGTGTTAGAGACGCGGGGATTAACGCTTACTCGACAACACTAGGCAATGGCAATATCCTGATTTACATGCTGCAATTCGTCAATTGGCTTGTAAGGGCGTGGGCTGAGGGGTCTGCAGCTTGGAGAAGGCTTACAAAGTATTTAAAACAGAAACGGAATAAAAGGGAGATGTAATCTCTTATTTTTCTGCACCCGCGGGGCTAATAAAGAAGGCCTGAGGGGGAGGGGCATTTTTCCCGACAGTAGAACTACCACCTATTCATTACGTGCACCCCAGTATACCTCGGGGGGTATCAATTGTTTGGCCCATCCGAACGACTAAACACTGCCTCTAGTCAGGCTGTTCGTCCTGGAAACCAAGTTGAAACATCCCGATGAACTTACTCGGCCAACTCCTGGAGCAAAGCCGAGACCTTCAAGTTAGAGAGCCAGGTTCTCTGTGTTTTCTTTTCTTTTTTTTTTAAAAAAAAATACAAGGTTATACGAACAATGCTTGCAATTATTTGATCTGTTTGGTTGTTAATTTGTTCTGTCGGGCGATAAGCTTTGTCGACGTAATTAATTCGCAATATAATTAATTACGGCTCACGTAGGCCTAAATGATCCGGTTAGTAAAACAGACAAATTCTGCTATACATTTGTATTGATTGTGTACTATCAGATGGGGTTTAACGTCCTACTGTTCTCTCAGCTAGGATAAAGAAATTAAGATGGTCATACGACATACAGCGTAGGCTACTATAAGAGAACTTTTGACTGGACAGCGACCCTACGGTCTACTCTTATATCGAACTCCACCTGCTTGGGTATATTTTATGTGTTCGCCCTCTGCCCTACTCTGTACCATGAAAAAATGTCGGTGTGGGGGTGGAGCGACAGTAAATCCTGATGAACGTTCCCGGCCAATATCGGGATCGAAAACAGGACCTCCAAGATAAATCGAGCCAACGTCTTACCCCTGCATCAAGCATTTTGGGGAAACAATTTAGACTAATGTTCCAGTTGTGCTTTGTCTCGTTGTTAAATTTGGGTCAGGGTGTTTTCTTTACGGAACTGTGTCTTCTTATAATAGCCGCCATATGTCAGTAAGTTTATATCTATTTGGTAGAGTATGTTCGAATGCCTCACGGGAGTTACCCCTTTGTCTGTTTATTTTGAAGAAAAACATAATCCGACTATATTGGAGAGAAATATATTGTTGTATTGTAATTTATGTTTGAGCAGTCAATGTCTAGCCAAGAAAAGTTATAAAAATAACTCGAGCAAAGGTAGGTTCGTGTTACAAGATAAACATGGAACGTTACAGGTACTCAGTCAATATATATCTATATTACACAGTTAATAGTAGATTTTAATAGTCGGTAATTATTCATAGATTACAAAACAAATAAACCGTGGTATATGATGATATATAATTATAAGCATTATTTATATCACACTTATGTTAGCACTAATAGATATCATTATTGGAACCGTTAGTGCCAGGTGATTTGCAAATATTGCTGCCCCCTGAATTGTAAGGAAATTGCGAAAGATTAAGTGACGTTCTGCTAAAGTAAATATAAGTGACAAAGCAAACTTTAAGATTACGTAAACTTTAACCATACTTTTCGTATGTATGACTCATATTTAGCAGTAAAGTGGGTGATAACCTTGACTAAAATTTTGCAAGTCTATCGTTGATCACAGAAAAGAATGCGCCATCGACCTCGTGCATGCATTTAATATTATGCACTGCATTGTTTTAATTATTGAAGCAAGTTTGAGCACGGCGAATCCAGACCGATAACCCACTTGCAAGTTTTTAAATGTTGAATTGCCTATCTCCGTCATCTTTGTTGAGCCGTAACATTTTACAAGTAGATAGAGTAATTTGTCAATTAGGATAGTTTTAAAATACCTTGGGTTATATACTCACCACAAAAAAGTTGAAGACAAACAAGATTTAAAAGATGGCATGTTGTTTTAACAGACACGTTTGTAACATTGGTGGGTCGTTTTACTAAACATTTTATGAATCAAAAATGCACTTAGAAGAATTAAGGACAATAGACAGATTTGTTTGATCCACCGTTCTACTGTGAAATATAATATAAGGGTTAGGCAAGTGTTGTAGAAAGTTCGGCTCCGAGATTCCTCTGAGCGGCTTGATAAATGCGACTTTGCCGTTTGTAAGCATTCTCGAGAGGTAATTAAAACGCAGCAATTAACTTAAAAAATCTAGTACGCGTTAAAAACAGCAAATGGGAACTGATAGGAAGAAGTTGTCACTGATGTGTTTATCGGGAAAAAGCGTAATCGCTGGTTGTGATGCCTCCAACGCCGCCTGACAGCTTGACGGTTGACTTTTTTTTCTTGGAAACACTTTATAGATAGTTGCTTGACAATGGAATTGGATTCTAAGAGACGTCTCCGACAACATCAACCAGTCTTACTTATTGAAATATCCATAATTCACCTCTAACAAAATTACTCCAGAATGTATCATTACAAAACAACATGTCTCTTGCAGATAAGGCTGGTCGGGATTGTATTTATTTAGCAAAGTATGGGCATATTACGCTTTGTAATGCACTCGATAGTGGATGAAAAAGTTCTTAGGGAATTTCGAGCCTGGATTTCCCTAGTCAGTCGTGCACGACGGACGGGTGGGGCGAGGGTTTAGCAATGCTGGGCAATCTTGAAGCGTATACAACGCTATAACGGTGAAAGTGACCCCCCACTAGCATATTGTATTGCAAATGCATGTCGTCATTAGCCTACTCATTGCAGACGTTAAACCCGTTATATTTCATTTAACGAAATAAAATGCTTTATAGATTGATAATAACATTTATTAAAATTTAAAATCTCGATATAAGTGTCTAACCATTTCAGCATAGTTCTGAAACATACGAATTCCGTTCTTAATGTCTTTGTTGTTCCACACGAGCGTGTTTTCTATGGCGTGTCACTGTAACCATAGAGGGTGTTTTTTTTCCCATGTTTCTAGAATTGGCTCTGGCAGATGACTATCACATAGATAGTTTATGGAATTGCTTTCTTGCTAACATATCTGGAATCGTTTATGAAGCAGATGAAATCTGGTTTTACAGGCAGATAAAAGTGACAAATAGATTTTCCATCAAAACATTATTGCCAATACATCATGGATACAGAAAAGTAAAGGCTGTGGGTCTCTATTTCACCGTGAAATATTTCTCATATATTTTATTAATAGTAATACGTGGTGTTTATATCACGGGAGTCGTCAGGTTAAAAAATAACACCGTATTTCTGCAGACCAATACTTCTTTATTCGTAGATGTTACATTTTGGGGTTTTCTTTAGTGTATTCATATACTGGCTGTCTCAATCAAATATAAGATATAAGGGGAACAGATATTAATCTGCGGGATGTTTCGAGAGTATTTTCACAACATGTTATATATTTTTATGGAAAACCCCCTTTAAGATAACATAAATATATTGTTTTAGAAATGAGGTGAATCCGTGAGAGACTCACTCGTGTTGTTTGATTGTCTACTTAGATAAAGCATCAAGATTCCTGTTTGATTAGCTAATTATATCACAGCGTAAACAACATACATCAATAAACTTTATTAATGGTCCTATAATTATGGATTACACCTCGTTATTGCTTTAGCTCGTGTAAACAATGAACTAGTGTAAAGCCGATATCGCGCTTATATACGTTGTATACTTGTGTCAAAATCTAATGTGCAGAGTGGGGGCGAATGGTTAGCACATAAAGTATGTCATTAAGTCAACTGACGTGGTTTCGATTCCCGGGAAGTACCTGAGTAGGATCACCTGTCCAACCTCGTAGGTTTTCTCAGGCCCCTGTGGTTTCCTTCCACTGCTATTGAAATAATATTGAACAATGTGTTGGTAGCGAAATGACCTAGTTTGCGTCGAGTGGACGTTAAACCATCTCTCTCTCTCTCTCTCTCTCTCTCTCTCTCACACACACACACACACACACCCTCCCTCTCTCTGTCTTTCTGACATACAGAGGGGTCTAATATTGGCTAAGTAGGATATGTTACTTTATAAATTAGCATGTGACAAAACTTGAACTAAAGTATTTTCAAATTAAAAACCATCACTTGTGTATTTGGATAATCATGCGTTTAAATTTGGATTGTCTGTCGCGTCTATCCAGTCACTCATACAATAGACCAATATTTAGTCGTTTGAGTTACCCTGATCAGACATTTTTAATGTTACTCCCAAATGCTATTTTGGTCCGAAATTTGCAGTGAAGGTCAATTAGCCTAGATACCGTAACTCCATTTTTAGGTGACATTTTGGCGTTTGATCAACTTACGTAAGCACACTAGCTTCATCTGATACTCATTGCAGTCTGAAACTGTGGTTGGCTGGTGACGAGGAAGCAATAGTATAACATTAATTGTTAGGTTGTTTGCAAGGTGTTAAAAGGAGACAGCTATATCATGCTTCAAAGTTATCAGTGCTGACACGGGGTGTATACCGGATATCACTGTTGTCGTGTATTTTGTACACGGTGAACAGTCCATTCGATCATTGTTACACTATTTGGCCTATACCGTTTTTTAGGACGTCAAATTTTGTCTAATGGTTTGGATTGTTGATAGGCCTACTTGGTTTCATTTATTGTCTAATGGTTTTGATTGTTCATACTTGGTTTTATTTTATCATGAATAATGTGCTTCCTAATAAATATCAATGTCACTGACACCAATACTCGGCCAATTTAAGCCACACATATATATTTATGATTTGGTTTTATACGTTTCGTGACAGTTTGTGCTGTGGTGCCATCTGGTGTCATTTGGCATGAAAACTTCTGTTTATTTATCTCACGAATTTGGAAAATGTATTTTGGTAATATTCGAATCGGGAGGATCGTAGATTTCAGTTTTTGTTGACCGAGGTCCGTTGTTAAGCGATTGTAGTAATTTAAAATGGAATCGGATAGGTCTATTCTAATCAATTCTTGACCGGTGTATATTTCGTTAGATTAGATAGATGAAAGAGTATGTCTTTGTGAATGTGAGCCAGGGGGCACTACAATCTGAACACGGCGCCGTGTTAGCATAAGCTTGATGTTTCATGTCCGCTGTTATTAAACTAAAGTTGGAGTTGATAATTGCCTGTAACATACAGAAAGAAAGACAGAAATTGGGTGTAACGTCCACTCGACGCAAACTAGGTCATTTCACGACTGACTTTTAATTTGATTTCAATGATTCGCTTGCGCGTAGGGGTCTTTAGCAGTGGGAGGATACCAAGTACCAGGAGAAAACACATGAGGTTGGACGGGCGACCATACTCCTTGCCACGCACAACCGGGGATTTTGTAACATACAGCATTATTAATCCTTACATTTTGATTAGCAATCGCCATAATTCACACAATAACGAATTAATATATGACACGTCTAACGTATATTAGACTAAATCTGAGACTATATTTGGCTCGGTTTTTTACGTCCAACCCAATAATCCGTGTGTTATTTCGTCTAATTAATCCTGATAATTCAAACAATAACTAATTAATATGATATTGTGTAAAAGAGTATAACAAACTAATCATAGTGTTAAAAATAACATGAGGTAATTATGTACATTTTATTAATCATCGATTATGTAATCGATTAGTACCGATTATATATTTATTAGTTTGTTGCACTAGGTAAAATAATCTATAATTGATATATATGTATACAGCACACCACCATGGTCGCTTAAACCTTTATATAATATCCCAGCACGGATTTGATTTGGTCTGAGATACAAAATAGGTGGAAGCGGGCGTTAACCCTCAGCTAGTAGTGATGTAATTAATAAGGTTGTTTTCAGGTTAAATAAAACCTATCGTTAATTGAAATAATCAATCTTAATTTATGAAGTACAATGAAATGCAATATGATTAAACATCTTACAGTTGTGCTCCTACTGGGCCAACTGTCAATGGTTCTTAAACGTGCACGCCCATACGTTGTCCATTGCCAGACCCCTTGTTCTTCACCACCGAAGGATGAACTTTCTCGACCAATGCAGGGATTGGACACAGGACCTCCTGGTTAGCTAGGCAATGTCCTACTCACTGAGCCACCGTGACTTCCTATTCCCTTTTAATTGTCTTTTTAAATAGCTAACCTGTAAACATTAAGTGTCCATCGATTTTCACTTAGTCTAATAATTCGAATGAAACGGAAATTGGCTTTATTGTATTATGTACGTTAAAGACCCCTTAGGTATGAAATATAACCAATATCTGAATAACAAGGGTATTAGTTCCTTGCTAGAGCTTAACATCTGCTTCCACGATGGTCATATCGCGTTCAGATCAAGGCATGGGTTAAGATATTTAGCAAATCTGATTTGGATGGAACGAAAAAAAATATACCCTCCCTTGCGACTGTGGTGCGGACATGAAAAGTTTTGCCTAGTAATTTGGATGGAACGAAAAAAAAGATGTCTGCCCGTGAGACTTTCTGTGACAATTGCCTATTGCAAGCACGACCTTTTGAAACCTATTAATTAAATAGATATCTAATATACTAAAACAAATCGTTTAAATAAAGTAGAGAATAAAGTAACCAAAATGTTTGAAGCGAAAGAGCTTCTTTTAACATAGTCTTTATGTTATACATGTTTAACTTAATATACGTTTGATCTGTGTTAAGAACTTCTTGAACTAAAACGAATTGAATATCATCGTATTAACTTTATATGTAATTGAGGAATATATTTTACCCGAGAATTGCGTACATCCTTTAACGCGTAAGTAATTAGAAACCACTATGATATTATATTATGTTTATTTGAACACCTTAGATATCTGGTGTAATTACACAAAATATGCAATAAAAAGCTTCATTCTATCACGTTAGTATAAAAGCTGTACAATCATAGGTATTTATTAAAAGCAGACTACGCACATGCGGTTAAACTTAAAATTGTAGCTTTGCAATTTAGTATTGTTATTTTCGTATTTTATATAATGTGATATTCTAAGCCATATAAATTGTTATTAGATAGAAGTCTCAAGTCCCGCTCGTTAGAGTCTTAACATTGTCCAATATTAAAACACATTTTATTCTGAAAGCCTTTAGCTCGATGAATAGGTAAAGACGAATTATTCAAATAAAGAATAACCCAATGGTTATTAACAATAAGTAAATTATAAGGCACAGAATAATTTCAATGCAATCACTCTTCTATATTTAGCAAGACCCTTTTGTATTTTCACGGGTTGGCATGAATGGGTTGCAATGAATTGAAAGGCCAACCACTCTCTAAATGTCATTTCTAGTCATATTATTAAATCATAATACACACATTGCTATAAAGGATTCTTGTCGAACACGGGACAACTGACCCGGAAAATACCCGTTTTACGCTTGTTTGAGTGTGTATTATCCGAGAAAGGACTTTGTGTATGTACGGAATAAATGGAGTTCAAGATATAAAGACAAGTCTTATATATTTGATGGAGATAGATACGTATGTATGTAAGTAAGTAAGTAGTCTAAAGTATAATATGTATCTCACGTGGTCTATCAAAGTATACGGTTGTTGACAGGTTAATTAGCAAACGAATCAACAAACAGGTAACACATAGGTAAAACGCACCTTAACACACGTTCTTCTTACAAATTACTGCTCTCCTCCTTTTTCCTATAACTCACCTCGTAGGTATATATATATTTATAATATATATATATATATATATATATATATATCGCACGATGGATCAATTGAGAGAGTTCTAAGATGTATGTAACGTCTATAAATATCCCTATATAACACAGTACGCATATATTTTACCTATTTATGTGAAGTGGGCAATGCGTCTGTGAGGAGGATTAAGCTATTATTATTTTTTTTTCAATTGGGACATACCTCTATTTAAATCCCCCTTTCTAATCAATCTCTTGTGATATTTTGTGTAATACGTCAGAGGTTTTTGAGTGTATATCTGGTGTTTCTATATACTGTTTATAAATAGAACTTAAATTACATAGATCGGATTATCAGCGCTTATTATTAATTTGGATATCATTCGATAACATTGCTTATAATTAGAGCTTACTTTTTTGTGGTACCTTGAGCACGTTTTTACATAGTGTTAGTTAAGACGCTGTGTATACTAGTTTAGTTTATAGCGGTAAATTGGACAAGGCGTGTTATAATTTGGATATAGGAAATTGAACAGAACGATATTTTCATGGTAAGTTTATATATGACTAAGCATATCAACTCTTTCGCAAATAGATTTTTATCTTTCCATTTTTATTAAATGTTATTCATCATTAAGCGGTCCACCATTATAGAATTCATAATAGCAAACAAACATTTGTCCTCTAGTAATACCAGAAAAAACATTGGAATATATATATTCAGTAACTAGCTGAGTTACGCAACTTCTGCTCCTGTTCTATGTTTTCCAGATTTTACGAATATTTTCAGAATATCGTCTCATGGAAGGCATTGTTAGGACAACACATTCTCATGGTCAAAAGTTGGCAAGTTTGCAACTCGTAGATTGCAAAATGAAATCCAACGAACCGTGTGTAAGTTTAATACTTTCACAACGAATTTTACACTTGCATCGAAACATCTGAAATTCTGTACAGTAAGATCCTTTAACAAAATTCGTACTTGTATGCAATTCCTGGCAATAACACCACCAACCCATGACGACTTAGACCTCGATTAAATGCATCTCAGAATGGTATTCGTGACACCGTTTAATGGGTTCCATTTGAACGAAATACGAATGGATAATTTATGTTCAATATTTGTAAACCCAGTAGATGCGGTTCAGTGTTTTAACAAATATTTGTCTGCTATTCACAAGGACCCCGTTGTGTTTTTTCTACGAATTCATTAATAGATCAGTTTCTAGTTGCCAGGTACATCGAGAGATGACGTAAATCATAAATTGATTTTAGTAAGCTTTGTATATTTGCAGAAGGTATTTTTGACCGATCGCATGCCGTGCGGATTTGGGATATTGGATATTGGCTATATTTATTGTAGAGCTTTACTTCCTAGTTGCCCATACTTTGGTAACAACCTGTGCTTGTATGAATTGTAACCTGATGATTGGAGCCGGTATGACATGAACTATTTTTATCTTTAAATACGTTGATTAAACTTTGAACTATCGATAGAAAGTTATGTGATATATTTTTAGGTGATAATGTGGTGGAAAAAAAAAAGCTGATCTGATATGTATGAACTTTTAGCGATTAATAGTTTTATGAGGTTAACGAATTTACCTTAACTTATTTAAGCCGGTATAATATACATCATTTTTATCTTCAAGATCGTTGATTAAACTTTGAACTATTGATAGAAGAAAGTTATGTGATGTACTGTTGGATAATGATTTGATTTGATAGAAATGAAATGAAATGTAATGGGGTTTAACGTCCTACTCTTTTGCACCTAACCTGGGCTAATGGAAGACGGATGATTTGGTAGAGATTAATAATTCTTAAAAGGTTAACGAACTTTCCTAGTATATGTCTGATTTAATTTCCTCAATTTACTTTCCATTTCAAATCATTGAAATAGCCAAATACTGTGGCTGGGTATGTGTACTCTTTGTGTGGTCATCCTATTATATCTTCGTCTATTTATCAAATGAAATGCAGTGTTGTCGGGTAAAATTGTCGGTCGGTTAGTCGTGATATCGCGTTAAAATGTCGGGTTGTGTTGTCGTGATGTCGGGTTGAAATGTCGGGTTGTGTTGTCGTGATGTTGGGTTAAAATGTTGTAATGTCGCGATGTCAGGTTGTGTTGTCGTGATGTCAGGTGTGTTGTCGTGATGTCGGGTTGAAATGTCGTGTTGTCGTGATGTTGGGTTAAAAAATCGTAATGTCGCGTTTTCGGACATCACATTAAATCATATGCAATATTGATGAAGATAATGCAGTCACTGTTAATGTTACCTCGGATATAAGTAAATAGAAGCTCTCTCTCTCTCTCTCTCTCTCTCTCTCTCTTCTCTCTCTCTCTCTCTCTCTCTCTCTCTCTCTCTCTCAAACCAACGTGTACCAAATTAATAAATTGTTAAACCATTTTTATTATTATTAAGCACGAATATATAATATTTGTGTTGTTAAATTAAGTTTAATTTTGTCAAGGTCAGATGTTTTAGATTGGTACACGTAGTCAATTATAGGCAGTTATTTTGAGAAGTCAACCGTGTATTATGGAATGGTACACCCACACTATCAAGTTTATGTGTTTTTACATTATGAAGTTGGGTCTCTATTTCTACCAATAGACACCTTCTCAAATGACATAATGAATAAGGTGTCGATAGAATGAGTAAGTACAGGCTGTTGCATCCATTGCCGATTATTACACCTGTACTTTAAAACATGTTTGAACATAAGTTTTAAAGTTCTATATATAAAAGTGCATAGAAACCGATTTCTTATCTGAACTTAAGTTTAAAGTGGTATCTAAATGTACAAAGGTACATCGATCATTCTTAGTTATCAAGTTTCCTATATTGCTAGTTATTTGAATTTAGATTTTAAAGTTGGGTCCCATTATATAAATCAATAGTTGAGTTATTTACGTTTTAAAGCGGTGGCCCTATACACAAAAGTAAATCGATAATTGTTAGTTTAAATTGCATTATGTAAGAACTTAATCTGCATATTGCAGTTCTTTCTTTTGGCTTCTTAGATCAGGCGATTGCCGATTATTACACCTGTACTTTAAAACATGTTTGAACATAAGTTTTAAAGTTCTATATATAAAAGTGCATAGAAACCGATTTCTTATCTGAACTTAAGTTTAAAGTGGTATCTAAATGTACAAAGGTACATCGATCATTCTTAGTTATCAAGTTTCCTATATTGCTAGTTATTTGAATTTAGATTTTAAAGTTGGGTCCCATTATATAAATCAATAGTTGAGTTATTTACGTTTTAAAGCGGTGGCCCTATACACAAAAGTAAATCGATAATTGTTAGTTTAAATTGCATTATGTAAGAACTTAATCTGCATATTGCAGTTCTTTCTTTTGGCTTCTTAGATCAGGCGATGATCGGGATTTAAATGAATTTAAACATCCGTGAAATTTAACGATAAAATGGACAATTGAGTCTAAAATGGACAAGTATCGTTGCTGTGATAATTAACCATCTACGCTATAACTTCAAACACCATTACTTACCTCAATAACGTAGTTTGAATGGATTGTTTTTGAATGATTATAGCAAGAACACACAAATTTTTGTTTCAATCTTACATAATACATCTTTAATTTACCTTAAGTTTTAACGAAGGGCAAATCGATTATTATTACGTATTTAAACTTATCATTTTTAAGTCACAATATTGCTAGTTACTTGAACTTAAGTTTCCAATTTGGGTCTTTAAATTTTCATGTCGGGGGATACTATACAAGTTTTCAAATTGGACCTTAATATACAAACTTACGTCGATGATTGTTGGATGAAAATTTAATGTAGAGCCTCTATATTGTTGTTAGTTATTAGAACTAAGTTATAACGTTCGGTCTGTATGTTATTAGAACTTTGTTTTAAAGTTGAGCCCCTGTTATATTGTTGTTAGTTATTAAAACTAAGTCTCTATATTGTTAGTTATTAGAACTTTGTTATAATGTTAGGTCTCTATATTTTTAGTTATTAGAACTTTTGTTTTTAAGTTGGGTCTCTATCTTGTTGACTATTAGAACTATATCTCTATATTGTTGGCTATTAGAACTTTGTTTTAAAGTTGGGTCTAATTATTGTTAGTTATTAGAACTTTGTTTTACAGTTGGGTTTCTTTAGTGTTAGTTATGTGAACTTCAGTTTTAAAGTTAAGTCCATTTTTACAAATCAGTAATTGTTTGCTCTTTGGTCTTCTCGATAAAGGAGGGATACCAAAAGCTGTTATTTCCTTTATATGTTAAGGACTTAACATCGCATATATAACATGACATTTCTGAATTGTATAATGTGACTTCATTCTCGGTTCTCGGCCTCGTTGGTTTACTACGGATACTCCGGTTTCCTTCCACGCATGTGCGCTATGCATAATTGAATAAGACTGATTGTCAGCGATATTACCCTCGGTGGAAGCAGACGTTAAACACTAATAGAAGGAGTTGCATAGTTTAATCATTGCCCCTGTCACCGAAACCAAGTTTATTATAGAGAATATGAAATATGAAAGGCTTTTAATATTGTTTGAAATGTCGATTTCAAGCGTTATAACGAGTATGACATCATGTATTATTGTTACATCGCCGAGTTTATATTAAATATAATAACTTGTTCTATAGTGTATGACAGCTGGGACCAATTATAGTGTTATAACAATATTCATATAGAAAACCGTTGCTTCATATTAAAATATTGACAATTTGTAACAAATAATATGTCTATTTATTACAAACCAGCACTGAACATATTGAAGCATGTCCCATAGAAAAATGCAACTGTTATTTCAAGCTGCAGGCCGCCATGTCAACAACACCAGAAAAAAAGAGAATAATTTATAAGTTTCATTTTGAAATATTCAAATATGACGAATATTGGGCTTATGTATTTAAACAACTGCGCTGACTACTTCTATCCAGGCGTGGGGGTGTCGCCGTATGGTTTAAGGGCTGTCATTGAATAAAGTAGTCTCGTTTCGATTCTGTTTTTTACGTGACAGTAGAGTCGCCTTTCCGACCTCGTGGGTTTTCTCAAGGTCTTCCGATGTCCTCCCATCTATAGTTAACGACCCCATCACGCAAGCCAATTATGGAAATAAAATTGACGCATCTGCTAGTTCCGAAATGACCTCGGTTTATCCAGTTGGCGTTAGACCCCCCCCCTCCTCTCTCTCTTTCGCTCCCTCTGTCTCTCGCTCTCTCCAGTAGTTCCCGTTTCTGAAATCAAAACCTTCCTCAATTTATCTGTGAAGAAATCAGTATATTAAAAAAAAACCACTAGAAATTCTGTAATAACCCGTCGTTTTTACAATACGGAATGTTTATTAAAGACCTGATTTATGCTATACAGCAACCATTTTTTCAATAAATAATAAATACTCAATTTTAGAATAAGCTTCAATTTGATACAAAATTGAAAATTTATTACAAAGCTGGTTACAGAAACAAAAGTCAGTTTTGTTATAAATGTTTAAATTCACAACATTTTCTTATAAATCAAAGTGTTCTGTTTGTCACGAAGGTGGTAGCATGATTTGCAGTACTAACAAAAAGGTGTGCAATTGCCATATTATCCGAAATGAAAACCCGTCGTCAGAAAAATAAGACGCTAATCTATATTTCATTTCCGGAACGAAAAGAAACTTTGATTGTTATTATATTCCCAAGTTTGTCACATTTAACTATTTATATTTTTTAAATAACGGCTAATATCTTCAAACAGCAAGATGCTTTGAAATGATGCCATTATTTCTCTTTCACTGCAGTTTAGATATTAAAGATTCAAACAAGGATTTGTAGAAACTAATAATGATTGTGTTTAATTCCAAGTTCTTCTGTTAGTGATGGTAAATTTCCAGAAATGTCTCTATTGATCAAACGAAATGGGGTCATCATTCGACCATTAATTTTGTCCTTTTTCAAAATGTATATCAAAGTAAAAGCATCAATTGGAATCATCGGATTTTTTAAAATATTCTTTTGAAAATGCTAACATCTGCCTTTTTAGTTGATTTTTGCTTCTTAGATTAATCTCAACATGTAACAAACGTCCTAGATCATAAATAATGGTGAAGTTGTGGGCGTAGCTTCTGATAATGTTTATTACTCATAAACACCTACTATTGGACATATGGTAAATATTGGAGAAAATTTATAAAACAAAACGACGTAAGTAAAAAAGCGATTTGACATACAGTACATGTGAACACTATGGTGAGTTGGCCCATTCATTTCTATTATGAGGAAAGGAGTTGTATTAGCTTTGTAAACTGATCTGTAGTATTGTAAAGTTTGAACCATCCAGTTGTGCTTCCTGTAGCTAAAGATAGAGCTTGTGTATTAATATGTCATCTACCCTGTGTTAGGAGTGATCTTATAATCATATCATTTACAAATATTGGATTATGTCAAACAGTACTTGGAATTCTTAAAGGGTGTGATCATCTTAGTCGAGGGCTATGATATCTTTAGTACACTTTGTTCAGAAATAAATACCATCGGTAAGTACGCCCTACATTTCCCAATAGACAGTTCGGCGCAAGGAAGAGGGGGGGGGGGTAGCTCAAATTATATATGTATATAGGCCTATGTGTCTGTATTTAAACAACACTGCTTTTCGTTTTCAAAAATATCTTTTTCTTAATGTCCATTATTAAAGTTATAAAGTTCAATTTAATATTAAGATATTAAGTTAAAGGAGCTAAATCTCTAATAATTTGGACATAAAAATGAACACAAACTGGTCGCTATGCACATGATATTGTAATATGAATGTATATAATCTGATTTTTATTCAATCGTTTCTGTTTTACTGTAATTTCTAATCGGTTATGTCACGCGCAATACGCCAAAAGTCTCAATCGAATGGCAATCGCTATCGTCTGGTTATTCCACCCTACATCGATCGTATTTATTACGCATAATTACCAGATAAAAATATTGTATCACTGCTTGATATGACCCATGGAATATGTCTAGCCTCGTTCCTCTTTGTTACAAAATGGCTTTGAAACGCATTATGGTACCCGATTCGTGTACCAATGGTAAAATGTTTATTTTGTCTTAAATTTTGAATACCAGAACCCCACCTTTTCCTGGTAAGATCACAACACCAATGTTAATTCAAATTGACAAATTCGTGTTCAATGTCGAAGACTTTGGATGATTTCTAGTCAGAGACTTATCGCTATTTTAACTATTAGTAGCTCACTTTAACGATTAGGAGCTCGGCCTGGCTAGAACCCTCTGCACCACTTTTCACATAGTTAACAATGTCCATCATTATCCCGTTGGTGCAAAAAAAAAAACCAACAGGACATTGTACCCATTTTATTCCACGGTTGTTATTAAAATGGTTGAGCGCCTTTAAAGAGTCCAGATGGTTGGTTATAAATTCACTTCCTGCTCTAATATACATTGGAATCTGTTACGAGCCTTTTCCCTTTTATCTTTTGTATCTTTTTGTGTGATTCTTAAGTCAATACGTCCCATTACAATATCATAGCAAGCCTTATATCAGGGTATTATGGCTAATATTAGATTCGTGTAGAAACTTTATGTCACACCATTGATTTCCCTCCATAATGCGCTCTGTGTAAATGTTAAATAAAAGGGGCATTAAGGCCGATGTTCAAACGCTTTTATACATTACCGTCACTCCTATTAAAGGACAAGAGAGTCTATTATTGGTTTTACTTATAGCAAATGACTTATTATATATAATGTTTTTATGGTCGTGTTTTGTGTAACGGACCTTGCATTAAATAAACAGTGTGACAACTGTACCTGGGTATTTTTCGTTTAAAATTTGAAAGCAACCGTCTAGATCTAAAGTTCACATCCTCTTTCAAAAAAACGAGTTGTGTTTTTGTACTTATGCACATTACTTATTTATAGATCATGCGTTATGGCCTTTGTATTAAATCCACATCCTGGACGTACCAGGGTATTTTGTTTTACAAAAATGTATAGCAACTATCTAAATCTAAAGAAAACTTCCCCAATTATATGTATATGTGTAAGGTAAAAATAGTTTATCTTCTCAGGGTTTCACAGCTGAAAAATCTCTGGAATAACGGAATAATCATGAATGTCCCATTTCATCATTAAAAGATTCACCAAAAGACAAAATAAACAGCATCATGAATTGTCTTGTAACATGCTTGGTAGTGAGAAGTTATTTTAAAATGTATAATTCCAACTGTTTAGTATCGAATAGCGAACAATCAAACATTCTATTTTATACAGATAACGAAAACAGTTGACTGGTATAAAGATTTTTTTATATAGACTACGAACACATTTGGCCGGTAAAATAGACTTTTCCAGATTGGAAAATATGTTGAAAGGAATGAGTTTTTACTTCGCCCATAAAACTCCGGAAATTAGCTTTTGTTCGCTTTTATTATTTGAATGATATCTTTACTTTTTCTTATGTATCACCAATTCGTTTATTATTCAATATTGTTTCTTGATTCTGGAGCCGCTGTGACTCGGTGTGTAATGCACTGGCTTACTAATCACGGGGTCTTGTGTTTACTCCCGGCGTTAGTTGTGAAAAGGTCTTGGGATTTTTCAGCGTGTGTTCCACTAGTCAGTACGAAAAATTAAAGTCCCTTGTGCACATTAGCATGTACATAAGAGAACTCTTGACAGCTGTAATTCGAAATAAAACTAGGTCGTAGCACTGCTGTCGGGCAATTGTTTTCCTGATAAACCAATGATGGCTTAAGCCCCGTGTTCATTAGCCCCGTCGGTGCAGGACTGTTGGACGTTAATCGGCATTCCATTCACCTATATAACTACATCGGGACAGTCTCATTTAAGAGATATTAAAATGGTGTTAACGTCCAACTGTTCATAACCGAAGGGCTAATGAACACGGGCATACGCCATGCAGGGTACAATGTGCAATAAGGCACATTTTGCCCGAATAGCGGTGGTATGGTCTACTCTTATATCGAATTCTAACTGCCAATGGATCTTTTACGTGCATGCGAATGTGTACACCGGGACTCGGTTTTTTCGTCCAATCCGAACGCATAGACAGTTGTTGTTTGTCAGGTCCCATCGTCTTGCACCACTGACAAGAGGAAGTAAGCCTGATTATCCCGATAAACTGTCTCGGCCAACACCTAGAGCGAACCCAGAGTTTAATGTTGCGTTCTGTTCGATTGAACGCATATGAACACGTTGTCCTCCATTCCTTCTCTGTCTTTCAACAGTTCGTATATTTAACATAGAGTTACTCCAAATCGTGCTGGAATTTAAATTGTCGTTGTTTCCATTATACAAAAACGGGTAGATGTAGTATTATATTGCTCATACATGCTGAGTATATGCAAACAAATTGTATTAAGAATTTCACACCTTACAGCATAATGTATTTATTATTCTAGTGTCTAAATCATCGGGAAATGTCGTTATTTTAATTTATGGACAGAAATTTTGCCCATAATATTGATGGTGTTGTCAAAATAGGTCCATTTTTCAGCTCAAATTACATATATATGACATCGACAACAACTTCGCCCGTAATTTTGGTGGTGTTTCGAAATCCCCCGGTAATTCCATTATTTAAATTTATGAAGAACAATTTCGCCCATAATATTGATAGTGATGTCAAAATAAAATTGAGAATACCTTAGGTCCTCCGTTAGAAAACGGGTCATTTTGCATCTCTGTCAATTTAGATATATATCATGGAGTACCATTCCGCCCATAATTGTGGCAGTGTTTCCAAATCACCAGGAAATTCCGTTATTTAATTTTTTTTAGATCTGGAGATCGCCACGATGCTGGACAGGCGACTCTACTACTTGGAGTCGAAACCGCGCTACAATTGACTCATTGTCAGATCGCTGGACCACCCAACTCCTTCGATAAACTAATGCTCTGGGTTACGTGAAACTGGTAAATTTAAGCCACCGCGTTTAAGATATGGCTTATTATATCGTCATCAGACATAATATTTCTATACCCCTTTAAATAAATGTCATTTTGAATAGGCTATATGGACTAATGACAAAATTGATAAATATTTATATATATTCATATTGATGATCCAATTTTATTCTCATTTAACAAAATATATCATTAGAAACACTTATTTTGACAGAATTTGTAGTATAAAAGAAGAATTTGAATACGTAGTGACAGTTTAATTGTGCATCAAGATTTTTTCATGATTTACGCAGTATAAGGTGTAGATGGGTGCAGTGCATTATTATACTTTGTTGGGGTCGGGGGTCGGATTTGTGCGTAGATGTTCACTATTATGATATTGTATTCCCCTGTAACACGTACAATTACGGGGAGGTGGGTGGGAAAGATGTGGTTTATGGTACTGGAATACCATTTTCTTATAAATATAGGGTGCAGTTTGATGCATGGAGTTTCAACATTGTGATACTACATTACGGTACGTTAATAACTACCACGGGGAGGTCGCGGGAATTAAGGTAATTAATACGGTAAAGAATGTACCAGAATTATTCATAATCCCGAAGAAAAATCTTGACTAGATTATAGATTAGAGTAAAAAATATAATCCAGTAATCATTTCAGGATAGTTAGTACGATTGGCCTGTCTCCTGAAACTTGGATAAAAAGGTTGTCAGGTATTGTGGTTATCGGATTATTGTTATGAATTATTTCAGGGGATAATGTCTTGATTGTCCCAATTGTATACGAATTATCCATCATTGCATGTCTTCATTAATCCCATTTGGTGCAGATAAGTAGGACATTGAACTCTATAGTGTCTGGGGATTATTTCCTCAAACTGTATGAGAATTATACAGGCCATGTTGGTGCAGTTAAGTAGGACGTTAAACTTCCGCTTCATCAAGTCCACCAATGCTTGATCTATACCTAGGAATCCTCCATGCCCATTAGTTAAATCTCGGGTTACAACATATGGGTTATAAATGGGACGCCCCCATTCGCATTAGTACTTACTTTTAAGAAATATATCTTGGATTCTTCTACCCATATTAGTACTTACCTTTAAGAGTCTGGGATTCTTTCATCATCATTAGTACTTACCTTTAAGGGATATATCTGGCAATTGTCCATCCACTCTAATACGTACTTTCAAGGTAAATATCTGGCATTTCCAACCGCATTAGTACTTATCTTTAAGGATTATATATTTGATTTCTCCACCTACAGCAGTTTTTACTTTTACCTTTAAGGGTTCTATCTTGGATGCCTCCATCCAGATGAGCATTTACCATGAACGATTATATCGCCCAAATCCTTGAAACCTTGAAATATAATGAACCTTGTAACCTATTGATCTAGAACTGGAAACCCGATCAACCAGGATGCTCGCGTACCTTTCACAGTGGCTCATCTTCAATCTTTGTATCCGCCTCTATGCTACACGTGTTTTGTAATCTACACGATGTACATTGCATATATTGTATATGATATATAATTAAGGCAGTAGTTTGTATACTTTATATTGTTGTAATCACGATCTGAAGCAAAACATCGTGCTGTAGTTACAAAGAAGAAACAATAACCTAGATCGGTGCATTGTGATTGTCATGAGAAATGTTTTCATGGGGTTAAAGATCAACTTGTTACCATTGTTTACTTATGTATTGCATAAAATCCTTGAATTGCGTATAAAAACAGCATCCGCGTTTGATCACCAGCACTCTGATATCTTTAAAATGACTAGTCATTGTTGAAAAAAGCCATGTTTCACCTCGTCGATATGCCTATTCAATTAAAACCTGATAAGTTGTTTTGATTTGTTAAGTTGGTTATCCATGAGTTCAACCGAGGATAGGATATGGAAGATTTTGTCTTCGACATTCAAGCTTAAATCCAAACTAAAATAAATAAATTGAACCTTCTGTGTAATAAATACTTAGGGAAAAATCAATCAAAATAACACACAAAACATAAATTTAACTCGACACTATTTTGACGTACATCAAAGTAATTTTATTCAGCTGCAATGTACACATGAAGTACACTAAAGTTTACCAGGTGTTCTTCTCGAGTGAGAAATGGTGTCAGATGTTCAAGAATGAGTACGCAGACGCTGTTCGATGGTTGACAATCGTTAGTTCAGGGTCTATTCTAATCACTGACATTAAATGGCCTTCAAATGTTTGCTCTTTGCTCTTTGATTAAAAAAAATAACGGCGATTTGCTCCCCTTTGTCACAAAACAACCAATTGGGTTAAGAATGAAAATTTAGGAATATTTTAGCAAAAATTTAGGCATATTACATTCTATAAATTGAGCGATATCGTTTGAAGACCTATTTTTGTTTTTTCTTGGACTATTTGATATTCTCCCACATTTTGTGACCAGTAAACATGTGTATATTTAAAGCCGGATTATTCGGCTGAACAAAGACGATATGAGTCAATATATGAGTATGAATATGCATGAACAAATATTGAATCTAAAATATATGTATGAGCGGGATAACTCGCTATAAACTTGATAATTCGCTCAATCGCAGGCCTGCAACAAATCTACAACATAAATCTTGCAGTTTCTAAAGGTCAAAGCAATGTTGCTGGTTTCTGTTTTATAACTCGTTTTGGTTTGTCTTTTATTCTTGTGTTGAGACAGTTCTTTTTTTATTTTTCTTTGATTGAAATTTTAATACATATACATTTCGCTAAATAATATGTCTTTTTTATATAAAATTCTTCGAATTTTCAGAATTAGCAACAAAACCCACATTGATATATCGCTGAAACCTATATATTTCAGCATATACGACCTTTATTATTACTAGTAAATTACCCCTTTTAAGTGGTAAATAATTATTATAGATTACAGTTAGATTTTATAGATTGTAAATCCCCTTTTTTATATTTTCAGGTTCGTGTTTAAACAGCTCAATAGAAAACCTTCTACAGTTAAACCATCGGCTATTTCTTAAGTCACAAGAATTCTTAATAGTAATAATTCTTAAACCGATATTCGTTTGATTGGCGGCTTAGATTTTAAATAAAGATTTGCTGACTAGCTCTAGCAAAGAGAACATGTACATTCATGTAATAAGATTGTCTTATCGGCTTCTTATCTCCGGGAACTAATCACAATTGGAGAAATTAAGGTCGACAGAGGTGCCAAAAATCTGAATTTTGAGAGGAATCTAGTTCTCTACCAGTCGGACACACATTAGAATACAATTCTTCAATTCAAATCCGAATATCTGTATATTATTTTAGTGATTTTCGGTTTAAGTTTATGTAAACTGAATAACATACTTATGATGAGCATGCCTCGAGGCATAACACGGCCATGGTGGATTAAATACACGGTAATTTTTATTTCGAGTGAAAAAATTGTTCTTACTTGAACCTCTAAATCCGCTCAACGATTTACTGTAGCCGTGTACATTGTATAATGGAATAATATATTAACCGCTTTAGCTATTCACTACACAACTAGAGGTTTTGTGATTTTGAATCTGCAGGCGTGGCGAACATGAGTGGGAAAAAACTTATTCTCGACTTTGCCAGTTGTTTCATAGCGCATTAACAGAAGACAAGTTCTATATCTCGGGCGCGCTAGTCACTAGGAATTAACTCACGGATAGAAATAGAGAGTGTGCGAGTGTGTAACGTTACAGCGGTTACAAGGGAAAACTAATGTGAAGCCATCTCTTACCCGATAAAAGTAAAATCAAAGTAGGAATCACTCATCCATAGCTCGGGAGTGAAAATATCGCCTAGACTGTCGATCTTCAGTCATCGAACACATTGGATCGATCAAAAGAGAACGCCGTTTGCATGCGATAGTAGTAAGAGTGTGGTTTGTTCTCGTGGTTATAACTTGTTCCGTGTACTAAGAGCTATACGCGAACAGCGGGGACAGTACCATGTCTCTTCAAAATGCTCCTAGTTGAATTGAGTAAACGCGAGAGGTTACTAAAGATGGAATGTTATGTAAGATTGGAATAAAAACAAACTACATTGATACACAGATTCAGTGGAATGGCGGATTCGGCACGAGACGTTAGTTTTGTGTATGACAACATTTCGCGGCAAAATGTGACGGATCTAATAGTGGATATGTTTACAAATGTGACAACCACGAGCTCTAATGTCAATGATTCCGCGCCACAGGATACCGGTCCACCGCCAGCACCGTATCCCCTATGGGTAGAAATAATTATTGCCGTTATTATTGTTTGTTTAATAATCGGCACGGTGGTGGGAAATTCTTTGGTGTGTATTGCTGTGGGGATCGTGAAAAGATTGCAGTCACCCTCCAACTTACTTATCGTTTCGCTAGCGGTGTCGGATTTGCTAGTGGCTCTCCTGGTTATGCCCTTCGCCATGTTCCTGGATATTAAAGGGGCGTGGTTAATGGGTGATGCGTTATGTGATGTTTGGACATCGTTGGATGTTATGCTGTGTACTGCGTCAATTCTCAATCTGTGCATGATAAGTGTTGATAGATATTTTGTGATTACAAGACCGTTTCAATATGCCATGAAGAGGACGCCTAAAAGAATGGGTCTCATGATTGCAGTAGTGTGGGTTTCGTCAGGTCTGATATCAATTCCGCCAGCATTTGGTTGGAAGACTGAAAGACCTGCCTATGTTTGTTTAATTAGCCAAAAGCTTGGGTATCAAATCTATGCAACTATAGGTGCCTTCTATTTGCCTCTTGCGGTAATGATCGTGGTCTACTTTAAGATTTGGAGAGTGTCTTCGCGAATAGCCAAGGCTGAAAATAGGTCGAAGGTAGGAAGTTTTGATAAAGGTGTCGAATTTCAGGTGGGTCGTCGCTCAAAAGACAGTGGTGACAGTCACACGCTACCCAATGGTACCCTGACGGTGCCAGGGTCTGGGGAAGACGACGAAATATTACCAAAGAAACAAAACTCAATGAAAAGACGGCGTTTAAGCCGCTTTAATTTTAAATCGCTCTTACCACGGAATCAGAGGATGAGCCATTCTTTGGAGAGTAAGGCAACAAAAACATTGGGCATCATAATGGGGGGATTTACGGCCTGTTGGCTACCGTTCTTTATCTTAGCTCTTGTGCGGCCCTTTTGTGGCGCCGAAGAAGAACATTGCCAAATACCTTATTGGCTAACTAGTGCTCTTATGTGGTTAGGTTATGCTAACTCATTTTTAAACCCCGTTATTTACGCACGTTTCAACAGAGAATTTAGGACTCCGTTTAAGGAAATTCTATGTTTTCGGTGTAAAGGAATTAATACTCGAATGCGATCGGAAAGTTACGTGGAACAATATGGCCACCCCGATCCTTCATATAAGGACAGTTTAAAACCAACAACGGATACGGTAGTGAAGTATAACAGCCACGGACAAACGGTGGTAGCCCTGGGTAATGGCTCAGCTAATGGACAAAGTGAAAGTAGAATCTAGACTGTCCACACAATAATTGTGATCCTTGGACCGTTTAATAAGGATGTTAAAACATTTTCTTTTATAAAATCTGTGTATGAAATCGTTGTCCAGTCCATGTCCCATTTGATGATACAATTGTGATAGTACTCTTTCGAATATCTTGAATCGGGGTGTCGTCTGACTACAAAAACCCCAAAGCCCCAGTATAACACTTATGTCACTGGCAATAAATATTTAAATAATTATAAAGGTGATAATCTCCCGCGGAATAATTTAATAATGTGATTTTTTATGAGAAAAAGAACACGGGACAGAAACACCATCTGTTTATTAGATAAGTAATTTAATATATCATGGTGTGTTACTTTCGTGCTGTGCTCAGATGAATTGATATAATGATAAATTCCTGGAAGTAGACTATAGATTGGCACCATGTGGGAACTATTTGTTTATATCGTGAATTCTTTTTTTTTGTATCGTGTGAACTTTGACCTTGTACAAATCGATGCCCTTTCCCGGGGTTAAAACAGGGTCTCTGCTGAAGAAATTGTTCTTCCATGTGAACCAATACTGCTGAAATTCCGATCTTCTGCACCCTTCAACGGTCTGGTAGTTCCAGGTATCTGACTCAAGGAATTTGAATTTCAAGTGAATTGGATTATCAACCAATGAGATTACAGTTTACAAAGAATTAGTGTGCACGATAACTTCACACATATGGTCACGTAAGTTACAAAGAAAAGTCAAAATATTTAATTTGACAGAATTTCACAAAATAAAACAAAATCACAAATGAAAATAATTCTAAAGAATTTATTAAAAAGATGTAAAAAATTGATTTAATTTACTAATATAATTAGTCGAAGAGGTGCAATTCAAATTAACAGCTTTTTGGGTTGTTTTCCCGCCCTTTGTGTGATAATGATGTTATTTATTAACTTATTAACGCTCATGTGTTGTTTTATCGGTACATAATAAGAATATAGAATTGTTAAGTTATCATTGTTAACTGTATTAAGGTTCCCATTATTATAATAAGTAATATATTTATATCTACCATATGTAAATATTGAATGAATGGGCCTTCAAAGAATGAATGGATGGGAGAATGGACGAATGAATGAACGTATTCATATAATGTTTTGTATAGTTCTTTTTATATTTTGGTTTAAAGCTAAACCCTCCTTTAATAGTTTTATGATCGTTTTCATTGTTAAAGAAATTTGTTTTAAATTTTGATTTAATTTTTTTATTATGTTAGTTTCTTCAAAAGAAATAATTCTTAAAATGCCAAAACTGTAAGAAAATAAAAACAGCATGTTTTTAACACTTATGAACGTTGTGATATTTGCCACATTCATACTGAAACAACACAGAGACACTTTAATGACACTCTAGGAATAAAGTTTAAACCGGATTTGACAATAGTGAGTACGTATACATCGTAATTTAAAAAGATTCTTACATAAATTGCCTAATAATTCAAAATATTTGACGTGTTCCCTTTTAACATCCAACAAAATGTGAATTACTGTTTGAAAATTCTTGTCACATAATGGAGTATCTTGTGAATAGCTTACGTTTTTATTGACTTAAGGGAAAGCATGTAAAACCTTCTTAAAGCAGTCGCTTCATTAAAGTCGCGTCAAATTTCCATGTTTACTTGCCGCACATAACAAATACTACACCGATCCACAATTTTATTTTTAATTTTGAAATTTGTTCTGAAGTCGTTGAAACAAAATCGATGTCTGGGCTCTTTAATCGATATATTTGACAGCAAGGGAATGTTTTGGAGACAATAACGAACATATGGCAACTACTTTATACTACAGTAACTCCCAATCAATTATTTTTCACAAGCGTAAAAGAATCCCGACTTGAGCTGTTTGCGAGATTTAGGCCAAAGTCATCGAATTTTGAGTAAGTAAATTTATTATCAAGCACGAAGGACCCCTTTTTTATTTACTGTACATACAAAAAAGCGGTCGGATATCAATCGCTTGTCGATAGAATTAAATTCTAATTTATGCATAGAAATTGATCCCTCTGTTAGAACATTCTGTATAATGTTACTGCTAGGGTAAGCCCGGCTTAATAATTATACAATAAACGTAATACAATAGTAGTACATATGGAATTAAAGATGACTTATTTAATAATCACATTCCTTAAGAGGACAACGTGCCACAATTAAGGTTCAGTATAGAGACTAAGGCTGTAATTGGCACACGACGCAGTGTATGCAGAATTATGGTAGGACATCCGAAATTGCTCGCTAAAGCTAAAACATTTTGTGTGCGGTTGCATTTCATTTTTTCAACGTGTTTAGCCCGAAAGGCACATTAGCCATTTGAAGTTTACGTTTTTTTTGGTTTTTTTTTCCAGTTCACACTACCGGTTTTATAATTATATCAATTCCAAGAAATCACATTCATTTTCGGGGTGTTTTGGTGCTTAAATTATCCCATTATATAAGTAAAAAATACCCAAACACTTTGCATATTTCAAATTTTAGAATTATCTATTAGATCTGTGGTTTGTTGTTGCTGTTATTTAAGGTATTCAAATAACGATAGTTACAAATACAAACTGCGTTAAGATTATGTTTCCGTATTCCCCCAACCCATCCCCATATTCTATCATAATCATCGTTTAGCCGATAAGCCTAATACAATATTTCAAAATAAACATTAACAATAAATGTACTAACGTATAAGTCGCTTACACCATAGTTATAATAATAGTATTACTTTCGGGGGGCTGTTTTCTTCGGGTCAATGAAGTCTGACAAATACTCTTAGCTAATTTGTTTTTTTCATATTAAAGGCCATCGGAAATATTTTTCCTTTCATAAAGGAACATAGACTGTGCTATAAACTCTATAACAATGTTCGACCTAGTTTTCGCGAGTACAAAAAGGAAATCTTAACATTTGAACTTTCAATCTGGTTAGAGTATAGCAAAAAGTGTAAGATGGTGCAATGTAAAAAGTGTAATTAAAATTAAAATTAAAAAGAATGTAATCCATGATAAGAACCCGTAAAATAAAACAAGCGTCACGCGTATGCCATGTCGGGACTAACATATGGCTATTTTATCTATGTTCACATGGATATTTAAAATTGGATGGGGGTGGGGGCTCTTTGCAATTCCAAAGTTGTGATACATTGACACCAGCTTGTACCAGTGACAAGGCAAACTTTCACTGGCTTTAAGTAAATGACATTAGTATTTAAATTAATTATAGCTAGGATGTTAATTAACTAATTATAGCTACGATTTATATTAATTATAACTAGTATACATGTAGTTTTAAAATTCGATTTAAATAAAAGTACAACAGGTTTTGTCAGCTGTCAATCCACACCGATGCATGTTTTTTGCGGGAATTAATACAAATTGAATGGATTTATTGATATATAAACGGAACGAAATGTAAACAAACTTTTTATTTCAAGATAATTACTTGTTCTTTCAAAATACTAGGTTACCAGTCCATGACCCCTTAGTCCTCTTTCTATCGATCAATATCAATTAATCGATTTTTTTATGTCCATATATTTCGAATTTATTTTCAATTCATCTGTCATTATATCACCATTCGTCTTCTTCTGTGTCGTCTGCTATCTTCTATCGGGCATTTAATATGAAAGTCTGGCCATATTCAGATTAAAGACTAAACGCGGCGACCAGGAATTAATAAAAAAAAGGGTTCTTTATTAACATTATGTCAAAATTACATTGATTTCATGTCAAAAAGATTGGTCTATTAATTAATAAATTCCGGATGGTTAATGTTTCGTGAAATGTTATTAGGTCTTGTAGCCACATACTGCGACATGTGTCATTCACGAGACAGGGTATGTATGTATGTTGACGTTTACTTCAACGCCTGGTCTTGTTATCTATAAGGGGTGCTAACTTTGCTAACAACGTTGGGTTGATTTTCCCCCTTTGACACCCGTGAAATATACTGAGCGCCATAGAAAACGCATCACTTAGTTTTTCGTATTACAAAATGATCCTGTAAACATATCTTATTTATTTTGCAGCGAAGTCGCATGGAATTAACCATCTGTGTCGTACGTTTGGTTTTGAACCCTCTGACTTTGTACCGTTGATTACAGATTAAATAAATATCCATAAGTGTACAAATGTGTTGTTATTGATATGTTCCCATCTGAATATTGTTCACAATAAGGAGCAAAAAAAATAAGATATGTTTACAGGATCATTTTGAAGCAATGTATGATAACTGTAAAACACAGCACAGCCACAACAAACCATAAAACAGAACAAACCAGACAATCAAACAGAAAATATATCAATTGAAATAGGAAAAACAGAAGAGATACATGATAAAAAAACATGTGCAGTGTAGTTGTTCATAAAACACAAATTAACACAGTAGAACATAGAGGCCCCGAGATTAATGCAACCGCCATGTTTATGATAGGCTTATGCATGTCAACATTGTCAAGACATTTTTCTTGTATATACATTGATTCAATCTATATACATATACCCATCTTGTGGTAATGTCACCGCATAACGACTGTTTACTTTCGCCATTTTTAATGTTGGTTTTATGATTCTTCTTCCGATGATTTATTTTTTGTTCTCTCCTCAATCTGTAAAACTCGATATGTAAGAACGAGGATAATTTCTATTTTTATGGCTGCCTGGGGCATTAACCGTTATCTTATTATGAATGCAAATATACGTGGCGTTAGCTTGAGATCACAATTTATTGGTGATTAATAAACGCAATTATTGACATAAGCGGCACAGTAATTGGGCACCGGAAATGGGATAAAAGCGGCAAGCTTTTCCCATTCCATTATTGTTTTGATTTTGCTATGTTTTGTAAAAATTACAATTTGGCGTTGAACATAATTCGGGGCGAGGGGGGGGGGGAATGATCCCTCCTTAAAGAAGGTAAATATATTTTGAATATAAGATAACTGGGTGACTTAAGCAGCTATATAAAAACTTCCGGGAGATAGAAACGTATCTGTGATTTCAAAATAAAAAGAAGAAAATCCAAAATATCAAGTAATATTTGTATAGGGTCAAGGACAAAATGCATGAAAATGATTGTACATTACAACATTCTTTAATAGATTCAATACCAGGAATCTAAAATAGAAATATTGCCATATTTTTTTTTTTAAATACAGACTTTGTCAGAGAATGTATTTCTATTTTAAGACAGTCTTTATGCGTTTTCTTTGGAACAAAACAAAGACAAATTTAAAATTAATGATTTCAATCAACAGCAAATTCAGCAAGTTTTGTTTGTTTTCATAGAATATGTAGGCGGAAGGGTTGATTTTCTGAAATCTCTCTATTTTCGACTATTTTCTGTTATTTAGTAATGATACCATTGTCCGAATGTACTTTTTTTTCCAAAAATACCCATCGTAGTGTTTTAGATTGCTCTCCTTTAAAATTCTTTTTCGGTTTCAAGATTGGTTTTACAACACAAAATGGCTGTTTATCATCATGCAGTAAAATTCACTCAATGTGACAGGATCTAATATCGAATAGAAAAAAAAGAATGCTTGATGTAAATTTGAAGTCAAAAGTTGCAGATAATAATAGAGGCAGCGGTTTCATGTCTGACTAGATGTCTGATACAATGCAAATTTTTGAATGTCATTTTCGATAGCATTGAGAGTTATCAATAAAGCATTTAGTTAATAGAAGTTAGTAATGGGATTAGAATTGAATATTCATTGATCTATGAAAAGCCGATAATATTGAACTTAAAGTCAAAAATACCGTCAGTAAAGTTCGAAACGACAGGATAATCGATGGGCTTTGTATTATGCAATATCATTAAATCGGTCAAAATTTATTTCAAATATTGAATACCGCTAGACAATCCCGTATTTTCTCTATGGGACATATTATATATATATCTTTTTTGCAACGTGGTCGAAATATAATAGCATAATATATTAATATGTAAGCAGTATAAACGATTAACCTATAGCCATTGTGTGATGTTTGATTCTTGTACATGAGAAAGCTCGCGATATGTTTGTATCTTATTTTCTGAAGAATAGTTTAGTCGTTTTGAACACTATTTCCATTCGCATTAATCGACATATCTTGAACAGTGCTTATGGTTACCATGGCGCAGATCCTTTTGTGATCGCAACGATTTCTGTTTTCAAATTCCAATCAAGCACTTGAACTAGTTGTAAAAACGATGGAAAGTTGGCGATTAGCTCGCGGCAAGAGAATCATCCACCTTAACGACTACAAAACTTACAAATGCGTTCTTTTATTGAAGTGTGAGTGAGCGAACAATATAGTTAATATTCTATAAATAATGCTCAACTTGTGAGACCAGATCGAAGTCCTTTTACCGTTATGTCTTCTATACCTCATTCACGGTGTTCTTCATAATCACGTGGCTTCTAAGAACCGGTCTCAACTATTTAAAAACAAAACAATGCATATTTGTAGAGACCGGAACACTGTTAATTTGAATAATAGCATATTCTGTATAAGTGGTCTCCTAATAAATAGTTTCTTTGCATATGACAAGTGTTCTATTCTTGCGGTCTCTTTATTAAATCTCTGGCGGATCTTAAGAATACAGAGTCTAGAGTAATTCAAGTCTGTATTCTAATAGTATATTTTTATCTCTATTTTTAAAGATTTGTGTCTCTTTATGTCATTATTTATCAAACAGACTACACTATTTCATTAAAACCCTTTTTACGTTTGATGAATAAATTATTTACATTGTACACAAAAACCTATGACGTAATTCGTGAATTCAATAAACTGCACATCGTTAAAACGGGTCCTTTTTTAAACTTTATCATCATCAATTGCCAGTATTCCTCTTCATTTTGTACATTATCTAACTTACTAAGTTTCTTGAACTACATCCATGCTGATTGTCCTTTCTCTGAAATTGTTGGAAGAGGAGAGGTGGGGGTGTTAGCAAGATTATAATTAATGCCATAAGTATTGCATACTGTGTAACATTATCCGTAATTCACAGACCCTCGCCAGCACACTGAATATGGCAGGTCCGTATAAAAATGTTGTGACTTTTACATATAGTTGAAGGACATCGTTTAAACATTTGGAAGTTACATTAATAAAATAAAATGGTTGTTAAAAAACCCCACGGCGCGGAAAACAATTAAGATTTTATTGAGTAGTAAATAACATAAAGTGCGGTTTACCTACCACCTGCATCCTAAGGCGACATAATGCGTCAATATCAATCAAAAGTAGCAATTTGAAAATGTACATATCTAAATGGAAGATGAATCTAGTCCTTGATTATTTTTGTTTAATTTTAAGCAAATAACAGACAAACTAAAGTCTACGATCGTCATGTGGAGCCGCGGTGACTTAGTGAGTAAGGTGCTGGCTCGCTTACCTGGAGGTCGCGGGTTCGCCCCCGGTGTTGTGCGAGAAAGTTCATCGGGATTTTCTGGCATGGTTTCTCCTTGTCATTGGTGCAGGAAGGAGAGCGTGACACCGACAGCTGTCTAGTCGTTCAGATGGGACAAAAAAAATTCACGTTAAACATCCCTTGACAGTTGGAATTTGATATGAGTAGATCGTAGCGCCACCGTCCGGGCAAATGGCACCCATGGCACACCGTATAGCGTATCCCCCTCTCCCTTAGCCCAGTCGGAGCAGACGAGTAGGGCGTTAAACTCAATATCACTGACAAAAGGAACCCCGTTATCTAAAGACCTCGCTAGAAATCTTTGATTGATCTCTTTTTGATTAGATTGAAACCAAGATATTTTGATTATTTTTTTTATGAATTAAATGTTAAATAATGAATCTGGATAAAGAATAGCACGGACGTCGAATCGCCTTCAAAAATTAAGAGATTGTCCAAAAAGTCTAAATGACGAACATTGGCTTTAATCATTCGAAACTAATCCATATTCACAGATGCGTGAGTAATGACGAAAACAACAAGTTATGTCCTTACATGAATGGCTGTTCATTTAGTAATCTGTCACGCGTAACCAAGCCGTAGCCAAACAAAGAGATTGCAATATTAACAGAGGTAAACGTTAATAAATATTATGCATGTTAGCTTGTTATATTAAATATGATTAATAATACATATGTATAACAGGATAATAAAATCTATGGAGCTTGACGAACAAGCTCATTGTTCAACTTCAAACAACTGTTACACTCAATGAAGCCAATAACAATCTTTATGTCCTTTAGAGCAAGACAACCGGGGCCGTTTTCGAATACAAATTACATGTATTATGGTAGTGGGGGGTAATAGCGCGTTCAATTGTACTTGATTTCAATTGAACAGTTATTTTCGAATTGACTTTAGTAGGGCTCCAGGGATCACGAGTCTAATCATCCAGAAATCTATTTCAAATCAATCGTTTTAATAAAGCCAGAAAAGTCTTTAATTAAGAGACTTGATTTGTTGGAATTTCCATTGTTTTATGTACTGGCTCTAAATTGTTTTGCATGTATACGTGTGAAGATTGGGTTGGTGGTGTGGGGGGGGGGCGTGCAAATAACAACCGCGGTCACGTACAGGAAGAACATTTGGCGGGTACTAGACCGGGTGTCCTCCATTGCGGATAATACTGGGTGTTTTTCGGTCATATAAAAGCAATATCATCCAATAGATGCATTCGGTACCAAAGTAGTTTCAAACAATATTTTCGATTGATATTGAATATTTCCTAAATATCGCTCGACCATTAACCTTGGAACTCAGTCAACCAAAAGTATTGAATAACCATTAGTAATTCCCTTTTGACCAAGAATACACGGGCCAAAGAGTGTTATGGAGCCCAGGTAGTGTAAACCAAGCACAAATTGCAAGCAAGATAAATCTGACTTAATTTCTTTAACAAAAAGAAGTCGTATCACGTTACCAATTACTATTAAAAGCTAGCTAACTTTAGCTTAGTTCAGTAACTAGTGTTTACTATGTATAATGAAATGTTGTTTAACGTCCTACTGTTCTGCTTTGCTGGGGAATTTAAGTAAACCCATGCGTGAGACTTACATGCCACTTGCGTGTGTTCAGCCCCGTAGAAGATCACTGATTGGCAGTAGAGCCCCTTGGACCTGCACATACAAATTTTCCATCAGATTTCTTGCGTCTGTTCTGCAAGCTACCAAACCCTACGGCCCGTACGGACAAGTCTAAACAGGTATGCCGGGTTGTGGGATAGATTTCATGAAGACGGGCGTACGCCATTTAGTGTGTCAGGGGCGAGTGTATCCCGTATTTCCGTCTCCATTAGCCCGTGTGATGCAAAAAGGAAGCACGTATGTCCGTCTAGACCAGTTCATGTCATGCCCAAAAGAAGCATGCATGTCCGTTTAAATTAGACGTGTGGTGCAGAAAAGATGGAGGTATGTCATGTCCGCCATTATTAGCCCGTGTGGCACAGAAAAGAAGCATGTGTCTGTGTACATTAGCCCGGGTAATGCAGAAATTAAGGACGCTAAATCTCATTTCATTCAATGATATTCGAGATCGTGTAAATTTTTAACATGAGGAAGCAATAACATGTCGACTAAGATACCGTTGGTTATATTTTGTTGATATTGCATCATAAATTGTTTTCTTAATATAAAATGTAGTAAGTGGTGTGGGAAGTTGTAGCCTGTAGGTATAGGGTAATCGTTTATAACATATTGTATGGTATGTAATATAAGGAACCAGTGATAACCACAGATAAACGTCTGTTTTAATACACCTTTTCCTAGATGGATCATCTTTTAACCAAATCAAACTCACAAATATTATATTAGGTGATTATTTAATAAACCATTCAATGATTGATTTGAATATGTTTGAGGCGATGGTATTGGATTGAAAACTAACCACCATACCTGCTGTGGGAGCCATTGTTGCACAGTGTTGCGTAATTGGATTGCAAATGTACCATGAAAGTTCTGCTCCAGCCTTGCTGGCTTAGTGTGTAGGGCCAACTAACCACGAGATCCCGGGTTCAGTTGTGACCGAGACATTTCCTCGTGGTTTTCCAGTGTCGTGTCACCTTGTCAGTGATGTGGGACGAAAGATCTGGAATTCAATGAAAAGTAGACTGTGCGGGCAAAATACCCACATGGCAGACACATTGCGTGGTGTATGCCCATCTTTAATAGCCCAGTGATCTATTTTTAACCTTGGTGGCGATGGAAATAGTTGTAGAACAGACAGACATCGAAGTTTCTAGGACTTTCTTATATTGTATATATTACCATAATATGCACCAAAATCAATTTTTCATCTGGTCTTTGGCCGTCATCATTTTGAAATTTTACTTGTATTTTATTGCGTAGGAACTGTTTATAGAAGTTATCGGTAAATATTTCTTTTATTTTTATATTTAATTCTTTTCGTAGCGTACAAATGAGCATATACACTTTCCTTGTCATCCCAGCAGGCGTGTCGATATAATATTTGTTGAAGTGAGCACCTAAAAAATCTAGAAGCTTTAATTCCACGTCTCTTTTATCATATCATATTATTACTTCCTATTAAATGTGTGTGACAACATACCATTCTCTTTGATATCAGATATGTTTTATAGGCTATCATATAACGCATATTAAAAAAACAACTCATACATTATATAGACGCGAAATAGCCACGGTAGGTGGGCAAAGCATTAAATCAAATGAAAGTATCATTAGCGTGAGGTGGCAATATCTCTACTTAAAACGAAACGTCCAAAAGAGCACAAAAATACATGATATGTGATCTTTGGCAATGAAATTCATTGAAGTAATTACTAAACTACCCTTTTAGCAACTGTAATGTTATACTGAGTAATTTGCCAGGTTTCAAAGATTACGTGTTATTAATCTAAAACATTTTATTTTAAAACTTTCCTCATGCGAAAATTCAAAATATTTTTGTTGCACATGAAAGCAAACCCATTAAGTGGCAAAACTAAATAGACGATTGTTCTATAACCTGTATTGTTCGAATTCGAACAATGTTTATTCGTACCCGCTATCCATCATCTTGTTATTTTTCGTCTTCTATTCAAGTACGAGGCATGCCCTTCCTAAGACACATCGATTGATACACTTCGAATTGTGATATGACACCATTATTCGAAGATGGAAATGATTACGTCAAGCTCTCCCCCTGGTCCATATAGTACGCTCCTTTTTGTTTAAAAAGAAACATGTAAGGTAGATATTTCGAATGATCCTGGTTATTCTAAATCTTAAACCACACTTGGGTTTTGCGCTTGAGCAACCTTTCAGTTCCGAAACTCACACAAATTCGAAAATTGTTATGTTCTAAACAGAGACCATTATTATGATAATTATTACAATATAACACTCTGAGTAGCCCTAGATGAAAGATAATTTGTTTGATGTGATTACTTTTTAAAAATATGAATCATGTTTTTTTTAAGAGATTTAAGTATGCTTTAAGCTTTAAATACATCCCAGATGTGTAAAGGTATTTCCTTAATCATCCAATATACAATATACAAAGACAGTTCAAGTGAGATTAAGCCGTCAATTAATTGCAGGTTTTAACTATCAACAAATAATACAGGCTTGTTTAAATGAATTGTATTAATACCTATATGTCTTTATTTATCTCGACGATTGAATATGCAGGTCTGGAAACAGAAAAAAGACCATGTCATGATGTTTTGGAAGGAGATAGGGTGAAGGTTGTTGTTTCAAACGGGGTTTAAAATTTGAAAAGAGCATTTGGGAGCAATTTTAATTTTTGAGGTTAATGTAAATAGCTTTATTCTCTAATTTCTGTCCATAACATATTTTAGTATTTGTGATAATATTTATAATTCTAATATCACAGATAGCATTTCCGATTGCTTGCCCAACAATACATTAAGGATTTAGACGCGCGTATATACCTATATCTTGTTCTGCTGTATATTCGCCTCTTGTGGACAGTGCGCTTGTCACCGTCATCAACAATTTATAAAGCCTTCTCAAGTAATTTTATGTGTAGATTTAGTATTATTTCTGATTGAAGACGTATATGATCCAACATGTTAACAAATCAGTACGTCGTTATGTTCCATCGGGATGGTCTGTTTCTATTAGTTTAGCCATCACGATTGTTGTAGGTAATTGTTTATTCCTTTGAGAATATAATTCTTTTTATGATAGATCTCTATCTATGTATGGATAAATATTTCGCAATATATACTCATATCAACAATAATATTACATGAATGTCATAGTTTGTATTTCAAGGGCATCAATTATCAATTTCAAAAGAAATTTGATCGAATGAAAAAGGAAGTAGGATGACATTTTTCGGATTATGTTATCTAATGAGGAAAATAAACGTCATTTTGAAAGGCCATTGGTATGCGCCTGTCACTAATCAATATATCTAATATATAATGTATGTATAAAAAGTACACGCTCAAAAGACATTATACTCTGACAGTCACACACTTATTTTAATTGGCAATGCAAAGGAAATAAACAGATAGATAGATTGGTTACGCAACTTCCAAATATAAGCAAAGATTGTCTAAGTCATTTCGGGAAATAAACACGGTTATGTTTTAAGTCCCAGCGACTGCCCAGTGAATAGTCCTGTAATCACCTAATTAAAATTTGTGTCGAGTGGACGTTAAACCCCATTTCTCTCTCTCTCTCTCTCTCTCTCTGTCCGCTGAGACATATTACAAGACGACATCCCGATTGTTTAGCAAGTTTGGATGTCTGATCGGTTAGCGCGTGGGCGCTTCATCATTAGGTCTGTCATTAAGTCATCTGGGGTGTTTTTGATTACACGGTTGTATGTGACAAGGAGAAGGGTCGACTGTTAAACCTCGTGGGTTTTCTCCGGGTCTCCCCGTTTCCTCCCATTGTCAAAGACCCCTATGTTAGCCCCGAAATGACTAAGTTCTTGTCGATTAGACCCTAAACCCCATTTCTTTCTCCTCCTTTTGGTTCAGTTTGTCGATAAGCATGTGATTAGAGAATGAAATAAACTTGATGTGTGGAATATTTGGTGTTAAAATGACTTAGGTAGTATGTGCTTTAACATGGCGATCAACAATATATTGAACCATAATATTAGATGCGGTGGCTAGCGCTTTGTGTTTCCAAGTATTCAATGAATCATTATTGAAAGATTCTTGTTCTATAATCAAAGGGGTTCAGATAATTTGTTCTAGCTGTATTGTCATAAGTACACCACGATATTAATTTGTACAAAATTTCAAATTCGTACAAAATTGAACCACAGATTGTTGATTGATTGACTGAATTTCATGAGTACGGGAAAGGATATGCCGACTGTCTATATAGCTTTAAATACGACTTGTCCTTCACAAAGCTACCAGATTGATCGCCAAAATAATCATATAAATCAAGTAATAATTATGAGGTATGCGGACACACACCTGGGACCTCCACCCACTTTGCTTGTCTATTATTATGATGTTTGACAAGAAATATGTGTAATTTCATATCCGGGTTTTTAGATTACTTTCCGTTTATAACTTTTGGCTTTGATCTATGGGGTAAAGTAATCAGAATTTTACAATGGGTGTATTACATATTTTTAAAAAAGTGCTACAAACGTAAGTTAGATCTGTTTAGCTGTCTAATGAAAGAACAAAAATCTTTATAGTTTCGTTTAAGTTTTTAGTCAGAAACCGATCTAAATGTAACGATGCCTGTATAAACAAATCAACTATGATATATTATTTAAAACACCCTTTTGCCCTGGGCCTTGACGATTGTGATATTGTAAACGTACAGATAGGGTATGTATTTATATCCTCAACGCTACAATTGGAATCCAGATCAAACTAATCTTACACATGTCCATATGTTTCTAAGATCTCGTAGCGAAAACAGAAAAGATAAATTAGGCAACAGAATGTGCTGTAAGATTTAGGCACCGCATTAAATTCAAGAAAGCTAACTGTATTCCATCGAGCCTCGAGTCTCAAATATATATAACCATCTCAAATTACTGGCGTGTTATTTGAATTTAGCGAGGGAGTTAGACGTAGGTTTCTCGTTTAAAATGCTAAAGTATTAAAGTGAAATACACTTTTAACAGAGGATCTATTAATAAAATATATTTATTTAAATTATAAGCAATATGGGTTAAAATATAATTGTTCAATGATTATGGCAATGACTCTTTTTTGTGGTAAATAGTAAAATGCATAGACATAATCCTTCTGAAACGAAGGGATAGTGATGAAGTTTTTAAGTGTTAAAGTTAAAAAAAAAATATTCAAAACGAGTCAAATTAAATTACTAGCCGCCATCGTTCTGCATCTAGGGCGGAATGGACAAAAAAATATCCGCTAACATCGAAGCCATTACGTTATTTAAATATTCACTATCCAAATAACACTTTTCGGCCCGATAGTTTCATAGTTTCATTATTGTATTGGCTATCTGCCATGCTATTTATTTAAAATGTTTTAAAAAATGCTCTTTTAAACTTATGACGATTTGCCGCGATTGACGAAGTAGATATATCCAATTGGGTAGAACCGAGACAAAGTCAGAGAAAGAGAACAGCCTATTTCATGATGTATATGTATTATATTATACAGACTGTACGTAAACATAAACCTACATATTCTATAATTATTTACCACATATTACCATTTATCATTGGGCTATTAAAACAGAATTGATTTTTCCAATAAGATGGTCAGCGCTTTGTATTTTCAAGACTTCCAGGAACAATTTTTGAAAGATTCTAGATTTATGGTGATTACACGATAATGATTATTGGAAAGAGATTGAACAATGGGCCCTTCATCTTGTCTATATTCAGCGCGTTCTGACATTAGTTATTTGAGAATATTGACCTTATAACCGAGTTCGTTTCTTAAAGCAACAACAAACCTAGTCTAAGTACAGAAGGCGAAAACAAAACACATGTTACCGATTAGGTGAATGCGCTAACTGTTAAGAAACAAGATGATTGGATAATAACGTCGTGTTTTAGAAACCCGAGACCAGGAAAAAGAATATCGCTACTTTCATGAGATTCGTTTTAGATAAATGACTTTATTCTGGAACCGGCCAAAAATAATCTTAAACGATTTTACAGAAAGTTTGGACGACCACGCGCTCAAAAACAACCCAAGAACAATAATTGTGTCACCGTTGATTGAAACGGGGTATTTTGGTTCCAAAAAGTACTTTGCGGCTTCTGAAAGAGAGATATTGCTATTCTCAGAATGTTCTTTGTTCTGTCTATTGGCACTGTTTGCAGAGAAAACAATGTCATGGAAGGTTTTGATATACTCCAAGAATTCCATTGTTTTCTGAGACAAACTTCAATGCATTAACGGGTTACACCTAAAGCGATTAATTCTGATATACACATATCCACATCTACAAGTCTATGTTTTGTTTTGTATTTTAATCATTTTAACTACAACTACACCCATTTGTGACATAATGATACGTGTTATGACAGTATATAAAACATAAGATTTGACGAAAATAACTCCTGGCTATCAACCGTATATATAACAGCTATTCCACATATGTAGATTCCAAAACACGTGTTCGACAGCGTTACTCTTAAGAGAACAGCCTATTCGCTCATCATCGAATCATTATTCACGTTCATGCAAGTTAGATCGTTTTTCCTTTGCCATTAGAAATGCAACCTATTCCCGAAATGTCCGTTCTGCTTTGCGTGCCAATTACATATAGATGCCAATGTTCCAAATGCAGGTTTAAATCATAATTTAACCAATTTTAGTGCAGTAGCGCCATTAAAGTTTATTACGAAATATCTTAATTATATGCGGATTATATTCATAATATGCTAATTATATTCATATGACCAAAAACCCGACACCCCGTATCGCCTTCTCTTTGTAACTCTATTTGGTGAACTTGATCCTAAGCAATCAATTGACTTTAATTTATTCACCCTAAATTCTTGGGGCTCAATTATTATAAGTTACTCCAGTACATGAGAAATCCATAAATCTATTAGGTCTTAATCACTTATGCCAATTAACTGTATTCAGTCATTTTAGTTTCGTACACGCGTGCTGTGTAATGATGCATGCGAACTCCTTCACGTGTGTTATTGTAACAAAAATAATCTTCAGGAGCTAAAATTTGGAAAATAGATACATAGGCTAAGTTTAGTAAGTTTTTGGCTTTTCTTAGCAGTCGGAACAAACAACGTATGTTTTTCAACTTAACGCTTCAACTTGCGTTTTCTCAGTACAGCAAACAAGACTGCCAATTCGTAAAGCATGGAGTATATGTACAGTCTGCCAGTGCTTCATTTTATTATGACATTTTTATTGCCAATAACATAAGTAACAGCGGTATGATTCATACTAAAACTATTGTAATATAGTGTATTGTATATAGGAAAAGATAAAATATAATCCATGTTCTGAAATATATTAAATATATGTATACATATGTAGTTGCTTAAAGTCTCAAATGTTAGGTATTAGTCAAATGAAGCGACAGTCGATGTGGAAACATGTTGTCCTTACAAAGACAAGTGTCGATTTACAAATCTTTAAAAATCAACAAATAACTGTGTAATATAATGATTCTGAAAGCGTCAAATAATATGTATTATATTGAAGGGTTTTATATTAGGTGTAACATATATTGAGTAAAAGATTTAAATCTTTAATATACAGCTTCTGAAATATTATGTTCTCGTTGAATGGAGTTATATTCATGGTAATTCCTTAAAATATTAAACTATTTGAAGATCCTGACTCAGAGTCAAATATGTGTGTTTCTATTGAAAGTGGCAATATTAAAAGCAACATAGATTCGGTGAAATATTTGATTTATTTAAAATTCGAAGAAATTAATTATAATAAATTAGTTATTTTTGCACCTTTTTGTTAGCTTTCTATTCTTGTTGCATTATTAATAGACATTCATCGTAAAAGTGACTGGATGGGGTGAATGATACACTGTGTTATAAATGTTCGCCACAAAAGAAATGCGTTACGGTTCAGGGAAATGGATAAGGACGAAAGGTTCAAGGTGGTACAAGATTTACCAAATTAAAAAATGTGCTAGACTGTTACTGGTATCTGTTATTTGCACAGAAAATACTTAGTATGCATTCGATGTTTTGGAATGTTATCAGTTCGGGCCAAAATAATATTTCGCTATTTCACAATCTAAAGTGCCAAAATATTTACTATACGCACAAATTTATATGGGCATGTCACATAATATATTTTTTCTTGTGTAGGCTGACCCTACTTAAAGATCAAAACCGATTCTGTTTGTCGCTTATATCGCAGCTCTGTTGAATCCCGATATTCAATAGAAAAATAGGGGTATGACATCCTTGGCTTCTCCCCGAAGCACTTTTATGTTAGCTACATCTTGATCAGGATGGAGATATAATTATAGAATCGGGAGATGGTCAATACTAAACAGTACTTCCGGTGTGAAGCCAATCAAATATGGCGTTTTGCCACGATCCCAAAACAAACATTACAGCCCTAAACATATATTTACCGAGGGAAGCCAAAATAGTAGCAGACCGAGTTACAGGCCAAGATGGCACCAGTATGCGAATAATTGTGTAACAATCTTATGAAAACCTTGAATAATTATCAACGCACAAAATAGAAGTTTATTTAACATCTTACTTGTATCCTACCTTTTTCTTCAATCGCTATCAAGGCCAGCTAATACATTAGGGTAAAGAGGGGAGCGGCATGATGAGTCCAGCTCTCCCCCATAATATAACCCATTTCTTTTGTGGTTTCATTTGATGAATAGCATATTTCTTATGTATTTTATGTTCTTTTGAAGGATATTGTGTTCAATTATCAAGGTCACACGATAACAAGATCATAATAATTTATCTATACTGTTGCAATAAACTATAATACATGCCTATGGAAACGAATATCTTACGGCGACGTTACCACGAATAACCTCACAACCAGGGAAAGGCTAAGAGGGAGTCTGTAAGTAGGCTCGAGGTTCCGTAAAGACGTTACTGTTCTCGCGTAGTTTCAGGTCTTTTTTAAGTTTTGAATTTAGTTCGTTTTTGATGTATTGGTAACACAGTCATGTCAAATCTGTGCATAAAGTAAAATTTCTTAATTTATCCTAGAAAACAAATTTTACAGTCAGTTTTTCAAAGATTTTCTCCTGCTTTGGACCCTCAGTCAGACCCTGAAATCGGTGTCGCCTAAATGTATAAGAAACTGTTTCCTTAAGTGTGTGTTGTAGTTTATTACCCTATCCATGTTTTAAATGCCATTTAAAGATTAAACTGTTGTAATTGTCTTCCATTCCATTCAGAGAGAATCATTTCCCCGGCATTTGTATATACCCACGAACCCATGTCTTTATGTCCGACATCATTTGTAAATAACCAAAAGTCCACGTCTCTGTTTTTGACTAGTTAAACATCATGGGACATCACATTGTATGTGCATGATTTTTATTAAGACCCAGCCTTCGCGCAGCTAGAGAGAAATGTGTGTGTTCTATGTTTATGTTTATATATATATATATTGAACGGTAAAAGCAAATACATGACTAAAACACATTTTAATAGAATGCCAAGTTATTTTCAAATGTCACCAAACAACTGTATGAAGCCCAAAAATGAAAGGAATTTAGCTGGACTTTAGAATCTGTTCGTCGCCTCAAGTAAACATCCGGGTTATTCCTGGTACCGTTAAAGACCGAAACATACCGAGTTGGCACACTCTGCAATGTAGTTGCTCCAGGAATTATTCCATCGTAGAGATACTAAGGAAACCAGAGTCCTATATCTCTGCTCGAACATCATTCAAGATACTTCCTTAAAATTCGGTATAGCCTAATTCCAACATGATAAGATTGATGCCAAGAAAACAAATTGTTTTACAGTTCACAGGATTTCTGTTTTAAAATACATTAAACTGTATTTTCCCTGAGTTCTCAAAAAACGTCGCATGTCATTCAAACTTTAAATGTAGCCCCGTATTCTTTTTTTTGATGTGTCAAGTCCATTGTACTAATGAAGTAGAGAGTTCGACTCTCACAACTGCTCAATTCATCACAATCTGTACATACAATTATTTTGCTTTTCATTTTATACATTACGCTTTAGGATTAGCTTTATAAATAAAAACTGAACGTTAGTATTACAAATCCAGAATTGTAATTTTAGCCTATGTTTAAAACACGTGTCTGAAAATGGGCGTTATACATTAGATGCATAAAAATGACAATTTTAACATTCTTACAGTATTATTTTAGATTACAATGTATTCAGGTATGTTGTGTTATACTATTACACAACATAACTAAATTCAGTTCAAAACGGATTTAAATTCATTTAATATATTGAGTTTATTTTATTTTATTAACCAAAACATAAAAATTAATTGAAACAAAACTTAAATGATTTTCTTATTTACAGACAGAGGGAAGGCATAATATTGTTTATTTTTGAATAGATTAATTAAGTCTTTAGTATTTCCAGCATCTAAACTATGTATTATTCATAATATACGATCAAAATGAAGTGATTTGTATGCATAATGATATCTCGATATCTTTTCCCATGATAATGCATAATAAGTAGTTATTTATGTTAATATTAAACCCCCTTTGTTCGATGTAGGACATATCATGTATTTGCCCTTATTGTTGTTTATAATGTATAATTCATGTTGGCAATAACCTTGTACAGCCACATCAAATGTGATATTTTCCCGCCTAATATTTCCCTGTGTCATTTTTAAATAAAAACATTATTATATAACATATTAAGTAGATATACTTAGATCGACTGGTTATTTAGTTGTTTTGTACAGATTGGTTATTTAATTGTTTTGTACAGATTTGTCAGATGAAAATTTATTAAAATCATAAATTTTTTAGTTTTTTTTTATCTCGTCTGTTTAGTTTTGTACAATACAACATTTATTAAATGGTGATGAATAACTAATTCGGCGATAATGACTTTCAATTGTTTTTTTTTATCCAGTCAAACACGCAGTAATAGTATGTTGTATGCGATCGACGTTTAAAACGTTGAAGAGTATTACATTTTTTGAGTATTAACCGAACGTCATCAACGGGTAAACAGGGTAGATAGTAAATGTAATACCGTTATCAAAGACAGGGTATTGATATTTCATTAATATATTTTCTTTTTATTAACGTAAGGACATCATTTTGTCACATGTGTTATATCATACAATGTGGCATAATGATTGCACAATGACATGCGTTATGGATTATATTCTTACATGTATATAGGAGCTCGACAAGGTTCTGCTCTTGGTCCTTAAGCATTCATAATCTGTTAATAAACATTGAAAAAAAGTGGGTATTTAGGACTTTTGAAACGCCAGTTGTTAAGGATGTCATTGTATTGATATTGTTATGCTATGTTATTGATTGTATATACTTCCTTATATTATGCATTAGATCTTTCAGAATGCAGATATATGAAAAATGTTACTTATCTGTTACTTTCTTATACAGGTTTAAAAAATTCCATTGCTTGATTTTCTTATTCGACTTCCTTGATACGACATTTTGTACTTTTTTCTTTGAATTATAGTTTAATTATTTCATAGATTGTTAATTATATATTAATTGAAATGATTCGTTATCTATGACTTCATGTTATAATTAGAATTTTATTAAATTGTTATCTTTATTGCTGATCATTTTTATAAGAAAATAATTTTTGTTTAATTATTTCTGCTTTAATTATTTCTTATTGAAAGTAGAATATTGTCGAAGCGAATCGGGTATAATTAAGTTGGATCCAATGATGAACCGTTCCTCTGAAGAAAGCAATTCAAAATTTCAACGTACTTGATTTACATCGCACTTGAAATGTACGATAATAATTGCTGAGAATTAGGTCTTTGATTAAACTCCTACAAACTGACTCCGTTGATTGTCAATCGAGGTTATAATACCTCTAATGCCCAGGAAAGGTGCTTCATTGTAAAAACATCAACACCCCTAACCATAACACGCTTAATGAATTGAGACGTTTAACATTCTACTTATCTGTGCCAGTCACAAAGTTGAGGTCAGTATTTTGAAGGAAATACCCTGTAATATGTTTAAGCTTAGATGAAATGTACATTAGGCAAGTTTTCATCATATAAATATAGAGTAACCATGGGTATATTGTGTAAATAAACAATATCAGAACCTCCCTTGTTGGTGAACATCTAAAAACCAATTGATGTTAGTCGGGGTACCTTTGATCGACAAGGGTACTATAAGAAAAGATTTAACATTATGTTTATAAGGTAGCGGCAATACATCATGTTAAGGATTCCTATTCGTTTGTACTTTCATTCTCAACAACCATTACCGATGATCAATTATTCTTTAGTATTAATAAATACACAAGAAGTTAAAATACCTATTTCACGAGGATGATAAATCAGATGTTATACCTTCTGTATGCCAAAAGGCTATAGATATTGTAGCTGACCTATCACTTGTTGATATATTACAGAAGTAGGTCTATGTATATATGTATGTTATATAAATAAAATAGTCCCAGTATAACCAGTCGATCTAAGAACTATTACACTAGATAATGTATCATAGAGAATTTTTGTATAAGAGAGGAAAGACTGTTACGCCATCTATCGGAAAGATGTATGTAATTATTATTAAAACGTCGTTATTTGTTCGTTGTTTGTGATAAATACACTCAGATTTATTTTGTAGAAGCTTTTGTATTAAAAGCCCATAAAATGTTGCTGATTAATAAAATATAAAATTTTACAATCGAGTTTTTATCTTGCAGGGAGAGGGGCGAGGGAGAGAGACACACACACAGAGGTAACGTCCACTCGACACGAACTAGATCATATGGGGACTAACATGTATTTCGATTTTATTTTCAAAAGGGCCTTTAGCAGCTTACGCGTAGGGGTCTTTATCAGTGGGAGGAAGTCGGAGGTCCCGGAGAAAACCAACAGGCGATCATACCACGTTTCACGTTCAAGCGGGAATCGAAACCATGCCACTTGACTAAATGAAAGACCTTATGATATAACGCGCACGCGTTAATCATTCGGCCACATATGGCGGACAAAAGGAGCGTGCCCTATAGTCAATTCGTGTAATCCAATGGGCAAACACCCTGCACCACTAACAAGCCAGAATCCTAATTATCTCTGATAAAACCAACAGGCGATCATACCACGTTTCGCGTTCAAGTGGGAATCACCCTGCACCACAAGCAAGCCGGAAACCCAATTATCTCTGAGCGATGGATCAAGAGATGAATAGGGTTAACGTTGAGTCGACACAAACAGGATTCTTTTGGGGTTTTAAAGGCAGTAAGAGCAAACAGAGGGACCGATGAAAACCCACGAAGTTTGACAGCCAACCCTACTTGTCTCCTTCACTTTACTCAATGGCAGGCAGCGTGTTAGGCCACTCGACTACCCAACACCCACGTGCATATATTCAAGGTTTTATTGATAACCACCTCCGGATGTGAATATTTGGGCTATTATATTTACTTATTTTACAAAAATCCAACCATTAAATTTATCTGAAAATAACTATGGTCCGCCTACCATCCGTTTCCTAGACATTCAAATTCCTCCTGGCCTACTTGCTTGTCAAATGGGTTACTATTATTATCTAAGATGAATAAAGAGTTAGCTAACAATGAAATTGGAAACAATGGTAATTACAAAGACAACTGTTAGTAGGTATACTTACAGAATAATCGCCGATTGTGTTCTTGTGAAAACAGGAGAATCAATATGGAATTATTGACCAATATGCCGGTAATTGTGGGCTCCGTATCAACCGTTGCGGGGGATAAATAAACAGAGTCTTCTACAATATATCTATTCACAATCTCGTCCAATCAATATTACCCTCTTATTCTGAAAAATGAAATGCGATGGGGTTCAATGTCCCCATTTTCTTTACCAGTTAAAAGGACCTGGTATAAAGAGAACACTTTTTTCGAATTTCAGCTTCCAAGACTTCGTTTATGTTAACGCCAACGAATAAACGGATGGATCTTGGGTGGGTTTTTTTTTTTTTTTGTTTTTTTTTTTGGGGGGGGGGGGTCTAATCTGAACGACGATCGGGCGTTTTACCTGATAAAGCGCTCATTACTGCACCACTGGCAAGAGGTAAACCAAGCTAAAAAACATACGAGATTCTTTTTTGGCATCAGACCGAATATGGGATCTCCTGGTTAGCTCATCAGTGATGTCTTGCTACCAATGCGAATTTAGTTTATTCAGTTACAACTAATTACGCACCAGAAGCACCCGGGCGATGCAACGCCATATACATGTTTTTTTTTTGTAAGATATTACACAGTCTGCGCACAGAGAGGCAGAGATTACCATTGTGAACGACTGATTAAATTAAATGTCCAGTTTATGTATACGTTGCTTTTGTTTAGTCAACACAATAGAACTACATGCAGATTTCATGGTGCAATAAAAGAAGCTTCCGTCCTCAGCCCCGTTTCACTACCTTAACCAAAAGAAAAACATTATGTACAACACAAATTAGTTACACACTTGCAAACCTCACAGATAACAACTCGCGGTCACCATTGACAAAAAACACTTAGTCACAACTAACACAAAAAATCGAGATCCCCATAGACACAAGCTTATAGTTATACAAAATATCGGCGTCACCTTACGGTCACCATCGAAACAAAGACTCCCGCGTAACATGAAATAAGCAGCTGAATTGACTTTAAAGTAACGACTTCATCTTTACACATATTTGTGGACACAGCTATTCTTTTAAACAAAATAAGACGGTTGTTCTAATAAAAATAAATGATGATTTGATATGGTGTTTAAATATTTTATGGTCGTAGATAAGATGAGGGTTGAGATGTAATCGAATATATCGACACCTAAGAACAATATTATAAATTTGATATAAGGATACAACCTTAATCTTTCAATGGTCGATTTGTTCGTGAGTGAGAGATTAACGTCCGCCGAGGATGATAAGACAAACAAGAAAGTTTAATCGTATGAAGCTTATCAAGATCACTTAAAGAAATAGCTTTGATCTAAACCGAAAAGGTTATTTTCTTTAAAAAAAAAATAATGACCAAGCTGGAAATCAGAATCAAAACATCATTATAACGACACTTCTCTATTATCAACTCGATCAGATATTGGATCTGGAAGAGCATGGGCGTGTCTTCATCTACAGGGATAAGTGCTGAAAATCACCTTTGCGTCCTTTCACTTCATATCCTACTCGGGGGTTTTCTTTCTTAGAAAACATTTGCTTGCCATATTACTCTCTGGGGAACCCTACACCAATCCTCACTAGCGAACCAAAGTAGCAGCCCGGAATGGGGATCACATGAACCTTGTCACTTGTATGTCTGGATGGCACTTCTCTGTAAATTGTTGAACAACACGGACTCTTGCTTTGTATCTATCGGTGGGGCATAACCTCAGTTATTAAATTGAAAATTAATATTCAATGAACAGATATAAGGAAACAACATATCCTCATATATCTTGATAATATATCTATCTCATCAGTTTTCGTGCAATTTGAAAAATAAATATTTAATACTTTGTGTAACTGTAGATAAAACTGTGCATGCCTCAAAGCACATTTTGGTGATAATAAATAAAAGGTTTTTATGACTTTGATAGCCGGGAACCAGCAGAATATAGCAATAAATCTTCAATTTTAAATGAAAATTTTATTTCATCGGATGTTGTATAACTTTAATTATTTATTTAGATCAGTTGACATGCACTGGGTTAAAATGGTACGTTTTCGTTCCAGTGCTTAAACAGTAAGGTCTGTCATTGGGTCAGATCCGTCTATCTCGTGGATTTATGGTAATAATTTATGTCTACAGTTACGTGTGTAATACGTTAAATAGGTGGATCTGCATACTCTTCTCCTGTCATGTTTCTATTGTTTAATTTTAAGAAAAAAGTTTCTTTCTAATACGTGCACGTCAATATCTACAAAGCAGAGACGTTAATTGCTTACTGTGCGAACCAACAGGTAAACTTTCTTTTTGAATACGGGCTTTAAAAAGGAAAAAAAGAAAATTTTGAACCCAGATGATAACAATTTAGGGTATAATTTCTTAACGTCTTGACTAGTCACCAAATTAGCGGTGACAGATGCTTTACGAAGATGAAACATAGGCTACCTTGTGCACGACATAACCATTTAGAGTGGTGATCTGGGTATGGATACCTGCCCAAAATTCAAAGTGATGAACAGGAGACAACTAAAGTACAACATAAATTCTTTAGCTATGTTAATGCGTCGTACCTGGTCTTCCAGAATGAGTAAACAAGCTCTCCCTTGACCAAAAGTACCTGTAAATTACAGTTTTCTTTGTTATGAACCTGTTTCCTATTTTCCCAGCAGACTGTGGATCGTTGTGAACTATGTCAGCGAGAGTAGGGTAATGAGTGCGTGTATGTAACAGGTGTAACGGCTTTGCCTAGTTATTATTGGATGTAAATACAGAAACGTGCAGGTAAAATGGTTTAATCTCTTCGTATATAAATCACACCTGCTTATGAAGATAGAAATAATTTTAGCGCCACAACAACAGTCGTTCTGATTAACGTCTAGATCTCACCATGTGTCAAACAACCAACCGTGATGGCCTCACTATGAACAAATTAAAATCTGAGTTGTACACAAACATATCCTGAATTTAGCTTGTGATTTAGTCTTTTCCTTCTTTGGGACTATATGCCTAGGTCAATCAAGATTATTCTAAAACTTGAAATAGAATTTACTTGAACTAAAAGTAGCAGAGTGAAAGTGTTTAGACCTTATTTAGGTTATGATTCAGTCCTATTCACCCTTGCTTATAGCTACAAAATGGTTGCTCAAATACAGATAGGTCACTCAAAAGTACATGAGATAAAAGACGAACTAGGACCCAATAAATACGCAAGGAGACAAATGCATTAATCAGCTAAAAATGTCCACCCCTAACTAAGCTTGCGATTTAGGTTTTTTCTCCATTTACATGTACAAGAATACCATAGCTGCTAATGGATTTGTGGAAATATGTAGCTCACCAAATGTCACCCACGGTTGGGTTTCAAGTCAAATACAAACTCAACAATGACGCCAGGAGACTACTGAAACCAGCTACATATATCCCAAAATTATCTTACGAGTTCATCTTTTAGAGTTATGGGAATCCTACTAGATGGATTGCCTAACTATATACATATATGCCACACCACATCAGGGCCAATAAACATAGGAATAAAGAACAAATACAACAAAGGATACTATACCGGAACCAGATATATAAGCTGCTCGAAGACGTATGCTGAATAATATCGTAATAATTTGGTTTATCGTAATAATTTGGTTTAACATTAAATTGAACCCATGAATAATATTGTGTAGCATTTGTCACAATTCTGACTAAAATTGACTATGGTGGATCATCGGATCGTTTATGCCAGAAAATCCAGGTATAACGGTCATTAGTTAGAAAGGCCCTCCGTAGTTGAGAGATAAAGGCTCCGGGTTCTCGACAAAATCATTTCTGGAACAAATCTTGTTCTGCTCAGAGTTTGAAAATTAAGATGGAAATATGCCAGACCTTGTTCTACGAGGAGAATGTCACCAGGGCGGTAATGCGGCACCTCCTCTTATATATATTTCCAACAGTACTGTCACACGTTCTTTTACGGGCACAGTTTTTGTCCTTGTCCTATCCGAACGACTATACCTTTGTCCTGCACCACCGATGAACTTTCTCGGTCAACAATAGGATTCGAAGACCGGAACAAAACATCGTTAATGAATAACAAAGAAACAGCTCTATTCATAATATACAATCCTTGTGGGTTATTTTATATTTCTGACACCCACTCCTACATCCAGATGACATTTAAGGAATTGGGTTATACAGAAGTCATTTCGAATTAATCGGCAATTCATAATCTTTTAATATTCGTTTCATGTGAAGATTAAATATACCCTACAGTCAAATTCCAATAACACAAAAAGAATTTAATCGAAAAGATAACATTACTACATTTTTATTTTTTTTATTTTTTAATATTACATTCATTTAACTTCATGTTTACAGCTATGCCTTAACGTACTTTGACAGCTCAAGTGGGAAATTGGTATTATGTGGAATTAAAGATGTTATCCTTGCCTTTCTTGAGATGATATTTACAAAAGGGAGAGAATATTTTCAATATCGCCATGATCAGTATAACTGACAGAAATAGGCTAAGAGAAAATGTATACATACAGTCTTATATTATTCTCAAGGATTATTATTTGTCCTACTTTTGTGGATTAAATCTATGAAGAGCCCACACAATTTTCGTGAACATCTTTATTAAACGAACGAGCTTTATACATAGCCTTGGTGATAAAATATATTTAGGTTAATTATTGGTTCCATTCACGTGGCATCGATGTTGAGCCATCCATCTCGTTATTGTAAATGAAGGTGGGCATTATATGTATTATCAGGAATCAATTCCTGGCAATTACTCTTTTAATTCTGTTTAGATATAACAGGAAGCATATCGACTGCATCAACAAATATATTTTAACACCAAACAAGTTGGTTGGTCGATATTATTGATGAGTGTTTGTAAAACACACATCTTCTTTCTATTTTATAATGTAAGTTCTTTTGACCCTTTTACTGACCCAATTACACATTTTTTATTAAAGTGGACACTCAGGAAAAGATGAAAGTCAGCGATTCGTTCATGTGGAATAAGATACCAGGGAAACACTTTCCATGCGGCAATATTTCACTGCAAAATCTGATAAACTGTAGTCGTTATAGTTGTCATCTCTGACCTCGTTCATATTGCGACCGCCATTTTCCCTCTTGTGTTCTTGGCGATGTTGTCTTTGATATTGCTGACTTACGGTGATTGGTAGCCATTGCAGAATCTGAAATTATCGTTATTGTTGAGGTCGCTGTTTAGGTTGCGGTCGCTATCCACCCCAAATTCATTTTATATTTGCTGTCTTGGTTTATATCGCCAGTATCGTTTCCTGTTGCTCCCAATCCCAATGAGATAGATTCGGCCGATTGAATGGAAATCAAGGCGATCCTTCGCCAGATCACCACTTGATTGCACCTTCTTTAACGGGGGGGGGGGGGGGGGCTAGTGGCCTAGAGTGCTGCCTTTCGACCTCTAGCTGGTCGGTCACCTCTGGCTTGGGGCTTTGGTTTTGAGTGTAAGTGTATGTGGCAGCACACCGGGTTCCTCCAAAGACCTCTACGCACAAGCGCATTATTGAAACAAAATTAAACCATATGTTATTCCCGAAATGACCTAGTTTATCTCTCCTTTCTTTAACGTCATATGATTAATCAAGACCCTAATCCTGTCTTCAATCAATCACGTGACCTCTCGATATGAGTTGTGATTGGCTAACGAATTCTTCAATCGGGCGAATACTTCGGCGAAGCGGGCACACTAAGCGAATATATCAAACACGTTTGATTCGGCCGAATCCGAATGATAGAAAACACATTAGGCGAATATGTAGCAGGCGACATGCACTTGTTATGTAAGTATTATGTTGTTTTTGAAACAGGTTGGCAACTTTTTCTTGAGTGCTCTTTTATTAATTGTTGAAAATCGAATCTGGCATTTGATTGGTTAGTGGAATAGTATTCGCATGACAAATTCCATTAAAATCCCTTCCTCTAACCTGTCTGTAGCTATGTTTAAAATAGACCATCTTTCTTCTACGTTTCTGTACAGACAAAAGGTCGATTTACCATTACGAATTCATCGATTTTTCATTAAATTTGACATTTCGTGTTGGTATATAATCCAATATTAGGCAGAAACAGTCATGCGTTACGAATCAGTCCTGAATAGCTGGTGCATTTTTCAGATCCGTTTTTTTGCTGGGATATGAGGAGCAATCGGAAACCAGACTTATCAGATTACTTACTTAGAACGTGTATTCAATATACAGCTAATATGGAATGAAATTGCGATGTCATTCATATGAAATGGGGTTTAACGGCATACTCTTCTACACCGACTAAACCAAATGAAGACGCGCATACGCTATGGAATTTTGCCCGGACAGTGGCACTACGCCAAACTTACCTTGAATACTTTCGAATTCCAATGCGTAAATGGGTACCGTTTATTCGTCCTTTCCTAACGATTAGACACTGCCCTGGCAAGGTCGTCTGTACTTCGCAGCTGACAAGGGGCTGAGAACACCGGATAGTACCGAGGAACGTCATTCCCGGGTTTTATATTCGTGACTGATTTAATCGATTCCCTAATTGATCTTAATGTTTTTGGTTGATTATTAATTATTTGATATTTAATAAATAAATGTTATGTCAAAGTAAATATACAATACACGATAAAATTTCTAACCCCATAACCATTTACAAAGTTTACGATGGTTTATATTATGGCGGGTTAAAGGGAGACTACTCAAAATTGGCAACAGTTTTTTTTTTATATTACCAGACCACTAAAAATCAATAGTTGAGACCAGAGAAACCCAACGAGGTTAGTGAGGCTACCCGATTCCGCATCACACTGGCCAAACCTTGAGTAGACGACAAATCAACAGAGTACGCGGTAAATCACGACCGTACAAGATTGCGGGTAATATAGGTATTCTAGCCGAGTGCCTTACACAGTGGCATCCGGGGATAATGTAATTTAGTGTATAGGAGGGGGGGGGGGGTAGCTCGGGCCGGAGAGTAGCATAGGCATGGTGGGAAAGATACTACTTTCAACCCGTTTAACACCGGGTCACCCGCTAGTAGTGCATAAATGCGCATCTCTGGAGAACTTGCATTCAAACCAACTAAGTTTTTGATTAATAAACATTACGATATTCCAGTTTTATCCTATTTATAGACGCGTCATTATACTTCTATATAATCACTTAAATGTTTTGAAAGATGAATCGCTAAAAGGAATATTAGTCAACAGAGGGTCCAATTCCGTTCAGTATTAACATCAGTACATGCGACTGAAGTTTCGTCGAGCTATGCTGTGTGCTATGTAATAATTCCGCTACCATTTTGTTTTCCGCGAGTATTCATTATAAGGTCTGTTTTGAATCGGTTTGAATACTAGCCGCGACATTATCAAGCAATGATATTTTGATTTTCTTCCTAGTTAATCGTTAAATAACGAATATGGGTACATATTGGTATGGTAAGTGTCTAAATTTGATATTTAAGCTAAAAATGCCAATGTCGCAATCTTATCAGGAAGCCCGCGCTTATACAAGAGACAAGAATAGGCTAAAATCATTTTCCTAGTATTTCCAGTTTTCGCATTTGGTGTGTTATTTAGGTATAATTACACCAGGGATTTCACTCTTAATTATCTTCATATATATATAGTCAATCCATTAGAACTGAAGGAGATAGAACGTTGGGGGCATGGAACTATTTCTGAATGTCTGGATGTTATTTACACAAATTCCAATCAATTACACTAGACACACAGCATGTGAATACATCATTAAAACGAGGCATGTATAGTTACTTATTTCTAACATACAATTTCTTCGTTCGTCAACATTTTCAATTATATTAATACAATGATATAGAAATAAAAGTTCTATATTTGTATTTGAATCTGTCTTTGATTTCGTATTTCGCCTCCCACGGGAAAGGACTCGATCATGCTACCCGGCGAAACAGAATTTGAAGGCTATAATCTTTTCTGTACCAACTGGACTAAGAACGACGGGGATAATTGATCATGAGGTCCACGTATCGCACTCCTGTCCAGTTCCCGATGTACTGCCAAAAGGTATACACGGGACCTCAGATGCCTTATCTTGCAGACCCTCCGGCCTCCAACCTGCATCATTAATAACGTTAAACCAGCTAGACTGATAAATAGAAGTATTGAGGACTTTTCCCGTTTGACATTGCACACGATGGAATTAGAAAACTTCGTGTTTCTTAAGTCGGCGACAAATTTATTGAGCAATTGCAATAGACCCATTCATATTCCATTCCATAAATGTACGAATTCATCATCGAGATATTGATCCTAGACAATAAATACATCTATAACATTATTATTAAAATTCTACATTGTTCCCTGTCCATCTCTGTTTTTTCGGTTTAAGTTAATATTTCTCATCAGGATTCTATCTGCTAACAAAACTGTCAGCTTCAAGTATTAAACAAACAGTAAAAATCTCCAATGACTTTACTTTGAATTTAAGTTATCAGCAGAGCTTGTAAAATGTGCTGCTAAAATCTACTTGTATTCCGGAGTTGCTGTCTGCTCTTTAATACGGACTAAAGTTAAGTAGGAGAGCAAATATTAGTCTAAAAATTCATTTGGGTCAGATTAGTTTTGAAACGAACGATAAGCAATAAAATCAATGCTTTCCAGAGAAGATTAAGTACTGGAAAATGATTTCAAGTCGGAATCCATTTTCTGTGGCTTCCATATAGCCTCTACAGTCAGCAGGATGTTTATAGCCACGGGGTTTAGACCTTGTGGAAATATGTACAGAAAAGTGATTTTTAAGCGACTTTGGTTAGATATAGTATAAATTATATACAGACATAATAGAACTTTAACAAATTTCTTATTAGACATACGATATCTATCAAATGGCATATTAACATGAAACCTAGACTATAGTTTAATTTCACAGACTGGCCCGGGATCTAATTGAATAACCTTGTTTGTCGACATTTTTACGTATCTTAACATGACACCGAAAAAATGTAATTGTGTGAAGACAGTGGTGGACTGGAGAGTTGCCCCCTCTCCGCTCAGACATTAGTCAAAATCGGAAAAATTCTAATTACATCTTTTTGTTTCCACTTATATAGTTTTTTTGAAAATTTAATTAATTAATTTTAAAAAATTAATGATAGAATTGTATATGTCTTTCTCAACCAATATTTTCACCACCCACCCCCTCAGACATTAGACAAAATCGGAAATTTCTAATTACATCTTTTTGTTTCCACTTACATATTTTTTGAAAATTTTATTTTTTAATTTTAAAACTTAAATGATAGAATTATATCTGTCTTCTTCCTAACAATATTTTCAGACCTTGTCCGCCACTATGTGAAGATCTGCTCTTAATATTTGAGATATGTCACATCTTTTGGAAAAAATATACAATCACACTATGGACTAGGAACTGAGTATGACGTTATCATCGCCATCATATCGAAACTGGAAGTCCTTATATCGATGTGCAATTGTCCAGCGCAGATGCATTTGCAGATCTTTGGACCACTTTCGAAGAGCGTGGCCCCCAAGCTAACAAAAAGAACAATAAGATGGGTTGCGGTTGGGGCCAAGTTCGTGGTTCGAAACACAAGATCCACTAAGTCTAGAACAATCTTGTCTTCCAGCGAACTTCTGTGCTATAAAGCGTTTAATCCTGCAGCGGCCAAGACACGAGAATTAACATTGAAGTCAACGGTGTCCTGTGATCATTATTAAACCACAAATACACGTGAAAACCCACACTGTTAAAAATATATGTATATTAACAGTTATAAGTATATATAGCAAAAATACATTGCAGGATTTGGTCAAATCACATGGCTTGTTAACTTATATTTAAAAAAAGATATAGATGGAAGTGAATACAAGGCTTATGAAAAATTACATCAAATTTGGTGTAGTAATCCAACCGTGTGTGGGGGGTTGGGATGGCCTTGTGGTCTAGAGTGTCGCGCTTCGACCTCTACCCCTACGCGCAAGCGAATTATTGAAATAAAATTAAAATTATGTTAGTCCCGAAAAGACATACTTTGTGTTGAGTGGACGTTTAACCCCATCTCTCTCTCTCCAACCGTATGTAATGTTCATTTGAAATATTGCTTTTACAGGAAAGTGTAAATATACTGTCAAATAGTGGTCGCATCAGTTATTCCCCCTTTGACCAATAAAGAGAGGCATGGCATACAGTGAGTTGTGTGGGACATTGTGCTTGGGCGGTGTCATGCCACTATACTCTTTCCATTGTAGAAGCAGAACAGTAGCAGATTAAACCCAATTTCATTTCATTTCTTTACATTATCGAATGTTGTGTTACATGCTCGACTGAAAGTTCCGCAAAAAACTTTCTGTGTTCGTTAGGATCGAACCTAGGACTAATTGGAAAGCGGAGACAAACACATTCCTTTTAGTAGCGGTACCTTCGCAAATTACGTAATATGTAATTCTACTAGTTATGAGGTATTAATAGAAAAACTCTGTTAAAATACACAATATTTTTTTGTTTTTTGTTTGTTTTAAATGTTGTTATTGTACAAATTTATGTAAACTAACATGTACTCCAATTAGAGATATGTAATTTTACCTGAGTGGATCATAGCTTGAGGTAAAGTTACATTAAACACTGTGAAATAACATGTAATGTTAAAATACATTTATGACGATGGCAATATTTCTGTCAGTTAAAAAGGGCAGAAATACATAATAATTTTAACAGTGCAAAAGACGTGTGTACACACACCTTTACTAAACTGTTAACACGTCTCCATTGATAAATGGAAACCCAACTCCCACATCATACAACCCACATGTTACAGCACCCATTGTGTGCAAATCAAATTATTATTTATATATCTAGATGTAAATACCTGTTCGTTATGTGTTTTCACATAAAACAATTGGCAGACTCGAATAGCCAGACGAAAGTAAATCAATCCGTTATTAATTACCAAGGCATGGTCTAATTGATTTTTAGTTAGAATACAAATTCAATTTCAATAGTTTTATGTCTAACTTTTAACCTTTAGTAAAGAGAATGAAATGAAATGGGATTCAGGGGCGGATCTAGGAATTTTGAAAAGGGCACTGACCGCGGAGACCGGGCACGCCGCTGAGAGGGGGTGGGGCCCCATGAAAATTATCCGTCATTTCCTTGCCTCTCTAGCCAATTCAAGAGCTATTTGGCTGATATTTTCGTCTAAACGTTCGGAGATCGTAGAAAAAGAGCCTCAAAATCGAACAAAAGAAGCTATTTGAAAGGCACTTTCAGTAGTAAAAAAGGGAGACTGTCGAAACTTAGGGCCCTTTGAATCCGCCTCTGGGATTTAACGTACTAATGTTCTACACTGACTGCATGTACTAATGAAGACAGGCTGTGGGCTGTGATGGACACTTTGCACGGACAAATTACCATGTATAAAAAAAGAACCCAGTTGAAAGACGAAGTAGAATAGCCGGAGACACCGCTGTCAAGACTCCCACATAACATTGCGCAAGTAACCCTAGAAGTAAAATCTACCGTATCTTTGTTTCAAAATCATTCAAGTCGTGTGTTAAAGACACATTAAACGTCATTGCTTTGTTTCCGGTGAAGGTTACAGTCCTATTAAACAGAATGCAGAATTAAAGACACCAATTTAATTATAAACCCATTATTTATCACGCCAACACGAAAACTAGTCACCCAGTAGGTATTTGTGCCCGAATGATGGATTGATAAAACCATTTAGGAAGTTACAACATAAGTATTCTGATTAGTCAACGAGCTAATGTTAGACAAATGAATTCAGACGTCCATAACTAATGTCGTCAAATCGGATGATGTCCTCGCTGCGCTGCTACGGCGACGGAAAGATCGCCATAAAAGCGTGGTGGAACGCCAAATACGAATAGCTATAAAAACGGGCGATGCAATGATTAACTTAAAATTTCCAAACAATCTGACGAGCATATATAGTGATCAATTGGTAGATACATTTGGCGTAGAATATGTGTAGTAAGAACGCCGATGGTTGCCGTTACCAAGTCAATAGATCTCAATAGAAACTAGAAACACCATAAGCGAGGAAGGGCGTGATGGTCGAAACATATACGTCAAAAAATCCTGCGATCTTGCATTACAAATTGCTATAAAAACAGGCGATTCGATGATCAACTTGAAATTTCCACAAATCTGACCAGCTTAGTCGCCGTGATCACATGGTAGAAACGCACGTTTAGTTGCGATATTTGTAGAATATGTGTGGTAAGAACCTCATGAGGATGGTTAAAACGCCGATGACCGCCGTTGCCAAGCCAAAAGATCTCAATAGAAACGTCATAAGCGAGAAGAGGTCGCGACGGTGGTGCCACGAGAACGCGGTTAGAAAGCTCCTTTGATCAAATTTGTTATTTCATGGGACATTTTCTCACGCTGTGTTCAATTTTGATTCACGGTCACAAAAGCGCAGCAAGGACGCCACCCCTATCTGATGGGGGCATCTAATGGGCTAAAAGTCATCAATAATTTATCGGGAAGCTAGCTCGGTGGCACTGCATTTTTGAATGCCTGGCGATAGAATGGTACACAAATTGCTTTGGTTATGACACATGTCATTATCCAGCCCAACTGAAGACCACCGGAACCCCTATGTCGCGAATTTTGAGAGGTATATATTCCGCTTCCATGTAGTAAAATTGAAAGGGTTTGATTAGTCTTTTTGTGTATAAGGCAGAGATCCACATGTATTTTCGAAGTAGCAGAATGGGCTTAAATAGTGCAGTTGAACAGGCATTAAACGCTTTTTTACAAAAATGAATGAAAACTGATATTAGCTGAAATACAGATGAGAAACATACAATTATTTATCACTGACAAGAGTCTAAAACCAGAATTATCTAATACATATTTCATAATTATTTTTAATAAAACTATCACCGGAAAAATGATTTTATATTGCAGTCCCGTGCCGGATCTAATAGTTCCAATGACATTTTGATTAAGGTCTTCCAATGTAAGGGGAAACGCTGATGATCAAAATTAATCACGATTATATATAATAGCTGTTGCAAAATAACAGCTTGACAGGGCATTATTATTATTTCTTTCCATGTATTCTTTTAAATGCATATTTCATTACATTTATTTGTGAAATGTCATGAAACTTAAACCATGCACAGATTAAAGTCTCGTGTCACAACCTATTCAATCAATGATTTGCTTCGTCTCATTATGTCATTGTTAAACTTCCTTCATTTATAGGCTGCTATATTATGACATTTAATTTTTTAGGCATATTTATTGATCTCAATGCTTCAATCCAGCAGTATGTTATGCAGTTCACCACGAACATTTCAAACACCACAAATAGTAAGAAGTAGCAATCACACCTAACAATTTTGCTTTTATAATCTAATTACTAGAACCCCGTTTAGGCCCTACATTACAAATTTTAACCGAAGAAGGAACGGTACCAGACACGACACGGTTATTTATTATTTTTTAAAATTTTTTTGTAGTGTAAACGGGTCAATCTGTTCTATTGAAGTGAGTGGTCTCGGTACGACACAGTTAATTTTCGTAGTGTAAACGCTATCCTGCTTGAGCACGGTTTCAGTGCGGATTATTGCGCAGGCGCGAAACGAACCTTTACTCCCGCAAACTTCGACAATTCTGTCATCAGTTTTGTCAAAATGGCTGCTCAAACTAGGGACTGAAATTAACTTCTCTGTGAAGAGTTCTAACGGGTCAATGTCTTGAAATTTATCGCGGCTTGTAAACCGTGCCCAAAACGGCACGTTTATCGCGGCTTAGGAGTACGTCAGATCCGGTGCCACTTGCCAAGGGAAGCACCTGGCTGTACTGTTTTTCTGGTGTGATTTAAAACTCACGGGCTATTCACATATAGGTCTAGAATCGCTGGCTCTTGGAACTGGATGAAGAGTAGTCGGAAAATTTGCTATTCGGACAGACTTCTCTTCCAGATGGTCACGGTACAATACAACTGAATGGCAGTCCGTAAGCATTGTGTAGACGAATACGGCTTGCGCCCGGATCCGTTCACTGTATTTGTGTTGTTCGTTTGTTTGTGTTTTCTGCATTATGATGTCTTGTCCATATATCTGTTCCCGTGTAAAATGTGTGTGGTGCAGTCCCCCTGCACATATTTGTGATCACACCAATGCTTTAATTTGGCCGTTTTTAGGCGTACGAGGTAAGATGAGTTCTCAAGGTGTGGTGGGGTGGGGGATTTCGGGCCGCCTCTTCTTCGAATTACAGTTGGGATTATTTTACGCTTGATTCAGTCACGACGGCCAAGTGAATATATAAAGGCGTTGAGGGGAACGTTCCTTGAAGTTTTGCACTCTGGTTTCCCCGTGGTAGTAGTGAAGGGTTGATGAACTGGCAATGGCTAATTTTTGGGGATGAAAACTCAAGATTTCGCGGATTTAAAGATCCTCTAACAGTACGAAATAGATATAAGAGTGGGGCGTAGCTCCGCTTTCCGACCAAAATATCCGTCGACTTTAGTCTTGTGTACAATAAGTAAAACGTCAAATCCCCATTTCATTTCAGGGAGCACCAATACTTGTGAGAATGAGAGAGAAATTGGGAAATGGGGTTTAAAGTCCACTCGACACAAACTAGGTCATTTCGAAACTAACATATGGTTTCATTTCATTTCAATAATTCGTTTACGCGTAGGGGTCTTTAGCAGTTTGGGGAAAAGACCAATGAGGTTGGACAGGCGACCTTACACCTTGTCACGTACAACCGTGGATTCGAAACCACGCCAGTACCTTACACCTTGTCACGTACAACCGTGGATTCGAAACCACGCCAGTTGACTCAATGACAGACCTTACAATACAGCACGGGCCATCCACTCCACCCCCCTTGTGACGAAGAGACATATACCTGTTATATACTTTCACCGTATATTACCACCATCATGTATCCGCCAGTTAATGGGAATACCGTGTAGGGTAATGTTGACTGTACCAATCACCAGCATATCTTCTTGTTTGTAATAAAAAGTTAATGATCAATAGCTGAGAGAAATGATGGTTCCACAGTTAATGGGGTGGTGACATATATGACAGCCTATTAATGTAGGAAGGAAATAGTTTGCCTTCATGTAAAACGTCGATATTCCTACAGCCTATTATTTTTCCTTGGAGTAACACGGAAAGTGTGGGAATTGATTGACATCAGTTGTATCTTACGGGACCCTTTATGTCCAGTAAAGGTTCCAAGCTTACTGGAATTTACGTGTGAAAAACTTCTGATGTATTGGGCCCCCCTAAAGCTTATTTCAGGTCAAAATTGGTTCGTTTTGCCCCTTCGCCCCGTATGGCCTATAACTTAACACGCTATAATATTATTACACGTAAACGACGAGTTTACTTATGTCGTTCAGACGCCGTTCGACTAACAGAATCTTTGTTAGTTGGAATTCGAAGAAGCCCGGGCCTAGTATTACCGGAAACACCGTTGTCCTGGAATCCATTTTTCATTAGCATGGTCAGAACAGAAAAATAGTGCATTGAACTCTATTATATTTTTAAAGGAAATTATAATACCACTAGACAATATCTGATCTAGAATTACAGGTCGACACTGGCCCGGCCCGTTTACCAGAAACTCTCAAGGTGGTTACCTCTTGCTCAGTGATTTGGGACTTGACAAAGACTAGTATATTCGTTGGGGTGGGACTAATCTGGTCGGTCCCATGCCTAGATTGGCGTGCACGTACAAGAACACTTGAGAGGTTGAATACGAAATAAGGGGTTGGCCATAGTGCCTCTGACCTCGCCAACTTCCTTCATAGCAGACTGCATGGTATGCACCAGATCGTCATTAGTCCCGTTTGCATAAATGTTGGACGTAAAACCTAATTTCATTTATAAATGAATTGATGATAACAGACGATATCAGTTCTGAAATTGTCCACGCCCTGATCCAAGTTGAACCCACCACTGAATTGTTATTAAGGTTTGACCCAGATGACGAACGTCTAGAATCTACTGCATAGTAAGTATTTATCTGGGATATTGTATCTGGTTTATAATATGTATAATAATGGGTCATAAACAGATCTGTGATTGGGGGTACCGTGGTAGGATGCAATTACTCTCGTTGAGAAATAAAAGACAAATTAAATCAGAAACATTGGGTCTGTACTCCACTGTTAACACTCAAATTATTCATAAGCTAACCAGGATAAGATCTTTGAATACAAATAAGGATGTCTTGATAGTATAATGTCGGCTTTGGGTGATGAAATAAGACCAATCGGACATTATTTTCCCGTTATTCTGCGGGACAGTGTTATGGTAAGCATGCTGGTAACCAATGACAAGGGATTTTGTTCGATCTCAAGCTCAGACTGTTATTCCGGGCGCCAACAAACCATTATTTCTTTCATTTTAGCTTAATCTTTCTCCTTTCCTATGGTCATTATACACACATCGCAATCGTATAATGATTGCCTATTTATCTTTAACGGTTGCTTTGACACACTTATTGAAAATAAGCTCAAGTACTCCAATAGTGTCTACAAGCTGTCTGGAGAAACAAAACAGGCCAATCAATCAGGATAACTCTAATTTCTAAATTAAGTTTTGCATTAAAGTTTTAAACTGTATAAACCCAGCAAAGAATGGCACCAAGACACATTCGAAGAAAACCGTCTTAAGAGGTTTAGACTAAAAACTAAGTTTGACAGATAAGTGATTGGGTCGTATTCCAAGAAAAAGGTTACCCCCACTAATCGACATAATCTTACCGTTCTTTTAACTAAATTCAGTGCCACAAGACCATTTCACAATTAAATTCAATCCTCTTCACATGTGACTTGGATAAGCTATTTGCGCACTTGACGGAGGGTACGGGTTATTTCTGGATTACGGTCCATGATATGCTGTCGTCTAATTATTATGTATAGATCCAGGCAACTACATTTACATTTCCGAACTTCCATTCATAGGGAGTCTGTGAAATTGAAAATGCTATGCACACAGCAAGCTCTATCGAACATAAGATGATGTTAGTAACCGGCTTTATAGTCCCGCTGTTTCAATCTAGAATACAATGTCCCTTTGTAACGTATATCGCCGGGAACCAATAAGACGTTAGTTTACATGTTTGAATAGTACTAAAGTAAGGTTGCCAGGCAACGAAACATACGCCCACAGCAGCTAAATCGTCCGGGCAGTCAACAAGGATTGTCGCATATTTTTACTTTTTTTTTGGTAATGAGATATCTGCAATACACTAAAATCTGATTAAGAGTAACAACTCATTATGTAATTATCTGAAAATCATTAGAATTTGTTAGCTTTTTATAAAGTTTTGCCCCACGCTAACAATTAGTATAGGAAACACTTAACATCATGGATTTACATGTAGATGTTCAGTTATCAAAATTCATTGAAAATCAAAACACTTGTTCGTGTCAACACCTTAAACTCTGTGTATCAATCTGATGTCAATCGGATGATAAGTTTGGCATCTACAGCGTCACAAGATTTTTTGAAGTGATCAATCGAGATAAAACTGGCATTAATTATCGGAAATCGCTGAAAATCAATAGGATTCTTCGTCTTATGACCTTAAACACTGTGTATAAAATTAAAGTCAATCGGATATTAACTTTGGATTTTAGAGCGTCCACAAGATTTTTTTTTGAAGTGATCAAGGACCATAACTCTGGCACTAATTATTGGGAATTGATTAAAATCAATAGGCTTCTTCGTCTTATGACCTTAAACACTGTGTATAAATTTAAAGTCAATCGGATATTAACTTTGGCTTTTAGAGCGTCCACAAGATTTGTTCAAGTCAAGGGCCATAACTCTGGTAGTTATTATCGGAAATCGCTGAAAAACAAGACTTCTTCGTCTCATGACCTTAAACACTGTGTATAAATTTAATCGGATATTAACTTTAGCCTCCAGAGCGTCCACAAGCAATTGTGGATACCTGACCGACGACAATTCAATGTGGGTGTATAAAAACCACTAATGTCAGAAATTTATTTTGCCCCCCCCCCCCCCAACTCTCTTCAATGGTGCTTCGTTTTTGGATGGGACATGGTCACGGGTTTTCGTTGGCGTACTAATTAAAGTACCCTAGACAGTTGGAAATCGAGAGAGCGGGTCAACTGGAGTATTTTCTCACGTGCCCATTTTGGCGAATTAATCAATCACCTTATGAATATTAACTACTGATGCAGTTCCGATGCATTTCATTTTTATAGTGATAAAAATATAAACAACAAAACCTCTTCAGAAGTCTTTATTTGCTATATGGGAAGTTCCTTTATTCACAAATCGATATTTTTGTTTTAGTTTCAGTCTATTTTATTTTTGTATTTATATTTTTCGAGTGTACCTACTCACCATTTCATAATCAGAGGGAAATTTATTGCTCCGACCATTCTCCACTAACCAATCTTCCAATCTGAATGGTGGTTTAAATTCCTTTCCTTCTTGAAATCTCACAAAACAGAAAATAGTACTGTTAATTCTCCTTCCTTTAACCTTCAACATCCGATCACAATTCAACAACCACATTGCACCAAGTCGCAAACACTGCCACACGAACAAAACGGCATCATATCTCGGTCACTCTGAAGCACACCTCTGTTCGTTTTGTAGTAAGACTTTCATAAGAGCACATTCTGTTCAATGCATCGTACAACCCATACGTTTTCTCTCTTTTATATTTTTGCTAAACTTCAAACCAACACGAACAGAACACCCCTATTCTCGGCCACATCTGCACATCCGTAGATACGACTTTCATCAAGAACTCATCATGGCGTACAACAAAAATCACAACCATGCGTAATCTCTCCTTTTCTCCTGGCAGTGATTAGCCACAAAACAATCGCTCCTTTTTATGCACACATTTCTACTTGTAGTGTGTTTAAACATGGCCACATACTTTCATCTTTATATCATATCTCAATTCATAGCTCTCACAGATTTGGATCTCATCGACACCTTCCTAACTCTCCAATCATCTATCTCGCCGATCAGAAGAACTTAATAATAAGAACTCATACCAGGGTTTTCTTTAACACCGATTCATTTTAAACTTGAAAAGTAATATTTAACATTGAAGGAAACACGAAAGTTTCTCATATCGCCAGGCAAAAGCCAGAAAGGAAAATGTAATTTTAGCATAAAACCATATAAACAGTTAAATTTCGAAATGTTGAATATAACAACATAATCTAATCTGTTCTTTTGGAGTCGACAACCATCAAGTCCGCAATCGGACCAGCACATGGTTTATCTCAATCTGTTTCACAGAGAATTACTTAGGAATTAACTCTGTTACAGATGAGTGTCCATAGCACGTGCGTTGACTGCAGTCATTGGCTCAACGGCTCGTGCAATGTTTACTTAACACCTAACTGCTTCGGGCAAAATGACGCATTTTACTCATTTTAATACCCATTTACACTTAATAGGAAATATTTTTTAACTTCAATTACTTCAAACGTCTTTATTTATTTTTCTGTTACCTCAAAAAAATGTTTGAGAATTTAATTTGTCGGAGTAAAAAAGTTAATATGCCGTACTTATTAAGCCTCGTCGATGTCATGCTTATCAGTGATTGTAGCGGCCAAGCGAATATTCACTGCGGGATCAGTTTGGGTTTATCTTGCATTCTATTAATTATCATGATCTGAACCTCCGGAAGTGGTTTTAAGCGGATAATTAATCGCCGTTCGAGAGCATTCAGTAGTTCGGTATTGATGAAGTTTCGAAGAGGTTAAGTAATTATATTGTTTAGATTGATACAAACACTTTATCTACTCAAATTTAAATTTATCTATTCGAAATAAAGATGATGAATTGATACATGTTGATATTTTAGACATATAAAGAGTTAAACAATTAAACATACATTATGCAAGAGTTAAATCTGCCTATTGCAGGTATTTTTAAGCCTGAACTGTTATCTAAATTATATTAGATATCAATTAACTTATCCAGATCATAATCAACTCCAATTTCAGCCGATTGGCTTCCTGATTTAATCATGAAATGGATAACCGAGACTTTTTTTTCGTACCGACTTTATAAAGAGAGAGAGAGAGAGAGAATTGGGGTTCAACTTTGAACGTCCACTCAACACAAACTAGGTCATTTCGGGACTAACATACGGTTTAATTTTATTCCAATAATTCACTTGCACAAAGTGGTCTTTAGCAGTGGGAGGAAACCGGAGTGCCTGGAGGAAACCCACGAGGTTGAGAAGGCGCCCCTATCTCCATGCCACATACATACAAGGGCTTGAAACCACAAACCGACTTTATAGTAATGATGATCGAGCCTAGAATGAAAATTCAATGCTAAAATCTTAGTTCAATTTGACTGAAATATTCAACAAATTCCCTTTACATTATCTAGTTTTTATCTATTGTAATGAAAACTGCCAGCTCTTTATCTAATCTCCCATAATGTATCTTTAAGATTGTAATAAAAATGTTTTATTATCCAGGTTCAATATGTAGACAACGAACACAAAATAATTATCACTTGTAAAGATTTTTACCGTGACTGCTGCAATAAAAGATGACAAAACTGAAAATATCTAGAGTGTAAACCAACCCAGTTCAATATACCAGGTCAAGTGTTTCTTGAATGGAGAGACAGAGACAAACTAAGTCATTTTGGGACTATATGATTCAATATTATTTTTAAAATTCGCTTGCGTGTAGGGGTCTCCTGCAAGGAAGGGGTAGCAGGGGACACAAGGACCTGGAGAAAACCCACAAGGTTGGACAGGCGACCCTACTCCAAGTTGACTCAATGACAGACCATATGATACTGTGCACACACGCTAACCTTTCAGCCACCCCCCCACCCCCATTTCTTGAATGGCAAGTTTTTACTTAGCCTGCATTGTAGACATGTACCTGTATATGTCACTGTATATCATTATTCTAACCTTTGCATTCTAAACTGTGAAGACATTATTCTGAAGAATGTCCCTTGGTACATCTAGCAATGCAGTGAGGATAGGAAAAGTCAAATTAAATACAAAAAGAGTGAAAAATAGTCTTTGAAACATCCAGTTAACAAAAACCAGCTCATTTCGAGACTAACATAGATTTTTCTCAATAATTTGCTTACACACAGTCAACATTGAACTATAAAACTTAACTGTAAAATTTAAAGTGGATGAACTGAAGTCCAGGGTTGAGTTTAAATCAGCATGGATCCCTGTTGGCAAGGGGTGCAAAACATAAACCAAATGTTGCATGTTAAAGATGCCTCTGACGAATTCTATTATTCAGTATCAATATCCATTAAAGACCTGAACAGATCATTCAGTAACCGTAGGACGTTAAACACGATACATTATGTAAGAGATAAATCTAGCCTTTGCAGTTCTTTCTTCTTTTTTTTTTTTTTTTTTGGGTGGGGTGGGGGTGTGTGTGTTAAAATGCTATAAAGCATTAGACTTTATTCAAGACCATAAAACAATTTTCTGTGATATTGAATGGATTAAACATTGAATAATTTAAGGACGAATTTGATAAAAACGACAATCAAGATTCATAACTTTGTTAAGAATAAATTAAATTGATTAAAATTTTCCATAATATCAGATTTTATTTTGTTTTTTAACTATCAAAGCAAGAACAGTTTATCTTTATCTAAATCTTACATAGTGCATCTTTATGCTTCATTAACAAGTCCCAGACGTGAGCAAGTCTCCACGGTTACTTACATGTATATACTAGCTTATAAATATGAACCATGATGACAAGCATTTGGACATAATTGAAGTCCGGACGGAAGAAATGGAAACCAAAACTTGGATTTTACTGAAATGAGGGGGGAACAAAATTTGGATGTTCACTGAAGTCAAGGGAAGAAAACCATTTAGAAAAGCTGCATGGACCATCTAAATTTCAACTGCTGGTGGATAGTATTATATAACACGGAATCTATGTATTGTTATTTTCCTCATTGGAGATATTACTTTATAACAGCTAGTTATCAACAAAGTTTGTACATTAACAGTGTTAATTTAACACTTAATCTATTACACATATCAAAATTAGCATTTTAATTGTTAAATTATTAAATTTATGTAAAAAATAAAGTTCGATTAAGAGACAAATGGAAATAAAGTTCTGATTTGAAGAACACACACAACATGTTCTTATTTTGAAAATTATATGTAATAACAACAGATATAAAAATACCCTTCGCAACAATACGCACGAACAGGACTTTACAGAACAGGACTTTACAAAAACCGGATTTTCTTCCAGGCATACGCTTCTCTTCTTCCATTCGTTCTCTCCATTCACCCACCAATCTGTCCATCCGCATTCACTCCACGCTAGTTTTATCTGTATCTATGAGGTGAGGAACCATACGAATCAGCATAATCTCGAGAATAGTTTTCTCTTCTATCATAAGCTGTAAGGACAGACAAGCAAGCTAACAATACAATCAACATTCACTAGAAATGATTTGAACACAAGTTCCTGGTATATCATACAAAATGAACCAGTCATACATTGACACACCAATTTAAACAACGCCCAGCTATCAACAACACCACCCCTCTTTCAAAGCTTCACTCAAATCACAAATCCCCTAAATCTAGCATTTCTTTTACAGACAAGGTGATGATTAAATAGCTACATGTATGTTTTGACTTTTTTAAAATTTTAATTCCTGTAGGCTCCGCTGAATCTTTAAGAAGAAATAAAGATTCAGAAATTACCACAATATGAAATGAATTTCCTAATTAACATTTTGCTACACACAGAGTACACAAATTGTCCCTTTTGCTTATTCTTAAATGGAACCATTTTTAAACTTACCTCCAGAGTAGACACACTATGAGCTCTTCATGTTCAATAACAAATGATAAGTGATACTTTGTCAATGTTATATTAATATTTAATCTAAAACTGTCTTGAAAAATATCTTTTTTACAAAACAATATTAAAGTTAATTTTAATAGGCTAATATTTAGTACATAAGTAACAACAACACTAATAAGCAATTGATATATCCACCTAGCGTTTTCTAATATTCTATTCTACTAAATTGCAATTTTAAAAAAAAATTGTGGTGGGTTGTTTTGTTTTATAAATTCGAAAATGATAAAATTTTGGGTTTATTAATTTTTTTTACAAAATATTTTTTATTAATATTTGATTAATTTCAAATTTTGCTCAAAAAATATTTTAAGAGTAAATTTTGGTGAAATAAGCAAATTTGGAAAAAATAAATAATAATTTGTGATTTTTTGATCAATAAATTTTAACTTGGGGTGAAAATGAAAACATTGCTCAATAATACATGTAGGCAAAAATATAAAACAAATTTGATATAACTGGACTTCGCAACTCAGAAATGTTTTTCTTTATTGTTATTGATCTATGTTTCAAGAATTCAATTAGAATCTCGAACAATTACCATATCAAACATAATCTAAAGAGATATTAACACAGATCGATCCGTGTATTCAGCTGAAACACTTACGATTTCAAAAATAAGATTTTAAGGGATATTCACACACTTTAACACATCAACATAAAATTTATCTGACTTTCAGTTCCAAATCTTCCGTTCATATCAAAGTTCACCAGCTCTAAAAGTCTTTGATCTCACAATTGTTTTTTTTTCCTCTTTTTTTAAAACCATGATTGAAAACAATCACATTCAAAATCTTTCACACCCAGTTTCTTTAAATTTTAACAGTTTTTTCTTCACCCTTCATACAGACTGATAACAGTATTAAAAATAGAAATAACAAGAAGCACAGAAGTTTCACTCTTCTACACTCGAACAGAAAAAAAAAAATAAAATAATAATTCTCACAAGTATTACACGTTTTCCATGTCCCACTTTTCTTCAACTCAACTCTCTTAATTCCATGTTCCCGATCTTCCATGCCCTCCACCCCATCCCCCATACTGACCTTGATTTTGGGGAGTTTGTGGACTCTGGACTTCCCCAGTTCCCCAACTTCCCAGGAAATTAGATGCTCCCTGATTAGGTGCATTATAATTCGTGTTGCCTGCATTGGGAGTAGCTGGTGATGGTTGAGCACCATTGGTATCTCTTGACATACCAGTTCCCCACTGTTGTCCCCCCTGCCCGCTAAGGACTGCTTGAGCTGCCGCAAGCATGGCTGAATTAAGTAAATTCATATTAACATTATTGGGTAGCTGATTAGGCTCTGGTTTGATCATGTCTCCACCAGGTCTAGGATGTGTAGAGGCTGGACTGAACCCACCTTGCCCACTGTAACTTGAGCTGTAACTGGAGGGACTGGAAATATAGCCACCACTTCCACCACCACCACCACCGCTACTACTTCCCCCACGCCGATCTGGTTTATCAAAATTTTTGGGTGCTGCACTGCTAACATGAACACTAGTGCCTTTAATAATGTGATCTTCACCATACATATTCTGAGCAACAGCAGGATCCGCAAATGTACAAAAAGCGAATGCTCGGAATGGTTTAGGAATGAAGACATCTACCACTTCTCCAAATTTACTAAAGTAATTTCTTAAATCTTCTGCACTAATATCTTCACTACATCTGCCAATGAAGATTTTTCTGTTCATAAGATGTTGAGAACCTTCCTGAAAGCAAAGTTAATATACTGGTCATACATGAGTATGTGAACAAATTTTCATGTTAACTCAAAAGTTTGAAGAAAGATCTTCATCTCAATTTTGGAAACAAAGGTAAGAAGTTATTTGGCCCATAAAAAGGGTGAGGGTAAAACATGACCCAGGATGCCAGCATGTCATCATCACAGCCATCTTGATATTGCAACACACACTAAATCAATCATTCATGTCAGTCAAAGAATAGGAAGCAAAGTGTCAGGTTGATCCTGAGCCATAGACAGTTGTTTTAAAGAAAAGTCTTGAAAGAGTGTTGACCCAAACATGAAGATTAGGGGGGTTGGAATGGCCTAGTGGTCTAGAGTGCCGCGCTTCGACCTCCAGCTGGCCGGTCACCTATGGCTTGCGGCTGTGGTTTAGAGCCCTGGTGTGAGCGTATGTGGCATGGAGATAGGGGCGCCTTCTCAACCTAGTGGGTTTCCTCCGAGCACTCCAGTTTCCTCCTACTGCTAAAGACCCCTACGCGCAAGAGAATTATGGAAATAAAATTAAACCATATGTTAGTCCTGAAATGACCTAGTTAGTGTTGAGTGGACGTTAAACCCCATTTATCTATCTCTCTCCAAACAAGAAGATTGCAATTACATGTAATATCATGTTGATATGACATTTTTTAAAGCTAAATCTGACATGCTAGTATTTGCAGTATTCAAAATAAAATTAGTACCTTAGAATTTGGAATCGTAACATCACACCACCGTCCATCAATCAAATGTCTTTGTGAAATACATTTTTTCTGAGCCTCATAATCTGAGAACCTGACAAAACCAAAACCTTTGGATTGGCCTGTTTTAGGATCTCGCTTAACCTAGAAATAAATAAAATTAAGACTAGTATATGTGGAGTAAATTATTGTATTACCGGGGGAGGGGTCATATTTTGTACATTATCTTCCACTTAATATGCAGAAAAGGTAAATATTGTTCTGATTTTGTACAAAATGGAGGGCCTGGTAGAACCTTATCAATTGAAATGAATGAAATCATTTCATAGCAGAGGTTTCAACACACTTGTTTTACATGAAATACTATATCACGGGAGACAACTCTGTTAAACCATTCTTATAAAATAATCCATACTAATATTGGTGACTGTCGTATGTCTGTTCAGGGTTGATGGCTACACTACATCCTGAAATTTGGTGCATAAAGGTAGCTCGGACCAGGGGGTAACATACATGTACATGTAGGTTAGGTGTTGTTGGCCCACCGCTTCCAAAGTAGTAGTGCCTATTTATCATGGTCAGCAATTGGGTTAATTATCTTTATATCAAGCTTTAATCCACGCTAAAGTGAACTAAATTTAACATTCAACTAAGAAAAATAAAATTAAAATATAAATCATATATAATTGATTATAAATGATATATAATTTCACAACTAGGAAACAATTCAATTAAAAGGGGACCTATCAGAAGATTTTAAAGATAGGTTGCCAGGAAACGAAACATATGCCCACAGCAGCTAAATCGTCCGGGCAGTCAACAAGAGTTGTCGCATATTTTTACTTATTTTGATAATGAAACATTTATATTACACTTAAATCTGATTATGAGTAACAACTCAGAAAATCATTAGAATTTGTTTGGTTTTTATAAAGTTCTGGCCCATGCTAACATATAGTATGGTATACAAATCATTTAATATCATGTATTTAGCTGTTCAGTTATCAAAATTCATTGAAAATTAATATACTTGTTCTTCAAAACACTGTGTATCACTTTGAAGTCAATCGGATAATAAGTTTGGCCCCTAAAGCATCACAAGATTTTTCAAGGTGATCAAGGGAGATAACTTTGGAAGTAATTATGGGAAATCGTAGAAAATCAATAGGCTGCTCTGCCTCATGACCTTTAACACTGTGTATCAATTTTAAGTCAATGGGATATCAACTTTGGCCTCTAGAGCATCCACAAGATCTTTTGAAGTGATCAAGGGCCATAACTCTGGCAGTAATTATCGGAAATCTCTGAAAATCAATAGGATTCTACGTCTCATGACCAATGTGTATAAATTTAAAGTCAATCAAATATTAACTTTGGCCTTTACAGCATTCACAAGATTTTTCAAAGTGATCAAGGGTCATAATTCTGGCAGTAATTATCGGGAATCCCTGAAAATCAATCTAGGCTTCTTCGTCTCACGAACTTAATGTGTATACATGTAAATGTAAAGTCAATCGGATATCAACTTTAGCCTCTAGTGTGTTCACAAAAAATTGTGGACGATGGACGGACTGACAGACGGACGGACGCGACGGCAATATACTTCCACATTTCATGTGGGCGTATAATAACAATATGGTTACCATATTGGTGCAAAACAAAGTACCTGGCAGAGTCAATGGTTTATGTATATACATGTAGTCGTTGGGATGTTAGGAAAAACCAACATACTGTGTACGCATTGGCAATTGGAAGTAGACATATTCATAGAGAAGGCGGTTGCACTTCTGTCTGGGCAAAATTTTCCTAGTAGTAATAGCACATTTTATGGCGAGTACAAATTCAATATGCATGATTTGATGGAGTTACCTCCCTTTAATAAGGAAATGTGCATAGTGATCAATTTTGATACCGAGGTCGATCATACAGCCCAGCGATCACACTGTCTATTTTTATTCTGCCCTTTACAATAAAAATATAATTTTGGCGATAAAACAAGCTTATTCAATTTGGCAAATTTTTGGGCGATAAAGTTTTCCTGTGTGGCAATTCTTTTTTAACCGAGGCAATCAAATTTTCTTGTCACAAATTCAGGCCAGACTTTGATTTTACGCCAAGCACACATGTTACAGTCTAATGCGCTTGACTGAGACAGTTATCAATCAATAAGGTACATGTACCAATCTTTTGTCTCTTGATCAATCTCTGATTAGTGTTGAACAGTACATGTATTTACTAGTGCTGGCAAAAAATATCCATATAGCCGATAATCGTCGGCGACTTATGGAAAATATCGATCGATATTCAGTTTCGTGATATCAATACACGTATAAATAAAAATGGACTTCAATAAAATAAGATTAATGGAATGTTTGGTATCAAATTGGCCTTATTCAGCGTTAGATCATTCAATTCATGCTAAAACTAAAAACACGCACACCTCGCAGTCCAACCATCGCTTCGGTAATTTTCGATGTCGCTTACAACAATGACAAAAAGTAATTAAGTTCAGGGGGAACAACTCCATTTTAATAAGTTTGTTTATTGCTATAAGCGACTAAAGAAAATCGTCAACAATGACTTGTGGATGATTGATGGCGAGCGCGAAGCTGCGAAACTATTTTATTACTAACACCATTGCAGCATCAAGTTTAAGCTTTAAATGAAAAGAATATTATGAAACAATAGCTAAGAATCATAGTTTGTTTATTTTTTCTTTTATTCGATCAATAACACATTTAAATACCCGGTACATTTTTAGTATACAATTTTCGTTTTTTTCCGATATATCGATACCGATATCTCCCAAACGGTTGCCGATATCGACATGTAAAATCAGTATCGATTGCCAGCACTAGTATTTACAATAAGAGTAGTAACAAACAATTAAGAGACAAAAGATTTAATTCTTTGTTTCCAAATAAGAATCGGCGGCTGTTTTGATGGTTTCTGTATGTTAAAAATGGAAGACACTCTGACTCTGTTGACTGTATCGTTAATAAATGAAGCCAGGTTTGTTGTTACAATTTATGTGGAAGAAGACGTTAAACTTCAGAAATGAACAAACAAAGTCAGTTATCAAATTCGCATGTCATTGGTCGTAAGCAAAAAATTGAACAGCCTTCGTCAACGTCCGATTGAAGATTGTCAGACTTTTTAATATGTCACCAGCAAAATGTTCAAAGCCAACAGATAGTACGGATTAGCTCTCATCCATCTGATATCTGATAATATTGCATCCTTGAATGTCTACAATAGGCCCGGATCTACTAGGATTAGAATACCTCAAAAGTTTGCAACAGATGTTAAAAAAGTTTTTTAAAAAAAATGGTCATCTGCAAAGTAGTGAAAAATTTTGTAAATTGTGATATAATATGTATATTGTATGTACTTATGTAAATAGAAATTACTGAAAAAAATCAATAGATATCTGTGATTTTATTTTGGCCGAAAAAATATATGGCTATAATAAACTAAAACCGGAAATTGGCAGAAAAAAATGTAACCCAGAGTGAGCACTAGATACAGCCTATTTGATGTGATAGCAGAGAAACAGAAATTTATTTTATATTGCCTAAGAATCAAGAATACTAATATACCACGTGTACAATCAAAGAATTAAGTAAGTGATAATTCTTGATTAATCGGTCAACAGATTTCTTCCTTTATTAATGAATTAAATTACCTGCACTAGTATTAATTCACCAAAAGTAGAAAAATATTTTCTCATATCATCTTCTGTTGTTTTCCATGGTAGACCTAACACTATCAAATCACTACATTTTGTCTGATCTAATCTTTTTGTTTTAGCTGCTGGATTTTCTTGACCTTCATCACCCTTACGTTTATTTTCTGAAATTAGAAAAGAAATTTTTATGTTCCAAAAATGTGTTTAATAAATACATGTGCAGCTATTCTACATCAACAGATAGCAGTGTTTACAACTACTCTTCAAGTTCAAACTGTTACTCAATGTTTTTTTTCAATCCACTCTACATATGTACAGTAGTGATGTGCGCTTTTTAATTTTTCTTTCTGTTTCTGTTTTCGGTTTTTCTGAGGCAAAAAACCTCTGTTTCGGTTTTCGTTTTTTTATTCATTTAAACACTGTGTTATGTATGTACTGATTTATGGTTATTTTATAGGAATACTTGGAAGCCAGAAAAAATATCAAAATATTGATGTAAATAGTAAACAACAAGGTTTTTTTTTTTACCGTTATATGACTTTAATTATGACTGGTAGTAATAACAAAGTTACTGTAAAAAAGATAGGACACAACGCCATAGGCATAATAATAAATTAACATAACGACATAATATCAATAACAATATAGTTACTGTAAAAAAAAAAAAAAAAAACAAATCCGACGATCATTTTGACGAACACCAAATTAAATTTGCATAACAAAATAATACCAATCCAACAAATCGAAACATGTGGTCTTTCATTTCTCGTTTATAAACTTAAAAACAAAACTTATGCATTGCCGTTTTCGGGTGTTGTTGTTCTAAACCTGACACAAAATTGTTAAAGTTATATTCTTTGTCATGCTATATTTCAGGTGCGCCTTCAAGTTGGATGTGTTTTAGAATGCAGCAGAAATATGTTTTTTTACAAAGATTAAATCTACATTTTATGTCATCTAATCTTTCATAGTTAGTGAGCAAGCCATGGAGACATTTTACTTTTTAGAGGAAGCCATCATTCGTCATTGACAACCGGCTTCGACTTGCATAAAATTTTGGATTATAAACCGAACCGAATTGAGAAAATAAATAGTCTAGGCCATCCAGACTGATTAAACACTCTATCATTCTATACATGTACATACGGGCTCTGGTTGATCGAAAATAAAAACGGAAGTGGTGGCTACATTAAAATTTTGGATTTATTAAGTTAACGAAATACGGCTACATAAAAATTCGGAATTCGGAAAAAAAAACGAAACGCAGTTATTTTTTTTGTTATTGGTTCGGTTTTCGGTTCATTTGTAAAAACCAATACCGTACGGTTAAACCGAAAAACCGCACATCACTAACGTACAGGAGATTTTTATACAGGAGATTTTTATTTCACCCAAACAACACGCAAAAAGGGATTTTTCATGGCAAAAAATGTTCTTATATTTTATTCAAATTAACATTTACAGTATATAACATACATGTAGGCTATCATAAAATAAAAATATATTTTTTACAATACTGGTACATCAAGCTTTCTTTCATTAGTCTTTTCATTTTGAACATATCAACTAAATGAACTACATGTACATGTAATCATAATTAATCAATTAATTTAATCATTGGCACACAGCCAACCTCAAATATTGACTAGAGGCGAGTACTAATTGTTAAACTGAATTGGTTAATTTAAGTACATGTACAGTACCTCAGTCTTTTCTAAAGTACCTTGTACATGTATGAACATATGATACAATGTACATTGTACATGTACATATGTATGTATATTGTACATGTACATATGTATGTATGCCTATGTCATACATGTAGTCACCTGATCTAAACATTTATCAAGATTAGACCCTTTTTTTTTTATTTTTGAAGTCAATGAGAAAAGACATCTAATGGTTTCTACCACTAACAGGTTATTTTCTCTAGCTATGTCCATAGAAAAAACCTCTGTGTTAAGACAACAAAATTATAATCTACATTGTACATGTATACCCATTTTTAATTTCTGTCAACTCTACTTAGTCCAGAGTTTTATCAAATCTGCTTGTCAATGAGATGAAATTGGTGCCATCCTGCTTTATACATGTATAAATGTCCAGGAGGCAGAAACTGTTTCATCAAAATAAGCTTAATTAATAGAGAAAATTAGTAGATCTACATGTATTTCCAACCAAAATAGCAAATTCCAGTATGTGCTATATTGGATTTTGATTAGATAACCACTTTGATGGAATTTGAGAAAGTTATGAGTTATGACTGATATTAAAGTTAAAGTTAATGATGTACATGTACATGTATCATGTAATTTTCATTTAACCCTTAACTGGTCAGAGTCGCATATTTGCACCACGACGTTACATCCAAAAGTGGTCACGGTCGCATATTTGCGACCATAGCAAGAACCTTTTTTTATAAGCCGCATTTGAGTATTTAGTTTTGTATTTCATTGATATCGCCACACATGCTTCTCAGACAGGAACTGTCTTGGTTCTACATCATGTCTTGGTTCTACATTTTTTGACAAAAAACGTAATTTAACGATGTCGGGAATAATAAAGACCTTCAAAGTCATTGAAATGCCTGTACATATATATGATTCTGACTCGGATTATATTGTTTACGCCGATTCTGAAGATATTTCAGATGAAAATGATTTAAAATGGTATGCAAATTATACATGTAGATCAACTTATCCTCTTCAACTTTTTTTATTGGTGTCAAGACTATATCATTTATAATTATTCGGCAGTAGTCGATTGTAATAGGCATACAAAATATTTCACGTTAAGTTATTTTTTAGCCTGACCACTTGACGTCATAACGTCAAAATGACTTTGACCGGTTAAGGGTTAACTAAGGACTTTTGGAGACATTTATGAATACAAGTAGAACTAAATTTGTGAATAAATAATCAAATTATAATTTAAGTTAAAATGTTTATTTATACATTTTTTTGCATATTGACCAAATCATTTTTGGTGGTTTGGTTTATGGCAACAGTGATAATTATGGTCAATCTTATTAAGGAAATAAAAAGGTCTGGTTAGAATACCAGACTCTACGCCTAGTATAAGAGTATCTACATGTATCATAGAATACATGTAGATGTAGTAAATCATAATTTCTAATGGTAATTTTTAGCAATAATAACGGTACCATAGCCCAATAAATTCCTAGCAGGAGGTGCTTATTGACAAAAGATACATGTATATTTCAACAATTCTAGTGCAGGCCTTCATGTTCAAGATGTATCTTCAAGGAGTCATTACTGTTAAGTGCGTTATACACTATGTGTAGGATGAAACATACATTGTAGTTCGTCACTTGCGGGAATCCCTTGGGAATTCCCCCATGATCGCAGAATGTGTAGATGTGTAGGACGTCATATTACGCCTGGTAGAGGAAATCTTTGCTTGAACATTTGCAAGGTGACACAAAATCTTTCTGACTACATCTACTAGATGTCTGCTGGTTCAGACAAAAACTTGCAGATATTGTTTTGTTCCTTCATTCTTTTACTTACTATTTCAGTATTTGACCAAGACCAGCCACATGGGAAGTTATTTTATGGAGAAAACAACATCAAAGGGAAATAACTGCAATTAACCAGCAAGTGGGATCAGACCATAGGCATTATGAATTATCTTCAAATTTACTTTCTTTCCAAGTTTGATTTTCTCTGACACAACTATCAGTCAAATTAATTACACAATGGGGGGGGGGGGGGAGGGGAGTTAACGGTTTTTAAAAACGTCACACTTAACAGGTTAAATATGCCCGTAAAGTAGCTAAATCACTCTCCGGTAACATAATCGTTTGTCTTATTGCTACATGTACAATATCCGTATGTCTGGATATGAACAAAATTGTCAAGCACGCATCATTTTTAAGTTAAGAATACTGGGGGCAAACACTGAAACAGCCATAATGGGGTAACAAAAATAAGTTTGTAAAATTGATTCATTCTTTTGTGCAAAGTATGCACCAAGCACTCACAAAATGATGAAAATTTGTGGAACATATAGGCCTAAATGACAGGACTCCTACACCATTATTTTGAAAATGAGGACTATAAGTGGGGTTCTCGCTGCTAAATATAATACACAAATATTATGTATGGTAAGTCTTGTCTTCAGGTTTCTGTTTGATTATTAATATTAATGTCCACCCGCGGACAGGCCGATTTTCTCTGACAGAAATTCTTACTTTGTGATTATTTGAAGCATATTATTATAGTTCCACTGCACGCAATAAGTTTTTAATAGCTGAATAGGCCAGCTTCAGTCACAACTAACTTACTGATAACTGAACTGAACACATTCCTTACCACATTTTTTCTATCTCCATTTTGTTAAAATATGTCTGCATTTTCTTCTTTAATGATAAATAAATAGCAATGAATAAATACTGTTATTAATTTCCAAGAGTTCATTTCACTAAGGTTACAAATGCAGTTATATAGCTTTTTTACATCGCGTGACATCCACACAACCGGTGGCACTTTTAGAATTGTCCCTGTTTCCTTCTTGATCTTTCAAAGAAATCCTTGATTTTGATTAAAATATATTTCATATAGAAAGAAATATGAATGGGTACATGTACAGTCAAGTCGTCCACAAGCAAAGTCGTCCACAGTGGAGTCGTCCACAACTATTGGTGAAATTCGCTGGATGACCGTTCCTGCAATAAAATTATGTGATGTGGCAGACCGCAAATGTAAAATATTATGAAAGAAATGTAAAATGTCAAAAAACAGTGTTTTCCAATTGAAACATTTATTGTCATTTGACACATCACATTTGACATTTAATTTTGGCCTTAAAGGTATTTTGACTTTATCATTACCTGTACTGGGACTTCCTATATTTTAATACAATCAATAGAGAAGACATATTTCACATATTAACCAGAGCCCTTAATATTAGCATCGATACCATTCCATACTCGACTAGCTTACATGCATATCTGTAATACGAATTGTTTTTCATCGCTAGCCCAATTTAAGGTCTGCCACAATCTTCTGCGAAAAACTATCAGAGGTATTCCAGTTATTGTTTTAATATCTACCGGTACCTGAAATTCACACGGACAGAGCGTGGAAGACATGCAATTCTGAGACCATGCCGAGACTATCTTCAATGACCACGTGAATTATTTTAAAGCCCCAATAACACTCTTGTTGTAACTGAATAATATGTCCCAATCTTCATTCTGGTCAACAAATCGTATTATTTTACAATATTTCAATTAATTGATGATATAAATTTCATCTTAACACACCTATTTTGAAAAATTGGAAAAATTCAACCAATTGATTTGAAAAGTCTAACGTAAACCTTTTCAAATGTGACTTAGATTTTAAAATATTTTCGGTTCCTCTTGACAAGTAAAATAGGTTGTAATGGATAATTTACACAACGGGTAGGACACTTAAACATCTAGTACTTAGAATAAGAGTATTATTTATTTTCTGGAGCTACCAAGCCAGCAAGAATGTTATTGTCCCTTTAATGCAGCCTTTTATGAATAATTAACAAGCTTGTTTTGTTTATTTTACCAGATTATCAAAAGAATATCCATATCACAAAAGTAAACTATGTCGCATGAACGAATTTACCAACGTATTGCTATGAATTCAAATTAAACTACTTGAAGTCTTGTGGACGACTCCACCAGCGTATTACCATATCTTCAAATTAAAGTAAGTCTTGTGGACTACTCCACCATCGAGTATGGACAACTCCACCAACGGGAGTGGATGACTCCACCAACAGGTGTGGACGACTTAACCAGGTTTTTCGTGTGGACGACTTAACAAGGTTTTTCATGTGGTTGACTTTGCTTTTGTGGACGACTTGACTGGCATTCATAATGCTAAGTATATTGTGAGGTATCGATAGGTACATGTATACCCGAGTCCTAAACGTCGTATACCACAGTCCCAAAACGTCGTATACCACAGTCCCAAAACGTCGTATACCACAGTCCCAATCGGTAAACGTTTTTTACCGTCCACCGGAGCCTGGTCTTATGACGTCATATAAGGATTGTGGGTTAGGATAAGGGTTAGGCTTGGCCCAGGGTTAGGGTTAGGGCTAGCCATGTCTACATCTCGAGACTGTGACGAAATCTGCAGGCCACAGCCCTTATCCTAACCCTTATCCTAACCCACAATCCTTATATGACGTCATAAGACCAGGCTGCGGTGGACGGAAAAAAATGCTTACCGTCCCAATCATTATACCTGAGTCCCAAATGTTGCGGTCATATTTTTTTGAGTCCCAAATGACGTGAACTGTCCCAAATGACATGTACATGTAATCTATCAATCAATGCATGAGAATCACTTTGTTCTGGCGTTAGTACAATTACTGTGTGTATGTTGGCCATTGTATTTGACAGTTAAACAATGAAAGACAGGTCACTGCCGGGTCAATCAATAATTTACAAAGAAAAAAATATTTTTATTTTATTCTTTTACAGGTAACTCAAATTCACTGTACTTACCTGCTTTAGGAAATACACACACATACAGTTGGAGGCCCCATGCACCTTCTGGTGGATGCAGCCTACCATCGACAAGTCTAATTCCGCGAAATGTTCCTGTTTCGGGATTTCTATACTTCAATCCACATGTCGTGGGAAACTGTGCTGAGAGCGTGGACAATAACAAGGTACCGTCTTCCTCGCTTGGGATTTCAATCGGTTCATCTGATTCGTCTTCCACAACCTGGATGTACTGACTCATATTTTGTTTGAAAACAGCTTGCAATCACAATTTTTTTTACTAGCAGATGAAATAAATAAAATATTGGAAGCGGCAAAATCAACTCTCAAAATGGCGGAAATGTAAAGCGAGCCCTGGGAGTAAACATTTGGTTAGGGGAGATAACTGTAATTTACTGGATTCAGACTACAACTTATTTAATTAAAGCTGCGTTCACACTAAGTGTTTAATCTGAATTGAATTCAGAATAAAGTCTTATGTATATATTGTGTTTGTGTATATATGTCATCTGATGGGTCAGTAGACTTAAAGAACTAAAGAACTTAATTGAATTGAATTGCGGACTTTGGCATCCGTATATTTTTCCGATTCATCCGAAACAATTATACCGAATCGGGTTATTAGCAGTTAAGATTTGAGCGTGGCGCGCTTGATTCAGATCAAACCCTTGACCGACCAAGTCCGAATTTCTGTCCCAGAATCCTGTAACTGTTTCCAATTTCCAAAGTGTTACAGCAAGTCGCTTGTGGTAAGGCGGTGGCCTCCGGACTCCAGAGTATTTTTTCTTGTTTTTCAATGGCTGGTCTCAACAAATTGCAAATTATCTCGAACGTAGCCCTTGTTGACATGCGAAGGTTCTCTCGCCAATCGCTTTCTCCCTAAAGTTCGCTATGATAAATTTCGCGCGTATAATTCCGAAGACGATTTTCCACCCAAAGACGACGGGGATTACGGCCCGGGCCATTCTGCAAATAAATAAAAATTAATATTGCAAACAGAAATCGGTTGGGGTGTAGCCTATATAGCTGTAGCGACTCGTCAACAAAACAAACACTGTGGTAACATAATATGCTAAAAGATAGGTTGTCAGGCAGCGATAGATGCCTACGCCACTAGACACAGGTTCGCCGGGTTAAAAGTGTGATTGGTTTATGAGGTAATTATTATCGGAACACAAACACGGCACGCATTAGTTTTATTTCAGATTCTTAAATCGACTCATATACAGATTGCTTGCGAGTGATTAACCCCGGGAAAACTTTTTCCACTCGCCGATTCCCTTAAGACATTTACGAATCTCCTAGCACCTGCCCCCCCCCCACGTATTTATATTTTTCATTTTCTCTCTTAAGGAGTTTAGGAGTAATATATGCTACTATGACGGACATTTGCCCTCGTCGAGACGGTCTATACTTATTATATTTCCAAATTAAAGGGTGTCTAATGAACGGTGACTTGATCAATGAATAAGACAGTGGCTCGCTAAACTTGAGGTTCCGGGTTAAGTGTTGGCCCAGAAACTCCATCGGGATTTTCCGGCGAACTTCTGCCTGTCAGCTGTGTAGAACAAGAGACAACTGAGATCCCGTATACACGTCAAAGAACCATTGACAATTCGAAATTAAAGTAAGCCGTGACGCCACTGTCAGAGCAAATTTCCTTCGGACCGGACAACGCCTTCTTTTGGCCCAGAAAAGCAATTCAAACTATGACACCATACACACTCACCAAACGTTTATTTAATTCCCCCCCACCCCCAGGAGAAGGTTGTATTCACAATTCTACCATTACAGGCATTTCAATATAGATGCAGTGTTTGCTGTATTTTGTGTGAGCAATTTTAACAATGGTGGAGGATCACGATGAAATCAAGTTCTGATGATCGGGGCGAGACTAAAATATATAAGATGGTGTTATTCTTATGGAACATAGAGATTTTACATTACAGTAATTTACTTTAGCTCGTGGATTACTTCAACTTCCCGCAAAAATTATTAATATTTCTGCCAATCGATCTTTGAATACGAGTCGACAGCTTGATTACCGTTTGAATTTTTGTTTTATTAAACAATGTTTCGGTAATATTATTTTATGAACCATTACCCAATATGGAACATTACCCGGGACAATAATAATATTCTTAAGTTTGATTACTCCATTTCAATTAATTACTGTGTCGTACACATAGCTTTAAAAGACAATGTATGTGGAACGTTAACTCAGACACACCTCTTTGGAATTTACAATCAAATAATTTTGAAATTTTACTGGGTTCATTTTTATGACACATTCAGCGATCTCGTCAAGTTTCGCAAATTTTCGCCTTCACAATATTGTATAATTTAAAACTTGAAGGAGGGTATAAGTTTCATAAGCTTTAAGTTTTAAAAAAAAACGAATGGCCGACGCCATACAGTGTGCTACGAGGGACATTTTCCCCTGCCCGTGGTGCTACATACTTCGCGCAGTGTTGCGTTTGATTCGGGCCATTGCTTCGGGAATATGGTGGTGCTACGGCCTACTCTTTTTCGAATTCCAACTGTCAAGGGCTTGTTTACTTGTACGCCTAATCAATCCTGGGGAACTTTCTCGACCAACACCGAGAGCAAAACAGGACCTCCTGGCAAGCGAGTCAGCGTCTTACTCACTGAGCCACAGCGACTGACCAAATCATGAAATTTATGACTCGAAAGTTCTGAAATGGTTTAAATTATATTTAAAGAATTGCAGATTTGAGAAAATAATGAAGAGCTATAGAGCCCCACAAGAAAAGTTCAACGGACGCAAGTGACAACCAAATTTGGACGGTAAATTCCACCAAAGTAGAAACGAAACAATCCTTATTAGCGTGGCATTATACAGTAAAAACTTGAAAAGGAAAGGAAAAACGGGACACGGTATGTTAATAATAGGACTAATTATACCTATTTAGAAATAACAATATACATTTGATTAAAATTGCAATTGGTTTATTCAATAAGATTTCGCCAACCTACTGAAATAAAAGTTTATAACTGTACTGATTCATATAGGTTTGGAAGCTTGGACAGTTAAGCAGAAGAACTATCTCCGATGCTATGGTGTCTGTACACGTTATATCACCCCGTTCTGCAATAAAAACAAATAAATAATCATTTGATAATCACAAAATAAATTATAAACTGCATAATTGTTTGTTTACTTCTACCGGTACGTGATCGTGCATGCGCAGAAGAGATTGTTGGACCTTTTGCAGATAAATGAATATCCATTCCCATCGGTTACGATTTAACTCTGGCTTGAATGAGGTTCAAGATCTCGCCTACATTGTAACTCGATTAGAAAGGAAAATATTTTAAGTTTTACTTCTATCGAGAATTTAACTCAAGACTGGTTTGTCACCCAAGGCCATGTTTTCTTTGGATTAGAACTGCCAGGGCATATTTAAAGTGTATCGGTGTTCGATATTATTTAACTTTGTGATTTAAATAGTCTGTTAAGTGGTAAAAACCCTACTGGCTAATAATTGTAATATATATAAAAAAATAGGTTGCCAGGCAACGAAACATACGCCCACACAGCAGCCAAATCGTCCGGGCAGTCAACAAGAGTTGTCGCATATTAAGGAATGATCAGAAAATCATTAGAATTTGTTTGGTTTTTATAATCAAACGTGTTTTTAAATCAGATAATAAGTGAGACCTCCAGAGCTAAAAAGGGTGATTTTTCGTACAATCAGGGAACATAATTCAGGAAGTAATGACCCGATGGGCGCAAATATCGAAAGGAACCAAGATCTTTGGGTTATAAACATACATGTCAAGTTTCATCAAAATCGATTCAAAATTGTGACCTCTATAGGGTCCACAACCTTGATATAACATATTTTCACACTATTCGTGTACAAACGGCGGCCATTTTGTCCGGCAATTCTAGTCCGATTTTCACGTAATTCACACTCTCTCTTCATTACCATGTAACGGTGATATAGTCAAACGTTTTTTTAAATCGGATAACAATTTTGACCTCCAGAGGGACCAAAAGCTAACAAAAGCGATTTTTCGGACAATCCGGGGACATAATTCAGGAAGTTATGATCCAATGGGCGCAAATATCGAAAGGAACCAAGATCTTTGGGTTATAAACATACATGTCAAGTTTCATCAAAATCGGTTCAAAATTGTGACCTCTATAAGGTCCACAACCTTTATATAACATATTTTCACACTATTCGCGTACAAACGGGGGCCATTTTGTCCGTCAATTTTGGTCCGATTTTCACAAAATTCAAACTCAACCTTCATAACCATAGAATGGCGATATAATCAAACGTTTTTTTTTAAATCGGATAACAATTTTGACCTCCAGAGGGACCACAAGCTAAAAAGGGCGATTTTTTGGACAATCAGGGGCCATAATTCAGGAAGTTACGATCCGATGGGCACAACTATCGAAAGGAACCAAGATCTTTGGGTTATAAACATACATGTCAAGTTTCATCAAAATTGGTTCAAAATTGTGACCTCTATAAGGTCCACAACCTTGATATAACATATTTTCACACTATTCGCGTACAAACGGCGGCCATTTTGTCCGTCAATTTTGGTCCGATTTTCACGAAATACGAACCCAACCTTCATAACCATGGAACGATGATATAATCAAACGGTTTTTTAAATCCGATAACAATTTTGACCTCCAGAGGGTAAAAAGGGCAATTGTTCGGAAAATCAGGGGCCATAATTCAGAAAGTTACGATCCGATGGGCGCAAATATCGCAAGGAACCAAGATCTTTGGGTTATAAACATACATGTCAAGTTTCATCAAAATTGGTTCAAAATTGTGATCTCTATAAGGTCCACAACCTTGATATAACATATTTTCACACTATTCGCGTACAAACGGCGGCCATTTTGTCCGTCAATTTTGGTCCGATTTTCACGAAATTCGAACACAACCTTCATAACCATGGAGCGGTGATATAATCAAACGGTTTTTTTTAAATCGGATAACAATTTTGACCTCCAGAGGGACCACAAGCTAAAAAGGGCGATTTTTCGGACAATCAGGGGAAATAATTCAGGAAGTTACGATCCGATTGGCGCAAATATCGAAAGGAACCAAGATCTTTGGGTTATAAACATGCATTTCAAGTTTCATCCAAATCGGTTCAAAATTGTGACCTCTACACTGTTCACAAGCTAAAAAACATGATTTTTCGTACAATCAGGGGCCATAACCCACGAAGTTACAGTCCGATACATGCCAATATCGAAAGGAACCGAGACCTTAGGGTGATAAACCTATATTTTAAGTTTCATTGAAATTGGATAAACATTGTGACCTGTAGACTGTTCACAAACAATTGTGGACGAACAGGGGCGACGACAATATACGTCCACATGAAAATGTGGGCGTATAAAAAGGTAAAACAAAAATAAATAAATAACCACTGGTCAATAGCTGCAATACCTTGAGGTACTTGAAAAGGGACACGGTTGCCATTTGTGACGTCAAATGCAGACTCGTAAGGTGGTCCAAAGGCATCGAACAAACAGACTTTGAATTTTCTCGATTCTTCTTCAAATTTGAAATGAACCCTTAATGAACCTCTTGGGTAATTCCACCAGACGCTACCATTTTTACAGGTATTATTTGTGAAGACGTCCTTAATTTCACCAAAATCAGGACTATCTTCCCTACAGAATATAAAATTCATAAATTGTACACAACTAGATTAAAATAGACGTCAGTTCTCTATATACACGTAATAAAAAGGAATCACAAATGGTTTTAAAAAACCATTCTGTACCACAATGTGCATGGAAGGAATTCTTGCCCGAACTCGGCATTGACATCTTATTATATCATTCTATATTAAAGAAATATTTCATGTTTTTAAATACTTTAACCCCCTTCTCTCTCTCACCCCCCCCTCTCTCTCTATGTGCAAATAGAAACTAATAAAAAAACCAATATGTACAGTCTATGAAAGTAACTTACCCATTCGGTGACAAAGTGCATGGACCCCAGAACGAACACGTGACTAACGACGATAGTAACAGTAGGATTGCGCTAGTTCTAACTAAACCGTTCATAGTGCCGTCTATAAGCAAATAAATATGACAAGACCTCGTTTGTGTATACAAATGTTTATCTAGCAAATGTTATCTTTAAAGAGGCTAAACGAGAGACAGTGTTTTCTGCTAGTTCATCTGGCCAAGAACAGTGAATACGCATTGACATTTGGATTATATATCACAGCAGCTGTGTCTTGAAAAAAAAAATATTTCCACACTGAGCAGCTTATCCGAAGAAACAACTTGTCTGTTCACCGCATTTAATAATTTAATAAGGCAGGTGCCTTGAAAAAATAAAAAGTATACTGTATTCAGAAACTTAGATGGAGCGGATACCTCTGAAACAGAAGCGCAGTAATATCGATATGGTTCGTCCTATCATGATCCCAATTGCATCACACCAAACCAACAACATGCAGTTTATATTACCATCGAAGTTTTAAATGTCTTGTTAAAAGCAGAATTTCGACTTTAAATGAACCTCTAAGAATCAATGAGAAATAGGTTACTGACATCAATATTACAATTTTGAAAACGCAAACGTTCCAGTTTATAGAAAGCATGCATTAATGAAGAACTGACCAAGAAAAGTTAATACGCAAAGAAAATAGAAACCATGGAAACATGAATTTAAAAAGTTATAGGCTCTTTCTCATCAATTGATTAGTAGGCCAATTAAACTGGAAATACACGTCGCAATACTACGGAATACATGTACAAGTATTGTTTATAAACGAGTGACGTTAGAAATATGCCCTCCTAATCCTAAACCTTTCTTACCTGTTAAATCAGAGGGAGAACAAATTGGGGTTTAACGCCCACTCGACGCATTGGGAGGAAACCGGAGGACCCGAAGAAATCCCACGATCCTTATCACGTTCATTTTTTCACGTGCATGCATGACGCCACAAAAGAACATCCAACACCTTGTTAAAACTGGTAGCCTAAACATTCTGAAAATCAATATTTCAGAAACAGTATTTGATGGCTGGGTGCGCCCCCACCCCCTTTTCTTTAGCAAATTCACAATGTTTGATTTAGTTACATGTATTCTTGGATGATTAGTCAATGGTCTGAATAAATAATAGGTTAAAGGTACAATATTTAATATCAGTAATAACAGACGTTTTGAATTTAAAATAATCACCAGTTCAAATTAATGTTCTAGATAAAGTCGAGTACATAATCATTGTAGTCTTGGACTATTGATCAATGTTAAATTAATTAATACGTAAAATTTTACCTTTTGTATTATGCAAATAGGAGAATATTTACGAGTAGGATAAATTATTGGTAATTAAATGAGAGAGAGAGAGAGAGAGAGAGAGAGAAATGGTGTTTAACGTCCACTCAACACAAACTAGGTCATTTCTGGACTAACATATGGTTTAATTTTATTTCAATAATTCGCTTGCGCGTAGGGGTCTTTAGCAGTGGGAGGAAACCGGAGTGCCCGGAGGAAACCCACGAGGTTGAGAAGGCGCCCCTATCTCCATGCCACATACGCTCACGCCAGGGCTCGAAACCACAACCGCAAGCCAGAGGTGACCGGCCAGCTAGAGGTCGAAGCGCGGCACTCTAGACCACTAGGCCATCCCAACCCCCGTAATTAAATGAACCTACTAGCTCCTACTTTAAACCGTATAATACCAACACAGTTTTGTTGTTGCCAGATGTACTCAGATATATACTCATATTTCACGGTGACTGAAACGTACCTGAAATGAGAAGGTCACGCGATTTTAAGTAAACGTGGAACAGAACGTGTTATTGTAAACAGGCGATAATAATATAGGCCACAAACAAATAGATTAATGATTAGATCAAATATGACAATTTACCACGAAACCCAATTTCGTTAATCAGGTTACATTTCTTTACTTAATTTGGTCAGTGAGTGAGTGTGAGAGAGAGAGAGAGAGAGAGAGAGGTGGTTTAATGTCCACGCAACACGCACTAGGTCATTTCGGGACTAAAATATGGTTGATTTTTATTTCAAGAATTAGCTTGCGCGAAGGGGTCTTTAGTAGTGGGAGAAAGCCGAGATACCCAGAGGAAACCCACGAGGTTGGATAGACGACCCTACTCCTTGCCACGCACAACCGAGGATTTGAAACCACAGTAGTTGACTAAATGGCAGGTCGTATGATACAGCGCGCACACTAACCATTCGGCCATCGATATAGCTATATAGGATTGATGACTCCCTTAGACCTTAATGTGCACGTCCTACAAGGGTGATATCGCAGACAAGTGTGAAGGTTTTATGTGTGTTTATGTTTGTTCATTTTATTTTTATTGGGGGCGGGGTTGGGAATGAATAAAAAAGAAAATGAACGCCAGGCCCTTTCTTTTTTTTCTCAAATTCTCTTATCTAGTGACAGTCAATTCTAATTGTTATGAATTGTCAGATATCCTCTTGCAGTCTCACTTAACAATTTTTCGTCTTTTCGTATATCTGTCATCGCTAGTAACTTATTAATGTATAACCCGTGTTTTCCATTTTCCAATGTAATAATGACCGACACCAACATTGTCCTTTAACGCCTCCATACTTTCGCTTCGTGCGAATTAAGAATATGCGGCGAAAGCAAGAAGGGCAAATTATTTTAGGATCCCATATTTCACGACAAATAAAAACATCAGTATTGATTGAAGTGAACCAATGCAGAATTCTAATTCTCTTTTCGTATTTCAAACATGGAAAATATTAAGTAAGAGGTTTAGCTCCTTTAAATGGCCATATTCCTACTTTAAACCGTGTAGTACCAACAAAAATTTGTTGTTACCAGATGCACTTACATTTCATGGGACTAAAACCTATGTTAAATGAAAAGGTCAAGTAAAAAGAATAGAAGGTGTTACATTACACATTTATTTTGATAACGAAATATGCCACGTGACAATGATTTGATAAACCTGGCACACACTTCGTGACAACGTTAGCGACGAGGTTGGCGAAAAATATCGCGGCGTTATTGCTTTTGCCCGTGATGATTAGGCGGCCACGTAATTGCCTCAATAGCAATTCACAAACTGAAATGGGGCGACTCTTGTATGTATAGAAATGGGACTTAAAGCGTTACCTTGGTGGAAGTAGACGTTAAACTACAGAAATGACGTCGGACAAGCCCATAAATATTCCAGGGTATCATAAATGTAATTAGCCCTCTCATTACCAAACAGACTAGAATCAATAAGGCAAGGAGAGCGATCGGCTGCTATCCCCGTTTTCTCGCTTACAGGTGCGGGAAAGCAAGTCATTCTAAAAACCAACTACGAATCCTAAGCCTATTATAAGTTTTGAGTATATTGCTATACAGTATGGACAACAGGCTCGCCCCATCTGCAATAAAGTAAATAAAAATACAAAACATCTCGCTATCATTTACGAGCGGTTTTTCACCTATGACGTCATGCACTGATTAATCAATCGGCGTTGACGTTTCTAGTGGTTACCAACAGTTCCGTGCATGACCGTATCAGTCCGTAATGGTCCTTTTCATTGACTAATCCCTCACTTCAACCAAAAAGCCGGTAATATAACAACTCTTCCAGTCCCCAGACCAAGTAAAACGAAATTTTGAACTGTGAAAAACGAAACGAAACGAAACAGGACCTGAGTTTTAATCAGATTGTGTGTCTATTGAATTACAAACAATATTACCAACAGTTTCATCTTTAATAAAATTTACATTTTATCCCCCCCCCCACACACATTCTACTCAATATTGAAATACCAGTCGATATTTGTGTAAGGTCATGTAAGTTAAGTAAGTTGGGGATTTTATAAGCAGAATAATTTCCGATGCAACTGTATCTGTGCAGGATTCAGTTCCTCTTTCTGCAAATAAATTTTTAAAATCTAATTAAATTTTGCCGTTTACTACCACAATCACTAGAATCCAATGGAATTATAATTTAATTACAAATCTATTTTTCTTTTAATTTCAATCGTTATTACATTATCTTGTAATTACTCCGCTCAAAAGTGACGCATGATAATGCTTCGAGTTGACATAATATGTCAGTGAAGTACAAAATCAAAAAAGATAGGCTGGCACTGCCAGGCAGGATACGCCCACATTTTCGAGTGATGGACAGAGAACAAGCAATACCGAAAGTGATTTTTCCTACATCTTTAAGTCCTGTATTTCATACTGTATTGGGAGCAGCCATTTAGTTGGTCAGTTCCAGTCTGATATTAATGAAATTCGAAACCGACAATGATTATGGTGTGACGGTACACAACCTAGAAATGTGACTTTTCATCAAAATCGGATAAGAATTGTGACCTGTAGAGAGTCCACAACCATGATATACCATATTTTTACACTATTCGCGTACAAATGGCGACCATTTCGTCCGGCAATTTTGGTACGATTTTCACGAAATTAGAACTCAACCTTCCTCATCAAAATCGAATTAAAATTGTGACCTATACAGGATCCACAACCATGATATATCATTTTTTTAATAGTATTCGCGTACAAACGGCGGCCATTTTGTCCGTCAATTTTGGTCTGATTTTCCCGAAATTCAAACTCAACCTTCCTTACAGTGTAACGGTGATATAATCAAACGTTTTTTTAAATTGGATAATAATTGTGACCTCCAGAGGGACCACAAGCTAAAGAAAGGGGGATTTTGCCTATAACCAGGGGCCATAATTCAGGAAGTTACGATCCGATATGCGCAAATATCAAAAAGAACCAAGATCTTTGGGTTATAACCATGAATTTCAAGTTTCATCAAAATCGAATTAAAATTGTGACCGTTACAGGGTCCACAACCTTGATATACCATTTTTAACAGTATTCGCGTACAAATGGCGGCCATTTTGTATGGCAATTTTGGTCTGATTTTCCCGAAATTCAAACTCAACCTTCCTTACGGTGTAACGGTAATATAATCAAAGGATTTTTTAAATCGGATAATAATTGTGACCTCCAAGCTAAAAAAAGGCGATTTTGCGTATAATCAGGGGCCATAATTCAGGAAGTTACGATCCAATATGCGCAAATATCGAAAGGAAGCAAGATCTTTGGGTTATAACCATGAATTTCAAGTTTCATCAAAATCGAATCAAAATTGTGACCTCCACAGGGTCCACAACCTTGATATATCATTTTTTAACAGTATTCGCGTACAAACGGCGGCCATTTTGTATGGCAATTTTCGTCCGATTTTCCCGAAATTCGAACTCAACCTTCCTTAGGGTGTAACGGTGATATATTCAAACGGTTTTTTAAATCGAATAATAATTGTGACCTCCAAGCTAAAAAAAAGGCGATTTTGCGTATAATCAGGGGCCATAATTCAGGAAGTTACGATCCGATATGCGCAAATATCGAAAGGAAGCAAGATCTTTGGGTTATAACCATGAATTTCAAGTTTCATCAAAATTGAATCAAAATTGTGACCTCCACAGGGTCCACAACCTTGATATACCATCTTTTAACAGTATTCGCGTACAAACGGCGGCCATTTTGTATGGCAATTTTCGTCCGATTTTCCCGAAATTCGAACTCAACCTTCCTTAGGGTGTAGCGGTGATATAATCAAACGGTTTTTTAAATCGAATAATAATTGTGACCTCCCGAGGGACCACAAGCTAAAAAGGGTGATTTTTCGGACAATCAGGGGCCATAATTCAGGAAATTACATTCCGATAGCCGCAAATATCGAAAGGAACCAAGATCTTTGGGTTACAAACATGCATGTCAAGTTTCATCAAAATCGGTTCAAAATTGTGACCTCTATAGGGTCCACAAGCTAAAAACGTGATTTTTCGTACAATCAGGGGCCATAATCCATGAAGTTTTGATCCGATACATGCCAATATCGAAAGGAACCGAGATCTTGTGGGGATAAACCTATATTTCAAGTTTCGTCAAAATCGGATAAGAATTGTGACCTGTAGAGAGTCCACAAACAAATTGTGGACGGACGGACGTCCGGACGGACAGGGGCGACGACATAATACGTCCACATGAAAATGTGGGCGTATAATAAAGCCGATACCGCATTTAAATAAATATTAATTGTTAGTTATTTTTCAGGGAACCTTGGCACAGCCTTTCGGAATAAGTTTTACATTGATCAACAATTTGCCATGATTATGTGTTGCAGGATCCACACGCTCTTTAACGTGTTGCAAACGTGATATAATTAATGACGAAATTTGGTATAATTATATACTTATTTGCTATTTACCTTGTGGAACTGGAACAGGTCGATGACCACCATTTGTGACATCAAATATAGACCTGAAAGAAGCCCCGATATCTACACCCAAACACACTTTGAATTGTTTCGTTGCATCTGAAGATCTAAAGTGGAGACGTAAAGAACCTCGGGGATAGTTCCACCATAGACTACCATTGGTACAGGTATTGTTTGAAAACACATCCAGTACTGTGCCATCTTCAGCAGACCTATAATTAAAAAAAACAAACTTCAGTACTCAATCACAATTTAAAAAATTGAAAAATGAAAATGCAATAAAACGGGGTTTAACGTTCCAATGTTCTACCCCAACGGCACTAATTTAAACAGGCATATGCCAAACAGTGTGCTACAAGGCCTACCTTTATATTGAATTCCAACTGCCAAGGGAACTTTTAAGCACACATCAATGTGTACACGTGAATTCGGTTTTCGTCCCACCCGAACGACTATAAGTTCCATTGCCAGGTCCTCTGCCCTGCACCACTGGAAAGGGGGAAGCAAGCCATAAAATCTCGATAACTTCCTTGGCCATCACAGAGATCGAACACTTGGCCTCCAGGTTATCGAGCCAGCGCCTTAATCACTGAGCTTCTATGGACCACTTAGAAAATAACTATTAAAGTTAGATAATTGGACTCGTCATTACTATTCTAATCTATATTTCTGTGGGACCCAGTATTATATTGGACCCAGTCAGGGAGACCTCAAACACCATTAAATAGTATTTTATTTATTAAATCTGGTAAAACAAATTTACCCAAACATAAACGTGACACTCGTCGTTTGTTTGCTGAATGAAACGATAATTCCAAATCATCATACCTTTAAAAATACTGAACGGAATGAAATCATGTGTGTTAGATTGAAACAGATAATGTACTTACCCTCTTGGCAAAATAGTGCATGGGTCATAATATGCAGACTGGCTGGTGACTTTTCCTAGGAGACACAAAAATACAGAACACAGAAAGACAGCACGACCAATTGTTTTTCCTTTCCCCATTTTGTCATGAAACCTTTTTGCGCCTTTTCTTTCTTAAAATTTATGTTCGAATTAAGAATATTCTGATCCTAACGATCCAACCAGTTGACAATGACAGGGATAGGAATTGAGTGATAAGAAACCTAGTATAGTGTCGGCGCTAGGTCATGTTTTATCTTAAACAGAGTCTCAAAAATTAAAGTCCGAGTATTTATGAAATTTATGGACCAACATATAGTGGCTTGGTGTATTTACCTTGTCTCAAAATCTCAGTTCAAAATATTGAGTCGTTTGGACGTGAATGTCAACACTGCTTATCCGGACACGTAACCCTTTTAAGATTTCGGATCAATTTTTTTCATTGGGTGACCTGATAATCGATTAATGTTTCTTGAGAGGTCTATACAGTGAATGACCCATGCCCTGTACTTGATAACAAAAGGTAAATTTCACCTACATATTATTTTTATAGAAAAAAAGTATGGTTTTATCCAGATACTGTATAATAAAACGTTCTCCATTTCCAGATGAAGCGTATCACAAATATCGGGTTAGTAGGTGGGCCTTAAGGTTATGGATTTTAAAGGATTTTAACACAAAATTAAGCAGTTTTATTCCCCAAAAAGTTATCGGGATTGTCACTTTAAAACTTGCGTCAACTGGTTGGAGAAGGACTCGATATTTAGCAGAATAGAACGACTACAGGAGCAGCAGCAAAGACGTTAATGGACTCATAAACTATGTGGTCATAACCTACTATAACGGATACACGACAAAGCTGCTGCCAGTGATGTTTGGCTAAAAGCATCAGCTACAAAAATTGATTCCGGTGCTATATCTACGTCGCGTAAAAATGAATAGGTGCACATCTGCCGAGTAAATGATTTTATGTTGTGCTTATTTAATATAATGTTTTGTTTCATCTGCAAATCTGAAGTGAACTTACAACTTCTTGGAAATAATTCCATCAGAGACTACCATTGGTACAGTTATTATTTGCAAACACAATGACATCCAGTACTGTATCCTTCCCAACAGATGTATATAACACAAAAATTGTTTACACTCAATTTAAATGCTAATATCGGACAATTTCAACTTTTGGGGGATCAAATCCGAGCTTAAGTGAGAGAAATGGGGTAGAACGTCCACTGGACACAAACTAGATAATTTGGGTACAAACATAATGTTTATTTGATATATAATTTTTCATTCTCAAAATAAGACCATGTAATCGAAAAATGTTAACATGTATCCTCGAATGAAAGAATATGGCACGTATCCATCACTTTTCAATAACAAACCGGGGCGGGGGGGGGGGTAAGTGCGCTTTAGATAATACGGTCTATCCAAATTCGTGGGTTTTCTACTGGAATCCGGGTTTTACCCTATTTATACACACAACCGAAAGATTTAGGTCGTAGCACCGCTACCAGGACAAACCTTCCCCCATGGCACACTACAATCAGGTATGCCCTATCTTCGTTATCCCACTAACGAAATATGACGTTATGAGTCTAGATTGTAAGTTATGCGATACTTTCAATTATAAAAAACATTCATATAATCCAAATTTCATTTTATTCAACTTAAAATAACCAGCTTGTGGACATGTAATAATATGTTTCATGGAAAAACGAGTCTGTAGCGTTGAAAGGTCATGATCATTATTGTCCTGGAGCTTGTGTTAAATCCAAGAACAATCTCTGGTGATATCATTTCTGTATACAAGTTTCACTTTGATCTATGAATAGAAATAATGTATATATGGATTTATTTCTCTATCAGAACAATTTCGGGGGTCCGCTGTTTTACCACGATGTTGGCCTACTGGTTTCCAGCTAAATTGTCAGTGTTGCATGCCGGAGAGTTTGGCAATAAAAACACACTGCGCGCGGAGTATCCCAATCTTCATAAGCCCCGTTAGTACGTTTTAAAGGGCAAATCCCGAAAACTTTTTGGGGAATAAAACTGCTTAATTTTGTGTTAAAATCTCTTAAAACTCATTACCTAAGGCCGACCAACTAACCCGACATTTGTGATATGCTTGTAAAAAACTTAAACCTGACAGTCTTCATCTGGAAATGGAGACTGTTGTATTATACAGTATCTTGATGAAACCAGACTTTTTTCTATGAAAATAATATGTAGGTGGAATTTACCTTTTGTTATCAAGTGCAGTATATGAGTCATTCACTGTATAAACCTCTCAAGAAACGGAATCGATTATCAGGTCACCCAATGAAAAAATTGACCCTAAATCTTAAAAGGGTTACGTGTCCGGATAAGCAGTGTCCGCGTTAACGTCAAAACGACTCAATATTTTGAGCTGAAATTTTGAGACAATGCAAATACACCATGCCTCTATATTTTGGTCCATAAATTTCATAAATGCTCTGACTTTAATTTTTGAGACTCTGTTCTTATCGGGATTGTCCCTTTAACACAGTTAGGTCGTTATTAATCCTTGTTTAATTTCATACCATATGAATATTTCACCCGCGGAATACTTCCTATTATACTCCAACCATTGACTTGCATCTATTGATTTATAGGATGGGTTTCAAATTCCATTAACTCTTATAAAGTTTAAAATTTATTTACAGGCTACAAGACCGGTGTTTTCATTCAGTCTTGTTAGAACTTACTTACATATCTCTTTTACAAATGATGATATTGGGTATCGAATATTTAAGATTTTAAGGAACGTCTCTATTTTTCAAAATTACCCCCTCAATTAAGAACATCTGGTGTGAACAGAGATCGTGTGTACTGGATAAAATGGGAGACTACTCTAGACACTTTAGATGGTCTCAGACTAGTAATTATTTGCCCATTGACTTCAATGTTAAATGGCTGTAACATCACAGGCTGTAGCTTTTTTCTCAACATTCCGTTGCTTCCAATCTTTATAGGCACAATGGGGACCACATTTGGCAATCTCGTCATCATAAATTTGTAGGGGGTTGACCGTTTAGATTTTTTGCTACGGAGATTTAAAGTTGACTGGGGTGAAAATCTCACTTCCGACACAATGATTGCTCTTCAGAAAGACACTTTACATCCCCTATCCCCACGCTGTAATATCATGATAATCATCCCAAACTGCTATGAAATTGAAAATTTGATGCCTTGTCTCAAATTCTTGACCCAAAAAGTCAACCCATAATTGCAGGAAGAGGGGAGAAAAAAAAATAAGGGAAAAATTGTATCATGAAATAAGGGGAAATAATTACTAGTCTTGGACACCCCCCACCCCCGGATCCGCTCCTTAGTGGACCTAGGAGAATCGTGTTCCTCGTACAAAATTATGGATCATCTCGCTCCTGGCATAGATGACCTATAATTAGACACCTGTACCACATCTAACATTCCCTGTTCAGAAGTTGCTAGAATTGCTATGCATCGTTTGAATCTTGTAATGTGTACGCACCATATGCATAAACATGCCGTTGTAAAAGACCGTCGCCGATCGTTTAGCCAACTTAACATAGTGATGTGATCGCAAAGGTGGGGTACATGAACAAGTTTAAGAAGCCTAGTTAGCCACCAGTCTGAGAATCCAACAAGCCCAGTGCATTACACTTGATGAGTTTTCAAGTTGGATATACATATACGTACATGTATGATAATTTACATGATCGTGACTGTCAGAACGATTAAGCTGTATTTATTTATAGTCCGTGTGAACGCTACACTAAGCTGGTTTAAAAAGGCCTGCGTTTTTTGAATGAGATAGTATACAGTCATCTGAACGGCATATTATATTATGTTGTACCAAAATAAACCAAACTGCACACACATATTTTCAACAATGTTTTATTTTTCAAAATAAACATTATTAGTTAGCATTATTTATCTAAAATACATGCATTGAAGGACTAGAAGACTACAGAGTTAATATCATTGTCTATCTATTCTGTATTGTAACGAAGCTCTGTATAAAAACTGTTCTGGTGCCTGTATTTCTATAATCGCATTAGTGTTTGGTCGTTGACACGTACACAGTTCTTTACCTACAATATAAACGTTATTCTGAGTTGCATATTATCATTTTGAATGATTCGAATAGATTGCTTATAAACTAGTTCAGTTTTACTGAAATGGAATGGAATGGGGTTTAACATCACGTGTTTCTGCACAAGCCCGGTTAACGAAACCAGTCACTAACCATTCAATATGCTAAGTGTCATTCATTTTTTAAATGTGCACAACCTTGGATTTTCGTCGCATCCGAGCGAATACTGACAGTTTTGAAAGCCAACATCCTTCTTCCTAGCCTACTGACGATGGGAAACCAAGCTAGAAAATATTAATAAACTTTCTTGGCCAAAACTTGAATAGGGTCGAGGACGTTTTGTTGGCGAGCCACCAGATAGATGGAACTGGATTCAATTGTAACTATATGTATATATTTCGACTAAATTAATGATAATGCATTACATTTGTGAGAATGGGTTAATTATTGTATCATATATACTCTAGACAAATATAGGATTATTACCCATGAGTTTTGGTAGATATGGCAATCTGTACTAGAAAGAACACTTTCTTTCTACATTATGAAGCCATAGTAGCTCTGTAAGTAAGACGCTTGTTCAATAATTAGTGTTGTTTTCCCTTGTCGGTGATGCCGATCGGACGGTCAGGCAAGCTAAATCGTCTAGTCAATCGGATGGGACAAAATAATGAGTTATTGTGTACATTGGCGTGCCCTTAAAACAACCCTTAACAGTTGGAATACAATTTTTGTCATGTTAAAAATCCTGCCATGGCACGCTATGTGGTACATGACCGCCCAGCCCAAATATATTTCATTGATTCAGTCTTTCTAGGGAACGACCATATTAGATTAATTCAAAATCATAATTACCATTCGCGCGTTTCGGAAACGGTGGAGATATTTCACACACCCATATATTTGTTGCGATCATAAGAGATTCTGTGTGGCTTTACACCAAGTGAAATTGGATGCTAGTCTGTATGCTACAGCTTAGTTTTTTTTTCTCAATAGTGAGAGTAGCCTTGACATAGATGGTCCATATGAATAACACTGTGTAGTGAGTGAATCAAGAGCAAAATGCAGAACATATGTGTAACTAGCTTGCATGTTACTGTGCCTCGGGGTCTATTCTCGAATCACCCGTGCGAATGTTTATATTTTATATTTCTAAGTTAGGTTTCTTGTAAAAGGAACTGATTATAAGGAATACAGTTACTGGTGGGGTGGGGTGGGGAGAAAAGAGGTAGTGCAAACAAAAATGTTTAACCAACAAAAGCAAATATTTTTCGATGATATATCTGGACATTTAATATGTAAATCTTTAACACATGCTTATCGTGTATAATTTTAATTATATCGGAGCCGCAACGGACCGGTAAGCAAAATACCAATTCTCTAATCAGGAGGTCTCAGGTTCGCTCAAGAGATTATCCTTTGGCCTGGTCAGGGTGTACCGTCTGGCAAGGAACAGCGTGCACGCACAGTGAGTATTTGAAATAAGAGTAGGTCGTAGCATCCCTGTTCTGGCAAAATGTCCCTATTATAACCATGGACCTTATAATCGGATTGGGGGGGGGGGGGGGGCTAGTGGTCTAGAGTGCCGCGCTTCGACCTTTAGCTGACCGGTCACCTCTGGCTTGCGGCTGTGGTTTCGATCCCTGGTGTTAGCGTATGTGGCATGGAGATAGGGGCGCCTTCTCAACCTCGTGGGTTTCCTCCGGACACTCCGGTTTCCTCCCACTGCTAAAGACCCCTACGCGCAAGCGAATTATTGAAATATTATTAAACCACATGTTAGTCTCAAAATGACCTAGTTTGTGTTGAGTGGACGTTAAACCCTATTTCTCTCTCCCTCTCTCTATAATCCGATTGCTGCAAAAAACCCATACCATTTCATTTCATTACATTTCAGTAATTGCATGTATCATCTTACAGACCGTGGATGTGTAGAGACGAGCGAGGCATTATTTGCTTATTTTCACAGCATGTATTCTTTAATTACATCACTATATAAACAGGTTTTACCTTCTAACGTTAGATCTTTAGGCGTGAAGCCGATGCTGATATCTCTTATATTTCCAAAAGATCTTGTTATTTTCTTTAAGCAAACTCGAAATCTGGCAGAACTTCTATTGTTAAGAAATGTTAATATGAGTTTGCCTTTAGGGTAACTCCAGTGAATATGACCGGCATTGCATCCATGTTTCGAGGTATCTTCCTCGACACCATTAGTAGTCCCTGATATTCTAAATGACAAAATGAATAATATTAATTACCTGATGCTATACAAAAAGAAATATACCTGAGTTATCCCATCGATTATAGTTTATTGGGCCCAATTCGTCTACCCTAACCCCTTTTCTTCTATTCTCATGTCCTACAAATTGGTCTTCAAGTGGATTTCTGCAGACGATTTCTGGCACTGGCATTTTGGTATTAACAGCAATATGAATTGGCATTAACTTCCGGAAATCGGTATCCAAGTTAACGTAAATACTTGGCTTTTCTTTTTTGCTTTTCCTAATATGATTCAATTTTATTACCATTTTATGGCGTTAAGTGATTGCATTGGAAATACACAGGGTGCTATGTTCTGCCCATGCTAACGCTTAGTATACGAAACATTTAAAATCATGGATTTAGATGTTCAGTTATAAAAATTCATTGAAAATCAATATACTTGTTCGCCTCAAGACCTTAAACTCTATTTATCAATCTGAAGTCAATTGGATGATAAGTTTGGCCTCTAGCGCGTTAACAAAAGTTTTTCAGTGTGATCAAGGGAGATAACTCTGACAGTAATTAAGGTGACCTTAAACACCGTATATAAATTTAAAATAAATCGGATATTACCTTTGGCATCTAGAGCGTCCAGAATATTTTTCGAGAGGATCAAGGGCTATAACTCCGGCATTAATTATCGAAAATCGCTGACAATCAAGAGGCTCCTTCGTCTCATGACGTTAAACCCTGTATATAAATTTAAGGCCAATCGGATATTAACTTTGGTCTATATAGCGATCACAGGATTTTTTGAAGTGATCAAGGGCCACAACTCTGGCAGTAATTATCGGAAATCGCTGAAAATCAATAGGCTTCTTCGTCTCATGAACATTACACTGTGTATAAATTTAAAGTCAATCGGATATTAACTTTGGCCACAAGATTTTTTGATGTGATCAAGGGTCATAACTCTAGCAGTTATTATTGTAAATCGTTGAAAATCAATAGGCGTCTTCATCTCATGTCCTTAAACACTGTGTATAAATTTCAAAGTCGATCGGATATTAATTTTAGCCCGTAGAGCGTCACAAGCAATTGTGGACGCCGGACGGACGGACGGACGGACCGACCGACGGATGGACGGACGGACTGACGGACGGGGGCGACGACAATATACTACCACATTTCAATGTGGGAATATAAAATCCCATTGTTTGAGAAAACAAAGCTAAAGCGCAATAGCTCTACAGCCCCATTACCGTAGTACATTGCCAAGCTGGTAACATCCACTTCCCACATGACAAATCACGGAGCTATCACAGGTTATATAAGACTAATCCCACACAAAGTGCAGAAAGTTTATAAAACACATTAAATGCCCTGACCGAATTTCTATTAACAATAACGGCCTTGAGGATGCTAAAATGTTTTTACAATTTTTTTTAATTCAAAGCACATGTTTCATTAGCCATGTTTAATCTTGTAAACGAAATCTAACTCCATATTTGCAACTGTAATGCATTAGATGAGTCAAAGGATAACTTTTAACATCCAATTTTCGGATCCTATAATCACCGACATAAACGGACAATATCACCCAAAGTATTCTAAAAGGTAATATGTTGGATATAAACATGTTCTGCACATCATACCCCCAAAAAAAATAATTTCATAAAATATTGGACAAAATTATACACTATTTTCGATTCTTGTCGTTAATTTCTGATATTGTTACATTTACTGAAATATACTTACCCGTTGCCATAGATATTGCAATGCCAACGTGTGCGTCTGCTCTCAATACCCAGAAAAACTGTCACAAACAATATAACCATCAACAGATTCATAATGCTGTATGCGTATATAGATAATGCTTCTTCGCTTATGTATCGACAAAATAATGTTTACAGGGGTCCTAAAGCAAATTGTTATTTAAAGGGGGGATCTTATGACGTCAGATCAGATACAATCAGATCATAAAGAATGTTGACTCGACCGTTTTCTTTGTTAAGTTCGGAAAGGTGGTCACATGAATAGCGTGGTGACACACTATTGTGAAAGAAGGGGATGGAACCTTTGCCCAAACCTCGGATATGCTATTCCGTTTCAGTTGATTACGGTTTCCGAACATTATTAAACTGTCTTTAGTATTGCTGTGATTCTAAAGAGGATTAATCCAAAGCCCTATAACCGTAGTTAGTCATAATGTAGATAATATATGTAAGGTAAAGATCATATCTTGATCAGTGGAGGTTGAAATGGTAATGTCATTAGTTTATTCGGTAAGATTTGCGCACAGGCTAGCTTGGGGCATGCGTAGGCGAGGGCGTTAATAATATTTTTTAAGATTTAAATATGTTTCTAGTATATTTCATTAGAAAGTAAATGGAGAGAGAGAAATGGAGTTTTACGTCCACTCAATACAGTATGCTACGGCCTACTCTTACCTGTCAAGGAATCTTTTACGTGCTCTCGAATTTGTATGCAGGATCTCGTTTTTTGTCCCACCCAAACGACTAGACAGTCGCCGGGAAAACTGAATGAACTTTCTCGGTCAATGTAAGGGATCGAACACCTGACCTCCAGGCTAGCGTGTCAGCGTCGTACCTTCTTGGTCACTGTGACCGACGGAACTAGAGAAAATAAAGATCTAAGCCAGTTTGGCCAATACGCGTGTCCACTTCGGCATATTACAGTTTTACCCATCTATCCAATAGTTCGGGAATGGCCTTGTTTTTGTTGTAGTTAAGATTATTCTATAATGTTGGTCACATCCACTCTTCTCTATTTTCCAACTGTCACGAGTTTGTTTACGTGCGTGACAATATGTACTCGTTGGAAACACTATGGGCACTTTCGTTAGCAATCCAAGAAACCAACACATTTAGCATTGAAACTAACACGGCATAAAGTAAAAAAAATATTTAAGAAAATTCGTCTATAGTAGATCTAATGGACACGTTCACGATTAATGGTAATATTTGGTAAACACGAAACGAAACGAGGTTGAGAGTCTACGAAAGACGGAATGCATAAATAATACGGAGCGTATCATGGTGGCTATGTAGGTAAGACACTGGTTCGCTAGCCTGTAGGTTCCGGACTCGCTTCTTGTTTTGACCGAGAAAGTTCATCTGGATTTTCCGGCATGGGTTCTTCTTGCAATGATGTATGACGGAGGAGCTGGCAAGGACTGATGTCTAGTCGTTCAGATGGCGTGCGCGTAAAAGATTCCTTGGCAGTTGGAATTCGATGTTGGGATTCCCTCATAGCCCACGGTGGCGTATGCCCGTATTTTTCAGCACAGTAGGACGTTAAACCTCATTTCATTTAATTTCAATTGTGAGTAATACAGGGCTAAAGCCTAGCTCACAGCCAACCGTACATGTCGTAGGGTTTGGTAGCGAACAGACAAGCGGCAAGAAGCTGGGTGAGAAATGTGTTTAGACAGGACCCAAAATGTCTACAACCAATTTGTAATCTTTTACTGTGCCGATCACACGTAAGATTCCACCGTAGACTGCCCGTAGTAGCAGGTATGGCGGGTTGTGAGCAAGTATTTATCGTCTTACTTCTCTGCTACAACCGATTTAATGATGACGGCTAATAAAGACTGTTATACTTGGGGGATCGAGGAAAATTGTATTCGGATATAGGTGCTAAGGCCTAAATATCTTTATTTCAGTTTCTGGCAGAAGATCTTTGATATGCTGCCATGTGTATACAATGGAAATTCGTTTGTCATCTCATCCAACTGACAGTTGGAAACTTGGCTTACAGATAATATATAATATAACGGTATACGAATCTAAAACTCTAAACACTTTAAATTTCCTTTATCGTTTTCCCCCGGGCACTCCGGTTTCCTCCCACTGCTAAAGACCCCTGCGCAAATATGTTAGTCCCGAAATGACCTAGTATGTGTCGAGTGGACGTTAAATCCCATTTCTCTGAATCTCCCCTTTATCGTTTAGTTATTCTATCTAATACTTACCCCACACTGCCTAAAAGTAATTACTTTATATTATGGCATGATAAGTGTAATGGCTTTACTACTTACAGCAACTAATTTCCAGCATTTACAGGATCGCTCAAAAAATCAAAAAAGAAAATCTCATTAAAAAATAACTTACCGCATATTTCTTCATGGTTGGATATATGTTATTTTAAATACGTTACATATTTTTCATTTTTGTGAATTTAAATTGATATATTTTCTTGCAAGGAGTGCTTTATATGCTGAGATATTCCACGTTTTGTTACAGTGCATGTTTTGTGTTTTAAACGCCTACAAGATTCTAGTTCTCATTAACGGGGTGGCATTTGTGGGACCGACAAGAAATCGTGTATAATCGTTTGGATGGGACGATAAACTGGGGTTCCTGTAAAATAACGAACAGTTGGAAACACCGCTATTCAGGCAAAAGTCTCACAGCTAACCCACTGCCAACTGACCCCCAACCCATACATGGCACACGTATCCATCGAAATGAAACAACATTCGTTCTTTGTTAAACACCTGAAATTGATATAAGGCCTCGCAGTAAAATAAGTACTACGGACCAGCAATAATTTCAGTACTATCCTCATACATTTTGTTTTGAAATATAATAGCTTTGAAAATACAATGTATATATTTAAGCTCAATCTTAAACATGAAACGCAAGAGGAACGTTGCCGCGAATATTCGGATGCTCATGTCCTCCATATTGACCAATCGCAACATCACGGGAAAATGGAGTTAGGGATCATATTTAGCTTCCATCTTTTTATTATCACGTGCTATAATTCCTATAACTCAAAGCCCGATTTGTTTTATTCCAAATGCAGCTGTTATATCCGGCAATATACCGTTAAGTTACGGGATGGTTAATTTTGAAACGCCAAACGTTTTTTTTTTCTTTAACATCTGATTCCGGTTTCAGGTAAAAAAACATGATTCTCGTTAAGACTGCAAGAGTATAGAGCAAAGTAAGTTCCATACCCGTGCTAAATAGGGTGTGGTGGTGGAATGGTTTAAACGTGTGCACTTTAGATCATAAGAACTTTCATTGAGTCAAGTAGTGTGGGGTCATATGTTAGTACCACAATGACTTTGTTTGTATTAAGTGAATTTTATTTCATTGACACAAATCAGGATCATTTAGAGACTAACATCTATGGTTCAACTTTATATCAATAATTCATTTGCGCTTAGGGGTCTTTAGCTGTTGGAAGAAACTTGGGGACACGGGGAAAACCCGCGTGGCGACCCCACCCCTTGTTACATACAGGCTTGGATTAGAAACCAAGCCACTTGATACAATGACAGAACGTATGACCTAAAGCACACGCGCGTTAGACCACTAGACCATCACCCATAACCCCACAATGCGAAACAAAGACTTTCTCTCAGACCGTGGCGTTTCTGCACGGATTCTTTACATACATGTGGTTTCGTATTTTTGTCGCATACGAAGGACTACACCAAAGTGATTTAGCTGGGTCTTAACTAATTCTGGACTGTTTGTCTCAGTCCAGGTCTGGATTCCCTCCCCGTGATATTAATCTGTATTTATCGCAACATTAAGTTCATGCCCTCGAAGTCCAATCAGATAACTCTCTTTATTTATGCTGAATAATATATTTTATTATCCTCATAATAAACGCCACCAGCAACATACCTTACTACATTTCAGCAATTACGTCAATAATTCATAGCTAAATATTAAAAACCAATTCAAACATACTTGCCAATCAAAACGTACCTCCCTGGCCGTGTAAAATGTCGATAAAATATTTTCAAAACAAAATGGAACAGGGTACACATAGATTATATATAGTTCACTACCCACTAGTTCACACGGGTATCAAAGCCCAGTTATTTATACGAGGCATGCTATGTGCTTGAATACGACTACAAAGACCTATCAATGTCGTTATAACATATCCCCACGAAACATATGGTTTCAATATCGACATAAAATGATCCTTGGGCATTAGACAAGATAAGCGGTAGGTTAGGGTACAAATTGATATGGCGCTATCACAAAATCTTAGGATATATTTCTTTGACGGTACTCTAAAAAATTAGATTATGTTAAAAATTCCAAATGATAAATTTGTCCATAATGATGAGTTAATTGACGAGAACACCCCTGTTGCTGTCTTTAAACCTATTCCCTGAAACTGTAATCGTAGAAAAACAAACTTTTTGAGTTAGCTTTCACACCTACAGATATTGACTTTGTCTACACTAACCACAACACGACTTGTTATTTGACTCAATAAATACAACAACTTGCGGTTATCCTCAGATGTTTTCAAAGATTTGGACATGTCTGTTCTTAGTTTCGTATTTTGCTTTCTAAGTTCAATCAGTTCCAGTTCCATTTGGTCTATCATTCTCTTCATGTCCTTAATTGAACCAAAACACGATTCCTCGAACCATTCCATTGGAATAACAGATGGTTGTGCTGTAGTGGATGCCAATAGGTACATCAACAGAAAAATGTGTAAACCAAGCATGGTGTTAAATCTAGATGATATCATTAATGGAAAACAAATTTTTATAAAGTTTTAGAAAAACGTTAGCTTTTATCTACTGGAACTCCTTAGAAAATCCGAGTTGTTTTTGCTTTATTATCAGTTTATGTTTTTTCTAATGTAAATAAAACTTTCCAGCTCACCTACCACACGCGGAATAGACGAATAAAATTAGGTCTTCCCTGGTATAATTTATAGTCTATTAATCTAAAGTGTGTAGAACTTTATATCATTCTGATAATGGTACTACCAGTGGTTGATGCTTAAACCTATTACATTCACGCGTATTAAATCAAATCTTTCAAATATTCAAGCAGTGACAGTAGAATACCAAGAAAGCGATTTTGGTGCACATGAACTATCTTGTCTTCTGTGGTCAAATTCAGTGTAGAATGTGTAGAATTAGACCATATATCACTTCTTATCTGACATAAACCATTAGACATTCAATGGTATAATTTATAATAAATTGTGTAGAATGTTACTATATAGCACTCTGATAATAGCGGTTTCCGTTAGGAACTCTGAAATCATTACAACCAGGATTAAAGCAACTTAAAGCCAGATCATACAGCCAGCTATTTAATCAATCCTTTGCGTACATAAAAGGTCCCCTTAGCGCGCATAAAAGGTCACAACTGCATAATTCATTCGATCCTTATTAAACTAAATATGAGTGAATTCGTCGCACACGTATCCGTACTAAAACTATACAGGTTGCATCAATGATTTACAATTTGAATCCTTATAATGTTGTCGATATTTCCATAAAAGGTAAATTATCCCTTAAAGTTTAGGTGATCAAATATCTTTTTACTGAAGAAGTATACATGTATTTTCCTTTTGCACACTTTTCTTTAAAGTCCAATTACACTATAGGTGACAGCTTGCGCGACAATTACCGTCTCCGATCCAACGAAACTCTGGGGTGTATCCACCCGTCTACAATTAACTGGTTTGCAGATAAGCACTGATACCTGATATAAACCGATAAGTTGAATTTTAGATCGTATTCTCTAAAACTGTTTGTACACACAACTCGTTGTTTCTTAATGTGGGTAGCTATGCTAACACACGTATAACTCGAAAAACATTATGTACAGTTGAAGTGAATCTTATCAATGGCTGATTATACCAACGGCAACAGATGGGAAGTGTTGAAAAAAACAGTTCCGTCTACCCCCAAACAACTGTTGAACACATTCGAAACTTGAACGTTTAAAAAAACAAAACGTGATCCTAGAAATAATATCCATGAATAATGAGAAAATGGACCACTCTTTAAAACTGTTGCCTAAAACCGATGATAGATGAGGATGTCGACCAATGCTCAAAAACGTGAGAAACTATGCATTCACTTTTGTCCTAAACACAGTATTAGTACTCCAATGATAATGTATTGTACCAATCCACCGCAAAGCACCTTTTCTTAGTAAACACAGATTGAATTTAAAAACAATATAAAAAGAGGACCGAGAGGAGCACCGCCCCTTTTGCAAATGTTTAACACATTCTGAAGTGGAAAGAGTATAAAATAAAAAGTCCACCGTCGTTCTTTAAATAATTATTAACACACAATAATAATAGGAGGCTAAATAAAATTGATGATGTTTGAATTTGCCGAGATTCCTTTGTCGTAGATGTAGCAATGGGCAAAAGAAAGCTAGCATTGATAATAAAAACACACAACACAGCTTGGCATATATCCGATATCAATCGTAGCCAATGAAAATAAAAAGCATGTATGAACCTTGCCAGCTACACATCTGTCCCACCGCAAGCAGGTACGAGCACATCCGAAATTTGAAACTCCTGCTGATAAACTTTGACCTACAAAAATTAACTTGTACCGTATAACAGGACTGTTTACCATATGTCTAAATTTGATGACACTGAGTAAAAAATACAATTTTCTGACATGAATATCAGTAATGAATCAAAATAGCGCGAGACCTGGCTCATAATCTGCAGAAGACGAGGAAGATTTATCCATTCACCAAACCGATTAGACACCGTCGACAAATTGAATGAACAGAAACGTAAAATGGATGTTATGCGCTGACAGATAGAGAGCTAAACGTCATATTAGATCAATTTTCAAACACTAAATCTGGCTCCTCCTTTCGAAATGTATCTGGCATGCATGTACGTAAATGAAAAATTATCTTAAGGCAAGTGAAACTGGATATTGGAAAGTACGCACTTTTAGATAAAGAGCCAAATGTAAACAAATCTGATATCATTAATGGCATCGGATGTAAAGAGTTAAAGGAATATATATACACCCTAATTAAAGTTAGGTATATCTAGAGCGTTAAAGAAACCGGTGTATACTTTCATCTAATGTTATTGGTCACAATATTAGTAGCTGTGTTGCAAGGGTGGAGTTTGAATTCCTTTTTTGTGACACAAAAATTAAAGTGAAATGGATTTAATGTACAACGTTTCTGCAACAATCAGGCCAACCAAGACTAGTCTACCATACAAACCCTGTACCGAAACTACGCCACTGCATTCACCCACAGACATTATGATTATCTCAAAACCCCAAATTTGATCAGAAAAAACACGCAAAAGGAGTTCTTTAAAACATGCATTATAAAGGGAGCAGACAGACAACAACATTGTTACCGAGAAATGTGAAGTACATATTACTTACTTCGGACACAAAACCTCAGAATAATTTATAGGTTATAAGGAATTCCAATTATTTGTGATTTATCGACCATTGTTTTATGTGGAATGGTTTCATGTAACTTGTTACGGGTTATCAAGATACTGGGTTCTTGTAAAATTACTACGACAGCCCGGCATCTACATGATGAAGCTGCTAACCTTAGAGCGAGGCGCCGTGTTGGAAATGTTATTGGCAATTTAAGATTTTTTTTAAAACAATATTTTTATTCAGGCTGTCTGAATCGGATTAGAGATGTTTGTTGGTTTTATTCTGGTGATATTTTAATTTTTTAATTGTGCTTTAAAATAATTTCCATTTGATATAATTATTTACTAATTCCTTTCAAAAAATAAAATAGATTAGAAATAATTTTCATTTTGACAGAATGATTATACAAAATTACCAACAGATCCAATATTCGTTATGGCAAAAGATTTTCGCCAAAGGTTCAACTACTGACAGACGTCTAGTGCAAGCTTGGTCTCACACATTGACCTGGGCAAATACGGGGTTACGCAAGGTGGACAGGGTTACGTGATCTTGCCCATTCTTTAAACATCCTCTGACACTTTAGTATTTTCCTCAGATCTCTTATTTCTATAGAAAAAAAAAAAAAATATTTATGAAATTATAACTTTTATTTTGTTTCATATTTATTTGGATTCATATAGCCCAGCGTGTGACAATTTATTAATTTTACATGTGGCATAACTTAATTAAAACTCATGAGTCATAAGAAAGATTTTATGAGTTTTTGTCAATCCATACATGCTGAACAAAATATTTAACATATGTTGTCTCGGATATTACATGTTTTTGAAGGTGTTGGCCAAGAAAGTTACCCGGGACTTTCTTGTTTGGTTTCCCAGTAACCATGATGCGGGACGGATGACCTGACTAAGATCAAGTTTGAATGCACGTTAGAGAAAGCTTGACAGCTGGAATTCGAAATAAAACATCACATGGCGCAGTGTAAAGGTAATTTTCTGAAAATTTCAGTCAAATTGATCCACTATGAGCCGAGAACGAAACGGGTGAAATTTCCCTCTAGCATCAGTCATCATTACTAAAATCATTAATATAAACATCATAGTCTCGATTATCCACTTCTTAAATTTAATTATCAATGGCTGTCAAGCGGCATATAGGAATCTGATCCAGTCAACATCGAAGGCTAGCCTTGACATCTAGACATTATGGTCTGGATAAGTTAATTAATGTCTAATTGATGATTTAGATAACATTTAAGGCCTAAATAAAGACCTGTAATAGGCAGATTTAGCTCTTGCATAATGCACGTTTACGCCTAGCTCGCGGACCGGCTTCGAGGGGAATTTTAGTAAACCCGTGCGTGAGACTTACGCGTGTGCGGAACCGTAGAATATCGCAGACTGGCTATGGAGACTTTCACTTGATTTTTTGCCGCTGTAAGTCAAACTACCAAACTCTACAGCCCGTGCATGCCAAAATACGTACGACGGCTTGTGAGCTAAGCTTTGCACTTTACTTGATTGTCTATACCGAATAATAATAATTGTAATTTAGCAGTTATGGTTTCCGTTTTTCGGTTCAATATTTATTTCTATATTTACTTTCACATGTGTCAATTAAATATGTTTTAATACTGACGCAAGAAAAATATTAGATATATAAATACTAAGAATAAAATATGCTCGTCCCATTTCAATTAGTTCAAATACAACCAAATAAAATTCTGCCATTGGTTCTTGTACTCGAAATGTGCGTTTTTGCCGTTCCTCAAAGACGAAAGGCACTGTTTCTGTAAGCCTCTATTACTCTGTGTATTATTATGATGTATAAAGTTATTCTCTGTATTCGATAAATTCGGTATAAGTGAGACGTCACAAGGACTCTTTAAGGCATTACGTATACAAATTGGCTCGTTTCCATGCACCAACACGGTTTAAGATCAAAGGCCTACAAAAAATGTAATAAATCCACAGCGTAGAGTTTTATTTTGTACAAGCAAGATATGAAAACTAAACCAGCCGTGAACCCTGACCTTTTTACTATAAATATAGCAGACAGCTTTATCGTTTAGCAGGCGTGTTTACCAGTGGTTCGGGGTGTAATTCGGCCTGGCCAAGGACTAGCTCGATCAATAAATTCTACATTCACGAATAGAGAAATGACCACATCTGCGTCCAGTCAGAGATAAAAGGACGGACAACGAGAGATAATAGTCAACCATGGTATTTTAAACTACAATTTTGCTGGCCTATTTTAACGTGTAGGGTGAGTAATACATGGGACGTTCGTTGTTGTTGTTTTGACATATATTTTACATACACTAGTTTAATTCTATAAATAGCACAATACAGGGTTATGAAATTACAGTTACGACGTTATGAATGTGGATGGGGATAGGTCAAGGAAACGATACGAGATGAACAGTCCATTTGCTGATTACACCATTTTGCCTCGACCGTTGCTATAGGACTTCGAATTTTGACTAATGGTTTGGATTGTTCGTACTTGGTTTTATTTTATCATTCTAAGCAAAATAATACAGGCGATATTTGACCAATGAATCTGGGATTGAAATATTGCTATGTTTAGCTTCTACGATGACTTATGGAACACGAAGAAAGTCGAGAGAATTTTGCCTGGACAGCGGCATTTTCGTCACTCTACTCGTGTTCGAATCCGTCTAGGATAAACCCCAATTAATAATGTCAGAAATAACTACCATGCGTATTTTACTGATATCGGTAGGGCATACTTGTAGTGTATTAATACGGTTTATATATTTTATCCACCCCCTCCCACGCTAGTTATGTATGCGCTAACATAAGATAAATATATCGTATCAAGGTAAGTATATATTTACATCCAGGAGCGGATCCAGGATTTTCAGAAAGAGGGGGTGTGCTGCACCCACTTGGGAGTGCGAAAAGGTGATTTTGATTTTTTAGTGAAAAAAAGGGCACAAGGAGTAATTTCATACTAGTACTGTAAATTACGATTTCCAACCTAAACTATTTTTGTTCTCCTTTCTCGCGAGAATATATGAAGCTAAAAATTGTTCGCCACCTCAAAAAATAGAGGGGGCGTGCGCCGGGTGCGCCCCCATCTGGATCCGCGCCTGACATCGTGTTTGTTTACTGGTTGGTGAATTAAACGGCTAGTTTTCATATTAGGACGAACCACACTTTGTAATGGATACAATGTCGTCTTGTTGAAATTAGGCGTGCACTTTCGTTTCCTTTTCGAATTTATAATCCTCTGGGGGTCCTACGTAGGCTATAGTGTTAAACCTCATTCATTTATTTGTTACTTATAATCTAGTAAATTTTCACAAACTGGTTCTCTTGATACTAAGTAATTTCGGGGCGGAGGGGGGGGGGGGCTGATAAGGAACAGTATTTAGTCGAGGTCATATGTTGGCGTGCAGGTAAAAGAGTCCTTTACAGCAGCAATCCGCTGCAACGGAAAAAGCCAATGTCCTGGCAAAATGCCTCAACCCCAATAGCAAACTGCGTGCCTTAAGACCTTCTTAATTAACCTGGGGCGGTATTTATAAAAATTCTAAGAGTTGGTTCCAACTCTTAACTGTTAAAAATTACTCCTAACTTTGTAGATTTTCCTAAGACCTATTTATAAAACATTTTACTTTAAGAATTACTCCTAACTATGACACATATTTAGGAGTCCTCCTGTAGCACTCCTAACTTGTTAAAAGTACTCTTATCTTGGTTATAATGGCCGTCCGTGTACGCCGCCTAAGAGAGTTTAAAACTACAAGAGATTTCTTATTGGAGTACAACAATGACGAGTTGATAAGGAGATATCGAATGGACATGGGTGGGATTCTTTTTGTGACAGATTTAGTTCGGCATCTACTTACGAGTCCTCCTAAACGAAATTTCTCAATCGACGCTGAGATGAAGATCGCCATTACGCTTCGTTTCCTGGTAAAATGCAACTGTGTAGTGGTGACGATTTCGGCGTCAGTCAACTTACAGTGAGTAGAGTGATTGCAGAAACGTTAGATGTACTGTCTGATCCGCATATTGTTCAGAGATTCGTATCGATGCCCATATCTCAACAGGAAACTCAACGACACAAGAGACAGTTCCACGCACTTGTGGGATTCCCCGGTGTCGTTGGTGTGATAGATGGGACACATGTCCGTATCCTAGCGCCTTCACAAGATGAAGCTGAGTTTGTTAATCGGAAAAACTATCACCTCATCAACACTGAGTTATAAATAACTTCAGGGAATCCCTGGATTTCCCATGGTTACATCGCTAAGAGTTTGGTTAGGACCCAAATCTTACATTTAGTTAAAAGTAACTCTAAGACCCTTTATAAATATTTCTAAAGAGTAACTTTTAACTAAATGTTGTTTTAAGAAGTCTTAGAGTAAAAGTTATGAAAACTCTAAGAATTTTTATAAATACGGCCCCTGGTTTGTGCAGAAAGTAGGACTCCTCGCCCATCAACTCCTATACCCGGACAAAGTGACCTATTGTTTAAATCATATAATTTCAACTATGTGTCTTTACCAAAGATTAAAATTATTGCGTATATGATTCAATTTTTGATGTAGACTGTGAAAAAGTAATACAATGCGCACGCTGTTGGGTGTTTATTATCTGATAACGACTCCATTGTAATAAATCCTCTATTTGTACATGCTATATACGTTATTACTTGATTTATATCATTTAGGAAGAGATTATGGAAACCAATAAACCAGAACTGTTATTACCATCTGTGTACAGAATGGATCTAACTGAAGACGAACTGGCCGATTCGCCGATAATCAGAATGGGACAATTACACGGGCAGTCGATAGCGTATGTGACAAAGGCTTTACGGCACGTGGCCGACGAACTTCACGACCGGTATGTACGGTCGACTTACAAGGAATTATTTCATGTACTGGTGAATTCAGTACTAAAAGGAGCGAGCTAAGAGAACCTCCTCTCCAGGAACGCTGTTCTCGTATTTTCGAATTCTGACCAAATTAAAACATCAGATACTTTGATATGTGACTCTAGTTATAACAAAGCCATTATGTAATCAAAGGCACACACCAAATAACATTCACTGAACAAATTAAAGCGGGGCTATTTTCATGTTATCGTGAATCAGCATAATTTATACATATATTTCGTTAAAATCAATATGGCGTATTCCTCTGCAACCCAAATTTTCTTATCGGTCTATATTTGATCATGTGAATAAAATGGCTGATAATGCACTATCGTAAATAGAACGTTAATACTTTATGAACTATATCTGGTGTTCCAAAATAGAGTATGCAGATACCTAGCTGGCAGGTACCGTGTATATAGTTTATTTTCAATTCCACTGTGTCTTATCGGTTTTGTTTGTGTGCAGTCCGGTATTTCTACACCTAATTTCATAGGTTATTGGTATTCTGGTGTATTCACAAGAAATTATTTAAGATAAATATGACGTAATATTTGAATTATATATAATATAAAACGTCACGCAGCGGGAGCAATTTTCATTTATAAGCTTTAAAATTACCGTTGGCAAGAAGCCAACAAAAAATCAAAACGAGATTATAAATAGTTATTACATTATATTTATCTAAATTAGGCTGTGCTGAATACGTAATATATTTTTAATGTTATATGATATGTGCACCATCACCAGTAACCTAGAACCACAGTTTCCTTTTTTTATAAACCCGAATAACGAAACAACACATTAGTATACGATTGGTCTCCCAATAAAGGGTGGTGGTGGGGGTGGGGGTGGTGGCGGGATGGCCTAGTGGTCTAGAGAGTCGCGCTTCGACCTTTAGCTGGCCTGTCACCTCTGGCTTGCGGCTGTGGTTTCGAGCCCTGGTGTGAGCGTATGTGACATGGAGATAGGGGCGGCTTCTCAACCTCGTGGTTTTCCTCCGGTTTCCTCCAAGAGTCTAGAGTGTCGCGCTTCGACCTTTAGCTGGCCGGTCACCTCTGTCTTGCGGCTGTGGTTTCGAGCCCTGGTGTGAGCGTATGTGACATGGAGATAGGGGCGGCTGATCAACCTCGTGGGTTTCCTCCGAGCACTCCGGTTTCCTCCCACTGCTAAAGACCCGTACGCGCAAGCGAATTATTAAAATAGAATGAAACCATATGTTGGTCCCAGAATGACCTAGTTTGTGTCGAGTGGACATTAAACTCCATTTCTCTCTCTCTCGCTATGTCGATGTGAATAATTTAATAATATTTTTCAGAATAATGTCACAGAAGCATGAGGTTTTCATGGATGATAATAGTTCTCCATTTATGTCACTATTTCTGAATTAGTGACATGCCCAACCCTTGCACCCTTTCTCGGAATGGGTAACATCATTTTGGCCCACCCTGGTATTTAGTTTGAACCTCCATCTGGGTTATACTCTTTGTTGTGATGCAGTATTGAATTATTTAAGGTTATTTCCAAAATAAGTTCTTATTTGAACTTTGTTGTTATTTCAAACAGACTGTAATATTTAAAACCGGCTGTCATATTTAAAACATGATGTTGTATTTTAAAACCGTTTTTATGGGTAAACCGGAACAGGTTGTCCTATTTCAAACAGTTTGTTATTTTCCAAACAAGTTGTTAGTTTCAAACAGGTTGTTATACTCGAAAAAGGTTGTTATTTTTAATACCACGATGTCTATTCAAAATTGTTGGTTATATTTAAAACGGATTGGTATAATTAGACTGTCGGTCATATTTAAGATTAGTGGTCATATATTCTTAATTGTCACTTAAATTCTGGGAATTCGCCACGCCATGATTTTATATTTATGGTGGGTGTCCGTGTATTGCAGGATATGCTTGCTCATCTATGAACACCAGTGTCGACTACATATGTCATTAATGTCCCATTTAAGAAATCCACTGAATATTTATTCGATTTTGTCTTTCGTTATATTATTATCTGTATATATATATATATTAAATATGTCGTTATATCCAGGTGTGATATTTAGAAGAAACTATTTATTCTAAACTAATATGAGCAACTTTTTATGTGAAAGCCGGTTAGTGACATGTAAATGTTTATAATAATTTAAAACAAGCTTCCAGCTTAAACTACTGTCAATCTGAAGATATTTACATTATATTTCCGGTGCCTTTTCGTAAATTAATAATATACTTTAAGTAGTTAAACAGTTTTCATTTATTTATGATGTAGGAAATTAAATTGTATAGCATATTGTATTTAACAGCTTGAAATAAACAAGTTAATATTTAATTCGGTCTTATTGAGAGAGAGAGAGAGAGAGAGAGAGGGGTGTGTGTTAACGTCCACTCGACACAAACTCGGTTCAATTTCATTTCAATAATTCGCTTGCGCGTTGGGGTCTTTAGCTTTAGCATTGCTGGAAACCAGAGGATTCGGAGAAACATATGAGGTTGGACGGGCTATGCTGCTCCTTGTCACGTAGAGGCGGGCCATCGATACTGCGCCACTTGACTCAATGTCAGACCTTGTGATCTAATGCGCACACGTTAACCATTTGGTCATCAAGCACTATATTCATCTTGTAGTTCATTGTGTTGGTTACGACGCTCTTCAACAAAGTCCAAACCGACATGAAACGTGGCATGACTATTCCTTGTACAATTGAGCATCCATTGGTGGATAGTATTCTCGTACTTGTTATATCTAAAACTCGGCGTGTCTGAACTAGATTTAGAGTCCTGTGCCAAAATGTCATAGGGTGACTTTATATACTATCATTTCTTTTAGTAATTGCTTATCGGGTCAAACACGGAGCAATACATCAATGTGTCGAATGATAGGTGTCACATTTCTTACCATTATCATATCTGCAAGACTTCTGCAAGTTTATGCTGATCAGTATACCCTATTATTACCATCTGGATTGGAAAAATGTATCTGTGAATACCTGCAGGGGATTCGTATTTAAACATGATTTATGCAAGTTAGTTCAAATATAGATTATGAAAAACAAATGTATTGCAAATTTCATTCAAATTACTTCTGAGCGAAGTCATGTCTGCTGGATAAATATAGATCTAGATTATTTTTTCGCTAAAGTCCCATCAAAGCAAACTTGATCTAAAATGAAAGGTTGGGGGTCGTACCCTATCTTTTATTTAAGACCAAGTTTACGTTGATGGAACTTTTTTCCAGGAAGTAATCTAAATCCGGCAAACTATTATGTCTAATTGAAGATGTAGCGTAGATTGTTTATTCTCGTAGCAACAGTACTTTACAATCGAGTGTAACTTTTGATTATAAATTATATCGTTCAATTTTTCAATCCATGTAAATCTCCTCATCCATTTGAGTATGGGTTTGTCATGTCAATAAATGTATAAATAATTGTTTATATAAATAACACCCTTAGAACAGAAATAGGAAGATTTAGATCTTGCATAATGCATCTTTATTAATTAGTTAGCTAGAATGCAGTTCCTACTCGCAACGCCTGTGGTGGTTGTGTTTTTTTCCACATGCCAATGTTCGCCTGATTCAGCTCGGTCAATCGGTTTCGTATCAGATCAGATAATATATCAGATATACAGAGGATCTGTTTATAATTAACAGACACTAATAAATCTAATTAATGAGAATATTAAGTCGGTGTCAAAGGATCAAGTTTCCCTCTTTAAATTCCTTTATAATTAGTATTTTCCCGTCTCAATTGGAATCCAGTGGTGTTCCCAGAATCGGGGAGATAGAAATACTAGACCAATTCGTAATTTATTAACACCTCCTCCCTCCGTCCCGCCAAATGAGAATCAATCAACTACAGAATGCCACACGCTGCTATAAATATATTTAATAATCTTATTATTCTTATAACACAGATATAACTAGCACTAATATGATTCGAAGCACTTTGAAAACCAGTAATATCCAATACGAATATGAAAAAAATATCTAAGTGAAAAACTACTCTCAGCTTATTATGTATATTAAATTGATGAGGAAAGACACACAATATTATGCGACATGTGATTTCCACTACAATATCAAAAGACCGTTATTATACTATTCCATTAATGTCGCTCTTAAAGTGATCGTAACGAATTTCTAGTAATAAGCTGAGATTATCCTAGTTTCTTATGAATTGCAAAACCTGTTGACCCGCAACAAAATGAATGTAAGTATGTTAATAGCGTAATAAATTACATAGGCAAAATATAAATATTTTAAACACTTGGTAAAAATTTAAAAACAGGTAAAAGCCCACTAAAATACATGATATGAATTATTAATAATCTTACAATAATATTATTCACGACCAAGGCTGTAAAACGCGTATCGAAATTTTTGCGACTCCCAATAATTTGAATTTCACGCATTCATTTCTTACTCATCTTAATTTACATTATAATATACAAATGTATCACGTGGGATTTCTATTGAAGATCATTGTTAGCACCATGTTAGTTCTAAAACCGGCGTGTGTCCAGCACAATAACATACCAACATTCCCTACGTTGGATTTCAAATCAACTACTTTGTTTGCGAAATGTTTTTTTGCTCATTTTCAACGCTTTATTAATCTGGTTAATTGTGGCTACCAATGGGGTTTACTTGGGATAGTATAACGGCATATCAGCGTAAGTATTGCTTGATCGCCACGTGCTGTGGGGATGTAAATAACGTGGTGCTGAAACATTAACAAAAGGTCTAGGTATTGTCAGTTTATCACTGCTTGCTGTTGAGGACACATCTGATATTGAAGATCTGCGACGTGCTGGAGGTCTGTGAAAAAAGAATAAGATCATGGATTAGGACCAATTATTATAGTTATCAACTATTTGTAGACTTCTCTGTCTGTTGTAAAATTGTGTATCCCAAAACTTCTATGTTCAACCTCATACAGGCTTTAAGCAGGCCAAATAGTCAGGAATAAAAGATAAAGTCGAAGGGAGACAATTTAGTGGTCCGAATCCTGTACTGTGGCATGTAAGAGTTATATATAGTTTTATATATAAGTTGTTCCTTTTCTCCTTCGTGAAAGGTGCACTTTTATATCTGTTGTGATTTTGATGGTCTATTGTCATTTAAGAGGTCAAGTAATCCCCTGCAAACCACGACATTCTAAATAAGAGTCTCTAAATAGATCCCAAAATGCTTCATATAACGAATTGCATGTTTGCCAACATCTGGCATTTTCTGCTGACAATATCTATAACCCACTCTAACATCTTTGGATGGGCTTAATTTTAATTCGATTGAATCACCGGTGATATTTGATTTTTTCTTCTTATTTTAAAATGTTAAAAACTCTATTCGTGTACATTGTAGCGTGGATAAAGCGGGGGATTTTTTTTTTATATTTTCCACCAAATGCAAATTGATGATGCACCGATTCTTTGAAAATTCAGAGCCTGTTCCTGCCATTTGCAAGGAAAAAATAATAATATGTATAGTTTTAGTCGTCCAGATAGATATATTTTGGGCAAAAGTCTAATATTCTTACCCATAATGTCTACAGCATAAACAAATAAAGACCAATAAAATTAAGAGAAACATCAAAGCTGACAAGGTTCCCACAATAATCAAGGTGTCTGAAAAATATAAATACATGTCTTATTATTAGGATCCGCACAGAGTAACCTCCATTCGTTGGATTGGACGAAACTCCAAGGTCCAATATACACACTGCGCTTAAAAGAATCCTTGACGTGTGGAATTAAATTGCTGTCATAGCACACTGTATTACGTATGTAGGACGTACAATCTCACTCAAAACATTCATTTATAATACTGGGACTTTCTCGGAATTTTCCGACTTGATTTCCGCTCGTGTAGAACGATGTCTAGTCGTTCGAATTGAACGAAAAACCACACCTCGATAGGAAGTCACATCGAGGTTACATATTCAACTGGTTAGCGCACATAAAAGATCCCTTGGTAGTTGGAATTTGAGAAAAGAGTGGTATATCCTATGTTTTAAATCGTCCATAGAAACTTCATTTTGAAAAATGTTTAGGACAGACTACTATTGTACTTGTCAAACTAACCTGGTGGTTCGGATATGGATCGTGTTGGAATGACAACGGTCCTCGTAGTTGGCTTGGATGCAATACTAATGCTTCCAGTTACTAGTGATGTTGCTGGATTCACATCTAAAAAGAAACAAATTTAGTAGTATCTGATACCCTCTTTCATTTGGAAGTCACCGAAACAATAACACGTTAGCAGCGAATTAAATCCAACTGGATTGCCAGAAACAAGATTAGTTTGAAGTTTGCAGTTGTTATGTGCTGTTACATACCTGTAGTTGATTTGGTACTGTCCACAACAGTGGCTGATGAAGCTGTGCTTTCTGGGCTAACTTCTAGCGTAGATGTCGCCGAAATTTCTTCCACAATAACCGATGATACATCACCCGATACAGAATCTGATACCGAAGTCTGAAATACAAGCATCATGCTTTAAAATTCCAGTATTAAAGATTAAGAAGGTCATTCCCGGTAGTTAAAAGTGTAAAGGTGGTTTGGAAAAAAGTATATCTGGTTATATCATTTACATAAATAGTCATTATTTCTGTCCATATTTACTAAAATGATTTAGGATATAAATAATTAACACTATAAAATATTGAAGTGCAGTATTATAAAGTATCATTACTAGTTCACCATGACACCCAGCACCAACATTTACACGTACAATATGACGTGCCCAATCATAGTCAACAGCAAAACATTAGGACTTAAATACACAAACTAATACCAAAAAACGTGTTAGGAATTATTACGACACACCCTTAAACAAATCAATAAGATAAATTCATCCAGTTATTTTATTAATTTCCAATCTCACTATATAGATTAGTAATACATGAAAAGCCTCTTAACACGTTACATACGTATAAAGTCATCACACCTACCTTTAATTCATTATCTTGATTGGAATTGGCAAGTATATAATCAACAGTATGGAATGAATTAAATGAAAATGATGATTTTGACATTAGTTCTGACTTAATGTTATTACCAATGCCATTTTCTAACAACCTGATACCACTTTCTGTTTCAATGACACTCCTTGAAACATACAAACCATATAAGCTATGGATATCTTTGGAATATTTTATTACTTTTCCATAAATATCAGTTTTCAAAACTAGAACTGGAGACCCGAATATATCTGTATTATCGTTTCCAATTAAATGTTCAGATATAGCAATAGAAGGTTCCAGGACAGGGGGTCCGTGAACGTTAGTTGAAATTAAACTATGGGGTACAGATGCGTCACTAAAACTAAGATCGGGAAATCCATGTATATCTATAAGTTCTGTTATTTTTGAATCAGAAACATCAGTTTTCTTATTGGTATTTGAGTAACCAAATATATCTGTAAAATAATTCGCAATAAGAGGTACAATACTGTTAGTTGGAGGTACGGCTATGGTCGGGCCCTTAATAACAGCGGTAACTGAATCAAGAATTAGAGAACCATAGATGTCTGTGGAATCTTTCGTTTTCCATTTAGATTTTACTATAAGAGATCCAAATCTATTTATAGATGGCGTAACAATATCAGATCCACGAACGTCAATGGGCGCAATACTCGAAATAACTGATACAGCACTGTCTGAGAGCATCCGAGAACCATAGTTAACTTCTGAATCTATTATTTCTTGTCGAAAATAATCAGATTGGGAAATTACAATTGGAAAATCGAATATCTCTGGTTTAAGATTTGCAATCGTAGATCCATAAATATCGGTGGACGATTCTAAGACAGTTTTGGAGAATACTACTGGAGAATATAAGCCATCCGTTTGAGTGTTTACTATTGGAGAACCTAATATATTTGCAGGAGGCAGGGGAAAACTGGGTCCACGAACGTTATTGGACATAGCAATTACTGACACAAAACTATCTGTTAAAATTGGCGAATCAAGGATACCTGTCGGTTCTATTATCATAGCAGATCCGTTATCTGTTTTACTTTTTACGATATGAGATCTAAGGATATCTGCACCTGGCTCAACATCAACAGATCCAAGAACGTCGGTGGATACAGACAAACGATTTACTGATCCATGGGTATCTGTTGCATCTTTATTAGCGGATGGATAATTATTAGTCTTGAAAATTATGTATGGGGAACCGAATAAATCTGTTGGATGATTTGCAATGAGAGATCCAAAGACATTCGTTGAAGGCTGTATTACAGCGGATCCATGGAAATCGGTGGATACCGAACTATGCATTAATAATTGATGACTGTGTGTCAAAATTTGAGAACCTGGGATATCTTTGGAATCTAGTATTTCTGACCCATAAATATCAATCTGAGATATAACTACTGGGGAACTGAATATATTTGTTCTGACAATAAGAGACCCGTTAACAGATGGCTCAACAATGGCAGATCCATGACCGTCTGCCGATACACTATCCGACAGAATTGGAGTATTCGATTCATAATTATCAGTATTTGAAATTGAATAACCAAATATATCTGTTTTATGATTTAGAATCAAAGATTCAACAATACCTGTTGGTGTTTCCAAGGTAGATTTATTTACTATTGAAGATCCAAGTTGATCTGTCAAAATTTTCGAACCATAAACATCAGTTAAATTCATAATTTCTGTTCCATAAATGTCAGTTTTAGAAGTCACTACTTTAGAACTAAGCGTATCTGTTTTTGTTTTCAGTACAAGGGCTCCAGTAATAAGAGTAGCTGGTTCAACAATATCGGAACCATGGACATCAGTGGATAAAGACATGCGAGTTACTTGTCCAAGACTTTCTGTTACAAATTGGGAACCATAGATGTCTGTTGAATCTGACCCATAAATATCTGTTTTGGGAATTATAATTGAGGAACCAAATATATCTGTTTTATGATTTGCTGTGAAAGATCCATATTTATCCATGGAAGGCTGTACTACAGTGGATCCATGGAAATCAGTAGTAATCGAACTATGCATTAATGATTGAATATTATCTATAAAAATTTGAGAACCTGAGATATTGTTGAAATTGAGTATTTCTGATCCATTAAAGTCTGTCTGAGTGATTACTACAATATCAGACCCATCAACGTCCGTGGATATCGACGCCGGAAGTAATGGTAGAACACTTTTTGATAGAATTAGAGAGTCATAGATGTCTGCGGAATCTATTAAATTTGAAAATATAAATCGAGAACCGAATATATCTATATCTGTTTTATGACTTCCAACCAAAGATCCAAAGATATCGATGGAAGGCTCTATAATAGCGGATCTATGATTGGTTTTAGCAGAATGATAATTTCCAGTCTGGGATGTAGATATGATTGACGAATCAAATATATCTGCGTTATCGCTAACAATCAAAGATTCAGAAATATCAAGGGAACGCTGTGTGATAGGAGATCCTTGAACATCAGTAGATTTACGCATACTAATTACTGATCCAAGACTATCTGTCAAAATATTGTAACCAAAGATATCGGTTGTATATATTAATTCTGATCCGTAAATATCAGTTTGGGAAGTTCCTACTGGGGAACCGAATATATCCGTTTTTGTTTTCAAAATATTTTCTGTAAATGGCTGAAAAGTAGCAGATCCATGAATGTTTGTGGATACCGACCTTGGAATTAATGACACAATACTATCTGACTTAATTAGAGAGCCATATATGTCTGTGTAATCGGATTCATAATTACCCGTATTTAGAATTACAACTACTGGAGAACCAAATATATCTGTTCTATGATCTACAATCAAAGATCCAAAGACATCTGTGGAAGGCTCTGTGATAGGGGACCCATGGACATCAGTAAATACCGACATACGAATGTTTGATCCAACACTATCTGTCAAAATATGAGACCCAAATGTATCGGGTGTATGTATTAATTGCGATCCGTAAATATCAGTTTGAGAATTTCCAACTGAAGATTCGAACTTATCTGTTTCAGTGATTACTATCGGAGATTTAAGTTTATTTGTAGATGGCTCAACAGTGGATACATATATACCAGCAGGTACAAGATTATTTGTCACGGCAGATACAAGTTTATCTGTAGATGACTGAACAAAAGCAGGTCGTTGGACGTCAGTGAATACAGGCATACGAATTGCAGGGCCAAGATTATCTGCCACAATTTGAGAACCATACATATCTTTTGAATATCTTATATTCGATCCATAAATATGTGTTTCAGAAATCATAACTGGAGAACCAAGTATAACTGTTGTATGATTTGCAGCGATGGGTCCGAAAATACCCGTTGAATTCCGTACTACAGTGGATTCATTGACAGCGGTTGATATTGAATTATGACTTATTGACTGAAGACCGAATGTCACAATTTGCGAGGCAGAGATGATATCTTTGGAATCTGCTATGTTTGATCCATAAATATCAGTGTGAGACATTACTACTTGGGAACCAAATACATCATTTTCGACAAAGGTAGATCCGCCAAGACTTGCAGATGGCTCAATAATAGCAGATTCGTGCAAGCTTGTGGCTACCGAACTCGGAATGAATGACACAACACTATTTGACAGAATTCGAGAATCTGATTCATAATTACCAGTATTTGACATTATATTACGATTTATAATCAAAGGACTGACAATATCCATGGAAGGCTCTGTAGATACCGACATACGCATTAATGATCCTAAACTATATGCCAAAGTGTGAGGATCGTAGTTTTCGGTTAAATATATTAATTCTGGTGTTTTAGTAATTGCTACCGGAGATCCAACAATATCTGAAGCAGGTCCACGGTTATCTGTCAAAATTTGAGAACTATAGATATCGGTCGAATGTCTTATATCTGATCCATAAATATCTGTTTTAGAACTTATAACTGGAGAACCGAATATATTATCTGTTTCATGATTTGCAGTGATGCGCCCAAAACTGTTTGAGTAAGACTGTTCTACAGCCAATCCTCGTGCATCACTTAATGCCGAACTATGAATTATCGATTCGTGACTCAAAATTTGAGAAGCAGACATATCTCTGGAATCTATAATTTCAGATCCATAAATATCAGTTCTTGAATTTACTACTGGGGAACCGAATCGGTCTGATTTGACATTTACATTGAGTAAATTAACAGACTCATAAACACCAGTGAGCATCGACCTTGGTTTTATTGCTAACACACTAGCTGGCTGATCTGGAGAAGCATAGATGTCCGTATAATTAGTTACATTTGATTCATAATTAACTCTATTTGAAATTGTTATGGGAGAACTGAACATATCTGATTTTTCATTTACAACAAAAGATTGAAAGATATCTATAGAAGGTTCAGCGGAAGCGGATCCATGATATGTGTTAGTGTTTATAATGGCAGATCCAAATACATCTGTAGATCGCTTATCATGGATACCAATGGTTGCCAAATTGGGAATTATGGTTTGAATACCATTTAACGGCACTATTGATCCATAGATATCTGTTGAGTCTGCTATAGTTGTTCCATTATTATTAGTTGTTAAAATAAAATGATTTGACGCCAATATATCCTTTTTGTGATTTGAAATCAATGGTCCAATAATATCCGTAGAAGGCTGAATCATAGCGGAATCATGAACATGATAAGATACCGAAATAGGAGTTAATGGTCCAAGAGTATTTGTCAATATTTGAGGATCATATATATCTGTGGAATCTCTTATATTTGATTCATAAATAGCGGATTTGGAAATTATTTCTGGAAAACCAAGTATTTTCGTTTGATCGTTAGCAATGTGTGATCTAAAATTATCTGTGGAAGTTGTTATTACAATGTCATATCCATTTACGTCAGTGGATATCGACATCGGTACTGATCCAACAGTATCTGACATAATTCGAAAACCATGGATATCTGTGGAACCGATTTTACCGGAGTCATAGTTAGCAGTAGTATTGGAAATATAACCTTTGATTATAGATCCCAATTCATCTGTAGCATAATTTTCCGTTATATCAATTACATTATGAATAGTGACTATCTCTGACAGGTGATTTTTACTTAAAGATCCAAAAATATTTGTTGAAGGCTCAATCATGGTTGATCCATGAACATCAATTAATTCAGACTTACCAGTCATTGATCCAAGGCTATCAGTGGATACAGATTTCTGAATTAAAGATCCAAGACTATCTCTCAAAATGTGATAACCGGAGATATATTTGTAATCTGTTATTCCTGGTCCATAAATATCCGTTTGTGAAAATTCTACTGGAGAAACGAATAAGTCTTGTTTTGTTTTTATTACAGGAGTTTCAGTTACATATCGGGATGTTTCAGCAATATTGGAAGCTTGGGGGTCAGTGGGTCCAGATAAACGAGTTGCTGGTTCAAGATTCTCTGTCAAAATTTGAGAACCATAGATATCTGTCGACTCTTTTATATTCGATCCATAAATATATGTTTTAGGAATTATTACTTGAGTATCGAATATGCCTGTTTTGTGATTTACCATCAAAGAATCCAAACTATGCGCGGATGGCTCAGTGCTGGTGGAACCTTGAACATAAATTAATTCCGACACACGAGTGACCGATCGAAGGCTGTCTGTCAAAATAGGGGAACCATGGATATCTGCGAAAAAGTTTATATCTGATTCATAAATACCAGTTCTCACAGTTACATGTGGAGAACCCAATGTATTACTCTTACGAGATTCATATATATCAATGGAAGGCTTTGTGATATCAGATCCATGAACATTGGATGACAAAATATGAGTGTCATGTATTAAATCAGAACCGTAAATAACAGTTACTGCATGGGTACCGAATGCTTCTGTTTTATTCTTTACTACTGGAGATATAATATTATCTGCAGTTGGCTCAAAAGACGCAGATACATGATCTGTCAACATCGGGGAGCCATAGATATCTGTCGATGATGTTATATCTGATCCATAAATACCGGTTTTGGAAATTATCATTGAAGAACCGAACAGATCCGCGTTTTGATATGCAATCAGAGGTCCTAAAATATCCGTGGAATACTCGCTGACAGGAGATCTATAAACATCTGTGGATACAGACCTACGAATTAATGATGAAATACTCTCTGTCAAAGTTTGAGAATCATGAATATCTTTTAAATCTACCACTTGTAATCCATAAATATCAGTTTTATTATTTATCACTTGCGAACCAAAGAAGTCTGTTTCTGTATTTAATACTGAAGATCCAAAACTATGTGTAGATGGCTCAACATTTGCATATCCCTGAACATCAGTATATATAGACTTCGGAATTACGGTTCCAACACCATGTGTCAACTTTTGGGAAACATAGATATCTGTTAATTCGGGTCTGTAATTATCACTATTTGGCAGAAACCGAGAACCATAGACATTGGCCAAATCCAATATTTCGGATCCATACTTTGCAGTTTGAGAAATTATGATTAGAGAACCTAATATATCTGCTGTGGGCTCTGTGATACCCGATGCACGAATTTCATAAGATGCCGGCATATGAACTAATGACTGAAGACTGTCTGTCAAAATGCTGGGACCAGAGGTATCCTTGAAAACTAATATTTCTGATAAGTAATTATCCGTTTTAGAAATTATTAACGGGGAACCGAAAACATCTGTTTTCGTTTTCGTTATGGGGGTTCCAATAATATTTGTCGATGGCTCAATGGTAGCAGATCCATGAACGTCAGCATATTCTGACATCGGATTTTCTGATCCAATATTTTCGGACGGAATTCGCAAATCATAGATATCTGTGGATACTATTATGTTTGATTCATATTTACCAGTTTTGGAAACCATTTGAGAAGTGAACATGTCTGTATCTCTGCTTACAATTGTTGATGGATCTGTGATAACCGATACCAAGCTTGGAATTACTGATTCAACTTTGTCAGTCGGAACACGAGAACCGTGTATATTTGTGGAGTCTATTATAGCTGATCCAGTATTTGAAATACTAACCTCAGAGCCGAACATATTTGTTTGGTGATTTGCAATCAACGACCCATAAACATCTGTAGATGGATGTAGGATTATTGTTTTATGAAAATTGGTGGCTATAGACCTCGTAATAAAGGATTCACTACTATTAGCAGATGCGTCAACAATAACAGATGCATAAACGTCTGACATAATTCGAAAACCATGAACATCTTCTGAATCTATTATTGCTGAACCATAAGTATCAGTTTTTGAAACGCCAATGCGACTATCGAAAACATCTGTTTTAGAATTAGGAGATCCATAGATTTCGTTTGAATTTGTTATTTCTGATCCAAAAATATTAGTTCTCAAATGTTTAGTGGGGAAATCTGACCAATTGGCTTTAGTTCTTAAAATAGGAGATCCATATATGTTTGTGTTAGAAATTATAAGCGCGGAATTAAATTTGTCTGATTTTGTTTTCACTATGGGAGGGCCAAATACATCTGAAGATGGATGAGCAATAACTGATCCATAGACATTAGTGGATACAGATTTACCTAATACTGATCCAAAACTATCGGTCAAAATTTGAGAACCATGCATATCTTTCACATCTGATCCATACATAACTAGTTTGGAAACTATAGCGGGAGAACCGAATATATCTGTTTGAGAAGCAACAATATCATAAGGATCTGTTATTTCTCTTCCAGAAATATCAGTTTCGGAAATAACTAACTGGGAACCGGCTATATTAGTTTCTGTCTTTACTAAGAGTGGTCTGATACTATTTTCATATGGCTCAACAATTGCAGATCCAAGAACGTTAATAGATATAGTTGTGGGAAATATTGATCCCAAACTATCTGACGATATTCGAGAAACAGAGGTAGGCATATATGCTGACGCAAACATTTCCGTTTTGACTTGTACTACCTGTGATCCCGAACTATTTATAGGTGATTCATTGGATACAGTCACCGGAATTACTGACCCAACACTATCGGTCAGATTACGAACATAATATATATCCGTTGACTCAAGAACGTTAGATCCGTGGATGTTAGTCGATCTAGACACATTGATTGATGATATCATTCGAGAACCATAGATATCATTTGAATCTGTTATTTCAGGTGAATAATTATCAACTGAAGAACTAAATATATCTGATTGATATGTTTTTACTAAATGGGCTTCAGTATTACTTGTATATTTCTCAACAATAGCGGAACCATGGACGTCAGCGGATACAGACACACGAGTTACTGATCCAAGATTACTTGACAACATCTGATACTCATGAATGGCTGTTACATTTGATGCATAACTATCTGTTATGGCAATTATATTAGGAGAAGCAAATATTTCTGTTTTATTATATACAATTGAAGATCCAACAATATCTGTGGCAGTGGATACATGATCTGTTACAGTTGTTACCATTGGCAATCCAAGTTCATCTGTCAAAATTCGGGAACCATAGATATCTGTAAAATGTATTATACCTGGTTCTGTTTTTGTAATACTAATTTCAGAATCGTCTGGTCTGTCTTTCAAACTTGGAGAAAACTGGATATCTGCTGAATCTTTGAAATAATATTCATAAACACCAGTTTTTAAAATCATAACTGAGGAACCGAACATATCTGTTTTATAACTTGCGATCAAAGACCCAGAAATATCTGTTTGAGGCTCCTTGACAAGGGATGCATGAACATTAGCAGATACCGACATGGGGGGTTGTGATCCAAAACTGTCTGCCAAACTTTGAGAACCATAGATATCTGTGGAATCATGTATATTTGATCCATGGGTACCAGTTTTTGAAATTATAGCTGGAGAACGGAAAATATCTGTTATATGATCTACAATTAAAGGTCCAGAAATACCTCTGGCCGACCCTGCCAAAATGGATTCGGCAACACCAGTATGTGATTCACGAACATCACTAGCTGACATACGAATTAATAATCCATGACCTTCGGTCAGAATTTGGGAATCGTATGTACCCGTGGAGTCTATTATTTCTGATCTAATAATAACATTTTTAGTAACTACTCCTGATCCATAAATACCTGTGTGTGAAATTTTTACTGGGAAACCGGGAAAATCTGTTTCCGTGTTTAGTGAGGGAGATCCATTTACATATGTGGATGCCCCAACAATGTTGGAACCATGAACGGTCGTGGATACATATATACCAGCTATTGGAATAGCATTTTCTGTCGAATCTATTATGTTTGACCCATAAATATCTTTTGGGTGATTTAAAACTGGGGTCCCAAATAAATCTGTGTTATGATTTACAATCAAAGATTCAAAACTGTCTCCGGATGACTTAATGGTAGTTGACAAATGTTCATCATTAGACTTCGACATACGAGTAATTGATCCAAGACTGTCTATAACAATTTGGGAACCAACGATATCTGTGGAATCAGTTATACCTGATTCATAAATGCCAGTTTGGGAAATTAAAAATGGAGAAACGAATATATCTGTTTTATAATCTTCAAGAACATCAGTAGCTGATTCATGACCATCACTAGCCGACATAAGAATTAATGATCCCGCTGTCATACTTACAGAATCGTATATGTATGTAGAATCTTTTATCTCCGATCTAGTATGTGTAGATGGCTCAACGATATCTGAGCCATGGACATCAGCGAATACAGATTTACGACTTATGGATCCATGACTATCTGTTGAAATGTGAGAACCATGTATACCTGTTGAATCGTATATATTTGATTCATAAATATCGGTTTGGGGAATTATGATTTTAGAACCAAATATATCTGTTTCAGCATTTACAGTCAAAGATCCAACAACACGCATGGACGGATCTATGAAACTTGATTCATAATATGTTACAGTTTTTACCATTGTAAAATTTGGGGTACTAAAGATATTTGTGGAATCTGTTTTATAGGATATCATTTCTGTTTTATGATCTACAATCAAAGATCCAACAATATCTGCGGAAGGCTTAATAATAGCGGCTCCAGAAACTGTTATAGATTTCAAAATTGGGGATTCAATTTCAGCTGTCCAAATTAAGGAACCGTAGTTTCTCGATGTTGTCTTTGAAGTACTAACTTTAGAACCGTGTATATGTGTCTCATGATTTGGAATCACAGGTCCAAAACTAGCCGTGAAAGGCTGTACTATTTCTGAATCACTGACACCAGTAGATACTTTTACATCGGAACCAAAAATACTAGTTTTGGAAATAACTACTGCAGAACCGAAAATATCTGTTTTATGACTTATGATCAAAGATCTAAATATACCAGTTGATGGTTGTATGATAGGAGATCCATGAATATCAGTGGAAACCGACATAGCAATTAATGATCCAAGATTATCGGTCAAAATTTGCGAATCAGTAATTTCTTTGGGAGAAATTATTCCTGATCCATAAATATACGTTTGGGAACTAGCAGCTGAGGAATCGAAGCCATCTGTTTTTGTGTTTGCTACGTGGGATCCACTATTATAAGTAAATGGTTCAACAATATCAGAACGATGGACGTCATCGGATATCACAGACTTACGCGATGCTGATCCAACACTGTCTGTTAAAATATGCGAACCATAGACATCCGTAGAATCCATTACATTTGATCTGTAAATATCTGTTTTAGGCATTATGATTGGAGAACCAAATATATCTGTATTATGGTCTACAATAAGAGATCCGTGATCTGATTTACTTGATACTATTAAAGATCCCGGTACATTTGCCAAAATTGGGGAACCATAGATATTCTGGGGGTCCATTATATCTGTCACTGTATTTGGAATACTAACTTTAGAACTGTGTATATTTGTTTCATGATCTACAATCAAAGATCCAAAAAGATCCGTGGAAGGCTTTATTATTTCCGATCCACTAACATCGCCGGATACCGACTTATGGCTAGATGTTCCAAGAGTGCCTGTCAAAATAAGAGAACCATGTGTATCCGTCGACTCTTTTATATTTGATCCAAAAATGCCAGTTTTAGAAATTACTTCTGGAGAACCAAATATATCTGTTTTATGGTCTACAACTAAAGATCCAAAGATATCAGTTGATGTCTCTATTATAGGGGATCCACGAATATCAGTAGATACTGACCTATGAATTAATGACCCGAAGTTATCCGTCAGGATTTGAGAATCAGGGGTATCTGATCCATAAATGTAAGTTTGGGAATTGGCCGTTGGGGAATTGAAGACATATTCTTGTGTGCTTTCTATATTATCTACAGACGGTTTAACAGTTTTAGAACGATGCACGTCAGCGGATACCGCGGACATACGAGATGCTGATAGAAGACTATCTGTCACAATTTGAGAATTATAGACATCCGTATACTCCATTACATCTGATCCAAGAATATCTGTTTTGGTTCTTATGATTAGAGAACCAAATATGTCTGTTGTATGGTCTACAATAAAGGATCGAACACTATATGTGGAAGACTCTATAATAGCGGATCCGTGATCTGTTTTAGTTGCTATTAGAGATTCATGTCCATTTGCAAAAATTGAGGAAAAATAGATATCCGTGGATCCAATTTTATCTGTTGCTGTATTTGAAATACTTATTTCAGAACCATGTATATAAGTTTTATGATTTACAATCAAAGACCCCAAAAGATACGTGGAAAGCTTTGCTACTTCCGATCCACTAACATCACCAGATACTGACCTATGACTAGATGATCCAAGCGGTCCTTTCAAAATAAGAGGACCATAGATATCCATAGACTCTTTTAAATCAGATCCAAAACTGTCAGTTTTAGAAATTGCTACTGGAGAATCGAATATATCTGTTTTATGACTTTCAATCGGAGATCCAAAGATATCAGTTTCGGAATTGGCCCTTTGGGAATCGAAGACATCTGCTTGTGTGTTTTCTATATTATCTACAGATGGTTTAACAGTATAAGAACGACGAAGTTTAGCTGATACCGTGGACATACGAGATGCTGATTGAAAACTATCTGCGAAAGTGTGAGAGCCATAGACACCCGTAGAATCCATTACATTTGATCCAAGAATATCTGTTTTGGGAAGTATAATTGGAGAACCAAATATGTCTGTTTTATGGTCTACAATCAAAGATCCAATACTATCTGATGAGGGCTCTTTGATAGCAGACCTATGGTCTAATTTAGATGTTACTATTTGAGATCCGGATCCGTTTGTCAAAATTGAGGAACCGTAGATATCCCTGGATTCAATTATATCTGTTGCTGTATTTGAAATACTAATTTCAGTATCGTGTATTTTAGTTTCGTGACTGACATTCAAAGATCCAAAAATATCGGTGGAAGGCTGTATTTTTACCGATCTACTAACACCGCCAGATATCGACCTGTGACTAGATGATCCAGGTAGACCTGTCAAATTATGAGAACCATAGATATCCGTCGACTCTTTTATATCTGATCCAAAACTGCCAGTTTTAGACATTGCTACTGAAGAACCGAATATATCTGTTTTATGGTCTACAATCAAAGATCCAAAGATATCCGTTGATGTCTCTATGATAGGGGATCCATGAATATCAGTAGATACCGACCTATGAATTAATGACCCAAAGTTATCCGTCAGGATTTGAGAATCGGGGATATCTGATCCATAAATGTAAGTTTGGGAATTGACCGTTGGGGAATTGAAGACATATTCTTGCATGCTTTCTATATTATCTACAGATGGTTTAACAGTTTTAGAACGATAAACGTCAGCGGATACCGCGGACATACGAGATGCTGATAGAAGACTATCTGTCACAATTTGAGAACTATATACATCCGTAGAATCCATTACATCTGATCCAAGAATATCTGTTTTGGTTCTTATGATTGGAGAACCAAACATGTCTGTTGTATGGCCTACAATAAAGGATTTAACACTATATGTGGACGACTCTATAATAGCGGATCCGTGATCTGTTTTAGTTGCTATTAGAGATTCTGGTCCATTTGCCAAAATTGAGGAAACATTGATATCCGTGGGTTCAATTATATCTGTTGCTGTATTTGATATACTTATTTCAGAACCATGTATATAAGTTTTATGATTTACAATCAAAGACCCCAAAAGATCCGTGGAAAGCTTTGTTATTTCCGATCCACTAACATCACCAGATATCGACCTATGACTAGATGATCCAAGTGGTCCTTTCAAAATAAGAGGGCCATAGATATCCGTCGACTCTTTTATATCAGATCCGAAACTGTCAGTTTTAAAAATTGCTACTGGAGAATCGAATATATCTGTTTTATGACTTTCAATCGGAGATCCAAAGATATCAGTTTCGGAATTGACCGTTTGGGAATCGAAGACATCTGCCTGTGTGTTTTCTATATTATCTACAGATGGTTTAACAGTATAAGAACGACGAAGTTTAGCTGATACCGTGGACATACGAGATGCTGATTGAAAACTATCTGCCAAAGTGTGAGAGCCATAGACACCCGTATAATCCATTACATCTGATCCAAGAATATCTGTTTTGGGAAACATAATTGGTGAACCAAACATGTCTGTATTATGGTCTACAATCAAAGATCCAACTCTATATGATGACGACTCTTTGATAGTAGGCCCATGGTCTAATTTAGATGTTACTATTTGAGATCCGGGTCCATTTGTCAAAATTGAGGAACCGTAGATATCCCTGGATTCAATTATACCTGTTGCTATATTTGAAATAAAAATTTCAGAACCGTGTATATTAGTTTCATGATTTACAATCAAAGTCCCATAAAGATCTGTGGAATGCTTTATTGTTTCCGATACACTAACATCACCAGTTATTATAAGAGATCCGGAATCATTTACCACCATTTGGGAACCATAGATATCCATTGGGTATATTTTATCTGATGCTGTTTTTGAAATACTAATTTCAGAACCGGATATATTTGTTTGATGATATACAATCAAAGATCCAAATATGTCCGTAGAAGGCTTTATTATTTCCGATTCACTAACATCACTAGATACCGACCTATGACTAGATAATCCAAGTGGACGTGTCGGAATAAGAGAACCGTAGAAATCCTTCGACTCTTTTAGGTCTGATCCAAAAATATCAGATTTAGACATTACTACTAGAGAACCTAATATATCTGTTTTATGACTTACAATCAAAGATCCAAAGATATCAACAGAAGGCTCTGTAATAGGGTATCCGTGAATATCAGTAGATAATGTCCAATGAATTAACGATTGAGGGCTATCTGTCAACATTCGGGAACCAGAGATATCTTTGGGATAATTTATTTCTGATCCAGACATGTGAGATTGAGAATTGACTGCTAGAGAATCGGATACATCTGTTTTTATGTTTGTTGCTTGAGATCTAATATTATCTGTAGATGGATTAACACTATCAAAACGATGAACGTTAGCGGATACCGCGGCCATATGAGATAATGATGGACGACTATCTGTTAAAATTTGAAAACCATAGACATCCGTAGAATCCATTAGCTCTGATCCAAGAATATCTGTTTTCGGAATTATGATTGGAGAACCAAATATGTCAGTGTTATAATCTACAATTGCAGATCCAACAATATATGTTGAAGACTCTATAATAGCGGATAAGTGATCTGTTTTAGTTGCTACTATTAGAGATCGGGGTCCACTTGCCAGTATTGGGGAACCATAGATATCTATGGAGTCTGTTATATCTTTTGTTGCATTTGAAATACTAATTTCAGAACCGTGCATATTTGTTTCATGGTTAACAGTCAAAGAAGACGTTATTATTTCCGATCCACTAAATCGACCAATGACTGACCTATGACTCGATGATCCAAGTGAACCTGTCAAATTAAGGGAACGATAGATATCCGTCGACTCTTTCATATCTGACCCAAAACTGCCAGTTTTAGAAATTGCTACTGGAGAACCGAATATATCTGTTTTATGGTCTACAACCAAAGATCCAAAGATATCAGTTGATGTCTCTATGATAAGGGATCCACGAATATCAGTAGATACCGACCTATGAATTAATGACCTGAAGTTATCCGTCATGATTTGAGAATCGGGGATATCTGATCCATAAATGTAAGTTTGGGAATTGACCGTTGGGGAATTGAAGACATATTCTTGATTGCTTGCTATATTATCTACAGATGGTTCAACAATTTTAGAACGATGAACGTCAGCGGATACCGCGGACATACGAGATGCTGATAGAAAACTATCTGTCACAATTTGATAACTATAGTCATCCGTATAATCCATTACATCTGATCCAAGAATATCTGTTTTGAGTATTATGATTGGAGAACCAAATATGTCTGTTGTATGGTCTACAATAAAAGATCGAACACTATATGTTGAAGACTCTATACTAGAGGATCCGTGATCTGTTTTAGTTGCTATTAGAGATTCTGGTCCCTTTGCCCAAATTGAGGAACCATAGATATCCGTGGATTCAATTATATCTGTTGCTGTATTTGAAATACTTATTTCAGAACCATGTATATGAGTTTTATGATTTGCAGTCAAAAACCACAAAAGATCTGTGGAAGACTTTATTATTTCCGATACACTAACATCACCAGATACCGACCTATGACTAGATGATCCAAGTGGCCCTTTCAAAATAAGAGGACCATAGATATCCGTCGACTCTTTTATATCTGATCCAATAATGCCAGTTTTAGAAATTGCTACTGGAGAACCGAATATATCTGTTTTATGACTTTCAATCAGAGATCCCAAGACATCAGTTGATGGCTCTATGAATGGGGATTCACGATTGTCACTAGATACCGGCCTATGAATTAATGATCCAAGGTTATCCGTCATGATTTGGGAATCAGGGATTTCTGATTCATAAATGTAAGTTTGGGAATTGACCGTTTGGGAATCGAAGACATCTGCCTGTGTGTTTTCTATATTATCTGCAGATGGTTTAACAGTATAAGAACGATGGAGTTTAGCTGATACCGTGGACATACGAGATGCTGATAGAAGACTATCTGCCAAAGTATGAGAGCCATAGACACCCGTAGAATCCATTACATTTGATCCAAGAATATCTGTTTTGGGAAGTATAATTGGAGAACCAAACATGTCTGTATTATGGTCTACAATCAAAGATCCAACACTATATGATGAGGACTCTTTGATAGCAGACCCATGGTATAATTTAGATGTTACTATTTGAGATCCGGGTCCATTTGTCAAAATTGAGGAACCGTAGATATCCCTGGATTCAATTATATCTGTTGCTGTATTTGAAATAAAAATTTCAGAACCATGTATATTAGTTTCATGATTTACAATCAAAGTTCCATAAAGATCTGTGGAATGCTTTATTGTTTCCGATACACTAACATCACCAGTTATTATAAGAGATCCGGATTCATTTACCACCATTTGGGAACCATAGATATCCATTGGGTATATTTTATCTGATGCTGTTTTTGAAATACTAATTTCAGAACCGGGTATTTTTGTTTCATGATATACAATCAAAGATCCAAAAATGTCCGTAGAAGGCTTTATTATTTCCGATTCACTAACATCACCGGAAACCGACCTATGACTAGATAATCCAAGTGGACGTGTTGGGGTAAGAGAACCATAGATATCCTTCGATTCTTTTAGGTCTGATCCAAAAATATCAGATTTAGACATTACTACTAGAGAACCTAATATATCTGTTTTATGACTTACAATCAAAGATCCAAAGATATCAACAGAAGGCTCTGTGATAGGGTATCCGTGAATATCAGTAGATACCGTCCAATGAATTAACGATTGAGGGCTATCTGTCAACATTTGGGAACCAGAGATATCTTTGGGATAATTTATTTCTGATCGAGACATGTGTGATTGAGAATTGACTGCTAGAGAATCGGATACATCTGTTTTTATGTTTGTTGCGTGAGATCCAATATTATCAGTAGATGGATTAACAATTTCAGAACGATGAAGGTTAGCGGATACCGCGGACATATGAGATAATGATGGACGACTATCTGTTAAAATTTGAAAACCATAGACATCCGTAGAATCCATTAGCTCTGATCCAAGAATATCTGTTTTCGGAATTATGATTGTTGAACCAAATATGTCAGTGTTATAATCTACAATCGCAGATCCAACAATATATGTTGAAGACTCTATAATAGCGGATAAGTGATCTGTTTTAGTTGCTACTATTAGAGATCGGGGTCCACTTGCCAGTATTGGGGAACCATACATATCTATGGAGTCTGTTATATCTTTTGTTGCATTTGAAATACTAATTTCAGAACCGTGCATATTTGTTTCATGATTAACAGTCACAGAAGACTTTATTATTTCCGATCCACTAAACCGACCAATGACTGACCTATGACTCGATGATCCAAGTGGACCTGTCAAATTAAGAGAACGATAGATATCCGTCGACTCTTTCATATCTGACCCAAAACTGCCAGTTTTAGAAATTGCTACTGGAGAACCGAATATATCTGTTTTATGGTCTACAACCAAAGATCCAAAGATATCAGTTGATGTCTCTATGATAGGGGATCCACGAATATCAGTAGATACCGACCTATGAATTAATGACCTGAAGTTATCCGTCATGATTTGAGAATCGGGGATATCTGATCCATAAATGTAAGTTTGGGAATTGACCGTTGGGGAATTGAAGACATATTTTTGTGTGCTTTCTATATTATCTACAGATGGTCCAACAGTTTTAGAACGATGAACGTCAGCGGATACCGCGGACAAACGAGATGCTGATAGAAGACTATCTGTCACAATTTGAGAACTATATACATCCGTAGAATCCATTACATCTGATCCAAGAATACCTGTTTTGGGTATTATGATTGGAGAACCAAATATGTCTGTTGCATGGTCTACAATAAAATATCGACCACTATATGTTGAAGACTCTATACTAGAGGATCCGTGATCTGTTTTAGTTGCTATTAGAGATTCTGGTCCATTTGCCCAAATTGAGGAACCATAGATATCCGTGGATTCAATTATATCTGTTGCTGTATTTGAAATACTTATTTCAGAACCATGTATATGAGTTTTATGATTTACAGTCAAAGACCCCAAAAGATCCGTGGAAGACTTTATTATTTCCGATACACTAACATCACCAGATACTGACCTATTACTAGATGATCCAAGTGGCCCTTTCAAAATAAGAGGACCATAGATATCCGTCGACTCTTTTATATCTGATCCAATAATGCCAGTTTTAGAAATTGCTACTGGAGAACCGAATATATCTGTTTTATGACTTTCAATCAGAGATCCCAAGACATCAGTTGATGGCTCTATGATAGGGGATCCGCGAATGTCAGTAGATACCGCCCTATGAATTAATGATCCAAGGTTATCCGTCATGATTTGGGAATCAGGGATTTCTGATCCATAAATGTAAGTTTGGGAATTGACCGTTTGGGAATCGAAGACATCTGCCTGTGTGTTTGCTATATTATCTACAGATGGTTTAACAGTAAAAGAACGATGGAGTTTAGCTGATACCGAGGACATACGAGATGCTGACGAGGACATACGAGATGCTGATAGAAGATTATCTGCCAAAGTGTGAGAGCCATAGACACCCGTAGAATCCATTACATTTGATCCACGAATATCTGTTTTGGGAAGTATAATTGGAGAACCAAACATGTCTGTATTATGGTCTACAATCATAGAGCCAACACTATATGATGAGGACTCTTTGATAGCGGGTCCATGGTCTAATTTAGATGTTACTATTTGAGATCCGGGTCCATTTGTCAAAATTGAGGAACCGTAGATATCCATGGATTCAATTATATCTGTTGCTGTATTTGAAATAAAAATTTCAGAACCGTGTATATTAGTTTCATGATTTACAATCAAAGTTCCATAAAGATCTGTGGAATGATTTATTGTTTCCGATACACTAACATCACCAGTTATTATAAGAGATCCGGATTCATTTACCACCATTTGGGAACCATAGATATCCATTGGGTATATTTTATCTGATGCTGTTTTTGAAATACTAATTTCATAACCGGGTATATTTGTTTCATGATATACAATCAAAGATCCAAAAATGTCCGTAGAAGGCTTTATTATTTCCGATTCACTAACATCATCAGATACCGAACTATGAGTAGATAATCCAGGTGGACGTTTCGGAATAAGAGAACCATAGATATCCTTCGATTCTTTTAGGTCTGATCCAAAAATATCAGATTTAGACGTTACTACTAGAGAACTTAATATATTTGTTTTAGAACTTACAATCAAAGATCCAAAGATATCAACAGAAGGCTCTGTGATAGGGTATCCGTGAATATCAGTAGATACCGTCCAATGAATTAACGATTGAGGGCTATCTGTCAACATTTGGGAACCAGAGATATCTTTGGGATAATTTATTTCTGATCGAGACATGTGAGATTGAGAATTGACTGCTAGAGAATCGGATACATCTGTTTTTATGTTTGTTGCGTGAGATCCAATATTATCTGTAGATGGATTAACAATATCAGAACGATGAACGTTAGCGGATACCGCGGACATATGAGATAATGATGGACGACTATCTGTTAAAATTTGAAAACCATAGACATCCGTAGAATCCATTAGCTCTGATCCAAGAATATCTGTTTTCGGAATTATGATTGGAGAACCAAATATGTCAGTGTTATAATCAACAATCACAGATCCAACAATATATATTGAAGACTCTATAATCGCGGATAAGTGATCTGTTTTAGTTGCTATTAGAGATCGGGGTCCATTTGCCAGTATTGGGGAAACATAGATATCCGTGGATTCAATTATATCTGTTGCTGTATTTGAAATACTTATTTCAGAACCATGTATATGAGTTTTATGATTTACAGCCAAAGACCTCAAAAGATCCGTGGAAGACTTTATTATTTCCGATACACTAACATCACCAGATACCGACCTATGACTAGATGATCCAAGTGGCCCTGCCAAAATAAGAGGACCATATATATCCGTCGACTCTTTTATATCTGATCCAATAATGCCAGTTTTAGAAATTGCTACTGGAGAACCTAATATATCTGTTTTATGACTTTCAATCAGAGATTCCATGATATCAGTTGATGGCTCTATGATATGGGATCCACGAATGTCAGTAGATACCAGCCTATGAATTAATGATCCAAGGTTATCCGTCATGATTTTCGAATCTGGGATTTCTGATCCATAAATGTAAGTTTGGGAATTGATCGTTGGGGAATTGAAGACATATTCTTGTGTGCTTTCTATATTATCTACAGATGGTTCAACAGTTTTAGAACGATGAACGTCAGCGGATACCGCGGACATACGAGATGCTGATAGAAGACTATCTGTCAGAATTTGAGAGCTATATACATCCGTAGAATCCATTGCATCTGATCCAAGAATATCTGTTTTAGGAAGTATACTTGGAGAACCAAACATGTCTGTATTATGGTCTACAATCAAAGATCCAACACTATATGATGAGGACTCTTTGATAGCAGGCCCATGGTCTAATTTAGATGTTACTATTTGAGATCCGGGTCCATTTGTCAAAATTGAGGAACCGTAGATATCCCTGGATTCAATTATATCTGTTGCTGTATTTGAAATAAAAATTTCAGAACCGTATATATTAGTTTCATGATTTACAATCAAAGTTCCATAAAGATCTGTGGAATGCTTTATTGTTTCCGATACACTAACATCACCAGTTATTATAAGAGATCCGGATTCATTTACCACCATTTGGGAACCATATATATCCATTGGATATATTTTATCTGATGCTGTTTTTGAAATACTAATTTCAGAACCGGGTATATTTGTTTCATGATATACAATCAAAGATCCAAAAATGTCCGTAGAAGGCTTTATTATTTCCGATTCACTAACATCACCAGATACCGACCTATAACTAGATAATCCAAGTGGACGTGTCGGAATAAGAGAACCATAGAAATCCTTCGACTCTTTTAGGTCTGAACCAAAAATATCAGATTTAGACATTACTACTAGAGATTCTAATATATCTGTTTTATGACTTACAATCAAAGATCCAAAGATATCAACAGAAGGCTCTGTGATAGGGTATCCGTGAATATCAGTAGATACCGTCCAATGAATTAACGATTGAGGGCTATCTGTCAACATTTGGGAACCAGAGATATCTTTGGGATAATTTATTTCTGATCGAGACATGTGAGATTGAGAATTGACTGCTAGAGAATCGGATACATCTGTTTTTATGTTTGTTGCGTCAGATCCAATATTATCTGTAGATGGATTAACAATATCAGAACGATGAACGTTAGCGGATACCGCGGACATATGAGATAATGATGGACGACTATCTGTTAAAATTTGAAAACCATAGACATCCGTAGAATCCATTAGCTCTGATCCAAGAATATCTGTTTTCGGAATTATGATTGTTGAACCAAATATGTCAGTGTTATAAGCTACAATCACAGATCCAACAATATATATTGAAGACTCTATAATAGCGGATAAGTGATCTGTTTTAGTGGCTACTATTAGAGATCGGGGTCCATTTACCAATATTGGGGAACCATAGATATCTATGGAGTCTGTTATATCTTTTGTTGCATTTGAAATACTAATTTCAGAACCGTGCATATTCGTGTCATGATTAACAGTCAAAGACCCCAAAAGATCTGTGGAAGACTTTATTATTTCCGATCCACTAACCTGACCAATGACTGACCTATGACTCGATGATCCAAGTGGACCTGTCAAATTAAGAGAACCATAGATATCAGTCGACTCTTTTATATCTGATCCAAAACGGCCAGTTTTAGAAATTGCTACTGGAGAACCGAATATATCTGTTTTATGGTCTACAACCAAAGATCCAAAGATAATAGTTGACGTCTCTATGATAGGGGATCCACGAATATCAGTAGATACCGACCTTTGAATTAATGACTCGAACTTATCCGTCAGGATTTGAGAATCGGGGATATCTGATCCATAAATGTAAGTTTGGGAATTTACCGTTGGGGAATTGAAGACATATTCTTGTGTGCTTTCTATATTATCTACAGATGGTTCAACAGTATTAGAACGATGAACGTCAGCGGATATCGCGGACATACGAGATGCTGATAGAAGACTATCTGTCACAATTTGAGAACTATATACATCCGTAGAATCCATTGCATCTGATCCAAGAATATATGTTTTAGGAAGTATACTTGGAGAACCAAACATGTCTGTATTATGGTCTACAATCAAAGATCCAACACTATATGATGAGGACTCTTTGATAGCAGGCCCATGGTCTAATTTAGATGTTACTATTTGAGATCCGGGTCCATTTGTCAAAATTGAGGAACCGTAGATATCCCTGGATTCAATTATATCTGTTGCTGTATTTGAAATAAAAATTTCAGAACCGTGTATATTAGTTTCATGATTTACAATCAAAGTTCCATTAAGATCTGTGAAATGCTTTATTATTTCCGATACACTAACATCTCCAGTTATTATAAGAGATCCGGATTCATTTATCACCATTTGGGAACCATAGACATCCAATGGGTATATTTTATTTGATGCTGTTTTTGAAATACTAATTTCAGAACCGGGTATATTTGTTTCATGATATACAATCAAAGATCCAAAAATGTCCATAGAAGGCTTTATTATTTCCGATTCACTAACATCACCAGATACCGACCTATGACTAGATAATCCAAGTGGACGTGTCGGAATAAGAGAACCATAGATATCCCTCGACTCTTTTAGGTCTGATCCAAAAATATCAGATTTAGACATTACTACTAGAGAACCTAATATATCTGTTTTATGGCTTACAATCAAAGATCCAAAGATATCAACAGAAGGCTCTGTAATAGGGTATCCGTGAATATCAGTAGATACCGTCCAATTTATTAACGATTGAGTGCTTTCTGTCAAAATGTGGGAGCCAGATATACCTTTGGGATAATTTATTTCTGATTGAGACATATAATATTGAGAATTGACTGCTACAGAATCGAAAACATCTGTTTTTATGTTTGTTGCGTGAGATCCAATATTATCTGTAGATGGATTAACAATATCAGATCGATGAACGTTAGCGGATACCGCGGACATATGAGATAATGATGGACGACTATCTGTTAAAATTTGAAAACCATAGACATCCTTAGAATCCATTAGCTCTGATCCAAGAATATCTGTTTTCGGAATTATGATTGGAGAACCAAATATGTCAGTGTTATAATCTACAATCACAGATCCAACAATATATGTTGAAGACTCTATAACACCGGATCCGCGATCGGTTTCAGTTGCTTCTATTAGAGGTCTGGGTCCATTTGCCAGTATTGGGGAACCATAGATATCTATGGAGTCTGTTATATCTTTTATTGCATTTGAAATACTAATTTCAGAACCGTGTATATTTGTTTCATGATTTATAGTCAAAGACCCCAAAAGATCCGTGGAAGATTTTATTATTTCCGATCCACTAAACCGACCAATGACTGGTCTATGACTAGATGATCCAAGTGGACCTGTTAAAATAGAACCGTAAATATCCGTCGACTCTTTTATATCTGATCCAAAAATGTTAGTTTTAGAAATTAGTACTGGAGAACTGAACATATCTATTTTATGATCTTCAACCAAAGTTACAAAGATATCCGCTGATGTCTCTATGATAAGGGATCCTCGAATGTCAGTAGATACCGGCCTATGAATTGAAGATTCAAGGTTATCTGTCATGTTTTGAGAATCAGGGATTTCTGATCCATAAATGTAAGTTGGGGAATTGTAAGTTTGGGAATCGAAGACACCTGTCTGTGTGCTTTCTATATTATCTAGAGATGGTTTAACAGTTTTCGTACGATGAACGAAAGCGGATACCGCTGCCATTCGAGATGCTGATGGAAGACTATCTGTCAAAATTTGAGAACCATAGACATCCGCAGAATCCATTACATCTGACCCGTAAATATCTGTTTTGGGACTTATGATTGGAGAACTAAATATGTCTGTTTTATGGTCTATAATCAGCGATCCAACAGTATATGTGGAAGACTCTATGATAGCAGATCCGTGATTTAATTTAGTTGCTACTATTAGAGATGCGGGTCCATTTACCAAATTTACGGAACCAAAGATATTCTGGGGGTTCACTATATCTGTTGCTGTATTTAAAATACTAATTTCAGAGCCGTGCACATTTGTTACCAAAGATCCAAAACGATCTGTAGAAGGCTGTATTGTCGATCTACTAACATCCCCAGATACCGACCTATAATTAAATGATTCAAGGGGACCTGTCAAATTAAGAGAATCATATATATCCGTCGACTCTTTAATACCTGATCCAAAACTCTCAGTTTTAGAAATTGTTACTGGAGAACCGAAAATATCTGTTTTAAGACTTTCAAGCAGAGATCCAAAGATATCAGTTGATGTCTCTATGATAGGGGATCCTCGAATGTCAGTAGACACCGGCCTATGAAGTAATGATCCAAGGTTATCCGACATGATTTTCGAATCAGGGATTTCTGATCCATAAATGTAAGTTTGGGAATTGACCGCTGGGGAGTCGAAGACATCTGTTTGTGTGTTTACTATATTATCTATAGATAGTTTAACAGTTTTCGAACGATGGACGTCAACCGATACCGCGGACATACGAGATGCTGGTAGAAGACTATCTGTCAAAATTTGAGAGCCATAGACATCCGTAGAATCCATTACATCTGATCCGTAAATATCTGTTTTGGGAATACTGATTGGAGAACCAAATATGCCAGTGTTATAGTTTACAACCACAGATCCAACAATATACGTGGAAGACCCTATAATAGCGAATCCGTGATCTGTTTTAGTTGCTTTTATTAGAGATCCGGGTACATTTGCCAGTATTGGCAAACCAGTGAAGTCTGTTATATCTGATGCTGCATTTGAAATACTAATTTCAGAACCATGTATATTTGTTTCATGATTTACAATCAAAGATCCAAGATTACCCGTGGAAAGCTGTATTATATCGTATCTATTCGGATTCGTAGACGCTGTTCTCGGATTTAATGGCCCGGGACTCATTGTCAAAATTTGAGCACCATATATATCTGTTAAAGAACTTTGATATGATTCATAAATACCACTTTGTGAAATTATAACTGGTGAACCGAACACATCTGTTTTATAATCTTGAATAAAGGTTCCATAAATATCAATGGAAGGCTCAATGATAGCGGACCCTTGAACATCATTAGATACCGACATATGAAGTAATGATCCAGTTTTAGTAGTTAGTACTGGTGAATCCAAACGTTCAGTTTTTGTTGTTAATGGGAGAGATCCAAAACTATCTGTAGTGGTTCTATGAACGTCTGCAAATACCGACTTCTGAATTACTGATTTATCACTATCTGACAACATTCCAAACCCAAAGTTAGCACTAACTGTCTCAACAATGGTCGACCCATCAAAAGCTGTACCTGAAAGAACTCGAAATCCACTGATGTCTGTGGAATTTATCATTCCTGATCCATAGTTATCAGTTTCGGAAATTTTGATGCCAGTACGGAATATATCTGTTTTGTTATTAGAAGATCCATAGATATTTGTTATGACAGACATATCTGTATTTGACAGGATAGTTGGGAAATCTGATAAATCCATTTTGGTTCTTAAAAGGGTAGACCCAAATATATTTTTGGAGGGGGAGGGATCAATGATATCGAATCCATCACTAGATAAAATTTGAGAACCATGGGCATTACTGGAATCGATTACTTCGTATCCATAATTAACTGTGTTATGTTCGGCGGATAAGGAAATAGAGATTACGTTATCTATCGCATTTGGAGAATGATAGACATCCGTTGAATCTATCACTGCATGTCCATAAATATCACTTTTGGAAATGATAATTGTGGAACCAAATACATCTGTTTTTCTTTTTACTAGCGAGGATCCAATAATATTTGCCGAATTTTCAACAATATCAGATCCATAAACGTCGGTGTATACAGTTCTCGGAATTATCGATTCAACACCATCTGACAGAATTCCAGAACCATAGGTATGTGTCGAGTATATTTTTTCTGACACATAGTTATCACTTTTAGAAATTAAATCTGGGAAACCTAATATATCTGTTTGATAATTTTTAGAATTCTCTATGATGGTGGATCCATGAATATCACTTGATACTGACATAGGCATTACTGAACCAAAACTGTCGATCAGAGTTGGACGTATGTACAAATCGGTAGTGTCTATTATTTCTGATCCAGAATGTACATTTTTGGAATTTTTAATTGCCAAACTATATCCTGAGGTTATAGGCGACATCAATTGTGTCCAACCATACGTATTAATTGATCCATATAGATTCCTGTTTCGAATTTGGGATAAATTTGCTACATTAATGGTTGTGTCACTCGAACTTGACTTCAATGAATCCGTCGCTTGGATTTGTATGTTTGTAATGGAATTGAAACTTACCTCTAGTAATGGTGTTACTCCATCTTCCGATATCATGTTATTTGTTAGTAAACTTGAGGGGGTTAGTTTTGAATCTAATGGTAATATATTAGTAGAAGGCAGTACATCTGAAAACGTAATTAGTGTGGAGGCACCTGTATTTATTAATTGTGTGGTGGAACTTAATGTTAATCCAGTTTGTTCAGTGGATGATGAAGATGATGGTATTACTGTTTCAAGCGTTGATGTTAGTGATGGTGATGAATTTGTTTGTGAAGCTTGTATTAAATTTGTCGCTTTTTCAGTCTGTAGCACCGATATAGGTGACGGTGTGATGGCAATTACGGATGGTGGTGATGTTGATGATGATGATGATGATGATGGTGATGATGATGATGATGATGATGAGGAGGAGGAGGACGATAATGATGATGATATTTCGGTTAATGTTGACGCGGATGATAATAGTTGTGATGACAGGTATGAAAGTGTATGTGAAGCGTGTATTATATTTGTCGTTTTTTCGGACTGCAGTACTAATGTAGGTGACGATGATAAGGAGTGTGTGGATACTTCTGATGCCATTTGTGTAACAGAAGCATCCGATGATAATAACGATGATATGGATGGTGATTCTGATTTTGTTAACAATGGTGAACTATTGAGTGGCGATGATATATCTGTATTTGATGGTTCTGGTGCAAATATTATGGATGATGATGGAAGTATCGTTAACATGGAGCTTGATGACGCTACTGATGATTGAGATGGGGGTAATTGGGATTGTAATAAAGAATCTATCATTATTGTTGATGACGATACAGATGTAGACTGAATTAAAGGTGTGATTTCTGTGCTAGTAATCGCATATAAACTTGTCGAGTCTTTGAAAGCGGACATGAATTCTGTATCTGTCGATGTATCATGAACGGTAGTTGGAATCAAATTTGGGGATAATTCAGACGCGCTTGTTGATGTGATATGTGACGAAATCGGTGCATCGGTGACTCCAGATACTGACATGGTGTCTGATATAATAGTTGATGTTTGATCTCTAATTAAAACTGCTGTAGTAGATGTACCCGTGATTAAAATAGATGGTCCTAGGCTAACAGTTGGTTGTTCTATAGTTGTGGTCGTTTCTAATTCAGAACTACTAGATTCTGCAGTTCCTGATCCTGCAGTAGTTCGTGAGCTTTCTATAGAAATAAGTTCAGAGGTAATGGAATTCACAGAAGGAGAAATGCTTAAAGCGTCCGATGATGCAGTAGAACTAGCAACAGTTTCTAATAAGCTAATATAACTGAAAGTTAAAGATATCACAGAAGAATCGGTTAGTAAAGAGGAAGTGTACACTGCTGTTTCTGTAGATGAAGTTGTTATTGATGACCTTTCTGCTAGAACTCCTGGTGGAATATCTATAAGGTTATTTCCACATTTATCTGCAAAATGCAAAAATATAATATGAAGAAATTAATCTTATTTCAACATAATAACGTGTTTAGCGGTTTATAGAACATAATTATATTAATACACAAAAACACATACTTATGGAATAACCGCTACTTGATTTATTTAGGCGACGTTTCGAAGAGTATTCTCTCAACGTTATCAAGATAATTCCATAAGTATGTGTTTTTGTGTATTGCTCTATCTAGCTACTAAATGCCTCTAAAAGATTATAATTATATTACTTACCTAGTGAACTACCTTCAGCCACACATTCTTCCATAATAACTGGGTTTGCCCAAAACTCATTAGGAAGTTTAGGACGATAACCGGTTTCACAAGCACAGGTTTTATTTAAGCATATCGCATGCATATCTGCACATTGATTGTCTATTTCACATGTTTCACCCAATAATCCAACTCCAAAAAATGTACAATCATTGGTAGTAGTTGATAAACGGAAGAAAGATGCACATTCACAACGAAAATTATTACAGACCGCCATGGAGGATATACATTCATGATATACATCTCCACATGGTTCACCGATAAAGGACCCTGCAATTTAAGATAATATTGTTTTGTTAAAGACGTTGAACGTTAGGTATGATTAGTGATGGATTAATATGTAGTTTATTACATGTATCTATAGTAATGAAACAAGTTATTAGCCTCATATAAAAGGTCAATTTGAAAATCTTTTGAGTCAAGTTGAGCGTCAAGTTGAGCAATATTTGAAGACGATTTGTTTAACCATATTTTTAGCCCTTTGATGCTCCAAAGAAATTCAATGTAATAAGATTAGTATGCACTTAAAACAAGAAATATAACTGAAGTATGTATAGAGTGTAGGAGTACTGAGGTAAATATTGAGAGTGAGAGTTGGGTTACTGGGGGTAATTGGGAGGGGGATACAGAGTGTGCAAGAGAACTGGGCGCATTTAGGGTGTAACAGTCCTGGAAATGAAATGAAATGTGGTTTAACGCCATATTGTACTGCTCCAAACTGGGCTAATGAAGGCGGACATACGCCATGGGGGAGGGGATTTGTTCTGGCAGAGGCCCCACGACCTACTCTTATATCAAATTCCATCTGTCAAGGAATCTTTTAAGGACACGCTAATGTGTACACTTGACCTCGGTTTTCCTTGTCAGGCCCTTCGTCCTGTATCACTGACAAGGGGTAACCAAACCGGAAATCAGGTAACTTTCTCGGCCAATGCAGGGATCGAACAACCGACCTCCAGAATCTTACCCACTCAGCCACCATGACCCCAGTTGGTTAATTACAGGATCTGAAAGAGCTGATGGAATTATAGATTGAAAGGGAACTTATGAAATTTTTACATCTAATAAAAATAAGAATTTATGAAACTATTACCATTAATGCATCCTGTATAATCATAATTTGGAATTGTATTTGCCTCGCAAAGACAGTTATACTGGCTACACCCATTTGGTTTACAACTTGAGCCAATAGGGCATGATGCGCTAGATGTACATTGGTTGAGAACTAAAAATACAAAAATAAGATGATGAGATATTTAATGATTATTATCATAAGAGCCTTCTGAACAATTCAAAATCCGTTCAAATTAATGACCATATAAATTGTTGTTATCTGCTAATAATACAACTGTATAATATTGCATAAGTGATTCGGAATTTTATTTTACTTTGGTAGACGTTCGTTATACAAATGGTAGTGTATTTTTATGTTTTCAACTGCTCTATCTGAAATCTGCCGAGCAATTTATGTTAATCATAATCTGTGACAGGCTCAAAAGTAAGTGGACGGGAACACATCGTGATTACCAAAGGATGATATGAGCCAAGATAAATAACCAAACAAAATATAATAAACATAGTACAAATTGATAAAACAGACCTACTGCTTTTATGGACAGTGCTGGTGTTTGTGGAAAACGTTTCTAAAATAATGGTTACCGCATAAATACATTATTTACGATTTAGGATAAACTTGGCCTATATCCAAACCCATAAGGGGAACCCATAAGTTCTCCTACATGTTTTTAAGGCTTAGAATCTAACCCTCAACATAACTAATTCATGTACTCTTTTTTGGTTGTCTCTTTGATTTTACAATACTTACTTCTGGATGCTACTGGTGATATTTTTGATAATACAAGAGCTACCATACATGATAAAAGAAACATCTGAAAAAGAAAATACGTAAAGATCGCATTATCCAACTTTCTATAAAGAATCATTATTTTTTTATTGATGTTTAAAAGACAACCCGTCTCTGTGTGGCGTTACACATTTTACAGAATCTTTAAAAAAACGTTTAAAAAATCTTAATTTTTCATTTGTAGGTTACCAAATTAACGTCATTTTTACATTAATAGAGATTTAAACAATAGTGCTTTCACTGTTAGAAATTCTAAATCACTATGTATATTCAAGACTTTTTATGAATAAATCTGATTAATGACGACATATTATTCGGTCATGTCACTTAAGAATAAATTCCCGCGAAAAGAAAAAATTTATCGGTTAGTTACTTCCAGCACATCTGGTATATACGGATTCCCTGAAAACCAGATATGCGAGGGTTGTTCCGAGAGGACAGTCTGTCTCCTTACGTGGCGATAGTGTTCGTTTTATGTGTCGATCTAATTGATAATGGTTGCGAGATCACAGAGGTAATTAAATGTCTAGTAGATGTCTGCAATTAATGGCAGAGAAAGGGGTTGCAGTAGGGGGGGGGGGGTACGTTCGTGCTGTATCATGAAGTCTGTCATTGAGTCAAATGGCGTGGTTTGGAATCCCCGGTTGTGCGTAACAAGGTGTAGATTCGCCTTACCAATCTCGTGGGTTTTCTATGGGTCCAGCGGTTTCCTCCCACTGCTAAAGACCCTACGCGCAAACGAAACTTTGAAATAAAATTAAACCATATATTAGTCCTGAAATGACCTAGATTGTGTCGAGTGGACGTTAAACCCCATCACTCTCTCTCTCTCCAGCAGTTTACTGAGGTTATAGTGAATGGATAGCGAATAACGACAAATACTAGCTTAATATGGATTCCCCGTCAATCAAAATGCAATAAAAAGTTCCGATTAAAATACTTTGAGAGAGATTCGAATTAAACTTTTGTTAGGTAATAAATTAGTTTTAAAATGTTTTAGTTAAATATATTATGAAATCACACATTTTGTACGTGATATATCTTTATAATATCGATCTTAGAAATAATTAATAGCTCTAGTTTAAGCTCAAATATTTCTATATTTCCAAATACTTGGGATTTTGAAACAATACATTACCATATATTTAGGTTACACAAGGGGGTTGGATGGCCGAATGGTTAGCATGTGCGCGTTGTATATTACGGCCTGTCATTGAATCAACTGGCATGGTTTCGAATCCTCGGTTGTACTTGGCAAGGAGTAGGGTCACCTGTCTAGCCTCGTGGGTTTTCTCCGGGCACCCCGTTTTCCTTCCACTGCTAACGAATTATTAAAATAAAATTAAGCCATATGTTAGTCTGAAAATGAACTAGTTTGTGTCGAGTGGACGTTAAACCGCATTTCTTTTATACATACCTCTCACTAACACGATTTTTTTATAAACCCTTCGTTGTGACAATCTGTAAGTTGAAACTGTCTTGCTTTCTTAACTGACGTTCCTTGACATTCGAAACCCGGAGTAGTTAAGGGGGTTCTTGTGTAAACAACGTATATTATAGTAGTATAACTTGAGCAATAAATAAGCCCAGTAGATTAACCACGTTCTGAATATATTGACTGTATGTTCTGAATGGCTTATTCTTTTGGATATCAACGGTATCATTATCACCGAATCACGTATTTTACGAATTTCTCAGCTACATTGTCTAAAAGCATATTAATCATGACCTTATTTGATATTTTCCAGAAATATGTTTTTTCATTGTACATTTATTGTTACTTTTTTCAATAAATGATTAAAATCATAATTTGTCTCTACTTCAAATCCGATCAAATAATTTAGATCTTTTATGGAAGAAGCAAAATCACTTACATCTCTCACTCAAGCGTTACGTGATATCCAGTAACTTGGCACTGCACACGTTTCAGGATATCACATAAATATAAATCTTGAAACACAAATGTAATGCTCCAAAGCAACATTGTAAAAGAAATGTCGAAATCAGAAATTAGCGAGAATAAATAAAAAAATCATTAACTAATTATTTTGAAATATAAAGATAATCGAAATATTATATTTCATATGAAATACAAACATAACAGTTTATACCAGTTTATACCATGTAAAATCAAAGGTATTCTTATGAAACCAATATTCAATCAAATGAATTCTACAATAACGGTAAGGCTTGTACGTCTACTGATGATTTTATATCCCAATCTTAATGGGTCTTAAAGTACTAATACTTGTGATATATCTTGTGTGTCAAACAAATACCACGAAGGCTTGTATATTATTGGGATGAAGACAATAACGACAATCTTTACATTAAAATTGTACAAAATTTTGGATGTCAACGACTGGACCTGTTGAGCCTTGACTGGCGTGATGGAACTGATCTATAATCAATTTTGTTTTATTTACAATGTTTGTACGTCGATATGTGTCTGTTATTCTTTTCTAAATATGGGATAAACATGACGTGTTATTATTTTTTTGTTATGAAAAGGTTCTTGTGTGATAAAACTATCCCGTCAAAATTGAGTTACACCTATGATACAACCTAGCAACTCATTTTATTTGCCTAATATGCCACAGAAAAACTATTAACTCAATAGTCAATTCAGGGGATAAGCTGGGGTTGAAATATTCATTCATTGTGTTTCCTTTATTTTCTCAAAATAATAAAAAAAAGTGAGGTGGTAGATGTTGCCGGGAGACTAGAACGCAATTAAAGGTCCAGTTTATTCTTTACGACTTAACTGTTATCCGATTTTAAAATCGTGTTCGTGCATATTTATGAAATGTGGATACTATACGCAAACAGCTCTTAATACTTCAAGAAACATAATAACCGATCTAGCCGTGAGAATGTCCATCACATCTTTGCCCGTGAAACATTTCTACGGAATAAAAGGAATGTCTAATTCGTTTCCGCGATGTTTCTCTTGTCTTTATCATGAAATAATGAAATAAAAATGATGTTGTCGGATAAAGCCTAGGAGCTAAGAAATAAACAAAAATTGTGTTCCATAATTGTGTATGTGTATTTCCAGTCCAACCCATGGGCTGTCCATCATTTGTGTTACGAAAATGACAGGTGCTGTCTATTGAACTAAATATTCAGTAATTTGCTGACTCTCACGTATAAAGTGAAAATAACTAGTGTCAAGTACCACTTTTTGTTTCATCTATAAATATGTTTGGCGGCAATAAATCTTCCAAATCCACTGCATTGCATGTAAATTTGGCTTACAATTGCATCTTTCTAGTTTCATATTGTAACATAACTTTGAAGTTTTATTTTATTTTGTTCAGCTTAATATTGATATACTATCGTTTGTTTTAACATGACAAACTCGTGACATATTATTATTTATGTCACAGACGGTACAAAAAATGATGGATGATTGACGTATGGCAGTCTTTTGTCAAAATAGACAAAAACATTGACCCATTACTATAATTCGTAGCGGGTGTCAAATAAATTGTTTCATCGTTTTTGTTTTTCGGGGGATAGGTCATTGCAATGATGCAGTAAACCGCGGAATTCCGAAACGCCTAAAAGCTGTTAATCTCTGTTTTAGAAAAGGCGAATTTTTGTACAGACAGCATAGCATATTTGTTTTAAATAAAAAAATATAATATTGTGTCGATATAACAATGGACATTTCTAATATTGACGCCAGAATATTGGTATCTTTATCGCACCACTCGTTATTTTCAAACTGAATTCACGGTGGCATAGTGAGAAAGACGTTGGCTCGCTCCCGTGATCGATAGCTGTGTTGACCGAGAGAGAGTTCAACTGGATTTTCCGGCGTGGTCCCCACTTGTCAGTGGTGTAGGACGAAAAGCCTGGCAAGGAACAACGTACAAAAAACGAGGACCCATGCACACATTGGTGTGCATGGTAAAAGAGTACCCTTGTCAGATGGAATTCGATATAAGATTAGGTCGTAATGCCGCTGTCCGGGTATAAATTACCCCGTAGCACACTGTATAGCGTATGTTCGGCTGCATCATCCCACTCGGATCAGAACAGTAGGGCGTCAAACCCCATTTCATTTCATTTTTGTTTTCAGACAAAAATAATTCTCAAATATAGCCTTCTATCTGACAGTGATTTTTAGTTACGGTGCTGAGATAGGTAAGGGCGCCATAAGGATCATTGTTTGTAGCTTTGGTTTTTGGCTCAAACCACGTTACAGGTCAATTCCAATTAATCTGGCTTCAAAGTATACTTAACGCGCAGACCTTATAATCAACTAATCCATAATTGAAGTAAAAGTGAAACCTTGCCGTATAATTCTGTGATTTCTAAATAAATCAACGGCCTCTTGAGATTTTACGTTATTAACGATATGACCAATTGCGTAAATAAAACATGTGGCCTCGAAAATGAACAACGATTTTTAGATTTATTTCAGGCTATTACTACTAGCGCATGAAATGAAATGAAATGGAATTTAACGGCAATAACGTCCTACTATTCTGCTCCTAAACAGGCACATGAAATGAAATGGAATTTAGCGACAAGGTAAATTTTGTGCAATGAGGTAAATTTTACTCGGGCAGCGGCACTATCTACTCTTATATCGAATTCCAGCTGTCAATGTATCTTTTATGTGTACACGGGACCTCAGTTTTTCGTATCATCCGAACGACTAGACAGCTGTCCATGTCAGGCCTTCCGTCCTGCATCAACGACAAGGGGAACCATGCCGGAAAATCTGGATGAACTTTCTCAGCAGGGATCGAACACACGACCTCCAGGCTAGCGAGTCAGCGTCTTAGCCCTGTGATCCCCTTTGCAAGCGCATAGCATCAATGAATGTAACAGTGCAATGTCAGTTTTCAGGTGCACATATTATTATGACTTCTATCATCCTAAATTTTTTAGATTAAACCACTTTGATTAATACTAGACGTTTTGGTTTAATATTTAAGTAGCCATTGGGTTAAACAATAATCCGTAAATACGGTTAATTTAGTAACTAGATCTTGTATTATTCTAGACGTTTTGTTTTAATATATTACTTGCCATAGGATTAAATAATAATAATAAGATAGAGAGAGAGAGAAATGGGTTTAACGTCCACTCGACACAAATTAGGTAATTTCGGGACTAACATATGGTTTAATTTTATTTCAATAATTCGCTTGCGTGTAGGGGTCTTTAGCAGTGGGGGGAAACCGGAGGATCTGGAGGAAACCCACGAGGTTGAGAAGGCGCCCCTATCTCCACATACGCTCAGAGGTCGAAACGCGGCACTTTAGACCACTAGGCCATCCCAACTCCCATAATGATAAGAACTTATATTATCCTTCTACATGTATACATTGTAGAGGTTTTGGTTTAATACTGAATCTGTGATGTAGTTAAAAATATGTTTTTTATTATCATTTTGGTTTAATATTTAAGCAGCCATATGGTTACAAAAATCCTTAAATAGGACATTTATTTTCCTAGACATTTCATTTGTCATAATAATGGTTTATAATTAATTATCAGTCAAGTAGACTTTTGTTATTCTGCGCGTAGGAGTCTTTAGCAGTGGGAGAAAGGCCACGATCCTACTCCAGGTCACGTACAACCAGGTGACCCGAAACCACGCCAGTTGACTCAATGACAGACCTTATGATTCAGCGCACACGTGCTAACCATTCGCCATCGCCCCCCCCCCCCCATTGACACATCAATAAGTTCCATAGTTATTACACAGGGAAAAATTGTTTTCAGCCAGTCCGTCATTTTGCTACCAGTCCGTGAGTGGTTCAATGTTGCCCCAACGAACAGAAGGTTCGCGATTATAGACCCTACGGGATAAAACTAAAATTAGCAAATATATTCAAAATATTACTTACCTTATTAAATGGTGATCTATTCAACTTGCAGTTTTTAGATTTATTGCCCATGATTTTATAATAAAACGAAAATACATGTGTTCACGAAATACAAATTCTTAGTTATTACAACAAATTATAATCCACATCTCTTAAGTTAATTGTCTACCACATTTTTACCTTTAATAACAATGGCGGGCGTGAGCTAGTGATCATTTGCTGAAGTACATTATTCTAAGAACCTGTCCCAAGATCGTGAATGGCGAATATAAAAAATCACAAAAAGGACAACGCCCGTGCCTCACCCATGACACTATCTGGCTGGTCGAGATGTTTTTTCCTTAAGAATACGTAAGAGATTGTATTCATACATCACGTACAAAGTGTTAACCTGCGTTCTAATACTATAGACTGTCAGATCTTCACCAAATATGATATATTGTGTTCTGTTTGCTTTTAGGCTGCAGGGGCTTTCTCGTCAGTGAACAAATTAGTAATGAGGAATAAAAATAGAACGTATAAAAAGTCATAGATTATATCCCGATCGCCATTTTTATTTCAGTATTCGTAACTAAAGGATCTTCGTGATATTAGGCAATTAAAGTGAATATCACAATCATAAACTAAGTTCGTTTCAGTTTGCTTTGCGGTTGTAACATATAGGAGGCATAAATATTGTTTGAAAAAAAAATACAGTCCTGCACGTCATCTGCGATACAGGCTTTGATTACATCCTTACTGTCATTATTATTTGGGTTTCATAACAAGTGGATGTTCACGATGATGGATAATAAGCCCATTTCCTAATTTGCTCGACAATGCTGGGGAAACCAGCGACGGAAACGTCGCTTGAATAAAATAGAAATTAAATGTTCCATATTATGTTTGTGTTTTATTGTATGCTAAAATTGTCACACATTAAAGCTGCAATTTCATATTCTTAAGCTATATTTTTAAAATATATTCAAATTAAGCCTTGAAATAAATGGTGTCCATAAACAGTCCTACCTCGTTAAAGATTAATCCTGTAATTCACTATTGCCAGTTGAGAAATTGGCAAAAATATCATTGTCAAACGTTTGAAGATAGCTATTACATGTAGATAGAAAGACAAGGGAAGTAATTTTGTTATTATTTCCGGTGTGGAAGATTTTTAAGTGTGGGAAATAATGCCTACGATCGTGTATAATAGTGAGATGACAATCTACTGAGCAAAATACATATAAATAATTATGTTTTGACTTTCTTAGAAAATATGAAATTGGGTTGCAAAAGAGCTCAGACGGTATTGATCTATTACAAATTTAAGTAATTTTTATGTTCAATTACAAACTTTGTGGCTCCGGGGTCCAGGTTTGTTAATTTGCACATGTCATTTTCGGATAACAATCATCTGTTTGTCCTTTTTAAAAAAAAAATTGACAAGAAAATCGATCATAAAAATGAATGTTTATTGTTGAAAGTAATTATGTTAAACTATGTAAAGACATAACTTACATACTTACGGTCGAGAACGATATAATATTATAAATGTATTTCTTATGAGAGAGGGGGGGATAAATACGGCTTGAGGTCCACTCGACACAAACTATGTCATTTCGGGACTAACATATGGTTCAATTTTATTTCAGTAATTCGCTTGCTCGTAGAGGTCTTTTAGCAGTGGCAGGAAACCGCAGAACCCACAGAAAACCTACGAAGTTCGACACGTGATCCTACTCCTTGTCACGTACAACAGGGGAATCGAAACCACGCCAGTTGACTCAGTGACAGACCTTATGATACAGCGCACACATGCTAACCATTCGGCCATCCAACCCTGCGTAATTCTTATGGGTATTACACAGTCTATATCATTTTCAACCATCTCGACTCTACCTAAAAACCCGTATGCTTTTTTTTTTGGGGGGGGGGGGGGTGGAGGGGGGTGTTGTTATCATTTGAAATCATCATCTTAAATCAGTAAAAAACGCTGATCAAATAATTTGAGAGGATTAAAATAAACAGCTGACTGTTTTGTTATAATAGTTTAAAATCGATATTGACAAATGTCTGTCGAATTACTTTATTCTGAGCAACGTTATGGGTTTCAATTTTTACTGTCTGAGCCGTGGTAAATTATAAACGGATTTCGTCAATTGTGAACAAACTACTGAATAATTGTTATTAAAAAGTTGCCTATGTGTTCGAAATCACCTCCGGTTGAATAAAATCCATTGCAATTTTGAAAATCCCATCAAAAAAAGTTATCTCTTGAAAAGTCAGTTTTTTGCTTGTATTTTCGACTAAGTTTACCACAACATTGTATATGTCACGTGATGAGTTACAGCATCTTAATATGTTGCAGTGAGCAGTTTTTGACAAATTTTGACAACCACGTGTGCTGCAATCACAACCACGCGCGACCTTTCCGATTGTTTAAGGTTTGGCAAAGACATTGCATCTGAAGACAATAAAATTATTTTGAAAACAATTTATTGTCAGTCCACTAAATTTTATTATATCACCGATTATACGAATGCTCGTAAATATTGCTATTCACGTCATCATCACCCCATTATTGTAAATACCCTGTATATAGTGTAGATATTGATAAATTATAGTAAACCTTACATCACTGTCAATTATATGCAACTCTATGGTTAACATTTATAAATAAATACACTTTATTTCATAATCTTAATCACACCGATCAGCAGTGAATATTCGCTAGGCCGCTACAGTCACTGATAAGGATGACATCGACGCGACTTAATTAGTCCCGCATATTTACATGTAGAATTCTACAAATTAAATTATAAAACATTTTTGTATGTAATAGAAAAATAAGTAAAGACGTTTAAAGTATTTGTAGTTAAAAAGTATTTCCTATTTAGTGTAAATGGGTATTAAAATGAGTAAAAGGCATCATTTTGAGTGGAGCAGTTACGTCTTATGTAAACAATGCACGAGCCTTTGAGCCAATGATTGTCGCCACGTGATTTCATAGCACGAGTTGAAGACAGTCATCTTTGACAGAGATAATTCGTAAGTAATTCTCTGTCAAACAGATTGAATTTTAATTGGTAATATTTCAAAACGCAGCATCAAATCCTAATGCTCTGTAGTTATTAATTCATTTTCAAAGTTTTATGATTACCACAAAAAAAAAAAAAAAAAATATGAATAAGGCCACCGCTTCCTAAAAATTTCCATTTTAATTCACGTTCCGATTGTTCACGCCAATAATATTCCTGATTAAATTACGTTTTTAGGTTTATTCGACAGATATTGAAATCGAAACATTTTTTATAAGAACAGTTCGGGATGTCTAACCCTTTTATAAAAATGTATTTAAAATAACAAAATCACGTGTCAAAAAAAGTATATCTCAGACTGTGGGAAAAAGTTGGGCAAGTTAATCGCTAATATAACCATTTTCAAGTGCCTGTAGTCATTGACTGATAGTACAATCGTACGGATATATTTCCCTGTGAACTTAAAAACGAAACCGGGATTTTCCGAAATTGATTGTTACCGAGACGCAAAATTCTGAACTGGTTTTGCGCAACGGAAATAATATTCGGAGAGAAATAGAAAGACATGGACCTATCTGCTCATGATTAAACCGATGTGCGATATGATTTGTTGTTGATAATAATCTTTGGTATTTATAAAAAATAATAATAATAGCGTTATATACCTATTCAATAATTCAATGGCCTCGATCGGCTATTAATTTTGCCGAGTCAAATATAAAATACATCGGAATTTACGGATTTCCCCCGGCTACAGCAGATTGTCGGGGCTAATTGACAGGAAATATTAAAGGAATGTCGGGTTTTTTTTCTTCTGCACCTGTGTTCAAAACAAAAAAATCCCACTAACTCTCTAACCAAATGACTAATACAAGACGGAAAGAAAACAACGCACTACGAGCGTATTTATGTATGTAAACGCCCAAACTCATTACTGGGTCCAAGATCAATAGCTTATTCATACACAAAATTTGAATTGTCGAGAAAGAGCCAAACACCGTCACCATAGACAATCCATAATATATGCAAAACTATCTGTCCTGATATGTGACGTAATTAGCTTCCATTTTTTTTTTTTTTTTTTTTTTTTTTTTTGATATCCAGTTTGTAAGTTCAATTTTACAAGAGAGGCCCTTTTAATTCGCTGGGTTATTTACTTGTACAATAGATTGTATTTAACCTGAGGTAATTTCAAACACACGGATAAAGTTTATAATAACCAAAGTTAAGTAGTTTGTTTATAATCGAAAAAATCCATATAGGAGGCAGGCCACCATTAAATTTCACCATCTCGGTACAAATTGTAGTTCGTCTATTTATAGCAGTTCTCCCTCTGTCTCTTTTCTCCCCTTTTGCATGCCCATTTTTGTTGATTTTTTTGCCTAGAATGGACTAAGAGGGTTTGAATGAATATTTTCTGTCAGGTTTTGGTAAATATTCATGATTTTGAGGCGGAAGGATAACGGCATTATGAGGTTGGCTACGGTGATATGTACGGCAACTAGATACATGTTTTGAGTATGCTTCTTCAATTTCGTGTATCTCAAAATTTTGGTGGTCAAACTCATAAAAATTTTAGTGCAAAGACATGGCCATTTGTTCCTCTGTCTGTGGTGAAAAGCATTTCGCCTAACGAAAATTTGGGGAAAAGTTGGAGGTAGGCAAAGAGTCCAGAATTAACATTGGAGTCAATAGGGAAATTAATGGTGGTCTGCCTCCTGTATGTAAACAAACTGACAGTGGATGACAGGCCTAAATTTGATGCTATGATCTCCTCCCATTAACCACCGATACGTCTCCTTTTTGAGCACCAATAAAAGCACAATGCCAGGGTCCTGTTTCACGAAATTTTAACTAAGATAAAAATCCAATTTTTAGTAATCTGATTGGATAACATTAGATTGATTTTAGTGCTTAGCCAATCAAATTTGAAATATCTACTAAAATTTGGATTTTATCTTTAGTTAAGATTTCGAGAAACAGGGTACGATCTGGAGAATATATTTCCGTGTTAATGCCCACAATCCTAACGTTAACCCTTCAGAATAGTTTTACCCACAATCCACCGTTTTTACAGCTTTAACTTGCACGTTGAAAATGTGATTTGTGAACTTTACCCGAACGACTCGGCAAACCTCGACAGATTTCGGAACCTACATCTAGTCTCGGCTGTAGGACAGTAAGTGATATGTACCCACGCCCATACATACCGGTTTACTTTAACAGGAAAACTTGACGCTATTACACAAATTGGAAACCTATTCCGCTAGCGACCTATTCGACCGATAGAGATGCAACCTGTTCGTTGGAAACCTATTTAGAATAAAGACAACAATAGTCTTAACTCATCTATTTATCAACCAATAAAATACAAAGCTATGTCTATCAAATGAAAGTAGAATATATTATTTTTTATCCATTCCTTTAGCTCAGACTAGAAGTGATTTTTCGTCATTATCTTATAGCTGGATCGGTCGAATAGGTCGCTAGCCATTTAGGTCGCCAATTTGTGTTCGGTATGGGCGCAGCCATGTTTCATCCGGGACCTTTAAGGCGGAATTCGTCATACAACCGAGGTTAGATGTAGGTTCCAGAGGTTACGGAATCTGCCGATGTTTGCCGAGTGTACCCGAACCACAGAGAAAGATATTTTCCAGATCTTACAAAGATCTAGCATTGTGCGCTAAAACAATTACAGAGTTCTTATTTATAGTAATCATTCCGTAGAACAATTGATAGCATTTAATATATCGAAACTATGGGTCCTCGGTTTCTTACCACAACCAATGAATAAATATTGAGCCATATTGTAGCTTTCGAAATGACCCGTAATTTCAGCCGAAGGTGATGCGTACAATACTTATCTTTACATTGTTGTTTCGGCCAGGCGCTCGCTTGCGCTGACTGTTAAAAATTCAATTTTAATACATAAGACCACCTCTTCCAGTGTACTGATTGTTTGTTATTAACTCACGTAAAATATCAAAACTGATTCGTATTTGTAAAAATTTGGATGTATAAAATAATGGTATAATCTTTCTTGCTACTTTTGAAATCAGAATGATTTGTAAATTTATTATTTATATTTTGGTTTTTGATGTATTTCAATACTTGTTTGAATAAATAATATTAATTTTTATCATCAAAATTACTGAAGTTAATGATATCCTAAAAATGGAGTTATTTCCCTTTAACCACATATACGCCAATTTCTAGGATGTATCAACGAACTGCAGTGAAATGAAATGGGGTTTAACGTCCTGCTGTTCTTCTCCGAACTGGGCTTATGAACACGGGCATACACCACACAGTGTGCTATGAGGGTAATTTTGCCTGGAAATACGGCCTTCTCGTATATCGAATTCCAACTGACAAGTTTTCTTTTTCCTGCAAACCAATGTGTACACGGGTCCTCCTTTTTGTACGTTGTTCCTTGCCAGGCTCAACGTCCTACACCACTGATAACAGGGACCACGTGGGAAAATCCAACTGAACAGTCTCGACAAACACAGCGATCGAACACGGAACCTCCACGTGTATTTAGACCATAACAATTACACCTGACATTACACAAACGCAACATGGAAAATTTATGGTGTACTGTCATGCCTTGTCTTTGTGCCCTGAAAATACTTTCAATATACTTCATGAACACAGTTCCTTTGGGGACGAGAAGTAACTTGTTGTAGTGCAGCATTATCACTCCCAACTACAAGATGGTGACCACAGACAGGCATGACGTAATAACACGAAATAAACGGTTCAATTGCACATTCCAATATTGTTACAGGATTTCCTTTTATAAACTTTTGAACAACAATTTTTTGCCAATGCCATGGATCCTGGATGTGCTACCCCACCCACTGAACGTGTGAAAAATCGGGGCTTGGAAATCTACTCTAGATTTGAGAAGTTTCTTGACATACACAGATTTTCCGCTCTTTTTGTCTGAATGAAAATGTGATCTTTGTGCATGAATGTTAGTATTTGCTCCTGCAGTATCAGAGGATATATGTCTCCTCCCCAATCAATTTCATGGACTGCAAATCTACAACTTCTATAGCCACCTTTACCATATACAGGTCAGAATTCTATGGAATGAAATTACTGCTTTTAATGAGCGTTTCGACTAGACTTCTCTAGTCGTTAACAAGCAATGGTAAAATTTGAAAATATGACAAGTCAGTATATACCTTTACCAGTTTACCATGTCGACATAAACGTCTGCATATGCCTGTACATTTCAACCACCTCTTAACTTAAATTCATCACATAAAGCAGCAGCCACGGGTATTGAACTTTTGCCTTTCCGATAGTTTCTATGGGTGTATAACAGTTATTCCGATGCGAACTATAATGTTGTATAACCCAGCAATCGGATTTTAGGGTGTACTTTAGCAGCAAAAGTGCCACATAAAATTAATGAAAAGCAATCCCGTGTATCTTAGAAATAATTTCTGAGACAGTCTTCATTCTTTTGTTTCCTTGTATTCAGTTGTTTGTTTCTGTGACGGTTGGAATGTGTGCACTAAATGCATTCAACATACTTCAATCCTCTTCTTTATTGATTTAGTGCATTTTAGTTTTGTGAACTACTTCTCTGGTTCATTTAACGGTGTGGTTACTTGTATAGCGAAATTAATACAATGCTTGCATTCGTATTTCTTGCAACATTTGACAGATCATGACTCATGCTGACATTACATAATTATTTCTTTAGGTAGTATTCCAGTTTGTTTTCAAATATGAGTGAAGGATGTGTCACCACAGGCCCGGGACTGTACAGCGCAGTGAACGCTTACGTACGACTAGCCCCCGGATTCATTCACTCTTTTTGAATTGTGTTGTTTGTTTTTCTCTGAGTATGATGTCTTGTCCATATATTTGTTTTGTGTAGAATTGTGTGTGGTGCTGTCTCCCTGTACCTACTATTAGATGACAGCGGTCTTCGTAGAGCAAATTGGTAAAGAATTCCTTACGTATCTATTTGCTTGTCTTGCTTTACCTATTTTTTTACGCCAGCATTTTATTAGGGTATTGGAAACGACCCCCCCCCCCCCTCAAAACATGTACATACCAAATATGCCAATAAAACGCGATAAAGTAACCCGAAAATGGTATAAAGGGCCAGTTTTTTGGCAAACTTTTAGGATGTCATTCAGTACACCCAACACTACCACCATCAAAAATCAAAAGACCTTGTCCTGCAACTTGTGTGGGGAAGACCGCTTATTTTTCGTAAATTGACTGGGCTACTTATCACAAATACCACAAAAATATTTTTTAACTTTGATTGATTTTTACGCAGTCTAGGTATGAAGCTGTAGTTTGATAGTATTTGAATAAAATCATGCTTACACAAAACAAAAACCTATTCATGTTTGGTGTCATAGCAGATTATCCCTTGCTGCTGACTAGGTTTTTCCTCGCGACGTGTACACACAGGGGCTATTTCTTATCTTCGCATCATTGTTATTACACAATCCTTTGATCGGAAAGTTAAAACCAAACTCTATCAAACTGCGGATATACAGTATATCATTATTCATCCATGCAGTGACCATGAGTCTTTTGTCTGACGTGGAGAGCGTCTATGGGTAACCGGTCGCCACATCCTACGTATGACCCATACATCTTTTCTAAGTACATATTTTCGTAGCCTTGTGATCGTCTAGGATTTATCTCGGATCGTCTTTTCGATTGTCTTCTTCAGTTATAACAACGCAACAGTTCGTTTTTACCTTTTATGTAGCATAGGTATACATTCACGCATAGTACATATTACAATTACAGTCAATACTAACTAAACTCTTCTCAACCTAGACACGGTGTCTAGGACTCTTAGATGGTAACCCTCTGGAATCTAATCGAAGTCTGCTGAATTCTCACGAGTATCCTTATTTTGTATCAACTGGATTTGGACATTCAATTATCTAATTGGTCGAACATGGTGTAAATAATTAGAGAGATTGGTTAATTGAGCCCAATGACATCAAAACCTTAAATGGCCATGGAAGTTTACTAGATAAATTTCCCATGAGATATTAATTATCATGTTGTTGACATATAGAGCAAGTTATGTTTTAGCTAAACTACTCTTTTTATAAAACAATATGTCATTTTACTCTAAGTGATATTTAGTACATACTACATATTATGTGAATATGTTATAAACATAAAACTATATCTTATCTCCTCATTCCTTGTCTACAATCTTTAAAAACAATGTCACCACGACTATATATATTGCTACACGACTAGGATTAACCGCTACTTTCCCTTTCTAAGAAGATGACCATTTTTAATTTCAAAATAAATGCAATTTATTGTACATGACATTGCAAACGACTCTAATAACGATTGCACATTATCGTATATTGTCCTTAGTAATGACTGGTCCAATGTGAGCAATACAACTCAACATACTGGATAGTTTCCTTCACATCGCTCCCACAATTCCCACCGTTGCATGAATGGCGTGGCAAAGATTATAATATGTAATTTTAAAACAAAACGAAGTATTGATTATCTATACCTGAAACCAAACCTGGAGAAGTATTACTGATTCAAAGTAGAAGTTTAAATATTTACCATAACATTGTGAAGTGTGAAGCTGATCATAGTATGTGTCAGTCCACGAAAAAACCACATGGAAACGTATTGAATGAAATAAAATGAAATGAAAATGGGGGTTAACGTCCACTACGTAGAATGGTGGGTGTCGGTCTAATTCACTGATTTTAGTCGCGGTGAGTCAGGCCCCCAACTACTTTTGAGGGTGCCAAAAAAGCCTTATCGTCTTCTGCTGCAATGTGTGGGTCAATACCAAAAGTGTGATTGTTGACATGTAGAGCATGTCTACAGATAAAAACAATAAAATAATTCGCAGCCCATTGTTAAGTGTGTCGAAACAGGACACCTCTCTGTACTTTTCACAGAAAATTTCTAATCGATTTAAAACAAACTTCTATAACTGGCACTACTTTTAGTTAATATTGTGCTGATCCTTTGTTGGCTATATCTCACGTTAAAACAGGTTTATTATTTTCAAACGTTACGCATAAAATCAGCGTTATAAACAAATTTGTTATCTGCATATAGTTATTAATATGTCGGTTTATCATTTGGGGAGCCTCGAGGTAGATCACAACTAAATTACAAAATGTAGTTCGTCTATTTCTAACAATTCTCCTCCCCCTTTCTCCCCTTTTGCCTGAAATATTTGTTTGGTTTCGTTAACGTAGCAGAGATGTTGACTCAAAACCTCCAGCCATGTTTGATAAATATTCATGGATTAAAGTCGGGATGATAGTGGAGTTAAGAGGTTGGTTACGGCGATAGTTACACACAACATCTGGAGCAAAGACGTGGTCATTTATTGCTCTCTTAAAGCCAAATTTGAGTTAAAGTAGGAGCCGACCAAAAAGACCAGAATAACGATTGCAGTCAGCGGGGAAATTAAAGTACTATAAGTGTACGATTTATGTATTTTGAATAGATGTAACGGATAAGTGACTTCAATATGCTGATGTGCTTCTGCTCGAAGGGGAAATCTTTCATTATAATTTATTACTAATTTAGAATTCTGAAATCCAAAAGAAATGTTAGTAATTGAATTTCAAAAGATTTTTATAATTTCATTAAATTCTGATATGTTACTTTAAGATATAGAAATGTAAACATTTACATTTTACCATCGAAATCATCGTAATGGAGGCAGACCACCATTAAATTTCACCATCTCGGACCAATCTCGTTCCCAGAGGCAGCCACGGAGCTTAAGGCCTCTGGCGCATTAGACGGTCCATTTTTTCCAATTTTTGTTCAAACCTAAGCCCCGCCCATTCTGACCTCTTTTTGTGTCGATTTCTCGAAAACTAGAGGTCGGATCGTCGTTTCGTTTGTTGTAAAATGATCCTTGAGCCAAAGTCAACTCTCTGACATAAAACATTGGATCCTAAACGAACAAATTCAAGTTTTTGTTAAGATCTATTTATCTACGCGTGGGTATATTTTTAAGTGATTCGGTCATCCAGGCACGTAAAATCAGGGGCGTACGACGCAAATAAATGAGAAATTTCGCGCGTAGGAATTACATGTCACCTTCCGGGAAAATGGCTACCCCGATTCACCAGAGAAATTTCTTCAAAAATTTCTCTGGTTTCGAGATTGCATCTCGAACCTGAGCTGCAACCTGGTATACAAAACAGTACACAACTTTAAAGGATCACCATTTCTTCTGTAATTATTTTTTCTTCGATGCTGTATTATAATAATTTTGCTCAAATTAATTTGGATGCTATAAAGAGAAGAATTCTGATGATATATGCACTTTTAAAAACATATAGGATGCAGACCACCATTAAATTTCATCATCTCGATACAAATTGTAGTTCGTCTATTTATAGCAAATCTCTCTCTTTTATCCCCTTTTGCATGCCCATTTTTGTTGATTTTTTGGTCTAGAATGGACAAATAGGATTTGAATCAATATTTTCTGCTAGGTTTTGGTAAATATTCATGATTTTGAGGCGGAAGGATAACGGAGTTAGCAGGATGGCTACGGTGATATGTACGGCAACTAGTCACATGTTTTTAGTATATGGTTCTTCAAGTTTGGGTATCTAAAAATTTTGGTGGTCAACCTTATACAAATTTTAGTGCAAAAACGTGGCCTGTAGTCCTCTGTCTGTAGTGAAAAGCATTCAGCCCAACGAAAATTTGGGGAAAAGTTGGAGGTGGACAAAGAGCCAAGAATTAACATTGAAGTCAATGGGGAAATTAATGGTGGACTGCATCCTAATCTGCGGTTTTCCAAAATGGAGTTACTTCCCATTATAACCGTAAATAAGCGCGTTTCTTGCACTATTGAAATCAAATAAATTGAAATGGAGTTTAACGTCCAACTGTTCTGCCCGTGTGGGCTGGCGACCCTGAATAATAATTTGAAACTAAAAACAACCAACAATTTCTGATTTATAATAAGTGGCATTTAGTAATTGGAGAACACAATAACAGAACACAATTTTTATGGGAAACAATCACTGGGCTTATTCTAATATCACGACGTTTCGACAAACAATCATTGTGCTTCATAACGATAAGAGGATACTTGTCGAAACGTCGTGGTATTAGAATAAAACCAGTGATTGTTTCCCATAAAAATTGTGTTCTGTTACTCTTACATAATGTCTCTTTAATTATGGATGGTGTAAATGATTTGAAAAATAAAACGTTTGTTTCGAAAATTATAGTTGACAATGAATTGGTCAGATGATTAAACAATTGTTTAAAAAGGTCTTGTATTGTCATGAAACTAGTTATACTGTAGACGGATATATGGCTTTAACCCCTAATAGCAAATCATTAGCGTGTAAATTATTAACAACTTTTGAGGAAATACATCTTACAAACACATAAAAATGGACACATTTTTTTCATCACTTACTACATAATGCACAAATAGGATTGGCTTCCACATTAGGCTAACCTTATGGTAAATATATTTGTATAATTATAATCGTTAATTGGTAGCGCGTTGATCGTGTACCGTCAGTTTCTTCCCCACGGCTTCATTAATCATTTAAGCACACCCCTTTTTATCCAATATGCTGCAGTTTCAATGAGATTGTCTTTTAGAATTGAATAAACCGTGGCGTCTTCGTCACACCAAATTGTTGTAGCAATATCTGATATGCTTGCCACATAACCACAGACACGGTCTAATGTATCACAAATGAAACCACAGTTATCCATCATATCTGTGCACTTCTCCAAATAAAAGTATGTCCCGCATACTGATTCAACTGGCCAGGAAGTCGCTACGAAACGTGTTACAGTGCGCACGGCCACGTGGACTGCTTTCTTCACGAATTCAAATATGTTCGATAGAAAACTTGTTACTGAATGCCTTTGAAGACCTAAAATAACAAATATATTAAAGTTAATTGCCGTTTTATCATCCTCGCAAAATCAGAGTATTGGTTCGCCCTGTGTTTTGACGATGATCTAGGTAGGAGTAGTCAATTTTAGGCACCCTGTCCGTCGCATCCCCAACTTCCCAGAAAACATTCTATAGTTAAACAGTTAAAAATTCATTCGTCTCTTAGGCCCGGGAAACGAGGGTTCCTTAAACGCTACCCATTAGGTTACGCACTGATTATATCTATTGAAGGCTAAGATTGTTTGCTGCTTTCTCTTTTAAAAAAAATGATAATTTTTAATTTTAAAATAAATGTATTTATTTTGTTTATGGCATTACATTCAATATATCTCAAGACTCAAATAACGATTGAACATTATCGCATATTTCCCCAGCAACGATTGGCCTACTGTCAGCCATACAAATCAGCTAACTAGGTGATTTTGACCAGATCTTTCCAATAAAACCCACCATTGCATAAATGGCGCAGCAAGGTTTATATGTAATTTTAAAACGAAACGAAGTATTGATTATATATAAAGTCTACCTCTTATCAAGCTTGGGAATGTTTTATTAATAGTTTGAAAGTAGAAATTTAAATATTTACCCTGACATTCTACTTCAGACATTAATACCATCAACACACATACAAATAATATGAATCCTTTCTTCATTTTCTGAAAAAAATGAACACGTGAGATTTTCAGCCGGATATGGCTTTTACCGTATAGTTTTACACGTCAGCGAATAGCTGATCGCCCTGAAAATGCGTTTTAAAATTCTCTCTCGGAGTAATAGTATTGTTTGAGAAGTCACCACCAGGGGATTAACATTTTCACATACTTATTTTATACGATATCACTATCAAGTGAAGCGTATGTTAAATAGCCAGAATGCTAGTCGTTATTTTAATCATTATAGACCAAGAGCCAGTGACGAAAAAACTGCCTCATAAGTAATAGAAGGTTTGACCATATTAATTGGCAGCTATTGATAAGGCAAATTCAAAACACCCAGTTTTACGAGGTTTGAGTGGGGCATTTGGCAGGGAAGGGCAGATAAAAAGGGCCAAAAAGGGCTAAAATTTGCCTCATAAGTAATAGGATCAGAATTATTTCTAAAATGTTGCCATACAATGTATGAATATAAAAAATATAAATCTGAACGGACAAAGTGGGGCCATGCCCTTTTCTGACGGCCTTAAAAAGTGTGGACGGGGGCCAAAATTTAGTAATATAGTTGAAATTGGTGCCAGATGTTAGCCATGTATGAGTCGATTCTAAAAATATCAAATCTGACTGGTTTCAGTGGGGCACATCCCTAATCTGACCACTTAAAATCTGCCCAATCTGCCACGCCCACAAAAGAGGTCAAAATTTGCCTCATAAGTAATATGATCAGAAATAGGTTTGAAATGTTGTGGTGCTATATCTGAATCTTAAAATGCAAAATCTGACCAGAAAATATGGGGCCACCCCCCCTTTCTGACCTTAGTCGTTATTTTGATCATTAGTGGCACACACCGAATCGTCGTGTATATAGACAAGATCCCCCACACACCCACACATAATATGTACGCTAGGTTTAAGACAACTCATCGGAAATTTCCCTAAAAGCACGCCCGTATACTGATTCATTCGACCAGGAAACCGCTATGAAACGTTACTCTCCGCCCGATCACTTAAACTGCTCCATTCAAGAATTCAAATATGATCGATAGAGCACAAGTTGCTGAAATAAACTGAGGATGATGATAACTACTTACCTTTTATTTTGTTTCGAATACAGCCTCAATATGCTTTGTTGATAACTCGTGACGTGTAACCTGGTGATTCCAAGAAACAAATGGGTAATTTAGTTTACTTTCACTTCCATTTTATGTAGAAATCTTATGGCCGAGTTTCAAGGTACATACATACAGACAGAGAGAGACAATGAAAGAGAGAGGGGTGAATAGACAGGCCGACCGAGACATACACCGAAAACAGACAGAGATACAGACAAAGTAAGAGGCAAAAAAACAGAGCGAGACAGAGAGACATATAGAAATAGACCGACAGAGAGCTACGGAGACAGACAAAGTCAGACAAATGGAGAGGGTGACAGACAGAGAAGTAAGGAGGGACACACAGGGACAGAGAGAGGGTAAGAGGAAGGCAGACAAGATCGAAAGAGCGAGAGATAGACAAACAGACATACAGACCAAGAGGCAGACAGACAGAAACCAGAGGATCCGGAGAAAACCCACCAGGTTGGACAGGCGACCCTACTCCTTGTCATGTGCAACCAGGGATTCGAAACCACGCCAGTTGGCTCAATGACAGACTTTATGATGAGCACGCATGTCACATTTTTAGAGAATCACCCCACATGTATTCCTGGGTACCTCTAACAATTTCAGCTCGCTACCTCAAGTTGAACTTACATTTGAGACAGTGGCAGCCTAAAACGAGTAAAATGATGCAAATAGTCGTATTATATTATGGTTGAAGCTATGAACTTCAAATGCTCAGGGTCACTACATTATATCTATAGGAAGGTGGTGTTGCATAGGACGTAGTGCTGCTGTCCGGGCAAATTTCCCTCATCATAGCACACTGTATGCCCTATGCCTGTCAGTGTCTTCCTTAGCCCTGTTCGGAGAGGAACAGTACAAACCCCATTTCATTTCCCTAAATGGCAAAAGGCACAACTACTGTAATAGGCTGATGTGTGTGTAGGGCCTATACAAAGTTTCATAAAGATATTAAAGATATCTTGAACAGTTTATGAGATATGCTCCGGAAACGAAATCGAGACAGACTTCTGGACTGAACCCATTTCAGTATTTCTTGAAAAGATTTTAATTTTTATGTTGAGGAGGCATAATATTCATTATTGGAAAGACATAATATTTTAGTATTTGGATGAAAATATTCCAAAATTACTTAATTAAATCATCATTAAACTAATGACACTAATGTATAATGACATCAAAATTCTGAAAAATAAAATATTGAAATCCTTATCAAATGATCACGCAAAACCCTTTTTTCATATAATTGGAGTCACATCAGCTATATACACTCATATCAATAATATTAATAAGTTTGTTTGGAATAAATTTGGATTTCATAATTCCATTTTGTGATGAATTATAAAATCGTATTGCACTGCCAACTTTAGTTATAATACTATATAGGATAGGATAGACAAACCGTTACAATATAAAAAAGATATTAAAAGACAACAGTCTATCAATTGGATAGCATTATAATAATATTACATGTCTAATAGAGCAGACGATAATAAACACAGGCAGTCACATGTTGCGCACTTCTCTTCTGCGCAATTGTACCTTGAAACCCCGCCATGATTAATGCATTTGCCCTAATACTTCCAATTTCAACTTAGCTGAATTAATTGCTAGAGATTTCTACAAATCTAAAAAGAAAGAAAGTTTAACCTGATACAAATATATGCAAACCGACTTTGTAACACTGTCAATTTTAACGCGGTGTGGTTGTATGTATATATATTATTCATACGGATAATTATAATATATTATATACAATATTATATATATAGATTGATCTATAACGAGACGCTAATTAAATATGTAATTGATATTCAAATATAATCCATGCAACTTATTTCCATTAGTAGACAAATTATTAACAAATTTTTGAGATATATTTACATTTTACAAACAAATTAAAATGAAAGATTTCTTTATTGATTATATTTACATAATGGTCAAAGAGAATCTTCTTTCATATTTATTTTCTCTTTTTTTAAAGTTTATTTGTAGAATCGGGTAAAAGATTAATTAGTGTGTTGAAAGAAATAGCTAATCATTTAAAAATTGTAGTAATACGGTCCCTGCAACTATATTATTATGATTATTGGTAGCATATATTGTAGAGAAGCCATACCTAACACACCCAAATAGAATGAGTCATGATAGCTTTACATTTAAAACAGTGATAATTGTAGTAGGGGAAAGAGTATGCCTAACAGGGTTTTTTTTGTTGGCAAAGTGGCTTTCCACATCTGACCGCTAACGAATATTTCTGCAGCATGTAATCCTCGACTATGTCAACCATATTGTCTCTCATGACTGAATAAAACGTGGCGTCTTTGTCACACAACAGTGTTGTGATACTACCTGATATGGGTGCGTAACTATTGCAGACACTACCTATTATTTTTACAAATGAAACCACATCCATTTGTCATATCAGTGCACTTCAACTAAAATTACGTCCTAATTTGTTACTCTATGTCCGACCATTTAGACTGCTTCCTTCAAGAATTCAAATATATCCGACAGAACACCTGTTGCAGAATGCCTGGTAAGACCTAAAATAACAAATATATTAAAGGAGGTAAATCGCTAATATTTGGGACCTCGAAATGGACACAAATGGGTCGCAAAAAGAATGTATATAATTTAAATGATTTAAGTTCGGCGAAATATATCAGAAGTCTCAATCGAATGGAAATCTCTAGTGGTTATTTCAGTCTACACCCAGGATATTTATCACGCATGTTCTCAAGACAGGAATATATGGCCCCGTTTGACATACATAGCCTTGTTCTTGGACGCCGAAACGCATTATGGTAGAAGATCCGTGCACCAACGGTAAAATGTTTTATTTTGTCTTAAATACTGGATATCAGAAGCCCATCTCTTCCCCGCAACGTGAAGTTGGCACGTTATTCGGGATTCGCCAATAACGAATAACAAACCAGCACGTTATTCGGGTTCGGGATTCGCCACCAAAACAGACCGTTTACCTTCTATCCGACCATTTCCTTGCTACCTCCGACCCAAAGGGGTTAGTGAACGTCGAGTGGCCGACTAGCACGGCGATGGTAGCTTCTCAAACGAGTAGGGTGCGGGGCAGTAATAGAACGTTGGTTGACCATTTCCTGATCGGGGTAAGTGAACTTTTGCCGAATCCCGAACGACGAGCCAGTACGTTATTCCGGATTCGGAAGTAAAACAAGACCGGTCTACCTTACATCCGACCATTTCCTCGCTATCTCCAAATGTAGGGATAAATGAACGTTGCGTGGCCGACTAACACGGAGACGACTGTTCGTTTTGGAAGTAGAGCAATAACTGGTTTGTTAGAGTGCACGGGGCAGTCATCTCCAGCAATCATCTGTTTTATTGCCTAAACACTTACCCCTACGGTCGGGGTAGCGAGGAAATGGTCGGATGCAACCTCAGTTTGTTTTAGTGGCGAATCCCAAAAATAAAACAGAACCATCTATCTTGCATCTGACCATTTCCTCATTGGGTGACCGACTAGAACGGAGACGACTGTTTGTTAAGCGAATAGAGTGCTGGTTTGTTAGAGTGTGCGGGGCAGTCATCTCCAGCAATCACCTGTTTTATTGCCGAATCCGGAAAGTCTCTGTAAAAATCTGTCACCCAACGAGGAGATGGTCGGATGCAAGATAGATCTTTCTGTTCTAGTGGCGAATACCGAATAACGTGCTGGCTCGTTAACAAACGGTTATCTCGTTGTTAGTCGGTCACCTAACGTTCACTTACCCCTACAGTCGGGGATAGCGAGGAAATGATCGGATGCAACATAAGTCGATTTGTTTTTAATTACAGATTACCGCACTGAGGAACACCCCAGAAAGATACCAAATCAATTACATGATAAATAGCTTTGGTTTAGCCAAACGTTTTAAATTCAATATATGTTACACTATTGTTTAAATCGAATACATCCGTTATAATGAATATTCTTTGTCGATAACTCGTGACGTGTAGCCTGGGCATTCTAAGAAACAAATGAGTAATTTTCGTTTACTTTCATTTTCATTTTATGTAGAAATCTTAACATTATCCAATACTGCCAATTGTAACCTAGTTGGATTAGTTGTTAGAGATTTCTAAAAATCTAACAAAGAAAGTAAGTTTAACCCGAGACAAATATATTCAAACCGACTTTGGACGTATTATATCGTCGTCCATGTTGTATCCGATGACATTTGAATGTGGATCCTCTACTAAGCCCAGTCTCCGTTTTTATCCGATTTTTTAGCCACTTTGCAATAGGTTTATTATATCCCATAGATGAATTATTGCTCTGACTAGTAATGGTTTAATCAATGGGGTTATCGTTGCTGTTTTCCAGCCTGTAGGACCCTTTCCTTCTGACCACGATTTATTGAATAATTCTAGTAGTAAATTGCGTAATGACCCTGTGAGTTTTCTTAACATGCTATACTTTATTTGATCCTCACCAGTCGCCGAGCCAATTTTGCCGCCTAGACCTTTGTGCATTTCCTCTAGGGTAAAGGGTAAGTTAATGGCTTTTTGCTCGTCTGCCAGGTTACGCGATGGTTTATTCCTATGAAATTCCGACTTTCGTTTTAAGAATTTTTCACTGTGATTTTTATCGCTACTGTCATCTGCAAACGTTTTCGTTAACAGCTCTGCCTTGTCGCTATTTGTCATGGCTGATTGGGTTTTATAATTGAGAGTAGGGATATTTCTAGAAAAACATTTGCCGCTTATTGCATGTATTTTTTTTCCAGACATTTCAAATTTTTGTTTTATCCATTCGTGCTGTCACAGAATGCCACCCAGTGCCTTTCTTTTGCCTCTGAAATGACCTGTCTGGCGTTTGTATCACACTGCTTATTCCAAGATTTATTCTCTGTGGACCATACATGAAATAGTTTTTTTAAGTGATTTCTTCCTTGCATTAACTGCTGATTGACATTCCGGGGTCCACCAGGGTTTGGGGCTCCTTTGGTTTTCCCGCCTGTTGTTCTGGGCATCGATTTTTCTGCTACACCAAATATTGCACTCGAAATATTTTCGGTAAATATATTTATATCATTGTGTCTTACTGTGTTTGGGTCAATTTCTTCACAATAGTGTTTAAAGAATATAATGTACAGAGGGTTTATATACAACAACAAGTAACAGCTAATTAATCATAAAGAAAAGTGAAACCATAAATATATTAAGCCAACAAGACCTTACGAAACCATACACATAATCTATAATAACTAATTATAGCCAATAAACCATTGAGGAAGCCACTGATCATAGTAAAGTTACAGTTCAAAGTAAAAATTATAACAACATATACATTAAATAATTACATTTGATAAAACATTAATAATAATGAATTAGGGGGAACTTCTAAATCATAACCTTAGTATAGTAACAGATCAAAGGGATACTTAACAAAACAATATCAGGTTAAACAAGTATTATTTCTTAGTATTTGACAGGGAGGGAGAAGAAAAATAATAAAATAGGATAATACTTATATTCGGTAATGTTCCAGTTTAAATAAATAAATTTACTACCACACGACACACAAACACAGACGGCATACTATTATTAACAAATAAAAAAATATCTTCGTTGATTATCTTACGTAATGGACAAAGAGGATCTTATTTCATATTTATTTAATGTTAAGTTTATATGTACAATCGGGTAAAAGATTAAATAGCGCGTTGAAAGAGACATCTTCGCTAATCACTTAAAAACTGTAGTATGGTCTCCGCGACTATATTATGTCTTTAACTGATTGGTAGAGAAGCCATGTCTAACACGCTCCAATAAAATGAGTGGTAGGTTTATATGTAAAACAGTGCTAATTTGGTAAACATTTAATTCTGGGTTAAAAACAAAATAACACGTTTGACACTCTTGGTGGAAAGTTCCTTAGTAACCAATCATCATAATTCAAAATTACATAATATTTTTCCTTTGAAATAATTGACAGGGCTGTCTAAATGTCACTGTCAAAGATTAAAAGGCTGATTTAGTTCCTATAGAGTTAGACAGGCTTTGAGTTCTTGAGAGAGAGATATCATGTAGCCTATATTCGGCATGAGATGCAGTTGCGGTATGATGTAGGCATATCGTTAGTAAACTCGTTCTGCGAAATGGTAGGGTTGAGAGAGTAGAAAATGACTTTATTGTAATTTATGCTTGTAATACACAGCGTGCGTCCTAGCAAAGAGATCAAACAAGAGAATTGCATATAAAACCAGGGACAATACTAGACGATCACAAAACAAGGCTAATAAAATGTGTAGCAGAGAAAAAAGTATGCTTACACGTCGGCTTTCTGCAGCTGATCACTAACGAATATTGCTACAACCCCACTGTATTACTAAGCATTTTGTCTCTCATAACTGAATAAAACGTGGCGTCTTTGTCACACAAAAGTATTGAGATAATATCTAATATATCTGATTTATATGCAATAAATAACGCAGTTCTGACCTAAATTACCACAAATTAACCCACACATATTTGCCATATCTCTGCACTTCTTCAAATAACGATATGTTTCATATTCTGCTTCCTTCAAGAATTCAAATATGTCCGACAGAACATATTTTACTGAAAGCCTTTTAGGACCTAAAATAACAAATATATTAAAGGAGGTAAATCGCTAATATTTGGGACCTCGAAATGGACACCATACAATCATGTAATTTCTAATCAGTTAAGTTTGTCTCAATCGAATGGTAATCTCCAGTGTCTGGCTATTTCAGTCTACATCGAGGGTATTTATTGCGCATGTTCTCCAGATCAAGAATATAGGGTCACCGGTTGACATGACTTGTGGGATATGTCTAGCCTCGTTCTTCGACAATGAAACGCATTATGGTACAGGATTCGGGTACCAACGGTAAAATGTTTATTTTGTCTTAAATATTACATATCAGAAGCCCATCTTTTCCCTGGAAGATCACAACATCAATGTTGATTTACATTGACAACTAATTCGTGTTTTCAATGTCGAAGACCTTGGATGATATGGATTAAGAGCTTTGGCTACTTTATAACAATTTACCTTTACCATAACAATCCACTTCAGAAATTAAGAACATCAACACAAATATGGACCATTTATTCATTTTCTGAAAAACGAACAGGTTAGATTTTAAGCCGAATATAGCATTTACCATGTTCATGCATTATCATATGCATGTGATTACAGATAATCTTGTAATGTTAGCTTTACGTACCATTTGATCTACTTATCGTGACATCGGATAGAGATGATAATATGTAATTCCATTAATATTGCATGTACAATACGTATATCATGAAGATTACAAAGAGCCGGAGTGTGATTGCCAGTGTTGTTGATTCGGGTGTAAGGTTTCATGTAGTTGAATTAAAAATAAAATAAAACCAAGTACGAACCATAAGACAGAAATCGTTATAGGCAAAATAGTGTAATCAGCAAATGGACTGCTCCCCATGTCCAAAATACACGACAAACAGTGGTAACAGGTGTCCGGAAGAGTAAGCTTACCCTGCCTATCGCCACACCCACCATAGCTGCATCCAAACTATTAGGCGAAATGTCGGTAAAATAGCGTGATTGGCCAATGAACTATCGGTATGCAAAATGCACGTGATGAACTGTGTTAACGATGTAGTAGACATAATCAGGGAGATAGTAATAGTATACGTGTCTATTAAATATATCTAGAATAATAGCCGAGAGAGACACGTGATATTTACCAGTCAAGTCAATATGACGGCCATAAAACTTTTTAAAGGTTTTTAAAAGTTTAATGTGCAAGTATCCTTGTAGTTAAAGCTTAGATGACAAATGCCTCGAACTATTTCAAAAATCAGAATAAAAGGAACAAGCTCCCGCGTAACGGATTAGCCGAGTCACAAACACTCCATAAGCTGGTGATATTGGAATGTTACTATTAATAAATGGAAAGTTAACAATCGGAAAGTCAAAGTCATCACGTTTATCGTACAATTTAACACTCAGTTTATGGCAATTATCAAAATCGAGACGCAGATCCAAGTAGGAAGCGCAATATGTCACTATCAGTGGTGTTTTAATTTAGAGCTCATCAGGATATATGCATACTACATAATCACTAAATTTAGGATTATTAAGTGATAAAACGTCATCGATATATCGATAAGTGTAATTAAAATGTCTGACTAATCGTTTATTTGTTTTTACGAGCGCCTGTATGTAATCGTCTTCGTACTAATAGAGAGAGAGAGAAATGGGGTTTAACGTCCACTCAACACAAACTAGGTCATTTCGGGACTAACATATAGTTTAATTTTATTTCAATAATTCGCTTGCACTTAGGGGTCTTTAGCAGTGGGATGAAACCGGAGTGCCACTAAGCCATCACCCCCCCCCCCCCTCGTACGAATAGAGAAACAAATCAGCAAGCAAAGGTGCACAGCTGGTGCCCATGGGAATACCTACCACTTGTTGATATATTTCCCCTCCAAATTCAACAAATAGCTATCTCGTTATTACAAGATAATCATTTTATATAACTATTTTGTTATTAAAAGATACCTATGTGGTTACAAGATAGCTATCTTATAATGACAAAATAACTGTCTTGTAATTACAAGATGTGGAGAAGCCCATTAGAGTCAATCATGTAACAAACAAGTGTCGAATTAATTAATTCCAAGGTCGCCTTACACGGATTTACCGGAAAGGTAGGCCAATAAAGTATTTTGTTTATATTACGGGATCGGCACATTCGGGCCATGTTCCCATCGATACCATTCTCATTAAAACAATTCATTTTCAAACAAACTTCATACTCTTATTGTTATGACTTATTAATGATTCATTAATTTCATTCTCTCCTCATAGCCACGGAACGCCATTTACATTTTTTAACCCTTGTGCTAGACGTCACACGAAAAACGTCGGTATATAACAAGGTTTTATTCATTCAAATACGATCAAACTACAGTTTCATATCAAGACTGAACAATAATCAACCAGGCTAGATCAAAATATTTCAGGCATTATCAGTGACGATAGGAATTATAAAATTTTTTGAAACCAGACAAATCTAAAAATGTAATTGTCATGTTCCATGCAGTCTTTTGATGGGGTTGGTAGTGTAACTTGATTTGCTCTCAGATCTAGATTACTAGAATAACCAAAACAATATCATCAGTAAGAACGATTCCTAATACAAAGCTAGCACTGATTGCACAGATTAGACACCTGTAACTAGCAAACTGTTGAACGGAAAGGGGAGGGGGGTCCACAAGACCCCTGGTGACCGACAACGTAATTCTCGCAGTTTCTTATCAAATGATGAATGTTGCCACTGCCTCACATCCATTCTATTTACAGCATTATACTCGACATTAAGTAGCTGACAATGTATAAAATTCTCGCTAGACAATTATGAACCAATTTCTCACAAACGTTAAGGATATGGTCGTGGGGTCCAAAAATACCCCTTGTATACGCACATGACTTAAGGTAATTTTGTTAATCCAAGCTAGAATGTACACAAATTGTTTATTAAAGAAATCAAGATCGAAACCAAAGATAATTTTCAGGCTTGGATTCATTCGAATTAAATAGAGGCACATAAAAGAAGTTCAGCGAAACGTAAAGATGGCAACGGCGTGTATAAAAGGGATATAGGCCAAACGTATATAACTTGGTAAAGTTAAACGAGCGAAAACAAAACAGAAAAAAATGTGATATAATTTTAACTAAATATAAGTTAGTGTGTTTATTTAACATACATTATGCAAGAGCTAAACCGGCCTATTGCAGGTCCTTCTTTGGGCCTTAAATGTTATATAAACTATTAATTAGACATTTAACATGACAAAACAATAATCAATCAACTCTCGATGTCATCGGGTGCCCCGATTATCAACAGATTCGAATCAGATTTACACTTCAACGGCCGTTGATGATTCATCATAAAAAGGTAGCCGAGACATTGTTTATTAACTTAGCAACGCTAACCATAACAATCGTGGCTACAGTGTTATTAAAATTTTGTTTTCTCGGTTCAGAGTGAAGTAATTTGACTGAAATTATCTACTTGTTATCTATTATACTGAGAACTGTCAAATCTTATCTAATCTACCATGATGCCGCTTTAAATAAAAAATATTTACCGAGCACAACAGAGCACAAATGTCAACACATTCTTCTCAAAACTTACGGATCTCAAATTCGTCAGTTCGCTAGAACCATGACGATTTTTAGCTGTCTTTGTTCGTTTTGTAATTACTAGATAATCAAACCAACCATAAATCTGAACGACGGAATCACCCTACCTGCAGAGAAGTGACACAGTGAATAACCATGATATCCATATGGCGTAATTTAGACGTTACAGGTCGTGATGGCAACGCACAGAACTCAGCTTGTAAACAAACGAAAGTAGAATGACTTCGACGAACAGAAAACATGCGTCGTATCAGGGTTTGTCTGTGCATTAACACGGATACAACTCGAGATTGAATAATAAATCCCCGGAAGAAAATGGGATTTTAACAGAATTAGCAAGTTTTAACGGACATTTGACACACGCGGGGGCCGCCCTATTGGCACTTTTTTGTGCTTCGGTCGGGTCTATTTCACATATACACAATCAATTCTGCTAGTGTTTTTAGCGCGGGGATTGACTAATAGTTAATTAATTTCAGTTCTAAACAAACATTTAAAACTTTAACGCAAATTTAAAAACTAGCCAAATTCTGGCTGGAATTACTGAGCAATATGGCCATTCACTGTATACGTGCGAAAACAAGCCAGCTGCCATTTAATTTCCGTACGTTAGTTACGTACGACCAACCACGGGATCAACATCCATTACCTCTTGTCTGTGATATTACTATCAAGTAAAGCAGATGTTAAATCATATAATATCCCAAATCTCTAATTCACACAGGAACCGTCTGTCGTAACCGTGCAGTTGTTATTTAGTAGTTCTCTTTATAAACTCCGTATTTCCTAGTACATGTACGACCAACAAACAACATAACACTATAATGGTATTGTGCGACACTAGCAACCAACTGTATTTACAATTATCAAATACAATCTATATCAAAATGAACATACACAATATACAAATTCATGACCTATAAAGGTAATTACACAATATATATTAATTCTTTAAATTACATCTAGAAGCACGGATCACTATTCATAATAACACAACACAAGGTATATATATATATATATATATATATATATATATTCGAACAGGAGATCGTTAATATAAATAAGTAAACACCTCACATGAAGTAACTCCCATATTCTAATGTATAACTAAGCACATAGTTGTGCACAGTTGTAACAACACACAGAATTTATACTATCAAGTCATTGGATATTAACAGACCAGTGTCTCTATTAATCGTCGGATTATGTCAACGGATTTCAATTGCTTCCCGGATGTGTAGCTGTGTTTATTGGATTTATTGTTTTATCTAGAATCTGTTTTCTCTCCATTTTATAGTATGATTCGGTTGATGCATAATGTACTGAACTATAGCTGACCTCCCTCCTTTCTTATTAGTAGAGTCGAGCCGGTGTTCATTGATACGGACCGAAATTGGACGTATAGTTTCTCCTATGTAAAAGGAATCGCAGCTGCAGTCTATTTTGTAAATCACATGCCTCGGATCTTGCCGTTGGTTCCCCATTCTCACATCTGCTTTTATTAGGCTTTTAAGTGTCATACCACTTGTTAAGATTACTCTAACATTCAGTTTTTCCAGGATTCTCTTTATTTTGTAACTTAGGTTGTCAATACCGATACCAGTTCTTGTTCACTCGCTGGTTTTACAGCTTTCTGCCCTAGGGCCTTGTCTTTTGTTTTCCTAATTAAGTTAGGTGGGTAATTATTCAGGTGCTGAAAACTGTCTCGAAGATGGTCAATTTCTTTATCCGGTTTGTCCGGGTCACACACAGATTTGGCTTGTAGTATACCCATACATAGGCCTACAAGTAAATAAACAGTACGGAACGATAAACCACGGACACATCAAAACTTGACCGGTGACATCTTTATTACCAGAAGCACATGTTACACCAAAGCACTATGGGTAAAACGAACACCAGAATATTCTACCGGTATGACGTCATACATAACGTAATAATAATACGGAACATAATCATAAATACTACATTCCTCCCCCTTTAAAAAATTGTACTGTTCACCTAAACTAAAATGTCTCTATCTGATGGAACAAAACAAAATGAACGTTATAATTATTCAAAAGTTCACACAAATAGTTCACAAAGTTAACTTCTCTGGTGGTTTTCGAACTCTCTGTGGGTAACGTTGATTGGTATCGAATGACTTGACAGGCGATGTTGGAGTCCCAATACTTGCTGCATGAGTACCTGTAGTTGATGAAGTACCTGCATTATTTGAAATATTTGGCAATAACAAATTTGGTCTTTTTTCGGGTGGGCCTACTAACGGTTTAGATGAAGTTATATCAATCTCTATATCCGTTGGACTGTTAGTATTTGAATCGACAATATCATTATCATTACCAGGTAACAAATGATCAATGTGACAATAACGAATTTTACCCCCGGTTCGAACAAGAAAGGTTTGTAAACCTAATTTTTTTGTTATACGACCAGGAATCCACCTATTAATGTCTCCACGAAAGTTTTTAACCTGAACGAATTGTCCGACTTCAAATGAACGCACTCTAACTCTGCTGTCATGATCCTTTGCTTGCAGCTCTTGTTTATGAGTGACAGTCTGTTCCAGATTTGGTTTCAATAATGTAAACCGATTACGAATTTGTCTTTTCAAAAACAGCTCGCTTGGTGTACACCCAGTAACAGTGTGTGGAGTAATTCTGTATGTTAATAGAAAGTTATCAAGTCTATGTTGTAGAGTTTGGTTGGTACGGCCTTCCATAACTTGTTTCAGTAAACCTTGTTTAACGGTTTGTACTGATCTTTCCGCCGCTCCATTTGATGCTGGATGATATGGAGGTGTTAAAATTTGACGCACGCCATTTTTACTTAGAAAATCCTTAAATTCATAACTGATAAACTGAGGGCCATTATCTGATACCACATCCTCTGGAAGACCATAAGATGCAAATAATGTTCTTAAAGTTTCTATGGTTTTACGAGATGTAGTAGTGTTCATATGAAATACTTCAAGCCACTTGGAAAAGCTGTCAATAACTATTAGGAAATGTTGTCTCTGAAATTCAGCAAAATCGATGTGCAATCGTTGCCACACACGTTTGGGCCATTTCCAGGGTATCAATGGTGAGGCTGGTGGCGATTTTCTTAGTGCTAAACAAATTCCACAGCTGCGCACTTTATCTTCTATATCTTGATCGATTGAAGGCCACCATATGTAGCTTCTCGCTAGTGACTTCATCCTCGACATACCAGGATGGACTTCATGTAAGTCATTAAGTAAACGTTCCCGGAATTTAACAGGTATAATGACTCTCATACCCCAAAGCAAACAACCTTGGTCTGTACTCAACTCATCCTTCCGTTTGAAATAGGGCTCCAGATTTAGCTGATTTACAGTATTTGGCCATCCATTTAATGTATACTGGAAAACAAGAGACAACACAGGATCATTTCGAGTTGATTCAGCAATTTTCTGACAGTTGACAGGAAGTTCATTTAAATATGTGAAATAGTAAATATCTGCTTCTTCAGATGTGCCAGGTTCAGACTGGTTAACTAGACATCTTGACATCGCATCAGCATTGCAGTGATCTTCAGAACGTCGGTATACTATTTCATAGTTATAGGCAGACAAAATTAATGCCCATCTCTGGAGTCGTGCAGCTGCCAGAGTTGGTACTGCCGCATGTGGACCTAGGATCGTTGTCAATGGTTTATGATCAGTCTCAAGAATAAAAGACCGTCCATACAAATACTGGTGAAACTTCTTGACACCAAATATGATTGACAACGCCTCTTTCTCTAATTGCGAATAATTTTTCTCGCTGGAACTTAATGTTCTGGACGCAAAAGCAATAGGTTTTTCCTGACCATCTGGTTCAATGTGTGAAATAACACTCCCCACACCGTAAGAAGAGGCATCACAGGCTAACTTTAATGGCTTACGTACATCATAGTGTGTTAAAAATCTACTGTTAAGAAGTTTCTTCTTACAAGCAACAAAAGCTTTCTCACAAGCATCGGTCCAATTCCAAGTAACATCCTTCTGTAAGAGTTCATGTAAAGGATGAAGCAATGTTGACAAATTAGGCAAGAATTTCCCATAATAGTTTATCAAGCCTAAAAATGACTTTAGCTCAGACACATTGTTTGGAGATTTAGCTTTCTCAATGGCCTCTACTTTATCCTGTAGTGGATGGATTCCATCTTTATCCACTTTGTAGCCTAGGTAATTTACGCTAGGTTTCATAAATACACATTTAGATAATTTAAGTCTAACTCCATGTTTCTGCAAACGCTGAAGAACTAGATCGACCCGTTTCAAATGTTCAGCCCTTGTAGGAGCACTGATGAGAATATCATCCAGTCGGCACATAACTCCTTTCATTCCTTGCAGGATCTGTTCTAGAACTGACTGGAAAATGGCTGGCGCAGACGAAACACCAAATGCTAAGCGATGACATTTAAATAGACCTTTATGTGTGTTTATGGTTAGTAACTCTTCAGATTGTGGATCTATTTCTAATTGTTGATATGCACTTGACAAGTCTAATTTTGTAAACAAAGTTCCTCCAGCTAAGGTTGCAAAGATATCCTCAGCGTTCGGAAGTGGATACTGTTGCACCTCTATACACTTATTCACCGTAACTTTATAATCGCCACATATCCGAATTGAGTTATCAGACTTAGGAACTATAACAATAGGAGTTGCCCATTTTGAGTATGCTACTTTTGAAATCACCCCATTACTTTCAAGGCGATCTAACTCTTTTTCTACAAGACCAGTTAGAGCATAAGGAACAGTTCTGTGTTTGAAAAACAAAGGCTTGGCATCCTTCTGAAGTAAAATGTTAGCTTTAAAACCCTTAATAGTTCCTACACCATCTCTAAAAACTGCTGGATACTTTTTAACATACTGCTGTACCTCAGGATCATTCTTGATTGCCTCTACACGAAAAACATTAGACCAATCTAATTTAACTTTCTCTAGCCAATTTCTACCTAAAAGTATAGGGTTATCTCCCTTCACTACAATAATTGGTAAAGTTGCCTGCTGGTTGTTGTATTTAACTATGGCATCAAATTGTCCAAGCACAGGTAGTTGTTCTCCAGAATAGGTTTTCATTAAAACTTCAGACTTGTATAGTGAAATGTTACCAAATTTCTCAGAAACAACACTCTCTGGAAATATAGTTAAAGCAGCACCTGTGTCCACTTCCAATATGGTTGGAACAGCATTAACAGACATTTCAACGAGGTAGGGCGATTTATCCCCATTGGCGTGGTAGACTGAATATAAACCAAACCTATCGTCTTCATCTTCAGTTAAATAATGAGTATCATAACCCTTATTTCTCTTGGTTGGGCACATTTTAGCGATGTGGCCCCTGTGTGAGCAAACAAAACACTCAGATGTTCTAAAAGAACACTTGTTTGGCTGATGGTGGTTTCCACAACGAAAGCATCTTGACACAGTATGTCCTTTAGGCGGGCCTTTACTATTAGTCGAATTATTATAACTGTTGTATTTATTTCCACCATGAGGATTTCTATACTGATAATTTGTGGTTGATTTCCTGTGATGCACTACCTTATTCACTGGCTTACTACACGAGTTAAAATCTTGATTGTTGGGTTTTAATTCCAAACTGTTTTTTACTGCTAGCTCCATTGCAACAGCGATTTCTACGGCATTCTTTAGTTCAAGATTGGCTACAGCCAACAATTTTCTCTGAATAGCTGCATCTCGCAAACCACATACAAGTCTATCTCGCAGTGCCTGACTCAAAAATTCTCCAAAATCACATGTAGTTGCTAACTGTTTTAGTACCACTAAATAATTAGACACATTTTCCCCCTCTTTCTGGTTTCTTTGATGAAACTTAAAACGCTCAGCGATCACAACTGGCGTAGGTGAAAAATGATTTTTCAAGGCCTCGACAAGCTCACCATAAGACTTCGTACTAGGCAGATCCGGTGCTAAAATACTTTTCATCAGTCCGTAAGTTGAAGAACCCACAACAGTTAACAATATTGGCACTTGTTTATCATCAGTTACTTCGTTCGCTAAAAAATATTGTTCTAAACGTTCGACATAACTGTCCCACTTTTCTTTGTTTTCATCGAACTCATCGATTCTTCCGATGTCCGACGGCATTTCCACGCTTCAAAAGCACTTCTATTCTATTACAATGATCAGTTCAACGCCACAGTGTCCCAATTATCGTAGATCCCAGCTTCGTCGCCAATTGTAGTATACCCATACATAGGCCTACAAGTAAATAAACAGTACGGAACGATAAACCACGGACACATCAAAACTTGACCGGTGACATCTTTATTACCAGAAGCACATGTTACACCAAAGCACTATGGGTAAAACGAACACCAGAATATTCTACCGGTATGACGTCATACATAACGTAATAATAATACGGAACATAATCATAAATACTACATGGCTCTCTTGGTCAGCGTTGATATATCTGCTTTGGTCATATTAGGATGATTGGAGTTAAAGTTGATATACGGATCTGTGTGGGTAGTATTTCTGTACACTGTTGTAATAATTGTTGCCCCGTTGATCTATCTATCATTACATCTAAAAATGGTAACTGTTTCTGCTGGTTCCCAGTTTCAACTGTGAATTGGATTCTAGGGTGGATGGAGTTCAGATGGTCTAATAGCTGTGTTTCATCTTGATGTTCCTCTATTACTACAAACGTGTCGTAGACCTTTCTGTACCAGCAGCACGGTTAAAAAACGAAGTTCTTAGCGCTGTTTCTTCAAATGACGCCATGTAGATTTCTGTGATAAGAGTACTTGTCGGAGATCCCATGGGTAGGCCGTGTATTTGTTCGAAAAATTCATTCTTTCAGGTAAAATAGGTGGATGTTAAGCAGTCTTTAAGAAGGTCAATAATATTTTCTAGGCGGAGTTTAGTTTGAAGTTGTGGCATTATTTCATGGATTTTGGTCCTGGTAACATCTAATGCTTCTGGAATTGGTATATTGGTAAAGAGGTCGGTGACATCGTAACTAACTAGTTTACGGTTGGTCTGGTTTTCTTTGATTTTTCTGCAGAAATCTGAGGAGTCAGTTATACACGACTCGGCCGTTTTACCTAGCGGGGCTAATAGGCGTCTAAGATGTTTAGCTACTCCATAATGCACAGATCCCCTTGAGCATACCAGCAGACGTACTTTCACAGGATTCTTATGTACTGCTGACCTATAATTACCCTTATCGGCCGGCACTATGGAAATGTTGCGATGTTCTCTTTCAGTTCTTTTATAGCTTTAAATGCACTTTTCGTTAGGTCTGGTTTAGGTTCCTTGTCAATAAACTGTTTAACTTGGTGTCTGATGAATTCTATTTTGCCCCCTGGTGCTAATTTATGTAGTCCTTCTTCTATCCCGGTTATAAATGCCTCTTTCGGTATGGTTCTATTGGTTGTGATAAATTTTAGGCCTTTGATGGTCGGTAAGATTGGTAGAAGACAGGTAATTCACCATTCTCGACAGGAAATCATCTTTCTTGTTCTTGATAATCTAATGCTTTGGATTCTTCTGCTTTCTTAACAGGTAGCTGCAACTGAATACCATTGCACACACCGCATCTTTTTCATTTAATGTAACCTCTATGGTACTTCTTCAGTGTGCCCTGGAACCATCTAATAAATTAGAAACTGAAGTTAAATGATTAAAAATCTGTGTAGGTAAATCTGTGCACTCGTTTCCATAAGTCTATAAAAAATACATGTTCAATCGAACATGCATTCTCAGGGCTCTCCGGCCTAAACGGTTATGTCCTAATTGACATTCATAATATAATCTGAAATCCAAATCCAATGCAGTCATTTGGAAAGCTAAATCCTCATTTCCCAAAATCTATTTGCAAGATTTGCTAGGTGTAAAATCCTTCCTGTCACCAGATAATACAATATAACTTTTAACAGCAAATATAAATTCTTCTTTAAGTGGTATTTAGTAATTGAACAGTAACTCAATAACACTATTTATGGTTTAACAATTACTGGTTTATTAACATGCAACGTTTCGACGATGATACTCTCGTCTTTATCAAGCAAGTGATAACATATATGTAAAACATCAAGTATTTATATACAGTTAAAAGAAGCCATAATTATAGAGAGTATATATTGTAACAAGCAATGATCAAAGCGATGATGACAAAGCCAAATGTAGTTATAGTGAACAAAGCCATAATTAGTTACATATCTAAAGAATTGGGAGAAAGTGTTAATTGGTGATCAGTATTGGTTAACGATGCAAACTCGCATTGTACAAACAATGAGGTGTGCAATGACTATGTTTGGATAACATTTATATGTAAATATCTAATAATGGATGTAAGACAGTATTGTGAGCACTAGATTTATATTTATATAAATGATTAAATAATAATACAATATGCATGCTTGTTTTATAATGAATGAAATTAATAATGATGAATAAGTAATAAGGGGCTAATCCGTTACAGTGGAAAATGATAATATATTGAATGAAATTATAGTGAGAATCTAACAACATCAATAATCCTGATAACATGATATTCTACTGAAAAATGATTCTGTCGTATGCATGGGGAAGGTAGACTCCTACATCTCTGTTAGGGGCCGGTTTGTATCGTCTAATCTCCCTGATTGTCCTTGTCTTCTTCACATGCTGGTTGGAGTTCAGTACTTCTACTTCTGACCATTGGATTCTGTATCTCTTGTTGTTTCGCAAGTGTTCTGCGACTGAGGATTGGTTGTGTTTGGATAGCGATTGATGTTCTTTGATTCTGATGCTTAACGGGTTTTTAGTTTCTCCTTTGCACAGGCTATCACACGTACAGGCCAGTTTGTATATGCATCCTGTTGGTAGTGGGGGATTTGATGGGGGGGGGTTCTTCCCGTTAACCTTTAACAGTTGTTTAATTGTGGGTCCCGTGCTGAAAGTGGCGTCTATCCCTGCTCTACTCAGTAATCTTCTTATTTCATATGATGTCTTCCCTATGAACGGAATTGATATTCTCACTGCTGTCTCGGGTTTGGGTGGGGGATTGGGTGCCTTCTGATGTTTGGTGATGGTAGCGGAGATTATGTTTTCCGTCAGTTTAGGTGGATATTGGTTGAATTGGATGGAAACTTCTTTCAAGTGCTGTATTTCTGCTTCTATTTGCGGTGGATCACATATTTTAAGGGCGCGACGTGTTAAGGTTGAAATAATGCCTTTCTTGACTTGACTGGGGTGGTTTGATGTAAAGTTTATGTACTGGTCTGTATGGGTGGGTTTCCAGTAGACTGTGGTGGATATGTTCTTTCCTACTCTTTTCACCAGAACATCAAGGCTGGCTAATTGGTTATTGGACTCACTTTCCATCGTAAACTTTATTCTCTCTGTCTGGTTATTGGGGTGATCCAGCATCTGTTATGGTCTGTCTTCATCCCTGATCATCACGAATGTGTCATTTACCTTCCTATGCCAACTTAAAGGGCTTATTGGTGATGTGCGTAGTGCTTCTTTCTCTAGTTGAGTCATATATACTTAAGTGATTGGTGGCGAGAGGGGGCTTCCCATGGGGAGTCCATGAACTTGCTCAAATATATCTTCACCCCAACTGAAATAAGTCGAGCTTACACATTTGTTTAATAAATTTATGATCGTATCTGTAGTAAGTTTGGTATTTAGTGGAGTTTCTAGGTCATCTATTCTCTGTCTTAGTGCATGAAGTGCTTCATTTCTTAGGATGTTGGTGAATAGGTCGACGACATCATATGGAATAAATTTGCCTACATCTTGGGAACCCTTGATTTTCTCACAGACATCTGCTGAATCTTTGACGAAGGAGTTAGCTGATTTACCTAGTGTGGATAATAACTTGACCAAGTACTGCGCTGTTTTGTAGAAGACTGATTCTAAGCAGACTAATAGGTGAGCTTTAATCGGCTCTTTGTGTATTTTTATTGTGGCTCTGGCATAAGGTGGGCGTGGATGCAATACTCTCATCTGGTACATGGTCTCATTTTTTATTTGGTTTAGATTCCGAAATTCTTTGAGATAGCTGAAATGTTGATTAGTTAGAGTATTGGTTGGTTCTTTACGAAGTTTCTTGTATGTGGTTTTATCTTGGAGTAAGTTGTTAACTATAGTATTGTAATCTTTTTTGTTGAGGACGACTGTGGCTTTGCCTTTATCTGGTGCTACAATGGTGATGGAGTCATCTGTCTTCAGTATTTTGATGGCATCTCGCTGTGGCTTGGTCTGGTTGGACTTCTGTGGTTTAGATTTTGATAGTAACTCAGTAATCTGGTGGCGCAGGTATTCTGTTCTCCCCCCTGAGACTAATTAGCGTATTCCTCGTTCAGTGTTGGTGATGAAGGTGTCACTGTTTTTCTGCTGGATTACTGGTGCATAATCGAGACCTTTGGAAAGTAAAGTAATCTGGTCATCTGAGAGTTGCTTGTCACTCAGGTTCACTACTGTCTTTGAGATGTATTCATTTACTTTGTGGTTGGTTGGTCGGTTCTCTTTCTTATTACCAGCTAGTAGAAGACTTTGGAATTTGGTACATTGCTTCGTTCTAATCTTTATTTTCAGAGCTTCGTTGGCATCAGTCTGTTTGTTATATATACTCTCTATAATTATGGCTTCTTTTTACTGTATAAATACTTGATGTTTTACATATATGTTATCACTCGCTTGATAAAGACGAGAGTATCATCGTCGAAACGTTGCATGTTAATAAACCAGTAATTGTTAATCCCTAAATAGCAATATAAATTCGTCCCCACTTGGACACAACAGGGGCCAGAATCGCCCTGAATACCAAAAGGGTACAATTAACGTCCCATTAGACATACTGGCAGAACAAAGTTTTGATAATTTGGCATTATGGGATGAGGGAACCAGTCTATCGAATGGGGTTCACACTTCATATTTAAGTCATTAAATGTAGACCTAACACTACCCCAGTCATCATAATCAATAACACGAGACAAAAAATCGGCTCCTTCATTTCCTCGCCCCGATGCCCAGTACATTTCCATTGATATTGTATTTTGTATTAAAGATTCAAATATGTTTAAAGCAACACCATACAAATCACAAGTCATACTCCGATTCTGGACTATTTTAACCCATTCAGTAAACCACTTCATTCGATGTCCCCTTACAATATGACCGATAGATTTTAATACCCGTACCACCGCTGATAACTCACACCACGTGGAAATCTTTTCACTTTCGTTTTTTGCCCAGATACCATGTGAAACACACATCGGTGTTACTAAACAATAACCACCGTAACCAGAATTACTAGCATCACTATATACTATTTTATCACAAGAAGGTTTGTAGTTTGGACGAAGACCTTTTCCATTGCAGACATTTTTCTAATTTTATTTTACCGTTAATGGTTTTCCAAAATCCCCCATGTTCCTTTGTCCGTTATGTTTTCTGCATTTTTGTCATCGGGTGTTTTCGCAAATATTTAATTTTATGCCAAATTCACAATTGATAGTATCAATATAGAATTTACTTGACAATTATGACGGTTGTCAGTAGGCTCTAAATCGAGATATTGATAACATTTTGCTTGGAACTCTCTGGATTTGTGTTCTTGGTGTTATACAATTTTCAGAAATGTATGGTTTGTTTAGCATCGAGGACTATGTAGCAGAATGGTGAGTCAAAGCAAGTTAGAAATTTTGACTGTAGGTCTCTATTGATGACTAACATAATAATATACATGATTGTGCATGTTTTTTTATTCCTTACCAAACAAAAAAACCCCACATGGTATCAATTACAAATACTTTGAGAAATTAAAAATATCGAATTTGGAATAGACAAGTGTTAAGCAAAATTTGTTTTTGCAAGTGCATGTGTATAATGGGGATGTTATTGGTTATTTAGATTTCTTATCTCGGCGTCATTGTTATCATACAGCCTTTTACCTAAAAATGAAAACCTAACTCAAACCAACCCAGGATATAATAATTGTTTATATATGTTTTACAGACTAAATCATTTTCTGCTTTCTATGTTTTAAAAAGAGATATTTTCCTTAGCAACAATTGGCCTACTGCTCTCAGCCATACAAATCATCTTCATGATGATTTTGGCCTGATCTCTTTCATAAAACTCATCGATGCTACAATGGCACAATTCCTAGCGTAGAATGGTTTGTATGTGATTTTAAAACAAAATGAAATATTAATTATACTGTTTAAAGCCTACCTCCTACCAAGCTTAGTTATTATTTTACTGTTTTGAAGTAGAACATAAACATTTTACCTGTATAATAACATTCTACTTCAGAAATTAATAACATCAAAACACATACACACAATATGGACTCTTTCTTCATTTTCTGGAAAATGAACATTTTAGATATCAGCATCATGAGTATCCCGAGTGGAATCGCTACCTTCAATTCCACTAACCCCCTGGTCCATTCATGGCGTATTCACAAATTCAAACTATCTGCCCATGGTGATTTCATTGTCCACGTAGGATGCTTCTACAAACCAAACAAAAACAGTTGAAATACTAGTATTAGCGGCATTGTGTATAGACTGTGGATGTACACATATGGGTCCACCGAGTATAACGGAAAGGACTGACGGTATGGGTATATCGAGGATGGCAGTATCTGATAAATGTAATGAAAGATAATCTAGAAAATTTAGAATTCCTGACCATTTGATCTACTTGTCATGATATCGGATAAAGATTATTTCTAATCCCATCGATACTATATGCATATAATGCACTTGGGGAAAGAGAGTGAGTAGTATTGTAGTTGCTTCGGGAGTGAGTGTTTTGTGTCTAATTCTGTAATGATATGTTCTCGTTGATAATTGCAATGTTGGCGGTCTCTTTAAATACTATAGAGTTATTATTATTACTATAAATGCTTTAAAAAGATATAATTGAGTAATACAGCACTACTCTAAGATAATAAAACGACATAATAAAGAGCACACTAAATAAAAATCTGTAATTAATATTTAGATAGAATAACATGTAATTAAATATTAAAATGGCCTTGGCTAAATCTAGCCACTAAAGTTATCACATTTAAAAGACTTGTAAAATCATACTCCGCGCAGTGTTTCGTTTGATTAGAGGCAACCCCACTACACACTGCTGAAATTAGTGGATATTGTTGTTTTAAATTAAAGTCAGTAGTTCGACTACCAACCAATGACTAGCTGCCCAACAAAAGCTTTACATTTAAAACGAGTGCCAATATTGTACCAAATATGTAACGTTACGTCATGGCTCACGATTTTATTATGCCCAATTAACCCGTGCATAGCAGAATACTGCAGTGAAACTAATTGCGTGACAAACGAGGCTATCACGTCGAATGAAATGTAAACACTACTGTTTGGAAACGAAAATACTTTCACCGTTTTTAATACCTTAAATCAATGTCCAAAGTTTTAGGGGAGACCCAGATTAAACGAAGAACTGTCATGTTGCTGTACTTAAGTGATAGCTTTGATTGAACGGGAAGAATAGACACACTCCTGCAAAAGTTCAAGAATCAGAAGCTATTCCAGCAATAGCCAGAGAAGGATTTCTCGGGCCATTGCTTCGGGAATATGTGTAAAATATATATTTCTTTAATTTAGTTTTAAATGTAGCCATTTTGATCAGTCGTTGCATCTCCTGAACTGCGCAATGTGTATGTAATCGACATTAGGCTTAGATTTATGCACCGGTCAATAGGAATCTTGAACTACCCCCCCTCAAGCGTTCACCCCGGATTGTCATTTAGCTCAATATTTTAGGGTCAAGATTCACCCCGCAATGTACTTGAAGCCAAGACACATTCACTGAAGATTCACTTTCTAACGCAGGTCCAAAAATAAAAATTAGTTCAAGATTCACGCAATAATCATCTTGAACTACCTACCCCAAGCATTCACCCTTGATGGTATTTTTTACATTTTAAAATTTATCGTCCTTTTCAACCAGCATTTTAAAAATATTTTTTACGAACAGATTTTTTCGCCATTCGGGCAAAGACATTTTTTAGTTCAATTATTTATCTGTAGATTAACAAAAAATTGTGTTGATATCTATAAAAGATCATTTGAATATGGCCCTTTTAAAAACACATAAAAAAAGACACGCCCCCCAAAAAACGGGCCGTTTTCTTCGAAGCGAACAATGACGTCACGGAGAGCCGTAAATTTGTGTTCAACTCGAAATACATGTATTATTTAATTTAGGACATCTCCTGATCCAATTCTGCTTTTAACGATGTAAAATTTACATGTGTTTATTTTAAACAGAAAGATCATTAAATGAGGAAAGCGTGCAAGGGTTTGCAGGTTTAGGCTGTTTTAGACACATTTAAAGTCACGTGACTGTACACCCTACTGTAAAATTATTTATATTAATAATATATTTGTATTTTACACCCTACTGTAAAATTATTTATATTAATATATTTGTATTTTAACTTTTATTTGCAAATTTCATAAAAACAACAAAACGGTACATCAACGGCTTGAACTAACTTACATTGACTGATTGGGCATGGTCCGTAAGGCGTAAGTTGAGACCAGATTATCTTGTCATTCATTATACTAGACATACGTGCAAGCTCAGACTTGGATAATGGAGTCTATATCAACCGGACACACAATCAAACAAATCAGCAAATTTATGTACAAATAAATTAGCTTACCGCCAAATCATACACCATTTTGTAGTTAAGATTATCCAGATTACCACGAAAACATCATAAAGACAATCGCGTCTACAATTATACACAGGTGGAATTTCCGTATGACAGCCAACGAAAACAGACGTTTCAGAAAAAAAACCACATTTTTAAAAATACAATATTTACTGAAAAATGTGTTGGTTGAAGATTCGACGTCTATTTGTGTTCAGCAATATTTTATTTTGTTCAAGATTCACCTTTGGCAAATTTTGTTCTCACCAAAGATTCACATCTCTTTCACATTTAGCTGTCTATTTTGACGTCAAGATTCGACGCCGACATGGCGTCGAATAGCCGTCGATGCTTGAGGGGGGGTAGTTCAAGATTCCTATTGACCGGTGCATTAAGCCCTACTGTTCTGCTCCTAATCTGCGCTAATGAAGACGGGCATACGCCATACAGTGTGCTATGAGGGAAATTTTGCCTGGTCAGCGCCGCTGCGGCCTATTCTTATATAGAATTCCAAATGCCAAGGGATCTTTTGCGTGCACGCCAATGTTAGGAACAGAACAGTAGGACGTTAAACCCCATTTCATTTCATTTTTATCAGGTTTCGTGGATATGGGCGAAAGTGGTGTAGACAAGACAAAAAGTTGTTGTGTGTGACTTCGAGAGGAGATCTGACAATTCATAAAAAGAATTATCTGTCACTAGATAAGGAGAACACGAAAGACAAACAGAAAAAATCCGTGCATTACCATGATTTATAAGGTATAGAAGGAATAAAATCAAGGGAATGTACGGACTATTATTAGTGAGCGGAAATTCGCCCTCTGGTATCAGTCGTCACTTCAGTCAGTTAAATAGAGAGATAATTCTTGTTTTCCTTTCGCGTTCGTCACTTCCAATTGTTGAAATCTTTATTACTCATCTATCGTAGCAATGATCTCTGTGTTAAAATATATAATTGGAATGTGTTTAACCTGTTCTATCACATATGTGATAATGACTGACACCAATATTGTCCTTTAACTCATGCATATATCGCGCCCGACAATAGTTAAGACGCATGGTCATACATGCAATTGTCCAAACTGTTTCACAGAGAATTGCTTACGAATTGTCTCTCTCACAGATGACTGTCTAGAACACGTGCATTGACTTCACGTGGCGTCAGTCATTGGCTCAACGGCTCGTGCATTGTTTACATAACCACTAACTGCTTCGGGCAAACTGATGCATTTTACTCATTTTAATACCCATTTACACTAAATATGAAATATTTTTTAACTACAAATATTTCAAACGTTTTTATATTTTTCTTATACTTCAAAAAAAAAAAATGAGAATTTAATTTGTGGGAGTAGAAAGTTAATATGCCGAACTCATTAAGCCTTGTCGATGTTATGCTTATCAGTGATTGTAGCAGCCAAGCGAATATTCACTGCGGGATCAGTTTGGCAATTGTCTCTTTATCACGTCATGATATGTTTACTGATCAGTACGTATTCCTCTGAAGTCATGGAGCTTGTACACAGCTCATATGGGATTAATTACACGTTCGTGCCTTAACAGAAGTACACACAGAGTTGAAAAGTCAATATAGTATATTACCAAAAACAGCTTAGGTCAATAAGTTATATGCACCCAGAGCTGCCTAGGGTGGTTAGCACGTGCGCGCTGTATCATAAGGCCCGTCATTGAGTCAGCTGGTGTGGTTTCGAATCCACGGCCGTGCGAATAATTACATGTACATACTCAAATGAACTATTTTAACTGTAAATGGCCCGAAACACATTTTTGTAAACATTTAAATTTCACATAGCCAATATTAGAGGTACTGTGTCATATTCCATTTTTTTAAAGGCACTCAGTACGTATGTTTATATACTTTCAGAATATGCACCAAATGTACTAATTTATCGTTTGTCATTGACTTTTTACCTGATTTCAAAGTCTTACCATTTAAAAAAAAAACCTTCAATTTTATGGCGCCACTTTAAAAAATCGAGGTCAAGTATCAAAATGCCTACTGGGGCAACCGATTGCGAATAGTGAATACTTTTCATTTCCAAATTGGTGACACTTCCGGTGAATTTTAACTTTACGAGATTACACTAAAAAGCTGCAATTGATAGAGTATTCGTATTTACAAACATTTTTAAATAAGCCAACAATTAAAGAATTTGAAAATCTGACTTCGTCTTCAAAGGGAAGATAATCGGAAAATGTCTGTTGACGTTTTGGCGTAATCCACCCACATTGTAATCTCAAAGTGTTAAGTCGAAATCTCCAAAAATATTTTTAAAAATGGGTCATACGCATACCATACACCGTACAGGCAACAGTGTCCGTAAATAAAAGTTGAGAAATACAAACAGCTACAAATTGGTGAAAACCGCATCCAAATTGGTTGAAAAACGAAAAGTGTCCCTGATGTATATTGACGATGACGTCACTTCGTTTTATCATTTTTAAAGTTTTAGTTATTCATTCACCTTTTGAACTAATTATCTTTCAGATAGTATAAAGTTTATGTCTATAGAAAATGTACCTTTTCCAAAAACGCTAGGAAAAAAATAAATAATAATAATAATAATCCGAACAAAAACAATAGCTTTTATGCTACAAATTAAAATCAAAATAGCTCTGGATAAAACAATCACTGGGTATAAGCCTTTTAAAATAAATACGTCTTTAGTTTAGTTTTAAAAGTAGCTGTAACATTTACTAAATTGGTAATTTATTTCATAACAATGGCGCTTGTACACAGAATGACCGGGTACCATTTGATGATAAATTATAAGTAATGATGTGTCAATTAAGGATCGCACATTTATTGTATATAGTGTTCCAGAAGCTCGATACGACAGGGCGTGGCCAAAGTATAATTTAGACATTTTAAACAGAATTAACAAAAGTTTGTGTACCTTTTTGTATGCTATTGGAAACCAGTGCTCTGTTCTAGAAATTAATCGAGCCGAAGACTCTTAGAACTTATGAAGTATATCTATGAAATTAAGTGTAAGATCCCTGAAAATATAATGATCCGACTAAAGATTCCCAACAGAGAAAAGCCGATCGCTTTTACAATAGCTTTACACAATTTTCGTTGTTTAGTTGAATAAATCACAGCAGGAGCAACATTTCCTCCTACTTCTTGTCTATGCTATCACTATTAAGAGACGCAGGTGTTAAATAGTTATCATGATGTCCGCCATTTTGATCAGCTGTGGCATCTCTTGAACTGTGCAATGTATACGAGCGCACACTTCGACAACTGAAAACATCCGCCCTTGTAGTCGACATTAGGTTTAAGACAGGTCATGTACATTACGCTGTCGCTTTACAATACAAACACACACACACATATATATACGATATTATGCTGATGGATTCTTATTAACTTGTTTGTCATAAAGCTTCTTTACATTTAGTATCGTAAAAAAGGAGTGCCGCGCTTCGACCTCTAGCTGGCCGGTTACCTCTGGCTTGCGCCTGTGGTTTCGAGCCCTGGTGTGAACGTATGTGGCATGGAGATAGGGGCGCCTTCTCAACCTCGTGGGTTTCCTCTGGGCACTCCGGTTTCTTCCCACTGCTAAAGACCCCTAAGCGCAAGCAAATTATTGAAATAAAATTGAATCATATGTTAGTCCCCAAATGACCTAGTTTATGTCGAGAGGACGTTAAACCCCATTTCTCCCTCTCTCAATCGTAAAAAGGGTTTCAGGAATATATTTTTGGTGCTACAATCTGTTAAGGCTCTCATATAGCTCTTTTCATAAAATAACATGTAATTCCATTTCTATGCTTACCGTAGATATCTCGAATCTCGGATTTCACCAGAAGAAAAGTTTACCCGTTATACCAGCTGTTATTTATGCATTATTCTGTTTTCCTCGTCAAATTTATTTAAGGACACAACCATGATTTAAAGGGGGTCGTCCTGGCATTTCAGTTCACAAAGGATCAACATAATTTTACCACATATAACAACTACAGTTAGTATCAGTTGAGAACGATACCCAAGCAATTAGAGTAGGCCTACAAGTGATGGAAGTAATGGTTTCAGCATTGCTGGCCTATATTTCCTACTTTGGTCCCTTGCCTAACGTTTTAAATTCAATAATTTTATTAGAGGCATATATATACTACTTTAAACCGAATACAACCTACATTATGTCACGTTTGATGTATCACCTGCAATACTACTATAAATACAAAAAAAACGTGATGTGCGACGTGGTGATTCTAGGAAATGAATGAATAATTTTCTAAATATAATCTACTTTCACTTTCATTTTATTGTACGTAGAAATCTTAAAAAAGACGCAACAATGTCGAATTGTATAAATTGAAGTGAATTCTAAAAACGAAACAATGCAACGCCCTTTTAAACGGAGAGAAGTATATTCAAACCGGCTTAGCTTCTATTTTAAAGCTATATAACAACTAAGATCAAACCATATTCGTCGTAGATACTTAGGGTACTTTATGTAAATACCTTTAATTATTGGTAGTATAACACAGGGGATAGGCGTAGCAAGTGGTTCATTGTGTGTGTGGGGGGGGGGGTGAAAAACGTCGGCCATTTGTAGGTTGAATTGGCAGTAACAACGACGCTGGATTGACTAGGTGGAAAGAAAGTACACACCCGATAGGCCACGGATGGGCACACGGAAACGCTTACACTGTAAAAAGTTTTTAACTTTTTTAACAGGAAAATCATGGCAGAAAAGTTGCCATTTTTTCTCGTAATTTTACATTAGTATGTATTTTAACAATGCAATGTTAAGCGTGTCTTACAATTGTAGGTTAAAAACATATGCTGTGTAAAATGATATAACATCACTTGCTTGATAAAGACGAGAGTATCATCGTCGAAACGTTGCATGTTAATAAACCAGTAATTGTTAATCCATAAATAGTGTTATTGTGTCTGCACTGTCTATTAAGTTTGTTGCTTTTTTATGTTTAGTATCTATGAAACTTGTTAATAGGAATGGACAAGAGCGACCGGAACACCGCAAACGTTGTTAGACTTTTGCCCATTGTGTCATCGTGCAAACTGAGAACATTGCTTTCATTTGTAAAGCCCATCTCACTAACAATCTTGCCCACAAACGGGTCATGGAGAGGTTTCGGCAAACCCAAATTAGACAGTATCCTTGAACATTCCATAATGTTGCTCCAAAGTTTTTGGCAAGATGTAAAGAATGTTGTTTGTTCGATAAAAATCACTGACGTTTCATTCCCTCGCGCACAATAACAAGCCTGTAGGTGCCCCCACCTCCTGGAAAATATCGGCGCCGAGCCCTTTGGCCATTGGGGACAGATGAGCAGCCGCAATGGGCTCCCTCCCCATGTACGGGTGGACATGAGATATGCACACCATGTCCATCTTTTTAGTCATTTTACCAGCCAATCCCACCACACGGTCTCTTGGTTGTGTTGATCCTCTTGCATTCAGACATTTATCGCAATGACTATTTTGCTTTCAAATTACCTATACTCTGCAATATGAGTCAAAATCAGAAGAATTTGGGATGGATTAATGGGATAGATAATAGATGTATACAACAGTTTGGCTAAAAACTGATATTGGACTTCCAAAGATTTCTTACCAGTTTAACTTAGTAAAACAGAAGACTACCTCAATTGGAATTATCTTTATTATATGTTCGTGATTATTTTAGTCTAATAAATGTAAAAATTGATTACATGAACCAAAACTCATTTGATGCTGTATGTTGTATACACAATTCCAGGTAACTATTTAATTGTCTGGCATTCGAGTTTTCGACAGCATTCCCCCGGCTCAGTAACCAGCTTACAGTTATCAATTGCTTCAAAATCCCATCGTGAACACCTGTAAGAGTCATGTCTTTTATATTTGCATTTATGCGAAGATCAGGCCAACATATGCAATAATTAGACACAATGTTAATAATTTGTGTAACAGACCTAATTAAATAAATTGTTGTAAAATTGAAATGAAATGGGATTTAACGTCCTACTGTTCTGCTCCATAATGGGCTAATGAAGACGGACATACGCCCTACAGTGTGCTATGAGGGAAATTTTGCCCGAGCGGCGGCACTATGGCCTACTCTTATATCGAAACCTAACTTTCAAGGGACCTTTTACGTGCACGCCAATGTGGTCACGGGGCCTCGGTTTTTCGTTCCATCCGAACGTTTAGATAGCTGTCTTTGTCAGGCCCTCAGTCCTGCATCACTGACAAGGGAGAACCACGCCGGAATATCTGGATGATTTTTCGTGGCCACCAATGCAGGGTTCGAACACCCAGGGTAGCGAGTCGGTGTCTTAGCCACTTAGCCACCGTGACTCCCACAAATTGTTGTAATGTACACAATGGTACAATTGGGTCATTTAAAGCAGGCGCAGATCAATGAATAATTGTCAGCGATATTGCACTATCGGCGAATAATCATTGGTTTGCTGTAATTTGTCAGACAGACAATCTGTTCGGGCCATTAAATATATTAAAGACTGTTAAGTCTTTGATGATAACAGAAGTCGACAATTTTTTGAAGTAAACATTGGAGTAAAGTTGTGTCTTTCAAATGAATGGTGATCTGTATTGCGATTCTTTGCAGACTCCATCAACAAATGTCATTCAATATATATCAAGTTTATAACAAATCTAACTGGATTTCACCAAAAGGTTAAGCTGCTTACTGACTGAATTCACTACAACGTTAAACTGCTTACCTGTCTGTACAGATCATTCTATTTCTGCTGACATCAAAACATTCACAGACATAATCACACTGATCATACCATTTAGCATTCAAGTTGTATGTATTACCTTTATACAAGCATGTTCCTATATAAACATAGTTAAGGTCAATTAATGCCTCGGAAATAGTTGCAGCAAACGTCAATCTCATAGCAACGCCTAGCATCGTGAAGTGTACAGTATCGATTTTTACGTCAGAGGTTAGCCAAACTGGTGATCGTAATAGGAATCTAGCCCTCTCAAGATCGGGGCTGTACTCCCCCCGATTGCCATCTCTCCAATGGTCGAGATTAGTCACTACACCATACTAGCTACTTGCACCCAGAATTAAAAACTTTAGATGATTTCTATGCATGGCTGCAAACAACACCAGTGGATGTCGATTGCACCATTAATTAAACACATGTGATATCAAATTAAGTCATGTCAGGTTTATTTACTTTTTAATCGCATTTAGTTTTGGAATTTCGAGTATTTGGTGTTGTTAAAGGATAGTTTAACAGGATCAGAATATAGAGTTAAAGGCCATATCCAACCAAAAGTACGTTTACAACAATGTCAGAAAATTTATATCAGTTCTCGAGTTTGTGAATTAAATTTAAGAACTATAAATATAACCGCAATGACCCTGTATAGCTCTTAACAGAGTGGTTGACATCAAAAATAAAATAGTCTTAAACCATATCATTATCTTACCCTTTACTCTGGATGGTGGTCCTTCAACAATAAAGGTGTTCTTTCCGCCTATGAAGTGTCCAAGAATTAACGTCGGACGTGGAGTCGTGTGTAGTAGAACAGCCTTAGTTGTTTGCGTATCCAGTATCTTGTCTGGAACCCGACCTTAAAAATGCACACAATTCAAGAGCTACGTTGTTTCAAACACTACTCTGAGATACACTGTGATTAGTTACTAACTGATATTATTCCAGGGCGCTAATTTGTCAAGTTATGTTTCTGACATGTTCAAAAAGGGCATTATCTCTTGGTCCTAAGCTGTTAAGTCATAAATGGGCCTAATGTGTAATGTCATGGCTGTAATGGGTTAACAATTGGTAAAATTCCTAGACCTTAAAGCTGAACTCCGATTACAGAAATAATTGAATAAAACAAAATACTGCCATACATAATCGCCATACTTGTTGTCAATTTGCAGTAGAAGTATGGCCGCTGTACGGTGTACAAAAACAGAGGCAGGCCACGCCCACATCCAGTATACACTGTGTCAACCATACTGTCCACATCCGGCTCGCAATATTTCAACTACCAATTACCTACTGACTGAGCGGTTTTTCTCTATAAGTTTACTGAAAATATTATTGCTACACAATTATTATGTTTGATCAGGTGCATATTATTTTACTAATTGTACGAAATAAGTAACCTACGGTATACTTTTGCTTTAAAAGTATGGGAAAAATTGTCTTACACCAAACAAACAACAAATCTACCGACATCATCCAACCATGGTTATTCTTATTTCTTGGAAGGTTTTGCACAACAACGTAGAAACACCAAATGATTTCTAGTATTATAAAGTTCGGTATTATCGTTCCAAAATATATCCAAAGCAGCAATAAAACAACTGTTCTCTCCATCGAAGAAGTATGTCTTCACTTCAAAATATTTTTCATCTTCTTGTTATTTATGACGATCAAGGGACATATGTGGTTATGTCCCTTGATGTTATGTCAACAACATAGATTTGTTGTTGTTTGGAGTAGTTTTCTTACATTTTTAGAGCAAAGGTTCACCGGACTTTACTTATTTCTTCTAATTAGTAACATAATATGTACCTGATCAGACATAATAATTGTGTAGCAATAATATTTTCAGTAAATTTATAGAGAAAAACCACTCAGTCAGTAGCCGGTAATTGGTAGTTGAAATATTGCTAGCCGGATGTGGACAGTGTGGTTGCTAAAGTGTATACTGGATGTGGGCGTGGCCTGCCTCTGTTTTCGTAAACCGTACAGCGGCCATACTTGTTCTGCAAATTGAAAACAAGTATGGCGATTATGTTTGGCAGTAATTTTTTTTATCTGATTATTTCTGTAGTTTTGTAATCGGAGTTCAGCTTTAATATGTAGTCTTGCTCCATAAATACCCAGACCCTTATTAGTAAAACCAGGTGATGTTTATATCTATTACTACTTAACATAGTGTTTGTATTTCGTTCAATTTTAATGTTTGATTTAATCTAATTATCCACGATTGCTTATAACGTTGTGTGTAAGGTCCAGATGGATGTGGTAGTTATCAACGGGAAGAATTCAAAGAAATAACAATGAATACAAAGACACATTTCTATTGAATACAATTACTGATTAACATACAGGTTACAATTCTTGATAATGGCTCGAGTAAAAACGTCGGTCAAAAATAAACAGTATTAATATTCCATAGAATTGTGACCTGTATATATTCCAGTCCAGTTTTTCAAAGCCATTGAAACAATTTACTGTTACGGCTATATGTTTATCAAGCCGAGTTCGACTAACATTAAAATAATTTAACAAATAAATCATACCGTTGGTGTAAGTACCATTAAAATAGTTAGTCTGGTCTGTAAAAAAGAGAAATTATTCAAATCATGATTACTGATTGGCGGTTCTGAATTCAATGCAAGCCCACCATGGTGGAATTACGTGTCTTAGTGTCGAGTGACAATAATTTCACTTATCAATGTACAACAGACACAGAATCAGGATACCATGATCGCCTTAGCATACTTGGATTCATACTGTCCAATGCTAGGACGTCTATCTTGTGTGCTCGCACGACACGACGTGCTATATCTTGAAAAGAGGCCCATAATAGCAACTAAAAATTATTCTTGTAATTCTACGCAAGATGTTACTTATGACTACAATAAAATAGACCATATTTCTATAAAAATGAAGGGGGGTCACGGTGGTTAAGTGGATAAAGCGCTGGTTCGCTAGCCTGGAGGTCGGGTACGTTCGATCACTGCATTGGCCGAAAAAGTTCATCTCGATTTTCCGGCGTGATTTCCCCTTGTCAGTGATGCAGAAGGAGGGCCTGACAGGGACAGCTGCCTAGTCCCATGTACACATTGGAGTGCGCGTAAAAGATCCCTTGGCAGTTGGAATTCGATATAAGAGTAGGCCGTAGCGCCGCTGCCCGGGCAAATTTCCCTCATAGCACACTGTATGGCGTATGCCCGTCTTCCATTAGCCCAGGTTAGGTGAAAAAGAGTAGGACGTTAAACCCCATTTCATTTCATTTCTAAAAATGCATTACGTTGAGGAGGCGTTCATTTCATTTCAATTGTGAAAGGCCCGGAAACACGCATATGATAAAATATTGTGTTGACCGGCCTTTATTGACCGTTATGTGGCGGTTGGGTGGCCGAATAGTTAGCGTGCGCGCGCTGTATCATACGACCTGCCATTGAAACAACTGGTGTTGTTTCGAATCCCCGGTTGTACGTGGCAAAGAGTAGGGTCGCCTGTCCAACCACGTGGGTTTTGCCCGGGTATTCCGATTTCCTCCCACTGCTAAAGACCCCTACGCGCAAGCGAATTATTGAAATAAAATTAAACCATATGTTAGTCCCGAAATGACTCAGTTTGTGTCGAGTGAACGTTAAACTCTCTCTCTCTCTCTCTTTTGACCGGTATATTGATTTAGTAAAGCGTTTACTCACTGTAGCAGTGACGACAATACTTTCTACAGTTAATTCTTGCCCACACAAAATACCTGTCATCCGTACAGATGTCACTTGTATACTGAGCACAGAAGTCGATTCTATCAAAACATGGTTCGGGTTCAGGACAGTATCCACATCTCAAGGCACAGTGTTGACTAGCCCAGGGAGCATAGGCACCAACACATGCTGAATCTAGATAATGATCACAATCGTCCTGTGCATTTGTACAATTGCCACTCACAGTTGGTGGCTGTCTGGTTGTGTGGACTGAAAATACACAAAATATCTTTAATGTAAACCATCTTTTTTCCAGAAGGGATATACAGCCTACTATATTTAGGCATACCAATGTATTGGCCGTTCTGTGGTTGGTTACGTCGACTGTAACGGTCAGTGATAGGTAATGAAATAAAAATAAGTTATTGAGACAGGGCGCCCCCTATTAAGTGTTAGGGTATGCTACTCCTCCCGGGACAGTAACTATAAAAAGTAAACGAAGCTCACAAACCTATCCTGTTTCTTTTCCAAGTAATGCACTGACGTGGGTTTATTTTTTCAATTTCTGCTTGATTCGTTATTTCTAACACTCACTTGCAAGGCTGAACATGGAAATTCGGAACTAATTAAATGAATACGGCTGAGTCCCATGTAACAGCGCTTTGACGAATCAGTTCTGTTGTTCTTTCACGATTGTAATATGTCATTATTACGTGTTGTGCAAAGACCATCTTTTATCGTATAAGAGGTGATAAGAGAATTTTGACTTGTACCATTGTCTACGAGTGTCAGAACTATTTTATGGCAAAAATGTGTTTGATTCGCAGATACATATTAAATATGAGAGATCCCTCGGCAATTGCATATTGTGATAATCTACCTGTAAATTCAATACGCCTGTACAAAAGGATATTTACCTGGTATTGCTGGCGTGGTATAATCAGCTATAAAAAAAATAAAAGGAATTTAAAACAATTTGCATTTAAAAGAGTATCAGGTCACGAGAAGATTCAATACATGAACATTTGCCCCGACAACGATACGACCTCTCTTATTCTGAATTGCAAATGCCAATTAAGGGACCTTTAACCTGTGGTTAGTGATATACATAGTAGCTAAGAATTTCCACCGACCAAATTGGCGTCTTTGTCTCTCCGGGTGTTCCGTCCAGCAACACAGAGAAGGGGGATAACCAGGCAAGGGTAATAACCCAGGAGCCCAGTGAGGTTTAATCAAAATATTGAGTCCAAAAGGTTTGAGGTTTGCAACACGTATTTGATCCCTAGAACATTATGGAAAGGCAAGTCTTAAGTTTTGTAACCTGTGCGTTTACCTGGGAGCGCTCCCCCTAACCCCCTTAAATTTAATGGGAGTTAAAATTCAATGTCCATCCATAATTTTCTTGCAAGGATTTCATACTTAGCACTTTGAAACAGAGTGCATGACTTAAGATCATAAAATGTTGTGCTAATGCTACTTAAGAGCTTAATTAATTAGCATCAATTAGTAGCCGTAATTAAAATTTAGAGTCCATGACTGAAACAAAGCCTAAAAGCTAGCTAACCAAGTCATGAAACCAAAGATATCACTTAAGAGCGACAAAAGTTGAACAAACCTTGCTTAAGACTGGTTCAAATGTGACAAAGGTCAAAGGTCACTAATTAGTGACTGAAATTAAAATTTAGAGTCCATAACTGAAACAAAGCCTAAAATGTGGCTTACCAAGCCAGTAAACCAAAATTATAACTTAATAGCGACAAAAGTTGAACAAACCTTGCTTAAGACTGATTCAAAGGTGACAAAGGTCAAAGGTCAATTTTGGGGTCTCGTATTAGGGTTTGAGTGGATTTGATTAAATTGTCTTGTCCAAGATTATTTTTGTTTGGAAAACATTTCTGAGTTTCACTGCACCAAATTCATGACTTAAGAGCCTGAAAACTAGCTTACCAAGCCAGGAAACCAAAAATATAACTTAAGAGCGACAAAAGTTGAACAAACCTTGCTTAAGACTTCATTAACGGGGGTGGATCCAGAGAGGGGGGGGGCAAATCCCACCCTGCTCAGCTTCATAAAACAAAATGAATGCCTTGCATCAATGAAATTAAATCACAGTAAGATCCTACATCATTACAAAAATGTTTTTTTCTCCTTAAAAAGCGCAATTTGTATGTATGCCTATGTAATTTAGAGACGATGACTGACATATTTCCTTAACAGGAACCTATTAAACCCCCTCCTGCAAAAATTCCTGGATCCACTCCTGTTGAAAGGTGACAAAGATCATATATTGGGCCACATTATGACCAATCAAACATTCAAATTGCTTGCTTATCTCTGCTTGCCTAAAGAGACAACGAAAAACTATGCGACGAATCATTCCTTATAGGAAATGAATGGAATTATTGAACTGGGTAACTATCTGGTTTTGAAAAATGCAGACAATTCGATGATAAAGATATATATTTATATGATTCAAAACATTTATGTTTTCTCATTAACATCGATATTTACCTTGGTGAAAAAAGGGTTGATATCCGAAAGTTATTTTCAGTATAATGCTATCAAGAGTGGCTTATACTGTTTACTTACAAGATGTTACTGCTAGATAAGATGTTCATTGCACCAGAACATCCATTCAGGAGACATGTATACATTACATATTTAGACATAGTCGCATACAATAAAGCTGTCTATGTCATTAATTAGAGAAGTCCATCTATATATTCCACCGATGCTACTTCTTTTTCTATATGCAAAGTGGATGTTTTTAATATGTTAATTATAACTCCAAATTTATATCAGTTTTACAAAAAATATAAACTAAAAAAATTAAAGGTAGATGTTTCATTCGACTCTCAGTTTGTCTATGTAATACAATTATATGATACATTATACTTTTTTACAGCCTCAACAATTCCTTTTCGATGCAAAATAATATTTGTATTTCATATATCCAAGTCAGATTTTTTTGCTAAAAATTGTACCAATATCTTTTTTATAGATTGCTTTTTATAAGGAACCATTTTTTGAAAATGTTATGCCTCAAATTTTAATAGCAACGTTGTTATTATTGAGTCACAGTTGAGCAGTGCCAGATCTAAGGGGGGCAAAGTGGGACAAATGTCCCGGGCCACCCACATTTAGGGGCCCCCACAATTCTATGTCATACTAATATTTTATCCCGGACTGAGCCAACCAGTTCCTGGGTTGAATGGGCGGGGATTAGGGCCCTTGGCAGTAAGGGATATTAGGGGCCCTGGGGCTGGCGATAACCCTACAGGCACTCAAGGGGGCGGAGTACATTCTAGTATGATCCGCGGTTAGTACGAACAATTTGAACAAACAATTGGGCCCCACACAATTGGTTTGTCCCGCCCCCCCCCCCCACAAGGTTAATCCGGCACTGCAGTTGAAGAAGGATTCAATAAGACAACAGAACATGGGTACATGATCTTTAAGAGGTATTAACAATCGGAAAAAAAAACATGACATAACACAGTTTTTTTATGTGGGAAACAATCACTGGGTTTATCCGAAAAACCCATCGTTTCAAAAATATACACTTTACATAAATAAATTGATTGACTTTTGTAATTAATCACATAGACAGCTCTGAACTACTTTTGATAACTTTAAATTGTTCTGGGTCGGCCGCAATGAAATCGCCCAAAACAGCATTACATTCAGAACTCCGTGCCGTATTCCACAGTAAATCTAATTTAAAATTGGAAATATTTAGGAACGATAAACCATGTAGTAGAATGAAAATTGATAAAACAAGACAAACAGCTAACAAAAGTATCGTATATCTGTATGAATGTATTCCTGGAGTGTACATATATGTTTTCTATACTGCATGTATTATTTGTAGTATACAACTATGTCTAAATATGTATTTATTCATGGTGTCCCAAATGAATGTTTTGATGCAATTAACATCTTATCTAGTACAATATCTTGTAAGTAAACCGAATAAGTCTTGATAGCATTATACTGCAAATAACTTTCTGATTTCAACCCCTTTTTTCACCAAGGTCGCATTAGTCTTAACTCAGAATAATTTTCGACCGATTTTGGAAGACATTCCCGTAAATATCCATGTTAAGGAGAATGCATAAATGTTTTGAATCATATATTATTATATCTTCATGTGGACTAATTTATCTAATTGTCTGCGTTCCAGAGAGTCATCCAGTTTTATACTTCCATTTTCAATATTTAGAATAATTGGAAAAACTTAACAGTTTTTTTTCTTTTCAATATTTAGAATAATTGGAAAAACTTAACAGTTTTTTTTTCTTTTCAATTCCTATAAGGAATGATTCATCGCAAGGTTTTTCGTCGTCTCTTCAAGCCAAGCAAAGATGAGCAATTTGAATGGTTGATTGGTCATAGTGTGAAACAAAATATGACCCTCGTCACCAGTTTGTCACCTTTGAGCCAGTCTTAAGCCAAGTTTGTTCCATTTTTTTGCACTTTTAAGTGATATAGACTCAGTCCCCATTACGAGACCAAAAAATTGACCTTTGTCAATTTTGAAACAATCTTAAGCAAGGTTTGTTCAACCTTTGTCGCCCTTAAGTTATATCTTTGGTTTCCAGACTAGGTAAGCTAGTTTTTAGGATTTGGTTGCACAACTTCCTCTCCCGTTTATTATTACGGGAGATTTCAATGGTCATCATTCACTCTGGGGTAGTCCAGATGATAACAACAGAGGTAAACAAATAGCGGACTTCATTAACATTAATAATTTGTGTTTGTTAAATGATGACTCGCCTACTTATCTACATCCTGCCACATCTTCTTTTTCTTCCCTCGATCTCACCATTTGCTCTCCAGTCCTGTTTCAGGATTTTACATGGAGGGTAAATGAGGATCTGTGTGGCAGTGACCACTTTCCGATCTTGATAGATAATAATGGTCCCTCACCGGTTGAAAGACCGCAGAGATGGAAGTTACATAAGGCGGATTGGGCTCTATTTGAATCTTTGTGTCTCTTCTCTTTTGACCGAAAAGAGTTAGAAGATGCAGATGAGCCCATGGCCCTATTCACTTCAATTCTTCAAGATGTAGCTGAGCAGGCGATTCCAAAGACCACGACTGAGCCCAAACGTTTCAATAAACCATGGTATAATAATGATTGCAAATCCGCTCTTAAAGAGCGTGATCGTATGTTAAGACGCCTTGAGAATCATCCCTCCATGGAGAACCTTGCAGCATACCAAATGGTCCGGGCGAAAGCCCGTAGAACCATACGCCAGGCAAAGAAAGCTTCATGGCAGGGTTATGTCTCAAGGATAAATTCCCGTACGTCTTCCAAATCGGTATGGGATAGGATTCGTAGGATTAAAGGTAAAAGTATCGCATTATCAGTTAACCACCTAAATGTTGATAATTCCACCTTAACAACATTTCCTGATATTGCTAATTCTCTGGCCAGTACTTTCTCATTCAATTCATCATCCAATTTCTCTTCTGATGCCTTTCGAGGAATTAAACAACAGCAGGAGAATAGGCGACTTAATTTTAAGTCCCGTAATGATGAATGCTACAATGATCGTTGTTCCATTGCAGAGCTCCGTGATTCGTTAAAGCGAGCTCGGGACACTGCAACTGGTCCAGATGAGATACACTATCAAATTTTAAAGCATCTACCTTATCCAACACTTCTTATTTTACTGGATCTTTTTAACCGGATTTGGGTTGATGGGAATTTTCCTCCTTCGTGGCATGAAGCCATAATAATTCCTATCCCTAAACCGGGTAAAGATCATACGAATCCTACCAACTATCGTCCGATAGCTTTAACTAGCTGCATTTGCAAAACCATGGAGAGATTGATCAATCGAAGGCTTGTTTGGTACCTCGAGTCCAACAACCTCATTACAGACCTCCAATGTGGATTTCGGTCCCAAAGGAGCACTCTTGATCATCTCGTTAGATTTGAAACGTTTGTCAGGGATGCTTTCATCCAGAAACAACATTTAGTTGCTATATTTTTTGATCTGGAGAAAGCATATGATACCACATGGAAATATGGTATCATGCGCGACCTCCATAACCTCGGTCTGCGAGGTCGCTTACCTATCTTCATCAAAAACTTTTTAGAAGATAGGTCGTTTAAGGTACGCCTGGGATCAATATTCTCTGACCCATTTCCCCAAGAAATGGGAGTTCCTCAGGGAAGTATATTGTCTCCCACACTTTTTGCCATCAAAATAAATACAATACCGACGTGCCTTAAACGTGGGGTCGACGGCTCTCTTTATGTTGATGACTTTCAGATGTGCTACGGATCGACAAGTATGCAGACAATCGAACGTCAGTTGCAGCTTTGTTTGAATTCTATTCAACGATGGGCAACTGATAATGGATTTCGATTTTCGAAATCCAAGACTGTGTGCATGCACTTTTGTCAAAGAAGAGGTTTACATCCTGATCCGGAACTTACACTGGATGGTAGTCCCATTCCAGTTGTAGATGAAACGAAATTCTTGGGTTTGATATTTGATAAGAAGTTATCATTTATCCCTCATATAAAAACCCTTAAGAAGAAATGTCTGAAAGCTCTCAACATATTGAGAGTCTTGTCAAACACTGACTGGGGAGCAGACCGTAAGGTCTTGCTCAGATTATATCGAGCATTGATAAGATCTAAACTCGACTATGGGTGTATTGTGTATGGATCTGCCCGTGAGTCTTATCTCAAAGAGCTAGACACCATACACAACCAAGGACTTAGAATCAGTTTAGGAGCATTTCGAACATCTCCAGTGCAGAGTTTATACGTCGAGGCGCATGAGCCCTCATTGCACAACAGACGTGATAAACTGGCACTGCAGTATGCTACAAAAATTGCATCTATGCCTCATCATATTTCATTTGACACCATATTTAGACCCTATCATGAACATTTATATTCACTGAAAACTAATGTTATTCCATCATTCGGTATTCGCATTCAACCTCTTTTGTCTCAGGCTGGTATCAGTCAAGACAGTATTGCGAATACCCCTTTCTTTGAGACACCACCATGGTCTATATCTCCTCCCATGGTCGATCTAGAGCTTACCAAAAACAAAAAGAAAGATACTAGTTCCACAGTGTTTCAGTCTCTCTTCAGAGAGTTAAGGTCTAAATATGGTGACTATTCTCCAATTTATACAGATGGTTCCAAAGATGACGATCGGGTAGCTTCGGCTACTGTCACGCCATCTGAGACCATTTCTGTTCGTCTTCCTCCTGCTGCCTCAATATTTACTGCGGAACTTCAGGCAATCTGTCAGGCTTTGGAGTTCATTCAATCCTCTTCATCTTTAAAATACATTATATTTACTGATTCTTTGTCCTCTTTACAGGCAATTAAAAATAAGCAGCTTGCACACCCCTTAGTAGCAGACATTTATCGTCTGCTACTATCACACGAGTTTAACGGCAAGGACACCGTCTTTTGCTGGCTCCCCAGTCATGTTGACATTAAAGGGAATGATCAAGCAGACTTAGCTGCCAAGTCTGCTTTAGATCTTCCCGTATCAAAATTTCTTTTACCTTACACCGATTTTAAGTCGTCCATTACATGTTTCATATATGACCGCTGGCAACGGTCTTGGGATGATGCAGACACAAACAAACTTCATCACATTAAGCCTCTCTTAGGAGACTGGCCAAGCTCCTATAAAACCAGCAGGAGGGATGAGGTTGTTTTGTGTCGCTCTCGCATTGGTCATACCTTTTTAACTCATATTTTCATTTTGAAGCGAGAGCCTCAACCAGAATGTATTCACTGTCATGTTCCTTTGACAGTGAAGCACATCTTGATTGAGTGCAATCATCTCAAGTTTATAAGATCTAAATATTACCGTTGCCAGTCAGCACGTCAGCTATTTGCCCAACCGGAGCTACATGATAAGGTGCTTGCATTTTTAAAAGAGACAAACTTTTATTCAAAATTTTAATTGTATATAATTATCGTACATTTTGTTTTAAATATTTATATATGTAAAGGAATTAATATATTTATTTTTAATTATATTTTCTGTGATATTTGTTTTTATTTACATATATGAATTCATCTCTGTGATATTGTTTTAATTTGTCTCGTTCAATTTACCATTTGTGTGGCGCAATATGGCCCGGTTGGTGCTGACGTGCCATTAAACAACATTTCATTTCATTTTAGGATTTGTTTCAGCTATAGACTCTAAATTCTAATTACAGTCACAAATTAGTGTTAATTAATTAGCTCTTAAGTAACATTAGTACAAGATTTTATGCTCTTAAGTCGTGAATTTTGTGCAGTGAAACTCATAGAAATGTTGTCCAAACAAAAATAATCTCGGACAAGACAATTTAATCAAATCCACTCAAACCCTATTACGAGACCCAAAAATTGACCTTTGACCTTTATCACCTTTGAAGCATTCTTAAGCAAGGTTTGTTCGATGTTAATGAGAAAACATAAATGTTTTGAATCATATAAATATATATCTTTATCATCTAATTGTCTGCATTTTTCAAAACCAGATAGTTATCCAGTTCAATAATTCCATTCATTTCCTATAAGGAATGATTCGTCGCATAGTTTTTCGTTGTCTCTTTAGGCAAGCAGAGATAAGCAAGCAATTTGAATGTTTGATTGGTCATAATGTGGCCCAATATATGACCTTTGTCACCTTTCAACAGGGGCGGATCCAGGAATTTTTGCAGGAGGGGGTTTAATAGGTTCCTGTTAAGGAAATATGTCAGTCATTGTCTCTAAATTACATAGGCATACATACAAATTGTGCTTTTTAAGGAGAAAAACCATTTTTGTAATGATGTAGGATCTTACTGTGATTTAATTTCATTGATGCAAGGCATTCATTTTGTTTTATGAAGCTGAGCAGGGTGGGATTTGCCCCCCCCCCTCTGGATCCGCCCCCGTTAAAGCAGTCTTAAGCAAGGTTTGTTCAACTTTTGTCGCTCTTAAGTTATATTTTTGGTTTCCTGGCTTGGTAAGCTAGTTTACATGCTCTTAAGTCATGAATTTGGTGCAGTGAAACTCATAGAAATGTTTTCCAAACAAAAATAATCTTGGACAAGACAATTTAATCAAATCCACTCAAACCCTATTACGAGACCCCAAAATTGACCTTTGACCTTTGTCACCTTTGAATCAGTCTTAAGCAAGGTTTGTTCAACTTTTGTCGCTCTTAAGTTATAATTTTGGTTTACTGGCTTGGTAAGCCACATTTTAAGCTTTGTTTCAGTTATGGACTCTAAATTTTGATTACAGTCACTAATTAGTGACCTTTGACCTTTGTCACCTTTGAACCAGTCTTAAGCAAGGTTTGTTCAACTTTTGTCGCTCTTAAGTGATATTTTTGGTTTCATGACTTGGTTAGCTAGCTTTTAGGTTTTGTTTCCGTCATGGACTCTAAATTTTAATTACGGCCACTAATTATTGCTAATTAATTAAGCTCTTAAGTAGCATTAGCACAACATTTTATGATCTTAAGTCATACATTCTGTTTCAAGGTGCTAAGTATGAAATCCTTGCAAGAAAATTGTGGATGGACATTGAATTTTAACTCTCATTAAATTTAAGGGGATTAGGGGAAGCGCTCCCAGGTAAATGCACAGGTTACAAAACTTAAGACTTGCCTTTCCATAATGTTCTAGGGGTCAAATATGTGTTGCAAACCTCAAACCTTTTGGACTCAATATTTTGATTAAACCTCACTGGGCTCCCGGACTATAAAATCAAACTATAAAATCCCAGGGAGATTTTTCAGTCACTTGGTATAAAGAGGTGGTTAGAAAATACTTAAATTGATATTAAGCGTGGGGTATGGATTCTCTACAATTCTACCGATTAACTGGACATTTAAGTTGTTTTGCCAGATAAAACTGAAAAAAAACTGACTGTCCATAGAGGAGATCTGACCCATGCCCCCACTCCACACCTTCGTTAATACGCTACATATGATCAACATATGACAGATAGCTGGAAAGACGACGAGGTAATTTGAATGACACTATCTGAGGTATGACCATAAGTTTTAATACCAATAACTTGAATTCACCGTGTATTGCGATATTAATTTGGTGATAGCGAGCGTTAAATGTTACATATATTAGCAGTGCTGTATTACTATTAGAGATAAAACCTTGTGTAATCCTGCGTGAAGCTCTGGAATACAGATGTATCCTTAATATGTGAGAGGAAAGAGAAAAATGGGGTTTAACCACCACTCGACACAAACTAGGTCATTTCGGGACTAACATATGGTTTAATTTCATTTCAATAATTCGCTTGCGCGTAGGGGTCTTTAGCAGTGGGAAGAAACCGGAATGCCCGGAGGAAACCCAAAAGGTTGAGAAGGTGCCCCTATTTCCATGCCACATACGCTCACACCAGAAATCGAAACCACAGCCGCAAGCCAGAGGTGACCGGCCAGCTAAAGGTCTAAGCGCGGCACCCTAGACCCTCCCCCACCTTTTAATATGTGAAATAGGATCAACCGGAATAATAACGACCGGACATTAATATAACCTACATGTATGTGTCTAAATAAAACGATTGCAGAGGAAGTAATAAACATTGACAACAATGTGTAACAGATTCAACATACCTCCACATAAACCACAGAATTTTCTACAATTATCTTCTGTCCATATACGGTAATCTTTGTTAGTACAGATTTCTTGTGTGTACTGTGCACAGTTGGTGATGTTGTCGATACAGGGTTCCGGGGTGGCATTTGGATCTATACAATATAAAACATAAATTAAAGAAATGGGGTTTGACATCCTACTTTTCTTCACCAAATATATAACATGGTTTAAGGATCAGTCAACATTGTTTTGATTATAATTTTCATTTTGTTTGGGGTCAAAGTCCTCTTAACTTGACATCATGGTTTAATTGTATTTCAATAATTCGCTTGCGCGTAGATGTCTTTAGTAGTGGGAGGGGGAACCAGACGGCCCGAGGAAACCCACGAGGTTGGAACTCTTATAAAGAAAAACGTCATCAACATACCCACACAAAATCCACAGAATTGGGCACAGTTGGCTTTGGCCCAACTTTCATACATCCCACTACAGGATCCTCTTCCATAATGTCGACAGGCATCATAACCTTTTTCATTGGTGCACACGCTTTGAGCACCGTCTGCAAATAAAGATTGATATGGATATACGAACAAGTTTAAAATATTTAAAGGCTACGTTTCACACACACCCTCATAAACTATCGAATCAATAACCAATACTTGCAGTTCAAATATTTATAGGCTACGTTTCACCCACCCACCCCTACCCCAAACTATCGAATCAATAACCAATACTTGCAGTTGGTTGGGCTGTCTGTAACAAAGTTAGCATGAGGGATTGCTTGATATTTCTCCTGCCTGAACATTTCTCTTAACGAGTCATCACCACATTCAACGATAAAAAATAAACATAATCTTAATGTCGTCTAATTGTATTGTCGAAAAACCAAGTATTAGCTTACTTAAACCAAACTATTTAAAACGAGCACCCCAATTAAGCTCATTGGTGATATTCCATATATTATAAAATTAGAAGTATTTTTCATCAGCATTTTTAATCCACAAGAGTATAGATAGGCCCTAAGAATAGGGTTCATTAGAAATCAAACTTTTGAAATTTAATCTTGAGGTAGTTGAGAAATTTTATGTAATGTTATACAATAAATATAATGATTACAAATATTGCTGATTTTATAACATCTATGTTTCGATTATTTGTGCTTGGACAAACCTCAAGTTACTTTAGCCTATAGCTCTAAACCGCACCGCTTCATTTCCCGCAAGTTAAGGGATGTTCGAATGTTAGCGCGTGTCCGTTGTATCATAAGTTCTGTCATTAAGTCAACTGGCTTTGTTTCGATTCCCCGGTTGCACAACGTCGTGGGTATTCTCCGGGTCCCCCAGAGACTTCTAACTGCTAGGGAATTAATGAGATAAGATTGAACTATATCTTAGTCCCGAAATGATCCTGCTTTGTCCACAAGATGCATTTTTGGCAATTGACAAAATGAACCCACCGACCAGTCGAACACAAAGTTTAGCTGACGGATCACTGACTATCGTTGAATTGTCTCTATAACATTCATATTACCCTCGATTTAAGTATTCTGATGACGGTGTACACTTGCTGATATCGGACAATACATTCTCTTAACTTGAGACGGTTTAATTATCTGCGCATTAAGTCTTAAGATCCGGCATTGAGTAACGCGATGTTAAGTCATAAGAACTGGCATTGAGTAATGTGACATGGCTTCGATCTCTGTGTCTGCTTGTACCATTTTAGTTTCGAAATGACATAGTTTAATGCCAGTTGACTTATCCCCGCACCGCCATCCAGCACCGTCTTTCTCGTTCAATTAATCTGAAAACCTGAAACATCCGAACTAGATTATACATCCGCATTTCTTTTAGTTTAGAACTTAAACAAATCAGGACAACAGCTATAGTTTACTGTATAAACACTTACATATGAAAATCCACACCAGGAAAACAGTAAGTCTTTCCATGATGAACGGTCACAGAGTAAACCGGTAGAATATTCAGCTAACATTTTATGTCACGGGTTATCACAGATACAATCATACCCATTCCGTCATAGCTGAGCACTACTGTTATGTAAGTACATTGCACCAATTTAATAACAATAATTCTTTGTGCCGACGAGATATTATTTTTTTTTTAAATTAAGCTTTTTTAAAGATGCATTATGTACGATTAAGATAAAGGACTGGTCGTTCTTGCTACAATAGTTCGGAGCGGCGTTATTGCTGTATTGTAACATTGAAATAGACTGTAGCAACGTTATACTTGTTATTCGAGACCTATCATATATATATTCGTATTACATACAGTATTATTTAGACATTTATTCACATGATTAGCGTATAATAAACCCTCTAGAACATCGGATGACACAGATGTAAACGGATTAAAGTACGATCGCCATTTTTTCCAGTCGCAAATGTCTTTGTTGCGATAATAAACAGTCTATGTAATATCTTGTCAAAGCTTCAAACAGTGAAAACTTCACTCAGAATCAAGTAATTTGAATGTAATTTTCAACATATCAATTTGGTAGGTAATAGCTCACAGTGCCAGGTAGGGATATAGGTATATTGCAATATTGCAATATACCGTCATTTAGTAATATCTGTGCAATGTATCACTGCATAATTACTTAGCCCTTATTAATAAACCAGATGAAAATATCTCTGCTTATTACAAATTATTTCATAATAATCTTTAATAATGTTCACGTTATCTACGGTGTGCTATGTTTGCCCTACAATAACTTTTTGAGTTTACATTTTGCTAGTGGACCTGCTTGGACAAATTAGGGTGAATTGCTGGGCCAATAATTTGAAGCAAAAAATGAATACCCCGTCAATCGCTTGGATAACAATTTTCATCAATGTGCAGTGAAATCGATGAAAATGGTTGAATGCATGATACACGCGCTACGGTCCTGTTACACGTTTACGTTCTTTGAATCGGTTCTGGATGGCAATACCGGTTTAAACTTCATATAATACTTTTATTTTTCCTTAAAAATATTATGTACAATACTCCTTTAAAAAATACGTAGTCACCAGGTTAATTGTCTTGTAGCACCCTTGTTTCCAGCTCCGATCTCTTTTCCGGTCTCTATTCGTCCCATCCGATCGATTAGACAGCTATCCTTGTCAGTCCCTCCGTCCTTCACCATTGGCAATGAACTTTCGCGGTCAGGCTTGCGAGACATCGTTTAACTTAGCGACGTTGGCATCCCTGTTATTATATGTATGCTCGGAACGAGGGCTGTTTTGAGTGCGTTGTGAAAAAATCCCTGAACATTAAAAGAATGCAGAAAAGCTACAGGAAAAATATTAAAAATTAAAGATACATTTATCTTACCTTATCGAGAATATATACAAGTACTTCTTCTTCACAAATATCATCCACTTATCAACACAAATATTTTTGATAATATATCTCTGTGCACGTGTTTGTCAAAATATTTAAAATCAACTTTTGCTATTGTGTTTAAACACAAGATTACAATAATACCTTATGGGCAATTTTATACTTCCACATATTAATGTAGAGATGTTGTGTCATTGCGCCTGTCTGTCCGCTAAAACTTTTGCGCTTATGTCCAACAGAAAGAGATAGAGAGAGACAGAGAGAGGGGGTCATTTCGGGACTAAAATATGGGTTTTAAATTTTCATTTCAATAATTCGCTTGCGCGTAGGGGTCTTTAGCAGTGGGGGAAACCAGAGTACCCGGAGAAAACCCCCGGTTTTGGACAGGCGACCCTACTCCCTGCCACGTACAACTGGGGATTTGAAACTACACCAGTTGACTCAATGCAGGGCCGTATGATACAGCGCGCACAAGCTAACCATACGACCATCCAATCCCCCTTATGTCCAACAGATCACGGTCCATTTCATTATTGGCATTTAACCTCACGGATTAGTGTATTCCATCATGGTTGTACGAATAATAGCTTAGGCCCAACGGAACCCGGTCCCTTTGGTTATTGGCATGTATCTGACCGTAACTTCGTGGATTATTTGTTTTCCCTTGTATATGGCCATCCAACCCCTTCTTTGAATGTAGATGTGATGCAGTGTTGTGGGGAATGTCCGTTTCGTAGTTTATTTTCCCCAGTTGAAACAAGAACAGGTCCACGTTTGGGTTTAAACACAGTAAGCTCATTGGAAAAAGGCCAGACCATCGAGTTGGCTAAACTATATGAAAGAAATGCACCCACATCTACATCCCCGACTCATCCTCCACAATGATTCAGTATACATTACGAGCATAATTAATATTAACATACTCTTTTTAGAACAGCGTCACTGCTACACATGGCTGTTTTAAAAACTATATGGATCAAGGCTTTTAATTATAAACTATTTTATTTGAGCTTTGCATGTTTATAATATAAAGATTAATATCATGAAGCGCACGACATATCATAGATGTTACATTTTCACTTAATGGACCCAGAACGACTACTGGGGTTGCTTCCTTTCGTTTGTAAAAGTTTGTTACACGACGTTACCATCGCATCAATTCAAAGTTTTATTGGAAGGGTTACCTAAAAACCTATTAGCTTATACCATATTAGCAAGTTACTGTGTGATCAGGGATAGCTCTTAAAACGGCAATTATATATTTTTTAGTTATATTTATAAAATATATTAAAATAAAGCCCTAAAATAGATTGAATCTATACCTTGTTAAAGAATAATCCTATAATTCACAATTGCTAGTTGAGAAATTGGCAAAAATATCATTTTCAACTTCAAATTCAAACGTTTGAAGATCGCCATTGCACGGTGGGGAATGTGAAAACAAGGGAGGTTATTCAAGTAATAGTGTTATTATTTTCTATGTCAGGGATTTTTATGCCTGTGAAATATTGCCCATGATCGGAAAATAGTGAGTTGACAACCTTTTGAGCAAAAGACATAGAGGTAATTATGTTTTGACTTTCTTAGAAAATATGAAATTTCCGCTTTAAACAATAATTATGAGACGTATTTGAAAATAGATGGAGGACCTAACTTTCGGTTTAATTAGTAAGTGTGGTATTTATTGTATGGATTAAGACTCATTTTATTCTATACATTTAGTCAGCTATGTTCTGCATTTAAGTTCTCCGCAACATTCTCCTGTCACGGTGACCAGCTCACAACCATCTATATTTTCAACCGTCCATCGTGAACACCTGTAAGTAATGAGAAAGATCGAGGTTGGCAGCTGGTATGTCAAGATACGGCCAATGCCACCGGGGTGTTTTGAGTCTATAAATAGCAGGCATTCATGCACGCATAAATTTGTGCTAAATCTAATTATTAAATAGAAGCCAAGCTTAAAACCATTATGAATAAGTGTCACAGTTTCCTATAGTTTTAATAAAGAATGAATGAATGAAATGTGGTTTAATGGCACATCCGCTCCAACCGGGCTATATTGCGCCAAACATAAGATGATGTTACGAGACAAACTAGAAACAAATAATCACATTATCTATATATACATAAATAAAAACAAATATCACAGTAAATATCAACTAAAAATAAATATCAACTTTATGTATATATATTTAAAACATGAAATAAAATATCAGGATATAAACAATTAAAATTTTCGATAAAAATTTGTCTCTTTTAAAAAGTCTAGCGCTTTACCATATAGACCCGGCTGGGCAAACAGATGATGTAGTGACTGACAACGGTAATATCGTGATCTTGTTTGCTTAAGATGCTTGCACTCAATCAAAATGTGATTAACTGTCAAAGGAACATGACAGCGTTCACATTCTGGTTGAGGCTCTCGCTTTAAAATGAAAATATGTGTTAAAAAGGTATGACCAAGACGAGAGCGACACAAAACAACTTCATCTCTCCTGTTAAACCTGTAGGAGCTTTGCCAATCTCCAAGGAGAGGCTTTATGTGATGCAGTTTGTTTGTGCCTGCAAGATCTCAAGACCGTTGCCAGCGGTCATATATAAATGAGTTTATAATGTATTTAAAATCTTTAAATGGAATGTAAAAATCAGATACGGGAAGATCTAAAGCAGACTTTGCAGCCGAGTCTGCTTGATCATTCCCCTTTATATCCGTATGACTGGGGAGCCAGCAAAGGACAGTGTCCTTGCTGATGATCTCATTTGATAGTAGCAGACCATAAATGTCTGCTACTAATGGGTGATCAAGCTGTTTGTTGTTTATTGCTTGTAACGAGGACAAAGAATCAGTAAATATGATAAATTTTGAATCAGAAGATGATTGAATGAACTCCAATGCCTGAAGAATGGCCTGGAGCTCAGCTGTAAAAATAGAAGCAGCAGGTGGAAGGCGGACAGAAATGGTCTCGGATGGCGTCACAGTAGCCGAAGCTACCCGATCACCATCTTTCGACCCATCTGTGTAAATAGTTATATAATCACCATACTTAGACCTTAACTCTCTAAAGAGAGATTGGAACACCGTTGAGCTAGTATCTCTCTTTTTGTGTTGAGAAAGATCGAAATCAATCTTTGGCGGAGATATAGCCCATGGTGGAGTCCTAAAGACAGGGGTATTCGCAATACTGTCGAGGCTGATACCAGCCTCAGACAAAAGGGGTTGTATGCGAATACCGAATGATGGAATAGTATTAGTCTTCACTAGATACAAATGCTCATGGAGGGGTCTAAATATGGTGTTAAATGAAATGTGATTTGGAAGTGATGCAATTTTCGTAGCATACTGCAGGGCCAGTTTATCACGTCTGTTGTGCAGTGAGGGCTCATGCGCCTCGACGTATAAACTTTCCACTGGAGATGTACGAAATGCTCCTAAACTGATTCTAAGTCCCTGATTGTGTATGGTGTCGAGCTCTTTGAGATAAGACTTGCGGGCAGACCCATACACAATACACCCATAATCGAGTTTTGATCTTATTAAAGCTCGATATAATCTGAGCAAGACCTTACGGTCTGCTCCCCAGTCAGTATTTGATAAGACTCTCAATATGTTGAGGGCTTTCAGACACTTCTTTTTAAGGTTTTTAATGTGGGGGATAAATGATAATTTCTTATCAAATATCAGCCCCAGAAATTTGGTTTCATCCACGACTGGTAGGCGATTGCCATCCAAGAAGAGTTCTGGATCTGGATGTAAACCTCGTTTCTGACAGAAATGCATGCAGACAGTCTTGGATTTCGAAAAACGAAATCCATTTTCGGTTGCCCATTGTTGAAGTGAATTCAAACAAAGCTGCAACTTACGTTCGATTATCCGCATGTCTGTCGAACCATAGCACATCTGAAAGTCATCAACATAAAGAGCGCCGTTTGTACCTGGTTTAAGGCACGCTGGGATAGTATTATTTTTTATTGCAAATAAAGTTGGAGATAAAATACTTCCCTGGGGGACCCCCATTTCCTGAGGAAATGGGTCAGAGAATATTGATCCCAGTCGTACCTTAAATGACCTATCTTCCAGGAAATTTTTAATGAAGATAGGTAAGCGACCTCGTAGGCCGAGGTTATGGAGGTCGCGCATGATACCGTGTTTCCACGTAGTATCATATGCTTTCTCCAGATCGAAAAATATAGCAACTAAATGTTGCTTCTGGATGAAAGCGTCCCTGACGAACGTTTCAAATCTGACGAGATGATCAAGAGTGCTCCTTTGGGACCGAAATCCACATTGGAGGTCTGTAATGAGGTTGTTGGACTCGAGGTACCAAACAAGCCTTCGATTGATCAATCTCTCCATGGTTTTGCAAATACAGCTAGTTAAAGCGATCGGACGATAGTTGGTAGGATTCGTATGATCTTTACCTGGTTTAGGGATGGGAACTATTGTGGCTTCGTGCCACGAAGGAGGGAAATTCCCATCAACCCAAATCCGGTTGAAAAGATCCAGTAAAATTAGAAGTGTTGGATAAGGGAAATGTTGTTAAGATGGTATTATCAACATTGAGATGGTTAACTGATAATGCACTACTTTTACCTTTAATCCTACGAATCCTATCCCATACCGACTTAGATGTGGTACGGGAATTGATCCTGGAGACATAACTTTGCCATGAAGCTTTCTTTGCTTGGCGTATGGTTCTACGGGCCTTCGCCCGGACCATTTGGTATGCCGCAATATTCTCCATGGAAGGATGGTTTTTTAGTCGTCTCAGGATACGATCACGCTCTTTGAGAGCGGATTTGCAATCGTCGTTAAACCATGGTTTATTGAAACGTTTTGGTTCTGTCGTGGTTTTTGGAATCGCCTGCTCAGCTACATCTTGAAGAATTGAAGTGAATAAGGCCATAGGCTCATCTGTATCTTCTAACTCCTTTTCATCAAAGGAGAAGAGACACAAAGATTCAAACAGGGCCCAATCGGCCTTATGCAACTTCCACCTCTGGGGTCTTTCGACCGGAGAGGGACCATTATTATCAATTATAATAGGAAAGTGGTCACTACCACACAGATCTTCATTTACTCTCCATGTAAAATCCTGAAACAGGACCGGAGAGCAAGTGGTTAGATCCAGGGAAGAAAAAGAAGCTGTGGCAGGATGTAGATAAGTAGGCGAGCCATCATTTAATAAACACAAATTATTAATGTTAATGAAGTCCGCTATTTGTTTACCTCTGTTGTTATCATCTGGACTACCCCAGAGTGAATGATGACCATTGAAATCTCCCGTAATAATAAACGGGAGAGGAAGTTGTGCAACAAGGTCATCAAGATCTCTGGGATTAAGATGTAAACTTGGTGGAAGATATACAGAGCAGAGTGTTATAGGAATATGCAAAGTCACCCGAACTGCAACTGCCTCTAAAGGCGAGTTGAGGGTGACTTGACTTTGAGGGATATCTCCATTAAGAATAATAGAAACACCCCCATGAGCTCTACCATCACCAACTGCGTGATGATGGTAACCAACAAAATGTCTAAAAGACAAACTGTCAGAATTCCGTAAAAAAGTTTCTTGTAAACAAATAGCTAAAGGATTGTGCTTTTGAATTAATAATTGGACTTCATTAAAATTTGGTTTTAAACCACGACAATTCCATTGAATAATGGAGTTTAACATTGTCAGGGAAATTTAATTTTTGGCGGCTTACCGTGTGAGTCCTTATGAACATCCACTACGGTAGTACCGTCCATCAGATCATATCCATATTTATTAAAGAGAGTGATAGGATTGTTTGAACCCTTTTTACCCCTCTCTTTCAATTTTAAAAATTTTTGTTGTCTCTTGGTTAGCACCGTTGACAACTGCGTACCCTTAAACTGCACCGCGGACCCAGAGGACCTGAAATCAACAGTATCAGCTTTAGAGCAAACAAAGGGTTGAGCCCCCTTGCCATTTTGGGTGGGAGTATTGGGAATAATCTCAATGACTCTAGATGCAGGCAAGGGAGATGTACCCTCGTCGTCAGGAATGATATCAGTGCTTTGAGTCGAGCACTCCCGCGATTGGGAAGGGCTCGAGACCCCTTTACAATGATCTGATGATATATCTCTAGGCTTTGTAACTTGATCAGGCCAGGTTATGTCTGTCTGAACAGATGCAGATTTCGTAGATGCTTTAACAACACTCGAAAAAGATTTCCCTTGTGGTGCAATGGGAAAGAGTGAAGTAAGCTCTACTTGTTTCCTAGCATCGAAGTATGATATTTTTCTTTCAGACATAATCTGTTGAATTCGTTTCTCTTTCTGCCAAATGGGACATTCGCGAGAGTAAGCAAAGTGCTTACCCTTGCAGTTGACACAACAAAATTCCGCCTGGCAGGTAGCGCTCTCATGGCCATCATGACCACATCGAGCGCAGGTATCTTTACCTCTACAGACGGTCTTGCTGTGACCAAACTTTTGGCATTTGTAGCAGCGAAGAGGGTTTGAAATATACGAATCAACAGGAATGTTTAAATAACCTGCCTTGAGAGTCTTTGGAATGTCGGGACGATTGAAAGTGAGGATATAGGTACTTGTTGGAATTACCTTATCCCCTCGGCGTATACTAATTCTTTTAACATGAGAGACGCCTTGAGGTGAAAGGTATTCTACCATTTCATCCTCACTGCTGCCTTCAAGATCTCGACATCTAATTACACCTCTACTTGAATTAAGTGACCTATGTGGTGACACCTTGATAGGAATGTCTGCCAAGAACGTTGACTGGAGTAACATGGTCGCATGCTGCTCCTTGGCACATTCTATCAAGAGTGTTCCATTTTTAAGTTTTTTGATAGCTTTGGGTTCACCAGCTAAGCCGGCTATACCCTTACCTATTAAAAATGGCGAAACTTTAGATAGGTCGGTAGAGGGACTCTCAATCAAGAGAAACCTCGGCCATGCCTGTGTAATTTTTCTTTTTAAATTAAATAAATCAGAAACGTCATCTGTGCTATGACGTTTCTGTTTATTATTTCCTATTATTGGGGTGGGTGGGACTGGGGAATCCATGAAAGTATTTTGTTAAGGTTCACCCCTCGTCGTCCCCCAGGTTACTTCCCTGCCTACCAGGGGGAGGACTAGCGCGGATAACCAGCGCATGGCCTCAGGGCTCAACGAGGGGTATACTCAAGCCAGAAAGTAAAAAATACTTGTCTAACCTGATTGACCCGACCCGCCGCCCTGTAGAATGTACTAAGGACACAAAGGTAGATAATTGCTGAGTGAATAAACAACAGAGCATTACACTGGGAAAGGGTACATTCTACAGAGCTACAAACGACCAAAGCCGATTGATCAGAGTGGGCCACTCTGACCTCCCGTCTAGGTGAACCATGGGCCAAAGTAATGTGTTGCAGAGAAAGGGCTCGCAAGCCAAATCCCCACTCAATTACCAGGATTCCACTCTCCACCGACACGGGTCGCAACGCACGGCAAACACGTTGCCCCATTACAGGGATCCTTTTAGTCGCCTCTTACGACACGCAGGACATACGAAGGGTATATTCTTATCACCCCCTACACCCCAGGGGGGTTTTAATAAAGAAATCCTCCGTAGAGTTGGACCTTTCCAAATGTATTCTCACATTCTTAACATAATCATGTTTCTAATTGTCCTTCACTAAAACTGCTCACCTGTCTGTACAGATCATTCTATTTCTGTTGACATCAAAACATTCACAGACATAATCACACTGATCATACCATGTAGCATTCAAGTTGTATGTATTACCTTTATACAAGCATGTTCCTATATAAACAATTAAAGTTATAGTCTAAAAATAACATATGAATCAAAGTCACACATTTTAGATTTGTAAAGGAAAACATGTCATAAAAGAAAAATGGGAGTTCGAAGACTAGACCCAACCGAGAATAATCTTACATGTACCACAATATCATAAAATCTCTTAATAGGTGGTTACGGTGGCTAGTCTGGGTGTCGGGTGTTAATCCAGGTAAGTTCATCCAGATTTTCCCGCCTATTTCCACTAGACAAGTTCTGACTAGAACAGATGGACGTTAAACCCCATTTCATTTGTTAATAAATCTTCTCAGTTGGTATGACCAAATGTTGGAAACCCAAGATAGTTATTACACCAAATATGAGCTTACCGTTTACTGCAGGTGGTGGTCCTTCAACAATAAAGGTATCCTTTCCACCTATACGATGTCCATTGCTAAGCACGGATCGTGGAGTAGCTGTTGTAGATGGTAGCTGATTAGCTGCTGTTTCCAGACCTGTCGGTATCTTTCCTGGAATCTGACCTTAAAAATCAACATACATGTAACCCGCAAGCTGCGTTACTGCCAATACTTCTGCTGAAAATGTTTTTTAATTTTCCTTAAATGGTCGACTGTCTTTGATTTCACTATTAATTTGATTTAACACAAGACATAATCATATGAAATTTAAGTTATTTGAAGGATTTATTTCAGAAACGTTTCGAAAAACATCCCTCGTCTTCATCAAGCAAAGAATGACAACCATAGCACAAAGTATCGAACAAAGACAAAGCTTTATATACAATCAGAGATCATTTAGAAACGCCAAAGGGGTGGGAAGCCACATTTGTAAAAACGTCATAAGATTACCCGATATTGAACCAAGGAAACATTTAAAAAAATAATAATACATGTAATTGTAAAAAAAGAATAACAATGGATAAACGTAAACCTTTTCTAAAATTTCCAGATAATATTTTCTACATATCAAAAATAATATGAAATATAGTAGAAAATGCAACAGACCGGTTATATGCCGGACATAATCTTTTAAGAATAAATAAATACATCTTACCGCCTGTGTAAGTTCCATTCCAGTTATTAGTCTGGTCTGAAATTATTTATATAATGAATCAACTGGTGTAGAAGGTACAAAAGATTCAAAATCATGATGTCTACAGGCTTGTAGCTAGCTCAAATGTTTTTAGGGGGGAGGGGCGAAGGTTTCTGGGATGCTCCTTACAGGCATGCGGACCTGAACCTGAAATCCCCGACCCCTCCACGTTTTTCTTACTATCCAGTCCCTGAATACAGTAAGTGGTCTGATGAGTCGAATTCCAATCAACCAATCAATCGTTTATAGTCCACGGAGACGGGTCCGTTGAGAGAAAATTTAACTGTCGCAAACGTATTTTCCTGCTATTCCAGCCCGTGAATACAGCAATTTAAATGTAGTCAAATATAGCCTAGCTTAGGTGGCTTACCATACTCCTCGCAGTGTTTCGTTTGATTAAAGGTCCACTGTTGTAATGGAAGCAAATTTCTGTTCCAAAGTATGCGTAACAATATCATTTCGCTTTAAACGGGGCTCCAAATTGGACCAACTATGTTTAAATAACGTTACGACATGACTCGCGATTTTATTATACCCAATTAAATCACTGTTCAAAATTTTAGGGTGGACACCAGATTAAACGAAGGGCTGTCACGTTGCTATACGTGGGGTAGATATGATTGAACGGAAGAGCACACACACTGCCTCAAAAGCTCAGGTATCAGTAGCCAATCCAGCAACGGCCATCGAGGGATTGTTTTGGCCTTTGCTCCAGGAATATAGTGGCTTACTTGAATCCCAAACAACCGCCGCATATGCGTTTTTCTGCTATTCTAACCCATGGTAAAGCAACTTCCAATTCCAAATTTCCAATCGTGTTGTAACCGAAGTCCCGCACCTATGCCAACATGAATTCCAACCACCCAATCGGACTGTTGCAGCTGCATTCGCAAATTATAATCAATGCCCGAAAAATGCGGCACAAAGTAGAATACATGGCTCTAAACAAATTGTTTTAATCCATAGTCAAGTCAGTACAAATTCGCACCATTCAGTTAAAAGAAAAGTAAAATTTATGTTTTATTAGGTTTCGGGCTTTTTTATTTTGCCAACTAGATGAAAAAATATTTATTTTTTCTTTACCCATCTTCCCGAAAAGTCAGACTGTCTATGGTGCTTTCCCCCCAGAAAAGTTTGGAAAATAGCGTTTGCACCTGAAATTGAAGTAAGATTTCAATTTTGAGGCTTAATTGGCGATATTGGCGTATTATGATATTTTGATATGAACATTATAAACATTTGAAAGAAGTAATACGACTATAATAAGTTATGAAGAGACCAAATGTTGGGAATCGGGTTAGAGATAGACTTGAATTTTGAAGATTATCACGCCGTTTTGGACGCCCAAATCATTCGTAGGCGCCTAACTAATCTCGCTAGCATATTATCGGTGCCCATTATCTGGCATTATGGGTGCCCCTTCGAAATGAGGCACCCCACAAATCATGTCGTGGGCGCCTAACCAATCTCACTAGCATTATATTATGGACGCATATGATCTCGTGGGGATCACGTGGCTGAGTGGGTAAGACGCTGGCTCGCTAGTCTTGATGTCAGATGTTCGATCCCAATACTGGCCTAGAAAGTTCATCCAGATTTTCAGGTGTGATTTCCTGATGCAGAACGGAGAACCAGACAAGGACAGCTGTCTAGTCGTTCGGTCGGGATGAAAAATCGAAGTCCCGTGTACACATTGGCGTGCACGTAAAAGATCCCTTGGCAGTTGGAAATCGGTATAAGAGTAGGACGTAGCGCCGCTACCCGGGCAAAATTTCCCTCATAGCACACTGCATGACGTATATCCTTCTTCATTAGCCCAGGACAGGAGTAGATAAGTAGGACGTTAAACCCCGTTTCATTTTATTTTATATGATCTCGGCATTATGGGCACCCATCAGTTGTGGTGTTAATCGTGTGGGTTAATCGTGTCACCATTTGGGGGCGCCTCATATATAACGACATGAGTGGCGAGGCGCCCTTAAAATTAAGTGACATTGGTTGGGCGTCAATCTCGTCGTGGGTCTAAATGCAATGTCACTCGGCTTTATGTGGCGCCTATACAGATGAAGACGTTGATCGTTGGCCACATATTGCGTCCAATGGGAATGGCGCCTATTGAGGGAGCCATGCTGTCAAGCTACTGAAACGATGATACAAAGGACCGGCATAGCGGATGGAACTTTTTTCGGTGAACTGAGGTAGTCAACCATCTTGCGAATTTGACTTAATTTCCTTCACATTGTAATTAATTGCACTGATCGTGCGACACCGACCACCATAATGATGCACTTCATAGTGTCACCTGCATAATCGAAACATGCATACGTGTAGCCAGCCAAGACCCACCGACTGTTTATTTGCTTATTGTTTAGATTAGTATCTAAATGGTTGATTAGGGAACATACATGGCTTACATTAAACACTTCTCCACATTTCTGATTGTTGATGGAAAATCAACGCTGAAGAATCCCCAAGAACAATCTCGACCTACACCGTATAAATATCAGAGACAAATATTGACGCCATTGTCTTCATTGGCCCAGTCCTATAAAAACGTTAAACCCCATTTCATTTCATATCCTATGGCATGTAGCATATATGAACATAGAAAACAACTCTCCAACGATATATTCTGTTGACGTGGTATTTTCTTTCATTTAAAAAACCTTAACACGCAATAACATTACGGGTACTAATTTAGACTTGAGCTTTTATAGGTTTTTATTTAGTAATTTAATCAATCGTGTGTGTATACTTACTGTAACATAGACGACAATGCCTTCTACAGTTTATCCTTGCCCACACAATATTCTTAGCATCCTTACAAATTTCATTAGTATACTGTGCACAGAAGTCGATTCTATCGAAACATGGTTCGGGTTCAGGGCAGTATCCACATCTCAAGGCACAGTTTTGACTAGCCCAGGGAGCATAGGTACCAACACATGCTGAATCTAGATAATGATCACAATCGTCCTGTGCATTTGTACAATTACCACTCACAGTTGGTGGCTGTATAGTAGTGTGGACTAGAAATAGACAGAAAATCTACAACATAAAAATTATCCATAAATCCTTGATCATGGTCTAGAAAAGAATTATATATTCAACCCATTCGCTTCATCGACGAATTTGTTGATTTCTAAATGAAATGTGTTTGAATTACGACACGAAAATAATTTTATCAGAGTTGTGGAGATTAACAAGTACGGTACTTAAAGTTCAAATGTTTAAATTCAGCTGCTCAGACATAAGAATGTCTTTATAGGGATATCTCCATTGCAAGCAGCGGAATTACTATATCTCCCTCCAAAGATTCATTAGAACTATTTGGAGCTCAGTTTCTTGTCACCCGACTGCATTACCATCAATTCGGGGATTCTGGACTGACAATGGAGTACTGACGCAAACTATAAAGCCTTCATTTGTTTGGGACCTAAGCGGTGACAATGAATGTGAGTCCAGTAGTTTGAATTGTACCAAAAACCGAGATTCATCCGCCGCTATCCCCGAGTAAATTTCATACGCATCCATAGAAATAAAACTTACCATATTCACAGAAGTAAACAAGAAATAAGTACTTTAGCGTTTAAACTACTCGTGTGGCAAGAAAATGTTGGTTATTATCTACCCTATCGAATAAAGTTATAAATCTATAAAGTGATATTTACCTTGTATTGCTGAGGTGGTAACGTTAGCTACAAAGTGAAAAAGAAAGAAATTACAAATAATTGTCAACCGTGGCTAACAAAACACCAAAAAACAATGTTTTGATTAGTGCAGTTTATAGTCTACAAGTCTAGGTCTAAATTTGGCATAAGACAACATGGACACAACTATAATAAAAGTTATTAACCATGAAAAGAATGGACACAAAAAGGTAAGGAATTTACAAAATAAACTCTTAATTTGTGACTTAATTTCAAGACTTTCAATGGTGCATGATTCTGAACTTGTGGTTTAATTTCCAGACTTTCAATGGTGGCATGATTCTGAACTTTACAACGAGTACGGCCGTACAACCATGTGCTTTTTTGAGACGTGTTTAAGGACGCATAGTTTTATTCAACCCGATCACAGTAAAGTATTTAATATAATTAGATATAGCTTCCACATACCATCACAAAAACCACAGAATTTGTTGCAATGATCTTCCGCCCATATACGGTAAGCTTTATTGGTACATATGTCTGATGAGTACACTTCACAATTGTCGATAGTATTGATACAGGGACGCTTGGTTGCGTAGGGATCTGTACAATATAAACAATAGTAGATTAGGAACCGTTCAAAGGTGTTTTGTTCAACAATACTAAATATAACTAGATCTACCAGGCAGATATGAAAGCTTTCATATTCATGGCCAATTCCTGTCACATGTTATGGATAATATAAACAATCTGAAAAAGAATTAATACGATTGGTCAACCACTCGCCAAGTTATCACGTCAATTATTTCACCCGGGCGAATAATAATCTGAAAGTAAAGGGTGATAACTGAGACTTATATTATATTGGATTGACCTTGGCTGCGTGAGTATGTAGGTCACATTTGATAATTTTTAAGAGTAAGAAAACGCGTTTCATAGACAACATTTTCGGCATGAAGCACATGAATGGGACGTATTTGCAGTTTCCAAATGCTTTATATTAGTCCATAGGCCAAGCTATCTAAACATGTGCTTATTTTTAAAATAGACGACGAATTGGCGGAAATAGGGCGTTTTTGGCATATTTCTATTATCGTCAGGATACTTTCGTTATACGATCCGTTGATTTAAATTCCCGTTCCAGAAGATTCGGAAAAATCGATCCAAGTCGTTTAAAAACGGAAAGTATGAGAACATGAGTCCAATAAAATTCGGTGATATATTGGATTCGTAAAACGGTTTGTAGATAATTTTAATTCTCAGCCACAATCCATTTTAGGAAGTAGGTCAAAGTTAGAAAGATCCTATGGATAGATTCGGAGACATAAAATTTGTAGGAAAACACACACAGAACAACATAATAATATTATACTTTTAACAAAAACAATAAACTTTCTTATTTAAAAATATGAAAGATTAATAAAATAGATAGCCTGTAAAGAAAGGCGACATTTTAAAATGAGAAAAATGAATAACAGTTTTAATATCACTTACCTACACAATATCCACAGAATTGGGCACAGTTTTCTTTTGCCCAATTTTCATATATCCCACCACAACTTGCTTTACCATAACCCCGACAACTATCATATCCTTTGTTATTCGTGCAAGGGCTTTGAGTGACGTCTATGGATATACAATTATAGATTACATTTATATCGAATTCTTAAGTAAAATAAACACATTTTCCGATATTATAATATCAGAGTTTCGACGCCTAACCTCGTAAGATTGTTAACAATATAAGGGCTACTTAAACCCTTTCTTTCATATGAGTTTCACCAGCGAACTAATAACGATAGCTAAATGCGTGTGTTTGATTCCTTCGTCAACATAATGATAGATTTGTTTCAGCGAAAGTTGGCTAGTTTATAGAAATATATAAGAAATCCATCTTTCATCACAGATGAAATATGCATATGCCTAGCAGTATTCATCTCTATTCCAGATTATATTAGCCAGGACACAATACTCACTTTGATGCGTTTGGTTAGGATTGATTGTTTTGTTTGAATGGTTTGTTTGAGATGGTGGCGTTGTTTGCTTTAGCTGGTGTGGTCTGGTTGTTAGCCTTGTGGTTGATCTTCGTTTTGCTGTCGTGTACCACCACAACGATGTGCAGGGTGTTGACAAACATACACCTGGGAAAGAACATTGCATTATATAGAGCATATTACAAGCACACTGATATGATAATTATTTGTGCAGTTTTTGTGAGGCTTACGTTGATGAATTCAGACAATATAACCTCTTAAAATGTGCATTCCTAATCTATTGTTATCAATTTTATGTTCCACATTTATGAAAAGAATATATATGAACAGCTATGATATAATAACCAATGGTTTCATGGCAGCTTACATTAACGAATTCAGACAGCACATTCTGTGAAAAAATTTAAATTATAGTCTTAATAAAAAGTTGTCAATTCCATTCTGTTGTTTAATCTCTTTAAAGATATGTCAATGGTAAAACGTAAAGGAATGAACCGGAGTTTCACCTCCTACATTACAGCACCAAGGGGGATTAGGAAAACGTATATATGCTATGCAGTGTGCGATGAATGGGATTTTTCCCGGACAGCCTCACTATGACCTACTTTTATTTCGAGGTGTTTTACGTGTATACACAGGACATGGGGTTTTCTCTCTTCCGAATTTTTAGACACAATTCCATGCCAGGTATTTCGCCTTGCATAACTACGCCACCGTGGGCCGCCTACTAAAACAGTTATCTTTGATATAATCATAGACCATAAATATAAAAAGTAAGCAAAATGTTTAGCAAAGATGTTAATAAGTAAAATGTTATCTTTGATATAATCATAAACCATAAATATATAAAAGAAATTAATAAGAAAAATGTTATTTTTGATATAATCATAAACCATAAATATTTATAAAAATGTACTCACATATAAAAAACACTACTATCAAACTGGTTAGTTTTTCCATGATGATATGTTAGGGAGGACCGGAATCGACTTTTGAACTCAGTACATATTAACTCGAATGTTATAAAAGGTAGATTCCTAGACATTCCGCCACAGCCAAACACCTTTGCTATTTATGCCAGATAAAAAAATGTCGTATCAATTTAATCATGGCATAGGTATCAATTGATCATCGTATTTTTCTTGAATTAACTTTATTCATATTAACGTCATCATGTTCGCCATATTCGTATTCTCACTAACGCTCTATCTTTTGTAGATATACTGACATACCTCTAACATCCTGATCATTTTGTTCAGTTTTAATAGACCTAAATCTCTATATAACCCCTTTGTGGGTGTGTCTTATGTATCCCGTTCGGACACTTAAGTTAAACTGGTTTACATACCTTTTTCTTTAAATTTTAAACGGATTGGCTTAAAACCCCGGCATGCACAGTAAGTTACATTTCTGTGAAAAGTTCGGGGTCAAGCAGTGTCAATGTTATTCAAAGCGTGCGAGTATCGGATAAGGAATATGAAGCTATCTATGCGTAGCTAATCCTAACCTCCGACCGAAGAGGTCGGAATAGTTCAACTCGTTTGGCTTATAGTACGCGTGAACGCAACACGATGCTGTCTTAAACAAAATGGTGATTTTGAACTAGGTGATAAATTTTAATAAGCGTCTGAACGGTGTCCACATATTTTCATCGAGATTTTATAGCCTGATAATGACAGTCACATTTGCTCATGCACGGGACATTGGTTTCTCACACGGGTTATATTATAACGGATAAATATTTTCGAATGTACGAGAAGAAGTTTTGTTATTACGAAATATGGATATGCTCTGTTAGTAGTATTGAAATTGATCTGAATGTTCAGTTTGTTGTTAAAATTGACGATTTGCATGGTATCTTCCTTGATTTGCTACAATTGTATTCCATATTATTGCCTTTTCTGCATTTCGTCGCCTGTCCAACCTCGTGGGGTTTCTCCGGATCCTCCGGTTTCCCCCCACTGCTAAAGACCACTACGCGCAAGCGAATTATTGAAATAAAATTAAACCATACATATATGTTAGTCCCGAAATGACCTAGTTTGTGTCGAGTGGACGTTAAACCCATCTCTCTCTCTCTCCCTCTCTCTCTCTCTCTCGCTTTTCTATATATTAAACATGCATTATGCAAGAGCCTATTATGCTATTACAAGTCTTTCTTTAGGCCTGAAATTTTATCTAGGCCTGAAATTTATCTAAAGTATCAATTAGACATTAGTTAACTTATCCACGCCATAATAAACTCTCGATGTCAAGGCTATCCTTCGATGTTGACTGGATTAGATTCCTATATGCCGTTTAACGGCCATTGATAATTAAATTTAAACAGTGGATAATTGAGACTATGCTGATTTTAGTAATGATGATCGAGGCTACAGGGAAATTTCACCCGCTTAATTTTCGTTCTCGGCTTATAGTGGATCAATTTGACTGAAATTTTCAGCAAATTACCTTAACATTATCTAGTTTTTTAACCATTAAAGTGAGAACTGTTAACTCTTCATCTTATCTCCCATAATGTATCTTTTATCAATGATAAGCTATAGTAGTGGGTTTACATGTCAGTATGTCAGTTTCCACCTTAAGGGATGTCACAGGCAAGTCAATGGAAATGATAAGCTATAATAATAAACTATAAATGAGTTTACACGTCTGCTTCCACCTTGGGTAATGTCACAGACAAGCCAACTGTAGATATCGGTGACAAGATATATACGTTGACATTAAATTTACCCACATGGGTACACGATGATGGACCAAGGGAGATAACTACATTTTATGTAACGAGGGAATTCAGATTTGAGATCAGCACACTATATGGCGTATGCCCTACTTCATTATCCCATCTCGGAGCAGAACAGTAGGACCTTAAACCCCATTTCATTTCATTTGTTTATGACAATCATAGTTTGGATCAAAGTTTGTGAGTTTTTTCCGAACTTTTACTGGCCAGCGCGAAAATAGGTCTAGGCACTTGAAATGATCGCAATGACGCAGGACAACATTCTAAACGTGCCACCATTTTTATGTTACTTTATATTATTCATCTAAATTTCCGCCTTTCTTGTGACTGTTTCTGTTGTCATTGTGAGTGAAGCCTGTATGATGATCACAGGCCTGGTACTGTACAGCGCGGTGGACGCTTACAGCTGACTCCGAATCCATTCACTTGATTTGCAATGTCTATGCAAATTGTCCTGTCAACAAGATTGTCTTGACGGTTTTGTTTTACGTATAGTGTGGTCCTCCTGCTCTTTTTAAAAATTAATATTCATCGTCATGTTTGCCTGTATCCACAATTCATTGTATTCTGTAATTGTTCACTAATCCCAATAATAATATAAGACTATTTTGGAAATGAGCTTCGTAGCAGTAGTTCGGTTGCTGGGTAGGCGGAAGAACATTAAATGACGTATATCCTAGTTCCTGAACTCCGTTAACACAGGAAAATGGGACGCTAAACGATCGCAATTGCTGAAGATATCTAAGCTATCTTCATTACCTAATAAAACAATGTATATTAAATATGGTAATGGTCAGACACCCTGTGTTGTGCCAGTACAACATATTGGAGGTATATGTGAAAATATATGTAAAGTTTGTTATTTTAATAGACAAATTATTGGTAAAATCCGATACTGTCATTCTTTGCGGGAAGCCAAATCTCTTGCTAATGTCCATGACACAATGCCAATTCAATTATACTTTTAAGTATCACAAATTTACATGGAAAACAATCACTGAGTTTATTTCACACCACGTTTCAACAAGTTCCCTTTGTCCTTCTCAAGTGAGTTATAGTAAGTATATTCACTCGCGACGATAAGAGGGAGGATCTGACTTTCAGTTAAATTATTCAAAATATCAACAAGTTTATTTTCTTGTGTAATTTAAGCTACCAAGTGTGATATTTAAAGCATAAAATAAGATTCATTTAATCTGTACATTTTGACAACTATTTTATTCTATGCATTTAGACAGCTATGTTCTGCATTCAAGTTTTTCGCAACATTCTCCTGGCACGATGACCAACTCACAACCATCTATATTTTCAACCGTCCATCGTGAACACCTGTAAGAAATGAGAAAATCGAGGGTGGCAGGTTTTATGTCGTCAAGATACGGTGAAGTCAACGGGGTGTGTTTGGGTCCATAAATGGGGGTGGGGCGAAAAGTTAGCACATTGTGTCAACTAGCGTGGTTTCCATTCAAAGGTTGTATGTGATGAGGAGTAGGGACGCCTGTTCAACCCCGCGGATTTTCCCTTGGTCCCCTGTTTCCCCCACTGCTAAAGACCCCTTCGCTAAAGTGAAATAAAATTGAACAATATGCTAGCCCCGTAATGACGAGTGGGCATTAAACTCCCTCCCTCTCTGTCTCTCTCTCAGAATAAAGTATCAGTTTCATATTGTTTTAATAAAATAAAAATCATCCGTAAATCATTGGAAGTAGAGTTGGATCATTGAAAAAAAAGTTTTAGTTAGATATTTTGTGTTTTATTTTACTTAGGTGTCTATATACAGGTTGTATTCCAACACTCTTACCGTAATCGTTTTTCTAATTACACTTCACTAAAACTGCTTACCTGTCAGCACAGATCATTCTGTTTCTGTTGACATCAAAACATTCACAGACATAATCACACTGATCATACCATTTATCATTCAAGTTGTATGTATTACCTTTATACAAGCATGTTCCTATATAAACAATTAAAGTTATTGTCTAAAAATAACATACGAATCAAAGTCAAACATTTTGGATTTGTGAAGTAAAAGTCACAAAAAGTAAAATTTATGCGTGTAAGACCACACCCAATCGCATACTTTTACATGTATCACAATATCAGAAAATCTCTTAATAAAACTTCTCGGTTGGTATGACCAAATGAGCTCACCGTTTACTGCAGGTGGTGGTCCTTCAACAATAAAGGTATCCTTTCCTCCTATACGATGTCCATTACTAAGCACGGGTCGTGGAGTAGCTGTTGTAGATGGTAGCTGGGTAGCTGCTGTTTCCAGACCTGTCGGTATCTTTCCTGGAATCTGACCTTAAAAATCCACATGCATGTAATCTTAAAGCAGCTTTACTGTTAATACTCCTGCTAAAATTCCCTTAAATGGGTATATACTGTCTTTGATTTCGCAATTAATTTGATTTAGCACAAGATACAATTCTTTGAAATTTAAGTTACTCGAAGGATTTATTTCGACGAAGGTTCTTCCGTCTTTTTCAAGCCACGAATGACAACCATATACAGTAGAATGACGATATATATATACACAATATGGAACAAAAACAAACACGTATGTACCATCAAGGATCATGGATAGTAATGAATTATGTACAAAGAAAACATGACAATAAAGACAGATAGATTAGGTGATGAATAGTTTTACACGGGAGGATCCCGCCCCGCCCAACAGACCATGATCGGTATAGAGAAGGCATATTGAATCAATGAAACATTTAAAAGATAAAAATACATGTAACTATAAAAAATTGAAATACGTGAACTTTTGCGAAAATGTTCAGATTTGATTTGCTAACTTTGTTAAGAATTTTAAAGATATTGTGAAATGTAGTAGCAAATGAAAATCATGAGAAATGTAAAATTATTTAAGATATACAAAAACATTTGATTATTATTAATGTAACAGACCGGTTATATGCCGGACATAATCCGTAAAGAATAAATAAATACATCTTACCGCCTGTGTAAGTTCCATTCCAGTTATTAGTCTGGTCTGAAATTATTTATATAATGAATCAACTGGTGTAGAAAGGTACAAAAGATTCAAAATCATGATGTCATGCTACTGAAATGATGATACAAAAGACAAGCGGAAATTTTTTCGATGGCTCGAGGTAGTCAAGCATCTTGTGAACCTGACTTTCCTACATTGCAATTAATTGTACTGATCGTGCGACACATGTTGATGCAGCTTTAAGTTTCATCTGCATAAACGAAGCACTCATACGTGTAGCCAGCCCAAACCCACCGACTATTTATTTTCTTATTGTTCAGATATCTACCTCGAATCCGTATTAAGGAGCATACTTCGCTTATATTAAACACTTCCCTCCAATTCCGACTGTCGATGGAAAATCAACGATGAAGAATCCCAAAGAACAATTTGGAAAAACACCGCAAACATATAGGTGTGTCATTGTCCTATCTTGTGTAGTTTTTATGAACATAGTTCCAGCAACTCTCTAACGGTATGTATTGTTGATGAGGTGTTAATTTTCTTTCCTTTAAAAAGCTTTATACGCAATAATATATATTAAGATTCCGGGTTTTTTAATGTTTTTACTTAATAATTTATACTGATCTGTGTGTAATTTAATCAATCATGAATTTATACTTACTGTAACACAGACGACAATGCCTTCTGCAGTTTATCCTTGCCCACACAATATACTTAGAATCTGTACAAATTTCACTAGTATACTGTGCACAGAAGTCGATTCTATCAAAACATGGTTCGGGTTCAGGGCAGTATCCACATCTCAAGGCACAGTGTTGACTAGCCCAGGGAGCATAGGCACCAACACATGCTGAGTCTAGATAATGATCACAATCGTCCTGTGCATTAGTACAATTACCACTTACAGTTGGTGGCTGCATAGTAGTGTGGACTGGAAATAGATAAAAAAAATTATCCCAAATCCTTGATTATGTTCTATAAGACATGGAATTTTTTAACCGTTCGCTTCATCGCTCCATTTACTTAAAGTTCAAATATTTAGTTTCAGCTTCCTCAGACATACGCATGTAAGGATACTCGATTGATCTTTCCGGAAATGAATCCTCCCAAAGGCGCCAATCAGCTATCACAAGATTTGATTAATACGTACGGGCCAAATAGATATGACAGTCGCAACCAATCTTTATGGAGATACGCGACTGAAAGTAGTGGCAACAGCACGTTATATGTTTTTAGAAATGTGTGCGACTCAATTTATTGTCACTCGACTACAAATACCTTCAATTATTGCAAACTCAATCTATTGTCACTCGACTGCAATACCTTCAATTTAAAAATACATTTTAAAAATATAACTTAAAATATGAAATTGGAACTTTAAGCTACTGTTGTACCAAGAAAATGTTGGTTAGTACATGAAGGTAAAGGTAAAAATTGTGTACCCTATCGAATACAGTTAAATCTATAAAATGATATTTACCTTGTATTGCTGGAGTGGTAACGTTAGCTATAAAGTGACAAAAATACAGAAATTACAAATAATTGTCAACCGTGTTCAAATGAAACAAAGTGATGTTATTCCTATTTATAACCGAAATTTTGTGTTACGAGAAAGCTTCGTTTACCAATTAACGATGAATAGCGGGTGTAGCATTTAAGGCCACAGCGCCAGGAAAACCTTTTATGGTGTCGTTAAAACACAAAAAATCACATTGTTTTGATTAATGCATTGTTTGAGTGTGGCATAGCTTCGGCACAACAACAATTAAGTCATTAACCATGACAGGAATGGACACAAAAGGGTACATAATTTCAAAATGAGCCCTGGCCATGTAATTTAATTTTCAGACTTTCCACGGTGGCATGATCCTGAACTTTTAAAAGGGTACAACGATTTGCTTGTTTGGTTGACTCCTATTCATAGTGGTGTGTTTAGAGACGCAAAGTTTCACACAATCCGATCACAGTAAAGTATTTAATACAATTAAATATAGCTTCCACATACCACCACAAAAACCACAGAATTTGTTGCAATGATCTTCTGCCCATATACGGTAAGCTTTATTGGTGCATATGTCTGATGAGTACACTTCACAATTGTCGACAGTATCGATACAGGGTGGCTGGGTTGCATAGGGATCTGTACAATATAAACACTAGATTAGGAACCCGTCAACGGTGTTTTGTTCAACAACACTAAATATAACTAGATCTGCCAGGTAGATATGAAAGTTTTCATTTTCATGGTCAATTCCTGTCACATGTATTGGATTATATAAAGAATCTCTAAAAGAATTATCTAATTTGGCCAACAACTCTCCAAGATATAGCGTGAAAAGTTTCACACGGGCTAATAATAATCTGAAAACAACTGAAACTTATATTAATTGAATTGTATTGACGTTTGTAGCTGTCTGAATATGTAGGACAATTAATATATTTTTTTTTAATATAAGAAGAGGTGTCTTATAGACAATATTTACGGCATGAAACGCAAAATGGGACGAATTTCTAGTTTTCAAATGCTTTATATTAGTCCAAGCTGTCTAAACATGACGACGAATTGGCGGAAATAGGGTGTTTTCGGATATTCCGATTATCGCCAGGATACGTTCGTTATACGATCTGGTCATTTGAGTTCCCGTTCCAGAAGTTTTGGAAAAATCGATAAAGTTAAAGGACATGAGCTCAATACAATTCGGTGATATTGGATTTGTAAATAATTTTAATCCACGGCCACAATCCATTCTTGGGAGTAGGTCAAAGTTAGAAAGATCCTACGGATTAATTCGAAGATATAAGATTAGCAGGAAAACACACACAGAAAAAATGATAAAATTAATCTTAACAGAAACAATAAGATTTCATATTAAGAAATGTGAACGCTTAATAAAATAGATAGCTTGTAAATAAAGGCGATTCTTTAATATGAGAAAACCGAATAATGCTTTCATTCCACCTACCTACACAATATCCACAGAATTGGGCACAGTTTTCTCTTGCCCAGTTTTCATATATCCCAACACAACTAGCTCTACCATATCCCCGGCAACCATCATAGCCTTTTTTATTCGTGCAACTGCTTTGGGTAACGTCTATAGATATACAATTATAGATTACATTTATATCGAATTCTTAAGTAAAATAAACACATATTCCGATGTTATAATATCAGAGTTTCTACGTCTAACCTCGTATTGTGAAAAATACAAGGGCTAATTAAACCTTTTCTTTTATTTTTATGTCCTATAGGGGTTTCACCAGCGAACTAATAATGGTAACTAAACGTATGTTTGATTCCTCCGTCAAAGTAATGATAGATCTGTTTCTGTGGGAGGTGGCTGGATATAATAAAAAAAAATATGTAAGAAATGTAGCATGCTAATTTCGTCACAAATGGAATATGTATATGCTTGACAGAATTCATCTCTATTCCAGATTAAAATTAACCAGGACATAATACTCACTTTGATCTGTTTGGTTGTTATTAACAGTTTGGTTGTTATGAACCGTTTGGTTGTGATGAGTGGTATGGTTGCTATGGACTGTTTGATTGTGATGAACTGTGTGGTTGGTTTGAGATGTTTGGTTGTTATGGGCTGTTTGGTTGTGATTAACTGTTTGGTTGGTATGAGCTGTTTGGTTGTGATGAACTGTTTGGTTGGTTTGGGCTGTTTCGTTGTGGTGAACTGTTTGGTTGTCATGAACTGTGTGGTTGTGATGAATTGATTGATTGGTATGGGCTGTTTGGTTGTGATGGGATGGTTTGTTTGAATGGTTTGTGTGCGGTGGCGGCGTTGTTTGCTTTATCTGGTGTGGTCTAGTTGTTAGCCTTGTGGTTGGTCTTCCTTTTGTTGTCTTGGACCAAAACGATGTGCTGGGTGTTAATAGACATAAACCTGGGAAAGACATTTCATTATATAGAGCATGTTTCTCGGGAAACAAGTTGAAGCTACTATGTGATATTCAAAACTTTAGTTTATATTTTGTACATACTCCCTCATTGCATTAAAATGAACATCTCGTTTTATGTAATTTTCATCAACTTTTTATATGTTTTTCTTTCTTTTTTACTATTTTTCATCTACTTTTTTTAAAGTATTTTATTCATGCATAATATGTATTTAGCATCGACCCAGCCGTTAACTAGATCATTTTAGGACTAACGTAATAGTTGTCTTTTCTTTAAATAATTCGCTTGCGAGCAAAGGGAGGACACCAGATGATCCAAAGAAAATCCAGGTTATACCAGATTGACTCAATGGCGTACATAATCTTTGAAGCAAACATGGAACTACGTTCATGGGGTCTCGGGTGACGCCTTTGATTTCAAGAGCACAAAATCGCATACTTTATCATTAATATGTGTACGGGCGGACCAATTTGCCTATTTTCCTTTAAAACGGCATCTTTATCAATTTTTTGATAATAATAATTATGTGTGCAGTTTCTGGGCGGCTTACATTGATGAATTCTAAAAAGGAGCCGTTCTAATTTAACGTTATCAATTTCATGTTCCATGTTTCTAAAAAAATAACATATTATATGAAAATATATACACATATATATACCAATGGTTTCATGACAGCTTACATTAACGAATTCAGACGGCAGATTCTCTGAAAAATTTAGAATTATAGCCCGAATAATAAGTTGTCTATTTCATGCTTTATTTTAATTTATCAAAAGATCTGTCAACGGTAATTCCCCACAGAAAACGTAACAGGTCTTGGGAAGACGGATATATATGCTATGCAGTGTGTGATTAAAGGGCTTTTGCCCATTACGGTGACACCACCACGCCCTATTTATATTTGGAATTCGATGTCCATTGGTGCTTTTACGTTTATACACAAGGGACATAGACTTTCTCCCTTCCAAATTATGTTTAGACTCATTTCCATTGTAGCACCATAGGTCTTTTTGTCAGACGTGGAGAGTGGGCGGTGGTGAAACCGGTCGCCACATCCTACATATGACCCATGCATCTTTTCTTACTGCATATTTTAGTAGCCTTGTGATCGTCTAGGATTTATCTCGGGTCGTCTTTTCTCCTCCTTCACGTTGTGTATTTCTTCTAAACTTACTGTTTTCTTAAGACGTTTGTCTTACCAGGAACAACAATGCCATAGTTCATTTTTACATTTTATATGTGTATCAAGCTGGATACCTACCAGTATAGTATAGTTTACAATTCTAACTAAAGTCATTCTCAACCATTAGACAGCCAAACTCGCCAGCCAAATTCACTGGGCGAGTTTTCTGCTGTCTTGGAACTCAGATGGTATTCTTTCTGGGATCTAAATGTTGTCTGATTTAAAGACATAATATAGTTTCCTTTATAGCCGCAAGGGTATCACGCCCAGTCGCGTATGTTCATGACCATGAGCCTGGTTAAATTAAGCCAAATGACGCAATAGGGATATCTCGAATCACATGTATTTTGTTGAAGGATAGAGCCAGTTTTTTTATGGTTCTATACCTCTTTTTATATAACAATATGTCAGTCATGGACTAAGTTGATTTTAGTACATACATACATACATATATGTGAATCTACTGACTTGCCAAACATATTAATTAATGAAATATTCAGCCATCTTATTTCTCGATCAATTTTTAATAAATTGCAAACAATGTCGCAACGACGATAGTGCTACACCATGACAGGACTCCTGTCCCGCACATCTAGGCCACAGCCGCCCCATCCAAAATTAAAAGAAATTATCTTAGATATAATCATATACCTTAGATTTAAAAAAGTAGGCCGACTTTTTAGTTTTTAACGAAGATGTTAAATAAAATGTTATCTTTGATATAATCATATACTATAGATATAAAAAGTAGGCAGATTTTTTTAGTTTTTAACGAAGATATTAAGTAAATTGTTATCTTTGATATAATCATATACCATAGATATAAAAAGTAGGCAGATTTTTTAGTTTTTAACGAAGATGTTAAGTAAAATGTTATCTTTGTTATAATCATAAACCCCTAAATGTATAAAAAAAAATATACTTACATATAAAGAACACTACTAGAAAACTAGTGAGTTTTTCCATTGTGATATGTCACAGAGTATATAAGTAGACTATTGAACTTACATATCAAGTCAAATGTTATAAAGGGTAGAGCCCTAGACATTCCGCCACAGCTAAACACCTGTGCTATGTGCACCAGATAAAAAAATGTCGTATCAATTTAATAATGGCATAGGTAAAAGTTAATCATCGTATTTTTCTTGAATAATAAACTTTATTCATATTCACGTCACCATCTTCACATTCGCATTCCCACAAACGCTATATCTTTTGTAGATATGCCAGCAAAATTTCTTTTCGATGTTAATACAACCTCGCCTCTTTGTTTTTCTCTGTTGTTGTCATGCGTGTAAAATCATGGTCCTGTTATAATTTACATAGAACCTAATCTCTTATTGTATGCATAAAAAATACCTTTGTTGACGCGTGTGAAAAATCATGATATCTTTCCAATTTTAATTATTCATCCCACTTGTCTGACAATGACACATATCTAGTCGCTTGCATGGGACGAAAACCCGAGGTACCATGTGCATATTGGCGTGCACGTAAAATATCCTCTGTCAGATCATAGTGCAACTGCCCGGTCAACACTTCGCCCTAGCATACTGTATGGGGTATGTCCGCCTTCATTAGCCCAGTCGGGACAGAACAGTAGTGATAGAGATAGAGAAAAATTGGGTTTTGACGTCCACTCGACACAAACGTGTTCATTTCGTGACTAAGATATGGTTTAAGTGTATTTCAATAATTCGCTTGCGCGTTGGGAGGAGACTGGAGGAACCGGAGGAAAAACACAAGGTTGGACATGCGACCCTATTCCCTGTCACGCCAGTTGACCCAATGACAGGCTTCATGGCTATTCGACCATCCATGCCCCACCCCCACCCCAGAACAGTAGGGGGTTAAACCCCATTTCGTTTCCAATTTTAATGAACATAATCTCTAATTTATGGCGTTACTACTACTTCTTGTATCTTTTATTATATAGTATTTATGTGCGTTCAAAATCATGCTCTAGCTGTCGTTTAGCGAGTTTACCTCACCACTGATGCAGAATGGCGGACCTAACAAGGACAGTTGTCTAGTCGTCCGGATGGGACGAAAAACTGAGCTCCTGTGTACACATTGGCGTGCACGTAAAAGATCCCTTGGCAGTTAGAATTCGATATAAGAGTAGGTCATAGCGCCGCTGCCCGGGCACGGGCAAAATTCCCTCATAGCACACTGTATGCCCGCCTTCCATTAGCCCATGTTAGGTACAGAGGAGTAGAACGTTAAACCCCATTTCATTTCATTTCATTTCCAAATATCAGTTATCATTTTATTATGCATTATAATAGCCCAGTTAATAATAACATCTCTAATAGGTACATCGGATTTTTACCTGCAGCCTGGGATATCCAAATTCCTCTTTAACGTTTCGTGAAAATCTGGTCTTGATCACCTAAATTCATATAGCGGTGAAGTCAAAAATAGTTCGAACATGTGTTATTAAATGTTTATTTGTGTCATACGCTACAACGATTGGAGGAAGATACAGATTTTATTTTCAAAAGATATTTACTTTATTGACCACTATGAGCTCATAGTTACAAATCCCAAAGTAAATCTTTTTTAAAATTGCTATGTTCATTATTTTATGCACAAATTTATTCAAACAGTTGGGGTTTTAGGGGATGGTAGTACTGGTATCTTGTTTGACATCGGAGTTGGTATGTGGATGTCAGGCGTGGTTGTTTCAACTAAAGAAAAAAAGAAAAATATTTCAGAAATACAGTTTTCCAGTGGCAACGAATATACATACGCCCATCGACGGTAAACGACCACGCCCTCTGTGAGGGATGTGCTGCCCATCAGTACAATTGATATATTCACGAGCTATACTTCTCGCAACTCGACCCACTCATATATACAGACGTGAGTTGTAAAGATACCTTCATACGTGCAAACGTGATTTGGTGACATATTTGGACTAAGCTATCTATCTATTGTCGAATAGGCCCTTGAGTCTATAAAAGTAGACGACGAAGTATTTGTAAGTTCTTTAAGGTGTTTATTACGAATATCTGTCACAACTCAAGAAGATGTCCTTACTCAGAGACATTCTCAAGTTAACTAGAGTATACACTCTCTCACACATACATACAACCTTACATTACAGGGACAACACATATATAGTAACATCATTACTATGACACTATCAAAGGCTTGCCTCAAATGTCCGTCGCTGTTCTCACGGCTGTTATCCACTCGACCAATACATACTGAACATACAACACGCCGAAAAATTCCCAGTCTGTGTTAGGATCAGCAGTATTCGTTCATTTTCACATGGTTGTTTGTCATGGAATCCATTATTTCCCTGGCAAGATTGGGTGTCACGCCTTATCCATATAAATTTTCCTTAATTTAATTGAACATAACTACACAATGAATATATTTGTTGGGATACGTCTTTAACAAAGGAAGTTTCTGCAATCAGTAGAAGTAACTGTGTGACATGTTATACATATACACTCGGGAATATAAACCTGTTTTACATACACATACTGTAATATGGGATGTCAGCTGTTTCGTAACCTGGTTGTTTTGTACTTAGTTCATTCGTACCTCACGTGAGCTCTTTCGTACCTTCGTGAATTTCAACTTTTACATGCACTTAAACTTAACTCTCCTCACATTTTTACACACCCAAACTGTGTATTGTCTTACATATAGGCCTACACATTGTAATTTACAGACCGGTTTATATATACACACTGAAATACTAACCTGTGTTACAAATACCGCATGTTTTCCTGCAGTTTTCATCAACCCATGATCTATATAAAACATCTATACAAACAGCGGGTTCATACTGCTTACAGTTAGATATTTTATCATGGCAAGCAGACACTTGGGTAGTACGATCATCTAAAACATGAAATATGGCTGTTAAATGTTATAACAGTTGAATTGTAATATAGTAAATATTTATATTCTACTTGCAATTGTTACATATCTTTCTTTCCCCCACCCTTTTTTCGATAATACTATACATCTATCGACAATTCCTGAGTCCATATTTGTTATATGCAGAGACATCGTCAACCATGATATAGCAGTTCAATTCATAGTTCAGATGTCTGTCAAACCAGTTCAGTTGACTGTCAACCCAGTTAACCACAATTATCCTCAAGCCATGTTTCAAATTTAAAATATAAAAGCGTATGTCTGTTTGACTTGCTCGCCGGGGTATTATTTTTTCTTGCTAATGCTGGATGGTAGGGTGTTTCTATTCGCACCATAGTACTACTGGTAAATGCTATATATATAGCCGGTATTTGAGGGATTTGGAATTGAGAGATATTTGTTTTCTTAATTAAATGTTAAATAATGGATTTTAAGCTTAGAAAAATTTGACATCGAACAAGGGGAGCAGCGACATTAATTGAAATAGCATTTACACTCCAGCTAGGTTCAATGTCATAAATCATGAATTGACTCTACCTGTACACAAGCCACAAAATTTTCGACAGTTTTGTTGAACCCAGCGGGAATTATCGCCACTACACGCACTTTGGGTATAGAATACGCACTGTTCTGCATCAAAACATTCTATAAAAATACATAATCTATAATACCAGTATGAAAACAATCTAAAACACATAATACCAGTATCAAATGATCGACATGAAATAACACATAATATCAATATCAAATAATCTATCAGTATCCAGATAATCTACATAATGATAACACATAATAATCAGTATTAAAATAATCTAATTCTAATAAGACATATAATATCAAGAAAATATAATTATAATAACACACATTAATAACACCTAATATCAGTATCAAAATAATCTACATATAAAAGCAAATAATTCGCATTAAAGGCATTCAGTATGGTAGATACATGCCATTACCGAAGGCGGGCAAACGAAACGTTGTTTCCCATAACAGTGAACGGCAGTTATAATGAACGTATTGTCAAGCACCAAAATGCTTCTATTTTGGTCTCTCGGATCGATTAAGTGAAAAGTGAACGGCAGTTATAATGAACGTATTGTCAAGCACCAAAATGCTTCTATTTTGGTCTAACGGATCGATTACGTGAAAAGCGGGTCAAAACGAAGCGTTTTTGCTTTAAGAGGTTATTGTTTGCTTACCTAATGGTGGCACCACTGATGTTAAAGCACCAAGCTGTTGAAGAACATCAGCTGAAACGAGATTAAATTGTCAATTTATCAGGAATAGAGGAATTCGTGATAGCTATCGAAAATCGTGCTTTAGTTTTGACATTTCGGAGATTACTGCTGTTTTCCCCTAGAATGTTTTGTTCCTGTTGTATTCAAGCAGTTATCCTTTAAAAATTAGATATATATGGGTAGTAACCGCAGGTTGATGGCTTCAAAGTTCCCATTTTAAAAGCTAGAGCATGAACGTTTTATAGAACTGTCAAGTAAGGGGCAATTTTTGGTATCGTAACTTTTTGGATATATTGATAATCGATTTGTTATAAAATATCAGTGTTACCATTAATACATATGTTCAGTCATTCTAAACGATTAAAAATGTCGTGATAATCGATTTGTAAAATATCAGTGTTATCATTGGTACCCATGTTCCGTCATTCTAAACGATTAAAATAGTCGTTGAGAATGGTATATGTACGACAGGATACTTACTGTAACCTGCTATTTAACCCTATCTTGCCATGTAGCTAAAGTGGACCCAATAAATGTCCCGAAATATTTATCCCAATATTTATTATTTTGTAAACTGTGTGCACAATTGTTTAAAGGGACAATAGGCCTTATTCTAAGTACTAGATCTTTAAGTGTCCTACCTGTTGTGTAAATTATCCATTACAACCTATTTTACTGGTCCAGAGAGTTCGAAAATATTTTAAAATCCAAGTCTCATTTGAAAAGGTTTACGTTAGACTTTTAAAATCAATTAGTTGAATTTTTCCAATTTCTTAAATTAGGTGTGTTAAGATGAAATTTATATCATCGATTAATTGGAATATTGTAAACTAATACAATTTGTTGACCAGAATAAAGATTGGGACATATTAATTCAGTTACAACAAGAGTGGTATTGGAGCTTTAAGCGAAAAAAAAATATCACCATTCAGAAAAGACAATTTAATTCTGAATTTTTAAATAAAAGCCAGATAAATTACACACGGATGCGTGATACCTTTTAATCGAGGTTTAATATCAAATTAATGAATGTCGTTCTGAACTATTAAACATTATTCTTTTATTTATTATTAATATACGATTTAAGTTAGACAGTTTTGCTGTATCATACTAATAGTTACTTAGCTATGACACTCGTAATTATGCATTATACTTTGTCTTTGGTGTAGTCTACTATAATCACGATAAGGTATTATCAATTGAATTTTGATATGCATACCTGTACATATTTATCCGTAACTTGCGTCTGCATTCTTTTAATGTTGGGTGTCTTTTTATACGTAACAACTTCACCCACCTATCAGCAACGTGATGGTATACTATCACGCATTATTGAGAGGTGGGCGGCTACATTCATTACAGATGCAATAACCTGCCTTCTACAATAATACAACACTCGAGATTTTTCCTGTCCGTTTACCACTGATATGGGGTGTCAGCATTGGCGCTGGTGAGGACAGTAAAATCCTAAATGTCGTATTAAATATATGCAGAAGGTGTAAGGCTAACGTGTAATGAGTGACGGCTGTCATGAGCATTGAATATCATTGCTGGTTGTTCTTCAATGTCTTGATAAATAGCCACTTAAATCACATGGACGACGCTTTGCTTATTTCAAATCTTAAAAAATATGGAACTTAGGCTTTTGAACAGCACAACCAAATACTTTTAAATAAGACTTTTTCTCGGAAAAAAAGAAGTAAATTTTTTACAGACAATACCGAAGATCGAACGATCAATCCGATCAAATTGGTGCGGAAAGAGCCTAAGTTTAACATTCAACTAAGAAAAGAATTGCCGCTCGATGTCAAATCATCTGAAATCCGGTCACTTATCCTATCACAGTTACTGAATGTTTAACTTACGTGGACAGAATCTACAAAATCTTCTACATTTATCTCTCGCCCAGTACATAAATTGTGGATCAGTACAAACTGTTTTAGAGTAAGTTTCACAATTAGTTGCTTTATCAACACACTGAGGTGGTGAGATAGGTGGTCCTATAACAAAAAAGACAGTATATAGGCCATTTTCACTAATTCTTATGACAGTGTTAAAGCGATATTTTATTGTAAACAATATTACTATTACATGTATCAAGTACTTGAAGCGATATATTTGTAAAAATTAATAACATAATTATCGTCCACTGTTTGTTATCGTACCGATATCCTAATTGCTGTCATTATGTAATGACATGTTTACACCCTGGTTACCAACTCAACATAGCAATTCGTATTGGACCAATGGGGAAGATGTCAATATAATACGACCACATTAACATGTGGGTGTATACAAATTTATCTTAAAAGAAAGATATGGATTGGTTAATAATAAATGAATATACCGCTACATATATTATATAACTTGATTTTACTACCTTCACAGAATTTACAGGATCTAGCACAATTTGCTCTCGCCCATGTTCCAAATTTTTCAGAACACATGGATACACCATACTCGATGCAATCATCTTTCGTGTCTGAACAATCTGAATATAAAACACACAGTGTAAAATATATCAACGTATTCACCTATAGAAACCAGACGAAACCATTAATGCATAGAGCGTACCGTGCCTTTAATCAAAATAAGACACACTTAATAGTTACTGATTTGATATAAGTTAAAGAGGAGGTTTAGCTCCCTTAATTGTACTCGGGGGTAGAATTGCACGGATTTTAATACTATCGTCATCTGAGATAAATCTTGTTATTTTCCAAACCCCGTCCATATGTCACAAGGGCTGACAAGTGTTGGCCAGTTCGGATAAAACGAAACATGTTGGTTCACTGGTACATATACTGGGGTGCACTGCACATAAACACAGGTCGACAGTTGGATGCCAGTCGACTAAAGTTGTGAACCAGAAGATGTATTTGAGAAAACCCAAATCCAACACCACAACATTGCATACATGGATATAGAAAAAGAGATATTGGTATGCTGGTCTCAAAATATTGTGTTGACGAGTAGTAAAACTATTTAAATAAGTGGTTTGTATGTTTTCCCGAATATATTTGATGGTTCACAAAAGAGGAACGGCAATGTATTACTCACTCTGATCATATGGTATAGCTGGTTCCTTAGGTGTAGGATATACTCCAGCATCCTTCTTCAGCCCCAAAATCAACCCACTGACCGTAGTAATCACTGAAATAAATCTTATTAAATACATGTCACTGGATGTCAGGAAGTTATAAAAACTAGATCAAATATGTTTGATGTGTGGCGATAAGAAAAACAGGTGGAAAAAATCTCATAAAAACAGATAATATTGTTCATTCATTTAACAAAAAAACAGAGTCTGACCAACTGTGGCCATTTTGTTACTCAAGTTTGATCGACGTTAGAACAAAACAAATATAAACTAATTTGTGTCAGTGAAAACGAAAGGACTGATATTTCTGCGTAAGTTATAGCAGATCAGAGACGGGCATTGTGTAAAAAACAAATATGTAATTGAATAGCACTAAAGAACAGACAAAAATCATTATTGCTATAATGATTCATCATTAGACAATGATTAATGCAACTCTGAGTAAGACTATGGGTGATATGAGCTCATCTTTAATATCGTTTAATAGTCGTGCTCTGTTTTTTTTCTCTCGTTACAAATTCATGGAATTGAGTAATTCAGTGAGTAAGACGCTGGCTGAGCAACCATGCGGACCCGGATTTGTCTCTAGAGGAATGTTCCTCGGAACTTCCGGACAGACGTGGGATCTCGCAGGGCGAGCGTCGGATAGTTCGACTATACCATTGACAGCAAGCAGGTAGGGCGTTAAACCTCAGTTCATTTCTTTATAATCCCTGTTATTGCCGACCTGTCGGTTGTACGTGGCAAGGAGTAGGGTCGCCTGTCCAATCTCGTGGGTTTTCTCCGGGTATTCTGGTTTCCTCCCAATGCTAAAGACTCCTACGCGCAAACGAATTATTGAAATAAAATTGACCTAGTTTCTGTCGATTTGGACATTACCCCCCCCCCTCTCTCTCTCTCGCTCTCTCTCTATTGCGACCTGTGGTCTGTGGGGCATTATACCCATTTCATCTGTTCCCATTGCAGATCCTGTACATTTCGTTATATGGCATCCACGTCCTCCTCCATGTTTTCTTTCGCTTGACCTCGTTTGTTTAATGGGCCTTTTCTTAAGTTCTTTTCCTGCTGCATTAATTAGGGTGGTGTATATATGTTATTCCATTGACATGAAATGGAATTACATATATACACAGTTAAAACACCTATGTAGAGGGGCAATTCATTAAGAAGAAACCATAAACCAGTATAATTCCGTGCCTTCAATTTTGTCAAACCATTACAATTGTGTTGCTTTTATTTGTTCCCTAAACTAACTCCAAAACAATCGATCAAAAACTGGATATTGAATACAAGGGTACCAGAAAATGGTTTTAGATCTGATTAATCATTTATATTTGATGACTAATATGTTACTGCTCCATCAATCGAAACTGCATCCCACCAATGTTATAATTGCACAAATGTGAGGGAGGAAGGGTATGAATATTCTCGGTATGACTATTCTCTTACAAGACCTAGTCCCCTACCACTCAATGATAATTTAGATAAATCCTCTAACCTATAAACCACTTTACTAAGTTTTAAAAAGATGTGTCCACCATTGTGTTCCCTACACGCTTTAATACATACATTTGAATATAAAACTGGAGATAATACAGTGCGACAGGGCTCCCGTAATCTGGAAAAACCTAGTAACACTGTACAATGTAGTTTTGAGTAAACAAAGGAACACTGCTTTGTTAAGCTAATGAATATGTAACCAATTTTATTTTGTCTTTTTCGATAATTAGAAACCCTTTCGGTGAGGGAGAAAAAAACTATTATTATTTACATGTCCAAATATGGGTCTAACTCAATTTTCACCAAAATTTGACTTGGTAAGTTTTGCCACATTACGGGAGAGGGGTTTAGCTTGTGAACCATTTAACGAACAATCGTTGCAAGTTTTAAAACATTCCGGGCAGAAAGGCGGCCACGTAGAGAATCACGAGAAAATATGGACGGACTGACGTGACAACAGAGCACGTGTTTATGTAATGTGGACAAAACTATAGCTTGAAGTCAATATTAAATAACAGATTTATTCAAACAGTTGGTGTTTTAAAGGATGGTAGTACTGGTATATCGGTTGCCATTGGTGTTGGTATGTGGATGTCTGTCATGGTACTTTCAGCTGATGAGAAAAGAGAACAATTTCATATAATCTTTATTTCTTTTAAACTTGACCATGCTTTATATTTTCCGTATAATACGAAAACAGGATATGTTATATAATACACTTTCAACAAAGTCTACAATAAACATTGGGAATCTATAGCCAATCATTCTGTTTTGAAGAGATAATAGCTAAGTTGACTTTGTCTGGCCAGTGCGATTAAACTCCCTGGGTACTGTTATGTTCGTCTGTCCAGTGTGCACTATAACCCGTCTCATTATTTTGCATATACACGTACACTGCAATACTAACCTGATGTACATATACCACATGTTTTTCTACAGTATTCATACACCCATGGTCTGTATAAAACATTCACGCATAGAGAAGGTTCATGTTGCTTACAGTTCGATATTTTATCATGGCAGGTTGATACGTCGGTAGTATGACCATCTAAATCATTAAAACAAGTTAACATTCAATGATCTATCAGCCAAACATAAATAAAGGATATTGTTTTTTGTGTACGTCAGTGTGTGCAGATGGAAAATTCCCAGGAACTTACCTGGCGACACAGATCGAACATGGGACCTCTAACAAAATAGCGAAAAGACAGTACTGGTATTGTTGACGTTTACTAAGTGGTGAAAAGCCAGTACCAATATTTATAAGTAGGCTATATTTACTTATTGGTTGCCACCTTATTCCAGAAACCACCATTTGATCGCGACCCATTGAAGAACTGTACGAAAAATTTTTATGAAACATCATCATTATTTACAGATAAAAATGTTGTCATTGAAGACCGTGGAAAGGCATGAGCGAGGAAAGGATCAGAGATCTGTGTGCTTCTCGTGAAAACATAGCAAAATGTTTTAGAAGTTTCAGAGTTGCCAGCCACTTTCCCACGAAAAGTGGAAACCCAGGGTTTACACATTCTCCATGCTATATTAGCGTTGGGTAACTGAGTCAAACGCAAAAGGCATAAATCTTAAGCTCCGTTATCTTTAAGGAATTATGTTCTAGCCCGGGTTTCTCCGGATAATGCCCTTGCCAGCCACGTTCCCTCGAAAAGTGGAAACCCAGGGGTTACAGCTTCGCCATGCTATATTAGGGTTGGGTAACTGAGTCAAACGCAAAAGGTTAAATCTTAAGCTCCGTTATCTTTAAAGAATTAAGTTCTAGCCCGGTTTTCCCCGGATAATCCCGTTTTTTCCTACAAATCCCTTGATACTGATTTTTTAAATTTATATAATCTGAATTTGTTTACCTGTACATAGGCCACACATTTTCCGACAATTATGTTGAACCCAGTGTGAATTGTCACCACTACACGCATTCTCTTTATAGTAAACACAACCTTCGGCATCAAAACAATCTATAAAACACATATACCTGTACCAAAACAATTTAAATTGAAACACCAGAATCAACACACAATGCCGGGGTAATTCATTGATAGTCGAACGTACATTTGAATATGGGTTCTTGGTTCCTAAAACCATTGATTGTCGAAAGCACATTTGGATATGGATTCTTGGTTGCCCAAACCATTATAAGCCATGGTCATAGAAGTGCCTGTAGCAAGGTAAGGCTATGAAAACCCAACAATTGTAATATTACATTCATGGGATCAAACGATACAAAACAAGATAAAGGGCGTGGTTCTCGTAACGGTATACAACAGATTACACTTAACAACGTATATTTCAATGACTATAGGATTAAAATAAAAACCAAGTACGAACAATACAAACCATACAAAATACACGACACTCGAAATTTGACAGAACTGTCTGAAAGGTATTTAATTTTTCCAGCAAACAAGATTTTCATTAGGATTTGTTATGTTAAAAGAGAGTATTAATAAAGTTGTATTGTCACGTAATTAGACTTATATACAGCTTGAAATGAAAGTTGGGGATGATGAGTATAGGGAATGTTGATTATTGATGTCGTTGGCATTAGATATGTTGAAGAGCGTGTAGATTACACCTCAAATAACTTACTTACCAATAGGTGGTAAAGTTGATGTTAAAGCATCAAGCTGCTGAAGAACATCAGCTAAAAAATGTTAATTTATGGAAATTGACTAGTATTTACCACAGGTTTTGGTTTCTACGTGGTGGTTTATTACTGACAATATAACCCAACTAGCGTTTAGTTTTCTAAAATTATGCTGTATTTTCGGTTTTTTGAATAATTCACAGATCGCCGATCCAACGGTTAATGTTAATTCACCCATCCCTTGTATTGTATTTCTTTTGCGGGCTTCTGGCAATGATAGTAAAAGAGTGCGTCAAACTCATCATGGTTGTTCTGAGTGACACAAAACGTGTATCTTAGTAATCTGAATACTTGCCATTAACGGGTTTTAAACATTTTACTAACTATTATGATGATTAGTTAGGTAGTAAGGTCATGTCCTCTTCCCGAAACATTGACTACTATCATCTACTTTCAAGAATACGACACACTTTGTTTAAAAATAGAAAGGGTAGTGAAAGTTGAAAGGTAGAAAAGTGGTCTCTAAGGTGCCATATTTTGTCACAGTTCATTAAAAAAAAGTTAATGTTCTATTTACGTGGACAGAATCTACAAAATCTTCTACATTTATCTCTCGCCCAGTACATAAATTGTGGATCAGTACAAACTGTTTTAGAGTACGTTTCGCAGTTTCTTTCTTTGTCAGTACATTGAGGTGGTGTCATGGGGGGTCCTATAAAGAAGAGAAAAGGTCATATATACAGTTTCTTCTAATCAAGTACCTGAGCGAAATATGAAATAGACAAAGGAATTCCACAATCAACCGTATTTGTCTCGTGTCTCGGCTGGAGCAGAAGCTGTATGTGGCCAGGAAAGTGGGAAGACATTAAACACATCGATATTTCGAAAGCAGCGCCATTTTGAAAGTAGAAATTTGTTACAAACGTAAACATGGCCACACAATTATTGCTTTTGCAAAATTAAATATAATCCTGGGCTTCACATGTACATTACATATCTATAAATATATAAATTAGAAAAGAAAAAAATGCCTTGCTACCTTCACAAAATTTACAGGATCTGGCGCAATTTACTCTTGCCCATACTTCAAGAGTGTCAGAACATACCAACTGACCATACTCGATGCAATCATCTCTCGTATCTGTACAATCTGAATATAAAACTATGAGTTCTCAGACCAAATTTTTTAACGTTTTCGCCAATAACAGGGTGATCTTGTTGAAATTTAAACCCGGTGTAAATAGTAACTGATGCATTATATAAATAAACACAACACAATTTATATGCAAAAACAATCACTGACTATACACAAATTATTTATAGCACGAAGGTTCGGTCATTGTTCTATTATTGTTATCAATTTTGTTGTATTTATTATTGTGAACAATCGCTAAATGCTACTCCAGGATTATGCAATATAATATGTAATGATCCATACCAAGCAATAATTAGATGCCCCTAATTATTACTATGAAACCATTATATTGTCTCCCAGATATTTTGTTGGATATTGTTAATCTTTGCCACTTTATATGTCTATCAGTCAATGCGCCAAGTACAGAAATTCCTTACGTGGTTCGGACTGGTTGTTATTTTTCCCCTTACACTGGGTTTAGACAACCAAATAAATGACTTGTATGCTATCGACATAGAAAGTTCACATAAAACTATTGATGCCGTGTTTATTTTGCCCGTTGAAACAAAACTTTCTCAATTTTCATACTAACTCTGTGTTTCTTCATGGTTCCAGTAAAACGTAGTAGTCGCCCTTCATGTAGCAGTTCTTTTCTTTAGTATAAATGATAGCCCCGCTCGGCTAAACTGTTAAAGCCTTCCCAATCGATAGAAATTAACATTGAAGTCAATGGAGAAATATGTGTAGGTCTGTCACCGTTATGGGAAAGTAAAACGCAGTAGTCGCCCTTTACATGGCTGTCAACGTACAGACATCACCATTTCTGGCACAGGGATATTAATTTTATAGCCCCGTTTAGCAGATTTCCGAAGATACCAATATGAAACGTCATGGATTACAAAAAGGCCTTTCAAATCTGTTCGCCCACATCAAAATGGCGATCAGAATAGATAGGATAGATGGATTTATCTTATCTTATCTTAGTAAATATTAAACAGAATTGAAAAATGTTAGACATATTATATTTCTATTAGAGATTCGTCTTTCACAATATTGTAGTGTCCAATGGATTCACATAGCGCTAAAATGACGCAATAAGACTTTATGTTGACTACTTACTTTGATCATATGGTTTAGATGGTTTCATAGGTGTAGGATATAGTACACCACTGGTTTTATCCTGGGTTAGTATGAATCCACTGACAACAGTAATCATACAAATATAACTTATTATAAACATGGCTATATATTTAACAAGAACATATTACATAATATATAATTGGTAAGTTAAATATTGAGATAATGCAACCATCTGGTCAAATCACAAGATAACAGATAATCTTATTCATTTATTTATAACATACCACAATATATTTTACCTTTTGGGTTGGAAGTCGCTGCGTTGTATTCCACTGTCCAGTGTAAAATACCACCGGACAGTTCGAAATGGATAGATGGTAATGGATAAAGGATATAGTTTTTAACGGGTGTTTTTCAGAGTTGGTTGGGACTATTTTTTTTTTTTTTTATACGCCCACATTTTCATGTGGACTTATTATGTCGTCGCCCCTGTCCGTCCGGACGTCCACAATTTGTTTGTGGACTCTCTGCAGGTCACAATTCTTATCTGATTTTGACGAAACTTGAAATATAGGTTTATCCCCATAAGATCTCGGCTGCTTTCGATATTGGCATGTATCGGATCAAAACTTCATGGATTATGGCCCTTGATTGTACGAAAATCTTGGTTCCTTTTCATATTTGCGCATATCTGATCGTAACTTCCTGAATTATGGCCCCTGATTATACGGAAAATCAGCTTTTTTTTAGCTTGTGGTCCCTCTGGAGGTCACAATTATTATCCGATTTTTAAAAAAAAACCCGACAAAATAGCCGCCGTTTGTACGCGAATACTGTTAAAAAATGGTATATCATGGTTGTGGACCCTGATGAAACTTGAAATGCATGGTTATAACCCAAAGATCTTGGTTCCTTTCGTTATTTGTGCATATCTGATCGTAACTTCCCGAATTGTGGCCCCCTGATCGTCCGAAAAATCGCCTATGGTCCCTCTGGAGGTCACAATTATTATCCGATTTAAAAAACGTTTGACTCTATCACCATTACACCCTGTGGAAGGTTGAGAAGGAATTTCGAGAAAATCGGACCATAATTGCCAGACAAAATGGCCGCCGTTTGTACGCGAATAGTATTAAAAAAAAATGGTATATCAAAGTTGTGGACCCTGTAGAGGTTTCAATTTTGATGAAACCTGAAATGCATGTTTATAACCTAAAGATCTTTATTCTTTTCAATATTTGCGCATATCAAATTGCAACTTAATGAATAATGGCCTTTGATTGTAGGAAAAATCACTTTTGGTATTGCTTGTTCTCTATCCATCTCTTGAAAATGTGGGCGTATTCTGCCTGGCAGTGCCAGCCTATCTTTTGAACATATTATCTTCCCATCTCCATGTTTATGGATCCTTTGTCTATTTACCTATCCCCATTTTTTGCTCGGAAACACGGCGGTCCAGTAAGTAAAGGCATCGGCTCACTACCGTGCGGGTCCATTGTTCGATCCGCGTGTTTGCTGAGAAAGTCACTGGGACTTTCGACTCGGGTTTCCATTTTGTTAGTGGTGCAAGACGAAAAACCTGGTAAGAAAAACCGTGAAGTCAAACGGGTGATACGATCACCCAACATCCCGTGAAGATGTTAGTATGCACGTAAATGAACCTTTGGCAATTAGAACTCAGTTGTTATCCGAGCAAAATTTCCCTAATAACACATTGTATGGCATATGCCCGTCTTCATTAGCCCGGTTGGCACTGAAAAATAAACCATTAAAATCCATCGGATTCATTCATTCCATTATTTGTAATCAAATCTTACTGTGTACTCCATCGCATAATATTACAAAGTACAGAAGGACCGCACCACACACAAACAGAACCCAGAAGACAAACCAGTGGACAAGAGACAAACTACAAGGACGTTGCGCGTTCAATTTGGACTATTCGCATATTTCATAGACCAATATTGATAAGAAAGAACAATTAAATATTTCAAAATTGCACATAAAGCATTTTATATACATTAATATTACATTTACACCCATTTCCGTTCGGACAAAATTTCCCTCGTAGCACACTGTATGGCGTATCCCGTCTTCATTAACCCATTATGGAGCAGAGCAGTAGGACGTTAAACCCATCTCATTTCATTTCTATTTCCGTATCATGTAGATTCCCCGTGTGTACCTAAATATCATAATTATCACCTATATGCTAGGCTTAGATATGATATAAAATATTGTAACATATTACAATTCCCAATACACTACAACCAGCTTTAACTGAAGTGTCATATTATTTCCACGAACGGTTCTTAATTGAATCTTGTCTGTGCAAATTTGTCATCAATATGACAAGAAAGACGGCCGATATTGGCCAAGCTCTAAAACGTTTTACTCAATAACCACTTCATATTACCCGAGGCGGAAACGGCGTTTATCAATACCGCGTTCTAAGCTCAACTAAAACAGATGGAATATGATCTATTTATGATTTAGATTTTAGATTAGAGTAATGCTAGCAAGTAGATATGATAAAGGGTGTGTTTTTACTTTGTCACAATAAGCACATGTATATTATGAATATGATGAATGTTTATGATTGTTACACATAGTTACTTGTGAAGCCTATTTTCGCTAATCCTTTGTCTCTAATCGAATTCTCGTCATTAAGGAGCCGCAATATCTAATCATAATCTAGTATTTGATTAACAAACCACAATGAAAATATTTACATTACATAATATCCCGATTTGAATTCAATCGGATTAAAAATTAGCCCATCAAAATATTTTATCCATCACATATAGGTGGCGCTGGTTTATTGATATTGGCTACCGGGAAAGCGACTTTCCAATTCACCATTTCTTTGTAGTCTAGATACTGCGATGCACAATTTTAAATCATTATCCATTTTATTGATTCAACTCAAGGACAATATCAGAGTTTGCAATGGCGTCAAGGAGTCACCGGTTCAAACACCGAGACTTTTCTTTTTATATTTTTGGATAGATTGTAAAAAAACCTAAGAGCACATGTACTGCTAACAATTTTTTTTTTAAAGTTCCTACCTGTCGTCACTAATTGGGTTTAATCATACTAATTGTTGAATTTTCTTATTAATTTCGAAATTCTAACAAATTAATCACTGGTACATGCAATATTTTTGTATAATATCGTTTATCTTTCCGTAAGTTCATGTCCTGTAAAGAACCGTTATTTTGGTGGCTAGCTGATTATTGTAGTTTCAACGTTTGTATTTTAGTAGTGTGAATGGTGGTTTGTACGATTCAATATATTGTAGATAACCATAATATAGTATAGTATATTTTAATACTAAGCACCAACTGGAGGTGGTTGCATTTGATACATTAATAGCAATACTGATATACATAATGTCACAACTTTGATTGCTTGGTAAAGATACCTGTTAGATAATTGAAACTTTGTATGCAATAAATCAAAATGTAGTAAATCAGTAGAGTTGTGTTATTTTTTATTATACCTTCTAATTTTAAATGTTATTTAAGGATATTAACAATATTACTACTTTAATAAGAAAACATATATATTCGTTAAAAGTTTCTATAGTATTATATTCTATAATTTGTCATTAGATCTCAGTTCTCCAGAAAATATTCAAAATGATTGGTTACATGTAAACTTTGATATCCAAAGGGGAATATAAAATTACATAAAGTTAAGTTTGCACGGTGAGTAATGATTTATATATGCATTCAACATAATATGTAAATTACCTTTGTTGTAAATAATTTTATTGACCCCCGAAATTAAGTATCTAACAGCCCTATTCGCTTTAACGTTCGTTTTAATTTCAAATATCATTTTTAAATTGCTTTCATGGTTAATTTGAATTTGAATTTTAAGTCCCTGACATTTGTTTCAAACACGAAACGATATATCAATTTAGTACTATTTGGAAGACGACAGGGTTAAAAGAAATATAATATTACTTTTAAATTTGTGTATAAATAGAAATTAAAGAAATATCCCGAAGGAGGCACAAAACCTCTTATAATTAATTGCACATAATTGCCCCAATTTATTAAATGGACTTAGATAGTGATCAGTGTTGATACGGTACTAATTCTTTGTTTAATTTAATTATCTGCCAACGATTAACTAATTGGCTATCATTATTGGCCTCCCCTAGAGCCGAGCACGCTCCCCTACGATCGTCTGTATTTATATATCGAATAGCAGTTTTCCATTACACAATCTGTGGCTTGTTATCAGAGAAAACGGAATGCGGGATCTTCAATAAAGTCTACGAGCAGTGCAACAAACGAAGTAATAGCTATGATTTAATAGGCTAACATCTCGACCAGTGTTTAATGTTATTGGATAGCGTTAAAACTGTTTACAGCAAATACTGTCGTAAAAGCTGTAGTCAGTTAATGACACCAATATTACGCCGTGTAATGATTCCTTTAAGACCTTTTGACACGAAGAGCTACAAATATTTGCTTATCACGCGTTGTATTGGCCATTAATTTTCTAAGTGACAGTTCTTCGCCCGCTACGAGGGTCCGCAATATAATAGGACCCCAGAGATGGCACTATTAGAACACATCTAAAAGTACCGGTACACATGACAGTTGCTCTACGCCTTGATAAAACGTCTGCAACACGCCGATCGTTTCGAGAAAGAGGTTTCAGCTTGATTTAATCCTTAATAGATTTATACTTGCCTAGCTATGTCTCGTTCATTTTCTCCATTATTTAGCGAATCGTTAGATTGATTTGTGCAGTGGGACAAATAATTTCAGCCAAATTGAAGGGCATTTTGCAATAGAGCTTGTTATAATCAGGCGATAAACGGTGAAGGAGACCAGGCGCTTAGTCAGATGGGCAGAAGAATTTGATGAAGATACAAGCCAAGCTGGTGCCAAGTGAATGGGCTTTAATAGTCCTATTAACAACTACACTATTCTCAATTGATGATGATGGTGGTCGCTTAAGGCTGAAAACTGAACTGGATTTTTAGCAGCAATTAGAGACAGGCATTATTGACTTTATCTCACAATCTATACAATATTTTTTTTATATTGAAGAAACCAGAAGCGTTCAATAATTGAGATTGTTGTGGTATCGACTTAAACGAATACTTTTAATAGTTCAAGTGGATCACTGATTATCTGGCAGAAACCTTCTAATAGCCTGCCTGGTAGTTCTATTCTCTTGCATTGGACTGTTTAATTCTCAGCACCTTCTGTGGTCGTAAAGAACTTTTAGGAGAAAACGAACACTTTTATTTATCGTGGCAAGAAACTGATTTTGTGTTTTGTGGATCTTAAAATTGATAGATAATCAAGGTTTTTTTTATTGGTTCGGTGGGTGTTCACATCAAATTTTAAAAGACGTGATAGATAATGTTGCTCTTGCTCGTGAATCACCAAATGATTTAAAGAAGAATACCAATTATTTAATAGTCAAAACTTTGTGTGCTCGTAAAACATTTTACGAGAAAGCGAATACCACTTTAATCAGCTAAAACTGATAAGATATTTGAATCCGTGGACTGGGTGATCTTTAATAGAAATTTTCCCCAACACCAAACTTAAAAGTGAGACTTATATTTTTGTGGATTTCTTCAAAAGTCTTGGATTGGAAAGATGTTTTGTAAAATGGATTCCCAGTTAACAACCGGAAACTATCCTATTGTATTTACTCCCACTGCTATATATACAGCGCCTAGAACATGGCATCCACATATCTACGAGAATTCACCAAAAAGGCCAACACCTTTCCGGATCGTGGATATTCTTGGTACCTCCGACGATAGGAGCAAAGATAAGTCATCATCTACCAATGTCCATCATGGCCATTCCATTTCAAACAATTCATTTACGTGTTTTTCTCCGGATAATCGAATGGATGATGACCGTTCTAGACAAAATTCTGACAGTCCAGGTTCAGACACACTCATCGGTAAGTACCTGTTTAGTTTATTGAGTGAATATGTTATTTGTTTGAGGTTATTGTAAGAGTATTTTGACTATTCCACCCAGTTCTACCAATTTCCCACCTTCTGTGCTTGTGATGATTAAGAGATTGCGAAACATTTTAATTGATACAATTGACCACCTGTATTACCATTTCCTATCCTTTTTATCCGTATTCTTTTATTTAATAAATCCCAAGAAAAGAAATGAAATTGAGTTTAAGGTCCCACTTTTCTGCACCGACAGGTCTTATGAAAACGGGCGTAGGTCATATAGGCTACAGTGTACTGAAAGAGAAATTTGGCGCTGGGGCCTGCTCTTATTTCTTTTGTGTACACGGGACTTCTTCGGTTTTCGTCCCCTCCGAACGACTAGACGCTGTTACTTGCCAGCCCCAACCCCGGCCTGCATCTATTGACAAGGGGGTGCCACGCTGGCAAATTCCGGAAAACATCATCCTTCACACACTAAAACCCCGTGGCTTCCAGAAATTCCAAGCTGTAGACTATAACTGTATTAGGAAAACATAATATACATTATATTGGTTTATTTTGAAATTTATATGTCTTATTGAAAACGCAAATGCATTCGATAATACGTTTCTGTTACTTTCTTGATTGTTCATTTTGCTTTTTGAAATAAGAGAAATATAAAGAAATAAATTTGCGGTTTTTTTTTCTCAAATCAAACCATTGCAAAGACCATTAATAATGCTGTGTTAGTTCTAAAGGGATATTGTTACATGTGGTAATTAGAATAAGTGAACTGCTGCTACACTGACAAAATTCATCACACTCAAATGGCAGACTTACTTATTGCAAGATTTGTATAGCTTATGCCAGTCTCAAAATACCGTTAACACTAATCCACTGACCCGATATCCACGTGTCGTGTTGTGGCTGACCAAATTAACAATTTCATTTAATTTTGGGATGTTGCGATAGATGGTTATATGAATAATATATATATAGTCCTGTATTTCTGGTCAGAATGGGCCAGATATGAATCTTAATAGTTGAAGGCCCGAAGGACTGGCCCAAGGTGTGTTCTTAGTATTTTGGACGGTGTAAAAAAAAACTATTAAGAGTTACAGTGCTTGTAAAATATTCGTCTGTAGTATGAATGTCGACAAATTTGTATTGTATCCAACAACAGCCGCCACTATGGTATTTTTACCAATATTATTACTTATTTTTATTTGAATTATCAAAGTTGTCTTACAGATGAAGATTTGCAGTTTTCTAATCAATCAAATTGCCCAATTGTTAAAAAAGCTTTATTTATGTTATAGATGTTGAAAGTCACAAAAATGACAAAAGAAAGTCCATGGATGAAAATAAGGATGATTCGGCCTCTAGTTCTGAAGATGGACAGGCGAAGAAGAAAAAAGCTAGAACGACTTTTACAGGACGACAAATTTTTGAATTAGAGAAACAGTTTGAATTAAAGAAGTATTTGTCATCGGCTGAAAGAGCTGATATGGCGAATCTCTTAAACGTCACTGAAACACAGGTAGGATACTATAAATAGCTTAATTGTATACCTGATGTTATCGGTCCTTCTTTAGCTTTTATTAATAAAGACAAAATGAAATGCTGCATTAAGATAAAGTGATATTCTGTATTATAATTAAGACAAAAGGAAATTCTGTATTGATTAAGATAAAATGGAGTTCTGTGTAATTACGACAAAATGAAAGAATGGATTAATCGATTTTAATTAAGTCAACACGGATTATGCACCAATTAAGACAAAATAAAATTCTGATCCTATTAGTACATAAAAAATAATGAAAGTATGTGTCTATTATGTATATAATACATAGGTAGTGTGATATGTAGACGAAAGCCCCGTCACATTACACAGTGTAACTTTTTATTGAACTTTTATAAGAACTTCTTAATAATTTTATGAATACTGTTGTTATCGTACTGGCGCTATCCAGAAGATTTTTTGTGCCTTATAAATGAATAATTAAATTATTTTGAATTTGAGCCAAACTACAAAATTATTGTATCATTCCACAAAGAATAATTTTTCGCAGGAAAGCATTGAATTTGTTCTTGAAAATTAGAACGTTTTCAACTCCTCTTTTAGTTAGATATATAACACATTGATTTTTTTAAAATAACATTTACAGTCTAATATAAAGTCAGTTTAATTTGCATAGAACACATTTTACAATTAATACAAAAGTCATTACCGTAAGATTTATCAATTGAATTATAAAAGTAAAAAAGACAAAATTTTCTTATATATCCAATACCAATATTAAATAAAACCTAAACTGAATTCACTCGGGGAATTTAAATAAATAAATAAATAAACTAAATAAATAACGAATTAAAGGTTACACTATTTAGGAATTGCATATTCTCCATCTTTTTGGAAGCATGTGGGCGTAGAGTTTAAAAAACTGATAGCAAAAATCGTTTAAAATTCACCTGATAATAAAATATGAAAGTTACAATTAGCCTGCTGTTTATTATGTTAGACTTGTGTTCAATGATGTAAGCATGTGATGGATAACTCTGCAGGAGTTTTTAAACTGACATGTTGGACACCTTAGACAACATATGGTCCGCCATTAAACATGTTAATGATTAGCTAATTGTATCACAAGTGGTTTCTTCATCAGATTTCTCGCTATGTGTCGTAATAACTATGTATGTTTGCTTTAAGTTAATGTTAAAAGCTTCGTCAATGCCATGTGTGTGTGTTTTTATACACCGATTCCTTGTTTATCAACTGACTTTAAAGTTCTGTTCGCATCGTTCTACAGTTCTGGCAATAGCGGCTATTGACGATGTTTTAAGCGATATGTGACGAGTTACATCCACAGTAGCTTATTTATAATGTTTTAAATATACATATTAATATAATGTGATTATTATAACAGTTCTTGATACATGAACATTTTAACAAACATTCTAAATAGATTAGATAATAATGGTAACTGTATACGAAAATATATAGCAATACATGTGTGTATTTTATTTTATTAAATATGCCAGTTTCGTATATATTTTCAACGCTAATCATTAGCAAAAGGGGTGCGAAACGTGAAATATTAATCCCCATTTCAATTAATCTTCAAAGATCAGGCCCCGTGTTCACAAAGCAATCTGGGAATTAAGTTAAGTATTTGCTCAAAATTGTTAGCCTTTTTAAACTAAAATATAGCCCTTTATAAAACTTTTGTTGTTTTAATGTATCAAATAAACCAATAAGAAATTACGTGCAAAGTTTGTTTCTGGATCAAAGATAAACAGTGATTGAAAGTTGAGTAAATTCTCAACTTAAGTATGGGAATGCTTAGGGAATTAAGGTTGTGGTATTGAATTGAATTTAATCTTAAGTGTTACTTTGAGTAGTGATAGGGCAGAATTGGAAAGATGAAATTTTCGAAATATTAACATTAATTAATTTTATTTATGTCATTTAAATAAAATCATGTTTGGATGTATGAATGGTCACGATGTCCGCTATCAAAAATTGTTTGTCATTATTCACCGTCGATTTGTATGTTTATTTAGAAGTTGCATGACAACAACACTTTGGTATGATGTTTTTTAGATTAATACACCACTGTTACATTCTCTATGTCAAGTCAACATCTCTGGTGCAACATGTGTCACTGTAGTCAAGCTGTCAGGTATCCTATAGTCAAGCTGTCAGGTAGCTTGACTATAGGATACCCCAGATCCCAGATTCGAATCTCGCGATCACGACAAAATTATGCAATAAAATCCCCACCCTTCCTCATAGAAGCACAGCGACATCGGATTTTGAATTCTTGTGATTTACAGTTAATATTTATCTTGTATTTCTTGCTGTAATATCACTGCGTTATTTATTCACAGGTGAAAATCTGGTTTCAAAATCGAAGAACAAAGTGGAAGAAACATGAAAACATTTCATCATCAGAGGTGGCACAACATAAATTATCAGCAGAGAAGAATCTCCTCAAATCTCTGAAAAACAAAAAGCAAGAAAACGGCAAGGATCAACAGTCTGGTACCTCAGAGATCGGAGAATCATCAAATCACACGACTACAGAAGTCGAAGAATCTCAGTCTCAAATAATAGATTCACCAAAAGATTTCTCATTCGGTTGTTCCGAAATTTTAAATCTCTCGTGTGCGTCGAGTATCGGGAAAGCAGTAGATATCAGTTCGGAGAAGGACAGTTGCAATAAAGAAGCAGAAACGTCTGTAATTCAAAGTGAAATAAATGAAAAACGGGGTTCAGAGAAAGAAGACATTGATAATTCGTTTCGTTTAATCTCCGAGAAACAAATTATGCCAGACTCTCATTGACAATCCCAAAAACACATAATCGAGCAAACACTAAAACGAAATTTAATAAGCTTGACGAACAATGTTTTGTTATCATTTAATGATTACATCGAAGGAGGAGAATCCACTTGGGGTGTTGTTTGTTTTCTAAACAGATTCTACATTAAGTGAAATGAAAGACTTCTCGTTCCCATTTGTCATTAAAGCGAATCGTCTCCAGATTTGCGACTGGTTCGCATTCCACCGACATATTATTGCCAGGGGACAAATAAATGGTTCAATACTCATCCTAGTCATAAAACATCTTTTGAGAAATTTACAATGGAAACCGGATTATTTTACAATCCCCAAAGTTTTCAGAGGACTGGTCTCCTTTTGTATTAGTGCTATATATAAAGTGTATTTACAATTTGTATCAAAGAAAATTTGTTTGTATGTTGTTGATAATGAATATCTATATACATAGACAACTGCCAGAAGAAAATAACTGCGGTGAGATAGTAAAACAAAATGTTTCTTCATTGATGTTTTAAATCTGCCAATTAATAAAACAGTATGGGTAACAATATATTAATCATTTTACTGTAGGGCGCGATGGTCGAGCGTTCATGCGACTAGAATGCCCTGTTTTGAATCTTTGGGATCTGCCAACTCCAGGCCCGGGTTCACAAAGCATTGTAAAACTTAATTTATAACGCGCTATACTTTAGTTAACACAAGAGAATGCTTTGTGAATTCGGGCCGCATCTCATTGTCAGTGGACTCTCGAGGAGCACGAACGAGGTCTACCCATGTGCAAATTTGCGTGCACGCAAAGGAAAACTTGACAGTTGACATTCCCTAAGCATGGCACACATGACCATATAAAAATAAGCGTACTTTACTCTCTAAATTACCATTCCCATCTATTTTGAAATCATTTTACGTTGTTACCCTGTCGGTATTTATTTATCGAAACGTTGTATAGATCTATAATTCTATATCAATATAAAGCATTTTTATTTGTATGAAAGTTACTCCTTTTAGACTTTCTACAAATATCAATTTTTATAATTATTGTATTTAAAGTTCAATCTGGGGTCTTTTTCACGAAATTTTATACTCAGATAAAATCCAAATTTTAAAAACTTGATTGGATAATATTAGGTTGATTTTAGCGCTTAGCCAATCAAAATTGAAAAATTTGGATTTTATCTTTAGTTAAGATTTCGAGAAAAAAGTACCTGAATATATAAACTGTCATCGACATTTTGTATAACATTATATTAATATTAGTCAAAGAAATTTTGTATTCTATAGTGTATAGTTAAATTATTATTGTCCATTTAATGTGATATTGTTTCACCTCTATATACAGATATGTATTACATGTAATAAACAAATGAACTATCTTACTGTAATTATCTCGGTTGTAAGATTTTCTGGTTTATGTATTTCTTACTATGATCAAGAAGGAGTCTACCCATATATAACCGTATGCCATTTTCACAAAGGGGTGTGACTGTGACCACTGGATCTGGTATATTTTATGGCAGACAATATTCAAGCAACAGAAGCTTGAATCGCTGAGGCTCTTTTTCGTGGGAACTTTAAAAACCGGAAGCCTTTATCACAATTTTCACTAATAATATATAAACTTCTTCGAGTTAAGTCGGTATCCAGTAATTTAAATGGGTTTTGACATTCTCCCCGGTACGCTATCGTTTGCTGCCTTTAGTAATAGACAGGCTATTATTTTTTAATTAGATATTTGATTGGCTTTGATTTGATATCGAATTATCCGAAAGTCGGAAACTTTAGTAGCTCATGTGCTCATTTCAAATTTCTACAAGAAATTTGCGCTTTACACACGCACCGATGGTTTCTAAGCGCGGCCGTGTACCTAAAGTATCATTGCGTTATTTTAGCGCAATCAGAATCCCTTGCAAGCTACAATATTGTGAAAAATAATCTCTATTAGAAATGTCGCTCTAAAAAGGGTTTAGTTCCGTTGAGTATTTACACAGATATCATGAATTGAAATGGCGTCGATCTATGCTACTCATTGTGTATTAATCATACAACCATTTTGTTGTGGGCGAACATAATTGATAGGACTATTCAAATTCGATTGAATCTAAGCCAGGAGGTTATCTACCTTTGATATTTTGATTTCTTTCCCATGCTAAATGTTAATTAATCAATCAGAGTACATATTGGTTTGGATTAAGACGTGAGAACTTTGATATGTTAGCGAACAAAAGGGAATGAGGCGTCTAAGCGAATAGTCGTAAATTTGATCAAATGCAGGGGACAATTCAACTCTATCTCTACTTGAATAATACTAGGTTTTTCAGAACGAATGAGCATACTCTGTCTGTCGCACCACACTTTAAACTATGCCGCAAGGCAACTACCTTATCTATTATCCACTAATGAATAACACTATGTTTATTATTCCATATAATATAGTTTTTTGCTCTACAATTACTAAATACCACCCTAAGAGATAACAAAAACAATCATTCCTCACTCTTATCGATAACAAAGCACGACAAATTAAAAAATACAATGGCGTGTTTTAATAAAAATCAGTTTTTATTATTTTAAAAAGATTGTTCCGATCATACTGGTACTTTTAATGTCATCTTAATGGTAAAGAGCAATAAACTTGATGTTAATAATTATGCCGGTTGATTGTTTTATTTATCGCTGAGATAATAAATGGAAGACATTTAAATTAACATTAATACAACAAAAGAAAATGGATAGCAACACAAATTAGTCAATCCGTTTACATTATTAATCGAACAATGGGTAATAAATCATTGTTTCTTTAAGCCTTGCGTGACGTTTGAATCGAAAGTCGGTACTTGATTAGTTAAGATGGCGGAAGATTATCCCCATCTTTATTTTTATCTCTTTTTGGTGGTTATATGAATAAAAGAATAAAAATGTTGTTAATGTCCAATATTGGCTCATGGTATTCGTTTAGTTTGTAACACACTCACAGACAATACATAAATCAATGACTCATCTAAATATAGGGGTCCACGGTGGTTAAGTGGTATAGGACGGAGGAAACGGCAAGGGCAGTTGTCTAGCCGTGGGATGGGATTACAAACCGAGGTCCCATGTACACATTGGCGGGCACGAAAATTATCCATCGACAGCTGAAATTCGATATAAGAGTAGTGCCGCTATCCGGGCAAAATTTCCCCCATAGCACACTGTATGGCGTATTCTTGTCTTCATTAGCCCAGTTCGGAGCAGAACAGTGGTACGTTAAACCCCATTTCATTTCATTGCATCCAATATATAAGTAACGAGTTTAGGTATGGAGAATGGTTACGAATCCCTCCATTATAAATTTAAAACAATAATAAAAACACACAAATTAAACCAAGTAATACTAAACCAAAGAAAAATGTACTCGGTATGATGTAATTTCCGGAACTGAGAGATTATATTCTTGCCATCCATATTTAGAGATTTTATGAGATCTAGAGGATATTATGTTGATAATTAATGTCAATTGTTTATGAGGCTAGCACAAATCGAAATTGTATCAAACGTTAACAGAACACAAGAGAAAGTTAAAGCATTGTATGTTGTCTGTACGGTCAGTGCTGACACGAGTTATTTATTCACTAAACCAAAAGCTATTAATTTAACGATTTCAAAGCCCTTCAGTGTGGAATCTACCCGACCAAACCTCGCGGCATATCGGCTTCCCCTTTGATCCCCGTTTCTGAAGGTCTCTTATTGGTTGTTAAATTGATTCTGCTAGCGGCATCATTACACATGGCTCACCGTATTGACTGGCATGATCGTCACCAATTTACTCAAAAACTAGGATCCGGTGTGCGAAACGCAAGAAATCGAAGCTATATCTTCTTATCCAGCAATCAGCCCGATAGGGATAATAAGTTAATGAATCGCGGCCCAGTCATAATGAACGAGTTTGGAGGCAATTGGGAAAATATCGATAGATCCATTTAAGCAGAATCGTTTAGTGCGACTGGAAGTAGAAAAGCAGTAATGAACAGACCTTTGTAAGATGCTCTGTGTAATCTACTCATTAAAGTTCACTTTCCGAGATTTTCCGCTTAGCTATACACGAGCTCAGCACATCGGAAACTTGTTTCGCTTAACTCATATAATAATTGGCGCACGATGATAGAAATCCATTTGACGGTTAAGTACAGCAATTAGGCGAGCACGAAATAGCCATATTAGTCGCTTAGTGTCAATCCTGATCTATAACATTTTTATAATAAAAGCGTTGAATGATGTTTAGACCGACTTAATTTATTTACTTGCTATCTTAATTATATTTTCTTTCGAGATAAAGGCCCTCTGGTGGGACTATGAGCTAATCCAGTCTATGGCCAACTCTTCGCGTATGTGTTAAATATCTTTCAATTATAAAGCTTTAACGGCTCTGCTGTAAAACATTACTGACTGATGAAAAATGATGGAGTGACTTTGATTTCATCAGTATTATTACAGACGAACTATCAGATAAATTCGTCTAGACCTTGTCTGACCCACGCTGCTGGAAGTAATGGCAGATACAGTGCACCAGACAGTACGCGCAATGCACCCGCCCACCGTAACACGAAATGATACAAAATAATAATTAAAGGGCATCTTACTCTAAAATTGTTATATTCATATTTTTATATAATGTCTGGGATATTACTTTTTGTCTCGGACTAGAATCACCAGCCTAAACTAGTGGATTTTGACAACTGGATGTTAAACTTAACTCTCCCTTTACTTCTGGCCCTTACGCACCAGCAAATTATTGAAATACAATTGAACCATAATATGTTAGTCCCGAAATGATATTTTATGCCGATTGGGTCTCTCTCTCTCTCTCTCTCGTCGGTAGAAATCACTGGTATGGATACATACTTTATATAAAATAGGTAAATAAAACTCTAGTACTTGGCCATATACTGTACTTATATTTGTCAGGTCTTCGCACAATTATATTGAATTGCCATCAGGCTTAATCGGATGTTCATTATTGGTCCAGTACCATTTAAATTGACGTGACAATGGAAAACTAAGTCACCCGAGGCTCTTACAAAAGCATTGATAATTATCTATATTGTTGATTTGATCACGTAGGATTCTGTCACTAGAGAAGTCTACACGCATTACATCTAATCAATTCTGGTGAAAGAATCCAGCTTTTTTAAATACGCTAGTTGTATATCAGGAAGGTAGGTCTATCAACAGCCGTTCTATTTAGCTACAGTATTAAATTATCTCCATGATATTTTGGTTGACTATGGGGTTCGCTACCTGGCCAACAAATCCAGGGTTGGACCTTGTTGTTGCACAAGACATTTCCTTAGGATTTTCTAGTCTGGTATCCACCTCCGGTGATGCAGTCCAAGGGTGTGGGTTGAAGGGCTGGATAGGAAAAACGTCTAGTTGTTCAAATTAGACGAAGACCCTAGGTCCGCGTAAAGCAACATAAAGAACTTGGATGAGGGTAGGCGGAAACACCCACCTGCCCGAGATACAGTTGCTTCATAGCATAATTTGTGGCGCATGCCTTTGTTCATTGTCCTGGTTGTTGGAGAAGAGTAGGATGTTAAGCCTGTTTCATTTAAATAAATTTCGTAATTGAACAGGAAATAGTGCAAAATGTTTTGAGTTCTCGAGTTGTGTGTTATGTACGCTTTAGACCATAAGGTCATGCATGACGTCAAATGTCGTGGTTTCGAGCCTAGTTGATCACGAAAGTATTCCGGCATGTTTCGTCGTTTTGTGCGGAACAGTAGGACTTTAAGTCCCATTTCATTTCTCTTGTCTTCTTGGACCAATATTGGACATTGACAACATTTTCATTCTTTTATTCAAATAACCATCCTAAAGGAACAATAACATTCTTGCTAGCTTGGTAGCTCCAGAAAATAATTAATACCCTTATTCTAAGTACTAGATGTTTAAGTGTCCTACCTGTTGTGTAAATTATCCATTACAACCTATTTTACTTGTCCAGAGGGTTCGAAAATATTTTAAAATCCAAGTCACATTTGAAAAGGTTTACGTTAGACTTTTCAAATCAATTGGTTGAATTTTTCCAATTTTTTAAAATACGTGTGTTAAGATAGATGAAATTTATATCATCATTTAATTGGAATATTCTAAAATAATACGATTTGTTGACCAGAATGAAGATTGGGACATATTAGTCAGTTACAACAAGAGTGTTATTGGGGCTTTAAAGAGATAAAAATAAAGATCGAGATAATCTTCCGCCATCTTAACTAATCAAGTACCGAGTTTTAATTTAAAATACGCATAGGGCGTTGCGTCGCTGTCCGGCCAAATTTCACTTACAGCACATTGCATGGCGTATACCTGTCCCCAGTATCTCAGTCAGTGGAGAAAAGCAGAAAGTCAACCCACAAAGCATTGCATACAGATATGATAGCGAATACCCGATTACGTTTTATGTTTGAGGCTACCGTGGTTTATCTACTAATATACAAAAACAAATACGGTGTTAATCTTAAACATGCAGTATGCAAGAGCTAAACATGCCTATTGCAGATATGCCTTCAAGACTGAAATTTTATCCAAAATATTAATTAATAAGGCATTAATTAACTTACCAAGACCATAATCAATTCACGATGCGATCGCTAGCCTACAATATTTAGTGGATTGAAATACATTTTGCTAAAATGGATAATAGAAACTTTATTTTTGTTTATCGTACCGACCTTGGTAATGATGGTTAAAGCTAACCTAAAATTCAAAAGCTAATACCTCATTTCAGACTCGAGCGATTAGACCGGAATTGGCAGCATATTGTTTTTACGTTATCTTTTTTTGACTGTGATAGCGAAAACCGTCCGATCTTTATTTAATATCCCATAATGCCCCGTCAAATTGATATTTACAAACCGAATCAATGGCTATAATCTAGACGACTGCCAAAAAACCCCCAAAACATTCCAATATCAAGTACGCAATCTAATTATACTTTTAATCTAAATCTAATTATTTTTTTACTGCGTTGTAAAGGTCTGTTTATCTGCAGAATGATGGCGAATATCTGACTTTATCCAAACCTTCGGATGTGATGCAAAAGCAAGCCCCCCCACCCCCGCACAGAAATCTCTGTACGTAAAAGAAACCCAGCAAAATAGAATTTGGATCAAAAGTATATTCTCCTCTCGGTATGTTATGATATGTGTCCTGGACAACGCAATTTGATTGAATTGTATTTACCACGTCTGCGGATGCCATATTTATATGTATTACACTGGGTAGTATGTTTATATTGTTTGTTATGACACACAGAAAGTTGCACACCGAATTCTCTTGTTTATCTATTTTAATGTTAAAGTTTTCCGCAATTCTGTCCGGATTATCGCTCTTTTTATTGTTGATACGTTCTAATTTATGACGTAAATAGGAAGACTATCGCCATCTAAATACGCTTTTCAGTAGACCGGTCACAAGTTTTCTTTTTTCAAATTGGTTTGTGTGAAGTGTTATCCTCCTGCACTTGATTACATTAGCAGTTGAGCCTGCCTAGTCGTTCGGATGGGACGAAAAACCGAGGCCCCGTGTACAAATTGTAGTGCACGTAAAATATCCCTCGCCAGTTGGAATTAGATATAAGAGTAGGCCATAGAGCCGCTGCCCGGGCAAAATTTCCCTCATAGCACACTGTATGGCGTATACCCGTCTTTCATTAGCCCAGGTTAGGTGCACAAGAGTAGGACGTTAAACCCCCATTTCATTTACATTAGCAGTTATATTCGATCTGTAGACATTCTCTCGTCTTCTGCACTGAAGAAATGTGCAGTGTTCTGTACATTCTGGAAATAGCCCCACCTTGCATCCAACCTTTGTTAATTTTGGTGCACCGCAAGCTAGACATCTGATAGGTTAATTGCTGAAACACATCAGGCAATGAAATCAAGGGATTTAATAAGTTTTTCTCCTAATAAAAGAGAAAAGAATGAAAATAATTATATTATCTTCATCTGAAAATATGATCAAACAAGCTTAATGGCGTTCTCTTTAATCAATTAGACTTTAAAGTTTTTACGATAAATCATTTTATTGTAGTTTATTATCTCCTCATCAGTAAATTACTTTGTGTTAGCATAAAATATTAATCTTATTAAATAGATAACCGTTAGCTTATCTGACTTCCATTCTAAACCTAATGGTTATTTTAGACTGTGACATTCGCAGAATTTTACCATTTCGTTTCATTAGAACTCTTATCTCAATATCGTTAAATGCTACTGGTTGTTACAGCGTTTCATTTCGAGTCAATCTAAAGCGATTTCTTTCAATAAAGCCTTTATGGCCTTAACTTGTTTCTTCGTCCTCAATGACTACCTTGATAGCAATCAATGTACCGATGTTATCATCTCGTCGTTCGGTTGACATTTCAATCGCGTTTTACTAATGCGCTGAGTAAATAAATTACTCACAAAGCAACACTTGAGGTAATTGGGCTATTATATTGGTTTTCTTTTCTAATCACGCTTTTTTAATTTATTTGTTTGGCCATCAAATACAGACATTTTCTCTTAAAGTATCTCTCATTGGATCCATTTATTGGTTAATACGAAGCAGCTCGTTGGTTTAAATGCCTTTCTTGTAGCCAATTGTATTATTGCATAAAGAAACGATAATGGTATTCTTATGGAGTACAATTACTAACCCGTATGTTGAAAGCCAGCATATAAACAACCAATATATTTTAAAGTATTTAAAACAATAATGTTTGTTCAAGCAAAAGGTCAAAACACTTTATATGTAATTGCTTTGTTTTGCAAAATAGCTGTTGAAGATACTGTTAGCAATTACATGATCCCATGAAAGAGGTTCAACTCAGCACCGACAGGAACCGGCAAACCCGTTGTGAGTCACAAGCACCCAAAGTATTAGAAGAAGTCATCGTCAAAGACAGCTATAGATATGCATATTCTACATATTGTGTCCAAAAAGTAAAACAAAATATTTACAAGATTAATTATGGATAATTACATTCCGAGACATTAATAAATAATTACTACATGGGGTGGGGTCAAGTGGTTAGCACGTGCGCGCTGTATTATAATGACTGTCGTTATGTCAACTGGCGTGGTTCGTATACAAAACAGGAGTAGGGTCACCGCGTGGGTTTTCTCTGGGTCTTCCGGTGTCCTCCAACTGCTGAAGACGCCTACGCACAAGCAAATTATTGAAATGTAATTGAACCATGTGTTAGTCCCGAAATGACCTCGTGTTTGTCGGGTGGAGGTTGAACCCAATTTCTCTCACTCACACACAGTTATTAAAACACTTATACATACCATTTAAAGGAATGATGCTGGATCAATCAAAACGTAACTATCATGAACAATATGTTTTCGATTTCATGCTTTAATGTTCGAGACTAATGTGTGGACCTGATCATGTGATAAGGTTTATCAAACCTTAAACGAAAATTTCTCCTTCTTAAACACACCAAGTTTAAAATTGTATTAAAATAGTAATACATGACGGTTTCGATGGTTTTTCGTGTTTTTAGAATGTACAAGATTTTGCCAAAATCCGAAACGGCGTTACTTGATACGCCACTCAATTTAGTCGCTCCCTCAACCCCACCCCACCCGCCTCTCCGCCATCATGAATGAGAAACAGGACAGCATGATGTCCACCTTAATTCTTATGTGCCAGTTACGATCCATTCAGGAATGTAGACAGTGTAAATTAAAACTAAGTCAATTAAACGAAATAATTACTTCGTTAAAAAGACTTAATAATACTTCATGTGGGAATTAGATAAAGACTTGGCCATTGTAGGTATACTATTTCAAAAATAGATTATAAAAAAGGAATTGAAAAATAATCAGTCCAATTACTGAGCGGCGAATTTTTATTAAATATTATAGTCTCGAATGTCAAATACCACTTTCACGCTAATGACTAATTGTGACGTCACCGCGAACATCGCTATAAATAGGGCCTCGATTATCCATTTTATCTAAGTCTCTCGATGCCATCGAAGGTTGATTATGCGTTTATGTGAATAAATGTTAAACTAATAATATAAATAACATTTGTCTAAATATTAAATAAAATAAAACCAGGGATTTAACTCGTATATAATACATGTTTAACCCTGTCATTTAGACTACCTCTAACGTCTTCATAGTGATTTTAAAAAATTAAGTATAGACAAAAACTTCCTGGGTATATTGTCTCTTTAATTCTGTTTCACAATGTGTGCGCATATTTATAGAGCATTACTGGTCAACAAAAAAACCACATTAATTTCTATTTAACGAAAAGAATGTACAAATACTATAAAAGTTATAAATGAGTATTTATCTTATTATCTGCATGTTAATAGGTCAAAATAATTAAAGAGAACTATCAGCTTGCTGGCTAAAAGGTTAAAACTAATAAAAATGTCATCCGTGATAAGACGGCGTGACATGTTAGGTTGGGGCCGTAGCTTGGTGTGAACTACAGATTGCTGTCATCCCTTCTGAATATAAATAGATTATTCTTGCATTCCTTTACAACAATTAATTTAACTCCCTTCTTTTATAAACCGACCTAAGTATCTTTGTTAAAATGACTGAGACACATTGGGTATGTGGCAGCCGCGGTGGCTCATTGAGTAAGGCGCTGGTTGACTAACAAGGTGTTGACGTGGTTTTCCTCTTTTGTGCAAGAAACAGGGTCGAGACAATCGGATGGAACGAAAAAATGAAGTTCCATGTAAACTTTGCCGTGCACGCAAAATAACGTTTACAACTGGAATGTGTGTGCAACCCAGCCAAAACTGCCACCATAACGCACTGCAGGGACGTAGCCCGGCTGGAGCAAAACAGCAGGACGTTAAACCCTATTCCATTTAGTCATTTATCGAGTATGTGCCAAAACCAAAAACAAATTGGGATGTTTACCAAGATGACAGATGTACAAATAATATTGACCACAAACTATTTATAAATTAGTTATTTATAACAGGTATAGATCGAATTAAAGACGAGCCAATGCTTTTCAAAGAATTTCGATAATTCCTTCTCGGTCTCAATTTACATGGTATATCTTCTGAATTTCAAAGGAATATTTTTAATTATTTACAATGTTGCTTATTTTTTTTACTGATTCTCGTACGAAAACAGACCTTATTTCTAAATCAGTGAATACACAACAAATTGAAAATGGACATAAACTGAAATGAAATACGGTTTAACTTCATAATGAAGGCATCGCGATTTGTCCAGACAATAGTCAACAGCTAATGACTATTTTGGTGCATGCCAACGTGCGCTGAGGATTCCGCCCTTCACCACCGTCAAGGGAAAACTAGTCATGAAAATAGACATTTTCATTTTGTTTTCTTAAAATTATCAAATTATAAATAATTATTTTGAATACATTTAAGTATGGGTTATTACATGGGGGGAACAGATATAATCCAGTAAATGTCAATGCGATCAGCGAGTGATGATATGTATGTTCTTTTGTTATTATATAGATGTATGTAATAACTGTTCAACCACCCGTATTTACTTTACATTAGGCAAGATTGATGATAATATAGTGGTGTTCTATTAAAGGTCGTCTCTGATGATTGGATAACACCTTTCAGTTTTTGTTCCTACGCCTAAATAAAACTGAAAACGACTGAACAATAAAGCAGAGCATATTACTTTTTAACTAGCTTGCTAACGACTCCATACAAACCCAGACGTAAAGCTAATATAACCGACATAAAACTTGTGACCCTGGAAACATAAAGACATTTTCATAAAAAAAATGCGTGCTTTAAGTCTGTGATTTCGTGTGAGGATAGATTAGGATCGGTAAACAATTTTAAACCTTTGACTTAAGTCTAGACGATTTTATTACTCCTTTCCTTTCAGTTGTCAGGGACGGTGTTCCATACATGCAATTTTTTTTGCTTCTCGTCTCCCGGAGCTTACCGATCAATAACGATCAATTCCGAATGATTGTTAGATATGGCGAAGACAAGACACTACCGGGAAATTAAAAGGTAGCTGACAATTCTTAACGAGGGGTTTCCAACAGACTTTATTAAGTCGTTATTCTCGCGGGCTTGCTCGTATTAAATGATTGCCTCATTGAATGGTATCGTCTCTTTATCAATTAGTTGAAAACCTTGGAGGCTTTTATTACAAATATTGTTATATAGATCGGTGGTAATATCGCCAGCAACCCATCACTTAGCGTCATTTCAAACTCTTTATAACGAACACGCTGTATCAAACACTCAATACGGATGTTCTAGCATACTGGATAGAAAATTAAGTAGTCTAGCTCTTCAACAGACTCTTTTCATTAAAGACTTAAAGGTCGATGTTATTTTATTTTGTATGGCAATCAAAAAATAATATCTCAAAAATAAATTACTAAACAAATATAAGACAGTATGCTTTTCTCTTTGCGGACAAAAAAAATGTCATTGAAAGAACAATTTGTGCTTTTCTTGAGAACTCCTGATGTTTTGAAGATGTCATGTGTTCGTCAACTGAACTTTGCAATTTGGATTTTCGTGAAAACCCCTAATGTCTTGGATTAACTCGTATATTTGTTGCAGTTGACTTTAAATGAGAACCCCTATTAGACCCAGTACTTTGGTAACACTTTACATCATGGTTATTTTATCCTTTCTCGAAACCTTTGACCACTTGGTTTTGCAATTGAACCGTTCATTTCATTCTGCATTTTAACAGTTGATTCGGAACAATTATTGCGATAAATTGTAATATATGTATCCGATCCACGTGTTTAGTTCAGGAAGCCGCGGTGAGGAGGACGTACGTTGGGCCGCTAAATTGGAAGTCCCGTGTTCGTTCCTGGTATAAGCTGAGAAAGATTGAACGAAAACCGAGATACAGATTAGCGTGCACGTAATGAATCCCATGGTAGTTGAATTTCGATGTAAGAGTAGGCTATTGTACCGCTATTCGGACAAACTGTATGGTGTATGCCCGTCTTCATTAGCCTAGCCAGAGCAGACGTAGTCCTGATCGTTCATAATATGTCATCTGTTAACAACAGATCTTGATATTATCAAATCAATATTAAACATTAAGTATTAACAATTTACAAACGATTAAATCCTTTGGGTTTTGAGGTGGATTAGATAGTGAATTAATGTAACCGAAGTGGTGTTTTATTCAAAGATTCTGAACAGTCCAAGCAGACAATTTTAATTCACTATTGGATAATTAAATAAGAACAGTTCTCCTGTAAGTATGCTGTTGGCTGATTACATAGGAGGTCCCGGTGATCTAAGTAATTGTTGTGTGTGTTCCCTGAGTTTTTCTTCTTGTCCGTGTGGTGGAAGGAACACCCCCGCAGGCCATTTTTTTTAAGGATTTGCAACTGCGAGGGCTAGATGAGGCGTGGGCCTGGTCTCCATAAAAGGGCTTGCAGGGGCGGCTCAGTGAGTAAGATGCTGGATCACTAGCCAGATGTCCATCATGGTGTTCCGACGTGGTTTCCACTTGTCAGTAGTTCAAGAGGGAACGCCTGACATAGAACAGTGTCTAGTCATTCGCGGGGGGGGGGGGGCAAACAGTAAGGCCCCCATGTGCACATTGGCGTACACGTAAAAGAAAAACTATAGCAAATATAATGGCGTATGCCCAAACGGTGCAGATACGTAGGACGTTAAATCCTATTTCATTTATTATCTATCATATCGGAATATGATTATTATATTAAACCTCCTTATAGCCAACAATTCGTCTATTAGTTAAATGAATCCCGTGGAAATGTTCCATATCTGTAAATACAAGATAATTTGTCTTTAAATAACAACAACCATCTCGACCAATAACATGTCTATCTGGAGCAAGCATTTTATTCTCATGGGGGTTGATTGAACTCCGTAAAACCTTTTCAAATTCAGTTCCACAGCCCCGAAGGAGCCCTTTGTTTAAACACCACTCTGCAATTAAAATCAACCAGTTTAAATAAATACATTAGTTTACTCTTAAACGCCTGGCATTGAACTCTCACGTGTAATCGTAACTCCAGGCGTCCTTGTTCCAACTTCATTTGAAATTCAGATTGCCGTTTCCTGAACAGAGCTGGGAACCGAGTTTTTTCAGTTGGTTGATCAAAGACCGAACACTGTTGATTATCAATACAGAAATTGTCTTCTAAGATACAAAAACACATTTAACGAAATCGAAATGGATGTACATAATATATATTATTATATTTGAGAGTTATAGGAACCGAAGATTCTGGATAGAAGGTAATATTGATACAAAGGTCAGTAATATTGTGACCAGTCGTTTTCTTTAATTACAAACACCCCCCCCCCCCAAAGAAATTACAGCACGATCATCCCAACTCATGGTCAACCTCATTTTAAATTTTTGTCTATTTTTAAAGACAAACCTCTGCCCCATCCTCAGACCCAATTGATAGTGGTAGTTTAAGGTTCGCGGATAAACCAATAATAATTTTATTTTCACCAGCATTATTTGGCGCATTTCTTTTCTTGCTCACTCCAGTATGTACCCCATCCTCATCCCCGTCCAATTCATCTCCTGATACCCCATTTCCTCCAGTAGCATCAACCGAGACACCCCACCCCTCTTTACATTTAAATATGTATGATAATATGGCTATGACTGTCTACGGTTAAAGACAAATCACTCGCTGGTAAAATGAATAATATTTCTCCAGAGGCTGAGTGAAGGGTGTTTCAACAGTATGTAGACGTATAATTCAATCTATTTATGTAGTCTCAAAACAAATTTACCCATATAATAATCAATCATGTCAGTTGGTAAGTTAGTTTAATTCTCTTGTAACCACTCAAGTGATATTAAATGGCTTGAAGTCTGTAGATGTGTTAAATACTTTTAGCTTTGTTTTAACTATACACAACACCAAGCTTAATTCTCGGACCGGGACCAGAGTCAGAAGATTGTTACATTCAAATTTTAGTCACTGTTACCATCTGGGGAAATATACCGACATAAAAATATAAATTCACCACTGACATTTTAAATTCACACAGGAATACAGATCACTGAAACTATCTATGTTGCGTTTATATTGAATTTCAAATTTGATAAGCTCTACGTTGAATACAAAAAGAAAAAAAAAGAAAATGGTGAATTGCAAATCTGAGTAATGCTTTGATCTTACCGGAAAAAGATGGGCTTCTGATATCCAATATATAAGACCAAATAAATATTATGCCATATTTTGTTTTTCAGCCCCAGTTCTAGCAAGAGACCCGAGGAACGCGGCTAGAAACATTATATCAAATCAAACGGCGAATGTAGACTGGAATAGCCATTTGCATTCGATTGAGACTGCTGGCTTATTTCGCCGAATATAACTGAGTTGAAATTAGAGTAAAAACGGAAACCATTGAATGTAAATCAGTTTATATGCATTCATATTACAGTATTATATGTGTTGCGACCCACTTGTGTCAATTTCTAGGTCCAAATGTTAGCCATTTAGCTCCTTTAGATAACAAAAATTCGTATTGCCCCGGACAAATCACCCCTCATTCTTTCTTTGATTTGAGGTTTTTCTAACGGATTTTTTGGTGACATTACATTGTCGAGGAATCTCATAACCATGTTTTATATATTCCTATTATTATTACTATATACAAACACTTACTGTGGTGTAAATCACGGAATATTATTGGTGTTTACAAGAATTTCATAATGTCAAATAAGAGGAAAGAGAAATCGCTTTCGTGTCGTTGTAAATCATCTTAATAAATCTGGACCAACTTAGTTCTGGGTGAGACATTCTGTTGCCAAGTCTCTGTCGATTAGGACAGCAGTGAGTTTTAAGTACATCTTACCTCAACCCAAAACAAAAGGGCTTTATAGATTTCAGTGAGAGCAGAATAGATTCATAAACAGAATAGAATCACAACCGTAAGGTGATCTCAGAACCCACACAAAGTAATCAACGTATTGGATTCTTACCAACACGCCTCCAATATTCTGTACCCTTCATTTGACATGGAGGTTGTGACATTAAGTGTAAAATATTGCTATTAAGAATTAGACGACTGGAGATGAAACAACTCGTATAACTCTGTAAGTAACACCACCATCTGAGATTGAATACAATTCACTGACTATTTATCGTTCATTTATAACCATTTAACTAGATGCTGGAATTACGCTATTAGTCTGGCTCAAGCCTGTTTAATTAGATCTCGGAGAAAACCATATGCCCCATTAAGACTTGTCTTCGCAATTCAAATCATTGCCCAGACTACAGCGGTATTTAATTGATCACACAATTGTATGTAGACAAAGTATTCAGTTTATAATGATTTTAATTCTTGGACCGCATTTCCTCCTTAACAACCGATTTAATTTCTAGTCAAGTTTTACAGTCGCCCAAGTCGCACTCTCGAGTGAATTAAAAGATCTTTGAAAATATAATTGATTTTTAGGTTAGGTCATCTATTAATCATTGTTGGAGTTTTTGGGTTTGTAGACGTAGACTATATTTATATACGAAAGAAACTTTATCTCGTATAAAACCTTACAAGGTTATGTGCATACACGAATAATAAACTTTACAGTAACAAAAACATTTGATATTTAATATAAAATCTACAGCAATCTATTTACAATAATTGGCGTTTTGGACACGTACCCCAGATAGTACATCTTGTATCTTCAGGAGTTTTATTTGCGCAAATGTTGAAGATGCATTATGGAAGATAAGATTTAAATAAAAATCTAGATATTCTCACTATAATAGTTTTAAAATGTATTGAAAATTTCAGTTAGTTTACTTTATTCTGAGAGAAGTTAAGAATGTCTGGATTTTTCTCGATTGTTATTGCTGTATAAATGAAGTCACAATTTCCCGCTTTTTTGGTTAGCCGATTATATTGCCCTGTTGGTCTAAGCCAAGTAATATCCAATCTACCCGATAGTCTAGAGAGTTGGCTCGCTAACCTGGAGATGCTGTATTTGATCCTTGCGTTGGTCGAGAATTTCCATCGGGATTTTCTGGCAAGGTTTAGTCGTGTACAGATTGGCATGCACGCAAAAGAAACCTTGCAAGTTGGAATTCGAAATTATGCAGTAAGAGCCGAACAGTAGGATGTTAAACCTCATTTCATTTCATTTGGTTTACGTGTATATCAATGTGTACACGATGTGTCCAGAATGCGCAATCCCTTGATCTAGAAGTCCGATTCACACTCTATTCCAGATTCCAGTGCCTTGAGCGCTCGTAAATGAGGTGTCATATACAGAAGACAATTTCGGTTTATACAAATATGTGACTTGTGTAGCTCTTTAATGTTTATTTTAGATATATATGTTTAATGCATATTTAAAATATAGAACTTGTCACTTAATTTTAATGAATTTTTGAAATAGAACTTTAGTAATTTGTCACTTTAGTAGCCCTTTAATGTATATTTAAATATAGAACTTCAGTAATGTGTTGCTTATCCATTTTTTGATAATAGCCCGTTCATGTTTTGTATAATTTTCATCTTTAGTAATTTGTAACTTATGTAGGCCTCTAATAATGTTTATTTTAGCAAATATAATTATTTTCTTACTTATAGAAACATATAATGGCTGTTTAAATATAGAACTTTAGTTATTTGTTACTTATGTAACCCTTTGATGAATATTTGAAATATAATAATTTGTTAGTTAAGTGGTCATGTAATGTATATTTAAACTTTAGTAATGTGTTACAAATTATCTGCATTTCAAATCAAGATTTGGCCGGGCAACAGTATTTCCTGTTCACCAACGATTACACTGGCGAATTTTGCTTACTCTTACTATTGGCAAAAAGAAAGGGCCAGACAGGAATTTTAAAATTTCAAAATACCGATTGAGTAACAAACGACGAAGTTTATAGTGCAATTCAAATGATGACATCAAAATTATATCATAAATATAATTCTTTAAAATCTTAAAATTTAAAGGAGGTCACTTCAACATTTAAAAGTTATAAAGCCTCGTTTGATGTCAGTTAACTACACAGCGAACAAAATTTACACACTTCAATGTAGCTGAGGAAGAATTGTTCGCCGCCAGCCATTTGAATCCAGCTATAGCGGAAACAACTAGCTTGGTTATCTCAAATTAAGCATTAAATAGACGAACGACGCATTAAAAACACAAATCCTAGTGATCCTCATTTGAATTCAATCACCCAAAAGTTGTTCCCTTTGAAATGTGTGACTGGCAAATGAAGTGGGTTAGCTATTGATTTGTGAAATTCGTTTTTTGTGTAAAAAGATCAAATGAGTCACCATTTGGATACATTAGAGACTTTTAATTAACAAAAGACATTGTTAATTATTTGATTATTTTCTAATTATTATTTATATTTATAGATGTACTTTGTAAGTATTAGATAAAGTGCTGGGCGTTCTTGCTCTAATAGTCACAAATAGACATTGAATATATTATAATGAACAGCGAACATATTAAAAATTTCGACAAAATTACTTATGCCGTGTGAAGTTATGAGAGTTTGAAATTATGATTAAATGTAGCATAGACTGTTTATTATTATGTCAAATGTAGGTTTGACAATTGACATTATGTCTTAACTATCTATTTTATCGCTAAGCTAAGTCTGGATTATCTGATTTATAGCTGGACTAGTAAATGATCGCGGTGTTCTAATCTACTTAACACAGGGGCCATCCGACGCGCTAAGCATTAGCAAATACGACACATTGTCCGCGATATCACCCTCGGTGGAAGCGGACGTAAAACACTAATTGAAGAAGAAGATGGCCCAGCGCATTGATTATGGTCTTGTCATGTAAATAAATGCTTAAATGATAATTTATATAATAGTCAGAATTAGTTCTTACAGAGAGAGAGAGAGAGATGGGGTTAACATCCACTCGACACAAACTAGGTCATTTTGAGACTAACATATGGTTTCATTTTATATCAATAATTCGCTTGCGTTTGGGTCTTTAGCAGTGGGGGGAAACCGGAAAGCCCGGCGGAAACCCCCGAGGTTGAGAAGGCGCCCATATCTCCATGCCACATACGCTCACACCAGGGCTCGAAACCACAGCCGCAAGCCAGAGGTGTCCGGCCAGCTAGAGGTCGAAGCGCGGCACTCTAGACCACCTCAACTCCCTAGTTCTTACAGAATGCTTCTTTAAAATATGAACTCTACTCGTGCAGGAAAATACTCAATTGTTTATTTTATTGCTTTTATATGAATTAGCTGCTGTAGACTTCACAGTGTTATCGTATTTGACTGAGATATTGATATAATATACAAGTTAATTTGATTGCACCCTTGTTTTTGTTTAGAGTTAATATACAATACTTAAAATGGTAAAATGGTGTAGAACTATTGCCATTAGTCATAGTACAAAGCACATTATATTTAAAAGTCGTTTGAGCTATACTGAAAACTAAAACAACAACTTTGTTAAAACCATCCGCAGTTCTGGTAGTCTGCGAAAACATTTGTTGGCGTACTTAATGCTAATTGATAAAGAAAAAAAACCCACAAATGTTGATGTGTTCGAAATGCTATTTTCATTACATCTTATTTGTGAACTTTCTACTCCCTAAAATAGATAATGTTTCTTCTATTCTAATACAAACAATAACCCTTTAATAGATCCATTGATCTCAACTTAAGATCAGACAGAAAGCTCATGATTCCATCGTTGATGACTAAAAACTCTGTGTTGTCCCAGCGACCTTTCTTTATCTCGTCTCCAAATTGCTTCTTAAAGTTCCAAACCCTTTGACAAATTACTTGTAAACGCTTAAAAATTATGGCTTCGCTAGTTCTCCATACTAAATGTCTGTCTCGGCAACCAATATTAGGAAAACTTAATGGATGGAAATCAATCTTGAAGCAATTTATGTGCCATGGGCATTGACTTAGAACAAACTGACGAGACCACGGCATTATAGCCCTTAGCTTAATAGTGTCTGTTTTTGTGAAAATTGCCATTATTTAGCAGTTATTGCCCGCGTTTTATCTTACACGTGATTAAACGTGAGCGCGTTTCGGGCTTTTTTCGTGTAGTAATCTTTTATCCTATTGTCTGGTATTATTTCGAGCTGAAATCATTTCACCGTTCATCGCAGAACACCGTAATTTTCAAATATTGATTTATTTCTGTTAAGTTTCTTAAAGAAAAGGTTTACAACAATCAATTCAGAAATATTTATGGCTGAAGAATTGCATAATTATTTCTTAATTGTAGGGGTGCTAGCGCACTAACCAGGGAGTCCCATATTCGTTCCAGCCGTTGAACGAGAAAGGACTTCGGAATTTCCCAGTCTGATTCCCCCTTGTTACTGCTTCAGGACCAAGACCCTGGCAAAGAAAAGCATCTGATAGCTCGAATGGGGCGAGACCGTGTATACCACTAACACAATCTCGCCCCATCCACCCAAACACTTCGAAATCGTCTAACATATAAGTAGTAAAATTCCCTAATAGTGCATTGTACGTGTAACGTTTTCCCCCTTTTGCGAAGAAAAATAAAACAGTGAACACCAGATCACCATTTGTTTAAAATACAGACAATTGATTCTTTTCCTTGAGAGTTTTGTAACAAACTTTAGAACAATTTTTTAATATATTTTTAAAAACTACTTCATTGTGTCCTTAAATATTTAAACAAATAGGGAGCTGAGTGATTTTGCTGTATTAGTCTATTGTAATGGACGCTGGTTATTTCAATCCGGTTTAAGTTCGGCGCTTGAAGGATCGAATATATATAGTGGACATTATGATGATTAATCGCACGTGAAGTGTATACGCGAATACCCTGATGAGCAACGTGTGATAACTTACACAGTTGGAAATTATGTCAGTGTGTTTAATCATGTTTTAGAATAATACGGGTGTATTTTTTTTAATTGTGTTTTAAATCTTGACAATTAGACACGCGTGATAATTAATAATATGAACCAGATGGGTTTCCTTATCATGATAAAATAAACCACGCGTATTAATATCAGTATAAAATAATATCTTTAAATTAAACCACAATGATGATTCATATTCATTAGAACACACACATTGTCTAATAATCTTTTTATTTAATGGGGTTTCCATTGATTCAAAAGTTGAAATTAACCACATTATTCATATCTAATTTGTAGTCAATAAGTCGAAATGAGGCATAAAGTCGTCTTAATTGTTATGGGTCAGCTTTTTGGTCCATTAAAAATACATCAGACCATGATGTTATATTTAGTATTTCAATTGCATGACCAGAAACACGCATGGCCATGAGAGTACGTGGTCATCGCTTTAAATGTGCTCAATGTCAAATTTTGTAAATTATCCTTTTGAATAATTCGATTGTTCTCTGTTGGACATATTCAAAAACATGTGGACGTCAGGGTTGTCCACCTATCAGTGGTCCCGGGTTTGGCCAAGAAAGTGTGGTTTCTCATTGTCAGTGGTAAGGAACTGTGTCGAGTCTTCCTGGTGGGACCCTAAAACGAGTTCCCCTGTACAAATTGTGATACACGTGGAGGACCCCTGGTTTGAAATAAGTGCTGAGCTAAATGTAACCCTTTTTTTTATAGATAAACGATTTACGACAGACTTTAAATATCAATGATCATAAATAATTCACAATGTTATTCTGGTAAATTGGCATATAATGTGAATGTATATACAGTTATATTTGAAACGGTTGTTTTGTTTTTGTATATTTCTATTATATTACATCAAATACGAATATACAATACTGAAAATTAAGCATACAGTCAAAGTGAATGGCAAAGCTTTCAATTATATTATTACAGAATAATGTGCAAAAATGACCTCAATCAATAATCCGTTTCTTTTTTTAAAAAGATATGTGTCTGTATTGTTGAGGACAACCCGTATCTTGTCATATGATACAATTTACAAATAGACTGTCTTTTTGAACACGATGCGTAATTTATACGCCATATTTATTCTGTGTAACAAAGCCAGTCACGGTTTAATTGTAATTTAATGTTTAATCACATAATATGCCAATAGTTTAACAGTACCGTCCTTGCTACTAATGTAAATACCTGAAGAATTGAGATCAGAATTAACAATTGTTCATTGGTATAGCTGATGAGTAGAAAATCATGTCAGTATATTGTTGTCGCGTCGTGCGGCTCATTGCAGGTGCCTGATCGAAGTAATGATGCGATATTAGAGTGATGAGCCTCTGGGGAACTTAAATCGATGCTAGACCATTAGAAACGTTTAATGGACAATGTTCTTTCATCGTGTGCGCTTCGGCGAGCAATTTAGACGATCGTGGTGAGGCAATATCTCTTCCAGCTGCTTGATATCAGAGAAAAACTCAACTAGCGTGTATTAACCACCCTAATTATCACCCATTCCGTGTTTAGCTTTGCGCTCAAATAGATCGACAACATTGACGGAATATTGCCCGAATACAAATTGTCACTGACGCTGAGCAAACGATAAAAGAAATGAAAACACTCGTTCTCTAGAGTGGATGGTGTGATATGGTGAAATTGAGATGTAGCAAAACACAGCAATGGGGTTTTAAATTTGTTTCTCCAATAAAGTTAACGTGGTTTAAGTGGTAGATAAAACGCTAGGTTAAAAGGGTTGATGACAGACGATAATAGTGATGTTGGTTACAAGATAAATTAGTTGAATAAATCGCTTGACGTGTTGTTATGTGTAATGTAACCATGTGTTATGAGAAACCGTTAACCATCAAGACATCTTGTTAAAACAAAGATGGCGCCGAAATAAAAGTCCGTTCTACCATAATGATTCTCCCCAAGCTATGGTTATAAATGGGGGAATTTTTTCCCTTCCATTTCAATTAACTAGATTTTATGGGAATTTAAATCAGCTTTGGTGAATAAAATATGACGAAAATTTAAAAGTTCGTGGAAATTTAATCAATCACCCACAAAATTGTAGTATGAACATTCTTGTGAGTCATATTTCTTTTGTTTCTTCTAATATTCCCACCCATCCACGAAAATACAATACGACATAGCTGTCTTCGTTCCTGTTCCTGTTTTACATGTGAAGATGGAACATTATTAAAATGGGCGCCGCTTACCAAGGAATGAATTTCATACACAGTAAAAAATAATTTCTGTTAAAAAAACACCAACAAAAAGCAGATGTAGTTATTATTCTGGGAATTTTTTTCTAACAGACAATTTCCGTTAAGAGGCAACACTATGTTATGTTTCTGTTAAAAACAGGTAAAATTACAGGTGCCAGACTTCTTTCTGATCTTTAACATAAGTTTTTTGGTTCAAAATAAAGCAGAATCATTATCTGTAAAACAAAAATATTATTCGGTAATGTTTTGTTCGTGAATTTACAAAAGTATCAAGAGCATGAATTGTGACATGTCTTCAACATTTTGTGTTTTACTACTTTTTCTCGTATTTTCTTCTTCTCGCAATTTTTATCTTCACCTGAAAGAAATAAATGAAACACATACATAAATATTGCCGGTCCAGTGATTACGGTTCTTTAACATACACCGTTAACATGACACAAACTGAATAATTTCCATCCTGTACCATTGACAAGGAAGACGCGCTGAAAAAAAACCTAGGTAGCCACCGTGTCGCGAACTCATAATATTGCTTACATGGTCGAATAGAAATATTTCTGCATGGTATCTAGTTGTTCAGATTCACCGCCAATCTAAGGCATGTGACACGCATGCGCCAATTAAATTCAATTTTGTGAATTGATAGATTGGTGCCGTTAATTGGCAAGTTATTTTGAAATATTACTGGTCTTTTGATTACAAGACTATTGTTGATAAACTTATTATATTTGTTAATATACTGAAAAGTGTGCAAACATACCGACTTTTTGGGGTAATTTCGTTCAAATAACAAGAAGGGATTTAAAAAAATATTTTTTATACAGTACAGATTGACGAAAAATGAAACTCACCGTTGTGGTAACATTTGTTTACCTTTTACAGAGTACAACAGAATGCAGCCATGATCTCCTACTATCATATCGTATTCTTTACAGTAATACACGGGCACTATCTCTAAATTCATTCAAAGATGATAATTACTCCGTTAATCCAGTTAAACCATGTTTTGTATGTACACGCGTTCTATATACGTATATATAATTTACTTTTTATGTAAATAATGGGTCAACATTGACCTAGTCTGTTTCTCATCCAATTTCAAATGCAATTAAATGTTCTTTATACACTTTTTAAAAACAAACATACAGAGTTTCCTTACAATTGGATGGAAAATGTAGATTATGTGGCATTATGTTTCCAACGATTCAGTAAATCATATTACCAATCACTGGTGCAGGATCAAAGACAGTTGTCTAGTCGTTCAGATGGGGCGAAAAACTGAGGTCCAGTGTACACATTGGCAGTTAGAATTCGATATGAGAGTAGTCCGTAGTGGGGCAAAATTTCCCTTCATTAATCCAATCGTAGCAGAAGCTAAACCCCGTTTCATTTCATTGTATTTCCCTCATAGCGCATTGTATCCGGGCTTCATTAGTCCGATGGATGGGGAGAATAAATACATGTACGTCCAAATTTATTCCATATATTTTACAAGAAATTAAATAAAGAGCTGACCATTATAATAGTTTACATATAGATAATGCCAAATGGACATATTGAAAAGTTCAATCAAATTTCTTTACTATGGTCGAAGTTATGCGTGTTAGAAGTTTTGATCAAATGTTGAGTAGATTGTTGCGGCGTTCGAATCTACTTAAAATCGGAGCCATCCGATGACACAGGGAGTTGATTAAGTGAATAAATACTAATTTATATAACATTTATATTAAGCCAGACAAAGGCCTGTAATAGGCAGGTTAAGCTCATACACAATGCACCTTTAAGCCCCAGGTCATGTCATATGACTTGGTAGTAAGTAAGCAACACATTAGGATTGTTGTAAATTTGTAAGTGGCATTTAAATATCATCAGAACCAATATCTATGAAACAATATAAAATATATATCTATAAATGGTTAATATTAAACTATCTGAGATTTTGATCTATTAATTCGTACCGTGTGTAGTAGGCTATGAAGTTAATAGACTAACATCAGCCCGTTATAGCTTTACATAATGTCAACTCTCCAACTAGTTACATCTCTTTACTTAGTAATTACATTGAGATTTCGTCTATTCACCCTAGAACACCTAATACCACTACCCAACAAGGGGTTTACCTAACTAATCGAACATGTGTATTGTGTAAATGATCGACCAGGGCCCGGTTCCTAGAAAATTCTTAAAAAGTTGTGCTTCATTTTTTCTTACGTAAGAATTTTGATAAAATACCGCCTCTACAAAATTTCTAGACCGTTCTTACGTAAGTAAAGTATGAGTTTAAGCACATTGTGTCTTTTAAATTGAGACTACAATGCTCTCTAACGTCATAAAAATACAGTTTTGGTATGCAAATTACGTCATAAATTTGTCGCTGCTTCCCGGCAAATGATCGATTTGTATGCATTTGACATATCGCCTATACACATATATATTGTGGCACAAGCTAAAAAAAATACTCCCCATGCCCCCACCCCGCATGTACAACACTCTGCATAATTGTGAGAGCGCCCGATCGTCTATAGCATACTTCTCGAGGGGGTCTTCCCATATCGCCGACTCACCAGAATTTGGAAAGTCGACCGCGGTATTCTTTGAGGGGTTAAAAACGGATTAAAAGCGTTAATGAGACAGGGACCAGTCATTATTAATATAGTAAACTTAAATTTTCTTCTCGAGAATCATTCAACATATTATTTTCTAAAGGATTTTCTCTACCTTCCAATTGTCTCATAGGTATCAAAAGATGTAGGAATTGCTTTGGAATAACTACCGGTCAGCCATCTTGTTTGAAGCTACATTAAACTTAAGGTTGGTAACCAAGCCGTATACCTTGCTTGGAACTTGTGCTTAGATAAGAATAAAGTTGTGCTAAAGTTTTTTCTTGGAACACACAATAACGTGCTTGTGCTTACACTGAAGTCTACTTAAAATTTAAGCACAAGGACGTTGTTAAGAGTTTTCTGGGAAGACAAAATATGATAAGTTTCCTTCAATGCAAAGTCTACCCAAAATCTCAGCACAAGTACGTGCTAAAGAATTTTCTAAGAATCGGGCCCTGCTTTATCGGTGAGTGGATGTGGATACAGCTAATGAAAACTTCCCATACCCAGATATCGTATGTAGTTAAAATGACTTCACTCCTCAATTACTTGGGAAATACACAGACTTCTCAAATACTTTGGAAGCAGGGAGTATACATCGAGTTAAAATTTCCTTTATCCCTCAATTACATGGGAGATACAAAGACTGTTTATTTCATATCGACAAATACAGCTAATTACTTAGGAAGTGCATATTGCTAAAATTAAATTTACTTTTCAATTATTTTGGAAAATCCACAAACGTATTAGTTAACATGAGGGTGATTATATCTTGTGTAAACTATAATTACTAGATTCCCAAGGATGTGCATCTAGTTAAAATTAGCTTGATTTTTCATCTGGGATGTACACAAGTTTTTTCTTCTCAAAAGTACCAGGGAACTGCATATCGGAAAACACCTCTATCCGTGACATTTGAAATATTATTATTTCGGATAAAATGAAGGCCCTCTAATGCTTGTTTCATTATATCCATACATCCCTTTAAATCAATAGAAGTTTTATGGCAGATTGGGATAAAGAGTGAAAGAGACCAATACTCTATAAAAGCAATCAGTGGACAGCTACAGAACAAGAATAATCAGAAACTGTTTTCTTAATAACAAGGCGAATAGCAATAACCCTCTGAATAACGATTAATGGTTTGTGTGATCCTGCTTGCTATTTGACTTTTGGGAACTGGCATCACTGGTAATTAAAGAGCCAAGAGGGTGCCCGTGAAACAAATCATGTCAAATGTCGCAATGCTTTCTGATTGTATCAACCATCAAATTGATTTGGGCTGTCTTAATGTGAAGACTCATTTGACAAATAAATCAAATGCAGAGAAGATGAACATGACATTCTAGTTTCATCATCGAGAATATTTATTTAAAGCAATTTCTGGATATCTGCTACAAAACTATTTATTCGGTGCAGATGGCGACGCATAGAATATTTCATCAACTAAATTTGGGACTGAAATTTGAAACAAAATATAAAAATGCAGAGACATGTAATATGCAAATACTTTCATGATGACCCTTATCTGCTATCAATATCTCAGTAGAGAGGGGTGATTCTTAATACGCTGTGAATATTATGACGTTCTAGTTTGGACCTTTTTTTCAAACTAGAACTTTTTGTTTCTTAATGTGATATCGCGTTTGAAAATGAGTCGCTCTTGGAGTTGCGTTTCCTATATGAAATTTCCTTGACGGTGTACGCATGTCACAACATAAATTATAGAAAATGAAACGATCTGAATAAGATAACATTATTTCGAACAAATATCTTAATCTTATCTGATTATGTAATATAGTGTTGTAATAATAGCTGATTAGTGTAATAATAGTTTGTTTAGTGAAGGGAGATTAACCTAATCATGTAAGTTATAATATAACAATGATTATGTATATCATTGTATGTAGATAAAGATGAAACGTATATTATATTATATACGTGTGGTCGGGTGCTGTAGAAAGTGAATTATACTCTTCCGCGACATTCTACCACTTAGCTACAGTGAATTAAGATTATATATTGGACTAGGATTTCAGAAGCCGAGTATGCTGGTTGAGGGTTTGTAATTGTTAGAATGTTGTCTCAGTAACCTCGACAAACAACTGTTACTTCTATTTCAGATTTTGGTTCCTGTCCTATATCAGGAAATCAAATAGACAACACCAACCTTTTTTATGTTAGAAAATATATTTAAGTGCCGTACGAGCGATTTTCATTGTTGTTTGTATATTTTAGTTTTGGGTTGGTTTTCTGTAGCAGAGGGGTGAGGGGGAAGCGGCCCATGTAGTGAATTATTATATAGTTGTGTTTTACAATCACTTGATTACTATAATGTGTCATGTCCTCGGCTTTGCCCTCTGAAGGGATGTGTGTTTATGTGTATTCCAGTTCTTATACACTTACATTTTGATTGTCCCAACTTTATGTGCAAAATGGGGCTTATTTAATGTTATGCTGAATATTTAAAATAAAAACATCAACATATGTTAATTTTTAAGTAACAACATTGGATGCATTCTATCTTGATCTCTTATAAAGTATGTACGCCATACACTTTATATGCGAATAGGGACGATGTGGGACCTACCACGTGCAAACGATAACATTACAATTCTGGCGTTTATTAAACAAGCAGAACTAACCACCATAGAACACAAGTTATTGATAACATACGCCCAGCAGAATATTTATTTAATTTTTCATCCTCTCCAATTACAGAAACATGCTCTACATGACTCTATCCTGTATCATATATAATAGTTTTATCAGATTATTTCAGATAAAAACATTTACTTACAACTTCTTTAGCATGCTAGTGGAATAAGTTCGCATATCCCCGTCTTCCAAGTGACACCACAGAAGATCGATGTTTGCTTCATAAATACACAGATATAAACAGCGAAATGTGAAATGAGTTTCAAACAGGCATTATGCAAGAGCTAAATCTGCCTATTATAGGTCTTGCTTTAAGCCGTAAATATGAATTATATAATTACACATAAATTTACTTACTAAGACCATAATCAACCATCAATGCAATCGGATCCATCCGTTATGAACTACATTTTGATATATTTTGCGGTTGCTGAAATCGAGACTATCTTTATTATCATAGCAACGGTAGCAGTGACAATCGAGACAATAATGTAATTGTATCGCCGATACTTAGGCTCGGAGTGAAGTAATTTGACTGAAATATTCAACATGTTCCCTTTCATTATATACATGTATACTTTTAACTATTATAGCGGCTCTTTATTTAATCATACTTATTGACACTTTAACTTTGTGTACCCCCCCCCCACCAGACACATGCCAAATCAAATAAGTACCGCCAGTAGAATAAAATAATTATTGTCATTAAGTTATAAAACAACAACATTCTACGTTTATACACCAACAGGGCCAAAATAGGCGGACTTCCACCATGTAGCCCTACGCTTAATCAAGTTTCCATCTGCCAGAAGATCTTTAACGTGCGGAAAATAGGCATACCTATATATTATGTTTCGCCCCCTCTCCAGCGAAATACACGACACCGTGCATAACTAAACTGTGAATACAAAAAATAAAATTGTGCTCTGATGTTTCTATCCCGGCCATTCGGCACACAATAAGCTATCTACCCTGAGAATTGATTTATGCGGTTCTAATACATGTCATACACCTACACAGGCTAAATAAATATAAACATTTTTATTACATACGTAAAGGGAAAAGAAATAAAAACCTCTCAAAATTCTGGCGTATATGTAGTGTTTTCGACAAGAATGAAATATGTAGACCAACAAGCTTTATGCTAATTATAGAACGACACCGCAATTTTCGAATGCCGTCCGGGCAGAGACCAAAAAACGTAGACCAAACGTGACTCCATTCCTCTTCCGAAGTTCGCAATTGTCTGTGGGCATATGCCGACTGCACATAATTTAAGGAACGCATTGTCTGATATTTTGTTTGGTCGACGGCCCAGTTACATTGCAAGGCGGTTATCTTCTGGCATTTCAACTTGAAATGTTGGTGCACTAAAGTAGCCCATTAAGCGTCCTAACATTTCATGCTGCTGTTCGTTCATAATGACTAGCTATATACCGGGATAAAAAAAAAACCTTTAAAAGTATTTATTTATATGCTTTCAGATATAAAAAAAAGTTAATTAGCCTACGGGTGTTAAAACCAAAATGAATGTTGTGATGAAATATGTTTTGACACTTTCTTTTCTTTTAAGACAATTTTTCAACTTCAGTCTGCTTCAGTCAGTATAAGACGCCGTGTCTGCCTGCACAGAATTCGCTTGATTGCCTTGAGCTGACTGCAGTTCTGAAAACACAATTAAAAGGCAACACTTTATACATTCCGTCATAATAATTAAGCCTGCCAATTTAGGAATAAAAGTTTTTAAAACGTGGAATGTGAATGAGTACGGGCTTACCGTCGACCCGGAACCGAGCATGACTTCATTACCGGCGTAGATGATTCGCGACGTCATATCAAAAATGGAAGTCCGTCACTCGGTGCGCATTTGTACAAGGAATGAAGATGCAAAATTTGATGTCGATCATACACCAATTGACCGAACCTTCGGCTTTTTGTTCGAAGAACACTGTCCCGAAGAACTAGAAAACCAACTAGCTCAGGTTTGTAATTCTCAGTAAGTTTGTAGATGATAGTGGTTATTTTGTCGGGGTTGCTCAAACGTGTAGGGTACCAATAGGGGCCAGCCAAGGCCCTGATAAATACACGTAAAGTAGAACGCTTAATATAATTGCGGCCAGATATGTGTTACCAAACAATTTTCTGTAGAAAACGAAAGCATGTGAAAGGAGTTATAGTGACGAAAAGATATGTCTTATAAATTACTTAATTAACAAGGTTATTAAATTTAATTGGCCATGCAATACACAGATGGGCAAGATTTTGTTATTATAAAACATTTAAATCTTTCTTAATTCCTGAATTAACCTCGTTGGTGTTAGTAGCTGAAACGTACCGAATGACTGACTCCTCGTACACATGTTCGACAATAACTTTCCCCCCAACAGATGCTTGTCACAAATGTTGATAAAAAGCCTTTAATTTTCATAATAAACCTTTATGATGAAACATTACCTGTTATCAAAACATCGTATAACTGGAACCTAAGTAAATGTTTAACATATACTAATTAAAACTTAAACTCTCTGATGAACGCTGAGGAAATTTAAGACTCCTATCCCAGCTATTTCGTTCCGTTTTATTATCTCGATGAAAACACTTGATATAATTCTAATGACGTTCTAAATTGTAAAATAAACTAGCTAAAATCGTATTAAAAAGGTCGTAAATTAATAATGAAAGTAAAGACCCTTCCCTTTGAATTAAAATCCAGTTAATTGGCGCTTGATTTACTCATTCCAAACCATGGCCGACACCATTAGTAAAAGGAGAAGATAACTCTCACTAGTCTCCTGACCTAGAGGTCACGTTGGACTGATATGTCCTGAGGGTACGCCTACTCTAGTACACTACACAGCTGTTTAAGAACAACAATTTTAGTAACTATAAAAGCTGGAAGTGTAAGAGGAAAAAATTTATGTTCTACTTAAAGACAAAAAACTGAGTTTTATGGACCACCATCTTTCAGCTTACGTGCTGAAGTGCCGAAATCTTCTCTTTAGTTCTCTTTTTGCACTTCGTTTAATTTAGAAAATAATGATAGCCAGTGATGCCCTGCTAGACGATTTATGAAAAGTTAATATCAAGCAGATAATCCCAAGTTAATGTTTTAATGATTTGGAAAGCAGGTGTCTTATTTAAGTGATGGATTACTGTAAAGTTTTCAAGCTTGGCTTCCCAATAGATAAATACTTTATAAAACGTTGGTAATTTATATCTTTTTAACTGTGTAATTTCTAGCTGAGAATTTGAAGTAGGGGCGTTCATTTAGAAACAAGAGTCCCAGTGGCCCATTCAGTAACTACTCAAAGCATATCCAATGAAGATTATAGAACCAAACTTGCTATCACAAGTTTAAATTTAAATCAAAACATAAACCTTTATGTATCAAAGTCTCGGATAGCAAGGACGCCCCCCCCCCACACACACACCATCAATGACTGCTTACATTTTGCGTCAATGTCTTAATAATACTCAAAAGTTTTATAAATCTTTAAATTTACCTACCTACCATAACAATGCTTAACTTAACGTTATAAATGATACTTGATATACAAACTTGAAATTTAATTACATATTTTAATATTCTTCTGCACCTAACCTGAGCTAATGGAAGACGGGCATACGCCATACAGTGTGCTATGAGGAAAATTTTGCCCGGGCAGCGGCGCTACGGCCTACTCCTATAACGGATTCCAATTGCTAAGGGATTTTTTACGTGCAGGTCAATGTGTACGCGGGATCTCGGGGTTTTTTTTGTCTCATCCGTTCTGCGTCACTGAAAAGGGGAAACCACGCCGGAAAATCGAGACGAACTTTCTCGGCCAATGCAGCGATCGAACACCCACCACCAGGATAATGAGCCAGCGCCTTACATATTTAAATAAGGTAAATATCTAAAACCCTATATTATCTAATAACCATTTGCATAATACGCAGCATGAGTTTTTATTACATTCTTAAACAATTTTCCGACATATATTTTTATATATGTATATTCGATTTTTTAAAAAAAAAATCTTCCAAGATAAGCTTCACTCTCAAATAAATTGATAAGATAACATGATAGTAAGAATAGCATTTCACTATTGGTAATCTATCTATGGGGATTTAAGCTGTCATGAATATAGTTAGTCTTTAGTTTACACATAATACTCGAGCTAAAAATGTAGAGATCTCACGATTACAGTTATTTCCCATTCTACACATACGATAAATAAGCTACTTGAGCTCAACAGTGGTGTCTTACGATAACACGAATGTTGTACTTCGTAAAGCTCTTAATAAAGAAATAATTGCTTTGTCTTTGCACCAAAAACACCCATGTGGAATGAACGCGAATATGTAGTGAAGGGGCGGGGTGACACGTATCGACAGTTGTAGTTTAAACCATCCCCCCTTTCCGGTGCCAGTAGCAGAAATGGTTTAATTTACGACGGGCTGTCGAAGCTAATGAGAAAATATGATGGTATGTCAACATCGCATGGCAATCTAGCCAACACTATAATGGCTATTATTTTAATGTCTAGCTCATTAATTCCCATTTATACAAATTAAAACAGTCGTAATTGGCTGCCCCTGGGACAAGGCATCAGACCAAATGAGAACCACTTTTATTTTGTCGAATTAACTGTCCACTCGGGTTCTATATATTTGGAATCTGGAATCTTGATAAGAATTGATTAACAAATATTTATTGGTTTTTACTTTCCTTGATTGGCCGGCTAATGAAATAGTAAAAGTGTCAGAAACGATTATGGTTGTCTTGAAGAGATTCCAACAAGTTAAGACCTTTTAGGACAGACTTGGTACTTTTCTTCAAGTATTTTCTGGTAATTGGTCTGTGGCTGGCAACCTCATTGATCTAATTGATGTTCCACCAAAGACAATAGAGAATTATTAAGACATTCCTGGATTTCCATAAAAGATATGACGTAATCATCGCCATAATTTTGAAGACGTGTGGTTATAATTGGAATAATTTTGATCAAAAATTAATAACATCCTGATATTAAGGAAACCATCACGGTATAAAAAATAAAGATACAAAATATTAGACAGGAGCAAATTATCTTAATGATTTATTGGTATTAGATATGTTGACTTTTATCGGGAGTTGGGAGTTTTGAATGAATACAGGGCAAATTAATGAAGCATTACCGTATTATTAATGTTGATTCCATTAGACTGGGGTTGTTGTTGAAGACTTATTCTTCAGTCTTGAGCTTTTCTGTCACAACATTTAAGGATTAACCTCCAATCATTAACCTCCAAAAAAATGAAAACTGGGATTATTGTTAACGATTTATTCTTTGGTTGTTTTATTTTTCAAAATAAAGATTATCAGAATATTTAATTACTGTAGAACAACGTATTATTATTTTCTATAAATTTCGCAAAGTCAAAATAGTATTACGGGGGGGGGGGGGTGTCAGGTATGAAGTGACGTTATAGGGATATACAAGGATATATATTCAATGATAAAGATTATATATATTCAATATTAAAGATTATATATATATATATATATATATATATATATATATATCTGATCGTATTTTTAGTTGAAGTGTCTGTATCTCAATGGTATGACACTCATCAAACCATAACATCGCGTGTATTAAAGATGGCTGCCCTTTCCTTAATTACTCAACGGAATCTAAATATTACAGGTCAGTCGTATTGTGATGTCCATCTAATTGCTATGGCTATTAAAATATCCCATAAAACTGATTTAAGTGAAAGCATAGTCCCAGAGCTTCCCCGTTGTTCGTGCCAGTTTAGTCCTAATTAGATGACAGTGGAAACAATTCGTTATCATGCCACCTGCATCCTGACATTGTGAGGCAAGAAGATCGTTGCGCATGCCATGCCTTTTTTTTTACCAATGATAGCTTGCGTACTCTGTTATTATATACGGACTACCAATGTTTAACACTGTACAGTCAAATAAATTTTAATAAAATCGTTGATGTGGGTCCCGTCTATGTTTTTATTTCGAATCCAAAATAATCATCGTATCACCGTTACGATAAGAATGAGTTTATATCAGAACAGATGCAGCATAGATCAGTATGTACAGATAACTCTGAACTGCGGTAGATTGCAGGAGGTGAGGATTAAAAATAAATAAAAATTAAATCATGAGAGGTTTCGTACTTAAATGATTTGGGGGTTTTATTGGCTTCTACATGTTCTATTTCTGAAATAAACACTTAAAGGGTAAAATCCCTGATATAGGCCTACTTTAGTGAATAAGTCTGGTTGATTTGGATTAAAAGACTAAAAGACTTGCAAACATTTATCTTTTGCAACTGGCTGAAATACAACCTTTCAGTTTCCATATTAAATAATCATAAGTACCCACATTCCACTTCAAGTTGCTGGATAATCATGTCCACGAACCCGATGGTTGCATTTGATCAGTTGACTTACGTTTTGAATGAATTCCTGGAATAAGTAGGGGTGAACGATTTTGAAAAGCCAAAGAGAGAGGTCAAAAAGCATACGTTATAAAGTAGTTAATGTGCTAGTGTCATCTACGAATTTTAGCGAGTATTATCACTTTCTTTACGAACGAGGATTCGTGGGGAAATTCGCAGCTGTACTTTCGCTTTTGATCAGACACAGGTCTAAAGTATCCAACATGGCTTAGTGCAAGGCGTAGGAAACAATGTGTATCATGTTATAATTTTACCACCTAACCGTTTACGGAGAAGATCAACTTGTCACAAAAGTATAAAATTCTCAATTATGTACTATGTAGTTGCTAGAAATCAACCTCGTCCCTAAATGGGATAATTCAACATTGACACGCTATAATTAGGGTTTCACACTGCGAAGCTTGTGTGAAACACTATTGTTTTTGTTAAAATTATTAGGCTTTCAGACTTTCGTCTGAAAGCCTATTGTGATTACTAAAATTATTATTTATTAGGCTTTCAGACTTTCGTCTGAAAGCCTATTGTGATTACTAAAATTATTATTTATTATTATTATTTTTTTTTTCGCCGGAGCCTATTTCTCAGTGCCTGTAACAGATACCGATCTGGGACCTAATTCTCTATCGGGAAACCATGTGTTGGCTACTTGATAAACTATATTTGAAACTTCTGCGCAGACCGGAAGTGGTCGAATTTCGTGCGGTGTCAAAAAATCAAAAAACGGCCGTAGATTCGTCAATTCTGTACCTATTTTCATACAAATGACATTTTCGGAAACCCTGAGTCTTTTCTCGGAAGATAGCAGTTGAAAATTTCGATATTTCGAAACTTCATCGCTGACTTCTTGCGATCGAAAAATGAAAAATGTTGTTTGAGAGACAATTTTTGTTATTTTTCAAAATTTTGAAATTTGACCTACATTTTTGGATACCTGAAGTCCATCCGATTCCAGTAATATAAGTTTCATTCAGAGTTATCGCCCTTTATTTTTCGATTTTTTTCGAATTTTCTACCCATTTTGCGAGCTCGGGTTTCGTTTTATGGCCGAATTGAAGTTTCTGAAATTTCTGAGGCATGAAGCCAAATGACCATTGCAAGGAATAAAGCAATTTCAACAATAATCTGTACACCGGAAGTGGTCGAAATAATGTCCGATATTTTGAAAAAAATGCAAAAAATGGGTATTTTGGGGAAAAACGCGACTTCTCCGTCCGATATCAACGGATTAAACAAATTAGGGTACCATTGGACTGCACTAGTATTGTGCTATCGTATGATACCCAATTTGTACGGAAACGACGAGTAGGAAGCAAAATATGGCACGCTGAAAATCAAGTATTTTCTGATTTGGAGCGTTTTTGGACGCCTGTATCTCGAAAACTTAACCGCAACTTTTTTTTTAACTTTCTCTATCGAGAGTCCATTCGATAGTCTTGTGAATTATGCCATCCAATAAGACTTTGAAATGTCTGGAATATGATAAAAAAGGGACTGAAAATCAAAAAAAGTCGAAAAATCGTGAAATTTTGGAAAATGCTCTACTATTTTTTTATTTTAAGAGATTTTCAAAAAAAGGTTGTATATTCAGATAGCTGACCTAATTACGATTCTAATGATGTATAATATGTATGTAGTTATTGAAATTTAATTTTCGATATTTTAATTTTTTTGCATTTTTGGCACTTTTGAACATAGGATTTCTCAGAGGCATTTTATCTGATCAGATAATGTAATATATCATTACAGAGCCCCGTGGCTATTTTAGTGCCCAAACCGGCTATTAAAACTATTCCGACAATAATAACCATACCGGAAGTATTCAAAAAATGAAAAAAAAAGGTTAAAACCATTGTCGCAGTTACGAGAAACTTGATTTCTCCCTTAGGTAATAGCGGACCAAAAGAACTAAAGTGTCGCTGGATAGCCCTATTAATGGACCATCATATGGTATCTAAATAATACGATTTCGATGGTAAGGAAATAAATTATTGTATGCCAAAAATATATTATTTTCCGATTTTTTAACATTCTGGGACGCCCTTTTCTCGAAAACGACGCCGCAGATTTTTCTCAAACTTTTCTTACTCAAAGTCCTATCGGTTGTCTATATAGTGAATCCAAAATGAAATGCATTGAAATAATATAAATGGTCCAAAAATGGCCTCAAACTTTGAAAAAAATTGAAAAATCGTTAAATTTTTGGAAAGGCTCTTTAATTTATCTTTTTTTCCAAAACTACTCAATGGATGTTTCTGACACTTCTGGTACAGAAAGTTAATTATCCAAAGAACTTCGTAAAGCTATCACTACAACGATCGTAAAACCGGAAGTAGTCGAAAAAATGTCCGATATTTTGAAAAAAATTAATTTTTTTACGAAAACCTTTTTTATTTATGAATATGTTTTGATGATATTTTACACAGGGTTAAAAATATCATCCTACTTGAGCAGAAATGAGAAAAAAAATTGTCTCGGTAATTTGCGTTAGCCGTCATCGGCTAATTTAGTTTTTCGTACCCAGAAAAATTATTTATTATTCGATTTGTATAAAACAAAGTTCATACGCTCCGTGGTCCCAATTGTAATTTTTTTTGTTACGGTGAAATTTTTCTGTCGGCAACGGAAGTGACGTAATATTAACAAAAACTACAATTTTGATCGTTCAGTACCACTTTTTAAAAGCAAATATTATTTTTTTTCAAAACTGATATAACTAAAAGGATGCACCCTGCAAAGGTGCACAAAATCCTTAGCTCAGATTTTTTAAATTCAATTTCATTTTCGGGCAATTTCGAATAAAATGTAAAACTAGACCTGCATGCAGGAATGACGGGTTTCACTGGTGCCACGTCACTTTCGGTGCCACGTTACCCTTGAACATATGTCACTTCCGATACCAATGAAACCATCGAACAGGTTTCCACATAAGCAATGTAAACATCAAATAAAATTGACGAAGAATCAACCAAATCCAGCAATATCAATTCATATATGTTATTTGTAAGTGATCCTGGAAAAATTTCATTACTTCCGGTGATAATGAAAATGTTCAATTAGTTTTACGAAATCAGAAATGGCATAAGGCATCGTATGGCGAAAATAGTATGTAGATCGAATAAGAATTGCCACTTTTATAGACCAAAAACCTTGAAAAGTGACTTGTAGAAAATCGTCTATTTCTCGGCAACCGTACATGATAAAAACTATTTTTTGGTATCTATATGATCGTATGGGTTCAATCGATTTGTTGATTGGGATCAAATATCATAATTTGAAATATATTACAAATCAGACTCATTTGAAAAAAATATCTGTTTTGAAGGCTAAAAATACAGTTTTTGCCAAAATGACATTACTTCCGGTGATACTGAAAATGTTAAATTAGTTCTATGAAATCATCAATGACATAAGATATCAAATAGTGAAAATTTTATGAAAATCGAATAATAACTGACACTTTTATAGACCAAAAACCTTGAAAAGTGACTTAAGGAAAATTGTCCATTTCTCTGCAACCGTACAAGTTAGAAACCATTTTGTGGTATCTGTATGATCGTATGGGTTCAATCTATTTGATCAATAGAATCAAATATCATAATTTGAAAAAAATAACAAGTACGACTCATTTGAATAAAATATTGTTTTTAAAGGCTAAAATTTAAGTTTTGAGCAAATGACGTCATTTCCGGTGGCGGCGTAAGAGGTAAAATGGTTTGAAATAGTCCACTATGGCATTAGGCATCCAATGGCGAAAGAAAATTGAAAATCGAATAATAATTGATTCTTTTACAGCCAAAATTACGTGAAAAGTGACTCATGCAAAATTGCCTATTTCTCGGCAACTGCTTATATTACAAACTAATTTTCACACATATTCTCTTCGTATGGATGATAGCTACAAGTTTATAAAAGTTACAAAGAAATATTTTAAAATTTGAAAAGCCTGAATACGTTGTAAATAGGTCAATTTTACACCATTTTAGCCTCTTAATCGAATTTGCTCGAAAATGAAATCGAAATTAAAAAAACTGCTTCCTACATTTTTTGCGCCTTGAAAGGGCACACTCTTTGAGTCAAATAATTTTTCCAAAAAATAATATTTGTTTTCGATATAAGAAAATAACTGTCAAAATTGTAGTTTTTGGTAAAATTATGCCACTTCCGGTGCCGACAGATAACACTTTTGGTAATAAAAAAAATGACAATTGAGACAACGAAGCATATGAACTTTGTTTTATACAAATCGAACAATAAAAAATTAATCTGGGACTGAAAAACTGAATTAGCCAATGGCGGCCAAGGAAAATTACTGAGACAATTTTTTTTACTATTTTTGCGCTAGTCAGATGACTCTTTAATTCTGTGCACAAAACGACTAAAAAATATTCATAAATAAAAAAGTTTTTTGTAAAATTTTAAATTTTCGAAATTTGGCGCCTAATATCTTCGAAGATATGCCGAAAATCAAAAATAGAAAGTAGCGTAGCTATGTGCCCTGTCTCCGACTATGCCAAAATGTATCGAAAGTTAAAATCCAATGATTATTGTTTAAATTACTGCAATATTTTCAAAAACGATAACTTCGGTGATTTCGGACATTTCGCATTGTCGCAGAACGTTCAAAATAGCTTTATCCTCTAAGTCACACCCACTTTTCCAGTAAAACCGAAGAAATTGTAACGATGCGACAAGTAGTTGCTGAGATATAGTCAAAGTGGAATTGGAATAATAATAAGAATAATAATAAGAATAATAATTTTAACAAAAACAATAGTGTTTCACACAAGCTACGCAGTGTGAAACCCTAATAAAGTGTAAAATTCAGTTATTTACAATTCATTCAGCGTCTTCATATTTTGAAATATTTATTTGTAATTTTCATAAACTCGTAGCAATAATCCAGACGAAGAGAATGTATGCGCAAATTAGTTTGTAATATGAGCAATTGCCGAGAAATATGCAATTTTGCATGCATCACTTTTCACGTTATTTTGCCTATAAAAGAGTGAATTATTATTCGATTTGCAATATTTTTTTTCCATTTGATGCTTAATGCCAATTTGGACTAGGTCAAGCCAATTTTACATTTACACTGTGACCGGAAATGACGTCATTTGGGCAAAAACTGTATTTTTAACTTAAAGAAAAATATTTTATTCAAATGAGTCTGCCTTATAATATTTTTAAAATTATGATATTTGATTCCCATCAACGAATAGAATTAAGCCATACGACCATACGGATACCACAAAATGGTTTCTAACTTGTACGGTTACAGAGAAATAGGCGATCTTTTATAAGTCAATTTTCAAGGTTTTTGGTCTATAAAAGTGTCAATTATTATTCGATTTTTATCATTTTTTTTACCATTTGATGCCTTATGCCATTTATGACTTCTATGAACTAAATTAACATTTTCAATATCTCCGAAAGTAATGTAATTTTTGCAAAAAATGTATTTTTAGCCTTCAAAACAAACATTTTTTTGAAGGGATTTATATTTATTATTCGTTTAACTTTATAACGTCTGACTCTAATGGGCAGTAAGATTGAATCAATACCATCATATTGATATCAAGAAAAGGCTTCTAGCATGTTTCCTTGTCGAATAATAGCCAATTTTCCCAGGGTCACTTTTAAGTTTTATACCTTCTTAATTTCAGTTTATGGGTTATAGGTTGATTATTTATTGCCCGATATGTATAAAACAAAGTTTGTATTTTGTATGTTGCGAATTTTCGACTTATTTTTCACCTATAAAAATTTCTTTCGGAACCGGAAGTGACGTAATTTTGCCATAATTTACAATTTTGACCGGTCTTTTCGCCAGCAAATATTACTTTTACATATGATAGAAGGTGTCACTGAAGCAAAACAATTAAAGTATAGTTTGGTAGCTCAATGGATCGGCTATGGTATAATGAACTTCCTGTATGATTCCTGAAAGCCGGTTCAGTGCTGCTTGCAGGTCTAGTTATTATTATTTTTTTTTTCGCCGGAGCCTATTTCTCAGTGCCTGTAACAGATACCGATCTGGGACCTAATTCTCTATCGGGAAACCATGTGTTGGCTACTTGATAAACTATATTTGAAACTTCTGCGCAGACCGGAAGTGGTCGAATTTCGTGCGGTGTCAAAAAATCAAAAAACGGCCGTAGATTCGTCAATTCTGTACCTATTTTCATACAAATGACATTTTCGGAAACCCTGAGTCTTTTCTCGGACGATAGCAGTTGAAAATTTCGATATTTCGAAACTTCATCGCTGACTTCTTGCGATCGAAAAATGAAAAATGTTGTTTGAGAGACAATTTTTGTTATTTTTCAAAATTTTGAAATTTGACCTACATTTTTGGATACCTGAAGTCCATCCGATTCCAGTAATATAAGTTTCATTCAGAGTTATCGCCCTTTATTTTTCGATTTTTTTCGAATTTTCTACCCATTTTGCGAGCTCGGGTTTCGTTTTATGGCCGAATTGACGTTTCTGAAATTTCTGAGGCATGAAGCCAAATGACCATTGCAAGGAATAAAGCAATTTCAACAATAATCTGTACACCGGAAGTGGTCGAAATAATGTCCGATATTTTGAAAAAAATGCAAAAAATGGGTATTTTGGGGAAAAACGCGACTTCTCCGTCCGATATCAATGGATTAAACAAATTAGGGTACCATTGGACTGCACTAGTATTGTGCTATCGTATGATACCCAATTTGTACGGATACGACGAGCAGGAAGCAAAATATGGCACGCTGAAAATCAAGTATTTTCTGATTTGGAGCGTTTTTGGACGCCTGTATCTCGAAAACTTAACCGCAACTTTTTTTTTAACTTTCTCTATCGAGAGTCCATTCGATAGTCTTGTGAATTATGCCAACCAATAAGACTTTGAAATGTCTGGAATATGATAAAAAAGGGACTGAAAATCAAAAAAAGTCGAAAAATCGTGAAATTTTGGAAAATGCTTTACTATTTTTTTATTTTAAGAGATTTTCAAAAAAAGGTTGTATATTCAGATAGCTGACCTAATTACGATTCTAATGATGTATAATATGTATGTAGTTATTGAAATTTAATTTTCGATATTTTAATTTTTTTGCATTTTTGGCACTTTTGAACATAGGATTTCTCAGAGGCATTTTATCTGATCAGATAATGTAATATATCATTACAGAGCCCCGTGGCTATTTTAGTGCCCAAACCGGCTATTAAAACTATTCCGACAATAATAACCATACCAGAAGTATTCAAAAAATGAAAAAAAAAGGTTAAAACCATTGTCGCAGTTGCGAGAAACTTGATTTCTCCCTTAGGTAATAGCGGACCAAAAGAACTAAAGTGTCGCTGGATAGCCCTATTAATGGACCATCATATGGTATCTAAATAATACGATTTCGATGGTAAGGAAATAAATTATTGTATGCCAAAAATATATCATTTTCCGATTTTTTAACATTCTGGGACGCCCTTTTCTCGAAAACGACGCCGCAGATTTTTCTCAAACTTTTCTTACTCAAAGTCCTATCGGTTGTCTATATAGTGAATCCAAAATGAAATGCATTGAAATAATATAAATGGTCCAAAAATGGCCTCAAACTTTGAAAAAAATTGAAAAATCGTTAAATTTTTGGAAACACTATTTAATTTATCTTTTTTTCCAAAACTACTCAATGGATGTTTCTGACATTTCTGGTACAGAAAGTTAAGTATCCAAAGAACTTCGTAAAGCTATCACAGCAACGATCGTAAAACCGGAAGTAGTCGAAAAAATGTCCGATATTTTGAAAAAAATTATTTTTTTTACGAAAATCTTTTTTATTTATGAATATTTTTTGATGATATTTTACACGGGGTTAAACTATCATCCTACTTGAGCAGAAATGAGAAAAAAAAATTGTCTCGGTAATTTGTGTTAGCCGCCATCGGCTAATTTAGTTTTTCGTACCCAGAAAAATTATTTATTGTTCGATTTGTATAAAACAAAGTTCATATGCTCCGTGGTCCCAATTGTAATTTTTTTTGTTACGGTGAAATTTTTCTGTCGGCAACGGAAGTGACGTAATATTAACAAAAACTACAATTTTGACAGTTCGGTACCACTTTTTGAAAGCAAATATTATTTTTTTTCAAAACTGATATAACTAAATGGATGCACCCTGCAAAGGTGCACAAAATCCTTAGCTCATATTTTTAAATTTCAATTCCATTTTCGGGCAATTTCGAATAAAATGTAAAATAAAGTGTAAAATTCAGTTATTTACAATTCATTCAGCGTCTTCATATTTTGAAATATTTATTTGTAATTTCCATAAACTCGTAGCACTAATCCAGACGAAGAGAATGTATGCGAAAATTAGTTTGTAATATGAGCAGTTGCCGAGAAATATGCAATTTTGCATGCATCACTTTTCACGTTATTTTGCCTATGCAAGAGTGAATTATTATTCGATTTGCAATATTTTTTTCCCATTTGATGCCTAATGCCAATTTGGACTAGGTAAAGCCAATTTTACATTTTCACTGTGACCGGAAATGACGTCATTTGGGCAAAAACTGTATTTTTAACCTAAAAAACTAAAATTTTATTCAAATCAGTCTCCCTTATAATATTTTTAAAATTATGATATTTGATTCTCATCAACGAATAGAATGAAGCCATAAGACCATACAGATACCACAAAATGGTTTCTAACTTGTACGTTTACAGAGAAATAGGCGATCTTCTATAAGTCACTTTTCAAGGTTTTTGGTATATAAAAGTGTCAATTATTATTCGATTTTTATAATTTTTTTTACCATTTGATACCTTATGCAATTTATGACTTCTATGAACCAAGTTAACATTTTCAATATCACCGGAAGTAATGTAATTTTTGCAAAAAAACGTATTTTTAGCCTTCAAAACAAACATTTTTTAGAAGTGATTTATATTCATTATTCGTTTAACTTTATAACGCCTGACTCTAATGGACAGTAAGAGTGAATCAATACCATCATATTGATATCAAGAAAAGGCTTCTAGCATGTTCCCTTGTCGAATAATAACCAATTTTCCCAGGGTCACTTTTAAGTTTTTTACCTTCTTAATTTCAGTTTATGGGTTATAGGTTAATTATTTATTGCCCGAAATGTATAAAACAACGTTTGGATTTTGTATGTTGCGAATTTTCGACTTATTTTTCACCTATAAAAATTTCTTTCGGCACCGGAAGTGACTTAATTTTGCCATAATTTACAATTTTGACTGGTCTTTTCGCCAGCAAATATTACTTTTACATATGATAGAGGGTGTCACTAAAGCAAAACAACCTAAAGTATAGTTTGGTAGCTCAATGGATCGGCTATGGTATAATAAACTTCCTGTATGATTCCTGAAAGCCGGTTCAGTGCTGCTTGCAGGTCTAGTTATTCTTATTATTATTATTATTCTTCTTTTGTTTTGAGTAGATCTCAGCAACTGCTTGTCGCATCGTTACGATTTCTTCGGTTTTACTGGGAAAGTGGGTGTGACTTAGAGGATAAAGCTATTTTGAACCTTCTGCGACAATGCGAAATGTCCGAAATCACCGAAGTTATCGTTTTTGAAAATATTGCAGTAATTTTAACAATAATCATTGGATTTTAATTTTCGATACATTTTGGCATAGCCTGAGACAGGGCACATAGCTACGTTACTTTCGATTTTTGATTTTCGGCAAATCTTCGAAGATATTAGGCGCCAAATTTCGAAAATTTAAAATTTTACAAAAAACTTTTTTATTTATGAATATTTTTTAGTCGTATTGTGCACAGAATTAAAGAGTCATCTGCCTAGTGCAAAAATGTTAAAAAATTTTGTCTCAGTAATTTTCCTTGGCCGCTATTGGCTAATTCAGTTTTTCAGTCCTAGATTAATTTTTTATTGTTCGATTTGTATAAAACAAAGTTCATATGCTTCGTTGTCTCAATTGTCATTTTTTTTATTACCGGAAGTGTTATCTGTCGGCACCGAAAGTGGCATAATTTTACCAAAAACTACAATTTTGACAGTTAGGTACCATTTTTCGAAAACAAATATTATTTTTTTGAAAAATTATTTGACTCAAAGAGTGCGCCCTTTCAAGGCGCAAAAAATGGCGGAAGCAGTTTTTTTAATTTCGATTTCATTTTCGAGCAAATTCGATTAAATGGCTAAAAATGGTGTAAAATTGACCCATTTACAACCTATTCAGGCTTTTCAGATTTTAAAATATTTCTTCGTAACTTTTATAAACTTGTAGCTATAATCCATACGAAGAAAATGTATGTTAAAATAGTTTGTAATATAAGCAGTTACCAAGAAATGGACAGTTCTGTACAAGTCACTGTTTTCGTTATTTTGCCTGTAAAATAGTCAATTATGATTGGATTTTTATAAAAGTGACATCATTTGATTCAAAAAGCATGTAGCGTCATATCAAGTTGATTACAATTTAAAATTGACACCGGAAGTGACGTCATTTTGTCAAAAACTGCATTTTAAACTTTTTAAATCAATGTTTTATTCAACCAAGAATTACTTAATATGTATTAATAATTTTAACTTTTGGTTTAAATTCACATATAAACACAACTCATATGGTCATATACATATCATAAAATTGTTTCTAACTTGTTCGGTTGCCGAGAAATAGACGGTTTTCTACAGGCCACTTTTGAAGGTTTTTGGGCCATAAAAGTGTCAATTATTATTCGATTTTCATAAACGTTACACCATGTTATACCTAATGCCATTTAGGATTTCATACAAGTAATTTAAGATTTTCATTATCACCGGAAGTAACATCATTTTGGCAAAAACTGTATTTTTAGCCTTCAAAACAGATATTTTATTCAAATGAGTCTGTTTTGAAATGTTTTTCAAATTATGGTATTTGATGCCAATCAACAAATAAAATGAACCCATACGATCATACAGATACCACAAAATGGTTTCTAACTTGTACGGTTGCAGAGAAATAGTCGATTTTCTACAAGTCACTTTTCAAGTTTTTTGGTCTTTAAAAGTGGCAATTATTATTCGATTTACATAAAATTTTCACTATATGATATCGTATGCCATTTCTGATTTCATAAAACTAATTGAACATTTTAATAACACCGGAAGAAATGTAATTTTGTCAAGATCATTTACAAGTAACACATGTATAAAATGAATTGATATTGCTGGATTTGGTTGATTCTACATCCATTTTATTTGTGTGCAATGTTAATTTGGAAACCTGTTTAATGGTTTCGTTGGTACCGGAAGTGACATATGTTCAAGGGTAACTTGGCACCGGAAGTGACATGTGTAAGGGTAACGTGGCACCAGTGAAACCCGTCATTCCTGCATGCAGGTCTAGTATCACTTTTTCTTCTTTGCATTGTTCAGTGCGATATCAACCTAAATAAGATGCTATAGTCTTTTGACGAAACAGTACCAATAGCGCATGATTTTCACTTGACAACATAGTCGGTTCGTTCCACAATGCTTCTTTTTCTTATAAAGCAGTTGGGCATAGATTGTATTTTGCAGCACTTCAACAGCGTGACATGCTAAAAACTTGGGTATTATAGTGTTTGCTTCTGAAAAAATCACATGCTATATACATTATGTCTTGACAGTGCCATCCTCACAGTTTCTGCCTTCAAACCATTTCTTACAAGTTAAACTTCTATTAACTTCTGGTATTTCATGTACAACGAATCGTTAAATTGATTTGTGCCTTCAGTTCTCGAGTATCGCCAATCGTTTACATTACAAAAGAAAAACAATGCAAATTAACTGCTTACAATTGAAACAGAACATCGCCGTTGACGTCTTTAAACATCATCTATCAAAATCCGTCAATCGGCTTGCACATTTATTGGAAATCAAAACGTCATACATTTATTTAACCCTTTTCGCCTTTTTCTTATTTCATCGATATTGACTTTGTGTTCACAATCACGAAAGAACAATTGTGAACTATTCTCTAAAGCGGAACTTTACAAACACGTTAAATGCATTAAGAAGTTGTCCGGCCGAGAACATCTTGTGAATCTCCAGTGTAATAACAGGTAATGTTGAAGACGAGTAAAATAGTTATCTCTCTGATTCCCTCGATGAACGTCGAGACTATCTAGTGCATTAAACTTGTTCAACTCCAGAATTGGCATAATTGATAAGCGTGTGCCGAACAAGTTGCGAGGTTAATCGTTAATTATAAAGTGCTCTCCACGGACCAACATAGGCAAATAGCTGGCTTTTCTTAAACACACATAGTCTGGTAGGCTTGTGTCGATAGTAATTCAGTTAAACCCTGTCAATTTATGAATTAATTGCAACAATTGAGTTGATGTTCTTGGTAATATTGCTGTTGAAGGGGACGTGCTTGTCGATATATGCGGCCCATATTGTGCGAATATATGGTCATTAATCGTTTCTTTGTCGATATAAGCGGCCCATATTGTGAGAACATATGATCATGAATCGTTTGCTTTTGTTGCAGGGGGGGGGGGGCTAGAGAATCTGCAGAAGACCCACCATATTAAGCACGTGGCTATAAACCATAAGAGATAGTACGTCGTAGTGCCACTGTCCAGGCAAACTTTTCCTCATAGCACACTGCATGGCGCATGCACGTCTTCATTAGCCCAGTTCGGAGCAGAATAGTAGGACGCTAAACCCTATTTCATTTAAACAACTTTTACTGACAGCCATTCGAGTTCACCCCATTATTGCAGGGCAGCGAAACAGTTACTGATCTAGATCTGTTACCAATTGTTTCAACACCTCTCTAAGTGCCTATCGAATACAGTCTATCTAGCTGGGTAGAACAGTACCGAATAATTTAAATTTAGCATGAAAGGGAGATAAGAACATCATTCTTTCGCTGAAGGGGGTTAACATCCGCTTCCATCAACCTGTTTCAGAAACCTACCGTGTTTGAGAGGCACGGCCGGTGTGGGTTGGAATGGGGAAATACAAAAAATAAACGAAATTCACAACAGCCCCGAACCCCGTGGTTAGTACACGGTTGTGTCATTCGAGATAGAGTGTCTAATTGAGCCTGGAAATACCAGACCTCCAGACTTTTCAATTACATTACTTTTGTATGGTTTAACCAAATCATGGAGGCCCTTGTCCCGATGGTTCTCATCCTTCAAGATATACACCCTTGAATCATTTAAAAACGAATAACAATATTTGATTATTCAAATCGTGCTATTTGACTGTTAAACATTTCAAGTACGCGAAGACATCTTTAATGACAAATATTTGCCTGATTGTCAATAGACAGTGATAGGTGTAGTATAATTAGATGCACATAATCCATTTTATTTTTGGGAAATTCAATTAAATGTTTAGTAGGAATTCATATGCCACTGTACACAGTGAAATGACCAGAATCCAAGTTCGTCCTTGAGCGTTCACCCAATCATTGTCAATAATATTTAGATTCAAGGTAGACAACTCCAATAAATGATGTTTCGTGTGTTAACTTAAAAGAAGAAGAGGAAATGATGGGGTTGCGCTAGCGAATAGGGGTTGTAAATAAAATGAAATGAAATGGGCTTTAACGTCCTTCTCTTCTGCATCTAACCTGGGCTAATGCAAGACGGGCATACGCCATACAGTGTGCTATGGTGGAAATTTGGCCCGGGCAGCGGCACTACGGCCTACTCTGTTACCGAATTCCAACTTCTAAGGGATCTTTTACGTGCACGCCAATGTGTACACAGGACCTCGGTTATTCCACATCCGAACGAGTAGACATCTGTCCTTGCAATTCCATCCGTTCTACATCACTGACAAGAGGAAACCACGCCGGAAAATCTAGATAAACTTTCTCGGCCAATGCAGGGATCGAACACCCAACCTCCAGGCTAGCAAGCCAGCGCCTTACCCACTTAGCCATGTGATTCCCAGACTAGGGGTATTTAGCAGTGGGAAGAAACTGGAGGACCCGGTGGAATCGAACAAGGTGGGGCAGGCGACTCTCTACTCTTAGTCAATTTTTCGTTGCCATTCCCTCCGCCTGACAATTGGAAAGCAGGTTAAAGAATCCAGACGAACTTTCTCGGTCAGCACCACAAGCGAACCCCATTATCATTGAACAAGAGCCATTGGCTGCACCACACAAGCCCGTTGCTCAAACAAAAAAAACCTACAAACTAATTAACAAATGAACAACAAGTTACAAATCAAATGAACTGATCATGAACCACCCGAAAGCGTCCACTGCGCTGTACAGTCCCAAGCCTGTAGTAATAAAGGCTTTACTCGAAATGAACACAAACTCACAGTACACTTTCAAGGGAAGCTAAAATGAAAACAAAAAGCATTTACATCCCATTTCTACGGCAACGTTTGACAAAACTGTTCCGTTTATTTCCAATACAAGTAAAAAAATATCCATGTATCAGAACTTTCCAGAAAGAGTGCTGTTATACTTTTATACAAGCATTGAAAATAAGCAGGATGAAAACAAACGCCCAGAAAGTCATACATTTTATTCCAAATAAATTACAACGGACAAATCATCCGCCGATGCACACTTCACCAGGATTGACCCACGTTTAATATAATCGTAATCGCGTTTTATTTTTCATATGAAAGGGAGACAACCTTGTTATAATTTGTTGGATGCAGACCAACTTTTAATTAAACCATATTTTGATGTGTCATGTTTGAAAATATTTAAATATATCTGCAGAACTCAAGGTTTGTCAATATTACGACACAGTCTTAAATCCATTGTAAAATTAATATCCTGGATTTCACTAAAACATGGTGCATGTCACGTGATGAAATAAACGAACGTAAGGTTTGAGGGGGCGGGGTACATTGGTTGACGAATTTTGAAAACTTCGCTTGTGGCAATCAAAGCAATGGTCGACCTTTCGGTAGTTTGAGTTTGAACAACGAAAAATATTAACTGAGGGTAATTACAATATTAAAACAATTGTGTTAAGTCTACTAACATTTTTCACACACCAAAACAGGCATCGCAGACTCTATGTGTTATCCTATCTTGTCTGTTATTCAGATCGTGGTTAACGAGGAAAACCCGTGCCGCTTTCGCGCCGAATTTAACCATTTTCACTATGCCTTTGTAGTACCCAATGCCTCATATATGGCAGAGGACTGTACGATAATATTATCCAAAGCGTTGAATGATTGAGACACGATCTCGATCTATGTAATGATTACATAAGCCGTGATTTTCCTATTTACTATTTTGATAACGGGGTCGCACGATTATACAGTTCTTGCACAGCGTACATATTCTGTTCGGTAATTTAACCGATGGGCTGTGAGGAGGTAACTAATATGTTGATAATGTTTGGTTTTTTAGCGATGAATGAATTAATAAAAACGAAATACTCTCAAAAACGCTATATAAGTATTCATTTCAATGCCCCCTGCCATTGTTTTGCTGAGGAAAATGAAAGATACATCGGCATTTATCTCGGCTATCGCAAATTAATGTCAAAGTTAATTGACAGGACTGCTTTATTCAATCAAGAAAATAATATTAAAGGTATTCACTGGTGAAACTCAAAGCCAGTCAAAAGAATGTCAATCTTGATTCTGCAACTGTGTTCAAAAGAAAACATCTCACTCATCCCTGTAATCAAACAAAATTAAAACAACAAAATAACAGACTACGGGCGTAATTATATTTCAATGCCTAAATTCACTACTGAGTCAAGAGGCCAAGGATTATGGCTTATACAAATTTTAATTGCCGAAAAAGAACCACACTCTGTTTCGGTAGCCACGCCTTGCTGCCACCCATTGTATGGAATGATCTATCGCAATGAGTGCCGTTGTTTGTTTTTTTCGGTGTCAAAGCTTGTGAATTGTCTAATGTTAAAAAAAGAGTCAATATATTTTTGTTGGCATATTTATTTTTATACATAGTAGAATATATTTAAACCGTGTGTGCGTAGGGTGGGGGTGAAACTCAAAGACGTTTGTTCATTTATAACGCTATACACACGTAAATTCACGATGCCAGGTAGAATGTTTGTAATCATTGCCAAATTCGCATTGCCGTTTCATCCACTGCTCAAGACGCGAATTATTGAAATCAAATTTGACCATATGGTAGTCCCGAAATGGCCTAGTTTGTGTCGAGTTGACGTTAACCCCATTCCTCTCCCCTTCTTGCATATACATATAAGCGAAAACTAATCAATCCAATTCTTTAACTTCCACATTACTGCAACACACACACAAAATCATTTAAAGACTCGATTCGTGTTTCATTGATACATAATCGCTTAAAATATACAGTAAAGTGACAGTTGTATCTCTAATCTTAATATCAATCCAAAAATAATTTAATGCCGAGGATTCTTTACAAAGATATGACGATTTATCCGCGATTGTCGCAATTCTTATTTGCATTGAAGCAACTTGATGGGCCTATTTTAAATCTGGATTAATCCACGCCGGCAGATTATATTTCGTTAGTATATTACATAGTGGTCTGAGACAAATTATTTAAAGACATCATGGAGTAATGGCCCTTGCATGGAAAATCATTCATCGAGCAGTTCCCAAGAATAAATACACTGCTCAATATATATTTTCTAGTACGTCACAATCCAGGACTTTTAGTTGTTGTGGATGTCGCTGACAAGACCGTATCGTTAGTCTTCTAAAACACTATTATTTCGCCTACTCTTCTGGGAGACCTGATACCAATTCCTTATGATGGCATTGGTTATATTTTTGTTAACTTTTAAGGGATTTTTCACTGATTATTTTTTGAGTTTTTGTTTCTCGACTCTAAGCTAAGAATATATTGTTTATATTTTCATATTTCCTCCGCATAAACCAATCAACATCCAAATTAGTGTATACATATTTATGTATGTAATACATTTTTTAAAGGCATGATTACCATACAACATCCAAGTTAGTGCGTAACCGTGTATGTCACATTTTACCCTATGATTACCATAAGAAATATTCAAATCAGTGCATAACCTTAATAAATTAATAATTCCAACTTATTATCAATCTGATTAAAACACAGATCCAATTTCGTTTCGTTTTTTTATAGTTAAAAATTTCGTTTTTACTTGTCTTTACTACTCTTGGATCTGGAAGACTTGTTATTTAAGTCGTGTTCTGCCTGAAATTAGGGGTCAGCCAATCAAATGGTCTGTCGAATCGACCGTTTGACCTTTTCATGCGTGGAACTGTGGGTAAATCAAATCAAAACAAAACAAAAGTAGATTTTAAAAAGCATGGTGGTCGCTAATTGGTTAATCGAATGACTGACGTTATCGGGTCAAATGTCCCGTGCTTGATATCTGACGTCATAGAACGTGAGCTCCCACTATAATTTGTTAGATCTACATGAGTGTAGGCCATCGAAAGTATAAAAAACGAAACGAAATATAGATCTATATTTTAATTAGATTTACTTATTATCAATGAATATATACTATCCAAGTTATCGTAATGATAGGCTCAATATAAACTACAATTTTATACATAAACCGTATGTAATTATACGAACATAATCAATGAAGCCCATACAAGTAATACCCAATTTAGTGTATAAACTTTGTGTAATAATTGCTTCCGTGTAAACTATGAATATCATACGCACAATTTATTGCATTTACTGATAATTAATTTGTACAGAACAATTAGGATCTTTATTTAAAAAAGCTTACGCCAACGCAAATTCATGATGTCATTACACGCATTAGATGGCAATGCTCCTTCGGATAGTACTCTAATAATGTATCGTTGAAGATACTTTAACTTTAATTAATGTCCGATTTGATATCTCACTAAGCTTTTAAGTTTCAAGTCTGTTAATTTTTTTAATTTATACTACGATATATATTGCGCCGTTCATGTCATTTTCTGGTTGCTATCTACGATTTAACATTTCTTATCAAGTGTTAATTATTTAATTATTTTAATCCTAAGCGGGTATATATGTTCTGTAGTCTATTCTAACGATACCTACCCATCGCGTTGTTTAAATTAGTAGCATTGAATTAATTAATATCTTTCGAAAATTATTAGATTCATGTATATGTACTGAAATCAAGTTAGCGAAAGCGCGGCATATTGTTACTTAAAAAAGAGTCATAATCCTGTAAACATTTAATTCTAGCTTGATAACAGATATCTTGTGTGAAATTTCTCCAGTAAGTTTCTTTAATTAACCAATCGCTCTATTTACATCATATTTGACCTGTGAGAATTCGTCACTGGAAGAGAAAAAATGTTGCAATTTCTATCAACAGACTTCCCAGTGACTCTGGCTGGCTAGGATTTGAGATTGACTTCAATATTATAATCAATCCTATGCTTGTATCTATCTATGTATTCGGCTATGACATATAAAATGTAAAAACAAACTGTTGCATTGGTATTCCTTTAAGACAAGCGTCTTAACAAACTGCGATATATATGAAAGAATCAAATAAATACACAACGTGAAGGGGAAGCAAAGACAACCAGGGATAAATTCTAGACGATCAAAGGCTGTTCTAAAGTATGTAGCAGATAAGAGAGAGTATGCACCACACGTTGGATGTGGTAATATCTAACCAGCGATTGCATAGCACTGGGCATAGTATTACACGTGTAGATTGGCTCCCCGTGCCTTGGACGTCTCCCAGTCTGCGTTCCAGTGTGTATAAGGCTGCTACTGAACATTATGCTCAATTGCCGATATCCAACGACCAATATCATCTCATACTTTCTCCACTGTATGGCGTAAGCCCAGTTTTATTAGCCCAGTTGGAGTAAAACATTTGGACGTTAAACTCCATTTTATTTCATTGCGCTTCATTGTGGGACTTCCGGCGGCAAAATGAATATATAATTAATGCACCAATCGCTATCGATAGTATATTTACTTTGACTTTACTTAAATCTTCTTGCCCAAACACCCGTTTCCATAAATTAGAATAAATAAGCTAAAGCACTATCAATTATGTATATAAAATGAATTCTACAAATATATACAGCGTCCGTTCTATTTCTTTAAAATGGACGTGTTTTGTGACTCTTTAAATTGATGTTGATAATGGATGTCCTGGTCAGTGTCTTTATTAGTTTGAGTTTTATATTAGTAAGTTATAGTTTTGGTTTTAAGCTGATATAAATTAGTATAGTGTACAAATGTTTTGGTGGTGGATTTAGTATTGCAAATCCTGGAATTGAATTGTCCGGATTATGGTGTTTTATTTTAGTGGTGGAAATGTTTTAGTTTCTTATGTGGGTTTATTTCTTAATATTTCTGGTATAGTTGAAAGGATATCTTGTTGTAATCTTTCAGTTCTGAAGGGGGTCTATTTCTGAAAAGATTGTTTATCAGGTAGTCCGTGATTCTTCGCCTTGTTGGTTATTCGTAAGTGTAACTGAGGTAAAACTAATTTACATGCATGCATCTTTACCACATGTTACAGGTTTTCAGCACGATCACTCGTCGACTCTTTTCCACAAACTGGACCAAGCATAAAACGTTATTTTTTGTGTCTGTAGTTATGGTTAATGATATTATGGTATAGATTAACCCGCATCCTATTGCATCGCTCTATAATATAATATATATGTATATATAAAACTTGATCGTGTTTTGTAGATGATATAAACCTATTCAAAACTTTTCTCTTGTTTTCAATCAAGAAGTCTATTCATGTATTGCCCCGAACTACGAAGTTTTTACTTACTGCCTTTATAACACTACTGGAGGTGAAAGGTAGGGTAGGTCTGCAATATTTCCATTCATAGATTATTAATTATCTTTTAATGTTTATACGACACATTTATCCACGTGCTCATCAGTTATCACGTGACTTGTCAACACCTATCCATCATGATTTATTCAAGTTTATTATTTACAAACAAATCACCGTATTTCGTGTCTATAATTGTATTTTTGGACAGATTTCATATCTGATTAAGATCAACATTATTTCTATAGACAGGCGTTTCCACGTACTGCTGACAAGCTAAAGACACGTTATGTGAAAATTAAACCGCTAGCTAACGAATCATTTGAGTTGGACGGAAAATGCATGCATTCCATATCAAAGATCAGTTGATAGTTGAAATGAAATGAAACGGGGTTTAACGTCCTACTGGGCTAATGAGGGAAATTTTGCCTGGGCAGCGGCAGTATGGCTTACTCTTTCTTCGAATTTAAACTGCCAAGATGTCTTCGTTCTAATCGAGTCAATATTACCACCATTTGATGATGTAAAGAGTTTATTAGTTTGTCATGTGGGCATGTGGCTAATTAATAATTTATATCACATACAGGGCCAAACAAAAGTCGTACAATAAGTGGATTTAGCTCCTTCTGTAAGCTCCTGTTACCACCAATAATTGTCATTTTTCAATTGTTGTCTATATATTGTATACCTTTAATTATTATCGGGGGGGTCACCGTGGCTAAGTGGATAAGGCGCTGGTTCGCTAGCCTGGAGGTCGGGTGTTCGATCCCTGCATTGGCCGAGAAAATTCATCTCGCTTTTCCGGCGTGATTTCCCTCTTGTCAGTGATGCAGAAGGAGGTCCTGACAAGGACAGCTGCCTAGTCGTTCGGATGGGACGAAAAACCGAGGTCCCATGTACGCATTGGAGTGTACGTAAAAGATCCCTTTGCAGTTGGAATTCGATATAAGAGTAGGCCGTAGCGCCGCTGCCCGGTCAAAATTTCCTTCATTACACACTGTATGGCGTATGCCCGTCTTCCATTAGCCCAGGTTAGGTGCAAAAGAGTAGGACGTTAAACCCTATTTCATTTCATTTCTTTTAATTATTATACATGTATATTGGATAGGTGGGATGGTTTAGATTGCAAGAGCGTGAGAGTCCGAACAAAAATCCTCGGCCGTGTAACGGCCACATCCAACGTCATTTGATTTTGTATAATCATGACGATCAAACTTTCGGGCCACAGACATCGGTAGGTGGGTCGAGTTAACAGCTGGCGGAAAATGTGAATTCAAACCGTTTTCAAGCATTCTAGATAACAAAATGTCAACCAACTGGTTAAAATGATATTTATCTTCTCCTATATACGACATTTTTACCGAATTCAAACCTATAATTACGAGGGAAAAAATGAAATTCATTGGAATTTGATGAAATTATTGTCACATATTAAGGTGCTATGGTAGTTATATGTCCCAGTAATGCCCGGTATGACTAATTTATTTTACTTGTAAGAGCACCCACTACGAACGTGTGCGGCCAAGCCTCCTGTAACTCGTGCACATAATATTGGACTAATACATGACAGCGCTAAACGTGAATAGCATTTTTGATTTCAAAGTTAAAGGAGACCAGTCTTTAACTCATATCATCCAAGACTTACTGGTCAATTTAAATCAACTTAATGTTGTTATTTTACCGTGAAAAGATGGGCTTCTGATATCTAATATATTAATAAAACAATGCAAATTTTACAACTAGCACGAGAATTGCGTGTCAGAATACTTTCGATTGCAATTTATAATGAAGCTACTCTGACTCGATGAACGAGGCAAACATGCCCCAAAGGCGGATACTACTGGTATAGACTGGATTAAACAGACGTCAAAGACTGCCATTCAATTTGGACTCTTCGCATTTTTTGCCGAACATAACTAATTAGACATTGCCGTCTGAACAGAAACGATTTAATGTAAATCAGTTAATATACATTCTTTGGCTAATTACTAGATTTACACATTGTATGTAATTTATATTGTGGCATATTCACTTAAATCAAAATGACATTCAAAAAAATTTCTGGTGTAAGTTTCCACTATCCATATTTAGTTGGTTTTCGACGTCATAAAGAAATGACCGAGGAAAAAATGCTTAAATATTGGATGGTTTCCTCGCAACAGTTGTATGAGTAATAGCACCCATGATGTTCTTATAAAACTCGAAATTAAATTTTAACTGAATAATTACTCCTGTTATATTAAGTGTAATAAACAGGAAAGAGTTATAAGCACGTATGCTGTCAATTCATAAACATTTTTGTCTTGTTAATTTCCTGATAAACTGTGCTTAATCTTAAACCAATCGCTATAATTTATTACGTCATATTTGACCGTATAGATCATTGAATGTCCAAACCCAAAGCTTCAAGGCTGTCATATTTCTGAACATTCTGCGGACAAAATGTAGCAATTTCTATCAGAGTCTGGCTGGATGGTGTTTGAGAGAATGATTTTATTGTAATCTATTATACATTGTAACATATTTGAGCAGTTTGATATATAGAATGTCAAAACGAACTGATATATCGTTATTCCTAGTAAGACAAACGTCTTAACTGAGATAGTTAAAAAGAAGAGGAAGCAAGGAAGACTAGACGGTGACAAGGCTACTAAAATATGTTGTAAGAAACGATGCACGGGTTGTACGTCGGGTATGTGGGCCGCTTTCCACGGCGGACAAAAGACCAATGGTACTCACTCTGTGTTTCAATTTTTTCCGCCATATTTTCATTTTTATTTATTAGCTATTTATTTTTTACGTGAATAAAATGGTCTATTACCGTTGAGAAATACCCATGTTCTCCATTATGCGTCCCAAAATACAGAAAGTCAATCGAGGTTAGATTTAAAGGCGAGGAAGAAATAACTGGTGCCCTTTTATGGGCAAAGGGTCAATTCGAGCAAGTTATTGACTCTTCTTCTTGAATAGTTGTATCCCTTGGACTTCAAGATGGTGAACCTTAGTAGTTTAGAGATATAGGTTTTTAAAGATCCAAGATGGGCGTCTTACCATATTTGCATATACATATGAAATGTTAAGGTAGTAAGTAGCATTTGTGAAAAATTTGGAACCGATATCTGGAAACCATCTTAAATCTGCTCATGGGCTGCCTAGCTGTCAGGGTTCTTTCATGTGCACTTAAAGGTGTATGCGAAACCTTGCCACTATTCCCCCGGTCCCCTGTTTAGCACCGCAGGTACGGGGAAGCCACGGTTAAAAATCACGAGGAATTCCCTCGGTCAATCGGGGGTCAAATTCGTGAGTACTAGGTTAGTAATCCAGCGCCTTACTCACCAAGTCAAAGTTCTAAATTAGCAAACATTGACAAAATAAAAGAAAGGACGGCCCAATTGTCCGCATAATTACAAACTCGTCATCTGTCGAACATTTTAACATTTATCCAAAGTAGCGCCCTCAAAGTTCTGAATTATACGTTGATTAAATAAAACAATGCGTTATCTATCGAATGTTTCAACATGAAATGAAAATTAATTATGTCTTTGTTGACACAATGACACGTATTTTTGATTTACGAAAAGGCAATATTATCACAAAACTGGTGTTGCGGTCTATACTTTTCAGTTCATGATCTCCATTTTGATGTAGGGCCTATTTGAGAGGTCTTAAGAAACAAAATAGGCTTCTTCATTCTAGAAAGGATTCAGATTCAAATTCGTTCTACCCAACTTGGCGTACTGGTCGTTCACTTTCAGGTAAAGTTATTACTTTGTGTTACGTTCATAATAGCTTCTAACATAGAGTCCAATATCCCCTATAAATGATAACTGTCTTCCTATCTGTTTTTGAAGAAAAAAAAGGAAAAATGATATTAATGATTTCTCAAGAAAATACATAACGCAAAAGTTCAAACTGACAAATAATAGCTTTGTCGACATTTGGCCTGTCTCTGTTTTGTTATATAAACTCGGGGGACGTTGACAATGAAGATGAAACACCATTTTGATTAAATATAAAACTTGGAAAGTGATAATTACAATTTAATGATGGTCACAGTGGACATTTTAATTACTGTTAAACCCCACTTGAGGTGCCCCATTAACCCCCATTCAACGTTTAACATTCGTCATAGATATGTATTATAGCATGTTTAAGAAAATCTTGAATATGACTTCAATGTAAGTGAAATAATTCAAAAAGAAAACGGAATCAGAAATTTTTGTTAATGATTGTGATTCGTCAATCGTATTATTACTTTGAAAGCAGTGGTAATACGATTTTATGTCAGTTTTTTTTTTAAACATTATGTTAAAAGATGTAAATATTCATGTATATGTATCTTCCCTCTCATCAATTCAACCATCTTTTTTGTAAGCGTACAAAAAAAAAATGATTAACACGACATGTACAGTGTATTTCAAAATAGATCTCTATTTGACAGGGCTTACTAAATATTCGAATTCTATTTCTCATGGTCATTCGAATTCCTATTTTGGAAAATAATAACCTTCGGCAGTTACAACTTATTGATTTAATAGGTTATTATCTCCAACAGGAACTATTTGAAATATTAATTCAATGAAATCAACCAATATTCAAAAATATAAAAAAAATGACAAAGTTCCTTATTCACAATTTCTAGAAATTCCGAGATTGATCGCCTGCATCGAATATTCGAATAGCATTACAATTTACAAAAATAATATATTAGAAAATTAAGACGAGTGTCTAATAGCGGAGGCTGTTACTTCGATGATTTAATTACGATATCAATAATAAAATATATAATCTTATTTCACCTTATCTTCAAATCATCAGATTGTACCGATATACAACACATCATCTGATATATGGTATACAAATGCTATGGTTCCACAAGGTTCAGTCCTTGGACCGTGGTGTCTTTGTTATTTTAACGATATTTCTGATGACTTATTTTGGAACCACGTGTTTATTCCCTGGCGATAAGTCTCTCTGTGCTTCAAGATGTTTTGACAATGTTGAATATGAAATAAAGTTTAGCCTACCCAAATTATTAGAATAGTTTTAAAAAAAGATTAGTGATCTTAAATCCAGAAATGAAATGGAACGGGGTTTAACGTCCTATTGCTCTGCTCCGAACTGGGCTAATGAAAACGGGCAAACGCCATATAGTGTGCTATTTGGAAAATTTAGCCCGGACAGCGGTATACTCTGCTATCGAATTCCCACTGCCAATGAATCTTTTGCATGCACGCAAATGTGTCACGGTATCTCGGTTTTACGCAGCTGTCAATGACAAGGGGGGGGGAACTACGCCGGAAAATCTAAATGAACTTTCTTAGCCAATGCAGGGATCGAACACCCGACCTCCAGGCTAGCGAGCCAACGTCGTACCCACCATTACCCCCATTAAATCAAGAATGATCAAACTAATGATTGTAATTATCACAAAAGTAGTTGTCTATTTATATAAACTATGATAGCCCGGATATATTAGATACGTCAGCTAATAGAAACCGAGGAGTGTTCTTTAGAATAACAGGATATACAAATTAATTGTGTGTTTTATACATAAATTAGCTTCATTCAACTTAATTAATTTCGAAAATTAAACTATCTTTTCCTACAGGGGTTGTTGCAGGTCGGTTCCTTCGTTCCTGTGGTTTTACGTCCACTTCCACAAAGATTGATAACGTAGACAAGTATGTGGCCCAAATTACGTAAAAGGAGGAAAATAAGACGTTTATATCAGTATTATAAATAAATCCACAGAAATTGTTCCGTGTACTTCACTAATATAATGTATTTCGTAAATGTATCACGAGCAGTTTATTATTTACGAAACTCTAAATTTCGGGAACCCCTCTGTCGTGTTAGCGTCAGACGAAATTTATTATGTCGGAAAACTATCAGCAAACACAATAAATCTTCAAATGAATTAAAGGGAATTGGAAACATGAACGAATTTAAAATAATCAATAAAATTATAAACTAAAGCCTCACAAATTCAAAATTATTGGTTTTAGGAGACTCTATGTATATCATATTCGTATCATCGCTGTAGCTGTTAACATTTTAATCTCTTTCATTCACATATAATTTAAAATCGATAATGTAGTTAAAACAATATATCTGTTGAAAAGTCATTTCATTACATGTTTTGGCTGCTCAATGTATAACAGTTAATGCTAGCCCGTTTCCCTTCACTGGTTCGTACCTACTATCAATTATTTAATTAAAAACATAATTTTACGTATTCAAAGATATGTCAAAGACTCGAAATAATTTACATAAAACATGATAATTAAATAAATAGTATAATAATGTACCAACACGTAATCGTATATAATTTACATAAGAATGGTTTGTAAATAGATATACGGATATAAATTATTCAAATTAACAATCAGATTTCCACACTACATTGAACCAATGTTATGTTTAATATTCTGGGCGAATATTCAAAATTTGTTTAAAATTATTCTTCTCCGTTTGTAAAGAATACTTATGCAATGAAATATGTTTTAATATTAAGCTGAGTATCCCATGTGATCAATGGCAATAAATGCAATTAGCTAGCAACACGTGAGAGACACGATTTCTTTGGTTGTATGGATCTTATAATACATTATAAGGTCTATGGTTGTAGGTTAAGAAAAGTGGCGATTTAGTTATTGTTTAACAAGTCAGAAGAAAAGAGTTAATTGGAAACGGTTTTCAGAAGCTTTCGCTAAATATTAAATGGAATTTAAAAAAAAAACAACTGTATTTTGTGTAATGTCCCATCACTTATCTAAATATTACATCGAATCTATGGAAGACCAAACAGCTCTTTATTCAAAGTTCTTAGTTCTAAATCCTTAGTCCTTAATTCTTACTTCTTCATTTATTGTCGTATTTCGACATTTGTACACCAAAATCAAGATTTATATCTAAAAATTAACTTTTGTTTCACAAATCAGACATTTGTCATATCAGATTTGTAAAATGTATTTTAATATAAGATATTTAATTTTTTTAGAAAATCAAAAAATTAGTCTATATTTACATTTCATCAGAAAAATGAAACAAAAAACAAATATCGGACAACAAATTTCAAAATACAAATCTCCAAATACAAATCTTGTGAAACATTTCTCTAAAACCATTTCTCCAAAAACATTTCTTCAAAAACATTTCTCCAAATACATTTCTCCAAAAACATATCTCGAAATTCATCTAAACGGAACATTAGAAACCAACCTGGCATACAATAAGTCACCATACAATAAAGAAGAATCAAACGCATACAACAAGTAAAATCGTACAATGACTGTGACTTTAATGAAATCACGTGCTTGTTATGTTTCTATATATAAATATATTGGTTGATACGATATAGCATTAAATGCAATAAATTGAAAGTAGTTGGATCAATGAAAGAGGACTTATCTCTTCTAAATTATGTATATGTCAGAAAATATGTATATTGTTAAAATGTATTTGGACCTTCTTAATGGTGTGCAACCCGATATCTTGTATTTTGTGTTATGGCCGGTATTTTGACGTTAAATACCCTCCCCACCCCTCATTTGTTAGTGCCAGTCAATTGTTTTTCTTTTTGCAAGTTATGTAAATATACATTTTCATTTTGTAGCAAGCATAAAAACATACTTTCCTGTAGTATATGAACAAATATTGAGAATTTCTTATTGAGATCGTTTGTTAAGATTTAAATCCCTGCCACCTCCCCTCACTTAATAAATGAAATGAAAGGAAACGGAGTTTAACGTCCTACTATTCTACTCTGCTTGAGACGGGTATATATACAGTGTGCTATAAGGGAAATTTTGCTCCTAAACTGGGGTAATGAAGGTGAATATGCGACATACAGTGTGCTATGAGGAAAATTTTGCCCGGGCAGCGGCGCTACGGCCTACTCTTATATCGAATTCCAACTGCCAAGGGATCGTTTTACTAGAGTCGCGGTCACCGAGCGATTGAGCTTATTGGGGGATCGTATCACAAGCGTCGCAGTCACCGAGCGATTGTTCTTATTGTACATGTGCTTTTACTCGATTCCCATTATTGTATAGTGACTTATTGTATGCCAGGTTGTTCCGGTTCGATGAATTTCGAGAAATGTTTTTCGAGAAATGTATTTGGAGAAATGTTTTTAAAGAAATGTATTTAGAGAAATGTTTTTGGAGAAATATTTTGCAAGATTTGTATTTGGAGATTTGTATTTTGAAATTTGTTGTTTGATATTTACCTTTTGTTGTATTTTTCTGATGAAATGTAAATATAGGCTATTTTTTGATTTTCTAAAAAAAAAAAAATATCTTATATTAAAATAAATTTTACAAATCTGATATGACAAATGTCTGATTTGTGAAACAAATATTGATTTTAAGATACAAATATTAACTTTAGTGTACAAATGTCGAAATACGACAACAAATGAAGAAGTAAGAATTAAGGACTAAGAATTTAGAACTAAGAACTAAGAACACTGAATAAACAGCTGTTTGGTCTTCCATACGAATCAACCAAATAAAGACTTCTACTATGTTATTTTGAATCAAAATTTAGTCTCTTTAACTCTACAGTAAGCATCCAACATTTAATGCGTAGAAGTGAGAAACTGTAAAGCTTGTTCAAACAATGATAATTATATTTTATCGCTTCGCCTGCTTCCTCTATAAAAAACGTGTGTCTCCAAATTACCCATTAAGGACCTCTCGACAAAGCTTTTGATTAAACATTATTTCTACCGCTATCCTTTACTTGAGTAAGCTGATTTAATTAATAATAGTCTTAGAAATCTTAAATCGAGGACCAAGAAACAATTAATGTAATTATTTTAGCATTATGCCTACCCTAACAAACCACCCGAGATACGGATGCTTCTAATCAAAGACGACAAGACTCAATGATCGCCGCGCTCAATCCCGTCGTGCCTACTTTCGATTTAGCCAATTAGATATTGTATGCCCGCGGGTGACGTCATTAGCAGAATAAACTTCATATCTGAGCAATTTAGCTGAAAATAGAGTAGTAAAATATTTATATGGGTCTGTCATTGGGTGACAGTTAGCTGTAATATACCTGCTAGGCCAATCAACTATTCCATAAATGAAACGTCAGCAACCAATATCGAATGTCTTCAATAGGACACCTGCGTGGCACGAGCCGGACACACGCCTCCAGATACGACTTGCTATCCAAAGGAGGAAATCAGATAAACACAATTAACATCATAGCACGTAGAAAGAAATAATGATGGATATTTAGATGACGGAGATGCCCATTTATTGGAAAACAAAAGACTGCACATCTTCCGTTATCACAAATTACATTTCCACTTGTCTAAATATTTCTGCTTCTGTGAATAATAAAGTGTGATATATGGTCCAAGCTGTGAGAGGCTTTTCTCCTTGGTCTCTAAACAAATAAAATCTATCCACTTGATATTATCTGCAGATCACGCCATGCTGCTTTTTTGTCAAACCAAGTTCTGTTTGTTTGGGGAGGGTTTTGTGGACTGGCGTGGTGTCGATTTCCCGGTTGTGCGTGACAAGGATTGGGGTCGTATGTCACACCCTGTGGGTTTTCTACGGGCATTCCGGTTCCCCCCCCCACTGCTAAAGAAAGACCCCTACGTGCAAGCACATTGTGGAAATAAAATTGAACCATATGTTAGTCCAGTAAATGCCCCCCCCCCCCCGTTTCTCTATCTCGCTCTCCCTCTCTCTGTTATTGTAGCAAAGGAAGAGACTTAATACGACCTCATTGTGTCATATATCTAAGGAAAATATTGTGTCCAATAAAACCACTCCATAGACATTATCGATGCAACGTATTCTCATCATATATGACGATCATGTAATAGGTTATTGTAGCACAATCATTTAAAAAATGACATCTGAAAAAAATGAGATAAAAAATATTTCTTTCTGGTATTCAATTCCAGCTTCTTATGTATGTTTTTTTAATACTCTCATACAATTTGTCATGCGATTCAAACATCTTGTACGTCGATTATTTCGGGAGTAAAAAGTGCAGTGGCCGCTTACGGACCGGTATGTTTTCTGTCTATTTGGTCGATGGTATCAGTTGCTATTCGTGTACGACACCCCTCAATACCAAAACTGGGTGAAAGCGTCCCGGACTGAGAATTAAAAGAGTGATTTTTCATTCCCGGTTCTTACAATTCAGGAGTGCCTCTCGGGATGGGGAAGGGTTGTCTTTTTGAAAATTTTATCTAGCAGCTGGGACATAACCAGGGGCATGTCAGTGGTGTTGATGTAAAAGCCCCCGTCACAATTCCGCTTCCTAGGAGAGAATGATAGCACCTCTTTACTTTGTTGGGGTTTATATGACAGAAAACTAGGTGTAAAGAACTGGGTGAAATTTGTTTGACGAAGTTCTTCTAGCACATCATCAATTAATAAGCTGTTAAGTAATACCTACGTGTGTTATGGTATATGTCTAGATGTTTCATGTCTAATATTTACACGACTTTTATCTTTAATCAAACAAATTATTGAACGACCAACAGATTTTCTGTCATCTACTTGTAGTTGATTGCGATGGACACTCGCTATTGATCTTAATAATTGTAAAGCAAACACATGTCGGCCCATATCATCATTTATACCAGCTAATTACATCAAGGCGGGGCCAATAACGACAATCATTAACTTAACAAAACCTTGAAACTCAACTAGTCGTACAATTCAACAGCAAATATCGGCTCTTGTAGTAGTGAACATCGGCATCGATACATGGTAGTAATGTATTTCCATCGAAGATGTATTTAATTGTTAAAATTTGAACGTTTAGATCGCTAGCAGTTAAATACAACCCAAGCGAGTAGTTTCTTTATCTTGTTCAGCAGAAACTGCTACTAGTTGTGTATAATGACTTTTCTGATAGTGTTTAAAAACGATTGTGTTTACGGCTAATCCATCCATCATTGTCGATTGGTACTGGGCTAAAGAACAAGATTGACACAACTAAGAAGTCAAACCGTTCACTTAAATTAGCCTCATTAAAAAAAAGTGGTACTTATCTATTAGTGATGAAGATACATGCGTAAGCTGATTTCAACCAACTAAACGGATGATTATCATTGATGTAGCCTGTAGTCGTTTACATCTAGTGTGTTCTCATCATTTTAAACTTTCATCGATTTTTCAATTACTGTCTCTTTTTTACCCTTTTTGAAAAAAACACGTAGCGTCGGACTTGAAGTTGATGTATTCGCTATGTCATAAAACTTGTAATACAGACGAATTACCGTGATTGAAGGATTTGTCTTGTAAAGTGTAAACGGAGCATTGATTGTTGGTTATCAGTTTATCTTAAGGACATGGAGAATAGTAATGCTGATACGCAGTCACAGACTGACACAAAAAATACAGACTCGGGCGAATTAAATTCTACTCTCGTAGAGGATATTCAAAATAAAAACGTAAATTCTGTGGATGGAAATGGATACCTCAAGGATTCTAAGGTCTACAGGTCATCAGAGCTCAGGATTGTTGGGAGTGATTTACATTCTAAGACGAAATCAGTCACAAAAACTGTATCTCCTAAAAAATCTCTTTCGTTCAGTATCGAACGTATGTTAAATTTCACACCAAAATCTAAGGTTGTCAAAGATGAAAAAAATATTTCAACGAAGGTAATTCCACCCTTTCCATTAGAACCTGTGTTATTAAAATCGAACATAAAAAAGAAAGGAGACTTTATTCATCCAGAAAAGAAATACTCAAAATTTTCAGACAACCGAGATTTTGATGATGATAATGATTCGAATGGTATAGACGATGATGAAGGTGAAGAAGAGTCAACAATTTCCTCCCCAAATTCGTTGTATGATGCTTCAAATTACCCTAGTCTTCGTGAAGAATTCAGCCATGCCGACTTACTTCCTATGGGATTGAACAGTCGTCCTATGTGGCCATCTTTATTTTCATACCTCGGACAGCAATGGCCGGACAATAATCGAGATCGTTATGGACGTGAGTAATTTAAGATTAGTTACCCTATTCCTATATGATAATTATATTAATGGTTCGATATGTCTATCTTATTAATTCCAATAATGTCATAATAATGATTTCTCTATGACCAAATTTCAATTACTGTTCTACCCTAAGCGAGCCACAATAGAGGGTGTTTTAGTATATTGACAATTATCTTTCTCAGTTTCTAATTTAACAAAAAGTATGTAAATAATATTGGAGAAGAATAGTATATTTTTTGTGAGGAACAGGGGGCGGGGCTGTTCTTGTTTGTGTTAATTTTATATTTTGGCTTTCCTGTATATTCCCCCCCCCCACACACACTCACACATTTCCCTCGTCGACACATATACATTAAATTCTGTATATAGTCCGCTAGTTCTTTCGGAGCCACAACGGCACATCAAAACTCCCATTGTTTTCGGAAATCATTATGAGAGTAGGGCTAAATGTATCTCTTATCACACTGCATGGCATAGAAAAAGGGCGCCAATCAATTTTTCAATTCATCCACTTCAATTCGGTTAGAAATATAATAATTACAAAGTCTTTGTATATGTTTTTATTTTGTATATGTTTTATTCGTTTGTCTGTCGTTGCAATTAATTTTATATAATTGCCCTGCTATTTTACACTTTTTTTTTAATCTGATATAATATTAATTAAGATTTTTCACATCAATAAATAATTAAAGATGATTATCACTAATGTGATTTTATAACAATGTAGTTTATCATTGTTATAAAATTTCAATTTTAGATTATTGATATTTAAAATATATATTAAATAGATTAATACTGAATTAATATAAATATTTTTCAATTTTCTAAATCATTTTCAGTTATACGCAGAGTTGGGCATCCTTACCAGAATCGAACCCCACCGAAACGGAAGAAACCCAGAACGGCCTTCACTCGACAACAAGTCATGGAATTGGAAAAACGATTTTCCCGCCAAAAATATTTGGCATCTGCTGAGCGATCAACTCTTGCGAAAGGACTGAATATGTCTGATTCACAAGTTAAAACTTGGTTCCAGAACAGACGAACAAAATGGAGGTATGGACTATCTATTTTGTAAAATATTAACAAAAAGACACAATGTGAATAAGAATTACCATCTTACCTAAATACGGTATAATAATATGGTACCTTAAAATAACGAAGATGGTGTTTTTCATTCCTTTAGAACCACTAATACAACTCCTCCCTTCTAAATTAATGTGAATACATTCAACCCTTTATCTTAAATTTAAAATATTTAATTCAGTACTGTGAAGAAGATACCAAATATGGCTATTTTATATAATAATAGATTCATGATTATAAATAGTCGTCGTGAATTATAGTTTCCGTCCGGCCTTTATACCAAAATATTTATTTTTAAATAATGAATATCGAAGATATACAAAATATGGTCTTTTATAACAATGAAAATGGAATAGCCGACACATTTCCATGAATTGATTTGCTAAAATTACATATAAATCGTACATCGATGTGTTATAAACAATAGAAGGTAAACATTTTATTTTGGACCACAATCTTTGTACATATTCAAAAATAAAATTTCTATCTAGATCATCTAAGAATTCAGATATATTGTAATTAATTTAATCAGATCCATATAACATAAAAAGAAATGCATTATTCATTTAACTTAATAAAATATCAAAAAGTATTTTTCACGCTCGTTTCCAATTTTAACATATCCTTCGATACATACAGTTAACATTGGTTGCTTATGTGAACTACCAGAGTCAATGAGTTGGGGTATCAGGTATTCCAAAAAGGCAAGCATAGCGCTAACAATCCCCTTCCTTTAACATGACACCAATCTCTATTGATATGTTATTAAAACTTCATAATTGTACTTTACAGGCGTCAAACAGCCGAGGAAAGAGAAATGGAACGCCAGGCCGCCAAAAAATTCCTTTTGAGCATACAAAGAGAGGAAACACAACCTCTTTATTCACCCCTGTGTGCAACGCCATCTAGTAGTCATTTTCATCCAGGATTATCACGAGGTTTGGACGTAAGATATGTTGAACAATCCTAATATTGTAGATTGAAAATTTTCACTTTACTGTGATTTGGGAATGTCTATTTACGAGTGTGTTACATTTCCAGAAATTGCAGGGGCGTGGTACAAGACAAAATGATCATAATATGATATTTTGACGTATGAGGAAATATATTTTAATAAAAAAAATACCAAGTTATTTTATATTTATTAAATGCACAGTATTTATTTTATTTATTTTGAATTAGAAGGGGTGGACGAAAAATTATTTTCACACCCATGAACCTTAATTATACTATTAAGAAGGACAATGAATTCAATATATAAGCCTGGCGAATTCAGAGTGTGACATCAATAAATAAAACACCATCATTTTCCGTTTTTGTTCGTCATATAATACTTCAATTTCATTGTTCTAAAACACAATGCACATCCATGCCTTTCGTCCAGGAAGCAAATAAGATGTAGTTTAATTATACAATTATTTGTATCACTAAAATTACATATAACGAAAAGCTAGGTCAATTGTCACAAACTCACAAAATGTATTTAGTTTCTCTTAATTGAGTTAAAATGACAATTAAATTATTCTTTATCTTAATTCAGTTAAAATATCAGTTCAATTCAATTCAAAGAAATATTAATCTAAAATACAGGACATCGAATATGTCATATTTTATCGTTGTTGCCATATTTTTGTATGTATATGTATGTATAAATATTGTATATTACAAGTTAATAAATGTATAAATAAATGTAAATTGTGTATTTCATAGTTAGTGAAGTGGTTAAAGCTCACTACATGTATAATATTAAACCGATGTATAGTTCGACAAAGCAAAGGTGAATAGGGTTAAATTATATATTATTTTGTGCATAAACGCAATTGCAGAGTAATAGATGATAATGTCAACAGTAGTCCTTATATGGTTATCAAGTCTTTGAATGGCATTATGCGCAATTATCATCCATAAATAGTGTTTTGTTTAATCTATATCAACCGTTATTTATTGATTTGTTGTGATGTGTTGCTATATATTACATCCTGGGTTACCCTTCCTTCTTGACTGCAGCTCACAACAACAGATAATATTATCGTCTTGTGATTTTATTATCCTTATCTATATGCCTTCTATATTGGTAATTATATAAATAGACCATTCCATAAGAAAAAAAATCAATAAACCAAAAAAAGAAAGCATTAAAAAGTAATTTGTATAAAAAAAATATACATTTTTTGCAAACAGAAAATAACAGTTTTAAAAATTATAACTATTTACATAACAAATGCTCATATTATACTGAACTGGTATTTTTTCCTCATTAATACGTTTAGTCTACTTTCTTTGTAGTCTGTGAGGATTTCCTAATGTTTTCTTATTGGTATCACCAATCTTAAGTTCATCTCAACACCGACGTAGTGTATTTTTATCAATACAGCTTTAGTGGTTTATTTCCATGGATATTTCGTTTTGGAGGCGCATTTTTTAAACTCAAATATGCAGCTTCCGTTCCCGAAAAACTGCAACGTTTACTTCACTTACCGGCGGAATTTTTACATCTTGGCGTGGTCATATTCGTGTGTATTAAAATCAAACTGATTGAAACACGCCAGATCGAATTTCGTTATAGTTTTATATACTTTAGTATTTCGTTTTATTTGCCTTCATTTCATGTAGTGGAGACCATCGAAAGTATAAAAAAACAAACGAAATATAAATCTGCATTTTAATAGGATTTTATCCAAATTTGTGATCGAAATAATAGTATAACAGTTTTATAACTAATCATCAACAACTGTTTAATTCATGTATATATCAAGAATGCTCTCCCAGTATGACTTCCTGTAAGTAGGCCAGCTTGAGATTATTACGAAACTTCGTGATATCAACAAAGACGCAAGGTGTTCGTGCATTTTAAAGAAATTTGTACCGGATATATCAAAAGAAATGAAATGCGAAGGAATAGTGTCACGACTCTATAGGTTTCTAATTTGAGGTTAGATGCGATAAACAATCAACAACAAAACAAGGTTTTCGTGCATTTTAAACAAATTTGTACCGGATATATTAACGGAAATGAAATGGGGGGGGGGGGCAGGTTTTTTTGGGGTTTTTTTTCGACATCCTACATTAATTGACATTTCACGAGATTTTTACGTTCACGCCATGTAAATTGGTCGTTGTTTTATATATTCTCCAATTCGGGCGATTAGACAATAAACTTATCGCCACCGAAACAATGTCCCAATGCCTCGGGGTGCCAGAATGTGACATATAGACCCGTCATATGTACAATTTAGGAGCCACGGCGGCTCAGCGAGTGCAACGTTGGCTCGCTAACATGGAGCTCCCGTCTCGCCCTCTGCGTTGGCCAAGAAAGTACATTGGGATTTTCCGGAGTGGTTCTTCCTTGCTATTAGTGCAGGCCTTAGGGCCTGGTAAGGGACAACGTATAGTCGAGCTGATGGGACGAAAAACCTTAAAAGACCCATTGGCAGTTGGGATCCGATATAAGGGTATGCCGTAGCGCCAATGTCCGGGCAAAATTGCCGGTATAGCACACTGAGCAGAATAGTAGGACGTTATACCTTAAACACCATTTCATTTCTATACAATTCGTGAGTTTGTCTCGACGAGTCGTTTGTGAAATAAGACGTCTTACCAGAAATTAATGAATGGAACTTAAGACATATGTCTGAGCCTCTTATTTGCCAGTTCTCATTGCGGAAACCGTTATAATAACATAATCCATAGGTAATTCATTATCCACTCGGCTAAAAACGTATATATTCTCCTCGTTAAACATTACATTTATCTTTTGAAATGTTTTTAAAAACTTATTTTTTTTATTGAACATCTATGTGATAGCAAAAAAGAGAATACGAAAAACAACATACTGGATTTGCGCGCTTTACATGAAAATCGTTACAAACAAAATTTATTGTTAGTTATATTAGCGCTGCAATCAGAAAAGATTTGATTTTCAATTTGTGTTAATTAAAACAAAAACTACAAGTTTTCAAAGCGTGTGTTTTTAAAAGGCATTGCAGTAAAGTGAACATGGTTCTCTTAATGTATTATCTAACACCCAAGGGACTATTAGCAAGACTATGGAAAATTAAAGGGAAACGGAATATCACCAGCCCCAAATCTGCTCTCTCAAACACGGTCGGTTTAATTACAGTTAAACTAATCTACCGCTTTCCATTAATATTGGCGAATTCCTAGAGGGTAACATGATTTAATTTGGTCGTCGGTTAAAAGTGACGAATAATCGAACTCGGCCTGCGAGGTCGCGGAAACGACAGTTAGTTAATTTCGAAAATATACCCGTCTTGAATAATTGACTTCATTTAATTGCTAAACGTCATTAGCAAATGCATTTAATTGTTTGACAATAGTGGCTTTTTGTATCGTTTTTGCTTGATAAAATGCGTACTGTTGGCTGTATTTGGCTAGCGATTATTAATTGCAGTAAATGGGAAATGTAATCATTCAATTACCAATCAATTGGCCATCTGGCGGTTTAGACGGGCTTATTGAAGCCAATAAATGGACACATTTACAACTGATGCTTTCAATGCTAAACAAACAAAACAAAAGAAATGGTTCAGTGATGGGAAAAGAGGGATGTAAAAAATAATAAATTACAAATTTCAAGAGAGTAGTTCCGATTTGGTGATAGATTTTCACAACTTTTTAATAGTACCGGTTCAAAAAAAAAAAAAAAAAAAAAAAAAATACAATATAGTGTTAAAAATTCAATTAATAATTCTCTTTTAAAATGTGTGCACAATTGTCGTGGGTCATGCCAACTCATTCTAAAATTTTAATTATTCTTTAGTTATTCTTCAAAACATTCTGATATATTTACAAGCAATTGTTACCGTAGTGGGGAGAGGGGTAACTTCACTTCGACACAAACTAGATCAAGTCGGGACTAACATAGTATGCTTCAATTTGATTATTTCAACAATTCGCATGCGCGTACTGGTCGTTAACAGGGGTGAGGGGGGCGTAGGGCCCGGAGAAAACCCACGAGGGTGGACAGGCGCCCCGTCGCCCCTGTTACTGAAGACAAAAAATAATAATTATAGGATCAGTCTGTCGGAAAATCTTTCTTTTAATTATTTGGGGTTTTTTTTCGTGTTCTTTTAATCAAATGTGATATAACTATATCAACTTATAAAAGAATCTTTTAATAACCAACATCGATACTTGCAGTCTATACTACTTGCAATTTGTAATGTCATTTTGAAAGCTGTCCACATTCGAAGTCTCGTCAGGTATATACTCCCATTGACAAAACAGAAATGAGGTTTGAGGTTTTTTTTTCTGCCCCAGCCAGTCTAATAAAGATGAGCATACATCACAGTTTGCGCCATAAAATAATGTTTCCGCCTGCCCTTTATCGAATTCGAATTGCCGTTTGCTCTGTTAGGTTCACCCCGGGGTTTTTTCTCTTCCGGACCAAGCAAACATCCTTGGGACTTTCTCGTTGGTCAGTCAGCCCCTTACCCACTGAACTACGGGGACCTCGCCCAATAACAGAGGGGATGGGTGTATAGTCATTAACTTTGAGAGAAATAGAGAGGAATGGGGTTTAATGTCCACTCGACACAAACTAGGTCATTTCGGGACTAACATTTGCTTTAATTTCAATTCAATAATTCGCTTGCGCGTAGGGTCTTCAGCAGTGGGAGGAAACCAGGGACCTGGAGAAAAGCCACGAGACTGGACAGGCGACCCTACTCATTTTCACGTACAGACAGGGATTCGAAACCGCGCCAGTTGACTCAATGGGAGGCTTTATAATCCAGTGCGCTCGTGTTACCCCCCCCCCCCCATGAACCTTGAAGTGTTCTTTTTTTTGATATTCCGATCCTAAAGGCGTGGGGAAGTGACGTGTGTATCTAAAGCCATGTGCACTCAAATGAAACAAAAAAGGGTAAGTTACATCTGTAAAGGACTAACGGTCCAAAATGATTCAATTCCGTTTAGTATTTTCATTTGTAGTCTTCTGCGATATAAACAAGACGATTCACAATATTTCTGTTCATGGCTTTTTAATCCCATTGAAGCCAGGCCAGGATTAACCGATTATATTTTCATTTTGTTTAGCGCCGGTTAAGCCGACGAAAATTAAAAGCTATCATGATTTGAAAGAGCTGGAAAAGATCCTGTTTTCAAACAATCTTTTAAAAAAAACTAATTGGCAACAACCACCATTTTGATCACAATACACATTTAAATAATCTAGAAGTGAAATATTTGTCTTTTAAATGTTAAGAACATTACGAAAAGGTAATAATTCTCGTGTATCGTCAAGTGTATTCTAATTCATGTTTATATTGAATTATAAACCAATAAAGTTATGACATAATATCATCTAAACCATTTTCAAGACGCAAAAATATATAATTCCAGTAAATATACATGATTTTTTATTGTTTTTAAAATGTTTAAATCTAAGAAACCATTAGTAGATGGTATACCACAGGGTAAAACATGTTACACATATATTTAATTTAATAATAAAGACTTTACTCTCTTATAATATCAAATACTTTTTGCATTAAATGCTTAATTGTAAAATAATTCTTTGGTAATTGTTCCGCCGTTACATTAATATGACATTAAATTCTCCTCTTTATCTAAAAAACAAGGTACGCTAATCACAAGTAAGGGAATACATTTTGCTAATAAACGAATTAAACTGAAGAATTATCTATCTATCTGGATGAATGATAGCTATTTAGTTGCGAATTGTCGGGAGCTATTAACCGATCTTAATCACAGTTTGAGCCGCAGTACGGCGTTTCTATTCTTTTCAATTGGTCTACTGTGTCCCTGGGGTAATGTTCTAGGGTCTGACGGCAAATAAACTAATGAGTTCTAAGCTTCAGCTAAAGACTCTCGTGTTTTCTCGTGTTGTCTCATGTACCCTTTAATCTATCTTGACATTTCGTCAGCCATTTCTATTGACTCGTCGCCTTTCATGACACTCCCTGGGCCAAGAGTTGCGTTTTGTTATAACAGTTTTGTTGCCAACTATAAGCTTTTGACGGTATCATATCGCTATCATAAATTGGGTATGAAAGTAGAAGTCCCCGAGGAGCACCAGTATCATGTTATGTCCCGCTGTTATGTCATTTATATTTAAATATCGTATTAGTTTGATTGTCAAAAGTAACCATTGTTTGACAGAATGCTCTTAAGCTTCGTTTAATGGCGAATAATACATTAAGGCAAGTCTAAATTGTACTAGTTTTTCACTTATTTCAATTACAATTAAGAGACTATGGGGATAAGGAGATCACAATAACAAATATTTTGACATTTTTGTCAGTATTCAAAAATGTCAAACCGAATGGTACTGGCATTGGGTTTTATCATGTGAATGCGTATTACACGAAATTAACCATCTTCTGCAAATCATTAATATACATCATCATTACCTATTGTAAATTTCATTTTGTATGTAATTTAACAAAAACATTAAAATCATTAATATATATTGTGTAGTAATAACTAGACCTACATCACCAAGTGTAATATCATATAATAATATGCCCATGCATATATTAATCTCTATATAAACAAAACGGGCTCATGGCCCTCATCTACTCAATATTACCCAGTGAAATATATGTCAAGATTGCCTATTGTAATAGCTGTTTTTATTTTATGATCAGTAGTGGAATACCGCGTTTTATCAGTGAAATAAACATGTTATTCCACTGGCTAGCAAAGTACTTCATGTTGTTTTACCTAAAATGATTGCAAGAAAACGTTTATATTTTCACTCATGCTTGCTTCTCGATGAAATAAAATATGTTATTCACTCTAAAACGACAAATATCCTCTATATATTGCCTACTGTAATATCTACCCTGTGTTGCCTATTGCAATATCTACTCTATGTTGCCTATTGCAATATCAACACTATATCTAGGCTATTGTAATATCAAATCTGCATTGCCTATTATAATATTTTTCCTAAATCGCCTTTGATAATTCCTTACCATAGAGGTATTTCTGCAACTCACTGGGGCTAACCAGATTTACATCATTTACAATGTTATTGAACACGCAATACATAAACCTTTACATTGATATTAAATTTAAAGTCCGGATGGTGATTTTAGTGGCTCCATCTAAGATATGACATAGCAATTATCTACCTATTTTTCAATTCCAATGATGAAGATTTATCGAAAAGAAACCCAAAACTAAATTATTCCTGTCAAATATATTTGAATTATTATTTAAATTTGAGAAGGAAATTTCATTTACCAATAACATCGATATACAGACACACAAATTATCTTTATTTTACATTCATTATACTCTTGTTTCCATTATCGAATAAAATCCAAATTACATCCAATAATGAATACAAATTGTTCTATAAAGAAAAGTGTTTCTTCTTCATTTTATATCCCTTATGGGTTTTGTTATACCTCCATTATTAAGTTGTCTTAATAGATATGGTATAGAGAAAATAAATCGCTATGGTTTGTCTCATTCTATTAAAAGTTGTACCGAGCAAAGAGACTTTAGTACTCCGTGCTTATTGACCGTGTATCGATACGTTTTGTTCTGGCATTCGTCCCTTATAAATAAACCGGCAACCTAATCGCTCAACAATAGCATCCTATTATTCAGTTCAATGCAAATAGAATAATAGACGAAGCAATTGAAATAGAAATTAACGACTTGTGGTCGCCGGGGTGATATCTAGTCAAAGAAACTCAAACCCTTATCACCTTCTTACGAAATTAAGATGCTTTTCAAAAGGAGTTCTGTTTAACGTCTTATGGTGTTTGGCGGTAAATGGTTATGACAGTCAAGTGAGGATGTAACGACTGCTTGTCTTATTGTTTATAATGAACGTGCTATAAGATATCAGCCATTATCTTAAACACGCACTACATCGCTTCTGAACTCCAATCCCAGTTACGTCTTCAACATTAACCACCATTGAATAAAACGCTTGCTCGATTACAAGGAGTTAATTATGACGAACATCTGGTATCCCCGACTTCTAAACAAGTTTGTAAATCGTGTTTAATCTGGGAAATGTAGTTGCTGACAGATCTACAAGAACTGTTGTGATATATCATCATGTTTACAGATAAACTGTGAATTGTGTTTTGTGTAATTTGTGTCAGTATCCACATTAAATATTCCCGCCATATTATTAATGGTATTTTTCTCACAATCGTAGGCTTCAAAAAATATAAGCAGTATGAACCTTATGTATCTTTATACCACCATAATAAAGGTCATATGTTTAGTTTAAGCAAATTCTCGCCTTCCAACTTCGTGGGTTTTCTCCGGGTCCTCCGTTTCGCCCCTACTGCTAGAGACCCTTACGCGCAGGCGAATTATTAAAATAAAATTAGCCCAGAAATGACCAGGTTCGTGTCGAATGGACGTTATCTCTCCCCGCCCGCCCCCCCTTTCTCTCTCATGGGGCAAGCGAATTATTTAAATAAAATTAAACCATCTCTCTCTCTCTCTCTCATGAAGTGTTTTTGAATAACCCCAAGAGAGAGTTTATGGAGTGTTTGTGAATAACAGAAAAGAGAGGATATATCATAATATTTAATAAAAAAATAGTACAATCTAAAGCAGCATGTCCACTTGAACATTAATACGAGCACAGTGCTCTGGTTGATATTCTATCAAATACTAAAATATGAGCTGAATATCTTCAGTCTGTCCATAAAGGATATCGTGTTACAACAAAATTAGTCGGCTATGATATTATGACAGTGTCGATAATAATCGCTTAACAAAGAGAAATTAGTTAATTATAGGCTGATATTCATATTGGATGACAATGTAAAGAATCTATCACGGTAATAAATTCAGAAAATGAAGGATTGCACACAAGGGCAAGCTAGCTTGTTTACTTTCGTTTATAGGGGGTGACCCCTTTTACGCCATTAAAACGTCCAAACAGCAAGAATTCCCCGAAGATTCTCCACTCGCCATTGGACCATTACCAGTCAGGCTATCATTTTCTAGCGGATCTTGCTTCGCATGAACATACCAGTAAATCTCGTGAGCAGTTTTACATATTACGAGGCAATATTTGCGAGTCAATTATTGTAATTCATTGACGAATAATTGCAAAACCAACTTCGGTAGGAACGACTGATTGCTAGCGTCACATGGGAGGTTTTGGGTTATATATGAAGTGATTCGTTGGGTGTGAGTTAGCACTCTGGTCGTGAAATTCTATCTATCTTTCCAACGCTGTACACTCGAGGTCCGCCACATTTAATAGACAATTCACGAACAGGAGTCCGGGGAATAAACTTGTCAAGTAAAATGGTCTTTTGTTGCCGCGGCTTATATTTCGCTCAATTATACCAGAAAATTTATGACAGAGGGATTTATATAATAACATTATGTGTAAGCAGGAGATGGGCTTTATCCTTAATCAATATAGAAATGAATTGTAAATAAGTCGCAATAATTTTGATTGTGGAATCTATACACAAGACAGTACTTTCAGTCTGATATGATATAGTCAATTTAACAATTTGATAGTTTTTACTCATACACTGGGTGTTGATAAGTCAGAAAAAACTTTCCCATAATGTATCTTTAAACAGTATCTACACTGACAATTATCAGCGGAAGCGCGGTTGCATCCTGAATTCATTTCTAAATAAAACTGGTGCATAATCTCCACCTATATAACCCATATAATTTAATGTTTGCATATCGTGTTAATGCTTCACAAAGCAGGTTATCAAACTGTCATATCATGAAAGCACTCTGGTATAATTCAGGGGTCGGTGCACGGATCGACCAGAATAGCCGCAGTTCTTGTTCGGTCGTAGACCAAGAAGTATGCATAGAGTATACCAAATAAACATTATTATAAGGACGTCACCTATAGCAGATTTGGAATGATTTACAACAATGACCTTGGGATCTTTTAAGTTGCTTAATTCAATAAAATAACCATGTGCCATTGATATTCGTCGCTTAAAAAATTCAGTTTAATATACGCTAATATGTAGTCAGATGGGTAATTTAACATTTAATTACTAAAACGAACTAGAAATCGCTAGATAATATCCCGACTTGGATTCGATGGTATTTAAAACAAGCTTAAGTCTATCATCAAATTTTCGTGGCGTCGGGCTTATTGCACACAGAACAGAGTAGATCGATGAAATTTCATTTTCACACATCAGTAACGGAATTGCACCATTGTTGGACCCTATGTCCCTATTACGAATTCATCTTTCACAATATTGTGTTTGCAAGTGATATTCCTATTGCTTACGATAGTGCACATATTACAGATGTATTGATATTTTCGCTATGTTTGTCTTCAATTGTTGACTCCGCTCCATATTTTAAGACCGAAATTATTACCTGATTAGCGGAAGCAATCACATCACATATCACTACGCTTGTATTTGAACGATAACAAAAATATTTGATAGCAACATTATCCCTTTTACGAGCAGCCATCAATGTCATAGGAAGGGTTACTCTTCGGGTTTCATTTGATAGCAGGGTTAGTAACTTGAAAGTCCCTCGCTACAGACAGAATACTGAAGAAAAACAGAATCTATCAGAGTGTCCCCATTACCCAGGCTGGCCCATCACCATAAAACTACGCAATATTTTGAGCGGAAATTTTCAGACAATGTGAGTACACCGTTCCTAGTACAGTTAATTTCGAAATTATTTCAAAAGGTTAACCCTTCTGGAATTCTACAAATATTTAGCTTTACGTATACCTAAAGGCTATAGCTTTTATTGGATGCGTTTAACAGAAATTAACGAAATCCTAAAACTGATGGTTATTGTTACTTAAGTATACACACACAACATTAAGTGTTATATCAAGCCATTTAGCCGAAAATACAGGTTTTGTCTATTTGGTAATCTATTATAATATCATTTCAAGAGTTCTGGTGTGATAATCTTTTTTTATGCATCAATATTTTTCTAATCAAGATTTAACGTCATTTAAACTCCACAAAAAGGTTAAATAACACCAAAAGAAGAAAAAATATGCATTTAGCAAGATAAGTTTATTGATTGGGTACAAAAACCACCATTGTTTAAAGTTGACGTTTTCGATCTTGTCTGCAAATTTGTTTTCGTTTCCGAGAGTTTTTCTAAAATGCCATTCTTTTTTCAAAAGGAATTGGTGTAAAATTATCGGATTGTTAATAGTCTTTTCCAGCTAAATTGGTTATTTTTGCGAAGATGTCAAACTTCTAAAATGCTTTTCATTTAATCATCGTGTTCCGAGTCTAGACGATGAAAAATGCATGGAATACGACCAGCGTCTGGCACATTAAGTGCCAACTGTTTAAGAAACCAATAAAGGAAATTGAACACTTAACACCTTCACTGAACGAAGGTGCTCAAGAAGTAATTTTGTCGTGGGCTGCTGGAAGAGTCTTGGGACAGAAGCAATACTCAATTCTCAAATATAAGCGGATAATTTAATGGCCGTGGCTACGAGCCAGACAAGGTGTTGGCCAAATGAATAGTTTACACTTGTGATAATTTTACTGCGGGTTTTCTTCTTTGGTACATTCGATCGGTGATGGCCGATTGTTTCTGAGTGTCTGGTTTCTTAGTGCTGGACTTCAATTAAATATAGATAAAACAAAGATGAACTATTTTTTTCCGTTGGATTAGTCTCTGGTGGTTTGAAATGTAATCGAAGTTACTCAAAATAAATTTACTTATCCATTTCGTATCACCAGATATCCACAACACATGGTTTTGGTAAAGAGAGAGGGGGCATCCTCTTTCAATTGCATAATTTCGGGACGAGCATGGTACAATTGTATTTCAATAATTCGCTTGCGCGTAGGAGTCTTTAGCAGCGGTTGAAAACCAGACAAGACACAGAATACAAGCCACTCTATTCCTTGTCACGTACAAGGGGGTAATCGAAACAACGCCTCTTGACTCATTTTGGAACCATAAAATTTACCGAAATAGGTATGAAAAGGCATATTATTATAATATGTATATAAAGTGATTTATGTTTAATTTAATATTGCAATTTCCAATCAATTATGTTCAGTGAGATATAGAGTAAACATTCAAAATTGAAAGGCAGTCGTTTATGCCGTCTTAGTACATTCTACCCAGTTTTATTATGGTCTTGTAGGATATGTTTTCTATGTCGATTACAAATGACCCCCGAAATCATACAATACACGACTCGTGTACTGATTATAAAATGTTGATTATGTCATAAAAATAGGATATTTGGATCCCATATTTTCACGACATAACATTGACCAATATTAAGTTTAAATCGTTATTTCAATATCGAATTTTATGGAAAATATTGTTTAGAGATTTAGCTCTGTGAACTTTCTTTATCCCCACTCCTTCTCAACACATATATCTTTTACGAGCTATATACTGTAATTAAGTATTTAAAAACCCAAAGCATTTTTTTATGTTTATTACATTATCTAGATTAGGGAAAACCCCATTATAATTGATTCTCCCTTTTTATCTATTAATGATGTTCATTTTAATTGGTACAGTCTTTTTGAAAAACGAACAAATATGGAAGCCAATACAAAATATTGAGCAACTGACCTATTTAAGGGAAAATATCCAAAAAAGTTTCATTCCAATAAACCTACATGAACGGGCCCGTCTCGAAAACCGGTGTAAACTAATTTAACACCCGATGACAACGTCGGAGAAAAACACAACTATAAAGATTTTAATTTTATTTACAGTTCAAGCTGCAAAACACATAGTTCTTGTCGTCAAGTGACATTTTAAATAACGATTTTCAATTATTCATGAACAATCAGCCAGAAACGATGAAAGAAAATGGAAAAATTTGAAATAACAGCGATCGTTTCCTTACTGCTGATTGTCCCTCCCCAGGGCTCCGATTCGGTGGTACCCGTGTGGGTCATGTCTCTCTATTTCCGAGTCTATCAATCACCTTGGCAATGTTATCTCCTAATCTATAAATTATAAATGAATTGGTAATAGAAAGACAAATACAGTCGAAAGACAACAGTGTGTTTAACGTTATAGGCCAATTTAAGACAACCATTCATTATAAGGACCACATAGGAGGGTAGTCGAGTAGAGTTGAAGAATCGAAAACAATGAATTGGAAATTGGAGGATGTTGTTAGTATCATGATTACATCAATTACCGTATTCTAAGAGTCAAGAGTCTCCATTTGAATTAAGTTTTCCATTACCGCTAACTTAGCACGTGTTGAAACCGATGGGGTGTTTTTTTTCCAAGACAAAACATTTTGACTGGAATTACGAATAATGTTATGTAAAAACAATCAAAACATTTATATTTCCTTCAGATGAAAAAAAGAAAGTACTTCAAATGCATCGACATATTATATAAAGAATAAAGAAATATATAATAATGTCTGCAAATACTATTATTTCTCAATTCGTTTCCGGAATGCCGAACAAATCGAAAGACAAATACCAAACCGAATCGGTTCGCGGAGTTAGAATAGATAGGGTGTTGGCGTCGTGTGGATAATTATCTTTTTGTGCGCAATGCTCAGTGCCATGAGGACATTCGGCTCGCGAAAGTGAATAGAATGTGTAGAGTTTTATATACATTCTCGGTAAACTAAAGCCTTGAGGATATCTTTCGGATGGAGTGATATACTTTATGGTTGCCATTGCTATTTCCTGTCTATAGCCCACTCGTCTGTGTATGTCCGGTAGTATGTTCAGTTGATATTTAGTTCTCTTGATATTTTGTATTTGGTTTAGATTTTGTATTTTTGTTCGAAGCCTTTATAGTTTGTACTCGCGATATTGTAGGATAAAGCAAATTCATTATGTATATCCTAGCTTTTGTATCCCACATACGTGAATACCAAGTAAGTTGGTGATACATGGCACCAACAAAACCTTGTCGTCCTGTTTCGGAAAATATAGCATTTACAAAATACAGATGCTTTGCTCACACATTTCAAATTATGGTCTCTTTTCAAAGCTATCCCCATCGTCTAAATACATGTCGAGCGATACTGATAATGAACTGGGTCACGATTCCTACGTAGTTAAAAATACTCATAACTTTCCACAACACTCGTAATTAAACATATGAATTAAAATTCAATACTGGTCAATTTCAATCAATATTGGTGTTGTTATCTTGCCGTAAAAATATGTGATCCTAATATCCAATATTTAAATTAATACACAAAAGTCGTATATTTTTATGGTTTCGGGCGCTTTCTGCAATACGCAAAGAAACAGATATCCTACATCGCGGAAGTGGTTAGTAATGGCTGATTCACAAACGACAAAAAATAATATAAAAATACCTTATAGAATGCCATTCAATTTGGACTGTTTTCAGTTTTTCACCAAACAAAATTAGAAATTTAGAAATTTCAATAAAAAAAATCTAAAATGAATGTAAAACTCTTCCAGAGGCATTAATCAAGAGCTACATCGGCCTATTGTAGGTCTTAAATTGATGATTTAACATGAAAATACCATATTGAATTTGCGATTCCATTAGGTGGCTCCGATATTAAGTAGATTATAACCTTTCTGTCATTTAATAATTCAATTTAAAAATGGAGAAGCGAAGCTGAGACTTGAATAACACGATGGTTATGATATTTAACAATCAATGCACACATCGTGGCAAAACACCACAGAATCATAATTTCGCTCAGCTCGGGACGGGGTTTGGATGAAATTTTCAATATATACATTTTGCATTATCTATTTTTGAACTATTATAGCATGGACGGCCACTTCCAAATTGAAAGTTTACACAATATATCTTAAATATTTACTCATGTTACATTAACATGTGTTTTAGACCAATATTTGCTTGCTTTAATATATAAGATATTAGAGCCACAGACCCTTTAAGGAGAACAGTAGCCCACGGCAGAGCTTGGAATCAGGTTTTCTTTCTACTACGGCACCAAATTTTGAAAATGCTGTAGATATAATGAGCTGGTTCATATTTAACACAAATTGTCGTAATAGCTCCTCCCGGAACGTGGAAATAGTTATTCATTCGTTGATACACGTCATACGATTCGTACAACGATTTTAAGTATCAGTTATTCTCGTTCTCATTATGTTTTGGGGTATCGTCAAATAAGAGGCATTACAAATTCTTTACAATTATAACGGAAAGACGCGGATAAACGATTTGATGTACAAGAGGTAACTAAAAAGACTAGCTAATAAAATTGTTTATTTTTCCCAATTTAGCATTAGTGCTTATTTGACTATTTTTTTTTACAAACGTGGGTGGCAAAGAACGTCCTTAAGTTAAATGACAATAAAACTGAATGTTATTCTTGATTTTAATAATAAATTTTCCAAAATTGCTCCGCGCTTCCGTTGTTGGCCGAGAAAATTTATCGCGATCGTCCGATGCGGTTTGCCCTTGCCAGTGGTACAGGCAGGCGAAGGGATGAAAACCAAGGTCCCGTGTACACATTGGCGTGTACATAAAATATCCCTTGACAGTTGGAATTCGATATAGGAAACTTGACACCTCAGACAGGTCTTCTCCATATTTAATCAGAACCCCAAACAGCTGATCGATAAAATCACCAATTCGACAATAACGCCCAAACACTCTACCATAAAGTCGGCAAGAACAGGACCATAATTCATACGCGATGGCATACCATTCACCGACAGTCTATCCTTCCACATCAGAAGAATTCTGAACCAAGCAGGCATTGACACAATATTTTCCACTGCGACTAAAATCCAATGGGAAAATAAACCCAACCGATCCACAACAGCCAAAAGTGTGTGTCTCCCACGTTTCGTGTTCGTCAGATCAGACAGATATACAGGAGAAACTAAACACCCATTAATACGTCTGCAATAGCCCAACATCTCAGCAACAATGGTCGTCACAAAATAAATTGGGAAGATACTAAAGCACTGACAGTCAACCAACACAATACAAAGACAAGAAAAACCTCTAGAAGCCATCAACATCAAAGGGCACCACCCCGAACTCGACCGTGATTCTGGCCCAGTCTTCTAGAAACATACGGCAGTCTCATCCAGCAATATACCAGCCCGTTTACTCTTACATCATTACTAAGCGCCGACCCCTATTAACTATAATTCTCATATATTGTTTTGTACACATTACAATAAATTGGTATAACTTTTTTGATATTTTATGGATGTGGTATGCTCTAAATATTTCCTTACGATGTATGAATGTATTTTAAAATACAGTGTACCATATCTTAATGTTTTGAAAATTAATTCTAATACATTATTGTCATTTATATAATTTTATTTTCATTTTTTATTTAATGCACTTTTATGTTTTTCTAGTTTAACAATTATTATTATCCTTTAAATGCTCCATTGACTTGATGTTATTTTCACAAATATGCATTATGGGATATTATGCCAGTTCCTATTGTGAAAATTTATTCACCCCCCCCCCCAACCGATCTGTCTTTATTATCGTGGTTGTTTTTATACATAGTTCATTACCATCCTACCCTTATGGTTGCCCACCCTTTGATAGTTTCTAAATGATTATCTCTGGCATCTGTTAACACTGTTCATCATGTGCATCTTGCATACAGATAGTCCATTAGCCAATTACCGATATTTCGTCTAATGGTTTGGATACAGCTATGGCGAGTGTAGTTCAGCTCTTAACGTAGGTCTCATTACATTTGCCCTGAACGTTCAGGGACCGTGCTAGTGATTCCTTAGAGAAAATGTTTCGCTTCCCAGTCAGTTTTAATGGGCAACAGCTAAGCGGTCGCGTGTCAGTCCATGTGAACGCCTGACCAATGTAACTGAATGAGACGATAAGACCTTGCTAGAACCAGTATGAGCTGTTAACAATACGTCCCCATCTTCTAACCGACTCGATCGACTTCAATGAGAGGGTAATGGAAAAATTCACGCACTCGGCCATATAAGAAAAAAAGATATATAGGTATGGAAATATGTGTGTTGAGAATTCAAAAGTACGAAATATAACCTTATGACGTGTGCAAAGACGAACGATTCCACGTGTAGTGAAATTAGATGTATTGCGGTTTACCATCTTGAATTCTTCTTATTATTGTATGGCGAAAAGGTAAAAAATTAACCGGGATTTCCCTTTACATATACTTTGCTATTATAGTAGCTGTCCCCTTTTTTGAGATATAGGAAGGGTGTTGATGTTCTTTGTTGATTAGTTGTTGATATAATATAGTATTTTTGGTCCTTTCTAATTAAAGATACATTATGGGGGATTAGATACCGAGTTGGCAGTTCGCACTATAATAGTTATAATAGTTAGCTGAAACTTTCAGTCAAATTGGTCCACTATAAACCAAGAACTAAGCGAATGAAAGTTCCGCTTAGCCTCGATCATCATTACTAAAGTCGGTAAGAAAAAACATTTAATAGTTAAATCTCGAAGGATATTTGCATCAAATCGAACTACAGTCCAACAAACATCACATGCTAGTCTTATGGTTGATTTATGGTCTGGATAAGTTCATTAATGTCGAACTAGTGGTTTTAATTATAGACAGAGTTTGCTCTTGCATAATGTATGTTTAAGACACTTGTTGTTGTTGCTTGTTGGTAATGAAATATTAGAATATTAGTAATTGTATCAGTTGCTTTACAAGACTTACATTAATTTAGAAAAAAAACCATTATGATCTTATACATTCTCCATTGTTTCAGACAGTCGATTCCGTCGTATTTGATAGGTCATATGGTTCAATAGGTCATATCCTTATTAGGGGTAGAGACTTTTGAATAAAATGACCAGTTAACATTTTAAAATGGACTACCACAGTTTGCGGCAAGATTTCCCTGGTAACCCACTGCAGGGCGTGCACCAATCTTCAATAACCCCGATCATGCACATAAGCGGGACGTTAACCCCTTAATGAATATCAAAAACAAAATTACGTTTACAATTTAATAAATATCCAAATTAATTTACCGGTGATGAATTGTGTGTGCGAAAGAGAGATAATAAAGCTTAAAGACGAATACTGATGTTGTTTGGCAATATTTTATTCTAGTTTATCTAACTTCCAGAAAAATCAAAAACATTCCTTCACAGTTATCTTGTTCTGGTTTTCGAAAACTCAAACGAAATAAGATTCGTCTCTCTGCACCTTTAAACACGCTCCAAAGAAGGTTATAGACATGGGAAGATTAGTGTTGAAAGATACATAGAACTTGTCCGTATATAATAACCATGAATGAAGTATATTAGACATGATGGGATAAGGAAAGCCATATTTAAATATATTGTAAACTGTTTATTCCAAGTGTTGAAGGATTGATACGTTTACAAACAGACCACTTCATCAATTTTCTATCTTCTTACCACTGGTCTGACTCCCAACACGTTTAACATTGCCCCTATCACACAGACTTTTCAATGGTTGTCGTCAAAAATAAACTTCTTAAACAGCGATAGCTATCAGTACTTGATGGATTGAAAATAAATGCTCCCTGTCGAGATTATATGTAATGATACATCATTTTGTGTAGACAATGTCGACAGAAATATATATAATATATACATATAAATGATATAAAACTAAAAACAAATGAGATACAAATATTCGGGATATGTTTTCTCGACTGTAGTCGTGGCGGTTTTGTGAGATTTGGCTCGAAGTTTTACCCGAGAAAGTACCCAGGAATTTCCGTTTATCATAGGTGTAGGCCACTGAGCTTACTTGTTCAGATATGACTAAAAGTGATGTTCCGTGAACACGAGTGTGTACGTAAAAGAACCCGTGACAGTTGGAATTCGAAATAAAGAGTAGTTGGCAAAATAGACCCATACACTCATCTCTATTAGTCCAGTAGATGATGAAAAGGTGGACACTAAAACCTATTTCATTTTGTTTTCCTTGAGGTTCGGTGGTCTGTCATTGAGTCAAGTGGTGTGTTTAGATTTCTCGCTTGTACGAGACAAGGAGTAGGGTCGCGTGTCCAACCTCGTGGGTTTTCACCTTCGGTTTACCTACACTGCTAAAGACACTTACACGCAAGGAAACGTAACTCTTGTCTGCAGTAGCAGTTGTCACTACCTTGCTACTGTAGACATATACAAAACGCGGCCATATATCCCCCACCCCTCCGAAAAAAATCAAACATCAGAGTCTGTTTTATCAGGTCCCAAACTTGAAGGTGTAATCATAAGGGGATCGTGACATCAAACAGCCTAGTAAACTACGTGCAGTTATTTCCGTTAATTAAGAACGACGGTTGGTAACAATTAAAAGTCGGATAGTTTTATCAGAATTGATTTCACCAAAACCTGGGATGAATGAGCACTGGTTACATAATATTCTCACAGATTGGTAAACACACTATCTTTCGAATGAAAGCATAAACAGAAAATTCATAACAGTTAACGTTGTTGCATTTTGTAATGTCCTGCTAGTCTGCACCAGTCCGGAGTTTTTTTTATCATCCGAACGACATGACAATTTTCCTGGCTATGCCCTCTGTTGTGCACCACGGACTAGCACGTCAATTTCTCAAACATTTGACGGCTGACGTCATGTATTGTATTAGGACAAAGCACACCATGCTCCATGAACGACACAACGTGAAGCGAAAAAGTGCGTGTTTTAACACTTAAATTCAAAATTGACAGAATTATGCGACACATCAACAATAATAAACTTTCAAAAAAAAAATAAAAAAAACGAGAAATGGAGGAACTGGCGACCATTTTGAAAATTGTGGAGTATTTAACAATACAGTTTGTTCTAAGATGTATTGAGAAGTTTTTCCGCCTATTTATCGAAGTTTTGGGGGAAATAACTAGATCCAATGTCATTTTATTAAGAGTTATTTAATTATTTAAAAGATTCCAGATTATAATCTTTTTACTACTTCTGTTATCGCAATGTTTTTGTGGTGGGTTTTTTCTTCCAACGAATCTCAAATAAAACTGATAAAAGGTAAGTAAGCGATTCCTAACAATTTAAAATATTGATAATAGACTAAATAAAGAAAAAATGAAAATGCTTAGGAGCTATTTATACCAATTATGCATATCTATCTCGTTTTTTCCCTCTATATCTACTATGAATGTTTATTTGTCTCCTCGACAGATTAGTATTTTATTACGCACATAAACCTCTTCTATGCAATAAAACTCTATTTTCACAAGTGAATGTGGTTTGATGACATGAACAAGGGTCATTTGCATAAATTCAATAGATTTCCCAATGCGCAGACTTTCTGGATTAACATTTGGACACCTTCCTATACTTCGTGTAATTACGGCATTATCTTGTGAAATTAATGTTAAGAATTAAAAATGTTCCATTCTCTAGAACTTGTAGAATTTAACCTAATAAAACAATGTCTATCTAAACTTTAAGATAGAGAAATATATCCCGTTGATTGAATTTAATGAGAGTCGTATAAGAAACAAAGTAATTTTGTATCATAGACGGTTGATATTGATTGTTCGAGTCTAAAGTAAACCAGAATAAATGATTGTCTCTATTATCAGATTAACATGAAAGGCGGGCCAATATCACTTCATAATTATCAGTTTTCTTGTAGTAGCAGCCAATCAAATTACAGAGACTTGCCTCCATGGGAATGTATTCCACGCCGTTCTTGTTGACAAGAAGTAAAGTGGTCCCATGTTGAACATGATAAGGGAATGAAATCGTCGTAATGAGAATGATCATTTCTTTATCGCTTTAAGGTTCGAGATGTTGAACTAACGTGTTATAAGATGCAACGTTTGAAGACTTCTTCTTATTATAATTCATTTTAAATCCAATTCTGATTTAGTTATAAGTGTTTACGGCTGTCATCTTGTCTTGGTAGATTACTGTTATGGCTACGGAAAGTAACGAAAACTCAAGAGATGTTACCGATACTGGAACTAAACAGGAGTTGAAATTCAGTATTAAAAATATATTGGGAAATCGTGAAACTCACAATACCGGCAGCGACAAAGGGAAAGACAATCAGATAACATATTCCAAAGAAGACATACCAATACAAAGTGGTCGTGAAACGCCGCCTCGTGAAAAGCTTGTACCCTTTATTCCCCTAAACTATGTCCCGTTTCTCAATAGTTCGGAAAATTCCGGTATTATTCGTGTACCTACTCACAGACCACACCCAGTTTTGCCATTGTGGGGCAATTATGCGGTACCATGGCTCGATGTACGACGAGATAGATTTGGAGGTGAGTAAATCATTTCATTTAAAACAAAACATATTAAACACCCCCCTTCCCCCTTTGGCCTGTTTGTTTGTTTGTTATACATTATTCTGATCAAATATTCTATTCATTTTAATATCGGTAATTATTTGATTATTCTGATAAAATGTATTAATCATCTTATTATTCTGATAAAATATGTTAATCATCTAATTAGTTTGGTCAAATATTTTATCATCTGATTATTTTAATCATATTTTTTAATCACCACTTTATTATTTGTTCAATTTTTTTAAGCATCTTATTATTTTGTTCAATTGTTTTAAGCATGGGATTATTCTGATCAAATGTTTTTATCATCTTATTATTTTGATCAAATATTTTAATCATCTTAAGAATTTGATCAAATTGTTTTGAATTTCAAGTTCTTTATTCCTTTCGGTCAAAGACAGGCATTCGATAATACATATAGGCGTATTATGTATATGATAGTATATGTCGAGTGCTGTGTACGAGGCATGATATGCTTACCTTTTGAGAAAAACGTTACCACTTCTCATTTTTCTGCTAATTCATAAATCTAACATTTTGGATTGTATTTTTCATTATCGACATTCGCAGTTTTCAAACGATATCTAATTCAGTGGTTCCCAACCATTTTTTGCCCACGGCACACCTTGGAACATGCGAAAATATAGCGGCACACGTAGCTAAATGTATATGAGAGAGAAATGGGGTTTAACGTCCACTCGACACAAACTAGGTCATTTCGGGACTAACATATGGTTTAATTTTATTTCAATAATACCCTATATGTCGGCTGCAATGGATGCACAATCTTCTATTTACATACTTTGTAAATAATGAACGCAATGGAATCAATTTCTGATCTGATATTCCCATTACAGATCTTACTTTTACAGTATTGGTGTTTGGAAGGTATTAAAAACCCTTCAATGACGATTTACGACTGACATAAATTCCACCTGTTCAAACTAAATAATGGGTCTGAAACTCTGATACCTTACACACGACTGGCACCTTCTGTTAAACATAGTTGGATCACTTAGATGTAGCTTAAATGTCTATGTCAAATCAGTTGGGTTCATCTACTGTGTCCTTTCGCTGGAACAGACAATGTATTATTGAATTCATATTTCTTAGGGGTTTGTTTCATCTGTTCTTGTACAATTTTAAATCAAGAAAAGCGACACACAATATTAATCATTAAATTAAATTCAATTATCGAAACCTTTTCACCAGAATCACAGCGAATGTATACAATTCATTTAATTTACTTCAATAGTCCAGTTGGTGCAGATAATAAAAGAACCGCATGTTCCTTTGAGCATATAATGAAAAGAAATAGGGTTTATGTTCCGATTATCTGCACCAACTGGACTATTGAAGTATTGTGGAATTACAAAAAGTACTCTCGCCTCTTTACTTACTGACACAATATATTACAATGTCTTGTAATTTTTCATATATTCTATTAACCATGTTGAATATGTTATTAAAACATTTTTTAAATTAATTCTTAAATAATTTACGGTGATTTCTGTTATACAAATACATATTGTGAAGATATTATTATGAATATTTATTCTTTTACATAATACATAACTTTCTATGATTTCAAATACATCAAACACCTATTTGTAAATCAATTAATAGTAAGTATTTCAAATATGTACATTTCCAAATACCTAAGAACATTTTGTACATAGAACTATTGCTAACTGATTATTGTAGTTGGGCGGGCAATACTATTCCTTGTAACATTTAACTGAGGAACCGAAAGCATACCACATCACCCAAATGACAGAATTTACGACAAGCTTTCGACCATTATACGCACCCTCCCCCACCCCCACTCCGCCCCTAGGAATTGATTGACATATTATTAGATAAGGCAAATATTGCTTATCAAAACATCAGCTGATATTAAATATTAAAACTTGATTATTTCCAACAAATAAATTTTAGTTGAATCATTGACTTTAAAGATACCTTTTTTAGAGTTTCTTTTTCGTGCACAAATATCGTAATACCTTTAGTCTTTCAACAAAAAGAAAAATGAATGAATTATTAATTTGACCTATAAAACAATTTCACGAATGCCTTGAGTCAAATCGCGTCATTTTGATTCTTAGCTTTAATTAAAATAGTAATTGTGTTGCATCTTATGTTTTTGCCTTTGTATTTGATCCGAAGTAGGATCGCCTGTTCAAACTCGTGGGCTTTCTCCTGGTCCCCAGGTTCCCACATCCCGACGCTAAAATTGTTGGAGGAGCATTGAACCATTCGTTAGTTCCGAACTGATGTAGTTTGTGTCCAGTTGACGTTAAATCCCATTTCTCTCTTCGACTTTTCATTACAGTCATTTAAATTGTTTCTAAATCTTAGTTTTTACCTTCCGAGCAATGTGTCGCCCACTCACATACTACCATCAGTCCCAAAGGACGATTACTTTACTGATCCATAAACACCGAAATGAAAAATAAGATCAATTTTACGTGGACAATTAAGGAAATTAATTCCTCATTTTACGAAATCAATTTTAGTAAACTTTTTGTTTCAGTAGTAAGAAGGGTTGGTCATCCCTATCAAAACAGAACACCACCAAAGAGGAAAAAGCCCAGAACATCCTTTTCACGTCTTCAGATAATGGAATTGGAGAAACGGTTTCACCGACAGAAATATTTAGCTTCAGCAGAAAGGTCGAGTCTCGCCAAAACACTAAAAATGACAGATGCTCAAGTTAAGACGTGGTTTCAGAATCGTCGTACAAAATGGAGGTAAATGATTTATAGATTGTCATCGTTATTCAATTTTGAGCTGTCTTTTAGAGGAAAGCGGATGTTTAAGGTCGAATCAAGTTGATATCGGGACAATTTTTGTTTGTTTATTTACGTGTGTTGATGTTACTCATTTTTGCACCAGACGCGAAGCCTTTTACGGGTGGTTAACCGTCCAAACTAAATATTATCGGAACTTTTATTCATTAGTGGTGGATATTGCAAATACATGCAGTCGCTTCCACGCCACATGTGTCACCTTCTTATTAGTAATTATTTTATAGTTCGACTATCTGATACAACGCCACACATGTTCATTAGAAGCCTAGGTTAATAAGTCAGCGGTATCAGTAAAAAGTTAAAGATTAAAGATGCTCTATGTAAGGTTTAGATAAAGAGCGGATCAGTCTTGCTATAATCTGTCAAAATCAGATATTTCAAATTTCATTCCAATTATTTTAATCTGAACTAAGATATCACTGTTTGTACATTTGACAAAATCTGGCAATTATTGTTCATTAACCGTAGTAACGTTACTGGTCAATCGAGTTTCACCATTCTAATATGAGATATAACGGGGTTATGTTTTTAAATACCATTTAATTATTTTTTATGTTTTAGGCGACAAACGGCAGAGGAGAGAGAGGCTGAGCGGCAAGCCGCTAATCGTTTGATGATGAGTTTACAAGCAGAAGCCAGTAATACTCTGTATGATATGAGAGACCCTTTATGCATGAGTAATACGTCCCTCCATGCTCTACGCAACATCCAACCATGGGTTGAGGAATCCACAAGAAACTCAAGCTAAGCACCGTCATTGACGCGCCACCATTAATTCATGAATATTCATGAATTATTCCAAATGTATTGATTAACCACGAGTGTTCTGTCTCTTCAGAGAACGGGTATTGGGGTCTCCCTATTCGTAAAATATGGTTAGATCCCAAAAGAGCTCGAAGATGTCCGAACCTCTAAGAAGAAGGTGTCAACTCTGGGTTATGACTAATGCACGTGACTATGGAAAGTGTCGTCACCATTCCAGGGACACCAAAACAACAGGCAAGGACATCGAACCTTCCAGTCGCATTTTGCAAAATGAAACGATATCAGAAACTTCGTATGAGCTCTGCTCAAATGGGTGGAATTTTCCCTTTTCCAAACACGATAAATGTAAAGCTTGGAGATAACTTCCTAACTAGGGATCCCTTTAATTCGTTCCACCGGAAAAAAAGAACGATGAAATTACTAATCTTTAAGATGTGTTATTTCTGTTATAATAATATCCTTCTCATCGAAATTTACATCACTATACACGCATGCGCAATATTAGTATTTAGCTCAATAATTCAAAACTATGTTAAAAACAAAATATCTCTAACTCATTTTTTCCATAATATTCTAAATTAAAGACACGAATTAGAATTTCAATCAATATTGATGTTGTTATCCTAATATCCAATATTCAAGACACAATTGACATTTTATAATCAGTACACGAGTCGTCATTCTATGATTTCGGGTCCATTTTGTAATGAACAAATAAAAACATATCCTTCAGTGTAATGTGGAAATATTTAGTAAAATGGGGGCCATTTTGTAATGAAAAATTAAAAACATATCCTTCAAGGCGAGGTGGAATTATTTAGTAAAATAACGAGTATTGAACAGCTGCTGGTCAATTTGAACTGTTCACTTATTTCACCGAACATTCATATTCACCTATTATGTATGTGCTTATAGCACGATTTTCGTCTATTCTAAGTTTCCTAAAAATAGAGCTATACGCCCTTTAAGCAAAGTGAATTACAAATGCCATTCTTGCTGCCTAAAGTAAACTACACATCGAATAATATTTCATTTGTCAAATAACATCAACATCCCTAGTTTCGCATTTATTATATTTTTGACGGTTCAACGTGGTTTCCCCTTGTCAGTGATGCAAGACTGGTTGTTGCGACAAATCCCCAATGTCCCGTGTACAAGTTAGGGTGCACGTAAATGATCTTTTGCCGCTGAAATTCGATAAAGCGTATGCCCGTCCTAATTCGCCCCGTCGGTGTAAAAACAAATAAAACGTCAAACCCAAATTCGTTTGTATGACACGACGACCTTTTCTTGCCATACCCACCAACCTGCACCGCAAGGTGGAACCACCCAGACCAGGAACTGTTCGGGATAACACCCGGATCGAACTATTGTGTACAATGGAACACAAACACCGGGATTATCTTCAGGCGTATTATAATATTTAACGGTAATAACACGAAATTAAATTTTTTATTTTTGAGCCAAATTGAGGTGGTGTACTGATTTAATGTCGTTGATAATCTTGATATCCATAACAAACAAGCCCTTGATCTGAACAGTTGAACATGGGAGATAACTCCTTTATTCTAAATATTTGAACACCCCTGTATTAAGAATAGTCTTACTTTATAGGATAATATTGTTGTAAATAATAATACGAGCACATTCACAAACACAAACAAACGAACACACCACCCCTCTAAAAAAAACAAACGATTCTTTACTATAATATGTATAGACAGTATCATTGTTTTGAGATTTTACAGGCGTTGGGTGACCGAATGACTGAAATGTGCGCGTTGCATCATAAGCTCTGCGTGTACGTGGAAACGAGTAGGTCCTCGGTTTCCTGCCTGAGTGGGTCCATCGGTTTCTTGTCACTGCTAAAGATCCCTACGCGCAAGATAATTACTGAAATAATGAAATAAAAAACCTAATTTGTTAATCTCAAAATGATGTGTGTGTGTGTTTCATTGCGCGCTCTGTTCTCTTCTCCCACTCTTTCTCTCGCTCTCTCCCATATTCATGTTAAACCCTGTCCTATTTTCTGATACAGCCGGGCTAGTGAAGACGGATGTGGATCATGTAGTATTCCATAATGGGGCTTTTTGCCCGGACAGTTGCCTTTCCGCCAACTCTTCCCCAAACTACAAAGTTACGTGGTTTAAAGTTGTACATAGGCCGTGAGTTTGACGATGTTACTGTAACTATGAACAAATCAGTATTTTAAAGTTTTGTATTTTATTCAAAGACTGTGTAACATTGAATGAATATATACTATGTACTTGTGATAAACCCTTGTGCTGTGTAATTACATTGCCAAAAAAATAAATTATTATTGTTCACACTGTTATTTTTATCATCTTCCTAGCTATACAACAGAGGCCAACACTCATAAACCCAGAGCAACAGAGGCAATCCAAAACGTAAATGGCAAAAACATTGACAACGACATAAAAGAGCACCATGTGCCAAAGTTAATCCGAAGGGCGGACGCAAAAGGTCCATTCTTGTATGGTTTAAAATAGGGTTGACGCGTAGATCGAATTCCTTCTACCCTCTGTTCTCTCCTGAAAGACCATTATTTACGACATAATAAACACGACCTGCCAAAAATATTCCCCTGGCCGAATGCTATTAGCCCAGTATTATACGCATTGCACACGTATAAGAAGCATTTGGGGAGAATGTCGCTAGTGGGACGCAAGAAGTCTAAATCATTCTATCCTGTCCAAAAGACTCACTAAACCATATCCTTTAACATTATTATTAGGTTGACGATACGCTTATCGCTATCACAGATGAGCCTGGTGAACAGTGGTATCAGATATTGCAATATATGATCTTATAAAGTTTAGCAATAATTGACATTACAATCAATGTAGTAATTTAATGGTGGTCTGCATCCGTACCTTGTGATACGATTATCTCCCCTCAGTTAGGTAGCTGACGAAGGTGTGATATTGGTTCCTTGTGCTTCTTTCGGTTCCTCACTTTTTGATTTCCTATCATGGTTTGTGTTTATGTATACGTCAACAAGGCAAGGAAAGACCGATAACGATACTTAGTTATTGGAATAATCCAATCTGTTTCACAGAAAATGATTAATTATCTCTGTCACAGATAACTGTCTTCAACACGTGCAATAACATCACGTGGCGTCAATCATTGGCTCAATGGCCCATGCATTGTTTACATAAGACGTAACTGCTTCGAACGAAACGATGCCTTTTACACATTTTAATACCCATATACACTAAATAGGAAATATTTTTTAACTACAATACTTCACACGCCTTGACATATTTTTCTAATATACACAAAAAATGTTTTAGAATGTAATTTGTCGGAAGAAAAAAGTTAATATAGTTAACTAATTAGTGACTGTAGCGGCCTAGCAAATATATACTGCTAATCAGTGTGGGAATAATCGTTTATCTTATTGATATATAGCATTTCTCGCCAAAAATAGGCAGATATAGCTCTTCCAAAATGCATCTTTAATTCTATAAATACAGTGCTACAACTACGGATAGTGTTTGAAATTTTAATCAGTGCTGAGCGCCATAAACCCACCAACAGCTTAGTCGTGTGGGTGCTTGTGAGTTCTCATAATTAGCAAAGTTAAAGTAATGTGGCCTCTGATCTTTCGACAAATGAAACATTTAAAAACAAATTCGGAAGGTTTGCCTTGTCTTGTGCCGAACCAAAAGATAATTTAAAAAGCAATGAGGCTGTGGAAATATTTAGAAACTCCTATGAATGAGCAACACATTCCACCTCGACTGGAAAAAAACTTATACGGGTCTTACATTTTGTTCCATCCTTTTCAACTAGAAAAATAGTGCTTAAACTGAATCAGCATTCGTAAATGATTAAAGGAGCCAATCGTCTAACTCAGTATTTTTCACAATCTTGGACATGAAAATCACCCATTTGGCCCATTAAAATAAACGTTGACCAATGGGCGGAAATGACTACATTAAATTTGGACTGTCCAAGTATATCACCGAACATAGCTGATTGGAAACTACAAATAGAATGAAAATCAGTTTAAATACATTCAATTAACAGTAATGTGTGCCTTTCAACTCATTTTCGTCAAAATTATAGTTCCATAAATAGAGGCATATCTCATTAAATATGAATGTTATCTTTAATACGTTAAAGTCCAATACCATATAGCTATTACAAAATTCGATTGTGTTCTTTATTGATCTGACAAATTTCCGCAATAAAAATGTAGTGTAATTTAAATTATATCAACATTTTGTTGCGGGGGTTGGGATGGCCTAGTGGTCTAGAATGCCGCGCTTCGACCTCTAGCTGGCCGGTCACCTCTGGCTTGCGGCTGTGGTCTCGAGCCCTGGTGTGAGCGTAAGTGGCATGGAGATAGGGGCGCCTTCTCAACCTCGTGGGTTTCCTCCGGGCACTACGGTTTCCTCCAACAGTTAAAGACCCCTACGCGCAAGCGAATTATTGAAATAAAATTAAACCATATGTTAGTCGCGAAATGACCTAGTTTGTGTTGAGTGGACGTTAAACCCCATTTCTCTCTCTCACATTTCGTTGCGTTATATTTTTGGTTGCTTTCATTACGTTTCTTTTATACGGAACGTTCAGGTGATTCGCAGATTGTTATTACTGGACTTCATACCAATTATACACCAATCAATGTCTGCGATACTGATTGTTTTGAATGGTGTTAGTAATCGAGCCAACTGAGTGACTGAATAATTAATTATATATATTTATTGGGCCAGAACTTGTAAACGAATGTTGATCATATTAAATTTATCTTTGGACCTCAAATTAGAGACCAATCAGATACATGATGGTTGAAGGTAGTGTATATTATTCAAAAATGAACGGTTTCTCCGACTATTCAACAGCTGAATGGTATGGAAACTTATATCTTGGCCCCGGGATCTGGTGTAGATCCATATATACTACAAACACTTTGCATCAGAGACAAAGGAGTTTTATTTCTCCACATGTATGATTTTTGGGTGGGTACAGGTCCAACCGGCATGGTAGAACCTATGATATACAATATAAATCAACTTGAAATAAAGGCCCCTCAGTGCAATGGGTCCAGATACCAGATAAACAATTGCCGTCAGACAGGGAAATTAATTAATTTAATGTTTCCTTGTCTGTGTGTTGAACAATTTAAATACATGGAAATGGTTGCTATTCTAGTTATGTTTGAACTCGTGGGCGAGTCCATAAATAAGATAACGTAAGAGATTAAAATTCACACCACCCACACTGATTTGCCGATTATATAAAATTGACCCATTAATGATGTATACCTACCTTATATATCTAACAAGATCTATTTCTATTAGGTTAATTACAAAGGTGATCTTTAATTACTTCCGCAGCTAACAACCAATAATTTCATCAGATGAAAGAACAATATTGATAATGAGCCATTATATCAGTTGATTTTGCAATGAATGAAAAGTGATAGATTTAATACAATAAAGACATTATTCTCTGATCTGCGTAGGCGATTTCCATTGATCAAACGCAATCCAGGTGTAATTATAGTCACCTGAAAAGGTATAGTTGGATTCCATATTTGGTTTTTCAAGTACGTCAATCATAATTGATAGGTAATCATCTGTAGTGTTCCAATGCCTGGATATAGAATGCTATGTCAAATATGTCAGCTAAATAAAGAAACTACATGGATATGGCGGCATTTACTTAACGTAGTTTTTTAAGGATTTTCTTTGTTGTACATATCAATTTCTGTCTCAAAATAACCCCAATTTATAACGACGCAGCCGTGCAGAAACCGCGAGTATTGTGTTGATGTGCAGTCAATAAATATTTCTAAATACAGAATAAAAACACTTGCCCGATCATAAACTTGATCGATCAGTCATTTTATATGCTACTGTTATATTGTACCTGCAAGATCGAAGTCGCCATAAGATTAATTGCTTAACACGAAAATTACTCTACGAAAATAAGTTTTAGTTAAATACTTCTATATACAACAAGGACATCTATTATATTTAGTAGAAATAGGACAAAGTGATAATTTAGGCCACTTTTTCCAGTTTCTACTAAAGTCCCTGTAATCTATCATAAGTCCCAAATAGTATTTATCTATTTATCATTTTTCAGATGCATCAACAACTGCACCCGAGTACACATGGAAACCATGATAGTTTTCAATACTTTTAGTCGGCACTGACTCTGGATTTTTTTTGGGAAAGGGGTACTTTCCAATTCTAAACAATCTGAATTTGTACCACATCCAGCGGTAGTATACAATTGTCATTTAGCAGGACGTCATTGTTGTGTGAACAACTTGAAGACGATAAAGTGAAAACATTCAAGGTTAGTGTGGATGCCGATATGCGCATTGCCTAGACAGGAACTGCAACGCGCTGGGTCAGGTAGTACCCATGTGGTTGGTACGGACACTGACCGCTTGGTCCTACCGTTGCACCCTGCAAAGCCAAAGATGTACAAGATGGTGTGACATAGTTACACAACTTAATAATAAGCTCAAAGTTGGTTCTTGGATCATCAACTTGCAATTGAGAACATTTGAGCGAGAACGTCATACACGTTACCCTCCGAATGGTGATACCCCTGTGCAAGACATAGCGGAGTGAAACACAACAACGATTTTGTTTGGAATTGGCAAAGGTATCGCTATAAAAGAACCCAAGAGGATGGGATCACCCGCAAACACTTTGATATCTATGTCCGCAAAAAATCAACACATAGTGTTTAATTCAAGGTAAGCGAGAAGAGGGGTGGTTGAGTTTTTTTATGGTGAACAAACACTTGAAACACTGGAAAACTTGTACATGAAAAGGTTTTGTGAAACGGTAGTGAAAAGCTTATCCTTTGTCCTGATTCAGGACATGCTGCTGACTCCAGATCTCCCGTAATCTAGAAAAACCTAGTAACTCTGTTGAATGTAGTTTTGAGTAGACAAAGAAAAACTGTTTTGTTAAGCTATACTGAATATATAACCAATTTTATTTTGTCTTTTTAGATGAAGATAATTAGATGTCCATTCGGTGAAGGAGAAAAAACCCTATTAATACATGTGCACTGTGTCAAAATTTTATTTTCACCCAAATTTGACTTGTTAGGTTTTTCCAGATTACGGGAGAGTTGTTGCAAAGTATTATGATTTCCATATGTACTACCAAGTGCCGTAGTTGGGGGGGAGGGGGCATTAAACCCAGAAACGTGGGGATGGAGACTTGCGAAAGATAAATTAGAGCCTAAAACAATTGACTCCGTACCAGCCCAAGGTACAATCTCAAAAGCATCTACTGTGGTTGTAAAGTAGAATGTGATACAGCAGTTTAGAGTGTACCAACTCAAAGATTTAACGTGTTGTGCAGGAGAGTGCGGAATTGAGTAAGATAAAACTCGATTTGAGACATATTTATACGTTTAATAAATTCATAAATCGAGTTAAAGTACATTTGTCGACCAGTTTGAATGCCCCTTCCCTGCCTCGAAAATCAGAGAACTTTGGGTATGTTGCCATGTTGAACACCACAGTACCAAGAAACCTTCTACTGCAATTTGTTCTAGGTTGCTCTTCATGTAACTGAAGAAATCGAAACTAACATGTTAATCTCAAAACGAATTATTGGCGTTTTACATTGCCGATACCTTAAATTCATTTAATTTTGCTCCGATGGGGAGGGACCCTAATAAGGGTTCCTGTACCTTACAACAGTGCCCGTAAAAGCTAGGTGATGCTGCTGCAAACTTCGTGATTGTATGAGCTAGACATTTGAAATATGCAAAAACAGAAGGAATACATTCAAAATATGTACAAGGCAGATTTTCACACAAAATTAACAACGATAATTTCGTATTTTAATTTCACCCCTGAAATGGATTCCCGTGCGGTTGGGCCTTTCAATCTCTCTCTACAGACTGCTGATAACCATGACAATTAGCATTCACATTTTTCAAAAGAATATTATATTTAAATTATTGAAATACAGTGAATAATCATTTGTATTTAATATACATTAGGATAGATGGTATTTAACAGTATATTGCCAAATAATAATGAATCTCTTGAAGAAAACCACTTTTACTGTGAGTGAAAAGGGTTGTATTGTGAGCTTATTAAGAGAATCATTTACACTTATAAGTAATTGTAATTCACAACTTACAGCTAATGAACACTTGAGATGAAAAGGTGTCTCAAAGCATGTAAATACGTCACATATCGAGTTGCAATGTTATTATGACCCTGGGGGTCCATACTATGTCAAGATTATAGTGGTATTTATCTACAAATAAGGAAATATGTAATTGTTGCCCCTCTTAAGTCACCATCATTAAAAATAAATGCGTGGGAGGGATTTTTTTTCTGAAACTGGAATACCGAGCTGTGCTGGCTATGTTCGATTCATTCATTAATAAAAGGGAAATGCAACTCGGAAGTCGTACTTAGGAAGTCTTGCTTTAATTGCTCTTGTGCCGTGTCCACCATTTTTATCGCGCACGTTATGTTCCGCAGTAAATCTCTTATGGCAGGAAGTAATAATATTTCTTTTGTCAACATTATACTTAGACGTTTATATATTTCCTTGACGGATAGGCAAAGAGTGAAATTAATATACTTGATATCCACTAACTGTTACTAATATAGGACAAATGGTGTCGCTGCGGCTATTTTCATCTGTCATTTATTAATTTTAGCACCTTATCTGAAATTATTATCAAATATTCTCGTAAATATGAGAAGCTGAAGCAAACACGGCGATAAACAAATAAATATAGTTCTGAAGAATGTCTTAAACATTGACTTACTTCCACAGCATTGATTATAAATAAATATGGTCGGAATAAATATGCGAAATTATGTTACGGTTAGCGAATTAATATATTTAGCTGAATTCTAGGAATCTCGGAATCCATGAAAATACCAAAAAAATGAGTATACTGTTGATCTTGCGAAAATCATTGGAAATTGGAAATTATGTTCTAATTTGATTTCTTAGACATTAGATATATTTGGCAACTGTTATATTAATGTTTTCAGTGTGGTTTATATAGTCTAGTTTATAGTGTGTTCACTTATATGGTTTTAGTTGGTATATTTTCAAGTGGTTAGCAGTGTTTTGCTATTATCAGGTGGTTTATTTTACCGGTAGTTTATAATTTGATTTTTAATCAGTTGGTTAATAGTGGTTTCTTTTATATGCGGTTATATTGGATTACTTTGGTCTTCGTTCTTTATCGGGTTGTTTTTTGTTGTTTTTTAAAGTAGTGAAAAGTTAAGAGATCATGAGGCGATTTATACTTGAGGTTATGTTTGATTATGTGGTTAATAGTAAGGACGGAGACTTAATTTTATCGGGTCATTTATATTGAGGACGGAGATGAAATGAAATAGCGTTTAACGTCCTACTCTTCTGCACCCTAACCTGGGGTAATGGAAGACGGGCATACGCCATATGAGGGAAATGTTCCCGGGAAACGGCGCTGCGGCCTACTCTTACAAGGAATTCCAACTGCCAAGGGATCACGTGCACGCCAATAAGTACACGGGACCTCGGGTTTTCGTCACATCCGAACAACTAGACAGCTGTCTTTGTCAGGCCCTCCTTCTGTATCACTGACAGGGAGAAACCATGTCGGAAAATCAAAACTTTGGAGCGGAGGGGGCCAGGAGGTCATCTTTAGTTCGTTTTTTTACACGCTCACATTAAACTTTCTTGTGGGCGCTCTAGAGACTAAAGTTGACACCCAATTGGCATTGAATTTACACACAGTGTTAAAAGTTATGCGACGAAGAAGCCTATTGATTTTCAGCAATTTCCGATAATTACTGCCAGAGTTGTGGCCCTTGATAACTTCAAAAAATCAGGTGATTTACAATTAGTGTGATCACTATTTAGGTAATAATGATATTCAATGGTTACATTTGCACAATACGCTATTTTTGACAGCTGATAAGAACGAAGACTCTATCACGTTTGTATAATATAGAACCTTTTTTAGACGTTTTAATGAAATTCATCCAGTTCTAGATTCATTTTAAAACAAATTTAATTTAATTTAAGTTTTGTGCTTACCACGACTTAAGTCCCAATGGGTGTATAGATGTATTCTTCATGTTTTCGCAGAATACAACGCAATTCAGATTCGCCCACGCGTCTGGATCTAATGCAGTCTTGGAATTTTAAAACATATTAATTTGACAAAAATGCGTATCAACAAGGGAAATTAATTAAAGGAAATAAAGTGTCTGTTGTATTGACTAATTGGCATATTTTATAGTGGGTGGTTGTTGAATACAGCATGGAGCATTGATTTTATTGCTATTTGTGATCGACGAACTGTCAGACATGGCGGCCTAATACATGCAAGGAAATGTTTAATTATAACCAAGGGCGTTGTTAAAATAAAACATTATACTCAATTTCAAATATTTAAAATGGTAAATCATAATCTATTCTGGTATGTCTGAGTGAGCGCTTCCTTTCATTGCCATGCCATGAAGTCGTCAATCGTTCAAATAGGTTGAACGGCTATATGAAAAGCCATACTGACGCGTACAGTCAATGACAGGAGTTTGAGGCCACCCAGGAAAAGTTTCAGCTGCAACCGAAAGATTAATGATTGAATAAGAATTAAAAAGGTGACGGTGTTGTTATTTTGTCTTTGTAGATCATAACAATTAAAATGAACAAAAGGAACCAACTTTTCTACAGGACGTGGTTTTATAGAAGGAAGGCTGTAACAGTGGGTCGTATGAAATGTGGCAAAACTGCTTTGTGTAATGTGATCATGAGTTTTAGATTATATTCAGATACGAGCCAATATGGACGTCCAGGAATGAGACGAATATCTGTTCGGTCCCAATGAGTTAGAAACATTATTGATAATACAGGGTGGTCTTTAACTTTGCCCCTGCTTGTAATGTTTCAAATGTCTTAGCCCAAATTCTCTTTCCAGACAACCCAATGTAACTTCCCGTATATTTAAGTGACATACATATTGAACTTTTGTAACAACTCTTTTCTTTTGCTTGTGTTCTTCGAACGTGTTACCGTCAATTTCAACAATGCTTCGGGAAAGGGGAAGGGGTACTTTAACCCTTTAACACCTAATCTTCGATCCACTGATTTTATTTGTATGATTTGAAACTACGAGTAAAATTTTAGACTCCAACTATAGATAAAAAAAGAAGTTAAAAGTAAATGTAAGTCCATCATTTACGTTGAGAGAAGCAAGGCGAATGGTGAGTGGCCTAGCTCCAGATCTACACTTTTATCAAAAACTACTAATCTCTATATTAAACAATCCACACACAGAATATATGTATATTTCGAATTGTTTAAGACCAATGGGGATAGGGTGTAGGTGTTTACTCGGTACATCCTTCTCAACAACTATCACTGAGATAGTATTTATTTATATCGCTTCGTGTTTTTCTTCCCACACCAACAGGATTAGCTGTCATATTTGTATATCGGATCCTGGAGAAATCGTTTGATAACATTTCGACTAGTTTATCTCACTAAACGAACCTTACAACATCTTCTCCAATAAGATTATGTTTGGTGTTGCTTGGTCTCTGGTATTGAAAAAGAACCATTGTTTATGGGGACGAACTAGGGATAAAAATACCCCAAAAGAAGGTTGGCGTGGGACGAAAAGACACGAAGTGGTTATAATAGATCCGATATCATAGAACACTATGAAAAGTGGTTGTTCGGCGGGGGATGAAGTCCTGGGGACAAGGGGGTATGGGGATGATTTCTATGTTTTCTGTTACAAGCGTGATTTTTACCTTAATATACTACTTCCCCTATCTGAAAAAAATACCAAAAGCGTGAAAGTTCACTTTATACCATCCGTATTGATCACCGCTTCTGTATTTCTTTACAAAGCAGTTGGGTAATTTTTGTCAGCAGTAAGTTGGGCAATCGTCTTCTACTTTCTATACTCAAACCAATGCTCTGTAGGTTGCTTCCACTGTTTTGATACCACCCGATCCACATCCTTTCCGCATTGAACATAAATATGTATTTGTATTCTGGCTGTACATGTATATACTGAGACAGATATTTTTTGCCAAACGCCTGGCCAAAATGCTTTGTAGAAAAGTAGGTTGTTATACCACATTTCATTTTTTTTATTTCATTTCCAGGCCCTCTGTTTCTTTGCTGCTCTGTTACTCAAATTCGTTTGTTCTATATATTTATCTCTTCGTGACTAGATTATAAAAAAAAAATCGGACTTCACCAATTCGCAACCTTTATGATCGTTCTTTTATACCGGATCTTCAAATAAATCGTGTGCATTTTTTACCTGTGATTTATAAATACTATATCATGTATTGGGTGGTGCTTCGGGAAGTTTACTAAAACATTGAAATATCTAGGTAAATCCAGAATAGAATGTCAGAAAAATAGGATGGGATTTCATCAGACATTTTGGTTCTCGGCGAAATATTATCATCGAAACGTACAAAACTGAACGTACAACACTGACTGGTGCCAAGTTCTGGTTCTCTCGACCTAAGAAAGTCTAGGGAAAAGAAGCCGTTGTTATTGTTTAGAAATGGCTTTTGTTTCGTTATTTGTGGTGGTTTTTTTACCAATGTATATCGACAGGGCAATTAATGATTTGTGCTTGGTTGGAGAGTGGTTGGAACAGGGGATACAATTTCCACGTAAGTCACAGCGGCTCAGTAACTAAGTCTCGTGTTTGATCAAGCCGATTGCCGATTAAGTTCCGCGTGGTTCTCCTTTCCAGTGGTGCATTATGGAGGATTTGGCAAGGCATAGTGTCTGGATGTTCGGATGGAATGAAAAACTGTGATCCCACATACACATTGTCGCACACCAATTGGATATTGAATTAAGAGTAGGCCGTAGCGCTACTACCCGGGTAGGTGGTCCCACATAACACTCTGCATGTCGATGTCCGTTTTTATTACCCCAGTTGTTGCAGAAACCATAACGAAAACTAACAGGTAACTGACGAACATTTATTCTCACATTTTGTAACGTACATGAAAAAAGAGCGATGCAAACAGAAAATGTTCAACGAAAATGGAAAAGAAAATTGCATGGCAATATAAATAGTGATGTACATGATCTATTAAGTGCAATTTAATGACAAAAGCCACTGGATGCGTGAAACCATTGATAATAATACACGAACAATGATGTCGTTTCACGCACCTTGTGTGACGTCATTGTATATTTACATTTACACAGTAGTTATATTATATGTATACTAATGAAATAAATATCACATTATAAAATATACACATAACAAGTTTTTAAAATATATAAAACGTAACAGTTAATAAATTATTGACAAATTCCATGGAAAACTACAAGAAAGCTAGCTACAATATTATAATGAAAATAATGCCGGAAATGGCACTTTCTCTAGTATCTTGTATCGGCCTTATTCCTTGGTGTCTGGATATAAGTATCTATGCAGCGCATGCGCAACCCTATATCAGACATCACACCAATATTGATCCTTTCCTCTCGAGCACATCTCTAATCTATTTAGTTGTGTCAATGTAAAAGGTAAGCGGGTATTAATAAATATAATTGTCGTCTGAATGCAGGGTAGAAAATCTAAGTACACATGGACCATTAACAAGACACAAAAAGTACACAACATATATCAAAAGGGAAATAATTACCCTTAATATAAGTTACGAATATTAAAGCAATGCATAGTTATTTTTGGTTATTGCCTTATTTACAAAGCTGAAGGTAATTATGACGTAGTTATAATACAAAATCAGCCCAATGATTTACATAATAATTATTTACAAAACACAAAATATCGAAGGCTACTTCTCCATTAAACATTAATTTATCTTATGCGCGATTTAAAAACACAGTTCTTCAATAAAGCGGTCTGGGAAAACTGATTGGCGTACACCATTTTAGAAAGCACCATAGAAGACACAAAATAAGGTACATAGTGTCGATCGCCCCAGTCCAAACTGTCTGGAAAAATAGGTTAAATTTTGTCTGGAATACGGTAATTGGCTTTCCGACTGTTCCCATGTACGATTCCCGCAATGCATTATGGGAAAGGGGATATCCCAATTCACAAGTAAGAAATGCATTCTTCCGATTTCTAACAAAACAAAATTTCGATCAAATATTAGACGTCTGGAAATTACCATTTTACTTTAAGTACTGGGTAGATTTCCGACCAATAATCCAAACAATTTGGACTTGAGGGATCGACGCTAATTTAATAATAATCAAAAAAACATGGATATCATTCGTGACTGAGGCAGGGAATATATGTAATATAAAAATCAGAACAATATAACATTAGACACAAAAGGACCACATCATTAAACAGGTACACACAGAATGAAAAAATCGTACAAGCGCTTTACTTATGTTTTATTCATTTCAATTCGGACTATAATGTTCCTTAAAAATAATGAGCATGAAACGACAATTTATTTCTACACGATAATAATGTTTGAGCACTAATAAATCTATTAAATAAAATGTTAAGAAGAAAGAATATGAATCACGTCTTTTTTTTAAGCTGAGAAGATTCAATGTAGATGATAAAGCTTCTCTGTTATTCAACAAGCCGAGAAAGATAAGTCGAAAGCTTCCTTATTAATATAAGTCAATATGAAATAATCATGTAAATTTAAAATGATTATCGTTAATGTTGTTGCCCTATTAGATACAATTGAGTGTAACATGAACAAGTAAGTTTTCTCGTTCAAATCGTGAAATATATCGAATTCCTTGCAGTTTATTAGCATTTTATTGAATAAAAGCTTCTGTTTAGCCCTGTTCTTTCAGTTTTGCCAGATTAACGTTTTCCAAAGAGATTTTGTATCGGAATTAAAGAGGCGCGACCCTTTTTATTTATTGAACTACGTCCCTACTTTCACTTTCTCTTAAAGTTATAAATTGTCAGTCTTTCATTATTATTTTCAGTGCTATCCAAATGATCACCATCTGAATCACCTTTCACATTATCACAACACTGAATTTGCGAACGTAATTGGAATACATGTACCTTGTCAAACGGTAATAATAAATTAATTAATTGTTCTGGTGTAATCGAACTGATACTTAATTGAACGGATCAATAGAGTCATGTCCACGAATAGATTTAATAGATCTGAAATTTACTTGAACAGATCAGTAGGTTTAGTATTGAATTTGAAGTTTAATTAACATATGTGCTTACCAACTATGTAGCACTTTGAATATAACTATTCCGAGACATCATTCTCTATTAAATCACATTTTAGTAATGCATCATTTCTGATGTCCGTTAACCTGTTTAGTTTCTTTATACGTCCTATTCTTATAGACTTGTATACTACTCGACATGTTACCTCCAGATGCTGGTAATTGGTTAATTGATCAGCATAGTTCATTACTAAATTCATTCATTTTACGATTCAATCAGTATGATTAAAGGGGTATCTGAACAATAAAAGTGAAAACCCATGTTGACAAAAGCTGGCATACTTATGTGTAAATCTATTGATACTAAAGTTGGAATTAACCAGGACTTCATAAAACAAGCACACCTGGACGTTGATCATGGGGATACTCGAATATTGTCATTCCAGAATTCACCCATGATACGCCAATTGAATATGAAACTGTCCCGGTCAATTGTTTAGGTAAAAGATTTGCTAACGTCATGAATCAGCTCCCGTCACATATATAGAATGTGGCGTGGCTCAATTCCGTGTCACTCGGGTCTGACAATTTGGCATCTTCGTAAAACAATAACGGATTCTCCACTAAAACAACTCTAGTGATTTTTGGATGGACACCACCCACATAAATAAATGTCGCGTATCTTGATCAATATTCGGCTGAAGTTAAAGTATAGTTCAATAGTTTACAGGGGGCATTTAACCACTGTTTGACTAGATTAAAAACTCGTGTATAATAATACAAAATACTTGGTTAACTAAACAATATTTGTAGAGATACAATAAACTAATAATATAATAACTAAATGTTAGTCTTTCAGTACAAACAAAAACTATTGTCATTAATTGGTTATAAGAGATAAGTAAGAATAATATAGATTTTCACATTAAAAGTATTTCTATAATTTTAAAAAGCGATCTCACTGACAAGTCTTGTTGCAGTTTTTCAAATTTGTCTATTGACAACGGGCTAGGTGAATTATGCTTGATTTCAATATATAGTTTTTAGCCGATCCGCTCTGGTCTGTTCAAGGACTCGATTGTCTCCCGTGAAAAATATGCTTTAATTTTCTACGATTTTAGTATTCCAGCTTCCGCGAAATTGTTGAAACAATTCTAGCAGTATACCCTACAGTAAGACCAGGCATTAGATACAAGGGGTCAGTGTTTGGCAATTAAAAATTTCAGAAATATAATAATGCTGTTGACAGCAACTTGTAATGTTTTAAGAAATAAGCTAGAATCAACTTACTAGCTCTACAGAAACAAACATGGCAGACATCAAAGTACATAGATATAACACATCGTTCACAAATTACGAACATGGACATTAAAGGAGCGAAGCTGCGTGACTCGTAATATCAACATAAATTATATTTTAACATTTAAATACAAAGGACAATTCATACTTATATACATTATAAAAGATATTTTACTGGCAGAAGTATAAGTTGATTATTAGAAGGACATACAAAATATCTAGAATTCTACATTTTTTAAATATAAAAAATGACAGAAGACGGTAAATGCGCTACATATAAACATTGGAATATTAGTAACAAACAAAAACATGAACAATTCTTACGAAAGCAAATCTCTTGTACCGAAGACATACAAATATACTATATCAAATAGAACCGGCAATATAGCATTAAATACTCTGAGATTCAACATCCTTTTGAACAAATCCAACATCCGACCTTCCCTCGCCGTCGGCTTAAAGCACTAGTCTCTTAGGATTGTCTGAGCTGGCATGTTATTGGCCGATGTCAAAGACAACAACCATTCAGCATAAGATATCCAGTCGACACTTGATTGGCTAAAATTACTCGATTATAAATTTTGTGACCAAAATTTGAACAACCCATTATAATTCATAGCTACCCTTCTCTCTGTCTCTCGCCCACAACATATCACAGTTTTAGGTTCTGGTCACCTCAAATGTCACAGATATCAAACCATTTATTGTACCACAAACCGTCTTTTTTCACCCCATTTTGAATCACTTTTTGTCCAATGTTGAATAAAGCATTATGCCAAACATATTCGTCTTTAATGAAATATATAGCTTGGTCCTTATAAGAGTAATAAACAGCGTCTAAGTCATTTGGTAAAGGATCTTCACCTTCCAATGCTGGGAATTCTTCAACAATTTTCCGCTTCCGCACGCAACATCCGTTGGTAAAGTTTTCAGTTTTTGGATCATAGACGTAAACCTGTAAAATAATATCGCAGAAATTATAAATGGCAACATTTCTTTGTTAATTTTATTACCACGGGAGTGTTTGGTCATAACCGGGTGGCGAAAAGGCGAAAGCGATCCAAGTCATAAACATATCGCCAGCCTCGCTGTGGAGCTGGAGTCTGCATAGACATGTGCCACCACAATCCCATAGTGGACTGTTGAGTCTTTTAAGATAAAAAGTAGCTGGCCAGCAATTCAAACATCATTGTAATCACGATTAAAGCTGAATGAAACCTACCATATCGTGTTTGAAAAAGTAAAGATTTCGATCTCTCATATCAAAGTACACCGTGTCAATATTATCCGGTATGGACTCAGTTTGGTCCGCCATAGGTCCAAAATCATCTTTTATTTTCTTCGGGTATCCATCCATAACTGAATCTGTTTCGCTATTGTAGGCGTAGTAGTCTTCCCCTGAAACAAAGATAACGTGTTTCGGTTCATTGGTAAATTCCAGCGACAAGTCAAGTTCCGGTCATGAACGGTTGATTCCGGTAATAAATAAATTGTTCAGAAGAAAAAAAAAGAAGGGTGGAACCTATGTATCTCGCTGGAACTTTTAATCAGAGGTACTGAACAAGTGGAAATGTGATAAGAATGCTTTTACATTATTTTCTTAGGCTTATGTTTTTTAAAATATATATTTTCGTGCATTACTATTATTTAAACATGCTGGACGTTTCGTCAAATGCAAAAGACATTCAATGGTATTTGACGATGGTACCATGAATATCAACATCAAAACCATGATGCTGAATATATTTACCTTTGTAGAAGAATGCTTTGTCGACCATCTGATTTCCCGTTATATACCAAATATGGGCATATCCGTCAACAAGATTCGGTACTCCACTCCATTCCCGCGCGATTCGTAGTGGATCTCCATATCGAGTTCTGTTGGCATGATTCTCGTACATCCAGTAATGGTTGTCACGGAAGAAATACGTGTTGAAGATGAAAGAATTATCAGGTCTTTTTCTAACCCAGTCTAAAACAGTGCTGAATTTGCCTTTACACACACCTATAGCATAAAAATGTAACATTGGTTGAACTATGAATGAAAATGCATCCTACAATTCATTTACAAATATGGATAGTTAACAAAAACTATCTATCATAGTCTATTTGCCAGACGATATTACAGCTCAATGTTATCCACGCAACCACTTCTTCTCGTAGTTTTTGTTATGCATTATTTACACGTAGTTCTCGTATTCTATAAGAAGGAAAAATTGGGATAAAAGCTCATGAACTGGTTTATTTTTTATTTATAATGGCTTGTAATAAACAAAAGTGATTTGCATAAATTAGTGTTACACTCAATTTTTTTCCGACTTTACTTCTTTACATTATTAGACAAAAGCCTCCAATTGGGCCATTTGTTCTGCCATGTAAAGGATATCTGGAATGATGCCTTGAAATTTATCTGTAACCGTATCTCTTATTGTATCAACACTCGGTCCGTATCCGTTGTTTCTAACAGCATTGGACAAGAGAGGGTTATTAAATTTAGGTTGTGCACCTAACACTTACCATAGATTGCCTGGACAGCCTTCCTGTCCAATGGGTTCAGTTCAAACGATGGTTTAGAGTTAAGCTTATTGTAAATGGCGTACATAATTGAAAAGGATTTGTTGGTATGAGACAATCCAAGCACGTGACCGATTTCATGGACAGCAATTCTCAGTAGGTATATTCCATCATGACGGTAGGTACGAATCGATTTGTAGTTTTCGTCATCGTCGAAGTGCATGTTCCCACCAACCCACGAATGTGCAACTTCGCCTCCATTTCCATCAAAATCTTGTTGACAGTTACCGTGAGCTCCTGTAAATACAATAGAGATCGATAATTGGAGGGAAAGGTAAAGATAAGTGAAACCAGGTGTTCTTGAAAGAGTAAGTTTATAACGACAATGCTTTAACAAAGCCATAATATTTACCGTTTGGCGTTATTTCCTGTCAATACGTTTACGTTGATCAAAATTTCGAACATTTTTAAATTTTGCGATTGTATTCAAATTCGCCTTCGACCTCAATCGGAAGCGCATGAAAAGAAAAAAACAATATTTTTAGTTTAGATTCAGTGACTGAAGAGTGTATCTAATGTCGAATTTGAAAAATATTAAACGAAATTGAACCCTTTTTGGTCTGATATTCTAGACATTCAATACTGTAGTTTGTAGGGGATTCAAAAGTTCTCAATGACCGATCAGCGGATTTATAAACAATTAGCTGTTCATAATTGACAAATCCATTATACCAAATACATTTTAAGACATCGGTAATTTCCTTGACATACAATACATTCCACCATTTTTAACAACATCAAAGAATGTTTGAATCAAACTTGCATATCATAATGTAAACACAGCTGAACTAAAACGGAACGAAATGATAAAGCTGTTTTATTACCCTGTTGTGCACCGTAACGGTTTTAAAATAACTAATTAAAAGATAATAGGCCCCGAATTATTACTGATATCTAGCATAATTATAATTAGGTTCAAGCATAGTTTTGTCGTATTGCCTAACCCAATCATATTTTGTCCTTGGAAAAAATGTTTTGACGTGTTAAAGATCAACCACAACATGCCCTTTTGTTTGCATCTATCACGGTGGTCTTGTGTTCCCAGGGTAAAAAAAGTATCAGGGAACAGGTTGATTATTTCTTTACTTGACATCCATCGTAAACAAAAGTATCTAGCATCATGTTAAACAAGGAGATCCGCTAACGATCAAAGTTAGTGGGTAAGGCCCTGTCTCACTAACAGGAGGTCTTGGGCTTGGCCCAGCTGTTGAACTGAGAACGTACCTAGGTGATGCAAGACGGAGTACCTGCTACGGAACAGAGTTTTGTTCTTCGGATAGAGCGAAAATCCGAATTCCCGTGTACACGTTGGATAGCACGTAAAATAAGTGGAATTCGAATAAGAGAAGACGGAGACACAGACTGCCCGGACAAAACTTCCTTCCAAATACACCGCTTTGTGAGTCCGTCCTCATAAAAAGTTTGTACCGATAATTCACGTTATAGGTCTTAATAACTCATCATAATGACCATAAATAAATTCTCCCCACTATCTTTTAAACACGTTTTCGGGGATCTTATTCAAATATACGTGTGTTATTCATCAAGATAAATATATTTGACAGAAAAAAACAACAAATGTACTAGTTATGCATATACCCACATATACCTAATATTTATGAAAGTTTAGACTCAGTTTTGTAACTTCTCAAACTGCAAAAAGTATTGTTATTAAACATAGCTATGCGAAAAACATGGAAGGTGGTTAAAAGGTCTTGAAATATGTAATTAACAAAAAATGTCTGCGGAATGTTATTATATATAAACATGAACAAGCAATAAAAAGCGAATCTTAGAAAGTATCTTGATCTTTTTTTTATTTGTGAAAACATAGTTCAGTTGACCGGGTGCATAAAGAGCTATTCGAAACTTTAATAGGGAGGTAGGTAAAAGTATATACTGTCATAAATAACCATCACTGACAGCAAATATTCATAACCGCATTCTTAAACAATATGCATAATACATTAAAATATGTAGCAAACAATAAGATTATCATTCCCAAACAATGATTCATTATTAAATACATGTTATTCTTATATCGAGTCTTAGTTTCGAATACTTTAAAGGAAATCGCTGAATATATACGCAGTGGTTATGATGTTGTTAATGAGCCAACCCGTTCCAAAACAAAGGCACGGTATGTGCTGAATTTTATCAAGTATTCCTGATGGTAAAATTGAATATTAAGGGTAAAGAGAATTACAGATCGTTTCATAATCTGCGATTATTTGTTATGAATTGGTTAAAAGACTGTCACCCCATTCCAATAACTTGGTATGCAATGAATGTAACTGTTCTTATAATGTATTCAATCGTATACACATATTTGGAGAACATTAGAATACTACCATCAAGACCAACCGCGAATTCATTGCTGGCAGTGTTCTTACTATATTTGGTAATAATGTGTCTCTTAATTTTAAACGAAAATTTTGCGAGAACAACGTCTTCTGATATTGCGCATCTCCTTCACCGAAGATCGGAAAAGAGTGGACCTTTAAATAATCAGAAAGTCGAGTATGCTCTTCTAAATTAATAATGCTAATACACCTAGGTACCATTATTTATCAGTTAGATAACTTACGAGGTAATCAATTTTTGACTTACAGTCTGTCAAAGAAGTGTTCTTTGTTGTGTACTAAGGCTTGTTTCTTAAGATATTAACTAATGATATACTCATTGCCCGCAGACAAACCATACACATATGTGCATACCTGAAATATGCACCCAGAACACGGTATGCACTCATTGACGATATTCCTTAAGCTTATTAACTTTGGATGCTTTAAGGCACTAATATTTTCGCATTAAAGCAAATATGAAGGCTTGTGATGGAAGTATTTATAGATGTAATCTTTCACAGACCCGAGGTGATAAAACTGTCGTAACCGCTTATCAAAGTAAAACTGGATTAAGATTAATTGAAACAAGTCTTGACAAGCACTTCACTGTAATCTTCAACCGTGTGTCATACTCATGGTTGTTTTGTACTGTATAAACAGGGGTATGGAAAAAGATCGTAGAAACCACCTTTTAAAAGGCCACAGACACATTAATGGTATATATCAGCTGTGAAAAAGGTTTTCCTAACCATAGTCACGCCAAAGAACACACGTGTGATCGACGAAATCAGTGTGAAAGGGCCCGTGCACACGAAGGATTATTAGTCGGCGACTATTCACTCTTAATAAATAACCATCTTATTTTCCTGTCTTCAATAGTCCCCGGTTGGTGCAGACAACTAGGACGATAAACTCCATTTCATCATCCACAATTTATTATCTACTCCACTATTGACAGAGTTCGGATACATAAATTCAACAATCGATTATAGCTCTTGTTATCGTCGGCTATGAACATCAACGACAAATCATCAACGACACATTAATGGTATATATCAGCTGTGAAAAAGGTTTTCCTAACCATAGTCACGCCAAAGAACACACGTGTGATCGACGAAATCAGTGTGAAAGGGCCCGTGCACACGAAGGATTATTAGTCGGCGACTATTCACTCTTAATAAATAACCATCTTATTTTCCTGTCTTCAATAGTCCCCGGTTGGTGCAGACAACTAGGACGATAAACTCCATTTCATCATCCACAATTTATTATCTACTCCACTATTGACAGAGTTCGGATACATAAATTCAACAATCGATTATAGCTCTTGTTATCGTCGGCTATGAACATCAACGACAAATCATTCTTTCGGTATGCGGGGACCTTAATCACAGAGGGATTATGTGGGATGGGGGGGGGGTAACTGAATATCATATATATATATCAAGTGAATTTTTATGTTAATAATACTTTTTTTCTACTGGCTCGGTGACCATGACGCTTGCATATCCAGTTTTTCAGGAATTGTCGATCCTGATTTCACTTGATGCACGACTGGGAGTCTGGCAACCAAATGAAGCTAGTTGTTCAGATAGAATGAACAAACAGTTTCCCTCAATATACCGTATTGATCGGGTTGGTGCAGAAAACAGGCCGTTAACCCCTAGTCTTGTATTACATGAAATTGAGCCGGGGTGGGACTAAAACCTGTTTTCATAAAATATATGGTTTCCATGCATACAATATGTCTGAATATGGCTCTTGATTATGTGTAATCTTCGTGGACATGTTATTCAAGGACAACATTCATCTATATGAAATATGTAAATAAAATATTGTACTAAGTACATGTTTATTTAGTATTTGTCAATCTATTTCAAATGTCGTTATATAAGATTTACGATGTAAATAACATATCAAATATCAACATCACGCACTTAAAGGATGTGATTTTTATCTCTTTTGATGCATCCTCGGTTGTTAACGGTCTTCTTGAAAGCACATCCTTTTGAAGGGACTACTTTGTGTAATTTAATATACTAAAAGACACCCTCCTTAAACAAAACGACAACGGATCCGTATAACACAAATACAAATTTTCGACTAAAGGTCTTCTTTAGTTAGTAATTTGGACCCCCCCCCCCCCCGCTTCATAAAACAAACCCCACCTAAATTAGATAACATTTTGACCTCGATGGCGTGGAATCAAAGTTATACAGGACTTTATATGGGATAGGTCGATTTGTCGCCATATGGACCAATAAACTATCATTGTGTTTTATATGAACAGTATCTGCACAGTTTGGTCTTACAAAAATTATGAATAATACTAAATACAAACCTCGGCCAAAAGCTACTTCAATATCCACATCACGAATATCACCTTCGATATCCTCCACAAATTTAAGAGGCGTTACCTCGGACCACATCCTGAATGCCAAATCAATAGTTGCTCGCTGATCCTCGACGGGGATGTGTGTACTGTACCCCGTTTCTAGCAACCTCCAGCGTATTTCTTGTTTCTTCCAAATTAGATCTTTCGCTTTTAACTCATCTTCCGTTGGCTGGTGCGTTTCGTTATTACCTCTGCCATTCACTATCACTGACCGTTTACTGCGTTCTTCGTGCGTTAACGGTTGTTTCATCAGCGGATCGTTACGCTTAATCCGATTCACATACTCGTTCAGTATACGTGTTCGAGTCTGTAAGTATGTTTCACGCTTTCCTCTAGTTAACACTTGAAATAATTTATTATTGTTCACAGAACGTTTCCATAACCTTTGAAACGGTGCACCGGAATCGTTTGACTCCGTGTCAGTCTTATCTTTGGATATGGAATTTACTGCGGGATTTTTAGAACTACTATGCACTTCCTGTCCAGTGTCCGGCGTTGTTGTGTTCTTTTTTACAACTGTTGTTTCGGTGTCTTTATTGCCACAGCGCGTCGTACTCATGAGTCTTTTAGTCTCTTCGTCCAATACGCCCGTTTCCCGTAAATTATAAGTTTTTTGATATTCCTTGATGGCATTTTCTACTTGGGAATCATCACACGCTTCTTGACGACCTTGTCCCTCTTCGGTCATACTGACCCCATACCCCGGCAACATGTGTACCCTCCCCACATCACGCTTCCGCCGAGACACCTTACAACTTAAGTAACCATATTTTTCTAATATCACCTGAAAAGAGATTGAAGTAAAATTAATTAGTATAATATCATACTGTACTTAAAAGGAAGGTGGAAGGATGAAATTGGAATTTAGAATTTGATCGTATACATTGTGAATGACGTTTTATGCCCTGTTACGAGACTACGACGGTCATTTTGAAACATTTGATGGTTTTTTTTTCATTTCCATGGTTACGTCGGCAGCAAACAGCTGTGTTCAGACAGCGAAAATTTTGCTCACCCGTCTTGGGTATCCGTGTGTGTTTCGGGGGGGGACCCTAGGACCCAGAAGAGTCTAGGAGAGACCCTATACATTTAAAAGAGTAGAATTCCACCAAAAATGACCTCATATGCAAGGAAATTGACTTCCAACTTTTAAAACTTTCTGGGGAAGAACCACGTATACCCCTCGACGCTCTTTGCTGAAGCCGGAACAAGAAGCCCACACCCCACCCCGCCCAAACGGGATCATTTAACTATCGTTAAGGCGCGGCTTGAAAACCCAAACGTTTTGCATTGGGACACGCCATGATTCTAAACCGTGTCATTTTAGCTAGTTTCCCTATAACTTGTATTATTCTACATAGTAGTATATCTGTTTGTATGAAATAGTCCTTTAGAGAAACAAGTATGAGTCATAATGTTAATGAAATAATGATTATCCGTTCAGTCCGATTCATCGCACTTCTGGGGATATTTTTTATCCTTTTAAGTCATTTAATATACGCGATATTACGTCTTTAAAGGTTTCTGGCACCACTCTAAACCTTAACAAAGATAAAACACATTTGAAATATTCCACCCCCAGGGAATCCTTTGTCGGACAGGAAATATTAGACCAGTCTGTTTAAAATAAATACGCTTCTTGGTTGTCTTATATCGTATTTTATTTTATTTTGGGTGGGGTGGGGGAGTGGGGTCGTTTACTTTTTCTTGTTCCATATTAGCTTTGGTTATTTTTCTGAAGAGAGTGTATTAACGTTTGCTTTATTTTATTTTGTAGTCTCCTATTTGGTTGATATTTTTTTTTTTTGGGGGGGGGGGGGGTACTTTGTCTGGGGTTTCTTTTATCAATACATGATGTCACAGCTGCCTATTGGGTATTTATTGACATGACAAGTCAATAATAAGCTCTCTAGACAATCGATGATCGTGACATTAAATGGATTAGAACACTGGCGCCATTTAATAATTTAACTTTAGAATGTATAATCGACACTTTGTTTATTATTTAGCAGTTGTGCAGCCAATCGAGATTATCTTCACAAACAAATAAAGTAATTTGGCTAAGAAATTTCAATATATTCTTTTTTCATTATTTATTTATAACCATTTTAGCATGAATAACAGGTTCTTTATTTAAAAATCGATAACATTTTATTCTGTCTGTACAACCACCATGGACAGTATACAAAGTTTACAGTTTAAACAAACGTTGATCATACAAGTTATAAGCATACGACTCTTAATGCTGCATCGTCGTATTCTTAATATACTGTAAAAAGCAAGGAAACGGTTCTTGATGTTCTGTTTGTCAGTTTATAGTTAGAGGGAAGGGAAGAGTCAGACAAGTTGCTTATTTTTGTCTAAATAACACCGCCAGGAGGCGATTCAAATAATAAACCAGGAATAGAATATAAGAAACACACAGACGGGTAGCAGCGTTCTTGGCCCACAAACCACTAGTTATTTGTGGAAAGTCTTTTGACGGAAAAAGCAAGTCGTGAATGAAGTGGATTAACAACATATGTCGCATTCTAAATCTTGTATCAGAGTTGGCTGGCTACAGAATATTCGGGTTTATATTGTAGACAAGCACGACCTATGAATCGCTTGAACCCGTATTTTGTAAACCTTTGGCGGTCACCCAATTATTGCTTTTATTGTATTGCCCTTTTTTTCTTATAGTAATTTTGTATTATAAGCCATTATAAAATATAATGTAACAATACCACACAGGAACATAAATATACCCGAATAATTCACTTCTGGTTACAGATCTATTTGTATCTTAAGAATACGGTTATTTATACCCAGAAATATACAACCAAGCTAAGAATAGCGTCATCTGTTTGTTGGAGGCAATCGAGAAAGACAAATGACTGTCTGCAGTCAGCATTAAAAAGTGCACATTCAGTTTAGATATATATGTGCCTCACTAAATGTTATATCCCTAAAACAAGGTATGTTATTGAGAATGTTCTTGGAAAGAGAAAGTAATTTTATGTAATTTTTATTTCTTAATGCTAACAGTACATTGGATAAGTAGGTTTTTAATCTAAATTGGAAAGACCTGTATAAAATATAATTGCATTTTGAGAAGAATTAAACTGACCTCATTTAAAATTCTGACCTTTATGCATGGAGAATTTGAAGTATTTGTAATAGAATCAAGATGACGACCATCTTGAATCTATCTAATGAGTGGAATCTTTATTCTTATTTGTATGACGAATGGAGAAAATATTGCCTTGTAGCAGATTTAGCTTTACTTCCGCTTTTCATTGGGTACATTCAACACTTGTGAATTCTGCCACTGAAGCATTTGAAAGACCAACTCCAACAACAATTGTATTCTTTTCGACTAACTTGATTCGTTCGTAACATAATAAAAAATATCGTCATGTATTTCTTCTTTCTTGACAACATTTTGTAGCAAACCATATTTTCTGTCGACACTTTGAGAGAGCCGTTGTGGTTCACCGAGATAGGTCTTCGGGATTTTCATGCGCAGTGTTCCCCTTGTCAGTGGTACAGTTTCTGGTCCTTGGGACTGGACGAAAACACAAGATGCCGAGTACACATTGGCGTGCAAGTAAAAGAACTTTTGCGGTAGAAATTCGAATTAAGAGTAAGCCGTATCGTCGCTGTCCGAGCAATGTATGTCGGGTGTCCAACTTCATTAGCCCAGTAGTCTTTCATTTCGAAAGTTTGAAAATGTTAAACCCATAATGTTCATATTGTATTATATTAGAGTTAATGTGGGTTATAATACTATATGTATTTAATCTGGGTTTAGCGAGAGAACTCTAATGTTTGCCAATAATTCTGATAACACCATGTTAATTTTTTTCTGCGGTTGTCGTAATGTTTTGTCAAAGTTACAATAAAGAAATGCCGTTATCTGTGAACTTAAAGGCGTTTCTGGTAATAAAACGTTCGACCACCTTCTACTCAAACCACCCAACACCCCATAACGGTAAACTTATACCACCTATCAACCCATAAAAACACGTATATAAAGATATAGACACCGGTAATTAGGTAATCTCCTATGGAAGTATCAGGTCTAGGTTTAAACGCCTATCAACTTCAATGAGATTTTGTATAATATCAATAAAAACCTATCTTTATTTATAAATATTTCACGCTGTGCATTAAAAATGTTTTAAAATTCCGATAATATTTTTTATAACGTCCCGCAAGCAGCAGTGATAAACACATGACGGTTCTTATAAAACCTTTTTAAAGTATTTTCTCTAATGAATAGGGAACAGCGATGGCTCAGTGAGTAAGACCATGTCACACTATCATGGCGATCTCGGGGTTGCTCGCAATGTTAGCCAAGACAGTTCCTCTGGATTTTTCGGCGTCGTTTACCCTTGTCAGTGATGCTGGATCTAGTCTTTGGGATAGGGCAAAAAATCAAGGTTTATAACCATGTATTTTTGTGCATTTAATAGAAAACGCTAAACCCATTTCATTTCGTTTATGATTATTAACATAAATAAATATAATAGTAGAGAAAGGGTCGACTTTTAGTATTCTTATCAGGAAATAGTCATCCTTTATAATTTTTGACCATTGTTAGGTCGTCAATACATAAATCGTAATTATGTTTAAAATGATATGTTTTCTTTTATTTATCTTGGCAAAAAAGTAGACCAGTTGTATTGTTCTATTTGTTTAATGACAGGATTTCCTCTCTGGTCGTTTGTTTCAGTTATTTCATTAAATCATTATTTCGTTCAAGCACATACCTCCTTAGCTGTGGGAGGAACCAAGCTAAAGCCACAAGGTTAAACAGACGACCGCAACAATACCATAATGAAAATGGAATTTAATTTAATGTCTTACTTTTATACACCAACCGGACAAATAAAGACAGGCATTAGACTAGGGGTTTTATGGGAGACATTTTGCCCTGATAGTGGTTTTTCCAACAACGTTTCGTCGAATTCCAACTATTTTACCCTAAGGCCACGGTGGACACGGGGCTAGACCCTGTTTATTGTTCACAGGTTCGCACCACTGACAAGGGAAAAACCATGCATAAGATAATACGTCTGGATATCCGTTTATCTGACCGACAAGACGACAATTCATTGAATTTTTTAACTACAAATGGACGAAAGTCTTGAAAAAACCCATACATGTTTATGACCCTGGAAAATTCTAGCTGGAACATAATCATGTAACTAGCCGCCGAAAATTTCAACATGAACAACTTCTTAACACTCCTATACTTTCGTCTGAAAATCATGCATTTTCACCTTGCAAACATACTGCATTTTGTCGATTCGACATTAAACAGTATGCAAAAATGCCCTTCAAAAGCGGAGAACACGAGAGAAAAACTAGGCTTTTTGATGGTCTGGTTCCATCCATATACTTTTATATAATATTGTATAGAATACCATGCGGCATGGTTACTATTTCTATTTTACGGCATTCTATTCTCGTCTTTACATTATTCTTACAGAACATTATAATGTATTAAATTAGTGATACTTTGTCTCCTTAATGTATTTTTAATAAGATTAAAAACTGAAATTACCCAATGCAGGTTATTTGCGGTTTAAATTTGATAATATGGGTGTTTAGTAGAAATAAAGTATGTATTTATTGCACTTTTATGAGTTATAACCCGACTGTTCCGACAACATGATTTAATCACGCATTTCAACAGGTCATAATAAACTATCATACATTTGAGCATGCCTAAATGGATAGATTTGAACGCACTGTTAATTTAAAGCACGATTGACGTTTTATGCACTATTGAACATTGATAAAAGTAATATATTTTCGATCTTATTTTTCTTTGTTATTCACATAACTCCGGGATTTTCAAATTACACCGTATGTACACGATATTTCTGCTTACACAAGGTACAATTTTATGGATACACAATTACTGAGTAACGTTTTGACGAGGATACTCTCGTCTTTATCACGTCGAGAGATTTTCTGTTTTCTCAATTAAATGTTAAATAATCAAGTTCTGGTGATTTCAGTATGTATTAAGTCATCGAAAATATTGTCCGAAAATAAAAATGACAAAAGACCACTGAAATTGAATTCAGTACAATATCTCAAAATGTTACAACCTTGAGACACGTATATTATCATTATGTTCACAAATTAGCACCACGGGAATTGTATATAGTCTTGTATATCAAGATATGTCAGTAACAAGGTAACAGAATGTTAGAAGAGATTTCTAAAACTTTTGTTAAAACCATTATTTGTACAGAACAAACGCTTCAAAGAATATTTCTGTGGCGTAGCAAAAACCATTACAATACCAATTTAACAGACGAACAGAAATTTAAACGAAAACATTATACATTATGTCATTAAGGAAAGAAGCAGTGCCGATGACGTCTAATCACATCATCAAGAAAACCAACCGATTTTCTTCTTTTACATCAAAGGCTACGTAGACGACTACTTGTTTTTACAGCCCTACATTTCATATTTCAAGAGGGTTTAGACGTAACTTTGGCGCACTTGTTGGCATGGTGGGTAGTTTTATAACAGCGAAGCAACAGGTGGAAAGCGCGGTGGTATTTTTACTAATAAAAACAACAGCACAACATCTATAAAGCCAGACGACAGAATGATTCAGCTCAGACAATGCACAAAACACATCGGCTAACAAATCACTCAAATCCTACACACGAACTCCCAGCAAACATCTCTAGAATGCAATCTTAACGAAATTGACAAAACATTCTGTTACATTGATATTTGTTCTTTTATGACTGAAAACGAGAGTTTGTGTATCATAAATCATGTAGATTACGTCATATCCTTTAGAAAAGAAGATGTTACAGGCTATTAGGTAGCAATATCTTCATACAACTTCACCGGATGATCTCGCATTGGCGTCAAGGGGGACTGGGTGGTCTGGTGGACTAACGTCGATACTGAATGGGTAAACCGCTGAATGTCATAAGGTCTGCCATTACGTAAAGTGGTGTGGTTTCGATTCCACACTTGTACGTGACAAATAATGAGCATAAATGCCTTGTCAACCTCGTGGGTTTTCTCCTAATGCTAACGGACCACCAAGCGCGAATTATGGAAATTAAAGGTCTAAGAACCGAAATCCCACTTCTCTCTCTCTGGTTCGGCAAATGGTATTTTCTTATGTTAAGTTTGTATTGTAACGTTCAACGAAATTGTTCAAGAAATCTGTAAACAACTCCCGTACTTATTGAGTTTATTTCGATGTTTAAATTTTTGAAGGACATACATACTATTAACTATACATTATTCCATGTCCCTAGATCGTTCTGGTGCGATAATAAAGACGCTTTCACCTTCTTAATGTTTCTTTTCATGATTGTTTTCTTAGAAATATCATTGGTTTTACAAGAGTATCATAGTCCCTTTGACCTTGAAATACACCCAGTTTTAACCCAACTGGGAATATAATAACGTAGAGCAGAGGCAATAATATTACACCTTATAGTTTACAATCGAATGTTAAAGTTCAGAATTGTTTTGCATACTTTCCATATATTTTCATAACATAAAATGCCGTTTACGTAAACTTACAATTCTGGTATTTCTCGGATGACAAAACATGACGTATATACTGCCTAAGTGTCTACAACAATATTTCCCAAGAATGTACGGTCTTTCCCGAAAATGTCTTTCAAATGTCACATAGGCGATCAAGTTTTTTGGTATTCAGTACTAGGCGTACACTCGGTCTAAACCGGTTGTCTGAGTCAAAAACGATATCATATAGAAGTAATTGACAAACTGAAGAATAATAAACGCAAAAGAAAATCTAAAAGGGGTTTAAAAACAGGTTATGTTTGAATCCTTGGTAAATACTGGTATACAAATAGAAATACAGAATCACCTCGCATGCAAGGCTTTAAGGATAGGAACTCTCCTAGTGGCAAACAAACTACATTTAAAACTCACTCAATGTGTTTCAAAACTACCTCATTTTCCAATTTCATTGTTAAAGAAATGGATAAAAACTATAAAGAAAAGACCTGTCAAGTTGTATAAAATCGTATTTGAAACTAATACAAGAAAGATTAGCCGTTTGAAGAGCGGTGCTAAGTGTTAATAGTACAGAAATAGAAACCATAAAGAAAGAGTCTGTTAGTACAGAACCTTGTATTCTACCCTTTAAGAAAACATAGTCTACATATCAATATCCAAAATGTACAAAAACCAGTAAGGTATCCTTTAAGAATAAATGAAAAATGGGGAGGATAAACCTCATTTCATTCACTCATTACTTCACACTAATTGGAATAAAAGGGTGTAAAAATGACTTTATGAAACAAAAGCAATATTATATCACGGTTCTTCTAATACAGAATAAATATCAATAATAAATCTTATATTGAAGAAAACCTTGTTAGGTATCCAATAAGAATATGTATTTGATAATATTTGAATTAATAGGGGAAAGTTACTGTTATACAACAAAAGCAACGTCCTGCTAGCGCAGAATAAATATACTTACAGTACAGAACCTATTGAAACAATTTTGGGGAAAATAAGTTTTTGAAACGTTGTACTGCTATAAAACAATATAAAGCAATATTTTCTTTGTAAAGATCCAGAAGACGTGCTATTTAAGAATAGGTATTTGAAACTAATTGAACTAATAGGTGTATGAAGTTGAAAAGGAAATTAAAACCACCTACATACTTATCAGTTTGTGTAAATAAAGCGCATTCTTGAAAACTTGAAATATTTAACATACTGAATTTATATACGAAATAAACTTATTCACTTAAACTTAAAATAATTCTTAGGTTTTTTTTAATAATAAAACGATTTTTGCGAATTAATGCCATTCTTATCAATCATAAAGGGTGTTCGTTTTGAATGTACGATTCAGAATAATGCCGTTAATTTACGCAAGTATAGACACTTCTCCGAAAATATTTTTGTTTCCCTGATTCATGGAGAGACATATAATAGGTGCATGAGGACCCGTATACGGAAATGAAATGAAATGCGGTGTAACGTCCTACTTGTCTGCACCTAATGGGCGAAAGAATGCGGACATGCGCCATACAGGGAAATTTTGCGCGAGGGTTCCTTACATGGATGACAAAGTGTACACGGAACCCCAAGTTTTTCAAACTATCCTATCGACCCCACACTGTTTTTTGTCAAGCCCACAAAATCACGAGCCAGCGTCTTATTCCCTGAGCCACCGCGGCTGTCTACTATATAATATATGATTGGATAGTCTACATTTATTTCAAAATATTTGAGATTGGGCATTTTAAGAGCGTTTAAGTAACCAACACATTATCTGGTGACAAAAGACAAACTACCCACCTCTGCATCGTCCTGACTTTTGACGACGTTTTCTGTTGTTCTCCTCATATAATTTATTTGATCAAGATGATCCCTTCGTAAGAAGAATTGTTCCCCCACAGACACACTAAACAAGGTCCAACAAATATTGATCACAGATAGAAGTTTCACAAGGGAAGACCGCATGTTTAACACTCTTACTCAGTAGAAAAAACACAAGGCTTCGACCACTGAAGTCCAAAATAATAAAACAAATGACACTGATGATGCTGTTGATGCTCTTTTTTAAAAACACGAGTAGGTATAATGGTTTAACTATCCTTGTAGATATTTACTAGGCGAATGGCCACCGTTGCTTTAACACGACATATGTATATATACATCCACGTTGATGACAATAGCTGTAGAGTTTCAGTCTTGTTCCTTATAAATGCTGTATCAGTCGCCTCTAATGAGGAGGGTGGTGTCCTGAAAGACAACGCATTGAAACTGCTATCGTTGATCCCAGTGCCAAAAAGGTTGAGTTATATAGCTGTGAATTAATTTGGTGATGTTCTGAGTGTTCTTGTAACACGTCACGGGGACACTTCAACCGTCACTCCCTCGCTTCCTGCAATAAAGAAAAATGACACCAGATATAAGATTTGTTCCCGCCAGTAATATTTCATAATTGCTTTCAGTAGTTAGGTTGACACAACTACGAAATCTGATCGAGTAATTAGCTTATTGTATGTATACCCTATATAACAATAACGTCGTTCAAAATATATTCCCAAACTTCCAATTATAATGGTGCTTACTTATCTGCCAATTACAATGACGCTTGTTCCAAGGAAGTGTCGGCGTTAATTGTGAATCAAATACGAAACTGACAAATTTAACGTAGGCCTACAACGGAAATACACCCGGGGTGGTCTTGTAAATCAGACGCTAAATATAAAGATATATATATTCGGAACAATTATCGATTTCATTTAATCATTATTCGATCTATCACGATTTCGTCTGTAAATGATAATGGGCGAAAGGTTTTTTTTGATCTAAAAACCTCAAATACCTGAAAATAATCCCGATGAAAAAAAAATATAGTTGGTTAAAAAAATGCAGTACCACTCAGTACACACTTGTCAAACTTGCCTGATGTAATCTAAATAATACATATTATTCTAGTCCTTATCCAGATTAATCTTATTCGCCACTCAAATAAACCTCATGCTTTTTCTCTTTTACTTACGTACGAGATGACGTATTTCGTCTCTTAAGATTAATAGTTATCCGCCATTAATATCTTTGTACCGGGCAACGGTTGGCTATGTTTACACCTAAACCATCCAATAATATATGTCCACTTGAAACCGTTCACAGATTGCCGGACAACTACTAAGCCTATTGCTTTACACCGTGTTAACAATTGGCATATTGAATTGCATTGTTGACATATTTACAGTTCTCGTTTGAACAACGATAGTATATAACCGAAAAAGGGAAACCACTCTAATTAAGCAGTAATTAAGATACTTGAAATAGTTTTATGACGAGAAAATATAGCTTCTGAAGTGTAGAGTCAACTATAGATAATAATTGCCACAAACTTAAAGTGAATTCTGAAATTGCCATTTTTTGAAACCAATTTAACGGAGACAATTTAACCAAGACATTTACGTGGTCGTATCTATTGCGGGCTAATCGTTAGTTAAAATTCTGAATTCCCCCTTCTGAAAATATAATCTATGCTTCTGAATAACGAAAAATCCTAAATATTAGAGTTTGCGGTGTTAGAATAATCATTAATATAAAACCGTGTAAGCAGAAGTTAAATCCGATAATACTGCACGGACCAATCGCCAACTGCGCGAATTCTAATCCTAATAGTGTGAACGGAACCGTGCATGCGCCGTGGGATGTGCAATGGGGGGAAATTTACCCAGGCATACCCTTCATCCAGTTCCAACTGTGAGTAATTCTTTACGTAAACCCCAGAAAACTTCCTTTCCAGACAATCCAGCCAACACCGGGTCGAATCCGGGATCTTCTGGTTAGTGAGCCAGCTATCGCTAAAGGTAAACCCAGAACCACTTTAACCACCCGCCTATTTAATGAAACAAGAAGGTAAGCTGAAGGCTGTAGGTAAAATACTAAAACTTGAGGAGTGTAATAAAGAGTGGGTTAGTGTATGTGCAACATCTTATTATTATCATAACCACTTCATAAAAATCAGTTATATCATAACAGTTTCAAACAGAAAGCCATAAAACTTAATTTATCAATGTCGTAAAAATAATTTTACGACCCTTTTATGTCCCTTCACATTCCGATCATTACACGTGAAGATTTTAAGAAGATACAGACATAATTTTACATCTCTAAATTAAGATAAGAATTAACCGAGGATCAAGGTTGTAGACTCGAATTCCAGGTTCACAGAGTTCTTTTTGTACCACTACAGCTGGTATATTAAACTAATCTGCATGTTAGATGATTAAAATGATATGATATTCATAAAATTGATTTACACATAAATATTTACTATTGCCGGAGTTTTCCCATATTGCTCGACATGTTGGGGGAGGGGTAATTGTGTTTAACGTACACTTAACGTAAAATGGTAATGTTATTTACAGGGGTGCAGAGCAGACGGACAAATAGCTCGCGATCAGTCAGGTGAACCTTCCACTGCACAGATTCAATCGTGAGATGAACTCCCAGAATGTATACTTTATGTTCTGGTAATCCACAGCACAGTATATCGCCCAGTTTAAGATTTCGGAGTCGCGAACTAAACGCTCAATATACACTCATTCAACAAAAGGGGTTAAGTGGGCAAATAGTCGAACGAGTTAATCCGGGTTCTCAGTTTTCTAGCCCCTGCTAAAGACCCTTATGCAAAATCAAATTATTGCAAATAAAACACAACACCATTATATAATGTAAAGTAGCCAAATGACAAATACAACACATGGAAACTGCAAAATGAACCACGGACTCAACAAACGCTTACGACAGAACAACAACTTACATCGTACCATAAAGACAAAAACGTAAGAATCCAGTGTGTAAGATGATTCACAACTGATAAAAGCCCTGTTCGTCATTTGAGATACTTTACAGTATATTGTAACCAAAATATTGTAAATGTGGAATCTTTAAAAGGAATATCCGTCCAAAGATGATTCCGCTCCGTTCAGTGTTTACAGACGTTTGATGCTTTGATAAATTGTCAACATTAGGCATCGTAACCGAGAATATAAATGAGATATGGCCAACACAAACCAGCGCCACTTATAATCTTCGCTACATCTTTTGATTTGTCTATTTTTAATACTATTTTTTCAGTTCCTATTTAGATGTGAAATAAGTACATGTGAAATGTTACGTATTGTCCGAAAAATACAAATGACCAGTGTGTTTCGTGAAATGTATCATACAGACTTTCTATTTAACACCTAAGTAAATTTTAAGCATAAAAATACGCTGATCTTCTTAAATAGAGTATGTACTTCTTTTTGTCTATGATTTTCGTTAGTGTATTCAACTACATCCCAAGTACCTTTATGCCTGTAGTTAATATCTAGACAAACACACCAGTTAGAAGTCAGTGATATATATAAACCATTAAAACAAACACACGAACCTAAATAACCCGCTTTACACCCTCTTGGTGCCAAAACAACTGAAATCTGTCTGTGAAAAGAAAGAGTAAATAGAACACCAAGAATTATATTGTGGCTTGGACTTCTTACACGTGTTCTGTGTGGGCAAAGTGGGGGAGGTATACAATTACAATATATTAATATACCTACTTATGTTATATATAGCTGCAGGATCAACGGATTAGTTAGGTTCAACCCACAGTACCCTGACTCTGCTTAGTTTAGTCTGTGAGGGGGATTGCAAATGTCACCTCCCAAGCTGTTCTGCGTGTTGGTCTTGAACGTTATTCCCGTGTTGGTATGATTATATATTCACTATGACTGTACGTTATGTCATATAATGGGGATGTACGGGAGATTAAATGGATATTATCTTTCATCTGATAAATTATAGATCAATCTGCGTAGATCATTTCGCCGACAAACTGACGACCAATATCTAGTTATGTCCTTGAATAAAACATATGTTCTGACTAATATAACATTAATATGAAACTGCGTTGGTGTTTAATTCATTCCTGTATAAACATAATACAGCATCCATACAAAATATAATCATGTCTCATTTTTCAAGTTTATATTTTCTATATTACTTATTGTTTGGAATCTTGACATTATTTGTGCACGGAGCAGAGTATTTTTTATCGACTCTAAAATTAAATTTGTTCACAATATTTAAACGACATAAATTGGGGTTTAACGCCCTACTTTGCTATACCAGATGGGCAAATAACGACATGTATACGCTATGTAGCGTGATAATGAGTACATTTTGCCCGGAAGACAGTGTCTTCATCAAATTCCAACATTCAAGACACCTTTAACGTGCACACCGGGCTTCCGTCCCGTCCCGTCCCACCCCACCAACACGGAGAACCCATGCCAACCATCCCTACAGTTTATCTCTTTATATGTACTACGACACTTATCGGTACATATAGCCAGGTGCAACTAATTGGTAAGTATAGTTTTAATCGATTTCGCTTAAAAAATATACTGCACTTTAAAAGCACTTGGAAATATTTTCGGGACTTTTTTCTGTTCACAATCAGATCAAAATAGAACAAGTTGGTCACCGACAAACACGAAATATATTTAGAGTTCATATTTCTTGAACAGGTTGTAAAATGCCATTACAAGAAACACAATACCATATTGGTTTTAAAACTGTACTAGAACTACACGCAACATGCGAAATCGCTTAATATTTTACTGCAGAAGAAATGTCATGTAATAGAAAGTCAGGACAACACGGTCATTGTGCAGTATGAAATAATAATTCTCATCTGGACTTACTTTAATAATGGCGTAAAAAGCCGATTTAGACCCGACATAAACACACGCTTGATACAGTCTAAATAAATGTTAGCGTACACTGTACGTCTACCGGTAAAACCTCTAGGGTAAATCTAGCAATACAAATCAAGTATATATACATATACAATATAATCTAGTTATAGGTTTTACTGATAACATGACTCATTCTCCTCATTGATCGGTTATATTCTAGCACTACCCTTATGCAAGAATCCCATTCTGCACACATAAATCCATCCACTTCATACTTTGCGTATAGATCTCGTCCCAAAACGGTCGCCATATCCAAAAATTAGATATAATGTTTTATACTGCGGTTCTGCTCTGTTTCACATATGTTATACATACAGGGACTACATATACATTTTCAATTTTATTAAATGGATTCTCGAAGAGTACTTAGTGTTTTCGACTAAGTTTAGTATATCAATAATCCCCGACGTAAATACAATGGAATACTGACAACTCTTAAGACAATTAGGACGGTTTAAGAGTGATGAATAACAATTGATAGAAATTTTATAACTGTAAATGAAAACCGCACAGTTGACTTCTAAAGCACATTCAACCCTATTACTGAGATTACAAATGAAATGGAGGTTAACGTCCTACTCTTCAGAACCACGAATGATAATGAAGACGGAAATACGCCATACAATGCGCTATATGGAGATTTTGTCCAGAGATTAAGCCAATTCTTCATCGAAGCAAGACTGCCGAGAGTTTTTTTGTTCCATGCACGCCGTTGATCTCGGTTTTTCGTCCCCAAACTTAACAACAAAACGCCCTAATCCTGACAACAAAACGCCCTGTCCTATCGAAGCCCTCCCATACGCCAAACAGTGTGCTATGAGTGACATTTTGTCCTAACAGCGGCGTTACCACCTACTCTTATAGCGAATTGACTTATCATTCCGTTTATGTGAAACGTGTAAATTTGACTGCTTGAACGATTTGGCAAATGAGGTAGGTTGTAGCTGATGAATAAGAATGTTATAGGCAGGACCAAATGCGCGTCTCAAATCACCCCTACCTCCAGAGCACCCCATAACCATCATGCACCCGCCAATGCATAAATGTGCCAAAGTATTAAATAAAAGATTGCTAAAATTACTGATAAGAATTTGTACGAATAAACAAATTATGTAGTCTGCATGTATAATATTTGCTTAATAGTTGTTTGCAGTACATGCATAACTGCCGATCTCGTGTATAATAAAATAAACATTTCCACTCTTGTTTTCCATCATACATGTCTGGTATTTTCATGGGGGTTATTTTCGTCCAATACGAACTCATTAGCTGGTGATTATTGTTGAGAATCAACTAAAAATAACTTTTTACAAGCCAATAAATCTCTGAAGAGTAAATGTATTGTGATGTCTGCTCGAGACATGTTCCTCTTTGATCATGACCAGTTCGTAATGGAACCAATATTAGAACCACGCCAGAATCTCAAGACTTCCATTGAAAATTGACTGAAGATGCCAAAAGATGAAAGATGAAGCGATGGCAAAATAACAACGAATTAATAACCTTTGCATACGGAAGAAGATTAATCGAATCGTTTACATGCAGTCTTGGTGCTATTTTTCATTCATTCATAATCATTCACTTAGCTGCTAAAATTCAGATTGCGTATGCTGGCGATATATGCATCAGAAATACCTCGTCTAACTATAAATTGATGTATACTTTGCAAACAGCTGGACCAAGTGCATTTCCCCTCCACACATCTCTGTACAGTTTTAAGATCAAAACATGTATATCCAAGAGAGATTTCTGAAAGCCAAGACGATCAAGAATTTAAATTGTCAAATGAAACACGAAATCAACAAGTTTTCATTAAAGGGTGTATAACTCTATTCTTTTAACCTTAAATTAGACGAAAGCCCTGTTTAGTGAGCAGATATTCGCTCGTCTATATGTTATTATTCATCACTTCAGTCAGTTATATAGAAGGAGAAGTGCTATCTCATATGTGATAATGACTGACAACAATATTGTCCTCCGACATTTACGTTTATATCTTCGTTCCTTTTGAGATTGTCGAATGACTATGGCCATTTTAATTACTTCTCCGTTGTCTTCTGTGATATGCTAATCTTTGTTCATTGGCGCTCAAAACTAATATGTCAATAGAGCACACGACACGTATTCTGTTTTTAAATTGTCCATTAATAAGATCTTAAATATTGGATATTAGGGTCCTGTATTTTCAAATTAAGTTTAAAATACCAATTGAAATGAACCAATATTGAATTCTTATTTGTGTTTTTAATTTGCAATATTTTGGATAATATTGAGTTGGAGAATTAGCTCATGTAAGAGCACTTCCCAAGTTCTCAAATAACATAAAAGCAGTAATTGAGTGATCGTTTAAGAATACATAATTACCCTTTACTAAATGCATACACACTTTATGAGAAAATGGGATTTAATCATTTCTTTATATACCTAGGGCAGCCACTTTCCAGATCTACCTATAACGGAGCTATACATAACCATTCCGAAAGGCATACCTAGTTTGTGAGAAAATTATAAATTGCGAAATAGCATTAGTACAATATTGAAAACACGTGTTCTTGCAGTCCATATGTCATACAAGAGCAGGTCCTGCACCGCATTCTTCAAATATACTGTGTTTCAACAAAACACGATGTTATTATCAACTTCGCACAAGGACACGGCAGCGTGATATATAACCTTTGACCGCGGAAATAATTGTTAGCATGTCGGATATGTAGTAGGGTTGTGGGAGGGACCAGGTGTTTTCGCTTGAAATCTACAGTTTTTGGTTTCGATCTAAATTTTCATTCTTGTTTGCCACATGGCCCTAGAATGTTCCTGAAACTTTTTCTGTGAACGGTCGCTACCGGATCTAGAAACCTACTTTGAATACAACTACCTGTTGCGTTGTGACATTTTTACAGAATGAAATAACTATATTTTGCTGTCGCGCCCAACTCAACGACTCGACAGTGTGGGCGGTTTAGCATTTTTCACCAATACAAAGCATTTTCTATGACAATACATTGTTTATTTTCAAACAAATAACATTGTACTTTCATTTTTCACATTTTATTTTGACACCATCACTTATTGAGATTGTTTGAAATAAATGCACACCAAACCTAAAAATGTGGATATTTTTAGAAACACCTTTTCAGTCTAAAATTCATGTCAAATCAACAACCATCTAGTGGTCTAGCCTATACAATCCAACTAAGAGACCGATTTTCAATAACAGCAGTGCCCAATAAAATTAATACTTGAGTATTGCATCGAAAAATAGTATCAGCGAAAAATAGTATCCATGGAAGGTACTTCGACGAATATAACTTCCACTCCGTGGGTAACTATCAGATTAACATATGGTACAGTTTCATTTCAATAAATCGCTTGCACATACAGAGTATTTGGGGAAAATCAGAGGGCCCGAAGAAAATCCATAAGTTTAGCATGGTGATCTAATTCCTTGTACTGAGCATGCATTGAATCACCACCATTTCCAACGAAATTCAAGTACATTAACGTTCGACAACAATAATATTAGTAAAACATAAGAAATTAAAACAAGATGCTAAAAAATATCTAGCAGACGAAACCATTACGGTCAGTATAAATTGATATAAAACAGCTCATAATTAATTATAGAGGTTCTCAAGAGCAGAGATTTTAAAGAGGCGTCACAAGAATAGCACTCACCTAATTAGGTACAAATAAAAATCCCTTATTTGTTATGAATTGAAATGATATACACACATATCCCTTGGTTGTGTTTAACAGTTATCCTTAACGTGTTCCTGTTTTAGTCTGTGTCCTACACATGTTTTCAGCCACGTTAAAACTATCACGCATGTACTCTCTAAGGTTCATCCATACAGAACACGTGGTTGTTTTAATGTAGAAAAGACAATATATACCAAACGAACAATAAATATCCTATCTCTTTCCCTCAGGGTTATGTTGCAAACTTACAAACTTAATACGAGTATTCAACAATCAGACTTCTATCGAATGGAACATTTCTTTAAAAATCCAAGTTAAGACTAGACGAACTGGCTACTTCCTCTTTCTTTTGTTTCCTTAGAAACATGATATACAGAGGTTCCAATTGCTTTAGCCGCGAACCCTTATCGTGCACCCCTGTATAGCACTGAACAGTAGAATAATCTTGATTGTAACACCAAGATTGGGCGGTAGAGGCTGAAGCAACGCGTTGAATAAATTACAATGTAGCACGGGTTTCTGTTTGGTGTTGGTTTTTATGTCTTTTGTATGCTACTCGTGGATAGTATTATTGTTGTGTATTTAAGAGTGATAAGAACCACCTTACACACTCACGACTGAAGCGTCTGTAGTTTCCGGATCCAAGCTGTAGTGTGTACAAGCAGGTTTCAGAGTATGTAACCAATTACTACTGCGGCGTTATGCCAGCGGGAGTTACTTCTTACATTATCAGCCTCGCGTCTCTATCCAGGTGATTTGTCTACACGTCTCTTTGTGGTCTGACAAATTGTTCACTCACACTTCAAAGACATACTTTTAAATCTATATTGTCAGTTCCCAGTAGAATCACTTTGTCATAGATAATACAAGACCCGATGGCAAGACTGCCCTCTTTTACCCAAAGGACTTTCAGCAAATTTTCCGGATAGCAATGGTTTAGGTCTGCGTTTAAACTTTATATCAACTACGTACAGCAATATACCAGTGCTTGAACTAGAACAATGGCATCGGTCAAAGGTAAAGAATATATTACCAAGAACAAATTTAGACACGCCTATATACTATAACTGTTTTACCTTCTGGATTGAAGAATGCCCCGAATAGTTTCAACACATCAAGGTGGTATGTATCGCGGAATCGTGCTTATACGGCGCCAAATGAGCCGTGGCTATTACATGTTAATTATTATATCAGATATCTATAAAATAATCTCGCCGGATATATATGTATATTTAGCATATGATAACATATTGAAATCACCTATTTCGTTTGGCGTTGGTGACGGCTTTCCAAATATAAACACCAAATGTTTGAAAATACGAAACGAATGCAAAAATAGCAACAAGTGCTCTGCTGAAACACGTGGATCAGCTTTAATGTCACGAGCAAATTATGTAAACATCCAGCATATATTAAAGATAAAAGACCAATTTCAAGATCTACATGACGAGTTAAACATTTACATTATGTAATTACTTTATTCGAGATGTTCAACCGTGCCGGTGTACACTATAAACAGCTGAGCTCCTGAAATCAAACGAAGTGCTACCAGCGATACTCCTTCACACTTCGTCCTTTTTCAGGCTATATGAGCGGGTGTCTTTTTGATATTTGTGTTATTCTTTCTTTTTTCTAAAACAAAAACCTCTGTTGTGCGAGGACCTTATGACGTAATACTTATTGTGTGCAATTACACTTTAATAGGGCAATGTGAACAGAAATACGGAACTGAAATCACAGTTTAAAAATTGAATTCACCTATACTCAGTGCCAGACTTAAGCTCATTGAAAAAAAAGTTGGCCCAAGCTTATAAAGATAAAAGTAAAAAAAGAGAATGAAAAAGAAGAGAGAAAGAACGGAGAGGGGGTGGAAAGGAGAGGGTGGGGGCACAGGACAGGAGATGTAAAGGATAGGAAGCTTTGGTCTTAAATGTTTGGAAAATGAGTTTGTGGTTGTCAATTTTCAAAATTTTCAAGGGAGAGAACACCCCAGACCCCTCGGACGCTCGCGCGCCTTCGGTTTGTACTTGTGTGGGCCTTAGTCAATGACCTGACAGGTGGTCTTTCGGTCGGCCACTGCCTATACTATGTTCATGTTACAGCATGCCTTCTTTGACAAAATCCTGTATCGCCAGAATATCAAAGAGTAGAAACATGGGTTGAATGTGGTGCTTGTCGTGCAGGAAACAGTATTTAAACATTATAGGTTCATTATATCATATCAAAGCATCTCACGACAACTACGAAGTCTAATCCAGAAAGCAAAACACGCCCAATTAGTACCCACACTTCTGTGTCAACTTTAAAAAGATCTATCACTATATGTATATGATAGTTCATACATTACTTGGGGGGAATGGTTAACCTGAGGTCTGAACTTGAGTCAATAAGTGGCGTGGTTTCGACCCAAGGTACGTGACAAACAGTAGGGTCACCTGCGCGCATTATTTAAATGGAATTGAGCCATATGTTATTCCCGAAATGACATAGTTTGTGTTGAGTGGACGTTAAACCCTATAACTCTTTCTCTCCAATCAAGCTGCGAAATATTCAATATTTAGATAAACACGTGTCTTCTTCACTGAATTTCAATACGACCGCATGTTAAGTGCCAAATTTATTTTGGAAAAGAAATATGGGCGTTATGAACGATCATTTCATAAATTAAGTTAGAATCTTCACAAGATGCGTGATTCATACGTCTGCTTTCATTCAATTTACAGGTACAAAAACTGTTTACTTACGTAAGAAAAAATATTGGCCCAATTTTTAAAGCCGCGAGTTCTGGTGTAATGCCTATTTCAAAATTGTAGTGGTACAAAACGTTATTAATTACATAAAAACACATATTGGCCCGATTTTGGGAAAGCGTATGAGTGCTAGCCACACTATTTAGCACAATTTAATGCATGCGCTAGTTAACGAGGTTTGCCTGCTGTTGTACGCAATTTAACGGTAGCAGACGCTGAATCAGAAGTCTTGTCGTGACGAACATTTGAGAAGAAAAGTAAAAAGCGAAAAAAAAAATTGTTGTGTGTTGTTACTGCTTTAAATCAATTAACAAGCAAGTTTTGGAAAAAAATAGTTAACTAATTCCTTGTGTCATTATATGGTTTGTTTACCTTTAGTATTGTTCAAACACGAGTTCTGTTAAATAAATGAAATGCGTTAATCACCCTCAGTCACAATAAAAACAGTCATAGCTTTTGTTTTATTGAATTTCGTAATTTGGGGTTTACGCACAAAAAAATCAACAAAATATTGACTTGAGATTCGCCTTTCCGCAATTTTGTAATTTTCCTCAAGTATGATACCTTCATAATAACCCAAAGGCAACCCAGGAAAATAAGCGCATGACGTATAATTCACAATCGGCTGATTTTTCTATGGATTGTAAAGTGATATTAACGACAATTCGTAAAGAGGTATTCAGGGTTGTTTGTAGGGCGGCATTTGCGCCTGTTCGTAAAGTGGTATTAACGACGTTTGTATAGTTTTATTAATGATGGTTTGCTAAGCGATATTTACAACGTTTTGGAAATGGTATTTGGGTGCTGCACAAAGATATGATGTAAAGTGGTATTAATGACGTTCATACAGTTGTATTGTTCGTAAAGTGGTATTAACCATGGTTTGTTAAGTGGTATTAACGACGGTTAGTAAAATGGTATTAACCATGGTTTGTAAAGTGTTGTTAACGACGGTTTGTAAAGACTTAGTGGTGTTAATTACGGTTTGTAAAGTGGTATTAACAGAGGCTTATAAAGTGGTATTAACGACAATTTGCGTAAAGTGATTTTACGGATATTAACGACGTTCGTAAAGTGATATTAACGATGCTCGTAAAGTTGTATTCACGATGTTTACATTATACATAAACGGTTAATCATATCCATTACATTGAGAACGCTTTGCTCGATTATATCCTGTAGACTAAAAATGTGGTTGAATTGAAAATAATGAAATGAGATGGCCCCTTCTCTCATTTAAATTTCCTCACCTTCCGACAATCTTCATCTTATCAATATTATTTTAAAAGGGAAATCATAAACCTGGGCGTAATATCTTTTTCTCTTTCTTACAAGCGAGCATATCTAATAAAGTTTATTAGCTTTCGCCACTATCATCAAAAACTCGAATTTTAACAAAATCAAAAGAAATATATTTGATGCTGTCTGATGCGGAAATTGACTTCAATGTAGCTTTACCATCTTTTCATTTTTTTCATGAAATTTAAACATTTTTAAAGTTTAAAATATCATTAATATTCAGGAAACAGAATTATATTTTTTTTTTCATGGTTATCTTACAACCTTGATGCCAATTATTATTTTTCCATTCTCTTGTATTCCTTCTCTCACACTTTTTCGCGCTCTTGTAGTCTGACTCATTACAGGTTGGCAAGCGAAACGCGAATCTTGCAGCAATCTGTTTTATCTTCTTCCACAAGTGTTCATCACACTGTGATTCATACTGCAGACAGTAAAAACTACCTACATAGTACACAACCGGCTTCTTTTGAAGAAGGTCTCGTGCTGAGTGAAAACTGAAATCCAGACCGAAACACGACATGCATTCTAACAAAATCCTTCTCCTAAAGAGATGAACAATTCATCAATTAAACCGCAGTCAATGACAACATCAGACTTAACTCCACGTTCTAACTGACTGATTTTTTTTTTTTTTTTTTTTTTTTTTTTTTTTGAATTTTCTTCACATCATGAATTAGGTTAACGGGAAAATAAAGGAAAGTAAGTAATGAATATAAAACAAAAAAACAAACGTATAGCATTTTTAAATTACAGATGTATTTCATCCGCTTGCTGACTTCACATTAATATAACTCAATTCAATAATACGGTTCACTTGGGACAATCAAATTGTTTCATGGTTAATAATTATCACTAGAAAGTTGTCATAGATGTTATGTTCATCTGTCCGAGTTACCCATCGACAGGCAAATGGCAAAAAAACATTGTCTAAATTACGGACGATAACTTCATAATATTTTTCTTTACATTTATCTATGGCCATAAGGCCTATAAATATTATTAAATCGTTGAAAACCAATATGCATCTTTGTCTCATTAACAATCAGATGATAACTTTAACCGTTGTTGACGACGGACCGACAGACGGGAGTTTGGCGACATTATATGTTGGTGGGTCAGTATGTATAAACTAAAAGTGTGCTTTTTGTTACAACATTCCGTACTAGTTAACATTATCATATCAATGTAACACCATCATAAACTATACCACCATGACAGTATGCAGCCTACTCGAAATTTAGATCGTACAATCCCTCATTGGGGTCAAGTGGGGTAGTTTCCATCCGCATGTCGAACATCGTTTTATCCCGTCCCATGAATTAAGATCATTTCGCGCAAGCGAATGATGTACATAAAATTGAGCCAAATGACAATCCCGATATTTTCTAGTCCCCCTTTCTCTCTCACCCTCTCTTTCTCTAAAAATGAAATGGGGTTTAACGCCCTACTCTTTTGCCCCTAACCTGGGCTACTGGAAGACGGCATATGCCATACAGTGTTCTATGAAGGAAATATCTGTGCAGCGGCGCTACGGCCTACTCTTATATCGAATTCCAACTGCCAAGGGATCTTTTACGTACACTCCAATGTGTACACGGGACCTCGGCTTTTCGTCCAATCCGAACAACTAGGCAGCTGTCCTTGTCAGGCCCTCCTTTTGCATCACTGACAAGGGGGAAATCACGCCGGAAAAAATCGAGATGAACTTTCTTGGCCAATGCAGGGATCGAACACACGACCTCCAGGCTAACGAACCAGCACCATATCCACTTAGCCACCCTGACCCCCCACCCTTTCTCTCAACAACTCCTAGTTCTTTGTATGCAAACATGGTATAAGGTGTAACAGATACAGTATGTAGATTCACCCCGTGCACGACATCTACCGCTACTTGTAATAAATGGGGTTGACAATAAGGACTTATTGAAACTAAATCTTTGGTCAAAAGAAAACAATTGCTACGGGTCAAAATCAAAATCTAAACAAAAAGCTTCATGAACCAAACGCCTTTAACCATCTTACCATTCTGACCAGGATATTATATCATCTCCAATAAATAATGAAACAAGGAGTGTAAGGTGTTAGACAGTTCATAATAAACATCTTGACTGAAATATCTGGAGTTAGTTTGGTGAAACATTTGGTGTCCTCGTGTTGCAAATGTTTACCTTCCTTTGTCCAGAACGTTTGTGATTATTACACGGATGTTCAGATGCTGTGACCAATCACTGACCCAAACGGTTCATATCAACAGCCTTTACAACACACTATGCGCTTGTGTTTTGAATTATTTGAAACATACATTGATCAATAAACAAGTCTGAGACAGAAGGCTTGTATCAGAGAATGTTCCACTACTTCTGGACTTGTGCGGCCTTCTGTGCATTGAAAGGTCAGACAGTTCTTGTCCTCGGTAAACCTGTTGCGCTAAAACACAACGGCATGCTGCTTGATATTTATAAATGATAACAAATGAAACGAGTGCTTACACAATCTTGCATTTGATAGCGATTCATGGAATGGTTCCGTTGAATTTATCAAAGATCATTTGTTGATGCCGACGAATGCTCCAATAACAATGCCATTGTATCAAAATTGCTTATGACCTATCATGTTTATTATGATATTCTAAAATGAACAATGTTTAAGCTTATTGGGCTAAAGAACGAGCAGAACATAATTCAAATTTCTTTGAACAGGCAATAAAGGAAAGCTTTGCTGCAAAACAAAAGACCCCATATCACTCAAGACAGCAATAACCATGTAATAATGCAATATACAAAACAACATAAAAGAACATTGATTACATATACAAAAACATCATGTACAAATGTAATATACAAAAGAAAACATAACCCGTTGCATCCTGACAATAGACAATGCACCCAGGTACATGAGCGTATAGCGTGACTCTCTAGGCCGTAAGAAAATATTGTGTAACTCTATTATCAAAGATTGACATACCCATATGGAATACAAAGCACGATGATCAGCCATCTTACTATTAACATATACACTCTCCTATAAAATACTCATTGATAAATCTGTAGATTATCAACAATCGCCAACACCAACACGAAGCAAAGGTCTGGCGAAACGTGCCACGTTTTATGTAAGGTTACAAGTGTAGCGTGGGAGGACAACCCGGCGTCCAATAACAATAATGAGCTTAGACGAACAATAATAAGCTACCTTGTCAAGTCTTATAATCGTTCATTCGTTCATGGCCATATACATCTACTAATTATTTAACCGTAAATAAAATTCATTTAACACTATGAAATATTGGCAGGCAGCAGATTTAAAACAAGATGAACTCCTTAATAAAAAAACGATGGTGTATTTTCGAGCTCAATTTTGAAATATAGAAAATCATACCCCCGGTTACACGACCAGCTCTGGTAGAGCAAAGAAACGACATCTCAATGAAGGGCAGGCAGCCAACTTATGATTGTATGTATATCATAATGATGTGTTTGGACTTTTTTTTAATGGGCGTATTTGCAGAAAACATAAAAGAACCTTTACTTTATCTAGTTTAATCGAATTTATAGGGAGAGGGGGTTACATTACGGGGAGTGGGGTAGTCTTTGTGCATCGCATTCTGTACACATAATTCTGACCACGTAATGCGCCTTGTGTAATCAACCAGCATTGTACTTTTCGTAGAGACATGCATCATATTTTATACGAAATGAACTGCTTGATATGACAAATACCTGATTACATGATCCCAGCTGGCATTGAGAAACATTAAAAAGACTTGTGTCACACAAGTTACCTGTTATAACTGACTGCCATTAATCACCCATGCTCTACTGTAACAGAAACGTATTACATTAAAATATTTCATTTTTAATTTCATTGTCTTGTATATTATGTATGGAAAATATTATCAAAGAATGCAATAAAACTCACGTCTACACGATATAGGTGTCATAATATGAACTTCCCATGCATATAAAGGGAGGGTCATAAAACCATCCGAGACAGAAAGTGGGAAAAATTACTAAACATAAAAAGTTATTTTGGAAAGTCCCAGTTACCGAGCTTGTTCATCCCTTTATACATGTAATGTTTGCAGTTAATCATTTTTACGTTGACAACTATTTGGATGAATTCCTTATTTAGACTTATACATTTTTGCAATTTTAAGATGAACTTAAATGGCAATGAAATTAAATGCGGTTTAAGGACCTGCTGTCTTGCTCCGAAATTGGCTAATGAAGACGGGCATGCGACATACAACGTGTGATATGAGAGGAATTTTGTCTGAACAGCGGCACTATGGCACACTATATTCTAACGAATTACAACTGCCAAGATGCCTAGTAATGAACGGCTTCTTTAGCTCGATTGACGCCGAAATGTAGGAAGTGAGACCCCCATTTCATTTCACGTATTCATTCATTTACCTAATACAGGCTCCAGTGTAGATATACAGACGAGTGACTTTTGTAATAATGCACACCATGGTCTTATAAATGCGTGCTCAGGCAATTCTAAGACTGAGTTCCGATAAGAAATACTACAGTTGGCAATAGTACTAGATGCAATGGAATTGGGGGCGTAATTATTGGCTTCCGTGTGTTGGTGGGCATTATGATGAAAGGATTTAACCTACTACTGGTAACACGTGTGATTTACAAGTATCCCGAGATCATCCAGACGGAAACCAGAAGCTAACAGACAAAATTACTGACCTATTACATACCAACAAAAATACAGGCAACCCTGGCTCCAGACCGGTGTTTTCAGAAGCGAAACATTAATCCAATATCGTGATTCTCGAGTGTCTGAGTAAATAACTTATAACAACTACAAATACTCGTCATTTGGCCTTAAAAACATAACATTTCCTAATGTACATATTTATAGACGTCAATCGTATTCAGTTCCAAGTACTTCACATCTACAATTTATGATCAATGGGTTATGTTTGAATTACTCAGGTTTTTTCGCGTGGGTGATGTTTTACTAAGGTCAATGGTATACTGGTCAACGAAAAGTCAGTCGTATTGTTGCTTAGAAATGATGAATTAATAAATATGTTTTGCGGATTTTCTTCTAGGGATGATGTCCTCCTGTTAAGGTCAGTTAATAAGTGCCACGATGGTCATCTAGACTTTTAAGGTGTTACAGATGCAACCGATCTCTATTTCATGATATATGTATATTCATTTATAGGGTGAAAAGGTTGGGCTCAAGGGCATTATGATCAGAAAGATGATGATGAAGAGATTACCTCCGGGTCAACAGAGTTCCAAATATAGTTTGGATTTTGGATAGGATCAGCTGCGGTTGTCAAGCAAATGCAATGGGGTTTAATGTCCCTCGTTTCTGCACCAAGCGGGATAACGAAGTCGGACGTGCACCACGAAAAATCATACGAGGGACATATCGCGCGTTCGGTAGCGCAACGGCGAACTCTTATTTCAAACTGTCAGAGGTTCTATTACTTGCAGGACAATGTTTACATGGGACCTTGGTTTTCGCGTCATCCGAATGACTAGACAACGTTCCTAGCCAGGCACGACGCCCTGTACCACTCTGTAAAATCCCCAGCACCGATTTATTGGCCAGCACCGATTTATTGGCCAACACATTAGTGAGTCATTGCCTTACTCGCCGAAATGAAATGAAATGAAATGGGGTTTAACGTCCTAATGTTTTGTTCCTAAACTGGACTAATGAAGACGGGCATACGCCATACAGCGTGCTATGGGGAAGATTTTGCCCGGGCAGCGGCGCTACGGCCCTCTCTTATATCGAATTCCAACTATGAAGGGGTCTTTTACGTGTACGCTAATTTGTACACGGGACTTTGGTTTTTCGACCCATCTGAACGACAAGACAGCTGTGCTTGTCAGGTCATCCGTTGTGCATCCCTGACAAGTGGAAACCACACCGGAACTTTTCTCACCGAACCAGTGTGGTGGTTATGTGAAAATCAAGCTGAACGTGGCGTGTGAGAATAAAATAAAACCAAGTACGAACAATCCAAACCATTAGCCAAAATTGGAAGTCCAATAAAAACGGTCGAAGCAAAATAGTGTAATCAGCAGAGTTGCATGTTTTGTTGTTTTTTAAAAATGGGATGAGGCTATATTAAGGTCAATAAGGGAGTGGTATGATGGTCATCTGGAAGTCATATAACTATGTATGTCCAGAGTCAATATGATAAGCCGTAAGTAAACATAGATACGACGAATATAGAACTAAAGAAACATTAAAATATCCCAGTAGAAAAGGTGTGGTATGAGGGGTTATCTTGTAAAGACAAGGTGTCCAAATTTAAAGATTAGGTGACAAAGCTATATTTATGTTAAAAGCAATATCGTGAGTTGACGAAATACTAAAAGGGCTGAAACGTTTCCCCTGATGAGTCAAGATAGAGCTTATCTTCTAAGTGTTTAGGGGGCGGAGAGGGTGCAGTACATGACTTATCGAGTTAGATCTGTAAAAAACATGATGACATAAATGCCTGATCTTAACTCTCGCGCTGTTGGTGGGGGGGGGGGGGGCAATACATCGCTCAGCGAGATCTGTTCAGGAGAGGAGCAGTGCATAGTTTAGCGAGTTGGATCTGTAAAAACATGATGACATGTAGGTTCGATCTTAACTCTCGCTGTAGGGGGGGGGGATGCATCGCCTAGTGATTAATATTTGTAAAAAAACACGATGACATGCATGTTGGATCCTAGCTCTCACTGTGGATTTTATTTGTATTACGACATAGTCTGTATTCTCAATTTAATGTAGCAAGACAAGTATGTATAATGTAGACCCAATCTATTTATCTAAGAAGGAAAATCGCGGAATGTTCTGTGTCCGGAGACCTGGGTAATAAAATGTACGTCTAAAATTTACAGTCTAATTACAATTTCGCTTCAATGTACTTTCGTCTTCATTAGCAGGGCTAGTGCAGATACGGACTACGCTAAACCGCATTTCATTAAATTATGTGTTATAGTACCCTAAATACTCGTATATAATTTTACTTATATTGTAATCTGCAATAAAAATGAAATATATGTATGTCCTTGTAGGCATAAAGTATTAAAACTATTTAAATCCAATACAAAATCTCTTAAAACCAAATAAATTTGTTTGGAATTTAGAACACACTTTTGTCGATATTAATAAAATGCAACTGTGTCATATTCTAACTGAAATGTTAGGTTGTAAAATGAATCACTTTGCACTCCTTTTTTCTCCATTCAGATACTAGTCATAATACGGCGAACAGAATGTGACCTCTGTGAAATTTATATTTGATGTGTATGTTGTCAACGAGTGTCAACTCATGATTTAAAATAGTAACACAGTTTTTTTATACTTAACACAGACGACATGACATATATTGGCGAAATCTCGAAACGTTTAACCTGAGACTAACATATTACCGAGGAATTAAATATTTTGTTGCGAAGCGTATCACACTTGTTTGGCTATGTGATAACCGCCGTTCTCTAATATGCTTGTAGTATAAGATAGCTTGCCGTTTATTACGTGATTGATTTCCTATTAGTCTTTAATAAGATTAATGTAACTACCCCCACCCCACCCTACCTACTGTGATGTAGTGCCGTAATAAACATCGTTCTCCAACATAGGAGGGGGTGAGCACTCTCGAGGTACAACGCGTACGATTTAGAACATAAGGTCTCCCAGTGCCGTAATAAACATCGTTCTCCAATAAAGTAGGGGTGAGTATTCCAGAGGTTTAATGCGTGTGTTTTAGAACACAAGGTCTGTCATCGCGTCAAGCGATGTGGTTTCCATTCCCAGTCGGAACACGACAAACGTCGCCCCACCAACCTCGGGGGCTTTTATCTGGGTTCTCCTGCGTCACTCTCTTTTAAAGACATTAAATCACATTAAGACTGGGGGTTAAACTCCATATTAAACCTTGTCCTCCATATATTACACCATCCCCGCACCCGGGTGTCCAGGATATAGTGGGGGGTTGGGATGGCCTAGTGTCTAGAGTGCCACGCTTCGACCTCTAGCTGGTCGGTCACCTCTGGCTTGCGGCTGTGGTTTCGAGCCCTGGTGTGAGCGTATGTGACATGGAGATAGGGGCGCCTTCTCAACCTCGTGGGTTTCCTCCGGGCACTCCGGTTTCCTCCCACTGCTAAAGACCCCCTACGCGCAAGCGAATTATTGAAATAAAATTAAAACCATATGTTAGTCTCGAAATGACCTAGTTTGTGTTGAGTGGACGTTAAACCCCATGTCTCTCTCTCTCCAAGATATAGTCTTAGATGTGATACAAATCATATGCATTAATGTCGACGTCTATTTATTTGCATTGTCAGCTTGAGATCACAAGTCGACATAACGGGCTTGAATTTGAATCAAATTCAATTCGGCCCACGCAATATCAATTCGGTCTCCGCAATAAAAGTGACGCAGGATTTATGAGTCTACTCAAACTGATATTCATTTATTTTACATCGTTGTGTACACACAAGCATTGTTCATTTTGGTAAACACATTTACAACTGAGCAGATAAATGAATATTCGTCATTGTTCCATTTATCACTCAGCCAGATTAGCCATTTCTAACAATTGAGTTTGATCTTCGACACCGGTTGTAATAAAAGGCACATCAATTCGCTGAATCTACCGCCCACGAAGCTAGTATTTATTGTTGTTCTCTTTAGGAAAATTGTCACAATCTATCATTGTGTCCTCTAACTCATTCATGTAATATATGCAAATCAAAAGCTCTGTGACAAAAGGCAAAACCTATCAATGAAAACTGCATACTATTACGCGCACGAAAGATAGATCACAATACCCTTTAATTATATCTAGTACGGTCATGCATCCAGTTGCACAATTAGGTGTGAAAAATCAAACGCGAATTCAGGTTTCAGGGGAGCATTTAAGGTGGAAACAGCGAAACATTTTTACAACCAGACTCGTTTCAAACCGTAATTAACTGACATTCGAAAATTTGAATATACAGCAGCGCTACCTCCTTCCTACTTTTATTACAAAATATACTGACAAGGGTTTACTTGCACGCCAATGTGTACACGGGACCTTGATTTTGCCTCCCATCCGAACGACTATACGTTGTCCCTTGCCAGACCCTCCTCCGTCCTACACCACTGACAAATGGACATTGAGCAATACACAGATTATAAAGCCTTACCGTATGTATACATGTAAATAATATGTTAGTCTCGATATAGCCCTGCTTCTTATGTCCGAGGTGCAGTAACACACATTTTCAATTGTACAACAGATACGTAAGTATATCCTATATCTATATGAATTATAAAAAGACAGTCTCTTTTTTAATGTGTTGCTAAGAATGAACCTATGAATCACCTTATAATAGGTAATATTTATAGTAAGTATGGGGTGACTTTGTTAGGTCTACCTGATGTATACACACTGATATCAAAATACAAAAGTGAATGAAATAAGCTTAGGATTAAATAGTAAATATATATTTATATAAAAAGGGATTACCTATAAGCTGTAAATATATAAACATGAGTGCACACATCTCCTTGCATGTTTTATCCGATGTAATACTGCAAAAAGGCTTATCAACATTATTAAATACCGCCTTGTATCAACACGTTTAAAGAAAATGAGGTCAGATTAAATTGCTGGTCTCGTGTCGGAACTAAGAATAAATAATAATCCTCCTGACAATACACGTATACAATATATATAATCCACTTATTGCATCACAACCTTTAGACATACTCTCTCCTGTCTCAAATCTAAACTACATGTAGGTCAGTCGTAGCATTATATGCACAGTTCAGCTTATTTTTTTGTCCAGTCTAATTCAAGCACCGTAGGTAAGAACACAACGTGTGAGTAATTTGCCCACTTTTTATGACGTCCTTATTACGTTGTTGTGTAGTAAAGACTACGTCACATACATCACTTTAAAGGGACCTTTGATTTCACTCTCTCTCTATTACTACTGACTCCAGCCAGTTGCATTTGTCCCAGACAAAACTCAGAAAAAAAGAGAAAACGTTCCCGAATGTTTTGTATTCAGTGTTATGCGATATAGGCATTATATCGGGACCAATAGAATTACTTGTGGTATATTTTCTTTGAAAACAAATCTAATGCTATTAGTGCGAATAATAAGCTAGGAGCTGGGTTCATTAAGGTACGTATATCAACAAGTAGCAGATTTTTTTCAATGTTGGATAAATTACTGGGCAAATAATACAGCGAATTGAAATAATTGGGCCATAACCTATTTTCTGTAACTTTGGTTCCAGAAATATTTATTTATTAATAAAACGTTATTGAACAACGCAGAAAACATGATTATTTCAATGAAAAAACAAAACTAGAGGTACGAAATCTTCGGTGGCGATTCATTAGTCCATTATCAACAACTTTAATATCGCCTTTGAAGGAAACATTTTCGGGATAACGAGCATTAGCGATTTATTCTTCGGTGGGACGTGTTTTAAAAATCCTGGAGTGTATTAACGTCGCACAGGCCGCAAAATGAAATATACCAATCATAAGTAAATTCTTCGTTTGTATTAAAAATATAACAAAGTATTTCATAAATCACAATTTCAATATTTTCAAAAAGGGAATATTTTACTCTTTAAAGAGTAATTCGAGATGAACCAGCCACTTTAGTTCTGGCTTTATTTTCGTAGCAGTGCTGTGTGGCCCTATATTTCCCTACCACGCCCACACGTGTAACTCTACCTGTGTAAGCAAATCTAGACGACCAACGCCCGGACAAGAGTCAAGTGACATTTGTCTACCTTTTCCTCTTGTTTTCATATCACAGTGTTACGAGGACTCCGACCCTTCAACTCCATACAGACAAATATTTCTATTCTTGACTTAGTAAAACATAAAAATATGCCCAGACTTTGAGTGTGTTTACTTTTGGCGATTAGCATGATGATATAAGCGGAATGGGCGGGAAGGTGACGTGACTTTGACTGTGTACCTTATTACGTGTTCTTTGGCACACTGACTTGATTTGATAACCGAAACAATACTTGCCCAGAAGTGTTATTTTAACACTTGGTCTTCCGAGCTACTGGATACAAATGACAATTGTTCCAAGAGGAAAACGGGAATATCAATAATTGAAAACCAGTGTTTTACGTTATTTGACATTAGGGAGTCCTTAACTTGTTATTCAGCCCATAAAACTGATCAAGCAAAGTATAAAACTTGTGAGTCAGAGAAGTTCCTAACGAGAGTAATATTGATTTTTGTGGCAAGAAACAAACAAATGGAGAAATTATCTTTAAATTCAAAAGTGGAAAAAATTTGGGAAATGAAAATGAAAATATAGGATTTAAGGTTTTTGTTTTCTTAAACAACAAATGAAGACATACGGTGTGCTATGAGAAGGATTTTGCCCTGGCAGCGGCATAATCTTATTTCGATCTCTAACTGCCAGGGGATAAGATACGTCCTTGACAGTTCATTCCCCATGCACTACCGACAATTGGATACCATTGCAGGCTGGAAGGTCCCGAGAAACTTTAATGGTTAACACGGGGACCACCTGGCTGGTGAACTGCAGAGCCATACTCACCGAGTCGCCATTGCTCCTTAACATTTGTGGACACATGGAATGAGTAGTACAGTCGTGGTCGTTGTTCGATTCCAGCGTTGACCAAGATAGTTCATCGTTATTTTTCGGCGCGGTTACCCCCTGTTGGTTGTGCAGGGCGTAGCAGCTGACAAAGGGATCAAATAATCCTTCAGGTAGACAAAAACCGAGGGCCCCTGTACTCATTAGCACGGAAACAAACCCATGTCAGTATAGTTCGAAATAAGAGTAGGTCGAAGTGTCGTTGCCCAGGCAAAATGTCTCTTATAACACTCTGTGTTGCGTCTCCATTGTCCCAGTCGGTGCAGATCAGTGGGGACGTTAAACCTTATTTCATTTTATATTTCAGTAGCACAGCCAGTACACTTTGACGCGTGTCTACCTTATATAACACCGTTTATCTCCTTTCGTCGTTTATGAATGTAATTGTACTGTTGTGTAGTATTTTACTATGGGAAACTTAGACATAGCCTTTTCACTTTAAAATGTAATAAACTATGACTGACTATTTGTTACCGCCGTATAGTGGGTGTAATTTATAAATCAAACACTTATTTCTTATCACTAAAATCATCTTATAAATAAAGACCGGGTTTCGATATAAAGTATTTAAATCAAACAAGAAACTCATTCAACAGTGCTCCGATTGTTTGTTTTAAAACATTATTAAACATACATTATGCAAGATATAGATCTTCTTTCTTTAGGTCTGAATTATTACATACACTATTAATTAGACATTTATTAACACGAAAAGACCATAACCAACTCTCGATGTCATCATATGTGTCCGATTTTCATTGGATTTGAATCCAATCTGTTCAAGGTTCACTGATGATTAAACTTGGCAAGGGGCGTGATTTTATGAAGAAGATATCTGGAAGAATTAATATGCTTTATAACCGACAATTGTTTCATAAACGAAAATAATTTCATCAACAAACATTCGTTTCATAACCCGTGTGCAAACACCTCGCACTGAAAACGTTCTTAGAAACAAGGGATAATCTAAGAACCCCTACCTTTTCAAAAATGAAAGATTCGTTTCATTTTTAAATGTTTTCTTTATAGTTCAAATCTGACTTTTGATAAGAAAAAGGGTGTCTGTGTTGAGATAATTTAGTTACTTGGATATATCACTGAGTAGAAGCATTCGAACGCTTGAACAAACTAGCCCACTTCACTAATCCACAATACGTGAAGCGACCAAATCACTTTAACGATTGTCGCTGATCGTCAAAAGGTAGTAAGTTTATCGAGATGGTCAGATTAAACAAATGAAATGAAATTGGTTTACTTCCTACTTTTTGGTACCAACAAGGATAATGAAGATTCCACACAGTATGCTATGAGAAAAATTTTGCCCGGGTGAATGGCTATTTAACGCGCACGTCCATGTGTCTAGTTTTTCAGACGAGACGACAAATTGAGGCACCGTTTACACATTGCCGTACATATTAAAAAATAATTGTTGGAATAAGAAATCAAAGTAGGATTTAGTGCCGATGCCTGGGTAAAATATAACTCATAGCACACTGGATGTTCTTTATTTACCCAGACGGTGCAAAAAAGTAGGACGTTAAACCCCATATTTCATTACATTGAATATTGTCGATAAAACGATCGGTCGGTCGGCCCATTAAAAATCTAGATTTTATAAGATTATGTTGTATTTTAAGAAACTGGTGGCGATACCCCCAACTTTCATAACCAGTATAAGTCCATCTTATAAAGTCTAAAATTATGCTTTTCGTACTTGTTAACTGAAACAAATTATAACCTACTGCCCCATACATGGTGATGAGTTGAATATAAATGTTTATTAATATCATATGTATGTCATAAAGTATACGTCACCGTAAATAAATATAGCCCGTGTAAGAAACATGTTTATGAATAAACATGTGTAATGATTATATAATGTTCACGTAATATGGAAATACAAAACCGATATCCACGCGAGTGCTTTACATTAACAAAAATATTAAATGAAAAATGAGCATATTGATTCAAAACTTAAACTCAAACTTGAAATGGTAACCGTTGTTCTAGAATGATTAAGCACTGCCCATTACTAATTGAGAAAGGTCTTAAATTCGGATTTTGGAATCGCGTTTGAGTCCAGGTCTTCTGGCTCTGCAGAAAACTCTTGATAATTTTAACGTCCTACTGTTCTGCTCCGACTGGGCTAATGAAGACTTCCATGCGCTATACGGTGTGCTATGGGGGAAACTGGCATTATATTGTTTTACGTGCACGCCAGTCTGTACACGGGACCTCCGTGGTTCGTCCCATCCGAATGACTAGACCACTCAGTCAACCCCGTGCAATCCTGCGACCTCCAGACTAGCGAACCGTGTCCCCCTTATATAGGGGGTTGGGATGGCCTAGTGGTCTAGAGTGCCGCGCTTTGAACTCTAGCTGGCCGGTCACCTCTGGCTTGCGGCTGTGGTTTCGAACTTCGGTGTGAGCGTATGTGGCATGGAGATAGGGGCGCCTTCTCAACCTCGTGGGTTTCCTCCGGGCACTCCGGTTTCCTCCCACTGCTAAAGACCCCTACGCGCAAGCGAATTATTGAAATAAAATAAACCATATGTTAGTCCCGAAATGACCTAGTTTGTGTTGAGTGGACGTTAAACCCCATTTCTCTCTCTCTCTCCCCCTTATATAATGCATCTTTAATGTTTTTAAGGCCCTTTAAAATCGATGGTTGTATACATTTATATAAAAAATGTATTCATGTGTAATGGCAGTAAAATGGTACTACTTCCAATGTAAAGACACAAAAATAAACAAAAAGATAAAAAAGACACAAAAGCTAAAAGATGTCAATTCAAAGAGACTATAAAAAATAAATTCAAAATGCCAACTTGAAAAGACTCAAAAACAAAATCAAGATGACGATTTGAAAAGATACAATACCAAAAATGAAGATAAAAATTTAAAAAGACACAAAACAAAATTTCAAAACGCCAATTTTATAAGACACAAAATAAAATCAAGATGACACATTTGAAGAGACGCAATACCAAAAATCAGAATGATAGTTTGAGAAGACATAAAACAAAACATCAAGATGGCAATTTGAACAAATGCAAAACCAAAAATTTAGATGACAACTTGAAAAGAAACAAAACAATACCAAAAATCGTAATGTGCAAAGACACAAACATTTGAAAAGACGAGATTAAGATGAAAATTTGAAAAAAAAAACACAACACGATTCTCTATTAAAATAAAAGTAAAACCATTGTAATCTTCGAACACTATGACAAATTTTTGTTTAGCCCATCATATCAACTGGAAGGATTTTACCAATTTAAAGTCTCCTTTAAAAACACCAAAGTGTCAACAGCTAATCGTTTCATATCATAATAAACGATATTAGATTATAGAGCTATACACGAGTATACATTTAAGATATAGTTATTACACAGTCACATAAAATTCGTTAAAAACTTTACGCAAGGAAAAGTTAAAATAATAAGCAACTCCAGGAAAAAGAAATTAATCTTACCTTGGAAATATTTCTTATACCAAGGTGTGTATATAGATAGTCAACAATAAAGTTTAAGTAGTTATCCTTTGCCGAATTCGTTCGTGTACACATAACAGAACAATATATGCATTACTACTAAACAAGCTGGTAGGCAATCTAGCTCACCCACTATCAATGAGTGGAAGAATGGATATTTTACAAACAGCTCAGTGGATGATTGTAAGCCAAAGAAGGAGTTGTGAAGGCGGAGTAACCCCTTTATAAAATGCACATTGACATTTTTATTGTTCGGGTATATACCATAGTTTACAATATACACTATATATATATATATATTGTGTGTGTGTGTTTACGGTACGTGGGTAGTAAGTGAACCAATCGTCACTTAGCCCCATCCTTGTAGTAGTGGTATATTTTCAAATCCGGTGAGTCGTGATTCATTGACACCATGAATACAATCGACTTTTGCCAATAATCAAAGAAGCAAAATGCAAATAAAGCATGCTTTGATCAAACAATCGGATTCAAGAAAGCATGCTTATAGATCAAGAAACCACGATATATAAAATGTTATACATGGAGTGAATACATCTGACAAATATTTTATACACTTTTATGCTTATAGGGTGGGAGTGTTGTTTAACGCGTACGTTTTGGATCATAAAGTATGTCGTGGGTCAAATTTCGTTGTTCCTATTTCCTGCTTGTACTGGACAAGGAGTAGGATCGGTTGTCCAACGGATTGGGTTTTCTCCGGCTCGTCCATGGGGGTTGGATAGCCGAATGGTTAGCGTGATGTATCATAAAGCTTGTCATTGGGTCAACTGGCGTGGTTTTGAACCCCCAGTTATACGTGACAAGGAGTAGGGTCGCCTGTCAAATCTCGTGGGTTTACTCCGGGACCTCCAGTTTCCTCCCATTGCTAAAGACCACTATGCGCATGCGAATTATTGAAATAAAATTAAACCATGTTATTCTCGAAATGGCTTACTTTGTGTCGTGTGGACGTTAAGCCCCATTTCTCTCTCCCTCTCTCCGGCTTTTCCGGTCTCCTTCAATTACTGAAATAGAACTGAACTTTATTTTGTTTCGTATTGACGTTTCTCTCTCTTCGTCTCGTTGTCTATATACTGATAAAGAAATTGTATTTTACTTACACGGGTGTGATCTTGTTTTATAAAAGGGCCTACGCAAATTATGAATAATAAATTTTCGATAATTTCATTTTTTTATTTCAATAAATTATAACATTTATATATCAAAAATAATTCATGCAAATAAATTAGTTTGTTTGCGGTTAATTAAGAAAAGTTTGTAAAGTGTAATGTACTCTTTAATATGTAATTATATCGTAAATTATCAAGTAACTCTCTCACTATCAGCAAGTTGTAAACTAATAGCTACAAAGACCTCTCAATCTCCGTCAGGTCACCATCCCATATCTTCAACTGTATAATTAATTGTTGTGGAGAGTTAAATATATGTGTGTGTTCAAGTCATAGCCAAGAACAAGGTTAATCCGTGACATATATCAAACACATTATTTACAGGTGTGGATTATCTTCGAATATAACAGTTTTGGGGTAATTATTCGGTTCTTTAATATACTGTCAATTCAGTTACAGCACCGATCTGACTTATTACGACGGAGTTAGTAAGAGTTATTAAAGACAAATGAAATAATAAGATTAAGTATAAATATTAAAATTAATATTGAAATGTGAACAAAACATACAGTAAATTGAAAAGGCCGAACAGTTTCGATTAACGCCTGAAAGAGTCACGTTTTACAATATGGCTGTATTCTTATTACGTAACACCATAATATGCTAAACATGATATTGGCGATGAACTTGATCAATCTTATAGTCATAGGGACGTAGTATTACCTGATGTCCTTAACTCAATTTTGGAAATTGCTGGATTTGGGTCGTTGTTAGACTGAAGTATCCATTATAAGTATTTTTAGTGAAATCTATTTCTATATGTCTTATAAGGATTATGAAGTATCCATTTAGTTTAAAAGGGTATTTGTGAAGCAGCTCTTGAACATGATGAGTAGCAAAGTATATATATGTAAACGTGCATATGTTAACTTGAAAGAACAACGCAAACTACTGTTCCCTTCTTCACGTCTCGTTTGCTAATTTGATTGTGCAAAAATTCAAAATGTTATGTACCAAAACTAGTATCCGCCATCCGGTGGTTATATTTGTCGGGTTTGTCCTTGTCAGCGGTGCAGAACGGAGGGCCTGGCAATTAAAGGCTGTCTAGTCGATCGGATGGGGCGAAAATCCAAGGCATCGTGCACACGTTCACGTTAAAAATCGTGATTCGCTATAAGACTAGGCAAAATGTCCTTTATGACAAACTGTATGGCCTTTGATCCGTCTTCATTAGATCAGTCGGACGTTAAACCCAATTTCATTTCATTTCTTTTTATCTCTGTCAAATCGATTGCGTTATTTCAATACACAGTGGTCGATTATATTACAGCCCCATCGGAACATTACAAGGAGTGTGTAATAGTTATTTCTGAGCTTAAACGTTTCTGTATCGCTACGCTCTCATCCCCATATTACATGTAATTGCATTCCGACGGGTCTGCATTCGATATAACCGGGATTAATATGTGCATTTTATTAATTGCTGTTGTCAAAACGATGTGACAAATAGTATATGACGTCATATTTGGGGAAGTAACAATAGCATTGAGAATAGATCAAGTTGGTTTTCAGTTCCGGATAAAGCAAAGAATAATTAAGTCTACATCATTAAATGATGCGTATAATATGACGTCATGTTCGAAAAAAAAATCATTACCGAAAAATGTTCACAACGGTGGGGTATTTGAATACATACTTCGAGTGATGAGACTGCGTGAGAAGGGGCCGGTAATTCTTTCAAAAATAACTTCTCTGTTACCGAAAACGGTACACTGAATGCGTTTCAACGTAAATTTCGTTTACTTTCTTGTACCCCTCGCGATGACCCAAGTGGTATAATGTACTCGTAAATGCATCCGCATATAAAGTTTATCGTAGTGTGTGCAGTAGACATATGATTTGGCCTTTGACAAGGTTCACGGTCATTTATATACGTTTTCAGACATGCTTGGTTGAGAAATGCTATCAAGATTAAGTCACATTGAGTACACATATCACAGGTGCAGACATGAAGAGAGCGACATCTTTGTTCATTTTTAATATATAAAACTAGTTTCTCGTGAAAATTAGATTAGTAAATAATTGATTTATTATAATCATATTTCACACTAAATTTACTGGTTACAGAGGGTATTATTACAACCATGCACACGTGTTTATGTCTATACAAAAAGCAGCTTATACCAAATCACGATCAAGGTTTTAGTTTAAATAACATCCTCCTGGACCAGCTGATCGCAAAAACTTTGATATTACTCCCGATTATCTACTTACTATTCTGAATTAGCTCAGGAAGTAGGCAGATCTGTAGCCCACCCTCTGATCACAGTACAATAGTTTGGGTTTGGGTGGCCGAATGGTTAGGGTTAGCGGTTGTGTCATAGGGTCTGTCGTTGAGACAACTGGCGTGGTTTCGATTAACCGGGTGTATGTGCCAAGGAGTAAGATCGCGTGTCCAACCTCGTGGGTTTTCTCTGGGTCCCCCGGTTTCCTCCCACTGCTTAAGAACCCTTCACACAAAGTTTAATTTAAAGAATAACAGACGGACGGAGGAGAAACTATGTCCCATCCACGCCCCGATTACATCGGTAAGAGGCTATACACTCTTTGTTCCGAACTTATTATCTCCTATTCTCTACATTTTCTACTCACGACTACAAGGGCACGGGGCTCTCCGCCAGACTTCTGCCTCATAAAGAAATAATGGTTGTCGTTACTGTATATGTATTACACAGACACACATTTATATGGTAAGCGATAGATCACCGTTTGTTATCTATTAACAAGAAAAACACGAGACAAAACATGGGTAAGGTATTCTGAAGAAGGGTAATTAAAGACACCAAGAGAGGTGTATTATTGCCCGGTTGTCACAAGAAAAAGAAGGGAAAGGAGAAGCTATCACAAGTTTTCAACAGTGTTTACCAATATGCTGAAAGATGAACGTGTTAATGAGACAGTTTAGATACGCCGATTAGATGCCTCGCATAATTCGTATTACATGAACACCTGCAAAGACTTTTATGGATTATGCTAATGGTATAGTAAAAGTCACGGTTAAAACTTCAATTCTATTTAGGCATCATCTGTACGTATACGTTTCGTTTTGAGATAGAAACAGGGTGGAATATTCATCATCAAGATTTATCATAAATTAATTTTGGCGCTGAAACATAACCACACAAGGGGTTCATGCTTTATTATGCGTGCGGGAAAACATACAAGCGAAATGACGTGATGCGTACAGCTATTATAATGATGTACAGCTTTTGATGAACACATCTCCACAACAACTGCACAGAGACGTGTTGAAAACACATTTGCCTCACAAGACGTAATGTTCCTCCGCAGTCCTATTGAGTTTTTAAAGGATTATGGCACCAAGGCAATCAGTGGGGAAATGAACTTAAAGGGAGAGATTATTTAAAATACTGAATATTGGCCATGTACATATTACCTTTCAGACACATTAAGGACTTGTGTACTGTTTGACCTTTTTTCGTCTAGATCGCCAAGACATTTTATCGTCTGATCATGTCGGTTTTATTATCTCCCCCTGTGTGGATAACAGATGAAATGTCTTTCTCTGTTGCACAATTTGTTTTACATACGTCTGATAACTTCATAATGATTCTGTGCAAAGACGGCAGATGTGTCGGTTTATCTTTTACCTTTACACTGGTTCTCAGGATGTAGTTTTGTCATTATAGTTTTCTTGGTTATGTGTGCGATGGGGTTTAACGTCCACTCGATATAAACTAGGTTATTTCGGGATTAACATATTTTATTTCAATAATTCGTTTGCGCTGGGGTTTATAGCATGGGGAGGAAACCGGAGGACCCGGAGAAAACCCACGAGGTTGAACAGGCGACCATACTCCTTGTCACGTAAAACCCGGGATTCGAAACAACGCCAGCTAACTCAATGACAGACCTTGTGACATCACCCCCCCCCCCTCGCTGCTTCGATAATAAACAACCTTCGCTATATCTTATAACGCTGATAATATCTTCTCTCAGAATAAAGTAATTTGAATGAAATCTTCAATAATATATTCAGTTATCATTATTTATTTTTGAACTTGTAACAAAAATAGTCAGCTCTTTATCTAATTCTTACATAATACATTTTTAACGCAGTGAAATCCCCGAGCGCCATGATATAAATGTTATCTAATCATATGTCCGACTCGGAAACACAATCTTTGCCGAGGCTCTTTTTCGGAAAATCGTATCAAGGAAATGTTTCAGTTCTTTCTCATTGCTGCAGATATAAAATACTGCTACGGTATTACCCATATATTTACTCATATCATGTAACATAATGTTCACAAAATAACTAATAAAAGCCTATTCCATAAATAAAACCTTATAATAATAATCATATGTTGTAATTTTTTGTCGGTCTGTGGTTATAGTGGTTTGGGGGTTATTCAGTGGAAAAGTCATACGTGCCAAGTATGTTCAAAGATGTGGTAAGAGAGCAAAATGACCGCAAAATAATAGGCGGTAAAGAAAACACTGTGCCAAGTTGATTGACTAATAGTATATCAGTAACACCAGGGGTAGGTTAAAGCTACCCTTTTCATATTCTTATAACTACCAATAGCATAACAGACAAAAGTCAACAAGGGAGGAAAAGTGTCCAGTCCTTCGAATGGGACGTATATCAGTGGGCATGCAAACAAAAGATCCCTTTTCAGTGGTTGACAAGTAAGCAGGAATGCCAGTGTCCGGACAATAATTTTCTCCATAACCGCTGAATGGTGTATGTACGTCTTCGTTAGCCAGATAACTGTACTGTGGCACTGTTTTGAGACAGACTCGAGAGCAGAATTCACAAAAACACTTATACAAAGATATAAAAATCTTAAGCAGACAAAACTACATAAATATACACATGAAATTTCTCATGGTGGCTTCCAGGTTTGGGTTAGCCTGACATAGAAATGTTCTTGAACTATATTTGGTTCAATGGAATATTCTACATGTACAAACGATATTAAATAAATTTATGCTAAATGACACGCAGGAATACAGGATAAGTTTGCTAAAGCTCGCTTTCAACAGCTGATTAAAGGGGGAGGGTGGTCCTTGTAAGGTTTAGGTAAATGACATCTTAGCTACCACCAGGTTAATGAAAAATACATCTACCATCAGGTTAATGAAAAGACATCTACCACCAGGTTAATGCAATTACACTTACCATCAGGTTAATGCAAGTGACATTTACCACCAGGTTAATGAAAATGACATCTACCGCCAGGTTTAGGTAAATCACATGTGGTACCAGGTTTATGAAAATGACATCTACCGCCAGGTTTAGATAAATGATATCTACCATCGGGTTAAGTACATGTCATCAACCATCAGATAACCACAAGGTTTAGTTTAAGGATATATACCAACAAGTGTAAATAACACCGGGGCTTTTGGATAAATACTTGGATGGAAGAAGCCGTTTTTTCCTGACAACAAAATGGCTTCTTTTTGACACAATGACACATCCAAATCTATAGATATACGAAGCCGTAATAATTCGGCTTCATATATCAGGAAATAGCCCTTTAAGGATTCTTACAATCTACGCACGACAAATCCGTCAGCTTCCAACCACTTGGCGGACGTGGGTTTCTCCCCTCTTCCCATCTGTCTCTCTCTCTTCGAGCGTAGTGTGTAAACTATGCGATGGGCCTCAAACATAAAGGTACACCAATAGCTATGTGAAGTCGGTAAACATATTCTATCAAGTTCAAAGACCACTCGACACACACCGGGTCATTTCGCGACTGTCATATGTTTATTTCAACAATTCGCTTGCGCAAATGCTTCTTTAGCAGTGGTAGGAAACCGGGGGATCCAGGAGAATACACAAGCGAAACCATGCCAGTTGACTCACTGACAGAACTTATGATACAGTGCACACGCACTAACCGTTCGGCCATGCGACCCCCCGAATATCTACAGATTTTCTCCACAAATTTTATACCCGTTTTATCCTATATTTGAAGAGGAAGTAAAAAGGTTGTTATTTAATGATGTGGGTAAGGTTTATATGTCAGTGGTATTATACTGACAGGGTCTTATCTAGTCAATGGACGATATAAATACCCAAATCCGAACTCCACCCAATATACCCCCATCAAAGTATTGACCAATATAGATAATTATTACTAACATAATATGATCTTATCTTCGGATAAGCATATGCATTCTGCGCCAAATTTGAGTTAGTTCTATAATTATTAAAGGCAAATTTGATACGAAAATGAAATGGTGAGTTTACCGTCGTATTTTTCTGCACCAACCAGAATAATGAAGCCGTGCACACGCCATACATTGTGCTACGGGGCGCAGTATGTCGGGATAGTTGCGCTATGGCTTACTCTTATTTTGAATTCTGACTCCCGAGGTTATTCCTGACTGAACGCCAAGTGGTCTCTGTCATGTATCACTAACAAGGGAAACCCATACCAGATATCCCCGATTTACTTACTTAGCCAACACTGTCTGGAATCAAACCTGGGACTCAAGGAGCAGCCACTGCTCCATACTAAAAACATTAACAAGGGGGTACACCACGTGAAGTTTGCATCGACAATACAAAACGAAGGTATATAGAGCCCTTAACAGCCATGAACATAGGTTATAATGCCCAGGAAATGTAATTATCTACACAAAAAGCTACTACTTTCATTGATGTTTATATCTTTAAAATCAACGCCCTTATTTTTACAACCCCAAATGTATTAATGTTTTGTACATTTGGCTCTTCTCCAATATTTTCAAGTTTCTTATAAATTAGTCATTTAACTGCCACACTTTAGAGGTTCAGCATTTCAAACAAAAAAAAAATAAATTCATTTTTTTTAATTTTCTGTTATTATCCTCAGGAGATGGAACGCCCTGTCTGAATAATCGGAACATGAAATCCGCTTCTATCGAGACAAAATGACACCGCGGATTCAAAGCGTCTGGATATTCAAGTATATATGACCACCTGTTGTGCGCGTACTCTCCAGTGTGTTGTGTAGTAATGCTAGAACATTTGCCCTGCATGTTTCTTTTAATGATATACGACTCCAACAGAGACTACCATCGTTTGTGAAATATATTTAAACTATGGGGATATTTATATTTTCGCAACGAGCATTATTTAATATATCCAACCTACCAGGAAATTGAACAATCTGGGTGAAAGGATAGGCGGATTGAGGGTGTTATCAATACACGCGATTGGAGATAGAATGAAACGTTATTACGTCCTACTGTTTTTCGTTTTTTTTTTTTTTTTAATTATAAATTGGTCAAATATTGGTTATCACCTTAGAGAGAACACTTATTACTATATAAATCATCAATGACACCCCAATTGCAACTACAGCACCCTTCACTCAGTCCTGTGCACTTTAGAACAATTAGAAAATGATGTAATTTAATACAATTTAACTTCCCGGGTCGCTAGAAATATTTTGTTCAGAGAAACGCAAGTCCAATTGGTCCAAAAGATGATCTAGCATACATTATCTTCAAATATAAAGTTTAACGGCGTATTCGTGGTTTGGACTAAGCTTTACAAGTAATGAATGCATTCAAACTTTTTCCAAATTTTCGCTCGGTTTTAATAAGTGATATGTTTGTAAATCGGAAGAATGTATTGGCATGTCTTTGGTGTTTCAAGTCTTCGCAATGATAATGTGAAATATATTGTTTTTGTTAGTTTTCTTGGGAATAGATTACATTTCAGCAGCTTTTCAGAAGATAAAAATATTGACAATATGTCTGAATTACTAACAGCTGAACAACATATCACATCAAAATGATAACCGATGACACAATAGACGTAAAGGAAATATAATACAGTTTTATAAATCTTAAATGTGCATACATAGAGCGATGATTTCTATTTTTTCAACGCATGACACGAATTCAATTTTTTTGCATTAGAAATGCCGATCGCTCAGAAAGTCTTTAATAAAATTCTTGACCATTGTAACTGCTTAGATATATGATCCTGAATCATTTAAAGGGCGTAAAGCTCAAACTATACCTAGTCTTCGAATGAAAACCAATTAATATTACATTAATTTGTTCTTTTTGATCCATTTTCATTCATTTTAGGTTAAAAAGAATAAAGATTGTGCCACTTTAAGTTCCCTCATTCGAACAAATGTAAAGCAAATCTACCAGGAAGTGGAAAAAGAACTGTCCATTAATTTAGTTACGAACGATATTGGCACTTCCAAAACAAACAAGACGAAAGAAATGCTTATATTCAAGGAAGAAAGTAGAATCAACTTTTATGCCAGCATTCACGTAATATGAAAATATTAATACGAAGGTAGCAAATTTATGACTCTGACCTTTGCCCTAGCAAGTCAGATAAATTGTCAGATGAGTAAAAACAAAATGACAGGTTATGTTATAAAAAAGGTTTTACAGCTTCGTGAGAAGATTTTACTTTGAAATTGAGAAATATGATAGATGCCGTACTTGATCCCGTTTATATTAATCAATGCTATAGGGAAGAAGAGAACCCGTGGAAGAATCCATCGGTGATTTTATGATGGAAATATATGATTGGATTCTATAACTCAAGTTTATCTGTAAACGTCTTTTGAGACCGCACGTAGAGATGGCAGAGAGAGATTTAAGAAAGTAGCTTAGAATATCTTCTCATTTTAGAAGAAATATCATTTGGTCATACGATTTCCTTATATTTATAGCGAGGAAATGGAATGAAATAGTTTTAACGCCCTGCTTTTCTGCTCCATACGGACTAATAAAAATGGGCATACGCCTTACATAATGAATTTTTTTACGGACAGTGGCCGTACAGTCTTCTCTTATTTCGAATCCCATCTGTCATAGGAATTTCCAACCAACAAGATGCTGCTTCTGAACCACTGACAAGAAAAACGGCTCAGACAATCCCACAACCAACGACGGGATCAAACATAGATCCTCCAGTTTAACGACCCAGCGCCTCACCACGAATATAAGCCATTTCACATTATAGGTCTACAAAGTAGAATACAGTGAACAATTTATATTATCCTGAAATCGGTTCCCTAACCAATTATCTATGTTGTTAATCACCGTATCAGCCTATCGCTCATAAAATACATCAATATTGACAGGTTGTGATCACCAGCTATAACACGGTTTGTCGACAAGTTGTGTTTAACGCGGATCGATGGTTGTGTCTAGACGTTATGACAAGAGGCATTTGATAGCTTCATAGATCCAGCTATTCCGGTGTTTACAGTGGTCTGTAGCGTAGATAAAAGTAAACCGTCTAGGAAGCAAATTGAATTGAATGCCAACTGATTAGATTGGTATTTATTGCCTTAACCCACTGACAAGCAATATTAATCCCATAATGGTCGACAATGACTTATTTTGTAGTGGCCACTTTACTGTATTAGCTTACTGAAGTAATATAAGCAGATTACATAAACAGCCTGAAAGTCGCTGATTGCATGTCATTTGTATAATCCCTCAATGCTTAATCTACGTAAACCCTAATTCTGAACCTATTCAAATTTAATATATTTAATCATACATTATTACAAGAGCAAAATCTGCCTAGTGCAGATCTTTCTTTAGGTCTGAAATTAATCTAAATTAATTAACTTATCCAGACCATAATCAACTCATCGCAAACTTGTAATATTTACTGGATTGGAATCCGATATGCCGCTCAACGCTCATTGATGATAAAATTAAAAGAATGGATAATTGAGACTGTTTTATTTTATCTTACCGACATTAGTAATGGTCATCGAGACCAGGCCTAAGATTCAATCGCTAAATTCTCGGTTCCGAGTAGACCAATTTGACTGAACTTTTCAGTCTATTGCCTTTACATTATCTGTTTGAAAACTATTATAGTGAGAATTGCCAACTCTTTATCTAATCTCCCATAACGTATATTTAATATAGGAAACAAAATCAAAGATTTCGGCTAGCAGTATACATTGTTTTGACCGATTTATAACCTTTGATGCCAAATGTTGACAAATGTTCAATTCATCATATCGTTGATAATGTTGGACGGAATTGAATCATTTTGTACTGATATTCCTTTCAGGGATTCGCCTTTGAGATCCAAATTTGTTTTCAAATGATTTGTAGTGGTTAAAGTGCTGTGGGGTTACATGTATTGTAGTGATCAAAGCGCAAGTAGGTCGCTCTTAATCCACTAATCTTCTTTGAAGATCAACAAATATCCCTCAAAGGGATTGTTCCACTAGGTTACCATGTTAAATGTAAATGACAAATACAGATCCATATGTTTCATTTAATTTAATAATTTCCAATTCCTGTGGCATCAGACAGACGAACTGGCGTGTCCTATTTTCAGACATTGGATACTCATGTTGGAACTCGAAGTTTTCGGAAGGTTATGTGAAAGCTATATTGGTGAACGGCAACATTGTCCTATAACCAACCAATATAGCATGGAAGAGTTTTTCACAAAACGTATAATGATACCAATAAAGAACCGTGTATATTATTAATAGCCCTAGTGATGACAACCTTAGACTAAACTAAGAGAATGAATCAGTGGTGATAAACACTACATCTTTCCATTCGCTTAATAATTGCTTCTTGGTGTTAGAAATAGACAGATGTATAAAATAACTTACCTATTTTTAACCCCCAGTTGCTATAAATAGAACCACCAACCATCTATAAATAACATGAACTTGCAACCGTGGTCAGTTGTGTTCAACATCATATTTGGTTGAGGTCAAGTTTGTTATTTTATATTATTGACTACTCTGTTAACATAATTAATGTTTGCTTATTTCTTGTTTAGCTGGAAGAACTGGACTCTACAGTGACGAATCTGTTTCGGAATATTTTGCTTGGAATTTATTTATTCCAAATGAACAATTTTCCATCAAACTACACAAACATGATATGAACTCTTAATTTTATATAAAGGTCCTGCAACAGAAACCCACGTCGGAAAATCCAGAAGAACATTGCATACGATCCCGAAATCTCCCTGCTAATACGGCAACGCGTTACTCCCTAAGTCACTTGGACGAAACTAAATCATAACATAATATGGCAAACCACTTATAAAAATATATAGTAGATTGTAGAAATGTAGACGATTGTTTATTTTAGATAATATTATTGTGTCATCATGTGGTATTAGTTGTAGTTGTATTGGCTTTGAAACTTTATCATTGGGATTACATGTATTTCAAGAGGACCTCTTGGCTTTTATGTCTCTATATCTGTTTGGCGTACCACCCCGAGACACACGCTTATAGAAACACATCAATACTCGACTGCCTCAACTTTCAAGCATGCACATGTACTTTCAGCGGTATTACATAATTCTAAGGCAATTTCGCCAGATATCTGGTCGCCTGTACCGATTTATATGTTACATGCATTTAGAGAACATTGAAAGTAGCAAATGTATCGTCTTATGCTTCGGGACTGGAGAAAGGAACTGTCTTCGGGTATTCACCTTTCTGGTTACATGCATTTAGAGAACATTGAAAGTAGCAAATGTATCGTCTTATGCTTCGGGACTGGAGAAAGGAACTGTCTTCGGGTATTCACCTTTCTGGTTAAGCTAGATAACTTTTAGTGATTCCGCTAATAGCACAACCCTGCATAAACAAAGAATTTGAATGGGGTTTACTGTCTCGTCAAACCATTAATTAGGTCATTAGAAAATCCGAGTTGCCAAGATATATTACGTAAAGCACCAATTTATTCAAGGGTGTGCCCCCCCCCCCTATTTGAACAGATCGGGTTTAATTCCAAAGAACAGAGACCAAAAGTCCCCCCCACACACACACACACGACGCCCACCGTCATATTCAATAACTAAGCATGTTTGACACGGAAATATTTCCATATCACTTTCGCCTAAGAACCCAAAGCCCGAAATCGACCTCGACGAAATGTTGAAACGTAAGAGAAAACACCTACTATCTATAATCATGCAGCTATTAACACCTTTTTGTAGGCTGGATTTAAAAGGGATTACGTTCTGCCGTCCAGACAGTTGGCTTTTATGATATCTCTTATCGCTACTAAATGGACAAAGTAAAAGAACATTATGTATAAAAAGATATAAAGACCTTTTAACAGGTGAATAATCAACACTCTAGCCTTTTAAAAAGACGCTTGAATCAACGTTCTTTAGACACAATGGTAGTCTGTTCCGATTCACAAACCTACACAACGAGATTCCTGTTGATTAGACCAAGTTTTTAAAAAGTTAAACCGATTGACTGTCAAGATAGTAGGGTGTCATATTGTATAGTAAAGTGGCAATTTACAGACTACAATCGTCACCCACTATTATCAAGTAACTGTATCTCTGGATTCAGTACGTGGGCACAAAACGTGGGGGTTGGGATGGATTTTGTTTAGAGTGTCGAGCTTCAAGCTCTACTTTACCGGCCACCTCTTGCTTGTGGCCATGGATTCGATACATGGTGTGGACGTATGTGGCTCGAAGATAGGGAAGCCTAATCTCAACCCAGTAGGTTTACTCCGACTAATCCAGCTTCTAAAATAAAGGTTCACCTGCGATATCAAGACCCTTGCACATGCACGGAATTTACTAACAAATAAAGTTTCACGTGCGATATCACTAAGGGTTGATCCGGACATTAAATCCCCAGTTTACAACAACAAATCATGATGCAATTACGAAGTAAAAAATTACAAAATCAACAAATCGTCTTCGTATCATGATCAAGTTCATTTTAATTCCATTGTTATGTTTTTGTTCAAATAAAAGTTTTTCTACAATTTCCGGTTGAAGCGTTATATAAACAAGGTATGTCATTTTCGTGTCCGCTCCTACGTACATCTTATGAAACATGTGAAATCAAATAAAAAGGTACAACCATTATTCGTTTATTTTCATTTGCATTTTTGGACCGTATCTAAATTTTCTTAACTTAATGGACGCGAAAAACGTTTTTAAAGGTGTAACGCCGGTTATTTTGGACCATAACCTGTAAATCGTTTGCAATAGATGCCGGGTTGTATTTGTAAGTCATGAGCGGAATCGACATTACAAATTCAAATTACAAGTCGTTGAGCTTCGCATTCCCTCCAATGGTGATTTGCAGTTTTAAAGAAATGAGGCATCGTATATTCTAAACATGCCTAGCCTCGTCATTGTCTTCTCTGCAACCTACAATTGTTTGTTTTTTTTATATATCAGAACCGAAAAACTTTGTTAAAAAGAAACGAGACGTTCTGATAATTATAAATCTGTTTTCTGTTAGAAACAGATTCAATAATTAACGAAAAGTACCTTGTTCAAGTTTTTTAATGCTAAGATGAAGACACAACACACATTTATTGGCAAACCTTCTTCTAATGCCAGACATTTAGTTAATACCAGTTCATGACTCAACTTGTAGTCGACCTTATCACCCCATATAGATAATATTATTACATACTAATAGTACATCCGAGTAATAAATTGCCGTGGTTGGCTTTAACTAACATGGGTTTTATAACAGACACAGTTTACAAATTAAATAAAAACTAAAATATTATGAAATTCCATAATTATTTAACATACAGTTATAAACGTGACTTTATGTCGGATTCCAACAAAAATATGTCAATCAACTATTTCCAAAATTTCTTATAATACAGACAAAACGGGACAACCGCAGAACACGCTACAGAGGTATTAGACAAAAGTATTAGATACGTGTTATCATCGAAGATATGCAAGTTACATTTGATACGGGCACCAATATATCGTTTTAGGTATCGTTTAAAACAAGCCAATATTTATCCGATTCCATGCAAACACGAAACGAAAATCCAATAATTCAAGTTATCGATTTCAATAAATGGACAATTACCGACGTATTTTAAAATGTTTAAAGACTTCTTTATACATATATTATAATCATAGTTATAGACGGAATACTTACCATTTTGTTACCAGAACGTTAATATCCAAATACAGCACCATTCCTCGCAGTTTCTCTTACTAATATATCTTAAACGATTGACGATAACGTGCAGAGAGTTATATCTACAAATCAGAATCTATCAAAATCAATATTAAGCCAAACTTTGTGTTAGGCTGACCTATTTTACAGTGGTAAAGATAAGAATCGTCCGGCACCATCTGATTGGTCGAACAACAGGCCGATGTTTTACCAGTTTTCAGCTTGACCAGTAAGTGGCCAATATTTAGAGAACATGTGTGGAACTTAACATGGCGCTGGCATATATGTATATAAATATACCTACTTATCGTTTCTTATCGTGTGCTTCCATAATCTGTGTTCTAAATCTCATTTGTCATGACGTTTATCACACTTTTATTTTGAGAGGTTAGTAAATATTAGCATGACTGTTAGAAAAACCTCAATCTGTTATTTCTCAACCAACATGATTGCATCCTAAAACATTTCAAATGAAATTTATCAATTCATGTTCGCTTAACAAATCCATGGCAATTGAGGTAACTTTGTTTTCATACATATTTAACAATTACAACTCTTATAGAATACATTTTGGTAATTTTCGAGGAGGTAAGGTGGTCTAGTGATCTAACGCGCGCGTTTTAAATCATACGATCTTCCATTACGTTAAGGTTCCGAACCCAAGCTTTAAGGTTGCAAGGTGTACAGTAACCTTCTGCTGAAAACCCCAACAGACAAGCAAATTATTGAAATAACACTGAACCATGCGTTGGTCAGGAAATAACCTAATTTGTGTCGGTCCAATCATTCAACCCGCAATCAGCTTAACGTTGGGAAGAAAACGCAGAACCAGAAGACAGTCCACGAGGTTACACCGACGATCTTACGCTGTGTTAAACCTAGGGTCGAAACAACGCCGGTTACAGATTTTATGATTTAAACCGCAAGTGTAAGACAACTCAATCCGCTTGGACAAAATAAATCCAATTATTGCAAATCTACAATGCTTTTGTACTAAAAGTACGACAACAGATGGTTAATTCCATGCTACGTCGCTGCACAGCGTGCGTAAGAGCCAGTACTTTTGGTTTTGACCCCTCTGACTTTGTACCGTTGATTACAGATTAACCATCCATAAGTGTACAAATGTGTTGTTATTGATGTGTTCCCATGACTATATGGTTCACAAAAAGAAGAAAAATAGTTAAGATATGTTTACAGGATCATTTTGTTATACGAAAAACTAAGTGATGCGTTTTCTATGGCGCTCAGTATATTTTAATTGGTTGACTACTTGTTTATAAACAGGATAAAATCTTGATTCCGTCAAATACATATTAATTACTTATATTAACATCAATCTAAATTACTTAGTACGTATATTAATATCTTTAGCTTATCAACTGACACCTACTGTGACGTATTTAGTGATAGAGGCCATCTTGTTGATAAACTTCATTAACTCAACATATTCGCTTCCGGAAATTGTTGTTATTTTCTTTATGATAAGAAATATTCTTAAAACAGACTGATCACAGGGTCGAAATGATTTATGTTTCAAACCAGTACCTACTGTGGCGTGTTTATTGACAAAGACCTTCTAACTGGTAACTTAATTAACTCAAGACATTAGCTTCCGGAAATCGTTATCATTTTCTAAATGTTAAATTTATTTTTTGAAAAGGCTGAGGATTCGTTTGAAAATGTTGAAAATAGTTCAAACGAAACGATAGTAATAGAAATTTCCGATACTGATAAGCAATCTAGGTTTAGACCATGTAGCCAAATGCATGCTTTACCTCGTGGGCTTTCCACCCACTGCTAAAATAATATGGACGCAAGCAAGCGAATTGTTGAAATAAAGCTTTTCCGATATATCTGTTATACCCTTACGTCACCAAACTACCGACACCGCCTTGCGCAATATTTCAATATTTTGAACTTTTTCTTAGAAAGATGCAGCTTTCCCGACATCTCTGCTATACATTTACGTCACCAAACCAACGACACCGCCTTGTGCGCTACCTTGGTCCCACACATCACACATTGGCCTGCGCAAGTACCTACGCTAGGGGCTACGAAGAATAGTCACGCCCTGGTATGAGCCAAGTTTTGATATGTTAGTTTCGAAATAATATAGTTTACGTCAAATGGGCGTAACACATACATGCATAATTAAGAAAAAGTGCACTAAAGAGGTTGTCATTTATTTGGAATTTAAATGGAAATTAAGCGCGAACTCTGACGCCACTGTATTTATCTGAAGAAATATGATATTGATCGAAAATTTAACCGTTTTTCTTATTTAATTACAATAAAAATTTGTGAATTAAACAATTCTCGACTGGTTTCTTATTTTGCATTAGATATATATTTTCTCTCGGAACTTTTTTTTCTACACGGGTTAGAAACGCAGCCACTTTAAACCTTGCTTCTGGTAGTACGGGACTAACATAATATATAGAAAATAAAGAGGCCTTTGTCAATGTTGGGTATTGTTAGACGAGGTGATATGCGAGAAGGGACACACATCTTGGTCGGTCTTTCTACCTGAGATCGTACCTGTTACAATGGTGTTTTTAACGTCGACACTTTGAAGTCGGTAGACGTCTATTGTTGCCAGTAGGTGGTTTCTAAGCCTTAGCGACATCCCACATCTCGGGGATTAGCTACAACGTTTGATAATTTCCACAAAATAGAATGAATAAGAATCGACCATCAAAGGTGAATTCAGCTAGTTATTTGTCATTTAACACTCGTGTGGTCTCTCGACTTTTTTTGGATCATATTTGTTCCCTTATACGTTTAATGTTTGTGGTGAACTTGAATATATAAAGAAAGTAGTGTTTTCCCCCCACTTAAAGAGACGGGTTACACTTGAATATAAAATTAATTTCAACCAGAGTTCAAGTTAATACTACATTGTATTCCATCTCATTCCCATCAATAATTATCTCAAAATTGTAAGGGCGTTTACAGCGGACCACCACCAGCGTTTAACTTTGGCGTACTGAAGATGCATAGGATAATGTAGCCCTTGTCCAAAAATAAAAATACAAGGACTTTCTGGCAAATTCTTTATATTTGCTTAAAATACTTTTTAACCAGCTACTTCGTTCTTTATCAAAACGTTTTGTTGTTTGAAGTAGTTATTCTTACTTTTACATGTATATAAAAAATATATTTGAGAAAGAATATCGAGGAGAACGATAAATTTGGGGTATTTGTGAAAATAACATCTAAACGAAAACAGTTTTCGGTGGGATTTTTATTTTCTTCATATACTCTTTGTTACACATCTAAGCCTCACGTATGACCACAATTGAATCGCACGAACAAAGCAACTGGAATATGAAAGTCCGATTAACCCCATTTTTTAAAAATTTATAAAATAAATATGCAAAACTAGTTTATAGCTTTTTCATGTAGCGTCGAGACAAGGAATATCACGAAATGTCAACACTAATATTTTCTCCAAGCACCCCAGAAATAATACATTAGACATGCACAGCAAAATGTATGACATTATAAAGTAGTTAAGAACATTGAGTAGACTGATCTGCAGACAAGATTTCATACTTCTTCGGTATACTATATACACGGGAAAAGATGTTCCAGAGTTTTGTTAAGTTAAAAATATTTTTCTGGGAAAGTTGCAACCTTTTCGAGACGGTAGTGTATTCGTCAGCCTTCGGTTGTTGTGTGCGAGGCACAAGGACGCAAATTTGTCGATATGCCTAGCACAATATGACCAAATATGAGGGGTCAATGATCGATTTTACCAATGCAGATGTATTTCCACAAAATTGGGTAAATGTATACCTCGGAACATTTTTATTTTACGTTTTGTATTCTTTGAAGTATAATAATTAGCCAAACACAAAAGCGTGCCTTAAAAGTACTGAAATCCCTTCTCGGTCCTCACGACGAATATAATCTCATAGCATCTAGCCATGCATTGTACGACTACAGCCGAATTACCACCTCAGCATCCTCGAGCTCAATTATCACTACTTATTATTTGCTATCTAACAGCTTATGTAAGCATACTCCATCTAACGTATTAGATGCTTATTAGATACTTAAACTTGAAATGCGTATCACTTTGGCGAGTTTATATTAAATAAGTGTATGCTTATGTTTTGAATGTTGATGTTTTATATTTGAATTCCATATACAAACAAATGGAATTGAGTTTAATGTCCTACTGCATATACAACAGGGAACTAGGTTAATGGTGTTTGTCACTGGAGTCCTCGTGAATACGGAACAGAGCCAAACCAGGTACCAAGCAATACCGGGTACTGAGACAAAGCCTCGTATCTAACCAGACCGAGTACTTGGTCAGAACCGGGTACAGAGCCAAACCCGGGTACAGAGCCACAGCCGGATACAGAGCCAAAATGAGTGACGAGTAAAACCAGGTATTTAGTGTTACATTGATACTTGTGAAAAACTTATTATAATTTTTATTTCTTTGGTTGTCTGAATTTCTTCCCAGGGCAGTTGCGTCTCCGCCTACTCTTCTTCAAATATCCTGCCTTTAATGACTATTTTAAGCGCACGCATAAGAATGGACGTCGGTTTTGTATACCTTCCAAATCCAAACACTAAGTGCCCTTTTCATGTCGCCACAACAGGCGCCACCACTAAAGGTTCTTCTCCATCAACGCTGGGTTTCGAACCTGGGATATCCCAGCCGAAATTCCAGTATCCTATCTGTTGTACTACCTCCCTGTGTTTGTGTACTGATAGTAGTTGCTGGGAAGTTATACTATACTATCTAATCGCAGATCTGCCTGCTTCAGAAACGTTAGCGAGGTTGCACATTATAGCAGATCATTTACACCAGATGGATGGTCATTAGCCAACGTAAAACAATAAACTGCATGTCATTGCCCTGGAGAGAGGGTCGTCTGAATGATCGATACAGTTTGACATTTGTAGGGTATACAACATGGACGATATTTATTAATGGAGTTCAATGCATCCCACGACCTCTACTTTATGGACAGAAATGTCAACATTGGTCATCCTGACATGGATAATTTACGGTAATCGGGTTACCCTAAATACACATTAAAGGTTATTTGAACAAAACGGACATGAATGGCCCTGACGTTTATAAACAGGCATGGTGTTCCCCTTCACACCAAAGTGCAAAACACACCGATTTAGATAGTAATTATTATTTATGAATAAACTAATAATTTCTTTACATCTCGATTTTTTTTATGGTTTATGTATAATACATGTATATGAATAGGATCCCATGCACTGTGTACATATCCTACTTAATACCCGTTTGTTAGGCTGAGAAAACCGAGAAAGATAAAGGAGTGTTTGATGAACACTGTTTTCGCAGTGAATGAAAGGGATTCAATATGAATAGACCCTTCATTGTCTGGTCACGGTTGAGTAAGATATCTGTGTAATATATAAGCAACACGCGTATATATCATTCATAAAGAAATAAGACAAACTGAAGCATTAGTTCGGCTTGATCAATAACGTAACAACGTATGCATTGGTGGTGTAGGCCCCTTGTCCTTTCATAATACGTTTTTCTCAGCGTTGGATATATAATCGCAAACGTATATTACTGAGGATTAAAAGTATATTAGAACGGTGTTTTTGAAGATCACACAAGCTTTTTGTTAATAAAAGGCTAACCCTATGCACCCTATTCAGGTAGCTGAATGGAAGTATCTGCTTTACACCCATCAACGGTGTCTATTGTACAACGGGATGACAAAGATTAGGTTTATGAATGAAACGTCTGTATTATGAATGACGACAAACTCTTAACGTGTGGTCTTTGAACTTAAAATAGGAGATCTGTGACATTCGATAATATATAAACCAACGACACAAGGTAGCTTGATTTTCCGATGTTCTCCAGTGTCATCATCTGATTATGTTTTCATACTATCACTCATATGTTAGCCGGCGTGTTTATGAAGTATATATGTTACCTTATCATCATAAGACATTTGTGGGAAATAATGCATTTCACCATATCCCTTTCAATGTCATTATATGTACAGTCTGTCAACAGTGTGATTATTGACTAAGGCGATGATTGGTCTCTTTTTATCATTACATGTAGTTTGTTTAAAGTCTGAGATGTGCTATAAGTAAAGCTAAACCTTGGAGAAGCAATAGTCCAGAAAAAAAAACAAATAGACTTTCAACAATAAAAAGTTGGAAGACTTTACACAATAATACGGCGACTTTACACAATAACAAGTTCGTAGACTTTACACAATACGACGACCACTTTACACGATAACAAGTAAAGTTTACATAATAATAAGTAAACTTTACACAATAACAAGTAGACTTTATTGTAAGTAGACTTTACACAATAACAAGTAGACTTTACAAATAATATGCATCCCTATCGGTCCAGGAAATAATATAATTGATCCCTATAATTGGGCCATCTTCAAGTTGACGATTTTACTGTCTTAATCTTTTTGCAGCCCTTTTATTTGTCAATTGTTAATGAGGAAGCGAGGGAAGAGAAAGGGAGCGGGGCGAACTGGGGAGAGAAGAGATGTGGGCGATTAATCCCCACTGACACTAACCATGCATAGGGTTGTATTCATTTCTTTACGTTAGACTGGGGACAAAACTCCTTGCCACATACAAACAGGGATGGAAACCAGAACCACTTTCAGCGATAACAAAACGCAGACCCGTAGACCACTCAGCCATTCGACATCTTTTAAATGACTATAAAGGTGTTTATTCATATGTTTCAACTGACTTGATCATGGGATAGTAGTACTGATATATATATATATATATATATATATATATATATATATATATATATACTCTAAACATCTCTTTGTCGATTACTTAAATATTGACTTTTAAGTGGTGATATCGCCGATAGCAAACTCTTGCCACAAGGATAGAAATTCAGCGAGAACTCGCCACCCCTTGTTAATTAACGGAGTAAAATGGCGTAAATAAGGATAACCTCCTTCTAGACAGGTGATAAAAACTATCTAACAGTTTGAAAACATGTAAAGGTTAAACAATGATTACCAGTGTTAAATCACGTCTTAACACCTGAATAGAGAAACATTTCCTTTATAAATAACGAGGCTGTACTTACTTAATTAACATGTAAACCTCATTGGTGAAGTAATGCTAGTTATGCTGCTTTAAATTTACTCAATAAACGAGAACTGGTATCAGAGAGACACAGAATTGGGGTTTAGTCCACACTACAGAAACTAGGCCATTTCAGGACTAATATATGGTTCAATTCTATTTCTATAAAAAAAAATAGCGCCTAGGGGGTCTTTAGCTGGGGGGGGGGAGGCAGAGGACCAGGGGAAGACCCACGGTGAATCGAAACCTTGGCAGTTGCCTGAATGACAGACCTTAAGATACAACGTGCACACGCCAACCATTCAGGCATCCACCCCAGAGAGAAAGAGATAGGGAGAGGAGAGAGAATTTGGTTTATCCTCCAATTAACGTAAACTAAATGAGTTCGGGATTAATTTATGGTTGAATATTGTATCAGGACCAGAAAAAAAGCCTGCGTACTCCTTGTTAAAGCAAAACTCATATCCATTGCTATTCGGGATATAAAATTATTAAGACCCACTTACTTTCTGCCGAAAAAGTTAATATGGATTTTCCGGCCTGGTTTTCATTGTCAGTGGTGCGGGACGGGGGGAATGGAAAGGACAGTTGTTGGGTCATTTGGATGAGACGAAATACCGAGATAGTTGAACATATTAGCGTGGACGTAAAAGACCCCTTTGGCAGTTTGTATACAAGAGTATGCGGTAACGCCGCTGCCCGAGCCAATATCCCCCATAGCACGCTGTATGGTGTATGACCGTCTTCATAAGCCCAGTCGGGTAAAACAACAGGAAGTTAAATCCCATTTTATTTTTAAACCACATCAGTTCGTATTTTAATTTTCGATGTTTCTCCTGGATCACCCAGGTTATTTACTAGATTAATCAATTCATTCATTTATTTACCAAGAACTAGTTTGTCTTCATTCAAATAAGATGTCATATGATACGATGTTCTATTGTGGTTAAAATACACATAAATCTTAATAGAAACCAGCAAAAGAAAGATATCATTTAATCAAATATACATTATGTCGCCACAAATACAACCCTTTGTCACCAATAATGATCTTATCATTTCATTTACATAGGTCTTTAGTTTGATGTACCCGTTTAAAATGCAAATATAACTTATATTCTATAAGGATACAGACAATTGGTATATTTAGACAAGGATATGCCGAGACAATCGATAAAGTCAAAAAAGGCAATTTTAATAATATAAAACTTAAATAAGACACCGGGATCATGATCTGAAGTATCGCAGAAAAACTCACAAAATCCTACTGCGACGATATAGTGAAAGATTGTGTTGTTTAAATAGTACATAAGTACAGCAAAAGGTTTTGCAACTCTTGCATCGCTGTTATACAAAAGGGCTACACATCCTTTTTATCTATTTGAGAATTGGTATCAGATGTTCTAGATATGTACGCACGACACCCTCTACTATTCATAGCTAAGTCAATATTTTGGGCTTTGATTTCAGAAGGTAATAGCCACTGAACACAGATGATAGTCAGCTGCTTTAGCCCCCGTCAGACCGGAGTGGTGACCCTACTGCGCTCTGCGACCGAACGGCGGCCTGGAAATACACAAGGTCGTCGGCAAGCGTGAACACAACGCGGAAAAATGTCCCAAAATTACAACCTTAAAAAAGTCGCGTTCTTACTGCGACCTGTGCGTTTATATAGCATTCTCGCGGCGGGTTCGTCACGATCTCTCCGCGCTTATGGCGTTTCGATTGAGATCTATAAGCGGTCATCGCGAACCCGCGTCGCTCAACCACACGTCTTATCTGGACTACACGTGCGTTTCCACCACGTGATCACGGCGACTATGCAAGCTGGTTTGATTTTTTTTCGAAATTTCAAGATGACCTTTGAATCGTCCGTTTTCAAAGCAAGTCTTGCATGAAATGCATGGTCGCCATAAGCGAATAATGCAAGCTTGGTAACCGCGCCATGGTCGTATTAAGAAGGTTGTGGGAACCTCATAAAATCGCCATATGCTTAAAGCCCCAATAACACTCTTGTTGTAACTGAAAAATATGTTCCAATCTTCATTCTGGTCAACAAATCGTATTATTTTACAATATTCCAATTAAATGATGATATAAATTTCATCTTAACACACCTATTTTAAAAAATTGGAAAAATTCAACCAATTGATTTGAAAAGTCTAACGTAAACCTTTTCAAATGTGACTTGGATTTTAAAATATTTTCGAACCCTCTGAACAAATAAAATAGGTTGTAATGGATAATTTACACAACAGGTAGGGCATTCAAACATCTAGTACTTAGAATAAGGGTATTATTTATTTTCTGGAGCTACCAAGCCAGCAAGAATGTTATTGTCCCTTTAAGAGATAGCCCCATGAGGTCGTGATGCGGTCGCGCAACAGTGGTGGAATCGCCATAAGGACTCAGAGTTCTGGGTGGGGTCGCGGTCAACGCGTGAGGGTTGTGGTGAAGACGCCATGAAGGCACCGTTGCAAATGTTACAATTTTCGCAGCGTCTTTTCCACGTGTGTACTGCGCGTGTGCTACGTTCATAGAGATGTTACCACGCTTATCGCGCGATCCTCGCGACCCACCACGTTCTCTCGGTTTTCAATGTCATATGACAGGACCGTGGCGTTTTCTTTGAACATACTCAAAACAAACGCCGTGACTCAGCGATAATTGGCGACCATGGAGACCACAGAACGATATCTCGCGTTTCCACAGCGTTCAGGGTGATCTTGGCACGCTCTGGAAACATAGCAGCGCAATAAGGACTTTTGCGACCACATCACGTTCTCGCAGCTTTCCAGATCATATGCGCATGTTCAAAACAAACGTCGTGGCTCGGCGATCATTGGCGACCATGGAGACCACAGCACGATATCTAGTGTTTCCACCGCGCTATTACCACGCTTATGGCGATCTTGACTCGCTCTGAGACCATTTTTTGTCGCAGTAGAAGCGCAGTAAGGACGCAACTCGGGTCTGACGGGGGTATTAGTAATTAAAATACTACAGTATGGGGTTTCAGAGCAAGGCATATCGGAATATTACACTTTCGGTATTTTGAATCTCAGTTCCATAGCTTCTTGTCAGTATGTGTCAATACAGAAATTCACTCTGTTTGTGTTTTATGTCTAAATTTATAACAGAAACGTTAAACGCCGAGATTAATGTTTTGATTTCGAGATAAAGATTTAGTTACGTCTTGTGACTCTTTTTATGTTTGAATGAAAACTTAATCTTCATTAATGTAATGCGACACTGCCAACTGAAAGACGTTGTAGTAGGAGCAGGTAGGTATACGAATACATATTTCTATAACGACGTAATTTGAAGTGATTTTATCTCGAGAAAATCAGTTTTATGATTCGTCGTCTCCCGGGTAGCTTTAAACCGGGATATTAAATTGACACTAAAATAAAACTATATATCCTATAAGTAATAAAACAATGTCAGCATGTAAAACTTCCTGATATAATGTCAAATATAATTTTCAAAAACAAAACGTGACGATGCTAATAGTGATCTTCCTTATCAAATTGATGTGATTTAGTACCATTTAGCCGAAAATAGTTTATGTTTATGTAAATGTAATTGTTTAAAAACACACAAAAAAGTCTACACAATTGAGTTGTGACAGATGTTGTGAACTAAATCCATTCGCCAGAAATAAACCTTTAAGTAACCTGTATTCCATATAATAGAATAGTGTCATGTGTTAAAGTAACAATTTATATATACTTGAAAGGAACTATTATTATCTATAGTATTCATGTGATCAATCATGCGCAATATTCCCTTCATTAATAATTGACTTAATAAATCACTTGATTGGATTGATATTATTGACTTGATAAATCACTTGATTTATATTATTGCTAAAACACTTGATTTATATAATTGACTTGCTAAAACACTTGATTTATATAATTGACTTGATAAATCACTTGATTTATATAATTGACTTGATAAATCACTTGATTCATATATTGAAAATTACTTGATTTTATAATTTTATATCATTGACTTGATAGATCACAAACAGATTATTATATTATCCCTCTGATAATTAAATTAATGATTTATATTAAATGACTTATATTCATTTTCGTTGATAAATCATGCTCATCATTTATATTATTAACTTGAAAAGTCATATACTTATTATTTATATTATTCACTTGGTGCGTCAAACTTATGTATATATTATTCACTTGATAGATCATACTTATCATTTATTTTATTCACTTGATAAATCATATTAATAATTCATATTATTCACTTGGTACTTCACCCGTATCATGTATATTATAAACTTTATAAATTATACTTATCGTTCATATATTATTCATTTGGCACATCACCCTTATCATGTATATTATTCACGTATCATGTGTATCATATTCATCATTATAATTCATATTATTCACTTAATACGTAACACGTATTATTTATATTATTCACTTATATGTTACACTTATTATTTATATTTTTTACTTGATACGTCACACTTATTATATGTTACACTTATTACTTATATTATTCACTTGTATATTTTTTACATGATAATCGCAGTCTTATTTTACAAATACAATGTTAGATTATGTTCATTGATATAGAAATATCACTTACCTTAGTCATAGTAAGTAACAGAAGATTGCGGAATTTGAAGTTATGATGAACAAATCAGCTGAAAATGTAATAATGAGAAATAAATTATATTATAAACAATAATAATAAAGAAATATTAAATTAGCGATTTTATTAAATTTATTCTAGAAACCTGTCGATTTTCACTGTTACTTCGACTTTGACTTCCGGTAGAATGGGATTTGGAGTGTTTGGCTAATTACGTAAAATGTCACAATAACAAAGAATGTAGTCGAGTTTACAACCTCGCTAGGCGAAACCAAGGACGTTCCTGTAAGTATAGCAATCCATGACCAAACGTTGCTCACAAACCGGGAACTCTGAGATTGGAGAAAGTTCTTTTACAGTTTGGGTTGTCCTTTTCAGGGGGGGGGGGGGTAGGGCGCAGGTTCTGGCAAGGAACAACATCTAGTCGTTAGGATGGGACAAAAAGCCGATATCCCGTGTACACGTATTTCGATGATCAGTAGGCGGAAAAGCCGCTGTAAGGTTACACATTCCCATATTGCACACTCTGCGGTGTATACCCTCTTAATTATACAAGTTGGTGCGGATTATTAGCACGTTAGACTGCGTGGCCGTTGTTAAAAAAAACGACTGTATCTGCGGTTCCTCTTGGAGTCACTCAAGTGGGGTGGTTTCGATCAAACACTACTTCACACTACCAAAGACCTGCACGCGCAAGCGAATTATGGAAATTAAATGTAACCTCCCGTCGCCCCCCCCCACTCTCTCTCAATTTCTAAAGCTTCAAGGGTAGAAAGCCTCCCTTTAAGTCAAGTTGTTGTAAGTTATATTGTTGATAACAGGTGTGAGAGCGATGAGAACAGTTTGTATTGCCATAGGCCAAGGATTTCTCTTTAACAACTTGTCGTGTTAGAACGTCTGACTAACCAGTTGTTACATTTATCAAGCGTAACACAGAAAATGTGAAAAAGACAAGACCTCGACATTTCAGCTTCGAGATAAATACGGCATTTACGCACACAAATACGATATGAACACCATGGGGAAAAAGCGCAGACGCAGAAAAAGTCGTAACATCGAAATGAATCCAAAGGCCAATGTCATGTCATATGTCATATAATAATAATATACAAACATGGTGTACGATTTTACCACGTATAGCTATAATGTTTTTTATCAACAGCAAAGCCACTGTTAACATGAATAGGTATTACTCTCATTTAGTTCAAGGATTAATAATGAATCGAGTATAATTATATAGGTCTTATAACGGGGATGTTATAACACATCAAGTGCAATATACCAGTCGGTAGTTTGATAAATTGTTTCAATGGTAAGTGCAAGAGAATCGCATTACAAAACCGATAAGATAAACTGTGGACAAGACAAACTACACAGACATTGAAGGAATAAACAACTAATAGTAAATGAATCAGGGGGACAGTCCTAAGTGTCAGCCATTTCACTGGATATACAAAGGACACAATTCTATGGAATCCAATGTTTGCTTACACTGAACGACATTTCCACTACGCTTCTCTGGTCTTTATCAGGCATCGAAACGCAGTAGTTGTATTCCATAAAATTGTTTCTGATGTATTCTAAGTCGGGAGCCCCCAGGTCCCTTCAGATATACAATTCTTGCGAAATTGTCGACATTTGGTAAGTTATTCATTAAAATTACTGTTAAAATATAGACTGACGAAAACTTCCCGATTTGTAATATCGCTCGATTTGAAAGTGGACGTTAAACACCACTTAATAGGCCAGTAACCTGACTATTAAGTCGGTAAGCATAATCTATAAACATCTTAACTTTTATTTTGGAATCAAGTTTTCCTGAAGTCGTATAGTTCTCCACACACAAATAATGTCGGGCAATACTGTGAAAAACGTATTGAAACCGCACCCTTTGCAACATTTAAACCAATGGAGCAGCAAACAAAGTTGTCTTTCTATATGGTTGGTCATGATACCACGTCTTATAAATAAGAAAATGAAATGAAATAGCATGGAGTTTAACATGAAGACGACCATGCGGTGTGATATGGGGACATTTTGTCCGGTATGTGGCACTACTGCCTACTCTCATTTCGAATTCCAACTGCCAAGGCTTCGTTTACATGCGCGTCAATGAGTACAGGGAACCTCAGTTGTCCGTACCATCCGAACAACAACACTTTGTCCCTTGCCATGTCCTTCGTAATGTACTACTGACAAGAGGGATCCACGCCGGGAAATTCCGATGAACCTTCCCGGGAAAATACAGGTTCGAATACGGAACCTCCAAGTTAAAGGGCCGGCTTTTTACTCTCTGAGTCTCCGCAGATCTCCATAAGAATGAGATATTTTTACGAAATAGCGTTTCACATACGAATACTATAGCGCTGGTCTGGTTTCCATTATTAGGGGATAGCGCGGTAGGTTCTTTGGACTGGGACAAAATGATGAGATCCAACAGTCCACAAATTTGGGGGAGGGGGAGACGTTACTTTCATGGCAAATATATTAACTATACCTAATTGTACACTTGACCATGTTAGTCTCCAAATGACTTTGAACTCCTTCCATATCTTTTCTGAAATGTGGTATAAGGTTGCTCCAAAAAGATCAATCTATAATTGCATAGTTGTTGGTAGGCACTGTTACGTAAGAAACGTGAATAGAACTACATTCAATTCAACATTGACTTCTGTCTGCCAAATAAATATCATATTCATAAATAGCATTTCACGTGTGCACATAGTCGTATTCACAAATATAGATTAATCTTGGAAAATCAAATAGAAAATGTTCCGTTACGAGAACCATGATGAAATTGATAAGAAAGATTTGACATTTGAGAAATTTGAGCGCGGAGTAAATAAACACGTTCTTTTATTGATTAAGTTTAAATCTAATGCTAACTGCTTCTCGAGTTAAAAGAACCCAAACAAGTTTTTTCCTCGTTTGTTCTAGTTCAACTGGCGTTCGTCCAGCTATAACATATATTATGTCTGGGTCAGGCATGCTCCATCTGTCTGCTTAAAACCCACTTAGTCAACTTACGTAATACTACCGACTAGAAGAATCGTGTTGGCTAAAAACCACTGAGACCTCTCTAGCGTGCTGTCAGCCAACCTTTCGCATGCTAAGTGTGTTTAAAGCAGCATCGGCAATATTGTTCTATCAAAAGTATTAAAGAAGCATGAGCACTATTGTTCAGAGATAAAGCGAGGGAAATGGGATTTAACGTCCACTAGACACAAAATAATGTTCAATTATATTTCAGTAATTCGCTTGCATAATAAGAAGTGAGAAGGAATCGGAGGATCAGAAGAAAACCCACCAGGTTGGGCAGGAGATACTAATTGGCAGTCATTATGAGTAAGCCATAGTGCTGGTGTCAGGGTGAATGTTTTCCCCAACGGCCAAATCACTCGATAGGTATGGGAAAATAGGACAATAAACCGTATTTAATTTATTTAATTATGTGTTGAGATTAATTGCAATAAGCTTTAAATGTAGTACAAAGTACGTGTAATTCTAACTCTTAAAACTATCAATTTCATTTATTATAATACAAGACATATCTTTTTTTCAATTTTTGAAAGTTACTTCGTGTCTTTTAAAAACATAAAGTGGGCTACTAACTAGCAATAAATAAGTATTCAAGATGTTATATCAATGAATCGCTGCATGCTCTATGATAACAAAATATTACTAGTCATGTTTATGAAATTATTTAGTAAACTAGAAGTCGACTAACGCGTTCAACATGTATTTCTTCAATCTGGTTATGAATCGAGTCGACAGGGGGTCCATTGAGGAGTTACCTCGAGTCCTTGGTCTGATCGATCAATGGTGGTCTACAGCCCATTCATAAATCAAATCGGTTAATGCAGTCTTTATTATTAATGACAGTTGTTTGTCAAGAAATCTTGGCGACGTTATTCATGCTTGCCTGGGTCGTTTAAATCGCGTGTATAGATAAACATATATATTCACAATCATTAAATATATAATACTAAATTCGCGCAGTAGTACGTGGACTTTTCTACTGGAACATGTCACAGTGACCGACCTTGGAAAGAGGGTGAGGGGAGCCTTAGTCGTCTGCATGATTAGGGTGTTTAAGGCAGCACATGTGAGTGTTCTGCCAAAAGGCACTTTTGTTCAATATAACAGATAGAGAGGCAAATGGGGTTTAACGTACACTGGACTAACATATGTTTCAATTTTATTTAAATAATTCGCTCCCGAATTGTGGTCCTTAGCAGTGGGTAGAAACCTGGTGTCGCGGAGAATATCCAAGAAAGGTACCCCAACTCCTTGTAAGCTCAAACTGGTAATCGAAACTACGCCATCTGACTCAATGACAGACTTTACGACGCCTCCACCCCCACCAAACGGTTGGGAAAAGAATGGAATTAATCAGAGATTAACATATTGTAATTCTGTTTATGGTAAGATTTGCAATGCTAAAGTGGAGGTTTATTCTCTCGTGGCGGCGTCTCCGCCCGCTTTTTCTGCATCAAATTAGGAAGGTCGATAGACCTGCGGTTTCGCCACATCGGATGACTTAATAGTCACACTTCAATTATCAAGCTAGGACAAGGGTATACAAATCCCAAGGCTCGTCTCGGCCCACACATACACAAAAACAAGCAATTGATAGAAACTACTTCCGTACAACGACAACGAACGACACAAGAACTCGTGTTTTCTATCGGTCATTTGATAAAAATAACCAATATGGCGTCTTTCTCCATTTCTTCGGTTAGTATCTAGTAGTTAAGTGAACGTATCCGTAATTTACGTTAGGCTTTCATTCACTTCACGACTTCTACCTTTGTAGTTTTGATAAATATTGCTCCTGCTCCGCCAGTTTGACATAGTCACGTGTGATATTTATAGGACAAGTTGTTTTAGATTAGTCCCAAGACCGCCCGGACCAGTCGCAAGAGCACGTAAAAAGGTTGGTTTCCAGCTTGTTGCTTCAAGATACACAAAATAATACCTGCAACTAGTTGTACTCAGTTACGATCTGGGTCAACGCTTGCCTCACAATTACTTAAATGTAAATTGTTTAAAAATTTAATGTTGTCCTTTTTTTAATTGTTAACAGATATTTTAATAACTTTGCAATATTCTGAAAAACGCATGGTAGTAACATTAACATGGTCCAGATTTTGTGTATCGCTTCAAACCTTTAAAATTACTAAATATTTCATCCAGTCTTTACCTGCTTGCGCACTATTAAAGTGCCCTGCACATTGACTTTTTCAAGTGATAACCCGGTGTTTTCCCACGTTATACGAATGAAACGATGACTGTGGCAACTCTTATTAATCATCCTTTACACTCAGCTGCATTTCATGAAAGGATTTCGCCATGATTTATAAAAGGTTATTATATGACAGCATACAATGTATGCACTCGACGTATAGAGTAATAATCGTATCTTGATTGTATCTCACTCTAATTATCTTTTTCAACATCCCTATTCATAATCCTGTGTAAGCTGTTATTTTCTATGATGTTTAGAAGGTAAACACTATACTATCCCAGTAGGTGACTGAGAAGAAAAAGATCAGAGACGACTCTGACGTTGGAGAATATAGGTGATCTCCCTTACTTTTAATTCTATTATCTCCCAAGCCTACAGCACTTTTGATAACATTGTACCGATATCGTTTTTGTCTCTCTTTTGTTGGTCGTGGGGACGGGTGAGAGGTATTTTGAGGTTTCGTGGACTTCATACTATTTCAGTGCAAAACGATTGGTGCTTACTTTCCAAGTGCGGGAACTACTACAGATAAATTCAGTTAGGGCCTACAGTTTAAAATCTCGCATACATTTAAGATTGTGATTGGTCAAACAATCACACCACCCAATGGAAATCTACGGGTAGTTATATTAAAGTCGAATGCGTATAATTAGATTCATTCATACGTTTTTTGCAGCTAAAAGCTCAATTGCGACCTACAACTACAGGGAGTAATCGACCTATTGTGTGTTATAGTAGGTTTTGCTTCCAATAGTCTTCATGCTTACCCTCCCATCCCAGTCCTGTGCTTGCGTGGATCCCTCTGGGGAATGAACTTGTGTGGAAACTGCCATTTAGCCAGTGGATCCCAGTTGCAACCAGATGTGATAAGTTAACAGATTACGAAGTTGCAAATTAAAACATTTTCATCTCGTTCATTTAGCCCTAATCATTTCATGTTCGGTATCAATATACCAACGTATTTGTCATTTCCACTCACTGTAAGTACACATAGTATGTGATCTGCAATATTTCAAGTTTTTATGCGTGTTGGTTTTTTTTTAAATATAAATTATTTCTTTAAATTACACGCAGTGACTGCGTGAGAACACAATTATTAAACAAATTACACGTATTCGTAAATAACATATAACGGATATGAAACAGGACAACAGAAAAATTGTTGTGGATTCTTTCCGTAATTATTTTTTGACAAAAAATGTTGCGAGTCTGACACTGACTGGAGTTGACCTTTAGCAGAGAACAGGATTTAGATACGTGAGTAAATTTGGGAGTGGGAGTGGTGTGGGTGTGAAAAGGGTGCGCTGGAATAAGAATAGACTGTCCTCAGATTGTCTGAATGACCGAGGTCATTCTCTCGCTCCGATTACACGTCTTGACATTAACGGTCATATGATCTTTTTGTCATTTTAAATACATGTATATACATTGGGATTTCGCTTCTTTATTAACCAACAGGCAAGGCCGTGACCAGTCGGGCAGCTGGCCTTAAAATCCTACAATACGCGGTCGATGGGTCACACATGGGAATGTAAAACACAGTTCCAAGATGCCCTTTCGTGATACTCCTGTTGCTTATTTGTCCGTTATATATGTATGTTTTGAATTCAATATTTAATAAAATGTTATCCTAATACTGCATAGTTTTTTCCGGTTAGATTTACTCCTATAGACTCCAGACCGGAAATGAATACTGGAAGAAGTACAGCTATGTCATATTGACCTGGTACCTGACTTGGGTTTTACATCCTCTTCTTTTTCGAAAGCTCAACGTGGTATAGTGCACGGACGTTTACAAAAGACACAGTTCCTATTGGTGTGGATTTATCTTCAGCTTCCGTTACGAAAGAATACGGTGATGGCCTAACCCAATGTGGCATAGAACGCTGACGTTTCCAAAAGACAGTTCGTATTATTTGACACCAGAAAACACAAGGATTCACGTTCTGGCTCGAGATCTGCACCTCGACACCTATCATTATTAATTTTCGGCTCCAATACACACTGGAATCCTTATGAAAAGATGTATTCTTGAAAACCACAGTTGTTCTTCCGAGATCATATTATGAGGGTTCCAACGTCAAACAACCTAAGGTAGGCCATTGTTGAAAAATACAGGGTGTGCTTAACCATTTTCTATTTTTTGAGAATGGTAGTTTAGCATTGGTGGTTTACTTTATCATTACGTTTCTGTAAAAAGTATTTACGTTAAACAAGCTTTTTGTGTTCGAAAAAACATAGATTTGTCAAGGGATAAAACAAAATGTTAATTCCCGTTACATTACCCGAAAATCTTGTTCTAGCATAGACGTATAGCATGAAATTATAGGTCAAAAGTTTAATAATGTTGGTACTTAATTGATCATAATTATGCGTTTTTTTGTAAATAAACAGGACAACATTATATTATTATGTATTGGACAACCATGTAGTACACTTCATCTTGGAAATCATTAATGGAACTCTAGTTTTTAAATCGTTTTTATTCAGGCAACCGATTAAAGAGACACGCAGCGCAATCTAAAGCTACTACATGTATTATTATTTTCCTTTAAATAAACATCATGCCTAATACTGTTAAGGTCAGTTTTAATGAGGCCTTATATATAGAAAATACAACGTACTCCAGAAATGTATGAAATATTAAACGACAATTTATTAATTTTGACACTTAAACAATAATTAATGTATACCTAAGACCAAAGACGGTAGCAACGCAAGCATTGAAGTTAATCAAATTTATTTGTTATTTAATAATTTAAATATATCAGGAAGAGGAACGCCATTTACATAAATGTTACTATTTGATGGCGACAAGAATAATTACCGAGCACATATTTCAAACGCATTTTGCTCAATACTTTAAAATATCACTTGCGATTCGCGAGAAAGGTGACGAATTTTGAGACGGACTATTCTTTTTATTCTGGGAGAGGGGTGTAATTTTTACCACCACCCCATTCCCCTCATTATGCCCTTGGAACAGTCCAGACGAGACGTTTTAATTCTTTATGAAAATATACCTGATATACCTCAGTTTCCCTCATGTCACATTACGACGCGTAGACAAGGGTCAACTGCTGCTATGGTCGTAATTTTACTATCCAATTAAAATAACGATTATTCCTGAAAACGAGAGAACTGATAGTTCTGCGCGAGATATAGTTGATCAGAGGAAAATGAAATTAAATGAAATGAAACGGGTTTAACGCCCTTCTGCTCTACTCAGTATTGGCTGTTGAAGAAAAGTATACGCCACACAGTGTGCTAAGAGGGAAATTTAGCCCGCACAGCGGCGCTTCGACCTACACTTATACCGAATTCCACCTGTCAACCGAACGACTAAACAAGTACCCTTGTCAGGCCTTCCTCATTGCACCACTGACAAATGGAAACCACACCGGCGTCTTACCAAATTAGCTACCGTTGCGGGGACTGTGTACGAATCTGTAATTGCAAAGCACTATGAATGAATACCAATCATTGATGTCAGTATAAATTTAAATGCTACCAATCATTGATTTTAGTATAAATTTAAATGCGTGGTTGCTTGTTTTATGAATAATTTTATATTCATACTTCTACATAACTTTGTAATGTGTTTTATGCAGCAAATAGTTTTTTCTTCTTATATGACTCTTTGAAAAACACACCCCAAAGGTTAAATATGTCCTAACCGGTTAGGGTTATAGCCCTACTGTGTGGTATGGCAGAGTCCTGTATTTCGAATACTAAGTGTTCCTATATGCTCACGCCAATCTGTGCACGAAACCTCGGGTTTTCGTCCTTCTAAACTAACAGACACTATCCCAGTCTGTTTCACAGAGAATTACTTACGAATTAACTCTGTAACAGATAGTGTCCACAGCACGTGCGTTGACTGCAGTCATTGGCTCAACGGCTCGTGCAATGTTTACTTAACACCTAACTGCTTCGGGCAAAATGACGCATTTTACTCATTTTAATACCCATTTACACTTAATAGGAAATATTTTTTAACTTCAATTACTTCAAACGTCTTTATTTATTTTTCTGTTACCTCAAAAAATGTTTGAGAATTTAATTTGTCGGAGTAAAAAAGTTAATATGCCGTACTTATTAAGCCTCGTCGATGTCATGCTTATCAGTGATTGTAGCGGCCAAGCGAATATTCACTGCGGGATCAGTTTGACACTATCCTTGTCAGTCCAACCGTCATGCACACCGAAACATCTCAAGGAACTTTCTTCCCCCAACAATGGGCCACCACGTGTCCGTTTATTTGTTGGTGGCCGCACCATTACTATCCTCGATGTGCTCCCTATAAATCTTGGTGGTCGCACCATTACTACCGTGGGTATCAATAAATTGATGCGCTCCTGTTAACTCTTGGGGACCGCACGATCACTATCATGGATGCGATATATACATTTACATTACTTGATATTGTAATGTACTTTTAAAAAGTTGTTGATGACAGTTATCAAAAAAGATGTATGGAAATAGCAAATACGTCGAAGGAAATTTAATGAGAACCGAAAGAAAACACATACGCAAATTTAGGTATTATACGATACGAACGACTGTCGTAAACTTCAGAAAAAAAACCTTCTTTATAGATAATGCAACCCGTAGTTTTAAAACTTCCTCTACTCTTTGTCTCCACCCGTTATCATTAGCTCGGTTGGCGAAAGACGCAAGGACGTTCTTTAAACCCTATTTGATTGTCATTTCGTCTCTCCGCCAAGAATAAAAATTAAAATAAGCAATAAATAGTCAATTAAATCAGAATGACTTACTTGTATAATGACTGCTATAAAGAAACGACAAATCTTGAATTGAGCAAGCTTATTTCCACTACAATAATTACCTCGTGTGTATAATATACGATAGTGTGTACATTGACTGGGACCTATAAATATATGGGACAAACGTAAGACGCGAATCGGTGGTTTGGTAGGTCTGTATAGGCCAGAGTACAATAACGATACCAAGCTTCACTTGATTTCTTTCCCTTTTTTTCCTCAACAAATGTAAGACATATACCTTTGTTTAAATTTAAGTGAATACGAGACGTTGAAAACAAGCCATATAAGATTGTTGAAGCATATGTGGTGGATACTTCGGGAATATTACAACTAAGCAATTGCGTCAGGACATCCACAGAAAATGATGACGTCTTTTGCAACATCTATGTCCGTCAATAGGTTCCATTCGTTTACGTATATTAGGACAGGTGCGCGTTGTGACATGCATATAAGGAAATAAGTATAATAGAAGTCTTGGATTTTTTTTTTTTATTTAGGTTTATTTTAGAGCAGCTAAATCACACATGATTTCAGTAGTGAAGTGATTTTGTTGGGGAGTTACTATAAGAAGCTAAATGGAACATGACTCATGTGCACCTTATATGTTATCAATAAAATCTGTACTGATGGGAGAACAATTATTGATTTATTTATGTGAATACTCTTCGAAAACGTCGCATAAATAGATCAATAATTGTTCGTTCATTAGTATGTGTTACAGTTAGTTTATTGCTCTATTAAGTAACAAAATGGACTATTATAATATTAGGGACGGTAACTCCATGAGTACTTTTATGAAAACTGATCACTCGAATTTTAGCCATGTGACTATATACATTCAGATAGTACTATTTTATTGGAGAGAGAGAGAGAAATGGGGTTTAACGTCCACTCAACACAAACCAGGCCACTTCGGGACTAACATACGGTCCAAGTTTATTTCAATAATTCGCTTGCGCCTAGGAGTCTTTAACAGTGGGAGGAACCGGAGTGGCCGAAGGAAACCGACGAGGTTGAGAAGGCGCCCCTATCTCTATGCCACATACGCTCACACCAGGGCTCGAAACGACAGCCGCAAGCCAGAGGTGACCGGCTATTTTATTGGTGAGAAATGAAATGAGGTTTAACGTCCTACTGTTCTGCTCCTAAACTGGGCTATTGAAGACGTCATACAGTGTGCTATGATGGAAATTTTGTCCGGGCTGGGGCGCTACGACATACTCTTATATCGAATTCCAACTCCCAGGGGATATTTTACGTGCACGCCAATGTGTACACGGGACCTCAGTTTTCGTCCCATTCGAACGACTAAACAGTTCTCCTGCATCACTGACAGGGAGAAACCACGCTTATTGGTGTGACGTTAGGTGATTTTGAATGCTGGTTATAATGGCACCAATAGCTTAAAATGAAAGCGTTCCTTTAACTTAACAATATGAAGGGTGTAGAATTACAATACCATGGTTCAAGTAACTAGTTTAATCGTTTACGTCATCTAGATGTACCAATCAAACATAACCCAGTTACTTTGTTTTCTCCTCTTGATCTTTTTTTACAATTCAAAACATTCAGGTTTGATTCGCCTGTTAACCTTGAACAGGTTGTTTGAGAACTTCTTTACATCAACATTCCAATTAAATACCGACTTCTATTTTGTAACATGAACAGCGTCTCAGTAGCCATTATGAAAAACTGTAACCTTATAATACTATGAATATATACTGTATGCGAACAGTGGCATTAATTCATTAAGGGGGTTTGCTATGTAACGTTTGCTATGTATATTCTTAATAAATGAGTGTCAATAATACTAATCTATGTATGTTTTGTATTGTCAATCGTATTCTATTTGTCAATGCTTTTAAATGTATACCGCGTGTGTGGTCTGACTCCCGTGTCGTTATTTAAGGTAGGAGGCGATACATTATAACGAATATCAATACAAGTTTTATATTAATTGGAGCCCACGGTGGCATTAGTGGTGATATTGATATAATTCGTACAAACCGAACACCCTTTAACATTGCCGAACTTATTTCAAAGATCAAAGACTTTCTTGTTATTAATTGAAAGCGTGAGAACGGGTACACCTTATACATCGCAACATTAGAAATAATTGGCCTAGAACGTACATCAAAAGCCTTTACTTAACAATGAATTAATATCCTGTGTAGATATGAATCACGTATCTCATATAGTTAAGTGTTTCTAGTTCTTCTGAAGGGTGGAAAATTGAAGACAAATCTGCAGTCTAGGTCTTTAAGCTAAGCCAGTTTGGCTTTTCTGACATAGTAGGTCGACCGTTTAAGCGAATAGTTTATGGGAATATCCAGGCACAGGAAAAATTTAAAACTATTTAGATCTTTGCACGCAAGACAGGGAGAATGCTACAGTATAATAATGGGTTAAAATCATTTTAATATTGGGACGTGTGCATGACGCATAAGTTACTTATTATGATTAGGTTTAAGAATCACACATCTTAAAACACTCTTATAACGAATTCCAACTGATATGGGTTCTTTCACGTGCACACCGGTGTGTTTTTCGTCCCACCGGACGACTATACGTTGTCCCTTCGCGGGCCATCCCTCCTTCGCCACTGACAAAGGGGGGGGGGGTACATCGGATAATCCCGATCAACTTTCTCGGCCAATCGAACACGGGACTTCCAGGTTGGCGAGTCAACGATTTACTCACTGCGCTGCTAGAGCTCGTCACAACCACAATTTGACCATAAATTAAACAACACTCACAAGGCACCTTTATACGGTCACCCCCTCCCTGTACTGTATGTGGTATTTAAATCAGTTTAAATAAATACAATTAAAGAAACACAGATACTCCTTTCATTGGTGATAAAAGCAAATACAAGATAAAAGTGTTACCCTCACAACAATATCGCTAAATACTTATCGCTTGTTCCTTCATCAAGAGATCTCCTCTTCTTTGATGGGAACCAAGTTTTGCACCTTTCCCTCATTATCGCCGATACATGAGATTGTTTGTGGAAACTTAATTGAAAGAAACGACTTTTAGTTTAATGTTTAAAATATATGTCTGGCAAATGAAGTGTATGTAAGTCTAGGCCCCTTCGCTTGAACAACTTCTAACAGGTAGCTTCACGGTTTGTAGAAAAACTCAACCACGCACCTGGCTAGTAACAATATTTACCACGTAGGAAAATAAACGTTTTTTTATTTTCTTGTTTTCGTTTTAGTTAATTTATAGAGCTTGAGTAAGTTAATTCTTCGTATGTATATCGTAAAAGTTTAGAAAATGGGAGTATTGTATTTGGTAGGGTTATAGACAACTTTTTTTCATGTGTTTGTATACATAATAAGCAAGTCTTTGTTGTATAACATATACAAAATATATACAGAGTAGATTGATTTGTGGGAGCCAATGTGGATCAGTGAGCAAAGCGATGAGACACGTTATATAGCTAGGTTTACAGGGTTCGAGTCCCTTTACTGATTTTTATGTTTCCTCTTGTAAGTGGTGCGGCGTTTAACAAGAAAGGAGTGTAACGAAAACCCGAGGTCCAGTCTCGAACTTAGAATTCACGTGGAAGTTCGACTTCGACGATGAGTAGGATGTAACCCCAATTTTAGTTCCTAAACCTCCTGGATAACCCCAGTAGAGTAGTCTGCAATGGGCTTGACACGACAACGGGGCTACGGGTTTCGGGCAGTGCAGATCCTTATTGGTTAATATAACAACCTTGCTTATTATTTTACAAAAACTGCCTTTTAAGCGAATTTATTATTGGTAGATTCTGAAATAGATTTCACGGCACATTAATTAATCCAAACTAGAATTGCTCAATTATAAAAACGATTGAAAACTTTTTGGTGTTACAAGAATGTCCAGAATTCTAAATGACTTATCCTACTATCGTATCCAGATTTGATATTGGACAACAATATAATTTATATTGTACAGTATCTTGATTGGAGCTGTCGAAATCTCATTTGATTTGGTCAACCTGTTTCTAATCTTACCAGCGATGTCCTCTTGGCCTAAATGATAAAAAATACTTCTCTATGAAGATAACTTTGTTTACTTTTGATATACATTAGTTGTTAATTAATTCTTTGACCGCATTCTTATATGTAAATTCTTAAACTGAATGCGGTCGACCCGTCAACAAGCTGTTATCCATCACAATAATGAAGATATAAACAATCTACTTTTCTTGGAAAATTTGCAGCGATAAAACTTGTCCCATCAATCACCATCTTAAACATAACTCACTTAAACAAAATGAAAGTCTTTTTTCTGAAGGGTTTGGACAATTCATAAATTCTTAATTTAAAGTGGAATTCATTGGAGAATTATCAGAAATGTATATGGAATGCGTAAGATTTGTAAAACTTTTTCATAATATTTATTAATAGCCGTTGTTATTTGCAAAAAAAAACAGTAATGGGGATATCCGATAAACATGGGCATCGTTTGGTGTATATAATTTTTTGCACGACATAATGAACGGCAGGTTTGTTGGAGGTGCTGGTGCCGGAATGCAGCATGCATGACTTTTATAGGGAGATGTCTGGGCCATTCTATGAGAAAGTTTTGGCCACCTATTGCGTAACATGAGGTGAATATATACCTAGTTGAGTCACAGTTGTTCGGGTTCAATATTTTGACATTATACAGCGATTTATTGGAAGTACCATAATCATGTATACAATAGAACATGTGTATGTGCATTATCAAGTGAAAAATGATATTCTCACATCAACCAAACAGTGCATGATGACACAAGACCAAACAACGACAATGATAAGATCGGACATTCGTTTCGAAATAGTTTCCATTTCGGTTTCATTTGCTTTCGGAGAAATAGTTTGTTAAATAAATACGTCCCCCTGCCCTGATTTTACGTGGAATATATTTCCACCGTAGGCATCATTTCTTGTGACCACACTACAGGGTCGCAAGAAAGACCTTGTGTGAATTTATCGATAGAATGTTTACGTTCAACTTTGTGAAATCTTGTGCATTGGAAGTTGGAGTCCTTTTTATAGAAATAGAATTCTGTAGGGATTGTTTACTTGGGTGTATGAAAAAAAATACTCTTGGTTGTGGTCGCTATTGGTGCAACATAATAAAGGAACCATTTAATCTGTGTTCTCAACAATGACGCTGTGATAACTTATACAATTTCAATAGCATAACAGCATTACATAGAAACTGCACCCCGTACAGCTGCGACTGGTACAGAATGCGCATACAATAAAATTACCCCATGATATGGACAATCCTAACGCTTAACAGACCAAATGTGTTCATTGCAGACACTTAAAGGGGATTGTTAGCTAAAGTCAAATATATAATAAATCATGTCTATGTTATTGTTATACTATGTAAGACATAGGACAATATAGGACCCCAAATGTTAATGTGCGCATTAAAAACGACAAACGTGGACAATCCTAAGAAGTCTAAAAAAGGTTAAGCCATTTAAATAAAGTGCATTAGTTCTAACCAAGAAAATAATAACCTCTTAAGTTTGATAAAACTAACTCGTGAAATGAAAAAATAAACTGCTTTTCGGCACCAATCAGTGTAATGAGAACGGATATACGGTACCTACGCATCATCGAATTCCGATTTACGTGAACATGTATACGGAGCCATGTTTTCGCCTCACCCGAACAAATAGACACTGTTCCTCTCCAGAACACCCATCCTATTAAACGGGGCACTATAATAGTGACAACGTGCAACAGAGCTGGAAAATCACGTGGTCCTTTCTAGGGACCTTATATTACTTTCTGATCAACAGTGACAAAACGAAATACGCAGTTTAACTGTTTATAGTTTGAATGCCCATAAATGCTATACGAAAACAATTACATATGAACCAGTTAGAAATCTTGCACGAAGAACTTACGTAAATATTTGGTTTACAAGACCCAGAAGATACGTAGATGACTAACAACATGCACATAGTTAGCATTTTAACTTCTAAACGGAAGAGAAAAATGTTTTTAGCGTTTGTTTAATTTGTTGCATGACTGCAGGTTTTCTTTTGTTTCCTACTTGAAAACAATAGAAACTAAATATCATTCAACAGATGTTAAATTTTTAGACCTTTCTTATGAACTTTTCCTGTTGTTGTTTAAAATAGAAATGAAAGGTGTTTTATGACACGTAAATATCTCGGGGTAAGGCAGTGATGGCTCTTCAATACGTTTCAAATACTAAACAGTCCTAATAATGCTGATATATTTTGCTAATTAATAAAAGAATATTTGTTAATCTAAATAGGTTTTACCATTGAGATATATTTTGCTAATTAGTAATCCGAATTGGTGTTTGCATTTAGATATATTTAACTAAAAATGTATAATCCTATTCGGTGTTAAAGGGACAATAGCATTCTTGCTGGCTTGGTAGCTCCAGAAAATAAATAGTACACCCTTATTCTAAGTACTAGATGTTTAAGTGCCCCACCTGTTGTGTAAATTATCCATTACAACCTATTTTACTTGTCCAGAGGGCTCGAAAATATTTTAAAATCAAAGTTACATTTGAAAAGGTTTACGTTAGACTTTTTAAATCAATTGGTTGAATTTTTCCAATTTTTTAAAATAGGTGTGTTAAGATGAAATTTATATCATAATTTAATTGGAATATTCTAAAATAGTACGATTTGATGACCAGAATGAAGATTGGGATATATTATTCAGTTACAAGAAGAGTGTTATTGGGGCTTTAACATTAAGCTAATTTCTGGTGGTTTTTTTTTTTTAAAAAATAAGATATTTCGAATGAGTGTTACCGTTAAGATACATTTTGCTAATTAAAAATTTTACTAATTCCACGGGGTTTAACCATTACTAATTACTAATCAATAATGCTGATAGGTGTTACCAGTAAGATATAGTTTGATACATAATGATAAGAATAGATAATCTGAATGGGTGCAACAATTAAGATACATTTTGTTAATTACTAATTCAAACAAGTGTTCCTATAAAGATACATATTTGCTAGTAAAAAAGCCGATTTGCCTTTACAACATATTTTGCTAATTAATAAATCTAAAAAAACATTATTAATATCTTAAAAAAAAAAAATTATTCATAACATCTATTTTGCTACGGGGGATCACGGTGGCTAGAGAGTAAGACTGTAATTGGCGGAGGGCGTACGTAACAAGGAGAGCTGTTTAGTTGGTCGAATGGGACGGAAAACCGTGGTCCTCCGTACACATTGGCGCGCACGTAAAAGAAAACCTTTGCAGTTGGAATTCGATATAAGAGTAGCCCCAGAACACAGTATGGCGTATGCCCATCTTGATTTGTCCACTCAGAGCAAACAGTAGGAAGTTAAACCACATTTCATTTCATTGCATATTTTCTAACCATGGACAGGAGTTATCATCTTTTGATTTTTCAGTCTCGATAACTCGGTTGCATTCAGACATGTTTTACATACTAATGATCCAATATCTACATCATTAAACGGTTTAATTCCGATTTCGAATCTTAACAATTATCTTAGTGATTTTTACAAGGGTAAAATTGAAACACGACACTGTTTGGTGACCATACGTTTTGTTGAATAACAAATATATTTGGCATTACATCACGGAGAGAGAAATATATTTACTAATCTCACGCTCAAAATGAATGGAATACCGTAAAACAATCTTTCTCGGGACGTGTTGTGGTATACAAGTTTTAAAATGTTAAATATTTCACTCTGTCATAGCAATTCTAATATTGATACGTAAATCTATATCTTTCAGTCCTCTCATATCAAATATGGCCAATTAAAGAGGAAATGAGAACACAATAGGTTTAAAATTACAATTATGAGCATTTAAGTAATTTTCCGTTCAACTGATATCGGGTATGTCTGATATCACAAGTTCAAATAATTCCATTCGCAATTTAGAAACCCAATTTAACGCTTAAGGTGCGTTCACACTGCATGCGAATTCCGGAATTCGTCGGATTAAAAGGGGTACGTCACATTATTCGAATTAAAACGTGTCTTACTGAATGAGCATAACAAGCGAAAGTCTTGCATCTTCGGCACCAAAATCAAAGGCGGACGGTAAGTGCATGTACTTCACTCTAGACTCTGAAATCGGGCTTGAGGTCCTACTGCTTTGCTTCGACTAGACTAATGCAGATGGGCATGTGCCATATAGAGTTGTAGGGGCAATTTTGCCCGGGCAGTTGCGTTACGACATACATTTATATCGAATTCCGCTCTGCACCACTGATAAGTGGAAACCCCACCGGAACATAAAGACAAATTTCTTGGTACTGCTCCCGCGACCTCCCGGCTCCCATTTCAGAATTATAATTCTTTCAGCAATTCTGTTGTCATGCTAGACTTTACTAGACTCTAAACACACCATATCTTTGTATTTGGATTTTTAAACGCTCACATTGAAATCTTTGAGACCAGTCGTTCAAAATCAAGACACAAGTCGCCGGAGGCCATTGCCTCACCAGAATATTTGCCAGTTCTGACATTTATCAGATGGGTTTAAATGGGCAATCATTGCAAGACCAACCGAGGATCATTGCTCACCCACTACTTCCTTGGGTTATCACGTGCCAGCTGCACAAAACCGCTTTAATTTTAGACCGAGTCTTACAGGTTTCACAATCGAAAACATATTTGGAGGACTGAAAGGAAGATGGAGGTGTCTTCTGAAAAAGAATGATCCCCAGGTTGAAATTCATTCTCCAGCGTCTGTGCCCCCACCACCACCACTGTGTCTACAACGTGTGTGGGGGAGGATCACCAGTACTTCACATCCAGGGTTTTTCTTTTTTATACCCAATCCGTCTTAAGGTTTTTTCTCTTATTCCAACACTAATTGGCTGTCCTCTGAGACCCCAGGTTGTTTAATGACTGATTGCGATACGAGTCCTGCAGCTGCACCTCTACGCCGGCATCTTTCCAAAGTTGGAGAAGGAAAAGCCCTACAACAAACCGTACCTCAGTTGTTTGCAATAACACCAGTTTCATGAACACTCGAATTCCCTCCAAGACGGAAATAGAAGTGAACATGCGCTCAGAATAATTCTGTTTATTCGTCTGCGTCACTGTCCTCTCCTCTGATACCCCTGGCTGACAGAAATTGGACAGTCGTTTCGATACTGACTGGTTGCGATACGAGGCCTACCCTAAACCTTACCTCAGTTGTTTTTATAACACCAGTTTCATATACACACGATTTCCCTCCAAGGCGGAAGTACAAATAGACATGCGCGCATAATTATTCTGAATCACGCATACTACATTCAAATCCTAACTGCGAATAACCATATTGTATTCGGAATAGTTGTTCCAAATTGAATTCGGAAAAATAATCTGACTCGTTATTTCAGATTCAGATCGATTTTTAGCGAACTGCGTGTGAATTCGATTCAGATTAAAAACATTCAAGTTTAATAAGAGGTTATTTTAAAAGATCGTAAGCTGCGTTCAAACTAGGGGACATTTTGGCGTCACACTCTTTTCGATAAAAACCGAACTCAATCCATATTTATTCTTCAGAAATCAACCCGGAACAATTATTCCGAACAGGTTATATTCGTAGTTTAGATTTAAGTGTGGCACGCTACTGAGTCTTGTATCTTGTTTTTTTTAATGGCGGGTCTCAACAATAAATATAAAATTATCTCGAACGTAGCGCTTGACACGCAAAGGTTCTCTCGCCAATCGCTTTCTTCCCAAAATTCGCCATGATAAATTTCGTGCCAATAATTCGGAAGACGATATTTCCTCCAAAGGCGACGGTGATTGTGGCCCGATCCAATAATTTGCAAATAAATGGATGTTACAAACAGTAATCAGTTGGGGTTTAGCCTACATACTTGTAGCCCTTGTTACTTAAACAAATATTGTGGTAAAATAACCAGCTAAACAATAGGTTACCTATCGTTTAGCTGGTTATTTTACCACAATATTTGTAAGGCAACGGAACATATGCCCTCAGCAGTTAAGCCCCCCGAACAGTCAACAAGGGTTGTTACATAATTTTCCTTTTGTAAGTAATGCAAACATTTACAACACACTAAATTCTGATTACAAGTTCTGTGCTATACTAACATTTAATTGGTTTCTTCGTCTATCACCTTATTCATCAATTTCGCAATAAATGCGCATACAGTGTGAACGCAGCTATAGACTATGCAATTCGCCAAATTCTGAATTCATGGAGCGTCTGATGTCTTAAGTATATTGTTTTGCCAATAATCAACAATCTCGAAACCTAAAAATTTTTGAAGAAATTTCTCGTTTATTTGCGTCGTACGCCCCTGATTTTACGTGCCTGGATGACCGAATCACTTAAAAATATACCCACGCGTAGAAAAATAGATTTTTACAAAATCTTGAATGTGTTCGTTTAGGATGGTCAGAATGGACGGACTAACGCGCCAGAGGTCTTCGGCTCCGCGGCTGCCTCTGGGAACGAAAGGCTTCACTAAACTGCCGTATGTATTATTCGATGTTCTCTTAATGAAGTGAAGGAGACAAGTCTTCTAGACAATGAATACCCTGGCTCGCGCAAGTCAACGGTAATTGAATTGATTTATCTGAAAACTCGGTTTAAAAAGGAAATAGCCAGTTCCTTTAAATTCTCAAAAGAATGATAAGTGGCACCTTAAGCGGCAAGTATACCCTGCTTCGTGCAATGTACCTGCTTTTAATGGTCATGGTAAAGTCTAACGTCAGTGCATGGACATTAACAGTTGTAGCTATTACGTTTTTCTCTCTTGCATTGAGTGGACGTTAAACCCTACTCTCTCCCTTTCTCCCTCACTCCCACCCCTCTCTCTCTCTCTTAAGTGACATTTAATCAAAAACACGATCTCTAATATAGGGCAAGGCCATGTTTTACTTTACCGATGAATTGCTGATGACTCATAGCATTTGTACAACTTTATTTTAAAATCATTGAACGCAATAGTCATCGAACCAAATCAAACTGAGTTAACCTTTGACCAATTTTTCTCACACAGCAGTTCGTTTCGTTATGTCTGAAAACTCAGACATTGAGTGTTAAACTTTACTAGGTTCACATGGGGTTGATTTTCTCATAAAGAGAGAGATTAACCTTTTCAAATTTAATAAACCGTAAACAGATTTGATATCACATTGTAACATAAAAAACCAACGACTGTCTGTATACGTCAGATGAACAGCTATACTCGGAAATCGTCATAATAATATCCACCAACAAAAAGTAGTTTACGTCACGTATTGATATTATCTGTATAATTTGTGATAAGACATTAAAGCTTACAAACATAATGTTTAGTGTACGTTTTGTTTTAAAACCCATCCAAATTTTCCGTCATGGTTCGCGCCTTGTCAGTGATGTAGGACGGAGGGCCTGACAAGGTCAACTGTCAAGTCGTTTGGATGGGACGAAAAACCGAGATCCCATGTACACATTGACGTGTACGTAAAAGATCTGACAGATGGAATTCGATATTCGATATTGTCCTTGCAAAATTGCCTCATAGCACACTGTATGGCCTTTGTCCGTCTTCATTAGCCACGTTCGGAGCAGAACAGTGGGACGTTAAACTTATTTCATTCAAAACACCTTATGAATGATAGGAATTGGGATTGAACGTCCGACTTTGCTGCACCAACTAGGATAATGATGACGGGTATACTGCAAGTGCTATGAGGTTAAATTTCAATACATTGGCACTATACGGCCTACTCTTATTTCCAATTCCAACTGTCAATTGTTTCTTTACGCATAATAGTATTGGTAGAGGTTTACAGGTCTTTCTAGAACACAGTGTCAACTTTCATTTAATTGCACCCTTCATACAAGTAACAATTTCTGTTGTATATAGCTGTGTGCATACACATATTATAATTTGAGCGAAATGGTACATCATCTGGATCTTACAAATGTTCACAGACGTTTATAGTTCTGTTGAACTCCCAAACACTTTTAGAAGAAATTAAAACATACAGAGACATTGTGACTCATGAATTAGCGAATAACGTCATTACTTGGAACAGAAGAAAACCCCATCCTGTTTTGGCATAATATAACCGTCTGCATGTCGGTAAAATCAACTTTAAAAAATTGCTTCTGATTACTTTAACAAGTTGAAATGTGGTGCATTAGCATCTTTTTGATAGAGCTCCATGTTCCAAGGTGCCAAGTATTGTAATTTGTAGACAGTGCATATAGGCAATACAGAAGTAAATACCCGTATATCAGCACTTTCAAGACACATTGACTGGTTTACCGAAATTATTAACCTTTTTGCTAGACTTTGTTTATTTCGATACGTTTTGAAGGTTGCTTTTTTCTCAAAACGTTTTATGAATTAAGATTCGATTATCTTTGTGCTAGAATCACATTATAGAATCAATGACAAGAGCAGGTAATAAAATTCATTTCTAACACTTAAAAAAACATCTATGTGGTTACTGAATGCTTCACGTGTGTAAAGGGAAATAACTCCATTTATTAACAGCAACTACTGGTAAATTAACCAATTTGATGGCTTAATTCGATGTCTAGTCTCATTTTATTGATCGCTACCGAAAAGAAAAAAAAAAGGAATTCTGGTTCCTTAGGGCAATACAATATAATCATACAGTAGGGCGACCCAGAGCTGGAAGTTAATTCACGTGCACTAACAAAATTTTACGCAAAAATTGTTCGAACGGCGTAGGGCTTCCACTCGCATAACTGCATGCATTTTTCGCATTTAGAAATTATTTGTTTGACTCCCCGCCAGCTGACATCTAATTTCAAAACAACATCCACAGATAAGACTAATTAAATACTTAGGCTTAGATATTTTGTAACATCTCACCTGGCTGCCATCAGCTACGTCAGTGAAAATTTTAATTCTTAAAATACCGTTTACGATACTTAAGCTTAAATCAAAATAACAAAATAGCTTTGTTTGGGATAAAACAACTCGATGATGACAGTCGAACCTTTTCAATATGTAAACATGATAAATAGTTACCTTCAACCCGTCGTCGAATTGCTGGACTACCACCTGTCTGCGCCATCCAAAAATGTACTTGACCTAACACTCGATTCAACTTAATATATCACATCTACATGTAGCTTATATTCATTTAAGGGGCATACTTGTGGCTTTGTGGAATAGTAACTCCTATTCACAATAACATAACCATCTTAAAGACATTACATTGATTCTGCGATAATTTCAAGACTTATGCTAAATTTGTGGTTTTATTTCATTGCATAAGGTGAAATATGCGGTTACAGTAATACAAACGCAAAACAAACTCAATATTACGAATTCGAAATGTCTGCTCGGAACTGGGCTAATAAAGACGGGCTTACGCCATACAGTGTGCTATAAGGGAAATTTTGCCCAGACAGCGGGAGTACGGCCTACTTTTATATCGAATTCAAACTTCCAATGTGTACACGGGTCCTCGGGTTTTCGTACTATCCGAACGACCAGACAGCTGTCCTTGTCAGCCCCCCACCCCATCCTGCATCATGCACCTTGTCCTGCATCGCTGACGACAGGGAACCATGTCGGAAAATCAGGATGAACTTTCTCGGCCAATGTAGGAATCTCCAGGCTAGTAAGCCTTAGTCTTACCCACTTGCCCAACGTGACTCCCCTATTATGCATAAAATCGGTTTTAATAATCTGTACAAACCTTGTACAGGCGCGGATCCGGGGGGGGGGGGCTGCTCAGCTACATAAAAGAAATAATGCCTTGCATCAATGAAATTACATCACAAAGTGATCCCACATCAGTATAAAAATGATTTCTCTGTTTAAAAAGCTCAATTTGTATGTATGCCTATGTAATTTAGAGACGATGATGGCAGATTTCCGTAACAGAAACCTGGCAAACCCCCTTCTGCAAAAATTCCTGGATCCGCACCTGTTGTAATATACCACGAATTCATATTGGTTTCTGGTCCTAAACAGATATTTCAGTTACATACCAGGGCTGCAACTTCACTTTATGTAATTTTGAAATATTTGCCTCACAACATACAAGTTATATGTACACGAACGACATCACGCATTTAAAAGAAAATTTTAAATATGTACAAAAATATAACAATAATTCGGTTGCGGTTTAGCCCATGCTTGTTTCAGTTGTTGCACGTTTTTGTAAAGTAATAAACAATCTTACGTGGGCATCACCAACTGAAATCACTCACACGATTCAATTTTATGGACAGTGTCCGCATCGTAAATCAAATAATATTATTATATATTTCATAACAGATAACTATACAAATTCAAAGTTAAATATAAAATAAAGTGAGACCGAAACTGCAAAATGTGATAAGTAGCGATAATCTGATAGACTATAAACTCTAATACTTACCTCGTGTAGACTGCAAACCATGTGGTCGATTGTACGCTAGTGTTAGTTTTACAAGTTTTCACGTCCCGACACGTAATTTAAAGTCTTCTCCACCACGGTAACCTTGATGATCGGGCCAAGGCAAGGAGAGATTCTGCATAATAATTTGTAGCAGCCAATTCCAGGGATTTATCCCCGGGAAATTTCCTCTGCCCTGGATTTAGTTCTTGTCGTAAAATTATCATAAATAATGAGCGAGTGAGTAGAGTTGTAGAATCGTAGATCTGAATTTCGTGTATATATACAGTTCAATAGATTTGTGGTGTAAAAACACACAAGCCACAAACATCATCACGAATATGTAGCATTATTCCATACTTCTGAAGTCCAATTCCAACACAGTTCGCTATAGACACTATTAAACGGACCATGATTATACCGTCCAAAACACCTGGTGCCACTTCCAGTAGTTCTCGTTCTGTCTGCTGTGCGTTTGGTCATTATACAGATACATTGGAAATCAAAAATATATGATTTCAAGAAACACCTGTGAACGATATTGTCTCAGGAGGAAGCGACTTTTAACCTTTATTTAGCTAGACAAAGAAGATTTTAATTGACAAATAAATAACAAGAAACTTTCGATAAATTATTTTACACCTCTATGATTATAAAAGGAATCTCAGTATTACACGACTACATATTCGTACATTGTATTATACATTTACATCCCTAAATATTCTTTTTTTTATGTAAAAAAAAAACAACAACATTTTTTTATCAAACGTGTAAATTCGATTTGCAAGCTCTCTATTAATAGAGCATCAGGGTAATTTAATTTTAGGTTATTTTCAGCACATTTTATCAATGCATTATCCCATAACAACAGTAGATTTATCTTATTTGATTTGATGTTTTGCAGTTGTAGGATTATATTTCAACTTATTTCGTCTGAACTCCTCAAATTATTATCCTATTTGTTTACCTTCAAATAGCTGAAACTATAGCCACGTGTACCTAATTTAAACTGTTTAAACCATTTTTGACAAACGGGGGTTCTTTTAGCAACTGAAACTACACTTATGCTTTATTAACAGAATCTGTAATTGTATTTGCATATAACTTAATTTTGATAACTAAAGCCACAACCCGTGTTTTAATAACTAAGCTGTAACTCGTTCTTTAATGACCACCCCAGTATAATATAGTTATAACACATGTTTAAATAACTACACCGGTATAACTTGTGTTTTAATAACTAAAACAAAACCACTTGTGTTTTTATAACTAAAGCGTCGTAACTCGTGTTTTAATAACTGAAGCAGTGTAACTCGTGTTTTAATAACTAAAGCAGTGTAACTCGTGGTTTTAATAAAACAAACAACCCAAAAGCATTACAACTCGTACTCGTGTTGAATAACTTAAACAAAATAACTCGTATTCGTGTTGAATAACCGAAAGAAAATGACTCGTTTTTAATAACTGAAGCATTAATACTCGAGTTTAGTAACTATAACAAAATATCTCGTGCTTTAGTAACTAAAGCAATATAAATTTTGTTTAATAACTAAAATAAAATAACTCGTGTTTTCATTTTAATAACTGAAGCATTATACCTCGCGTGTTTCAATAACTGAAGCATCATAAGCCGTGTTTTAATAACTAAAACATTATAACCCGTTTGAATTATTATCAAGATCGAAATAAAGCATCATTTTATTAAAACGATTCTTTTTCCATTTACTAAAACGACTTATTGTTTCAGTTATTTAAAACGGTTTATATATTAAGTTATAACTTTATCAGTAAAAGACTAAAGCCATAAGCGCACTAACGGAAATACAGTTAAGTCACGTTTTTCATCGTTCGTCTATGGTCCATTTTCCATGTACGCGTTTGCTCTTATACAAATGTAATGGCACCTTTTCAATGTAACCGGTGGAAACGAATACAAGAAAAATGGGCGTAACACTAATTTTATGTCTTAAGAAAATACCATCGTCCGTAAAGGCTAAACAAAATGAACGTTCATAATCAAAAATAACAAATCAGTGTAACAATTTGTAGATATTCGAAACAGACGGCGAAGTCCTCGATTCTCTGTTGAATGTCTAAATCCATGAAATTCCATTAATAACAGAAAATGAAACCATATTTTGATGTCCGCGAATAGAAGAATCCTATTCATAAATGAAGATGTAATCCTATTTAAATAACCAAATGTAAATAAAAGAAACAAAATAGCCACAATGAGCCCAATTTTATTATTCGTTTCAAACTATATTTTAATTCAATGACAGCCATTATCTTTTTTAACAACCATTCACTATGGTTATTTCAATGACCATATCTATACTATCTATACCCCTATCCCCATAATCAACCCTACACCTATATATTATTCCCTGAAACCATCGTACTATATATAATTAATCATGCCTATAGCTGTATTTGAATGACAATATTTAGTAAATGAAATTATAACTTGTAATAACCGAAACTCTTTCCATGCATTAATAACTGAAACTATAACTCAAGGTGAAACTGAAATTATAACAGTTTTAATTACTGAAACTGTATTAGATACTATTAGGAACTGAAATATTATAATGCATTTGGTAACTCAACCAATGACTTCATACTTTTGCAAATAATATCTCTGTTACTCTGTTTTTGTGAAAGAAATTATAACGCTTGTTACACTTTATGAAACTATAACCATGTTGTTAATTTATATAAATCAGATGTAGAACCGTTATACCTGAAAGCATAACTTTATTTCAATAATTAGGGTTTCACACTGCGTAGCTTGTGTGAAACACTATTGTTTTTGTTAAAATTATTATTAGGGTTTCACACTGCGTAGCTTGTGTGAAACACTATTGTTTTTGTTAAAATTATTATTCTTATTATTATTATTATTAGGCTTTCAGACTTTCGTCTGAAAGCCTATTGAGATTACTAAAATTATTATTATTATTATTATTATTTACCGCGGGAGCCTAGATCTCCATGATGGAAACAGATATCGATCTGGAATTAGATTTTCTATCAGGAAACCATGTGGTGGCTACTTGATAAAATATTTTTGAAGTTTCTGCGCATACCGGAAGTGACCGAACTTTGTACGTTGTCTGAAAATTGAAAATCGGCCATAGTTTCGTCAATTCTTTATCCATTTTCAAACAAATTACATTTTCGGAATCCCTGAATCTTTTCTGAGACAATGGCTATCTCACATTTTTCAATTTCGAACATTCGTCTATTACTTTTATCGTTCGAAAATTGAAAACATGTTGTTTACGAGACAATTTTTGTTATTTTTCCAAATTTTCAAATTTGACCTACATTTTTGGATACCTGAAGTCCATCCGATTCCAGTAATATAAGTTTCATTCAGAGTTATCGCCCTTTATTTTTCGATTTTTTTCGAATTTTCTTCCCGTTTTGTGAGCTCGGGTTTCGTTTTATGGCAGAATTGACGTTTCTGAAACTTCTGGAACATGAAGTTATAGTCCAATACCAACTTATAAAGCAATTTCGACAAGAATCCTTCAACCGGAAGTGGTCGAAATAATGTGCAATATTTTGAAAAAAATGCAAAAAACGGATATTTTGGGGAAAAATGCGATTTCTCCGCCCGATATCAATGGATTAAAGAAATTAGGGTACCATTGGACTGCACTAGGATTGTACTATCGTATGATATCCAATTCATACGGATACTATGATCAGGAAGCAAAATATGGCACGCTGAAAATCAAGAATTTTCTGATTTTTAGCATTTTTGGACGACAGTATCTCGAAAACTTAACCTACAATTTTTTTTAAATTTTTTCTATCGAGAGTCCTTTAGGAGGTACTTTGCATGAAGCCAACCAATAAGACTTTGAAATGTCTGGAATAGAATAAAAAAGGGACTGAAAATCGAAAAAAGTCGAAAAATCGTGAAATTTTGAAAAATGCTCTACTATTTTTTCATTTAAAGAGATTTTTAAAAAAAGGTTGTATATTCAGATAGCTGACCTAATTACAATTCTAACGATGTATAATATGTATGTAATTATTGAAATTTAATTTTCGATATTTTAAATTTTTTGCATTTTTGGCACTTTTGAACATAGGATTTCTCAGGGGCATTTTATCTGATCAGATAATGTAATATATCATTACAGAGCCCTGTGGCTATTTTAGCGCCCAAACCGGCTATTAAAACTATTCCGACAATAATAACCATACAGGAAGTATTCAAAAAATGAAAAAAAAGTTTAAAAATATTGTCGCACTTGCGAAAAACTTGATTGCTCACTTAGGTAATAGCGGACCAAAAGAACTAAAGTGTCGTTAGATAGCCCTATTAATGGACCATCATATGGTATCTAAATAATACGATTTCGATGGTAAGGAAATAAATTATTGTATGCCAAAAATCTAGTATTTTCCGATTTTTTAACATTCTGAGACACCCTTTTCTCGAAAACGACGCCAACGATTTTTCTGAAACTTTTCTTACTCATAGTCCTATCGGTTGTCTATATAGTGAATCCAAAATGAAAAGCATTGAAATAATATAGGTGGTCCAAAAATGACATCAAACTTTGAAAAAAATTGAAAAATCGTTAAATTTTTGTAAACGCTCTTTAATTTATCTTTTTTTCCAAAACTACTCAATGGATGTTTCTGACACTTCTGTTACAGAAAGTTAAGTATCCAAAGAACTTCGTAAAGCTATCACAATAACGATCGTAAAACCGGAAGTAGTCGAAAAAATGTCCGATATTTTGAAAAAAAATATTTTTTTTACGAAAACCTTTTTTATTTATGAATATTTTTTGATGGTATTTTACACAGGGTTAAAATATCATCCTACTGGAGCAGAAATGGGAAAGAAAATTGTCTCGGTTATTTGCGTTAGCCGCCAACGGCTAATTTAGTTTTTCGTACCCAGAAAAATTATTTATTGTTCGATTCGTATAAAACAAAGTTCATATGCTCCGTGGTCCCAATTGTAATTTTTTTTGTTATGGTGAAATTTTTCTGTCGGCAACGGAAGTGGCGTAATATTAACAAAAACTATAATTTTGACAGTTCGGTACTACTTTTTGAAAGCAAATATTATTTTTTAGCAAAACAACTAAAGTATAGTTCGGTAGCTCAATGGATCGGCTATGGTATAATAAACTTCCTGTATGATTCCTGAAAGCCGGTTCAGTGCTGCTTGCAGGTCTAGTTATTATTATTATTATTATTCAGATTCCAATTTGAATAGATCTCAGCAACTACGTGTCGCATCGTTACGATTTCTTCGGTTTTACTGGGAAAGTGGGTGTGACTTAGAGGATAAAGCTATTTTGAACGTTCTGCGACAATGCGAAATGTCCGAAATCACCGAAGTTATCGTTTTTAAAAATATTGCAGTAATTTTAACAATAATCATTGGATTTTAACTTTCGATACATTTTGGCATAGCCTGAGACAGGGCACATAGCTACGCTACTTTCGATTTTTGATTTTCGGCAAATCTTCGAAGATATTAGGCGCCAAATTTCGAAAATTTAAAATTTTACAAAAAACTTTTTTATTTATGAATATTTTTTAGTCGTATAGTGCACAGAATTAAAGGGTCATCTGACTAGTGCAAAAATGTTAAAAAATTTTGTCTCAGTAATTTACCTTGGCCGATATTGGCTAATTCAGTTTTTCAGTCCTAGATTAATTTTTTATTGTTCGATTTGTATAAAACAAAGTTCATATGCTTCGTTGTATCAATTGTCGTTTTTTTTATTACCGAAAGTGTTATCTGTCGGCACCGGAAGTGGCATAATTTTACCAAAAACTACAATTTTGACAGTTATTTACGATCTTCATAAACAAATATTATTTTTTTGAAAAATTATATGACTCAAAGAGTGTGCCCTTTCAAGGCGCAAAAAATGTAGGAAGCAGTTTTTTTAATTTCGATTTCATTTTCGAGCAAATTCGATTAAGAGGCTAAAAATGGTGTAAAATTGTCCTATTTACAACCTATTCAGGCTTTTCAGATTTTAAAATATTTCTTCGTAACTTTTATAAACTTGTAGCTATAATCCATACGAAGAAAATGTATGTTAAAATTCGTTTGTAATATAAGTAGTTGCCAAGAAATGGGCAGTTCTGCATAAGTCACTGTTTTCGTTATTTTGCCTGTAAAATAGTCAATTATTATTGGATTTTTATAAAAGTGACATCATTTGATTCAAAAAGCACGTAGCGTCATATCAAGTTGATTACAATTTAAAATTGACACCGGAAGTGACATCATTTGGTCAAAAAATGCATTTTACACTTTTTTAAATCAATGTTTTATTCAACCAAGAATAACTTAATATGTATTAATAATTTTAACTTTTGGTTTAAATTCACATATAAACAAAACTCATATGGTCATATAGATATCATAAAATGGTTTCTAACTTGTTCGGTTGCCGAGAAATAGACGGTTTTCTACAGGTCACTTTTGAAGGTTTCGGGGCCATAAAAGGGTCAATTATTATTCGATTTTCATAAACGTCACACCATGTTATACCTAATGCCATTTGGGATTTCATACAAGTAATTTAAGATTTTCATTATCACCGGAAGTAACGTCATTTTGGCAAAAACTGTATTTTTAGCCTCCAAAACAGATATTTTATTCAAATGAGTCTGTTTTGAAATCTTTTTCAAATTATGGTATTTGATGCCAATCAACAAATAGAATGAACCCATACGATCATACAGATACCACAAAATGGTTTCTAACTTGTACGGTTGCCGAGAAATAGCCGATTTTCTACAAGTCACTTTTCAAGTTTTTTGGTCTTTAAAAGTGGCAATTATTATTCGATTTAACGTTTTTATTTATAAATATTATTTAGTCGTGTTGTGCACAGAATTAAAGAGTCATCTGACTAGCGCAAAAATGTTAAAAAAATTTGTCTCAGTAATTTTCCTTGGCCGCCATTAGCTAATTCAGTTTTTCAGTCCTAGATTAATTTTTTATTGTTCGATTTGTATAAAACAAAGTTCATATGCTTCGTTGTCCCAATTGTTATTTTTTTATTACCAAAAGTGTTATCTAGCAAATTGGATTAAGGGGTGAAAAAAGGCGTAAAATTGACCTATTTACAACCCATTCAGGCTTTTCAGATTTTAAAATTTTTTTACTTAACTTTTATAAACCTGTCACTATAATCCATACGAAGAGAATGTATGTTAAAATTAGTTTCTAATATAAGCAGTTGCCGAGAAATGGGCAGTTTTGCATAAGTCACTGTTTTCGTAATGTTGCCTGTAAAATAGTCAATTATTAATGGATATTCACAAAAGTGACACCATTTGATTCAAAAAGCAAGTGTGCGTCATATCATGTTGATTACTATTTAAAATTGACACCGGAAGTGACGTCATTTAGTCAAAAACTCAATTTTTAACTTTTAAAATCGATCTTTTTTTCAACCAAGAATTATGTCACATGTAATAATAAAATTAACTTTTGGTTTAAATTCACATATTAACAAAACTCATACGGTCAAATAGATATCATAAAATTGTTTCTAACTTGTTCGGTTGTCGAGATATAGGCGATTTTCTGAAAGTCACTTTTGAAGGTTTTTGGCCCATAAAAGTGTCAATTATTATTTGATTTTTATAAAATTTTCACCCTTTGAAGCCTAATGTCATAGACGATGTTATAAAACTAATTTAACGTTTTCATTATCACCGGAAGTAGCGTCATTTTGGCAAAAACTGTATTTTAAGCCTTCAAAACCGATATTTTATTCAAATGAGTCTGATTTGTAATGTTTATACAATTATGATATTTGATTCCAATCAACAAATAGATTAAACCCATACGGTCATATAAATACCAAAAAATGGTTTCTAACTTGTACGGTTGCCGAGAAATAGACGATTTTCTACACGTCACTTTTCAAGGTTTTTGGTCTATAAAAGTGGAAATTATTATTCGATTTACATAAAATTTTCACCATATGATGCCTTATGCCATTTCTGATTTCATAAGACTAAGGGAACATTTACATTATCACCGGAAGTACTGTTATTTTGTCAGGATCACTTACATGTAACAAATGTATAAAATAAAATTGCTGGATTTGTTTGATTCTGTTTCCATTTTATTTGATGTGTGCAATGCTTATGTGGAAACCTGTATATTGGTTTCATTGGTACCGGAAAGGACATATGTTCAAGGGTAACGTAGCACCAAAAGTGACACAAGATCAAGTTCAAAGGTAACATGGCAAAAGTGAAACCCGTCATTCCTGCATGCAGGTCTAGTTCTTATTAGGGTTTCACACTGCGAAGCTTGTGTGAAACACTATTGTTTTTGTTAAAATTATTATTCTTATTATTATTATTCTTCTTTTGTTTTGAGTAGATCTCAGCAACTGCTTGTCGCATCGTTACGATTTCTTCGGTTTTACTGGGAAAGTGGGTGTGACTTAGAGGATAAAGCTATTTTGAACGTTCTGCGACAATGCGAAATGTCCGAAATCACCAAATTATCGTTTTTTAAAATATTGCAATAATTTTAACAATAATCATTGAATTTTAACTTTCGAAACATTTTGACATAGCCGGAGACAGGGCACATAGCTACGCTACTTTCGATTTTTGATTTTCGGCAAATCTTCGAAGATATTAGGCGCCAAATTTCGAAAATTTAAAATTTTACAAAAAACTTTTTTATTTATGAATATTCTTTAGTCGTATTGTGCACAGAATTAAAGAGTCATCTGACTAGTGCAAAAATGTTAAAAAAATTTGTCTCAGTAATTTTCCTTGGCCGCCATTGGCTAATTCAGTTTTTCAGTCCTAGATTAATTTTTTATTGTTCGATTTGTATAAAACAAAGTTCATATGCTTCGTTGTCTCATTTGTCATTTTTTTTATTACCGGAAGTGTTATCTGTCGGCACCGGAAGTGGCATAATTTTACCAAAAACTACAATTTTGACAGTTAGGTACCATTTTTCGAAAACAAATATTATTTTTTGGAAAAATTATTTGACTTAAAGAGTGTGCCCTTTCAAGGCGCAAAAGATGTTGGAAGCAGTTTTTTTAATTTCGATTTCATTTTCGAGCAAATTCGATTAAATGGCTAAAAATGGTGTAAAATTGACCTATTTACAACCTATTCAGGCTTTTTAGATTTTAAAATATTTCTTCGTAACTTTTATAAACTTGTAGCTATAATCCATACGAAGAAAATGTATGTTAAAATTAGTTTGTAATATAAGCAGTTCCCAAGAAATGGGCAGTTCTGTACAAGTCACTGTTTTCGTTATTTTGCCTGTAAAATAGTCAATTATTATTGGATTTTTATAAAAGTGACATCATTTGATTCAAAAAGCATGTAGCGTCATATCAAGTTGATTACAATTTAAAATTGACACCGGAAGTGACGTCATTTGGTCAAAAACTGCATTTTAAACTTTTTAAATCAATGTTTTATTCAACCATGAATAACTTAATATGTATTAATAATTTTAACTTTTGGTTTAAATTCACATATAAATACAACTCATATGGTCATATAGATATCATAAAATTGTTTCTAACTTGTTCGGTTGCCGAGAAATAGACGGTTTTCTACAGGTCACTTTTGAAGGTTTCGGGGCCATAAAAGTGTCAATTATTATTCGATTTTCATAAACGTTACACCATGATATACCTAATGCCATTTGTGATTTCATACAAGTAATTTAAGATTTTCATTATCACCGGAAGTAACGTCATTTTGGCAAAAACTGAATTTTTAGCCTTCAAAACAGATATTTTATTCAAATGAGTCTGTTTTGAAATCTTTTTCAAATTATGGTATTTGATGCCAATCAACAAATAGAATGAACCCATACGATCATACAGATACCACAAAATGGTTTCTAACTTGTACGGTTGCAGAGAAATAGCCGATTTTCTACAAGTCACTTTTCAAGTTTTTGGGTCTTTAAAAGTGGCAATTATTATTCGATTTACATAAAATTGTCACTATATGATATCGTATGCCATTTCTGATTTCATAAGACTAATTGAACATTTTCATTAACACCGGAAGTAATTTAATTTTGTCAAGATCATTTACAAGTAACAAATGTATAAAATGACTTGATATTGCTGGATTGATTGATTGATTCTACGTCCATTTTATTTGTGTGCAATGTTAATTTGGAAACCTGTTTAGTGGTTTCGTTGGTACCGGAAGTGACATATGTTCAAGTGTAACTTGGCACCGAAAGTGACATGTTTAAGAGTAACTTGGCACCAGTGAAACCCGTCATTCCTGCATGCAGGTCTAGTTATTAGGGTTTCACACTGCGTAGCTTGTGTGAAACACTATTGTTTTTGTTAAAATTATTATTCTTATTATTATTATTATTATTATTCAGATTCCAATTTGAATAGATCTCAGCAAATACGTGTCGCATCGTTACGATTTCTTCGGTTTTACTGGGAAAGTGGGTGTGACTTAGAGGATAAAGCTATTTTGAACGTTCTGCGACAATGCGAAATGTCCGAAATCACCGAAGTTATCGTTTTTGAAAATATTGCAGTAATTTTAACAATAATCATTGGATTTTAACTTTCGATACATTTTGGCATAGCCAGAGACAGGGCACATAGCTACGCTACTTTCGATTTTTGATTTTCGGCAAATCTTCGAAGATATTAGGCGCCAAATTTCGAAAATTTAAAATTTTACAAAAAACTTTTTTATTTATAAATATTTTTTAGTCGTGTTGTGCACAGAATTAAAGAGTCGTCTGACTAGCGCAAAAATGTTAAAAAAATTTGTCGCAGTAATTTTCCTTGGCCGCCATTGGCTAATTCACTTTTTCAGTCCTAGATTAAATTTTTATTGTTCGATTTGTATAAAACAAAGTTCATATGCTTCGTTGTCTCAATTGTCATTTTTTTATTACCAAAAGTGTTATCTGTCGGCACCGGAAGTGGCATAATTTTACCAAAAACTACAATTTTGACGGTTAGTTTCCTTCTTCTTAAACAATTATTATTTTTTGGAAAAATTATATGACTCAAAGAGTGTGTCCTTTCAAGGCGCAAAAAATGGCGGAAGCAGTTTTTTTAATTTCTATTTCATTTTCTAGCAAATTGGATTAAGAGGTGAAAAAAGGCGTAAAATTGACCTATTTACAACCCATTCAGGCTTTTCAGATTTTAAAATATTTTTACTTAACTTTTATAAACCTGTAACTATAATCCATACGAAGAGAATGTATGTTAAAATTAGTTTCTAAAATAAGCAGTTGCCGAGAAATGGGCAGTTTTGCATAAGTCACTGTTTTCGTAATTTTGCCTGTAAAATAGTCAATTATTAATGGATATTCACAAAAGTGACATCATTTGATTCAAAAAGCAAGTCTGCGTCATATCATGTTGATTACTATTTAAAATTGACACCGGAAGTGACGTCATTTAGTCAAAAACTCAATTTTTAACTTTTAAAATCGATATTTTTTTCAACCAAGAATTATGTCACATATAATAATAAAATTAATTTTTGGTTTAAATTCACATATTAACAAAACTCATACGGTCAAAAAGATATCATAAAATTGTTTCTAACTTGTTCGGTTGCCGAGATATAGGCGATTTTCTAAAAGTCACTTTTGAAGGTTTTTGGCCCATAAAAGTGTCAATTATTATTCGATTTTCATAAAATTTTCACCCTTTGAAGCCTAATGTCATAGACGATGTTAAAAAACTAATTTAAAGTTTTCATTATCACCGGAAGTAACGTCATTTTGGCAAAAACTGTATTTTAAGCCTTCAAAGCCGATATTTTATTCAAATGAGTCTGATTTGTAATGTTTATACAATTATGATATTTGATTCCAATCAACAAATAGATTAAACCCATACGGTCATATAAATACCAAAAAATGGTTTCTAACTTGTACGGTTGCCGAGAAATAGACGATTTTCTACACGTCACTTTTCAAGGTTTTTGGTCTATAAAAGTGGCAATTATTATTCGATTTACATAAAATTTTCACCATGTGATGCCTTATGCCATTTCTGATTTCATAAAACTAATGGAACATTTACATTATCACCGGAAGTACTGTAATTTTGTCAGGATCAATTACATGTAACAAATGTATAAAATGAAATGATATTGCTGGATTTGTTTGATTCTGTTTCCATTTTATTTGATGTGTGCAATTCTTATGTGGAAACCTGTATATTGGTTTCATTGGTACCGGAAGTGACATATGTTCAAGAGTAACGTGGCACCGAAATTGACACAAGTTCAAGTTCAAAGGTAACATGGCACCAGTGAAACCCGTCATTCCTGCATGCAGGTCTAGTTATTATTAGGGTTTCACACTGCGTAGCTTGTGTGAAACACTATTGTTTTTGTTAAAATTATTATTCTTATTATTATTATTATTATTATTATTATTATTCAGATTCCAATTTGAATAGATCTCAGCAACTACGTGTCGCATCTTTACGATTTCTTCGGTTTTACTGGGAAAGTGGGTGTGACTTAGAGGATAAAGCTATTTTGAACGTTCTGCGCCAATGCGAAATGTCCGAAATCACCGAAGTTATCGTTTTTGAAAATATTGCAGTAATTTTAACAATAATCATTGGATTTTAACTTTCGATACATTTTGGCATAGCCCGAGACAGGGCACATAGCTACGCTACTTTCGATTTTTGATTTTCGGCAAATCTTCGAAGATATTAGGCGCCAAATTTCGAAAATTTAAAATTTTACTAAAATTTTTTTTATTTATGAATATTTTTTAGTCGTATTGTGCACAGAATTAAAGAGTCATCTGACTAGTGCAAAAATGTTAAAATTTTTTGTCTCAGTAATTTTTCTTGGCCGCCATTGGCTAATTCAGTTTTTCAGTCCTAGATTAATTTTTTATAGTTCGATTTGTATAAAACAAAGTTCATATGCTTCGTTGTCTCAATTGTCATTTTTTTTGTTACCAATAATGTTATCTGCCGGCACCGGAAGTGGCATAATTTTACCAAAAACTACAATTTTGACAGTTATTTTCTTATTTCGAAAACAAATATTATTTTTTTGAAAAATTATATGACTCAAAGAGTGTGTCTTTTCAAGGCGCAAAAAATGTAGGAAGCAGTTTTTTTAATTTCGATTTCATTTTCGAGCAAATTCGATTAAGAGGCTAAAAATGGTGTAAAATTGGCCTATTTACAACCTATTCAGGCTTTTCAGATTTTAAAATATTTCTTCGTAACTTCTATAAACTTGTAGCTATAATCCATACGAAGAAAATGTATGTTAAAATTCGTTTGTAATATAAGCAGTTACCAAGAAATTGGCAGTTCTGTACAAGTCACTGTTTTCGTTATTTTGCCTGTAAAATAGTCAATTATGATTGGATTTTTATAAAAGTGACATCATTTGATTCAAAAAGCATGTAGCGTCATATCAAGTTGATTACAATTTAAAATTGACACCGGAAGTGACATCATTTGGTCAAAAAATGCATTTTAAACTTTTTAAATCAATGTTTTATTCAACCAAGAATAACTTAATATGTATTAATAATTTTAACTTTTGGTTTAAATTCACATATAAACAAAACTCATGTGGTCATATAGATATCATAAAATGGTTTCCAACTTATTCGGTTGCCGAGAAATAGACGGTTTTCTACAGGTCACTTTTGAAGGTTTCGGGGCCATAAAAGGGTCAATTATTATTCGATTTTCATAAACGTCACACCATGTTATACCTAATGCCATTTGGGATTTCATACAAGTAATTTAAGATTTTCATTATCACCGGAAGTAACGTCATTTTGGCAAAAACTGTATTTTTAGCCTCCAAAACAGATATTTTATTCAAATAAGTCTGTTTTGAAATCTTTTTCAAATTATGGTATTTGATGCCAATCAACAAATAGAATGAACCCATACGATCATACAGATACCACAAAATGGTTTCTAACTTGTACGGTTGCAGAGAAATAGCTGATTTTCTACAAGTCACTTTTCAAGTTTTTTGGTCTTTAAAAGTGGCAATTATTATTCGATTTACATAAAATTTTCACTATATGATATCGTTTGCCATTTCTGATTTCATAAGACTAATTGAACATTTGCATTAACACCGGGAGTAATTTAATTTTGTCAAGATCATTTACAAGTAACAAATGTATAAAATGAATTGATATTGCTGGATTTTGTTGATTCTGCGTCCATTTTATTTGTGTGCAATGTTAATTTGGAAACCTGTTTAGTGGTTTCGCTGGTACCGGAAGTTACATATGTTCAAGGGTAACTTGACACCGGAAGTGACATGTTTAAGGGTAACATGGCACCAGTGAAACCCGTCATTCCTGCATGCAGGTCTAGTTATTATTATTATTATTATTCAGATTCCAATTTGAATAGATCTCAGCAACTACGTGTCGCATCGTTACGATTTCTTCGGTTTTACTGGGAAAGTGGGTGTGACTTAGAGGATAAAGCTATTTTGAACGTTCTGCGACAATGCGAAATGTCCGAAATCACCGAAGTTATCGTTTTTAAAAATATTGCAGTAATTTTAACAATAATCATTGGATTTTAACTTTCGATACATTTTGGCATAGCCTGAGACAGGGCACATAGCTACGCTACTTTCGATTTTTGATTTTCGGCAAATCTTCGAAGATATTAGGCGCCAAATTTCGAAAATTTAAAATTTTACAAAAAACTTTTTTATTTATGAATATTTTTTAGTCGTATTGTGCACAGAATTAAAGGGTCATCTAACTAGTGCAAAAATGTTAAAAAATTTTGTCTCAGTAATTTACCTTGGCCGCCATTGGCTAATTCAGTTTTTCAGTCCTAGATTAATTTTTTATTGTTCGATTTGTATAAAACAAAGTTCATATGCTTCGTTGTATCAATTGTCGTTTTTTTTATTACCGAAAGTGTTATCTGTCGGCACCGGAAGTGGCATAATTTTACCAAAAACTACAATTTTGACAGTTATTTACGATCTTCATAAACAAATATTATTTTTTTGAAAAATTATATGACTCAAAGAGTGTGCCCTTTCAAGGCGCAAAAAATGTAGGAAGCAGTTTTTTTAATTTCGATTTCATTTTCGAGCAAATTCGATTAAGAGGCTAAAAATGGTGTAAAATTGGCCTATTTACAACCTATTCAGGCTTTTCAGATTTTAAAATATTTCTTCGTAACTTTTATAAACTTGTAGCTATAATCCATACGAAGAAAATGTATGTTAAAATTCGTTTGTAATATAAGCAGTTGCCAAGAAATGGGCAGTTCTGCATAAGTCACTGTTTTCGTTATTTTGCCTGTAAAATAGTCAATTATTATTGGATTTTTATAAAAGTGACATCATTTGATTCAAAAAGCACGTAGCGTCATATCAAGTTGATTACAATTTAAAATTGACACCGGAAGTGACATCATTTGGTCAAAAAATGCATTTTACACTTTTTTAAATCAATGTTTTATTCAACCAAGAATAACTTAATATGTATTAATAATTTTAACTTTTGGTTTAAATTCACATATAAACAAAACTCATATGGTCATATAGATATCATAAAATAGTTTCTAACTTGTTCGGTTGCCGAGAAATAGACGGTTTTCTACAGGTCACTTTTGAAGGTTTCGGGGCCATAAAAGGGTCAATTATTATTCGATTTTCATAAACGTCACACCATGTTATACCTAATGCCATTTGGGATTTCATACAGGTAATTTAAGATTTTCATTATCACCGGAAGTAACGTCATTTTGGCAAAAACTGTATTTTTAGCCTCCAAAACAGATATTTTATTCAAATGAGTCTGTTTTGAAATCTTTTTCAAATTATGGTATTTGATGCCAATCAACAAATAGAATGAACCCATACGATCATACAGATACCACAAAATGGTTTCTAACTTGTACGGTTGCCGAGAAATAGCCGATTTTCTACAAGTCACTTTTCAAGTTTTTTGGTCTTTAAAAGTGGCAATTATTATTCGATTTAACGTTTTTATTTATAAATATTATTTAGTCGTGTTGTGCACAGAATTAAAGAGTCATCTGACTAGCGCAAAAATGTTAAAAAAGTTTGTCTCAGTAATTTTCCTTGGCCGCCATTAGCTAATTCAGTTTTTCAGTCTTAGATTAATTTTTTATTGTTCGATTTGTATAAAACAAAGTTCATATGCTTCGTTGTCCCAATTGTTATTTTTTTTATTACCAAAAGTGTTATCTAGCAAATTGGATTAAGGGGTGAAAAAAGGCGTAAAATTGACCTATTTACAACCCATTCAGGCTTTTCAGATTTTAAAATTTTTTTACTTAACTTTTTTAAACCTGTCACTATAATCCATACGAAGAGAATGTATGTTAAAATTAGTTTCTAATATAAGCAGTTGCCGAGAAATGGGCAGTTTTGCATAAGTCACTGTTTTCGTAATGTTGCCTGTAAAATAGTCAATTATTAATGGATATTCACAAAAGTGACATCATTTGATTCAAAAAGCAAGTGTGCGTCATATCATGTTGATTACTATTTAAAATTGACACCGGAAGTGACGTCATTTAGTCAAAAACTCAATTTTTAACTTTTAAAATCGATCTTTTTTTCAACCAAGAATTATGTCACATGTAATAATAAAATTAACTTTTGGTTTAAATTCACATATTAACAAAACTCATACGGTCAAATAGATATCATAAAATTGTTTCTAACTTGTTCGGTTGTCGAGATATAGGCGATTTTCTGAAAGTCACTTTTGAAGGTTTTTGGCCCATAAAAGTGTCAATTATTATTTGATTTTCATAAAATTTTCACCCTTTGAAGCCTAATGTCATAGACGATGTTATAAAACTAATTTAACGTTTTCATTATCACCGGAAGTAGCGTCATTTTGGCAAAAACTGTATTTTAAGCCTTCAAAACCGATATTTTATTCAAATGAGTCTGATTTGTAATGTTTATACAATTATGATATTTGATTCCAATCAACAAATAGATTAAACCCATACGGTCATATAAATACCAAAAAATGGTTTCTAACTTGTACGGTTGCCGAGAAATAGACGATTTTCTACACGTCACTTTTCAAGGTTTTTGGTCTATAAAAGTGGAAATTATTATTCGATTTACATAAAATTTTCACCATATGATGCCTTATGCCATTTCTGATTTCATAAGACTAAGGGAACATTTACATTATCACCGGAAGTACTGTTATTTTGTCAGGATCAATTACATGTAACAAATGTATAAAATAAAATTGCTGGATTTGTTTGATTCTGTTTCCATTTTATTTGATGTGTGCAATGCTTATGTGGAAACCTGTATATTGGTTTCATTGGTACCGGAAAGGACATATGTTTAAGGGTGACGTAGCACCAAAAGTGACACAAGTTCAAGTTCAAAGGTAACATGGCAAAAGTGAAACCCGTCATTCCTGCATGCAGGTCTAGTTGTTTATAGTATTAAACGAAATTATTAGTGTATGTTACAGCTGAAACTATAACTATTATCATAGTTTAATAACTGAAAATACAACTCTGCTTTAATAACTGAAACTGTAACTCTACTCTAATAGCTGAAAATATGATATTTAATAACTGATATTATAACTGTAATAACTGAAAACAAATATCTTTTTATATTAGCTGAACATACAGTCCTTGTTTGCTTAATTGGAAGTTTAACTCCTGTATAATAACTGAATTTCAAGTAGTTTTAAATATCTTAAACTCGTGTTTAATAATAACTTCAAATATAACCCGTTTTAATAACTGAAACTATAGCTCGTTTGAATGTTTAAAAATCAAACTCGTTTATAAAAACTGAAAATAACTCGCTTTAATATACTAAAGCTACAACTCGCTCGTAACAATAACTCTACAGCTCGTTTTTATAACCTATACTAGTAACTGAAACTGTAACCTAAATCATAGTTTTTGCTAAAACCAAAAAAAAAAAACTTTTGATGTAAGTGCGCTTATGGCTTTAGTCTTTTACTGATAAAGTTATAACTGAATATATAAACCGTTTTAAATAACTGATACAATAAGTCGTTTTAATAAATGGAAAAAGAATCGTTTATAATAACTGAAAACAATTCGTTATAATAAAATGATGCGACATTTCGATCTTGATAATAACTGGGACTATAACTCGTTTTTAATAACTGAAACGGTAACCTAAATCATCGTTGTTACTAAAACCACAACTGAACTGCCTTTAAGTCAATGCGCTTATCGCTAAAGTGTTCTAATGATAAAACTTCTATATTTGTTTGTTTTTCATCTTAAACAAACGATTTTTTTTATCAGGAACTGTAATTCAAAGTTTCTGATAAGCGAACTGTGGTGTCTTATTTCTCAAACACAACTTGTTTTCACAAACACGTGGAAACATATTCATGGTGTTAAAGAAACTCGTTCTGCCGTTTTTTTTTTTTTCCAATCATTCAAATAAAAGATATTCACTTGTATGGTCATTTACAACACTAATCAATTATTAACAAATGATCTTAATATAATTCAGATTTGCTAAATCATTTATGTAACACTTGGAAATTCCTTTAATGCAGCTATTAAATCCAAACCACCAACACATCACGCTACCTGTGTCATAACCACTCATTCCTTTCTATATGGCATTAGCGCAACACAGAGCGGAAACATGGCGTGATGTATTTCAACACATTTATGTTTTACCTTTTGTTCGTAATGATTAACAGGTGCACATAATGTAAGCATCTACTGCATTTACGTGATGCCCTTCATCATCTGATCCCAGTTCTTATCAAATTTCAATAATCCGTTCACAATCCTGATAATCCCAAACATAGTTCCAAATATTAGACCTAAAACATGACAAAAGAGATCATTAAACGAGTTTAAGAATATAGTTGTATAAACCCATGTACCAATATATTTAAGATTTATATTGAAAAATAAAATCCGAAGAAGTCTTATAGTGTTATATTACTATATAATTTTAGCAATATTATATCCTTATTCATTAAATTCTGACAAAAACTTACCCAATTTACATGCACAAATGTTCAAACATTCAATAGCGTCGGTTGACTATATGACTGACTATCAAGCAATTTGGTAATATATTTGCTTCATCCCTCCCACGACTTTTCCTTCTAGCATTAACCGATTAAGCTTTCACGTAAACCCATGCTCTAGGATAGTTACTATAAATAGGAGATATTGAGGCTAAATTTAGAAACCTTTGACGACTTTTTCTTGTCCGATAACATTCCGCGCGCTCTATAAATGCCACTGAATGGTTCTGGTTGGAATGTAATTGAGATTGTTTGATAAGTTAGTTTATTTCTCCCTTCTGTTTTTGAAATTTAAGATTAACAGAATTACATCGTATGTATTTATAGCTTAGCAAGGTCTATAAATATGCATTAAAGGTTACCAATTGAGAATAATCTTCCGGGGAAAATTAAATGTTTTCAGTTAAAATATATTGATACTTCGTGTATTATATGGGTTGCTGAATGAAACAGTTTAAGGGCCCGACAGCTCCATTAGAGCTTAACGGTGATGGAAACCGATTTACAATCTCACAACTTTACAAACCCGTGCCACGATATTAAAAACAGCTACACATACCGACCGCTCCACACGATCCTTTCAAAAGGTAGGGTTTCATAGTCTGTCAAATCGTTATTCTAAATTCTAATAATGAGTGTGGGCACGTAGGACCAAGGGATTGTCAAGCCGATTCCCCACTTAATAGTGGTAACGTCTGTGGGGTTGACTAGTAAAATATTTTCTGGTCATATTATAAACAGCTGCACAGGCCGCCAACTACAACAGATCCTTTCAAAGTGTAGGGTTTCACAGTCAAATCGTTGTTCTACATTCGAAAACCGGCGTGTGGCCCCGACGGGCCAAGGAATGTTCAAACCGCTTTCCCACTTAATAGCGGAGTTAACAATTAAAATATTTTCTAGTCGTTCAAATGGAACGCAAAATCGAAACCCATCTATGTGTACTATAGCCTGTAACACAGTGAAAATCGGGGAGGGGAGACGAGACCGCCGCGTTCATAGCACAATCGCCTCATTAATAGTGCACAACTGACCACAAAAACATATGTATTTGTTTCAAAATCTTAAAGATTACACAAGACATAAGCATTTCAAGATTGTGGTGTTACAAGTAAGTTGTGGTGTTACAAGTAAGTTGTGTTACAAGTAAGTTGTGGTGTTACAAGTAAGTTGTGGTGTTACAAAAGTTGTGGTGTTACAAGTAAGCAGATATGTCACAGCTGAGTTGTGGTTGATTTCTGTAGATATTTGTACAAATACATTTGTCCAATGCCTACTTGAATAGTTTAATGGAGTTGAATGTATTAATTAAAATGGATGACATAAACATTGGATGTGATATAATGCTTTGATATATAAACAGAATTTTGTAGTTTTCCAACAAAAACACATAAAGTCTGGAAAAATCGATGCTAAGAAATGAGCGAGGTAGTTTTTCTGTGTTTATTCCCAAAAGCAATTTATTTTATGTCTTTGGTGTTGTCTATAAAATACTCAAATCGATGTATCAATGTTGAGACTTTCTGACAATCTGGAAATCTGGGTGTCTCTATTGACACTATTACATCGGTTATATGAAATTCACTAATGAATGTTTTATGATATGGTTTCTAGAGAAATGTTTTCAACTGAAAACTGGCTCCAATCAGGCAGTAATTTTCAGGCTTAAAACAAATTTCTTTCGGTTCAGCAAAGTATTAAAATAACATAACTTTAGTCGAAAATGTTTTTGAGGAGTAGGAGTATTCTTAGATTCATTATCTAAACACAATGTAAACCGAATCAAGCCCCCCCCTCCATCTCTAATTGTAGTCTTTTTATGGCACACCAGAGAGTATTTCGCGCCTTATTAAAGGGCTTCCACCCCGATCCATGACATCGTTTTGTAGGTTATTCTAAAGGGTGTGTGGCTCTAATCTTTGGAATATTCAATTAGGCGAACATGTGTCTACAAGCACATGGCTAATTCTACTTGTAGTAATTTCACAGGGTGTATGGCTCTAATCTTTGGAATATTCAGTTAGGCGAACCTGGGTCTACAAGCACACATTATTAATATGAACTTACATAAAGCTACTTAGATTATCAAAACCGAACACGAAAATATCAATAAAAACTTGATTTTAATATGACCATAGAGATCTGATTTCAGAGGACTCCATTGGAGAACTACTGTCATAACAGAATCGGTATGCGTAAATAGAGTTTCCTAACTTTATTGTGAGTCTAGCGGGCTCCGATCAGATAGTAATGCACTGGCTTGCTAACCTGGATCTCCCAGGTAACATCCAGGAGTCCTCCATGTCAGTCGTGCATTTCAGAGGATCTAGCTAGGTACAACGTTCAGTTATCTGTATGTGACGACGTTCCGATGACCAGTGTCCTCCTTGTCAATTGTGCTCGGCGGAAGGAACAACGTCCAGTTATTTGAATTGGCCGACAATCTGATTACCAGTGTAGATATTGGAATTCAATTGGAAATAACAGTAGGCCGTAGTAACCTTTCCGTCATGAGATACTGAAATGCCTCTACTCGCATACATTTGCCATGATCGAACAGAGCAGCGGGACGTTAAACGCCACCTCCTTTCATTTTTGTTTGTTGTATACATTTCACCAGTGAATGTTAAAGAGGGGTAGGCTGCTTCAGACAGAAAACTAAATTGTAATATTGCACAACAGACTGCCATGAAAAAAAATATGGTTCTGTTATTAGATTCCACAGCAGACTGACCTGAAAAGATTATAATTTTGATTAATGTATAGACTAACAAGCTGGCAGCTATGAACAAGAACAATTATAACCAAACTATAACTTCAAGCAGAATATAACCTGTTTCAGTATCGGACTAGGTCATACAAGAAGTAGATTTATTTGGACAAAATTTACTTTATCGCCAAGTAGGTTTTAGCCCAAAACTTATTATTATTTGACAGTAAGATATTTATGACGACCCCAAACTATGTAAATATTCTAGTCTCTAATAGCACAGCAATCCTGCAGTCAATGAATTGCACTTGTCAACTGGTATTTCGGTCATTTTAAAGAGTTAGTATTAACTCTATAGGTTAACTTAAATTTCAGCATCACTTAACCATTTTTCCAAATATTATTGAAAATAATCATGGTAAACTTTGATTCGAAGTCGACACAGTCGCAAGACATTTGCCTGAACAGGTCACCGACAACACATCGTGGACCCCATTTTCGATAGAAGAAATTATTTTTAAAATCACGTTTAAATTTAAATAGCAATACCAAATGCGTCAAAGTAAAAAAAAAAACGAATCGCTTAGAGTATGCATTACCAGTAGGAGAGTGCTCTCCGGAATGTGAACAAGTACATACTATAAACAGAACACTTACAAACTATGAACATATGGAGAACACTGTTGACAAGAACCTACTATTATGCTACTATTCCTTTAATGCTGGAATTTTGTGGACAATTTAAAAACGATATACGAGCAAATCTTTTTACAAACCCCAAAAGGAATAGAATAAAGTATTTGCAGGTCTACAGGATGGTAGTATATTAGATCAAAAGCGATAAAGTAGCCATGATGATTTGAAACTTGTAGTTGTGCAAGAACTTGTTAACGTTGCGTTGTAGATTGTCTGATATACTGGCTCCATACAATATTGATTGCAGATTGAATATGATTGAAGTGTACCACAGAAACTTGTATTAAGTTTACTTTATAGTCAGGATTACTCGGGGACGTTACACCCTTCCTGTTATTGCATTAAAAACGTGTTTACCAGCCAGAATCGCTACTGCGTTTCAAAGCTACAAGTATTTAGACTCTGTGTATATCGATTAAATAATAACTTCCATTAGCAAAATTGAAATTTGATTCTTTTATTGAGCTCTAGTATATAAAATCGAACGCTCAGCGACGCTTAGGTTGTATAGGAAACCAGAGAAAATGTTACAAAGCGATCAATTTATGTAATAGTTTATCAGTAAATTAAAAAGCTAATTTAAAATCGATTACTTAGCGAGCAAAGAGATATGGGCATTATTAGATAGCTGGCAGACATACGTAATTACTTTTACAAAAATCGTTACGCTTTATGTATTTATTCGACTAATTCGACCTCTTTGTAACCATACTTTTTCTTGATCTAACCGATCGCTTAAGTACGATAATTCGATTTTAAACTGGAACAAATTGATCGTTTGCACACAATGAGCTCTAATGAGAGAAATCTGCGTGTTGTACACTTTACGATAAATAGTTTGTTTTGATTACCAAAGCGATCCCTTCATGTAAATATCGTAATGCGTTACAAGGCACCCCGTCCTGGGGGGTAATATATATCGATTCCCCTCTTCAAGTTGTCAGGAACAAATTGCATCTGACAAGCATTCTATTAGCCAATAATACTTCTGTTTGATTTCATAATATTTTTGATTATGTATATTCAAAATAATTGGCTCTTCTCTTAAGTTCACTACGTTATTGACCCATTATTCCGATTAAAAAAAGATTGACATTCCACGAGTAAGGACATGAGTATTTGTACAAACTACTCAACCATCTATATAAGCATGGTTTATTAAAAAGCAAATACATGTAATATACTATAATTTATGAGGATTTCTGTTGTAACAATTACTTTTTCAGATTTTAGTAAACTAATTGTATCTTATGACGTGGAGTTCATTTTAGTAGGGGAGATCAAGTGGATAAGGCGCTGGCTCCAGGTTAGGTGCAGAATAGTAGGACGTAAAACCCCATTTCATCTCCTTTCGTTTAAGTAGACATATTAAACGGTAAAGTTTTCAGACCGCAAATGTACGCTTAAAGGATAACGGCGCTTTGAAATCGTTGTCTAAATAATTTGCAGGGGGTTCCGTAACTCTTTTAATGGCCAGCTTCCAAATTTGCAATGATAATACAATAGAGGATACAGACGCAGTACTGTGAAATAGGGTTCATCCTCTCATTTTTCAAACGCTCCACATCGAACAAATCCCTTAAAAGCTGTACATCCAATACCCACGAGGTTACGGTCCAATGCGTTTCATTATCAAAAGGGACTGAGATAAATTGTCACCTGTTACGGGATCAACGAACGCTTGGGTACAAATACGGACATGGGCTACGACAAAAAACGTCCGCATAAAAATTCACGCTAGGTGACCCCCCGCCCCCTTTATCACGCCCCCCCCCCCTCTATGACTAAAACAATCAGCCAAATCTCGGCTGAGGGGTGGTACAGACATGGCGGTGTCTTCGCTTTGTGTAAAGGGGTCTTTACGGTGGTTATGCATTTTACAAAAAGACATCAATCACTATAATATACATCATAGAGCTGAACTTAAGTACATAGGAATAATCCCGTAGAACCACAATTGACCAGTACCAGACCATTTAAGATTTTAATATATATTACACAGTAAGTAAGTGGGTGGCTAACAAACCACGAGATCCCAGTGACGGTCGAGTCAGATCCATTCGTATTTTCATGTGGACTTATATTGTCGTCGGCCCTATCCCACTTTTCACAATTGTTTGATGACTCTACAGGTCACAATTCTGACCTGATTTTGACGAAACTTGAAATATAGGTTTATCACCAATATATCTTAGCTGCTTTCGATATTAGCATATGCCGGACCGAAACATGGAAATGAAATGATACGCCATACAGTGTGCTATGAGGGAAATTTGCCCGGACCAACTGCCAAGGGATCTTTTACGTGCACGCCAATGTGTACACGGAATTCGGTTTTCAGTCCCACCCGAAAGACTAGACAGCTGTCCTTGTCAGGCCCTCCGTTCTGCATCACCTAAAAGGGGAAACCATGTCGGAAAATCTAGATGAACTTTCTCAGTTAATGCAGGGATCGAACACCCGACCGCCAGGCTAACGAATCAGCGCCTTACCCACTTAGCCACGTGTGGCCCCTGATTGTACGAAACATCGCGTTTTTAACTTGTGGACACTCTAGGGTCATGATTTTGTTCCGATTTTGATGCAACCTTAATACTTATATCACAAAGATCTTGCTTCCTGTCAATATTCGCTTATATCGGGTCGTAACTTCCTGAATTATGCCGCCCGATTGTATGAAACGTCGGGTGTTAAGCTTGTGGTCCCTCTAGAGGTAAGAATTTTTATTCAATGTAAAAAAGATTTGAATACACCGCTATACCCTAGACAGTTGAGTTCGAATTTTGTGAAAATCGGATCAAAACTGTCAGACATTGTCAGACATAAAGCACCCCCACCCCATATCAAGGTTGTGGACCATCTATAGTGTAAATGTATGTAATACAATACAAGGTTATGGAATGTAGCCTCTAGGGGGTAACAATTTTGATATGATTTTGATGAAACTTGAAATGCATGTTTATATCCCGAAGATCGAGGTTTCTGTAGATATTCCATGTCGTAGATTACGTAAGACTGCAACTTCTTGAATTATGGTTCATGATTGTATGAAAAACTACTTCTTTTATAGATTGTTCTCTGTCCATCTATTGTCAAATGTGGGTGTATCTCGCATGCCAACCGCTAGTTTAGTGTAGTTACCCCTATCAATTGTGCAGGACGAAGGGCTAGTCATTTGGATGAATCGATGTTATATTAACTTTTACATATAACTTTTGTGTTTACAAACAAGTTCGATTTATAATTTCCACTAGATCTGGAATAAAAATTGCAATTATCGACATCCGCAATAAAGCATATCATTCCTGGCCATTACTGTCATTCTAATGATGCTATATAGTTTTGACATAAAAATTACAAAGCGAAACGTATCAGAATTATTAGACTATGAATATTAACGACAAATCTACAAGGTGTTTAGGTGTAGATTAAGTTGTCGATAGTTGACTGACCTCCACAAATTGACGAGAAAGGGATCATTTGCTTTGATCTTATCTTGGAAAATTTTCATTCCATTCAATTATGGGATTAATATCTCCAGACAAGCTGTCCCCAAACCCAGCACAAACAGTCTACTAATTTTGCTACCAACCAACTGGTCGGTGATCATCAGCATTATTACTACCAAACTGTGTTAAGTATTGCCTCTAGTGCAAATGATTACCCTTTATCCCCAGTTACATACTCTGTTTGAACATTCGCCCTTAAGATATTTGTTATCAATAAAGTAGTTAATCATCCTATTAAACTTGTTATATCCTTAAAGGGGGAACGCGAATTGGGTATAACACAATTCTGTGGCAATCTTGAGACTGTACTGGGGGTAGGCGAATTTTGCCCGGACAATGTTGTCGCGCATGTCAAATGTCATGCAATCTTGAAACTACACGAAATTCTTATCCGGCACGTATTTCAACTTAAATTCTTAACCGGTTCTTATGAATGAGTTGAAGACCTTCAAAATTGCGAAATTTCGTATGATTTCCCCCATCTTGAACGCACCACAACATCTAAACTCAACAATCGGTTGCCATGCAAGATACAACCACAATTTGCCACAGATGGACAAAGAACAAGCAAACAAAGTGATTTTTCAGACAACTAGGGCTTTAATCCGGGAAAGTAAGGTCCTATTAATTGAAACCCAGATCGGTTGGGATATAAACATATCTCTTAAGTTTCATCAAAGTCGGATAAAAATTGTGACGGTCCACACCCTTGGTATTACATACTTTTATAATATTTGCGAATGGGGAGTGGGCATTCTATCGGACAGTTTCTGTTATATATTCACGAAATTCGAACTCAACCATCGTTATCGGTGATATATTGAAGCGAGGGTCCAAAAGCTACAGACTGTTTCTCATTGGTGTTACAGTCCAATTTACGCGGGCTAAAAGTAGTAACAACGTCCCTGCGACACTTAAGAAGACACATGCCCCCCCCCCAACAACCCTATTATCAAGATATATGAGACCACCTACCAGTAGCAAACAGTTTCCAAAGTAGTAACAATGTCCCCGAGAAACATAGGGCACCCTCACCCCCACCCAGTAAATTGTTCATCTTCGTATTTCAGCATGGTTGCAAGTTCATGAAAACTAATGTTTCAAAACCGGACAAATCAACAAACATGATTTTGACCCAGGTTGAAATGACATTCACAATAAACTAGTTTTCTCACCGATTTGTGGAAAAAAATACTAGAGATTTGTCTGAACATTTTACTTGATGTCAAAATTGACTCCATTCCAATAAATCTTCCTGTATTATTACAACGGAGCCCGGACATTGATTAGTTGATTAAATAACTTAATAGCAACATTTGGTTTCATCAACTGAAAATCAATAACTCTTCACTTCAGATCATCCATCGACTGGCTGAAGGTCAGAGTAACTCGCCTATACTCACGAGGGTTATAATCGCAATTTGTGCCACAGAAGTAGAAAATATATTCCCCTCTCTGCTCTTACCACTCGCAAATAATTCCTTAATATTAACGTTTTGTACAACTTTATGGATTGTGAATCATGCCTATGTCTAGACTGTAGTACAGAATACTTGTCTTCTTAACTTCAAAAGCATATAGTTCAACCATCTATCACATAGTTCAAACAAACAAAATTACACTTAAATAAAAATGAGTTATCTTAAATGAGACGTTTCTTGTTACACTATTGAAAACTCGGACTTCTTTCCTATTCTGCGGACTACTCAAGCATTTCCAAATTCCCGGTCACCAAGAACAAATTACTTTAATCAAACTTTCTGGTGAACAAGGTCATAACGTCTTGTCTGTGTTAGATAATATTTAAAGATTCTTGTATATTTAAGACAGTTGCTATGCTCTATGTGCGTAATGCGGATGAAGTTGAATTTGTTCAATGTGGGTAAACCGGATTGAATAGATTTCTTCCAACTAATCGTTGCTTTCGCCCCTTCAAATTGTCATTATTATTTAAAAGGTTTGTATGTTGCATATGATTTGTGTTTTGTGTTCCTTTTAGTTCTGCACTGGTTCCAGGTGTTAGCCGAGCAAATAAAGCTAGTTTTTATGCGTGTTTCCCACTTTTCTGGACAAAAGGCCTGACAAGGAACAACCGCTGGTGGTTCAGATAGTGGTGACTAAAGAAATGGGGTTCGTCTGTTTCATTTGATTTTACGTGTTCATTTCTTTTAATGAACTGTCAAAATAGTTACGTCCATTGATAAAAACCGTGTTGTGATGTAACCGAGTCTGCCAGTACTGCTTGCCAACTTTACAACTTTTAGCGCTATATAATCTACAATTTTGTGAAAATAGGATTTCTAATATTAGTCCAAAAATGGTATAAGTATTTACAAAGATATAGCGAATTGAAAATTCCATCGATCTCTGCTGCTTCTCCAGTGTAACAAGACGGATGCCATGTTTTGATCGATTAAATCTTAGCCGGGAGATTTCCAGGCGTTTGCAATTTGATATTATTTTCTTTATTCCAATGTTAAATAATAAATTTGGGTGCGTACTAGAATTCGAAATTTGGATTCTCCGAAAAATGTGACCCAAGCACCGTTAATTTAAACGAATATTAAGCCCCCGTCAGACCGGAGTGGTGACCCTACTGCGCTCTGCGACCGAACGGCGGCCTGGAAATACACAAGGTCGTCGGCAAGCGTGAACACAACGCGGAAAAATGTCCCAAAATTACAACCTTAAAAAAGTCGCGTTCTTACTGCGACCTGTGCGTTTATATAGAATTCTCGCGGCGGGGTCGTCACGATCTCTCCGCGCTTATGGCGTTTCGATTGAGATCTAAAAGGGGTCATCGCGAAACCGCGTCGCTCAACCACACGTCTTATCTGGACTACACGTGCGTTTCCACCACGTGATCACGGCGACTATGCAAGCTGGTTTGATTTTTTTTCGAAATTTCAAGATGACCTTTGAATCGTCCGTTTTCAAAGCAAGTCTTGCATGAAATGCATGGTCGCCATAAGCGAATAATGCATGCTTGGTAACCGCGCCATGGTCGTATTAAGAACTCCATATACGTTGTGGGAACCTCATAAAATCGCCATATGCTTAAGAGGTAGCCCCATGAGGTCGTGATGCAGTCGCGCAACAGTAGTGGAATCATCGTAACATCCCTATGACAACGCCATAAGGACTCAGAGCGCTGGCTGGGGTAGCGGTCAACGCGTGAGGGTTGTGGTGAAGACGCCATGAAGGCACCGTTGCAAATGTTACAATTTTCGCAGCGTCTTTTCTACGTGTGTACTGCGCGTGTGCTACGTTCATAGAGATGTTACCACGCTTATCGCGCGACCCTCGCGACCCACCACGTTCTCTCGGTTTTCAATGTCATATGACAGGACCTTGGCGTTTGCTTTGAACATACTCAAAACAAACGCCGCGACTCAGCGATCATTGGCGACCATGGAGACCACAGAACGATATCTCGCGTTTCCACAGCGCTCAGCAGGGTGATCTTGGCACGCTCTGGAAACATTTTTTGTCGCCGTAGCAGCGCAATAAGGACTTTTGCGACCACATCACGTTCTCGCAGCCTTCCAGATCATATGCGCATGTTCAAAACAAACGTCGTGGCTCGGCGAACATTGGCGACCATGGAGACCACAGCACGATATCTAGTGTTTCCACCGCGCTGTTACCACGCTTATGGCGATCTTGACTCGCTCTGAGACCATTTTTTGTCGCAGTAGAAGCGTAGTAAGGACGCAACTCCGGTCTGACGGGGGTATAAGGGGTCTCGATAATCAGTGACATGCTTTTATATCAATAGCTTTAAGGAATTACAAAATTGGCCGACAAGCAGATATAGCTATAAATACGATTAAATATTGTTTAACATCGGTAGCTTTAAGATGTAACATTGATCAAAATGCGGTAAAAAGAACACATATTCTTTTTCCACTAACTAGTTTCCTGGAAAATATAGAAATGAGCTCGTTAACGAAGTTCAAAATGACTGGCGCTAGACCGTGGACATGTATTTTTATACGGTTCCTCTTAATGACTTATCGAACATCCTACGGAAATATTGACGAGTATCGCTGGCTTGTTTAACAATCCCAGCATAGTGGAAAGCAGTGGTTTATTCTTACATAAATCTGTTACATAAAGAGGGGCACATTATTCACAGCTACTAGAGAAAATTTCATACAGAAACCCCAAAGGCTGATACAAAAAAGACGAAAAACCACTCAATAAATGTTAGCATCTCTTGTTCTCAATGGCTAGCCATAGATCTCTTCTGTTAATGATGAAATAAAACCCAGTGGTAATTCTATTAAGCCAAAGTTGTTTTCGTCGACGTCAATTATTGTTACCAAGTATTCGATGCAATCAAAAACAACAAAATTGTTGCTTTAAATGACTTTAATATTCTTCCGACTCGGTCAATCATGGACCTCTATTTGCAGGTGTACTGGTTGTTATATAACGGTTAATAAATAACTACCAAATACCGCTAATGCTCTGGAGCAATCATTGATACAATTTGGAGCCACAGTGGTTCAGTAAATAGGACGTTGACTCGATAACCCTCATGCCCCGTGTTCGACCCATGTGTGAACAAAGTAATTCCTCGCATCACCCCCCACCCCAAGTTTTTACTTGGTAACTACTACAGACCCCCCTCTTCATCATCTAATCTCAATCAAATGATTTTTAATTCTTTTCAACAAGCTATAACCGATCCTATTGATAAGTGCATAATTTTAGGAGATTTTAATATTGACTTGAATACTAAAACAACCAGCTTCATTCACGATGCAATTTACATATTAGACATGACTCAATTGATACATAAATCAACCCATTTTAGCAAAACCGGTACACAAAATTCCTTACTAGACCTGATTTTAATAAGTTCAACATTACGCTCAGATGAATGTGATGTGCTAGACAATTTCTGCAGCGACCATTGCCCAGTATTTTGTAAGCTTTCATTTACTGTTCCTAAACAAAAATGTTTCAAGCGATTGATATGGAATTACGAAAACACAAACCTTGAGGGTATACGTACAGAAACAATAAACACTAACTGGTACAATCTTGTTGATCGTTCTGATATCGATGCATCCTGTGTCCAATTTACTAGCAAATTGATCACTATAGCAAAAAATAATATACCAAATAAACTAGTAACTATTAGGCAAAACGATAAACTTTGGATGAATAACAGCATTAGAAGAATGAAAAAGAAAAAAATAGATTACACAAGAGAGCAGTAAAAAGAAATTTGGAAACTGATTGGCAAAATTTTCGTAAAATAAGAAATGACTACGTAAACCTAATAAGGAAATGTAAAAAAGAATATTTTGAGAATATTGACACAAAAATTAATGATAAAGGAAACTTTGGCACTAAAAAATGGTGGAATCTAATTAACGCATACACCAAGACACAGGCTGCATCTTCAAACGAACCTCCACCACTTACAGTTGGAAATGATACAATGTTTACACCCACTGATAAAGCCAATGCCCTTAATAATTTCTTTATCCAACAAACTGAACTGTCAAGTACCAACAAGACTCTTCCACCCCTCCAAATGAATACTAATAGCCTAAACTCGATTGTACCAACCCCTGGAGAAGTTAAGGACATAATAAATAGCCTAGATACATCAAAAGCTTCAGGCCCAGACGAAATTAGTTCTAAAATCCTAAAATATATCGTTAACGAGATCAGTAATCCCTTATGTCAACTTTTCATTTTTTCTCTAGATACACACACTATTCCAAAGATATGGAAATTCGCAAATGTCATCGCTATTTTCAAAAAAGGACATCCAACCGACTGCAGCAATTACAGACCCATTTCCCTCCTAAGTATTATTATAAAAATATTTGAGAAAATAATATATAAACACGTCTTTAACTTCTTCAAGGACAATTCAGTACTAACAGCACTCCAAAGTGGCTTTCTTCCGGGTGACTCAACTATCTACCAACTAATAGATCTAAATCACTTCTTTTGTCAAGCCATCGATCATAACAAACATACTAGGATCGTCTTTTGTGACATCAGCAAGGCTTTTGACAGAGTCTGGCACGCTGGGCTCTGTCATAAGCTGGAGGCTGCTGGGGTCAGAGGAGGTCTGCTTTCATGGTTCAAGAATTATCTTGAAAATCGACAACAATGTGTTATCATAAACGGAATATCCTCTGACCCCAGGGGTATCCCCGCTGGTGTCCCACAGGGAAGCGTACTGGGACCATTATTATTTTTATTATATATAAACGACATTGTCAATAATATAAAATCGAACATTCGACTTTTTGCTGATGATACATCCCTGTACCTAAAAATAGATGACCCAGAGGCATGCGCACTTACATTAAACAAAGATCTTGAAACAATAAATACATGGGCGGAAACATGGCTAGTGACCTTTAACCCCCTCAAGACAGAAACTTTAACCTTCTCCACTAAACGCAATGTCGTGAAACCACCACTTTTAATGAACTCAATAGGAATAAAGGAAGTAACAGAACATAAACACCTTGGACTTATCTTTCAAAGCAACTGCAAATGGAACAGCCACATCGATAGTATAATTAGTAAAGTATCAAAATTAGTAAACAGCTTTCGCTCCTTGAAATATCGTCTAAATAGAAAATCGCTAGATACCCTATATTCTTCCTTTATTCTACCGCACTTTGATTATGCCGATGTTATCTGGGACGGATGCACTGACTACTTATGTAATAACCTTGAATACTTACATCTTGACGCACTACGCACCATTTGCGGGGCAGTTAAGGGTACTAGCCATGCCTCTCTCTACACAGAAACTGGGTTTATTCCACTCAAAGAAAGACGAAACCGACATAAATTAAAACTATTATACAAAATCATCAATAACCTAACCCCTGCTTATCTTAAAAATCTCATAAATCTAGAACCCCCAAACAAATATTCCCTTCGTAATGAAGACAATTTAAAAGAAATTCGATGTCGTGCTGAAATCTTTTCTAAATCGTTCATCCCATCAAGTATAAGAGAGTGGAATAAACTCAGTACCGATGCAAGGAATTCTAGATCTCTGAAAATTTTCTCCGACCATCTATCCCAATCTGATATCAAAGTTCCTTCGTTTTATTATAATGGCCATCGGAAATCTCAAATAATTCACTGTAAATTACGACTTCGATGCTCTGACCTGCAGGGTCATAAATTTCTTCGACACATTGCCGACAGTCCCGCATGCCTCTGCGGTCACATATTTGAAGATCCTGATCATTACCTTCTGCGATGTTCCTTACATTCAAATGCACGAACAGAAACCATTGACAAATTACAATATGATTTTAAAAATATAAACTGTCTTTTATTCGGTTCCAAAACCTACAGTCAAGAAATTAATACTAATATTTTTAACCAGGTCCATAAGTTCATTAACATGTCAAACAGATTCTAAACTCAATTCGATCAGGTAATATTTTAATGTATAATCTTGGCTAGTCTATCTAATTTTGTTTATTATCAAATAATCCTCACTTTGCTTGCATATGTATACTTATTAATTACTATATATACTGTACATTTTCACCCATTTTATTATGTTTATATAATATGTATGTGTTTGCCATTTTAACTATGTATATACACCCATTTTTCATTAATAATATGTATACAAATTACTTAGGGAGAGGGGTTTTACATAGGCTAAGCCTGTTCCCCAATCCCATTCAGACAACCTGAATAAAATATTGTTTAAAAAAAAAAAAAAAAAAAACCCGCCCAAAGTCAGTGGTGCAAGACGAAGGGCCTATCGAGGCACAGCATTCTGATGGGACGATAAACAGAGGTCCAGTGCACATATCAAGAAACACACGAGAATTGGAATTTGCAGTGTCGCTGTCCTTACAAACTTTCACTCATAGTACACTGTATGACGTATGCCGTCTTCATTTGCCTAGTCAGTGTAGAGCAGTAGGACCTTAAACCCCATTATGGCCCCTTATTGTACGAAAAATCACGTTTTGTGCCTGTTGTCAACCTTAAGGTCACAATTGATCAACTTTATCACTGTAACACCATAATGATGATTGATTTAGAATTTCTTAAATATTGGACCGAAATTGGCGGACAAAATGGCTATCTTATGAACGCATTAACTACCAAATAACAATGGAAAAATATACACCCTGTATTCTAAAAGATCTTGATAAAGTACTGTCACAATATTACACCATGGGTGGCGAAGCAGTAATTCATATATTGATACTGCAATATATAACGCAATTTCTTTACCTCGAGTCCATTAAACAACTAAAAATACAGACACTATCCCACACGTCTGAAACATGCAACGCGAGTTCAATATTTCATCGATAATAGTAAAAATAAAGCACTGTTGATAAGTTGCCCGTAAGTATTTTAAAGGTTCCGAATGTTGCCCTCGGTGCGATTCGAACCCTCACCTCCAGACCTCTGTCAACTCTGCTATAGCACCACCCATATTCATACAATCTCGTATTAGTTAATCATTTATTTATAACACAATTAACATGTATTGGATACCGGGGGGGGGACCATAAAGCCTGTCATTGAGTCAACTGGCGTGGTTTCGAATCCCCGGTTGTACGTAGCAAGGAGTGGGGTCGCCTGTCCGGTTTCCTCGCACTGCTAAAGACACCGAAGCGAAATATTGAAATAAATTAAATCCATGTTAGTCCCGAAATTACTTAGTTTGTGTCAAGAGGACGTTAAACCCCACCCCCTCTCTCTATATATATATATATTTAATACATAAACAAATGTTATACATAGACATAAATAATAGTTATTTCTTATATACATATACATTTCGGAAGTGTGGGCATTAGTTAATACATGGAGTATCACTAACTCCGAAAAGAGCACAGAAAGCGCAGCGAAAATTGCCGAATGAGTAAGCATTCTAGCTTTAATGAAATTAGAGAATAGTATTTCTAAACTACTTGCCAAAAGGGAGACAAATCTATAAAGCAGTCATCGTCACTTGGTAACGAACCACCATTGATCTCAATACTCAATACAATACCCATCTGCTGATGGAAACTACTATTATATTGGATCAGGAGTATTTAAAACATGGGATTAAAAGTTTGGAAAGATTACGGATTGGTTACTTATCTTAATATTCTATAGTTGATATTTTATATAAATTTATTCCGGAATAAAAGTGTTCAGAAAATCAAACATTTCAAAACCAAGCTGGGGATGGGGTGTAAGTGGTTTCGTGTATGTCAGGGGTATCTAATCTTGTCCATGGCACTCCCCGAAATCATTTTGTACAGCTCACACATTATTTTCAGCGGTCTACTCTAATATCTAATTCCAGCTGTCAAGGGATCTTTTACGTGCACGCCAAAGTGTACATGGGGCCTCGTTTTTTTGTCCCATCCGAAAGACTACTGACTGTCCTTGTCGGATCCACGGCAAATAGTTTCTAGAAGTACGATTAGTATTTTGTGTCTTTGCTCTATGTAGTGTGTGAAATAATACGCTTTGCTAACACCCGCTTCCAACGGATCCACATTTATTTCCCCATTGATGACACTGTTAATTCTCGACTCCAAAAATTTCGACCGATTGAACTTACATTTATTGGATACTCCAACTTTTCCACAAATGTTCGTAGGGCTGGTTGAATGATTTTAACTACAGACAGTGAAACAAATTGTCATGTCTTTGCACTACAATTTGCATGAGGTTGACCACCAAAAGCTTGAGATAAACAAAAACATGTAACTTTGTTGCCTTACATATCACAGTAGCCAACCTGAAAGAACCGTTATTCTTCAGCCTCAACACCATAAATGTTTACCAAAACCAAGCAGGAAATGTTAATTCAAACCACCTTCGTACATTCTAGGCCAACAAATCAACAAAAATGAGCATACAAAAAGGTAGAAAAGAGACAGGGAGATGGTGAAATTTAAGGGTGATCTGCATCCGTGTTTCAAAACATGAGTCACCTCCCCTAGCACAGAAAATAATAACACAATTACTTGGATTACCTCCCTTGTCCCCCTCCCCACATGCAATGGTGATCTTCGAACGTTTAAATTTGAAAATGATATTTTTGCCAATTTCTCCACTGGCAATAGTGAATTATAGGATTAATAGGAATATTCTTTAACAAGGTAGGACTGTTTATAGATACAATCTATTTTAGGGCTTTATTTTTAATATATTTTAAAAATATGAAATTGCCGTTTTAAGTTAATAGTTTAATCTGACTGTCTTTATGAGGTCCGGTTATGGGCTGGGGGGGGGGTAGGCTCTTCGGGGGGTTACTAATGCATATAAAAAATTATTCATAAGCCATTCAGTTTCAAACTTATTTTCAATAGAGATAAATAATCCCAAGTAAAATACAACTAACGGTTTCTTAACTGATTCTGGCAATGTTTAGTGTACTTTATGACATACTAAAAGTTTACCAACGTACCAACGTAGGACCCCCGGAAAAGTGTTTTTTCCCAGACGGCATCAAAAGTGGCCACCGACACGTCTTAAAATGACCATATCTATGATCTTGCTGTAGTTTCCTAGGTTGGGGGGGGGGGTAAAGAACACAATAAGATCACTAAAAACGATGTTGCCATATTATGCCAAAGGTGGCCGTCAAACACCTCCAAATGACCGAAAGTCCATACTTCGCAACTGTTTCTGGCAGGGTTTAGTGAACTTAATAACATACCAAAAGTTTACCAAAGTAGGACCCCCGGAAAAGTGTTTTTTTCAAGATGGCATAAAAAAATGGCCACCGAAACGTCTTAAAATGATTATATCTATGTAACTATCAACTAAAATTTGATAATCTGGGTGTCTTTTTCTATTTTTTTTTTTTTGTCTTTTTTTTTTGGTGGGGGGGGGGGCAAAGGACCCATTAAGATCATATAAAAAAACACACTAAAAACCTGCATTAAATATTATCAAAAAAGAAAAACGAATTTATTAATGAAATAAAATTAAACCATATGTTAGTCCCGAAATGATCTAGTTTGTGTCGAGTAGACGTTAAATCTCTCTCTCTCTCTCGATCGACCTATAATAACATTTGGGGTCTATACTGAGCTTCTACTCCCTTCGTTTTATTCCCACTCTAGTATTATACTTTACATGTCTAACAATCTGGGTTGCACTTGCAAACTGGTTTAAATCAATATGCAGTGAATCACGAGGCCAACACCTCCAAATGACCGAAAGTCCGTAACTATTGACTCAAATTTTATGATCTTGATGTTTATCCCCAGATTTTGGGGGACAAGGAACACATTAAGAGGACTTTGAATGTCACTGAGCTGTTTAATCATTATCGAATTTATGATCTTCCGCTGTCCATTATCACCTAATGCCCAAACACCTCTGTCCATAGAATAAGTTTCGGAGTGTTCAATTTTGCGTGTCGACTTATTGAGTGTTGTTTGAATTGTCACAATTTCCAGTGTGACGAGGGCCGCATACAACAGTGTAGGGGAGTCCATGGCGTCTGCAACTGCATCGAAAAAACTTGCACCCCACCCCCTCCCCGAAAAGTTGCAATGGATAATTTTCAAGAGTTCGCCAGGCACAGCACTGTTTTTGGACCATAATTAAAACTAACTGATCATTTCTCTGCTTCCATCCCCATCCAGTTAGATTCATTTTATTTGCCATCCTCGTTCATACCATAATTTAAAAGTACACACGTTGGCTATGACATCTTGTTGCAGGTGATGTTGGGAAAACCCGTTAAGGAATGACAGATGCTTCAGCATTTGCCACTTTCTTGTCGAAAATGATATGACACAGTGATGATAGCGTATCATTCGATTTTCAATTAAATAGATCAACCATCGGGTCTTTGCCAAGGTCTGATATTTCCTCTTGAGATTTCTTTTGACGAGTGAATGCACTAGCACAGGACTTCTTGACAGGATCACATTTCAATAATTTCCGGTTGGCAGACTTTTTTCCGATACCTAAAATCCTTGAAATTGAATCACAGCCTGAGTAGACATGTACAAAGAGCAAATCGTTGCACGCATCGTCTCCAAAATTCAAGACCACCAAATTTTAGTCAATAAACCTGTTTTTGCTTTTTTTTTTGTGGGGGGGGGGACTGTATTTTAACCTTACTGTTGATAAAATGTACGTAGTTAAAGCAAGATCAGGTTTTCTATTGAAGATGGCGCGTTATAGGTTGCATTGATATTAAATTGACCCGGTAAAGCTCCCAAACCCGTTGGGGACAACTAGCCATACCCACAGTTTTCGATTGTAATATCGGCATATTGAGTTTAACCTCAAGTCGGTTTACGAACACGAAGTTTATGAGTACTAAATTTGCTAGGATTGGTCGTAAAAGTTGTCTCAATCGATATTGCATATTTGAGTCGGGGTTCTTTGTTGGTGTCGGAATTGATTTAGATTTATTTTTATAGGATTGACTACAGGAAGTCAATTCTTCTAAAGAAAAAAAATAATCGGTACTGAGCAACTAACTCATCACCAGTCGATATTACACATTTGAGGCGGGATTCTTTGTTGATAATAATGCCGAAAAGATTATTCATGCTTATAATGGTATAAATCTACTGGCAGGAATCAGGCAACGTTCCTGCGCAGTAGACCCGAAAACAAGTGTTTTTCTGTATAATGGTTTCCAACAGAAACTAATACTAATATTGTCAGTTGCAAATTATTCGATTGACTGTAACGTGTTACCACAACCTTGTAACCAAACTGATCCCATTAACCCTCAAAATGACGATCCACAGATACGTAGTTTTAAGAATCTTTCATGATGAAAACTGAGTTGGTAGAGTTCACACACATGTGAAATAATATTAAAAACTTAATAACGTTGCATGAGACTTTGTGATGCGTTGTGATGATGGTAACACTGATGTTATGTTTCAATCTGAAAGTGAATAAATGTACATCTAAATAAACAATTTAAACGTTTAACTATTTACGATAGTATTGAGAATATATAATAATGAAAATGAACGTTTTCTATTAGTCGAGAAATTTCGACGTGACAGCAAAATATGAAGAGTTCTTTATCAACAATAAATCACATAAGTTTATATAAAAAGTATTTTCTGGATTAGCACACGTGAACCAGTATTTACTACAATGTTTATTCTTTATTTTCAGCTTACAATATGATGCCATACGAATTTTTAAGAGTTAAATTCACCCACAGTAAAAATATAATGTTGCCTTCCGAAAAACACTTAGAAAAATGGCGTCCTTTGAGAATCAGCTGTTCTTTATTACACAATCACTGATTAGCTTCACTAAGCGCGCTCACCGTTGGTCAAAGATAACATAATAGAGTTCACTGATCGTTGAACCAAGACGGCCTATGAACTGCACGACCACAACGTGTTGTTTTGGCGAGCAGGGGCGAACTTGATTCATAATACCCCCGTCAGACCGGAGTTGCGTCCTTACTGCGCTTCCACTGCGACAAAAAATGGTCTCAGAGCGAGTTAAGAACGCCATAAGCGTGGTAACAGCGCGGTGGAAACACTAGATATCGTGCTGTGGCCTCCATGGTCGCCAATGATCGCCGAGCCACGACGTTTGTTTTGAACATGCGCATATGATCTGGAAAGCTGCGAGAACGTGATGTGGTCGCAAAAGACCTTATTGCGCTGCTACGGCGACAAAAAATGTTTTCAGAGCGTGCCAAGATCACCCTGAGCGCTGTGGAAACGCGAGATATCGTTCTGTGGTCTCCATGGTCGCCAATGATCGCTGAGTCACGGCGTTTGTTTTGAGTATGTTCAAAGAAAACGCCAAGGTCGTGTCATATGACATTGAAAACCGAGAGAACGTGGTGGGTCGCGAGGGTCGCGCGATAAGCGTGGTAACATCTCTATGAACGTACCACACGCGCAGTACACACGTAGAAAAGGCGCTGCGAAAATTGTGACATTTGCAACGGTGCCTTCATGGCGTCTTCACCACAACCCTCACGCGTTGACCGGGACCCCACCAAGCGCTCTGAGACCTTATGGCGTTGTCATAGCGATGTAACGATGATTCCACCACTGTTGCACGACTGCATCACGACCTCATGGGGCTACCTCTAAAGCATATGGCGATTTTATGAGGTTCCCACAACGTGTATGGAGTTCTTAATACGACCATGGCACGGTTACTAAGCTTGCATTATTCGCTTATAGCGACCATGCATTTCATGCACGACTTGCTTTGAAAACGGACGATTCAAAGGTCATCTTGAAATTTCGGAAAAAAATCAAACCACCTTGCATAGTCGCCGTGATCACGTGGTGGAAACGCACGTGTAGTCCAGATAAGACGTGTGGTTGAGCGACGCGGGTTCGCGAAGACCGCCATTGCCAAGCTTATAGATCTCAATTGAAACGCCACAAGCGCTGAGAGATCGTGACGAAACCGCCGCGAGAATGCTATATAAACGCACAGGCCGCAGTAAGAACGCGACTTTTTTAAGTTTGTAATTTTGGGACATTTTTCCGCGTTGTGTTCACGCTTGCCGACGACCTTGTGTATTTTCAGGCCGCCGTTCGGTCGCAGAGCGCAGTAGGGTCACCACTCCGGTCTGACGGGGGCTTTACATTTATTGACCGGCGCACGTTTACAATGGTAATTATAATCAGAACAATAAAATATCTGTGCCCCAGTGTATCGGAATAAAAATAAACGAATAGTTTATGCGATGAATATTCTTGATATTTTGTTATTTGACACAGTCCTGGACGGTTTTTGTTTTTCTATTTTATGTCCTCAAAGTTTCCTGTAAAAATCATGCAGAACTGATTTTTTTGCATATCACTAAAAAGTAGGTACATCTATTTGGTTTGTTTTTATGTAAAATCCCGGTTTCTGTGATTTGTCCAAATGACCTCTGATTGCACCAGATAAATGCCAAAATGACGATAGAGACCATGTATTTCTCCAAAGATTACAAGGCCGGATAGAGGCATCCTCCCCCCCACCCCCACAAAAAGATACATTGTCTTGGGAACCTGGTAAACCCCCTTCTGGCAAAAGTTCCTGGAGATAAGAATGGATTGGATATTAGAGTTTTCAAAAAGCCGCAATACAATTAACATACTAATTAAAATTTATAATAATAATTTCATACAATCACAACAATTACAGTAACAAATAAAAATTGCACAATTATTATAGCCATTATAAACAAAAATCAAATAGCCAGACTTAGTCAAACGTATTCAAATGTGATTTACAAAATAAAAAAGCTTTTAACACTAAATACTTATTGAAGAAGAGATAAAAGAGTTTTTAATATAAAAATAGAATTTATGGTTAAATCAACAGATTTAAACAAAATCAAAAATGTAAACCTTTCAGGCGCGGATCCAGGATTTTTTGCAGGAGGGGTGGTCTAGGTTTGATAATTGCTTAACTAATTGCGGCGCTCAACCAATTAACGGAGTGTGTGGGGGCCCTCCCCCAGAAAAATTTGGTAACTTAGATTCAATTTGGTGCATTCTGACGTATTTCCGGAAGGTAAATTCCAAAATTACAGGTCTAAAAATCGCCAATAAAATCGCATAGATTTAAGATTCAAATTTTCAAGCCTGCGCGCGGGAGGGGGGGTCCGGAACCCCTGGACACCCCCCCCCCCGCTCCTCTGCTGGATCCGCGCCTGCCTTTACATACAAAATCGACTACAAAAGCAATTTGAAATAATACATTAGTTTTATTTAAAAATTTTAAAAGCAGCTGTAATGACACCATATGTTATTTATTTAGAATACTTTTCCATTAAAAGAAAATCATTGGTAGATGATCTAAGAGTTATTAACTCAATTACTTCCGGTAAATAGGAGCAAGACCATTGATGCGTTTATAAGTTAATAAAGTTTTATACTGATTTCTAGATTTTACTGGTAACCAATGCATGTCCAATTAAAAAGGGGAAATGTTGGGAACCGCTGTATTCTAAACACTTGACCATTGTTTCGAATATTAAAGCAACATTTACGACAAACACTGCTTACATATAACTGGTTATTTAAGGGAGGAGGCGAATGGTTAGCATAAAGCCTATCATTGAGTCACCGGCAGCGGGTTGTACGTGACCAAGAGTTGAATTTCTCCGGGCCCTTGTAACGACCCCTATGCGCAAGCGAATTATTGAAATAAAATTTAACCATGTTAGTACCGAAACGACCTAGTTTGTGTCCAGTGGATGTTAAACCCCAGTTTCATCTCTTGTGTTTATATTAGTGAAGCTCACAAATATAATCCCGAAAAACATAACAAAATCCGTCATTCCAATTATATGTCCCGTTTTTTAACTTCAGTATCCCACACAAATCAAAGATGTTAAATGGGCCGTCTGGTGTGCTGCCTGTTTGCCATTTCTGGAAAGTGAGATCTGCTTGTGTTCTTCCATCCACGAACTTGTAGGACCCATCTGACAAACAATCATATATACCGATGTAATATGATTCTGAAAGAATACAGAAACATCATTCATTACACTATAAATCTCAGAATGCCTGGTTCGGAATTTATGTCCAACGAGGTGATTACATGCCTTGTTGTCTGCAACCAAAACGATTTTTTTTTTAAATTGCCCTGTTTTTGGGAACGAGGTATTTTGTTCAGGACGAGGCTCGGTAAAATACCTCGTTTACTAAACGTGTTTTTGTCAAGAAAGTTATTAGCGGTATTTGCTATCACCGAATTTGTAAAAATTAAAATTTATGTTACTTAATACGAAAATAAAACCAGTCCAAACTATGATATAACCGCGTGACAAACGAGGCTATCAAGTCGAATGAAATGTAAACAATACTGTTTGGAAACGAACATGCTTTCACCGTTTTTAATACCTTAAATCACTGTCCAAAGTTTTAGGGAAAACCCAGATTAAACGAAGGACTGTCATGTTGCTGTACTTAAGTGATAGCTTTCATTGAACGGAAAGAATAGACACACTCCCGCATAAGTTGAAGAAACAGACGCTATTCCAGCAATGGCAGAAGGATTAATATTCCTGTTTTTAATTTAGCATCTTTAATAGATAAAGTATATAAAAAGAAAATACTGTATGTACAATTTAAAAAATCTGGTATCTTACAAAATACATGTAGACCTCTTTGGGCAAATAGCTGCGGTTGTAAGAATCCATTTTTTATTGACCACAACAGGCCACCAATTATAAACGTGGACATAAAACACTTCATATATTGGATTTTTACACTGTATAAAGATTACAATGTATCATTATTTACATTGAAAAGGCGGGTTCTATTTAAAGCATTACCAGTATTCCGTTGAAAGGATTTATAATTAACTTATGGTATATACGTTTTTTGTTTTGTTTAAAATGTCAATGTTTGGTTGAGCTGCCTTTATTTACTAATAAATGGTTGTAATTACGATTAGGGCTATACACGAATTTTGAGTCGACATTAAAAAAAATCAAAGACGCCGTGAGGATGCCCGGATGTAATTTAAGAACTGGGAATTAATTGACCTCTTCTGGTAAAATGTCGTACGAAGAGGAGTTTTGGTCGCTTAAAAAGGCAAGGTCGAAGCTTGTCTTTTGACGTGGCCAGGAAGAAGGCGATTTGTTTGACATTTTGATTTCAACTAAAGCTACAATTTCATATTTTTAAACACACATTATGCAAGAGCAAAATCTGCCTATTGTATTGTCTTACTTTAGGCCCGGGGGGGGGGGGGTATAGATGGCCGAATGGTTAGCAGTTGCGTGCTGTATCATAAAGCCTGTCATTAAGTCAACTGGTGTGGTTTCGAATCCCCGGTTGTACTTGACAAGGAGTAGTGTAGCCTGTCCAACCTCTGAGTTTCTCCGGTTTCCTACCACTGCTAAAAGACCCCTACGCGCAAGCGTATTATTGTAATAAAATTAACCATATGATAGTCCCAAAATGACCTGGTTTGTGTCGAGTGGACGTTAAACCGAATTCTCTCTCTTCTTTAGGCCTTAAATTTTATACATTGTAAAAACTATTAATTATACATTAATTAACTTAATCAGACCATAATAAACCCTTGACGTCGAAGCTAGTATGAGATTTTTGTTGGATTGTAGCTCGATTTGCTACAATATTTTCCTTCGTGATATACCGATTAACTGGATAACCGAGACTACTAGTTATGTCTTACCGACTTCAGTAATGATGACCGAGGCTAAGCGGAACTGTCCTTCGCTTAGTTCGAACTTAAAGCTGAATTCCGGTTACAAAAATACTGAAATAATGTAATAAAAAAAAAGTTAACGCCCGCAAGCCGCCATACTTGTTTCCAATTTGTGAAATAAGTATGGCGGACATGGAGGCTTATGACCTGGAAAGGTTAGTTGATCTCACTTCCAGTTTCTCGTCAGCTAGCTATACACATCCGGCTTTATTCTCTTCACACGGTTAACTGATTGCTGTATTTCACCCAACAGTATACCAAATTATTGAAGATTGCAAAATGTCTGATCAGGTAGGCCTGTAAATAATTATATGAACTGCGTCTACTACAATATAGCCTAAGCTTTACTCCAAAACAAAAGATGCAACCAGATGTCTTACCCAACCTATTTTTCAACCAAAACAAATCACCTATACAAACTATTAGTATTGCCTTCTTCGTGTGTTCCATGTTGAATAGTGCTCATGAAAACGACCAATGGACATAACTACATGTTTGGGACGGCTCTCATTGGGGAGTGCTAAATTTATTGATGTTATGTTTTTTTTTCTCCATTTTACCAACGTGTAAGAAATTGATATTGTAGTAGACGCAGTTCATATAATTATTTACAGTCTTACCTGATCAGACATGTTCAATCTTCAATAATTTGGTATACTGTTGGGGAAAAAACAGCAATCAGTGAACCGTGTGAAGAGAATAAAGCCGGATGTGTATAGCTAGCTGACGAAAAACAAACTGGAAGTGAGATCGGCTAACCTTTCAAGGTCATAAGCCTCCATGTCCGCCATACTTATTTCACAAGTTGGAAACAAGTATGGCGGCTTGCGGGCGTTAACTTTTTTTTTATTACATTATTTCGGTATTTTTGTAACCGAAGTTCAGCTTTAATGGTAGATCAATTTGACATTTTCATTAAATTGCCTTTACATTAGCTACTTTATTTTCATTGTAGTGAGAACTGCCAACTCGTTATCTAATCTCCCATAGAGTATCTTTAAGTTATATTTAAATATATTAAAATAAAGCCTGAAACTAGATGGTATCTATAAACAAAACTACCATGTTAAAGAACAATCCTTTAATTCACTATTGCCATTTGACAAATATATTATCTTTATCTTCATCAATGGGGCGGTGGAAAGAAAAACAAGGAAGATAATTGTGTTATAATTTTCGGGGTTAAAGATTTTTAAGTGTGGGAAATAATGCCTATGGTGGTATAATAGTGAGTTGACACCCTATTGAACAAAAAACATAGAAATAATCATGTTTTGGCTTTCTTAGAAAAAATGAAATTTTCGCTTTACATGTTTTCAAAAGGGCGTATAACTGCCATTGTTAATAAACGAAATAAATGAGCTCAAAGACGGAATATATATAACTATTAATTCGAAAAACTGGTAGGATTTTAATACCTTTACATAAGCATTACAAATTGTTTGACAACACTACTGTACAGCTACACTCGTTGCATGTGAATTCGTTTCAGTTTTATTTTATATCTACTGTACTACAATGAATCCAATCAATTAATGATTTTACCCCCAACGAATTGCAAGAAAGGGTTTTAATGCATTTTTGCGTTTATTTAGGTGTACTTTACAATATCCCAAATGTTTATCAAATTTTGCGAACCGGAAATTACAAAAAATTTGGTAAAATCCAAAATGGTCGACATTTGACTACTCCGTGTTCAAGAAAATCCTAAATGGTTGGTTTGAGAAGATATATGTATAATGAACATATAAGCATATGACGGCATATAGCCGACACATCTACGTACTAAAACGTTTAAACTTTGGGTTTTATTCCTGATAAATCTATATAGAGATTACCAGAACATGACACTGGGGTGTCTTTAGACCATAAAAAAAAACATCACAATGATACAACACGGATAGTTTATGGTGTACTGCCATGCCTTGTATTTAAGTGATTGTCTTCTCTTGGCTATGGGGACGAGAGGAAGGTGCTTGTAGCGCAGTATTATCATTCCCAACAATAAGATGGCGACCGCATAAAGACATGGCGTAATAGTACGAAATAAACGGTTTATATTGCACATTCTGTTACAGGATCTCCTTTAATAAGCTTTTGGAACAACAATTTTTGGCCAATGCTGTGATATCACACCCATGGAACGTGTTCAGACACCAAATTTACTATATTATGACGAAGCCGTGCTGACTTTTGCCTATTCGTAAATTTGGGATTTTGGTCACAGTTTGTGACGTTTCGGTCATCTGAAAATGGTGTAAGGGACCAGTTACCATCACTAGGTATATTACAGGAAACTGACCTTCTATTCGTATTGTATGCATACACCATACCGAACTAGACAATTATATAATACAAATGAACAGGAATACAATGCCTGTTGAAGCCTCGATTTTACCTGCTCTCGCTTCGGCATGTTTTTGTTCCACAATTCGTAATGTCAGGCAATCTAACCTCTGACAATTCACTCAGATATGTTTTTCTTCAATCTAGCCCAACGGAGCACTGACTAAGGCTGGTTATCGCAGCCAATATTGAATGCTCTGCTAAAATATATTTTTCATTGATTGCGTGTAAAAAAAATACAATGTACAATGTCTTAGGACCGGTAATCATAAAGTTAAATACCTCAAAGACTAGGTTAAATGTAAAACTTCAAATGTAATGTGTCAAATGATTTATTCGAAAATGCAGTTTGACGTGTCTACATTTGACATTTGCCTCATTACATTTGCGCGGTACGGCAACTCTTCATAACATCTTGTGCATTATATTTGACGTTTTGCGTTTTACCCTGGCCTTACAAGGTATTTTGACTTTATGAGTACCGGTTTTAGGATTTTGTACATTGTACTTTTTACATATAAAGTCATTTTAGCAGAGCATTTAATATTGGCAGCGATACCTTCCATAACGACTGGTCCAAAGATTTGAATGGTCTTACCAAACCATCCTTATTTTGAGCTAGGGTCCAGCGAAAGAGGGGGTGGGGTGGATGTCTCACCCGGGCTTGAATGGTTGCCAGTTGACGACAATACACACAAATGGTTTAAATGACATTATTACTACCTACTTTCACTAAGTAGTGGCATTATCTGGTCAATCTTCAATGATGAGTCTGGTATAAATAAATCACCACCATCTGCTATGCACCGGTTACGAGCCGTCTCCCAGTCCGTTTTCATAGCAATGATATGAACAATCTGAATACAGGCATCCGTCAACCAGATGTATGGAGCTTGGCACTTTGCCTGAACTGAAATTACATCCAACCATATCTCATCATTATTTGTTCTTTTTTAATTCCGCTGTAATGTTCATGATAAAATCTCCCTTTATATGCATATAAATACAATTATCACGCGGTGTTTCAAAAACATCTAAATGAAATGACAACATATTTATAATACACACTTGCCCCATTTAAAAAGTCTGATGCTAATGTATCACAAAATAAAACCGGTTGGGCAAATACATTCTTTAGTGATTGTACAATAATTTTGATAGATATCTCGATACTTGCTTGAAATCGAAATGAGCTTCGGTGTGGTTTTCATAAAGATTAAACATTTGGTTTGGGTGGAGGGAGAGGGGGTCACATTCGGTGGCGGCGGCATGCCCTCTGTTTGCCCCTGCCACCAATAATTTTAGAAAATAAAAAATGTATTTGTGATACGTTTCGGTAATCAATACCTTCTACGGTGATTTAATCCCACATCCCCACTCTGTCATAGACTTGCATGTTGACCGATTTCTTACCAAGCCCATCCAGCCTGCTGTAAACTTACATGTACTTGAAAAGTGCTTTTTACGATCCTCAAAGTTTTTGGGTATAGGTTCGACGCGACGAGAATATGCATTCACTTGATTCCCTCACTCCGTTCGCTTGACACCTCGCTCTCTGTTCGGATAAGATCGTAATTTTAGGGAGCGGGGCTTAATATAGACTATGCCTGTTTCCCAATCCCTATTGAGATACAAATCTGAATTAAAAATACTGCTTTTAAAAAAGCTTGTGATTTGGCTACGAACAGCTCTATTCAGACCAGTGTCTGACTCTTTGGGGTCGGAAGGACTAGTGATCAATCGACAAACGGCATCCGATCAGCTCTATTTATCTCTACGATCGCTGCCGCAATACCGTCAGGCATCATTTCCAAAAGTCTATTTTTCAAGGGCCTCTACTATGGCTCTCACAAGGGTTCTTCGTTAAGGATCGCAGTCCGTTGGTTTGACATTTTGTTCTCTGGTCGGATAAATTAGTGATCAGGCGACGGAGGTATATGGTCAGATTTATTTGTCTCGACGATCGGTGCCTGATTGAATACTGTCTGACAGCATTTCCAACAGTGTATTTTTCCGTACTTTAGCGCTCGTGAATGGGATTCATCGAGTTTCGCAAGTCCCCTCGATCGACACTTTACCTTAACGACCATTGCCTGAAATACTGCCAGACTGTATTTCCCGCAACCTGTTTTTCAAAATTTTCTAGGAAGGCCCCCTTCCCCTAGTGGTAGCTTGTGTCACATCACAGATTCTTAATAATTGATGCAATTATAAGTTTTATTTTAATAAGTGTCTCACATCTCGCGTTTGGTGGCATTTTTAAAAGCAAATATAATATGACAGCACGTATATACGCAACACATTGTGGAATAAAGGATTCCAACCTATGGGTGGTCAGCTTATCGGATACCGTAATTTTAAATCTATAAGTACTCCGACATTCGGAACTATAATGTTACCATTCGGTCTACAGACTCCATAATCTATCCTTCGGACATAACGAAAATATATTCGAATTTGTACCCAACGGTCGTTACTGGTATTGCAGTGATTAGTTATTCACCTCTAAAGGTGTGCCCATTTGGTTGTAATGCTCTCTTAGACTGTTTTCGTCAAAGGAAACTTGTGCTAAGGTTTCCATAATCGCATGTATAAAATTGATTGTAACTAGGTATATCTGACTCGTAGTCAATTAAACAGTTATTGTTACTCATAGGCAGACAATTTAACGTTCTTAATTGTACATCTTTGAATGTCTCGGCGTGTAATGACATACCCGATTTGTTTAAAATTTTACGTACATCCTAATTTGAATATTCCCGTACAGTCCGTGCATCCTTATTGTCAACCTTTACATAGTCTTAACATTTATAAAACTTTTACATTTCGACCCGGGAATGTTTTGACATACATACCTTGACCAGAAGGAACAAAATATTTTAATCCAGGAACAACACTTGTCGGTGTTTGTTCGTTGTGAACAGTCGTGTGCAGGTAACAGTTTGAATTTTGAAAGTCAAAAGAGAATGAAAGGCAATCCTGCAAATTAGTGCAATATAATGCACATCGTACTTTTGAAATTCGTTGAGATTCTGTTTCATTTGATACTAACTTATTGTCCATTCCTGGAACACGAACCCATAAACGTGATTCACACGAAAAAACCATGACCAGAAGAAATATTATATACGTCATCTTGTAAGAGGTTTCCGTGCATTAGTATGTAAACGGAATAAATGCAACCGCACATAGAGAGATCCTCAGTTATCAATGAACTTGTCGCTATCGAATCTGGGATAAAAGAAGCTCTCGTAAGTTAAAGTATATTGTTTGAACTGTTTTACTATTAACTATGGATAGTGTCTCTATTTTGGTGTCAATAGACTAGTCGATATCGAATTTGAGATGAAATAAGCTCTGCTTATTTATAGTATATTGTTGGAACTGTCGAATTAATAACAATAAGCAGTCTCTGTACATTACTCTTTGTTTCCCGGGTACAAACTGGGTGATTTGATGATATATTAGGACTAAAAACATATTCAAACTAATTAATTTATCATAATTTTGCTTCAAATCTTTCTCAGAACAATGATATTGTCAAGTAAATCCCGCTATAAAAATCCACCATAAGAGGCCATGTTAGCGTTAGGCGATTACAATTCTCCGTCCGTATGACAACCGCCGGCAGAGACAGGTGAGAATTCATTGCATACGCAAGACGTTGTTGTCTTTAATCGCCGACTATTTATTACAAATATCGAATCCTAATTAAATTCCCGGATTATCCACTGCCTGTGTCTTTTTCCGTGATTTGTATATCAATAAGTGCTGTAGGTCTAACTCTTTATAGAGTATATCAACATGTACACAAAGCGCCCAATGTGCTCGTGCAGCCTTCGACGTCACGCGTGGTTATAGCCCTAATCGTCGAGCTGTCGATTAGGAGAACCCTAACATTTTTGTCCTGTATACGCGTGTTTTTCAGGGAATCCAATATTTTTTTTTAGTAAGATTGGATGTCTCTACTTTCCATATATACCAAAATTGCCATACTTTTATTGGCAATAACCACCCGATAAATATTTTGCTGGGAACCCATCTTTAATCAAAACATTTTAAATCGCACGACTTTCAATAATAAGAAGATTACTTGTGAAGAAATTGAAACAATAGGATTATTATAAGTCATGGTATTCCCGTTTTAATGTTTTTATTAGTCACTGTAGGATCTGGGAGAGTTGTACTTTAATCAAACTAAAACGATACTTGCCCAATAAACTTACAAAACCCTTTTGAAAGTTTTATGATCGTCATATTGACTTGATTGTAAATGCAGTATGTCATGCACCATGCAGGGTAGGCCTGCTCTTCCAGACACCTGTTACCACTGTTTGTCGTGTATTTTGTACCCGGTTTTCAGTTCATTTGCTGCTTACACTATTTTGCCCATACCGTTTTTTAGGTATAGGCAAAGCGGAAACAGAACACCTTCTCCTCATTTATTTTCAGACAATTTTATTTTAATATTTAAAAGGTCGACGACAATTTTTAAAATCTGCGCTGAAAAAGTCATGAACTAAAAATTGCTTTTCTACCCATATTCAACCTTCGATACCATCGGATACTCGAAATTTTAACTAGATTCGTCCATTTTAAAATCTGCGCTGAAAAAGTCATGAACTAAAAATTGCTTTTCTACCCATATTCAACCTTCGATACCATCGGATACTCGAGATTTTAACTAGATTCGTCCATTTAATGATTAAATTTAAACATGGACAAACGGTGATAAGACTCGAATGACCAATACGGTGTTTACGACCAATCTACACATATTATCAGAACTGCAAACAGTGATAATTTGAATTAAATTTTCAATATATTCATTTCGCATTATCTGTTTTAAAGTATTATAGTGGGAACGGCCAACCTTATATCTAAATTTACATGTCATTTTAATATGCCTCGGGGGATTGCTGGGGTTGTCAGGGGAATATTTAATTGCATGAATGCTAACAATGCGTTTTTGTATTAAAAGATCACAAATGAAGGCTATTGTTGTTACTCAATTATTTATATTTTCACGCGTGTAAAGGAATACAACAATACGGCTTTTATTTATACCTTTGAGGCAATTTAATTTTTTTAATCTTATGTTGTACTGCTTTATTATCTGTTGCCTTTATATCTTTAAGGCAATTTAATTTTTAATCTTATGTTGTACGGCTTTATTATCTGTTTTTGTTTCAATTCGCCTTTCATATAACATGAACGTTTTATAAGGGTTTGTCTGTTTAAAAAAGGGGTTTTTACATACGCTAAGCCTGTTCCCCAATCCCGTTCAGACATTCTGAATAAAATATTGTTTATAAAAAAAGTTGGTTAAAGATACAGATAAGATTTAGATGAAGATTGAAATTTCCTTCAAATTACTCTATTCTGAGCCACGTAATCACTGTTTGTAGTTTTGCTTGTGTATCATCGTAACTCCGGTACTGGTATATTCGAGGCTTAACCCCGCATCCCCATTTCAAAATTAAATCATTATATGGCCGAATCATTTTAATCTAGTTAAAATTTCGAGAATCCGATGTTAACGAGAGTTGAATATGGTCTTGCCAAATGTCTAATTAATAATTTATGCTACATTAAAGGCCTACAAAAAGACCCTTAACAGACAGATTTAGCTATTTACCAATGTATCTTTAAATTACAGTATGATGTAAAGATAAACGAAAAAACTTAAAATGTTATATATTGTCTTTCAGAATGCTTATGAAATTTAAAATCAAAAATAATCTTGCGGTAGATCAATATAACAATGCTTATGTGATAACTTAAACAGCAATATAATTCAAAAGTGGGCAGAAGGTCGATCGAGCTACGCGAGTCCGGTTAAAAAAAAATACCTGTCCACTGTCAAAGCTTAAACTGCAATGCAACACATTTTTTTGCGGTAGGCCGAAAGATGTGCCCACTTTCAAAATCAAAAATGAAACCACAATATAACGGAATAATGGGTAGTAGGTTGATTTAACTATCCAAATCCGGTTCAAGGATACGTGTCCACTGTACAAATTTTAAACCTATACAACTCAAAAAGCGCGCATAACGAAATTTTATGCGGTAGGCCGATCTAACTATGAGAATCCGTTTCAAGGATCTGTGTCCACTGTAAAAACTTAAGGAGCAATATAATGCTCAATTGGACGTAGGTCGATACGTATGCGAATCAGGTCCAAAGATACGTGTCCACAGTAAAAAACATCAATATTGACTATCAATAGCAGTGGATATCTAATTTCACGCCAGTCAATCCCGGGACCATATGTACTATTCACATCACTTATGTAATCCGTGACCATCTACTCTAGCCGGGTCGATGGGATTTTGCCGGACCACCTTCCCAATAAATGACCTAACTGCATGTCATGGTCGATAAGTGATATAGCAAAGAATTATTTAATTCCAAATTAATGAAATGTCGGTTACATTTAACATAAATGATGCCCACTTTCTTTTTAGAAATCTCTTAAAGCAATTCCAATCCAAATTAATGAAATGATAATAACATTTAACATTATAAATGCCCACTTTTTTTTAGAAATCACGTTTATTTGCAAGCCGACGCTTGGGTTGACGGTAGCACAACAAAACCAAACGTATGTCCTTCAAGGGTTACGTCACCCCATTTTTTATATCCGGGTAGTGGAGGTAACAGGTCATCTTGGTCTAGAAACAATTCCTTTCCATTCAATTTCACAGTCCTGAAAGGCATATTATTATATATATGTGTGTGTTATATGTGTAGGTAATAAACACATTATACAATGACATCAAGTCGAATTGGAACGAATACTTTAATAAGATCACACCAATCTGTTTCACAGAGAATTACGAATTATATCTGTAACAGATGACTGTCCACAACACGTGCGTTGACTGCACGCGGCGGTAGTCATTGGCTCAACGGCTCGTGCAATGTTTACTTAACACCTAACTGCTTCGGGCAAAATGATGCATTTTACTCATTTTAATACTCATTTACACTTAATAGGAAATATACTTCAAAAGTCTTTATTTGTTTTTCTTTTACCTCAAAAAAATGTTTTGTCTGAGTAAAAAAGTTAATATGCCGTACTCATTAAGCCTCGTCGATGTCATATTTATCAGTGATTGTAGCGGCCAAGCGCACTCGGCAAATCTCGACAGATTCCGTAACTATATCTAGTCTCGACTGTATGACAGTAAGTGGTATGTACATACGCCCATACATTTGCGATGCGGCTACCGTTTTACTTTAACAGGAAAACGACCTATTCGACCGATCGAGCTGCAACCTCTTCGTTGGAAACCTATTTAGAATAAAGACAACAGTCGCCCTAACTCATCTATTTATCAACCAATAAAATCCAACGTTATGTCTATCAAATGAAAGTCGAATATATTATTTTTTATCCATTCCTTTAGCTCGGAATAGTAGTGTAATTTCGTATTACAGCTGGATCGGTCTAAAAGGTCGCTAGCCAAATAGGTCGCCAATTTGTGTTCGGTATGAGCGCAGTCATGTTTCATCCGGGACCTTTAAAGTAGATCCAATATGGCGGAATTCGTCATACAGCCGAAGTTAGATGTAGGTTCCGGAGGTTACGGAATCTGCCGAGGTTTGCCGAGTGGGCCAAGAGAATATTCACTGCGGGATCAGTTTGAGATCACACAACAGGTTCAAATCTAGTGGGGTGGAGATGGGGTGGGCAAAACGGAAACTGTTGAATGTAAATCAGTTTATAGACATAATTGATATTACTGTATTATATGCTTTGCGACCCAGGTATGTCAATTTCTAGGTCCCAAATGTTGGCGATTTAGCTCCTTTAAATGTAAAGTCTAGGAATCCGAAAGCATTAGCAACATCCCGTATGATGTCAAGTAGGCCTTGCTAATCTGATTTCCAAAAATGGATTACTGAAACTGCTATCATATATTGAATTAAATTATGTGGTGTATTACATTAGGTTACATTTGCTTCCGAAAGGAAATAAAAGTATCCATACTGTGATGTGAGTCCTCCTTTAGATCCAGGTGTTAATATATACAGATCTATATGATGGTTGTGTCCCAGATTAACTGTAACTGATGTGTTTCCCACATTTAACATATAAAGAGTGACGCTACCAGCTGGGTAGTTATAATCACTAAAAAAAGAAACAAGATGTAGAGTTGAACAGTATGCACACAGATCACCAAATATTCATGATTTTTACTTAAATGAAACAGCACAATCTACAGAGCTTTATTTAAGGGAGTTAATATTGATATTGACACAAATGGTTAGCGCATTCATATTACATTGTTATATGCGTCGAGGCCCATTTGTGTCAATATATTTAAACTAATTTACATTCAATCTGTTTTTACTGAAATTTATAATCAGGCATATTCGGCGAAATACGCCAGAAGTCTCTATCGAATGGCGACCTCATCTGGTTGTTCCATTCTTCTCTGACAGTATCTATTCACCATGCTCTCCAAATAAGAATGTGACTTGTAGAATATGTAGAGCTCGTTCTTCGAATCTTTTGTTACAAATGGCTCTGAAACGCACGATTCGTGTACCATTGGTAAAATGTTTATTTTTATCTTGAATATTGCCAATAAGATCACAACATCAATTTTGATTTAAATTGTGAAATAATTTTTGTTTTCGATGTTGACGACTTTGAGTGATATAGAGTTAGAGACTTGGCTACTTTAACGTAAACGAAAACAAACCAATTACCTGTTTCTATTCGTACAATGAGCGTACATTCTGATATTACGATTGTTTGTATTTGGCGGTGTTAACACTGGGCTACCAACCAATCTTTTATATAAAACTGTCAACCAATAATCCTGTCAAGTAAAAGAAAACAAGTTACTTATCGTGGAATTAATCAATTATACGGAAACTATGGACACTTTTGTTGACCAAACAAATTATTCTGTGAAAACTGACGACTAAAATCCGAGATTCATAAAACAGGTAGATGTACTGTTGAAAACTTTTATCTAAACTATCTACGACTACTTTCATTTAAATAACTTTTCAAAGTTGTTTGATTTCTTTCTTAATTTTGTGAATCTACACTAAATAGAATTCACAATTCAGCAGCACGGCTTGTGACTCGGACATGTCTTCGTGAGCACACTAACCCCCGTTCTTCGCCGCAACCATGTTGCTTTAAACGAACTTTTTGAAGCTTTTTAAAGAATTTGTTTACGCTTCAAAAAATTTGTTTAAGCTTTACATTAATTTCCTATCCATCCGCCCAAGACTTAACTTGCCAACTATGAAGTCCAATAAAGCATGGGGATAGTTTATTGGGCCGGCTCCTGCCTGGACTCATTAGTTCCCGTCTTTTAACCACGTGAATTGGCATATGTAGCGATTGGCTATTAATGTTAGCCAATCAGCTTTCAATGTGTGTTTGAGATGTAACCACACTGACAGAGGGCTATTGCGTAAAACCAAATCAGTAACGGACATTACAGTGATATTATATGCCTATTGTGTAACAGCGCGTTTAGAAATTATTTGTAATTAAATAACTATCAACCTAAGTGTAATCCATGAACTTACGGGGTTTGGATTGTTGTTGTCTGATACCATAGCGTAGCTACTGCCAACAAATGAAATGTTTGTCTGAAAACGCCCTTTATTCCTCTGGATGATGATACCCCAAGTTTATCTAACCACCTAAATAAAAAAATATGCAATATATGATCCGCTTTCAAAGAAAGATGACAGCTACATTGATTTCTCAAAAGCGCGTTCTGTAGGTGTACCTTGACGTATTTCGGCCATTTATCATTCGTTAACATTGTGTCTAAGTGAGCACGTACTTATTGGCTGTAGTCAGTACAATACCAAAACTTTACTTTCGTATTTTACAGATACTTAAACCTCTTTGAAAGAGGAAAATGTAATACTGGTACATGTATTCTAATACCACATATTGAGAATTATACATCGCTTCCAATATCAAATTTAAATGCATGCATACCGCGCACCATTTGTCTTAAGACGGACTAAAAGCAGTGTGTATCTAAATAAAGCGCATTTTCCTTGCATGTCTATATTCTCATACATATTATTTCTGGCTACGATCGCTGAACAGGTGGATTTTTGCTTCTTTAACATGACGGTTGTGTCATTATCTAAAGCACTTTAAAGTTGCTATTCAAATAAGAAGCCTTTCATTACTAGTAACCTGAATTTTACTGGTTCCCAAAATTAGAGAATTACTTTAAAAAAAACTTACATGAAACCGGCTACATATCGGTCAGCCAAATTTGGCGTTCCTCCACCATAACCGGAAGATGTTTCTCCTAACCAGATGGGCACATTTCCATAGTTCTTGGATGTCGCAACTGCCGATTCTACATCACCTTGGTACGTACCAAGTTTATGTAAGCTGTAGAAATCATCTAGTTGTGCTGTTTTCCCGTTCATATAGTAGCTACAAAAATTATAAGAGTTTTATAGAGTAAGATGGAATAAAATGCCTAACAAATCTTCAAAAATATTTTTTGGGAGATTAATACATCTAGAAAGATGGAATATCAGGCTAAACATAAGATGTATGATCTATAAAAGGATATCAAGAAAACATCACAATTAATCTGTGTGAAATGAAACGAAATGGGGTTTAACGTCTTACTCTTCTGCACCTAACCTGGGCTAACGGAAGACGGGCATACGCCATACAGTGTGCTGTGCAGGACATTTTGCCCGAGCAGCAGCTCTACGACTTATTCTTATATCGAATTATTACTGCCAAGGGAACTTTTACGTAGACATGGCAAGGTTTGGGGGCGTTTTGAAAAGTGGACCATGAAAAATTTGCTTGAACAATAATAATGTAAAATGTGGAGAAAATATATTCTACAAAATTTTATTCTGTTGTGTGCTCTCAAACATTTCATCTCAGACCCCCTGAGATCCAAAGGTATTAGACTTAGTAAAAAATCCAAAAAAAAATCATTAATTTCTTCTCAGACCCCTTATATACCTGTGTGGTACCACATTCCACAAGATTTTCGACTTACAATAATTTTGATAGTGTTATTTGTCTATGATGTTTTTTACCACAAGAGTTCCACAAGATATTGGACTAATAAAAAAATCTTTTTTTTTCAAAAATTTCTTCTCAGAAACTCTATATGCCTGTGTGGTACCACATTCCACAAGATTTTCGACTCAGAAAAAAAAGTGTTATGGGTCTGTGGTGTTTTTTACCACAAGAGTTCCACAAGATATTGGAATTAGAAAAAAATAAAATTTTCTCCAAAATTTCTTCTCAGACCCTCTATATGCCTGTGTGGTACCACATTCCACAAGACCCATAACACTATCAAAATTATTCTAAGTCGAAAATCTTGTGGAATGTGGTACCACACAGGCATATAGAGGGTCTGAGAAGAAATTTTGGAGAAAATTTTATTTTTTTTTTTCTAAGTCGAAAATCTTGTTGAATGTGGTACCACACAGGCATATAGAGGGTCTGAGAAGAAATTTTGGAGCAAAATTTTATTTTTTTTTCTAAGTCCAATATCTTGTGGAACTCTTGTGGTAAAAAACACCAATGTGGTACCACACAGGCATATAGAGGGTCTGAGAAGAAATTTTGGAGAAAATTTTAATTTTTTTTAAGTCGAAAATCTTGTGGAACTCTTGTGGTAAAAAACACCACAGACCCATAACACTATCAAAATTATTCTAAGTCGAAAATCTTGTGGAATGTGGTACCACACAGGCATATAGAGGGTCTGAGAAGAAATTTTGGAGAAATTTTTTTTTTTTTTTTAATTCGAAAATCTTGTGGAATGTGGTACCACACAGGCATATAGAGGGTCTGAGAAGAAATTTTGGAGAAAATTTTTTTTTTTTTTTTTCTAAGTCCAATATCTTGTGGAACTCTTGTGGTAAAAAACACCACAGGCCCATAACACTATCAAAATTATTCTAAGTCGAAAATCTTGTGGAATGTGGTACCACACATGCATATAGAGGGTCTGGGAAGAAATTTTGGAGAAAATTTTATTTTTTTTTCTAAGTCGAAAATCTTGTGGAATGTGGTACCACACAGGCATATAGAGGGTCTGAGAAGAAATTTTGGAAAAAATTTTATTTTTTTTTCTAAGTCCAATATCTTGTGGAACTGTTGCGGTAAAAAACACCACAGACCCATAACACTATCAAAATAATTCGAAAATCTTGTGGAATGTGGTACCACACAGGCATATAGAGGGTCTGAGAAGAAATTTTGGAGAAAATTTTTTTTTTTTTTTCTAAGTCCAATATCTTGTGGAACTCTTGTGGTAAAAAACACCACAGGCCCATAACACTATCAAAATTATTCTAAGTCGAAAATCTTGTGGAATGTGGTACCACACAGGCATATAGAGGGTCTGAGAAATAATTTTGGAGTAAATTCTTTTTATTTTCTAAGTCCAATATCTTGTGGAATTGTTGTGGTGAAAAGCTCCACACAAATGCCCCCAAACCTTGCCATAAATGCTTTTACGTGCACGCCAATGTGTACACGGGAGCTCGGTTTTTCGTCCCATCCGAACGACTAGACAGCTGTCCTTGTCATACCCTCTGTTCTGCAGCACTGACAAGGGCAAACCACGCCGGACAATCGAGATGAACTTTTTCGGTCAATGCAAGGATCAAACACCCGACCTCAAGGCTAGCGAGCCTGCGCCTTACCCACTAACCCACGCGATCCCCAATATGTATCAGGTACTTTAGGATTAAAATCCAACAACTTACTGGTGGAATGTAACGGCATCTACAGTATAGACGGCACCACCTTTAAGAAAACTGAATTTAAAGAATAAGTACAGTGTGTAACAGGCAATAATCATCAAGAAAGTGGGATAACTTTCAGCATAATCCGGGTTTGACACTATTTTCTATTTAATGTTATCTTTAATTGCCCCTAGGCGTGCTACATCTAGTCAGTAAACAGCAATTTAGGTTAGAGGGATATTAACCAACTGGATCAACATACATTAGACGGCATTGGAAACAGTAATAAAAAAATGGGATCAAGGTATAATCGGGCTGGCGAACTGTCACTCGGCTAATCTCGACAGATTCCGTAAACTACGTAGACTACATCTAGTCTCGGATGTATGACAGTAAGTGATATGTACCTACGCCCATACATTTGCGATGCGGCTACCGGTTTACTTTAACAGGAAAACTTGACGCTATTACACAAATTGGGAACCTATTCGGCTAGCGACCTATTCGACCGATCGAGCTGCAACCTGTTCGTTGGAAACCTATTTAGAGTAAAGACAACAGTCTCTATTTATCAATCAATAAAATCCAACGTTATGTCTATCAAATGAAAGTAGAATATATTATTTTTTATCCATTCCTTCAGCTCAGAATAGAAGTGTAATTTCGTCATTATCTTACAGCTGGATCGGTCGAATAGGTCGCTAGCCAAATAGGTCGCCAACTTGTGTTTGGAATGGGCGCAGCCATGTTTCATCCGGGACCTTTAAAGTAGTTCCAATATGGCGGAATTCATCATACAGCCGAGTTTAGATTCCCGAAATCATCCGAGGTTTGCCGAGTGGGCGAACTGTATGCTACGATTTATAACATGCGCAAGTAATAGTATGTATAATATGTCAGAACCCAAGGTACATCAAATATTACTTAGCAATTGACATATCCACCTAACAGAAATCATACCTGTATCTCAGTGCAGTGGGGCGAGTAAACGGCGGCCTGAAAGAGACGACCCCATTAACAGCCCAGCTCTGAATTCCTGACACACTTTGTCGGATATAAAACACGACTGACCTACTTTGTGAGTTTTTATACAGAAGAATTGATTAACTGAGTTCATAAGTTTTTTGTACGACATAAACACCTGTTGAAGTCAGACCAATCAGATGGTTAATAATGGTATACGATTGTTCATGGTCATTCGATAATCTGATACACAGTAAATCGTCTTAAATGAAGATTGTTTAAAACTCCAAAAAGGAAAAGAAAACTTTTGAGAATAATATATATATATATATATATATATATGGCGAACCTATTGGGGTCATTACATTTCAACTGGACCAATGAGCTCTTCAAAAAATTATTTAAAAAATATATGTTATATTAATTATATGGTCATTTTACCTCTCCAGATAAAAGAAACTAACAGAGACATGGCCACTTGAACTTAGGGTACTGAAAGCGGCTATAAATTCAAAAGAAAATATAGAATTTTGTAGTCTAAGACAACGATTGGAGTAAATTACGAATTTGGCATCACACTTAATGTGCATTCAAACTTTTTGAGCCACCAGGTGGCAAAATGCAGAACAGATGAACTATTCACTTTTTTTCGATGCCCCTGGTAAAGTCACTGTTGTATACATAACCTCCACAGGCGCGGATCCAGAGGGGGTTTTGATGCGATTTTATTGGCGATTTAGACCTGTTATTTTGGAATTTACCTTCCGGAAATACGTCAGAATGAACCAAATTGAATCTAATTTACCAAATTATCGGTTGAGCGCAATTATCAAACCTAGACCCACGCCCCCCCCCCCCCTGCAAAAAATCCTGGATCCGCTCCTACTCCACTTGACATAGTTAATGTCAGTTGGTATTTTATTAATTTACAATAGATTCGGAGTCGATTATTATTAGTTACTTTAGTTACGTAAATTTGTATCAGCTCCGCTCTCCACTACGTTACTGTCAGCTACAAATGACAACTAACATGAAAACAAGCCAACAGTGAGGCTGATGTCCTCCGCCTAAATCCCCAAATAAATAGATGACACATTAATTAATCGCACATTAAGTGTGATGCTAAATTCGTAACTTACATCAAAAGTCGTCATATATTACAAAGTTAGATAGTTCTACTCCAATTACAAATGTGAGTTTAAGGCAATTGAAAACCCGATTATTTTTTTTTTAATTTATACTTTCAGCATGGTTAACTAGTTACTATAATGTAACGATAACTATAGCTGGTTATCGTTACAAGTGGTACAGTCTAAGACCGTTGACGCAAGTTCAAATAGGTTAAAACGCACAATTGTCATTACAGTTTGTATTAAAATAAGTAATTCTATCATACATAATGAAGTCTTAACAACTAAAAGAGTTACCGAACAGTTTTTCTTTGTGGTAATGTGTTTTACATTTTCTTAGCGGTGTTTCTTGTAATGTGCAGGCAGCCATGACACAGGCCAGTTGAAATCTCGCCAAATACCGCGACGCTTTAACTCCGCCCATCACTTTCCATATAAGGCAATGCCCACTATACGCTGACCCAGCACAAATACTATAAGAGAATCTCGACTGAAATGTCAAAGACGCCCATTACATCCTTTTTTTGAACAATAAAATCTATTATCAGTTTTTGTTCAGGTTTGAGCGAAAAATTTATGCCCATCCTCCCCAACACGCGGTCTATTATTGTTTCTGACATATTTTCCCACGCTAAGGTCATTAGCATATAATTATGGTCATATGCCATATATGGAAAGGGGCGTATGATCACGTGAGTTGGATTGTGCATGCTCTGTTTGTCTGGGCGGCCATTATAATTTCAGAACTTGAGAATTTTCATGAAGGGATTTGATTTTATCAAATCATATAATTAAGCGGTAAGGCTTCACCTTTATTTCAATGGGGAATTGATTAATTATATGTTAAGCTATGTGCAGTACAGTTTTGGGTTACTGTCTGTGTAAATTAAGGGAGCTATAGGCCAGTAAACTTTTTGTAGTCATTTGACTACAAAACTTGCGCAAAGGAACTCTGTAGGAAAAGCCACTACTGTGCCTGAAGTATGACGGAAGGCATCAGTAGTGGAACCATTTCTACATGGTTTACGTGTGCGCGCTGTATCATACCGCCTGTCATTAAGTCGACTTGCGCTGGTTTCGAACTCCGGTTGTACGTGGCAAGGAAAAGGGTCGCCTGTTCAACCTCGTGGGTTTTATCCTGGTACTCCGGTTTCCTTCCACTGCTAAAGACCCCTACGCACAAGCGAATTATTTAAACAAAATTAAACCATGTGTTAGTCCCTAAATGACCTAGTTTGTGAGTGGACGTTAAACCCCATTTCCCTGTCTTCGTTTCAGCATTCATATTTCAAATGGCCATAACTCAGTGAGTTTATTTTTTATCTAGAGGTAAAATTTCGGATTTTTAAACTATAAAATATTTTTTAAATAATATTTTAGGTGGAGGTCATGTTCCCAACTTGACAAGGGGCCAAAGAGACAAGGAATGACCCTGCTAGTTAATAGCTGACCAGTCCCATTATTGGTTAAAATTACTGATATACATTTCCTACCCATCGATATCTTTACGAGTGGTAAAGTCACCGCCTGCTAAAATATACGGTTTTATTTCTGGTATAGAATCTAAAACTGATTTCAGAATATCAAAATCCGAAGCTACTGAAGCCATGGAGGGATGGTTGTGATGAAATTCTGGTTCTAAAATTAAAGATATCACTTTATAATAAGGTCTAAAGAAGGGGTTATGCTGCGTTGGGCTTACATCAGTTTAACAATGTTGTCTTCAATGCACGACAGTATCTTTTCGCCTATCAACATGTGTATTAGTATACTCACCATTCCCAAGTTCCCAACCAGCGACGTGATACCCCTTCTCAATAGTATACTGAAATAGTTGTATAGCATCCACAGGGTCCCATTTACCGTTTTTCCGTAGATTTAGATTTAAGCCAAAGATAAGATCCCAGCCGACAGCCTTCACCATGTTATTCAGTTTATCCCAAACATCTCCTTAAAGCACAGGACAGGCATAATCGGTAATGAGTCAATGTCGGTATCGTCAAGAACACAAATTATTTAATTGTGTATCTTATAATATCCAACTAAACGAAAATATTGACAAAGGCATTACTCATCTTCTTAAAATTATGATCCGCACTGTACAGTGGTACTATTCCTCACATTCATACTCATTTTGACAAGATATTATTTAATATCATCTAGGCTCCAAAACGAGTGAGATTTTGAATTTAAATGCGTTTTATTCATTTCTAGTCTTACAACCACTCAATTTGTCATTTACATATATGTTGTGTTTGTTGTTAATTAAGTGCTATTGGTGGCGGAATGTTTCATTCTACGTGCTGCTTGCGATTTTGAACGAAATCTTCTGTTGGGGATCTTCTTTGTTCTAAATTGATATTCTAGCGCATACCTCTATTGAGGTAAAGCAACAACTATCACATAATGTTTCTTTGTTAATCCCTTATCTTTTTCACGTTTTGAATGAAACAAAATGGGGTTTAACGTCCTACTGTTCTGTATATCACGTCTGAATACTCTGTTAGCATAGAGTGCACACTCCTCGCAGTGTTCCGTTTGATTAGAGCTAATTAATCCCACTACTCATTGCTGGAAAGAGTGAAAATTCTTTTCTAAATTATGATTGGTTATTAGTCCTATTAACTACCAATCACTAAATGCGTTGCAATGGCATTGCCTTTAAAACAAGGCGTCAAATGGGACCAAACATGTTACGTCATGGCTCACGATCAAATAATGCCCAATTAACCCAGTGCATAGCAGAATATTGCATTAAAACTAATTCCGTGACAAACGAAGGTATCAACATTGACATAATGTAAACAATACTGTATGGAGAACAGATTTGCAGCGTTTTTAATACCTTAAAGTTCCAATAGCATTTTTTAAGTTATATTTTTAAAATTTATTAAAATAAAGCCCCAAAATAGATTGAACCTATAAACAGTCCTACCTTGTTAAAGAATAATCCTATAATTCACTATTGCCAGTTGAGAAATTGGCAAAAATATCATTTTCAACTTCAAATTCAAACGTTTGAAGATGGCCGTCCATGGAGAAGAATGGGAAAACAAGGGAGGTAATTGAGTAACTATTTCCTCAATCAACCAGTGTCGCCCTTTCTCCCCCCCCCCCAAAAAAAAAAAATTTTGTCCATGATCGTATAATAGTGAGTTGACAACCTTTTGAGCAAAAAACATATAAATAATTATATTTTGACTTTCTTAGAAAAAGTGAAATTGGAACTTTAAATCACTGTCCACAGTTTTAGGGAAGACCCCAGATTGCTGAACTCAAGTGATAGATTTTATTGAATGAGAAGAATAGACACACTCCCTCAAAAGTTCAAGTATCAGAAGCCAATCCAACAATGGCCAGAGAGGGATTTCTCGGGCCATTGCTTCAGGAATATGCATAGAGAGTTGCTTTCTCAAGTATGGACGACTGCGTTATTATTAAGGATATAAGCTACCGATATGTTAACCTAATTTTACACATGTTACTGCTCTGGTAGCTAATGCACGAGAAAGTGTACTTGTTTTCACCTCTAGGCTATGGGTTATCGAGGATAATTATACATACGTCCATTGTGAAATATATGATAGAAATAAAAACAAAAACTTTATTTACAATCTAGTGTGTGATGTCTGTGTGTCGCGAAAGCTAAATAATCCTGGGATGTTCCACCCACTCTGAGATAACATGGTAATAAACCTTTGGCTAAATTGACAAACGTCTTTGATCTGCAAGAAAAGTAACATATTCTTTTATTTCGCAGTAAATTATTTCTGGTGACATGACCCTCTTCATTAGACCGGATCGAAAGCATGATAATCCTGGCCCCAAGTTCACAAAGCATTCTCAGACTTAAGTTGAGAATTTCCCCAACTTTCAATCACTCTTTATGAGAAAGATCTTTAAAAACACAACATTTTGCACGTAGTTTCTTATTAATGTATATTAAAACAACAAAACGTTTTTAAAGGGCCATATTTTAGTCAAAATAATGCAAATAATTTTGAGTAAATTCTCAACTTAAGTCTGAGAATGCTTTGTGAACTGATTGTGCACTCAAAGGGGCGTCATTCAATGGAAGTAGTTCCACGTTTCAAGCACAACTTGACGCCAGAATAGATTAAAATTAAAACAATAATTCTGTTAAGCACGTAATTTGAGGGCCGCGATTGTCGTGAAAAACGAACATTGGGGATTCATCATTTCTCGAAGTATGCCTTTTCATAATTCTGTCTAGATCGGGATTTCAGGGCCACGAGTAACATTAAACAAATAATTAGTGTTTCCTTTACTATTACGCACAACAGAATTAAATCAAGAAACAAATTAAATATTTACTTACGTTATATCATTGTCTTTGAAATGATCAATTATCCTTTGTGTATCTATGGTAACGCCGACAAATCTTGAATCTATAGTATGTATAGGTTTTAATGAAGACACATCAATGGTGATATCGGCGGAAAATACCCAACCACGAAAAAAGTCCAAAGGAAGGCAAGAACAGTTATTCGCTGCATGACTCAAAATTTATTTTTATTACATGCTTCTCGCTTTTGTCTTTTGTCCAATTCCTTATCTGATTCCACTTGAGATTTAATAGGTTGACCTTCACAGATAATGCCAATTATATAAATCTCTGACATTTTGGAGTCCCCTACAGAGATATATTAGTGTTTGCACAGTAACCTAGATCTAAAGTAGTATAAAGTTCACAATTGTTTTCTATTAATCTTTGGCTACATACTTGTCATTACTTGATTACTGTAGATTCCGTAATCTATACATTAAATAGTATAGCACCGGTATAGTTTATTCAGTATTGAAGGTCACAGACCCAAAGATACAATAATCATTTGGATGATGGTGGTAGATGAACAAATTTGAAGACAATTTTTTTTAAGGATGTACAATTCAGAACTAATTGAAAATACATTCATAGTTTTTCGATTACTTAAACCTTCTCAGCTATTTTATACATAGCTATATCGATATACTTTACAATAGATATAATGTCCTTGACATTAAAACAATTTGAGAAGTTGTGTACGTTCCTTCGGATACGCAAGTAATTTCTGTGAATATATTGAGCTGTCAAATCTTTTAATTGCTCAATAAACGACATATGAGGGATGCGCCCCTTTTTTGTTTGAACAAATTGGGCAGTTGATATAATCTTACAAGCGTAAAAATTCGTTTTACACTTTTCTCCAAATATAAGGATAAATATTGCTCTCGACAAATATTCGTTTTAAAGTTTTTGTAATATTGCCGACTATTTGAATTTGATAATACATCACACAATTCTTGTAGCTCAATATCAGTCAGTCTAAGCTTAAATTCTCTGATAAAGAGAGAAGTATTGCCGATATCATTTGAATTCCAAACGAAATCAACATCAAAAGAGTAAAATAAAACTCTGACTTTGGTTGCCCAGTTTACACGACCAACCGAATCTAACTGCCTCAGCATTATATATACGTGCTTAGGTTGTCCACATTTTGACATAAGGGCAAGTTTACACCAGTACTTGGCACATTTTGACATGTAATCAATTGATAATTTAAGGCGACCACATTCACTTAGAGTTCCTGCTGTTGACAAGCTTCTGTGTACACCAAGTAAAAATTTACAACAGTTTGACGACACGCTTTCGATATCCTTTCTTACCTCAAAGCCCCAAAGTTGGGAGCCATACAGAAGTAGGGGTTTTATTATTGAGTCAAATATGTTGAAGCAGATATTTAAAGGGGGGTAGTCAGCTTTACTAATCAGACTCATAATACAGGTAAGAGCTTTATCAGCTTGATAGAAAGAGTATATACACATTTTGACCAGCACAATCTTGATGAGAATATAATAACCAAGATAATTGTAGTAAGATTAAGTTGAAATATGCGTGTTCTTAAAGTACCATTGTTCTTTCTTTCTGAGTGGGCCCCCATTTCGGGAAACGATGATTTTCGTCTAAAAACAATTTTACTTCTAAATCAAAGTTATCACAGAATGTTTCTAATACATTGATTTTCCTCCGTAGCCCACCCACAAAATCAGCTGCTATAGACAGATCATTAGCGTATAAGAGAAGTAGTATATCCTCAGCCTCCTATATGGTTAATATGTCTGCAACATTTTCACCATTTGACATATCATCAACAAGTTGGTTTATATACAGGGGACTGAGAATATACCCTTTTACACCATTGAAACTTTCGAAACTCTCTGCCAGCTTTGTCCCTAATTTAATACCAGATACTGTAGAAGAGTATAAAGTCTTTAAGGCAGTGTACACTTTTCCATGGACACCCTTCTCTATCGGGAGGGTTAAATTGGGTTCGACTGAGAAATCGACATACAAACAGTAAAATCGACCCTTAGACCTACACAAGTACTTTTGGACAAGGCCACTGAGGGTGAATGCATGGTCTATAGTAGAATATCCAGGCCGATACCCCGCTTGCGACTCACATAGTTTACTATGATGGTCAGCCCATGATGCGAGTCTTGCATTTAGAATTGACGTGTAAACCTTCCCAACGCAGTCAAGAAGAGCGATTCCTCAATAGTTTTTGCATTCAAGTTGTGAACACTTCTTAAGTCAAAAATGACATTATATAAAGCCGTTAGCACACGATTTAAAGAAGGATATGCCAATTCCATAAGGGTCAGGGATTTGCTTGATTTCATCTTATTTATAGCTTTCCTGACCTCCAAATTATTAATTGGGTCATTGAATTGACAGTTTACATAAGCATTTTCTAGAACTTGATCATCCTCAGTTGACAATGACTTACTATACAGTTCATGGAAATGACTAAACCATGTTCCATGATCTATATTTAGACTATATCTGGGCTAAAATCTTTCAAGGGTTTCCAGAACAAGGTTTGATCATTCAAGCTAGACTATTTTAATAATGCTCTCTTTATCATAATTTTCTTTCTTACCTTTACAGATATTTTTAAAATCATTCTTGTATATTAAATATTATTAATGGGAGGCAACTACTGTTTTGTAATAGTCACAGATGTCAAGTAGACGTATTATCTGGGACAGTCCGTAAACGCCTATGTGAACCCGAATAACGAGGCAGACGTCCCCGGACGTTAAAGCTTCTGTTTTGAAATACGCCGACACCATGAAATCCAACTTTAATGTGTTTAGATACTGAGGGTATGGCCACAACAACACGGGAGAGCAGTTTGGTTCAGCCACGTGTCGCGGTTCTTGTTGCAACAATGCGATAGCAGAGAGAGTATACCGACGACGAAATGTAACTTTGCGTTTCTTTTTTGGGAGAGTGTGGTATAAAAATAAGTGCATTGTAGTTATAGTGACTTTTGACCTTTCTAACACAATACAACTTCTCTTCTAATGACCAATAATAGCAAAGATAAACCCATGCTGTCAACGGTCTTACATCTTTATTATAGAAACGGACACCGTACGAATATGTAAAGTATATTCATTTAAAACATATGTTAGCTATTTGAATATATTACAACAATAAAGTGTTGAATTTAGTTAATCTGAATAAAGCAATCATGATTTTAAATGTTACAATTTAGTATGAATTAGGGGACATCTTTCGCTACTGAGTTTTCGGAGATGGGGGTACGCTGAATAATCTCCGGGTGTTAATCTGAAAAACGAAACCATTTTTATTATGCTATAATTAATAGGAATTGAAGGGGGCACGCTAAATGATCTCGAATTTTTCTCGGACAACGTAAGTATTGAACCACCCATGACATCAAGATTAGCGCTAGCATCGGTGCGATCCAAAGGTTTCGAATGCTGTTGGAATGCCGTTAGAATTTAGAATGAAGTCAGAGTGCATATGGCATACACTTCGAATGCCGTTCGATAATTCCTGAGCATGGAAACATGTTAAGGTTGACCAAACACCGGTTCAGCTTCACGAGTTTTTCATATTGTCTTGGCAACAAGAGTCCTTTATCACTAAGTATTTTAAGAGTTTTTGCATGAAATGTGTGCGAACTGATTAAAACTGCCAGAAATGTGCGACAATTGATTCAAGCTGGTAGATACAAAATCCATAATAAATGTCTAATTAAAACATTCAAGGCATAAACAAAGAACCATTATAGACACATTGACTTCTTAAATAATGTATCTTTAAATTACTGTATAATAAAAAGCGCCCCAGATTTCCAAATTCCAGCATAAAACCCCTTTAAATACATGATTCGCGACAGACCTGAGACCAATTCTATATCTACCACGTAAAAATGAATTAGACTAGTAAAACGGTTGAAAACTTTCATCATTAGGGCATGGGTATACTTGTGCGGGTCCGTAGCCAGCTCATAAAATTTGGGAGGGCTACGAAATTTTTTCGAGGGACTGAGGATGTGGCCGGCCAAGAAAACTCCATAGAAATAAAAGCCCCACCCCACGTCTAGGGGCCCGTATACATGTATACCCCAGAAAAGACAGAGTACCAGCGCCCCTGAATGTAAAGATAAACGAAACAAACTTGAAATCTTATTTTAGTTATATTCTTTCTTTCAGAATACTTATAAAATTCCAAAACAATTGGGCGGTAGGTTGATCTAACTGTGCCTATCCGGCCCAAAGGTACACTTGTCCACTGTATGGGAACTAGGTCGATCTTACTATGTGAATCCGGTCTATACATACGAAGAGTACAGGGGAAGACCGATCTAAGTCACATCTTGTCTTTTCACGTAAAACGCAAAACAGACTTTTGAACGAGAATGTTGAATTACAACTTCAAAATCATGTTTAACACGTACCATAATCAACTTTAAAGGCAAATTAAGGTTAAATAAAGGGTCGCTTGACTCTTCATACGTGTCCACTGTTCAAACTAATACCACAACATAACTCAATTGTTTGCCGTAGTTCGATCTAACTGCGAATCCAAAGATATGTGTCCAGAGTCAAAACAGAAACCACAATATAACGCAAAATGACATACAAAAAAATGCGTGGAGATAATTATCTATGCGAATCCGATCCAAAGATATGCGTCGACTCTCAAAACTTTAAAAGCACTGTAACGCAAGTATGCGAATGCGGTCCAAAGATTTGTGTCCACTTTAAACATGGCGCAGGTCGATACCTATGAGAATCCAGTCCAAAGATACGTGTTCACAGTAAAAACTAACAGCAATATTGACCATCAAGAGCAGTGGGCATCTACTTTTACGCCAGTTATCTCCTAGGCCCTGTGGACATACGTAATGCGTGATAACATCATGGCTTATGGACAACTCAAGCCGGGAAAATTAATGCCCAATAAATGAACAAACTGCATGGCATGGTCAATAGGTTAATTGCGAATATCCATTCCGCTTTCTTTTAATAATTTCAATCCAAATAAATGAAATGTCACAAACACTTAAAAATAATAATGCACACTTAAATAGAAATTATGTTTATTTACAAGCCGAGGCTTGGACTGAAGGTAGAACAACAAAACCAAACGTATGTTCTTCAAGGGTTACGTCACCCAATGTTTTATACCCGGGTAGTGGAGGTAACTGGTCATCATGGTAAAGAAACAATTCCTTTTCATTCAATTTCACAGTTCTGAAAAAAATACGTAATATACATAGTCAATAATCAAAATATACAACGGCATCAAGTCACAGACAGACGTATAACGTCAAATGGAACGCGGTAATCTGTTAATCAACTGTTTGCATTTATTGAAACTAACTTCAAACAAGATGATGGATTACATCTGTTGAAACTGCTATCATATACTGATTTGCTTGGTATTTTGCTTTAGGTTAAATTTGTTTCAGAAAGGAAATAAAAATATCCATACTGGGATGCGAGTCCTCCTTTAGATCCAGGTGTTAACATATACAGATCTAGATGATCCTTGTGTCCCAGATTAACTGTAACTGATGTGTTTCCAACATTCAACATATAAATAGTGACGCTACCAGCTGGGTAGTTATAATCACTAAAAAAGAAACAAGATTGAGAGTTCAACAGTATACTCATTACCACATAGAAGAAGAAGAAGAAGATTGTTTTATTTAAGTGTCACACACTTAAAAGTGTCCCGCTGAAATTGACCTATGAGACACTAAAATCATTATAATACATGTTATAAATAAGGGTGATATATATTAAAGTCTGACATTATAAAACATAACTTATAATACATGAAAATAACACTGTTAAGTTACATTTATATAAGATACAATATTAAATGGCTGAATTATATCTTTTGCTATACATACAATACACTGTTGCGGCGATGGATCTGACATGGTGTTTATTGGACAGCAGATAAATGGCCTTATCAAGAGAAGATAAATTGTGAAAATACTGGGTACATGTATTAAGTTTATAAAAGAGCTCAGATCTTGATTCTTTATAGAAACTGCACTCAACAAGGAAATGAACTTCGTCCTCTATAGAATTACTGTTACAGTACTTGCACACTCGATTTTTTCTAGTGGTGTTACAGGACGTGTATAACGTCCAACTTCAACTTCAAGAGGTAGTGATCCGCAGCGTAGCTTGCTGAAAATACTTTGATGAGATCGATTAAGACTAGATCTAACATATTGTTCAGGCGATAAAGTATCCTTGAAAAGGCGGTAAGTGCGGAGTTTGTTTCCATTTTGTAGATTACGGTCGTTCCACAAACCGGCAAGCCAATCATTGTGATCTTTCAATATAAGCCAGTCTTTGATATACAGATAATCAGTATCTGTAATATCGTAAATGTCAATAAAAGTAAAATGGGAAATTATGAAGTGTTTGATTCTGTTATGCCATGATTTACGGAATTTACTTGACCATTGGTTGATTTTATAGGTCATTCTGTTAGAGTCTATACCGGATAGTTTACGCCAAAGTTTAATGGATTCAATCTTGTGTCGGGTTAAGGGCGCCATCCAACCCATATCACATCGTACTGACAGGTTAGGTGTTTTCCGTCCAACTGCAAGGAAGAAACGACAGGCTTCATTCTGTATAGCATTGATAGATGAATATTCTCTTGTCCCCCAACTAGCAGAACCATATAAAAGTATTGGCTGCACTAAGTTTTCACACAAAGAAGTAAAAACATCATACGCCATTCCACCGACGGACTTGAACTTACATATTATCACACCGAGGGCTCTGTTCGCCGACTTTGCAATTTCTTTAGTTGTAAAGTTGAGGTCAAGGTGTTCTTGGAGCCAAATGCCGAGATACTTGTATGCACAGCTGATACCAATATCATCTTCACCAATCCTAAATGGATATGACGACCGTGGAGTAGATGGGTGCGGTAATGTACTACTTTGGTTTTCTTAACATTTATTTGTAAACGCCATCTGGAGCACCAATTCGCTATACAGTCCAGCATACGTTGGAGAGATTCTTCAGTTGGAGCAATAACAGCAATGTCATCAGCATATAGTAGAATACTCAGCATCTTATAATCGATTTTAATGCCACAATTTAAATTGTTGCTTTCTGAAGCAAGATCATTTACGTATAGAGAAAAAAGCGTTGGCGATAAAACGCAACCCTGACGTACTCCAGATAATACAGGAAATGAGTCTGTTAAATAATTATTCACACGGACACTTGACCAGGTGTTATCATACAAGGCTTGTACTGAATTCAGAAATTTACCTTGTATACCAAGTTGTTGGAGTTTAAACCACAGACAGTTACGATTCACACTGTCAAAAGCTTTCTTTGCATCAATAAAGCATACATACGTAGATTGGCGTGATAGTTTTCTGTTGTTGATAACTGAAAATAAACTGTAGACGTGTTCTTGAGTTCCCCGCTTAGATCGGAAGCCATTCTGTTCATCGACAAGAATATCGTTATCTTCTAACCAGTGACTAAGGCGTTGGTTAAGGATATCAGCATAAATCTTACACGGTACTGACAGAAGAGAAATACCTCTATACCCTAATGGGTCACGGTGATCCATGTCAGGCTTCTTAACGGGATTGATTATACTTGATCGCCATATATCTGGACACGTATTGCTATCAAAACAATGCGATATCAATGTAAACTAAATGTCAATACAGTGTTGATTCTTTAGGGACTCGGCAGGCAAATCATACGGGCCGATTGACTTCCCTCGCTTCGCACGTGCAACTGCGGCTTCGACCTCACGTCTCGTGATAGGTGAATCTAGGTCAGTAGTGTCGATACTCCTATTGAACTTATGGCTGTTGTTTACATTCTCAATGACATCATCAAGGTGTGCATTATCAAAACATGGCGAATCGACATCTTTAAATAGCGAGCTATAATCGGACCACCACTTCCCGAGAACAATCTGTTTATCAGAACACACTTCACTGTCTATTAAAACCTCCCATGGAACGCCCGAATCTCTATCATTATTTTTACCAATTGCCTTCCAGAATGATCTTGAATCTTTACCTTTATATTTATCAAGGAGACGTTATTGTTCTGTAAATTGATAGGAGCGTTTATATTTTCGGTGTAGTTTATCAAAACATTTTCTCTCACCCGTGTATAATTGTTAAAGGCGCATCTTCTCACCACGTGACTTGGTCTTGGTCCAGCGACGTTCGGCTTCACACACCTTGTCCCACTGTCGCTGTAGATTCTCACACCAATAAGGCTTGTAGAAAGTCTTAGCTCTAAGGTTCTTGTATCTTGAACAATTTGTGAGAACATTATATGCAGAATTACATTAAAATGTCATTAGAAACTGTAAGTTTGGATTCAATGGTTTTTATTACTCCATTTACCATTGTGATATCAGCATCAGATAAAAACGTATTTGTTATTTTACTTGAATTGTACCGTCGGTGTGTCATGTGTTCAGTGTTGACGTCAGTCACACCGGCTCGCTGCAGGACCAGTGAAGGAAGAGAGACTTGCCAGGTAAGTATGGAGTGGTCAGGTAAGTTGTCTGGCACGTTGCTACACCATTTTTTATGTACGTAAAATCATTTTCATTTGATCTAAAACGTCCATTAAGGACACATAAACTACATTGAATTAAAAAATCTATAAACAAGTTACCATACTTATTTTCTTTAAAATCAATGACTGATCTTTCAGGGATATCGTCCACACCCTCAATAAAATCACACATATCACCAATTCTAGAGTTAAAATCACCGCAAATATAAACAAGACCCTCATTTTGATATTGGTAAAGTTGTACCAGTAATGTGTCGAAAAACAGTTCAGCTTCTCTCACTCTAGATGAGCATTCCGGGGGCAGGTAGCACACACATAATACAATATTATAGTCTTTGTTTAGACGTGAAGTTAACTTAAACCAAAGTATGTCCTCATGTTCCTGGTCTAAAATAGTTACCTCAAAATCTTTTAAGAAATTGTCACTGAAAAAGGCGCCAACACCTCCGGAACCACGTTTTGCATTTTTATGGACTTGTTTTCTATTATTACCGTACCATTTAAACCCAGTCAATGAAAGTTCGTTCTCATTCTGTAAAAACGTTTCACAAATGCCAAATACATCACAATTGAGGTCCTTAATTACTGATTCGCGAAAGTATTTATTATTGCAGTCTTTTTTCGTCCATCCACCAGAATTTCAGAATCCTAGCCGCACAGATCCCTACGCGTCTTTTACCGGGACTGGCCCTTTCCCATGGAATCGTAGATCTCGGTCCTTCCCCACAGTTCTTATGATAGTCTGCATGTTGGCCCTGGATAACTGTTCCTCGCGGGAGAGTGCAGTGTCGATGTAAACTCCAGAATAGTCTTCGTTTTCTCTCAGTTTTTTGTGTTTCAGCAGCTTTGCTTTCTGTTCCGGAGTTTCCACGGTAAAAACAATAACACCTGGTTTGTTGTCCTTCCGTTCCGATTTCTTAACGTGAACGTCCCCCATCTCTAGTCCGTCTCGAATAATTCTACTCACAAGTTGACTAGTGATGTTTGGGTCGGTATCCTCACGTTTGTCGAGCGGTAGATTCCGTACCACTAAACTGCATGCAACCTCGTCCTCAGAAATTTTTGAGACTACTTCGGAGATTGTTCTTTCCATTTCGCACACTTTTCCTGACAACTTTCCAATATCACTTTTAACATTGTTTATGTCCTTATCGTGTGCTTTTTCCGTCGACTTAAGTTTTTTACTCAATTCAATACTGATTTTCTTTTCAAAGTCACTTCTTAGTTCGGCGGTTTCTTCGCGCATAATATTACGTAGGTTTGCGGCCATCCTCTTTTCTGGCTCTACAATATCTGCAGCTAAAAATGTTCTCATTTCTTTCATTGCGACCATTAAGTCGCTATTTGACGAACTGTCTTCATTTCAGTTTCTTCGCCGCTGATGGCTTACACACAATTGTATCTTCCGAGTCGACAACAGGGACAGGGGAAGGCGACATGACAGCCTCCATGTATTCAACCGCCTCTGTTTCATTCATATTTAAAAGTTCAAAATCTCACCAAAAATAAGCCTCATCTGTCAAAAATCTTCAGTTTATTACTTGTAATGGTCATCAAAGAGTGATATTTCGTACAATTATTATGTCTATAGTGTAAAACAACTTCGATTGAGGCAGATTTTCTTCATAAAACTCGGGAGCTCAACACACCACGTCTACACTCGTCAAGGGACGTAACTAATATAGGTAACATATAGGTAATCATTGCACATGAAATGAAATGGGGTTTAACGTCCTTATGTTCTGCTCCCCATTACACATACAAGACGGGCAGATTTATAATTAAATAGCAAGGCAGTTTAAACAGGGTTTAAACACCTGACTTTTACCTCAACTGTGCAAAATAACGAATTATTTCACAATTTAACTAAACATGTTAGACGACCAAATTATATTCGGTGTTTCACAGAAGTGTAGTTTTGGGGTGATTAGACCGTGCGCTGTATCATAAGGTATGTCATTAAGTCAACTGGCGTGGTTTCGATTCCTCAGTTGTTCGTGACAAGGAGTAGGATCGCCTGTCGAACTTCTTGGGTTTACTCCAGGGGCCAATTCGATTATGCAGTCCGGACTCTACATTTCCATTCGTTTATTGGTCACGTGACCATTTTTGGAGAGTTCGGATCGTCCAACCTCTCCAATTTTTCGACCGGTGCGATTGCGGAGAGTGACGTAACAAGATGGTGGCAAGGTAAGAAATTTCCTTCCAAATTTTACAAATATGAATCAGTTTCGTTGTTTTCTGACGATAATCTCACCCTACAGTTGCCTCAATCGCTTTGTAATCTTATTTGTCGATAGAATTTTGCCTCGCCGCACGTCAAATCGCTGCATTTCAGCTAAAATCAGTTGTCTGTCTCAAAATCAGGCATAAACTAAATTTGATTTTGAATTTATTTTTTTACCTATCTTCAAAATACAGCCCATAACCGGAGATCCAGATATTTATTATACCCCCAAATGATTAATTTAACCGACTTAAAATGTTGACAATAAAGCAATACGTTGTCTTCTTTTGACGTGCTCTCGCTGGCAATTTGATGGATCCAGGAGATTCTCTAGAATCAAAACTAGAGTTACAGTCGCCATTTTGGTTCTCCACCTGTACTCGATTACACCGTAAACGCGGACAATCCGGATTGGAGAACGTGGAGAGTCCGGACTGCATAATCGAATTGGCCCCAGGTCCCCGGTTTTATCCCACTGCTAAAGACCCATGCGCACAATCGATTTATTGAAATAAAATTGAACCATGTTAGTTCTTAAATGACTTGAGTTTGTGTCGAGTGGGCTTTAAACCGAATCTTTCCCTGTCTCTCTCTGATAAAAATATATAATGTAACGAAATAAAAACATTTACCTGTTTCTGTTAGTACAATGAGCGTACATTCTGATATTACGATTGTTTGTATTTGGTGGTGTTAACACAGGGCTACCAACCAATCTTTTATATAAAACGGTCAACCAATAATCCTGTCAAGTAAACAACAAAACAAGTTACTTATCTACTTATCGTGGAATAATTCAATTAGACAGAAACTTGGGACACGTTTGGTAATTAAACAAATTAGTATATCAGTATACGTTTTTGCCAAACAGGTAGTTGTACTGCTTTTAACTCTTATCTAAACTATCTACTACCCCTGTTTTGTTTTAAGGGAGGGGGGTATAAGTATATAAGCCCATTCACAAAGCTTCCATTAAGTGTCATTCTTATTGATGCAATGAATGAAACACTATTGGTGATAACAGAGATCAGTTTCGTAGATATAGATTTTTTTTACACAGGGGACAGAATATAAAACAGCTCCATAAGCACAAACAGAAACACAAATCAAATAGGAACTACACAAGGAATATAATCCATGACTTTGTTAGAACCATTCGAACTATCTTTCTCGGCGAGTCTATACACCCGTTTCTATTTTCCTCTGCTCCCCATTCTCACTGTCAACAAACTTATGGTTATTATAACTTTCAACAATGGGGAAGGTAAATGAAATGAAAATGAGTTTAATATCCTACTGTTTTGCTTCTTAACTGGGTTAATGAGGACGGATATACGCCATACAGTGTGCTACGAGGAAAATCGTGCCCGGGCAACAGCGCTACGGCATACTCTCATAACGAATTCCACCTGCCAAGGGATCTTTTTACGTGCACGTCAATGTGTACATGGGACCTCGGTTTTTCATCCCATCCGAATGACTTATAGACAGCTGCCATTTTCAGGTCCACCGTCCTGCATTGCTGACAATGGGGAATCACGCCGGGGGAAAGTTGATACGAAGGTCTATAAAGGAACTGGGTCTACACACACTATGTCAGTATGTATGGAGTTAACAAGTTATGTTAATTTCGTCGACTGGTATACAAGCCATATCTACGTCATCAATACACCCGGGAGTAAGTCTGTGGTTACAAACGTGTAGTGGACAGTATATCTTATATAGTAGGTCAATCAGTTCATTGGATCTACACAGAATTTGAATATTTTACATGTACAAAATATCATCTTATACAAGTTTTGGAGTACTGTATCACAAAAGTACGGATGCGAATTGGTGCCACAGAGATCAATCTTTGCGCTGGCTTGTTTGTGACTTAGAGGTAATTCTTGATACAGATGGAATGTTGATATCACAAATTGCAAGTGTGTGCAGTGCGGTTTCGTGTGGCTTATGGGGAGAATCCAAAAACTCTCCTGCCAAGAAATTGGTTCATGCTTACTTGACCTTTAGATTAAGTTTAGGACATTTCTCAGAAAACTGCAAAGAATTCAAAACTCTAGAGAACGGTTTGTGACCCGGACACGTCTCCGTGACCATATACAGCCCTGTTCATCGCGACTTACGTTGATGTTAAAATTAATTTCCGATCCTTTCGCTCATGTGTATTTAGAATAACTTCTTTACTAAACAAGATCATCAGAATGTGTCACGCTAACCTTGCTAACTACAAAGTCTAACAAAACATGGGATGGAGCATTTATGCACAGCGAACAGAAGGCTTGGATTGAATTAATTGTTAAAATGAGAAATATTGCGTCGAAAGTTTAAATTAATCTTTAGCAATTTATTTAAAGTTTTACCCACATCAATGTAAAGCGCACTGAGATATTACTTGATTATTCTAATGCGCTATATCAGAATAAGTAATTTCTATGATTATTATTATATAGACTGGTGGTATATTCTATAAGGTTTTTAATTCAATCTGAACTACTAAACACATACCGTGTTACTCCCCCTCCCCACCATTAATTAAATGTCAACCAAAGAGTAATTCATGAACTCACAGGATTTGGAATGTTGCTGTCTGAAACCAAAGCGTAGTTACCGCCAAACAACGTTTGTCTGAAAACGCCTTTTATTCCTCTAGATGCTGATACCCCAAGTTTATCTAACCACCTAAACGAAAAATAGGTTGCCAGGCAACGAAACATACGCCCACACAGCAGCCAAATCGTCCGGGCAGTCAACAAGAATTGTCGCATATTAAGGAATTATCAGAAAATCATTAGAATTTGTTTGGTTTTTATAATCAAACGTTTTTTTTTTAAATCATATAATAACTGTGACCTCCAGAGGCACCACAAGCTAAAAAGGGTGATTTTTCGTACAATCAGGGGACATAATTCAGGAAGTAATGACCCGATGGGCGCAAATATCGAAAGGAACCAAGATCTTTGGGTTTAAAACATACCTGTCAAGTTTCATCAAAATCGATTCAAAATTGTGACCTCTATAGGGTCCACAACCTTGATATAACTTATTTTCACACTATTCGTGTACAAACGGCGGCCATTTTGTCTGTCAATTCTAGTCCGGTTTTCACGTAATTCAAACTCTCTCTTCATTACCATGTAACGGCGATATAGTCAAACGTTTTTTTAAATCGGATAATAATTTTGACCTCCAGTGGGACCAAAAGCGAACAAAAGCGATTTTTCTGACAATCCGGGGACATAATTCAGGAAGTTATGATCCAATGGGCGCAAATATCTACAGGAACCACGATCTTTGGGTTATAAACATACATGTCAAGTTTCATCAAAATCGGTTCAAAACTGTGACCTCTATAAGGTCCACAACCTTTATATAACATATTTTCACAATATTCGCGTACAAACGGCGGCCATTTTGTCCGTCAATTTTGGTCCGATTTTCTCACAATTCATACTCAACCTTCATAACCATGGAACGGTGAAATAATCAAACGTTTTTTTAAATCGGATAACAATTTTGACCTCCAGAGGGACCACAAGCTAAAAAGGGCATTTTTTCGGACAATCAGGGGCCATAATTCAGGAAGTTACGATCCAATTGGCGCTTATATCGAAAGGAATCAAGATCTTTGGGTTATAAACATGCATTTCAAGTTTCATCCAAATCGGTTCAAAATTGTGTCCTCTACACTGTTCACAACCTTGATATAACATATTTGCACACTATTCGCGTACAAATGGCGGCCATTTTGTCCGTCAATTTTGGTCCGATTTTCACGAAATTCGAACTCAACCTTCATAACCATGGAACGGTGATATAATCAAACGTTTTTTTAAATCGGATAACAATTTTGACCTCCAGAGGCACCACAAGCTAAAAAGGGCGATTTTTCAGACAATCAGGGGCCATAATTCAGGAAGTTACGATCCGATTGGCGCAAATATCGAAAGGAACCAAGGTCTTTGGGTTATAAACATGCATTTCAAGTTTCGTCCAAATCGGTTCAAAATTGTGACCTCTAAACTGTTCACAAGCTAAAAAACGTGATTTTTCGTACAATCAGGGGCCATAACCCATGAAGTTACAGTCCGATACATGCCAATATCGAAAGGAACCGAGATCTTAGGGTGATAAACCTATGTTTTAAGTTTCATTGAAATCGGATAAAAATTGTGACCTGTAGACTGTTCACAAACAATTGTGAACGGACGGACGGACGAACAGGGGCGACGACAATATACGTCCACATGAAAATGTGGGCGTATAAAAATGTACATTGTTAAGATGTGCTTTTAAAGAAAGGTGAATACAACATTTAGTTTGTTCACCGCGTTCTTTATAGGTGTACCTAGACATTGCATATTTCCTCTAAAACGACAATTCTGCCCCCCGTTAACACGTGCCTTACGAAGCACTTATTGGTTGTAGTCAGACGTACAAAACCAACACTTTATTTTCGTATTTTACGCAGATAGATACTTGCGTTTGATTGAAAGAGGAAATTTTAATAACTGTATTTTTGAATATTCTAAATCGCTTCCAATATCCCATTGTTTATTGCGTTTCATAGACATACATCTTCAGGTTACAATAAAATAAAACCAAGTACGAACAATCCAAACCATTAGGCAAAATTCGAAGTCTTAAAAAACGTTATAGGCAAAATAGTTAGCAAAGTAGTGTAATCAGCAAATGGACTGTTCATCGTGTACGAAATACACAACAAACAGTGGTAATAGGTGTCCGGAAGAGTAAGCTTATTCTAAATCGCTGCGCAGGGTGATTTGGTTTTTTACAACGGTGGTTTAGGGCCCCCAGATTCGATGTTTATCTGAAGCACTTTAAAGTTGTTATTCAATAAAATGTGTCTGTTTTTCAAAATTAAAAAACACGACTTCAGTCAAGCGTGATAATTATATAACGAACTTACATGAAACCGGCTACATATCGGTCAGCCAAATTTGGCGTTCCACCACCATAACCAGAAGATGTTTCTCCTAACCAGATAGGCTTATTTCCATAGTTTTTAGATGTTGCAATTGCCCATTCGACATACCCTTCGAAAGTATTAAGTTTATCTAAGCTGTAGAAATCATCTAATTGTGCTGTTTTCCCGTTCATATAGTAGCTACAAAAATTATTAGAGTTTTTTAGATAGAGTCAGGTGGAATAAAATGCTTAACATAAAATAGAAAAAGAATCTCCAAAAATAATGATTATGAAATTAATACATCTAGAACGATGGAATAAAATACTAGATCTATAAAAGGGTATCACAAAAACACATGAATCAGGTATTGAGGATTCAAGGAAAGACCGATATGTAACAACTTACTGATGGAATGTAACGGCATCTACAGTATGGCCGGCACCACCTTCAAGAAAACTGAATTTAAAACAAAGAAAGTGTACTTAAGGTCAACAAATTCCAAGTATGATGTTATATTTGTTTAAAGGTTATTTGCAATTGCCACGACCTAAGCTTCATCCAGCCAGTGAACAGCAGTTTCGGCTATAATGATTTTGACCAACCACATTGACTAACATTAGACTTCAAGGAAATTCATACTAATCAAAAAAAGGAAGATCAAAGTATGATCGGGCTGGCGAATTGTATGATATGCTTTATAATGATCGTAAAGAATAGTATGTATAATAAGTCTGGACCCAAGGACCACATGATATTATTTCGCAATTGTGATACCCACTCCACTGAGAGTCATACCGGTAAAGAGCAGTCTGAAAGAGAAAACGTAATTTCCGGCACACTTTATCGAAGACTGAACTGAAAGTGAGATAAAACACGACTGACCTCAGTCTATCCTGGCATACGTTATGAGTTTTTACATAGAGCAATAGATTAAAATCACTTTATACTTTTGTTGCACGACATTAACATCTGTTTGAACTCATCATTGAAATATATTGCATTGACTAGATTGACGATAATGGTATACAATTGTTCATTATCAATTAATTATTAGGCGTACTATTGTCTTATACAAAATACCTTCTGGAACTGTGCTAACAGAAATTAGTTGAAAACTCTGAAAATGAAAAGAAAACTTTTGCGACTTAAACATATACGTGTGAGTAAATTGCATGCAGACATAGGGCATATTAGTTATAACTGATCAGCACCATTACCAAAAATTATTGATATATATTTCCTACCCAGCTATATTTTTACGATGGGCAAAGTCACCGCCTACTAAAATATAAGGTTTTATTTCTGGTATAGAATCTAAAATCGTTTTCAGAATATCAAAATCCGAAGCTATTGAAGTCATGGACAAATTTGATATAGCGCTGTGATGAAGGTCTGGTTCTGAAATTAAAGATATACAATTTTTTTAGGAAATATCACTTAACACCCTCCATTCATGAAATCAATTAGCAATGTTATTAGATGGACAAACCTTGGCACAAAGCTGACCTGAGTTACGCAAGGGCTTTCTCTGGTAAAGCAATCTATGCTGAAGACTTGATCGGGCAATAGCCAAATATGTAATTTTTAGACATGCTTTGTCTAGAAAGGGTTTATAAAAGAAATGAAAAGTAGATAGGCCAGGGCAAGGCCATGGGCGCATTGAGACGATGCTAGGCGGAGCATCCAGAAGGTAACTTGCGGCCAGGGCAGGTCTCGAGTTAAGAACGCACAAACCTAGGAGCATGGTTCCTCTCAAGCTAATTATGGGCGCATTGAGACGAGGCTAGGAGAGCATCCAAAAGGTAACTTGCGGCCAGGGCAGGTCTCAAGTTAAGAACGCACAAACCCAGGAGAATAAAAGTATTGTAAGATGTTAAACCAGTGTTGTCATCCATAAACTGATCCAGGCAGGTCTCGAGTTAAGAACGCACAAACCCAGGAGCATGGTTCCTCTCAAGCTAATTATGGAGTCGTAAGTTTTGTACATTTTATGTTACAAGAAGAATAAAAGTATTGTAAGATGTTAAACCAGTGTTGTCATCCATCAACTGATGTAAAGAACCAATACTGTCACAATATACGTTGTATATAAGAAGTTCAATTAGTTCAGCCACTGAAGCGGGGGGGGGGGGTATCGCCAACCGAGCTCTGAATTTAGGAGACCAAGTTTTTCTTGGCCAGTTTTTGTGTAGATACCGAATATGAGTGGTGATCAGGCGTTTGAGTGGCTTTCTCGAGATTGAGGGAGTCAAATGTCTATAATGGGCACGCGTGTGTGCTGTGGGTGGGGGAATGTAATGTTGACATAACATATTAATAAAACATAAATTTCAAGGACTTCCCATCTTTAAATAAGTGTTTATGATACTCTGGACAACTGTTTTGATTTGTGGGGAGGTGCGGTGGGTGTGTGTGGTGGGGTGGGGGAATGTCATGTTGGCATAATATATTAACAAAACATAACTTTCTAGGACTGCCCATCTTCAAATAAGCGTTTATGATGAGCTGGGTGACTGTTTTGATTTTCGGGGAGGTGAGGAGTCATGGACTGCCCGTCTCTTAATAAGTGTTAATGATGCGCCAGGACAACTGTTTGATTTATGGGGTGGGGGTAGCAGGTGCGGAGTGGGGATACAATTGGCGGGAAATGAGTTCACGTTGATTTAAATGATGATTGTCTAAGAGCTTGATGAAACATCTCTAAATATGTTTTTAAGATTCCAATTGTGTAGAGGGTGTGGGGCGCACATTTATTTTTGTGGACAGAAGTCATTTCGTCAATGTTGAGCTTAAAGTAGTATCTCGTTAGTGTTTTTGTTCAAAATATTAAATTATTATAATGGTTCTTTTCAAGAGATCTGGGAATGTAAATCAGAGATATGTTTAGTTATTAGTTTATTCATAGTCATGTTTAATTATTAGTTTATTCATAGTCCTCATCAGAACAATTAAAATCAAAAGATCATATGATTAAAGATAAATATTTTCTTGCTTGACCAGCTCGTATATCCTTTGGATTTGCTTTAGAAACCAATTCATATTGTAAATCTTCATTCAAGCCATGCAGCAAAAGACCACGAATATAGCAAAGTGGTAATAAAGAAAGAAATGTTGTTTTGTAACCCAGAAAATCTTTTTTTCTAGCGTCATCTACTGATGTAAGTTGTCATTCGTGATATTTTCTACCTTTACCCCTCTCATTATCGATCAAAATTTGGATCATCGTTTGCAAGAGAATGATTGGAATGTATATTTCGCCCGAGCAAGAATGCAAAATACAATATTTTTCAGCACCTCCATTAATTTGAAATGCGAAGAAGAGTATATAAGATCGTTTGGTGTCTTCGTGGTTGGTTGTCAGTTCTAGGATATATTTGACACTTCCATTACTAATCTTGATATAATTTAATCCGATCAAGATTAGTATTGAAAGTGTCGAGAATATCTCGCCCTACGGTACATGCTTTCAAGATAATCCTAACTTTCTAACAATGTTTAATGAGCTGGGATAACGTAATTAATGGTTTAGAAAAAATTGTTTGTACCTTGTACGGCGAAAACTGACTTACATCTGTAGATGACAATCGAAGAAAGATCTTCTGGAGGATTTTTTATTGGTGGTGAAAAATAACAAAACTTTCTTTATTATCATCAAGCCTGAGTAGTATTTTGCTGCACATTAAATGCAATATTTATGTTGCGTTACAACAATATGGAGAGAGGCTAGGCTGCAAAACCAATAGTCGATAATGACCCTGTGATACAAGGCTGGAATGAAGATTTATAATGTGAATGGGTATCTGAACAATGTTTTTTATGTTTAAATCCTAGATCTCTCGAATGTACCATTATAATTTAATATTTTGAATGCCAATATTGGTACTGAACGAAAAACACGAGAAAACAGCGGTAATCTTATACACATATTTAGAGATGTTCATTGGAATTAAAAAGTAATATTTATACCAAGCTCTAAGAAAATCATCATTTACATCAACGTGAACTCATTTCCCGCCTTCCAAACACGCACACTGCTTTCCCCCAACCCACAAATCAAACAGTTGCCCAGGGGCATCACAAATACTTATTTATAGATGGACAGTCCTAGAAACTTATGATTTATTATGATATATAACTTGATCATCATATATGTCAACATAATAACACCCACCTCCACACACGCACACCTACGCTTGCTACTTCAACCCCACCTCACCACAAATCAAAACAGTTGTCCAGGGTATCATAAACACTAAAAGGTGGGCAGTCCTAGAAAGTTATGTTTTATGAATATATTATGTCAAAATTACATTCTCTCATCCAAAACACACACACATACCCATTGTAGACATTTGACCCCCTGTTTCTCGAAAATGCCCCATCAAACGCCTGATCACCACCCATATTCGGAATCTACACAAATAAAAGAGAAACTTGGTCTCATAAATTCACAGCTCGGGTGCCCCCCCCCTTTCAATTAAAAATCTTCTTTCTTTTCGTTTTATTTGCTATGTACATTATTCACTCACTCTATAATGGGTCGAAATGAAGGATTGCTGTGCATGTGTCTTGTTTCATATTTATGCAATCAATAACATTACGGTTTTATTCACTAGACGTCAATAATGTAAATTATAAAGTCATCATGATTTTCAAAATGGGGTCTTCAATACAAGACACGACCTATCAACATGTATTATTATACTCACCATTCCCAAGTTCCCAACCAGCAACGTGATACCCCTTCTCAATAGTATACTGAAATAGTTGTATAGCATCTACAGGGTCCCATTTCCCGTTTTTTCGTAGATTTAGATTTAAGCCAAAGATAAGATCCCAGCCTACATCCTTTACCATTATATTCAGTTTGTCCCAATCATCTCCTTAAGGCACAAGACAAGACACAATCGTTAATGATTCATTATCAGTATCATCAAGAACACAAGATTTATAATATCAAACTACATGAAAATATCGAAAAGGTCATTACTTATCTACATACGCTAAGCGTAGTACAATGGTACAAAATAAATTTTGACTGGATATTCTTTCCAGTAGGTATTAGTCAATATCATCCAAAGTCTTCGACATCGAAAACACAAATTATTTGTCGATTTAAATCAACATTGACGCAGTTACCTTTCTGGGAAAACACGAATTATTTGTCGATTTAAATCAACATTGATGCAGTTACCATTCATGGAAAAGATTGGCTTCTGATATCCAATATTTAAGAAAAAATAAACAGTTTACCAATGGTACACGAATCGTGAACCATGATGCGTTTCAGCACCATTTATATCAAGGGACTCGAAGAACGAGGCTAGTCATATTCAAAAAGGCGTGTCAAACTGTGACCAATATTCTTATCTAGAGAACATGTGCAATAAATACTATTACCATTCGATTGAGACTTTCTTCGTATTACGCCGAATATAACAGATTTGAAATTGGGGTAAAATCGGAAATGAATGAATGTTAATCGGTTGATGTACACTTATATTACATTATTATATGTGTTGCGACCAATTTGAATCAATTTCTAGGTTCCAAATATAAGCGATGTAGCTCCTTTAACATCATTTAGGCTCCGATACGAGTGATATTTTGATTTTAAGTACGTTTTTTGGTACGTGTGGCGGAATTTTACAGGATACTCATTTCTAGTCTAACAATGGTTAAATTAGTCACCACCTATATCCTTTGTTTTTTGTTAATTAAACATACATTATGCAAGAGCAAAATCTGCCTATTGTAGGTCTTTCTTTAGGCCTGAAATGTTAGACATAAATTAACTTATCAAGACCATAATCGGCTCTCGGTGTCAAGTCAAGGCTAGCCTGTGATGTTTGTTGGATTGTAGTTCAATTTGCTGAAAAACTCTCCTTTGTGATTAACTATTAAATGGATAATCGAGACAATTAGTTTTGTCTTAACGACTTCAGTAATGATTATCGAGGCTAAGCGGAACTTTCATTCGCTTAGTTCTCGGTTTATAGTGGATCAATTTGACTGACAATTTCAGGAAATTGTCTTAACTTTAAGTAGTTTTTACCTATTACAGTGAGAACTGACAACTCGTTATCTAATCTCCTATAATGTATCTTTAAGCGTTATTTGCGGCGGAATGTTTTATTTCAGTTGCAAACGATTTTAAACGAACCATCTGGCAAGGATCTTCTTTGGTCTACGTTGATATTCTAGCTAATATCATAATGGAGGTATTTCAAAAGTTATTAAAATTTCGTTGCTTATCTATACCACATTTGAATACTCTATCGGAGCTTCGTGTATCACATCTATATTCGCACAGACGACTGCTTTCTCTGATATTGGAGACTATCCGTTATTATTAGGAATATAATCCACTGATTTATTAATCCGTGTTGGTGAACTGGTAGCCATTGGACTGGAAATGGCACTTTTTCCACCTCTGGCGGGCTATGGGTTATCGAGGAAAATTATGGATACTTCCATCATGAAATATATATTATATTATAAGATATATGATAAGAACTGTATTTACGTGTTAGTGTTTGATTTTTGTGTGTGGCGAAAGTTAAATATTTCTGGGCTCCTCCACCCACTCTGAGATAACATGGTAATAAACCTTTGGCTAGATTGATAAACTTCTTTGACCTGCAAGTAACAGAGTAATCAGATTACGCAAACATCAAGCCAATCTGTTTCACAAAGTTAATGCAAAGGCGTCTTTTATCTTTGTCCAATATAATTGACCTTTGAAAGGTCAGGCCGCTATAGTTTTACGGTTGACGTTACAACATAATGTTTACCAACAAAGCAAGTTTAAAAACACAATATATATTCATATGGAGAATCCTTAATCATAAACCATGTTCAATTCAACAGGAAAATAACCTAAATGTGTCAAAAGCAAACAAGCTGAAAAAAAAACGTCAAATTGATGGTCTCACGTGCGTTGTTTACTTCTGGTACTGGTAGTTGTTGTTTAATTCTGGAACTGGTACGGGCAGAATTATATTTTTTACCCATTTTACGCCCCCGGGTACTATTTTTGTACCTAGTTATGCTAAATATGGAATATTTTTAATTCAGGTATACTTCAGACACCTTTATTTATTTTTCTAATAGACAATAAAAAATGTTTTAGAATTTAATTAGACTCATTAAGTCTCGTTGATGTCATCTTTATCAGTGACTATAGCGGCCAAGCGAATATTGACTGCGGATGAGTGTAACATCAAGCCTAATTGGGAATTCGTCTATTTCGGGGTACATTATTTCTCGAAGTATGCCTTTTCATAATTCTGTCTAGCGCGGGATTTCAAGGCCACGAGTAACATTAAACAAATAATTAGTGTTTTCCTTTACTATTAACGCACAATAGAATTAAATGAAGAAACAAATTGAATATTTATACTTACGTTATATCATTGTGTTTGAAATGATGAATTATCCTTTGTATATCTATGGTAACGCCGACAAATTTTGAATCTATAACATGTATAGGTTTTAATGAAGACACATCAACGGTGATATCGGCGGAAAATACCCAACCATGAAAGAAAGCCCAAAGGAACACAAGAACAGATATTCGCTGCATGACTCAACTTTGAAATGTATTTTCAATAATACATGCTCTTCGCGTCTCTGTTTTATCTGATTTCTTATCTGATTCCAATTGAGATTTAATGGGTTGACCTTCAAAGATAATGGCAATTATATAAATCTCACCCATAGGAGGCACCCGCAAAGACATAATATTTGTGTTTGCACAGTAATCTGACCCTAAGGTAGTTCTCGGGCAACATAAAATCTCATATTTTCCGTTTACGTAGGAAATGTAAACTCAGAAGGCCGACTTTGAAACAGCATGTTCGCTGGTATTTAGCAAGCTAAGATAAATGGGATACTCAAAACGCTATCTCCGACTTATAAACCAATGCTCAAGACGAATTTTCCGCCAAAGAAAGAAACAGTGGCAATCAGCAGTTAAAACCCGAACTTGTGGCCATCCCAGATGTCAAACATGCACAATCTTAAACATATCCGACCAGTTTCAAAGAAAAGAGCATCTGGCGCACAATTCACAATATAAGACCAACTTTCATGCAGCAGTTGTTAAAAAATAATTTATCTAATTTCACGTAGACAATATGACAAACAATACGTAGGGGAGACCCCAAATGCACATAGCCACCTAAAGAGACAAACCGGTCTCAATTCACTTAAACCGGTCTTAATTCAATTCAACCAAACAAATCATGACATTTCTGATCTCATTGTCGCACCAATAGAAAAGAATAAATGTGACTCCAATAAAAATTAAAACGTATAGGTCAACAAGAGATAAACTCTAGATTTAACAATTGACACCCCCACCCCACCCCCAAATGTGAATACTCATACGGCTAGCGTCATAGTCCCTTTATAGTCACATTTAGATCTCTAATATTACAGTCCATATGTTTGAAAAATCCAAACCATGAGTATTTTCTATGGAGTTGCACCCCAATATAGTACATGGCGATCGTTGTTGACATTTTGGTGTAGAATTAGACAAAATTGATTGAATATTACATTTTTTGCCAGTGCCAGATTTGAGTGCATATTCATGATTTTGAGGCGGGGGATACAAGAATTAAAGACGTTAGTTGGTTGAAATGTAGGGCGGAAAATTGCGTGCTTACTTGTCGCTACTTCCAGCTTGTGTATCTCAAGTTCCTATTGACGAACCTGATACGCACGTTTTGGCAAACGGTTGGCACATAATGCTTCATCTGTGGTTCTACCTAACCCAAATTTGGGGAAAGTTAGAGACGGGAATTAACATTAAAATCGATAGGGAAATCATTGACGATTTGTGGCCTTATAAAATACGTTATCGGAATTAGTCGACCTTCACATTGACCAATATAGAGAATCAGTAACCGTAGGCACTGTCAAATAGTTTTTAAAATGACTCTAATGATAGAGGAATCTCTTATCAGTACACAAAGTTTTTAAGTTTTATTTTGTCGAAGTAGAGATATCAATTCTATGTTGGTAATATAATATGTCAAAATCGACCAAAACAAACTGACGATTTGATTGTTTTGAAATGTTTAACGTGTGTAGTACAATGAATACTTATATATTGGTGTTGTTAATATTTGCCTCCCGTATGTTCTTAACCTCAGGTGAATATATAATAGAGCTCGCTGGAAGTAAACGAATACAGACTGTAAGCCCACAGTTCTGTAGTTTTACTCTGGATACGATCGAAATGACCAAAAACCATGACAAATACGATTTTAAGTAAGTACATGTTTTATATAATGTAATAAAATTGTTAAAGTAGCAAAGGCTCTAACTCAATTTCATCTAAAGCCTTTGACATGGAAAACACGAAATGTTTGTCAATTTCAATCAGCATTGGTGTTGTGATCTTACCGATAAAGGTCGGCTTCTGATATCTAATATTTAAGACAGAATAAACAATTTACCATTTGTACACGAATCGTGTACGACACTGCGTTTCAGCGACATTTGTAACGATGGGCTCGAAGAAGGGAGCTACACATATGCCACACTTCATGTTAAACGCCATATCTTATCTGGACATGCGCAATAAATACTATCGACCCCCGAGATTGCCATTCGATTGAAACTTCTGGCGTATTTCGCCAAAGTGAGTTGAAATTAAGAGTGAAAAGGGAAACGATTGAAAGCAAATGATTTTATATACTGTACATTCATATTACATTATTGTATGCGTTGCGACGCATTTTTATCAAAGTCCAAAATATTAGCGATTTAGCTCCTTTAAGTTGGTGTATATGTGCTATAAACCACGACTGTACACTAAGGTAGTCACCTGTCGTTTTTCTTTACTAAATGGGGAGCCACGGTCCGGGTAAAATTTCCCTCATAGCATACTGTATGACGTAAGCCCGTCTTCCCTAACCCGGTGGGAGCAGAACAGTAAGACGTTAAACACCATTTCATATCATTTTACTAAATTATTAACCTTTCTTTCAATCATGTTGTCTTTCATATTCGTTGACGCGTTTCTTCATTTCCATATCTGTTATTAGCGATTGTACATCTTATCAGGACCTTCACGTAATACCCTGAAAATTTCGGCACTTATTTCGATTCAGGAATCACCTCGCTTGTGATTCTATCCGATTCACCGATCATCGCGAATACCACGTCTCGCGCTGTCCAGCTTAACTGTCTTCTGGTGATGATCGAATTGCAAAGTTCAAGGTTTGTTCAATGCCAAGGTTTCCTTGGAGGTCCCTATGTCAAAACCTCTTACTGGGCTCTACTGTTAATCACTCGGCAATCCTCGACAGATCCAGTACAACCATTAGTAATCTTGCTTTCAGTTATGTTAATTGTCTTTGATATAAAAGCCGGCTTCATTACCACACTCGGAGCAGATAACTAGAACGTTAAGCCTCATATGGATGAGTTATCCCAAATAAAAGATATTGTTCGATTTGTAATTGGAAATGACACGGGGTCAAACTACAAAGACATTAAACATGATTTATCACTGCTTATCGTCTCCGTCCATAACCTTCGCAGTGTTTGGTTTGATAAATCCTTTGATATTTCAAGATATAAGTAAGAATAAAGCTCTCTCACTATAGCTTGAGAATTTTCCATGAAGAACAAGTATGGATTTAATTAAAGTTGATTCATGATTTTGCATGCATAACGTGTCGATTGGATTCTATTTGATTTGTTTGTCTATACTTCAAATGTTTGGTACATAAAGGTAATGTTGCATTGTAAATGATTACGTGTTCAACATTCCACAGTTAAGCGAGAACCGAATATGACTTTCACACAAAAGACCCGACCTCTTAAAATTCAAGGCCTCTATTAACTCACTTGAAAATATTTGGTTCCTTTCTAGTTCAGTTAGATTGAAGAATTTAGCTAAGGCATTGGGACCTTCTTATCTAAGAGTAAGTGGAACTGCTGTCGATTATACTTTATTTGATGAAGTGAAGCAGGGTAACCGTATATTTAAAAGTAAGTTGAATAACTATCTTGTCTGTAGTTTTAAGAAGGTCTGAAAGGAGAAAAATTTGGATAAAGTAGACACCGGGCCTATTAATTGTCAACTCTACTGTAAACAAGCAACATAATCTGCACCCAACACTTTTCTCCGTGTAATCATTCAAATCCAAAATCCACGGGATTACATAGGGTGGACAGTTGTATAAAGAAGCGATAGTCTAAATTTAGAAACCTGAACGTTCGTGATGTTTTACCTACCAATAACCACAATAACGCCCAGATAACACCAACCCGATCCCATGCTTTATTTGGTCTGACCAAGGGGGGGGGGGGATGGCCTAGTGCCGCGCTTCGTCGTCTAGCTGGGCGGTCACCTCTGGCTTGCGGCTGTGGTTTCGAGCCCTGATGTGAGCGTATGTGGCATGGCGATAGGGGCGCCTTCTCAACCTCGTGGGTTTCCTCCGGGCACTCCGGTTTCCTCCCAATGCTAAAGACACTATCTAAGTATCTAAGTCTTCAACAATGAAAACACGACTTATTTGTCAATTTAAATCAACATTGATATTGTGATCTTACCTGGAAAACAGACTTCTGATATCCAATATTTAACACAAAATAAACAATTTTACCATAATGCGTCTCAGCGCCATTGGTAACAAGCGACCCGAACAACGAGGCTAGACATATCTGGAAAGCATGCGCAATAAATATTATCGATTTATCCCCTTTAATTTTATTTGATTTTTGTGAAAGGAGAAACATTTGATGGTTTAAACAAACTAGTTAAAGAGGCTGGATGGGGTTTAATTTTTGGAGTAAATCTACAGCACCGGAAGAACGGGCGTTGGGATCCTTCAAATGCGATAAAGTTATTCCAATACACGATTGAGAAGGGATATCACGTTTCCGGATGGGAACTGGGAAATGGTAAGTTTAACACATATATTTTGTTCATAGTACCCTGATAGTAAATTATCATACATAGTACAATATAAACATTTGAACGATAGACGGAATTGACCCGTTACCGTTAGTATAAACATATTATTACTTCTCAGCCCTTTCAACTCTTTCCTAGAATGGGAATTTCAGGTACTTTTATTTTACACATCCGTCAAACGGTAACTGAATATTTATTTTTTACAAACATACACACATCTATTGAATAATAATGGAATAACCACTATTATTGGTACATATTTCGATCCCTTATGACAGAGGTTTCATATGTTATTTGATTTTATATGGGTGTGTGCCCCCCCCCCCCTGCCTGAACTATCTATATAAATTCATATTTAAAAATATTAAATGTTAGTCTCCTTGTTGTAATGCCTATTCAAATGTCAGTTTACTCTTTAGGCTTTAAAGGGTAAGCTTGTGACAAAATTTACAGGTGGACTATGTAAGATTTAGATGATGGGTTGGCCGCTCTTGTTGTAATAATAAAATAAAACCAAGTACGAACAATCCAAACCATTAGACAGAATTCGAAGTCCTAAAAAAACGTTATAGGCAAAATAGTGTAATCAGCAAATAGACTGCTCCCCGTGTACAAACTACACGACAAACAAGGGTAACAGGTGGCCGGAAGAGTAAGCTTATCTGCCTGGCGCGCCACACCTAATTCGAAACAAAATTCTGATTTGGTGGCAGGGGCGATAACTCCGTGACAATTTGCTATGCGGTGCTGAATTTTAACTTCACCCCCCCCCCCCAGTGATGATTAGAGTGCAAGGCAGTATAATGTAGAGATTAGCGCTGTAACTTTCGTGTGATTTATGGGCATAAATTCTTGTGTTACATGTTTCACGTCACTTCCATTCGAGGCAGTGACTACAAGTACAACCATGGCTTTTTTAAGCTGGACCGGGATTTACATCAAATATGGACATATATCAGGAAATGTGAATTTTATCCTTTGGGGGGAGATAAAAATTAATAATTCGTGCCATCTTACATGACAGACCGATTTTGAAAGCGTACCTCCTTATAGATGCATAGTAAATAAGAATATAATGAAAAAGGAATATTTCGAAAATTTCAGCCAAATTACTTCATTCTGAGCAGAGTTTTGTCTGTTTGAAAGAAAGTGTAATCGTGAGTGTCATTCCTATCGTTATGATAATCTCCATTTTTTTTTAATAAGATCATTTACTGTCATCCGTGTGACAATATGGTTCTACATGAAAGCAAGAGATATCATGTGTCATCCTGGCTCTAGAAAGTGTTTATTAACGTCCATCCACTTGGTTCATATTTTTGTTGGCCGTCGAAGTAAATTTCGGATAAATTGGAAGATAACACTCTAATACACCACTCGGATGATGCTGGCCCCCATTCCATTCCTACTACATTTTACTGGCCATAAAATTGGAAGCTGAAACCATTGCATGCTTGTAGCGAAACATGTATCATAATTAAGTGTTTATGATTTCAGAGCCAGGTCAGTACTATAAGAGAAACGAAACTTTAGCACCTGATGTGATATCAAGAGATTATGATAGAATAAAAACGGTTCTTGATTCCATACCAGCCATGAAACCATATCTTCTTATAGGTCCAGATGTTGGGGCTATCAAAGCGCTTGAACCGTAAGTTGTGAAATGCAATTAACAAAATATACAGCAAAATGATCAAAAGGTTCTACGGGTCAAACACATTAGAGCTGGTATTACAGTATTATATAATATCACAGTAACCTTTAACTCTCTGCGATTTGCCATACGCATGCTTAAAAACAGCATTGGGTGTGATATCGTATGTATTCTAGGAGCTACATATATACACAATGTGTTGATATCGCATAATATTATATAGTTATCCTGTTTATATTTCTAAGGATTATGAAAGCCGGAGCTTACCATTCATTAGATGTAGTGACTTATCACCAGTAAGTACAATCATATCTATTCATATGGCATCATGATGTCTTCTAAATGAAGTGAACTTAGTTTTTATTTCGCATTTCTGGACAATGTGAACCTACCCAAAGTAATAGGAATGAGCTATATATTATAGGTAGCATTGGAACTTTGCAGAGCATTTAACAGTATTACAGACTCCCATGGAGCTCGATTGACAGGTCGATTTAAGTCAAATTGTCATAATTCCGGTTTCTATAGTACTCTTGTAATTGTTCAAAATATGTTTAGAGTATTACCTCAATATTTCCTCAAATTCGTCAACATTGCAATAATTATATTTCAGATATTACGTACATGGCAACGCGGCAAAAGTAGAAAATTTTTATAATATCCACATCATTGAAAGTGTGAAGTTTATCAGCCAGATCGCTTTAGATATAAGCTACAGAAATGGTGGGAAACCTGTCTGGTTAGGGGAAACATCTTCAGCTTCTGGCGGAGGTGCTAAAGGTATATCTGATAGATACGTAGCTGGATTTCTGTAAGTTCCATTATTCATTGTGGAAGTTTTCGTTATCAATTTTGAGAATTAGTATTATGTTATGGTGTTTATTATCAACCTTGCTTAATGTGCGAAAGATTAAATTCCTTAAGTCATAATGAGATACCGGCAAACGTAAGCAATATCAACAATAGTTTGTTAGGATATAGGGCAGCTTTTTTCAGAATAGATCTGCAAAGACCCTTTCCGCAACGTTGTGATCTCCAAGATTTTTGTTTTGTGTAATGGACTTAATTCTCGTTCTAATGCTAGTCCCAAACGGTGAAGAGTATCCTTGCATATATGAAAATTAACAATTCGTCGAGGATGAAAAGACTAGCCATAGGGAAAAAAGTGAGACCTGACAAAGTGATACCCTGCAAATGTGTATTAGAGTTTGCGAATTTCTGAAGAACCTTTTGCGTTGTGAATGCTTGCAAATGCCTATGCGAACGACTAGACTAGTGAATGGGTAAATTCAATTTAGTAGGGTCCATTTTATTAAATATGTTGTTATTGTAAAATATAATAAATATTTTATAGGTGGTTAGATAAATTGGGCAAATTGGCGACAATGGGAATAAAAGGTGTATTTAGACAGGAATTGGCTGGTGGTATTTACACTTTGTTAGATACTGATTGGAGACCCAGGCCTGTATGTTAAGATTTATTTAAGCCACGGAATTACACAAGCATACTCTTTGTTTTAATTGGGCGAAATTACTTAAATTCATCAACAGCTGGTAGATTATTTATTGAAGTTAATATCCGATGAAAGTGTCAAACATATGCACGGTCAAGACACGGGAAGGTAAAATTTTTCTAGAGTAGGGATCAGCTGATTCAGGCATCTCAACAGCAGCATCCTTTGGTAATTATTAAAAGAAATCGTAAGAATAAAACTTCCTGGTGCATACACATTTAAAATAATTTGGACCTCCGTTTTTAGGATTATTGGTTAACTGTCTTATACAAAAGGTTGGTTGGTACGGTTGTCCTATCTCCACCAACCCCACCACCATATTCTAGAGTATTCGTCCAGTGTACCAATAGAGCCAAGTAAGCATAATATACGAAACATTTGATTCGCTATATAAATTTCTCAAATAGAAAGATCTCCAACTTATCTTTCACAGAACAAAGCTTGTTGCCAGGTGTTTAGTGCCTACTTCAACTATATCACAAACTAAATCAAAGATCTGGTCCTCGATCGTAGACGCTGAAGCTGCTGAATAAACACCAAGTGTGGGACAAATTATCTGATCATTAATTTTGCATGATGATGTTCTGCATATCCGACGTCTATTAATGATTTGCTATTTTATCCGAATTATAAGTTAAATAATTAATATTTTCTGTTGGAAACATATTGTTTTTGCAGTTCTTATGCCTATAACCCTGGAAGCGTGACTGTAATGGTTTTAAATCTTCGAGATACAAATATGAATTTCAAACTGGGTTCCATGGCGGATAAAATGGTAGACTTATATATGCTAACACCAGGGTCTCAAGGCGACTTACTTTCCAAGTAGGTTTTTCATCTTTTGAGAGATTAACACTACGCAAACTAGGTCATTTCGGTACTAATATAATAAGGTAATCATCTGGATCATTTGATCTTATAGACCACATAATATATGTCTAGAATGCGACCACTTGTTCCTGGTTGTTGAAATTACAGTTCATTTTTATATCTCAACAGAACAGTTAAACTAAATGGTAAAGAGTTATTTCTGGTAAACGACGAAGACTTACCTCCCTTATTACCACGTAAACAGAAAGGAGATTGGATTGCTGTTGCTGCACATTCGTTTGGTTTTATTGTAATACCCGAAGCGAACCATAGAGACTGCCTTTAATCTTTAAATAAAGGTTTACACCATTTAAAGTTGGTGTATTTAATCGTGCAAGCCTGTCTAGCACTATTCTCTGTATGCTTACCATTTTAATGGCCGAGATTTCTAAAATGTTGTTGACAAACAGATTTACATTTTCTCCCACATGTCTAGATATATCAGCTTAACTTTTTACATTGTATACTATCAATATGTGGATGCTTTCCGATTGTCCCCCGGATCACGTGAAATTAATTTATAATTGACAGGGATTCTCTTTATTGGTTTGAAAGTCAAAGACAACATTCTGTGAATCATCCGGTTTTAGCACTCACTCTTAATATTTCAAACATGCAGGTATATTACAGACAAGTGGCCCGGCCACGTACTACGTGGATCATTCTAAATATATTATATTTCCGATTGTAAAACAATTTTATAATAGTTATTTATGAACAAACAATTTTTTGCCATTGTTTTGAAACATTGTGTAATATCTTCAGTTTCAATATAGACAAAACAACCTGACAACTCGCCGATAACATTGCAGACAACAAACCTATTTGACCACATGATAACACTCACCCTTGTCCCTACGCAAACACCTTTTTAATCTCATTGTTTGTCTTCGATATCCCACGTAGTTTCCACTGTCAACGATGTTCATTTGTAAAAATTATGAAATCTGAAATACTATGCATCGACCCAGGAATTCGACTCAAATGTGTAACTAAGAAATATTGCAACAGAACAGATCTGTAACCAAAACAGTAACCAGATAAGGGGTGAAAGAACTTAAATACACGTAGGTCTACTACTGGTCGCCAATTGGTGACGAAGACGTCAACATACATGTACGTTTTATTGAAGAAACATTAAATCTGCACCATAGTACTGACGATGATGATTGCAGGGGTGTTAATTACATTAGCTTTATTTGGTGAGTCATGTGGGTATGTTTTGTGGCATCGCTACGAGATTGGGCTAAGATCATATCCAATACCAACCCGTGTTCTTTGATAATACACATGGCCGATCCTTACAGATCACATGTGCGATTCGAGTCACTTTAGTTTTTGTGTAAAATGCATTGTATTGTCAAAAAGCAGCAGTGTACAATAGTGTTAGTAAACATCGTGTCCTAGTGGCGATAGTATAAAATTGTTGATGTCCACTATAACGTCTGTTTTATTTCAGGTTGTCTTGTTGATGGACAGATTGATGTCAACCATTGTAATGATTTTGCGACCAACATAGCTAAATGTCAAGCTGAGTACTATCCTAGTTTGGTACTCAACACATATGAACAACTACAGGGTTTATTTACGAGAAGTTCAAATGACTTTTGCGGGTAGGTCTTGAATTTGGGCAACTCAAATTTCAAAATAATATATCAAGTTATATTGACCACTAAATGAGCAAACGTATGGAAGGATAATGTTGCCAATATTATTTCAATGTTCACGGTGCAAAATTCATGTCACCAGTTCAGTATATTTGTTTCACAATTTGTAATTTCCATTGCACCACAATACCAATGTTAAAATGCACTACACAATAATACAATAGACAGTATATTAGTTATTTTCCAAACTACCGTTAATCATAGTCAGTGTGTTTGTAATGAAGTTTCTGTCATTGTAGAGTACGGTTTTAGGTTTAAACATAGTGTTCATTTCAGAAACCACGCGGAACTGTGTTCAGACTTGGTTTGGGTGTTTATTAGGTCGATGCCTTGATGGGGTTCAATGGTGGGCGTTTTCTGTTTAGGGTAGGCAAAGATAAGCAATTTGATTGGTGTGACAAAGTGATCTCTACATCAAATTGAAATATACATATATAGATAGAACTTTCTGACCTCTGCTGGTTTTTGATCATTATTGATATTGACGTGTTCAACCCAACACAACTTCTTCTGTGCAAGGACTTATTAAAACATCTAATGTGTTCAATATGTTATTTACCGGCGACACACGAATGGCCTCTGCTCGCTTTGATAAAAGTCACGATCTCATTAAACATATTATTTATTCAAAGGAAATATGCAGTGCAGTTACAGATATTATAATCTCACAAATAAACAATGCCAAATATGTACATCGCACGTATATCATTTTTCTTAATTAATTGTATGCTTTATGAGCCAGAGTTTACTGAGCCAGAGTTTACTGTAAGTTTCAGAAGACTTGGAATCACGCTCCTCCCGGGGTATGCCTATTTCATGCTCTCAATAAAGGTCGATCAACTATGCTGATATTCTGTTATCTGTAGCGTAGCATTGGTTGGTGCTTTGAGACACGATAACTTTGATTCTAGCTCAGTTACTGTGTCCCAAAAAGTGTGACAGAAAGACAGACCCATTTTAATAGCTTAGTCCTCTGTTTTCTTCAAAAGGTGGGGACAACAAAGATAAATGTGCAATTGGAGATACATTATGGGAGATTAGATAACGAGTTTCTAATTACAATAGTTTACAACTAGCTAACGTAAACGCAATTTGCTGATAATTTCAGTCAAATTGATCCACTATGAACTTAGAACTAAGCGAAGCATAGTTCTGCTTAGTCTTGGTCATTATTTAAGTCGGCAAGACAAAAAAAAGTAGTCTCGGTTATCCATTTAATCAGTAAATCACGACGGAAAATGTTGCAGCTAATCGAACTACAATGCAACAGAAATCTCATGCTAGCCTATGCATCGAGAGTAGATTATGGTCTGGATAAGTTAACTAATGTATAATTAATAGTTTTGTTTTTGTAACACTTCAGGCCCGAAGAAAGGCTTACACTAGGCAGATTTTGTCCTTGCATAATGTATGTTTAATTGATATCTGACATCTATTTATTTTTTCGGATTTCAACGGGGGACATCAGCCCGACTTAACACCAATAGCGCTCCTTCTCCATGTTTCCTACGACGTATTGGTGATAAGTTATTACGCTCCTCCATGCCCCGCAACCAATTAATTTGTGCATGACAAATGCATTTTCAGAAATAACACAGAGACGCTTAAAGAACGGGTAGGTTGTTTCGTCGATGTGTACCGTGGCTGTGGAACGGATCAAACTAAGAAGCTAGTAGCCAGTTCAAACAATTACAAATATGCGATAGATTTGCTGTGTACCGAAGGCGGCGGTGAGTTGGTTTACTATTTTCCTATGTACCCAGTAATTAGAAATATCTAGCTACCGTCTGACTTAATGGGCAATAGGGATCAAGTCTATAATCGTCATCCCTCAATTGAGTCGCTCTAAGCTATAAGTACTCACATCAATCAATCAACACCGCATTTGTATAGCTCAAACAATACTTCGATATAGTTCCTAATGCGCTTAAAAGTTTATGTTGATTCTTTTAGTGTTTATTTTCCTCAAATAGATGTGTCTTCAAACGTGACTTGAAGATGTCTGGAGTTTTTGATTCTTTAATGTTTAAGGATAGTAGCTTAGTTGTTGAATTGGATGTACCTATTTTATCTGGGTCAAATTTACAATTGTCGATTTAAGTACGTTTTATGCATTGATTTTCTTGGTGTTATAATGACTGTAGTTTCCGTATACCCCTATCCATTCTTCATTTATTTATCTGAAATTTCCGGTTGATCATAATGAGATTATAATAGCAAGAGAACTTGTTGACACTTTTACTGACACTTACAACAATAACAGTTCCAAATCATAACTTACAGAAGCTAAGCCTCTAAATCAATATCACCAGAGGCGGATTCAAGTGGCGCGCATCCCCCCCCCCAACTTTCGACAGTGCTCTTTTATGTTACTGAAAGTGCCTTCCAACTAGCTTTTCTGCTCAATTTTGAGGCTCTTTTTCTACGATTTCCGAACGTTTAGACGAAAATATCAGCCAAATAGCTCTTGGATTGGCTACAGATCCAAGAAAATGACGAATAATTGGCGGAGAGTGATGACTACTCACGGAGAACGGCAGCAATCGCTAACGTTGAAATTTACGAATGACAGGCAACATTGACATTCGGGATCTTCTTATATTTCAAGTTTCGTCAAAATCGGATAGAATCTGTGACGTGTAGAGTGCCCACAAACAAATTGTGGCGGACAGGGGAGAAGACAGTATACGTCCACATGATAATATCGGCATATAAAATTCAATTTTTTATACGCCCACATTTTTATGTGGACGTATATTGTCGTCGCCCCTGTCCGTCCGTCCGTCCGTCCGTCCGTCCGTCCGTCCGTCCACATTTTTTTGTGAACAGTCTACAGGTCACAATTTTTATCCGATTTCAATTAAACTTAAAATATAGGTTTATCACCATAAGATCTCGGTTCCTTTCGATATTGGCATGTATCGGACTGTAACTTCATGGGTTATGGCCCCTGATTGTACGAAAAATCACGTTTTTTAGCTTGTGAACAGCGTAGAGGTCACAATTTTGAACCGATTTGGATGAAACTTGACATGTGTGTTTATAACCCAAAGATCTTGGTTCCTTTCGATATTTGCGCCAATCGGATCGTAACTTCCTGAATTATGGCCCCTGATTGTCCGAAAAATTGCCCTTTTTAGCTCGTGGTCCCTCTGGAGGTCAAAATTGTTATCCGATTTAAAAAACCGTGTGATTATATCACCGTTCCATGGTTATGAAGGTCGAGTTCGAATTTCGTGAAAATCGGACCAAAATTGACGGACAAAATGGCCGCCATTTGTACGCGAATAGTGTGAAAATATGTTAAATCAAGGTTGTGAACAGTGTAGAGGACACAATTTTGAACCGATTTGGATGAAACTTAAAATGCATGTTTATAACCCAAAGATCTTGGTTCCTTTCGATATTTGCGCCAATCGGATTGTAACTTCCTGAATTATGGCCCCTGATTGTCCGAAAAATTGCCCTTTTTAGCGTGTGGTCCCTATGGAGGTCAAAATTGTTATCCGATTTAAAAAAACGTTTTCTTATATCATTGTTCCATGGTTATGAAGGTCGAGGTTGAATTTCGTGAAAATCGGACCAAAATTGACGGACAAAATGGCCGCCATTTGTACGCGAATAGTGTGAAAATATGTTATATCAAGGTTGTGAACAGTGTAGAGGACACAATTTTGAACCGATTTGGATGAAACTTGAAATGCATGTTTATAACCCAAAGATCTTGATTCCTTTCGATATTTGCGCCAATCGGATCGTAACTTGCTGAATTATGGCCCCTGATTGTCCGAAAAATCGCCCTTTTTAGCTTGTGGTGCCTCTGGAGGTCAAAATTGTTATCCGATTTAAAAAACCGTTTGATTATATCACCGTTCCATGGTTATGAAGGTCGAGTTTGAATTTCGTGAAAATCGGACCAAAATTGACGGACAAAATGGCCGCCATTTGTACGCGAATAGTGTGAAAATATGTTAAATCAAGGTTGTGAACAGTGTAGAGGACACAATTTTGAACCGATTTGGATGAAACTTGAAATGCATGTATATAACCCAAAGATCTTGATTCCTTTTGATATTTGCGCCAATCGGATCGTAACTTCCTGAATTATGGCCCCTGATTGTCCGAAAAATTGCCCTTTTTAGCTTGTGGTCCCTCTGGAGGTCAAAATTGTTATCCGATTTAAAAAAAACGTTTGATTATATCACCGTTCCATGGTTATGAAGGTTGAGTATGAATTTTGTGAAAATCGGACCAAAATTGACGGACAAAATGGCCGCCGTTTGTACACGAATATTGTGAAAATATGTTATATAAAGGTTGTGGACCTTATAGAGGTCACAATTTTGAACCGATTTTGATGAAACTTGACATGTAGTTTATAACCCAAAGATCTTGGTTCCTTTCGATATTTGCGCCCATTGGATCATAACTTCCTGAATTATGTCCCCGGATTGTCCGAAAAAATCGCTTTTGTTCGCTTTTGGTCCCTCTGGAGGTCAAAATTATTATCCGATTTAAAAAAACGTTTGACTATATCACCGTTACATGGTAAAGAAGAGAGAGTTTGAATTACATGAAAACCGGACTAGAATTGACGGACAAAATGGCCGCCGTTTGTACACGAATAGTGTGAAAATATGTTATATCAAGGTTGTGGACCCTATAGAGGTCACAATTTTGAGTCGATTTTGATGAAACTTGACAGGTATGTTTTAAACCCAAAGATCTTGGTTCCTTTCAATATTTGCGCCCATCGGGTCATTACTTCCTGAATTATGTCCCCTGATTGTACGAAAAATCACCCTTTTTAGCTTGTGGTGCCTCTGGAGGTCACAATTATTATATGATTTAAAAAAAAACGTTTGATTATAAAAACCAAACAAATTCTAATGATTTTTTGATAATTCCTTAATATGCGACAATTCTTGTTGACTGCCCGGACGATTTGGCTGCTGTGTGGGCGTATGTTTCGTTGCCTGGCAACCTATTTTTTTTCCAGATAGAACTTGTGGAATTAAATATCTCTTCAACTGTTTAACTGTAAAGATGACAGAACATAATCTAGCACCGCCTAACGACGTGGAAGCTTACCCAATCAAACAAAACTATTATTGTAGGTAAGATACACATAAATTATAATGCATGTGAGAAACCTAAAAAAAATAATACATAATGCAGCATATATATATATATATATATATTATGCTGAGAAGCATATATATATATTATGCTGAGAATAGGGCGAAAAACAATAGTCGGTATACAGATAGACATGTATATTTATATTATTGGCCTTCGTCGAATACGTTTAATTAATTTCTACCGCCACGCCATTGGTGAAATGTGGGTTTTAACCCATGGGGTTGTATTTAATTCTAAATCTTCACCGGATTCTATAAATAAAACACAATTAAAAGATGCATATCTGTATTCGCTCGATTGGCAGATCACTCATACATAGACGAAATATCAATAAGCTTGCCTAAGATGCAGACCTCAATTAATTAGGGTTTCACACTGCGTAGCTTGTGTGAAACACTATTGTTTTTGTTAAAATTATTATTCTTATTATTATTATTATTATTATTATTATTCAGATTCCAATTTGAATAGATCTCAGCAACTACGTGTCGCATCGTTACGATTTCTTCGGTTTTACTGGGAAAGTGGGTGTGACTTAGAGGATAAAGCTATTTTGAACGTTCTGCGACAATGCGAAATGTCCGAAATCACCGAAGTTATCGTTTTTAAAAATATTGCAGTAATTTTAACAATAATCATTGGATTTTAACTTTCGATACATTTTGGCATAGCCTGAGACAGGGCACATAGCTACGCTACTTTCGATTTTTGATTTTCGGCAAATCTTCGAAGATATTAGGCGCCAAATTTCGAAAATTTAAAATTTTACAAAAAACTTTTTTATTTATGAATATTTTTTAGTCGTATTGTGCACAGAATTAAAGGGTCATCTGACTAGTGCAAAAATGTTAAAAAATTTTGTCTCAGTAATTTACCTTGGCCGCCATTGGCTAATTCAGTTTTTCAGTCCTAGATTAATTTTGTATTGTTCGATTTGTATAAAACAAAGTTCATATGCTTCGTTGTATCAATTGTCGTTTTTTTTATTACCGAAAGTGTTATCTGTCGGCACCGGAAGTGGCATAATTTTACCAAAAACTACAATTTTGACAGTTATTTACGATCTTCATAAACAAATATTATTTTTTTGAAAAATTATATGACTCAAAGAGTGTGCCCTTTCAAGGCGCAAAAAATGTAGGAAGCAGTTTTTTTAATTTCGATTTCATTTTCGAGCAAATTCGATTAAGAGGCTAAAAATGGTGTAAAATTGGCCTATTTACAACCTATTCAGGCTTTTCAGATTTTAAAATATTTCTTCGTAACTTTTATAAACTTGTAGCTATAATCCATACGAAGAAAATGTATGTTAAAATTCGTTTGTAATATAAGCAGTTGCCAAGAAATGGGCAGTTCTGCATAAGTCACTGTTTTCGTTATTTTGCCTGTAAAATAGTCAATTATTATTGGATTTTTATAAAAGTGACATCATTTGATTCAAAAAGCACGTAGCGTCATATCAAGTTGATTACAATTTAAAATTGACACCGGAAGTGACATCATTTGGTCAAAAAATGCATTTTACACTTTTTTAAATCAATGTTTTATTCAACCAAGAATAACTTAATATGTATTAATAATTTTAACTTTTGGTTTAAATTCACATATAAACAAAACTCATATGGTCATATAGATATCATAAAATGGTTTCTAACTTGTTCGGTTGCCGAGAAATAGACGGTTTTCTACAGGTCACTTTTGAAGGTTTCGGGGCCATAAAAGGGTCAATTATTATTCGATTTTCATAAACGTCACACCATGTTATACCTAATGCCATTTGGGATTTCATACAAGTAATTTAAGATTTTCATTATCACCGGAAGTAACGTCATTTTGGCAAAAACTGTATTTTTAGCCTCCAAAACAGATATTTTATTCAAATGAGTCTGTTTTGAAATCTTTTTCAAATTATGGTATTTGATGCCATCAACAAATAGAATGAACCCATACGATCATACAGATACCACAAAATGGTTTCTAACTTGTACGGTTGCCGAGAAATAGCCGATTTTCTACAAGTCACTTTTCAAGTTTTTTGGTCTTTAAAAGTGGCAATTATTATTCGATTTAACGTTTTTATTTATAAATATTATTTAGTCGTGTTGTGCACAGAATTAAAGAGTCATCTGACTAGCGCAAAAATGTTAAAAAAATTTGTCTCAGTAATTTTCCTTGGCCGCCATTAGCTAATTCAGTTTTTCAGTCCTAGATTAATTTTTTATTGTTCGATTTGTATAAAACAAAGTTCATATGCTTCGTTGTCCCAATTGTTATTTTTTTTATTACCAAAAGTGTTATCTAGCAAATTGGATTAAGGGGTGAAAAAAGGCGTAAAATTGACCTATTTACAACCCATTCAGGCTTTTCAGATTTTAAAATTTTTTTACTTAACTTTTATAAACCTGTCACTATAATCCATACGAAGAGAATGTATGTTAAAATTAGTTTCTAATATAAGCAGTTGCCGAGAAATGGGCAGTTTTGCATAAGTCACTGTTTTCGTAATGTTGCCTGTAAAATAGTCAATTATTAATGGATATTCACAAAAGTGACATCATTTGATTCAAAAAGCAAGTGTGCGTCATATCATGTTGATTACTATTTAAAATTGACACCGGAAGTGACGTCATTTAGTCAAAAACTCAATTTTTAACTTTTAAAATCGATCTTTTTTTCAACCAAGAATTATGTCACATGTAATAATAAAATTAACTTTTGGTTTAAATTCACATATTAACAAAACTCATACGGTCAAATAGATATCATAAAATTGTTTCTAACTTGTTCGGTTGTCGAGATATAGGCGATTTTCTGAAAGTCACTTTTGAAGGTTTTTGGCCCATAAAAGTGTCAATTATTATTTGATTTTCATAAAATTTTCACCCTTTGAAGCCTAATGTCATAGACGATGTTATAAAACTAATTTAACGTTTTCATTATCACCGGAAGTAGCGTCATTTTGGCAAAAACTGTATTTTAAGCCTTCAAAACCGATATTTTATTCAAATGAGTCTGATTTGTAATGTTTATACAATTATGATATTTGATTCCAATCAACAAATAGATTAAACCCATACGGTCATATAAATACCAAAAAATGGTTTCTGACTTGTACGGTTGCCGAGAAATAGACGATTTTCTACACGTCACTTTTCAAGGTTTTTGGTCTATAAAAGTGGAAATTATTATTCGATTTACATAAAATTTTCACCATATGATGCCTTATGCCATTTCTGATTTCATAAGACTAAGGGAACATTTACATTATCACCGGAAGTACTGTTATTTTGTCAGGATCAATTACATGTAACAAATGTATAAAATAAAATTGCTGGATTTGTTTGATTCTGTTTCCATTTTATTTGATGTGTGCAATGCTTATGTGGAAACCTGTATATTGGTTTCATTGGTACCGGAAAGGACATATGTTCAAGGGTAACGTAGCACCAAAAGTGACACAAGTTCAAGTTCAAAGGTAACATGGCAAAAGTGAAACCCGTCATTCCTGCATGCAGGTCTAGTTACGATATTATTATTACATTACAGTGAAATACTCACATGACTTGCATTGATGAAATACATATTATATACAATTTTTTTTCCAGACAAATCGAATTCGTACGTTCGTGTTTTCAAAACACAACCGTAATACCTGAATGTGACAGAAGCATTACCAGGGAAACGGATCTTAAAATGGCGGGAAAGCTTACACCGGAGGCATGTTTTGAGAGCAGTTACAACGGAGCAATGGCTTTAGTTTCTGTATCACATCTACTGGCTGCTTTTCTTATTATGTCAGTATATAAGTATATTTCGTAATTTTTGGAGCTAGGGCCACCTAATTTATAACTATTTTGAATATGTCAGTATCTAAACATTTCTTGTAATATTTTGAGCTACGTCCATCCGACTGCTTCGAATGTTAAGTCATTATCTAATATCTTGTGTGATGTTGAGCTATGACTGCTTTGTGTATAATGTCACTATCTACTATCTATGTAATCACATATGTAAATATTTTGAGTTGTAATGCCATTATCTAAACACTAGGGCAATACAAAGGTAACGGAGAGGTATTTGAGGGCAATTCGATGGTAAAAGAATTTAACGGGATTACATGTAGAGCTATTTGTGGTTATGAAAAGCAGCCTGCAAATTAATACTTTGGGTTATTTTGTTGTAATGTCAGATCTGTAATATATTGAACGCAAACAGGCGTGTATGTTCTAAGCAAATGACCAATGGCTTGCTGCAAAGATAGGCTGGCACTGCCAGGCAGGATACGCCCACATTTTCGAGAGATGGACAGAGAACAAGCAATACCGAAAGTGATTTTTCCTACATCTTTAAGTCCTGTATTTCATACTGTATTGGGAGCAGCCATTTAGTGGGTCAGTTCCAGTCTGATATTAATGAAACTAGAAACCGACAATGATTATGGTGTGACGGTAGACAACCTAGAAATGTGACTTTTCATCAAAATCGGATAAGAATTGTGACCTGTAGCGAGTCCACAACCATGATATACCATATTTTTACACTATTCGCGTACAAACGGCGACCATTTCGTCCGGCAATTTTGGTACGATTTTCACGAAATTAGAACTCAACCTTCCTCATCAAAATCGAATTAAAATTGTGACCTATACAGGGTCCACAACCATGATATATCATTTTTATAACAGTATTCGCGTACAAACGGCGGCCATTTTGTCTGTCAATTTTGGTCCGAAATTCAAACTCAACCTTCCTTACAGTGTAACGGTGATATAATCAAACGTTTTTTTAAATTGGATAATAATTGTGACCTCCAGAGGGACCACAAGCTAAAGAAAGGGGGATTTAGCGTATAACCAGGGGCCATAATTCAGGAAGTTACGATCCGATATGCGCAAATATTGAAAAATAACCAAGATCTTTGGGTTATAACGATGAATTTCAAGTTTCATCAAAATCGAATTAAAATTGTGACCTTTACAGGGTCCACAACCTTGATATACCATTTTTTAACAGTATTCGCGTACAAACGGCGGCCATTTTGTATGGCAATTTTGGTCTGATTTTCCCGAAATTCGAACTCAACCTTCCTTACGGTGTAACGGTAATATAATCAAACGTTTTTTTTAAATCGGATAATAATTGTGACCTCCAAGCTAAAAAGATAGGCTGGCACTGCCAGGCAGGATACGCCCACATTTTCGAGAGATGGATAGAGAACAAACAATACGGAAAGTGATTTTTCCTACATCATTAAGTCCTGTATTTCATACTGTATTGGGAGCAGCCATTTTGTTGGTCAGTTCCAGTCTGATATTCATGAAATTCGAAGTCGACAATGATTATGGTGTGACGGTACACAACCTAGAAATGTGACTTTTCGTCAAAATCGGATAAGAATTGTGACCTGTACAGAGTCAACAACCATGATATACCATATCTTTACACTATTCGCGTACAAACGGCGACCATTTCGTCCGGCAATTTTGGTACCATTTTCACGAAATTCGAATAATTCAGGAAGTTACGATCCGATATGCGCAAATACCGAAAGGAACCAAGATCTTTGGGTTATAACCATGCATTTCAAGTTTCATCAAAATCGAATTAAAATTGTGACCTTTACAGGGTCCACAACCTTGATATACCATTTTTTAACAGTATTCACGTACAAACGGTGGCCATTTTGTATGGCAATTTTGGTCTGATTTTCCCGAAATTCGAACTCAACCTTCCTTACGGTGTAACGGTAATATAATCAAAAGTTTTTTTAAATCGGATAATAATTGTGACCTCCAAGCTAAAAAAAAAAGGCGATTTTGCGTATAATCAGGGGCCATAATTCAAGAAGTTACGATCCGATATGCGCAAATATCGAAAAGAAGCAAGATCTTTGGGTCATAACCTTGAATTTCAAGTTTCATCACAATCGAATCAAAATGTGACCTCCACAGGGTCCACAACCTTGATATACCATTTTTTAACAGTATTCGCGTACAAACGGCGGCCATTTTGTATGGCAATTTTCGTCCGATTTTCCCGAAATTCGAACTCAACCTTCCTTAGGGTGTAACGGTGATATAATCAAACGTTTTTTTAAATCGAATAATAATTGTGACCTCCAAGCTAAAAAAAAGGCGATTTTGCGTATAATCAGGGGCCATAATTCAGGAAGTTACGATCCGATATGCGCAAATATCGAAAGGAAGCAAGATCTTTGGGTTATAACCATGAATTTCAAGTTTCATCAAAATCGAATCAAAATTGTGACCTCCACAGGGTCCACAACCTTGATATACCATTTTTTAACAGTATTCGCGTACTAACGGCGGCCATTTTGTATGGCAATTTTCGTCCGATTTTCCCGAAATTCGAACTCAACCTTCCTTAGGGTGTAACGGTGATATAATCAAACGGTTTTTTAAATCGAATAATAATTGTGACCTCCAGAGGGACCACAAGCTAAAAAGGGTGATTTTTCGGACAATCAGGGGCCATAATTCAGGAAATTACATTCCGATAGCCGCAAATATCGAAAGGAACCAAGATCTTTGGGTTACAAACATGCATGTCAAGTTTCATCAAAATCGGTTCAAAATTGTGACCTCTATAGGGTCCACAAGCTAAAAACGTGATTTTTCGTACAATCAGGGGCCATAATCCATGAAGTTTTGATCCGATACATGCCAATATCGAAAGGAACCGAGATCTTTAGGGGATAAACCTATATTTCAAGTTTCGTCAAAATCGGATAAGAATTGTGACCTGTAGAGAGTCCACAAACAAATTGTGGACGGACGGACGTCCGGACGGACAGGGGCGACGACATAATACGTCCACATGAAAATGTGGGCGTATAAAAAAGGCGATTTTGAGTATAATCAGGGGCCATAATTCAGGAAGTTACCATCCGATATGCGCAAATATCGAAAGGAAGCAAGATCTTTGGGTTATAACCATGAATTTCAAATTTCATTAAAATCGAATCAAAATTGTGACCTCCACAGGGTCCACAACCTTGATATACCATTTTTTAACAGTATTCGCGTACAAACGGCGGCCATTTTGTATGGCAATTTTCGTCCGATTTTCCCGAAATTCGAACTCAACCTCCCTTAGGGTGTGACGGTAATATAATCAAACGGTTCTTTAAATCGAATAATAATTGTGACCTCCAAGCTTAAAAAAAGGTGATTTTGCGTATAATCAGGGGCCATAATTCAGGAAGTTACGATCCTATATGCGCAAATATCGAAAGGAAGCAAGATCTTTGGGTTATAACCATGAATTTCAAGTTTCATCAAAATCGAATCAAAATTGTGACCTCCACAGGGTCCACAACCTTGATATACCATTTTTTAACAGTATTCGCGTACAAACGGCGGCCATTTTGTATGGCAATTTTCGTCCGATTTTCCCGAAATCCGAACTCAACCTTCCTTAGGGTGTAACGGTGATATAATCAAACGGTTTTTTAAATCGAATAATAATTGTGACTTCCAGATGGACCACAAGCTAAAAAGGGTGATTTTTCGGACAATCAGGGGCCATAATTCAGGAAATTACATTCCGATAGCCGCAAATATCGAAAGGAACCAAGATCTTTGGGTTACAAACATGCATGCCAAGTTTCATCAAAATCGGTTCAAAATTGTGACCTCTATAGGGTCCACAAGCTAAAAACGTGATTTTTCGTACAATCAGGGGCCATAATCCATAAAGTTTTGATCCGATACATGCCAATATCGAAAGCAGCCGAGATCTTTTGGGGATAAACCTATATTTCAAGTTTCGTCAAAATCGGATAAGAATGGTGACCTGTAGAGAGTCCACAAACAAATTGTGGACGGACGGACGTCCGGACGGACAGGGGCGACGACATAAAACGTCCACATGAAAATGTGGGCGTATAAAAATGGACAAGTGAACCCAGTGGTTCCAGAATTACAAGTCAAATACATGTTTCGAATACATGTATTTAGAGACTATATAAAGTGTACAGAAGGTCTAAATTTCTTGAAAATGGGATATAAAGTAATTCAAAGCTCATACATTTTGCAACCAATCCGATAATTTGTGACGTGACTGTTTTCTCTGCTAATGATCTAGTGGTACTAAATTAAAGCCGTGTACAACAAGTATATCAACATCAAATTGTTTCAACGAAGTAAAAAAAAAATATGTAATAAATTATGTCAATATTTCAACAATTGTGCAGTTTTTATATTTATTTGAATTCGCGGACATTTAAAGGGTTTATTGTGAATGTAATAATTTACTTGGCACAAATAACAGTTATAAGTTCATAATTTTAAATTATGAAATACAAATATATCACAAAATCAGTGCAGTTTATTTGATGCAATTTAGCATACCTTTAGAGGCATCTTCTATCGCCGTGAAATCATCACCACTCTTCGTACGACTTGATGAGATTGCATGGTTTGGGAGCTTCAAGATGGCAGAATACACTTGTACCTTATGCCTCGCTTCTATCTCGACCATCTTCGAACTGGTTTACACCTTTGGGTGGTTTGATGCCCTAACTGAAATAGATGTTTTCCATGGTCAACTTGCCCTCCAATAAACCAATACTCGTTGTCAGTCCAGAAGATCGCATACCATCGTTCCAAACGTCAGTATTTCTGTCAGTTGATCACATTTAACTTGTTCTACACCGTCGCATTCAGTAGATTTAGAGTGATAACTGTATTTGTTGGTAAACGATTTTGCATTTATATCACAACGGGTGTCCAGTGAGTCGTAATGGTTTCCTCACTTGATGTCGCACTCACCGAACTGTCGAGAGCTTTGTTCATCATGCTTGTGGGTCTTAACGTGCAATAAAACTTAAGGATTTATTCAACCACCTGCCATCAACGGATCCTTTACTGTGACTGGTAGCGAAAAATCCCACACAACGTTACTTTGTGTAGAGTGGTTCAAGCTAAAAATGTTTTATAACAAACAGACACTATTTCGGGACAGTAAAGACATTATATGATAAGACTTACTATAAAAACTTCATTGATCAACAATGGAAGTCTGGCCACTTCTGAATTTTGAGGATATATAATCATTTGGACATATATTATAAATGGCTCAAAATCTTCCCGGCTTCGATAATCAAAGGAGTTATCTCTTAGTGAGAATAAGAGCTATGTCCCTTGGTTGTACTAAAAAAATATGCTCCAAGCTACGCACGTCCCGGAAACGAAATAACTTGATCGCAGACGGAAAATATCGTTTATTTCCATACTGCAAAGTAACCGAATACACTCTATGAGACGATTGGATTTGACATATGTACGCATGCGCGAACGCTTCGTTGTTTTAACAGTAAACCCGCGCCTTCAAATGTCTTTATATTAACCGTGTTTATAATGCTACAGTAGAAATTAAAATACATGTTAAGCTGGAGATGAAAAGATCGGCATTTGACATGAATTATTTCAAGATTAGCCTCATACATATATTAAAATGAACAGTGCGTTTACTTATTTATACCCAGACACTGGCCTATTTATAACGGCATGTTATACAGAGGGAGCGAGGGTGAGAGAGGGGTCTATAAATCTAATAATGTAACATTTTAATGTTTATCTCAAAGATAACTAAATATTATATTGTGCAGTACGATGTTTGTTATGAAAAATAAATTGCCGGGTAAAGTCCGAGGAAAATATAATGACATGTAATACGGGGAGTGAGAGAGACGGATAAAAACCCCAATAAAACTATTAATTTAAGACTTTATTTTTTGTCCCTCAGATAAATAAATATTTTGTACTGCATGATGTTTGTTATGAAAAAAAAACCACATTGCTGGGTAAGTGGCGTATGCGCCGAGCCAGCGATTATTGCGTATGTACCGAATTTAGAGCCAAATTTTGTAGTTTCGTCTGTAGGCCTATAAAGGGTGGTATTTTTCGCTGACTTCAAGGTTTCCTAAACATGTGGACACCGACGCGCTCACGTGATATTCTTTGAACTGTAGATTTTGATGGAGTGTAATTATATTTTCTTTTTCCGCGAGAGCCAAACATGTGGTTATAACCACTGCTACGTTACCATTGGAAACGTTTAGATTTTTAAGTTTCATGACCAAATTATGGCATTCTGCTGTGTATCTTTGATTTTTGAAATCATACTAAATTCCTTCGTTCATCTAAAAAGGTTTGGACTTGCAACCATTCTTTTTACCTGCCAATTGTTTTTTATTTTCATTATTAGCCTTCATGCGAATCATTTCTTTTTTAGTCTTCGGAAGTTGATTTTTTTTTTAAACTTGGTGATTGTGCTTTTATGACAATCGCCGCAAATACTTTTCTTTCTATCTAAATCAGTTAAGGTCGCATCGGCAGATGTCCGAGTCTCTCTGTTTATTAAATTAATTTCACTTGTGTCTGCCGATGGAGTAACGTAAACTATCACGGAAAAAATGGGGTGTCAAGAAAATCATCGTATGATTTCATACCTTTTAGTGGACTTAACCTTACTTTTACTCACCTTCCTAGTCTTTGTCGTCAGTCTGACCAGTCTATTTTGAATGTATTTGTCACCAAAAGTCACACAGTCGTCATGTAAAGCAGTCATGATAGACCGATGCTCCGAAGTTGTCGGGAATTTATTAACATTTGTCTAGCATAAAGCCTATTTGTGATTTTTGTCATAGGTAGTTTGTTACAGTTCCCAAATCATAGGGGTACTTGTCCAATCCAATGCTGAATAGCAAATCATCCGTGGACGATATCTTGAAGGGCTCAGTCTCAAATCTAGAAAAAAATAAGTCCGTCGATCAAAGTCGATGGCTACAGGATAGTTAGATAATATACTATGATTATAAAAATAATTTACACCATGTTACCGAAAAGGGTCTGGAAAATAAAGACTACAAATAAAAAGTTTGTTTCGGTTATTTTCCGGTCTCAAATAGTTCTGCGTATTTAGAGCTAACAAATATTTATTTCCTAACCACAATAGTCGCCAGCGTAAACCAAGAATGTAGCCACTTAATAAAAGTAAATCTCGAAAGGTTGTAGTGAATTTATCTGGGCGCTTTCACCTACTTGAAAGTTAGAAATGAAACGAAGCTATTATAGCTAGCTCTGTATTTAAATCACCAAAATCAAAAATCAAATCAAGGAGTGAAATCGAAATTTTTGCTCACGTTCGCTATTAAATAAACACGTAAGTCGAAGCCCGTAATGAGTGTATTTTTTACTCCGCGTTATATACCAATACAGGTTTGTAAAAATACCTCATGTGACGTATATTTGCTGCGACTTCCTAAACCACGTGCGCGGCGCTAACTTCTGCTCACTTCAGAAGATTTCTCGACGGAGCAATCACACAGATAAGCGGGTCAGTTTTTATAAGGACAAATACTGTGTCTCTGAACCACTCTACTTTGTGATGTGTCAAACTGGACATAACGTACTTCTGCTTAAATTGGCTTGTTGGACCATCAGTAAAAGTGCAAGTAATTGTGGTCTATAATATGTTGTTTTGTGTTTTGACATTGTATACAAATTATGGATAATAATCAGTCTTATAATTGCAAACATTATGGGCAATTTTATAATACTTCATTAATCAACTGAAACAACACATACTAAAGTAAATAAAACAAAAAAGCTCTCATATTATGCTAGGAATATCAATCAGGGTTGTTCATGGCGTCCTTGATTGATATCTCATGACTTGAAAGTGAAAAATACATTATATTCATTAAGCTTAGGCGTAGTTTGTGTAAGCTTGCAATAATTTAAATTAAACTAAGTGAACGCTTTCGTTCTGGACTTCTCTCCATGTGTCGTCTGAACGGATGAAATACCCATCAATACTTAACTTCATTCTATAACTTTAATTTTGTGATAATTTAAATTAAACCTAGCGAACGCTTACCCATTAACTGGACATCTCACCGTGTGTTGTCTGAATGGATGAAATACACCGCAATCCTTAACTCCATTTCATAACTTTGATATTAAAGAAATATGTCTTCAGCTTTTCCACCCAGCAGTTACGGACAATGTACCATGCAATAATACTTGACTTCTCTCTAAACTTAATTTCAAAGAAACATGTCTTCAGCTTTTCTACCCAACAGTGAAAGGCTGATATCAAAATTAAAGTAAGCAAAAATATACATGTAAAAAGGAACATGTGTAGTTTCATACGCTAAACAATGAAAGACTTACTAAAAGAAAGCAAGATTTCATGCTTACGATGCATCATCCGAATGATAATGATTTTTATAACGGGCAACAATGTTCATTAGTCATTTAACTTTTTCTTCGGTAAGCCTAAAAGGCTCGACTATTATATTTCTTCCATGCTTTTCTGAAGAAAATAATAATTAACAAATAAATACTAAAAAATATTGTATTGTCCCCCGCCTTTCGACGAAAGTGGCGAACTATTAAAATGGGCAACAATGTTGATTGGTCATTTAACTTTTTCTTCGGTAAGCCAGGAAGGCTCCACTAATATATTTGTTCTATGTTTTTCTGAAGAAAACAATAATTAACAAATAAATACTAAAAGTGCACTGTAACTTAATCAATATTTTATTATCCCCCGCCGTTCGACGAAAGTGGGGAACTATTAAAATTGGTTCGTCTGTCTGTCCGTCACACTTTTTGGAATATTGTGACAAAGTGATATGGAACTTTGCTAGATTTGACATTATATTATATTGGACGTTTTCAATTGTGTTTGTTATGTCCTTTTGGTACATAACTCATGGGTGATGAAGGAATGTGACAAAGTTATTTTTACATAGAACTTTGCTAGATTTAACATTATATTATATTTGACGTTTTCAACTATATACAACTTCTGCTAATCTGTTCAATATGTTATTTACGGGCAACACACGAATGACCTCTGCTCGTTTTGACAAAAGGCACGATCTCATTAAATATCTTATTTATTTATATGTTATTTATAACCTACACATGATCTATGTGTTTAACACTCGGCAGAACTTCGCGACATTAAAGGGAAGATGCAGTGCAGTTATAGAAACTATACTCTCAATTCCAAATAAGTTAATCTGTCATGTATCATTATTCTTAATGGCTGTATGCTTTATAAAGCCAGAATTAACTGACAGTAAGTCAGACTTGAATAGAGCTCCTTCCGATCTATGTCTATTCCATGTTCTCAATAAAAGATCTACAACCTATGCTGATGGTCTGTTATCTGTAGTGTTACAATATTCAAACTGGGTGTAGGAGTTATTTAGGTCCATACATTGATGAAGTTAGAAGATGAGCTTACGTGATTAGGGTAAGCAGAGATAGGCAATTTGATTGGATGTTGCTTTGGGACACGATAACTTCAGTTCTAATTACGTGAGAGTGATGAAACTTGGTGTAGAGTTTCATTACATCATTATGTGCATTTTCGGCTCAGGGTAAGCACAGCGATAAGCAATTTGATTGGTCAAGACTTTTTGAACACTATAGCTTAAATAGGAGGAGATTTGTTATGTCCCTAAGAGTGTAACAGACAGAAGGACGAACCCATAATTGCCCCTACTTTCTTCGAAAGGTGAGAGCAGTTAATTCTACATTTTACGTTTTCTGGCTTAGAAGCCGCTTTTTCTTTTACTGGATGATTATAAGCATAATTAACACAATAATGATATCTGCAAAATCATGGATAGGGGTACATTCTGTTATTGCAGACACCACATCCACGAGACACCACATCCATAAGTTGTGTCAACACGATTTGAATATACGATACATTTAGGGCTTCCGAACAAATCGGATTTCATTGGGCAATTCTGCAGATGGACGTCCTTTCTTTTTCGTAAATGACCGACCACAAATAAGACCTTCTTACAACTACACAAAAAAAGTCATACTGACTTAGTTATGAGTCTGTGAGATTTGCGGTACAAAAGAAATACCCGAACAGCTACACGCTGATCCGAAATGCCAACACCACCCATAATATGACAAAACGAGTATCTTTCCATGACACAGCCAACACATTATTACATTGAAGTTCCAATCTATCAGTTGGCGGCAGTTGAAACATATTTCCGTTCTCCACGCAAGTCTCGCCCTATCAATCATTCGACTCTGCTCGCGTACTACATATGTTTGGCCCGGAGGTCATCGATCACGTGATGTACTACATGAACAAAAATGGCGTCTGTCAAAGACGCACAATACTGGATCAACGACGAGTTGGTATATACTTCAATGGCGGCATTGACATACTTCGATACCAATGACGTCTATATCCGGTTTACTTATTCTTTCATACAATAGTTATCTTCCCGAGAATCGAAAGAAGAATGTTGTCTATTATTAGAGCAGTATCTTCGCGCTTTAATATCTTATGATTTTAGCTCTTTCTGAACGCTAGGCTAGAAGTAGAGAGAAGAACTTCGTTTACCACTACCAGCGTTCTTATTAGGCCTATATATAGGCTTATTTTTATCTACAAACAGTTGTCTTTTATTTCTCAGCATAGGAGACTTTCTGGTCTGGGTATGTATAATTATAAAGTTTAAATATGATGTTGCTAATGCTAATCATAGTAGGTACTAAATATTTAGTTCTATGGTCTAGACTGCTGACTTCATGAATGTGAAGTAGAATTTAGAAATTATTAAGAAAAGTAATATATATGATCTTGTATTGGCCTTGGTCAGGGTCTCCAGTCGCTAGGCCCAGGTAGACACCGACTGACCGACCGTACACATTAACTTTATACTTTATTAGGGTTTCACACTGCGTAGCTTGTGTGAAACACTATTGTTTTTGTTAAAATTCTTCTTATTATTATTTTTTTTTTCCAATTTGCTTATATCTCAGGAACTACTTGTCGGATCGATGCAATATCTTGAGTTTTACTGCGAAAGTGGGTGTGACTTAGAGATTAAAGCTATTTCCGGCATTCTGCGACAATGCGAAATGTCCGAAATCACCGAAGTTGTCGTTTTTTGAAATATTGCCGTAATATTAACAACAATTGTTGGATTTTATCGTTTGATAGTTTTTGACATAGCCAGAGACATGGCACATAGCTACGGGTCTTTAGAGTTTTAAATTTCGCCGAATCTTCGGAAAAATAAGGCGCCAAATTTTGAAAATTTAAATTTTGACAAAAAACTTTTTTATTAATGAATATTTTTTAATGACCTTTTACCAAGGGTTAAAGGGTTGTCTGATTTGGGCAAAAATGTGAACATTTTTTTTCTGGATAATTTTCCTTGGTCGCTATTGGCTAATTCAGTTTATCGGTTCTATATTAATTATTTATTGTCCGATTTGTATAAAACAAAGTTTATATGCTCCATGGTCCAAAATGTCATTTTTTTTGTTACCGGCAAAGTTTCCTGTCGGCACCGTAAGTGACGTAAATTTAGCAAAAACTACAATTTTAACAGTTCGGTACCACTTTTTGAAAGCAAAAATTATTTTTTTGAAATCTAATATGACTGAAAAGATGTGCCATATAAAGGCGCACAAAACATCGCGCTCAGTTTTTTTAATTTCGATTTCGTTTTCGGTCAATTTGGATTAAAGGGTGAAAAAAGGTGTCAAAATAAGCTATTTACAACCCATCCAGCGTCTTCATATTAAAAAATATATCTTCATAACATTAATAATCTCGTAGCAATAACCCATACGAAGAGAATGTATGTGAAAATTAATTTGTATAATGCGCAGTTGCTGAGAAAAAGTCAATTTTGCATGAGTCACTTTTCACGTTATTTTGGCTGTATAAGAATCAATTATTATGTGATTTTCAATTTTCTTTCACCATTGGATGCCTAATGCCATAGTGGACAAGGTCAAACCATTCTACCTCATACGCTGCCACCGGAAATGACGTCAGTTGCTCAAAACTTAATTTTTAGCATTAAAAAACAATATTTTATTTAAATGGGTCGTACTTGTTATTTTTTTCAAATTATGATATTTGATTCTATTCATCAAATAGAATGAACCCATGTGATCATACAGATATCACAAAACGGTTTCTAACGTGTACGGTTGCAGAGAAATGAGCGATTTTCCACAAGTCACTTTTCGGGGATTTCAGTCTATGAAAGTGTCAGTTATTATTCGATTTTCATAAAATTTTCGCCATATGATATCTTACGTCATTTATGATTTAATAGAACTAATTTAACATTTCCAGTATCACCGGAAGTAATTATATTTTGGCAAAAACTGTATTTTTAGCCTTCAAAACAGATATTTTTTTCAAATGAGTCTGATTTGTAATATATTTAAAATTATGTTATTTAGTTCGCATCAACTAATAGAATGAACCCATGCGATCATTCAGATACCACAAAATGGTTTCTAACTTGTACGGTTAGCCGAAATAGCCGATTTTCTACAAGTCGCTTTTCAAGTTTTTTGGTCAATAAAAGTGGCGATTATTTTTCGATTTACATAAAATTTTCACTATATGATATCTTATGCCATTTCTGATTTCATGAAACTAATTGAACATTTTCATTATCCCCGGAAGTACTGTAATTTTATCAGGATTAATTACAAATGTATAAAATGAATTGATATTGCTGGATTTTTGTTGATTCTGTTTCCCTTTTATTTGACGTGTGCAATGTTTATGTGGAAATCTGTTTATCGGTGCCATTGATTCAAGGGCAACATGAGAGCGAAAGTGACATAAGTTTAAAGTTAACGTGGCACCAGTGAAACCCGTCATTCCTGCATGCAGGTCTAGTTTCAATTTATTTATTTCAAGCATATTAAATTAATAATATAAGTAAGAGGCCCGTCTATAGCCACTGCCCAGCATGACTTGATTATTATTAATAAATATTTTAAGAAAAACGAATATATAAATATAATGAATTCAGTTCTTATCATTGTCATTATTATATCAAATATTATTATTCACTCACTATATTATAATTAAAATGCAATTTGATGTCTGGGCAGTAGGTGACATGACTAGGCCCATCTTCAATAGAACTTTGAAGGCTTGAACTCGCCGTAACTAATTAATTAAGTACTTACATCTTAGATGTTAAGGGCGTTGAGTAGTCTAAAATGCAAATTTTAAAGCTAGCACTGTAATTTTTGTTGATAAGATATGACATTTTTTGTTATTTGGGGTGATAAACTACATATTAATCACCAAATAAATACCAATTTTATTTACCAACTATGTTCCAAACTTGGCCCAAAAGCATGATAAAAAGGGGTACTGATGACAACAAAAGTAGAATTTTCTCAGTTATGCCTGCAGATATTTTCATCAAATTTCGCATGAACAATGCTAATAGCAAGTCCCAAAAATACACTGGTCAATTTTTGGCTATAGGTTGTGGTTTGTCTTGTATCCATGGAAACGCAAAAAAACGATGCGTTTTCTTGGAAATTCTATTAGTACAAGCTCAAAAGATTTATTGATAATCCCACCAGTAGATCGAAAGTGGAGGTTATAAGCTACATTTCGACACCAAAAACGTTAAAAAATACCAACTCAAAGTATTTTAAAATTGTTGTTCATTATTTACCTTCAAACGAGATTTTGCGATTTTGGGTTAATTCTTTGAATACGTCGACAACAAGTATTAAAATACAACAATTCGGATGTAAATAATTACTTCACTGCACTACTCCACCGCACTCTAAATCATGTTATGCATTCAAAAAATAGTAATCTTTGACCATAAAAAAAAAATCCGTCATGTTCCTTTCGTGATAGATAAATAGACTTGGATAATAGCGTCATACAGGGAATTCCTTCTGGTTACGTGACATCTTCCACTCCCGTTGAAGCCACGTCAGTGTTGATCACGTGACTGGCGTGCACGACGTCATAATTTATTCAACACCTTATCTAGGTCGGGGAATCAGTCTCGTTTGCTATAAATAGTTTTATTCCTCCGCCTCGTATCTCCATTGTTACACATAAAACGACGCGACTTTCGAGAGTTTTCTGAGTTATTTTATAAGTGGAACAAGTTTGCAAAGACTTAATAAGATTGGCGTTGAAAAGTTAGTGCGAATCTTAGACTGCTCAACGCCCTTAACACAAGGTACAATTTTGTGAATACACAATTACTGAGTTTGACGTGTACTTAAAAGATCCCTTGGCAGTTAGAATTCGATATAAGAGTAATCCGTAGCACTGCTGCCCGGGCAAATTTCCCTCATGGCACACTGTATGGCGTATGCCCGTCTTCCATTAGCCAAAGTTGGGTGCAAAAGAGTAGGACGTTAAACCCCATTTAATTTCATTTACTACAATCACCGGTATCTACGTGTTTAACTTAGGTTAGAAGTAGTTATAGTTTAATAAATGCCATTTTTTCTGTTTCATGATTCACCACTAGTAGTTTTGATAACCAATTGGTTTCAAAGATATTTAGTCTATTTATTCCAGTATTTGGTAAATATTTAGGAAATTAAGACAGGTGAGCAAGTTACATTGTATTTAATTAATATGGCTTTACAAAATAGTAGTTGGAGAATTAATCTGTCTTTGCCCAATAAAACTTTGCCTCTTGTTATCTGTAGACTCTATGATATTAAACGAAACGCAGCACATATTAAACTCTCTAAATGTGAAGACTCCAAATACATGCCCCCAATAAAAGATTTGGATGAAATTATCAGGCTTTTGAATACCGGTAATGACAAAGATTTTTATGTATATTTACCATACGGCAATTTCAGTTTTGAAGAGATCAAGCTTTTTCGAGATTTTTACATTGCTAAAAGCTTAAGACAAGAATTAGAAAATGAAAATAAATACATTTTGAATTGGCAACCCTTATTTACACCGATAGACAATATCAACCTTGAACAGGTTGTTGAATTTAAAAATATTCCCCAGAACAATCCCAATTCTTTTAAACCAAAAATTCCTGGTAATTATCAGTTGCCAGTGTCAGAATTAAACACGTTGTTGTGTGATAGATGGCTAAGCGATTTAGTGATTGATAAAATTATTGAACTGTTAAAAGATTGTATTTCTGACTCAGATTATGTGGTTATTTAAATTCCATTCATGATCTTCAAAATACAGGCTCTAGGTTGTATACTAAGCATCCTAACATAACTAAGTTTGTTTTTGTTCTATGTGTGAAATCCTTAACCCATTCAAGTACTGGTGAAACAATCACATATTTGGCTGGGAAAGATATAAATTTTGATACAGGAGAACAAATCATCAATGGGAATCATTTTTCTTTCTGTGTATATGATGTAGTTATTAATAAAGTCATTTATATTGATACATTAGGTTTAGCTTTACCAGATAGTTTAATGTTCAATTTAAACAACTTTATTAGTGGCTATAATTCAAGTTTGTTGGACAATTTAAGCATGGCAGAAATACAAATAGCTCATAGTCCAAACTTAAATGGCCATCCTCATAATGCATGTGAAGAAATGTGCTATTTATATCCAAAACAGAGTTGCAGTTCAGTATGTGGGCTGTCTGTTATATTAGGGATAACTGTACTTTTTACTTCGACAAGACATTTTTAAATTTCTTTTGTCAACTACCTATCAACAGGCTAATGATATTAATATTAAAAATGAAGTACAAGCATTTAAACACTTTATACCAGATTGTTCTTTGCATTCGAAAAGTATTCGGTTTGCAATCATTTCATGGTTAATGACTGGTCACATTAACATAAATAATTTATTGCAAAAATCTGATGAAGAAATAAGCTTACATATAAACAATAATGATACTAATATAATTGAACAGAATATTGATTCTGATGATGACTTTGTACCTGTTGGTTTTAAACCAAAGATCCTCAAAACAAAAGGTAAACAGACACTTCCATGTAATTCAAACAAAACTAAATCAAAAGAAAATGTTACAACTACAAGCAAAGATATAAGCAATTCATGCATAAATGACTATGTGATAGGGGCTCCTTTAATTGTATTTTCAAAGAAATCATTTAGTCTTATATTGAAATATAAATTGAAATCTACTCATAGATATTTATCTAAAAGTTTTAAGTGTTTCCATTCAGGAAAAGAGGATTCATATACGATGAATCAAATACAAGAATTTATTTCGAGTGAAAGTGCACTATTATGGATAGAAAATAAGATAAAGTCAGATATAAACAAACAGTCCTTAGACTTAACGTTAACACCTGAACTTCAGACTATATTTGGAAGGCAGCCATTTGTTTATTATTGTAAACAGTCAAATAAACTGAAGTTACAATGTTTTTTGAAAACTGGTAATTTTATAACAAAATCATTTCCCTGTACCGCAGAAAGATTAGGAGATCCGGAAGCAATTAAGAACATCCGTTCGTTTTTTTACAGCCGTGCAGTCTATGATTGGGTCAAAAGTAAAGATGATCCAATGTGGAAAGAATGCGGGGAAGTAACAGTAGGAACTAATACTAATAACTATTTTGATAAATTTGGTTTTGATTTTACTAAAGATTTAAAAATTGCTTCAGGTGTAACATCCACTTACCAAACTAAAAACAAAATTAAAGTTTCTGTCACTGAAAATGATAACTGGGGTAAAACACACAGATTTGATGAAATATATCAGTTAACAGGAGATACATATTCAGATAAAACTGTTCCAGTTGTTACTATGTATATTAAATGTGCATCAAAATCTAATATTTGCAAGACCAAATGTCATAATGCTTTTATTAAAGATATTTCTGGTTTTAATGGAGATGAAATAAGTTGTCCGGGATGTGATACATTAATTTCTTGTATTAAATCTAAGTGTACAAATTGTACTGTAGAAACCAGTCCGCTTTGGTCTTTAATTGATGGTAAAGCATATTGCAATGCTTGTTATAGATATGTCTACAAACATAAAATTATGAGACCAGCTGAATTGATGTTAACATCTACTTCTAAAAAAGTCAGCCAAATTAATTATGAGCATTTTAACTGTGGTTGGGAAATCAAACTTAAAATATTTAGTAACAATTTAAATGTTTGGAAAATATATGAAAAAAATTCAAATAATAATTTTCATCCATCAGATTTAAAATCAGAGAAGTCTAGACCAACACTTTCAACTAGAGATTTTTGGGATCAACAGAGAATATATGTCAGAGCCACACCAAAACAAATTTTATCAGCAACTAATATCCAAAGTAATTTACATGTGTCAGGTAATATTACATACGGAAATAAGGACGCAAATTTTAACCTAAGACAAATTTCCAATAGAGTTCAGTTAGTTGACAGGCATGATGTGAAATTAAGTTTGAAAAATCAAGATGAAATTCCTTTGCCAGGTTCAGATTGGCGTAACACTGAAAAATTATTAGAAGCCAACTATGAGTCTGTTCTTTTATTTCAAAGAGGTAATGATAACCTTAATAGAGACTACAACATTATCTTTGCTACACAACAAAGTCTCCCATTTCTAAGGAAACTGGGTAATTTTATCGGAATGGATGTAAAACACGGCTTTATGGCAGCAAGGGTTTAAAACTACATGTTTCACAATTTGTGATGAAATAAATACAGGTCGCGCAGCTGCATTTGCTATATGTAATAGAGAGACCCAATCAGCACATGCCTTGTCTCTTAAACTTTTACTAGCCAATGTGCCTTGTAATGATCCAAATTGTGATCATCCAAGTGAACTCTTCATTTTTGATGATATGAATGGCTTTTTTACAATAAAACCTTGCGCTTTGTCACACCCTTTTAAACCAACCATACAGCATGATAAAGATTCTGCTACAAGAAGTGCTGTTGATCAAATTGGTCTAATTTCCATTCTATGCAATTTTCATTCTTTACAAGCCTTTAGACGGAACATTGTAGAGAATCCACAAAGCAAATTATTCTTGAGACCGCTAGAAACTGGCTTTAAATGTGTAATGCGAGCATGGGATCAAGAATCACGTGTGATCTTGATAAATAATTATTTACATTTTATTCAAGACATTATACCAAATAACATGATGTCTATTTCCTCAAAAAATGACCTAATAAATTACTTGAATAAAAAATATTGGTATTGCTCGTTATGGCAAAATCATTCACAGCTGAACAGATGTATTTAGCAAATCCATCTGAACGCCGCAACCCACTTATTTTGACTGATAATGTCACAGAGCGAAAATTTCTTGACAGTACTTATTTAAATAGTCAGTTGAATAGATTAATGTTTAGTTTCGTTCAAAAGAGTTTGCACAGAATTCTTCCAGATGATAATAATAGTTGTAAACGTACACTTAGTACTGACAGTTTATTTCGGAAGGGCAAAATAATAAACAAGCCATTAGAACGTACAATTTGTGACAGAGCATTGAATCTTGTCCTGAAGGGGTCTGTGTATAAGATGGATCTTGAGGAAGGTTGGGCTTTAATCAGAAGTGAATCGCATTCATGTAGTACCTCGGATGCTAGTAGTGTTCAAGATAACTATTTTACTGGAGGTCAAATATCTGATACAAACCATGTATTTGATATTGGAGAACAATTTCCCTCCTCACAAATAAAAAATCTATATTTGATACTGCGAAAAGTGTTGATAATGATCATTCTTACAATGTTATCTCTAAATGTAAAAATATAATATCACAATTAGATGTACAAGTAACTCAAATAATGCATGATCATCTATTTGATCTTTTTATGGAATCTTATTCACACATTGTAAATTTAACATTAGGAGTATGTTCATGCACTGCTTTTATTATCAAAGGTCAGCCATACCTTTGCAAACACCTGTACGCTTGCTTAGCTATCAAGCATAACATTTCTACTATTGATACTCTGTTACATCAAGGTCAGTTGTTTTTCCCATCACTTGTTAATGTATCAAATTTAAATACTGGTTCCAGTGCAAATGTTTCAATAGATGACCCACTCATTGCACTACAATTAATGTCACATAAAGCTGAGGAAATAGATAATGCAAAATCAGGAAAAATTCTTAGTGTGTTGCATGATCAGAGTCACACAAGAATATCAAGACCAAAGGGAAATTTAGCTACGTCCACACAATCAAGGGAATCGTAGACTAGGTGACTGTGTAAAAGATCCAAAGTATGATTTATTATTACCAGTCCCTAGTCAAAATTTGAGTGATGGGATCCAAGATCCATACAAACCAAATGTATTTCCAGATAATTCTAAAGAGAGACATGGTGGTAGAAAGAGAATCCCAATAGCCACTCGAGGCATAAATTTTGATAAGGTAGTAAAAAAACAAGCAATGTTATCTTTGGGCATTACGTTAAAGTCATCAGAACAAGATTCAGTTAAAGTTACAGATACCGATACACAAAACATTGATATAAATAATGACGTGCCTGATATTTGTATTGATACAAAGAGTAAAACCGCAAATAAGATAGCTATAGATAGTTCCCAGGCTGAATGTGTGAAGCCTCTAACATGTTTTACTTGTATTCAGTTAAATCAAAAACCTCCTTATACATGTAAAACACAAACTGAACTTTTAAAACATATATCTATTTCTCACAACCTTAGATTACTTACATGTACCAAATGTTTCTCTGATAGTGGTTCCATTATTCAATTTGAAAATGAAAACCAACTTAAAAAACATTCTCGAATTTCTCATTCTAAGTTGAAATTGAAAAAACGTCCAATGGCTGAAAAAATTCAGAAACTACGCTTATTGCCCACATACCCAATATTGTTGATAACAGCTGTACAAAAATAAGGAAAATCGATTAAAACGACTGCAAAAGAAATTTGTGTGCACTAAACAACGCAATTGATCAGGAGTTAGAAGATATAGTGAAGTCGAACGGAAAACCTGGTTTAAGAAATTTGGCGAAAGCTAAATTTGAGAAAATTTCAAGAAAAACACCGACTGCTTCAGAATTTCTATCCAAAGAAAAGAAATCCAAAGACCTTTTCAGTTGTTCTGTTTGTAATTTAGAATGCTCGTATGATCCACCGACTATTTTCTGTAACAAATGTGAATATTGGTTTCACTGGCATTGTGTGTCAATAATTAGTGAACCTCTAGAGGAAGAATGGTTTTGTCTTGAATGTTCGCAAAAATGCTAGGATTTTAAACACCTTATTAGGGACATCATGCTGGCGGATCAGTCTTAATTTATGGTTTCTGTTATTCTTAAATAGATTTTGTTAGGGACCTTGTGCTTGCGTTTCAGTCGCATGATCATTTAGGGTGATAGGGTTATTTATTTTGGAATAGCATATTAATTGTATTTTAAAGGTGTTAACCCTGGGTCGTTGCTCAGGTCCTAAAAACGCCTTTAATTTATGGTTTCTGTTAATCTTAAATAGATATTGTTAGGGACCTTGTGCTTGCATTTCAGTCGCATGATCATTTAGGGTGATAGGGTTATTTATTTTGGAATAGCATATTAATTGTATTTTAAAGGTGTTAACCCTCGGTCGTTGCTCAGGTCCTAAAAACGCCTTTAATTTATGGTTTCTGTTATTCTTAAATAGATATTGGTAGGGACCTCAAGCTGGCGGATCAGTCCCATGATTATTTAGGGTGATAGGGTTATTTATTTTGGAATAGCATATTAATTGTATTTTAAAGGTGTTAACCCTCGGTCGTTGCTCAGGTCCTAAAAACGCCTTTAATTTATGGTTTCTGTTATTCTTAAATAGATATTGTTAGGGACCTTGTGCTTGCGTTTTAGTCGCATGATCATTTAGGGTGATAGGGTTATTTATTTTGGAATAGCATATTAATTGTATTTTAAAGGTGTTAACCCTCGGTCGTTGCTCAGGTCCTAAAAATGCCTTTAATTTATGGTTTCTGTTATTCCTAAATAGATTTTGTTAGGGACCTTGTGCTTGCGTTTCAGTCGCATGATCATTTAGGGTGATAGGGTTATTTATTTTGGAATAGCATATTAATTGTATTTTAAAGGTGTTAACCCTCGGTCGTTGCTCAGGTCCTAAAAACGCCTTTAATTTATGGTTTCTGTTATTCTTAAATAGATATTGTTAGGGACCTTGTGCTTGCGTTTCAGTCGCATGATCATTTAGGGTGATATGGTTATTTATTTTGGAATAGCATATTAATTGTATTTTAAAGGTGTTAACCCTCGGTCGTTGCTCAGGTCCTAAAAACGCCTTTAATTTATGGTTTCTGTTATACTTAAATAGATATTGTTAGGGACCTTGTGCTTGCGTTTCAGTCGCATGATCATTTAGGGTGATAGGGTTATTTATTTTGGAATAGCATATTAATTGTAATTTAAAGGTGTTAATCCTCGGTCGTTGCTCAGGTCCTAAAAATGCCTTTAATTTATGGTTTCTGTTATTCTTAAATAGATATTGGTAGGGACCTCATGCTGGCGGATTAGTCGCATGATTATTTAGGGTGATAGGGTTATTTATTTTGGAATAGCATATTAATTGTATTTTAAAGGTGTTAACCCTCGGTCGTTGCTCAGGTCCTAAAAATGCCTTTAATTTATGGTTTCTGTTATTCTTAAATAGATATTGTTAGGTACCTCATGCTGGCGGATCAGTCGCATGATTATTTAGGGTGATAGGGTTATTTATTTTGGAATAGCATATTAATTGTATTTTAAAGGTGTTAACCCTCGGTCGTTGCTCAGGTCCTAAAAACGCCTTTAATTTATGGTTTCTGTTATTCTTAAATAGATATTGGTAGGGACCTCATGCTGGCGGATCAGTCCCATGATTATTTAGGGTGATAGGGTTATTTATGTTGGAATAGCATATTAATTGTATTTTAAAGGTGTTAACCCTCGGTCGTTGCTCAGGTCCTAAAAATGCCTTTAATTTATGGTTTCTGTTATTCTTAAATATATATTGTTAGGTACCTCATGCTGGCGGATCAGTCGCATGATTATTTAGGGTTCGTTGCTCAGGTCCTAAAAACGCCTTTAATTTATGGTTTCTGTTATTCTTAAATAGATATTGTTAGGGACCTTGTGCTTGCGTTTTAGTCGCATGATCATTTAGGGTGATAGGGTTATTTATTTTGGAATAGCATATTAATTGTATTTTAAAGGTGTTAACCCTCGGTCGTTGCTCAGGTCCTAAAAATGCCTTTAATTTATGGTTTCTGTTATTCCTAAATAGATTTTGTTAGGGACCTTGTGCTTGCGTTTCAGTCGCATGATCATTTAGGGTGATAGGGTTATTTATTTTGGAATAGCATATTAATTGTATTTTAAAGGTGTTAACCCTCGGTCGTTGCTCAGGTCCTAAAAATGCCTTTAATTTATGGTTTCTGTTATTCTTAAATAGATATTGTTAGGGACCTTGTGCTTGTGTTTCAGTCGCATGATCATTTAGGGTGATAGGGTTATTTATTTTGGAATAGCATATTAATTGTATTTTAAAGGTGTTAACCATCGGTCGTTGCTCAGGTCCTAAAAACGCCTTTAATTTATGGTTTCTGTTATTCTTAAATAGATATTGTTAGGGACCTCATGCTGGAGGTTCGGTCGCATGACCATTTAATGTTCGAATTCTATACAAAATTGTAAAGCCTGAAGTTTGTATCAATGTAATTTGCTTATCTGGTCAACAAAGGTCCATTTACATTGATTTTGATGGAAAATTAGATCTGAATTACATATTACAATGTACATATTTAAAGTTTATATTTCTTGATTATAAATGTAGAATTTGAATTTATTTTCTCAGTGTTTTAAATTGGTTGGGGTTTTTTTTATGGCTTTGACCATTAAATTGAAAAAAATCAATGGAATGGACCTTTGTTGTGGTGTGGATAGGCTTGGGTGTAGGGGTGCCGGGAGCCCAAGTATTAACATTAGTGTTACTTTACTCTTATTTTATGAAAGTTTTTTACACAAGTTGATTTCCTTTATTTTTATAATATTGAAATGTGGTCGTGTATATTGTCGTCGCCCCCGTCCGTCCGTCAGACGCTCTAGAGGCTAAAGTTAATATTCGATTGACTTCAAATTTATACACAGTGTTTAAAGTTATGAGATGAAGATTTCTGATGATTAATGCCAGAGTTGTGGCCCTTGACCACTACCAAAAATCTTGTGGATGCTCTAGAGGATGACTTTAAATTTATACAGTGTTTAAGGTCATGAGACGAAGAAGCCTATTGATTTTCAGCGATCTCTGATAATTATTGCCAGAGTTATGGCCCTTGATCACATCAAAAAATCCTGTGGACGCTCTCGAGGCCAAAGTTAATATCCGATTGACTTTAAATTTACACACACTGTTTAAGGTCATGAGACGAAGAAGCCTACTGATTTTCAGCGATTTCAAATAATTACTTCCAGAGTTATCTCCCATGATCACTCAAAAAATCTTGTTACGCTATAGATGCCAAACTTATCATCCGATTGACTTCAGATTGATACACAGAGTTTAAGGTGTTGAAACGAACAAGTATTTTGATTTTCAATGAATTTTGATAACAACTGAACAGCTAAATCCATGATGTTAAATGTTTCTTATACTAATTGTTAGCGTGGGGCAAAACGTTATAAAAAGCAATCAAATTCTAATGATTTTAAGATAATTACATAATGAGTTGTTACTCTTAATCAGATTTTAGTGTATTACAAATGTTTCATTACCAAAAACAGTAAAAATATGCGACAACCCTTGTTGACTGCCCGGACGATTTAGCTGCTGTGGGCGTATGTTTCGTTGCCTAGCAACCTATCTTTTTAATGTAGAATGGTAATAAACTGCTTTTTTCCTTCTCTTTGCTTTATTTGTTTCGTTTGAATTTGATTTATCTGTTTAGTTTTTGATTGTTTAATTATTGTTTTTGTTAATTAAGTTGATTCTTTTAAACTTTGTTTTTATATTTATACGCCCACATGGAAATGTGGTCGTATATTGCCGTCGCCTCGGATGTACGTCCATCAGTCCGTCCGTCGTTCACAATTTCTTGTGAACACTCTAGAGACTGAAGTTAATATCCAATTGACTTTAAATTTATACACAGTGTTTAAGGTCATGAGACGAAGAAGCCTATTGACCGCGATATCTGATATTTACTGCCAGAGTCATAGCCCTTGATCAGTTTGAAAAACCCTGTGAACGCTATAGAGGCTAAAGTTAATATCCAATGGACTCCAAATTGTTACACAGTGTGTAAGGTCATGAGACGAAGAAGCCTAATGATTTTATCGCGCTAATTCCACATATAGTTGTGCTCATAGCCTGATAGACAGTGATGAAACTTTGTGTATAGTTTGATTGCTCGGTGCTTTTGAAAAAAATAAATGAGCGATTAATTAAAATGTGTCATCTGTTTATTTTGGGATTTCGGCGGGGGACATCAGCTTCACTGTTGTCTTTTTTTTTTTATAAAAAGATGAATGAGCAATTAATTAATGTGTCATCAATTTATTTGGGGATTTTGGCTGTTTATATGAACCTCAGTTCTCTGGTTATTATAATCTAATGTATGAACTTTGTGTTGATTTTACCAGCCTATAATTGTGGTATCATAATTAATTGTGATTTCAACATTTTGATACGTCCACATTCATATGATAATGTGAACGTATTATGCCGTCGCCCCTGTCTGTGTGTGTATGTATGTATATCACCGTATGTTTGATTATATCACCGTTACACACGAAGGGAGGTTGAGTTCGAATTTCGAGAAAATCGGACCAAAATTGCCATACAAAATGGCCGCTGTCTGTACTCGAATAGTGTGAAAATGTTATATCAAGGTTGTGGACCCAAGGTTGAGGTCACAATTTTAATATGATTTTGATGAAACTTGACATGTATGTTTATAACCCAAAGATCTTGGTTCCTTTCCATATTTGCACCCATCAGATCGTAACTTCCTGAATTATGGCCCCTGATTGTCCGAAAAATTGCCCTTTTTAGCTTGTGGTCCCTCTGGAAGTCAAAATTATTATCCGATTTAAAAAACCGTTTGATGATATCACCGTTACATGGTAATGAAGGTTGAGTTTGAATTTCGTGAAAATTGATCAGCGGATGGAGAGGAGGGGAATTGGTTTTACATTTGATTCAGAACGAACACGATTCTTCTACAGCCGTCCTTTTTACAGTGGTTACAACTTAACCATACCGGTTTCAAGTTTAACTGACTACCATGATTAGAGAAAAAGAATAACGTGATTTATCAACCAATTAACAGAATTTTAAAACCAAGTGAGAGAGGGATACACATGACAATGATGGTTATCACTACGGTACTCTTGTCTGTAATCCTCATCCTTTTCCTACATTTTTCGAGATCCTCGATTCAAAAATATCTATTACTTAAATGACCAAATATTCCTGTCTTGTTTTACTTTAAGGTGGTGCTTAACCTTTTGTCAGTTGTAATGTATTTAATTTTATAACTTACTTGCACTACCAGCACTGTTTGCAGGAGTTCCGACACCTCCTCCTCTACTGTCCCCTCTTCCAAAACTACCACCACCACATGATCCCCCTCTCATGGATGAACCTCTTGTTGCATTCACTCCAGCACCAGGTCCTCCTCGTCCACGACACCCACCTCCAACACCTTTACTGGCCATTCCAGAAATTCTACTGTTGTTATAACCTCTGTTTCTAACACCTTTACTGGCCATCCCAGAAATTCTACTGTTGTTACAACCTCTGTTTCTAACACCTTTACTGGCCATCCCAGAAATTCTATAACCTCTGTTGTTATAACCTCTGTTTCTAACACCTTTACTGGCCATCCCAGAAATTCCATAACCTCTGTTGTTATAACCTCTGTTTCTAACACCTTTACTGGCCATCCCAGAAATTCTACTGTTGTTATAACCTCTGTTTCTAACACCTTTACTGGCCATCCCAGAAATTCTATAACCTCTGTTGTTATAACCTCTGTTTCTAACACCTTTACTGGCCATCCCAGAAATTCTATAACCTCTGTTGTTATAACCTCTGTTTCTAACACCTTTACTGGCCATCCCAGAAATTCTATAACCTCTGTTGTTATAACCTCTGTTTCTAACACCTTTACTGGCCATCCCAGAAATTCTATAACCTCTGTTGTTATAACCTCTGTTTCTAACACCTTTACTGGCCATCCCAGAAATTCTATAACCTCTGTTGTTATAACCTCTGCTTCCTCGGAAACTTGAACTACCGGTATGGTAACCTGACTGACTATAGCTAGTAGCAGAATCATAGGAATTATAATTACTGTAACCTTCGGGTTGCTGCCATACTCCACCATAGCCACTATATGTTACTTTCATTTTTTTAGCCGAAGGCTGATAAAACTGTTGATGTTGACCATTATCCTCCATTTTGTTTTTTCCATATCTGCCCATGATAGGTATACTACAAAACAGCAAAAAATCCAGTTCATAAAGTTTTTTTTTAATAAAGTACAGACTTTTCAGGCATATTTCAAAACTATAAAATATGTCAGCCAGAGTTAAATAATGAAGTGATCTTTCAAATCTCAAAAAAATATTCTGGAAGCAATTTTAGAATACTTTCATGCATTATTTATTAATTTTCTTTGAAATAGGAAAAGATAGGTTGCCAGGCAACGAAACATACGCCCACAGCAGCTAAATAGTCCGGACAGTCAACAAGGGTTGTCGCATATTTTTACTCTTTTCGGTAATGAAACATTTGTATTATTGTAATACACTAAAATCTGATTAAGAATAACAACTAATTATGTAATTATCAGAAAATCATTAGAATTTGTTTGCTTTTTATAAAGTTTTGGAAGCAATTTCAGAATACTTTCATGCATTATTAATTTTCTTTAAAATAGTAAAAGATAGGTTGCCAGGCAACGAAACATACGCCCACAGCAGCTAAATCGTCCGGGCAGTCAACAAGGGTTGTCGCGTATTTTTACTCTTTTCGGTAATGAAACATTTGCAATACACTAAAATCTGATTAAGACTAAGAGTAACAACTCATTATGTAATTATCAGATGAAAAGTTTGGCCTCTATAGTGTCACAAGATTGTTTGAAGTTATCCTCTAGAGCTTCCACATGATTTTTTGAAGTGATCAAGGGCCATAACTCTGCCATTAATTATTGGAAATCATTGTAAATCACTAGACGTTTTCGTCTCATGACTGTAAACACTATGTATAAATTTGAAGTCAATCGGATTTTAACTTTGGCCTCTAGAGCATCCACAGAATTTTTTGAAGTGCTCAAGGGCCATAACTCTGGCACTAATTATCGGAAATCGCTGAAAATCAATAGGATTCTTCGACCCTAAGCACTGTGTATGAATTTAAAGTCAATCGGGTATTAACTTTGGCCTCTAGAGCGTTCACAAGATTTCTTTTAAGTGATCAAGGGCCATAACTCTGGCACTAATTATCGGAAATCGCTGAAAATTAATAGACTTCTTCGTCTTATGACTTTAAACACTGTGTATAAATTTAAAGTCAATCGGATATTAACTTTGGCTTTTAGAGCGTCCACAAGATTTTTTGAAGTGATCAAGGGTAACAACTCTGGCACTAATTATCGAAATTCGCTGAAAATTGATAGGCTTCTTCATCTTATGACCCTAAACACTGTGTATTTAAAGCCAATCAGATATTAACTTTGGCCTCTAGAGCGTCCAAAAGATTTTTTGAAGTGATGAAAAACAATAGGCTTTATCGTCTCATGACCTCAAACACTGTGTATAAATTTAAAGTCAATTGGATATTAACTTTAGCTTCTAAATATACGACCACATTTCAATGTGGGTGTATAAAAATTGTTGAATACTACAAACATATGATACTAATAGAGGTGTATTCCCGGGAAGGCGCAGTTACAGAGTGTGACCAAAATTAATACTTCCCGTGAAGGCGCAGATATAAACTTGTCAGTCTTCGTTTGAAGAGAGACATGTTGTTATTAGGACCCAATTTAGTCAACTGCCGTGTTATCGATTTCCATCAAGTGCGTTACAAATCGGGTGTGATGTGTTGGCCAACCGCTTGGTTGTATCCGGTTCCCCCCACTGCCAAAGACTCGCAGCGAATTATTTTAAAGGTTCAATACACAGGCACTCGAAGGGATTAAAATAAATTAAAATAAAACTTCTTACTACTGCTTGACTATAATACAAGAATACAAATTATTTCAGACGCCATCTTTGTTATGACTGATTTACCATGTATCGTCTTATATCATCTCACAATACTCGCTAGTTCTAACACTTCATGTCATTTGATCATTATTCACATTCAGATGTAATAAAATTGGTCCGTTTACGGCTTTATTAATAACAAATCAAACTTGCATCGGATAACTTACACAACAGGTAGGACACTTCAACGTCTAGTACTTAGATTATAGACCGGGCGCCAGCTTCAGTTAATCATACTAAGAGAGGGAAATTGTCTGATAGGGCATAATTGTTTGTCAATGCCTACTAGTCAAACATCTGGATTGCTGCCGGGAATTAACCTGCCCATTTAGGTGGTGTGGGGGCCTAAAGGGAGTCAATTTTCACTTTTAATCATACTTTGGTAGGGATGGACAATTTTGATAATATTTAATATATAAGTAATACGTAGTCGAAAAACACCATTGACAGCAACTTTTTGTTGACAGTGACCTTGGACAGCAAAGGTCAAGTGCTGTCCAAAATTCATTTATTCATACTAAGTGAGGGATGGCTAAAACTTTTTGAATATGATTCTTTAGACGGTTCCAAACATTCCTACATCATTGCCAGCAATTTCACACTGACCGGAAGTGGCGACAGTGACAGTTAAATACCACAACATGGCATCAGGTATGAGGCATCAGATATAATCATACATTGAGAGGGATGGCTGATTTTTTTACACAATGTTTAAACATGTATATACACTACAAAAATACAAATGACAGCAATTTTACACTGACCGGAAGTGTCGCCAGTGATGATTACGTAATAGGCCCCATCCTCAGATATAATCATACATTGAGAGGGATGGCTGATTTTTTTACACAATGTTAAAATATGTATATACACTACAAAAATACAAATGACAGCAATTTTACAATGACCGGAAGTATCGCCAGTGATGATTATGTAATAGTCCTCACCCTCGTATATAATCATACATTAAGAGGGATGGCTGATTTTTTTACACAATGTTAAAATATGTATACACTACAAAAATACAAATGACAGAAATTTTACACTGACCGGAAGTGACGTCAGTGATGATTACGTAATAGGCTTCACCCTCCTGAACAGGCTAGAAATTCACAAAATGTTAAAGTATCTCCTACTGCAAAATTACGATGGCAGGGCATAAATGGCAGGGTAGCTATATTATCTAAACCAAAGTGTTACTCTTCTATATAAACCATGGTCTTCTATATATTCCATGTACGGCCAATCTTTTCCTGGTAACATGGACATCAATAGTTACGATCACAGTCATACGTAATTTAAACGTCGTTTAAATATCATCTTCATCATCATCTTCGCTCGCACTATCATCAGACCAAGCATCGTCGGATTGTTCACCATCCTCAAAAAGCATATCATCGACATTGAGATCTTCTTCAATATCGGTGTCTGCATCATACTCTTCTTCAATAAAATTAACTGCATCATGATCTCCGTAATTTTCAGCATCATCTGAGCGTGCTTCCTTTATGTCGGAAATGGCCTTGAATCTGTATAGTCGACTCACGAATGAAGTTAAGCCTCTTATATCCATTTCATTTGTACATAATGATGACAAACATTGGACATATTGCTGTGAGTTTTCTAGAAGTTCAAGGGGTTTAGCTTTGCCTTTTCTATAAAAACAGGATGTGAAGTCGCACCCTGTGTAGCAATATAGTCGTGGTGACATTGTTTTTAAAGCTTATAGACAAGGAATGAGGAGAAAAGATGTAGTTTTATGTTTCTAACATATTCACATATATGCAGGTGTGTACTGAAATCAACTAACATTTGATTGACATATTGTTATATAAAAAAGGGTTATAGAAACAAAACATAGCTAGTTCTCTTTGTCAACAACATGATAACAGATATCTCATGCGCAATTTGTAAATTTCCATAACCATATAAGGGTGTGTTTTGACGTCATTGGGCTCAATTAACCAATCTCTCTAATTATTTACATCATGTTTGACCAATTAGATAATTGAATGTCCAAAACCAGTTGATACAAAATTAGGATACTCGTGAGAATTCAGCAGACTTCGATTAGGTTCCAGAGGGTTACCATCTAAGAGTCCTAGACAACTAGAGACAAATTCTAGACGATCACAAGTCTAACAGTAATATGTAGCGAAAACAATATGCATGAGTCGTATGTAAGATGTGACGACCGGTTACCAACAGACGTTCTCCACGTCAGACAGAAGACTCGTGGTGCTACACCTGTTACCGCGTGGAATCCGACTATAGCTTTCGATAGTCCATCCTGTTTCGTTTCTATATGCCTACCAATTTCCGATACATTGATTAGACGACGATTGTTACCAGATCCGAAGTCCATTACTATTTCTCTATCCTCGGGTAGTCTCTTGGATATCCCTAGTAAAATTTGTCATCATTATGTACAAATGAAATGGATATAAGAGGCTTAACTTCATTCGTAAGTCGACTATACAGATTCAAGGCCATTTCCGACATAAAGGAAGCACGCTACAAGTCCTTCCTAAAAATGAGTGGGTGCAAGGGTAAAACAGTAGGCAAAAAGGTTAAGAAAATAAACTGTTCTTCTCTCCCACTATGTGAAAAGGTTCTACTACAGCATTTACTGAGGTCGCAGTACGTCTCTATGCTCTGGATAAATGCACTTGAACTAGATCCGACAATGGGGCGGCGTCCTACTAATTATGGTTGGAAGAACAACGGTAACGGTTACTTTATTCCACATTGGTTTGATGGTGAAAGTCTACCACAGAAGGTGAATACCGATGATGAGAAGATAGCTGAAACAGTAGACGAGGGTACAGAAATTAGAGAAGATGATGCTGAAAATTACGGAGATCATGATGCAGTTAATTTTATTGAAGGAGAGTATGATGCAGACACCGATATTGAAGAAGATCTCAATGTCGATGATCTGCTTTTTGAGGATGGTGAACAATCCGACGATGCTTGGTCTGATGATAGTGAGAGCGAAGATGATGGTGAAGATGATGATGAAGATGATATTTAAACGACGTTTAAATTACGTATGACTGTGATCGTAACTATTGATGTCCATGTTACCAGGAAAAGATTGGCCGTACATGGAATATATAGAAGACCATGGTATATATAGAAGAGCAACACTTTGGTTTAGATAATATAGCTACCCTGCCATGGTAATTTTGCAGTAGGAGATACTTTAACATTTTGTGAATTTATAGCCTTATCAGGCACCTAATTTCATGAGGATGGAGCCTATTACGTAATTATCACTGGCGACACTTCCAGTCAGTATAAAATTGCTGTCATTTGTATTTTTGTAGTGTATACACATATATTAACATTGTGTAAAAAACAGACATCCCTCTCAATGTATGATTATATATGAGGGTGGGGCCTATTACATAATCATCACTGGCGACACTTCCGGTCAGTGTAAAATTGCTGTCATTTGTATTTTTGTAGTGTATATACATACTTAAACATTGTGTAAAAAAAATCAGCCATCCCTCTCAATGTATGATTATATCTGAGGATGGGGCCTATTACGTAATTATCACTGGCGACACTTCCGGTCAGTGTAAAATTGCTGTCATTTGTGTTTTTGTAGTGTATATACATATTTTAACATTGTGTAAAAAAAATCAGCCATCCCTCTCAATGTATGATTATATATGAAGGTTGGGCCTATTACATAATCATCACTGGCGACACTTCCGGTCAGTGTAAAATTGCTGTCATTTGTATTTTTGTAGTGTATATACATATTTAAACATTGTGTAAAAAAATCAGCCATCCCTCTCAATGTATGATTATATCTGATGCCTCATACCTGATGCCATGTTGTGGTATTTAACTGTCACTGTCGCCACTTCCGGTCAGTGTGAAATTGCTGGCAATGATGTAGGAATGTTTGGAACCGCCTAAAGAATCATATTCAAAAAGTTTTAGCCATCCCTCACTTTGTATGAATAAATGAATTTTGGACAGCACTTGACCTTTGCTGTCCAAGGTCACTGTCAACAAAAAGTTGCTGTCAATGGTGTTTTTCGACTACGTATTACTTATATATTAAATGTTATTAAAATTGTCCATCCCTACCAAAGTATGATTAAAAGTGAAAATTGACTCCCTTTAGGCCCCCACACCACCTAAATGGGCAGGTTAATTCCCGGCAGCAATCCAGATGTTTGACTAGTAGGCATTGACAAACAATTATGCCCTATCAGACAATTTCCCTCTCTTAGTATGATTAACTGAAGCTGGCGCCCGGTCTATTATGGCTATTATTTATTTTCTGGAGCTGCCAAACCAGCAAAGAGTGTTATTATCCTTTAAGTGAAATTGAACCATTATTTTCCCCGAAATGACTTAGTTTGTGGCTTCTGGCGTCGCACACTCGTTAAGATATTCATTTCCACTAGAATGCAGACCAGTAATCAAAACAAAATTAGGGTGACCCACCCCAAATGAATATCTCCAATTATCTCGACAATTACACCACAATACTAATATATTTACCAAGCCTTAAATCGGTTTCATATATTTATAGCCACTAAATAAACGACCATGTAGTACTTAATAAGCTATGACCATTTAACCATACATAAATAATACTGAAAAATGGTTTGGAGTGGCGTCCATAAGGACACAGATCACCAAATATTCAAGGGCGAAAGTTATTTTTAGTCTTTCTCTCCCTTTCCCTTTTCCCCCTTTTGCATGGCGATTTTTGTCGAGTTTTTGGTGTAGAATCGAAGAAAAGGGTTTGAAAATACATTTTCTGCCAGGTTTTGGTGAATATTCATGATTTTGAGGCGGAAGGATACAAGAGTTGTGAGGTTGGTTACGCACTCGGCCAATCTCGACAGATTCCGTAAACTACGTCAACTACATCTAGTCTCGGATGTATGACAGTAAGTGATATGTACCTACGCCCATACATTTGCGATGCGGCTACCGGTTTACTTTAACAGGAAAACTTGACGCTATTACACAAATTGGCAACCTATTCGGCTAGCGACCTATTCGACCGATCGAGCTGCAACCTGTTCGTTGGAAACCTATTTAGAGTAAAGACAACAGTCTCTATTTATCAACCAATAAAATCCAACGTTATGTCTATCAAATGAAAGTAGAATATATTATTTTTTATCCATTCCTTCAGCTCAGAATAGACGTGTAATTTCGTCATTATCTTACAGCTGGATCGGTCGAATAGGTCGCTAGCCAAATAGGTTGCCAACTTGTGTTTGGAATGGGCGCAGCCATGTTTCATCCGGGACCTTTAAAGTAGTTCCAATATGGCGGAATTCATCATACAGCCGAGTTTAGATTCCCGAAATCTTACGAGGTTTGCCGAGTGGTTGGTTACTTTGAAAGGGAGGGCCGAAAATTGCAAGGTTAGCTGTCTCTACTTCCAGCTTGTCTATCTCAAGTTTTTCATGAAGAACCTCATACATGCTTTTGGGCAAGAGTCTGCCACAATTTGCTCCTTCTGTGACAGAAAGCGTTTTACCCAACGAATATTTGGGAAAAAGTTACAACCGATCTAAGATACGAGAATGAACATTAAAGTCAATGAGGCAATAATTAGTGATCTGTGGCCATAACATCCAGACACTTTTCAGTGAAAGATAAGTTACGTGCCCTTGTTTCGAAATTAGTCTCGCCTAACCAGTCTACCGATCATTCTACGTCTAATTGACAGTTCGGCATAATCAAGACTACTTTTTTAAAAACATGGAACAAGAAATTGAATTTAGAAACACACAGACAACAATATTTTTAAGAACCTTGTAAAAGTAAATTGAAACTACTGTTAGTATCATATTCTTGTTTACGGACGTAATTCAGAGATATTAGAGACTTTTGGCAAGTGGAATTTTCCGCATCCGTATCACGTATCCGTATCGCCACGTGATACGTTGCGTCAAGGTAGTTTTAGAGTTTTGGCAGATTTTCGCGGCGTGTACTTATGGGTAACTGGGCTAGCTTAGTTCTATTTACAGCATGATGTCAGTTATCTACCAAGATCTTCAGTACTAGTCAAGTGTCTACTATAACACAACATTTCAGCGTCTAAAAATAGCAAAAAGTATGGTAAAAAGACGACGATGTTATATGGACCTTTTCCGTATGAAAGCTGTTCGATACGTGCTGCCGTATCCGTGTGCCGTGTCACGTATGAGAAATACACAAGCATTGTTGACGTCACACACAAAATCGATACGGATACGCGATACGGACCAGAAATTTACGCTTGCCAAAAGTCTCTATTATTTGTACTAAACCGAAATATGCAGCTTCTAATGGTACAGTTAATTATAAGGAAATTTAAAAAATAAATCGAGCGTAATTTCTAAAGATGCCGTAATAACCAAAAAGTTAAATATTATTGCTATTCAGAATCGTCAACAATAGATTTTTTTACGACTGTAGTAGTTTATAGTGTTTTGAACATTTCCGCTTACTATTGCTATTTATAGCCTCAACGAGTGTGCGAGACTGTCAGAATCAGTAGTGAGTGAATCAAATAAAGCGTGCACAATCAACGTGTCAAGGACAACTTTTCAGTAGGCACGTGGGACACCCCACAAAAATGAAATGGGCTTTAACGTCCTACTTTTCTGTTCTGAACTGGGTTAATGAAGACCGCGGGCATACGCCATACAGTGTGCTATAAGGGAAATTTTACCCGGACAGCGCAACTACGGTCTAGCTACCCACCCAGTCTGTACATGGGACCTCGTTTTTTGCCCCATCCGAACGACTAGACTGTTTGTTTTTTTGTCAGGCCCTCCAGCATTTTGCCCACTTAGACACCATTATATCAAATGACATCAGTAAAACGACCAGCATTTCAGCAATACGAAAATAACTCCAAACGTTCATGTAAAATTTATGCCTGTTAAAGAGGAGTGTGTACGTATTCTCTATTATTATAACACTCTAATTATTTTCTAAATTATTTATAAGAATTGAATTATTTCATATGGTGTTATTGCCAAACATATCAATTATTGATAACTTCTCTAACAATGAGACATTAAACCATCAGTCTGTCGCTTTATTATTCCCGCATCATGAATTAATAAATACAACAGTCTCACATGTTGAACTGCGTGTCAGGGTTTCTAAGTAACTAAAATGCTGACTGTCTAACCCGGAGTCCTATCCATGTGTTCACTGAAAATGCTAATAGGGATTTTTCCGGTGTGGTTGCAAAATTTAAATGGTGTATGGTGGAGGACCTTAGTAGGTCCCGTGTACACATTCGCAGGTTGGTAAAAGAGCGTTTATTATAGAGTACGGCGTAGTGGCGCTGTTCGGGCAGAATTCTTCTAATAGCAAATTGTATGATGCATGCCAGTCCGTAAGGGTCAAGTCGGGGCAGAACAGTAGATCTTTAAACCCCAATAAATTAGTTTTATTTCACACCTTTAAAGATCATATCTATAATTCATTTTCACGCTTTGGCGATGTAATAATATTATGTGGATTAACCCATGTGTATCTCCGTGTCAATAACAAATCATTCGGTGCTAGATCCTTTCGTATCTGAAAAATGACATTTATTACCAGAGGAACTTTAATCGGGAAAAATCCAACTATGCCTCACTTCAAATCTTCTCTAAATGCGAAGATAACGGAACTGTTGTCTACTTTTATTAGGAATCCCAACTGACAAGGGTTATCTGATTGTACAAGCTATAACGTCTAGACATTGTACGAATAGAGAAATAAATCAACAAGCACAGTTCGTGCCCTTGGGGATACCTACCACTTGCTGATATATTTCCCCTCCAAATTCAACATTGGAATTATCTTGTTGGCGGTGAATTTATTTTTCCAATCACCACGGTTCTTAACAAAATATGTGGAATTGTAATTAACAACTTAATATTGATATCTTGCAGTTCCTGGTTTGGATTAAAAGACACCGTGAATATCTTTCAACCGAGCTTTTAATTTACTACGGAGAATTTTAGTGTATAAAGTAGAAAAGTCAACGGTTGTATAGATGAGATTGAAGCAAGTGATCTAGATTGCAAACTATCAAGTAATTCTTTGGAATTTTTTAATATCTACATTTGATAATACCACTACGAGAGAATATTTTGTCAAAGTTTAACGGCTGTTAGTATAGTTGCCAATTCTTATGGAAGTGATTCTGTGCAACAACGGGATGAACCTGCTATAAAAGGTTGATTGTTGGGATTTTTGTGTAGTTTAGGTGTCGAATATAACAAGGGCAGATCTGTATATGGAGTACCAAATGAAGTGAGTACAGATCTGTGATTTGATATCCTTACTAAGTGTAGTACGTTTATACGTAGCACTGTCGATTGATTTCCCAAAACTAAGTTCTTTCAACCGGCAGTCAGAATCGTATCATTTACATATAAACACTAAGTTATTGAACGCTTTGTCGGTCGGAAAAATGACATACTTGTCATGAGAGTTTCAAAAATGGTAACATATATAGATATAATCCTTTTGTGAACCAACAAACGTCGCATGTGTTATTCGTTTCAGTACACGACTGATAGACTTAGTCCAATGGTATCAATGATAACAAAGTTCCGTAATAAGTTTGAAATAAAATTAAAACCATGTTAGTCCCAAAATGACCTAGTTTGTGTCGAGTGGACGTTAAACCCCATTTCTCTCTCTCCCTCTCTCTTGAAAATTTGATCCCATGAAAATGGTTGCGGTTCCCGGTATTTTGGTCCTTCAGACAAAATCTCACGTAACTTAATATTCTGGACTATGGTCAAATCCCCAGTGACCACATGCCCACCTGGTTGGTAAAAGAAGGACGACCTTGAGTAGGAACAGGGCGCAGAAGTCTTATGAATTGATGTCAGATAATGCGTTTCTGTAATTAAATATTTTGGATGCAGCGGGTTTAGTTTAAGAAATCTTAGGAACAGTAACAGTTTTGAAGTAAGGAGTGACGTGGCATGCTTATGGTGTAATATTTGGGTTAACCCGATAGATATCTGTGTATTTTTTCCTTTTAAGTGGCTGTCGCTGGCCGCTCGAATACTGCAAAAATGCCATCACTTCAAAAATATTCGGATGAGCTTTTCCAATTAATTTTTTAGACGCCCGTGCCACAATATTTGGACCAGCGAAATCTGATACATTTTTATCTTGATTACCAATTAATAGCATTAAGAAGTTATTTTTCTTTATTTCTTCCCAAGTGCAAGGGCGCGGGATGTTTGATGACTAGTCATCTTGTTAACAATTATCGCGAGAACTGACAACTCTATATAATCTCCCATAATGCCCCTTTATATAATTATCCGAGTACGTTTTAGCTCGGATTAAGTAGTGGATAGGATTTAATGCCTATTAATGTGAATATAAGGTAAAACAAAACTGTAAATAATAATAACTTTCAGTCGATCGATTTCATTTTATTTGATTAGTTTTATATTTAACCCTTTTATTCTGGAATGTTATCACTTAAATGTATTAATTTATTTACTTATATTGTTATTAATATAATAGAAATCTTTGCTTTGTTTTTCGCTCAATTAATTATTAAAACCCAAATGGGTTACCTTTAAAAGATATTAATTAATAAAGCTATTCACCACATTGCTAATACGAATAATTGAGTCCCTCCAGCTTTTTAACAACGGTGCGGCACGAGAGGATGTACGCAGTCTAGGAGACAACCTTTATCAGAGGAAATGTTGATGTGTATGATCATCGTTTTATTTTATTTTTCTGGTAAGTTCGTAAAAATTTTATCTAGTTTTTTCAAAATTATTTTTATTCAAACAATAGATATTGTAGACCTTATAATAAACTCAATAAAAAAAAATCTGCCATGTGATTGATTGGGTGGTAGGTTATATTTTTAACGCACACATTTTCATGTGGTCGTATTTTGCCGTCGCCCCTGTCCGTTCTTACACAATAGTTTGTCTACTGATCACAATTCTTATCCCATTTTGACGCAACTTGACATATAGGTTTATCCCCAAACGATATCGGCTTCTTTGGATACTGGCACGTATTGGATCGAAACTTCATGGATTATAGCTCCAGATTATTTGAAAAATCACATTTTTAGCTTGTTTACCTTCTAGAAGTCACAATTTGAATTAAATATTAAAAAATATTTAAATATATCATTGTTACACATTAATGAAGGTTGAGTTCGAATTTCGTAAAAATATATGTAATACGGAGGATGTGGACCCTCTAGAGTACACAATGTTTATCCATTTTGATGAAATTTAAAATGCATGTTTATGTCCCAAAGATCTCAGGATCAGACCCTTCCCATATTTGCGCACTTTAGACCATAACTGTCTGGATTATGCCTCCTGATTGTATGAAAAATCGCTTTAGATTTAATTTGTTCTCTATCCATCTATTGGAAAATTTGGCGTATCCTGCCTGGCAACCGCTGGATAGAAGAATGCAGGTATGCAAAGCAACTGAAATAATGAAAACGCTTATTAAAAATGAATTATCATGTGGAAATATTACTTTTATTTGAACCTTGCACGATCCATTAATAACCATTAAACTTGTATGAGTTGTTAATGAGTTTACCAAGTAACACCATCTACGTCTAATATATCAAAAGAATGAATGAAAACAGGATAGTTTAATACAAACAGGAAATATTCTATAATGGGGGTTACATGGCTTAGGTTTCTGAGACTTTTTTCTTATTTCTTCGTGAAAAATCAAGTTCTTGATTGTGATGTTCAGAAGCAATTAGTTTTGTCATTTTTAAGTTTTGAAATGTAAATAGACAAAACAATTCAAGTGATTCAAATGGCCATTTATTTACCAAGACCCCGAAGATATATTTTGTTTGGAGTTTGGAAATTTCTCTTTTATTGACAATCTTATAAATCTTTAAAATTATGAAATATATCATAAAAAATAGGTTGCCAGGTAACGAAACATACGTCAACACAATAACTAAATCGTCCGGGCTGTCAACAAGAGTTGTCGCATATTAAGGAATTATCAGAAAATCACTAGAATTTGTTTGATTTTTATAATCAAACGTTTTTTTTTTTTTTACATCAGGTAATAATTGTGACCTCTAGAGGGACCACAAGCTAATAAAGGCGATTTTTCGTACAATCAGTGGCCATAATTCAGGAAGTTACGATCCAATATGCAATGGAACCAAAATCTTTATTTTATAATAAACATGTACTTCAAGTTTCATCAAAATTGAATTAAAATAGTGACCTCTAAAGGGAGAGAGAGAGAGAGAAATGGGGTTTAACGTCCACTCAACACAAACTAGGCCATTTCGGGACTAACTTATGGTTTCATTTTATTTCAATAATTCGCTTGCGCGTAGGGGTCCTTAGCAGTGGGAGGAAACCGGAGTGCCCGGAGGAAACCCACGAGGTTGAGAAGGCGCCCCTATCTCCATGTCACATTCGCTCACACCAGGGCTCGAAACCACAGCCGCAAGCCAGAGGTGACCGGCCAGCTAGAGATCGAAGCGCGACACTCTAGACCACCTCAAAATCATATTAAAATTGTAACCTCAACCTTGGGTCCACAACCTTGATATAACATTTTCACACTATTCGAGTACAAACGGCGGCCATCTTGTCCGTCAGTTTTGGTCTGATTTTCATGAAATTCGATCTCAACATTCATTGCAGTGTAACGGTGATATAATCAAACGTTTTTTTTTTTAAATCGGGTAATAATTTTGACTTCCAGAGGGACCACAAGCTAATAAAGGCAATTTTTCGTACAATCAGGGGTCATAATTCAGGAAGTTACTATCCGATATGCGAAAATATCGAAAGGAACCAAGATCTTTGGGTTATAAACAAACATGTCAAGTTTCATCAAAATCGAATTAAAATTGTGACCTCTACTGGGTTCACAACCTTGATAAAAGATATTTTCACACTATTCGCGTACAAACGGTGGCCGTTTTCACGAAATTCGAACCCAACCTTCATTACCATGTAACGGTGATATAATCAAACGGGTTTTTTTTTTAAATCAGATAATAATATTGACCTCCAGAGGGACCACACGCTAAAAAGGGCGATTTTTCGGACAGTCAGGGGCCATAATTCAGGAAGTTACGATCCGACGAGCGAAAATATCGAAAGGGTTATAAACATGCATGTCAAGTTTCATCAAAATCGGTTCAAAATTGTACCCTCTACACTGTTCACAAGCTAAAACCGTGATTTTTCGTACAATCAGGGGCCATAACCCATGAAGATATAGTCCGATACATGCCAATATCGAAAGGAACCGAGATCTTAGGGTGATAAACCTATGTTTCAAGTTTCATTGAAATCGGATAAAAAGACTGTTCACAAACAATTGTGGACGTCCGGACGAACAGGGGCGAGGACAATATAGGTCCACATGAAAATGTGGGCGCATAAAAATGTGTTGAGTACGTTTCAGACTTGTAACACTATTAGTGTAAATCGCCCATGAAGTTTCGGTGTATAGTGTTGCTCATATTAAAACTATTAATGTCTGTAATTCTTAATTCTATTAGTAATGTGAAGTCGTTTCATTTTAAGTTACTAGCAAATAGTGAGCTGATCATCACAGACAACAAATAACGAAATAGTTCGCGACAGGGAATTCACAAATGCAAAAATTGCAGTAATGTATAGTCGAAAAATTAAGGGAAAGAATACTTTTAACAGCTGATTTTTATTAAGGGTACTAGTATATCCGGTGCATAGCGGTGATATACATAAGATTCGCAACATTTCATGGACGACAATGAATTATTACGAATGTGTATTACGACCGTGATTGAGTGCATTAGTGCCCCTGAAGGTTTAAATAATATATTTCTTTTGAAACAGGGTTGGAAGCAATGGTGTCATATTAGGATAAACCACAATCTGATTAAAACATAGTTCAAAGTTTCGTTTTACTTGTATTTTACTATAGTTGCCCATCAAAGGTATAAAAACGAAACGGAATATAGATCCGTATCTTAATCAGATTGGATGAACCATAGAGATCAGATTTCTTCAATGATCCTAGATCTTTTTTCAAATTTGATCATCATCTAAGTTTCCTTTCGGATAAACTAAAGCTGTTAGATATATTCTAAAACCTGTTAGATATATCACTGTTACCAATAGTCATGGTTGAGTAATAATTTGACAAAACATGTAATACATATACCAAGATATTGTAAAGGACCAACATATCTTGGACTATTTACCATGGTTGTGGACCCCCGGATGAGGTTGATTATGGTGTTCACCGGATTATCCGATCCTTTGCTATGGCCCCTTTCTGAAATGCCTGTGAAGGGAATGAAGGTTCAAGCCTTTCAGAGATTTAAATCAAATTTGTTTCCAAGCATTGTTGTCATTAGAGGAAGTACCATAAAGATAATTAGAGTCCAGTGACCTTTCGGTCCGTAATTTAACTGTGTAGCCCCCAACTACTAAGTCTTACCCTGAAAATGACAGATCAATTGGGTTGCAATAAGCTTTTGCCACCAACAAGTACACTCATTGAATGGATCATAGACATTGAACTGCAACGGTGTTATTAAATGGACAAAGCTGGATATAAGACAGTCATCAAGTACCTGCAACTGAAAGGACTAGACAGATGCCGGCATGGTCTCCACTTTAGTGGATGATACCCTTCCATAGTGAAGAAGTGGATTGCGGCATTTAAGAGCGACCGAGAGGGTCTTGGCGATAAAAGTCATCCACAGCAAACATTCCCGAAAGCATAACCCGGGTGCATGACTAAGTAATGGCTAATTGAACATCGACCATTCGACATATTATGCCCATGTTGTGAGAATCTTTCATGAGAGGGTTGAGCATATTATAGCCAACCAGTTAAGAATGGGTATCAAAGCTATTGACTGCGGATAAGAAATGTGTTAGATTCCTGACGTCCCGTAACAGTCTGCTCCGTTGTGAAGTAGATCCTACTTATTGTTTCGGAAGATTTGTAAGCATGAATGGGGCCCATTTTTATACGCTCACATTTTCCTGTGGAAGTATATTATCGTCGCCCCTGTCTGTCCGTCAACAATTGTTTGTGAACAGTCTGCAGGTCATAATATTTATCGGATTTCAATGGAACTTGAAATATAGGTTTATCACCCAAATATCTCGGTTCCTTTCGATATTGTGATGTATGGGACTGTAACTTGATGTATTATGGCCCCTGGTTGTACGAAGAAGACGAGGTCACAATTTTGAACCGATTTTGATGAAACTTGAAATACATGTTTATAACTCAAAGATCTTGGTTGTTTTCGATATTTGCGCATATCGTATATCAAGGTTGTGGACCCTGTGATATATTATATTCGTTTTTGTTATGTTTTGGGGTATTTTTTTTTTTGGGGGGGGGGGGCGGAACGATTTTCTATCGAAGTTATCTTCGTTAAAACTTTTCTTTTATTAAAACTTTAAATGGAGAGCAAAAGTTGAATAACATATTATGTAGTACGATTGGTAGAATTTTTGATTTTAACTAAGAGTATATCTTTAAAAAAAATTATTAGATTCACAAGTTGCCATAATGAGTGATGGATTTCGACATAAAAAAGTGATATTAAAATATGACGTGTCACACTGGTGTAAATTTTCGATGTCATTGGGCTGATGGACGAATCGTTATAATTAATTATGTCATATTAGATAATTGAAGGTCCAAACCCATATCTCTGAGCAATCGTCAGACAGTCGTTGGATTGCAGAGGGAGAATGTGTAGAAATTTCTATCAACAGACTCGCCAGTCTTGGTGGATTGGGATTAAGAGAATCACACTGATGTATTCTATACTTGTATCCTGTGTAACCAGCGCTTTTTATAAAATGTAAAAACGAACTGTTGCATTGTTATTCCTAGTGAGAAAAACGTCTTAACCAATGAGAAGCTAACGTGAAAAGGAAGCAAAGGAGACAATTGTACATACTAGGCGATCACAAGTCTATTAAGATATATGCAATAAGACATGAATGTCTGGGTCAGGTTTTAGAACATGGGCCGCTCACCGCGCCTGACAAAAAAAAACAGATGGTACTACACATCATGATTGACCCTGAATTCCGTCTCTTTGTTTTAGGCATGTGTATTATATACGGTATAAATGTCCATATATATATACTTATCGACAAAAGTTGCGTCGATTGGACCAAAATGAAATAGGTCTACATAATTATAAACACTTTTAAGACTAGGTAGTAAATAGGTTGGAGCTAATGTGTTTATAATTTTGCCATTGAACTCCCAAACGAATTAAAGGCCATTTGAATATATATTAGGAAACGAGTGGTATGACTGGTAATTTGTTCTCATGGGTCTATTTAGCTTGACCACTTTGATAGAGGACTGAAATATATTTCAAATTGCTATGTCTGAAAATTTGCATTCTTTTTCTCTCGTGATAGCATAATAGATTGATGGTGACAGAGTAATGAAAAATATTTTGAGCTGGTAAACTAGAAATGTTAAACGTACATTATGCAAGCGCTAAATCTGATTATTGCAAGTCTCTTATTTCGGCTTCTTGTGTCATAGAAATTATAAATTAGACCTTTATTTACACAAGCACAAAATCAATGATGTAGATCCATTGATTTAAACAGGATTTCATTGGCCGATTTAGTTTCAAATGACGTATTGAGTGGAGATTAACTCACTCGGCAGATTCCAGTACCCTACATCTAGCCTCGGCTGTATGACGAAGTCCGCCGTTAGAACTACTTTCATTTTCCCGGACTACCAACGGCCTTGCCCATGACGACGCATTTGAAGAATGTTTTATCCTACAAAGTTTGAAGCTGTTTTTCAAGTTTATCCGATTATCTTTAGACAAGAATAAGTTTGCCCTTAAATTGCTACACACCCTTCGAACGACGCAATTTTGAGAACTTCTTTCTAAAAGTGGCAAGTTTTCCTAAAGTAAACCGGTGCCACATGGTAAAGGTGTAAGTAGATATCACTTAATGTCATACAGCCGGGGCTAGATGTACAATGTAGGTTCCGGAATCTGCCGAACGTTGAAGAGTGGAAATTAACCGTTACGTTGACATCATACTTTAAGATTGAGGCTAAATGATAGAGTGTACGAAGCGAGGCCTTAACAAATGACACCTAAACTATTTAAAGTGCAATAAACTATACACAGATAATGACAAATCATACTATTCCTGGAGACCGTTGATGAGTGAGAGAGACATGGGGCTTAACGTCCACTTGACACTCACTAGGTCATTTCGGGACTAACATATCAATAAAAATAGTATTTATTTCCCTAATAGGCACGACCACTATAGATTATTTATCATAATTGTATTATAATATGTCCTATATCCAATTGATTTAATGAATGCCCAAAATACAAGTAGGAATGAAAATAAAACACATTTCGACAGCAGAGATTTTGTAGGTGGAGTTAACGCCTGTCAATCAAACGATCGGTCATACTAAGAATCAGTGAAGATGGGGTTACCTACCTTTTGTAGTCAAAAATTACAGAGGTGATAACTATGATCAGAATAAAGTAATTTGACTGAAATTTTCAATATATTCTTCTTATAAAAATCTCCCATAATGCATCTGTAAAAGAACACTGCTGAGTGCTGGTGTTACCCGCGTGTGATAATAATCCTGTTATCTCATAGTTTTACTAGTTGACTTTAAAAAAATGTTATTATAATTGTTACAAGGAAGAGCTGGGCTAATCTGAAAGTCATGATTACTGACCAACTGTAACCTATAATTTGCACAGTATTCTTTTTGTAAATTTCTTGGAACGCTCATTATCGAATCGAGTCAATGTACTGTTGTAATATATCACGGTTAAGTTAAAAATATTATTTAGAACAACATATCTTTAATATTAAAGATACTTGGAACATGCAATGATGAGACGGTTGTTCTTTTATGTTCTATTACATTACAAGTATTCGCCCCAGGGTAGGTGGGGGGTATCTGTTTTTGCTTTTTTCGTGACTGTATACATTATTACAGGTAATCAATAGTACATAATCACAAAATCAAACTCTATACTATCCGAAAAGTATTTAATTCCAAAGTACGTGAATGAGAGAGAAACGTCCACTCGACACAAACTAGGACATTTTAAGACCAACATATGGTTTCATTTTATTTCAATAATTCGCTTGCGCGTAAGGGTCTTTAGCAGTCGGAGGAAACCCACGAGGTTTTTTATGCATTTGTGGTTGTTTGAATTTCTCGACTTTATTGTCCAGACACTGTGGCCTCTACGATACATATTAAGGTAAAAACTAAAAATATTGTGAATTATGGGGTATTAAGTCTCAAATCAGTACTCGCAATCGATTGTTGCAGTAGAAATTGAATACTTGACATACATCATTTTTAAGGTAAATTGAGTCATTTGGTGCATATTCTGAAAATTGTATCAACTAAGGTTATGTGCAACTGTTTCCAGTCAAGTTTTCAACAAAAAAAATAAGGCATGTTCGTATGTAATTGTTTGCCATTAAATTTATATAAAACGTCATTGAATGTCAGTAAATCTAAAGTAAACCGATTATCTCCTAACGTGAAGATATGTAGGTGTCGTTACAAACGGTTGGCGGATAGAGATTATTTCTGGGCTACTGGAGGCTTTCTTGGGTTTATGTTAATTATGCATATTTCTTCTAGACCGATAATGGCTGCTTTTGTTATGGGATTACTAGAGACTATACCTGAACAGTTCCCAAAGAATTGATTTCGGTAGCGGTTTGTTCTGGGGCCGCCTGTCCTCTCTATCCAACTATTTGAAAATCTTATTTCATTGCTTTCCTTTCAAAAGAGCCACAGTGACTCAGTGAGTCCGGTATTATTGACGTAATTCGAAATAAAAGTCTGCCTTAGACCTGTTAGTCTAGGTAGCTTAATTAGCACGAATTGTGGTCGCTATCCTGGACGATAGGGTGCGCTTCTGGTGGACAATAAAATTTCTTCCTTTTTTCAATTTGATTAAAGTCAAGGTCAACCACACACATTATAGACACTCTCAAACTGTTGCCAAGTCTAGTTGCTATTATATTCATCGCGTTTACATATAGTTAAAAAATCATTGTTATTCTATTCATGACGTATATATGTCGTTACAGGTATTCACTGTTATTCTATTCATGACGTATATTTATATGTCGTTACAGGTATTCATTGTTATTCTATTCATGACGTATATATGTCGTTACAGGTATTCATTGTTATTCTATTCATGATGTTTACAAATTAAAAGAGGACCTCTTTAAGAAGTCAAATTATTCTGCAATGATCCGCCCCAAGATAAATCAGTCTGAAAGAACAGATATTGAAGTAACGATGTACCTATTAAGACTGCTGGAGCTGGTAGGTGAATATCACACAGTTTGGACTAACCTGGGCTAATGGAAGGCAGTCATACACCATACAGTGTGCTATGAGGGAAATTGTGCCCGGGCAGCGGCGCTACGGCCTACACTTATATCGAATTTCATGGGGCAGGGGATCTTTTACGTGCACTCCAATTGACACGGGACCTCGGTTTTTTGTCCCATCCGAACGACTAGGCAGCTGTCCTTGTCAGGTACTCCTTCCGCATCACTGACAAGGGAAAATCGAGCTGAACTTTCTCTGTCAAAACAGGGATCGAACACCCAATCTCAAGGCTAGCGAACCAGCGCCTTATCCACTTAGCCACCGTGACCCCCCGTTAAGAAATGGATTTCTTGTAATAATATTTGTAGTTATACACACTTTCTAATTGGTCATATTTCTCCTGTCTGTTTTAACCTGTCACTGCTTGAACCCACTTTTACATTGGGTCCCGAAAGAAATGTTGGAACACCACTTTTAGTAAATTCAAAGGCACCCATGGCTATGACATTATTATATATCATAGTGTAAATATACAAAAGCAGCTAAACCTTTGAATTAATTATAAATTTGCTTGGCCGACGTTTTGGGTGGTAGACGTTAGGCGTTAGGATTAGACTTGTCGAAACATATATTCGCTCACTTGAACTCTGTTTCATTTTTGTTTTGTTTCTGTGCCCGGTTCCTATGTAATCGGTAACCTTTAAAGCCTAAATAACTGGGCTTTTTGTAACTGAATAATATGTCCCAATCTTCATTCTGGTCAACAAATTGTATTATTTTACAATATTCCAATTAATTGATATAAATTTCATCTTAACACACCCAATTTAAAAAATTGGAAAAATTCAACTAATTGATTTGAAAAGTCTAACGTAAACCTTTTCAAATGTGACTTTGATTTAAAATATTTTCGAACCCTCTGGACAAGTAAAATAGGTCGTAATGGATAATTTACACAACGGGTAGGACACTTAAACATCCAGTACTTAGAATAAGGCTATTATTTATTTTCTGGAGCTGCCAAGCCAGCAAGAGTTTTATTGTCCCTTTAAAGAAATAGCAGCTAACAGTGCTGATGATTTATTGATTTGTGAATATCGTGGAAATGCGCACTGAACTGAAAATCCCCCCCCTCCCAAGGTTTCTCAACATATTCTGGTAGGAGAGATAGAAATGGGGTTTAACGGCCACTCGAAACAAACGAGGTCGTTTGGGGACTAACAAATGGTTTAATTATAATTCAATAATTTGCGTAGGGGTCTTTAGTAATGGGAGAAAACGGGATAAACCCACGGAGTTGGACAGGCAATTGATTCTGGTAGGGTTTGGTGTACCCCGGAAAATGGGGTTTATTTTTCAAGAAACGTGTTAATAAATGATCTTAAATGTCAATTCAAATTTGATCCTGGTGTCTTGTGTGGAAAAGAACACATAAGATCATGAAAAATGATGTTGGCCTATTATGTAATCCAATATGGCGTCAAAAATAGCCGTCAACATCTCCAAATGACCACAAATTCATAACTATTGACTCAAATTTGGATATCATTATGAAATGGAATTCATGACCTTCAGTTGTCCGCTATCACCTAATCCACAAACTCTTTTGTCCATAGGATAAGTTTCAAAGCGTTCGGTTTTGAGTGTCATCCGCTCGGTATCGACCTCTTGGGTGGTGTTTGCATTGTCACGGTTTTCAGTTTGGCCCAGGCCACATCCGGCAGTGCAGGGGAGTCCATAGTGTCTGCAGTTGCATCGAGAGGATTTTTGTCTCCCGAACAGTTGCAGTAGTTTCAGTCAAAATCAAATAGGAGGTACGGGCTACACATAAACAATCTTCCTTTCTCGCGGCCGCATTTTTATGCGATTAAAGTTTTTATTCCAAAGAGCTAGTTAGTGATGAAAATGTATGAGTATATTTCTTTCTTTTTCAGGATACACGGGAACAATTGTTGAAAACAGCAGGATTTTACGTCATAGTTTGTATTATTAATATTTTGTAGCAGCACACGCCATAATGATAAGTTTACAGGACTGTTGGTACTTTATAGTCTCAACCTAACCCAATTGTGTCCCAGATACAAATTCACAATAAATATAATATCGCAGGCTGCTTAATAATAAACCTAGACATTCGCATCTGTTCTATATGTTGCCGTCAACATAAATATTTTGGGGTTATTGTTAACTTTTGTTATCTTGTAGTCTTGGACAGATGATCTATTAACATGGAACCCCCAAGATTATGGTGGTATTCTGGAGATAACTGTTCAACAAAAAGAAGTATGGTTCCCCGATTTATATGCATCAAATTGGTATGTGTACTTGGAACTGAAAACTTTAAATTAGGTTAAACGACAGATTTTGATCAATAGCTTTTATAAAGGGCGAATACGAACGAGGAAATATACGGAATCTTGCCATTTAATTTGTCAACTAACCACTGTCTTTTGAATAGTAGCACCTCTCTGCTTTAGTAATGTCTTTTAAAATCCAAAAATAGCATGTTCCAATGTCGATAAACATTCCTGTTTCGCATTTAGATGGGTGTTACGTGTCTTGTGTCCTAATGATCCCAGGACATGTCTATTGGACAATAACACCCCTCTAAATGCGAAACCGAAACTATTTATCTGCTAAACATTACCAGTGAACCTCAAAAAATATGTGATTGGTATCATTAGAAATCTTCGGTAATTAATTAGTTGCTACATCACAAATATAATTTCTAATTGGGCTAGAATGTTTACACTCGGTGTTGGTGTTTTTTAGCCATGATGGAGTTCTATGATGAACATTTTCTGCTAAGGGTAATTTGATTGCCTGGTGCACGAAAACTTTAGTTGTAGTTAAGTGATATCAATGGCATGGCTAAGTTCGATAATGAGCATTTTGCGCTTGGGAACTTTGATTCTAATTGAGTGATAGTGGTGAAACTTTATGCATAGTTTCATTACATCAAAACCTTAAGAAGGTTCGATGATAAACATTATCTGCTAAGGCAAGGCGGAGACTTCTATCTGATTGATTGAGACTTTCGAACACGATAACGTGGGTTCTAATTGGGTAAGACCGATTTATCCCCGTGTATAGATGCATTGTATCATTCAATCCCTTCACTAAGTTCGACGATTAGAATTACCTGCTCAGACTTCAGTAACAATTCTGCTTTTAATTGAGGCGAAATGTTTAAGCTTGATGTAGATGTTCATTTGATAAATGCCTTGACTGTGTTCAACGAAAGACGTTTCCCGTTATAACTTACTAAGAGAAACGTAGTGCATAGTTTCACTTCAAAACTTAAGTTTATCTCGAACATTTTATGCTTGATACATTTGTAAGAGATAAATGTGCAAGTAATTAATGTGTGTCATCTATTTATTTAGGGATTTCGGAAAGGGACATTAATCTCACTGTTGGCGTCATCTATTTATTTAGGGATTTCGGAAAGGGACATTAATCTCACTGTTGGCTTTTTTCAGTATACGTGGTTATCAGAAATTCGGAGCTGACGATTTAAGACTTTATGTAAATTATTCCGGTGCAGTTGATTGGGAACCAACTTTTTCATTAAGTACAAGTTGTGCTGTTGACGTGTCGCTGTTTCCAGTAGATTCCCAGATTTGCAGCATAATAATCTTGCCCTGGATGACAACAAACCAGGAAATTAACATAAAAGATCCTAAATTAGACAATTCGCTCTTTGAAACCCCCAATGGGGATTTTGCAATTACACAAACAAATGTAACCCAGGCTTTCTACACGGTATACAGCAACCCAAGTTATGAACTAACTGAATCAAAATTTACCCTTACGATGAAACGAAAATCGTCGCTATACCTTCTAAATGTTGTTGGACCTTTCGTGGGTATCTCATCATTGTGTGTCATCAGTTTCCTCATTGACTCACAGAGTGGGGAAAGGTTATCTGTATCCATGACCGTGTTGCTATCCCTTACAGTATTTTTAAGTGTTATAGATGATATGCTACCTAAGACAGCTAACAGTATTTCTTATTTTGGTTAGTATGATATTTCCACAGAAACTCCATTTACCTATCCACACAGTCACTTGGAACAGTTAAACATAAATGATGTTCGTACGGGGCGTCTTTTCTCGGCATCCAGTTGAGGTATACTCGAACATTGTCAGTCTGAAATACTATTCTTTATTTATTTCACGACATTCAAAGGTGCGGCACTCAAAGCCAATTATATGCAACATAAAACTATAAATCATGTACAAACTATGTTAACACTTCTTATAGCAAAATGTATCAACCCAATGCTTCAATATTTATTTACCTTTATTTCAGTGATTTATGTGGCATTAATGATTGGGATGAGCTTTCTCTGTTTACTCTGTAATGTAGCTACCCTCTACATTCACAACAGAAGCAAAGAAACCCCAATACCGACATGGTTGAGAGTGATTATGATCAGAAAAAATGTCCTTGAATCCAATCACCAACATTCTGTGAATTCATCAACAGATCTGGAACCATCTAGCTATGTTTGTTGTGATAAACTTAATTCCGGAACTAGCTGTAACCACTGGCCAGAAATAGCAAATATATTCGATCGGGCGTTCTTTATACTAATCGCTTTGGCCCTAGTTTCTATTAATTTTGGATTCTTCATAATACATATTATTTAATCCCCAAGCAGATAAAACTACGTCTGCCTATTCAGGCCAGGGTCGATTTTAACAAACTGCTTTTTGACTTAGAATTTTACAATTTAGATACTAAAGATCAAGAAGTTCCGCTGTGGAACGTCGTTTTGCGGTCGCTGCTTCTATAAAGTTGAACTTCTACACTTAACAAGTCCAATCTCACTTGAAAGTTAGTTAGCTTGATTTATGATATCAGAAACTAGTGTATTATGCATCGTGGGAACGTTATGCGGACTGTTCTCTGTATTAATGGACTCTTGATTTATAATATCAGAAACTAGTGTATTATGCATCGTGGGAACGTGATGCTGACTATTCTCTGTATTAATGGACATATTAGTATGATGAATATGTACCCCTTCACCCCTTGTGGTACCCCCTTTGACAAGTTATCCCTCCTTTCACACGATATATGTTTTGTCTTATATCCTTTATTAGGGTGAGCTGGGATTTCTGTAAGCTCTTTGGGGGAGATTGTAGCTCGGATTTTGTTGAAATAAAATGTATCTTGTCAGATTGCTGTTATTTGGTTTATAAGGTGCAATTCCAACCCCTGGTGTACGACACACTCTACACATGTTTGGTCTTATATTCTGTATTAGGGAGAGGGATTTCCCTAAGCTCTTTTGGAGAGATTGTAGCTCGGATTTTGCTTGAATAAAATGTCGTATCTAATCAGATTGCCGTTACCTGGTTTATAAGATGAAATTCCAACCCCAGGCGTACGACACACTCTACACATGATGGGGATGCCTTAAATTGTTCAGGTGATTGCTGGCTAAATACCAGAGACTGTCCACAACCCACACTATGCATTTTACAGGTCCAACGAAACAGGGTTGAATTCCATGTGTGATATAGTTCTTAGTAAATATTTGACACGTTATGAAATGCAGCCTTATCATTCATTCGATATCCATTGAATTCTGGTTGCAGGGAATTATCTGATAATGGGGTAACGCCCGGGTAGTCCTTGTTCGACGACAGCATCTGGACGGACGACCTTTACGAGTGTACTGTTGTTTTTCAAAATGGCCGTCGTTATGGATAATTGCAAATATGCCCCATTCAGTTTCATCAGAACCTAGGAGGAATACGCAAAGGGATTCATGGAGGATAATTATGGTATGTGGTTTGAACCTGAGACTTTGCATCAAATCACCAAATATATTCCTGGTTAATGTCGTGAATGGTAATCTTCATTATGAGCTTAATTCTGTTTACAAAGGATTCAAAGTTGGTGACCCAATAAACAAATTGCATGTTACCCTTATACTCCGGGAGCTAGGTGGGTTTTATTCAACATGGAAGGTTTGTGATGCTAGTGGTGTATGGCGAGGTTAGGAGACCCCAGAAACCCAATTCATAAGTTGCGTCAGTGGTGGGTGTGGTAGGAGGGGTCGCCCATGGTACCCCCAAAAATTGGTTTATTCAACATAGAAGGTGCAAGTTCCACTTCAATGGCATTCGATAGAGGAATGTATCCTGAATTGGGAAATATACCTTAAAGTTGCGTTCCCGGGTACAAACTGGGTGATTTGATGATATATTCAAACTAATTAATTTATCATAATTTTGCTTCAAATCCTTCTCCAAACACTGTAATTGCCAAGAATACCCTGCTATGAAAATCGATCAACAGAGGCCATGTTTGCGTCATGGGATTACCCCTCTCCGTGGAGACGGGTGAGAATTCATTGCATACACAAGACGATGTTGTCTGTAATCGCTGACTATTTATTACAAATATCGAATCATAATTAAATTCTCGGATTATCCACTGCCTGCGTCTTTTTCCGTGATTTTTATCGTAGAAAGTGTTGTACGTCTAACTTTTTATAGAGTTTATCAACATGTACACAAAGCACTCAATTTACTCGTGCAGCCTTCGACGTCACCCATGGGGATATCCCTAATCGTCGGGTTGTTGATACGGGAACCCGTACATTTTTGCCCTGGGAATCCAATATTCTTCTAGTACGATTGGATATCTTTACTTGCCATATATACCAAAATTGCCATACTTTTATTGGCAATAACCACCCGATAAATACTTTGCTGGAAACCCATCTTTAAGAATGGGATGTTTGTTGGAAAGGCCACATAAGAAGGTTAAAGGTCACTAATTAATATGTCGATTTTACTCAAAACTATTTTTACATTATCTGGTGATCTATTCCAGCAGGTACTTTACACAAAACTATATGGACATTTTTGATAATGCTAAAGGAGCAAAAATATGAGACATAAAATAAATGAAGTGTGGCATAATCTCAAAAATAACGAAAATTTCACTTGACCGCCCATCGGTAATTAAAATGTTAATTAACATGAATGGTGCGAGCGAGAAACCAAGCGTAAATTGTACAGAATGATATCATCAATTTAAGAATTAAATTTCTGTATTCAGTGTTCTTAAAAAGAGGATAATGCTGGTTTGCACCGAATGACCCATAATTACAACTTTAATTAACATAAAAGGTGCGACATTGGGATAGGGTGTAAAATGTAGGGAATGTTATTGCCGATATCAATGCAGACCCGATCCACCCAAACCTAACTTGGGAAAGCAACCATCTCCATCAGATTAAATAATGTCGAAGTCATAATAGAGGTATCCTGATCAGATTCCTCATTCATCAATGTCTTCCTCAACCAATGACTCCCAGAGTTTAGGACCATTTAACCAAAAGATTTTATACTGTCTTTCCCTGAATTCACAACTATCTTCTGACGACGGATGCTGGTTAATTCCTGTAGTGACACTTCCAATTCGCAGCGAGGACTCATGCTATCATCGATGCCCTTTAGTTTCTCCAGAAGATTTTTACACCCAGATTAGTGCATTCTTCCCCACCCCCATTTCTTACAATTGGGACGGTGTTGGAATATTAGAAATATCATCTTTTTACAAAGATTTAGTTCTGTGTAATATACCTGGAATAGATAACCAGATAATGGAAAAAAAGTTTTGAGTAAAATCGACATATTGTTAATTAGTGACCTTTGACCTTCTTAAAGTTCCAATTTCATATTTTCTAAGAAAGTCAAAACATAATTATTTCTATGTCTTTTGCTCAAAAGGTTGTCAACTCACTACTATACGATCATGGGCAAAATTTTAGAGGTGTTAAAATGGGTGACACAAGCTGATTGAGGATAGAGTAACTGAATTACCTCCCTTGTTTTCCCATTCCTCACCATGGACGGCCATCTTCAAACGTTTGAATTTGAAGTTAAAAATGATATTTTTGCCAATTTCTCAACTGGCAATAGTGAATTATAGGATTAATGGACTCTTCTAAACTCTTATTATTACATACCATATTTTTACTCTAATGTAAATATGTGTTTCTTTTATTTCTTTTTAAACCTTATTCTTGAGATGTTTTATATTTTGTATCTTTAACATAATGTAATAGCGCCATAGAGCAATCAATGTATTGGATTATAGGCGCTCTATAAATAAATTATTATTATTATTATTATTATTCTTTAACAAGGTAGGACTGTTAATAGGTACAATCTATTTTAGGGCTTTATTTTAATAAATTTTAAAAATATAACTTAAAAATATGCTATTGGAACTTTAAGTGGACTTTCCACCAAAAATCCCATTCTTAAGGTATATTTCCAAATTCAGGACACATCCCTCTATCAAATACCATTTAAGTGGAACTTGCACCTTCCATGTAGAATAAACCAATGTTGGGGGTACTATGGGTGGTTCTTCCTACCACACCCACCACTGGCACAACTTATGAATGGGGTTTCTGGGGTCTCCTATCCCAGCCATACATCACCAGCATCACAAACCTTCCATGTTAAATAAAACCTGCCTAGCTTCCGGACTATTATATACATCTGGTGAAAATTATCTTGGCGACGGTTTAAATGGATCGTCATTTAGTAGTTATGATAACGACGGCGATGACACCACAGATTGTGCTCTCGAATTGCTCTAAACATTCTTTACATCATATTTCACGCCTCGATTGTGATCTAATGGCAATAAAGCAGTTTCCAATTCGTCATAGAAAATCCCCATTTGTTCTTATGACATCGTGTGGGTATACGGACCCACAAGCCTCAGGACGTTAAAATGCATTAATTATACGCTTATATAGGGCTATTTATATTCAAATACGTAGAGTCTGTCACTATATTTATTCCGTAAAATGCCATGCCCAGATTTCTCTCATTGAACACAAATGAAATGCAAAGTTTGTGGTGGATAGTTTATCTGTTCGTTCGGATGAGACGTAAGACCGTCAAGTGTTGATGATGATATATGTCCTAATATAATTCATATATTTTTAGAGTGTAGTGAATTAACTGTTTTTATTTGTATATTAAAGATTTACTGACTGGTGTATTTTTTATAATGGCTTTTCACTGTTAGAATTTCAGACACGGATTTTATTTGGTGTTCAGCCAAAAGATATTGCTTATGACCTGTTAAATCTACTTCTTAGTTGTTTGAGACAAAACTCTTTATCGGCGTCGTATTTTAATGATGAATAAGAATGTTTCTGTTAATTTAATAGAACTTTTTAAAAGGATTTTTAAATTAACTTTAGAAGAAGTTCAATCATATTTTAAATCTAAACCTATGGAATTTCATGGGAATTTTTTCTCCTTTATTCCTTCTGTTGTATAAGACAATAATATTGTGTTATATTGTTTATATTCAGACTGTGATATATTTATATTTTTTAATGTTTTATTTGTACACACTGTCTGACACACTATGTGTATGTAACTGGATTTAAATAATGAAATTATTAAGCCTGTCATTGAGTCAACTGGCGTGGTTTCGAATACCGGGTAGTACGTAACAAGGAGTAGAGTCACCTGTCCAACCGTATATTACTTTGTGTCGAGTGGACGTCAAACCCCATTTTCCTCCTTCCCCCTCTCTCTCCCTCTCTCTCTCTCTCTCTCCCATACTATGAAAATTAACCCACTGTGCATTACATTACAATCCATTTGGCCACAGATCACTAATTTTTTCCCATTGACTTGAATGTTAATTCTCGTCTCTTAGACTGGCTGTAACTTTTCCCAAATATCCGTTGGGTAGAACGCTTTCTGCCACAGATGGAGCCACATGTGGCAAACTCTGGCCCAAAAGCATGTATGAGGTTCACCATGAAAAACTTGAGATACACAAGCTGGAAGTAGAGACAACTAAACAAGCAATTTTCGGCCCTCCCTTTCAACGTAACCAACCTCACAACCCTTGTATCCTTCCGCCTCAAAATCATGAATATTCACCAAAACCTGGCAGAAAATGTATTTTTAAACCCTTTTCTATAAAAGACTATAAATAACTTTCGCCCTACATGAATATTTAGTGATCTGTGTCCATTTAGTTTATAAATAGTTTTGAACGTTTCATGGAATTGCCTCCCTTTAATAAACTAAGATTTCGTGTGAGCCATGAAGAGATCGGGTAACATTTTCGAATGCGTCGACCTTCTTTGATTAGATCAGGGGCGTGGAGAGGGTAGTCTAATTAGTGATTTTAGATCATAAGGCCTGTCAGTCAACTGGCCTGCTATCGATTCTTATTTAGCAGTGCAAAAGTGGGTCGCTTGTCCCGCTGCTAAAGGCTCGTTCTCCCCGAGTTTTGTTTTAGTAAAATTGAACGATTGGTTATTCCCGAAATGACCTTGTTTGTGAATTGTTGACGTTAACCACCAATTCCCCCTTTCGGTACGTGTGTATTTGTGTGTGTGCTCGTTATCCCGGTTAGAAATTATTTACTATTTATATACAGGCCAGTACTTTAAACAAATGATATCAAATTAAATGAAATGTTGTTTAACGGCCTACTGTTCTACTCCTAACCTGGGCTAGTGAAGACGGGCATACGTCATAATACAGAGTGCTATGAGAGAAATTTTGCCTAGACAGCTGTCCTTGTCAGACCCTCCGTCCAGCATCACTGACAAGGAGAAACCACGCCAAACTTTCACGGCTAATGCACGGCTCGAACACCTCCAGGCTAGCGAGCCAGCGCCTTACCCACTTAGCCACGTGATCCCCCTAATGATATCAATAACAGACTAAATTCCAAACACCGGTGCTACAATCTGATTAAAACACAGATCCAATTTCGTTTCGGTTTTTATAGTTCAAAATTTCGTTTTTACTTGTCTTCACTACTCTTGGATCTGGAGGACTTGTTGTTTGTCTTGTGTTCTGCCTGAAATGAGGGGTCAGCCAATCAAATGGTCTGTCGAATCGACCGTTTGACCTTTTCATGCATGGAACTGTCGGTAGATATTACCAGCGGATAGAAATCAAAACAAAACAAAAGTAGATTTTAAAAAGCATGGCGGTCGCTAATTGGTTAATCGAATGACTGACATTATTGGGTCAACTGTCCCGTGCTTGATACCTGACGTCATAGAACGTGAGCTCCCACTATAACTTGTTAGATCTACATGAGTGTAGGCCATCGAAAGTATAAAAAACGAAACGAAATATAGATCTACATTTTAATTAGATTGCCGGTGCTATTGCCTTCATTTATTTGGAATTCCAGGTGAAGCGGGTTATCTTATATTACACGCCAACGTGTAAATGAGACCGATTTGTTTTCCCATCCATATGTTGTTCCTTGTCAGACCTTCCGTTCTGTACCACTAAGGATTGGAAACCACACCAGGAAATCCCAGTAAACTTTATCGTTCAAAACCTTACTCACTGACGCACCAAGGCTCCTGTTATTGTACTAGGGCTTAAACGATTGGGAGGCATAGCATAGGGGTTATTGTCATTGATGGCACTTGCTTAAAGCAGCAAATCGACATTTGAAGATTTTTTAATCCTTTGCAAATAACACTATTGTGGAAGTTGAATTTCTTAAAAGAATAATTATTATGATGAATTTGAAATTTAGCTACATTTATGGTCGAAATGTACGTATACCAAAACAACGAAAAACATCAATAATGTGGTAATAATTTATCTAAATTACTAACACAAAATTATTTAATCGACCGTATGATTTTATGGTGGTTTTGGCATACCAATGGTTTACTGGGCAATCCTGGACAGTTTTAGGAACCTACATCTAGTCTCGGCTGTGTGACGAATTCCGCCATATTGGAACTATTTTAAAGGTCCCGGATGAAACATGGCTGCGCCCATGCACTCGGCTAACCTCGACAGATTCCGTAAACTACGTAAACTACATCTAGTCTCGGATGTATGACAGTAAGTGATATGTACCTACGCCCATACATTTGCGATGCGGCTACCGGTTTACTTTAACAGGAAAACTTGACGCTATTACACAAATTGGGAACCTATTCGGCTAGCGACCTATTCGACCGATCGAGATGCAACCTGTTCGTTGGAAACCTATTTAGAGTAAAGACAACAGTCTCTATTTATCAACCAATAAAATCCAACGTTTTGTCTATCAAATGAAAGTAGAATATATTATTTTTTATCCATTCCTTCAGCTCAGAATAGAAGTGTAATTTCGTCATTATCTTACAGCTGGATCGGTCGAATAGGTCGCTAGCCAAATAGGTCGCCAACTTGTGTTTGGAATGGGCGCAGCCATGTTTCATCCGGGACCTTTAAAGTAGTTCCAATATGGCGGAATTCATCATACAGCCGAGTTTAGATTCCCGAAATCATCCGAGGTTTGCCGAGTGTGCGCCCATGGTGTCTTGGAACTACTTTAAAGGTCCCGGATGAAACATGGCTGCGCCCTTGGTGTCTTGTTTGTTTGTAATAGCGTCAAGTTTTCCGGTTAAAGTAAACCGACAGCCGCATAACAAATGTATGGGCGTAGGTACATATCACTTACTGTCATACAGCCGAGACCAGATGTAGGTCCCGAAATCTGTCAAGATTTGCCGATTGACCAATGGTTTTCTTAACTATATTTTTGGTCCGTCTTGGAATGCAGCCGTTTCGTCTGTAACGTTTAAAACAAGACAGCGTCCTTTGTAGTAATATGGGGACAGGGATTTGTGCCAAAGAACATATATGCAATTGTTTATTCACTATTGTCAAAGTATGCTATAGTATATTCTAAAAAGCAAATTGTTTATGAAATATTTTGGCAATAACCAGACATAAGTTGAAGGACAAAGAATGAAGGAATATGAGGGCTTAAATCTTTCATATTATTGATTCTTACTTCATAATCCAAAAATATAGGAAGTATATGTTGGTTATTTTGATAAGTAACTAAGCTAAAGATTGAACCATGGTGTTATTTAAAAGATATCATATTTGTTTGGCCAAATTAGGAGCATGGTCTTTCTTTATTTGGAATTAGGTTATCAGTTGTGTACGTAAATAACACAGACAAAAGAATACATACAGACAAAGGAATAGGCACCTATAAATTAGGGAGTCCAGAATAGAATAATCAGACGCCATGTAGATTCCAGCGTAATCAGACAGGCATTGGGTTCTTTGGACGAACATTTCACCATGTAATGGTTTCCGTAGCCTAGCCACGCCTTGGTTAGACTGTTACAGCTAGGAGCGGGGTTGGGAGAAAGGGATATTTTATTTTAAATAGTGTACATGTAACTGTTGTGACATAAAAAAGTATAGAAGAAAAAAAAACTATCGGTGTTCCTGTTTTATTTGATTTCGGTATTTTGAGAAAAGACAACGGTGAGGTCCTATAGAAGAAAGCTAATACAGTGTCCAGTCCAGATCCAACCAATCCCTCACTAGACCATCAGGCCAAAATCAAAGATGTGTAGTCGGATAGTACTACACCTTTTACATTTCTCAAATGATTTTGGTTGGTTCAGTGTATCAATCCGATTGAATTCAGTCCCGGGTATTATCGTGGGTGGATATTTAGCAGGTCAAACTTTAATCTGAATGACTGTTGTTGTTACTGATATATTTTACCGGTACGCCTATTTGTCAGTGTCTATATCGATACCTTGAAACCACGTGTTGTTACTAAAATCATTATGATTTCTCTTTCTAAAAACGTTTATACATTTAGATAGTTTATATATTTAGATAACGATTCTAACTCTGCAATATGCATTGAGTTACCTAATATAGCAATACATCATAAATGTTCATCCCTGATACCAGAATAATAGATCGCATTGAAATGAAATGAAATGGGGTTTAACGTCCTACTTTTCTCCAGCTTCGTGGGTTTTCTCCGGGTACTCTGGTTTCAACCCACTGCTAAAAAAAAAACTACGCGCAAGCGAATTATTAAATTAAATCAACCCATTTATATGTTAGTCCCGAAATGACCTAGTTTGTGTCGAGTGGACGTTAAACCCCACTGTGCACCTAGCCTGGGCTAATGGAAGACGGGCATACGCCATACAGTGTTCTATGAGGGAATTTGTCCGGGCAGCGACGCTACGGCCTACTCTTATATCGAATTCCAACTGCCAAGGGATCTTTTACGTGTACGCCAATTTGAACACGGGACCTCGATTTTTCGACTAGACAGCTGTGCTTTTCAGGTTTTCTGTTATGTATCACTGACAAGGAGAAACCACGCCGGTAAATTGAGATGAACTTTCTTAGACTATGTAGGGATCGAACACCCGACCTCCAGGCTAACTAGTCAACGTATTTCCCACTTAGCCACATGGTCCCCCAAATCATATCGAACAAATAGCCCCCCGAGTGTAAACACACAAATTACGACCATTTGACATTAACGTATATCCTATACGTTTACCCTTTTTATCGGCTGTCTTTCAAATGGCAACAGCGATATTTTCCCCATTACAATATGTAGTTATACTATTCAAAACAAAGTAGGGGATATTTGATTTTTAAGTGTTATTAAAGTCACCTAATGAAACTGACGAAGAAACAAATGACAAAATGAAATGAAGTTCACATTCATCGATTTATTCCAAATGATCGTTAGACTAAGTAAGGCACAGACCGACCACTATAAGGGTAAAATGATACCCGGGGTCAAACAGCAAAGTTACCACAGCATCACAACAAAGTCAGTAACGGGTAAATCCTCCTCTGTTTGCCAAACAAGCATTGATCCGACGTGGCATACTCCTAATGAGACGTCTAAGGTCATTTTGGTCCAAGCAGCAAGTTCTTGGACATTGACAGGACGTTGTTGACGTTGACGTAACCTCTGTCCAAGCATGTCCCAGACATGCTCGATGGGGGAGAGGTCGGGACTCGGTGCTGGCCAAGGTAATGTGGTGATGTTCTGTTGTTGGGGGTAAACTGTAACGATCCTGGCCCTGTGACATCTTGCGTTGTCATCCTGGAAGATGAAACGGCGGCCATGACGTCGTGCGAACGGCACAACATGGACTGCCAAGATGTTGTCCCGGTAGTACTGGCCTGTAACACGCCCTGCAACAACATGTAAAGCCGTTCTTCCAGCAACAGTGATGCCTCCCCACACCATAACAGAACCACCCTCAAATCGATCATGTCTGATGACGTTAACGTCTTGGAAGCGCTCGTTTCGACGACGCCACACCCTCCTACGTCTGTCAAAAAAATCAACAGTGAACCTTGACTCATCTGAAAACATCACATTGCTCCAGCGTCGATTATCCCAGTGTTGACGATCCCTACACCAACGACGTCTTGCCTGAATGTGATGATCTCTCAAACAAGGGATCACGCGAGGACGTCGGGCGCGAAGGTGACCCCTATGCAGTCGATTCCGAATCGTCTGGCCACTCACTCTCACACCAGTGTCTGTTTGAAGACGAGCGCTGATCTGATTTGCTGTGATGACACGATTTCTCAAGGCCAAGGTACGGATAAATCGATCCTGGGCTTGAGTTGTCGCCCTTGGTCGTCCTGAGCGTGGTCTGTCCTGTACAGATTGTGTATCACGGTATCTGGATCATAACCTGCTGATGACAGACTGAGAAACATTCATCGTCCGCGCCACAACCGCCTGTGTTGTGCCGATCTGTAGCATGCCAAGGGCACGTAACCTTTCATTTTGGGTAAGCCGACGCATATCAAAATTTGTTTTCTGGTCACTAAAACAATTAAACTGATGTTTCCACCCTGGAATTCAATGCCGCAATGACTGTAACATTCAAAGTCAGAGTCGTGCAAATCTTGGGTTGGACCCCCATGATGATCCCAAGCATCACCTGCATTCCATGCGGTAGCTATTGGTGCGTTTGGGCGTCACATGTAACTGGAAATGTTTCTTCTGTTAGGTTCTATAGTGACTTTTTTCGTAGTCATTTGCATATTTTAGTATTATGCCCCCAAAATCAAATATCCCCTACTTTTTTTGAATAGTATATAATAGTATACGATGTGTAGAGTGTCCCTTTTTTATTGTGCCGACTTAAGTAATGATTGTGGAGTCGAGGCCTAAAATTCAATTGTTAATATCTCAGCTCAGAGCAGAGCAATTTGGCTGAATTTTCCAGCATATTCTTTTTACGTTATATCTATCTTTTGAATATTATAGCGGTAACTGTCAACTCTTTATCTATATTCCCATAATGCCCATTTAATCAGTGGAGTACATTTTAGTGCGACTGAAAATTATAATAACTTAGAGTCAATCAATTTTATTTTATTTGAGTAGCTTTTCACTCAATTAATTATTAAATCCCAAATGTTTTACCTATAAAAGATATCAATTAATAAACCCATTTCACCACATGGCTAATTTAAGTAATTGCGTCAATTGACGCCCTCCAACCTTTCAACAACTCTGATTATAAACGGCTCCGCACGAAATGATGTACGCATAATAGGAGACAACCTTCATCAGAGGAAATGTTGATGTGTATTATCATCGTTTTGTTTTATTTTTCTGGTAAGTTCATAAACATTTTATATTTTCTTTTAAAGGTTTTTGTATTCAAATGATAGATATTGTAGAACTTATAATTGAAGTAGTAAATCAAAACCAAAGTCATGTGGTTGATTGGGGTGATATGTTATAATTTTAGATCATTGCAGGGATACAACGAAACTGAAATAATGAAAACGTTACTTTTTTTTGATAAACGAAAGTACACCAACCGCCACAATAAGAATAATTATTTGTTTATTAAGGTTTTAATTAAGTTTAATTTATCGAGCTGTCTGCTCTTTAGCCACGCCCCTAGGGAGTGGTCTACAATTGTCTTACCCCTCTAGAAGGTAATTTGATTCCTGCAACCCCCACAGGGAGAATGAGTTCGCGCCTTTGGCACAACGCGCTGCAAGCTCAAGCGAGTGCCAGCTCTCAGCATACTTTCTTTGCTTAACTTCTGTGTCTAAGTTTCATGCAGTTGTGTCGAAGGACCGACGATCAAAGCGCCGTCGGGCAATACCTGCACGCTTTACTGATCTATTAGAAGTTTCTGAACCTGATTCGGACGCCGGTGCAGAACAGAGCGAAAATACTAATAATAATGAAAATGGAGACTTGGCATTCACTCGGCTGGCCACGGAATGTCGGCTCTCACACCACACAATGGCGACTTTGGTCAAAATGGGATTTGATTGTATGGAGGCCCTGGTTTTGTTGGAAGTGGAAGATCTCACCGACGTTGATATCAGTAAAGGCCAAAGAAAACTCTGCTTGTTTGCGGCACGGAAAGCGGCAGTGGTTCAGACACAACAAACAGAAGTACAAACCGAATACGGGAAAATTTAGGGGGCCCGGAGGTAGCGCGCGCAAATATGGCAGATGAGGTGAACATGCAGAAGTTAATTGAAAAACTGTCTAACAATATGAGAGGCGGGGCGAATGATCCGGTACAGATTACAGGATAAGCGGCAATCAAGCCCTCCCCCCTCTCGTCAACGATGTTTCATGGAATGGCCCACAAATTTTCCTACGAAAGGTGGCCACGCAAGGTAAGATGTTCCTGGAGGTTGTCGATTTTATCCCCCATGGACCAGTCTCGAATGTCGAGGACGACAATTTCACCTTGAGCCAAACGACAGCGGGAGCCAATGATATCGTTATCAAGAGAGCACACCCAAGGAAACCAAAGCTAGAACCGTGACGATCGCTCAATGGTGTCTGGCGAACATTGCCATCCTGGTACATTTTATGGATTCGACGTGTGTGAACATTAAAGACTATCTCGCTTACTCTACACGCATTTTGGAACCGTTTGCGCGATTCGACAGAATCTCCGTTCTATTCTACGATAGGGAATACCGGCAGCTCCAGACTAACCATAACTTCCGATGGGGTGTCGTGGTCACCCACTTACAAACCTTGCACCTCCATCCAAAGGCTACTGGTACTAGTCATGCGACGGGAAAATCGGGGAACGGAAAGCGCCCTATAAATGGACCATCACACAGTGTTTATACACCTGCAGGGGAGGTAATCTGTAGAAACTACAACTCCTGGCGGGGATGCAGCCTTTCGGAGTGTAGGTTCAGGCATGTGTGTTATATACCCGGGTGTTTTCAGTCTCAATCCGCCGCTACACATGCGCCGGATCGTCCAGGGGCCGGTAACAATAACGCAGTGTCGTCAAAAAACTACGAATAGGTGCTGTGCGGACAAGTGGCATCCATACTGCATTACAGGTGTGGGAGGCCTACCTTCAGGACGATGTAGACAAGGACTTTTTACTGTCGGGTATCTCCCACGGCTTTGAAATTATTGACAAAGATGCCACTCCACAGCCCGTCGAAAACGACAACCACAAATCCGCAAATATGTCTAGCCCACTGATTGATTTAGCTACAAAGGCCATAGGAAAAGAAATAGACAATGGAAACTATGTCCGATCGGGGTTATCCCCAAATCCGAGGGCGATGTTCGCTTAATACATGACTGCAGCTTCCCGCCAGGCGCAGCGGTCAATGATTATGTGCTTGACTTTGATCATCACAGGTTTCAGACTGTTGACGATACAGCGGCGCTGGTGCAACAAGGTTTTTATATGCCAAAGTGCGACCTGAAATCTGCGTATCGTTCAGTGCATATTAGCCCTGCTAGTAGAAAGGTGACTGGCTTAAAAGGGTGGATAAACGGGCGTTGGTGCTATTTGTATGACATTAAGCTTCCTTTCGGGGCTAAACAGAGCCCGGGAATATTTCATCGCCTAACCCAGACATTGCGTCGCATAATGTGCCGTGCCGTCAAAAACTTGAAGACGTAAAATTGGTGCTGGACAAGACTTTGGAAAAGAAACATATCTCAAAAGCTGAGCTACAATCGCTCGCGGGAAAATTAAATTTTGCAAGCAGTGTTATACGCGGTGGGCGAGTATTTTGCCGGCGTCGCCTGAATAGCCTCAAGCTTAAACATCACCGTACGCGCATTACGGGCCAGTTGCTGGCCGATCTACTGTGGTGGAAGCATTGCCTTGTTTCCTTTAATGGCAAAACTCTATTGTTATCGCGGTTACCAGTGACATCCATCGTGACCGATGCATGTACAGAAGCGGGGGGTGGATTCTATAAAGGTGACTGGTTTTTCCTTCATTGGGACAGTGATTTCCATCAAGTGGCAGATATGCATATCAACTACAAAGAGACAATGACCGTGATTGCTGCCTTGTGTAGATGGGCCCCTCGCCTTTCTAATAAACGGGTCATTATTTACACGGACAATACTTTCACAGTCGCATGTATAAACAAGAGTACTTGTAGATTCAGCCCTCTGGTCATGCATGCTCTTCGCCATCTATTTTGGCTGTTCTCAATTTGTAATTTTTATGTCACCGCCCGTCATATTCCAGGTGTGGAAAATGGTTTGGCCGACAGCATTTCGCGCATGCACGACCCATTTTCACCGCCTGTTCCCGGGTGATCTACCCTCCCTGTATAGCTCACTCCAACATATGTCTCCAGCTGCCCTTTGTTTTGTCTTACAGGGTCACAATGTAGGTCCGAATTCCTGAGTCGATTGGATGCCCAAGTCGCCCTTTCAATACGAAAGCCTTTGGTCCAAATACCCAGATGACTTATCTCCACCAGCTGCATACTTATTGGAACTTTTGCCGTATAGGGGGCTTATCCCCGCTAAATATTACTTGTAACAACTTATTGCGGTATATAGCTCACCTTAGCACCACCCTTTGTTTCAATTCAGTTAAAGCTTATCTGAATATTGTCCGTCTAGTCCATCTACAAGCTGGGTTGCTCAACCCCCTAGACTCCTGGCATGTATCGATTTTGCTCCAGGAGTTCGCAGGCATCTCGGGCAGGCTTCAAAACCCAAACTGCCAATTACCCCTGACATTCTTCGCAAAATATGCAGGTGCCTAAATTTTACGTTCGCCTTGGATCTAACGATCTTATAGCGTTCTTTTCCTTCTTCCGAAAATCCAATTTACTCCTGGTACTTCTTCTTATGTTAATTGTTTACCCCGCGCTGATTTCCATTTTTCTGATAATATTTGCTATTTACATGTCCGCTGGTCAAATGTAATCCATTTTCAACAGCGAGAACTGAGAGTACCCATCCCAGCTATCCCTAGCTTGCTGCTTTGTCCCGTAACCGCCTGTCGCTTAGCTTTCCGCACCAGCCCGGCCCCTTCCCATACCCCAGCTTTCACTTTCCTCGACGGTGGGGCACTTAAACCCCTCACCTACCCCATCTTTGTCGCCAAACTCCGCCACACGCTCGCCTTAGCAGGCATCAACCCTTCCGACTATGCAGGCCACAGCTTTCGTCGGGGTGGGGCCTCTTTCGCCTTGCAGTGTAATATCGCCGCGGATCTGATCCGCATTCAAGGTGACTGGGCCAGTAATTGTTACCAGAGATACTTAGACCCCTCTCCGCAACTCAGCGCGGAAGTGGTCAAAATCATGGCCCAGTCACTGTCCTAAATAACAATTTGACAACCACACTGTATATGTATATTTAAGGTTTGGACACTTTGGGACTTTGTTGTTCAATTGCTTTTATTATAAATGTGAAATATTTCCTTTGGCTGCAGGGAGGTACATGTATCTCCCTTGCATCAATAAAGTTTCTTTGTGCCCAAACCTCTCGTCGTTATTTTTACAGTTTTTATTAAGTGAGAAAAATTAATGTTACTCCTCGTATAATGGGTTACTCGTGTGGTAATAAATCTGTTTAACACGTGACCCCAGGTCCACTTATCTTGTATATCTCACTCTTCGGGTAGACACGCTTTAACCAATATCTCATTAATAAACATTAAACTTATATGTTATGAAATGAACGGCCTACCTTCTGCACCTATCCTTGGCTGATGGAAGACGGCCTACCTTCTGCACCTATCCTTGGCTGATGGAAGACGTGGCTGATGGAAGACGTCCTACCTCCTGCACCTATCCTTGGCTGATGGAAGACGGGCATACGCCATACAGTGTGCTATGAGGGTAATTTTGCCCGTGCAGTGGCACAAAGACCTACTCTTATATCGAATCCAACTGCCAAGGGGTCTTTTACGTGCACACCAATGTGTACACGGCACCTGGGTTTTTTGTCCCATCCGAACAACTAGACATCTGTAAACTTATATGAGTTATTAATTAGTCTACCAAGTATGAAGCAGAATAACACCAATTTTATGTCAAGGTCAACAACACAAATTACTTTACTGTTCGTAATTAATGTATTTTCATTGCGTTTACATTTTGCTACAGAATCACTGTTATTATATTCATTGCATTTGCATAGTTACAAAATCATTGCTATTCAATGATGTTTATATATCATTACAGGTATTAATTGTTATTCTATTTATGATGTTTACAAATTAAAAGAGGACCTCTTTAAGAAGTCAAATTATTCTGCAATGATCCGTCCCAAGATAAATCAATCTGAAAGAACAGATATTGAAATAAAGATGTACCTGTTAACTTTACTTGGGCTGGTATGTAAATATTGCAAAGTTTCGACTGATAGGTAAACATTACACTGCTTGGACTGGTATAGAATCGCGAGGAGTAAGTTTAGTGGGATACAAATGAAAGGGCGAGAGAGACAGAAGTGGGGTTTAACGTCCACTCGACCCAAACTAGGTCCCTTCGGGACTAAAATATGATTTAATTTTATTTCCATTACACTTGCGCGTAGGGGTCTTTAGCACCGCGAAGAAACCGGAGGACATGAAGTAAACCCACGAGGTCTGGCAGGTGACCCTACTTCTTGTCACGTACAACCGAGGATTCGAAACCACGCCAGTTGGCTCAAGTGATCTGCTTTATGGTACAGCGCGCACGTGCTAAACCCCTCTAGTTAATATAGTTTGACCACATCATTGCCTGGTAAGAAATGGATTTCTTGTGATAATATTTGTGGAAATACAAACTTTTGCACCGGCCATACGTTCCCCTGTCTGTTTTAATCTGTTTTAGATAAATAGGCGATTTCTTCAAGGAATTGTTGGACTACGCCTTTTAGTAAATTCTAAGGCAACTACTGCTATATCATTATATATCATTCTATAAATATACAAAATCAAATAAACTTTTTAATTTCTTATAAACTGTGTTCAGTGGCTTGACCGACGTTTTGGGTTGCCGTAGTAAACACGAGTTAACTGGTCGGTGTTAAGAGTAAAGGGAGTTATAACTCGCTCATGTGCAATCCGTTTCATTTTTGTTTGTTTGTCTGTTGCCTATAAATGTATATCACGTAATTTAGTAATTGTAGTAAGCAATGCGCAAAGCGGCTTCTAAAGGTTACAGAATGCAATGGGATGCTAATTCTGTCATTTAGACAATTTGGCGTGATAATGCTTACTCGATAACCTTCAAACAAAATAACTACTAACTGTGCTAATAATTTCTGATAATTTGCATAATATATAGACTTAATAATATGGCCACAGATTTCCCCATTAAATTTAATGTTAATTCTCGTCTCTTAGACCCGCTCTAACTTTTTCCCCAATTTTTGTTGGGTAAAACGCTTTCTGTCACAGATGAAGCAACATATAGCAAACTCTTGTCCACAAGCATGCATGTATGGGCTTACCATGTAAAATTTGAGATACACAAGCTGGAAGTAGAGACACGTAAAAATGTAATTTTCGGCCCAACATTTCAACGTAAGCAACCTCTCAACTCTTGTATCCTTCCTTCTAAAAATCATGAATATTCGCCAAAAAAACCCGGCATAAAATGTATTTTCAAACCCTTTCTTCATTCTACCAAAAAAAGGGATAGAAAGACTAAAATTATCTATCGCCCTAAGGCTTGGGAATATTTGGTGAGCTGTGTCGTATATAGGGCTGATGAAAATATACACCTGAGTCAAACAAATGTAATTAAACTTAAATTATTAAACCACGTTTCATCACTCAAAAAAGCAAGCGAATGGGTGGGGGGGCTACATATAAAACACCAAGACATACCCACGGATGTGACACATAATTACAGACATTTCAAGAGGTTACGAGCAGAGTTCTTTTTAATATGCATGGACAACATTTTTAAGCCATTAAAGTATTTATTCCAACGAGCTAATTAGTGCTGTAAATGTATGAGTGTATTTTTCTCTTTCAGGATACACGAAAACAAGTGTTAAGAACGTCTGGATTTTACGTCATAGTTTGTATTATTAATATTTATTTAGCTACACACGCCAAAATAATACGTTTACAGTCTTTTTGTAATTTATAGTCCCGGCCTAACCCAATTTTGTCCCTGATACAAATAACACTATAATATCGTAGGCGTCTTAATAAACTTGGAAATGAAATGAAATGAAATGGGGTTTAACGTTCCACTGTTCTGCTCCTAAACTTGGCTAATGAAGACGGAAATAAACCTGGACATTCCAACTGTTGAATTCGACATAACCATTGTTATATTTTTTTTTTTTTTTTTTTTGTTAGTCGTGGACAGATGATCTATTAAAATGGAACCCCGACGATTATGGCGGTATTCTCGAGATAACTGTTCAACAAAAGGAAATATGGTTTCCCGATTTATATGCAGCAAATTGGTATGTGTACTTGAATTGAAATAATTCTAATCGGTTAATTTCCTTAAATCGTTAAATATCTCTTTAAAGCGATTGGCAAAATGTGAAACTTTCGAAATGATAATACCAAATAGTATAAATATTATATATATCTCAAACAACAGATAGGCCTTAATATAAACAGCTTGTGTAATGTTATTTCAACTGGCGACAATTATTTCAAATTGAAACTGAAAGTAGAAAAGCAGCACATTTTATGTCCCCTGCCTTTGTTCAATAACTTTTATATGTGGCGAGTACGGACAAAGAAATTTACTGAACGTTACGAAGAAACATTACCAATGAACAGCAACACCATGGCAATTGTTTGATCATTAGCCATCTTCGTCAATTACTTATACAGATCACAATTCTATGGACTACAATTACTGCTTATTGCTGAGCGACGTTTTGACTAGACAATACATACAATTGTCAGGATTTATTAGTTGGTAAAACACATGGTGAATAGTGGTAGAATAACTATTTTTTGTCGTCTCTTCCTTTAATATTTCGGTTTAAAATCAATTTACATATCTGCATGTTGCACCTGGTAATTGCTTAGAATTATGTGCAATCCGCATCTTTCGCTTTATTCTCCCTCGCCTTTAAAATAGGTCAAAATAACTCTTGATTCTATAACTGGACTCACAGGCTATAGCTATTTGCACAACATTCCGTTCGTTCCAGTCTTAGTAGGCACAATGGGGCCACATCATAAATTTGTAGGGGGTGAAGGTTTAGAATTTTTGCTAAGGGATTTTAAGTTGACTGGGGTGAATGTCCCACTTTCCGCGGCACAATGATTGCTCTGCAGAAAGACACTTTACACCCAAAACTGCTATGAAATTGCAAATTTGATCCCTTTTCTTCAATTCTAGACCAAAAAGGGTCAACACAAAAATGCAGGAAAGAGGGGAGAAAAAATTAAGGGAAAAATTGTCTACTCTTAGTCCAACTGATAGAGAGTTTTAAAACTTAATATATACATGTAGTTTCTCTACCAGGTACCTTGACTGGGTTGATCGCGAACATTGATGCTTAGACTAAGTAAAATAATCAATTTGGTTGCTTGATACTTTTATAAAAGATGAATGTGCAATGAATTAATGTGTGTATTCTATTTATTTTTGGATTTTTGAAAGGGACATTAATCTCACTGTTGGCGTGTGTTTTTTTTTCTCAGTATACATGGTTATCAGAAATTTGGAGCTGACGATTTAAGACTTTATGTAAATTATTCCGGTGCAGTTGATTGGGAACCAACTTTTTCATTAAGTACAAGTTGTGCTGTTGACGTGTCGCTGTTTCCAGTAGATTCCCAGCATAATAATCGTGCCTTGGATGACAACAAACCAGGAAATTACCATAAAAGATCCGAAATTAGACAATTCTCACTTTGAAGCCCCCAATGGGGATTTTGCAATTACACACACAAATGTAACTCAGGCTTCCTATCCGGCATATAGCAACCCAAGTTATGTAATTACTTTATCGAACTTTACCCTTACAATGAAACGAAAATCATCACTATACATTTTAAATGTTATTGGACCTTTCGTGGGTATCTCATCCTTGTGTATCATCAGTTTTCTCATTGACTCACCGAGTGGAGAAAAGTTATCTGTATCCATTACAGTGTTGCTATCTCTTACAGTATTTTTAAGTGTTATACATGATCTGTTACCTAAGTACAGCTAACGATATTTCTTATTTTGGTTAGTATGATATTTCTATAGAAACTCAATTTATCCATCCATCCCATCACATGTAACAGTTAGACATGAAGGATATTCAGGTTTCCTGGAACATTGTCATTGTCAATTACTCTTATTTATTTCTTTGAGGACTTGCAATGGTTCGGCGTTCAAAGAAAATTAGATGTGACTTAAAACTTTAACGCTATTGTCATTACAATGCGCGTGCCCTACTAATCAAAACACTTCTTATGGCAAAGTATATGAAACCAATGCTTCAATAGATTAGTTCATTGCCATAGGGGTCCAAACTCAGTTGGGCATAGTGGGTGTGAGGGGCGGAGGCTTTTGGTCCTTTTATTTTCTTTTGTCACCCGAATTTTCAGAATGAATCAATCATTAACTAACTAATACGAGTTTTCCATAAGTGTTATGACGCGAGGTCTTAAGTAACAAAGTATTCAGAACGTAAAACAGGAGCAATTTCATTGTAGAAACATTCAGTTTTATTTCTATATGGTTTCGGAAAATACACGACCCGAAAAATGGACGGTTCACCGAATCTAATAGGTCTGTAACCCCACTCCACCAGACTCCGTTATCAGTTTCTGATAACCGATGACAGGGGGAGAAAGGCACCCTTTTCAAGATAGCTTAGTTATTTTTCGGGGGGGGGGGTCATAATTTGTAAAGATACTTATAATTTATTCCTTTGCGTGTATGGATATTTTACTTACCTTTATATCTTATTCTTTTTTCAGTGATTTATGTGGCATTGATGATTGAGATGAACTTTCTCTGTGTGCTCCGTAATGAAGCAACCCTCTACATTCACAACAGACGCAAAAAAACTCCAATACCGACATGGTTGAGGGTGATTCTGATCAGAGAAAATTTCCTTGAATCCAATCACAAACATTCTGTGTATTCATCATCAGATCTGGAACCATCTAGCTATGTTTGTTGTAATAAACCTGATTCCGGAACTAGCTGTAACAACCACTGGCCAGAAATAGCCAAAATATTCGACCGGGCATTCTTTATACTAATCGCTTTGGCCCTAGTTTCTATTAATTTTGGATTCTTTATAATACATATTATTTAATCCCCAAGCAGATAAAACTTAATCTACCTATTCAGGTTAGGGTCGTTAACAAATTACTTTTGCCTTGGGATTTTACAATTTAGACAGTAAAGATCAATTAATCAGAATTTTTTTTTTTAAGTTCTGCTGTGGAAGTTAAAGGCGTTTGGTAGTCGCTGCTTCTATAAAGGCGAATCAACTATTCGCTGTATTAATGGATATATTAATTTGGGGAACATGTCCTTATATGTACCCACCCCTTGTGGTACCTCTTTGACAGTCACTCTAATGTCCTGTTACTAGGGTGAGAATTCCACGAGCTATTTAGGGAGATTGTAACCCGAGTGTTGTTGGAATATAAAGTCGTTTCCTTTCAGATAACTGTTTGTTTTAAGATGAGATCCCAACCCCAGGCGTGTGTTTAAACACCTAAACACTCCACATTTGGTGGAGATGCCTCAACATAAGACTTTAAAATGTGTTTTGGGGGATCATTTAGTCAAATAGAATGGCTTTAACACTACGAGAACAGATGTGACTATCAAAGCAGGAACTCTCAGAAAACGGCCCGTGATAGTAGGGTGCGAGTGACACTTATCTAGTCAGGACTTTCATAAAACTATTTTCAATGATCAATAAACTCCGGAACACTTTGTTGGTTAACTATGGTTTTATATCTTTATAAAATCCATAATACAACGGTAAAATACACACACACGCCATACAGTTATGACACCAAGAATGAATCCGCGGAAAAAAATGCACTATTCAAAAAAAAACATGCCAAAGTATTAAGTTCGAAAATTGTAATCTTACACTGGTTATTGGACCACCCAAGGATTGCTATAAATGTGGTAAAATCCCAGAGCCTCAAACCTACCCTGGGGCCTACAACTGGTTCAGTAGTTTTTCACTCGAAAATAGTTATTATTTTAATTGAGTTTAAATTGGAAATAGCAAATATTTGAAATTTCGTTGTTCAAATTTTCGGCCCTTTGCCCACCCTTAAAGAGTGGATTATGTAATGTGTCAGTACTATCAGGTATGTTATAATAGCAAGAAATGAGGATAGCAGGACATACTCTTATAGATAGGGGATGAGATTGAAAGTGTAGTCAGCTAGGGCCGTAATGACGATCAGGGGATTATCTTAGTCAGACCATTCCTCCGAGGAAAGTGCCGCCTATTTACAGACAAATGATTGGTACAAAAAAACGCTCCACATACCTGTAGAACCTTCTTTGAGTATTAGTACAGTTTGACATCCATAGTAGGAGCAACATTGTCTGAGCTGAAAACTAGATTCCCGATTATCAGAACGCTGGATATTAGCTTGGACGATGCCGGATGTTACCATTCTCCGTCCATTATGCTAGTTCAGTCAGGCCTGTCTGAGCGCCAGAACATCAAAGTGACACGGTATGATTTCAGTGAGGCACAATGCCTGATATTACCGTTCTGCGACCACTATTCTGAGCTCCACAACGTCAAAAGCTTAGTTCTGTACAACATGATGGCAGTTACATACCAAGATCACCATCAGTACTAGTCAAATGCCTTGCCTACAATTTCTCGGAGTGCATGAAGTCATTCGCCGACTGTTGAGCTATTAAAAAAATTAATGTCGCATCATTTAAAAAAAATCTTTGACTTTGACGCGACAGGAATTTTTGGTTTCACTAATTTATCATTTACATCCCTTTACCATAGAATCACATCGTTTACAACTTTGCAAGGTCCCATATCTTCCTAAATCTAGCCCGTAGATCAACCAGCGTGCAGACAGACAGGAAAAGTATGAAAATTCCGAGAAAAACCCATCCAAAATTATGATTAAATTCCAGTCTTTATTATGATTAAATTCACATCAAATATACACCTATTTGTTCTAAGATACACGTAGATTCATAGAAAACGCTATGATACAACATTTCAGTGTCTAAAATGACGACAATGTTATACGGACCTTCTCCGTATGTAAGCTGTTCGATACGGGCTGTCGTATCCGTGTGCTATATCACGTATGAGAAATACACACACTGCAACGAGGAGGGCTGTACTATATCTTACATTACGGAAGCACTGTTCGCGCAACATATGTCTTTGGGTAAAATCTCAATTGACAGTCACTCTAATGTCCTGTTACTAGGGTGAGAATTCCACGAGCTATTTAGGGAGATTGTAACCCGAGTGTTGTTGGAATATAAAGTCGTTTCCTTTCAGATAACTGTTTGTTTTAAGATGAGATCCCAACCCCAGGCGTGTGTTTAAACACCTAAACACTCCACATTTGGTGGAGATGCCTCAACATAAGACTTTAAAATGTGTTTTGGGGGATCATTTAGTCAAATAGAATGGCTTTAACACTACGAGAACAGATGTGACTATCAAAGCAGGAACTCTCAGAAAACGGCCCGTGATAGTAGGGTGCGAGTGACACTTATCTAGTCAGGACTTTCATAAAACTATTTTCAATGATCAATAAACTCCGGAACACTTTGTTGGTTAACTATGGTTTTATATCTTTATAAAATCCATAATACAACGGTAAAATACACACACACGCCATACAGTTATGACACCAAGAATGAATCCGCGGAAAAAAATGCACTATTCAAAAAAAAACATGCCAAAGTATTAAGTTCGAAAATTGTAATCTTACACTGGTTATTGGACCACCCAAGGATTGCTATAAATGTGGTAAAATCCCAGAGCCTCAAACCTACCCTGGGGCCTACAACTGGTTCAGTAGTTTTTCACTCGAAAATAGTTATTATTTTAATTGAGTTTAAATTGGAAATAGCAAATATTTGAAATTTCGTTGTTCAAATTTTCGGCCCTTTGCCCACCCTTAAAGAGTGGATTATGTAATGTGTCAGTACTATCAGGTATGTTATAATAGCAAGAAATGAGGATAGCAGGACATACTCTTATAGATAGGGGATGAGATTGAAAGTGTAGTCAGCTAGGGCCGTAATGACGATCAGGGGATTATCTTAGTCAGACCATTCCTCCGAGGAAAGTGCCGCCTATTTACAGACAAATGATTGGTACAAAAAAACGCTCCACATACCTGTAGAACCTTCTTTGAGTATTAGTACAGTTTGACATCCATAGTAGGAGCAACATTGTCTGAGCTGAAAACTAGATTCCCGATTATCAGAACGCTGGATATTAGCTTGGACGATGCCGGATGTTACCATTCTCCGTCCATTATGCTAGTTCAGTCAGGCCTGTCTGAGCGCCAGAACATCAAAGTGACACGGTATGATTTCAGTGAGGCACAATGCCTGATATTACCGTTCTGCGACCACTATTCTGAGCTCCACAACGTCAAAAGCTTAGTTCTGTACAACATGATGGCAGTTACATACCAAGATCACCATCAGTACTAGTCAAATGCCTTGCCTACAATTTCTCGGAGTGCATGAAGTCATTCGCCGACTGTTGAGCTATTAAAAAAATTAATGTCGCATCATTTAAAAAAAATCTTTGACTTTGACGCGACAGGAATTTTTGGTTTCACTAATTTATCATTTACATCCCTTTACCATAGAATCACATCGTTTACAACTTTGCAAGGTCCCATATCTTCCTAAATCTAGCCCGTAGATCAACCAGCGTGCAGACAGACAGGAAAAGTATGAAAATTCCGAGAAAAACCCATCCAAAATTATGATTAAATTCCAGTCTTTATTATGATTAAATTCACATCAAATATACACCTATTTGTTCTAAGATACACGTAGATTCATAGAAAACGCTATGATACAACATTTCAGTGTCTAAAATGACGACAATGTTATACGGACCTTCTCCGTATGTAAGCTGTTCGATACGGGCTGTCGTATCCGTGTGCTATATCACGTATGAGAAATACACACACTGCAACGAGGAGGGCTGTACTATATCTTACATTACGGAAGCACTGTTCGCGCAACATATGTCTTTGGGTAAAATCTCAATGAAAGAGAGAGAGAGAGAAATGATGTTTAACGTCCACTAAACACAAACTAGGCCATTTCGGGACTAACATATGGTTAAATTTTATTTCAATAGTTCGCTTGCGCGTAGGGGCTTTAGCAGTGGCAGGAAACCGGAGGAAACACACGAGGTTGAGAAAGCTGTGACGGAGACTACATATGACAAAACTGTTAGAAAATGGGGAAGTCGTGTAGGTAGAATAACTCAGAAAAGGGCTGTAGTTGGTCTGAGCAATATGTTCATGCTGTCCTTGTTAGTCTCCCGGGTGTGTCATAGTCTTCGAGCACATTTTGCTTTATGCGGATAATTGCATAGCGGCAGCTTCTCGCTGGGATTAAATGTGCACGGACGGAGTCCCTGTGTGAAGCAGCAGCAAAACTGTCGGTGCGGACTTATGTCCATGTATCTACTAAAGCAAGTTTGTTACTCCGGGCAAATGCTCACTCGAACTTGATTTTGTTGTTTTCTTACACATATGATCAACCCTAAGGATCAGTTATATCATAAGCAAATGAAGGTTCCACGTCAACTACTGTTTTAAAGTGTATCTAGTAAGTTTTTACGACGAATCTGATCAGTATTATGGTTGGTCGATATCCCCAACCATCTTACAGCCTTTCACAACGATAATGTTGAGAAATACATTTTGACAGATAATATATCAAATTTGCTCTTTTTCTTAAACTTTCTTCTTCGTTTTCTCTATTTTTGATCCACAACCTTGGGCTGGGATGGATTTTGTTCTTGAATATGATTCTAGTGGTCATGTGTTTAATCCCCTTGCCTTTCTCGCTTCCTCTCTTTCTGAGGATAAAACTCCAAACCCCATTCCTGGATATAGGGAGCGGTCCAGCCGGTCAAATATTGTTTTGCGTGCATTTGGGCTCTAACCCATCTCACGTGTTAAATATGACCGAAATCACTGACATGACCCCTGTCACCACCTGCACTCGCAGATAAAATATAAGTTCTCCATACCCCAGCTTGCGTTTTGCGGTGGTGTTTCCCAATCGCGGAGGCCGTGGGAACGTCCTTCTGGGAATACAATATGCTTATACTTAAACGCCGCAGTTATATAGGCACCCAGTGGGGCGACCGAGGAGGCTGTGGGGACGTCCTTCTATGAATACTAGAACTAGAGGAGGCTGTCAGAACGTCCTTCTATGAATACGATATGATGCTAAGAGATACTTAAGCGTCGCAGTTGGGTGTCCACGTTTCAAACGCATGGGATTGCCATTTTTGGATTATTAGGCATTATCCGAATTCACGCAATAGTATGGTTTTAAGGTGGAAAACAACAATGTCTTATTGGCATAGAATGTCGATTAAACTGTGCCCAAACTTTTGATGGGTCATTTCCGTCAATGACTCATCCACATGAGGAAAGTCTGTCATGATATACGTTGATTTGAGAATAGTTTACCCCTATATGGCCACAGATCACTAATTATTTTCCCATTCACTTCAATGTTAATTCTCGTCACTTAGACCGGTTGTAACTTTTTCCCAAATATTCGTTGGGTAAAACGCTTTCTACCACAGATGGAGAAACATGTGGCAAACTCTTGCCCAAAAGCATGTATGGGGTCCTTCATGAAAAATTTGAGATAGATAAGCTGGAAGTAGAGACAGCTAACCTTGCAATTTTCGGCCCTCCCTTTCAACGTAACCAACCTCACAACTCTTGTATCCTTCCGCCTCAAAATCATGAATATTCACCAAAACCTGGCAGAAAATGTATTTTCAAACCCTTTTCTTCGATTTTACACCAATCAATTCAACAATAGTCATGGGAAAGGGGGAGAAAGACTAAAAATAACTTTCGCCCTTGTTTCGTGGGTGACTGCCCATGAATATTTGGTGATCTGTGTCCTATAGAGGGGTGAAACTAAGGATACCATCAAAAGGCCTTTTGTATTTGTTTCCCATATGTTCTGGCAACATGCTAGTGAAAGGAAATCAAAATCAAAGAATAACTGAAAAATGATGGCCCTTTAAGTATACATGCTGCCTTAAGTACAGTGGTGCATCTCTGGGCCTTTTGTGCTAAAATTTAAAAAATCTTTTTTTAATAGAGGCAGTATTTGAGCTTTGTAAAAAAATTAGACAAGTTGCAAACAAACTACATAGAAAACACTGATAATTTGGAATTTTTATCAAAAATATATTTTTTTACTGCCATGTCATGAAAAATGTACAAAATTTACCTGTAGCATCTTTCAAAAAACCAACAATTTTCCACTTTTTTAGATAGCCAGACTGGCAAGTAATATATTTTTGGAAACCCTGGACAATACGCAAACAGAAAAATCACAAATCAGTTGCATTGATTGTAATTATAGAGGTCTGTACTGAAACATGTAACCCCACCACCTAGAAATGTCAATGACTGAATCAATCTTATCTTTGGTTGTAGAGCTAACAATACCAAAGGAATCTGTCTAACAGATATGTTTTACCATCCCTGGCTAATATATGTACATAGAAAATAAAATAGGTGCAATAAATATGAATTATGGTTAAAATAGGCCTTGCTGTAAGAAAAAATGCCACATTTGGCCTATGTCCACCCCTCTCTAACAAAAGGGTCACAGAATACACAATTTTCTCAAATTTGGAAATAGTTTAATGTTTCCAACACCCCACAGCTCAGAGGCATCATACAAATCTTTATTGCAATTATTGTACTGAAGCAAGATGTCTAGATCTTTACATCAATTGCCTAAAAAATTGAAGTCAAAAAGGTAGTTATGACATAGTTGACAACATATAAGAGGCCTGAAAAGGAGCAAAATTAACATTTTACAGTTCTATAAGTGGCATAAATGCAACAAACACCCCATGAATATTTGGTGATCTGTGTCCATATTTTTAAAAAGAAAAATCATAGTTACTTCCCTTGAACTTCGCCAATTTATAAACGACGAGTAATACACCAATCTTAGTTTTAAACTAGTGGTTACTGAAATAATTACATGTAGAACCAAAATTTATTCTTTTTTTCATTATAAAAATTTCAAAATGACTAACATTTCTGGTTAGTTAAAATACAAATCGCAAAACAATGGCTTAGAAGCCAGTTTGATAAAATGGCTTATTCCGTGTCAAATCAAGGCTGATCGGTTTGACCGTTCGTGTGATATGTATGGCGAACATCCAACGACCATATAATTCATTATATCCGTAAACGGTTAGGATTGTTAGAAAGACAATCCCGCATGTGTGTTTTAAAGAGTGGTGATCCATATGACCTTTCAATGATCCTACTAAATATATATCCAAGATTATCCTGGTAAACGTTTGAAATAGTTCTGATTCAAAAGTTGAACAAGCTAAAAAAAAATGGGCCTCAAGTCACATGATGACAACCAAGAATGCTTAAACTACTTTAAGGGGGATTTGAAGCATACATTTGCCAATTAATTTAGTTTGAATGTGTTTTTAGCCCAAATTTATTATCAGATGACACAGTTTGTAGCATACCTGTGATAACTAAATTAGGTCGATAGTGTTTTTGTCCAAATATATTATCAAATCACACAGTTGTACGCGGGAATAATGCAACTGGTGTGAAAAAGAACTCAAAGTTTGAAGATTTCGAGTTTGCCTATGGAGACCAAAATCAGACGATTACATTTAACCATTCGACTCAAACGTAAATCAACGTGCTATATTTAAAACGTTGTTGGACTTATCGGGACTATTTCTTTTGATCTCAATGACAACTTTACTCACGACAAACTGAGGTACCGAAATGTATTAAAAGTTAAAGTGCCAATCCCGATAATAATAATGGGGAATAAAACTGCTTAATTTTGTGTTAAAATTCTTTTAAATCCATAACCTAAGGCCCACCTACTAACCCGATATTTGTGATACGCTTGTAAATAACTTAAACCTGACAGTCTTCATCTGGAAATGGAGAACGTTTTATTATACATTATCTGGATAAAACCAGACTTTTTATCTATAAAAATAATATGTAGGTGAAATTTACCTTTTGTTATCAAGTTGGGCCATTCACTGTATAGACCTCTCAAGAAACAATAATCGATTATCAGGTCACCCAATGAAAAAATTGACCCGAAATCTTAAAAGGGTTACGTGTCAGGATAAGCAGTGTTGGCGTTCACGTCCAAACGACTCAATATTTTGAACTGAAATTTTGAGACAAGGTAAATACTCCATGCCATAAATACTCGGACTTAAATTTTTGAGACTCTGTTCTTATCGGGATTGTCCCTTTAAAACTTCAGATGTAGGAGCTCATTCTGACAATTGTGGGTCTTTATATTGGCTTCAAATGTTATAATAATTTTCATTTTAGACGTTTATTCACTTGATAAATCTATAATCAACTCCCTGGAGCTTCGGATGGGGATCGCCATTTAATATAAAAATGGATAATCTAGACTTAGTCTCGATTATCAAGTACTGTTGCCACGATAATAAACAATCCACAACATCTTCGGAGACTTATTACTACGTTCAGAATAATCACAATGTGATCAAACATCATTATTGAAGTTGTCGTCAAACGGGGTGATGTATTTCTCTCTTTTAAAAGCTCAATGTTTATGAATGCCTATGTCATTTAGAGACAATGTTTATGAATGCTTGTGTAATTTAGGGACGATGATGGTATCATGCATTGCCAACTGTCACATTTCCTTCACGGGGACCGGTCAAAACCCCTCCTGCAAAGATTTCTGGATCCGCCCCTGTGTAACACTACAGATAACAGACGATCAGCATAGTTGGTAGATCTTTATTGAGAACATAGAATAGACATAGATCGGAAGGAGCTCTATTCAAGTCTCCCTTACTGTCAGTAAATTCTGGCTTTATAAAGCATACGGCCATTAAGAATAATGGTACATGACAGATTTACTTATTTGGAATTGAGATTATAGTTTCTATAACTGCACTGCACCTTTCCTTTAAAGTCGCGAAGTTCTGCTGGGCGTGAAACATATAGATCATGTGTAGGTTATAAATAACATATGAATAAATAAGATATTTAATGAGATCGTGCCTTTTGTCAGAGGTCATTCCTGTGTTGCCCGTAAATAACATATTGAACACATTAGCAGAAGTTGTATTTAGTTGAAAACGTCCAGTATAATATAATGTCAAATCTAGCAAAGTTCTATGTAGAAATTACTTTGTCACACCTGTCTTTATCTAAATCTGACATAAGCGACCATGGGCGACTTGTGATTATTTTGAATAGACGTGTGTAAGAGTAACTGATATTGTGATATTTGATAAGAAACCATATTTAAGAGGAGTAAAGTCATGTTTTCTATACTTATATATGTGACAAAAAGACAAATAATATTAAGACAAATGGTATTACTATGTTCCATCTGCCAATAGAAATTCTGCAAGATGAGCTCGTACAGTTCTCGTCTTTCACAGCAGTTTCTGTAACTCGTTTGATATACCCAGGAAGATAGTTTATCCAAAAATGGACGTGTTTGGCATCTAAATTGTGTTTCATAGCCGTTCTTTGGGATGCAATGTATAAATATTCTCTTTTTATGCTGGTATATTCATTCCACTTTACCGTGGGTGACCTCGGCACATTGGGATCACTGAAATTTGATTAAGAACAGATTTAAAAATAAGAAACGATGTACATTACCGGTCTTTACCGGATATTGAAAGGATATCCACAGACCCTGAAATATTCTTAAAAATGATTGGTTTGGGGGGGGGGAGGGGGGGTAAAAAAAAAGAGAGACGCAACTCAAAGAAAATGTTCACGTGAGCATTATTTCTGGTGTTAAGTACGTGCATCTTCTGTGTAAGCTGAACAGAATTAGACAATCGTGTATTTTCTACACGGGGAGCAGTCCATTTGCTGATTAGACTATTTTGCCTGTTTTTAGGACTTCGAATTCTGTCTAATGGTTTGGATTGTTCGTACTTGGATTTATTTTATTAAGATAGGAGAGAGGTATATATATTTAACGCCCCTTTACAGACCTAGGTCATTTTGGGAGTAACATATGCTACAATTTTAGACAATATTTTTCTTGGTCGTGCAATCCTACTGTCAGGCACATGTGCTTATGATCTACGGTGCACGCGTAGGCCCCCACCCCACCACGCTATAGTTGTTAACAACTACTCATGTCAATGGCGCCCCCCCCCCCCCTTTGGCCACTGGATGAAAAATCGACACCCCAATTGGAAGCAATTCGAGGCCAACAACCAACGTTCTAATATCAGTATTGGCGCCACTTACGACGAGATTGGCTTTATGGGTGCCTCATAAGGACTCCACAATTAACACCACAGCTGGTGGGGTACCCAAAAGGGTTGATCTTGGGAGTGCCTTATCCCGGGAAGGCACCCATAATGACATGATTGGTTGGGCGCCTTATAATGACAATATATGATTATCGGGACGCACATAATGCTGAGTGACATAGTTGAGCGCCCATTCTAGGTACATCGTCGCCCCCAGAAGCCTTTGCCCCCCCCCTAACATTTATGGGCTAGCTTCGGGCCAGTGTGTTCCGAATTCGGACTTAACAATCTCTAAACACCGTAGCCTAGTATTTATTTTATACCACTTAAACTATGAAACTATCTTACCCCGATTTGGCAAAATTTGTCCAATAATCCATCACTTTAGCAACTAAATTCCATTGCGAAACACTTCCTGATTGAGTATAATTGTAAAATGTCTCGATTGATTCCGGAAAGCCAAATACATAAAGAGTTTCATCCGAATGGACGGCGCCTTTGATCCAAGAATCGCGATATTGAAATGGGAATAATTCATCAAATTGGTATTGGTAGGTTTTAGCCCTCGTGTTTTCATGGGCATGGTTGTCTAGAGCTAAAATGGTTGGATATAGAAAGTTTATAGCTGTCATGAAATCCGTCGATTGTTTGATATGCAGATCTTTATTGGCGGGTTCCTCAAAGTTTGTATACTCAAACATTACAGCGTCAAGAATTTTGTTGGCGACACTATATCCATATCTCTTTATCAATACGGTCGATATTATATATCTGTTAACTCTTTTGATTTCATTGATTGAAGTTGTAGAGTTGGTCAGAATAGCATATTTCAATGCAAAGAGTGGTGGTGTAAGGAACGATTGACCATCATATCCGTTTGAACCCATAAGTAAATCCAAATTATTAAATTCCGACAGCTTAGTTTTACTGGTGGGATCTGTCAACACAATTAATTTTTTAAAATCAACCATATCGCCGTCAAGGGATGGACCCCAATCCTGTTCACCGATAGAAGAACTCAAATCAGACCACTTTGCAATTAAGGTAAGATTATCAAGATTTCTTAAACATTGGACCATGGCAATATTGGTGGTGACAGGACAATTGAATTTGCGGGCATATTCTTTAGCTTTATCAACAGGTTTTGTAATAAGGGCCCAATCTGCGTTACAAGAACCACTTTCAGCTATAGCTCTGTGTATTATACCTTCATTACCAGGATATGTTGCTTGATACATGACAGCTGCTGCACCTGACGACTGGCCAAATAGTGTGATACTATTTGGATCCCCACCGAAGCTTAGTATGTTGTCTTTTACCCACACCATGGCCATTCGTTGATCCCATAGGCCATTGTTTGCATCCACAACATCTTCGAATACGTTTAAGAACCCAAGTGGCCCTAAACGGTAATTTAATGTTACTACCACCACTTGTCCATAAGCAGCTAATTTCTCACCACCGTAAGCTTTTCCATCTCCTATTCTAAATCCCCCACCGTGGATCCAGACCATAACAGGTACTTTGGCGGCACTACCAGTTGTATCGGGGGAATATATATTCAAAAATAAGCAATCCTCGTCCATTTTATCAGGTGTGTAATAAGACGAGTATTGTGGACAGGATGCGCCAAATGTCAACGCAGAAAAAGTGTTGTTAAATTTTTCTTTTTTTACCGGTTTTCTAAATCTCCGATTCCCTGTCGGAGGCTCGGCATACGGAATACCAAGAAACGTAGTAATGGCCTCTGAAGTTGGCCCAACAGCAATAGATTGAACATCGCCTACAATTATACCCACACTAGAGTTAACTGTCCTTTGATATGCTAGGCTGGTAGCAATAAGTTTTGAAAAGAGTATCCATAAAATACATTTAACAAAAGTCATGGTTATGTAGCCATCACACACTGCTTCTAAACTACGAGAGGACTAAATTAGGTCGCCAACCGTGTCTAATTTATCAAGGCGGTCTATACCCTTATCTCTAAACGTCAATATCTAAATACGTTTAACTCTATGTGTGCAAGGGCGGGTCCAGAGACCATATCAAATTGGGTCACCGTTGTTGTACAGTCTTAACACACTATTGTATTAAGTCAGGTGTTCGCTGAAACGAGATAAGGTCTACCGCTTCTTGTCATAGTATATCCCTGTGGTTGTGACGTCATAATGATCTATTAATAGGGCTATACAGTTGTACACTTTGCGAGTGAGCGAAATGTAATAAACATACATTTAACTATTTTTATTTGAACATTAAAATTTCAATTAAAATTTGTAAGTGTGGTATTAGCATAATGTATACGCCAAAACTAACTAAACTTTTAACATGTTGGTGGTATTCGCTTAATATATACACCAAACATAAACAAGCCAACAGTCGTGGGGCTGATGTCCCCTCCGCAATCCCAAAATAAATAGATGACACATATTGATTAATTGCACATAATAATTGAGCAATTAAACTGATTATCTGTAGTTAGTCTAAGCATAAAATGTTAACGATCAAATTCAGTCAAGGTTTTGAAGTACTTGTAGTGAAACTATACACTATGTCTATAATCGCTCTCCATCAGTTAAAATCTAAGCTATCTTGTCCCAAAGCATCGACCAATAAAATTGTTTAACTCTGCTTAGCTTTAATGGAAAATGCTCATAATGCTCATTTTCGAACTTAGTCAAGATTTTGAATTGTTGGAGAGCGACGAAACATAGTGTTTAGTTTCATTAGATCAATATCTTGACTATGTTTCGTCGCTCTCCAACAATTAGAACCAAAGCTTTCCTTGTCCAAAAGCATCGACCAATTACATTGCTTATCGCTACTTAATGTAAGCAGCAAATTCTCATTTAATTTTGAACTTAGTCAAGGTATTTTGTAATGAAACTATAGCATTGGGAGGAAAACGGAGTACCAGGAGAAAACACATGAGGTTGCACAGGCGACCCTACTCCATGCTACGTACAACTGGAAATTCAAAACCACACCAGTTGACTCAATGGCAGGCCGTATTATACAGCGCGCGCACACTAACCATGCAGCCACCCAACTTCCTTATCCGCCTAATAAACACCTACACCAAGTTTGAACGTTGTAGCTCAATCAGAAGCAGAGTTATTGTGTCATTAAAGGTGTGATTGCCAGACAGACTGGTATACCCAATTTATTAGTCCCGTGCTATCTTCGAAAGGCGGAGACGAATAGAGAATATCCTACAGGATTTTTTTTTTAATATCAAAAAATATCAACGCAAGTCGATAATGTAAACAAAAGGCGGCTCCTTCGATTTTTTTATTACTTTATCGACAGATGTTGATATTTTATATTGACACAGTCTTTCTACCAAGGTCTATTAAATAAAATTGGTTCATTTTTAATAAAACAAAGGAGTAACTTTTAATATAAAAAAATGAACTGTTTTTGAAAATGAAAAAAAAACAATGGTTCCTTTTAAACTGCAAAATCGAATCCGTGTAAAGCGATATCTCCTTAGTAGATTATGAAATTTATCACACAAGTGATATCTACCGTAAAATGTGTTATTTAGTGATAATAAACATTAACATGTTGCTGGTATTACCATAATATAAGCAAAAAAAAATAAATAAACGTTAACAACTAAATATTATTTTTTTTAGAAACAAAACCTGATTCGTATTGCAATAAACGCTAACATATATGTTCGTGGTATTTGTATAATATATTCTTAGAAATAAAATTAACTTTAATATGTTGCTAGTATAAACATATTATATAAACGCAATCATAGTGCAACCTGATTAAAACACAGGTCCATTTCGTTTCGTTTTTATAGTTCAAAATTTCGTTTCACTTGTCTTTACTACACTCGGATCTGGAGGATTTCTTATCAGTGACGTATTCTGAATGATGCGATACTTTAGTCAAGGAAACGGTTTAACACAGTTAACTTTAGGTGTGTTTTGAAGGGAGCTGTAGGTAATCCACCCGTAACATCGATGCTGATTGTTTAATTAAATGCCTCGGGTCAAATGGCGCTCGTAGTGTAGGCCATCAAAAGTATAAAAAAAATAACGAAACGAAATATAGATCTGTAATTTAGTCAGCTTGACAATAGTGCTGATGATAACAAAATATATGAACCAAAGATAAGTTTTCTCTAATATGTTATTGGTATTAACATAAAGAGTCCTCCTTTGTGCTTCAGAAAAACGTAGCAGTCTCTTACTAAACTTCTATTAGTTTCCATCCTGTATAAGGAATTGTCAGGTTCATCTAGTGATAGATTAAACAAATTGAAGTTTAAAAAGAATACAATAATGTTAAGATCAAGAATGTAATACAACTAGCATTAATCAATATTTTAGGAGATGCATTTCTGGGACGCGTGCATGGTTGGGCTGGTGCTGTAGTTGTTGCTGCAGTTACTCTTTTAATATACGCAGGTAAATAATTGGTCCAAAATTCCACTCGTCGGGCAAAAAGATTATCTCGCTGTTCTATAAGCCTTGATGTCATATATAAATATTCTTTCTGGGTATTGGTGAATTCCTTCCACTGAACAAGAGTCGAAGTTCGGTCGTCAGGATTTGTAGGAGATCTGGAATGATAAAGGTTTATTTTAGTTTAAAAGTATATTCTTTATGTTATCCAGGGGCATTACTCGGATTTTAGTTTCCTGTTGGTTTCGAGAATCGTAAATTCAATTCGCGTTTTAAAAAGGCATTACGGGAGATTAGATAAAGAGACAGATACAATCCAGGTCATTTCGGGACTAAGTAGATAAAAAAGCTGGGGGCTTGCACTATGTAAGTTAAAAATTGTGGATGGACGGACGGACGTCCGGGGAAAGTTGATTATAAGTATGGATATTATTGTCTAATTAATAATTTAGATAACATTTCAAGCCTTAAGAAAGACCTGCAATAGACAGATTTAGCTCTTGCATAATGCATGTTTAAATACTAAATGTTTAAGGAAGCTAACCCTCTTGATATGGAATCGTTGTATCTAACATTATTTAAAACACAGTGTAAATTTTGAAATCAGTTGGCGAGACGACGTCATGTCGACATGATTTCGAACGCCATTTGTAAACAAGCATAATTGATATACACATTTTTAGCCCCATTTCGTCTATTTTACGTTCTTAAGTATAAAGATACACGCTCTTCAATAAACGGCGTGAGAATATGCAATTCACAATATATACATCAGTTGCTATTGACATATTATATAAAGATAGTCCATAAAAAATGAGCTAAAGTTTGTGTATTTTAGACATTAAATTAGACATGACTAATTCTAAGTGAAAAACTTTGTTTCGTCTATTAAGTCAACGGTATTATAACCGTACTTTGCCCTGTTGCTCACACCTTATTTACAACATTTTTAAGCAGCATTTTTTATTGAATTTATTATCTAGACAATTATGAGATCCTCATAATGCATTACTAAACAATAAGAAATTATTCTAAGACTTAACTTTATTTATAATTTAAGCACCCGACCGACATTTTACAGATGAAATACTCCTCGGAACAAGGGTCGTTTTCATTTAAAGGCAAGGTATTTTGGTAATCATTAGCGGCCAATATAATGTATGTAGGTTTTTTCTAGCAGTTTGTATTTATGGACTTGCACAGGTAAACGATAGACTCTGTGGAAGTTAAACGTATGAAATTTATTTTATTTTATAATGACACTAAGGGATATACCTTTTTCTTATTTTTTACTTACCCGGTTTTCGCAAAATTTGTCCAATAATCCATTATTTTCGACGAGAAAGACCATTGTGTAGCACCTTGTTCACTGGTAAAATTATAGTATACCTCCAGTCCTTTTGTAAAACCAAAGACATAGGGGACGTCGTCTCCGTGCACCGCTCCTTTTATCCAAGAATCTCTGTGCTGAAACGGGTACAGTTCATCAAACTCATACTGAAATGTTTTAGTTTGGTTTTTACTGCGGACATGATTTTGTAAGGAATTGAGAACCGGTATGTAAAAATTAATATCCGTTAAGAAATCGGTTGATTGTTTAATATGTAGGTCTCTATTGTTTGGCTCGTCGAAGTTCGTATACTCAAACATGATTGTGTCTAAGATCTTTCCGGCCAGGTCTTGCCCATACGTAGCCCCTATGAAATAGGAGATGATATTTCTGGTTACCTCTTTTATATCGTCGATGGATGTGGACTCATTTTTCAAAACCGCATACTGTTTGGCAAATAATGGAAATGTTAGAATAAGAAATCCTTCATAACCGTTGGTTCCCATTATAAGATCAATATTATTAAAAGGTATCAGGTTTGTTTCACCAGTTGGTTGATTGAGGGCGTCTATTCGGTCTTTTGATACAATGTCGCCATCAATTGATATGCTCCAATCCGTCCCCCCTTGAGCTAAAGTCAAATCAGACATCATAGCAAGTTCAGTCACATTTGTTTTGCTTCGCAGACATTCGACCATTTTAGACATGGAAGTTACTGGGCATTGCAATTTTGCAGCATATTGTTTTGCCTTTTCAGCCGGTTTCGGTATCAAAGCCCCGGGAATATTAGCAGCACTTTCTCCTATGGCTCTTTGAAATAACCCAGCGTTCATAGGGTATATGGTTTGGAACATAACAGCAGTAGCGCCAGCCGATTGTCCGAAGACAGTGATTTTTGTGGAATCCCCACCAAAGTCTTCAATATTATCCTTAACCCATTTTAGCGCAAGATGCTGATCCCATAAGCCGTTGTTGGCGTCCACCGAACCGTCGTCGGTGTTTAAAAATCCGAAAGGTCCTAGACGATAATTTACTGTCACCACGACCACCTGACCGTAAGCGCTTAACTTTTCGCCGCCAAAGGAATTGCCATCACCGACAACGAAACCACCTCCATGTATCCAGACCATGGTAGGAAATCTGGCCACACTGCTAGATGTAGCAGGGGTATAAATGTTCAAAAATAAACAGTCTTCGTCAATTTTATTTGGTGTAAAAAGTGGGCTGGCCTGGGGACATGATGCACCAAGTTGTAAGGCAGAAAATGTACTGTTAAATTTCTCTTTCTTCACTGGCTTAGAATATCTTCTATTTCCTGTGGGTGGCTCAGCATACGGTATGCCAAGAAACTCTGTTATATCAGCTGTAGTAGGTCCAATAGTGATAGGTCGAACCTCCCCAATTACTGTTCCAACATTAGAGACAACCGTTCTTTGAAAGGCTTCGCAAATTATATAAAAAGAGAATAATAAAATCCAAATTAGTAAACACAAACTTGACATCTTCATTTTATGTATGTGATTACTATCTATCAACCGTGGTAAATAGCTCTCGTCAACGTAGATCGTGTAGTGCGAGTCATATTTAATGATCTTTATATACACGCTTATAGATGTGCCGAGTCATTATTTTCTTTTAAAGCAACCGCTTTGTTCAATGTGAAACAGATACAGTTCACTTATAAATTGAGGTCTATTACCAATGGAAAGGAATCTGGTTTAACGTAATATTGTTCTATGCAGATTTAACTAATGAAGACTGGTCTACTGTGTGCTATGGGGGAAATTTTGTCCGGGCAGAGGCGCTACGACCTACTCTATCGAATATTAAATCCCAAGGGTTCATTTACGTGCACGCCAATGTGTATACGAAACCTCATTTTCCGTCCGATTTCGACGACTATACGTCGCCCATTGCCCGAACCAATGACAAGGGTTTTCCACGCCGGAAAACTCAGTGATCGAACACCGGATCTCAAGGGTAGCGAGCCAGCGCCTTACTGAGCAACCGTGGTCCCCTATTACTTATGCACATTGGACATCAAACTAAAAGGTCGCCATAACTATAACGTGGTTTATATGCATAGATCGCCGTCGATATTCTAAAAAGAGAAATCAATCTCATTTCAATTGTACAGTTAAATTAGATACCTTCACATTGATTTATGAATTCTTTTATCGCATTTATTACCACGATACATGCGCATATCAATAACACATTTAAATCCCACAAAGTCGGGTAACTTGCAATTCTGATTGGGATATGGTTAAAGAGAACAACAAGCATCGAAATTGTAACAAAGCGATCGAAATATTTTACCGGTTTAGTTCATCTCTCATAGTTATGCTGGTGGTACTGTTATAGCGAAATGAAATGTATTAAAATCGCATTTATTACCACGATACATGCGCATATTAATAACACATTTAAATCCCACAAAGTCAGGTAACTTGCAATTCTGATTGGGATATGGTTAAAGAGAACAACAAGAATCGAAATTGTAACAAAGCGATCGAAATATTTTACCGGTTTAGTTCAACTCTCATAGTTCTGCTGGTGGTACTGTTATATAGCGAAATGAAATGTATTAAAATTGTTGATATTATGCACCCTTGTGAGTTTAAAATGGCCGAACATCTTCTATGTAGGTCCTGTCCATGCATAATCGCGCGAGCCATGCTGCTCCAGTACAGTCGATGTCTCAAAAACAAGGAGATCCGAGGTCCAGTTCACGCAAATCAATCTTTGAAATTTGAAATAACGATAGGCCGTAATAAAGCTGTTCAGGTCAATTATTATTTTCACTCAAAGAACACTGCATGGTGTTTGATCGTCTTGATTTACCCGGTAGGATGGCAATCCCCATTTCCGTCACTAATCGAAAGTTGATAAAACAGTTCTATACCGGGACCCAACCTTTAACAACTAGATGATTGTAAATCTCGTTTTCGAACGACAATATAACAAGCGCAAATCATGTTGTAAATCCACCGTAGATCAAAATTGAATTTGACAGGCTAGGAATGTTGAAAAATGTTATTTTATGGCTTAAATGTGGCTTTAACAAAGCTAAAGTCACTACATCTGACAGGCATACGTACCATCACCCATGAAACCTTACGGCATCTTTGCGTTGATATATGCACACATTTAAGCTGCATATATATCTATAGTCAAATCAGGCGTATCAATTCCATCGGAACGAAGATACTTAAACTGAAGCACCCAGATTTGCAAATTATATGGGAGCTGAAGCCCCTTCAGCCCCGACCACCGGTTCAGATGGGCCTTGATACATTACATGTATCTATGATTTGGCAAAATAGGCTTCTAGAAACATCTATGTGGGATGTGTAATATAATTATAAATGAATAAATATGAAGTAATCGCTCGAGAATGTATGAGAAAGCACAATAGAGTAACCCAATTCAAGGTAGTGAGCAAAGTCCGAATTCTTTTAATATGGGACATAATGCCTAGTGCATCACATATATATTCAACATATTGTATTGTACACAAATTCAATATCTTTTGTGCGTTTTAAATATAGTTTTGTATGCCCCCCAATAACATTATTAGGGCTACATTTACTGACTAAAGCATGAATTTTGTCCTGAAAACGGTCTCTTTCTCCTTCGAAATAACTTCTTCGCCAATATACCCCATGATGATGGTTAGGTTGTTATATGCGCTTTAACACAAAATGTAATAGGATCTCTATAAATGTATAGTTACATTTCAAGAGAGGCCTTCGTCCATTTAATTTGTCCTTGTTTTATTGTGCATTGATATTCTTAGAATAACTTTTCATTTTGAAAGATGTGGGTCATATTCCGATTTCCCTCATTGCGCACTGCATAGGGTGTGTCTGCCCTTATTATCCCGGTTTGGTGCAAAAATTCGTAGATTCACTTCAACTTTAACGGAATTAATCGCTATTCTTTGGAACTTATAAAATGCACACAAATGGGTCGCAACGCATAAAATAATGTTATATGAATGGATATAAGCCGGTTTACATTCAACCGCTTTTGTTTGACTGTAATTTCTAATCAGTTATGTTCGTCTGCTAATCTTCATCCAGTCACTTCATTACAAATGGCGCTCAAAAACATTTTATGCTTTCTGACACGCGATTAGTGTGGCATGTTTAAAATTTTCACTGAGTCTTAAAAATACCATGGGTAACATCAAGTCGTGTTTTCAATATGGAAAACTGTGACTAATACTGAGATAAAGAATTAGCTACTTTAAGTTTAAAATAAATATTTTATATAAATATCTCATGATAGTCTGATATTGACAGCTATGACTAAATGTATATGTATTCATCTAATATCTGGATTAAATCTTTGAGTAAATAAAAGTTGTGTCGTCCCTCACTACACAACTTGATACAATGAACGTGTATAGTATTAAACAGTATTATAGTAACGAATCTACGGAGTATTTTAGATTGATAAATACTAACATATTTGTTTCTCATAACTCGATAGGGAGTGGTCATTCCGTCCATAGTTAATTTAGTGCGCAATTATTCGTGGTGCCATGGTGGTTAAGTTGAAGTTGGCCAAAAAAGTCAATCGGAATTTTCCAGTGTGGTTTCCCTCTGTCAGCGTATGGGACGAAAAACCGAGATACCGTGTGCATTTTAAAGGGTTTCACGTCAGTTTGCCACTGCCCGGGCACAATTTCCCACATAGCACACTGTATAAACGAATCGGAGCAGAACAGTAGTATGTTAAAACCCATTCCATTTCCCAGACTATATATATCGTACCTTTCAAAATGCGCACAGGCACATCATTCATAGATTCACAGAATAGTAATCCGTTCTAATGGCCAATGTTCCTAGGACCAAACGTTCTATCGGAAACAGATACTGGCTCACACCTATTAATTGTATTTCATCTTGGTTTCCAGAAGCATTATGCGAGATCTGAACCTGCGGGACGTTTGTTTGGCTTTAAATGTCATTTATATTGTCATTAAAACAATTATTTACGTGACAAGCCGATAATCGAAAAGACCATCGGGTGGGTAACATAACATACATATTGGGGGGTATTAGACGAAACCCACTTATTGCTTTTCCAGTAATGCATGCCGTGACTCAAGCGTCTCAAGGATACATTGACCAAGGTTGGCAATTCCCGGAGACAATTTATTCATTTTCCAGAATGTTAAATCCAAAAATGTGTAATCGAAACCATGTTTATTTATAATACCAACTTTACTAAAATTCAATAGCAAATTTGACTGAAATTTTCAGCATATCCCATTTACATTGTCTATGTATAAACTATTATAGTGGTAACCGCCAACACTATATTTAATTGTCCATAATGCCCCTTTCAGACAAAGTCTGTTGTTATTGAGGAAAGTGGCGTGGTTTCAACCCTAATCGCACATGTGATTATGTGCAACGCTTCCCGCCATCCTGCACCACTGCCAAACAAGGCTGGAAATTCTTACGGAGTTTTTGTCGGCTCTATCGGGATCGATTCCCGGGCTTCCGGGTTAGAGACCAACGCGTTACTCGCTAAGCCACCACGGCGCCATTTTACTTACAACAATGGCATCACACTGGTTTTCTCCGGAACCTATTGCAGTTATATACCCTTGGTATAATAGCCAGTCGTTGCCTTTTAAAATGAAAAAGGAATATGTTGAAACTTTATTCAGATTTCTTCATTCTATCCGAAGTTATATAAATGTTTGTTCGAAGAATAGCGTCATCTCGATTGTCATTGATACAGTTTTTAAGATATTAACAAAGTCTCGATTATTCATTTATTATAATTATCCAAATTAATGGCGATCGTGTTTCAAATTCACAATCATCTGATAATCTAGAGTGTTGATTATCTTGTCAAGATAATAAATTTCCAAAAGAAAAATCTGGACCCGTATTAAACAGAAATCCTATGTCTAAGTTAATCGCTTTATTCCTAGATTTCACTTGAATATACAAAACATTTTGTAAGTTTAGGGTAAGTGGTCTTAAAGGGCTGTGTTAAGTACCGTATCAAGTTTCCCTTACAGTTACGGGATATTCAAGCTTGAACTTCAATATGGATAGTTTCGTAAAATCTACTTAGGTCACATATATTAATCATAACACTAGATTTACTATACGAAGCATTTCGATGATTGTAAATTCAGACTGACAACGAAAACCGAAAAGAATGAATTATTACGTAGTCATATATTAAAGTGACTACCTCTGTGCATTAGAGCCCCCCCCCCCCCCTCGAGAACTACTACTGTAATTGTTGGCTAATGCGTCTTGGGTCCTAATGATCTCAGGACATGTCTATTGGACAATAACACTCCTCTAAATGAGAAATAGGAGGTGTTTATCTCCTACATATACTTACCACTGATTAGCTTTCTACAGTAGATGATACCAACACTGAAAAGATTCTCATTTGTCCAAATCCAATTAGCTTGAAACGGTAATATTTTAGCATTCCCCCAGCCACTGTCGTCAAAACTACAATAATGATATTGAGATTACTAATTGGAACAATTCTAGATTTTAAACGGATTTCTTCGATCATGAACAAACTACTTGATTCTGTTTATCATAAAATTTTCATGTAATACGTTTCGGATTTGCCAACATTGCTGCGTCTTGTTAATTTAACTATATGGGTTGCTAGTTTGTCAATAAAATCTGCTTTTGGTTCAGTTTGAAGGGTCGCTCATTTTGATCTATTATAGCAAAGTTTGACATCAATGGCGAATATATATTCCGATGGTATTGCGTAGATCGCGATCATGCCTCGACCAATTCTACCTATTACCGTATATGGCCCTTATCATGTCATGTGATGTATTGTGTACATACAGCCTGCGGTGCCTCGTTTTAGGAGTGATTTAAAAAAGAATATTTTTCTATAAAGACGATAAATGATTCATCCTGAACCATTCTTATCACGAATTTATCGCTCTCATTATCTGTAGAATACACCAAAACGTAACGTATTCGATAATATTATTGATATGAACCGGTACATGAATGATATAATGAAATTATCGAGAAGCTTTGACCTTTTTATACGAGTTTGAATTACATAGTAATCGGACAAAATGGCCACCCCTAGTACGCAAATAGTGTAAACATCTAGGATATTAAGGTTGTGGGCCCCCTAGAGGTCACAATTTTGATCCGATTTCGATGAAACTTGGTATACATGTTTATGACCAAAAGATATTGGTTCCTGTCGATATTCGCGCATATCGGATCGTAACTTTCAGAATCCCTGTATACGTAGTGGTCACAATTTTTATCTAATTTTTAAAAGAAAGCATGTGAATATATCACTATTACACACTAAGATCTTGGTTCCTGTTGATAATCGCAGATACCGGAACTTCCTGGATTATGGTCCATTGTTAGAAAAATCGCATTTTTAGCTTGCGGATTCTCTAAAGGTTACATTTGTTTTCTGATATAAAAAAAACCGGTTAAATACATCACCATTCCACCATAATGAAGGTTAAATTCGAAGTTTGAGAAAATTGAAATGAAACTGCCGACAAAATGGCCACTCTTTGTACGCAAATTGTGTAAATGTGTAATACGAAGATTGTGGGCCCTCAAGAGGTCACAATTTTTACCCGATTTTGATGAAGCTTAAAACACATCTTTATATCATCGAAGATCATAGTCCCTTGGGATATTTGTACATTTCAGGCCATAACATTCTGGATTATTCCCCCAGATTGTACAAAAAATCGTGTTTGTTTTTGGCTTGTTGTCTATCCATCTCTTGCAAAATATGGGCGTATCCTGCCTGGCAGCCGCTGGTTCATATTTTTGGTGGAAATCGTTACTCTCAAAATTGATTATTAAGGGCAATAAACCAATGTATAAAAATATTTTGAAATATCAAGGGTATTTATAGTTAAGGGGATATGGTGATCACGTGATAAGCATTATCCGTGTAATCGATTATAATTCAATATTTCAAAAATAATCTCCGGTATAAATTGCCTTCATTTGATATCTTTTATTGCTGAAACTGAAATAATCGTGTTTTGTTTTGATTGAAACACACGTGAAGGCCACAGTTTGTCAACCTTTACCTCCCTTCAACAACTAAGGATGGTTTCGCTTATGTGAAGTGTGTGATGTTTTGATGAAATCGATGGCAAATACAAACAAAAACCATAATTTCATAATCGCCGAAATATTTTTTATGTTATTCTATTACTACCGTTGCAACCAGGTAGGTGAGGGGGCGCTTGTTCAATGTCTTTATCGTTAACAAAACATGTAAACTACCATAACCAACTTAATTCTTGAAAACACAAGGTTACAAACATCATTTATTCCGAGGTGAGCACCATAAAATTAGCCATACAACAGTGTGTCCCCACCCCACCCTCACACGCGTGATTGCGCTCATCTGTCGCTTAGTTTTAGAATAAAAAGTTTGTTTTTTTTAAATATTGTTTATTTGTGACCTTTTGGATAATTCCGCGATGGTAGACCCCTTGTTAGTGGCCGCCATACGTCTGTGTAACTTCAATCGTCGTTTCAGCTTACCTGACATTCTTCCAACCGCTTTCCTCGACATTTGAACATTTCCAGCTTGTATCAGTTTTAACACCATTACTCAAGACAACGTTGAGGCCACACTGTCCCCCTCTATTTTCACATTTGACGGCTAAAACTTTTGTATTTCCTGGTATGTTGATGGTTGACCCATACTGCCATTTGTTATCATTGCCATGTGTATATCGCACACCATCAGCATAGAATTCCATTAAGCTAAGACACTTCGCAGTTCCAGTTATATTTGAACTGGCTAGATAAATAAAATATAGGCGTCATATCTCAACGGCAGCTTATACGCATGAAAGTCTTGGATGTTGTTTAAACGCCATAAGGGACCAAGAAATTTACACACTACTGTGTTCACAAGCTTCAAAGGGGATGTCATTCAATATATGTCAATGGTTTGCAAGAATTCATTAAAATGGTATAGTCTCATATCAGTCGCGTTCACAAGGTTTGAGACAAAAGTAAGTTTAAAGTAATACTTTCTGCAGTGATTGGGCTATTAAAGACAGGCATACGCCACACAGTGTGTTATGGGGAACATTTTGCCCGAACAGCGATACTAAGGCCTACTCCGTCAGTGCTCTTTTACGTGTATGCTAATGTTTACACGGTACCTCGGTTTCTATACCTTCCAAATAACTATGCGTTGTCCTTTGTCTAACAATCTCGATGAACATTCAGGGAGAGGAGTTTTACATACGCTAAGCCTGTTCCCCAATCCCTTTCAGACAACCTGAATACAAATATTGTTTAAAAAAACATTCTCGGCCAACCAGGCACCTCCCTGTTAGCGACTCAACGTCTTACTCATTGAGCCACCGTGGCTACTAATTGACTTATAAGAAGGGTGCCTCGACAGTAAACAACCATCTGTCATACCATAAAAAAACACTCCTTTTAGCTATTCGAACGTCCATAACAAATATTAGACAGGGCTTGTTTCGTTACTCAAGATTCAAACACAATTATTATTTTTGTTAAAATTTTCATATCACTATTGCCCTTTTGTTAAGTAAACTTGGGAGGGTATTAGATTGACTTATAAGAAGGATGGGTCGACAGTTATAAAAACCCTCTACACTTTATGTCATTAAACAATCTAATTTGAGTTTGAACTTATCTAAGTCATTCGAAATAATTTCCTACCACAAGAAGGTATTTAAACCGCGGTTACATCATACGGTCACACACGTTTGCGGGTAATATTCACTACGCCAAGCGTAGTGCCGAGTACGGTCAACTATGTGCAAACTATGGTCAATGTAGGTTCTTGTCATCCAAGATCTTTGAGTTCAAACTATATGAAACTATAGTTAAAACTATAGTTAACTATGTCAAACAACGATAAATACGTTCACCTGATTAACTACGGTAATTACACGATCATCTCCCACTACCGCGAATTACGTGCATGACCGTAATATAATATTCAAAAAAGGTAGGGGATATTTGATTTTGGGGGCATAATACTAAAATATGCAAATGACTACGAAAAAAGTCACTATAGAACCTAACAGAAGAAACATTTCCAGTTACATGTGACGCCCAAACGCACCAATAGCTACCGCATTGAATGCAGGTGATGCTTGGGATCATCATGGGGGTCCAACCCAAGATTTGCAGGACTCTGACTTTGAATGTTACAGTCATTGTGACATTGCATTCCAGGGTGAAAACGTCAGTTTAATTGTTTTAGTGACCAGAAAACAAATTTTGATATGCGTCGGCTTACCCAAAATGAAAGGTTACGTGCCTTTGGCATGCTACAGATCGGCACAACACAGGCGGTTGTGGCGCGGACGATGAATGTTTCTCAGTCTGTCATAAGCAGGCTATGGTCTAGATACCGTGATACACAATCTGTAGAGGACAGACCACGCTCAGGTCGACCAAGGGCGACAACTCAAGCCCAGGATCGATTTATCCGTACCTTGGCCTTGAGAAATCTTGTCATCACAGCAAATCAGATCAGCGCTCGTCTTCAAACAGACACTGGTGTGAGAGTGAGTGGCCAGAATATTCGGAATCGACTGCATAGGGGTCACCTTCGCGCCCGACGTCCTCGCGTGATCCCTTGTTTGAGAGATCATCACATTCAGGCAAGACGTCGTTGGTGTAGGGATCGTCAACACTGGGATAATCGACGCTGGAGCAATGTTATTGTTTTCAGATGAGTCAATGTTCACTGTTGATTTTTTGGACAGACGTAGGAGGGTGTGGCGTCGTCGAAACGAGCGCTTCCAAGACGTTAACGTCATCAGACATGGTCGATTTGGGGGTGGTTCTGTTATGGTGTGGGGAGGCATCACTGTTGCTGGAAGAACGGCTTTACATGTTGTTGCAGGGGGTGTTACAGGCCAGTACTACCGGGACAACATCTTGGCAGTCCATGTTGTGCCGTTCGCACGACGTCATGGCCGCCGTTTCATCTTCCAGGACGACAGCGCAAGATGTCACAGGGCCAGGATTGGACAGAGGTTACGTCAACGTCAACAACGTCCTGTCAATGTTCAAGAACTTGCTGCTGCGTTGCATCAGGAATGGGACAATCTTGACCAAAATGACCTTAGACGTCTCATTAGGAGTATGCCACGTCGGATCAATGCTTGTTTGGCAAACAGAGGAGGATTTACCCGTTACTGACTTTGTTGTGATGCTGTGGTAACTTTGCTGTTTGACCCCGGGTATCATTTTACCCTTATAATGGTCAGTCTGTGCCTTACTTAGTCTAACGATCATTTGGAATAAATCGATGAATGTGAACATCATTTCATTTTGTCATTTGTTTCTTCGTCAGTTTCATTAAGTGACTTTAATAACACATACAAATCAAATATCCCCTACTTTTTTTGAATAGTATATGAGACGCTTCCTTAATGCTAGGTTCCAACAAACACGATTCGCGCTGCAGATCGTCTCAACTGAAAATGATCAGTCATTACTAAATTGCATCCAAGCACACCGAATCGTATCGGTACCAAAACCTATCGACTCGCATCACCTCGTATCCAAACGTGAAATTTCATAGAAGTAAAACGAAATTCCGCAACGCATCACAAGACTGGGAACTCAGCATATGAGTTGGGAGTTCGTCATGTTGGCTTAACGGCGACTTTTGCGTTACATTTGAAAACGCAACGGCCTAAATGGACGATTTCGTAACAATAGTAATGCGTTATTATGGATGTTACAACACCAGGTAAACATAGCACTAGTTATTTTTAAAACAAATAAAATTGTTTTGAACGGCCAATTTCTCTTTTCCATCCGGGCTTATTAAGACGGGCGGGCATACGATTTGTACTGTTCCCGGGCAGCGGCGCTACGGCCTTTTTTTATTTTGAATGACTACTGTCTGATATTCTTAACTTTACGTACATGTCAATGCGTCAGAATCTCTGACAAATGGAATTCAGGAAGGACAATCATGAACAACTTTATAACCTAACACCGTAATTGAACACTAAATATATAGATACATGAATATTTAACCTGTTTTCATTAGACCATTCGGAGCAGATCTATTTAAACTTACCAAGTACAGAACCATAAAGGCTCTGTAAAACAAATAGTATGACTACCGTGTTTATTACCCAAACTGTCATCTCTGTGATCACCTGAATATAAAATAAAGGAGAACACAATTTAATAAGTGCGGGGGGGGGGGGGCATATTTGATTAACATGATATTTATTATGGTACATTAATAGAAATTCCAAATATTCATATATATAAATCATTGCCGAAGTTGGTCACTATTAAGAATTTGTGTTTTGGCAGAGTTTACGAATGCACGTGGGGTTGCACGTAAAAGAACCCTTGACAGTTGGAATTCGATATAAGAGTAGGCTTCCCCGCAAAATTTCCCTCATAGGTCAAAAAAGGATGAAATTCGTGATGATCCTTCGGGCCGAAGGTTTACATTATAGTTCCCGTAAAATATTCAGGGGACGCATAGTCGTTTAATCGTACTAATCGTGTTCAAAAAAGATAGGACCTTTTGTCTTGAGGTCTTTTAGGGTCAATCAAATGAAAAAAAAGCATTCTAAGTATCTCGACAATACATATCAAGGTCGCCCGCCAAACACTGATTTATCGAAGAGCTAGGACAACGCTATACATTATAATATGTTACAGATTCGGCACATTCATGTCATGCTTCCATTGATATCATTAAAATCATTCATTAAGTTCATACTTAAGCTAGAATGTATACAAATTGATTATTAAAGAAACCAAAATCAATATAGCAACGGTGTGTGATTTCGCAACTTGGCTTCAATCGGATTAAATAGAGGCGCATCGAAGAGGTTATGCGAAACGAAACGGTGCTAAACCAAAACGATCAAAACTTACATAACTTTTAGTCAAAACGACCATAGATTGGCCTGGATTGGCCATAAAAAATCAAAACGATCGGTTAAATTTGTTATTTAAAAAGAATCTAGTGACTTATATATAGGCAAATTTTGATCACATTTTTGGCCGCTTTTGTTTTCGTTCGTTTTGATCATGTATAAAAACCCAATATCAGTATCAGTATATATTGCAGACGAGTTATACTTACGTAATAAAGCATGCGCTGTTGTCTGTTGATAGAAATACATTTCTGCTCCTTATATACTCCGTTTTAGAAATGTTTTGTTTGTGGAGCCCATTCTATAACTACCAAATTGATAAATTTATTATGAATGGTTTTTCACAAAACTTCAAGCATGTATGTTAATTGGTTTGAAGTAATAAACGAGTATTCACAAATATATTAAGTATTGTGAAATAACTGTTGAGACATATTGATGCTTTTGTTAAGAACTATAAGTATGAAGCATAAATGTCGAGTATCTACCTTAACAGGACATGAGACATGCAGGGTCAAGTTGAAAATATGAATGCCAATCTAATTATATGTTTATGTTAAAAACATCTCAAAATAAAATACATTCACTTAAACAAATCAACCAAATTTGATCATTCACGAAATCTGATCTCAATTGTGTTCACAAGGTTGAACAAAATTAGTTTACAAACGGTTACCATACAAAATACGCCGACATGCTGCACTAAATTCACAGAGATTACGCCAAATAGGGCGATTTTCGTACAATAAGGGGCCATAATCTTCGAAATCAGGTTAATATTGTGACCTTGATATTAAATGCTTTAACAACATTTGCGTAAAGATGAGTGGCCATTTTGACGGGAAATTTCTTTCCGACTTTCACGAAAATCAATTCAACTGTAACAAGGTGCAACGGCGAAGGCGGTGGTCATTTTGACGAGATGTTTCGAAAATCAATTCAACTGTAACAAGGTGCAACGGCGAAGGCGGTGGTCATTTTGACGAGATGTTTCGTTCCGACTTTCACGAAAATCCAATTCAACTGTAATTAAAGTCTAACGGTGAAGACGGCAGTTAAATCATATTTCGTTATTTTGACATGCACTATAGACAGAACGTGTAAACAACCATCTATTCACTTATGTATGAGATAATACAATCTTTTTTGCTTTTTAGAGCACCAATAACGAATAATGTAACCATGTTTCATTATCCGGGATTGAAATATCGTTGCCCATTTGTCAAGTAGCCTATGCTCTTTATTTAATTCCAGAATGTGAACTGGGGTTGCATGTACTTGTCGGGTACGGTAAACCCAGGTCCCATGTACGTAACAGAAATTTTATGTCACTGGGAATTCGAAATTAGAGTTTGCCGTAGTGCCTCGGTCTGGGAAAGATTTCTCGTATAGTACATGGCGCATATTCCAGCCTGCCTTAGCTCAGTCCATTCAGAACTGTGAGACGTTCAAACCACATTTTATTCTATGTTATGCTGATGCATTCTTCATATAGGTCAATTATACGAAAATACAGCGTACTTGCGATTGGACAACAAACTGATGCACGTTTCTTACTGCTGGTTCACTTTTCTCATAAGTCAATTAAATGAAAAAAACAATTTACGTGACAAATTGACAAGGAAGATATGAAATTTGTAAGAAAATATATCAATTTTGTTTCAAAACCAAATATAACGAAACATGCTCTTTCTCTTTATTCGCTACTCAAATTTGAATCTCAAATACCGAAACCAGTCCTGTTTCCTTATTCGCGCTGCCGTTATGAGAGGTACCTTAAAGATCATTGAGATTATAATGACTATCGTGTTGCAGCTGACTCGCAGGGACTATTTTAAGAGTATAGGGATTGATATTGATAATAATACTTGATCAGGTTACTCACCACCAATATCGGCAAGGTATAATTTTTCCGATCATTTCTCATGTTCATATTGCTTAGTCTGTTTTCACGGCTGTCATATAATAAGATTTGATGGGTTAAATTCATTTGAAAATTTACATTGTGATGGTATTCCATTGAAGACTTAGGTAAAAGAGCCTGGCCAGATTTTTGTTTACAACTCATTCCTATATATATATATATTTAAAATTAGCCGCGGGTAGAGAGTATATTGCTTACAACATGTTCGGGCCAATCTGATTAAAATACAGATCTATATTTCGTTTGATTATACTTTCGATGTCCAACTATGCATGAAGTTATAGTGGGAGTTCACGTCAGGGGCCAAACGAGCAGCTTTTGGCCCTTTGACTTCAGACATTGATTAATCAATCAGCGTTGATGTTTCTAGTGGTTTACCCACAGTTTCGTGCAGCAAACGGCCAAGAACTAACCATAACAGACTGTTTTATTGGCTAATCCCTCACATCATCCAGAACACGTCAGTGATAACAACTTTTCCAGATTCTGTGTAGTAAAGACAAGTAAAATGAAATTTTGAACTATAAAAACGAAACGAACAAGGATATGTGTTTTAATCAGATTGCGTTCTTGTCATCTTACATGTATAAATTTACAAATGTATGATGATGACTGCTGACCAAAGTATGGCACTAATGTTTTACAATATACTATTTGATTATTATTGCGTTTTAGTCGGTATTTTATTTATTCAGGTGGAACATAGCGCCATGTGCATCTTTTGTCTCTATTCAATAACGTAATGTATTCTGAAGAGTATGCACTGACAGAACTGCTATGAATTCCACACATAATATAGATTGATAAACAGCACTTAATGATTTATTTTGTCTAGCAGTGTGAGGTCGAAACTATTAATCATGCATATTTCTGACTTCAAATAGCGAGAACATTTTAAATCTTTATTACTTTTCATGTATATTTCTGATATTTCACGTGTTCATGTTTTAATAATTATTTTTTTTTTTTTTTTTGTTGCATCTATTTAAAGGGAGATAACCACCCACTGCCGGGCGTTTCAACCCACCATAGTTTTCTCATTGACTAATAACAAAATTCCCATCACAGAGGAAGCAGCAAATTTGTATCAGGTTGACAATGGAAATCTTGATGTACACAGTCTGGAAGTACAGTAAAAGTGAACATATAATAATCCACCACACCTTTCACGTTAGCACGTCTATGACCATGTTACCCTTCCGCCAATAAATTGAAATCAGTGAAGAAATGGCGATCCTTCAAGTGCTTTTCTTGCTTTTTGTTTTGAGTTGCGTCTTGTGTCATTTGTTATAAAATTTCATAATCTTTCTTATTTTGCTCTGGGAATAGATAATACTGGAAATCGTGGAATATTAGTCAAATTTAAGTTTTTATTAACATGTATTTAAATACGTATACTTTCTCTCGAAATACCACGTCATATTTTTCAAAGCTTGAAAAATATGCAAACAGTAAATTTGCAAATCGACAAATTGTCAATGGTCACCGCAGGCGCGAATCCAGAGGGGGGGGGGTCCCCCCCCCCCCCCTGCTCAGCTACATAAAAAAATAATGCCTTGCATCAATGAAATTACATCACAAAGTGATCCTACATCAGTATAAAAATGATTTCTCTGTTTAAAAAGCTCAATTTGTATGTATGCCTATGTAATTTAGAGACGATGATGCCAGATTCCCGTAACAGAAACCTGGCAAACCCCTCCTCCAAAATTTCCTGGATCCGCCCCTGCATCGGCATTTTCACATACTCTTTTTCGAAATCCAACTACCAATACTTAAACTGGTTAACCACTAGATATAATTTGCATGTTAGTCCCTCAGGTTACGAACATGCAAGAATGTTGAGATTCTGAAATCATGAAGGTTCTTCTCGGCACAAGCTGGAATACATTAAGAGGGTTTGTTGGTGGTGTGAATCCATGTCTAAGACAGACCCCAACTTTAAACTCTTTAAACTAGAATACAATGAAACATTATTGATAAATAATTTAAAAAATATTTATATTCAAAAGTTCAGTTAAATTAAATAACTTTATTCTGATCGACGATATGAATGTTTAAAGGTTTAACAAGAAAACGTCTCGATTTTCATGTGACGCCCATGTTATCTTTTAACGAAGATATGCATCGCCCAAGCCATCCGATCTAGAGCGTTTATGGTCGTATATGAACATGTCATCTGCATAATCTCTAAATAATAATTTATATTACATCTAAAGCAAGAAAAAAAGACCGGCAATGGACAACTTTACCTGAAACAGAATGCATCTTTAATATCGATAAAATCTAAATCAAAACAAAGACCGGCAATGGGCAGCTTTAGCTGAAACAGAATGCATCTTTAATATCGATAAAATAAAAAGATCAATCTCTACTGACTATAAAGTCAAGGTAACTATTCTATTATTAAAGACACTACAATACTAAGGTGGGCGAGAGGAAACCCAGCAACAGCCAGAAATAATTAGTTCTACACAAGTAATTTATAGGATTCTATCAACCCTGATCCACGTGATTTATTTAATAGATATTTATATTACATTAACACAGAATTGTACTTTTATAATTAATTGTTTCATAAAATAGGTTAATATGGTCCTTATACCACATGGCTTCTTTTTTTTCTTTTCTTCTTTTTTTCATTCCCCAAAATCGACTTACTTAAAGGGAACCATCCTTCAGTGTGAAATGGATGAAATTAACTGAAATGGGATTTAACGTCTTACGTTTCTGTACTAATCGTAGTGTGACCCTGCACTCTACCGAAAAATGGATTCCACACGGCTGGGTCTAGAGATATGGATAGCAAGCAGTGGAGTCTATGGGACTATAAATAGCTATGGCACGTGCAATTCTCTACAAACATATCAACTATTACAGCTTTAAAAAAAAACTATTGTTGACGATTTTGAATAGCAGTAAAATTTAGCTTCTTGGTTATTACACCAGCTTTAGTAATAACGTCCGTTTGTTTTTGTTTTTTTTTTTTGGGGGGGGGGGGGGGGGGGGTAAATTGCTTTATCATTAACTGTACCATTAGGAGTGGCATCTTTTGGTTTAATACAAAAAATATCTCTGAATAACTTTCGTTAGTGAGAACATGATACTACTAGCAGTAGTTTTATTTGACGTTCGTATTTCTATATTCAATTTCTAGTTCCAGCTTTCTGTTATGTTTCGTAAAACATATAGTCTTGATTATCCCGACCTGTCAATCATACATAAAATGGTCGGTAGACTGGTTAAACGAGACTAAATTCAAAACAAGGGAACGTAACCTATCTTTTACTCAAAAGTGTCAGGATGTTATGGACGACACTGCAGGGAACCAATTTTCAGTCTATTATTTATAGATGGTTTAATGGTCATAGCTTATTAAGTACAACATAATCGTTTATTTAGTTACTATAAATGTGCGAAATTGATTTAAGGCTTGGTTTATATATATATATATATATATATATAAATAATGTGGCGTATTGTCGAGATATTTGGAGATATTTATTTCACCCTGCTAATCGAACTTATAAAGCCAGGCATACGCCATTCCAACTATAAAGGGTTCTTTTACGTACACAAATTCATCGACAAGGGCCCTCGTGCGACAAAACACCTTTCCAGAATGGTCCCTCCATTGTGCACCACTGACAAGGGGCAATATTGCTGTAAAAGAACGGATATATCTCGACCAACAACGGAAACAAACCCCGAGTGTCCCTGTAAATCAGATACGTTACACATCTTAGGGTTCTTATAGTTGACTGTCAATAATTTCACTATTTCCATGACAGTATGGCAGAGACGTCTCAACTATTCCACTCTTAAACCATAATCTATTAACAAAGTTTCTACTAAGTATGGGAAATGAGGCCTGTTTGGGGTATACTTGTACGTGTAGGAGGACCGCAATGCACACACGCAAAACTAGGGCCGTAACAAGCTCAGAGCAACGAGGGGGTGGGGAGTGTTAATCAGGTGTGCTGTAAAATTGACAGACGATGTATACCTATTGTTATAATGACCGAAACTTTTTTTTTGTGAGATGCGGGGGTGGACAGTCACTGCGCTTTAAGGATGAAGTAGAAACTTCCTGGTAATTCGGTACCATCGGTGATTGAAACCTAATTGCAAATCCCTGGCGACGCCTAAGGTTGATCCTACATTAAGAATGAAATGGGGTTTAACGACTGCACCGACTGGGTTTATGAAGGCTGGCGTGTGCTATACGGTATGCTATGAGGGAAATTATACCTGGACAGCGACACTCTAGCATACTCTTATTTCGCTTTTTAACTGCAAAGAGTACTTTAATCTCCACGCCAAGTACACCAAAGCTCGGTGTTTCGCTTCGTCCGAAATACTTGACAATGTCTTGACCAGACTCTCCGTTTAGCAACCCTGACATAGGAAATCACGTTGGCAAATTACAGAAAACGTCCTCGGCCGATGTTGGTAATTGAAACCATGCCACGTGACTTCCCACACAATTACCCTAGTCGTAGGGCGGACAACTTTGATTCTTTACCGATCTGATCTTTCACCAAGTTCGTTATGTAAACTTTCCCAAAAGCCTTTGTTAATTTAAATAACATTTATTATTTACAATATATATATGGCCTGATGATATGATTAAAAAGATGAATGCGGCAATACATTAAAATAATAAATTATTTTATCCTCAAAAGTTTTCGGTAAATCTGAAACAAAAACTATGTGACACTTAAATCTGAATTTTCCGCTGAAGACGTGTTAGCTTGACCCGTGGAGCCATTTAATTTAGATTCACTTTTTGTCTCGCGGATTATACCCGCATTGGAAACCATGGATGTGGCGCTATCTTGGCTACCGACGAGCTGACTAACAGATCTGGATTTCATAAAGTCAGTGGTATTATTGAAACGATTGACAACGCCCAAACTCGTAGTCTCGGTGCGAATATTGAGTGGGTTATAACACTTGTCTTGACTTTTCGCCTTCTGATGTTTTTGATGATATAGAGCGTAGAGTTTTGGCACGAATAAACACATTAAGCTAACAACACTGTTCACAATTAAAGCTAAAGATAGTATGATGACTTTATAATAAGCTCGTGATGTCGTGAAATAAGTGGGAACAAATGATATCCACACTAATAATGTAGTATCCACACAGAAGGCGATATAACGAGATTCGTTATAGTTATCCGGAAGTTTCCTTGTTTTGAAGGCATAAAAGGTGCAGATCATTACCAAGAATAGGTTGAACGATAATGACGACAACAGACCCGCTAACGGCATGTCACAATATAATTCCACAAATTTCTCTGTTCGAATCGGCATGCGTAGCTTGACTGTCGGTGGTGACATAGTTGTTGACAATATAATAATGAGTATCTGAAAATAGAAGACAAATATTAAATAAACCAATTACCATGAACACGTACCAGAAATTGATGTCGCATAATCATTCCATGGGACCGTCGAGGTGGCTCAGTGGGTAGGAACGATGCATCGATAACCTACAGATTACATTTCAAGTTGTTTCTAACTGTTATGCTTCAAAATATGAGGTAATTCTCAAGGATAACATCTAGTACCGTTAAACATAGATGTTATGGCAGTCTGTCGCATTGCACCCCCTACTCACCCCACCTCCTCCTTCTCACTCTTTTAAAGATGCAAATATCCCTTATTGCTTTACGTCATTGAAAGGTAGACGTAAGATTCCCCAGCCTTCAAGTTTTAGCCTATTAAATGATTCTCAAGCGCACGGGTATGCTGCGAGGTCTTTCTAAGTGTGCCGCGAAATTTTTAACGGCACACTAAGAAAATTTCTCACTAAAGAAGTCAGCTATTTTAGTGATGAAATTCGACGCACAGTAATAAAGTAAGTTCATAGCTGTGTTTTTCTTTATTTGGTTTGAGCAATTCTACGAGTAGTCTATGTTGCATAACTTGCCATGTTTTTATTTTGCAAAATTTGCACTTAGAGGTCTTTAGCAGTGGAAGGAAACCGGAGGACCCGTAGAAAACACACGACGTTGTACAGGCGACCATATTCCTTGTCACGTTCAAACGGGGATTCGAAACCACGGCAGTTGACTCAATGACAGGCTTTATGATACAGCGCACACGTGCTAACCATTCGGCCATCCAAACCCTTGGGTTTTAGATGTTTAGTCGACGCTTTAATACATACATGTAATTATTCACAAGCAGAAGCCAGCCAGATGGTCATTCTGATTTTGAAGCTTTGATCATGTTACACTTCTTCGATAAGAAAATATTGCATGCAATCAATTATTGCCGTTTTCACTAATGAATAATTGAACAACTTCACTGTAACTAAAAGTACATTCCTAACAATGCCATTTTTTTTATGTCTTCTATGACGTTAATGCCATCTTCAAGTTTTATTTCTGGGTTTTAAAGTGTTGTATTCTAAGAAAACAAACCCAAAACCTTTCCACCTACGCTTTCTATTTTTATTGATAATACATTTTAACACTCACATGCTGCAGATTGACTTTCCGCAGGCGTTAAATTATAGTTTTTAATGAATGGGGCATGATGTATTGGAATCGTGAATGATATATATTTGAACGTGTCGACAAGTCTAGACGAATCAACATTTGAGATGGTTTAAGTGTTTATAAGTAATCACAAATAACCCTTTTTGTGACGATTTTCTATTTTAAGATTTATATGCTCTACAAAAACAGAACGTGAGAGATAGATTTAAATCGTTTTATTTTCCATTTTACTAAGTCTTACACTCATTTAATACCTATAATGTTCTCAATAAATACAACTTATGAGTCAGGCCCAACAACTTTACGAGTAAATGTATATCCAACTTAATCAAGATAAATCGCGTGAGTTTAGCGGTCCTAATGATGCTTTGTCTCGCCAGATAAAACATTCCTGGGAGAATATGTCTCCAATCTGACGAAATGATAGATCCCAAGGCGACTATCATAAGCTATGCAGTACAATCTATTAAGCTCGAAAATATAGCGTATAAACACCGAGGATGATGTTGCATTCAGGTATCACAAACACAGCAGGTACATGGGGACAGGAACGCCCTTATTACACTATGGCACACCTGACCTATGATAGAGTCTATGTGATTTTTCAAATTTTTTGAGTTTCTGGTTTTTTTCTGAAAATGTTTTCAATTTGTAATCTTATTTTATCCATATTTGATGCTAAATGATATAATATTTACTATTAAACATGGAATTCATATTTTAAAGAAAATACCTTCTGGTGTATTTATAAAAGAGAAAGGTAAGACACTTTCTGTTGACTTTTCTTTTCCGTGAGGTACCTCTGTCACTATTTACTTCAAAATGGTGAATAAAATTGGGTTACAATACAAATCACCCACCCAGTTCCTTTCCATATATATTTCTTCCAATAAAAACACACGTTTCAGATTTTTTGAAAAATGTAAGGTCAAATTATTAGCCATAAAGCTTAAAAAGCTATCACTTATCGATATATAACTTCGCCAGCCCGGAAGTAGCCCGAAATAAGGTCAAAAGAAGTCTGTATCACCCAGTCCCTTTATAAACCTATCATTACTCGATATGTGCATAGGAACTGGGTGATCAAGTCTCGCTCAACAACGGCCTCGCTTCGTAGGTTCTATCACGTGATAGAGTTGGATTTGTTATTAATAACGCTGTAAAAGGACCAATTTAATTACACCGGAAGGTGAATAATGATCAAATAAAGTCTCGTTGGCAATAAAAATGACATGAAGTGTTAGAACTAGTGAGTATTTTGAGATGACAGCAGACGATATATCATAAACGAGTCATAACAAAGATGTCGTCTGTTTTACTTTGTATACTATACTATTATAGTCAAGCAGTAGTAACAAGTTTTATTTTAATCCCCTCAAGTGCCTGTGGTTTCGAAGTAGTCATCGATGTTTTCTGCAGGGCAGGGTCCGCTTACTTTTTTCTAAGCGTTCTACTTCCCAGTGCCACTATCTTTCTTATTAGTAGACAGAAACATTGGCCCTTAAGAGATATGTCCTCCAGCTTACGGATATTTTTCAATCGGACATATTGTTTTATATAAAATCAAAAAGGTTATTCCCCCTGGTGTATTCTTTGATGAATAAAGTCAATAAAAATAACCTTATATGACTCTCAAACAGTTTTTTGTAAGCCGAAAGGAAAATATCGGGAACTTGTGAAACCTTCCTGCTGACGAATATGAAACGCTTTCCATCTACAATTAGCTCCACTTGAGAACACAGACGAAGCTGGTTCGCCGACATTTTAATTCCTACATCGTCGATTTTAGTCGAAAACACTAAGCGCAAACATATTTTCAATATGGCGGTCATTTAGGTCTGAGAAATATTCTTAAAGTAGATAGATAGTTCTCTGTGTCTAGAATGCTACTGTCGTAATCGTGTGTAAATAAAGGAGCGACGTGCCATTAGACCTACGCCATTATGGACAAGTAGTCATGTCACAATTGATTGAAAACCTAAACTTTAGGACTGGATATGTGTCAGACTACGATGGTATTAATCTCTTATGTAGAACTGGTAATGTGGGTGTATTAACGAAATGAGTAATGTAGAATTTGCATGTAAATTGAGTGGTTACAAGGACGCCGGAAGCTATTATTTTGCGACCACTGCTTCATCATACTTTTAAAGGACAGTTTTGGTGCCAGTTATTATCACATACGTGATAGAACTCGTTAAACACCCATATTAATGACTGACACCAATATTGTCCTTTAACTATACAGTTGTTATTAAGATCTTGTTGGACATGGACTGCTACGTACATATATATGTGGACCACATCAATAACGTTTACAGTGTTTTGCAAAGGACTCAAATAGTTCAAGGGTTAAAAAGTGAATAAATAATATAAGATCTTGGAAACGGTGCCCATTTCTTATGGTCTTGGGTATCCAATCCATCAAAATTCGTGTCTCTTTGCCCCCCCCCCTTCCTTTTCATGTGTTTTTGGGAAGTAATCTATAAAGATTAGTATGCCTCTGTCTCTTTGATAATTCCGGCCAATAACCATCAATTAAGATATTCGTGGAATGGGCGAAGTCGGCAGTATCATACTGGGAAGTGGTGAGATACGGTTGGTAGCAATCTGCACCAAGGGGCGAATTATATATACATATGAACTTGGTACTGAAGCGTGTACTATAGTGTGTGCGTAAAAGATATCTTGACAGTTGGCATTCGATATAAGAGTAGGTCGTATACCGCTGTCCGGGCAAAAATCACTCATAGCACACTGTATAGGGTATGTCCGTCTTCATTAGCCCAGTTCGGAGAAGAACAGCAGAACGTTAAACTTCATTTTATGTTCTATAGTGTTAGAATAAGCCCCAAAAAGCTCCCATATGAGCTCCACAGCGAATAGGTTTGTTATCCCTGATGAATTCTTGATTGAAAGTTAACGGTGCGTAATTGAACAAAAATACTTTGGAGTCGTAATTAATGTACGGTTATGGTAACAAACAAGGACAATGATGAAATGAAAAGTCATTAGACAATACAGAGGACCATGTTGACATTCTTCAGATATTGCCTTTATAAATATCAAAGAAAAACAGCGCCTTCGGCATCTAATTAAATCCATGTGGCAAGCTTCATTAAACACACGAACGTACAGACTACAACATGCAGATTTATATTACAGAGAAAAAGACCTCGTAGTTCGGAATAGTGGATCCATGATTGAAATTCAGATAAAAACATTGTCATTTAAAGATCATAATTCCTTACTTGCGAGAAAAAATGTTTCCTGTACGTGACACGGAGCATTGAGTTGAATTGCGTAATTTCGATTACAAGCATGTACGTGACACGGAGTGGGATCGCCTATTTCCTCCCACTGCTAGATTCTCCTACGGACAAATGAATTAACGAAATAGAATGGGACCGTATGTTAATTCTGAAATAGCCTAGTCTGCGTCGAGGTTCAAGCCAATAATGTAATTATGATAATAATTTATGTCCATTTCGATAGCGCCAAATCCACCCATAAGCATGCTCAGTGCGCTTTTAAGAGCAATAAATTACATACATGGCTGTTAAAAAATTAGTCACCATAAAGTTGTTTGAACAAATGAGTTTTCAATTGGATTTTGAATCTTGTGAAAGCTTTGCTATCGCGAATATTTTGATCTCATTGTTCTACAGTTTTGGTACAGCAGTACTAAAGCTTCTATACCCGAATAATTGTTTTAACTCTGATGATGATGGAATGCACAAAATGTTTTGATGCTGTGATCTTAAAGTACGAGTTGGCCGGTTATACAGTTAGTAGTTCTGAAAGATACGTCTAGCCGGATTTCTTTCCGAAACTAAACATATAATGAATTTAACTGATTGTGGTTTAGTTACCTTTGATGTTGGATAGACAGTTGGTTATTTATTTGTAATAGACGTAAACATAGTAGATTATATATAGGTGTCTATATTGTTATTGTATGTACATATGTATATACTATCCGACACACAGGTGTGTTCTGTATAAACACCAGTATATAATATGTAAGTAATCATGTAAATCATATTGACTACCTTGTCTAACCTAGTAACCTATAACTAGTTCTTGAAAACATTTTCTCAGAGAGAGGGGGGGGGCGGGGTAGGAGGGAACAAACTAGTTAATTTTAGGATTAACATATGGTACAATTATTTTCCAACAAATGGTTTGCGCGCCTGGGTATCTACAGGTCTGGTAGGAAACGGGGGGACCGGTTCTTTTTTGTCATTGTTTGTTGTTTACCTCATTAATTTATTTAGTTGCACAACTTTGAGACTGCACTTATTTGATTTAAACAATATTTTATTAATTGTAAAGTACAAAAGGTAAATATACAAAGAATACAAGGATACGATAACAAACTAAGCTTAAAAACACCGCACTTATTTGGAGATCAACTATCTTTTTTCTCCCCCTTCCCCATCCCAACACATTTGAATTTAATGGTAAAATGGATAGTCGCAGAAGTGGTACTTGACAACGTGATTTTACAGAAATTTTCAATATATACATTTTTTTCATTATCCATCATAACAAAATCGATCAGCTCTTCTCAAATCTTTGAAAATGAATCTGTAAATGATATGAAATGAAATAAGATTGAACGCCCTACTTTTCTGTTACAATCGCTCTATTTTGGACTATTATAGCAGGAATGGCAAGATCTGACATAATGCATCTTTTATTCATATGGAATGAAATTGAGTTGAACGTCCGCCTCTTCTACACGAACCTGGTAATTGAGTTATAGTTAAACCATGAACTTGTAGTGCCGGATAACAAGTTCAACATTTTAACAACGTTCTGGTAACACTTTCAAAAAATCCAGATATAAACAAAAATATATGTGAAACTATTCAAAATAATGACTAAAAATCGTTTTGAACCTATTCTACCATAGCGTGCAGCTCAATTTTTCAAGTATGATTTATCTATGTCTTCATTTAATGCAAAAAAGTGCATCACATTTCGACGTTATCTTTAACAGTATATTGCCTTACTTCATGCAATATAACTAGTTTTAAAGTCTTAAAAAATGCTCCCGCGAGCATTTATCATGAGCTTATAGTTAATCAACATTTACCACGAACACATGTGCATAAAAATATTTTGGGTTATTTATTTAAAGTGGTTTCTAATTATGAACTGCTTCAACTCGAAATGAGATGAAATGCATTTTAACGTTGAACGTTTCTGCTCTATTCTGACTAATAAAGGCGGTCATGTGATGTGGAACTAATGAAGGCTGCCATGTGATGTGAGAGATATTCTTCGTTCGTTCGTTCTTGCGGTTTAACGACCACTTCCACCTCGAGTGATATCGTAGGCAAAGTGTTTCCTAAGAAACTAGCCTGAACCAGCCACAAAATGTAGGGCTGGGTTGGCTTTTAATCAGACACAGTGTCTCATACGACACACCTGTGCTTGCCTACTCCATGATCAAACACGATAGCAGATGGCTTCCATCTTGTTTACTGACGGTACTACTTATTTTAAGACAGACTCGGCTTTCCAATTTATAATATCTACGTCATTGGGGATTTCCAATTTATACTCACTGGTTGCTATGACCCGCTACGGCGTTGTCTAGAAACGCGCGTGCTCGCGTTAGTTTAAAATTTTTGCTATACGTTTAACATGGACTATTTGATGTAATTTGCCTGATTTGATTTGGCCCCATTTCCATAAATTTAGGTTGTTTTTTAGAAATTTTTAGCAAATGTTAATCTTAGGTGTTTTTTAATTCTAGCCGAAGTAAAATTTTTTACAATTTATAGCGAGTTAAGTTATCGTCTCTAAGAGGCGGGCGTAGTATTTTAAATGGCGGCCATTTGCCATCATGTGTATTCTTGAAGTAGGTACACATGATGTAATCGTATGACAGTGTCTTTGCGGGGCAGCAGCCAGGATAGGTCTTATCCAAGGGGAAGGCTCCGGGTATCAGAAAAAGAAGAATGGCACGCAGACGCAATCTGGTCCGCTTTGCTAGATTACTTGCGACTATTTGGAATTTGGGTGTGACTGGCGGCGAGGCCCAGGGGACAACCGCTGGTCGATCCTAAGTTAGAGATATTCTGTGTACGGTTTACTTTTATTTCGAATTCCAGCTGTCAAGGTTTCTTTTACATTCACACTAATGTTTAATGTGTATGCGGAACCTCAGTGGTTTCGTTCCGGGTACTCCGGTTTCCCCCCACTGATAAACGTCACTAGTCTCTCTCTCCCTCGGTTTCTGTCCACATCTGAACCACTATAGACGCCTTTCTTTGTCCAGCACCGGCATTCAACCTTACTCGATCACGGAGCTACCGGGTGCATGCGTTCTCCACCGGATTTTATTATATGGTTGACTTTAAAACAAGAGAACCAATAACCCGATTGTACTAAAGATATAAATTGGCTTTTTACTCGGATTCAAGTTAAAGAATACAAATTCCTAAGTTCTTCATACTTTTGAATTCAAAACAAAAACCCTTACATAACTCGAAGCTGGCAATTAGAGTTCTTCGCTGGAATTAATCATACGTTTTTATTTGTAAAAAAAAACCACGACGCAAGTGCACAAATATAAATTTAGTTTTACCTGCCATGTGTTTAATGAGTTATGTCTATTTCAAACGAATGTTTAAACACCAGATGTTGGTATTAGCTGATGTGTTCAGGTGAGATATGATATTGATATATAACAGTAATATACTGTTTCTGGTCCCTTTCAAATATTTTATATAAACAGCAAATTCATAGGAAATGAAATGATGTTTAACGTCCTACTATTCTGCACTAACATAAGAACGGACATGAGAAAGATTTAGTCCAGACAGCGAACTACTGCCTACCATTTATCAGCGAATTCCGAGGTGGGAATTTGTGAGGGTGTTTTGGAGATGGGAGGGTTGATCCAATGTCTACTATAGAGAGGAATGACATAAATGTTAATCATGTTATATACCAATAAAGCATACATTTCTAAGACTGCCCATCGCTAAATAAGTGATGCCCTTGGACAACTGTTTTGATTTGTGTGGAGGTGAGGCGGGGGTGTGGAAAGGGGGGCGGGTAAGTTGGCTGGCGAATGAGTCCACGTTGATATAAATAATAATTTTATTAGAGCTTGGCAAAAACATTATTTTCTAACCCCGCTGCACATCTTTAAATATATGTATAAAATTCCCATTATCCCGCTCATATCATAAACTTTGGTTTTGAATCTTCCTGTGAAGACCAGGAAGAAAAAACTGATATCTAAACATCTCTGATTTACTGTGTTTTTAATTACATTTTCAGATCTCTAGAAAAGTACCATTATAATTTAATATTTTAAATGACAATATAGTTACTGTGCGAGAAAGCTAACAAGAAGCCACTTTTCAGATTCTATCCACAAAAATACATTTCGTGCCACCCCACTCCGATAAGCACTCCCTTACAATGGGAATCTGATACACATATTTAGAGATATTTCATCAAACGATAAGAAAATCATCATTTAAATCAACGTCGGGAACACATTTTTTCAGCATCATTTAAATTTACGTCGTGAACTCATTTTTTGGATGGCCTAGTGGTCTACAGTGCCGCGCTTCAACCTCTAGCTGGCCGGTCACCTCTGGCTTGCGGATGTGGTTTGTTTCAATCCCTGGTGTGAGCGTATGTGGCATGGAGATAGGGGTGCCTTCTCAGCCTCGTGGGTTTCCTCCTGGCACTCCGGTTTCCTGCCACTGCTAAAGACCCACACGCGCAAGCGAATTTTTGAAATAAAATTAAACCATATTTTAGTCCCCAAATGACCTAGTTCTCTCTCATTTTCAGCCAATTTTATCCCCCCCCTCCTTATTCCACACACGCACACCTGCCCCACCCCAACCCCGGGCCTTGCCACAAATCAAAACAGTGGTCCAGGTGCATCATAAACAGTTCTTATGGCATTATGTAGTCCCCAAATCACACTTACGACATAACGTCGACTGTAAGTTGACTTAGTGACATACTGCTGAAATATTATTACAAGTACATGTAATACATTATGTCTCTTCTATGGGCGTCATCAAATTTCTGACAAGAGGTTCCCTAAAAATATTACTTGCGGATCTACTCGTGCAACGTTGGGCCAACCGCTAGTTTTCAATATTTTGAGCCATCAATAAACATAATGATTCTACTTGCACTTTAAAATACTGCCTTAACCACGATACAGAAATAGAATGTCAATTAGAAATAGAGATTGTTTCACGCGATGTTCATGTATAGTTAATCTCCAAAACTATTTAAGGAAACCGTTGTCTTTAAATTTGGTTTACTAATTACTGTCGATGCATTTTCATCTTGTAAATGTGTTATATATGTTTGTTATTCTGTGAGCAATTAAAATAATACATCATGGAACTAGTGGGAGAATTTAGAAATGTTAGCACGCCAGTATTGCCCTCTTGGGAAACCGAACAATCAAACTAACACCTTCGGACACATTAAAAAAGGGATATTTTCAAATAAACTAATAAACAAGAAAACAAGATGTCAAGTTCGATGTAGAAAATTGTTTATCAAATTAAAAGCTATTCCATAATTTTGTCATTGGTTCCACGAAAATATTTTCTAACGTCCAACTGTTCTGCTCCGAACTGGAATAATGAAGACGGGCATACGCCATACGATGTGCTCTGAGGGAAATTTTGCCCGGACAGTGGCACTACTACCTACTCTTATATCGAATTCCAACTGTCAAGGGATCTTTTACGTGCACGCCAATGTCCTTGCCAGCTTCACTGACAAGGGGAAATCACGCCGACAATTCTGGATGATTGCAGGAATCGAATATTCGACCTCCAGGTTAGCGAACCAGCGTCTTACCCACCGTGACCCCCTCTACAAGTTGAAAGTAAACAATACTATATTGCATTCGTTCTAACAAATAGTTTACTTGATACCTTCGTTCTAACAAATAGTTTACTTGATACCTTGACACTATTGAACCATGCACTGAAATGGCGCGATCAGTACAAAAACTGCCGCTAGTGTAGTTTAAGGTCTGTTGTAATAAAACATTTAGGAGATAAACACTTCCTGTTTCGCATTTAGAGGGGTGTTATTGTCCAATAGACATGTCCTACGCGTCTCGGGTCCTAATGTAAAATCTCAGGACATGTCTATTGGATAATAACACCCCTCTAAATGCGAAACAGGAAGTGTTTATCGACATTGTAACATGCTTTTTTAGGATTTTAAAAGACATTACTAAAACAGAAGGGTGTTATTGTCCAATAGACAGTGTCTAATTGACCAATCAAAACGCAGGGTTTACCCTGAAGCATGTTACAATTCCAATCAAGAGAGAGAGTTGGGGCGGTAACGTCGACTCTACAAAAACTAGCTCTTGTCAAAACTAACTCATTCAACATTCAATAACAATTGTGAAGGTAACCTCATTCCTTGTTACATACACGCAAGGAATCGAAACCACGCCACCTGACTCAATGACAGATCTTATGATCTGAAGTTCGAGCATAAGACCCTTCGACCAGCAACCCGAATTTCTTATTTGTACTAAAGCTTATCTAAATGGGTCCTGTATTATAATATTTATTTTGGAGGTGGAGATTTTGTATAGAAGAATGATAGAGCGAGCAGTAAACGCCTCTCCTTCTTCATCTGATCATTTGTCGAGTTATTAAATCACCAGGAAATAATTCATGGCGTTTTAACCTTTTATGCCAGTTTCTCACAATTAAATCATACTTCAAATAATTTTTGTAGATTGATTTTTAAAGGGACGGACTGATTTTTGCTAATATTCTGAATATAGAGGAAATGGTGTTTACCGTCCACTCGACTCAAATTAGGTAATTTTGGGACTGACATGTGGTTCAATTTTATTTCAGTGATTCGCTAGCGCGTAGGGGCATTTAGCAGTGGGAGGAGACCGGGCAAAGATTATTAAACTCTAAGGGTTTTTTTACGAATACACAGGAAGGTTGTATCTTTTAATTAAGAAAACAATTTTGCATTGTTGCTCTGGATAATCAAGTCTGGCATCTCAACATCACAATCTGGCCTTTATCGACATCAATAATGCTAAAACATAACAATGTTGTTTCGTATTAAAGAACAGACGGATATCATCACAATAATTAGTTGTGCTATCGTGTCATCTGCGTTCATTTGCAAAGGATTCCCCGTCATAGTCTCCTACACAGTCTAGAGGTAGTGATGCCTGAATAATCTACTAAAAAGAAATTTGAAAACCAGCGGAGAAGACTGTTAAATCAGCAGCTACTTCTACTACTACGTTAATCACAACAAAGTTTAAATTTCTTGTAACAGATACTTTGGTACTTAGGAAAAAAAGAGAAAGGCATCTTAGGAGAAAATGGTTCAAAGCAAACCTTTGCCTGATTCACAGAGCAACTCTCGACCCTCTATCAACATATAAATAATGTGTAATGAATTGAATTGCTTTAAATACCAAAATGTATCACAAAACGTTCATTAGTAGACAATGGGAATTAATGCACGGCTCTTATCTTCAAGCATGCTACATTAACATTTACGTCGGTCCTAGTCTGAAAGGGGGTTGGTCTTATAGATAACGTGTGAGCTTTAAATCGCAATATGTGGCATTGAGTTAAGTAGAGTGATTCCGATTTTTCCCGCGTGAACGTAAAAAGGGTAGGGTCGCCTTTCCTACTTCGTGGGTTTTCTCCGGCTCCTCCTGTTTTCTCCCACTGCTTAGAACACTACGTGCAAGCGAAGTGTTCTATTGAATTGGCCCATATGTTAGTCCCTAAATGATCTAGTTTGTGTCGAGCGGGCGTTAACCCTAATTCCTCTCTCTACCAAAGCTGAAACACGGCTTAATAAATGAGAATCATGAACTGTGAATATTTATTTCAGTGTAGGTGCTCGCGCCAGCTTCAGACACGAGTCGGGATTAATTTCGTATATTGTGACCTTCGATCGTATACAATAGATTATATTACAAACATAGATCATATCCAGACAAATAAGTTCCAAGTCACTACTTAGTCAGCCTACTAATTTTGAAAACAAAACCTTGAAAATATGAAATGAGAAAATGTATAATGCTCAATTCTGATTTCAAATATGTTTGAAATTTGTCCGATGGACCGTTATTTATCTAGGGTATGGAAATCAGACGGATTTTTGTTTAGTTGCCAATATTCTATGATGACTTTGAACTTCAATATATCCGTCTATCAACGTCAAAGTACAGACGTTTGAAGTAACATTGACAAACATTCATATTTGTTCAATTTTGGATGTCAAATTGTAAGAAGAAGCCTGGAAATTGAAAACCATGCCTTTAAAATTTCGGGGATTTTTGTAAGTTACTCGTGTAAATGGGATGGATTTTAACGCTTGTCTTTAGTCCGTCTCTGGAAGACATGCCTGTCCTTGTTTTAGGACACACAACATGTTTTTACCTCCTGGGGGGATTGGCCATTCATCTGTTCATGTCATTCTAAATTTACCATGCACTTTAATACGCCACACTAACCACGTAGTTATAAATCTAGTTCACTAACTGCTGCGTAAAATATCGATATGTCGAGTCGAGCAGAAATTTACAATAAATCCTACTAACCAATACAAAAATAGAAAACAACGATATAGAACTGTAATTTGTCCGCGAATTTAATTCCATAAGAAATTCCAAAAAAAGAAAACTAATTCTAATACGAAAATCAGATATCATCTTAATTGAAACGGTATCCTACTGTTAACCATTATAAATTTTCATGAACTGCAATTTGTCAATGTATGTAATTCTATAAGAATTTCTAAAATACGGAAATGTAATAAGATCACTTTCGACATATTAGAAATTGTAATAATATCCCCCCGCTAACCATTGCAAATCTCCTTTGACAATTATTTTACGCAATCGCTATCTCAACGTCTAGTATTTCCTTCCTGGCTTTGGTACCGATAAGACAGATAGGCCAAACAGGGGGAAGATGATAAACGGAATTGATGTCATATGAAGCTGCTCTCGTCCACCGGAAAATAGCATCCTCTTTAAGACAACTGGAGTACGTCATGCGTCAAATCTAATTCTAAAAACAGATCTTGATTGACATAAGTCAGTATTATCAAAGCGTTATTTTGACATGATCAGATTGAACATGATAACGAATTAAGTCCAATCCCAATCTTCGTTATTGGTTAACACATGAACAAATTGTCCATTAATCTCAGACAAATAGTCGCAATCGGATAACAAAATGGCTAACGCCTGGAAAAAAATCGATCACAATGATAGACTGCGTCAATAACTAGCATAAACTACTATTTATTTCAAGTTGGGTACTCGGCAAGAAAATAAAGTTCCTGGTGTATGATCCAACGTACAAAACGGAGAAGATCTTTATTCTTATCCGGTTTTTTTCGCTGGCTCGCTAGCCTGGAGGTCGGGTGTTTGACCCGTGCATTGGCCGAGAAAGTTCATCAAGATTTTCCGGTATGGTTTCCCTTTGTCAGTGATGCAGGACATTGGCGTGCACGTTAAAGATCCCTTGGCAGTTGGAATTCGATATAAGAGAAGGTCGTAGCGCCGCTTTCTGGGCAAAATTTCACTCATAGTACACTGTATGGTGTATACTCGTCTTAATTAGTCCAGTTTAGGAGTAGAACAGTGGGACTTTAAACTCTATTTCATATCATTTCTTATCAGGCGTCGTGGGTATGGGAGAAAGTGGTGTAAACCCGTGAACCGTCCAGCAATCTAAACAATACTGCATTGATGAAAACAATAAGATGATAACATCGTTTAGATGCATGACCTGACCGTAACAAAACTTTCTGACACCCATTACGAGAGCGCGTCTGTTTTATAATTATTTTATCTATCAACTATCAAATACGTAAATGCATTAAAATGTGATATAACACAATAGAATATAAACTGGATTCGAGTTTCAGGTTTTATTAACTTTAATATCCCCATTTCCTGTTATCGTGTTAGGATTTATGTTGGTGAAACCCACGTAACGGTTGACAATATGTTAAAACATAATTATTCAATGCTCTATTCTCAGCAGAGGGGGTCTCCTATTACAGATTGATGAGCGTGCTTTTTATATAATTCATTTATAACATAACGGAAGTTTTAATCTTGTTCAACAATTCATCTCATTTTACCACGGTAAAATCTCTACTAATTTATATACGACTATCCTCCATCCACCAGGATATTGTGTCGGTTTTAACGTCCGCTTCCACCTAGGGTGATATCGCAGACTATACTGTGTATGTAAACAAGGCGGCCGTAATTCTTTATAGCCGAATATATGTCAAAATAAAGGTAAGGTTGTGTGACTTGTGTAACACAAAAGTATACAGTTTTGATATTCGTTTTACATGTGCAATTCGAGCGTTAGTAAAATATATGTGTATATTTTTAATTTAGTATTTGTGTAATGTTTAAATCGAGATATTGTCGCCGGGTATGAGCAAGTATATATTGTTCAACGTATAATAGAAGAAATCCAATACCAAGTTTGTCCCTGAGACAAATCAAGTCCTATATAGCGACATTTTATGTAATAAGTGATTTCTGACTGAACCACTTTATACACGTCAACGGAAGACTGTCTAGAAGGAGTCTTAGTTCTTCTTATAACTTCCTGTTTTAATCATTAAAAGGGAGGATTACATCCCTCATACTAACCTGAATGAAAATAATCCCCGTTACTATGGCTACTTGTGATGTAGGGCTGGTACATTGGGGTAGTGCGGTTGTTTTTCTTCCCGCCCTGAAGATTCTGTAAATCCGATTGGTCTTTACCAGAAGCGGTGCATACACAAACGTGAAGGTGAGACTAAAACCTACGTGATTGAGGTAGCACGACACACTGTTTGGTACACTCAAAAAACTGAACACCAACATGAATGCCACAGAAATACCCACAAGCATCACTTGGCTTAATTCGCGACTTGATGATCGAATAATTCTCTCATGTCTATAAGTATGGAATAACATGACCACAAAAAGGGCAACGATCAGTCCTAATATGGCACATATACAAACGGAACAAGCTATTAAGTCTGCTAAAGTTACATAACTGGGAACTATTTCTACACACCTGCTACGCGTACGTTCATCCGGCCAAAACAGAAGCTCACAAGTTTCACAGTGTGTAGAATTAACAGACGCTATTTCGTTGTTTTTACAAGATACACATTTCCAGCAACATGTTTCTCGCGAAAAGGAATATATTTGACCGCTGATGCAAGGTTCTGCACACACCGATTCTGGAATGGAATGGTCATTATCTGAGTAATTACCAGTACTACTTTTCTTAAATTCTGACCATCTTAATTTATCCTTGTCAATAGACAGTGCATGTGTTTTCATATCCCACATACCAACCTGTTCATGATGCGGAGTACCTTCGACCATTTGACACTGACGTATTTCATATTTACCCACTACGTCACCATTTTGGTCAAATGATATCTCACCGATTGAGCTGTTAAATGTGACTTTCTTTAAGGCATTTAGGAGGCCTTCTCCCTGAATACACTGTCTTACTGCTTTACCCTTTAAATCCCCACAGTTCATGTTTATATAATCATGTAAGGCATACGCAAACGCATACACTGCGTCAATCACATACGACGCCGCAAATATTGGAACATAATTATCATCCTCTGTGCTTTGATGCAAACTACTTCTCTCCATTTCCGGTTCAGTGAATTTTCCAGATGTGACGTTGTATGGTAACCACGACTGAACATCCTTCTCAACTCGATGTTTCCCATGAAATAATCCTGTCTCACGTAAAGATTTCATATACTTAGAAAATCTTGGAACATTTGCAGAAAAGGGACGAACACTGAGAGAACCCAAACTGGAGTTACAATATTCTGAATCATCATCTAAAATCAAGCTTAATGCGTCACTTCCGGTCCACAAGAACTCACGAAATGCGTTTTTCCGTTTTGCTGCTTTTATAACAGAAGCTGCATGTACACTATCTGCGTATAATACCACTGCACGAGCACCTTTGTATTTTCTTAATGAATCGATGACACTGTCATACTGGGAATTGCCCATAGAATTTCGTATTTCTATAGATTGAGCAACACAGATATCTAGTTCCCGAAAGAGTTTTATGAGTTGCCTTTCGCTTTCCTGTCCATAGCTTCCTTCCGAATATATGACGGAGACGTATTTCCAATTAAAGAAATGCAACATGTCCACTATGACTTTCACTTGGTACTTATCCGGTGGAACCATTCTCAGAAAATATGGAAAGCGCTTCTTATCACTCAGAAGATCACTCGTGGATGTGTGACTAATCTGGGGTATCTTGAATAACGCTAATACATTGGCTAAAACTATACTTAAAGAACTCGTGTACGATCCTATGACGCTAACAACGTCATAAAATGTCGGTATTGTCTCGTTAGTGCGGTCGAAGCATGGGGGGCTCGGGCAATGATTTTGGAAATTGTGAAGGTCTGGCATAAACTGCATTGCTCTCGCTAACACCATTGATGGCATAAGACAGTCATCCAAAATAACAGTTCCTAAAGTAACATTCGGTAAGATGTCGGTCCGGTTGTTAATTTCGTTGATAGCAAAGATAACAGCTTGTACGTATTCTATTGACGGAAATAAAGGAATGCTTTGACCGCAATTTCGGTTATCTTCCGACATATGTATAGATAAAACGGCGCCTATGTTGATGTCCCCACACTGAATATATTCATAAGATTTATTAAAGATCTCTGGTGGGTAGCCACATACCAAAAATCCACAACAAATCATATACACAATCCGAAGATAGACCGAAGATCCCATATCTTTAAGATAGTTGACCCATTAATAACACAATCCCATCTTGTGTATTTATCAAGGACGTGTCATTACCCGGATTCCTCATTAGAATCCTCGATGTATTATGCAATCTCTATATCTTCAAATCATCAGGTTTTGTTGATGGAATGATATTCGAATATCGATTTTAACTCCATCAACCTGAAAGTAAAAACATTGGAAAAGACTTTAACAATGCACAATATTGAATTATTGAATAATTAAACAAATCGTGGGAAAAATAAATTGTTTACCTGCCTGGAAACAGTACATTGTAGTCATGACGAGGGGTGTCCGTACACAACCTAAACAATCAGTTGATAATCTAAATTAAATCAAATATTTATATACACGAGATTTTAGTGCTAATAACACGTCTGATACACATGCGTAAAAGCAAGAATTGGTTCATGAAACCCGCTACGCCTTGTAATCTCTTGGCAACTGCCTAATTGTTTAATACCAAATCGGGAAGCCTAGATAAAGCGCGCGCGGCTAACCTCCACAGATTCCGGTACTCTATATCTAGCCTCGGTTATATGACGGTAAGTCGCTGTGCGGCACCGGTTTACCAGTCAAAATTGCGTCGTCGAACAATGTGTAGAATTTTCAGAGCAAAGTTGACCTTTTTTAAAGAAAATCGGATCCATTTTGAAAGCTTTGTATGATAAAATATTCTTCAAATGCCTCGTCATGTGCGACGCTGTTGGTAATCCGGGAACTGGAAAGTAGTTCTAATGACGGACTTCGTCATACAGTTCAGTCTGGATGCAGAGTACTGGAAACTGGAGTCTATATTGAGGTCTGCCTAGAAGGGATAAATGGTAACCTGAATAACGTTACAAGAAATAGTAACTGTACCTTTAGCAAAAGGTAACACAATTCCAAATTTGAGAAACTACAAGACCAAACCAAACATGTATTTCATATTAAAAAAACCAAGGCAATTTAAACAGATATGGTAATACGCCGATGATAAAATTATAATATAATAGCATTATGTAATCTCAACATCGGACACCATCTGGCGACTTCAAGTCCCCGTGATAATGGGATATAATAGCTATACCAGAAATGTGAATCAATAGGGTTTTTGCGGTTAATATCAATGATTTTGTTTGAATAACTAATTGAATACATGAATTGGAATATATCCAAAGGCGGCGTTGGTGGTAAGCAACGTTAAATATGATAATAGAACAATATTGACAACACCGAAGAGTTCTGTCAGAAAGCGTCTAATATCTAGGCACCGACCGGAAACTCTATTTGCAAAGCTTTTAACCCAAGTCATCCACAAGAAATTATTACCATTGAATATATAAAGCCATTATTAGGCGTCAATTATGTTATTTATTGTGTGACTCTTATCTTTACAATACTGAGACCTTGAGGTCTGTACATGCTATCAACTTATCGGTAAAATATTGACCAACATTTCAACTCCAATATCATATTGACCAAAGGTTTGCAAGTGTATACAAAGTCAAATGCAAAAAAAATTCATCTTGAAATCTGACATGGAGACAAAATTACAGACATAGAATGGTTCGAAATTCCAATAGACCAAAGTCCAGTTTATTTATATTTTCATTTCCTTCAGCTTATCTCTGTCTGCAATACAGGACCAAGCTATCTGTCTGAAGTTTACTTTCTTTGGTAGAACAAACACTTGCAGTTTACAGGCCAATCTGTAGGATGGTTGTCCGAACATTTTCATTTTCACAATAAATTTCTCTTGGGAGCATAAACATTGGAATTTTTCTATACTACATCCATACAATCGAACCAGGAAAACAGTAAAAGGGGACACAGATGTCATTTAAATAGAACATAATATACGTGGTTAGGATGCTAGAGACAGACACACTGTTTAACACAGTATATAATCACGCAAAAAATACCTCATAAATCGTATGTTATTGCTGATCATTATATTTGACATTCATTCGAAAAAAAATGATAGCCTACTTCGGAAGTTACTTACAAAACAATTATTTATTTCTAAATTCCTATACCATTACAAGCAGAAAGCAATAAAGACGTCGGGTATTTTACAAACATTGAACCTGTAAATACATATAACTTTAAGTGTTTATGTTCAATCTAGTTAAAATACAGATCTATATTTCGCTTCGTTTATTATACTTTCGGTGGCCTACACAACATGAAGATCTGGCCGGTTGTAGCGAAGGGTCGCGTCAATGGTCGTACGAGTGACTTTTGACCCTATAAAGTCAATCAGCATAGATGTTACTAAGGGATTGGCCAAAGTTCCGTGCAAAACACGCCTAGACCTCGTCGTAACAGACCGTTCCATTAGCTAATACCTCACATCATTCAGAACACGTCCTAGTATAGTAAAGACAAACGAAATTTTGAACTATAAAAGCGAAACGAAATAGGACCTGTGTTTTATTCAGATTGTGATTACGTTTAAATGTCAAGACACGCTAAATGATTGTCGTCTCAACATATAATGTAAAAAGAATATCTATTCCAGAAAACAGACGAATAAAAATGACAGTGTAGGGTTTATATCCCTCTGGGTGTACATTGCAGTCTGGTTCTGGAATATCTTGGTTATAATTCAGCGGTTGATATAGACTAAATATTAATAGGTTCAAATGAACAATTGTGAATACACCCTGGGACCACCAAGATCATAATTAATCGGGAACATATCAGAAGCAACTGTTAAATGCGTTTGACAGCAGTAAGCCTATGCCAGACAGTATTATGCAAACTTTCGAGTAAATGAAATGAAATGTGAGTTTAATGCCCTGTTGTTTTGCACGGATTGCGTTAATGAAGAAGGGTGACTTTTGCACGGACCACGGCACGACGCCCTTATTTCAAATTTCAACTGTCAAGAGGTTTTTTTCTATGTGCACGTCAACGTGTACACGGAACCCGACCCAGAAAGAGTTGCGAACCGATACGCCTCCCGCCTGCCCCAACCCTTCGTTACTGCTAATACATCTTTGAATTTGTTGTTTATCTCAGTAATTGGACGTAAGGCATCCTGCATAAGAAATCCTTTATTGGTAAAATCTTGAGTGGTTGACATTTCAAATATTCAAAGGTTATTTTCAGCTGTGTTAATTCTCCAAGTTACTTTTCATCTGCCAGCATCTGTAGGGGATCGATAACAGTGAATTTACTATTGATTTTTATATAATCGTGAATAGATCACCATAAAATGGACATTAGCAACTGATGATAGATCTTTATTCAGCTTTCTAATCTCTCAACAGCAGCTGACAATGGTGACATCTTGATCAAACTTGCAGATTACATTTGTAAATATATCTCTGTGACCTTTATATTTTTATTTGACTTTCAACACGTTAAAAATATTTTGTTTTCCGTTTTAAAATACAATATAAAATGGATACGGAGTAAGTTCAACAAACACACGAAATTATATAAAATTCTTCGATCTGGTGTTGTTATTTTTTTCTATAATAACGTAAACCATCTTATTTTTTTCATTAAAGATGCGGAGTCCATGGAAATCAAATAATACCAAGACGAAATTTTAATTTAACCAGAATGTGACAAACATGTTGAGCCAGACATCTTATACTGATTACTTATAACCAAAATGAGACACAAAGAGATTATTAACCCAACAATTATTTTACAAATCTATCATACTGATTATTTAATAATATTCATCGATCTTCTATTTGCCTCATACCTAACTAATAAACGTATTACATATTCTGATGACGTGTTTAGGTATTATTTGGTAGTATTGTGTATATATCTATACCCGAAAGACAATTTTGTACATTAATCAAAGCTTTATAATGATCGATGTTACTAAATATGAATCTTGCTGCGACTTATATGGTTGAAATTGTGTCCAAAAACAACATCTCTTACCGATATCGAATATCAGAGTTACACTTAGTTGTAGGTCTAGTGTGTTGTTAACAACTTTGAATAAATAATAGTAGCTTCTTTTGGGAAGGAAGATAAATGGCCCAGCTTTTGAAGCGTGTATCATAAAAGGTATATCTGTTATGAAATATTTGTGCACATCGTGAATAACAACCGAATCAGAAAAAAACAATGATACAAAAAGATCTTATCCCTCGAACTATTCTCTGGTCAATAGCCATCAAACATTTGAGAGAAAGGGGTTGGAAATCTGGTCTATTTCCTTAATTGATCGCGTTCATCTTCTTTAAAGTCATATATCAATTTATCAAGTGCATCAAAGTCTGTAAGGGAAAGATGAGATACTTTGAATTTAATTCGATATGAGAAAGTCGCCATGTTCAGTTAAAAAAAAACATCTTTCATCGTATACATTCTGCATAGATTCGAAGAACTTGAGATAATTTCTTCCAACCTGTGAAGTTACAGATATCAAACAACATTATGTAAGATCAATGATATGCCGTTAATTCAAAAACTCTTTCATCAACCTGACTACGTTGCCGTTGGGATGATTTGATCAATTTCCTGGTTGATTTGTTTTGCTTATCATAAATAGACTTGTTTTATTTATTCGCAGAACATCGGGTCAACGTCGTTTACATCTTGCAAATGTGATGTTATAATTCACCCAGAAACAACACGTGTTTCACAAAACATTACTGATACCGACTTCCGCGTGCTTTTATCATTGGCCCATAGCTAACTGTACGGGTTCAGCGGTACTATTTACATTGCCCGATGGCTAGCTGTACGCCCTTGGGTGGTACAATAGACCTTCGCATCAGTACGATTTGTTGTACAACTACCAATATATCGATTGAAAACTATGCCTGGACAGAGAAGTTCATGGAGTGGAAATTAACGCCATCTCGCTATCATCGTAGTCGCATTGCGAAACCGTGTGTTAGAGGATACGAAAACGTAAACCAACATATGTTCGTTTTGGTGTTCGTTTTCTTGCCGATGCGAAAGGTCTCCCTTATATCACATTCCCGTAGCCTAGCTTTACGCACTGGGTGGTAGAAACGTACATTCGCCCGTAGTTAGCTGTATGGTTAGGGTGGTGTCGATCTCGCTCTACGGCCTGTGTGATAGTAAATTACATTGCCCGTAACTAGCTGTATTGGAAGGCTGGTACTAAATTGCATTACCGTATCTAGCTGTATAGCCTGGGTGGTACTAACTGACACTGCACAAAGCTAGCTTTACGCATTAGCTGGTACTTAATTACATTCCCCTGTAGTTAGCTGTATGGTTAGGGTTTTTACGTATTACATTGCCCGTAGCTAGTTATTTGACCTAGTGGTTCTAACTAAATTGCCCGCAGCTATCTGTATGGGTTGGGTGGTACTAAATTACATTGCCGGTAACTTGAGTGGTACAAGTTACATTGCCCGTGGCGAGCTGTATGGCTTAGATAATACTAAATTACATTGCCCGGTTTAGCTGTACGACCTGTGTGTTACTAAATTACATAATTAATGTACACAACTGGTGATGCCCAAAATAAAGATAAATCAAAAACAACTGAATATATGTAAATACATATAAATAATTGGATATGCACGTGACAGCGGTGGCTTTAGTGAGAGAGAAATGGGGTTTAACGTCCACTCAACACAAACTAGGTCATTTCGGGACTAACATATGGTTTAATTTTATTTCAATAATTCGCTTGCGCGTAGGGGTCTTAAGCAGTGGGAGGAAACCGGAGAGCCCGGGGGAAACCCACGAGGTTGAAGGTAGCTTTAGTTTCCAGTGCCTAATGAAATGAAATGTTATAATGAACACGGTAAAAACATCATAATCTTATAAAGCTTTGAAACGTGTCTATTTTCTCTAACACAATTACTTATACATTTCAAAAGCCTTCGGTGAAAAGGAAAGACATAATGATATTGGTTTTAAATTTCATGGTTTATTTTTCAAGTTGAAAATATCCGATTAACGACTATGTGAAAAATCTACTGAGCCAACATGTTTTATCACCTATAGTAGGCGGATGGGACTTTCTAAGAAAATGTTCATGATGGCGAGAGATCATATTGATTTAGGAAGTTTATGGCTGCATCTGTGATTCGTGCATAGATTATATTTGCATTTCATATAATGCATCTATAAAAATCCACAAATTCCCATGGACTTAGTGGCTAGATAGCGGATACCGGGTGCGATGTCGGTGAAGGTTACTCGATATTTCCAGCATGATTTCTCCTTGCTACTATTGCCAAACGGACAGTCGGCGAAGAACAGCGTGTAGTTCGGAAATGATGAAAAACCGAGATCCTGTGTTGGCGTGTTCGTAAAAATAAGCCTTGGCAGTTGGAATTCGATATATGAGTAGTTCGTAGTGCCGTTATCTGGGCAAAAGTTCCCACTGGTTGGTGGAGAACTGTAGGATGTTAAACTCCATTTTTTCCTAAATTTTAAATCTCCAGGTTATTGAATCTCACCGCTCCATAGAGCATTGCTATCAGACGCGTTGGCGTTGACAGATCTATTTAGCTTCTTTGATTCCACTCTTATCTTTTGTTTCGCTGCAAGTATTTCTTCTTTATATAATTAGTGCAACTTTTTACTGGATATGTTATTCAATATTAACTGATCTACATTTATCTTGTCTGGTGTTAGTTAAAGAAGTTAGATATATGTGAGACTTTAATTAAATTATAGGGACTGGTAAGAAGAAACAGATTATTTAAAATAACAAGAGTTCTTGAGGTCTTCATCTGCAAACGAAGCTAATCTCTGAAGTATGAAACAATTTATTTATGAAAGTTAATAATAATATTATGTTTTAAAAGTAGCATTTTTTTGTTGTAGTCATTGATTTCGAAATAGCCATGTCATTTTAGTTCACCATACAATCTTTCGATAAGGTTCCAGCAGTTTTACTTGTAAATTAATTCCCTCTTATTTCTTCTATAACAAGATTTATTTTAAAACAAAAAGAATTTGATTTTGCTGCTAAAAGCTTTTAGTTCCCAATTTTTATGTTTTTAAATTTAAAACAAAATATATTCAACTTGATTCCAGTGTATGGAAACCCGAAGGCGCTGAAAATTAAACTGGTGCGATCTAAGGTGGAATATTTCATAGCCTTTGTCTTTCAGGCAATGATGGCCACCGTTAAGCTTTGAACGCGAGCATTCATAGTATATTAGAAGGCACTGGATGATTTTGTCTATGTGTATATATACGTGTCTTCGAAAGCCTATAGAAGAATGGTGAAATATAACACTAAGATTTATAGGTAACGTGACTATTTCTAGATAGCCTGTGGGTTTGCACGCTATGGCTAAAAGCAATCAATTACATTTCTATTAAAATACCGGTTGTGTCATTAACAGTGGAGATTGACGAAGATCGTCGAACACTGTTAGATTCCTTGTGTAAGAATCTACACTAGAAACCAGTCGTACTCTTCAAAAAGAGAAAATTGGCAAAGGCAGGGCAATAAACACATTTAAATTTGCCTAGTTCCTAGCTGTTTTCAGCAAGGTTATATAAGATACGTTGGCTTCAAATTTCCGGAGATGTACCTTCTGTAAGCGTTAGGTGATAAATATTTTTGATTTAGATGAAATAAAATGAATGAATTAGGGCTGATCTGATATGTTAATTTGAGTAGTGATGGTGTAGTGTTGTAGAATTAATTAACACATGCCATGTTCATTTTGTTTTGTTTTATGTTCCTCAGAAATCCATAATATGCTGCTTGATCAGCGCCTGGCCGAACACTTTGTTTTTAACGGGCCCGGACATGCGACCCCACTCCTTGTCCCATACAAGCTGGAAATAGAAAATACGCGTCTTAAGCAGGGTGTACTGCATATTATTTTGGTGAATTTCCTGAAGAAGGAAGTATTTTTTTTAAATTAAAAATGGAGACGATTATGTCCGGTCGATATGTATGGCAACCTATTAATAAATCTGATAAATTAATCAACTTGTGTAACATTAAGATAAAAAGTTGACAGTTCTCGCTGTAATATATAAAGTTAAGTGATAACGAAAAGGGAATATTTAGAAAAATACAGTCAAATTACTTCATTCTGAGCGGAGTAATGGTTGTTTCAGGAACAGTGTAGTCTCGACTGTCACATCATTGCAACGATAAAAACAAAGTCTCGATTATCCATTTTTAAAATAAAATATTAATCAATCGGTTATCATGTTTAAATCTGTTGAAAATGATAACCATCGAAGTCTTAGTATGTGAATAAATGTGTTGTTGTTTATTACGGATTTAACGTCCAATACATTATAATTAATGGACATGTTGTGAATAAATGTCTTATTTATAATTCATATACCACGACAGATTAGCATTAGGAAGATTTAGTTCTTACACAATGCATCTTTAATTCTGCTTCTGCCCTAAAACGTACTGAAGTGCGCCTAACAAAAACAGTTGCATCTCTACACAGCATTGTTATTGTATAGACCTGTGTCTATGTTTAACTTATATGTTATCTTGAAATCATAATAAACTAAGAAATGTGTATTCTTCTTGGGGGGTATTGTTATAGAACTATTCTTAGCATCTTCAATTGTCTTTTTTCCTGAATTTTTGACAGGAATAGAACAACTAGTTCCTGAAGTATACATTGAGATATTTGTAAGGGAATGTAAAAACTCAATCAATTTCTCCTTCATCTCGTGGTTGGTACAAAAGCCCGCTGTTTTACTTTATTTAATTGGTTAAAGGGACAGTCGGTTAAATTTTGAGTGTGATTTAAGCGATATAAGAATTCTTGCGATCTACGATAGGTTGAATCACCAATAGATATGTCAGTCCAAGAAATTGTTAACCAGTGCCCTCACGTGTGTGTGGGGGGAGGGCAGATGGCCCGGGGTCGAAACTTGTCGGTAGACGGCATATTATCTAAGTGCATACTAGCCTACTCTAAACATGTGTATACCAAGTCATATTTCAACAAATAGAAAGAGTAGAATTATGAATTTAGAGGTTTTCGATCAAATGGAAGTTTGAAACATATAAGTAAATTTAATATATACATTTTTAGATGAAGTATTAAAAAAAAAGATTCTATTGTAAAATTTCTTTAATCATAAAAGTCAAATGAGCGCAGATGCTGGACAAAACAGTTACAGTTAGTGAGTGTGAGAATCGTCACTGAAACTAGATAAGCTTATGAGAACCCTGTTGTTGAATTCCACTCATTACTTACAAAGAAATAATGAACTGAAATGCTATCTATTCTGCTACCTGTGTAAATGGCACACTTTGCTTTTTTCACTTAACTCTCTTATAGTTTGTTTTCTTGACAGAATCTGTCAATATTGTTTCGAAGATGAAGTAGATTAATCGCCTGTCATGTTTCTTTTGATGTCCGTTGACGTCGTGATATTCCACCACCATCTTTGTTTCCCCAATCTTATGTGACTGTTTGTTATCAGATCGAATCCCAACCGAGAGATTATCTAATGCTGATATTTTCATTCTGATTTACTTAGATGTTGTGATTAAAATCATGCAATCAGAGTAGACAATACTAGAGGGGTCTTTAACGCAGACACGTGAACGATAGCGTTCAATCAAACGTTGTGACACAAATCCAACACGGCTACTTCCACGGAAGCCTTGACATTAAACTAACCTTGAACTTTGCAACTCGACTACCACAGGTAGATATTTTAGCTGGAAAGTGTGACACAAACACACACAAGCCTTGACATTGAACGAACCCTGAACTTTGGTATTCGCGATGAGTCAATAGCCAATGCCACAGTACTGATGTATGCCAAACTACAAAAACCTCAAGGTGGACACAGATTTCCGAAAGATCTACTACGGAAGAGATGGGTAGTTTGCCATACGACATAATAATCAGCAGACGGGTAAATTATGGCAACCTAGGGAGCTCAACCGTGTTTAAAAAGAACATTTTTACAAATGACGACACAAGTACACTTCTCGATAAGAAAATAATTGCATGATGTATACTTGTTCATCATCACTGCGTTCATTGAAAAATGCATGTAACAAAGTTTTGAATTTATTTTAGCAAATACCCTTCCAGGTATAAAATAGGTTTAGGTCTTTTGAAAAAAAAAATCCTCATCAGCCAAATGCATAGATTAAAGGCATAGATTTCATGATAATTCTAGCAATTGCAGGAAATAAACCCAACATAGTGATGCAATAAAGATTACCAGTCTTTTATAAACATGGATGATATCAGTAAAATATCGGCGCAGACAGGTTCCATGGCTATTATTACCATTTAATCTGGTGTGAAACCAGAACACAGTTAACGTAATATAAACTTCTTTCTGGTACCATGTCTGGTGCTATCATTCAAAACATGTTACATTATGCTGTGCATGTAAACTTTAATTTCATGCTGTTTTATTTGGAGAGAGAGAGAGTAATGGGGTTTAACGTCCACTCAACACAAACTAGGTCATTTCGGGACTAACATATGGTTTTTAATTTTATTTCAATAATTCGCTTGCGCGTAGGGCTCTTTAGCAGTGGGAGAAAACCGGAGTGCCCGGAGGAAACCCACGAGGTTGAGAAGGCGCCCCTATCTCCATGCCTCATACGCTCACACCAGGGCTCTAAACCACAGCCGCAAGCCAGAGGTGACCGGCCCGCTATAGAGTACGAAGCGCGGCACTCTAGACCACTAGGCCATCCCAACCCCCTGTTTTATTTGAAAACCGATTGATCGATTTGGATGATGAGAACATTATTTGTCGGATGAGGCCTTATTTGCAATTATAATCTCTTATCTAGTTTACAGATAAATATTTTCATTAGGAAAATACAACGTTTAAGAGAATTACATACAAAGGTCGGTAGCACAAGTCTGTCCTAAATGGCATAAATAAAATGAAACCAAGTACGAACAATCCAAACCATTAGACAGAATTCGAAGTTATTGGGTAAAATAGTGTAATCAGTAAATGGACTGCTCTCCGTGTAGAAAATACACGACAAACAGTGGTAACAGGTGTCCGGAAGAGTAAGCTTACCCTGCCCGGCGCCAACACCCGCCATAGCTGCATATAAAATTAGCAAAATATATGTGGAATTTATTAGTCGGCCATATTGGTAACAGATTTGCAACAGTGTACATGTAGATTCGATGCTTGTAACAAGAAATTTTTGTTTAATCTAAAATATTGTGAATTAGAATTGACAAAAACACAGAGAAAACATTATTGATTTGTTGGATTTATTTTAATTTTAGAAACGTTACGTTTTTGTGAAATTTTCCTTTAATCGAGATTGGCATGTGAATAAATGTACATAACCAAATTGTGCACGAATTGAATCTGGCTGGTATTTTATTGAAGAACTCTGTAATTACATTGAATCTAATATCTAATAAATTGAATAAAGTGAAATGGAATCTGCAGATATCAGCTGTCTGTGATTTGCAAGTACAATTAACTTTCTGCAGAACATAAAGAAACCCATTCGCCATGAAATCTGTTTTATATCTAGAAGACAGAGAATATTTTGACTTGAACCGGCTAAAACCTGTTTTGCCGAGTTCTGATCACACATGTAAACAGTTCATTTTTTGGACTTCTTAGTAAGTCAAATTTACATTAGTGTTTAGAGTACATACATTTAAACAGGTAGGTCCACGTGGAGGGGAGGGGGTAACATTTGCGCTTTAGATCATGATGTCTGCCATTCAGTGGTTTCCATCCCAACTTGTACGTGAAACGGAGTAGTGTAGGCTGTCTAACCTCGTGGGTTTTTTTCTGTTCCCCCCGTTTTCCTCCAAATGCAAATGACATGAAATAAATCGGCGTTTAACGCCCTACTGTTCTGCTCCTATATTTGGCTAATGACAAGCGAATTAATCAAATAAAATTGAACCAGATGTTGGTCTCAAAATTATTTTCTTTGTGTCGAGTGGATGTTGAACCTCATTTCTCCCTATGTGTAATTACCAATGAAACTGCACAATGCCCCGACTCTGATACAAGCTCTGGTGTCAAGATATAATAACCTCTCATATTTCTAATACCTCATCATATAACTGTCATATTTGGTTCCGTTATCAGATTTATTAAGTCTTTAGGACGACAGTAATTAAGTTTTGGACAGTCTATAACATGTCAATATAAATGACCAGACGGATAGTAAAACTGGTATTTAGTATTCGAGTACTGACTTAATTACTGCGTCACGCCCTTATCAAAACCTGTTGTCTTCCCAAGATGTCAAATGTATCATTTTGAGTAAACACATCGGTATTTCCTACTTCGTGATTTGAATAATCAATTCGCAGTAGTCTAACAATTAGTTCCTGGCTTGGGTTGGGTTTCACAAAGCACCAGTCAGACTTAAGTATTCATTACCAGAGGGTTTATTGGTTTGTTGAGCTTAGACTCACATGACATAATTTTATTGAAATAGTTAGCTTGCGCGTAACGGTCATTAGCTGTGAGGAGAAACAGAAACCCGCGTACAAAAAGCACGCCACTTTACGCAGAGAGAGAGAGAAATGGGGTTTAACGTCCAATTGACACAAACTAGATCATTTCGGGACTAACGTGTGGTTTAATTTCATTTCAATAATTTGCATGCGCGTAGGGGTCTTTAGCAGTGGGAGGAAACCGGAGTGCCCGGAGGAAACCCACGACTTTGAGAAGGCGCCTCCATCGCCATGCCACATACGCTCACACCAGGGATCGAAACCACAGCCGCAAGCCAGAGGTGACCGGCCAGCTAGAGGTCGAAGCGCGCGGCACTCTAGACCACTAGCCCCCCCCCCCCCCTACGCAATGACAGACCATATGATCTAAAGCTTAGGCGTTAGAACACTCCCCACCCCCTCCGCAAAGTTTATACACATTAGCTATAATAAATATTCACAATTCACTTGATTTGATATTTGTTTATTTTTTTCCAATGCCTATTTTCGGTCTTCTACGCGGGTTTATCTTGTAGATTTTTGTTTTGTGTGAAGTGCTGTCCTCCTGCTATTACTAATAGAGTCAGTCAATAATATATATAAAGTCAGTCAACGATATATAGTAATGAGTCATTATATATTTATCAAGTTAGTCTCAAGACAATCTTTAAATCTATATGGTCGTATGTAGCGGTCGGTTTTGTTTTGTTTTTGTTTTTTTTTTATCAATTTTAGAATTAAAATATATCTGACAATCAACAATATCTCTCCGGTTTTATTAGCCAACATGGAAATGTGGGGGGTTAAGTGGGTAAGGCGCTGGCTCACAAGCCTGGAGGTCCGGTGCTCGATCCCTGCATTGGCCGAGAAGGTTCATTTTCCGGTGTGGTTTCCTCTTGTCAGTGATGCAGAACGGAGGCTGAGGTCCTGTCAATGACAGCTGTCTAGTCGTTCGGATGAGACGAAAATCCGAGGTCCCGTGCACACATTGGCGTGCACGTAAAAGACCCCTTGGCAGTTGGAATTCGATATATAACAGTAGGCCGTTGCGCCGCTGCCCGGGCAAAATTTCCCCCATAGCATACTTTCTATTAGCCCAGGTTAGGTGCAGCAGAGTAGCACGTTAGACCTCATTTCCTTTCATTTCACATGGAAATGTGGTGGTATATTGCCGTCTCCCGTGCCCGTCTGTCTTGTGAACACTCTGCAGACTACATTTTTTACCTGATTGCTTTGAAATCAATATAAGTTGTTTACATTATTGAGATGACGAATCCTATTTAATTTTAACAATTTCCCCTATTTCCACCAGAAGTTATGAAACTTGTTTCACCTTATGGCACCTTATGAGCGCTCTAACGTCAGATATCATCCAATCTGTATGAAATTTATTAGCATCCTTAAATTAGTGAAACGAATAAGCCTCGAATTTCTGAATTTCAGTTAATTACGTCTAGGGTTATGACCCTTCTTTTACTTTGTCGATCCCTGTGAGTGCTCTTACGGCAACAGCTATTATCCGATATATATGAAATGTATATGCATTATTTAAAATCGTGAAACGAAGAAGCCTTGAATTTCAGCTATTTCCATTAATTACGTCTGGTGTTATGTTTCAGTTATCATTTGATTTATATGAAATTTATAAGCATTATTTATAAAAGTGAAAAAAGAATCCAATTACATTTCAGCAATTTCTGTTCATTAAGTTTCGAATTGTGGCTTTTGTTTCACTTTGTTGAACCCTGCAATTGTGAATGCTTTAACGACAAAAGCTATCATCCGATCTGTGAGAAATTATATATATTATTTAAATTAGTAACACGATGAAGTGTATTAAATTTCAGCAATTTCTGTCAATTGCTACTAGAATTATAGCCCTTGTTTAACTTTGTTGAACCCCATGAAAGCTATAAACGACCAATGTTGTCAACCGATCCGTGTGACATTTTGTATGCATCATTTGAATTAGTGGAAGGAATAAGTCTGTTGACTTTCATCAATTTCCATCCATTCCTTCTGGAGTTATGGCCCTTGTTCTACTGTTGTGAACATTGTGAACGCTCGATCGACAAAAGACATCATCTGATCTGTATGAAATTATATACATTATATTAATTAGTAAAAAGCCAGTGTTTCAGTTTGTAACACCCTGGTAACCCCCAAAAGACGACAATTGCCTACAGGGGATTAAATTATGGAAGGGTATCGCTGCCAATATTAAATGCTCTGCTAAAATGTCTTTTCCATTGATTACGTGTAAAAAGTACAATGTACAAAGTCTTAATACCGGTAATGATAATGTCAAAATACCTCTAATGCCAAAGTTAAATGTAAAACGTTAAATGCAACGTGTCAAATGACAAATGTTCCATCGGAAAATGCTGTTTTTGACGTGTGTACATTGGACATTTCCCTCATTACATTTGCGCTCTCCCTCTTCTCATTTGTCGTTTACGCTTTGTATATATCATCTTACGGAGAGCAGCATCTACGGGGTATGTAAATGTAGATATCACGTGACTTATTAACATATTATGGAAACGGGACCGAGGTCAATCTGGCATACAGTAATCCAGCACACGATAGTTACCTTGAACAATACTGAACTATATTACCATGATTACGGTGAGGGGGGTATGCAGTGTCAAAACCCGAGTCATAATACGATATCATGTGACATACACCAGTGAAAATCACGTTCATGAACAATGTATACTCTTTCCTCTCTTTGAGTAGTCTTCATGTATATTCATTATTTATTTGGCACAATGATTAATTAGCCTTTACTAGAGAGAGGGTATGGGCCCGGTGGGTGGTGAGAGTTTAAAATGTCAAAATACGGGACTTAATACATAATTCCTGTTTCTGTGGCGTTTTGAATCCGCCAGTTATGTCCTTGCACATTCATAATTACTTACTTTAGAGAAAGAAATTTAAAACCCTCTCTGTTTTGTTGAAAGAAATGTGTTGCCCTCCGACTGTAACCTAATTGCTAAATATAGACTGTACTTTCAATTTAACCGAGGTCCCGTGTACATATTGGTGTGCACGTAAAAGATTCCGTGTTAGTTGGAATTCGATGTGAGAGTAGTCCATGGTGCCGCTCAGGGGCGTACATAAAGATTATGTTGGGGCGGGGCGGGGGTAGCAAAAATGCGACCGACTGATGCACATGTCCCTAACACGAGTGGGGGTTTGATGGCCGAACGATTAGTACTTGCGCGCTGTAAAGCCTGGGTCGTGGAGCGTTTCCGATGAAAGATTTGTCATTTGACACGTTGCATTTAACGTTTTACATCTAACTTTGGCATTAGAGGTATTTTGACATTATCATTACCGGTATGAAGACTTTGTACATTGTACTTTTTACACGTATTCAATGGAAAAGACAGCAGAGCATTTAATATTGGCAGCGATACCCTTCCATATTAAATATGCGACAATCCTTGTTGTCTGCTTTGACGATTTATATGCTGAGGGCGTATCGTTATTTTCGGTCTGTGTCATTATTTCAATATTATATGGTCTTAAAGTCATTATTTTTGACTTAAAAAGAAGCCTAAAGCTCCTGATGTATACTTTAAAAGTAGTGATATGGCAGTCAAGATCGAGGAGAAGACTAACATATCCCTGTTATTAGGATAGGTTTGATAATTTTCCATTTATAACATCTATCCATTCATTGGGTTAGCTAGATTTGTCTTCCCATTCTTAGAACATAATAAAATGGTCTCAGCTAACCGTATTCGCCGGGATACATAATATAATGGTCTCAGCTAACCGTATTCGCCGGGATAGGTATTTTTTGAACTCGTTAAAAGGTAAAACATTTAATTTCGATGTTCAGTGTCTATTTTTGAGAGAGAGGGAGAGAGCGAGGGGGGGGGGGGGTAACGTCCAATCGACACAAACTGGGTCATTTCGGAACTAACATATTTTTTATTTCAACAATAATTCGCTTGCGCGTAGTGGTCGTTAATAGTGGGAGGAAACCGAAGTACCCTACTCCTTTTCACATTCCCCGGATTCGACACCATGACAGTTGACTCAATGACAGGCTTTATGGCACTGCGCGCATCTTTTTTTGAACTGACGAAAAACCTCACATTTATATTCTAGAATTGAATTTCTATAAAAAAGGAAAAAAAGAAAATACGAATGAATAGAAATGAATACGATTGTCAATAGAGATAAAATCTCCCCACCCAACTCCTCATACAATATGATAATTTATTTTAGAGAGACATTGATTGAAATATTGACATGATAAATTTCCATTAAAAGATATGTCCAAATTTCCATAAGAATTGTTTCTATATTTTTCGATGTTCGGGGAGTGAAGTAATCGTTATAGTTCGATAAGGTTAATGGACACCAGTAAAGGAAAGGGTGTCTAAGAGTTCCAATCACCAGTTTTACAGAGAAAGAAGACTTCAGTCGTTACGTACTTCTGATGTTTATGAGGGTTTAAATCATTTTGGAGCTTCGAGGCTTACCGTGGGGTCTCGTTTATGATGGTTTTTAATGTCCTACTGTTCTGCACCGACTGGAGAGAGAGAAAAATGGGGTTGAACGTCCACTCGACACAAACTAGGTCATTTCGTGACTAACATACAGTTTAATATTATTCGCTTGTGCGTAGGGGTCTTTAGCAGTGGGGGGGGGGGACCGGAGTACCTGGAGGAACCCCACGAGGTTGAGAAGGCGCCCCTATCTCTATGCCACATACGCTCATATACCAGGGATTAAAACCATAGCCGCAAGCGAGAGGTGAGCTAGAGGTTGAAGCGCGGCACTCTAGACCACTAGGTTATCCCAACCACCTACTGGAGTAATGCATTTTTGCCCGGTCAGCGACGCTACCTTATTCTAACCTTCACATCCAGTGCCGGATTAACCTGGGGGGGGGGGACATATCAACTGTGCGGGGCCGTATTGTTGTTTGTTCAAATTGTTCGTACTGACCGCGGATCGTACTATATATAGTATGTACTCCACCTCATTGAGTGCCTGTGGTGTCTACCCCCTGGAATTTTTTTTTTTTAAATTAGGATTCATGATTAATTTCAGTGAATCTGAGACAATTAGGTAGCAATTTCACTGACGTTTAGATTTCATTGACCTACCAGTCCCGTTGGGGGTCCAATATTCCTTACTACCCAGGGCCCCAATCCTCGTCCCTCGCAGCCCAGTTACTGGTTGGCTCCGTCCCCATGGGGACGTTTTAGACAAGCACCGGGATTGAACCCAATGTGTACATGAGACCGGTTTTCCATTCAACGCAAACCACTGCGTACTTATACATCAGTTTTAAGGGAAATATGTTTTCATCCGTTACATACTGATGGAGTTTTAAATCATTTTGTGGTGCTCGGTGGCAATAGATAAAGTGCATATTTATGTGTTTGTCAATGCTGAAATTGCGAATCACCAAAACATTGAGGAAATTGGACATCACGAGCGCAGACAGTGTGGATTCTTTAAATTGTATAGAACTTCTTTTGTGACAGACGTGAAAACCATCTTGATGGGAATATGTCCGATTGATGGATTATGGCTTTGGTTCTTCCTGCTCTGATCGTCAAAAATAACACGCCTTGAACATCCTGACATTTGAATATGAATTGCCCAAGTAATGTTGATATTGACGATTATACAGAAAGGTTGTTGACGTTAAAAATCTGCCTCAAAGCCGTCCTCTAATCGGTGTCGCCTACATGATCAATGTGTGCGTGGATCCGAGAAAACAAATGTTACAGGTTCAATAATTGTTCGGAGAAGAAATGGCTGATCCGTTTGAATTCAGAAATGTTCTAAATTATCCACGTGATTTTCTGCACGAGACATGGTGTTCTAAAGGTAGTGTTACACCAGTGGAACGCTCCTTTAAGATAAATATAACAACAGTCCTGTGATTATTATTCTCGGTTTCGGTCAGGCGGGGATAGAATTTGACCAATTGAGGAGATGAAGTGCTTGCCCAGAGTTCACAAAGCATTCTCAGAAAGAATTTACTCCGAATTGTCCGCCTCCTTTTAACTTAAAGATAGCCCTTTATAAAACTTTTATATCAAAAACACCCATAAGAAACTATGTGCCAAATTTAAGTCTAAGAATGCTTTGGAATTTGGGACCTGGATTTACCAGTTCGCTAAAATTGTATCATTTATTTGAAACGATTTGTGCTATAGATCTTAAACCTTTAGATAAATTCAATAAAGGTTAATCAATCTTAGTTGTCACAAACGCTATGATAGGGACACCTTTACATGCGGGTAAATTTTGGCCCTTTGTATTAAACTTTGAAATTTTGAATCAACTTGAGTCGCTAAAAATCCCAAATATAATCAAATATAATTACATGTATGTTTACTTATGACATGCTAACACCATACGTTACTGCCCCACTGTCGAACCCAAACTGCCCCACAGCCCTGTAAAAAATAAAGCAACGGTGGGACAATATGCTAACGTCAAACGCAGATCACGCCGCCTTTGGCTGTAGATGGTAAGTAGCATATTTAGGTGAACATCATACTTGTAACACGAAGCGCAAGCAGATCGCATCCCAAACACCTTCCAAGATAACCTCCCCTGGTGCCTGAAAAATTTAGACATCATTTATTCTGATTGGCTCTCCTGATCAAGTATTTTATTGTATATTGATTAATGTATGATCGATATCTGTATCAGTTCTTTACATCTCAGAGATGCTGGAAAGGGTGAATGGGCGACGGGCGGTGGGTAGCTGTACTGGTGGGATGAAAATCAGAGGTGTCGTATACACTTTGGTATGCACGTAAAAGAACTCTTGGTGGTCTGGATTCAAATTAAAAGTAGGGCTTAGCGCTGTTCTTCATAGCACACTGTGTGGCGTATGTCCGTTTTCATTAGGTCAAACTCCTTCAGTCTTTGCCTGACTGGTACAGAAAGGTAGCACGTTCAACCCCATTTTTTCATACCATTTCGTCTGCAAGATAGCCTCATTGAAATTATATGCTTGAAGCTACTCCTTGGCACACTTCCAGTTTACTGTGTCGATTCAGTAGTTATCGTACAAATTTTTTGATTAATCACGAGCGAAATCATCAAACCAAGCAGGGTAGTTTAAAACAGCTTAGGTGGCTTTCTTCCTACCGTACTTTGAATGAATCCCTAGTATTTCATTTTCTCTGTCACACAAACAAACTGAACGCATTATACTTAGCACACTAACGATTTATACTGTCTTTTCAAATACAAAATCTCCAAATACTTAAAACTGGGAAAAAAATCTAAACCGTTGTAACGATTCCTCGCTACAATTAAACATGCATTATGCAAGAGCTAAATCTGCCTATTGCAGGTTTTTCTTTAGGCCTTAAATGTTTTATAAATTATTAATTAGACACCAATCACGCAAAAGACAAAACCTCGCCGTAACATAATGTGTCACTAATCTCTCCCATCATCCAGTACGCCGGTTATATAACAACTCTTCCAGAGTAAATTACTATCGATGATCCAAATTTATAAAATGCAAATTTTAACAAAACGTGTTACCTGGTTTTCTAGAATGATAAGATGATTATATCCTGACACTATCTGTAGATAAATGACTTGATTATTGGATGAGGGGGCTGTAAATACGTTCGCGATTTGCACTTTCGTCAAGCTATTGAAGGGATATTTTGGTTTGAAAATAATGATTTTACTCAAACATATGACTAAATTTAGACTTCAAAGCCAAAAGAAGTAGTTTATCTTCAGGTAATGCCAATCAAATCGAAAAAAGATGACTCTTTAATTGGATTGCAAAAAAAATTGATTAATACAAAATTATATCAAAAGTCATTACCCAGAAAAGTAAAACATCGATTAAGGAAACATCCCCCAACTTGATATTATGCACAGAGAGCTATCTACTTTTAGATTAGATCTTTGCGCAGAATGGCCGTCATATTGAAAAATTAGTGAACTATAATGTTCCGTTTTACTTTTTTACAAGACTACTTAATAACTTTATATTTCGTTAAATTAATATGGCAATGAAAACGGGATGAATACGTCTCAAAATAATCTAGGTAAAATTCGTGTTCTCGACTGAAATCGTCGAGGTAAGAATTAAAATGTCGATCAACTAGCTTCCTGTCTGTTCTCAACCAAACAAAGGAAAATGTGGACAGACTGCGTATGTTTCGTATGTCAGCTTTGACTGATAATTATTTTCTGTTACGTATAACATCTTTTCCAATGATATTTAATTTCAAATTGGTACCAGACTCCACAAGCTTATTACAATTTTATGAAATCTAAGTACATACTCCCATATTTAATGAAAGATTTAAATTTCATATTATATACTATATTGCGCTGTGAATTAACATTTCAAACTTAGGTTAAAATGTTTTGCAACGTTCTAAAATTTAATAAATAAACTGCAAATATATGCGTTAAAGTGCCCGAATCCCCGATATTTTTAGTAACATTCCGAAATTTAATAAATGGACTGCAAACATGTTTACGTTAGAGTGCTTACATGTAGATTCACGGAAGTTTATGAAAACTTCAAAATGTGGTTAATACTTTAAATACGATTCTGTAATTTAATACAAGAAAGTTTAAAACAATGCATACTTTTAGACCTCTCAAAATTGGGAAGTTTTTATAAAAACTTTGCAGTAACAGTTTCCAGCTGTCATTAATTTATCCTCACTCAAGAATTCCCGGTTTTACTCTGCATTCAATTAACCACAAGCCATGAGTTAATGAACTAATTTCAAATACAGTAATATTTTCTGCCAACTTCAGGAAGAAAAGTAATGGAGTCAACACAATAAGTGAGTTATTCTGACGCTAACACATAGTTAATTACTATGGTCACGTGTGCAATATTAGAACATGTTTCCCCAGATCGCAGCGTATCTACACTCTGCCCAAAGAGGCATTGTGTAAGGGTCGAATATGCCTATTGTATTTATGTTTGTTCGCTTTAAATGTTCTATGACTTATTATTTAAACCTGTATTAAATTGACAAGCCGATTATCAACTCGCTAGTACATCGGGTGGCTAATATATTGAATTGATTAGACAACGTCCACAATGGATCCACTCACGGAGCCGGTATAAGCTAAGTTAGTAAAACGTTAGCCCCTGCATTAGCCGAGAAAGTTCATCGGGGTTTTCCGGCGTCCCCCCTTCCCCTTGTCAGTAATTAGAAATAAAGTAATTTGCATATAAATTTGAACTATAGCAAGAACGCCCAGCTCTATCTAAATCTTACAAAATGCATCTTTAAAGATTCCTATACGCGCAAAACCTGATAACTTAAAGAAGAAAATATGACACTTACCTCAATATGTAAATTTTCAGGATATTTAGGAATATCCCGATTGTCGTTTTCAGACTGTTGAAACTGTTTTGAAAATCTGCCGAGTGTCAAAACTGCAATCTTAACGATTATCCATTCAGATCAAAACAGAATGCTTTGGATTACTTTGATGTTACCGAATTCCATATTACGTCACGTGTGCTTAATACATGTGTCATCATAATAAAACCTACGTGAAAAATATTCCATTATTTTTTGTTTCTCGGTAAATTGAAGTTAGTTTTCCAAGAAAATAAATGAAACAATTTACAGTCAAGTAAAGAAAGTGGTGTTTCTGTTCAACATTTCCAATAACTTCTCTCGTTCCTTGTTCTGCCACATATTGTGCGTGTACTAGGCGCGTGGCGTGAATACTACATTCTGTTTGCCACGAGAAACTATATGCGCGTGCTGAACTAACAATTGATTGTTAGGTTTACTATGGGTGATCTAAGTGATCAGCTGATAACGTGTGTTAAGTCCATCGCTGTAGGTGTTTGTCCTTCAGTTAATCAGAGGCTCAACAGGTCATTTATCAAATTAGATTGATCTGCACATGCACGGCACTATATGGTGCTCACTTTATTCAATACGCAACGTAAGTTTTTTTTCTTACAAAAGAATATAACAGGCATAGTACTATTGTATTCGACATACGGGGGAGAGGGGGGGGGGGGGTAACGTTCACTCGACACAAACCCACAAGGTGTCCATCCATAATTGAATTGTCATTGCGATGCATCAAAGAATTGGTAATGTTCGAAGGAAATAGATAACGTTCAGCATTCCCAAATATCACCAATTCTTTCATATCGGGCGCGAATCCAGAGGGGGGGTCCAGGGGGTCCGGACCCCCCCCCCCCCTCCCCTGCTCATGCTTGAAAATTTTTTTATGCAATTTTATTGGCGATTTAGACCTGTAATTTTGGAATTTACCTTCCGGAAATACGTCAGAATGAACCAAATTGAATCTAATTTACCAAATTAATCGGTTGAGCGCAATTAGTTAAGCAATTATCAAACCTAGACCCCCCCCCCCTGCAAAAAATCCTGGATCCGCGCCTGCATATATTACGTTTTCTTTTTCGGATAAGCCATACATTCAAATAGTAAATTTAATATCGAAGATGCATTATGTAAGAGCTACCTATTGCAGGTCTTTATATTGGCTTCAAACGTTATTTAATTATTTAGGCATTTATTAATATAACAAGCCTATAGGTATAGTTAACTCTGTAGGTCATCGGGTGGCAGAGATTTAAAGGGATTAAAATACAATCACCATTTAATGACTAAATTTAGAAATGGAGAGGCGAGACAGAGTCTCGAATACCCAGTACCGTTGCAGAGATAACAAACAATATGTGCATGTAGTTTTAACCAAATAAAGCAGATTAAATTAACATTATCCTCATGTGACGTATTAAATGCATTTAAAATCAAATAGCAGATGTGAATAACTGGATGCGTCGACTTTGAAAAACGCTTACCTGTTTTAATGTTGAATTATGGAGGAACACAATATTGCCTTTAATAAATTATTTTTTATAGAGAAATTGGTGTCTGTTATGAGAACTTTATCGTTGTAAAGTATATAACCAGTAACCCAGTAACTATTGATCTTTATATCAAGAACTTTTATCAGTGGCATTTTGTTATTAGAGAGTAACAAACTGAAACTTATATGTATTTAAATAACAATTACACGTACTGATTTAAGAAAGACAACAAGTAATTGTTATTCATATAAAATAAATTCATGTATGTATATCGCAAGTATCCTGAAACGATATAAATGTGTCCAACACCCTTGTTGCACTAAAAAGCATCTACAAATTCAACCAGAAAGTGTGTGTCGCTATTGTAGCACTACATAATTAGCGATTGATCTGTTAGCCCTTTTAAGTGATTTTACAAAACCATTTCCCACGCTATTTTTCACTTCAATAATTTGAGTTTGTGTCTGCTCGTTCGAAGTTAAATGTTAGGAGATTCGAAGAAGATGAGGCGGAAACGCCGATGTCTTCAGCAACCTGGTTGCACTGTGATCAGCAGTGAATATTCGCTGGAGCGCTAATATGCCTAAGGAGGGGGGGGGGGGATTAATACGCTCACAATATTATGCGGATTAATAAGCTCGCAATATTAACTTTTTAACTTCAGCAACCTGTTTGCACTCTGGTCGGCAGCTAATATTCACAGCGCCGCTAGTATCACCGAGGGATGACATTTATCCGGAAATCAAATTCTGGATTATTTTATTTTTTAAGTAACAGAAAAATAAAAAGAGGTGTTTGAAGTATACATGGAGAAAATTATTTCCTATTAAGTGAACGTTGAGCTATTGCGTCAATGGTCATCGACGCCATGTAATGTGACGTGACATGAATGTGTATGAACTATATACAGGTCCATCATCTTATAATATAGAGTTATAAGAAGAAAACAGATTGTCCCTGTGAGTGCAGAAAGGTCAGACCCTAAACCCCAATTCATTTTAAAAGCATTTTAAAAGCAGTTTGAACATTATGTCCATCGGATGATGAATTTCGTCCAATTTAGGAAAAATGTCAATATCTGCCAGTTCAATCACCTCTGAGAAACCATTAACGACATTTCCTAATCCTGGCTATTGTTGCAATATAATCACCTGCTTATACTTGAGAAGATACAGACTTTTCTTTAGGACATTGGCCGAAAATTATTTCTTTAAAGGTATCATTAGTTGACAAATAGATTGGTTTCTGATTAATGGGAAACTAGAGTCTATTTATCTGTTCAAAGACATAGGTCTACGTCGGTCGGTGTTTATACAACCCTTTACTGTACAAACATCACATTCCTGGAAATATTCAGGAACTTCATTTAAATCAACAGAAATCTTAGATTTAAGGTTTCCTAAGATTGAAGTGATACCCAAAACCAAACCGATGGAGATCAATCGGGTAAAGACCCTATGTTATAAAGAATTGTTAGAAATGAGAATAACGATTTACACAAACCGCATTAGACAAGACTTCTCAGCTTCTTTGGAATCATTTCAAGTGTTGCCATTTTACTCATCAAATGCTGGTAAAGATAGGGATTTATTCATTTACTGTTGAGTGTGTTTTGACAGACAATAAAGCTTCTGTCTTGAGGCATGCTGTTTCGACAGTTTCTTATCTTTGTGAAATTAATTCTAACTTCTGTTCTTGACGATACCGTTAGTCTGAAGATAATAAACAAAATTAAAAACACGTTATCTAATAAAACGATATAAGCAGAAGAGTATTGTTTTCTGGTGAAGTTCATTGCTCTAACACTCAAAGCTGTCATACAACCTGCTTTGTACAGGTATGGAGATTGTTTAGTTATCGTAATAATGTTGAAGGGGAAAGTGGGGTAAAATGGACCCCCGACCAGGTACCGTCATGTACTTATTAACACAGTGGGGTTTATTCTACTATTAATTCGTTAAGTGTTTTCATTTTTGTGCTGTTTAGCCTCAAACATATTTTTTTTTCAGAAAGAGCTTATTTATGTTTCCAGGATATGATGTTATGGTAACTGTTAGTAAAACAAACCTTTACCAAAGACCTTTCAAAACTTTCGGCAAGCATAAAATTAGACATTATGAACACTTCTTGACAAAGTCGTAATGCTTTCTCTCAAATAGAGCAAATAACCGACGACCAATTATTAAAGTTTTTCTTCGTGCACACCAATATGTAAGCAAGGTAGACCTCGGATTTACTACTTGTTACACTCAAACAAGTGCCGACTTTTCTAGCCAGCCTCAAATGCCCACCTGACACATTGGAGCCGGGTCTGGAATTCTCGAGGATTCTTTTTCGGCAATACTTTTAGGTTTGTTTTCTGAAATCACATTTCCTTCGATGGTTGAATAAAAAATGTGGAGGTATTTTTAACTTTTATACCATAAGTCTATATTTAATATTTTAATTTTAAAAATAATAAATAACTACAAATACATTTGTGAATAGTCTGCGCCATCTACAGAAAAATACACCCTGTTGGTATTGAAGCTGTTGCATGATTTCACCGTAACGTATAATAACATTTCAAACTGAGAACGGCTTGCACCATTCGTTTCAGGGCCGCAGTAATTAAGTAAGTATGTGCTGGGCAAATATTTCCGAGTTCATGGATAGAATGGAAGATTGTCCCCCCCCCCCCAAGAGCCAAAAACCTACCCACGTAAATGGATTCAAACACGAGTATTCGTTAACATTTCAAACTGAGAACGGCTTGTACCATTCGTTTCAGGGCCGCAGTAATTAAGTAAGTATGTGCTGGGCAAATATTTCCGAGTTCATGGATAGAATGGAAGATTGTTCACCCCACCCCCCACCCCCCACCCCCAAGAACCAAAACCAAAGATCCACCCACGTAAATGGTTGCTTGGCAAAATTCAAACACGAGTATTCGGAAACGCGGGTGTTCTTCTACCTACCAAATGACATACGACCATAGTCTCAGAATGGTCGAACTACTCCTCCAATCTTTTCCTAGTCATTTCAATCAGGAACTTCCATTACACGCTCTCAATACGAATGTGGGCTATATGTTGATCACGAATGTGAATGGTTGCTCTGGGACATCGAAGAAAATTGTGAAGAGGCGGGGTGAGTATAGGACAGATTCGATTGACCTATTATTTCATGACACATTTCTGATGACTTAATATGTGGCTAAAGAGATTCCGTGGTACATTGTACTTTACAAATTTATACGTAATTAGACCCAGGGACCTCACCCAACAGAAGGACATCGAAAGATTAGATGAAGGTTATATCATTTGTGAATTAAATAAACAATAATATAAGTATTACAATTGATTCTTAAACATGCATTATGCAAGAGATAAATCTGCCTATCCCAAGTCTTTCTGTAGGCCTGAAATGTTTTCTAAAGTATTAATTAGACATTAATTAACTAATCCAGGTCTTAATCATCTCTCAATGGCATCAGATTTCTCCGATATTAAACAGATTGGAATGGTTCAGCGGTCCTTCGATTTAATCAAATATGGTGGGCCATGACGTAGCTTTGATCAACCAGTACCGTGGTTGAAATTAGTGCACACGTCTGTCAAACCTTCAAAGGCTAATGTCTTCCCTTGCAATAGAGTAATTTGAATGAAATTTTCAAATTATTCTTTTTACATTATCTACTTTCGAACTATTATAGCAAGAATGGCTAGTTCTTTATCTAAATCTTACATAATGTATCTTTAATTAAAATACTGTATATTTATTTGTAGTAAACATACTACAGTCAAATAAATATAAAAAATTTCTAGATCCATAAAATATTTCTGATGAACCCCACAGTGCCTATACACAAAAACACATACATATGGAAAAACCGCTACTTATTTATTTGGGTGACATTTCGAAGAACCTTCAAAATCTGAATCCAGTTTTGACTTTGTGTTAGTATTGGTGAATTCTGTAAAAAATATATTCAACTACTGTAGCATCCTGACATTTTATCGACATTGAATCATATTATGATCTTCGGTAATCTTAACGTCCACATTTCGGGACTAACATATGGTTCAATTATGTTTCACTAATTTGCTTGCGCGTTGGGGTCTTTAGCAGTGGGAGAAAACTGGAGGACCCAGGTAAAATACACGAGATTGGACAGACCACCCTACTCCTACTCGAAACAGGCGATCCTACACCTTGTCATGTATAATCGAGGAATCGAAACCACACCAGTTGACTCAATGACAGACCTTATGATACAACGCGCACGCCCTACCAATTCAGTCACCAAACCGCCTTGCTAACGATCAAGCGAAGGGGTTACTAAACAGGATGCAATAAACAATAAATAAAGCAAGGCCATCAATTTCTGATCCTCCAGAGCGACTATGTCAAGTTATGCAAAACGCCGCTTGGTTACACTGCACCTTTGTCCTTGGTTTCGTACTTCTTCAGAAAGATAACAGTCACGCGTGGAAAGCATTTCACATCGTTATTTATGAATTTTTGACATGTTTATAGGGGAAATTGCCATATCATATGGCAGATTTTATCAGATTATGTTACTTCCTTTCACATGGTGGAAACTTTGTCCGGTTTTCAATTCCGTGCTTGTTTCGTCGTTTCGGTGTCCGACAGTAGACCTGGAAAATGAAATGAAAATGGGTTTAACTGTTCTTCTCCGAGAACGCTAGATGAAGGCGGTCCAATGCATTTTAGCACACATGACGTCATATATAGATTGTGGGTTAGGGTTAGGGTAAGGCTAGGACCCGTAGATTTCGTCAAAGTCTAGAGATGTAAACAGGGCTAGCCCTCACCCTAACCCTGGGCCAAGCCTAACCCTTACCCATAATCCACATGTGACTCATAAAATGCGTAGGACCGTCTCCGATCTACATTACGTAGCGTTCTCCGTTCTTCGCCGACTGGGCTAATGAAGGCGGCCATGCGACATAGAGAGTACTATGGGTGAAATTTTGCCCGGACAACGGTTCTTTTATGTGCACGCCATTGAGTGAAGGGAACTTCGGTTTTTGTCCCATCCCAACGATCATGCGTTGCCCCTTGCCAGGAAACCTTCTGGATTTCCTCGGTCAACACAACGAACGTCTTACTCACTGAGCCAACGTGGGCCCCTCAGTAGACCTAGAAAATAAGGAATAACACCAATCTTTTCTGAACTAATTCACGCTTTAGATGTTTTACGAAACATATTGATTGACAAACTACAAGTTATATTAATTAGTTTAGCAAATTAATTACCCACACTCACGTAAGAAAATAGGTAGTAAATGTAATTCCACACCCTTACTGTGTCTATAGAACCAGTCATGTTCAATGTGTTAGTTAGGTCAACATTAATCATTCTGACTAACGTGATACATTATAACTAACTTGAGACAGCCATTATTGTAACCGATATCCGTCACATGATATCAAGAATGATTACAGATATCCAATCAATTCATTAAATTAATTGTTATTTAACATAAAGTGTCAATAGTTCATCCCACTGACAATAGCACGGACGCCATCCTTGGGTGAACTTCAGTGATCTAATCGTAGATTCCCAGCAAACGAAGGACAATGGGCCAAATGTCCACAGAATAATTTTAAAACGGTGGTTAACAGTAACCCCCAATCAAACATGTTCGTATTAAAACTTATAACTTCTGATGTATATAAAAGTATAATTTTTAATACGAACATGTTTGATAGTAAATATTATATCATTTAGGACTAGATAGGAAGAAAAATAAAGAAGATTAAAATTTTTGAAAATTATGAAGAAGAAAAAAATAAAAACAAAAATTTTGAAATAATCACATAGGATACGTAAGAAGGGCGTTCCTGTCCACATGTACCTGTGATTTCGCGGGCTTACCAGTCTGTGGGGTTTTCCTTACATCCACAAACTTCCCACAATCACCTTAAATATTGACAATTCTCAACAGGCGAACGTCGGAATAATACCAGTACTGAATTATTGTCGGGATTCGTCGGTACTTTTCGCGAACTCCGCCGTTTTTGATAATCTTAGCATTTTTCGCCTAAGGTCGTTTGCTGAAATAGTTGAGGTAATCATAGTTGTGTGGTCGAGTTGTAGATCATTATAGTCCCCCGTAACACACGATGTGGATCATAGAGCATGTAATCTATGTGAGCTGCAGGATGTCGATACCCACGTTCATGTGAAAGGGGACAGAAAGGGGGAGAAATGGGGTTTAACGTCCACTCAACACAAACTAGGTCATTTTGGGACTAACATATGGTTTCAATTCTATTTTAATAATTCGCTTTCGCGAAGGGGTCTTTAACAGTGGGAGGAAACCGGGTGCCCAGAGGAAACCCACAAGGTTGAGAAGGCGCCTCTATCTCCATGCCACATACGCTCACACCAGGGATCGAAACCAGAGGTGACCGGTCACCCTACCTGCAAAGAAATGACTCTGACACAGTGAATAGCCATGATATCCATATGACGTTATTTGAACGTACATATCATGAGGTCACATCAACAAACAAATATCAACACCGTTATTATTTACAAGACACATTATAATGTTACATTGTAAACAATAGCCTCCTTGCAGCCTTTAGGACTGTAAAATCCGTACAGCCATAACGTCTTATCGCTTCTTCACAAAAATAACATCTACAACTCTACATTTGACGTCGACATTTTAGCACTATTTTGTGCTTCGGTCGTGTCAATTTCAGATACAAATTCAATTCTGTTGATGTTTTTTAGCATGGGGATTGACTAATAGTTAATTTATTTCAGTTCTAAACAAAAATTTAAAACTTTAACGCAATTTTAAGAAAAAAAAACAAATTCTGGCTGGGATTAATGGGCAAAATGGCCATTGATTGTATTTTCGTACGTTAGTTACGTACGGGTCATCAGTTTAATGCACCATAATGCCAGTCTAACGAGAACAAATCTACATAACTAAAGAACATTTCTAAAGGCGAAATATCTAATAAAAGAGATAATTTCCTGGTTATAGTTTTCACATCTCCAGTGTCCCACTGCGATGCCATGACTTAGTACCTATTTTATGACAGAATTGTCTGGAATTGAGTTATATGGAGAACGAACTCGTTGTTGTAATTAAGTTCAGAAAAGTACATTAGCCTTTAGAGACATCCTGTCGGCTTTATTATTGTGTTACATTCCTTCCAAATCATACATTTAGTGGGATGGCATAAATGGCTATAAATAAAGACACCCCGTGGCAATTTGTGGTTAAATCTCAATTCGTTCTAGTTACAAAACTGAGAAACTGTATTTGGTAATCTGTTGCCTTACAAAATTGTATAATTACCTATTTGTTCGCGTCAATTAACTTGGTTGTTATTTATTTTACGTCTAAGGCCACAACAGTTTGATTTTTTGTCCTTTAGGGACACCTGAAAAAATGTCCATTCTTATTTTTTTTCTTCGGCTTATTTAAAACAAGAGGTACTGGGCTGTGGTTTTAGTTCACAATGTTTTAGTTTTAACAATTTAACAATTTTTAAAAAAAATATCTTTCGCGTATTTATTTTTTTTAAAAAAAAAATATCTTTCGCGTATTTATTTTTCAAAAAAAAATATCTTTCGTGTATTTATTTTTTTTTTTTTTTTAAATATCTTTCGCGTATTTCTTTTTCTTTAAAAAAAAAATATCTTTCGCGTATTTCTTTTTTAAAAAACAAAGTATCTTTCACGTGTATATTTATTTCTCAAGACCTCGAAAAACAGAAAATTAAATTGGTGTGGTCAACTTATGGAATTAATCATTAACGATTATATCAGTTCGGTTGATGATCATAATTAACATCAGATATAAATTCATTTCTCAACTCAACCAAAACAGAATCCCCAATTATAATGTCACTGTTAATTAGAGTGATGCACTCAAGTAGCAGAATAAGACGAACGATGTTCCTACCGGGATTATAAAGACGAGCATGAGCTATGCAGTGTGTTCTATGAGAGTATCGTCGTCGAAACGTCGAGAAACATTGCATGTTAATAAGCTTGATAAAGACGAGAGTATCATCGTCGATACGTTGCATGGTAAACCAGTAATAGTTATTCCATAAATAGTGTTAGCGCGTTACTGTCCAATTACTAAATGTCACTCAAAGAACTGAAATGAAATGAAATGGAATGGTGTTTAACGTCCTACTCTTCTGCACCTATCCTGATTGAAGACGGGCAAACGCCATACAGTGTGCTATGAGGGGAATTTTGCCCGGGCAGCGGCGCTACGGCCTACTCTTATATCGAATTCCAAATGCCAAGGGATCTTTTACGTGCATGCCAATGAGTACACATTTGTCCCATCCGAACGACTAGACAGCTGTCCTTGCCAGGCCCTACGTTCTGCATCACTGACAAGGAGAAACCACGCCGGAAAATCGAGATGAACTTTCTCGGCCAATGCAGGGATCAAACACCCGACCTCCCATATTCCTGAAGCAATGGCCCGAGAAATCCCTCTCTGGCCATTGCTGGAAAAGCGTCTATTTCTTGAACTTATGCGGGAGTGTGTCTATTTTTTTCCGTTCAATGAAAGCTACCACTCAGCAAATCTCGACAGATTCCGTAAACTACATCTAGTCTCGGCTGTATGACAGTAAGTGATATGTACCTACGCCCATACATTTGCGATGCGTCTACCGGTTTACTTTAACAGGAAAACTTGACGTTATTACACAAATTGGGAACCTATTCGGCTAGCGACCTATTCGACCGATCGTGCTGCAACCTGTTCGTTTGGAAACCTATTTAGAATAAAGACAACAGTCGCCTTAACTCATCTATTTATCAACCAATAAAATCCAACGTTATGTCTATCAAATGAAAGTAGAATATATTATTTTTTCATCCATTCCTTTAGCTCAGAAGAGACGTGTAATTTCGTCATTATCTTACAGCTTGTACGGTCGAATAGGTCGCTAACCAAATAGGTCGCCAATTTGTGTTCGGTATGGGCGCAGCCATGTTTCATCCGGGACCTTTAAAGTAGTTCCAATATGGCGGGATTCGTCATACAGCCGAGGTTAGATGTAGGTTACGGAATCTGCCGAGGTTTGCCGAGTGTGAAAGCTATCACTTAAGTACAACAACATGACAGTCCCTCGTTTAATCTGGGTCTTCCCTAAAACTTTGGACAGTGATTAAAGGTATTAAAAACGGTGAAAGTATGTTCGTTTCCAAACAGTATTCTTTACATTTCATGCGACTTAATAGCCTCGTTTGTCACGCAATTAGTGTTACTGCAGTATTCTGCTGCACGGGTTTATTAGGCATAATAAAATCGTGAGCCATGACGTAACGTTATGTAAACATATTTGGTCCAATATTGGAACTCGTTTTAAATGTAAAGCTTTTGTAGGGCAGCTAGTGATTGGTTGGTAGACGGACTACTGACCAATCAAAATTTAAAACAACAATATCCACCCATAATAGCTGTCACAGGATGGGAGAGGCGTGACCGTTTTGGGGAATAAAGAAAACTAAGATACAAAAAGAATTAGTTTATACAGTACAATATGAATATACAACATAAAACAATTCTCACAAGTGCGCGCACTAAATGAATTATGACTTAAGAAAATGTCCACCCGTCGGTAAGACCACACTTCGATGATACCATTTATCGGCGACCAGTCATCGACGATACCAGTCCAGGAACACACTGTCGACGATACCATTAATCAGCGACTATTCAAAAGATACCATTCCATGAATAAACTGTCCACCCATCGGCAAGACCACACTTCAATGATACCATTTATCGGCGACCAGTCATCGACGATACCATTCCAGGAACACACTGTCGACGATACCATTTATCGGCGACTATTTGAAAGATATCATTCCATGAATAAACTGTCCACCCATCGGCAAGACCACTGAATAAACTGTCCACCCATCGGCAAGACCACACTTCGTTGATACCATTTATCGGCGACCAGTCATCGACGATACCATTCCAGGAACACTGTCGACGATACCATTTATCGGCGACTATTTAAAAGATATCATTCCAAGGATAAACTGTCCACCCATCGGTAAGACCACACTTCAATGATACCATTTATCGGCGACCAGTCATCGACGATACCATTCCAAGCACAATCATCAGTAGGTACCCAAAAGGGGACCTGTAAAATTAGTCAACATTTGTACATAAATTTACTCATACTATACTAACTTAATTACTCACACAAAAATATACAACGATGAGTAAAAACACGAATCATGCACCGAGGAACCCAAGGCAACAAAGTTTAGCATAATTTTACTCACCCAAGTACCTGGTGGCAGTATCGAGTCCTCTGTCAAAATCCATCTCCCAAACAAGCCAGATTGCCCGGCTTATATACCTGTACTACCTGTATGCACGTGCATGGCAGGTAGAAAGTTTGGGCGAGCCTTAATATATTACAGGTAAATAGTTTAGGCGAGCCACGCAGCAGAGTTTGGGCGACCGATAGTGAGACTAATGAAATACGACCGTGACAATAGCAGTGTGTAGTAGGATTACATCTAATGAAACGCAACACTGCGCGGAGTATGCCGACCTCCAGGCTAGTGAACTAGTGCCTTACCCACTTAGCCACGTGATCCCCGTCACCCAAAGAAGAATGCATGGTCTATGTTTAATCAACTGTACAAACAAGAATACGTGTACTAAGATAAGTGGGAAGTACACAAGAACTAATTGTTTACATATCTCCAAACACATGACACTTGTCCTTGGGCCTTCCATGCACTTTAATCATACACCTGCGACATCTTAAAATCTTAAAATAGCATTTGCTTTGGGTAAGAACTATAATGGCTGTTTGTTATTGTGAAAGAAATAAAGACATGTGGTACTTTTCTCTTGGTGATAATTATGTTTATAATTTAAAATTGCTGGTAATAATTACTTATTACACACAAATACATGGATATAAAATAACTACACAAGTCTAGAAATAATTGGTATCATCTATAACTTAAGGATGTAATTATATGTTGTTAACCTCAGAATAACAAAATAGCTCATTAAATCCTTGGTACACGATACATCATTATTTCTCCTAGGAACGCAACGTATTCATTAAGCTATCGGCTCAAATCTTTGACACTATACGTTTAAAATATATAGTCAGTTTACATTCAATCGTATGCAACGATATACGCCACTATAACTCATCACCTTAAAGGACAATATTGATGTCAGTCATTATAACATATATGTTTAACCAGTTCTATCACGTATGTGATAATGACTTACGAGTTACACCAATATTGTCCTTTTACACTACATTGTGATGAGTGTAACACACTTATGAAACTTTGGGGGTAATCATGTAAACCTTCTTGTTCGTTATTACAACTGAGTCGCTGAAAAGATTAATTAGAAAGATTTATAAGTTGCAAAGCCATGTTGTTTTCATTTGCCAAGTCATATTTTGAAAAATATATGCATATACTGTATCAAACTGATCCCGCAATGAATATTCGCTTGGCCGCTACAATCGCTGATAAGCATGACATCGACGAGACTTAATGAGTTCGGCATATTAACTTTTTTACTCCGACAAATTAAATTTTCAAACATTTTTTTGAAGTGTAAGAAAAATAAATAAAGACGTTTGAAGTATTTGTAGTTAAAAAATATTTCCTATTAAGTGTAAATGGTTATTAAAATGAGTAAAATGTATCATTTTGCCCGAAGCAGTTTGTGTTATGTAAACATTGCACGAGCCGTTGAGCCAATGACTGACACCACGTGAAAGCTATGCACGTGTTGTGGACATTCATCTGTGACAGAGTTATTTGGTAAGTAATTCTCTGTGAAACAGATTGATACTGTGTGTCTTACCATAAATTCTTACTAATTTATCTTCCAAAACATTTTAACCGTTAGAAAATATTTTAAGCAATCTTTCTTTTTTTTTTTTTTTTTTTTTTGCTGTGTGGCGTGATGGGGAGGGTCCAATTACAGCTTGTGTCTGTTGTCATCCGCTGTCCATATGCAACAAATATCGAATTCTTGGTAAATTCTTGGCCTATCCATCTTTTCTTTTTTTTTTCTTTTTTCATCATTTACTAACAGGGTCTGCTGTATGTTTAAGTCTCTCAGTAGTTTCATAAACGCTAGAAATGCGTTCAATACATGTCAAGCGCTCCTTTCGTCATTCAAATAAACAACTTATAGTGGAAAGGTTTTCAATTAGATATTTCATTATATTTTTGTTCTCTGGGCGCTCTATAAGTGTTCTTTTTTTCTTTTCTTCTTTGGGTAGGAGGGGGAGGCTTCTGGAATTTGTCTCCTAGTAATGCTCGTAACATATGCGATCCTAATATTGGAAATAACTATTGCATAATTATTTTTGTAAGCATGTATCTTTAAAGCAAATGCCAACGCTTTTGCACGTACATCGTTGACAGTCTCTAATATTGGTTATCTTAATCCAGATTACAAAACAATTACAAATGAAAGAATATTTTATTTTGATGATGACATCAGAATTCCTGTCTGTCCAGAATCCACGCTCTCGTTCCTTCTGATCAGAAATATTGTACATCAACCCTTAGTAAAATGATCGCCATTTCTAACTTAACTTATGTCCGAAGACTAACAAATTCATACTGAATTTTACTTATCTTATTTCCACTGACTCCTGTTTCTCCCCGGACCCCTTCGACCACAGGACCGCCAAGGTGGACCACTGGTATATAGGGAAACGCAGTGACTCCACCAGCAAAACTACATTTTCAATGCTGAATATTTCATCATAGCCCCACTGTATATACTTATCGACTGGGCTAATCCAAATAGTGTGCTATGAGGGGCAACTCGTAGAATGACCTTTTTTATTTCGAATTCCAACTTTCAAGGGTTCTTTTACGTACACGCCAATGCACGTAAACACGCATACTCCTCGGGGTGTTCCGTTTGATTAGAGCTAATCCCACTACTCGCTGCTGGAAAGAGAGAAAATTCTTGTTCTAAATTTTGATTGGTCAATAGTCGATTAACTACCAATCGCAAACTGCGTCACAAAGGCATTACCCTCAACACATAGCGTCTCAATGGACCAAATATGTTTACATAGCGTTACGTCATGGCTCACGATTTTATTATGGCCAATTTACCAGTGCATGCCAGGATATTGCAGTAAAACTAATTGCGTGACAAACGAGGCTATCAACATTGACTTAATGTAAACAATACTGTATGGAGACTAACAGACTTTCATCGTTTTTAATACCTTAAATCACTGTCCAAACCTTTAGGGAAGATCCCCCCCCCCCCAGTTTAAACGAAGGGCTGTCGTGTTTCTGTACTGAAGTGATAGATTTGGTTGAACGGGAAGAATAGACACACTCCCTCAAAAGTTCAAGTATCAGAAGCAAATCTAGCAATGGCCAGAGAGAGATTTCTCGTGTCATTGCTTCGGGAATATGGTAAACACGAGGCCTCGCGTTTTCCTGCCATCCGTTGCGTACCACCGATAGCGGGTATGGGATATGGGACCACACCGCCAACGGTTAGCAGAGCCAACGTCTTATTTACTGAGCTACCGGGTTGAATGTGGATGTACGAATAATCTAGTGGTGATCAGTATAAAGTCAGTTGAAAAACATATAGTAATGGAAGGTATTGATATGGAATATACTATTACAAATTCTAATAAAACTCTATTATCTCTAAGTCATGATTTTTAACGATAAATAATATTAATCAATGAATATGACGCTAAATAATAACACTTACATTATTTTTTATAGGTGTTATTGTGATAACTTTTAAATAAAAACCAGATTAAATGCCTTATCTGAATTCAAACAATAATTCTCACATCCGCCCATTGCTGTAATCTGATCAATTTGCCGTAATTTTTTCAAGATGCAATACGCTGCATTATTTATTAAATCCGATTAAATCTATGTTAAAATTACCTGGGAAAACTGTGCTACAAGATTTAATTAATAAGGTAGGGAGTTATACAATTAATGGGGAGGGGGGGGGCGAGGGGGGGGGGGAATTGTGCTACAAGATTTAGTTAATAAGGTAGGGTGTTATACAATTAATGGGGGGGGGGTACGTGCGAAGTGGTGTGATTTGTGATTCTATCCATGTTCGTCTCTTGCCCAACCAAGCCGTTTGCTCGGACATCACCAATCTTCTCTGTACGACACGGTGTGTAAAACATCTTTACATTGCGTATTACCAAATTAACATTAAATTCGTATGTTTTATGGTGCATTGGTTTTAATAAGTGCTTTCAATCTCATTTTTCCCTTCTACAGTTTCAATAATCTAACTTTGTGAATATTGAAGACTGTGCTTACATGTTGTCTATAGTGTCTTCGTCAAGCTTTTCTGAGTATCAACATGGATGGTTTCTAAAGCTGTCTAGACAAAGAATATCCAACGTCAATTCAATATAATTCTAACATTGGCAAGTAAAGCATGCGTGTAGGGGTCTTAGCAGTGGGAAGAAGAGACCATGAGCCACGGGCGGTCAACCTGGCTGAAAAGTGTACTCATTCTGTCCTATGTGGTATCATCAGAAAGTAAGTGTCGGGTATCTGGTAGTGGGTGTGGTATTCCACACACAAAACGCCATGCCGCCCAATTAAACTACAATTTAGCTCAAAGGTGTACCACGCGAAAATTGTACAGGGGTGTACCGCACATCTTCAAACTTGACTTCAGGTTTTACAAAAACCCTCTGACAGACATTTCGAGTGGTGGGGTCCCCTGGCAGAGCTAGGTAATTGCTAGACATTTGTAGTAGGGGAGTATCCTTGGAAAGAGTTATATAATTCCATGATCAAAGCTAGGCTAGATTAGCTGAAATCTGTACCACCAAAAACAGCGTTGGAATTTTTCAGAACCACCGATAGAATCATTTATGACCACTGTCAGATAGTTTGTTCGATTGACTTCACCTCGGCCAACACCGGGAGCGAACCGCGACCTCCAGGCCCGCGAGCCACCCAACCCCTATCTCTCAAAAGATATAATGGGTATGATTGGGATTACAGGAAGGAAATCTCTTGCTAGTATAGTCTTATCAGAACTAGTTATAACATTTTTTATTCGGCGATGGCTAGACCGTTGGTAAATATAACGAAGAACAACAGGCTTTTATCTAGGTCAACGACAAACAATGCAAGGTTTCACAAGTTGTCTTTTCATCAGATTTTTATCAGATTCAAGGAAATGATTAGAAATCCACGAGTAATTGAGATGCTGAAGATATAGACCCATACAGCACGATTTATTTAAATTGGATGAAAACTGTGGACGTTAATGACATTGCTTTCACTAGATATCTAGAATATTTTGAGCAAGTTAGGGGAAATTACTCCGCGACAAATGAATGAATCGCGCTCAAATTCGACCTAATCATTAAAATCAGATGACAAATGCTGAGTCTATCGTGCTCATGGATTATAGTGGAAGTGTTTTGTCAAGATTTCACGGAAAATATACAGCATCAAAGAATATTTCATAAATTCGGAACGGTATTTTGTCTAAATCAAGAGCGATAACTCCGAGGAGAAATCATGGATTGCTTTTACATTCGAACTCGTGCGAGATCTCGTAGGCGTGAAGTCAATATATCAATTTGCATCAAAATTGGGTGGTGCAAAATGTAGACCCAAAATCGTGCACAAGAAATTGTGGAAGGACAGATGAGAGGGCGAACGGTAAGACGAGCGATTACATTAAAAGTATACTGGGTATCTAATATTTTGTGCAGAACACATTGTATACTATTACATTTTGGAACGTTGCCTGCATTTTGCCCACACACAACACAATTTACTCGGGCTAGAAATGAAATGGGGTTTAACGTCCTGCTGTTTTGCTCCTAAACTGGGCTAATGAAGACGGGCATACGCCATACGGTGTGCTATGAGGGAAATTTTACCCGGGCAGCGGCGCCACTGCATGTTAACCTTTTTACGCGCACGCCAATGTATAGTGCACTGGTCCTCGGTTTTTCGTCCCATCCGAGCGACTAGACATCTGTCCATGTCGGGCCATCCGCCCTGTATCACTGACAAGGAGAAACCACGACGGAAAATCTGGATGAACTTTTTTTGGCCAATGCAGGGATCGCACACCCGACCACCAGGCTAGCGAGACAGCGTCTTAAACGCCGTGACCCCCCAGACTAGAAATAAATCGTACTATAAATAAAAGTGTGAATGATATTTACATACTAATACTTCAGATAAATCATGACATCCTACGTAAAGATTAAGTTCCATCAAATAAGGCTTCGTTTGATGAATTATATCATACGAAAGTGCACGGAAGTAATATCTGGGTCATACAAAGCTTCGATGGGGGGGTCTTATAATAGACAGACAAACAAGAGAGATTTGGTGTACACGTTGATGTGCATGGAATTTGAAATTAGGCCGTCGTCCAAACCGTCCCTCATAGCACACAGTATGACGTACATCCACTCGTCTTCATTAGAACCGTCGCTACAGAAAAGTAGAGCGTTAAACACAATTTAATTTCATTTTTACAGTTTAATAGTGTAGCCATGATGAAGGACAAAATGAGAGGTGAGAACAATAGGTCAAAGTGCGAGGTGAGAGCGTGTTGGAGGGGGAAAGGGGACAAGAGACTAACCAAGTCATTTGGAGATTAACATTCATGTCTGATTAGTTTCCTTGTGTTTAAAAGTGGGAGCAAACAGAAAACAAACCTCATGTTTGGTAGCGGCAAATTAGGGCTCAAACCGTGGCATTGACAACAAGTGGCTAGCCTGGAGGTCGGGTTTTCGATCCCTGCAATGGCCGAGAAAGTTCATCCAGATTTGGAGGGTCTAACATTCGGATGGGACGAAAAACCGAGTTCCCGTGTACACATTTACGTGCACGTAAAATATCCCTTGGCAGCTAGAATTCGATATAAGAGTAGGCTGGGCAAAATTTACCCCATAGCACACTGTGTGGCGTATGCTCGTCTTCAGAACCAAACCATAGGAGTTAAATCCCATTCCATTTCATACTTTACAGCACCAACCGGACCAATGAGGATCTACGGAACTACAGGACCAATGAGGATCTACGGAACTACAGACAGTGGAGGCGACAATTATGTACATACAAATCACACATAAAACACGAGGGCTGGCTTTAAATTATTTTATATACGTATGCTAGAAAAATCTATTATTTTATTCCAATGTGAAGTTCCTGTAAGCCGATTAGTTCATTGAAATAGTCATTGATCCATCTAAGTATCTCTAACTGACGTGTTTGAGTGATTTGTCTGGCACCTAAATAAAACGTGACGTTGCATAATACACACCAGACTTATATTTCACGTCCATCACGTCTTGGCCTCTTGTCGGAAGAATTCTCTTAGAAATCAGTGCACGTCATGTCAATGCATTATATAGTAGATATCAATTCCAATGGATTATGAAGTGGGGATCTTTCTACTGTTAAAAATATTGCGTGTCATGTCATGGAAAAGAATTTCAGAAAGCAAAAAAATAATCATTATTCTTATCAACACTACGCCCCTCCGTGTTTGATTTTCGTCCACATTCCTTTAACTGGGTGATGGGGTCTACAACGACGAAGCGGTAATTAGTAGCACATAGCTTTATGTTCGATTCTCTTCTCATCTCCTTGTCGAATTGACCAATTCATGGAACCAGTCACTAAGGTGTGTCAACCACTTCTGTAAAAATATCATAATTTCTTTGGAACATTAGCAATGATAGGCTTGGGTCGAGTTTTGAATAATATTTTCTTTTTAATCAATGCTTCCACTTCATAGTGATTTTTACTTGGCTCCACATTGGTTTCCATGGCCTCCAGGTTTTCTGGCTCCCCTTGGCATTTTTTTAAGACGGCAAATGGTTTCTCTAGATCAACAATTTTGCCGTAAAGAATGTGATGACCAATAATAAATATTGGAGCATCCTGCAAAAAGAAGAGGAAAATATTAAAAAAGGGTTTTGTTTTCAAGAATCCACAAAAATGCTATCTTTAGAATTGAAAGGATAACTTATAAATGCGGGCGGTCGTTGAACTTAATCTATATAAATATTTTGTACAAGGATGTATAACGTCAGTCTATTAAAGTGACAAAGTTTTATATAAACACGTGTGATGTGTTCTGTGTATTTGAAATCAATTTTAGCACACCATTGACTCGGAACTTTGCCAAGTCTTCCTTGTTTTACGAACACGTGACACGTATGACATTTTATAAAAGTCAAATGACAGATTATTATATAACAGACCCCATCCAGTTTAGACCGGAACGCGTTTTTTTCATCCTGTAACTATGCAATATTAGGTTATTAAATTGTCCCATGCAGCGACGTGGCGTATTATCTTGGCTGACTGAATTTATTGGACGGCTTGATTTGTAAACTTAAAATTTCATGATCATTATTATCATGACTACGACACGATCAAACAATCTACAAAGTATCTCCACACCATCTTTGGTGCCGTGTTATCATCAGCTATAGCCATGGTTACAGCTTGAAAACAGGCCATGCAATGTTTTAAAATTATTTACCTTTTTAGTAAAATGAAGATCACCAATGAACTTGCCACTTAACGGAACTGGATTTCTGGTTTCCAGTTCACCTTGAAGATCAATTATGGCCCACTCGGGACAATTTTCCCGGTCACCCGGTCTAGAAGATAATAAAGCAGACATTATTAGAGAATAGAATACGATGTTATACATTATACTTTTACAAATTGCTTCTTGACATACGTGGGTGGTCAGAGTCTATATTACCCCGGGCAGATCATTCTAAAGTCATAATATTTCAAAAATGACCTGAAAGGCTAAAAGATACGATTTTTGTCTCACAGGCCAATTATTTTCCCATATTGTAAATGCAAATGGAAGTAAAAATGTCAGAGGTATGTCTGACCTAAACGTATATAGGTCCACGCCTCCCACCATCAAGCCCTGGGATGGATTACTGACAAGTGGTGATGTTTATGAAATTATAGGTAACGTTTAACATATATATAAAGTTTTTTCCTCAGGGATCTATTACTGTATATGCAAATTGAAGCATGAAAGAACATAAGTAACCTGTCTGAACTAAACGTATGCCCACGCCTGGCGTGGATTACAGTCAAGTGCTCATATCAAAATACCTGTTGGTAGCAAAAAAAATAAAATGAAATTGGGCTTAAAGTTCGATCATTCTGCATCATGTAGATGACCATAACGCCTCTTCGGACTTATGTCTAATCACACATTAACTTGACAGGGTTTCGTGAATGCAAAGGTGGATGACACGAGGGTTGTGTCAAGTCGGCTAGCTGACTGGCAGACGGGTTAAGTGAAAAAAAAGTTCATTTCATCTATTTGGCAAAATAAAGTTCAATAAAATACTAATATTACGGGCTGTAATAGCAGGACAACGCGTCAAATATTCAAAAAAAATTCTTGTGAGGCCCATACAAGGTCAGTTCCGCTTCTTCGCCCCTAGAAGAAAACCGGCGCCGCTATCTGTAAACCCGAAATTTTTTCGGCATTTCTAGTTTTGCTACCTTAACTGCCATCGAGCTCTAATATAACCACTGATCTATATATAGATCAGTGAATATAACACTAATTTTACTTGTCTTTTAATTGAATACCACGAATTTGTACTGGGTTGACTATGAATTAAAAAAAAATTGTCTAGGGTCACTCTTCTTTGTGCGACATTTTTCGGGCATCAAATATTATTTGTTAATGCAGCAGACACAGTCTGATTGAATGGTTGGAATTCACAGTGGGATTTCAGTTACAAAATCACTGGAAATTTTAGAGTTGCTTAGACGGGCTAGAATAGCATTTGCGGCGGTTACATATTCAACCTTTTCTCCGGAGAGTAAGACCCCCAATTCCAGCAACAATTGATTGGTTGTTTGAAATTCCGTCAGCCAGGTAGGTTTAACGTAGACTCGACACAAACTAGATCATTTCAAGACACTAATGTATTGTTTAATTTTATTTCAATAATACCTCTGCGAGTATGAGTCTTTAACAGTGGAAGGAAACCGGATGCCCCGGGAAAACCCACGGGGTTGGAGAGCTTTCAGATGTTTTTTATGTAACGAACCATATAATGTCATACTCGTATATTTTGTCTTTTGAGAGGGGGGGGGGGGCTTCAGGAAGCCCCAGTGATTCAAGTGACTAAACCAAGTCTAGTCGATAGGGAAATACACCATCATTATGAACCCGTGTGACATAATAATATACGTACTTAATATTACATATATTAACGTGAACGTAAGAACACATGGCCGTAACGTTTAAACCCAATTTCATTTCTTGAGCACTGGTTTATACTGTAAAATAACCAAAGAAAGTGAAGGGAGATAACTGCGATTAACCGTTCCGTAGGGTATGCCTGGGTAAAGTTTTAGTTTAGTTAGATCTGTACGCATTCTGTGCCTGTGTGAAGCTCAGTACATTTTACGCACTGACATGAATCGTTTACACATTAATTCAAATGAAAACTTACATCTGTACATAAAGCTGGACCATGTTTTACACACCGTTTTGTCTTGTTTGTTGACATCAATACATGACTTACACCCGCCAAATCTCCGCTCGATATCCTGATTGGACGAGTTTCTTTTGACCAATGAAAGCAAACGAATGCATTCAGTACGGTATGGAAATATGTCTGCGCCCATGGAAGTAAACATGTGAGAGAAAATACTCACGTTTTGTTTATAATTTTGTTTACAGCTTATTATATTTTCCAGAAATCAGGAGATTTTTAATTAAAGGTATTGGTAAATGTCTCACCACTAAACTTCGTCAATTTTTGTTGCCGATTCAACGAAATAGCAATATAATTATTATAAAAAATATTTTTACCTAACAGAATACTGACACTGTACTGTTTGAGTCATGGATTGGTAACAATAAACGGATTTCTACGATTATGACCAAACTAGTTAACTTTGGTTATTATCAACTTACCTGTGTGTTTGAAATAAAATCCTGTTAAATAAAATCCATTGCACCACTAAATATCCCAACGAATAAAAACAGTTCTCTCTTGTCACTCTTGAAAAATTGAAATCCCACTAACTTTCGGCTAAGAAAAATAGCAATATGATTATGGAGACTGGTAGTTCAGCTCTGAACGTCGGTCTCATTACACTCACCCAGAGCGTTCAGGGAATGTCCCATTCAATCAATGTCGAAAATAATTGGAACCCCAGTCAATTTTACTGGGCAACTTTTCACTGCCAAACGATGGGGTGTCAATCCGTGTGGGCGCCTGTACAATGTTAACGAACATCTAAGTGAGAAAATAAGACCTTGCTTACTTCGCTAGAGGCAGTACATATGAGCGACACGACACGCTGTTAAAAATATGTCCCCTCCCATCAAGTTACATTTCCCGGTCATGACACTCAACTGCAGGTCAATGTCGGTCATACAAGACGAAACGAAATGTACAGGCTTTACATTGTACAGGCTTTCACACGGATTGACACCCCGTCGTTTAGCAGCGAAAAGTTGTAAAGTAAAATTGACTGTTCACCAATTTTTTTTCGACATTGATTGAATGCGACAGTCTCTGAACGTTCAGGGTGAGTGTAATGAGACCGACGTTCAGAGCTGAACTAGGAGACTGGTTACGTCACACCTCGGGAGATATCACTTTGTATTAGGGGTGACAGCATAGGAAATGTGGCATTATTACGACAATTCATTAATTCAAGTTTGGTTTAAGCGCGTCTCCACTCGGCATGGAGTTTGAGTGTTCGCACACATAACAAAAATGTTACTGAAGCGGTTATTATTGGATCGAAAGAATGAGATCAAATTAATAATAATTGGATGGGATAATTTTCCTTTAAACGCACAAGGCACAAAAATAACTACATTAGCATGATAAGTTTCACAGGCTTTAAATATTACCCATTATTAATATGATATGATAATATTATTATTTAACATATATATGTGCAGGCAATTTACAATTAATGTTCCGCTTCTTACTGGGTCTTACTGGTTTTTCGGCATTGTACATGTATACCCACCCAATTCCAATAGGCACTTTTGGACGCTGCCTCAACACGCTTCAAAATGTTACTGAAGCGGTTATTATTTGATTGAAAGAATGAGATCAAATTAATAATACACTCAGACACTTCAGAGGTGTGCTTCGTGATCCTTGTTAAACTATTTATAACATAAAGAAGATAGGATATTAAAATTTATATTTTATATATCACACAAGTATCAGTGCAATCAGTGATACTTTCATTGTTAATTGAGATTTGATAGTCTGGCGATCAATGGTTTCAATATAAAGCTCCTGGTGTAATTGCCTTCAATTGATATTTTCGTCGCCCAGACTCAAACGACTGTAATGGTGGCGCCTTGTTTTGAGTATAGCGCGTGGTTGCCAAAATATGCGTCAAATTTAAACCAACCTCGCTTCGGTGTGTTGGATTCGTCCAATATGTGTGGAAAGCAATGTTGTTATCCACTCTCGAAATTACAAGAAAATATTCACATTTTTCAAGAGGGAACAGTTTTTATTCGTTGGGATATTTAGTGGTGGATTTTATTTAGCGGGAGTTCATTTCAAACACACAGGTAAGTTTATAATAACCAAAGTTACCTAGTTTGTTCATAATCGTAGAAATCCGTTTGTTATTTACCATGACTCAAACAGTAGTAACAGTAACAAGAACAGGCTCACAAGAAAAGAAGAATGGTGCCGTGGTGAACTACTGGTAGCCTGCATCACACAATAAAATTCCATTCGGTCGTATAAAAAGCCGACTTTCGCTGTCAAATGAAATTCACTGAATTGATTAAGTAAGAGCCCTTGACTCTGATGCACGTGAAATTGAAAGTTTGTGTCTATATAGCCAAGCCAAAGAGTACTCACTGAGTAGCACATGATGCATGATGATATGGGGGGGGCAGTATGGCCTAGTAGTGGTCTAGAGTGTCACTCTTCGGCCTATAGCTGGCCGGTCACCTCTGGCTTGGCGCTTGCAGTTGTGGTTTCGATCCCTGGCGTGAGTGTATGTGACTTGGAGATAGGGCGGGTGCCTTCACAACCTCGTGGGTTTACTCCGGGCTCTCCGCTATTCTTCCACAGCAAAGACCCCTGCACTTGCGAAAAGATCCATAAGATGAAACTAAGACAACTTGTCTGCGATATCACCTTCGGTGGAAAGGGACGTTGTACACTATGTACACAACAACATGATGATAATGTCGATGCATCTAATAATGTATTAAAAAATATAATGAAATAATGAGGGCTGAGACACTAATTATGTTACTGATACTAATAAAATCTAATGCTGAATTGTAGATTGTCATTTGCAACAACAGTACATATTTAGAAAATTATGTTCAGTTTACCACTCCTTTTTACCTGGCTACTGAATATCCTCTACCTGGAATGTTCATCCACCCTTTGACAAAAGATGTATTGAGATCTTCTATTCATTGATGAATTAAATTTATTTTATATTTATTAAAGGAGATGGGTGAATTCCGTGTTCATCATGTTCGATTTTTTGAATATCAGCCTAAGCCAATACATTGTTTGGCATATGAGAAGAAGAATAAGCAGTTAGCTGTTTCGAGGTAATTAGTGGCTATTGAATATGGTTGGGCACAAACAACAACAGATTCCTTTGAATATTAAAAATAAGAAACATCTATTGGTACCATGCACTTGCAGAACAAGGGCTTGGAACCCACCCCTTCCCCAGTATTAACAAAGTTCAAGTTAAACTCTTTTTTTTGTATCTCCCCAGGTGGTTTGATCACCCCATTACCCCATATTGAAAAAAATTCATTTGCCCTTTCTTATCCCCAACGTATTTAAAGTAAACAAAAGGTCTTTTCCTAGTGAGTGAGTGGCCAACTGAATTTGTAGTTTCAGAAATGGCCCCCTTCTACACCTAAGGGACTCACTTTTTTCGGCTTACCAGTAAACCATAGACTGGTATGGAGAATCTGAAAAATAAAATAAATCATCCGTTTAGTTTCAAGATAGCATAGTAATTCTAGGAATGACTTAGAGCATCATTCACTTTTTTTTTATTTTAGATTTTGTATATTTCACATTTTTGTTTTACAGATCTGATGGAAGTATTGAAATATGGTTGCCTGAATCAGACTGGCTTCAAGAAAAGGTTGAAATATTTACATTTCCAATATTATTGGTTAAAAATAATCCTGATTTTGTGTGTACTTGTTGGATACATGTACACCAATTTGTTATGTCCTGCAACAATAAGGCCTTATGATATTTTGGTTGTCAGACCCAATTTTTTTCAACATGGACCACTAAAACAATTTTTAGGCTCCAGGTTGGGAAACTCTGTCTAATTGTTAGTTTTAAAGTAAGATACATGTAACCTATAATTTCACTAAATTTTCATCAATTGTATTTTGTAGGTAATTTCTGGTAGAAGTGAACAGTCTGTAGAAGCTATTGTATGGCAAGGGAAACGACTCTTTACTGCTGGACTAGGGGGAGATGTAACAGAACATAATTTACTTACTTTGAAACCTAAGGTAGGCAAGAAGAAGTTTATTATGGCTTTAATAATGTCTTCCAATGTAAAACAAATTCTTTTTGGCCTTTATATGTCAACGTATATGATTTACTCCTGCAGTTACAAGTCCATAAGGGGATCATGTAGCTAAGTGGGTAAGGCGCTAGCTTGCTAGTCCGGAGGTCAGGTGTTCGATCCCTGCATTGGCCGAGAAAGTTCATCTGAATTTTCCGGCATGGTTTCCCCATGTCAATGATGCAGAAAGGAGAGCCTGACAAGTACTGCTGCCTAGTGGTTAGGATGGGACAAAAAAACGAGGTCCTGTCCTGTGTACACATTGGCGTGCACGTAAAAGATCCCTTGGCAGTTGGAATTCGATATAAGAGTAGGCCTAGGGTCGGTGCCTGGGCAAAATTTTTCTAATAGCACACTGTATGGCGTATGCCCGTCTTCCATTAGCCCACTTTAGGTGCCGAAGAGTAGGACGTTAAACCCCATTTCATTTCATTTATAAGTTGATACGGGAGGGTTGGGTGGCCGAATGGTTAATGTGTGTATGTTGTATCATTAGGTTTGGCATTGACTCAACTGGTGTGGTTTGGATTCCCTGGTTGTATGTGACAAGGAGTAGGGTCGCCTGTCTCTCTCGCTCAAAGCTCTGCTGTATACATATTGTATTCCTAACAATTAAAACACATTCCATAATGTATGTTATTTTGGATCTATTATGTTAAATATAATGTATTTATGTAATTGTTATTTGTAATTTTCAGAATTCTGAGCCTTGTAATGCTGGAGCTATTTGGTGTTTAACCAAAAATTTCACTGGTACAAGATTAGCTGTAAGTTTTATAAACCAGGGCAGAAAATTTCGCTGTTGAACATATATACATAAAACCAGTTTGTTCATGGACTTTACATTAAATATTTGTTTAATTTTTATAAAATTTACGAGTTTGGGTGTGAAAAGCTGTGAAAAAAGACCTCCAAACTATACAATTGACTATCAGAGGTTGTTATGTAATTGAATGATGTTTTTATAGGCTGGAACAGAAGATGGCTGTGTTGTTTTGTTTGATATTGAGATGGGTCAATTGAAATATTTACAGTCATTTGGAAAACAAGAAGGTATTTATTACCTTTTTTACTGAAGTTAGAGACAATTATCAAAAACAGCTTTGCTATGATATTGTCACAACGTTGAACGTCTTCTTAACAAAACTTAATTGGGGCACACAAGTTAGACGTTAAACCTTATTTTATTTCTAAACAAAAGTAGGGGAAAAATTGCCTCCAAAGTTTAATTAAATGATTGTTTTCCAGTAATTATGAATTATTGTTAACAAACTTACTTAGATGATGGTTAACAATTATTCAGGTACCAAATTACAATTGTTTTGGACATAAGAGATTATGATTTAGTTACCAAATTACAATTGTTCAGAACTGTGTGAACTAATTTCATAAACTAAGATTTTGTTACCAAATTACGATTTTTCATTCTAGATAGTACATGTATGTTATGTAGGAATACAAGGGCACATCACAGTGTTCAGTATTTTCTATGCCATAACTCTTCTCCTCAGACTAGTGTTATGACAACATTTTCATGTATTCTACAGGTACTAAATTATAATTGTTTAGTTAAGATGATTCTTTATTCAGAAACACAAGGCTCTCTGTTCTAACTTCTCTCTACAGAAAGATGATGGTGTTAATTTGTTAATTACAGGTCGTATATTATCAATAGCATGGCATACCCAGGAAGGTGTTATAGTAACGGGAGGGGTTGATAATATCAGATTATGGAGTGTTAAATCAGGTCAAGCTATACAGAGGTTAACTCTAGGTCATCAACAAGAAAATCAGGAAACTATTGTATGGTGTTTAGCAATAACAAGGTTTTTATTTTGATTATTTTGTATTCTGTGTATATTACTCTTTCCATATAGATATGGAACTAGCATAATCGTAAAGGCCTTATGCTTGTAATTGACTGCGATATCACTCTCGGTAGAACCGAATATTAAAGCGACAATCCCGATAAGAACAGAGTCTCAAAAATTAAAGTCCGAGTATTTATGAAATTTATGGACCAAAATATAGTGGCATGGTGTATTTACCTTGTCTCAAAATTTCAGCTCAAAATATTGAGTCGTTTGAAAGTGAACGTCAACACTGCTTATCCGGACACGTAACCCTTTTAAGATTTCGGGTCAATTTTTTCATTGGGTGACCTGATAATCGATTAATGTTTCTTGAGAGGTCTGTACAGTGAATGGGCCATGCCCTGTACTTGATAACAAAAGGTAAATTTCACCTACATATTATTTTTATAGAAAAAAGTCTGGTTTTATCCAGATACTGTATAATAAAACGTTCTCCATTTCCAGAGGAAGACTGCCAGGTTTAAGTTATTTACAAGCGTATCACAAATATCGGGTTAGTAGGTGGGCATTAGGTTATGGATTTTAACACAAAATTAAGCAGTTTTATTGTCCAAAAAGTTATCGGGATTGGCACTTTAAGCACACAAAGAAACAAATGCTAATAATTGTAAATGCTTCTTCAAAATTGTATCAACAAAAACCAGATATGATAAAAACACTTGAAAAGGAGTAAGCAAAGTGCTGCTGTGTAGGGAAAATTTCCCTTATGCTTCCCTGCGTGGTATATAGTGCTGCCATATCACGACTCACCTTCTCATGATTCGCATATTGAATTGTTATATACTAAATATTGGCATATCGTTGAACCATTCACGTATTGAATCGTGATATACTAAATAGTGGCATATCGTTGTCTTCGTTTGCCTGGATGATGCAGAAAAGCAAGATGTTTAGGCCCATGTCATGTTACCATCCAGAGCATGTCTGGTTACTAATTCAAATAATGCTATTACTGTGCATCTAAGCAAACTCTAGAAATAATATATGCTGGCTGTGCCTTGATCAGTATATCTATATTTTAACAGTAATATGACTATAATCAGTGGAGATTCAAGAGGTAAAACATGTTTTTGGAATGGCAGACAAGGAACATTGATCAAGGTAAATAACTGTCTTTTATATTAAAATATAATTGATCACTGTGAACAGAAAATTCTTTAGTAATTTCAAGGTTGTAAGTTACAGAGAGCTGGGGTTTCTGCTGGTCCTCCATTTTCCATCAATGCTAAAATCCCATACGCACTAAGATTTACTGAAACACAGTTATACCATATGTAAGTCCTGAAATGAACTAGTTTGCATCTGGTGGACGTTAAACCATATTTCTCTCTTTACATAGTAAATGGTGTCAGATGTACTATGTTCTAGAATAAATCATATTGGATAACGATTAAGTTCTTTTTCTCCATTGATAATTAAAATGTTTATAAAAAAGTTGTTTCTCCCAGTCCTCTGGTTTCCTCCAACTTGAAAAGACCGCTACATGCAAGCGAATTGTTTCTCCATTTAAATATTGCGCTGTTTATAGAAAGGATATGTACATGTGTATGTTTATTAATGATACTCTTGTGTATATTTTAATAAAGACCCTTTATTAACTTTGTAGACATTTTCCAGTCATAAAGCAGATGTTTTAACTCTTTCAATAAATGAGGTGCGTATCACTCCCAGTATCTATTCTCGTAATAAAAACAGTACCACTTGACATGTTTCATGAATGAGAGTATGTCAGTACAATTCTTTTCAAATCTTTCGATATTATGAGTCAGACATCTATTTTAATAAATAATGTTCCATTGCATACATGCAGTCATGTTCTTTCATCGATTCACACAACTACTGGTTGTAAATATTTATAGCCTGGCAAAGCTATGGAGTTTTGTTAAACTCTGGTTTTTCTTGCATGGTAGTACCAATATTAAAATTTATTAGTTCATCTTTTCAGGAAAAAATATATATTATTTACAAATATCAAAGAATAAGCATTTAAAATAGTAATGATATTTTTGTAGGAAGTAAATTGATTGTTTTCGGTTATTTTAATACTAGATATTTTTGTAGGAAAAAGAATGTGTGTTTTCACTTAATTTAATACTGATATTTTTGTAGGAGAAAGATTTTGTGTTTTGAAATGAGATATTTTTGTAGGAAGAAGATTGTGTGTTTTCATCTGGTGTAGATCCATTATTAGTAGGATTTGAGTTTGTAACAACTAAAAGTGGTGTCGGTAATCAACATTGGGTTCAATCTACAACACAAAATATACATAAACATGATGTTAGAGCTGTCTGTTTTCTTCCAAACTGTATAGTATCCGCAGGTATGTCACATTCTTAGTACCCAGTTGGGGGTGGGGGGTTCAGTGGTCTAACATAAGCTTTAGATCATAAAGTCTGTCATTGATTCAAGTGACATGGTTTTAATCCCAAGTCTGCCCAATCTCGTAGGTTTTTTCCAGGTCCTCAATGTTTTCCCGTCAATGCTAAATAGCCCTATGTGCAAGCAAATTATTGAAATAAATTTTTTACCATAGTTTGTTTCAAAATGACCTAGTTTGTGTTGAGTGTCACCATTGAACATTAAGCCCCATTATTCTCTCTTTTATAATTTTCGATATTCGGGTTATAACTAGTTAAATGTAAATGAGACAACAATCAGTGGTCTAGGCCTTTCTTAATCTTACAGGACAACATACCAATTTAAAGAAAGTTTTAAAGGTATACCTCTGTGGTTACCCAATCAGTAAAATTTATATTGACTGTTTTGCGTATTTGAATTATGAAAATGTTTCCGAAGTTGATATGATTGTGATAATAAATAATTAAATGAGCTTATTGACAAAATCAAGATAAATGACACATGGAGATTGTATCAAGTTTATAAATATATGTCTAGACTGTAAGATTATCTATTATCTATAGTGTAAGGTTATATTATTAATACTATGACATTTGATAGTCAGATTCATTTGCAAACTAAAATGATTTCTATGAAAATGTAAATTACTTTTGTCTGAGATGTGTTTCTTTTTCTATTGTATTTAATTACATTCAATCTATTTGATAAGTTTATTTTATTAATATTAAAGCAGCTGTGTTGTAATTGTATTATTAAAGAAAAAGTTCAGCAATTTCCAATTATATAATCCTTTAGTGACATTGAACACATGCTTGAAAACGATAAGAGAATACTTATCGAAACGTCATGCTTGTGTATAATAAACCAGTGATTGCTATTCTATGTAACAGTGTTCTGTTCCAGTCATATATCTACTGTTAAAATAATAGTGGACGTGTTTATAAGCAGTGACTGACATTTACCGAGATCACATCACAGCTGGAATCTTGATTTGCTAATTAAAGTCAAAATGATTGGTATTTCTAGTATTGCATGTTTGAAACTATGTTGAAAAAAGATAAAAAATATGCCAGCTTTTTTATGATATTGAAAGCTTTATGGTATAAATTCAATGTATGACATTTGAAATTGTAATAGCTTATGCTTATAGAACCTTAGACGAAACTTTGTCCTTCTACAATGCTCCATTACATAAATGTAATTTATATTATATTTTGCCAGGTATAGGAACTAATCTATGTTTAACGCAGAGAAGACGGGATGAGACAATATCAAAACGAATAGCTCATATACCACAGGTGAGACAATATCTATATGAATAGCTCATATACCTCTGGTGAGACCATATCTAACCAAATAGCTGATATACCATAGGTTACACAATATCTAAACGAATGGCTCACATACCATAGGTGAGACAATGTTAAATCAAACCATATACACATCAGGCAAATGACAAATGGATTTCAACTAAGATCGCTGTGGAAATGATACTGGTAGAGTATCAACAAGAGATCAAACATCATTCCATAATGCTGCATGTTCTCATGGTTTTAAATTGTTTTTTCAGAATATTGTTCATGTTGCCAAAGAAAAGAAAATGGTCATGTTAAGATATACAGATTATTTAGAAGTTTGGAAATTAGGACATACTAATTTTACTTCAGGTCAAAACGTGTTATTTATTTATTTTATATTTTATTAAAGTCTCTGTGCTTTATTTACATGTTTCAGAAAAGTATCAAATCTACCACGGCTTAAAGATGCACTATATAAGATTTGAATAAAGAACTGGCCATTCTTGCTATAATAGTTCAAAAATAGATAATAAAAAATGAATATATTAAAATATTCATTTAAATTACTTTATTCTGAGTGAAGTTATGAGTGTTTGAAGTTTTGACCAAATGTAGCATAGATTGTTTATTATGGTAGCAACTAAGTCACGATTATGCACTTGTCCTAAGAATTTTTGAATCTCGGGTTGATTTGAGTCTCAACTATCCAATTGCTTATAGAGTAGATTATAGCCTTGTCTTGTGAATAAATGTCTAAATGATAATTAATGTAACATATGTAGCCAAGATAAAGGCCTGCAATATTCAGATTTAGCTTTTAGATAATCCATCTTTAAATCCACACTAAAATGTACTCAACTTGATTATTGAACAAGGTTTTTGATGAATTTGTTTGCTTCAGACCAGGAAAGAATTATCTGACAGGGCCTGACAAAGACAAATGTCTAGTGGTTCCCTTGGCATTTGGAATTCATTATGATATAGCACACTTGGCATATGCCCGTCTTCATGAGCCCAGTTGGAGTAGGATTTTAAACCCCATTTCATTTCATTTTGTTTGCTTCAGCTGAATAAAAAATGGACAAGTTTGTTTTATATTTTTGCACTGATTATGTTTTTTTTGTGATTACAGAGAAAGATGGAGAGATATTACCATTAAGATCTAATCCTGTCAAACTATTACAGTTAAAATGTAAAGGACAAGCTGCTATACTATGTTGTGGTATTTCTAATAGTGGCGACCACATAGCATATTGTGATGAACATAATTTACGCATATATCAACTATCTGTGGTATGTATGACAATTAAATGACTGGTACATTACTCAGCAAGTCATTAGGAAAGGAATTAAGTGCAATGGTTTATGAGTATGAGTTGGTGATCAAACAATACATTAAAACGATAATTTCATATTTTCAAAGAAAGTCACTGATCAATACATAACTATTTCTATGTCTTTTGCTCAATAGGTTGTTAACCCACTATTAGGACCATAGACATTATTTCCCACTCTAATAACTCATTAACACAGGAAATGATAACATAATTACCTCCCTTGTTTTTCTATTGCCCCCATGCAATAGCTATCTTCAAACGTTTGAATTTGAAGTTGAAAATGACATTTTTGCCAATTTCTCAACTGGCAATTGTGAATTATAGGATTAATAGGATTATTCTTTAACAAAGTTGGACTATTTATAGATACCATCTATTTTAAGGCGTTATTTTAATATTTTTTAAAATATACCTTAAGAATATGAAATTGCAGCTTTAAGTAGGATGCAGTTAAACACTGTTGCATTTTTGGGGCAGTATAGCCTGGGGTTCTTTCTAAGAATTAAGGAAGGTAATCAGACTTTACCTGTATTATAGAGACCAGGGAACTACTTCTCGAAATTTTAACTTTGATTAAATCCAAATTTTATTAATTTGGTTGGATGATATTAGATTGATTTTAGTGCTTAGCCAATCAAAATTGAAGTATCTACTAAAACTTGGATTTTATCTTTAGTTAAATTTTCGAGGAACAGGGCACAATCCCCTATGGATATGATGCACTATAACAAAATATATACATTATTTTCAATACTATGATAATGTAGGCTACATAGAAGAGAAATGCAGGTGAAGCCATATAAAAATATAGAAATATATTATAGTTCTCAGAAAAAGCAGCGTCACTTCAATAAGGCTGCATAATCTGTTTTATTTCAAAAAATGTCAAATCATTTCTTTATAGAGCACCTAAATGTTTTACAAGAAGTAGTAACTGCAGAAAAGCTTAATAGTCCTTTTTTAGCCAGTATGCAGTTCTTTCCATACTTATCTCAATTTAGTGTTTATTTCAGTCATTACTGAAAGAATTGTGATACAGATCTTAAAAAGTTGAAAGTATTTATTATTTTCAGGATGAGGAAGACTATACCCCAAAGGTAGGATTATCTAAAATAACGATGGCAAGTGAGGATCTTCGTGTACCTATTCATCATTTAGAATTTACCCCAGATGGTCGTTTTATAGTTACAGCTACAGCTTCCGGTTACCTTCAGTTGACAGAAATAAATGAAGATAGAGCTCATGTTTCTAATACTTTTAATGGTATAACTATATCTCTTTTTCTTATCAAACTCAACAGATGGGAAACAGTATTTCAACATATACACATGTAGATCCAAAGCTAAACGGGATTTCCTGGTGCAGTTTCACCTTGTCATGATGCAGGATGGAATGTCTGGCAAGAGCATTGGTACGAAAAGCCGAGGTCCCATGTACACCTTAGCATACATGTAAAGAACCTTTAACAGTTGGAAATAGAAAATATGTAATTAAGCACGAATGAGAATAAAACTGTGAGAAACATCAAGATGGTGGTTCAAAATCCTGCAATCTATAAATAGCTAAAATCTACCTATTGTAGGTCTTTCTTTAGGCCCTAAATGTTATATAAATTATTAATTAGTCATTAAGACCATAATCAACTGTCGATGCCATCATTGGCGTGCGATGTTTAGTTGATTTAAGTACATTTTGAGATGGATTACTTAATGGATTACTTAACAATGAATAATCAAGACTTGATTTATTATCTTACAAATGTTATAATGATCATCGAGGCTAGAATAAAATTGAATCGCTAATATCTCGTTTCAGAGTGAAGCAGTTGTGAATTGGACTGAAATTTTCAGAATATTCTATTTTCATTACCTGTTTTTTAACTATTATAGCAAGAACTATCAGTTCTTTGAAGGGTTTGAGTAAGAGTTCATTTGATTGTGTATGATCTTAAACTCGTGTTGGTTTTTTAATATTGTGATATATATTTGTTGTAGTTTTTGCTGATGGTATTACTATGTTAACTATGAGTCCAACTGGTAATTGTGTAGCTATAGTTAGTGGTGATTATACTATATCGATATTAAATATCACAAATAATACAGTGAGTTCATTTATTACTTATACTTTTTTGTAATGACTGTGAGAAATGATATGAGTTCTATTATTGTTTATATTCATTGTGACAGTGGCTCACTGGCCGCTGTTGACTGAGATAGTTCCTCTGAATGATCTGGCATGATTTCATCTTGTCACTAGGAAAAGTGTCTAATTATTCAGATGGGATGATAAACACAGGCCCTGTATAGACGTTGGTGTTTTTGTAAATGAAAATGAAATAGGGTTTAACATCCTACTGTTCTACACCAACCAGGCTTATGAAGATGGGCATAAGCCATACAGTGTGCTATGAGGTAAATTTTGCTCGGACAGCAGCACTATAGCCTAATCTTATATCGACTTTCAACTGTACGACTTGTTTATTTTTTTCTATTTAATTTCAGATTGAATGTAATTTGCCAAAATATGATCATCCACCTCGAACCTTACGTTTTTCACCATCAGGTGAAGATTTAGTCATAGCTTACTCTAATAACATGGTTAGTTTGATTTTAAAACAATTTATTATGCTGTGTCTTTCTGTCCATCTCTTTTTTATTCCACATTCTAATTAGTTTTTGGTATGCAGTTATCATTACACTTTGCTGTGCACGTTAAAAAGCCATCAAATGGAAACACCTTGGTACAATTTTCCTCTTCATTAGGGCAGATGCAGAAAAAAAGGACATAATAAGTTGATTAAAAAAATAAAATAACTACCCAATAAAAAAGTTTTAAAACCTGTTTATACACCCACACTTCAGTAATCTGTTGTTGCCTATGTTTGTGTATGAAATCATGTATTAAATGTTTCAGATATTTGAATTTGATGTTGACAAGAAAGAATATACTACTTGGAGCCGAAGAGAAAGTCGTCGCTTTCCAAACCAATGGTTTAAAAGACAGAATAAAGTTTGTAGAATAACCTTTGACCCAAGGAATGATGACCATCTTGTTCTCCAGGATAATATGGCTTTTGTTATTGTAGATAAATCAAAGGTAAATAATACATGCTGAATAACAAGTTACAGATACATTTTGGACTTTAAAGACACATTATAGGCTTTAAAGAGGCACTGTAGGCTTTAAAGAGGCATTACAGGTTTTAAAGAGGCATTATAGGCTTTAATGAGGCATTATGTAATATTTTGATTATGAGCTGGCCGTACTTGCTACAGTAGTTTAAAAATAGATAATATAAAATGAATTTATTGAAATTTTAGATTAAGAACTGAGTATTAGCACTGTAATAGTTTAAAAATAAATAAGGAAAATGAAAACATAATGTCATTGCTACGATAATATATAATGTCATTGCTATGATAAAGTTTAAGTTTAAGTTTATAAAATTTGGTATAGCGCTCGTTACTGCCGACATCAGCATTCAAAGGCGCTTTACAAAACACATAAATAAATATTCAAAGAACATAACAAACATACATACATGCAGTATACAATATTTGACTGTGACATTTAAATCAACACTGTTTTGATTTTCTATTCTAATGTTAACCCTCTTTAATGATTACATTGTTTGGATGATCTAATCCACTTAAATATCCTAGCCGTCTTAAGTGTAGAGCGTGGATTTGGGGCTTGTCCTGGTTTAAACAGTATTTATTTAGATGTCCAAATAATAATTTATACAATATTTGAAGCCAGAAAAAAAAAGACAAACAGTTGGCATATTTAGCTAGCAAAATAAACTTCATCTGTATTATTCAATCTTTCTTTTGTTTTGACAAGTCTGATGTTATGACATCTAGAACTTGTTATGACATCTAGAACCTTAAAATAAAATAAATTTTATACATAAATTGTGAAAGGGAAATTATTTTTGAAAGTGACTGGTCAATAACTGAATATAGATCTAAATATGCTTCAAAATTGTTCTGATTTTTTTTTTTTTTTTTTTTCAAATATTATTAATAAAATCTATAATTTACTTTCAGACCATGCCAGAAAAGAAAAAAAGAATATTTGATAAATGGTACAAACCCAAAAAGGAAGATGCATTTCACCAGTGTAAAAAATACAATGTAAGTACACATTAAATAACTTCTGTCTCCAGATCATTCACAAGATTCTGCAAAGAGAACAAGGTCCACAACTCTTGAATGTAATTAACAAATTTTTTTTAGTTTCTTTCACTTGTATTCCCCAAAAAAATATTCACGCTTTGACTTTTGGTGTTCCTTATCGATGCTCTTTGTATGTCAATTATAAGGAAACTTTGCTGGAATTTTATAGTTTTGCAATTGAGAAGTTTAAATGAGAAATTCATCAGTTGAAATTTGCTAGTACATACAGTAAATATATTTATTTTTAAAATACATTACGTTTATTTGTTTGTTGCTTTTATTTTCAGTTTTTAATGTATGTAGAATTATTAGAAGATGATTGGATGTTGATTGTCGAACGAACTCCTCTTGCAATCTTAAATAACCTGCCTGCAACGCTGAAACAGAAAAAATTTGGTACATAATAAAAATATTTGATAGATTTGATTGCATTTGTTATGTATAAAAGGTAATTAAACATCTTATGTCATGGCCAATCAAAACAGAATCCATTATTATCTGTATGAAATTCCCACCTAAATACGAATCAAAACACAATCTATTATTATCTTATTTCATGATAAATCAAAACAGAATCTATTGCTATCTGTGTGAACTTCCCATTTAGATTAATGAGAAGTGATATCAAGTGTTCACTCATCATGATGGACATAAATCAAAGTAAAAGAAAAAGGTTATTTGCATTCCTGATGTGGCGGATACTTGATTGAGAATTTTGTTCTCTCAATCCTCAAAATAGTGACAATTGAGTGAAAAGGGGTTTTATAAATATCAACAAAAACTCAAAAAAGAAAATTGGTGCCTAAAAAAACATGTTAACTTGGACATTACTATGTGATGTGCATCTCATAATTTCCATGTTCAACCGAATACCAGCTTTGGAGCAAAACATTATCAGTTTTGTCAGAATTCCGGCTAACGAATATTTGGGGAAAAGTTGGAACCGAGCAAAGAGGGAAATCAAGATCATAGCAAAATATCAAGTTGTCTGCCTCTCAACGAAGGTTGGAAACTGGAGTTACCTCCCTTATATGACTTCCTCGCAATTTGCAGTTTATCTGCATGATCGTAATATGAGCATATTTTTTGCAAGATTTTATCTCGGAATATTATCAGGGCAACTGAAATATTTTTTCATTATACGAAAACTCAGTCATATGGAGAAAATAAGTAAAGTGTCACATTTCTTGTGATCTGCAGATAAAAAAAAAATGAAAATAAAAATATTTGAATAGGTATGAAATCTCCAACCCACATAATTGCACGTAGGCCAAAAAACTTTTAATGAATATATAATATCAATAGCGTGGGAACATGCGTGGGTCTTTGTCAGTAATGGTCATACTCCTAGAATTGTTTCGTTTGATTTTTTGGGGCCATTGCTTCAGGAAAACTAGTAATAGTCTACCATATAGATCGTGTCCAGTTGTATGGTTGCTGCAGGGGCGTGGTGATCCATGATTTTGCATGAGGAACAACATCACACGCGAGCCCTGTTTGTGCAGGCAGGTCCCTCCCAGTGCCGCTGGGTATTATTGGGTTGTAATTTGTAGCCACGGTATATGGATTTTTTGCCATTTGAGAAGCGGCACAAAAACAGGACACAAACCTTGTCATAGCGGCACAAAAACATGACACAAACACAGGACACAAACCTTGTCATAGCGGCACAAAAACATGACACAAACCTTGTCATAGTGCCCCTCTCTCACTAAGCTCCTGTGATATACAGTACAAATTTATACAACTGCCCAAACGTCCCATTACTTTTGACTTAAAAATACAGATATTGATTTTGGCCGACATTTCTTCAGAAAAAATTTCTTTGATTTGACCATTCCTACATTGATTCAAATCCATACTTATGAACGGTAGTGAAACATTTGTCTCAACATGAACGATAGTTTATTTATGAAAGGAATAGAAATGAAATGGGGTTTAAAGTCCTACTATTCCACTTGGACTGGGATAATGTGAGAGAGAGAGAGAAATAGGGTTTCACGTCCACTCTACACAAACTAGGTCATTTTGGGACTAACACATGGTTTCAATTTTATTTCAATAATTCGCTTGCGCGTAGGGGTATTTAGCAGTGGGAGGAAACCGGAGGAAACCCATGAGGTTGAGAAGCCGAAGGCGCCCCTATCTCCATGCCACATATGCTCACACCAGGGAGCACTCTGGACCACTAGGCCATCCCACCCCCAGCCCCCTGGGCTAATGGAGACGGGCATATGCCATACTGTTTGCTATAAGGGAAATTTTGCCAGGGCAAATTTGGTCTACTCTTACATCGAATTTACGTACATGCCAATATGAATACATGGGATCTTGGGGTTTTCATCCCATCCAAATGACTAGACAGTTGTCCTTGTCAGGCCCTCGATCCTGCATCACTGACAAGGGAAAACCACCCCGCAAAATCCTTATGAACTTTCTTGGCCAATGCAGGGATTGAACATGCGACCTCCATGGCTTGCAAGCCAGCCTCTTATACACTTAGCCAACGTGGCTCCTTGCTTATCAGTACTCTAAAAACATTATAGTTTATGTAACTACGAGCATGCAGTCTAGGTGAAATATTGGACAAGAAAAAATAAACTAAATTAAAATTTCATATATTTTATTTTATCTAACAGCTCACAACACAGATATTGGAGCAGAAAAAAAACAATATAGATTGAGAGAGAATTTTTTCTCTCTAATTTTTTGTAACTTTTCACTCAGATTTGTAATTTATTTCTCACAGTTATTATTAACTTCTGATATTTGCCAAGCACTCATTCACACAATTATAGATTCATATATATTCATATACAGATATATCAGGATTCTTATTAAATTAAAAAAAAAAACGTTCTTCACAGTGTATTAATAATTTTTTTAAGAATCTTTCAAAACAATTCTGAAAAAATATAAATATACAATTTTCAGACATGATTGAGATAATTATTCTTATTAATAATCTTTCAAAACAACAAATTTCAAGTAACAAACAACCTACATTTTTCTTGTACTTTTTTTTCTAATTTTGTAAAATTTATTTAAATCTGACAACTGATGAACAGATACATTTATACCATACATAACAAAAGATCTAACAAAGGGACATCACTATCACATTACCATTTCATGGTAATTCATTTAAAAAATCAAAAAAAAAAGTGCATTATTTCTGCTTTTTTGTCTGTACCTGGGCTAGGCCCTACATTCATTTTCCATAATATATTCTAAAATTCATTCAGATTCATTCGAAATCCTTTAACAACAAACCTCCATGTCTACATGTAGTTTAAAAATATAAATACAGTTACATACCAATGTTTCTTATCTTTGCAAATTCTTTTTCAAAGAGATGCAATTTTCTTCGGAAATAACATTTTATTTTCTTACATTGGAATCTGATAGGGTATGGTAGTTCACTTGCTAAGTAAATCCAAATGCATTGCTTAAATTCACGACCTTTTTACCCCAAACTGCAAATATTCTGTTCATTGAAACGTGAATACATGTGAGAAATGACATACATACAAACAACAAAATAATGATGTAATAATTGTGCGCTGATAACCAATTCATAAATATAGAAGAATTGACATGAAACATCATTAGCCTGGTTATAACCATTCTCAAATTCATCAATATTTCCATTTTATTTTTTTTCATTTGTAGATTGTTTGAAGGCCCATAACATAATTTCCCTTCCCAATATTCAGATAGCATACACATAATTTAGTAAAACAAAATACTATTGCCTTATGCAATTATTATTTAGCCCCAAGAACAGAACTCAACTGGGACAAATCTCATGGCCAACAAGTCTTTAGTTCAGTTTCAGTGAACAAGCATTATTTCTGCACATGCAAATTATGAGCCTTGACAACAAGCTTCAAAACTTATACAGCCATATTTTCAAATAACAGAATAAATTACTTAAAGTCTATATTTCTGTATTTCTATGTCATAAGTACACTTTTAATCAACAAGCTGTTGTCAAGCAAGATACGCCAACATTTTGCAAGAGATGGACCAAAAAACATACTAAAAAAAAGTTATACGGGGCCATAATCCAGGGAATTATGGTCCAATATTGAAAGGAACCGAGATATTTGGGATATAAAAATCCATTTTATTAAGTTTCATCAAAATCAGAAAAATATTGTAACCTTGTTACTTTATTTGTGTACGAAGAGCAACCATTTTCACAAAATTTGAACTGTCATTACTCTGTAAAGGTGGTATATTTGAACATTTCTTAAAATTGGATAAAAATTGTGAACTCTAGAGGAACAAGCTAAAAACATGAATTTTCGTACAATCAGGGACCTTAATGCAGGAAGTTACAGTCCAATATGCGCAAATATTAGAAGGAGCTTTTATCTTTTGATGATCAAAATATATTTTAAGTTTCTTCAAAATTGGATAAAAATTGTGAAGCTAAAAACATGATTATTGGTACTAACAGGGGCCATAATCCATGAAGTTATGGTCCGATACATGGCAATATCTAAAGGAACCCAGATCGTGGAGATATAAACCTATATTTTCCAGACAATAACTGTGACCTGTCAAGTGTTCACAAACAAATTGTGGACAGACAGGAGCGACAATATACGTCCACATGAAATTGTGGAATAGATGACCTAGCTAACCTTGAGGGACATACCTGTTACTCTTAGGTTGACCCCAAATACTTTGGGACTGTATCTGCATACTAGAGCATCAAAGCCACCCCCACCCCCACCCAGTAATACAAGTTCAATTTGATCACCAATTATTCACAAATACGCTATATTCATTAGTCACTAGTCTTTTACAGAAATATAAGAACCCACAGATGTTTTGAAGAATCACGTAAGAGAATCTGTTTGACTAGAATAAGTTAGATGTTTTGGGTGTTATTAAGGAGCACTTTTTGTTTAAATATAGCACTAGTGTATTCATCATAAAGTACCTTAAACAGTACTGAATGAATTTTATAGATGAAAGATTGCCTTCTCGTGGGCACAATAAAGTGCCCCAAATCCACTGACTTTTATGATAATATAAAACTAAGTTAACTTGCATTACCGAAAATTTGTATTGAATATGGATTAAAGCATTTTGTCTGGAACCACTCTGCTTTGTGCAACATTTTTCTGGCATTGTTTCATCAATTTTTTTAGGAATCATAGTTTCTTTAAATTGACTAATGGACTGGAATTTAAATCCTTGTAATAAACTGTGTATATATAATACCACTCTTTAGTAGTCACTGATCTCTATGCCCAAAATTTTTCTGGCACCATCATTATTTGTTTCGGCACTCACAGGTGACCATCTTGGCCAGCTGCGACTCTGTTGATTCTTTAACAAGAATTTTTTCAGGCATCATTATTATTATCTATCGTCAAGTCTGCAATGGCATGAATTCTGTGAGATTTCTAAACACCTCGGTGTTAGTCCATATTTCTTAAGACTTGGAGGATTTCCACTAGAGACTTGGCAAGTCTGAAATCCCAGCAAATATTTCAGAAGTTGCATTAAGAGCTGGGACCTGAGAGTGTTTGTTGATGGACCAAAAAGTGTCAACAAGTAAAGATTTATTTTCCTGTACAATAATAAAGTGATTACCAGTAAACTGTGGACTACAAACCCAGACCAATTTTTTTAAATCAATTCTCTTAAGGGATTAATCTTAGTCATTTGAATCAAATTAACTCATGTATGACTACTGGGGAACCTCAATCATTCTAGACCAGGACAAATGAATTTCTCAACCACTGAGAAAATGTGACATCAAGCTGGCAGCAATTGACTTAATTGCTTATAAATTGGCCAGAGCTTTTTTTTCCTTTTGGAATTAGAACTGTTCAATAACGGAACTTTTATTCAATATCTCATATTATCAGGATCTTAAATTCCACAGTAATATGTCAACAATAAAATATCTTATATTAATCTTTGTGATATTGGATACAATATTTCATTTAACATTAATTGGTAATTTGCATACCACATTGTAATGCATTTGTTTCTAGTATGAATATAGGCCTCCAAACAAGTACAACTAAACTACATGTATTAATACTTTAAAAAAAAGAAATTAATGCCAGCAATAACTAATGTAACAAGATCAATATTCATTTCTTGTCTTTAAAATAACATAAAACATTAGCCCTGTCGGTGATATCATCAAACTTAACATCCTTCAAAATAAAATAAGCTGTTGTCATGTAAGATATGGCCATATTTTGCAAGAGATGGCCAGAGAACAAGCTAAAAAAAAAAAAGCATACAGTAAGTGGTTATAATCTAGGATGTTACAGTCTAGCATGCATCAATTTTAAATGGAACTGATATCTTTGGGATATAGCCATACATTTTGAGTTTCATCGGATAAAAATTGTGACCTCTCAAGTTTCCACAAGCTAAGGACCTTGATACATGTATTTCTTTCTTTTACAATATTTGCATACAGGCAGCGGCCATTTTGTTGGGCAGCTTCTGTCCTTATGGCATAACAGTGATTTAATTAAACAGATTTTAAAATCACCTCTAGCTAAAAACATAATTTTCTTACAAAATAAAAACCTGATTTTTCGAACATCAGGGTCCATAAACCATGAAGTTACAGTCGGATACATGCCAATATCGAGAGCAATACATGCCAATCTTGAAAGGCACCAAGATCTTTGGGACATAACCCTATATTCCAAGTTTTATTAAAATCAGATAAAAATTGTGATCCTGTAGAGAGTTTGACAGCTGCGACGACAATGTACATCCAAATTAAAATGTGGGCATATAAAAATAATGAACAGTAATTAATTGTATCAAAATCAAGCCCCTGATCACTATTTGAGTGATTTTCCATTCCTTGCAAGCTAAGCATATTATGAATTTGAATTTCTCAAAGAAATAACATCAGCTCAGTAATTACAAAGATATGATGAATGAATTAAAAACATGTCAACATTCTGAAGACGATATAAACTGACTAATTCCAAGGCAAGAGATTATTTACCGTTGATCAGTTCAGTTTAGAATGGATTACGCTTTGTAATTTAAGATATTGTCCTAAAAATGCTAAACATCGGTGAAGAGTCAAAAGGTTGTATCTGAGTTTTTGCGAAATAATCAATGAGCGCCAAAAATCGTAATGAGAGAGAGAAATGGGGCTTAACATCCACTCTACACAAACTAGGTCATTTCAGGTCTAAGATATGGTTTAACTTTATTTCAATAATTCGCTTGCACATAGGGGGCCTATAGCAGTGGGAGGAAACCGGAGTACCCAGAGAAAACCCAAGAGGTTGGACAGGCGACCCTTACTCCTTGCCACGTACATGTACAACCATGAATTCGAAACCAAAAAATCGTAATGAGTTTGAGAATCAAAATGTTAATGTTGTACAGAAACGTACTGTCAAAATGTTGTATTTCCAAAGATTTTCCTGGATTTTTCTGTAAAAAATGTATGTGCAGTATTTTAAACAGTATTTAGCTAATTTCACATATTGAGCTTAACATCTAGTGCAGAAATAAGGAATGAAAACTAGTTATTTGCCATTTCATACAGCAAAAACGTACTTGTACTTTGTGAATAAATTAACTTTTACCTCCTTCAATTTCACAATAGAGCCTCAGCAATAATATCAATAATACATCAATAACCATAAAACAATACTGGCTTTATTTCATTTGATTGTAATGCTTCGGTGAGACACAAAGTTGATTTTTTTCAAGGAAATACGACATTTAGCTTTTAATATTATATTGATATTTCTTTTTTAACACCCCACATACGACATTTTGAAACAATTTCTATAAAAAAAAACTTTTTTATGGGCTCAGAAATATGACAAGTAAATGAAAGGATGTTCAAGAAAATTCTCATTTTGAAGAAGCAAAAAGTGAATTTCGCAAAATATAACAGACACGACCTCTTGACTGCTAATTCTAAGTTGAAGTTACATGATGGCAGCTGGCTAAAAAGAATCATTTACTAAAGAGTAAAGAGAACAAGGGTTGTATTAGCTTAAAGTAGCAATTATTTATGCAAGCCACAATAATTTGTTGTCATTAATCAGCATTTAATCATACTAATATGTAAATATGCATATCAGTTTAGGAATTCTACTAACAGTTTAAACTCCAGTACTAGCAATATAATGTAAACTGAAGATGACATTAATTTCATGAGGCATTAATTTCTTTTTTTGTAGTATAACGTTCTATATCTATGAAAGATCTATATATTAAATGTAAACCATGATGATATTCTCGTATTTCCACCGTCTTCAACACAAATACACATCGTAAAGATGACTGGGTCTTTGATTTCTTGTACCATTTCTACACACACTCGCATAATATAGATATATATTTATATATAGTCTAATAAATTGCACGTACACACACACTCCACATTTAACATCACAACCATGCATACCTTAGTGTCACACATTTATCATACATGTATCTCTAGTAGTAAATATTATATTATATGTCCCTTTCTTATTAGACCATTTACTGATGTCAATTTAAGTTAAGAATCATAACACTCAGAAAGAAACGATTGTTAAAATCTAATTTGCGAACTTCAAAGTCTTTTTCTTTTTCTTAAAAAAAAAGGTAAATCTTTAAAAGATTTGTTTCTATATATTTTGATCAAATATGTATTGAACAGTTTATTCACAGATATTTATCAGATGCAGTAATCTGTTTTTTAAACCAATGCCCTATTTTATCTGGAACGTTAAATTATGTGAAGCACTTTGAACTGTGATTGTTCTATAAAAAACTACTAATAGTACCATTTATACTCCACATGGGTTCTTGTTTCTCACATCTATCTGCAATGTAACAAAGGTTTCTTTCGGTTGTTAATGAAATGCTTATCTCGTTACCAGGCACCAGTCCCTGTTTTATTCACAAAATAATACAAAAGCTGGTTACCATAGCAACACAGGTTGAGCAGAGGTCAAGCAATGGGGGTCAAGGTCAAAAATAACATATTACAGAGCTATCATCTGCTGTTTAAAATCATAATTGATGTGTGTAATTATATCATTTGGTTTCCACACTAAAATTGTCTGCACAGAGAGGATTAGAACTCACAAAGACCAAGAACACAGATATAATTTGTCTAACATAGTAACTGCTGGGGGGTTTTCTTGCAAAGAACACTTTTTATCACAATCTAAAACACATGTATACATCCAGCCTTAGTTTCGCATCACATTATAATCAGGCTTTGAACAGCCCTAGTTTCACATCCATTTTACCACCTTGTTGTCACTGCAATATTATACTCAGATATTTTCTGAGCCACAGTTTCATATCACTAGAACACATTTATAAAGCCATAGTTTGGTATCATACATCCAGCTGTTTATTATTATTATTATATACATTCTCTGGATTGGCCAAATCTGGGGGTGAATGGCGAGTAGCCCCAGAATAAAGTCGTGGGGAACTGTTAGAGTCACGTTGAAGATGTCTAGCAGGAGACATAGGTGCAGAGATAGAAGAAGTCCGAGAATGTGAATTAGATCGGTGTGACGAGTCTGATTTAGCACTATTTATAGATATACTGTTACAGCGTATCACTGACGAATAACCATTAGATGGTTTACCACAGGATGTGTCTAACGAAGTAGCAGAGGTGTAGGGATACGGGGGAGGGGTTTGTTTACGATCAAAAATAGTTCGATTAGGCGGGGGTCGGAAATATTGCTGTAAGTCTGTATTTTCTAAATTACGTTGATTTGCTAACTGTTTTTGACTTTCTGCATACCCTTCTTCCCCATCACGGGAAATGGGTATTTGTGGGGGATATCCTAGTTCTCCGTCTCTCTGTGTAGAAGATATCTGGACATAACGATCACGCAACAACGCCTCCTGCTGCTCCATCTGTTCACGAGATGATGGTGTGGAAACAAAACCCTAAAATAGAAAACCATTTCTGCATTAATAATATGTCAATATTTTCAATTTCAAAGACAATTTAATGGATATTAATGATATCTTTTAGGTTGATGTGCAGAAAACCAGATCAAAGCAATGCCAATACATATCTTCTTCTTGAAACAAGAAAATTAAACAATTATTAAACAATTCAATTAATCATTTACAACTCCATCTTATTCAGCAAACAAAATTTCACTTGTTACGGGGTGACAAGGCTTCCAAGCCAAAACATATACATGTATGGTCAGATATAATTCTCACCATACTTTCATGCGTGTCATAACTTCCTACTTTGCGGAATCTTAGATTAGTGAATTAATCATTTACGACTCCATCTTATTCAGCAAAAAATATTACACTCATTACAGGGTGACCAGGCTTCCAAGGCAAAACATATATGTGACCCGACATGACATACTCAGTCACTATGAAGAAATTTTGATTGAGTTATTGTAATTTTCACCTTCTTCAACTCATTACCTTCAATTTGATGTATAGTTTGTTTGAATTGGACAAAAATTGACCGAGGTGTGTCCATTTCAAGCCACCCAAGTCACAAATGTAAGTTTTGAGAAAAAGCAAGTTGAAGATTTGGTATGTTCCAAAACAAAATCCCTTAGCAACATGGCAATTTATTTCCTCTTTTGACGCTGAATATATACTTCCATGGGTTTTCAGGGGTGCTGAAGACAAAAATCGTAGTATAAATTTGATCGGATGATTTCTGCCAATTATTTGCTACTTTGTTGTTTAATATTTTTATTTTATTTAGGATGTTAAGGGTGCTGAAGACGAAAATCGTAGTAAATGCACAATTTTCATAACGAAACATCCACAACACACGCGGCATATTCACCTGATAGTGTTACTGATGAACAATCTATACTTTAGTAGTATATTATAACTTTGTGAGATTAACTTAATCTCATCAATTAATTAGCCCCTTAGTGCCAGCTAGTGGTCAGGAGATTAAGATTGTTGATTGGATAATCATCAAAGAAGCAGCCACAGCTGTACGTGTGTTCATTTAACACGTGAATTAAATTAAAATTCTGCATGTACTATAGGTCTATTATTTGCAGGTACCTTAACGTTATCAAAATATGAGTCGCTATAGAAATGTCAATTTTATAGTCACAAAATACTTACATTCACTTTCGAACATTTTAGGTTTGATGTAATTAAACAATGGCAGACTCGAGAATCGTCGCTATAGAAATGTCAATTTTATAGTCACAAAATACTTACATTCACTTTCAAACATTTTAGGTTTGATGTAATTAAACAATGGCAGACTCGAGAATCGTCGCATTTTGGCTCGTTGATCGTTCTCATAATCACCGCTAGGATCAATTATTCGGAGTAAATAATGAGTCGTCGACGGCTTTATCATTGACCCATGACAGTTGATTAGTATTATTCAATGACACACACCCGCTTGTCGATTAATTTACATAATCTGCCACATGCTTTTGATTTAACACTCAACAGCAATCTATATACCAATTACTTTTTTTACGGCCACTTACCCAAAACATTATTGCCTGTAGGTACCCAAAACATTATTGCCAAATCCAAATATTTATCGTCCGCTCATGCCAGCCAAGTAACCACAATGCTTTGTATGCAGTGTCTGGGCCAATCAGCAAACGAGTTGTGTAGACAGTATAGCAACAAGTGGAGTATGCTTGTATTTTTTAGGGGGTTTAAAACTTGATTGTATCCGTTCAAAATCCATTCGTCGACAATATTGTGATCATATTTGTAAACTAGAGATTCTTTGCTTTACAACGAAGCCAATTATCATGCAAGAGGAATGACAGGTTGTCCCGCTACGAGCGAAGAAAAAGAACTAATTTTAAGAAATATGACATATTTAAGAATATGGTACTCTTACAAAACGTTCAAATAAATGTGTTCTAAAATCTTTTATTGCTATTTTGATCTTTTGTGTCGATAGATATTATATTAATAGACTCAATTTTGTGAAAATCTAAATTTCGATCAAAATCAATATTTTCACTTATTTTGCCTTTAGCCCAAAATTAGATTTTGTGCATTCCGACTCAATTTGTTATACAGAGTCACATATGGTCAGATATAATTGTCACCATAATTTCATGCATGTCATAATTTCCTACTTAGCGGAATCTTAGATTAGTGAATGTATTTACTTTACCTCTGAACTCTGAGACTGGGGGCGAAGCTGATCTTCTCTTGAGCTGTGTCGTTGCCAGGCCCTAGATACCATCTTACACTGAGTTCTCATCACTAGGCAAAAAATTACGCCTAATGCAATAAATATGGCGGTACAAACCACTATCACAATAATCTTCACAAAATCGAATGATCCTGAAAATAAAATTTGTTAGTCGTGATTGATAGCAAATACAGGCCATAGAAGTGTTCTTAGTAATTACCTGATCCCATCTGAAACGACCCAAAATCTTCTCAAATGTAATAATTAAATAAATTTTTTTCAGTATCAATGGAATATGAACTGTTAACATAGAACATTTTTAAAGGTCTGTGGGTTTTGTTTGTGTATGGTGCAGTCTTCCTGCTGTTTAAACAGTGGTAAAATGTTGTTCAAATGTAAAAGTTGTGTTAAATTGTAAAGAATAAATTAGAATGAGGTCTAAACCAATGGCAGAAAAACAGTAAACTCAAAATAATAACTATTCAAGCTTTTAACTATGATAAAGCATCACATTACACTGTATTATAAATATAATAAAATTGTTCTGTTCATGACTTTTATTGGACATAAATGTTCAAACTAACAATACTAATGTTTATATGAATTGATATCCATACGGCAAGAACATATGCGTAAATATTAATGAGAAAAAATAAGTATCAGACTTGAAACATCTATTTGACAAATTGACTACCAGAATATACTGAAACATTTCAATGTTATGGGAGGTAATTATAAACATATTTTGTGAAAAAGTAGACAGACAGTAATTTCCGTAAACGAGCCATGATTATTGTTTATATATTTCTAGACAAATCAATAGGTAAAAATAGGTTTCTTTATTTATGTAACAAAAGACTCCAGCCATTCCATTTTAGATATTTTCATAAATATTTTGAGAACTTTTAGCTACCTATCTAAAGTATACAATGTGAGAGAGATAGAGATTGGATTTAACATCCATTTTATACAAACTAGGTCATTTTGGTACATTTTGGTATTGATTCAATAATTTGCTTGCTCATATTGGCCTTTAGCAGTGCAATATATATAGTAGGAGCCTCCTAATTTTCAGGCTTGTCATTGTTGGAATAAAATGTAACTTAAAAGTAACTGAAATGTAATTGACCATTACATTATGTTTGGAATGTAATTAATTAATCAATCATTACTTTTGAAACCTTCAATCACACATTACATGGTCATTACAACAAAAATGGAATGACTAGATTCGATTACCATCACGTGAGCTCTACTAGGACACAGAAAATCACCAGTGACCCCACTCCAGGTCACATACAAGCTTGGGATCAAAACCACACAACTTCACTCAATGACAGGCCTTATGATCTAAAGTGCACATGTTAGACCACTTGACCTACAACCCACAGTATACAATGTAAATATGTTGAATCAGTACTATACTATTATTACTGGATAATTAGGCAAACAGTGTGTCCATACTCAAAACTGATAAGGTAATGAAAGTGCTATAATGATTCCACTGGGTTCTTCTAGCTATAAATCATAATTACTTATCAAACAAGGTAACTTATTTAGACTACAGGCTATATAAAATACATCTACTGGTACAAAAGATTTTCAGTGCAGATACATCTTACTTCTAGGTATAAAGATATAACAAAGTTTCAATGTGGTATACTTGTCTAAAATAGAGAGAGGGAGAGAAAAATAGGGATTAACCTCCACGAGACACAAACTAGGTCATTTCGGGACTAACATATGGTTTAATTTTATTTCAATAATTTTCTTGCGCATAGGGATCTTTAGCAGTGGGAGGAAACTGGAGTACCCGGAGAAAAACCCACAAGGTTAGACTCAATGGTAGGCCGTATGATACAGCGCGAGCACGCTAACCATTCGGCCACCCGACCCCCCTTGTCAAAAATAACGTAGCAAATTTGGCAAAAAAATTCAAATGATCTGATCTAGTTAGAGATGGGGGTGGGGGGACAATTTTTCCCGGAGGACAGTTTGGAAGAAAGGGATTTAACTGCAAACAATGAGCCAAGCAATATTGAAATTTTCACAAAATGAGATGGTTGTTGATAGGCATGAAAACAACAACTTGTGATAAATATTGAAAACAACAACTTGTGATAAATATTGAAAACAACAACTTGTGATAAATATTAATCTCTTCTAATTCAAATCCGTACTTAATATTTAATTTTGTCATTATTAGCCAGTTGGTGCACCAAAGTAGCAAGTTTAGTCTCATTTTGTTTCAATTTTTATTTTTCAAAAAACATAGATCTCTTCTCTACATAATTTTGGCCTGGTTGAACTTAAAAACATTAAACCAAAATGCCCAACTATTTTATCTCAGTAGGCACATCTGAAAATCTTCACAACAATTTGGAGGAAATTTGGCACTTCCCCCCTGACAACCCTTCCCCATTAAAACCACCCTTCATTTTAACACTTCTTTATTTAAGAAGTTGCAAAGCTATCAGGACTACATATATTACTTGAGTGCATCAATGTCAGTATTCCTTCCTATAGTTCATGAATAGAGTGCTACATGCTCTAAATCTAACACCAACTCATAACATAAGTATGATTACTTCAATAAGTTAAAAACAATCTTAACCTCACTACATTAACAGTTGTTAGCATGTGGTATGTAGTATACATTTCATTCAAATTCCTCTCTTAGGGATATATGTTTTATATTTCTTTTACTTTTCTTATATTCAATTCATTTATTTAAACTATTTATAAAAAAAAAAAAATACATGTATATGGTAAATGGAAAGAGAGATGTACATGTTTTAATAAATCAAATAACTTTGGCAAATCAATTCTAGATCTTGGCCATAGAAGATCATTTATGGTATCAAACACTAAGTTGCGTTCCTTCTTCATTTCTATGCTATATGTTAGATATTGACTATGTATTTTAAAACTAACTGTCCAAATTAAATATTTCACACAAAAATAAAACATAATTTCAATACAAATCTTCTTAGTTCCTATCTTTGTGAAAGAAAACCTTCAAAACATGTTCATGTGTGTCAAGAGATCAGACATTTAAAAAAAAATATAGAAGTCTATATAAATTACATTGTTCAACATTCTCCGACATTAGGATCATAACTACATAGATAAAGTAACAGTTCAAATATACTTACTTACTTATAACAATAACTGACACCACCATACAAAATGAACATACATGTATGTAGACTAAATATGTACAGTAAATTACCCTACCTAAAATACCTATGTCTATTACCGTAGTTAACCCGCAGACAGTTTCACCCATATGGAACCTCAAAACCAAATAACAATAATTTATGTCTTGCCCCAGACACTGTGTTCAATATAGCTCATATTAATCTTCGAACGGACAAAAAAGAGCTTCAGTCAGACACGAAGATAAAATACAATTAACAGTCAACATTGAATCACGTCTCATTCCAATACGAATAATAACTGATATAGATTTACCCACTGTGTTCCCCTGACATCCACATTTCAGTACAATTTAACCTTGGTTTGCCTTCACCCCAACAGATCCTCCAAATACCCTGTGCCAAAGCAGACACGAGTGTCAGCCATTTTGATAATTTAAGATTTTGGATAGTTGCCAAGATCATGTTGACATTAAACTAGTAGAAAACAGGTGAACTAAGCAAGCAAGCAAGCAGGCAGGCAGGCAGGCAGTCGACCCAGACCATGCAATGGTCACATAGTAGAAAATGATAGATGCCTATTAGAGAGAAGAAATGTTGGGGGAGATGTAGGTGTGTCACAATGTTGATGTGGAACCATGTATTCTTAATATAAAAAGTATTTACCTACTTTATCTTTTCAAAAGTAATTTCAAACTGCATAATAATGAAAACTGCAGACAATCGATGCAACTTGCATGTATATTAAATGTGCAGAGTGCGTGCTCTGTTTGTAAGAATTGTGTGCGAGACTACATTTTTGTCGGCTAAAAAGAAAATCCCAGCACATAGATAAATGTAATTATATCTTGACTGAATTAAGGCTTACACAAGAAATATTATTAGCTCCATATAGTCAGTTAAACTTAATCTAATGTATTGAAAAAAAAAAAAACATGTTGTCTGAAAGTAAGCACGAAAATACAACTACATCATCATGAATTGACCCAGACAAATGTAACCAACACATTTGGTCATCAAAAACACAAAACAAAATCAGGTTTTACTTCATCAAATAAATATAAGATGAAAGTTAACCACAATTTATACATACATCATAAATTTCACCATGTTTTTTCAACATGTTGGTTTTGGTACTTCTTATGCATACAAATTACACAGATAGTTATTTCAACGCCTTTTTGACTACAAATTTAAGCATCATTTAACAGAGTAATGGAATGAGATTTTCATATATTTGTTTTATACATATTTTATGAGCTGTCTATAACATACATGTTAAAGAGAATACAGCGTCAGGGCGTGTACAGAAAAATGATCAGGTGAGTTTCTTTTTCACCCAACTGGAATATCCCATAAAGAGGCTTATTATTAAACCAATTAAAAATCGCCGGGGCTTTAAAGATAGAATCATATTCGCCTTCACACATACTATAAGCCAAACTAGTTTAACTATTCTGACTTCTTCATACTGAGGTTAGAGTTAACTATGCATGGGTATTCGGTTCTGCCACACTTTTGACAACACTGGCACTGCTTGACCCAAATATTCTCCCAGAAATGAACCTTACTGCGCATACTCAAAGCCAGCTGGAGCCAGGGTCCACACGGCCAAGATGAACCAGTTCAAAATGAAAAGGCTTCTTGAAGACAGGTTGCAGGCTGGGATTTTTAAACTGGTTTATTTGCCGACATTTGTGTTCAGACGACAAATTTAAACTGGTTTAACGATCCAAGCATCTGAACAGGCTATAAGATTTTCAAATCAAATGTTAAGCAGTGAAAAAATGGATGATTGGTTACTTTACTTAGGTCCAAAATAATCAACAAAGGTCACATTTTATGTCAACAGGATGAAAAATCAAATCACGAGCCTGTTCCGCAAATAGTTGAAACATACAGGATAGACATTCATCCAACCTTCTTAGAAATTTATACCAAAATAATCACAACATTCTATAAACAGTACCCATATTTTATATCAAACGTAGGTTATGATTTATATTTCAAGGAGAAAACTTTACAGTCAACTCTTTTAAGTATTCTATACTTACATCTTAAGGAAATATCAAAGTCTAATTATATAAATCTCAGCAGGTATAAAATTCATTAAAATAACTTTTATGTCTTCGAACCACTTAAGACAGTAAATGATTTTATCATTAAATTTTATATACATAAATTTCATTTTTTTTTTTTACAGAAAAACATCACATCAGTATGTCTATCACTGGACGTGTAGTCATGGTATATGTTTGTTGTAACAGATCCTGATGTAGGAAGATACTGAACTGAATATTCCTTCCAGTAGTAAGCATGACTGAAAGTAAGACACCCGTCACAGACAATGCCAGGTATAAATTTAGCTCCTGTCAGACACAGCTTCTCTGTCTATTTTTAATATTTTTATTAATATTTATAAAAGATGTCCTGCAAAATGTCAGGTACGAGGTCTGTAGTGTGACATTTTGTCAGGAGCAATTAAAATTATTATCTCCCGGTCTGTATACTCAGACTCTGGCTTTTAGAATTGTCTGTTTTTCCAAATTTTAATCCTGTTTTGGGGTAAAATGGTATGTGTAAATGAAGTCAAGTAAATATATATAATTCACCACTTGTGTGTACAGTACTTTTGGAGAGGACAAAAGTTAATACATTTTTGCACTGTGAGTTTTTTTTTTTTTTACAGTAACAGTGTATATTAGTTATCAAAATATCAACTCTTTCTGATTATCTAGAAACGGTGAAATAATGAAAAATACATTAAAATTTGTAAACATCTAAAAACCCTGAGATCATAACAATCAATAAGAGTTTATTTTTTTTTTTATGAATAATTTACATGGAAAAATTCCACATGAGACAATTGTATCCCCTATGGATTGGGACAAAAAATGTAATTTCCTGTTTTAGAAAATTATCTAGTATCTGGTCTAGACATTTGTTAAAATTTCGCAGCTTAATGAAAAACTATGATCATGAATACCACCTCCTTAGAGGCTATTATCTTGTTAGTGGGGCATTAGTCTGTAGACGAGTTAAATTTCAAATAAATCTCTTTCTGCGACGTTTTTATGGCTCAACAACCCTGAAAAAATATTGCGCCCAAGTCCCACTTTTAAACAAATCAAAGATGGCACATGTTTGTTTCAATGAATACAAATGAATGTTAAAGTTTTTCTCGAAAAACACAGCAATATTGATATAGACTACAGTACCCAACAAACACAAAATGCATAGAAATCAGGATACAGTTTGATGCAACTCCTGCAATACCTGTGACGACATATCAAATCCTACACAATTCTTGATTCAAACATCAGGTCAGATTTAACAATGTATAAATACAAGACTGTAGTTGTACACTTGACGTGTATGATATAGCAGACAAGGAATTACAAGAAAAGGAAAGCACATTTTAATTTATATAGTTGTGTGTGTACGCCTCTATTCTATGGACAACAACACATCTATAATTTGATCTGGATTTGTTTTGCAATAGACAACTGACAAGCTAGTTATTATTAACAATAGGATGTTAAACCCCACATTCTTTGCCAGCATAGGTCACATTTCTCAATAGCTGGCAAAATACGGAAATTTTGAAAATTGAGTAATTGTTATTTTCACATTCTCCATCCCAATAACTTCAAAAGGGTGTATGGTTGGTTTGAATTTGAAAAAAATTGACTGAGCTGTATTCGTTAAAGATGCGAGGCAAGTTAAAGATGTTGATCTGAGAATTTCAGTCAAAATGGATAATCTTTTAAAATAATGTTTATATATATTTTCCCACCAACTGGGATATTTGTCTCGCGCACTATTTTCGTAACAAAACATGCACCATATTCACATTTCCTATAATAGTGTTATAATTTAGAACAAATGAGAATTGTCCATACATCAGTTATATATTTAATTTAGTATAATATAACTTTGTTGATAATAGCTACCAGCAGATAAAAATAACTAATTTAGCTGAGAATTTTTAAAAAAAAAAAAAAAAAAAAAAAAAAAAAAGATTTGCCAATATGGTACCCTTACTAAACGTCCAAATAAAGATGTTTTAAAATATTTTATTGTTATTTTGATCGTTTGGGTCGACAGATAGTATCTTTATAGAACCATTTTTTAGAAAATCGCAAAAATTTCGATCAAAATCAATATTTTCACTAGTTTTGTCTCATTATTAGACTTTGCCATTCTGATTCATTTTGACAGCACAGGTCACAAATAATGAAAGGAATGTGGACTGTAAACATTCTATATGTAAAAACAGAGCCAAGAGAAGAATTTTACCTGGACAGGAGTTGTGGATGACCTTTGAAAATTAACATTAACGCCACCATAAACAGAGATCATTTAATTTCTACACTCCAAAGATTTCACTGTGGCCATAGGTTCCATTAATATGAAAATATTTATGAACCATCCTATGCATTTTATCCATTACATTCTATATATACATGTACGTGGAGTGTTCCAACTTCACTTGTTATCACATTAAAATAGATTATTCCTAACATGTTTTATCTTGATAGACAAAGCTTACAGAAGGAAATGAATGGGCTAAAATCTTTTACACTGTACAATTCAATATCTATAGGGACAAACCATCAAAGACAACATGTCTAGCCTGTTAGAGGGGATGATAAGCCTTATGTCCCATGTGACGCAATTGTGGCAAAAAAAATGTGAAGAATAAAATGCAATTTTTTATGTCTGGATTCAAATGACTCACAAGTCAGTTTGTCCTTCATTAAAAAGTAAAAGTTGTGTTGCTATGGAATAAAACCACTTCCAGTTCCAGACGTCCTATTTTTTTTATGAATTAAATTGGACAACTATGTCAGGTTCTTCATTAATTGATACACTACACCATCTGTAGCATCTACACTTTCACAAAACCCAATGGTGTGGCTTAATTCAATACTGAAGTATTCATACTAGATTAAAGGCACATATTAATGTGCGTAACTATTCGACAGATTCTAAAACTTTCCAATCCATCTCAATAAATATTGGAAACCGAAGAAAAAAGCCAAACATGAAAGAACAACCCTTCCCATCTGAGAGCATCACATAGCTCACATAACTAACACACTATGGTTGTACATTACATTACATGTAGTATTCTTTGGTAAAAGACACTCTTACCCCTAGAATGAGCAAAAACCAGCAAAAAAAAGATACACATTGTATACACTGTAAAATGTTATAACTATTTGAAAGCAACTAAAGCATACTTGATGTTAGACTGGCCTCGCATCAATAGAAATCAGATGTTCTGTCCAGTTTCCAAAATGACCAAAATCTCAAACATGTTAAAAGTAAAAAGAAACTATCAACAAAATCTGAATGGTAAATCCCAAAACTACAGCTGCGAGTTCAGGAGTTTGCTGGGGTCCAAGATGGAGAGACCATTATGTTTGAAACAAGGTTTTTGGGGGATTGATCTATAATTTTACACAATCAAAAGCTCTGAGACAAGATTTCTGTTCATTTAGATGCATACATGCTTAGTATTAGAGTTGAGTAAGGCCAAAACGATGGCAATGTTTCACATATTCGTTTGATGTTACTTTGATGAACATATGAGAACAAATATGCTCCCTCTGGACATGCGCCTGCATAACAATTACCGGTAATTAAGGGCAACAGCTTTGGTAATAAATATGAAAAATTGTTGAAATTCAGTAGACTTCATCACCACCGTGTAAACCAAATATCAAATGAATTAGATACAGCAAGGCAAGAAATACATCAATATATTTTAAGTATATAAATAATAAATTACCTGTGGAGGAAGGAAGTTCCTGGTTAGAACACTTTATGTCCGAACTGGAACCCGGGTCACAATCTAAAAGAATAAACAGAATAAAAACAAGCGGTTGCCATGTAAGATACACCCACATTTTGCAAGTGATTGACAGAGAACAGACTAAAAAGGGACCTTGGTATTATTACATGTACATGCTTTAACACTATGTCCCTGTGTAAATTATCCAGATGAAAACAATTATGATGATTGATTTAGTTTGAGCAGCCATTTTGACAGAACTGATGGAAGAACTGTCAAAGTTTTCAGGGGGGGGGGGGGGGGGGGGGAGGGAGGTCAAGGTTTGTTTCGCGCATGCACAGTGCTCAGAACGGTTAGCGTTTACACTACGAAAATTTTAAGCAAGCCGTTCCGAGACCACTACACTTCAGTTGGCGAGATCGACTCCGCACCAAGCCTGGCACACTTAGTTTGACTCGTTTACACTACAAAAGATAGGTTGCCAGGCAACGAAACATACGCCCACAGCAGCTAAATCGTCCGGGCAGTCAACAAGGGTTGTCGCATATTTTTACTTTTTTTTGGTAATGAAACATTTGTAATACACTAAAATCTGAGTAACAACTCATTATGTAATTATCTGAAAATCATTAGAATTTGTTTGCTTTTTATAAAGTTTTGCCCCAAGCTAACAATTAGTATAGGAAACATTTAACATCATGGATTTAGCTGTTCAGTTATCAAAATTCATTGAAAATCAAAATACTTGTTCGTTTCAACACCTTAAACTCTGTGTATCAATCTGAAGTCAATCGGATGATAAGTTTGGCATCTACAGCGCCACAAGGTTTTTTGAAGTGATCAAGGGAGATAACTCTGGAAGTAATTACTTGAAATCGACGAAAATCAGTAGGCATCTTAGTCTCAGGACCTTAAACAGTGTGTGTAAATTTAAAGTCAATCGGATATTAACTTTGGCCTCCAGAGCATCCACAGGATTTTTTGATGTGATCAAGGGCCATAACTCTGGCACTAATTATCGGAAATTGATGCAAATCAATAGGCTTCTTCGTCTTATGACCTTAAACACTGTGTATAAATTTAAAGCCAATCGGATATTAACTTTGGCCTCTAGAGCGTCCACAAGATTTTTTGAAGTCGTCAAGGGCCATAACTCTGATAGTTATTATCGGAAATCGCTGAAAAACAATAGGCTTCTTCGTCCCATGACCTTTAACACTGTGTATAAATTTAAAGTCAATCGGATATTAACTTTAGCCTCTAGAGCGTCCACAAGCAATTGTGGACGCCGGACCGACGGACGGACGGACGGGGGCGACGACAATATACGACCACATTTCAATGTGGGCGTATAAAAACGAAGCATGCCGGGCATGGAACCGTTCCTGGTATACTTTGTAATGTTACCAGGGTTTATTTGCTGAAGCTGACAAATGCTTTCTTGCGACCTGATTATGGACTCTATCAAACCTTACAAAATATGTTCAACGGGAAAAATAAAGCATCCCTGTGCAGACTTTAAAATTCCTATCGACTCTTCTTCAATTATTACAAAATATGTTCAACGGGAAAAATAAAGCATCCCTGTGCAGACTTTAAAATTCCTATCGACTCTTCTTCAATTATTACATTTATCAAGTTTTATTTTTCATACAGGCCAATATTAAAGATTGTGCCTTGTCCAGCTACAGATGACTGGAAATCAATGCCAGGCTAGTAACTGACAATAGACTACTATCCCTTTGCTAGTGGATTCAAATTTTTTTGTTACTCCCCTGCCACAAATTGTGACCTCAGGAAAGTCCATAACCTTGGTATTACATAATTTTACGCTATTTATGCACCATGAGTGGCCATTTTGTCAGGCAGTGTCGGTCAGAGTTTCACAACAATCGAACTCATCTGTGACGTTCCGATTATTGGTTTCACAATCCGTAATAAACCCCAATAAGTGGCCTATGTCGATACTTGCATAGCCGATACCTGTTCAAAAAGACTTGGCAATTAAGATAATGTTTGTTGATTGAGCTTTTACAACGTCCACGAAACTGAAACAAGGGGTATAACTCTAGAAGTAATTAATGAAAATTGTTGAAATTCAAAAGGCTTCCTTCAATAAGTGGTCTAAATAATGCATATAAATGACGGACGGACAAGACGGGCAATTTTCAACCACATTTCCATGTGGGCGTACATAGATGTCACTGAAATACATACCGGTAGGTCACAACCTTTCCATATTGTACAGTCATTGTGGGACAGTTGGACTTGGAATTAGATCAATAATTTAGCCATGCAAGCTTTAATTTTGAATAGGTTTACCATAAAAATTTAGTATTTCATACACATTTTCCATTAATTGGTGCCATAGTAGAAAAATCCTAATTTCAAGCACTGTGACATGCTTTACTAATTAATAATGCAATGAATAATTGAGTTCTTAAAAGATGGTGTCTAACAATGAACTTTTGGTCCGATACATGCATACGGTACTAAAATCTTTGAGATGTTAACCTATATTTCATGTTCTGGCAAAATTGGATAAAAAAATTGTGACCCTTGTTGAGTATCCACAAAAAATGTGAACAACAATATATGTTCATTTATAAAAGTACCTGCTGTTCGCTATCAGAATCACTATCTTAGCTAGGACTAATGGGTTTGCAAACAAACTGACAGCAAGATTCTAAAGATTTGTCAAATTCCTTTTAATGACATGATCAAAATGTCTTCGAAAAATAAATATATAATATGTAGGACGTTGATATTTCAGAATGACATTTCAGATTTATTGCAGTTCTCCTATTATAGCACATTTGATATTTCAATCAGGGTGTCAAACATGCAGCCTGCAGGTTAGATCCGGCCCGCCAAGGGTTTAAATGGGGACCATCAAACAAATTTCAACAAACTCTTAGAAACTAGCAGTTAAAATCATTTATAATTGTTTTCCGGTTTCAGTAAAACTATGACTTCAATATTAAATATTATATCATGGAAATTAGGAAACCAGTCTAAAAAAAATCACTATGTCAAGGAAATTTGACTTGTTTTCAGAATTCAATACAGTTCAGGGATATTTGGCTTTATTTTTAAAATTTTTGTATCTCTGGTCCACTTTATGTAAAAAGTTAGTTTGAAATGATTTTAAAACCTCTGGTATATCACATTACCTCATTTGTCTAACCTATTTTTGAATACAGATAAATTAATAAATAAATGTAGGCAGGACATTGATATTTGAAAATGACATTTCAAAACTCCTGTATATTTAATGATATTCCAATATAAGTTTTATTGTCTAACCTAAAGAATTTTAAACATACATTCATAATGTCATTATACGAATTGCACAATGGCATTTAGTAACTGAACTTGAAAAACACAGTAATATTTCAACTAAATCTTGGTTCACATTGATATTACAAAAAGCAAATTGATGTACCAAATACGTTTAAATACGTTCAGACTACCGTTAAGAGTGCAAAAACATAAAATGGATGTCTGATTTCGCACCTGTGATATCTTGTGAGAAGCTGCACATCATGGTTTAAGAAATCACTGCATTTGCATGGAATCTCTACCCATACCATCAGAACAAGATCCTACTTTAACCAGAGCAAATCGCCCATCATGTGTGGATATTAATCTAAATATGAACAGCAACAGAAGATTCTCTAGCGTCTTCATCAGGCAATAATACCACTGGACCACTCCCAAATATTTGTGACAAGAGCAGGTGTGGGGGTTATAAAAGTTTAAAAGGGTCAAAGTATCAAGTTTGGGTTTATGGTTTAGACCTGTGTAACCTTATTCATGTAATGTTAAAAATTAGTGCTAATTCATTCTGGGAATAATGTACAAAATTGACTCAAATAGTTGATGTAGTGATATTAAAAGAATATATAATCATTATAAAGTGGAATCTATCAAGGTAGAATAACAGAGATCAGGATGTAGTGTCTAGACATATGACATATCACACCTTTTTTCTCTATTCAATCAAAGTAATCTATTTTAACACAGTCCGTAAACTGACACAGTTCAAAAGTAGATCACCAACAAGTATATAATCAGTTTGAGTGAAAAATGTCCTAACCACTGGGTAAACCAACCAACAAACAGGCTGATTCTATCTCAATAAAAGCAGGGTTATTGTGTTCCACAGAAAGTAAAACAATCAAATTGCATATCTCTGATTAACGCATTCAGGAACTTTCTCTGTCCAAAATCTCTGCTTAGCCGAGGCACAAAATGCTCACAATTGAAATCATTAATCTAATATAAACACCTACAGCATAATGTTACAGACAGACATACTGACGGACAAAGAAACAAGACAGATTAACGAACCCATCTTACTTAATAGTCGGGGGTCACGGTGGCTAAGTGGATAAGGCGCTGGTTCACTAGCCTGGAGGTCGGGTGTTCGATCCCTGCATTGGCCGAGAAAGTTCATCTCAATTTTCCAGCGTGATTTCCCCTTGTCAGTGATGCAGAAGAAGGGCCTGACAAGGACAGCTGCCTAGTCATTCGGATGGGACAGAAAACCGAGGTCCCGTGTACACATTTGAGTGCACATAAAAGATCCCTTGGCAGTTGGAATTCGATATAAGAGTAGGCCTGGCGCCGCTGCCCGGGCAAAATGTCCCTCATAGCACACTGTATGGTGTATGCCCGTCTTCCAATAGCCCATGGTTAGGGGCAAAAGAGTAGGACGTTAAACCCCATTTCATTTTCATACTTAATAGTCCCCCTGCTTTCTTCGAAAGGCTGGATGAAAAGAAATGCTGCCAACTCTAGGTCTAATCTTTAAGTCTGGCAAATGCGCTAGGTTTATTATCAATAGTTTTTGGGGTTGTATTTACTGCACAACAAAGAAATAATGTTCCAGAAACGAGCCATCAACAGGATGAGATGTCCCACACCTCAGGAAATAATAAATGACCAGATACTTCTATTATACAATGATATATTAAATAAATGTTACTTACTATTTTTAGGAAAAAAATGATAAAATATGTGAAAGCCACTCTTATGTCCTTTCTTCCATGTAAATATTATTCTTAACGAATTTGAGTTTGAACGAAAGACTTGTGGGGCATATGAATTATTTTTCTGCCAACAAACTGTTTCTGAATTCACTTCATGACCATGCATCATATCTTTAATCTCCACTTCCGGCAGACAGGAATTACGGGTATTATTTGAAACAATAAACCCAGAGATTTGTGTAAAGTTTAATCTAATATGATATTTTTCTGGAGCATCTATTTCATAACGACAACTTCTTAAATGTCCTTTTTTCTCTAGTTCCATAGAAAGAGCTTTGATTTCACCGGTTTTGTTGGAGAAAGTAAAACTGCAATCAGCTGGAAAGAAAAAAAAAATGTGATAAAATCAATAACCTTCTATTGAAAAACATTCACGACATTGCACACGTGGAAAAAAAAAAGAAAATTAAATTTTCAAATTTTGAAAACGCAGAATTTCATTGGTAGTTCATGTACATATTTCATAACTACATTGTGTGTTCCATTTCATAACTACATTGTGTGTTGGCAGACCTATACAGTTATTATATGTATGTAATGCAATAGATCACAAACCAAGGGCTCAGGTTTACTCCCAGTGTTGGTTGAGAATGTTGTGCTTGATTTTTCAATGTGGAGTCCCGTGCCAGGAATAGCGTGTAGTCGTTCAGCTCAGGCAAAAAACAGAGCTTCTGTGTACATATTAGGGTGCACATAAAAAAGAACCTTTGACAGTTGAAATTTGATGTAAAAAAGGCTGAAATATCATTGTATGAACAAAATTTCCCTTCAAATCACAATGAATAAAGATAGCAGTCTTTGTAAATTGAGTTGTTGCAGAAATGTATGACGTTAAACCCCATTTTAATTCCAACAAAAAAATAAGAATAAGGGTACCACCTTATGTTAACATATATTTGTGAGAACATGTATGGTATAATTTCATAAAAACAAAAGTATAAGCTTATTACAATGTATTAGAAATTCATTTAATAAGCCTACATGTACGGCACCAGCTTATATGATTAAATTATTCAAAATCATTTACAATTAGCCAACACAACAATATTGTCTAGTTCAGTTTAAACTCTTCATTGTGTTTCCATGAAAATAATTGACAAGTTGGGAAACTTTTTCTGAATAAAATGAAATAAACAGAAGTTTTAACAAAAAAATAGACTAAGAGAACGCAAGTCACGATCATATCAATTCCCTCAATACTTCATTATGACATTAAATTTATTCTTAATATTTAAACTATAATCTGTAATTAGAGTCCCTTGAAACTTCATGCTGTCTGCATTAAAGTGTCTACAGAATGAATCACTGTCTTATCATGCGATTTATTTTTAATATAAAGCTTATTACATGGTTGATATTGGTTAATATTTCAATTATCATGACCTACAGATTGACAGACCCATGTTACATACAATTCCCTGAAATTAATTTCTTCAATTAAACCTAAGATTAGCTATCTATTGTTGGTTTGTGTGTAACAAAACCAGTATTCGGATTTAACAAAGCAACATTGAATAAAGTTCATATTAGGATATACAATTCAAAACCAAATCACATTCTAATCAGATGAAATCAGAGTATATTAAGTACCAGTCCTGAATGCAGACTTGAGATGAATCAACTGATATTTTGAAGAATGTAAACTTCTCACATGCCAGGCTTTGCCAGACACTTCAACACAAAGACCACATATCAAAGCAAAGAAATCAAATTTCAAATATTCTAAAAATACAATTTTATTACTGACATTTCGACTCCTACTTAAAAACCTAAACCCCCCAAATTCGCAGACAATCTGAATTACTAAAATCCTTCCTACTTATAATGTCTTTTTTAATGTCAACTACTGTCTGCCCTGGCCTGGCGTTCAAGACTCTTGAGTCACAGACAATTAGTCTCAGACGATACTTATAGAATTTCCATTTTAAGTAATGGTACAGCTTGCTTCATTTATACATGTATAACATAAGACAGTTCGAGTCAAACCATTATCACAAATTGGAACCAAATTTTTCTTTTTCACAAAATTAATATCTCTTCATAAGCTTTATAGACTTTAGAACTTTTAGAATTATTAAACTTAGGACAAGTATGTTAAGGATAGTATACTTTAAAAAGGAAGTTGCATCCATTATGAGAAATCAACATGAACTTAAAGACAGCGTATAATGGTAAAGGGTACTGCGTCTAGTCATAGTAGTAGTGACATTCTGTCTAGACTTCATGACATTACGAACTGGTCATGTTTAATTATACCATTGTGTCTAAATTCATGTTAATCATGATACTCTCCACAATGTGTCTTGACATTATGCCTATATAGTGCAGTAGTTCAAAAGTACAACACTCAAACAGAAATAGAGACTGAATGTCACAACGGTCAATCTTATCAATATTGATATAGAAATTACTTAATTATAAATTCTAATTATCAGACAAAAATTGTGAAATTCTTCCATACAAACAGCCCATTCTTCATGCAGGTTAGCCTATTAATTATAGGCAGATGTCACATAATTGTTTATTTTCCAAACTTTGATGGATCATCAGGTTTGTTGTCTCATTAACTTTCTAACTTGACGACATACACACAGATAGCTACAAGTTTTAATAAAAATCGACACAAACTTCGCCTGTAATTATTGATAGAGCGGGTGCATTCCAATTTCCATTTATCACTTTAGATCAAACTGTTCTGACCTAGATATGGAAATGATGAGATTGTGTGAGGTCAAAGTTAATGAGTAGTGTGTTTTATTCACCTTAACGAACAAAATCTAACAAGTTAAATGCATGATTTATGCATTAACATGATAATAGCCTACAGATAGTATATCAATCATTCACTGCAACACTTGAAATCAAACATAAAATAAACTCAAAATCAATTGTTCTCTATAATGAATAATAAAAACACTTTTTGTTTCTCTCTGATCAAAAATAGCTAAAACCATATTCAATTTATTATAACTGTTTATTGTGTACATTGATTCTAATACTAAACTAAATATAATAAACACCATCATGGACGTTTTATGTAGAAATATTGGTCTTAACTAAACATAAATCACCATTTATAAAGCAGAGTTTTGTGTTTGATATTGGATTTACACTCAACGTGAATTTGACAAAAAAATGAAAATCGATAGAGAATAAAGAATCAAGCAGCAAACCATAAATTCAGCACTATAGTTACACTTTTATCACCAGTTCATTTCAAAATGCTATAATTCTTTACCTCCATTACTTTGCTTAGAATTATTAATTGCATCAAATAATCAAATCAAGTCATGCCGAACCCAAAAGATAAAGTGTTTCCTTATTTAATTAGACAAAATAAAATGATAACAATAATCCATTAAGCAGTAAAACACTATTGTATTACTTTGAAATGGTCACAGTAAACTTCACGCTAAATTGGAAATCAAAGGGTATAACACGCACAGTTGAAAGTCACCAAGGAAATCTTTAACTCGATCAGAATAATCATCCTGGTAGATTTTTTATTTTATTTAATAGAATATTTATATAACTCAATATTGATGTGTGACCGACCATGCTATACGTTCAGACTGCAGGTTCATGCAGTACATTTTCTAACCTTTAACAGCACAGTGAGGTCTCTATCAAGTCATCCAACTTCATGTATTCGCATCTATTGATATCTATCGATCATGTATCGTGTAATTTATCGCACACATCCACACACATATAGTGATTATCATTATTCAAATAATCAACCTTCTGATGCTTCAAAACTTTCATCCCAATATTTTATTACTTTTTTATCTTTTAAATAAAGTGCCAAGGTTTAAATGTGTAATCAATAAATGTGTACTCTGTGTTACCAGACCAATGACGTGAATACACAAAATTAACTTCAATACAAACCAAAATATCTTTTTTATGGCTTTAATGGGGATTGCCATGTTAACAGCCTCATTTATAAATTTCACAATCATTCATTTGAAATATTCAAAAACTGATCAACATAAACTTATGACTAGGCTCCCCTTGTTGGCATAAATTTAAATGGAAGCAACTAATGTCTACTAAGTTACATTTTGTAACAACAACTTGAAGACCTGTAGAATACAACATAGAATAAGTTCTAGTAATTTTTAGCCTCATGTCATACATATTTAATAATATAAGTCAAGCTGAATAAATTACTTGAAATTATGTCTATGTGTAAGACTATACGTACGGAACACTGTGACCGGCTTATTCATGCATGGCAATGTCATTACGTCTGGTAACAATGTCTTGTTTTCTTCTATAATACATATGGATTTTAAAATAGATTGAAATCTTGCTATTATTTCCCTGTTCCTTGAGGAAATTATCTACTTATATACGGTCTTATTCATTCCTAATATACCGTCTGTACCACAGATCTTGATATTTCAACAATGATTGTCTACACTTCTTGCAGCTATTAAGATGACATCAAGATTGATACAAATGATCATTCTCGATCCAGCATCATCTCCTCTTAAATTTAATCATCACTTTTCGAGTCTATAATGCTGCCCTGTGTAGTGAACTTAATACATGTCCTCAAAATTAAAAGAAAATCATAATGATACCACTAGAGATGTTATATCAATGTGAACTGCATAATGCTATCTTTCTTCTTTTCAAAATAATTTAAGATATGGGAAGATGACGCACTATTTTTTTCAAAATGATAGGTTTGCAAGTCTAAATAGAGAATTGATTGAAATTTAATCATCAAATACACAAAAGCTTCAAACTGTTTATTTTTGCTTGCTTTAATTTCCACATCATCACTTGTGACATCTAGAGTGATGTTTATGAACCAGATAACTAAATAATGCAATGATGTATAGAACCATGTATTCATATTATAGTCCTTAGGTACCATGACAGAACTTTAACTGTATAATATTCAGTTTAATTTCTTAAGAAGCAATATCATAATGTTTTATTTCAAATAGCTATATGGAGACCCTCTGGACAACAAAAACCTGTACTACTGAATGCAGACACATTATACATATATTATGCAAGAGCTAAATCTGACTATTGTAGGATTTTCTTTAGGCCTGAAATGTTATCTAACTTATTAATTAGGCATTAATTAATTTAGCTAGACCATAATCAACTGTTGCTGCTAACCTACGATATTTACTGGATTGAATCAGATTTTCTACTCATAGGCTAGGGTGGATCAATTTGAAATTTTCAGCAAATTCTCTTTACAGTATCTAGTTAGTGAGAAATGCCAGCTCTTAAACTAATCTCCAATAATGCCCATTTAAGAGACATACATGTATATCATTATACCACACAAAAAAATGTGATACAAATATCCTACTTAGTACTTACCAGAAATGCTTCTGACATTGATTCAAATAATGTACCTAAATTTCAAAATTCAAATTAAGCAGGTTTTTTTTTTTAAATCATATCTGCAAGGAATATTTATTTGTAACCATAAAAGATAAAATTTGGTTATCTTATGTCTATCAGGATTATCTTTGTGTAATCCTGTACAGCCATGTGAGTACACGGTGACCACAGAAAAGTGCTTGTCTATGTGGTTATTTTGTATTATGTGATTTTCATTGAACAAAATTTCTTGTATGTACCTGTGGTTTAACTGTGGTAATTGTAGGTGTGGATATATATATACATGTATATCTTTTCAATCTGACATGTAACCACAACCACAAACCTTTTTACATACCTACTACTTAAAAACATTGTGGTTTTGGTTTAACATTAGAACTGAAATGAAAAGGGGTTTACCCTACTTTTCTGCACCAACCAGGCCTATAAGAGTGTTTTGAGGGAAATATTGTCCTGACACGATGCTTAAAAATTATTTAACGAACTAAATCTTAATTAAAACTATTGAATTCCAATTGTTTTTTTATAAATCTGAAACCTATATAAAATCAAATATGGTTTAAAAAGAGCTTCAAATATATGATTTTCGATAGAAAAACGGTCAATTCTGGTCGGTAATCTAAAGTGTGTTGCAAATAAACTCTATATTTTACATATATTATTACTATTGATTATTCTCGTAGTTTCATCATACAACACTCTTTAAACACATGTCATCATGATAATTAACATATTTCTATTTACATATTCATGTCATATTTGTGGTTAATAATTTCGACATCCTGTTACATCATACACATTAGATTTTAATATGATAATCTAAACCTGTGACATAGATCAGATAATCATATAAGCTTATCTCTTTATAACCCAGATTAATACGAGGTGGTGTCCAGAATGTAGTTTAAAATAACCCAATGTCAGCTCTAGAGCACAATTTTATTATTCAAGGCTGATTATGCTTAACTTCTACGTCACTGGCTGCACATTAATGTAATTTCATGCACACTTCATGATGACACAACTTTAACACACAAACACAATAACATGTCAACCAGATATTGTCTCTGCAACAAATATTCGTAAAACCTCACGTTTGATCTTAATGTCAAAAACATTTTTCATTAACAATGTAAACTGAATTAGGTAGAATCATCTGGTCAAAAAGGGATAAAAACAGTAATCAATATGTGATCAGTGTATGTATTGAAATATCAATTTGCCAGTGGTTAGATACTAAATATGATTGATATCAACACAGACTGTCAGTATAATGTTGATCTGACCTTCAGATGTCTGATTTATAAACTAATAGCTCTCAGTATAAAGTTTCCAGACCTTATCAAAGTCTACACAAAATGTAATTGGTAATAACAATTTACAAAAACAGATTGGTGCTTTGTACTATTAAGAATGATAATGTATTTGGAACCAAAACCTTTGTCATTCCAATCAAAATGGAGAGGACCACTAATCCTTTCTATGCAAACCTTTCAGGGTTTGTCAGGCACAATACCTCGGGAGTCTGCCTGTCCCGCATGGATATGTCACAGACATTGTTCAGGGTCTGCCAGGCACCATACCTCTGGAGTCTGTTGGCCTGTTGCGCATGGATTTCTCTTTTTTCAGCAGTTTTATTATTAAGAGAGAGAGAGAGAAATGGGGTTTAACGTCCACTCAACACAAACTAGGTCATTTCGGGACACAAACTAGGTCATTTCAGGACTAACATATGGTTTTTTAAATTTTATTTCAATAATTCGCTTGCGCGTAGGGGTCTTTAGCAGTGGGAGGAAACCGGAGTGCCCGGAGGAACCCACGAGGTTGAGAAGGCGCCCCTATCTCCATGCCACATACGCTCACACCAGGGCTCGAAACCCCAGCCGCAAGCCAGAAGTGACCGGCCAGCTAGAGGTCGAAGCGCGGCACTCTAGACCACTAGGCCATCCCAACCCCCACTTTATTATTAAACTAGTTAATTTAATGACCTCAGTTTGCTGGCTTTCTTCCTAACCTAGCTATATTTCATTATGTTTGTTTGGGAATTTCCAATCACAGTTAATAAACATCTGTGGCTGTCACAACAGTTAAGCTTGTTTCGGTTATAGTTTTGTTTATAGTCCAGAGTTTCTAACTAGCTTTAAATACCCAGTGCTCACTCTGGGTTTCATTTTTCTTCCGCCAATTTTTCTTATTAATTTATTAGCCATATATTTTTTCCGCCAGAAACAAACTATAAATATCTTTTATTACATTTTATCAGTAATTTTTATTTACATAAGTACAGGCAATTACATCACAATTTACAAAATTTGTCACTGCTTTGCATAAGCCCATTTTTTGAAAGCTTTTTCAACATCTGTGGTAACCACTTTTAGTAAGATTATAATTAAATGACATAGTGTATTTGTTTTTAATGAATATTTTGGGTTTTTTTTAAATAAATATTTTGTCAACTTAACGCTCTTTCACAGTCTGTAGTTGTCACGGGAATTGTGAGTCCTAAAATTCAAAAGATAATATCTTGGTTCAGAGTGGAGCAATTTAACTGAAATTTAGGCTATATCTTTATTTTAACTATTATAGCCAGTTCTTTATCAAGCCTTCCATAGGCCTAATGCCCCTTTTGAGGTAGCCGATCATGTTAGTATCATCTGTAGACGTGGTACATATTTGATAGTGACATACTAAAATAATCTGGCATTCTTCCATCGGACGTTGACGAATGCTCTTCAATCTTTCGCTTATGACCATTGGCATGCAATTTGATGATAACTGACTTTTGTTCGTTCGTTCGTTCGTTCGTTCGTTTCTGGAGTTTAACGTCAACTTCCACATAAACTGTAACAACAAACACAAACCTGGCTTCATTTATAGCAAGCAATACGGGCAACAGAAGTAAGAAAAAGATAAAACGGACGTCATAATCTAATAATCCCAAACAAATCGTACGAGTATTATTCTAGTGTCCGCCATTTTGAATACCATATAATAAACACCGTCAAAAAAGCCACCGATTCGTATTTGGAGACAAATAATTAAATCTTTTATCTCTTAATTAGTTTATTACCACTGTTAATGTAAATACTAATTAACACTAATCCGAGATTGGTCAAGAGAGAAGGATTGTTGCCTAATTGATTGATGACTGATTCAGCCAAGCGCAATAGACTGTAGTAACGTGTGTCAGTCTGCACAGGTGGAAATCGAATCAAAGCCAGGGTTAAAAAAAGAATCGCCATACAGGAAAAAGATATATCGCCAAAAATTTCACCAGATTAAATAATATATCGCCATAATTATATTTTATCGCAATTAGCGGAAATGGCGATCAACAGCATGAGCCCTGCTTATACCCCATTCAGACACTGAAGTTGACTTGGTTGAATAACCCCCCGGAATCGTTAAACCAGTTCAAATTAGTCGTATTAACACAAATGTGTGGCAAATAAACAGTTTAAAAACCCCAGATTGCGACCTGTCTTCAAGAAGACTTTTCATTTTAACCTGGTTCTGGTTCATCTTAGCCATCTAAAGGGGTTGGCTTAAAAACCCTGTCTGCAGCTTGCTTTGAGCATGCACAGTACGCAGCAAGTTACATTCCTGTGAAAATATCGAGGTCTGGCAGTGCCAATGAAATCAAAAGTGTGTAAAAACTGAATAAAGAATATGAGGCTACAAATGCAAAGAGGTCAGAAGTCTTAAAAACCCAGGCGCGGATCCAGAGGGGGGGGCCAGGGGGTCCGCCCCCCCCCCCTGCTCAGACTTGAAAATTTTTTATGCGATTTTATTGGCGAATTAGACCTGTAATTTTGGAATTTACCTTCCGGAAATACGTCAGAATGAACCAAATTGAACCTAATTTACCAAATTAATCAGTTGAGAGCAATTAGTTAAGCAATTATCAAACCTAGACCCCCCCCCCTGCAAAAAATCCTGGATCCGCGCCTGAAACCCCTGCGATTTTTTAAGAATTAGCTTCATTTTCTAATTCTCAAAAGCATAGTCCTGGATTCCACACCTGAAGCTCCTCTGACCAAACATCACATTAGTTAAGGTCAATTTTTTAAAACCTCCTAAATGATTATAAAAAAACAGTAACGAAACATTATCCGTGTTTTAATCAGACAGATCCTTTGTGTTAGAGAGTATCAAATTAATTCTGTCATGTTATAAGATATTGTTTGAGAAGATATCATACATATAATATATCAGATATCTGAGTTCAAAAAATCCATTGTGATGAATATTGTGATACAAAAGATTAAACAGGCATTAGGCAAAAGCTAAATCTGCCTATTGCAGGTCTTGCTTTAGGTCTTAAATATGATGTAAACTATAAATTAGGTATTTATTAACATGACAAGATCATAAACTTTTGATGCCATCAGATGGGTCAGATTTTAAGTAGATTAAAGCGGTTCAGCCATTGAATGATTTAATTTAAAATGGTGAAGCGACCAGCTCTTTATCTTAATCTATGTAATAAATAATGTACATTTGCATTCAGGAAAAAACATATTTTATTTCAATATCAAATTCACAAAAACAAATCACATTTCTAACCATTTCATTGATAGTTTTGCTATACTTATGTATTTACAGATAAATTTAAAGTAGCAAAATTGTTAATTTAACGTGGTTACTTAGCACAAACCATAAAAAAGCTGGTGCAACTCTAGTGTATGGATGTCAATTTTATATATGGATGATTGTAACCACATCTGACTCAATGCTGCTACTGAATTATGATTTTTTTCACTGAAAAGTAAAGTTGTTATACAATCATGGGTTGTTGTCGATGTCTGGAAATCTTCATCCTACAATCACGCTAAAATTCCCAATTGATAATGTCTCGCCTGCAAATCCAGTCAGATCAGTAGTCCTTTAGCATCAAGTATACCCAAACCAATAGAGACAAATGAAACAGCCTAGCCTGTACCACAAGGGCCAAATGCACCACCCAAACCAATAGCAACAAAGAAATGGCCTAATCAGAAAATCCTCTCAATACAACTTCCATTTCACAAAAATAAATGTTATTATAAAGTTAAAGCAGACATTACTTTTCTTTTCCCTTTCCCCCTAAAAAAATTGTTTATATAATTTCCTTTCTGGTTTATTTTAAACTCTAATCCCATAAACAATTACAAACTGTGCACACAAAAACTCAATAGGTTCAATGAACTTATGCAAACAGTTTGTTTAGATTCCGATATCACCATTCTTCATATTAATATTTTTGGGTGAATTCCAGGACTCCATGTCATATAAAGGACAAGGTTTATTTGTATGAAGGGGATTTTTTTTTTTTGGTGCTCAAATCAAACTTTTGAAATTAAACATCGACATGACCCAGAAAATCCTAATGATCAGGTCACCAGACTTTCTTTTAAAGATGCTGAAAGTTAATTAACAATAACATGGTGCTTTCAATGAAATTTGATATGTTGCATAAAATCCACAGATAGCAGTTCACTTTCAGTCTGTGAAGACAACGAAAAGTCTCAACTTTACAGTGGATTGAGAGATGAGGGGTCAACGATGTAGGGTTGAACAAACAGCTGAATACAGGAATATTTTTTTTTATCAAAGTAAGAATTTTCATGCATATGGCAACCGACTGCCATTGAAATATATAAGAAAAACTACCTGGTAATAGAAAAATTGTGAAGTGAATGAAAACTAAATTTTTTGTGTGATATTATAGACTGAAGGTTTATGCAATTAATATTTAAATATAATTGTAAGCAGATAGTTCCAGGTCAATGGCCATTTTCTCACACATAAAATCTTCAACAAAGAAGTTGGATATCTTTACAGTGTCAATGAAAATATGTGTTTTTCATCTGGCTTGGTTTTTCACACCTTCTGGTATATTTGATCACCTGACATAATTGTTTTTCTTGCGCTTCAGTGATTACAGTAGTGATTGCACATCTTGTCAGGACATGCAGTAACAGAAAAGTCAATGTTGTATTTTCACTTTTCTCATTGTTCAATAGATGTTGTCCTAAATAGAACCAGACAAATCCAGTTGTTTCCGAATGGGAAATATATTTTGAATGAATAATGACACACTACATGTACCAGCTACGTGTATAAAACTTGTTACAAAAAAAATATGCATACCCTGCCTTGTGCATGTCGACGACCAAAACCTATAAATTTACTTGTATTTTAATCCTGTCTTCTTTGTCTTAATCAAACCAACCAACCAAACTAACCATAATAAACACAAGGGACAATCCCAAACAGGTTTAAATTTTTGCATAGGGTGACCTTGACCCTGCTGCAAAAATTTGACCTTTAAACCTGTATTCAACAACAACCCCTACAGCCATAGACTAAAAAATATTACAACAACAATGATTGAATAACTTACCTTTTAAAGGTTGTATCATAGATGTAAAAGTTAAAACAAAACAACAATTAAAAGTTGTCACCAGAAGTTGAATTAATTTCATTCCTTTTCTCTACTATCATGTCTCGTAACACGGTGAAATTTATTACATCTACAGATACACAATTAGCTTTATGAATATAGTTTTCTCTTTAAATCTCATAAACACTCAGACACATTTACTATTCTTACTGATGGCTATTATCTCTCGCTGCTGGTCATCATTCTTCAGACATTTGTAATACACATGAAAGTTGAAGACATCTTTTCTTCTCCCAGAAGACAACTCAGACGGGGGGGGGAAAAAACCTCCAATAATTATTCTGTTTGCAATAATTCGAAAGCATCTACATCGGAAAGACGCAGTTGTATTTGTGATTCTGACACGCACAATTTTATTTTCTTGTAAATTTCTCCACTGTTAGGTTATGGTGACAATGAGAATAACATAGACACATCAATCTGATTCAATAAATTCAGTGTAAAAGTTTAAAAAAAAACTGGCAATGATGTATCAGACTTTTCCTAATAAGCAAGATTTGTACTAAAACTTTTCCTCTGTTGACAGAATGAATAAGGTATCTAGAAACTAAAATATTACTTTAAAACTGAGGTGGATTCACAAAGATATTCTTCAAATTTAACTTCTCTTACGTTAATAGCCAGATTTTTAAAGAATACAGTTTATTAAAAGTTCACATTTCGTTCATCGAGGACTGTCTGTCTATGTTGCTAAAACTGAATTGAATCCAGTGTTTGGTATGAGAAATCTAACCTTAGTGTATTGAGTTATAGAACTGAACTACATCTGTACAGTGTTAATTTAAACAATTACTTCTAAAACAATTTTATATCATCATAGTTACACCACACTTTCTAGTCACGATAACCAGATATCCCTTTCTTCACACATGTTACATCCAGTCATCTAACAGAAATGACCAGAAAATCCAAATATTTCGGAAGTTCGGAGCTGGAGTCTTGTTTCTAGCTAGTTGTAAACTTCTATCATTTTTATTATATATGCATCTAAAATACTTATACCCTCGTGCATCTGCTGTTGTTAGGACTGACATGTACCAGTGGATTTGATAAATGCGTAATAACAATAAATTTAGAGTTTCAAGTGGCCTGAGTTTGACTGTATTCAGTGTATAGTATTTTCACACTCCGTAAAATACCAAACAAATCAAGTTCACGGTAAAACACACAAGTTAACTTCAACTCACAAATCTTTTAAGTCTATTTCACTGGATCTGTTGGCCTACAACTGCAACAACTAAAATATTCGTCTGAGGGTGTTGAAAACAGTACTCATGTGTTGAAAACTAGACTATTTTCTTGATAATACATTGGTAATCTGGTGAAAGAAGAGTGGAGAGAACAGAGCTAGCTGGAAATACACTGGATCTAATACAACGCCTACCTTACTCAATGTAAACGGTTGGTCAAGTAACTGCACCAGGCAAAAATCATTACATTACATACACACACGGTCTAGACTAGTGTTGAGAGAACAACGTGACCTGGTGAATGAGTAGGCTGAGTGTGTGTGTGTGTGTTATAGTAGAGAAGGCTACATACATATACATACAATTAGAATACACAAACTTTATTACAAAATGAATAGACTTAAACCACTATGGTCTCTTCAACACTACATTTTGAGACTATGACACTTTTTGTATGGCTGTGTTCAAAAGGTGGGGGAAGACTTTTCAGGAGACCTATCATAACTGTAGCTAACTTTATGCACACTGTCGATAACTGTATCGCACTATATTTCACTACATGTATGAGACTATCTTATGCCAAATATGACCACATACTAAGCCACATGCCCCAAGTTCTGCATATGATTAAACATAACCTATTAGGATCTTCAACTCAGGATTAGCCGACCTTCAGTAGCATATCATAATTTAATGGATAAACTGACATAATCTAAATTGGGTTTAACAACCCACTCTTAAGTACCAACTCAGCCAATGTAGATGTGGAAAATACGCTGGAATGTTAAAGAAATTTTGCAAAGGCAGCAGCGCTACTTACTCTTTATTTATAGTTCTGACTGTCGAGAATTATTTTAGATTCACCACAACGTTCTTGGCCAACACTGGCATTGAACCCTGGACCTCTTGGTTAGCAAGATAGTGGCTTACTCTGTGGATAATTGTTGTGGATAATAAAACTGGAAGTTTTTATAGCATGGGATTTTGTTTTGCCATTGGAACCACTTTAAACACAGGACTCTGTTTTTGATTGATACATGTACTGTTTTTGTCAGCCCTGCAAGTGCCACCCTTCCAAATTAAAGCCATGATGGAAAATTCAATGTTTTTTCTTGGTTTCTGTCGACACCCAGACACGGGACATTCGTCCAGCATCGCATCCAATGTTCACAGGATTCACAAAGTGATTAAGGGCTGAAATTCAATAGACTTCTTTGGTCTACCTAATGTTAACATACATACATGTTAAAAAGATTGAATGATTAATCTAGTCTGTCAGGTGTTCACAAGAAAAGACAAATATAGCCTCTTTTTTTAATTACTCATAGATTAAGGGCAGTGAAGCAGAAACAGGGGTGAAGGCAACTTAACATTTCTTTTCAGTATAAGTTTTTTTTTAGCAGTTAGCTCTGACTAGCATATTGAAATACCACAACATATACTTTAATATATTTATTTTTATAGACTTTGAAGGACAACTTAGGGGTTTCTTCAAAAAAGGTATTACATATTCATATACATTTTTGGTGTTCAATTCAGACCCTTATCCAAACCGACTTTGGGGGCGAATCCAAACCGACTTTGGGGGCGAATCCAAACCGACTTTGGGGGCAAATGGTTAGAATGTGCACGCTGTATCATAAAGCCTGTCTTTGAGTCAAAAGCCTGTCTTTGGTTTCTAATTCCAGTGGTATGTGAGAAGGAGTAGGTTCACCTGTCAAACCTCTTGGGTTTTCTCAGAGTGCTCCAGTTTCCTCCCACTGCTAAAGACCCCTATGTGCAAGCGAATTATTGAAATAAAATTAAACCATGTTAGTCCCGAAATGGCATCCAGCAATGAAACATTCACTTCCAGCGAACCACAAATCACTGATATGGGAAACACTTTGGATTAAAAAACACCAGACGTTTTGCCATTACATAATGTGTCTTTATTTTTATTTTTTTCAGTAAATTTTGCAAGAAAAAATACTGTGATATGTATCATATCTTGAGGTTAGCCAATCGTTGTAGTCCTACTAGTAGGTCACTCCAATCTAATAAATAAATTTGAACTATAATAACAATTTCTATTAGCACTTTCATTTGAAGTAAAGTTATGTAACTTCCAATCATGCCCCTCCTTTCATGGGGTCATTAAAAATCATATTGGTACGTGTAATTTTTGATGACCAAAAAGACGGGGAAAATGCTTTTAAGTTACATAAGCTATGTCACATTTTAAGTCCTTGTGATAGAGCGAAGATATGACAATGGGCAACTGATGAATATCTTTGAATATTGTACCATTGCTGGCACTGGTAAAAGCCAAAAACCAAACAACGCTAATTGGCTTTCTCAATTTTAATATATTGTACAATTAAAAGATAAACTCTTGGCAGGGAGGTATGGGGATAAATATTTTTTTTTATTCATAGAAATTATGTCGAGAAATTTATTAATTTTTTGCAAGTGATCAGACACACACAAGTTGATCATGTGAGATTGCTCTCTTGAATTGATTGAAACAAAGTAGAATAATAGATTTATGATTAGAACCTACTACATCACCTTACATTATCATTCCGTCTGCCCATATTGATTTCTCTACAAACAGTAGAATCCGAAAAGTGAGAAAGCTTTCTCATCTTCAGGTCAGAGAAACTTTTTTTTTGTAGTGCTTATGTATGTGTGTGCGTCTGTCAGTCTGGGTATTAGAATACAGACATTTAACAATGAAGTGACGAGACAATTAATTTCCACAGAAGAAATTACATTCCCAGTTACATTTCAGTGAAATTCTTTTCATTGCCTGACATTGTAAATAGTCTTGAAATAATTATATGTCTAGCAAATTTTCGGAATGATGGCTCACAATCACAGTATCTAATACGATTATAGAGAGAGAGAGAAATGGGGTTTAACGTCCACTCAACACAAACTAGGTCATTTCGGGACTAACATATGGTTTTTAACTTTATTTCAATAATTCGCTTGCGCGTAGGGGTCTTTAGCAGTGGGAGGAAACCGGAGTGCCCGGAGGAAACCCACGAGGTTGAGAAGGCGCCCTATCTCCATGCCACATACGCTCACACCAGGGCTCGAAACCACTACCGCAAGCCAGAGGTGACCGGCCAGCTAGAGGTCGAAGCGCAACACTCTAGACCACTAGGCCATCCCAACCCCCCACGATTATAGAAGAGAGAAAGAAACTGAAGTATTTGAAATTGTAATCTTCTATCTGTTATTTTTAGTATTTACAGGGTTCATCTTTCTAAATAATCCAGAAAAACAATCAACAAATTAGCTACATGTTGTATTCTTCAATATACAGAACATTTCATATTTTAAAATGTTCTAAAAGAAGAAATCCAAATTTTTTCTGTCTCTGCAAGGAAAAAATCATAAGTATTTGCCTGCAACATCTATGACTGATTGGAGGAAAAAAGGAAGCATATGTCTGAGTTTAAGATAAGTTGTGGATGATTGCTAGAAACAGATATCGCGATATTTTTTTAAAATATCGCGATATAATCACTATATCACGATATTTTATAAAAGGTCAATACTTTCAGTTTATCACTTTTTAAATCTAAATAAACATGCATAAAAAGTTGGAAAAAACACTCAATATTATTATTTCTAGTCAATATTATTTTTAACATACACAGTAGGCCTACCAAATTAACAAAACATTAATTCAAGCTGGTTCAAACACAGATCTATGGCCATGAAAATTTGCTAAAGTTGTTTTGTATTACAATTTTAATATTCAAAATATTAATAATATTTTATTAAAATTAAAAGTATTTCGAATAAAGGAGGCCTAAACAACATAAAAAAAGTTTGTTCTTTCGATCATGCATATTTTTATATCTAAGGGTACAATTGGACTTTATTTACCCTTGCAAACGCGTTCTTTCCCATTCAAGAGTATACCTTCTTGGAAATGCATTATACAATACAAGGATACTAAATAAATGTATAAAACATAAGTACTATGTCAAAAGGTCTCCATTGATTTCGTCAAATATTTTTTCCTGGATCATGACCGCCATGACACATCCGACGCTGTATGATAATCAGTCTACTGGAACTCAAAATGTAATTGGCATTATCTATATTTCTGCTTTATTAAAATTTTAATTCAATCTTAAAATCAATGATTTCTTTCGAAAATCAAAGTATCAGTCTTCACAATTCGTCAAGATGTATAAAAATTGAACAGAAACAGGGATAATTCTAAGCAGTGGAAAGGTGGGCGAGAAGTCACGTGACGTAAATAAAGCTCCACATCGGTATTTGCAAACTTTGTGGAATGAATACGCGGAAGTTTATAACAATATTTTTTCATCATTAAGCAATAAAATATCATAAATAACATTAAAAAGAAAACATTTTGTTCTATATTTATGTAAAATATCATCAAAAACGCAATATATCGCGGTATGTTCGGTTTTTCGATATTTTTCTGAAGACGGTTATACAATCAAAATACCGAAATATCGCCCAGCTCTAATTGTTAGTCAAGAAACTAGTCTCACAATTCTCCAATGGCATACTGAAAGTTGTTTTTCTTTCAAAGCATATCACAGAGGTTCAAATAGATGCTTGGGACAAGAATAGACGATTCTAATTTCCAACCAATAAGTAACATGTTTTTTTTCCCTTAAAAATAACTGGAATTTTTCCTGTAATTAGATGTTCGTGTCACTTAAAACTGAATGAGTAGGTGGAGTCACATCTATTTTCATATGCTATGTACGTTTCAATATCGGTAATATTAGATTCAGCAGATGTAATTTAGATAATTTAATTATGCACATGCATGTGTCCATTATCATATGATTTTAAGTAGCCCCACCTAGTTATATCATTATTTACATGAATCAGGTTACAATCTAGGTATTGAAATGCAAACAGACTCAGTTTAGTTTTTCTCCTCATTTGAATATTTTATTTCTAAAAAAAAGGAACATTAAGGTTAAAGAGACAGGATAATATTTTAGACTGAATTCAGCTCAACTTCCATCCATTGTCAGAACAAAGGCATAAAGCTGGTCTCACCACCCCTTATCTAACAGAAAAATGGGGTTAACATCCACTGGACACAATCCAGGTCATTTCCAGTTTCAGTAACTGGCTTAGTCTTTAGCAATGAGAGGAAACAGGAGAAAACCTCCAAGATTAAGCAGGTGCCCCACCCTATTGAAAAGGGTCCTAATACTTAACTCATTTCTAATTTTGATACATAACCTCAATAATTCATACGTTTTAATAGGATAAAATAAGACTGTAAAACTCTGTACTTGTTTGTTGTAGTGATTAAAATTGAAATAATTTTTACAGTAGACAGATAGGACATTCATAATCTAGTTCAAAAGACTTTTAATCTAGGAAAGGACTTCGGTAGTACAACGAACTCGATTACAGCTAACATCAGATCAAAGAATCAAAGTAAAACTGACAGATGAAATCAGCATCCTATATTTTTTGTTCTCATGAATACTAAAATCAAAGTCACAAAATAACTGTCTGATGCACAGTCTTTCACAGATAGATTTCGCAATCTTTTATGCATTCAGTTTAATAACAGCCCTAATTTGTATATATTTGCATATTTATACAACTGGCACATTCTGACTAGACCATGAAAAGTATAAACTGTAACTAAATCTGATGATTTATTTCCCCCATCTGTTTATTAGAGTTCCAGACAGTTAAAATAAGCTATAATAGTTATATTTCAACAGACGAACGACAATTTAAATCTCAATTCAATACTTATCTCTCAACTCAAATATCATTTCATAATAGGGTAAAGCTGCCAGTCGTCATTTATATTTTTCACAGCAATATCTAATTTTTTCACCGATAAATTCACACTAAATTGTACTCAAATTTCACACTAAATTGTACTCAAATTTCACACTAACTTGTACTCGATTCAATACTTATCTCTCAACTCAAATATTATTTCATAATACATGTAGTTTAAAGCTGCCAGTCATCATTAATATTTTTCGGTGCAATATATCTAATTTTTCACAAATAAATTCAAGCTAAATTGTACTCAAAATTCACACTAAACTGTACTCAAAATTCACCAATTAACTAAGAAAACTAAACAAATAAATAATCACTCAGCAATGATTCAATCAGATTAAAAAAACACTTAAACACTTATGGGTGGCACTGGAGGATCACCTACCGGTACATTATCTGTGGAGGATGCTGAATTTTGGGAAATTTTCAATGGACATGCATCATGTCATATTGAATGCTAATTCATATTTTTAATTTTCGAAAAAAATTCCATTGAGATATTCAAATTTATGTCAGTCATATTCCTACAAAATAATGTGTTGTCTTTGGTACAATAAAAGCGCCCTGACTACTGTCCACCTGTACTTTGTATCAAATTCACATCAGTAATATTCCTACAAAATTAACATACATGTATTTTGGGGGGTCTACATTGACACTTTTTTCAGCAGATGTAAAAGGAGATTAAAATGTCTGACAATTGAGAAAACCGAAAGTTAGTCACGTATATTAAGTTTATAATCACATTTATTGGATTGATACTTAGCCCGACAAAGGAGAAACAATGACTTATGTTCAGGATTGGATAGATGAATTGTCCGACGAAGGATTAAGTCAGTTAATCAAGGGAGATTAAGTGGTCAATCAAGGAAGGTATATAGACAGTATCACACGGTAAATACGTTGATATATTAATTACTTAATCAATCCAGCCAATTATCAACCATAAGTATTTGAGTGGTAGATATACACTCTGTACAGTATATTAATTGTGTATATTAAATATTATTCACTAAGTCTTGATGTCTGATTGGGCATATTCCTGGTCAGACAATTTACAACGTTTGGACATGTCCTGAATACGAGGGCAAAATCTTATCACTGATGCTGAGATAGAGGTTTAGCTCCTTTAACTAGCTACATCTCAACCACCTGGAAGAACTTTACTTTATTGACCACAGACATAATTCTGCATCAACATTTATACTTCAATGGAATTTTGGTAGACAAAGTTTCTATATGAAGAGTCTGACTGTACTCTAAATTATAATAATGAGCCATATTTAATATTGTGTGTGAGAGTGTAATAAGTTTGTAAATGAGAATAAGAATGGCAGACAAGAGATGATGAAGAAAGAGTAAATTATCTTTATCAAGTGTCTAGACAATGAATCAACAAGCTCTCCTATCTCTAGTCTATTTATGATTAAACTATATCTATCTTTCAACATAGCATCACTTTTATCAATTTATCTATCAATACCTACATGTACTACAAGCTTGTAACATGGCATTCTTCTTTCACACAAAATTAATATATAGCTTTCTTGTCATGTAAGTAGTAGTTACATGTGTTGGGAAATTGCCATATTAAAATGAGGTGACAGCAGGTACAAGCAGGGAAATTACTGTAGACATGTTTCTTTTTTAAAAAATAAAGCAATGTTCACTGACAACATAATCATACATCTATTTATGATTTATATGTATTAATTACATATTTCATTAAATAATTGTTTGTGCAGATAATTCTAATATTTTCTCTATTAATTACACATAGAATAATAGAAATACAAAGACATGTTGCCCGGCAATGAAACATGTCCACTGCAAAAGTCATCTCAGCAGGGTTATCGCATATTCTTTTTTTGTCAGCAATGCCTGCATTTACAACTGATTACCCAGTAATTATCAGCAATCATCAGAATTTGTTTGACCTCTATTTCTTCTCAATGCTAACTTATTTTATACAAAGCATGTAATATGATGAATAGGGTTGTTCAAGTTATCAGAAATTGCTGTAAAAAGTCTATCAGATGGTATTTATGATCTCTAGATTGTACACAAGTTTTTTAAAAGGGGTCAAGGGCCATAACTCCGGCAGTAATTGATAGAAATTATTGAAATACAATAGATTCTTCGTCACAAGCTTTAACACTGTCTATAATTTTAAACTCAATTGGTTATTGACTTAAGCTTTTAGAGCATCCACAAGAATTTTCCAAGTGATCAAGCACTTTCTACAGGGGTGTAAAGACGATATACGACCACATTTCAATGTTGTTATATAAATAATCAAAGGTACACACGCAAATTTCAATAGGAACCAAGGGTGCTTCATTTAGACCAGTTTATCCAGAATTCTAAACCTATATCGGTAAGTCTCTTTGATCTTTGGGGTATATTCTTCTATGCCCGGAATAACTTGCAGTTTGAAAGTTGGGGGGTAATTCTTCCAGGGGAGGGCTTTTTTCACAAGAAAGCATGATATGATCTTTGGGGTATATTCTTCTATGCCCGGAATAACTTGCAGTTTGAAAGTTGGGGGGTTACCAGGGGAGGGCTTTTTTCACAAGAAAGCATGATATAAGTTATTTTTAAAGGAATTCTAGGGTATTTTGAAAGTTTTATAGGCAAGATAAAGTCCTCGACTTCAGTTATGCTGGGAAAGAAAGAATGAAGAAAAACCCCTTAACAGAACAATCTTGGCCTACCGACCTCAGATTTTCTAATTCTTAGGTTATTTTGTTCAGTCTTTCTCTCCCCAGCATAACCTGCTTTACATGTATCCTACACTGTATATACAAGCAAGGGAAACAAGATTCTTCAGATAAATAACAAAAGTGTAATGAAAGACCATGTAATTATTTTTAAAAAAAATTGATGTTTGACTGTAAATATACATGACAACGCTTCATGATAACAATGGTACATCAAGATTAACCACATAACACATTTCAAACAAATCACTTAGTCACGGTGATCACTTCACACATAATCGCATATCCTTAGTCAATTGAAATTTTTTAAATCAAGTTATTATTTACCACGCAGAACAACAAATTACCACCAAATAAAGCTTTAATCTTCATATCAAAAATACCCCAAAAAAGTCTGTGTACAGTGACTATTATCATAATCGGTCTGTACAAATGTTGACATACATTACATAACTTAGAAAAAAAATTAAAAGACACGATTTTCTTTATTTACAAAAGTACTCAATCATTCATCTGGTCAGAATTGAATCATTTCAATGAGTCAACACTGGGCCTATAATTTTACCCACACACAAAATTAGTCTGCATAAATTACAGACATTATGCAATCTATCTTATTATATATTATACATGCACTTTAGTCCATATAATATGTCGGTGTCAGAGCGACCTGACTCGCAATAAGAATTGCATGTCTATGTGTATCCGACATACGGTAATGTATACATGTATGTATCTAGGATAGTGGTGTGCTAATCTCAAATATCCGGCATAAAACCATAATTTTATTACGAACCATGCATCTTACACTAGTGTTTTGTATATTATATGAAGGTTTAATGTAATGGGACAAACATAGTAAGGCAACGAATTGCATAAAATAATATCAGGTTCAATCGCTTGTCTAGGTTTCTTGTCTCTTTCAGATATAATTCTTGATATATTATGATAAAATTTATTTCCAAGTCCGCAATATTCGACATGATCCGAAACTGTTCTGTTTATTTTAAGTATAAATACAAGTTTATTATGACATTTTAACTCATTTCCAATCAACGACACTAAGATATAATATTAAGAATTGGGATTAGTGAGATGTTTTTTTTTTAAGCTGGTTTATTATGAATATCTAGTGAGTGCTTTTAACAAGATTCTCATTTGCACCTTGCAGACAAAATCTAATTGTTCACAATTCAATCCACGCTAAAATTTAATAAAATTATTATTCAATATTAAATTAAGAAAACAAAATCGAAATAACAACAGTAGATAATCTCATGGTTTGGATTCAATCGGATCAAAAAATAATAGTGAAAATTAGCCGGTTTTCGACCATATCCCGTTTAATATCATCTGCACAGGATATCGAATGTTTCCAAGTTTACAATTTATTATATCTTTGCTGATACTGAACGGAAACTGGACCATTTTCCCAACAATATTTTCTTTAGAGATTCAATTTTGTAGTTTTTTAGGAATAACAATCAAATCCTTCAATGGACAATTACAGACTTGAAGTATCTTAATCTGTGAATAACGGGATCTTTTTAACACTGCATGTTGTTTGGGCAAAGCTTTCTCCCCGAGACAATACCAGGCCTGTAACAATATACATATATTCACCTAAACAATATATTGTGAAACAAATTCTGCAAGCCTATAGATCACAATTTAAATGAGTGACATTTTTTTTTAGATTACTTTAAATATTTCATTTTCAAATTGCCTGAATCTCCTTAATTTTTGCCAACAATGTCTCTGCAGTTAAAAAATGAAGAACAGTCATCATTTCAGTGATTGTGGTTGGTTTACAGACGATAATCACACCTACAGCTAACTTGCTTTTTTTACAGTAAAGAATAAAATAAAGTGCAGTTGTTGCTGTTTTTTAGTTTTGAATATTTTTCAGACTTATCTTTGTTACTTTATTATAGACCTACAGTGTATCTGGGTTATGTCTATGTCTATAGTTTGTTTATTTGAAATTAGCATTTTCTGGACAAAAGTTTAGGGCTTAGGATGTATTTTAAGATCAAATTAAGACTATTCAAACCTACCATTTTCAACTTGCTCTCAATACTTTAAATACTCAACATCTTTGATTTGGTTTTAAAAAAAAATTCTGTGGATTTTATGTAGGGTAAGCTGATTTGTTAAACTGGATGATTGTTTACCTTTGTTGAATATTATGGTTAATAATAAAGCCAGTGACGATATTGTGTTCCACTGTTGACTAAAATTAATAAACAAGCTCAACTACAGATTATTTCTAAAAAATAAAAGTCTGGTTTTATACATACAACTTGTAATGCAGCTTGGGACACTGGTGTCCATTGCCAAATAAAGGTTTAAGCGGTTGAAAACATACCAAATATATTGATTTACTTGCTTGGCCCTAAGGTAGAGGTTTTAAGGGTTTTTCACACAAAATAAAGCAGTTTTATTCTCCAAAAATAAAACTGTGTTTTGCATGTTGTATCCTGCTACTGCTTAGAGAGATTAACAGAAGTTGAGCTCAAGTAATATACAGACATTCTGGTTCCTTTTGTATGTTCAATAATTCTATTTTATATGAATGACGTAATCTTTATTTCCTTCAGCAATATTCTCTCATACATGTGTAATACTAAATTCTATTTTGAATGAGTAACATATTAAATAATTCTAGTGTTTATGTAGTGGATTGATCTTACATAAAAAAAAAAAATGTAAGACATTTAATAAGTTAGAACTACAGTTAACCTGCAATCAATTCATAGTTGTAGAAATGTATACCCGCTAACCCCAGACAGACATAAGACTATATTACATCTGCTATATGCACCCAATCACCTTTAGTACTAAAACTTCTAGTTCACTAAGCGTCCATATAATTAATTAAAGCATAGACATTTGTTTGGTCTCTGATTTCATGCCATAATATGAATTAATACAGTATTTCATTTTATAGCACTTTTTTATAATACATGTATTTTTTAGGTTTGACACTGCGTAGTTTGTGTGAAATACTAATGGGTTTTTTTTTTCAGATAATATTAATCTTTTTTTTTTTCGCTACTTCACTTTTTGTATTGTTTTTTTTATAAATTGCTGTCATTTCAATACCAAATATGTCAGATCTCAAATATTGTTACATCTGTGCAACAGTGTGCATACCCAGGAATAGTCAGATGAAGGACTCACAACTTTGCTTATTGCACCAGATAGGACCTGCTGGTCACTTATTGTGGACAACAAATTAGCATTCCAGCTGAGGGATGCCTTGTCCCAAAACAAATTGAAACAAAAAATTTGAAAATGAAAACTAATTTCTGACATTTATACTCTACATTTCTGATGCTCTTCTGCCACTTAAAAGTAGTTATTTGTCTAATGTTAATATACCTTTAGAAACAACAGAAGGTTTAGACATAACATATAAAATAAACAAATATCATGGGTTTGTGAATATTGTAAACTTGTGTCTGTAATCATCTTATGGCAAACCGTCCTCAAAAAAACATTAAACAAGAAGAGCAACACTCGGCTTTGACATAATGTACATAAGCTATTTTTTTATCGTAAACTGTAAAGTGTCCTGAGTACAGCTGGAGCAATAGAAATTACACAATTGACAAAATAATTTATGGAATTCTTTTTTTGACATTTCCAATCAAATTCTAAAATTGGATGTCAAAATCTTTTATTTTCTTTAACATGGTTTTTAAAACATTAATTTCTAATAAATCAACGGCAATTTTGTATTGTTATTTCTCTCAGAGAGTGTAGCATACATCAGACCGAAACTGTTTTCATATCTAGTTTGATTACCATGAATATTGGCAGATCATGTACTAAGTAACTTAATTGATTATTAATTGAGAAATGGAAACCACTGTCTACCAATTGCTGTAATATTTGAGATAAACATTTAGCTTTCATGACTATTGGCAAAACTCTGGAATTTGAACACAAAAGAAAGAATGATATAAATTTAATTACTGTATGTTGAATTATAAACACAATTAATATCTATTGTTAAGTACAATATATAATCAACCCATTCCAATATATTTTACAATTTTTCAAATAAAAACTGTCTGAAATAAATAACATAAAATTTTGCTAATCAATTTCAATATAATAATAATCACATGTATTTCAATAAATTTTTCAAATCTTTGACAATTAAAATAATAATGGGATTATGCCTGACATCATATACATGTATTTACAATTCAATTATTTAGAGTAATCTTTAAGATATAAGACAAGAAAATATGACGATTTGATATCAGACTTAATGTCCTCGGAATGGAATGTGATTTACTGTCATGTGAACACAATATTTCATCAAAGTAGTGATATTTTTCAGTGGTCATCAGTCGAATACATACATGCCAACCTCTGGCAATCAAAACAGTTCATAACTGCGGACTTCTGGAGGTGTGGGGTTCTTAGCCCACCCCCAAAGGGAAAGTGTGAGAAAGTGATTGAGATGCCTCCGAACCAGTATTATACATTACAGGTCCAGAATGGAACAAAACAAGGTCTGTGTGCAATAAGTGTGCATACTTAAAGAACCTTTGACAGCTGGAATTCAATGAAGAGTAGAACACTGCTCAGTTTACAAGTGTGTCCATTATCATTAGCCATGTTTGTGTAGAAAAGTAGGAAGTTAAACCCCATTTCAATTTACAGAACTAATCAAGTTCCAATCTGTAGTTTTAATCTATTTTCACTCTGTATATATATGAAAAGCATTTATTTATATTTCATCATCTGTAAGTATAATTAAGCACAGTTGAAATGAGTCCATTTCATGTTTTTCTATTAACATTAAGTCTGTTTCCTTCCTATATAAAGGTTCAATTTAATCAAAAAATGCTAAATCAAACAAGAAAACACTGAAGGCTTCAAAAGCTCATATAAAAAAGTAGTTTTTTTTTATGTTTGAAATATTAACATACTTCATAAGAAAGTAACTTGTATGTAAGGGATGATAACATCCATTTCTGAAATATCAATCTTTCAGGGCTTTTTTCATTATATGTGTAAAATGGAACTACTTTTAATCAGCATCTTAAGTACAACTTAGGCTGTGTGTCTACAATTAGCTTTGCTTACAGGCAAGACGCTGGTTGACCCGTAGTATTTAATATCTACATTGACAATTTTAGTAGAAAACACCAAGTATAGTTCGAGAATTACGAGAAGTATAATTCCACTTCCATTTTCATATTGAAAGTGTGTGTACGAAAGATGTAAAACAGATCAGAAATGCATAATAGTTCACTGACTTTTCAATATGGCAGCCATTCAGGGAATCTTTGAAGAAGAAACAGCAGTAACAGATTTATTAGAATTTTAGAATAGAATATCCATCTTATAAAAATGTACAAGTAACGATACATGTTCAATGTTTTACACAAAGGCTAACAACTGCAGAACCGAGCAAATCATGTCTGATTTTAAAAGCTTGACCTACATACTAAATATTTGATGGTAATAATTGCATCCTGATTTAAATCTAGAGAATTGGGTTATAACACACTGGTTTAGGTACAATAAAGACAACCATATAAACAGAACAGTAAACTGCTATTCTTATGTACATGTACATGAAAGGCAGGCTTCCAATCTCCATCTGGGCCCTGTTTCACGAAATTTTAACTAAAGAAAAATCCAAAATTTAAGCGGATACTTCAATTTTGATTGGCTAAAATCAATCTAATATTGTCCAATCAAATAACTAAAATTCAGATCTTATCTTAGTTAAAATTTTGTGAAATAGGCCCCAGTTCTGTAACTCTTAGCTGTCTTTGGTTTCATTGCTTGCATACATTATTATGTTCTGTAGAAATCCACAGATCGAAAAATATAGAAGTTCATTCCTCATGATAATGTGTCAGACACAAAGACCATAGGGAAACAAGGTGTTTGCAATTAAGGCAACCCCAGCTTGTAGACATTGAATAATAATTATATATCAGTAAATGCATGGAAAACACCCTAAATGTATGTGTATATGTGATCCATATTTTAAAATATATCTTGGCTGTATTATAAAATTTGAGTTAAAGTAAAAATATTGTTTACAGCTAATCTTGCTCAAAAAGGGACAACCAACTTGCCGTTCATGTAATACACTACAAGTACATAAACTAAGTCCTAAACTGAATTTCTGGCAAAATAGTTTGACTTTAAGAATAATATCAATATGATACAATGAGAAATTTAATAATTATTTCTTGAATTTGAATAGCCACTTTACAGAAAACAGATCTACAGTGTTCTATATCTTGATAAGTCATTCACATCAATCTGAAATACAAAACCTGAAGGAAGTTCAGTAATATAATGCATCTGTTGAACACTGTTATTTATAACCCAGACACAGCTAGTTCAATATGCATGTCAACTGACATTTTTATCCCAAAAATCTCAATAAAACATGTCATGTCCTGTGTCAATTAAACTTGGTTCAATAATCACATGTCCAATGTTCGAAATACAAATGTCTACGTTATTTTACAAAACAAAACTAAACTAAATCCAATTTCAATAAAGAGAGGCATTATTAAAATAAACATGTGAATGCTTCAAATAATTCAGTAATTTCATGTTTATGCAAGACCAGAATAAAATGCTTATGTCACTTACAATTTATTGTGGGAACCTCAAGTGTTAAAAAAAGAAATACTACTTCAAGGTGAATGACATTAGTAGAATGTTACTTCATGGTTGTCAGATACTCCTTCAAAACAACTTTGATCATAGAGCAAGATACAATTTTTCCCTTTTTATTTTGCAAAATGATAACCTGACATCTACAATTCAAATTCAAGATTTTTTATATATATATATATATATATCTTCTCAGTTTATCAACCCTTTAGCACTTAGACCACAACAACACACACTAACTAGGTCTTCGTAGACCACCTACCCTTATCATGCAGAGTTGTCGTTTCCGCACAAACTAGTAAATGGTCAGAAAACATATCATGGGCAGTTTGAGCGGGTTCAAGAACATCAAATTTGGGCATACCACTTTTCTCTAATTTTCTATTAGGAACTGGCTGTCGCCAATATTTACACTACCAAGTTTTAAGGGGGTTAATGCAGAATAGCAATTGGCTTTCGTAATAATTAAATTTCTTTCTAACTAATATACCAACATCTATCGGTATTATGGTATGATGAGATGAAATGGGGTTTAACTTCCTACTGCTACATACAAGATCATATAATTAATTTATGAGCAGTAAAAAAAGTGTTAAGTCAACTGATGTTTCTACAGTGTCATTTATGGTTGTCAATAAGAATTATGCAAGTGTACTTGATAACTGAGTTTATGGTTAAAGGACAGGTAACTCTGAAGTCAATATTATCCATAATATTCAATATTAAAAATACTAATTAATATTCAATATTAAAAATACTAACTAATATTCAATATTAAAAATACTAACTAATATTAAAAATACTAACTAATATTAAAAATACTAAATAATATTCAATATTAAAAATACTAAATAATATTCAATATTAAAAATACTAAATAATATTCAACATTAAAAATACTAAATAATATTCAATATTAAAAATACTAAATAATATTCAATATTGAAAATACTAAATAATATTCAATATTAAAAATACTAAATAATATTCAATATTAAAAATACTAATTAATATTCAATATTGGTCCATTTCAATCAATTTGATAGCATGAAAATATGAGTTCCTGATATGCAAGATTTAAGAGACAATGAACAGAAGTTTCCTAAAATCAGGTTCTCTATTGTCACAAGTGCTATTTTTAATGAACAAAGCAAAACATATTCAGCAAGTCAATGTGGAAGTAATTAAAAATGGCTGATCCACAAATGACACAAAACTGATAAACGTGTAGACTGAACAACCCACATATTTCACTGAATACAACTGGTAAGAAATTACTATATTATGTTAAGAAGCAATTGCCATTTAAAACGGCAATTTTTCGTACAATCAGAGGCCATAATACCGAAATGTACCGTTCGATATGTGCGATTATCAATAGGAACCGAGATCTCTGGGATATAAAGATATGCTTTAAGTTATATCAAAATCGGATAAAAATTCTGACCTCTAGAGGGTCTACAACCTTGGTATTAAATACTTTAACACTTATTTGCATACAAGGAGACGCCAGACAGTTTTGGTCTGATTTTCACAAAAACCAAAGAAAATTCTAAATGCTAGAGTGTCCACAAGCTAAAATTACAATCAGGGGCCATAATCCAGGAAGTTACAGTTTGATATGTACGAATATCAAAATGAACCGAAATCTTTAGGATTTGAACTTCGTCAAAGTCAGATAAAAATTGTGACCTGTAGAGTGTCCACAAACAAATTGTGGACGTGCAGACAGGGGCAGCAACAATATATGTAGAAATTAAAATGTGGGCATGTAAAAATTTAATGTACATTAATTTTTATTTTTTAAAATGGTTCACGAGGTCTTCTATAAATGCTAATTTGGTATCTGAAAACCAGAATATTTTGTTTAAAGGCCTAAAGATAAATTATAAAACATGCATTCAAATATATTTCTACTTATAAGTGATATTATTACAAGGTCTAAATACTCTGAATAAGCTGAATGACATAAATTTGTCACTTTAAGATTTATAGTTTGTCTTTATTTAAAGAACTTATAGTACTCAGCTTGTATTCATGAAATTCAATGTACATCAATGAAATAATCATACCAAATATGTGAACAGCTGCTCAATTGTTTTACATGTGAATAAACAAATAAATTTCCAAAATTTCCCCCCCCCCCTAAAGATAGTTAATTTTTTATCATTACATATTTTGCATCTGACCTGGTGTTTCACTCAATATCTGCTATTCAACTGTTCTCGGGCATTTACTTGACTTACCTCCCTTGGGAGGTCAATATATGAATGTATAATTTTCAGGCAAGCTGCACAGAGATGCATTATAGTATGTAGATGTGTGTTCTATGTTTAAGGTTTTGCTGCCGATATATATAATAGATATATATGGACTAAATAGAGAGACTGTAAATACCAGCCTTGATAAGATTTTAATATGTTGATTGCTTGTACTATTTAAATGACCTAGGGGAGGTCTTAAATTAATCATGTGGCTAGATAAGGGATTATACTTATCTAGTCTAGACGCTTCAATGTCAAATTAAAATTGTGAAACCACAAACATCTTTATCTATACTGTGTATCTTGTAATTATACATGTAAACTATAACATGATAATATTAACACATGTTCAATACTTTAAAACTAATTTCAAACATCAGTAACCCACCTTCATCAATACTTTTTATTTATTTATATTTTTTTAATGTCAAACCATTTCTATTCATAATCTCTTTTATTGTAATTAATATGTGAATTTCTGAACTTCATCCCTTAAATCTGGCAAAAATTGAAATAACAAATTCACTGCCAAAAGCACTCTTAATACTTGGTGAGCATGACTGGCCTTATGGTAAATGGTCTCAGCAAAGGTAAAACACAGCCTCCATAAAATAAAAATCAAATCCCAATCAAATCAATCTCAAGTTAAGAAGTTGATTAAAAATGGTGATATTCTACAGTTTTCTGTATTATTCACCAAGGATTGCTATCTTGTGAACTGGTGATCTGGCCAAGGACGGTTGATGACACAGACAATAACTTAATGTGGGTGTTTAACCAGAGAAAGTACGTTCTTTTGACAATACTGATCTTAAATCAATGTTTAAGATGAGCAACAAAGATGTCTTCAGATTTATCCTATTGATATTCAAACCATTACAGACATACATCACCAATTTAGGATAGCCTTAAAAACAGATCATATGTCAAGAACTCTTCATAAAACCTAGCTTTGATCTGAATAAATAAGTGTTTTTCGTATATTTGTTTTTGATTTTGAAACATATATTACTTATTAAATAATCCCCTCACTGGGGAATGAACAGACAAGCTTTAATTTCAAAACAAGTTTTTAACATATAGATCAATTGCATAAAAACATACTTTACTGTCGTCTTTTTTCTTCTACTCGTAATGGGAAAACACAAAAAAAAAATTTTTTTTATGGAAATAAGAGACACATAACCTATCAATCTTTGTAAATTTGGGTTACAGAGGCGGAAAAAAGATGGAAGATTTGTGAAACATAAACTTTGTTTACTGCATTAGCTTTAATTTGTTGCTAAAAATGTAATAATTTACATGTCTAGCCACTTCCTGAACACAACAAAAAAAAAATCATCCCTAAAGAAAATATCTTTTTGCTCCTTAACTGATTTTATGCCAATTTTCGTTTTTCCTCATCACCCCAAAATATTTGTTTAATCACTGACGAGTTAATTTTTATATAATCTAATTAAACGTTAAAAAAAATATCTGATAAAAATAAACTACTGAGTATCAGAGGACGAAACCACACGCAACATTAAATGAACCAGAAAACCAGGACACCAATGAGACAACCAACAGATATTTTAACAAAAATGAATTACGGCCAACAGGTAATTTCATAAACAATGAAAACTGCACCAGGAAATACACCTTTATCATTATTAATACATGTACCACCCAGCAGGATCTATTTTCAATTTCATCTCAAAATTTCTTTTCATAATGCATATGTTAAAAGATTGCAAATCAAGTTGGGTTTTTTGGTATGAATTTATTCCATTTTTCTGTAAAAAGACAGATAACTATCAAACTGTCTGTTAATGTTATATACCTGTTCTGCTTTCTGTCAAGACACTATACGCTGACCTTTGACATGTAGTATATATCATGTCAGCCTCTGTTTGATGTCAAGCCGGCTATATATAACTTAAAGGAAGTGATGCAGAACCTGTTAAAATGTTCTCTTTTTTCAAAACAGGTGAATCAAAATTTCCTGCCTAGACATAGCTGGTGTTTACACATGTATTCAAGTTAAAATAGAGACATGTTATATATAATACAGTACTGTCAACAGGATAGTATACTCAAATATATATAAAGTAACTAGAAATAAACATAACAGGAAAGGGTCTACTTCTATATTCTGTAGAGTTCTGACTGCAGAATATAAGATTCCTTCTTTATATCACCAGTAACTGACTGGAGAATATAGGATTCTTCCTTACTGCCAGTAACTGACTGGTTTCCGTATCACCAGTAGCTGACTGGAGAATATAAGACCCCTCCTTATCACCGGTAACTGACTGGAGAATATAGGACACCTCCATATCACCAGTAACTGACCTGTGGGTTCCTCCTATCACCAGTCAAGGATTAAACTATGACACATCGAATTGAGGATGCTAGTGCAATACCATTTCACACCATCTGACAAAATTATTATTTTTCTACATTTTTAAACCAGAACACTAAAATTGACATATACTGTGAAAAACATGATGTTAAGAAAATCTGCTAGAAATGGATTTATTTGAAAAAATCAATTGATTAAAAACAACGGCACCTTATTGCACAGGCATCCTCAATTGTGAACAACCAGATCACACAGATTCTCCTTAATAATGTGTACTGCTAAAGTATCAAGAAACATTTTCCCAATCCCAACAAAACAACTGAGCCTTGCATTATCCGTAGGTGTTCTGGTTGGTAGAATGTGGTTTGAAAGATACTGAAGGTTCTTCCCAGCCAATACCAGGATTGTAACTCAAGGACTGTAACCCCAGGATGTGAAAAATATTTAATCATACTTCAATTTTCCTAAAGCTTCTAGAATAAGGAAACCTTACATCTCACCTTTGATGACCCAAGATAGCCTTTTTCAGATATACCAAAGTCTAGTAAATTCTAAGTAAAAGCACATGTAGCAGATTTCATGAGTTTTGCACCATTCTTCCTATAATTTCAATTCTATTTTTAGAATATTTGGCATAGCTGAACCAAGTTTCATGAAAATATTTGTAGATATTATGATGTTTTAATGCAATCTTTATCAGGATGTATGATATTAGACAAAACTCAACACTTACAGAGTGAGTGGGATGCAAGACTTAATTAGGAGACAAGCCATGAACAAACTCTCAGAAAGAAGAATTTCAAATCAGCTGGTTCAACTTATTTTGAATAAATGTTGCCTAAAGAGCTCAGATACATGTGTACTTATTCTATTATAGAATGTAATCTTTTACAGGAAATGAATAAGTCACCTCCAGCTTCTATTTATTTGGATAGTTTGTGATGTCTTTGTTTTAATTTGATCAAAACAAAGTACAAATTGGGTCTCTTTGAATATGTTTCTTGTAACAGTGAGCAACCAATGTCAGGAATGTGATAAAAACAATGGGTAAATGCAGTGCCAGATTTACCAGTGTGCTTAAGCACAGAGCCCTGTTGGCCAGTAGGTCCTAATCTTCCCTGATAATTCAAAAATTTGACCAAAACTTGTTCAAAATAATAATCTATTTTTAGAATATAAACATGTATTTTAAGTTTTATCCAAATTAGATCAAAAATGTTGACTCAAGAGGGTCCACAACCTTGGTATTACATACTTTTACACTATTTGGGTACAGAGAGCAGTTATTTTGTCGGACAGTTTCGATCTAATTTTCCCCAAGATCAAACTCAACTCGACTGAAAATGTTGCCGGAGAAAAATGTTGATTTTATTAACCAATTAAAACTTAAGTTTCATAATGAATTTACTTGTGATTCAATCTCAATAAAAGTACATACTATATACAGGGATGTAGCCAAGATTTGCTGAGTGGTGGGGAAAAAAAATCTGAGCAAAGCGAGGAAAAATTTTTGGTGGGAGGGGGGCGTGGTCTTTTATGAAAATTCAATCCTTCTTGGTGAATTCTATTGACGGCAAATATACAAATTCAAAGACCGTAGAATCAGAATTATAAATTGAACACTCCTTTTTTAAACTAATTTAGGATGAAAGGGTTTACTACGGCACACAAAATTAAATTATGCTGTGGCAGACATGGTTTGCAAATTATGCTGTGGCAGACATGGTTTGCGTTGGCTTTTACTATGACTATGGCTTGATGATTTTTTGTACAGAGTGAGAGAAGGATGAATCGTGAATGGGTTTAAATACAACTTATTGGTTTCCTCGATTTTATCTTGACTGAAACCAAATATATATGACACGAATTAAAATACCAACACATGTAAGCTGTTCAGATGCTAATATCTAAACTAGTTTTAAAATTGCCTGGTCAGTTCAACTATTTTTGGGCTCATCGGATAAAGTTTAGAGTTAATTACATGTATGCATGGGCATATATTGTCATTTTGCCAGGACGATAACTTAATGTGCGTACCCAAAGCTAGCTGGACCTAGTCTTTATAAGCTGATCTGTTCAGAGAGCCGAGATAAGACAAGATTTTATAAAACGCCTTCACAAGGACAAATAGAGAGCTGCAGTTTCTAAACTGGTTTACTTGCCCCACCTTTGTGTTTAAACTACGAAGTTAAACCGTTAGCGTTCCTAAACCCGTTTAACTAGGGTGTCTGAAAAGTATAAAACATCTGTAATCCATTTCTTCATAGAAAGAAGATTTAAATAAAGGATCTTGAATTATTCGATGTGTTGAACAAAGAAGTCAATACAACTTATACAGGCTAACACTTTGAGCAGGAAATGCTTGCAAAAACGTAACATGTAAAAAAAGGAATCCATGCAAGCAGATACTTGCATTGCTATATTCCCATTATCCCTTATGGTTTACTTTTCAGTTTTTTCAGTGCATGAAACATTTACAGATCTGTTGGTTGCTGGTGAGACAGCTGGGTGTTTGACATTATAAAAGATGACTAAATGAAATAAATTTCCCTAATTCGAACTGCAACATGTAAAACATATGTCCTCAGTTTTTTTCTCTATCAGCAGTAGGCATATACATGTAGGATAGGTCTGCTTGTTTTCACTGGTATCAATGATATTCGCCTGCTAGACAAAACTGTAACAAAGAATCAGAGATGTAGACATAACTACATAATATCAAATAGCCGAGGTGTTCCAACTTTTAGCCATACCCATACTGTAAAAGATATCTGTATTAAGTTAGGACGGATTAACCTGCTAGCAGGAAATGCACAAAATAAATTATACTTATTACTAATATCACCATTTGAAATAGAACTTTACCAACTAAGTGACAATACCCATAAAAATTTGGAAACACATGGGTGGCCAACGAACTTAGCATGAACATAATATAATATTATGCTTTACCAAGCCAGGAATGTGTATAGCTGGCATGGAAGATGTAATACAAAATGGTCTGAGCTTAACAACTGTAAACAATGGTTGAGATGGGGTTTAGAATCCTACTGTTCTGATTCTACTGGGCTAATGAAGATGGGCAAACTGTAAACAGTTTTCAGATACACCAGATAATTATAGGAAGATGCAGCACAACAAAAAATTTTAACAAATGACTTTGACCTAGTAACTTCTTGTACAACTTTATATTACAGACAGAACTGTCTGTTTTTTAATGAAATCTTACATAATGCATCTTTAAATCGAAAAATCTTTAAGGCATGGCCATTTAATGTTGTTTTCCAACAATTGCTGATCACAATTCTTTTGTGTCTTAGACTAGAATTGCCTGTCAAAACAATGGATAATTAATCCATGAACATTCGATGTCAAGATGGTTTTTAACCTTAGTTACCCCAGTATATGTTTTATCTTGTTAGATTAGAAAGGTTCACCATTTAAAAAATTAAGTCTTGAATATACCACAATGCACAAGTTACTTGAATGAAATTTTCAATATTTTCATTTTACATTATCTATTTTTGAACTAGTATGGCAAGAATGGTCAGCTCTTTGTCTAAATCTTACATAATGTATTTCTAAATAAGGAAAATAAGTTGAGAGATAAATGTTGAACAAAATATACATACATACAGTTACTGCATATAAATACATGTAAGTGATAAATGTGCCATAATTCAACAAAACAGAATACAATCAGAAATTCCACCTTCATTCAAATAAAAATTTATAAATGTTGCAGAAAGTTGAACATGTGCAACTGACTGCAGCTAGTTGTAAGAGGCGCTCAGTTGCATTCAGTTGCTTTCAGTTGCTCCCAGTTGCCGAAACGCCAGTTGCTTTCAGTTGCTCCAAGTTGCCGAAACGCCAGTTGCTTTCAGTTGCAAGGTCGACATAAGCCCCCCTTTAAGAAATTATATATTTTAGCGAAATACACAAATGATGCATCCTCACTTTAATGAACTTTCTATTTACCAGTATAGATTATTTTTGTCATTTCATCAGTTAAAATACATCATTAACATTTTATAGTCAAAGATATTTTTCTTAAATATTTTCTGCCTTTTTAAATTCTAATTGTATATCTATATGTATATCTTCCTGTATCATTTGGCCTGTACATCATGTGTTCTGAATTTCTCTAGCACATCTTTAACAGTCTGTTTATACATGTGATCTACAACATCCTAAGACCCAAATCAAGTTATACGATCCCAAAAAATACTTGCTGACAACATGAACAAAAGAAGTTATCTGTCTGAAAGTTAAGATGTGGCAACCAGGAACGCATTACGCTTAAAAACATTCACCCAGACAATATGACTATAATAATTATATTACGCATGTAAAATAAATCTAATAATGAAATATCTTCTTCTCCATACACAAATAATTTTATTAAGACTACAACATGGAAAATACAGGGATTTCTATCCACAAAATCTTGCCTTAATACAGACTTTTACAGACATCATAATAAATTCTCCCCCTAAGCGATACCTGTTTGTACAGATAGAAATAGCCGCTCAAAATATAGGAGAGGGAGTTATATTTGATTTATTTATTGCCTCCAAACTTCCACCTCCCAGTCAAATCATTAAAACGGTTTACTTTTTTTTTTTTTAAATGGCAACAGAATAACTAATTAAGTACTGGTAATAAAACATTTTTCTTATTTGGACTGATACAGCTGCTTAAGTCACTTTATTGATTCTTGTAACTACTATATCAGTAGGATTATTTTCAAGAAGAAAAAAAATCTCATAAATATTTTTTGGAAACGGTATTCATCATCATAAAAAAACTGGGGAAAAAGTAAATGCATTTTTACTAGAACTATCAAAATTTTATTTATTTCAATTGGTTTTAGGTTTCTTACATCGCAGACTACAATAAACAGATTATTGGTCAAAGCCTGTTAAATCTAGAAATGAAAATCAATGACATGAAAACAACAGATTAAAACACATAAATACAAGGCTATTCCTACATTTCCCATCCTTCTAACTCTAATGAATTTTATACACGTGGCTTCAACCAATAACTCAATCTATCTGGCAGATTTTATTTTTGAGGTCAACGGAATTTCTTTTTTGTCTGGTCACCTCGTACTAAGAAGATAATTATCGTCCAGAACTTCTCTTCTGATTTTTTTAATATTTTATTGGAAAAAAACACGAACGTCTAGACATGATCAATAACGGAATCATTAAACATCTCCGACTACATTACATCATGTTACTATAAATACCCATCACAACCATATAATGAATCCTGATGAAGTCAAGTATATGGCAATGGCAGAAATGTCCTACACAAGTAAATAAATTATTTATTGTGCTGAAGGGGGAGAGGTGTTTTTCATAAAATATACTGAAGGGATATCTAATAAGAAATAAAAGTAACTTATTCAAGAAAAGCAAACAAATTTGTTTTATGACACACTTGCTCAAATGGGGCTAAATTATGATGAACACTATTTTTTAAGTACAAGTAATTGTGCTTTAGTCTAGACATCTTACTCAGCCTTAGGGAAAAAAATCACAAATTTCTGATAAATGGTATGCAGAGTGATTTACTTTTCCCTATCTTGGCCTGCTTGTAAAAAGAAGTGCAATAAAATATAAACATGTGACTTTATGGTGCATATGGTGGCTCTGGTCCCTATCGGGACACCATTTGTATTCAAGGCATTTTGAGTTGGTAATTTACATAATGCGGTTCGGTTCTACATGTATACACCATAATAGCAAAGCATCACAGATTGGTTTTCAAATTTGACCAGAAAGATCTTGGTGTTAATTCCTTGCTCAAAATTCATAACAAAACAATGAGGATTGATCAGTGATTAGCGATCTCAATTAATTAACAAGTTAGAGAGTAATTACAGATAAACATTATAATTCTTATTACAGTACAGGAAGAAAACTTAACATTAAAGTATTGAAGATGGTTTTTCCGTAAACTTAAACAACTAAGGGACCTTTATGTTCAGCGCTGCAAAACCTAGTTTTATGTTCTATCAAAAGAGAAATAAAGTACATTGTATGTGTGTCTATAAATTATGGTAGCACTATTATTTCAAGCTAAAATACAAGCATTAAAATTTAATGAAATCATCGTTTTATTTCAAACATCATTTGCGATAATATCTTACACTTGAGACACTATTTATCTTTTTTATCAAATAAATAATGAATATGTCTGAAAAATAATTAGTATAATCAAGCTAACAATGTTTAATAAAATAATGAATATGAATACTGTCTACATGTATTTCATGTTTTTGTGAACTGGGTATTCAAACTGTAGACAGGATTATTGATTCCCTTACAACCCCCCCCCCCCTATCGTCTTTGTACCTACAGCTATCATCAGCTTTTAAAGTATAATTAATCAATGAATAGAAATCGATGATCACATTATCTCCCTGTTTGTCGTTTTTCATCTTTCTTTTTTATTTTTTAAATTCGTACTGCAAAAAAAGGCACTGGGATGAACCAGCAGATAGTGATACATCTATCAGTACTTTATCCAACTCGCGTTATTAATCTTGCTACTGAATGAAAAGCCCCGGCAGGATGTGGAAATTGTACAATTTGTCATGACCGTATCTATCTGAGTCAGTACTGTAGGATAGAGTTTGACAATAACAGGATTCCTCCAAGCTTGTCTGGAGCACTGTAACCTCACAAGTAGCTTCTTCAATGACAATCCGTTCTCCTCTCCCTTATCGATTCTGTATTGAAATCAGGATTTTGATTCATTTGTTCGACAGACAGAAGAAACATAATTGAGAAAAATAGCTGAAAATTGACAAAATTGTGATTTTGCTTGGTTTTGAGATCTGAGATCTGTCGTGCATGCTGAAGTAATGCTAACAGAGAGTGATATAAATAAATCTTACGTCATCATTTTCTACGATAGCCAACAACCGGAATCGGTCATTTGTGGCTACAGCATTCGGATCAATACAGACATGTTTTATGCAACAGTGGGATGAAAATGGAAAAAAAGAAACGGCAACCTAAGACGAGTAAATTATTATGCAAATTTAAAAACATGCTCACTATTTATGATCATTAAAACTACAACAAAATGGAAAACAAAGACATCCATGAATTGTTTGCCTTTATAAAATCCTTTACCGTGCTCCCTACAAAATAAAGTATAACAAACAAATTATCTGATACATCATAGCTCTGTGAAGTTTTATATAAAGTCTCTCTTTAGCCTCTAGAAACAGTTGGTGATAATAGACATTAAAATCATGCTAGGTTAGATTTCTGTTTCCACAAGAAGTAACATGAGTAATTTCATCTACTGTCTATGGTCAGTCCAAGTTAGATCAGATGAAAATTTTGGCTATGTCCACAGGGCAGATATCAACTTTGTTCCATTACCTACATTCCTGGCTTCAAGTTCACAAAGGATTCTCAGACTCAAGTTGAGAATTTACTCAAAATGGTTCACCTTATTTGAACTAAAACATAGCCCTTATAATAATTTTCTTGTTTTAATGCATTAAATACATCAATAACAAACTATGTGCAAAGTTTTGTGCTTCTGTATCAAAGATACAGAATGAAAGTTGAGAAAATTCTCAATTTTATGTCTGAGATTGTGAAATTGGGGCCAGGTCTGTCTATGCCTCATGAACTTCAAAATATTTCTTTTTCTTACACACAGAGATTATATTTAATCTCAAAAATAAATCCTATATTAATCTTGATTAAGATTAGAATATATGTATGTCTTCCACAACCATTGTTCATTGGAATCAGAAATAGGCAATTGAGTTTTTACTCATCAGGTTTTCAAAATAAAGATAAATTTAAGTTCGCAAATCAAAGCCAAGATATGAAGAAATAGCCCATTTATATTTCAACTTCAGAAATTGCATTTTTTGAAGAAGTTTTACATTCATTATTTTATATTACCAAACTCACGGTCATGTTTTTACTGTACAAACAGCTAATGACAATGAAGCTGGAACCTTGTATTCTTATCTATTTAGCTCTTACGTAATCATTGTAATGTAGAAAGTCTGAGGTATAAAGGAAGAAGTGGTGATTAACATGTAATGATACATGGGACCTCGGTTTTCCATCTCATCCGTGCCTCTAGAAGTTGTTCCTAGCCAGGTCTTCCGTGCTGCATCACTGACAGTACCATGGGGAAATCATGGTGGAAAATCCTGAGGATCTTTCTAGTCCAACACCTTGATCAAACCCAGGACCTCAAGGTTTGCAAGTCATTGCCTTAATCATTAAGCCAGGGGGTGCATACATGTACATGTAACTACTATAAATATTTATTAGATTGTTATTTCAGATAGCCACCTATGGCTAGAATAAAGGTTTCTAAAACCCTGTGTACACTGGGTCCTGATAAAAGTATACCATAGATAGACAGTCTGGCCACAATAAAATTCAAGAAGCTGAATAACAGTATTTGTACCAAAAGCATTCTCAGTCTCAGCACAGCTATGTGTGGAACTCTAAACAGGAAACTTCAATTAAGCCAGCCAGCCAGACAGGTAATACAGTTAAGGTGACTACTGAAAGCCAGTGCACATGTACTGAAATAATTTACACTTCAAAGATTTGAACTGATCTGTACTTGTCCTGAATCGAGACCACATCACTTCATTATGACAGTTCTGGTCTGGTCTTGTTGACCCATTTATACAAATTTAGCAATAGGGTTCCTTGTCTGAACTGAGTACCATTATAGAAATAAACAGGCTTCTTTCACTGAAACATATCTGGTATTTCTCCTTTAAAAGAACACTTGTTGTCAATGAAAGGCAGGCAGACTTCAGTGGTACAATGTCATGCAGAGAGCAAAAGAAAAAGTGACAAGAGTTTCGGTCTTCTCAACACGAACTAGAGGTCTTTACCAGTGGAAGAACCTGAAAGAAACCCATGAGCTTGGACAGGTGAACAAAACTTATAGTCATATACAAGCTGGGAATTGAAACCATGCCACTGGACTCAATTATAAATCTTATGATATAAAGAACATTCAGCGACGCAGCCCCCATCCCTTGCCGAGAGCACAGACGGGCTTGCATAAAAGTAGTATCAATTGACATTGGATATCCATTATATATAAATGGACGAGCTGGAAATTAATTATAGTTCAGTTAATTTCTAGACATCTTACTGAGCATTACGAAGAAAGTTTTTGTGAGAAATATTACAAGTACATGTACCTTGTTTCTTTTATTTGTAAATACACATGCAATAGCAATAAGTATTATCATGTAAAATTTAGCGTTTAATTTTGTGTTAAGTGAACTGGAATCTTTGATCTTGGACTCATTTGGATTCATTTCGATCAAATATGGCATATCATAACAACGTCAAATCTTTGACCAGAATTCAAAACAAAAAGAATGGGAATTGGTCAGTCATTAATGATTTTCATTAATTAATCAAAAGGTGAATAGAATTGAATATTTTGTTTATAGTGATTGTCCTTAGAATACACTCTCTATCATTTGAGTAACAGATCAACAAAATGAGGTGATTCTAATCATACTCTCAAAGAAATAGACAGAACTCTGTTTAGAACTTTGATCTCTCAACAAAAAGCATTTTATATTCTCCCTTCTCCTAAAAAAACACCCTAAACCCTTTCACCAGTTAATAAACTGTGTGCCAACCTCTCCTTAGTACTTCCTATTTTCGTTTCAATTACTTAGTTTGATAAATACCATTAAATAAACCCAGATAAAAGCTCTAATCTTTAATTAGGAAAGTAAAAATAGATGTCCACAATTAATTGACAAGGTTGTCCCATAATAAATGTTAATTCTTGAGTTACAGATGTCAAGGTGACCGTGTCTCTGGAGAAGATGGAATAACTTAGGGTCAGTTTGACTCTCAGTATTTTCTTATTCAAGATATATTATCCGCGAAACCATTCTATATAAAACAATCAATGACCAGAAATACAAACCTACATGTAAGGGACATGTTTTATACAGATACTACTGGTAAACAAATCCTTAATTGGTATAATTAAATCCTTAATTGGTATATTTAAATCCTTAATTAAATGGTATATTTGGCAACAACATTTCAAAGATAATTTAATTCCTTTCCATTCCAAATTTCCAATGAATCTTTTTTCCCTCAGTCACACTCACAGACATGCCATCACCATTTGGGACAATTTTAGAATACCTTTGAATAATTTCAAGTTTTTCTCACAGCCAAGTGATTCATGCCATCCCAATGAGACAGTTTTAGGAGAACTTTGAATGCCTTCCAAGAAAAAGGGTTTTCTGTAAATCACTTTGTATTGTGAATTGAAATGTTTAACATCTACTTGGCTGCATTAAACCGACATATAAAGACAAGAATTTTAAATGAACTATTTATTTTTGTAGATAACTATCGAAAACCTGGTGCTGCACGCCTGCATTAGTTATGTCTGTACCTCTGAAACCGGAAGTGGTATGCCAACGCCAGCTAAATGTTACTACTCCCTTGTCGGGGCTACCCTTATACACGAAATTTCAGCTTCGGGACAACCCTTAACAGACAGATAAACGACAGTCACAAATATTAGTATAGATTACGAAAAGGAATAGAAAGAGAGAAATGATTCTCTTGCGCGTAGGGTTCTTTAGCAGTGAGAGGATAGTGGAGGACCCGATTTGTAACCATTGCTTGCCAATGTATAAAGTCATTCATGTTAACATGACAATATTCTCTTTGATTATTAACAACATTTTGGGCAAACTAATAATTTTCTTGTTCTTTAGGATTTTGGGGGGTTTTCCTTATATTTTGTCTATCAGATTTTACATGCCTTTTATCTGCTAATTTTCTTGTTCTTTAGGATTTTGGGGGGTTTTCCTTATATTTTGTCTATCAGATTTTACATGCCTTTTATCTGCTAATTTTCTTGTTCTTTAGGATTTTGGGGGGTTTTCCTTATATTTTGTCTATCAGATTTTACATGCCTTTTATCTGCTAATTTTCTTGTTCTTTAGGATTTTGGGAGGTTTTCCTTATATTTTGTCTATCAGATTTTACATGGCTTTTATCTGCTAATTTTACAAATTGAATGTCTTCTTTTCACGCTATAGACTCCTTCCACGAACACTTACAAAATACGTAAATATCTACATCTATAGAACATAATACCTGAATCAGCTATTAATTATTTTTTTCAAAATGAAGAAAATAATCTTGGTTAATCACTGTTAGTGTAAATATACATCAGTTAATTTATCCATATAGAAATATGTCAATGATTGATGTCTAATCTGCTATAAACTAACAGTTTATCATCTTAGACTAACAATTTATTTATAATGTATATCCAATTCATCATATTCTCAATTGACTATTTATAACAACAACCAACACATGGGAGATTAATCTGAACTGGCCTATTAAAAGTTGAAAGGGCATTTAAGGTCAGCCTGTGGTCAATGTTGGCCTCTAGCCAGTGTCATAGCAGCAGGCTACAGACAGATTGACCTATATATGACTTGTCTGACAGGTCAGTCTGACCTACATAAAGCTATATTTGTAGATCTATAGGTGATAGATAACATAGAGTAGATAACTTCTTTGATGGGCATTTAGATAGACAGTGAAATATATAGTTCAAGATAAAATATATTGCTCTCTCTACAGAGACTAATATAACAAGTTCTACTACAATACATTATCAATTTCAAAGTTTATAGCTGTAATTTTGACTAATGAAAGTCTAATAACTCTTCTTTCAATAATTATCAATAATATATGTATCCAGTTGTTTAATTTGATAGAAGTTAAAATGAATAGGTTCTCAATTTAGTTTTTAAATGAAACTGAATACTATTACTGCTCATATATTTACAATATACAGACTCAATACTGTAATGCTTGGCCTACTTATTTAGATAATATTGTACACTGGATATACTGCCATTTTTAGTAGATTTAATTCATAAATTAAGTTTAAATTGTGCTCTTCAGAATTGCAACACAGTTTTGGTGAAAAAGAAGTAGAAAGCTCTATAAATGTATATGGCCCCAAGTATATTGGTTAGAGTTAGAGGTGTTTAAAGAGCATATTCTTTCCAACCTTAAAATAGTGTTAATGGGTATAGAAAAGCACACATTACTATCTAAACTGACGCACATTCAATAAAATTTTATTTTAATTTCTAATCAGCTACGTTCGATAAAATATGTAAGCAGTTGAAAGTGTATGGTAGTTAATTGAGTCTGGTTACTGGTTAGACCAGTCTACAAGTTTATCTCTTTTTGTAGATTGGCCATGTTTAGTAAAGTGGGGGCAGACAGGGTATTTGATTGTCATGGTGAACAATTCACCTATCAAATGCCCGTATCTAGCATGTTAAGATATTTTCAGCCTAATATTTTTGCCAGAGCTAGAATTCGTTCGTGTGTCCATGTCCAGCATATATTGTCGGGCAAACCATTGTTATAAGCCAACCAGAGACATGATTGATATTACTGCTGAAGCATGGAATCTAACCCCTTTACCACAAGTTTTGAATTGTCCAACAAGCCCTTCTCTGTATTCTGCGTTTCATTTTTAGTAAATAAATAGCAAGCTGCAATAGCAATCTTACGATTTCGGTGATTCGCCATCTAGAACAAGTCACATGATCAACGTAATTTACTTGCAGACCAACATACACTCTCAAGACAATAGCTACATATGCTTGTTTATGATCAGCCGTAAAAATTCGCTGGAGACAAATCATGTTTTAACATTGTAACTAGGTTATCTGTAATATGTATCTTGTCATAAGAACTCAGTTTAACAATTCAAAGAGGGCATTAATAAATAAATCAGTTACATTCTATCAAATAAAACACAGATTACAAAATAACTATCATATTACAATACTTCTGATAAAAGTATAAACTTGGTCATAATAATAACTTGGGAGTGGGTTGAACACTTGAAATAGATAATTGAAAAGTCAATATAAAATACCAACTTAACAGAGTGTGTTTTATTCATTGCATGGATACTAACTTGCATTAATGATACTGCATGTAATGCAGATAGATTGCACAACAGTTTAAACTTGTGTCTCGGCTGTGTACATATTCACACAACATGTATGATCTCAACTAAAGTACATTGTATGCATTGAAGGTATGAAATTATAATATCATCTTTGACCTTGTTTACAAGATTTTATCTAATAAGTTTCATGACCTCACTAATTGACAATTCAAATGCTTTTAAGAGAGAGAGAGAGAGAAATGGGGTTTAACATCTAATTGACACAAAGTACCTCATTACTAGACTAACATGGTTCAATTTTATTTCAATAATTCACTTGTGTGTAGTAATCTTTTAGCAGACAGGCAACCGTACTCCTTGTCGAGTTCAAGGCTTGAATCAAAACCAAGCCCCTTAATTCAATGACATGCCTTGTGATTTCGTGTGCGCAATTCCCCCCACCCCCACCCGCAGTATGTTTGTTTCCTGACATCACTTCTCTACAATCTACACCATGAAACCTATTGTTGACAATTAAAATACTTTGAAGCATTATGAAAGTGGTTCCCTGTTTTCCTATACAAGATGCATATTTTATAGTAAGCTTACTTTTGCTATAAAACATGTGATAACACTTCTGTTTTTACGGTGTATATTGCCAACAAATCTGTACTCTACTTGTTTGATTGTTTCAACTGATCCTGTCCAATCTGGAACAACAGATTCAGTCGCACTGTCATATTAAAGTTGACTTTGTTGAGGTCATTTTGTTCCAGTCTGTATGACCTACAGCCATTGTTAAAATAAGAAATGTTCTTATATTAGTTTGGTTTCACTTCTTGTGTCACTGTGAATTCTACAGATCAATAGCTATTAAATATGGAGGAATCCAGACATGGTGCATAACAACTTTCTTCTACATATGTAAACTATACACAACTTATTTATAACCTACCTAGGTGTAAAATATTATAAATAATCAATGTTTTAGATAAAGAATACCTGTATATTTAATGTTTTATATACATGTATATGCACCTTCATGCACTAACCCATGGTTGTAGGTACAGAAAAACAACATGTACAATGTACCTACAACGGAAAATTGATTTCTTTAAGAACATTAATTAAAAAAAAACATGTATTACAACAGCTGATAACGTAAATTTGTAAATTGGATTATCATTACAATCTTATTTTTCTGATATAATTCTTTAGGAAAGTACATTTTAACATTATCAAACCAGCTGCCCAAATTAGGACCTACATGCACCAATATTGTTTTCTTAATATATTTTATTGTAAAGAACCAATTTGGTTGTAAAATATTAATAGATCTATGAGAATCGAAATAATGTATTAAATGCAAAAGATTTTTGGACTGCATACGAAAATGCCTGCACAGTATTAGTAAAAGCTTCAATTGATTATGTTGATATGATTTGAGCCTGTGTCAGGTAGGATTTCAAAGAAAATTAAAATAGTTTATTCTCTGTTAATGTTGAAGTAACTCACGTTATTACCATATAGAACTTCTCTACAAAGGCAATTAAATATTGTGGATTTTCTCAAAAATGACTACAAATATCCATACCAGTAAGCTTTTATAATAAAATCTATTTTCTATCTCTCAAATCAGACAGTATTGTTAGACTGGCTGGTTTAAAATAAAAGAAAAGAAAATCAATGCTAACAAAAACCAATTAATTCTTAATTACCAGTCTAGACAGTAGATTATCAATATATAACACTTTTTCATAGTCAAACAATAATATCATTACTTAGCAATAAGTAGTTGAAAAATGCAGACAAAAGGCTTACATATTTTTTTTCTAATAAAATTGTATCAGAAGAAATAAGATAATATAATTAAAGGCCACACTCACTAAAAATGATAGTTTTCATGAAATAAATATATACCAGATATTTGGGATACATATAATTAATAAATGGATGCGATTTTCCACTCTCACATAATTACAAATTCTATTTTCAATTTTGTTGTGTTTACAACTTATGCACTTGACCTCATTCAATATCCATTAACTAGGCTATAGATTAGAATGATATAATATGCAACCAGATCTACACTGCTATCTACATGTATAGCAGCAGACACACCCAGCGATTTCTGCCCGAATCATTCAGCAAATCATTTGACGCACAATTTCAGCCGAATAAGTGAACACACTACATGTACATGTAGGCATCAGGACTCAGACTAGTAATTATTTCCCCTTACTTCATGATGGACGAATGTAGTTACAAATAGACGATTTTTTCCTTTTGTTCACTTAGCATCCCCTAAGCAGCAACCAGGAAAACGGTGGGACATTTTTAAATTTTACACACAAAAAGGTTGGAGAATAGGAGTGGATGGCCAAAAACCAGAATCTGTCACTGAGACACACAATTTTTTTTAACAATCACATTCGAGAACTGACTGAGGAAAATTAAGTGTTTAGGAAGCTGTGATGGTCGCCATTTTGTCTTCAAATAATCATGTGATCTCACGGCATCAGTGGTGACTGGCCAATGAATTCTACAATCAGACAATGCTTCAGCGAACAGGACACACTAGACAGGGGAATACAAATTCAGCATTTCAACTCTGGGCACAGTAGATGAATTTCGGCAGACAATTCGGCCCAATGATTCGGTTAGTGTGCCTCCCACTTACGCCGACATCTTTTCAGATTTTGCAAACACAGACCAGAGTATGTTAAATTTTAGTCAAATTAAAATTACGAAACAATAATTTATGGCCCTTTTTTTTTTGTTTTTCTATAAAATTCTTACTAATTTTCTAAATAGTAAAGAATATGAGGATACAGATTTACAGACACATGATTTTGACTCAAACTGAAAGAGGAATTCAATATGTAAAGCTTTGGTAACTAAGTACATATTGATACTAGTCTAGTCAAGAAGTTGGTCAAAAAAACTCTATTTGCTGACCTCACTCAATCAATAAGCACCAGTAATACTATTATCCCTTCATTATGTCTAGACGTTCAAGATTACGCTTCGTTTACTAATTATCTCCCCTTCTTTACTACTTAATTAGACTTGTTTACCCAGACTTGCATCATTTTAGTCATCCATACAGTCAACTATCATGTGTCAAAAGAGGTCTCGACAAAAATTGTCTGACAAAACTTGCCGACATAAAAATTGTAACCACAAATACAGTAGTCACTGAATTTAAAACAAAAAAACCTTTCGGTATATATTCTCTGAGTGGATTTTCATTTGAACACATGAATTAACCTACTATTGTTTTATTATGGTGTAAAGCCAATCCAGATTTTCAAACTCCAACCTCATAAAATGATAATCATTGAAAAATGCCCACAGCTTGTAAAAATGGAGGGCAAACGAGGGCAAAGGTGAAGAATGGGGTCAAATATGCCAGGAATGAATAAGCAAACTCTTTAAGCTATAAATAGTAACACATGGAAAGCAACTGGAGGTAGAAATATTACCTAAAAATATGTTTTGTCTATCAAAGTAAGCCTAATTTAAAAGACAAATTGTTATTTCTAGCAAATGAAAATAAATGTGAAGATGTTGGCAGTAATTATTTTGCAGGTAATTACAGCAAGGTGTGCATTTATTGTATATTGTAAAACTGATGTACTTTTAATAAATGTAGCAGACATATTTTTTTAACTATGATATACATAAGAAACTTAACATCAGATATAGGCCTACCAATATTTCACAGAACACTTTAATGTATTACAAAACATCTAGCCATTATTCGACATTCCAAGTGTAATTTAAATTTGAAAAAAAAAACCATCCTGCTGAACTTTAAGCGCTAGACATCAATCTGTACCTGTACCAAACCAGCTATATTCTTTAAAGAAATAAATGTTTGAGAGAGAGTGAGAGGGAGAAATGGGGCTTGACCTCCACTTGACACAAACTAGGTAATTTTGGGACTAACACATGGTTGAATTTTATTTCAATCATTCGCTTGCGTGCAGGGGTCTATAGCAGTGGGAGGAAATAAATATACTATGAAAATAAACTATAAGATAATGATTTCTATGTTAGCTTTTTGGGAGCTAGTAACACCAGCGCTCAAACCAGCAGGTCTCGGGTTCACTCTGAGTGTGGGCCTAAAAAGTACGGACAAACGGGCAAGGATATTATCTAATTGTTTGGATGTAACAAAAACCCAAAGCCTCATGTACACATTGGCATGCACGTAAAAGAATCCTTGACAGTAGACTGCCAGTTTGGGCTGAAAAATCTTAGTTTTTATCTAATTGAAGTAGTAACCCCTATAACCAGTGAAGACAGATGAGTTCCTTGTTGGTGGATAAATTTATTCAAAAACGTTTTGGACTGTGTTTTTATCTAATTATAATAATGTGATTGCGTTTAGTATCAAAATATATCCTTTCGGGAAAGTTGAATCCTTTTCTATACACCTTTTGGTGATAAGTTATACCGCAGAGTCAATATTGGGAAATAATTCTAGGTGGCAGTCAGTTTTTGGGGGGAAAATTCGAATTTTACAAAATGAGCATGTTTCGGAGGGAGGTAGCCCAGGGCCAGGTTCTATTTTTGACATATTTTCTCATCTTCGTAATTAATAAGTTCTTCTGGGTCAAAATAAAGAGGGAATCCCATTAATTAGGAGTACTCTGTTCTGCCACAAATCTAATATGATGGCATTCACCAAACATCTCTGGCCAACCACTGCTCACGGCAGAAGCAGCATTACAGGCATGGTGGATGCAGTGTTATGGGCATTGTCTGATTTCTATCACTAACTTGAAAACTGAGTCAAGATGGCCAAACATATTTAAGCACACAGCAAATTTATTTCACAAAATTATTCAAATGATACACAGATGGATCCCAATATGCAGTGAACCATTTGATAATGAACTAATGAACTGCCCACCATCATTCTGAATATAACTGAAAGTTAGCAGGTATTGCAGGCCGACAATATTAAGCCAATAAAGATCCCAAGCCTTGACTAAGCTCAATAAGGAGTTCCATGCACCTAACACCTTAAGCTTGCCGTACCAGTCTACAGACCCTTCCGTTGGCTAATCCCTCACATCATCCAGAACATGTCAATGATAACTCTTCCATAACCCGTAAAGTCAAGTAACATGAAATTTTGATCTAGTGTAGTAAATACATGTAAAACGAAAGTTTGAACTATAAACTGTGTTTTAATCAAATTGACTCAGTGATAATCACTAATCACAAAAATGTGTGTGCAAACAGATTCAGTTATCCCGAAAAAGAATATTTTTTTAACAAACTCAATTATATTATGATGATAATTGCACAAAACCGGTGGCCATTTTGTTTTTAAGCCAATTTGACTCATTTTGACACAGATTTTCGACTGAGATATTCCTTGGTGATAATATACTTCTAGACCAACCAAAAACCGAGGTTGATTACAGAGGCTTGACATTTATATTATTAGATAAGTCTAGGTTTATTTAAATATATCATATTAAATGAATGACATTTATTCTCTAGCAGTAAGAAACAATGCATTTTTTACGATATTTTGATAGTAGAAATATTAAAGCAAAACAGCCAAGGTATTGAGTGCTTTTTTCGCACCTCCCATCTTAGCCTCTACTGTAAGTTAAGTTGATCTTGTCATAATCAGAATTATCTCTTGGAAATTTATTGTCCATAATTGATACAATATTATTTTGAAAATGACCCTTTATAGCTGTCAGAAATGAAATAGGATTTAACGTCCTGTATTTACATTTCTGCACTGACTGGTATAATGAAGATGAGATAACTGTCAGACAAGTCTGTAATATCATTAGAACAAAAAGGTATATTTTGAGTACTGCATTACATAAGATTACACTGCAAAGGTTCATATTATCATGTGTTCAAAACTTCTCTAAGTACAGTACATGACATAGATGTACATTAAGTGCTTATCTTATGGCACACTCACAACCTAACTTACACTGGTACAGACAGTCATCGAGTACATTATTGCCCTCCTAATAAATCGCCTATAAAATCTACTAGTAATAATTATCATAACCCTACATTCACAAAGATTAATGTTTAATATTGCATAAGGACCACATTGTATACTAAACCCGACTTTCTCAACCGGATTCGGTAGCCAAACGAATGGTTTAAAATGTGCACTTCAGATAATAAGGTCTGCCATTTAGTCAACTGGCAGGGTTTTGATTCCTGTCTGTACATGACAACGTGTGGGGTCGCATACCCAAACTCATGGGTTTTCAAAGGGTCTCCCGATTTTCCTTACCATGCTCTTGACACCCTACGCACAAGCAAATTATTGAAATAAAATTAACAATATGTTAGTCATGAAATGACCAACCTTGTTTGTGTTGAGTTGACCAATTTTGTGGAGAGGTACGTTAAATTCAAAGGGATCGTTGGGAGGGGGATGGTATTCATGGAAAAAAAAAATTATAATAAACAAAGTTCAGAATGAAATTATTGGTATACAGACAAAGAATTTGAGTAGCTTATATCAGATTACATGAAAAGGAATGGCAATCATCTTGCTATGTGTTGATGTAGATTACCACATGTTAGATCTAAATCACTATCAAGATGGACATAGTCAGGATCTATATAAGAAATCTGAACAGCATAACAGTAAATATAAAGATTCATGATATGACCAACGGGATCCGCGAGATAAAAAGGATTAGAATTTTGAAACCTATGCACAATATGACATTGTTTTTTGATCAATATTTTATTTTGATAGCTAAATTCCCAGCTGTCTTGTTATATAAAATGACTTAAAATAAATTTACTAAGTTGTTGTTTTCAGATGCTAAAAACAAAGTGAAATCTAAACAAGTAACAAATATCCCGTCCCGCATTTGTATATATAGTCAAAATGTAATATGAACTCTGACAAAGTATTTAAATTTATTTCACAAAGGAGTAATTAAGGATCTTTAAGATTAGATTTATATCCAACTAAACAGTAAATAATATAAGATATGTACATGCATGTATAAGATTTTAAGTATTTACAGCTGTGGTTATATAAAAACCTAATGTTACACATTATTACAACATACCATTATAATAATACCACACACTGTCATCATCAAACTATGGACATATGTAACTATATACATATCTACATGTAATATACATAACATACATTATTAATCAATCTGGTACACAATTTTTATTCTAATTTTTGTGTTTTCAGAAGTTTTTGTGCACTGAATTACATTCTTGTAATCAATCACCATTGTAGTATACATTATACACATACAATTTTTATACACATATGGTCATTTCCCACTGATCTTGTACAAGACAAAAGACAGAAACCTGTTGCAAGTTTCCATACCATATAGTCAATAATATGAACTTGATGGAACTTAGAAGCAATTGACCAAGGGACTGACTGTCTGATATACATGTATGTTTTACCTGTCAAATGACAACAAATATACAATGTTTTATCAAATGGGTATCATAGACTGAAATATATCATCATCCCCTGGATCTCTAAATTCAGACAAGGAATGTTTGTGTGGAATAATGTATCAAGTTTCAGAACAATTCTTGAAAAGCAATAAGCCTAGACGTAAGGCATCTGTCATACAGATTGCTTAGGCATCTTTCTTCCTAGCATAATTTTTCAGTCATTGTTTTTTAAACTGTATCATACGGCCTGCTTTTGAGTCAACTGGTATGGTTTCGTATCCCCAGTTGTACGTGGCAAGGAGTAGGGTCACCTGTCTAGCCTCATGGGCTTTCTCCCCGGCACCCAGGTTTCCTCCCACTGCTAAATACCCTTACGCGCAAGCAAATTATTGAAATACAAGTAAACCATATGTTAGTCCCAAAATGACGTTAAACCCAATATATCTCTTTTGTTTTTTAAAGCAGGAGATGGTACTTCAGTTCCTGACAAACACCTGAATGCCGATTTCTCCCTCCCCATAACATTGAAAATCACTCTCCTCTTTACGAGGTCAACGAATTGTTTATTTTCATTTATGAAACCAGGAATGATGACCCACTACATGCAAATATTGACCTTCAAAATCAGTAATTTGCTGCCCATTCTGGCATTCATCAAATACATGGTATCAACCCCAATGCATACATATAAACAAAAATAGTCAAGATAAAAAAAAACGATAGACAAGAGACAAAACATTAACATCATTGTATGGAACCTAGACAAAACATATCATTATCTCAACAATATTTTCAATTTTAGTACATTTACAATTTGCAAATTGATAAATATTGTGATAATTTAGATTCCACAACTCACATAAATATTTCAATCATAATCTGACATTTGATGTGAAAATTGTTCAGACATAGTCTGTTATTAAGGACAATAATTGTGTAATTTTCAATTAGTCTGGTCATACAGCACTTCCTACAGTTCAAAGGTTGGTGGACTCAGCAAGGTTATACAATAAAAACAACCCATTTTGACAAATATCTCCACTGTGTACACGGAAACAGATTACAGGGTGAATGAATCCAAACTACTTTGACCGCAGCAGTCGATCTCAATACCACTTCAAACAACTTATTATTGTCTACTAGTGTATATATGATACATGTATTTATATTTCTTTCTAGAAAACGTCAGATTTGTCAGGAGAAATATTATGAAAATACAAAGAACATCTCATTAATTTGGGGTGAAATCCTTGTATACAATTGATTGCGCAAAATTTGCAACTATTAGGAATTGTATGTACATTTATCATCTGTTCAGAAGGAAGAAAGGCGGTAGGTCAAAGCGTTCTTGACTAAGCGAGTTAGGGTTAATGACCTAAGGACTACAAAACCACAATGCCATTACATGCGTAAATCACTATATTTTATATTGTTCATAGTCTGCATGTGAAGTAAATGATATAATTATTCTTACTGGTTATTTACACAAACAAAAATATCTAATGTCTACTGATACTGTGTCTAGACAGTTATGATATAGAATTTGTAATTTTACAAATAACTTGTATCAAGGTTATGTGTTTATTTTACCTTCATTTTTATTTTTAAATGGACTACCATCCAGAATAAAGGTCAATGATGGAGCTGTACACACACAATCCAAAGTACACTTACCAAAACATACTACTCCAAAACTATTTATTTGAAGCTTACATTATATTAGTTACAACTGATTTCTGGGTACTATCTTTACGCATCTTAAGTATAACAAGCCAACAGTGAGGCTGATGTCCCCCGCCGAAATCCCAAAATAAATAGATGACACATATTAATTAATCGCACATTTATTTTTTTCAAACGTATCGACCAATCAAACTGAACACGAAGTGTCATCCAAAAATTGCTTATCTCTGCCTACCGTAAGAAGAAAATGCTCATCTTTGAACTCCATCAAGGTATTGACCTAATAAGCATACACACCAATTTTGAACATTTTAACTCAATTCGAAGGAGAGTTATTGTGTTCCAAAGTCTCGGCAAATCAAATTGCTTATCGCTCTGCTTACCCTGAGCAGAAAATGCTCATTATCGATCATAGTCAAGGTATTACTGTAATGAAACTATACACCATGTTTCATCACTCTCACTTAATTAGAACTAAAGTTATCGTGTCTCAAAGCATCAACCAATCAAATTGCTTATCTCTGCCTACCCTAAGCAGAAAATGCTCATCTTCGAACTCCATCAAGGCATTGACCTAATAAGCATATATACCAAGTTTGAACATTTTAACTCAATTAGAAGGAGAGTTGTTGTGTTCCAAAGTCTCGACAAATCAAATTGCGTATCGCTCTGCTTACCCTGAGCAGAAAATGCTCATTATCGAACTTAGTCAAGGTATTACTGTAATGAAACTATACACCAAGTTTCATCACTCTCACTTAATTAGAACTAAAGTTATCGTGTCCCAAAGCATCAACCAATCAAATTGCTTATCTCTGCTTACCCTGAGCGGAAAATGTTCATCTTCGAACTCCATCAAGGCATTGACCTAATAAGCATATACACCAAGTTTGAACATTTTAACTAAATTAGAAGGAGAGTTATTGTGTTCCAAAGTCTCGACCAATCAAATTGCGTATCGCTCTGCTTACCCTGAGCAGAAAATGCTCATTATCGAACTCAGTCAAGGTATTACTATAATGAAACTATACACCAAGTTTCATCACTCTCACTTAATTAGAACTAAAGTTATCGTGTCCCAAAGCATCAACCAATCAAATTGCTTATCTCTGCTTACCCTAAGCGGAAAATGCTCATGTTCGAATTCCATCAAGGCATTGACCTAATAAGCATATACACCAAGTTTGAACATTTTAACTCAATTAGAAGTAGAGTTATTGTGTTCCAAATTCTCGACCAATCAAATTGCGTATAGCTCTGCTTACCCTGAGCAGAAAATGCTCATTATCGAACTTAGTCAAGGTATTACTATAATGAAACTATACACCAATTTTCATCAATCTCACTTAATTAGAACTAAAGTTATCGTGTCCCAAAGCATCAACCAATCAAATTGCTTATCTCTGCTTACCCTAAGCGGAAAATGCTCATCTTCGAACTAAATCAAGGCATTGACCTAATAAACACATACACCAAGTTTGAACATTCTAGCTCAATTAGGAAGAGAGTTATTGTGTCCCAAAAGGTGTGACGGACAGACAGACAGACAGACGGACGAACCCATTTTAATAGTCCCCCAACTTTCTTCGAAAGGCGGGGGACAATAAAGCAATCATAGCACGTTTTTTATCCAGAATAAAAGTCTTCTAATCTCAATTGTGCTGTTGTAATCCATCGGTGTAATTATCAACCTCTGGTTAAACATAAATGGCGGCCATTGAAAAACCAAAAGATGCAATATTAATAAAACAGGGTCCAACGTCTTACTTTTCTGAACGAAATGGGCTAATGACAAAAAACATACGCCATGCAGTGTGTCTTGAGGGAAATTTTCCCTCTAACAGTGGTGATACGCCTACTCTATTTCAAATTCCAACCGCATGGGGTTCTATTATGTGCACGCCAATGTGCACATGGGACCCCAGTTCTTTGTCCCGTCCAAATGAATATGTTGTCCCTTGCCAGGCCCTGCTTCCTATACCACAAGGGAGACCACCCCTGAAAATCCTGATGAACTTTCCCAACGAAAACTGGGATTGAGCACGGGAATTCCTGGTGAGGTAGCCAACTTCTAATACAATGAGCAACCGTGGGCCCCATTAAACACATAAGTTTCACATCTTCCTTATATTGTAGAGATACATGTATATCCCCTGGCAACCACATAAAAGTGATTCTGTTTTCTTGACATGTTCATATAGCAATTTAGTTGAAGTACAAATTTTATGTGAGTTTAGTATTCATGTTTGCTTTCGATACATAGATCGTAAAACTTTACCCAATAGCAGCACTAGCTTTAAGTAGATTATAATAAGTTTTTACAGTTAAAATAATACATAATTTTGAACTTTGAGATATTTATCAATCAACTGGCTTGTTGCCCTTTTAATTTTTTCATCATTTCTCATCATGTATGAAATGTTACCAGTTAATATTAATTCAAATTTGAAATGTCAAATGAATTTTTAAGTACAGATCAAATGAATTCCTTATTCATTCAAAACATTATTCAGTCAACTGGATATTCAGTTAATGTGACTCGTGAGTAATGCATGATTCTTCAAAGGTTAGGTTACATTCATAGTTTACTAATATACTTGGTGTGAATTAATATTGCTTGACCCTTGGTAACATTACGTCAGGATTACACATTTCAGACATATTCACTGGGTCATGACCTATCTTCTGTACTGCAGGATCATGTCTACAAAGACACTGCAGATGATTCAAATGCTTATTTTTAATAGTGATATGTCTTGTCAAAGTTAAGTATATTTAATTGCCAAATTTCAAGATTGTATGCAGGCTCAAAGTGGTATTTAATGCGAATGAAATGGGGTTTAACGTCCTATTCTTCTGCACCTATTCTGGGCTAATGGAAGATGGGCATTGCCATACAGTGTGGTATGAGGAAAATTTTGCTCGGGCAGTGGTGCTGCGGCCTACTCTTAAATAGAATTCCAACTCACTGCCAAGGGATCTTTTATGTGCATGCCAATGTGTACATGGGACCTCGGTTTTTCGTACCATCCGAACGACTAGACATCTGTCCTTGCAATGCCCTCCCTTCTGTATCACTGACAAGAGGGAAACCACGCCGGAAAATCGAGATATACTTTCTCAGCCAATGCAGGGATCCAACACCAGACCTCCAGACTAGCGAGCCAGCGCCTTACCCTCTTAGCCACATGATCCCCCTATTTAATGCAAAGTGTATGTTATTATGTCAGATGGCATTTAGCTCCAAGCAGTAGTAGTTATTGTGCACCTTGCAGTTAAATGTTGCAGAAATGAATAGGCCTACCGGCAGCCGTACCAACTCTTCTCTATTTCAACAGCTGACTGAGACAGTGAGAAGAGGGGATGGGGGTTTAGTTTTATCAGTCATTCAAGCAATATATGACAATGACATGTATTTTTTAAGTGTTTAAATGAAAATATAGTTACCATTAGCAACAACTGTATTATACAGTAATAAGGCTGAAAATAAATAAAAAACTAATTAATTTTCTTAACTGACATTCAAAGGAAGTAAGGTGTAAGTTTACTATGTAACTATTCCGGAAGTGAAGTTAAAAAAGTCATGTCGGGGACGGGGCTCTGCTAAAAACGAGTTTTACTTACCAAACAATCCAAAACAAAATAGCATGTCGATGCAGCCGGTATATCTCCCAATAGCTGGGCAACTTGCATAAATTGCCAGACTTTGCTTTGGCGGTCATATATGCGATATTTTACTTCACCATACCATATACACTTCAGTGTCCGCCATAGCCAAGTATATGCAATGCGCGATAATCCGTCTGCGCATCTAAGGGTTCCAGCCGGTCACGTGCCGTTAAGCCCCGCCCATGTCTGTCTGTAGCCAAATAACACAGAAGCAGAATTCATGAAAATGGGCCGCACCGATATAAAATTGACGTGTTCATTGCTTGATTATCTTCAAACAAATAACAAAAAGTGTATGGTTCGAGAAGTCATGTGTCATTTTCTGTACATTTTTAGATAAAAGAGCTATATTGAAATACTTCGTTATAATTACAAACTTCCGTTGCACACATTAAGGCTGCACCTGCTGAATAAACGAATGCATCATATTATATAGTGCTGTAATGTCGTTTTGACCTAGTTTAATACACGTAGACGTATCAATTCTTAACAGTAATGTTTTGTCTATGTGGTTTCATGTCACTTAATTAGCTACCCATTCATTCAGACAACAATATCCGTACGTTATACATAATATTTACTCGAAAGCCCCAGCTTTTCCATGTAAAAAAATAATTTTTTTAAAAAAATTCTACAAAGGATTACGAAAACATTGCCCTTTTAATGAGTACCGCTAGGAATTTAGGGTAAATTTAAACAATTGGTTTGGTTTATATTGTGGCAATAAACTAGTCTTATTAAATAATCCAATTTCATTTTGAGAGTACCGGTATTTATACACCACTCGCATAATTATATATATTTGATGCTCTGTTTGACAATAACGGTAAAAGTTAAAATGCCAAAAATGTTGTTACTTTGTGTTTAATTGACGCCTGACGTCATTGTTCAGTATGACGTCAGAATTTGCAGGTGTCCTAGTCTGGGTCAGCAAGTCGCAGAAATCTCATTAGATAGACGAGACCTGTCTGAAAGTAGAAAACGTTGTGATTGCCGATTTCTTCAAAATCAAAATTTGTTTGGGTGGGGGGGGGTATGTGCTTTCATTTGCCTGTTGTTTTTTTTTGTTTTGGTTTTTTTTTTATTTATTTATTTTTTTCTTTTTGGGGGGTGGGTGGGAGGTTAATGTCTTTGGATGACGGCGATTTATCGTGTGTATTTTTTCTGTTTTTTCGGACGTTTAACACCATACAGTTTTATTTTCATTTCATTTATTTCGGTGTGGCTAAGAGGGTAAGACGTTGACTGGTCCGAGAAAATTCATTTGCCGAGAAAATTCATCCAAATTTTCTGACGTGGTTTCCCCTTGTCAATGATGCAAGACGAGAGCCTAAAAAAGACATCTGTCTAATCGTTCGGATGGTACGGAAAACCGCGGTCCGTGTACACATTGGCGTGCACGTAAAAGATCCCTTGTTAGTTGGAATTCGACATAAGAGTAGGCTGTGCCGCCGCTGCCCGGGCAAAATCTCCCTCATAGCACACTGTATGGTGTATGCCCGTCTTCATTAGCCCAGTTTCTGAGCAGAAGAGCAGTCGGACGTTAAACTCCATTTAATTTCATTTCCTTTATTTCAGTTTTGTTGTCTTATATTTGTTTGTTCCCTGTGGTTGATTTTGTGGAATTTAGTTATTTCATTATTTCATTAATTCATTTATCTTGCCTTTTTATCCCGGAGGGGGGGGGGTATTCGGAAATAAGATGTTTGGAAGTTTCCCAATCTACCGTATATTTATGGTTAGTTTTATCGAAGTCAGTGCAGTTGAGATATGTATGCACTATACCGACCGAAAAGGTCAACACCGGTATAATTATTATGTATATCGGATATGGCGATATATTAATTATATTATACTTTGATACATGAGCTCATAGCGTCTGTGGTTTTTACCGTCATAAAATCCCACTCAAAGTTTCGACTAGACAGGTATTAATCATTTAGTTCATATCGTCTCCAGTCACATTAACCCTGATCAAATTCACATGAAACTTCCTTCAAGTAAGAAAGGGAAGTTTTGACAGTAGCCTAGATGATATTTGAAAACCCGCGATGAATAAATTTATCATTTGCGGGGGATATGAGACGTAGTGGTTCAGGGAGCAAGACTCACTGGCAAGGAGGTCTCGGGTTCACTCCCAGTTTTGGCCGAGGACAGGGGCGTATTGAGACAGGAACCGACTCGCATGTCGGAGCGGCCTCTTTTACTGACCGCGGAGCACTTTGAGTCCCACGGCTCCCCCCAATTTTTTTTGATTATAATCTCTGTCAAATATTATATTATAAAATTAATTAACTTAGACCAAAACCCCGACCTGCAAGTAATTTAAATCACAACCATCAACCTGCGAAATTATCATATCGGCATATTATTAATTAACGTACTATCATTGTAGCCTATCGTCAAGAGAATTTAACTGGTTAAAAAATGGGACTATTTGAGAAAATTTTGACCATTTGATTAACCAGTTAGGAAAATTGAATAAGTAGGAATATTTTCATTGAAAAATATCCCATTTTTGACGCCGGGATTGCTAGTTGATTTCTCCCGTGATGGAAGGCCACGAGACACATTGGTACAGAGTGACGAAAGTGAAATTCATAAAAGCTGCTTTTTGAATTTTGGATTCTGGCGTATCCCCACAAACAGGGTCGATCGCCAATGGCCCAATCCGTCCCTGCCCGAGGATGTTCCTCGTGATTTCCCGACGTGGTTATATCTTGTCAGTTTTAATTTAGTCCAGTTGATGCATGTAGAAAAGAGGGACGTTTGCGCAGTGTTTTGAATTAATATTTACCTTGAGAAATTATCTTTGTGCTTATAAATTAAGTTGTTCGTTACACGAGCTTACAGTGGCTATATGATTTTTGCCGTCATATAATCCATCGCAACTTTTCTACTAGACGGATATTAATTATCTCCAACAACATTTGCTTGCCCTGATCGTATTCACGTGTAGATTCCTTCCAGCAAAAAAAAAAATGGAAAAGATTTGAATATTCGTGTTTATCATGTGGGCGATTTTTGGAACTTGGTGTTGACTATACTTGCAAATTTATTGTTACAGGGTCGGGACAGGGGCATACAATTTCGAACTCTTTGAAAGATCGGAAAAACAGACTCAATTTTATTTTAAAATCTAGCCAAACTACCGTAAACGAAAGATTTATGGGATACAGATTTGAATAAATAATAATTCTGGTTAAAACCAATCTGATCCATATTTTGTTCCGCCCGAACTGCATGAAGATCTTACCGGTTGTTGTGACAGGTCGCGTCAGAGGTCATACAACCGGTTTTTGGCCCACTGACGTCATGCATTTTATTAACCAATCATCATTGGTGTTATTAGTGGCTTACCCACAGTTCTCTGCAAAACATGCCTAAAGCTCGTCGTAATAGACCGTTTCATTAACTAATCGCTCACATCATTCGGAACACGTCAATAATAACTTGTGCAGTAAAGACAAGTAAAACGAAATTTTGAATTATAAAAACGAAACGAAATAGGATCTATATTTTAAATAGATTGTGTTAAAACGGATCGACTAACAAAATCAAAATACAATTTACAAACTATCCAAAATGCTTTATGAACAGATTTAAAATTTTCATTTCCCTGGGAATGTAAAGTCAATGAACATCAATCGAAACCAAAAACTTGACTATTATATTGCAGATGGATTAAAGATGTATGATGTAAGATCTTAAACATAAATCAAAACATTGTCGTGAATCAGATCGCAATAGGGTTTAACGCCATGTCTTGCACCCGGACTAATGGCGGGTGCAGTGTGTTTATGAGAAAGCATGATTCTCAGATAATCGCGCTACGGCCAACACTTATTTCGAGTACCAACTGCAAAGGGTTTCTGTACGTGCTCGCCTGTGTGTTATACACTGGGCCACGGGTTTTTTGTCTATAATCGACACTGTTACTTGTCAGGCCCTCCGTGGCAAACCACACCAGAAAATCCCGAGGAGGAAGTTTCTCGGTCGGGACCTCTTGGTAGCATTGGAAATAAGAATGATCCTTAACATTAGAAACTTAAAGGGCCAATCCCGATAACTTTTTGGGGAATAAAACTGCTTAATTTTGTTGAAATCCCTTAAAACCCATTATCTAAGGCCGATATTTGTGATACGCTTGTAAATAAGCTAAACCTGACAGTCTTCATCTGGAAATGGAGACCGTTGTATTATACAGTATCTGGATAAAACCAGACTTTTTTTCTATAAAAATAATATGGAGGTGAAATTTACCTTTTGTTATCAAGTAAAGTACATGGGTCATTCACTGTATAGACCTCTCAAGAAACGGGAATCGATTATCAGGTTACTCAATGAAAAAATTGACCCGAAATAATAAAAGGGTTACGTGTCCGGATAAGCAGTGTTGACGTTCACGTCCAAACGACTCAATATTTTGAGCTGACATTTTGAGACAAGGTAAATACACCATGCATTTATATTTTGGTCCATAAATTTCATAAATACTCGGACTTTAATTTTTGAGACTCTGTTCTTATCGGGATGGTCCCTTTAATAACTATTATAGCTTGCCTGGACCAGAAATCAACAATTCAACCATTGTATATTTCATATTCAACCATTGTATAGTTATATTTTTGAAATGTATTAAAATAAAGCCCCAAAATAGATGGTATGTTTAAACAGTCCTACCTTGTTAAAGAATAATCCTATTAATCCAATGATTCACTATAGCCAGTTGAGAAATGGCAAATGTATCATTTTCAATTGAAACGTTTGAAGAAAGCTATTCCATGGGGGGGGGGGGGTAGAATAACAAGGGAAGTAATTGTGTTTTTATTCCGGTGTCAATGATTTTATAATGCCTGTGATCGTATACTGAGTTTACGACCTATTGAGCAAAAAAAAAAATATTGAGCAAAGCAGAAAGTCGGCCGTTTATCTGTCATCACTCGTCACTTCAGTCATTCACATAGAGAGATAACTCGTGTTTTCCTTTGGCTTTCGTCACTTCCGATTCATGAATCCTTTATTACTCCTCTATGGTAGCGATGATCTCTGTGTTAATATTATATTTGGAAAGTGTTTAATTAGTTCTATCACATATGTGATAATGACTGGCACCAATATAGTCCTTTAATAGAAGTAGGCTTCAATTATTGTTAAAGTAGCTAAATCTCTTACTCATATTGTCAACAATATTCAAAATTTAAAAAAAGAATTATAATTCAGTATTGAAAAACGGCAAAATAATATTTTAAAACACACGTGTAACAGAAACACGCGACTGCCGTTCATGTGAGATATTCGCATAATTAATTAGACATTACAATTTTAAAAATTTAATGTAAATCTGTTTATATATCCACACTCATATTAATATATCAACGAACGTGTCGCTCAATTCTTTGTAACCTTGAAATAGACGAAAATAGGTCTAAAAACACCTATTTATGTAAAATGACTGTACATGTATTATGAAGTCATTTATATTCAGTTTTTTTTTTAAAACAATATTGTAGTTTCAAATCAATTATGTTGGGTGAAAAACGCGTTCATAATCTCTTCTATACGCTTTTTTGGTTATTAATTTGCTCCTTGAGAATCTGTCATTACTAATTACTCCCGTATATTCTTCATTAGAAAAAGCGCCCGACTCATGTATGCTGATTTTAGAATAGTATGTGTCTTAAAATGCAGATATGACGTGATGCTTTGATGTTGAGGTACCATTATTTCAAATAATGAGACGGCCAATGTACCAAGCTGCTTTATATAACAAATAGTTGAAGTTTTGGACCTGTGTGACATATTCATTGAAATACACGTTCACGTGGATAGTGTCTGTATTTTAAGTTGTTTAATGGTCTCGTGCAAGACATTGCGTAATAATTATATAAAATGTATATAGCCCTCGTGCTATCACACTCGTGTAATAACTATATATTGCCTTAAGAGGTAAAGCTCCTTTAAACCAGTTCAATTTAATATCGATTTTATATAATATATGATAATATATTTTTAATAGCATTATATGTAAAGGTTATAAATGACTTTTAATAGTCTTCAAATTACAGAACCGCCTAAATGTATAACAGTCAAAGATGGTAGTGCGACCGTTTTCATTAAATTTTCACATATCCATAATGTTTTCCATTTTTTATGAAATCATTCAAATTTTGGATATGTCGACATCAAGGGTAAATAATATGACGTCATGGATTCAGTCGGGTTAAAAAGAGATCCATCAAAAGATTTTACTCAATATTAAAAGTTATACTATAGGTGATGCTGGTTTGTTTATGTCGTCAGCAAAAGGTGCCGAATGATGCGAAATGCTCTATTCAACTTACCTTTGTATAACTGAACGGTAATGGCGCCATTTCATAGATCCAACAACGTTCACAACATGACAATCGGCGTCAAATGAAAATAAGCGGCTTACCAAATATCATTTACAGATATTTTTTTCATGAAAAAGTAATTATTGTGGAATCTATCTATCCAATTTCTTGGTTGTAAATTCTACCAAATCTAAATAGTATTTTCTATTGAAGCTTAAAGGAGCTAAATCGCGAATATTTGGACCTACAAATGGACATAAATGGGTCGCAACGTATATAATAATTTGTTATAAACTGATTTACATTCAATCTTTTCCGTTCAAATTTTACTCTAATTTTCGACTAAATACGCCAGAAGTCTCAATGGGTTGGTTATTCCGATACTATTTTATTGTGTATGCTCTCACGATAAGAATATGTTGTCACCGTTTGACATGGCTTGTTGAATATGTCTAAAAAATGGCACTGAAACGCATTATGTTACACAATTCGTGTACCAATAGTAATATGTTTATTTTGTCTTAAATATTGGATATCAGAAGCCCATCTTTTCCCGGTAATATCACATCAATGTTGTTTAAAATTGACAAATAACTCGTGTTTTCAACGTCGAAGGTTTTGGATGATACTGAGTTAGAGACTTAGTTATTTTAAGCCAATATTATACCGTGTTCCTATATATATTATCATTAAAAGAAACCTGACCATATATATAGGCTGACTTACAAAAATATGTCTGGGAATTTTATGGAATTATTTTAGTTTGATCTAAATGTCATAGATAGATACAGGTTGACAGTCAGCATTAAAACTATTAGGCAAAAGGATTTTTTAGTTGTATTTTTTTAAACGTATATTATAAACGAAAAACAATCACCGGAATTAAAAAAAAAAGGTTTATATTATGTATTAGTAAGCCATTTTAATAAAATTATGTTTTTCAATATCGATAACTTATTTTAATAAGTTGTACTCTAATTCAATAATAACCGGGTTTTTTTTTTACAACTTTATTATTAGTTTAGATAGTACCATAGATTAAATTAGTTCTGTTATCCCTTGTTTATACCTATCATTAGAAAATTTTCACCAGGACCACAGTGCAGTTAAAAATATTATTAATTTTCAGGTCACAATAATGGGATTTTCTTTCTTCGCCAATAACTAATGTTTGTGACATTTTAGAAAAAATGAACTGAACGTGATCAATTTATTCATTAAACTACAAATCCAACAATGTATTTATGCACTATCTGCATATATAATTAAGACCCTTGAATGCAGATTATGCTACGCAATGTTATGATTACATACCATGGCACGCGCTCTCGGGATCAAAACGTGACGTCATATTTAGCCTCCCGGGTAGGTCAGTGTGATCTTGTGTTATTGCGGCCATAGACTATAGTGACGTCGGGTTATTTTAGACTTATTTACTACACGTGCAACGAAATCACATTTTGAGGGTCTCTTGTCGTGATGTTTTTTTTATAATTTAATGCGGTCAGAATCTTGAAAAAATTACATAACATTTGTTTTGTTTTTATATGTTCTATATCAGAAATATATTAATAATGTACTCATAAAATAATATTTAAACACACTCCTAAACTTCGTATAAATAGATAAATATACAAAGAAGTAAATAAATAAGTAAATAAATATAAAATCTAAGAAACTAAGAAAATCTGTATATCGACAAAAGAAATGTTTAAATGGAGGGATTAAAACGAAGAAATTCAACGCTCAATTAAAAATAAAATTAAGATTAAACTTACGCTATAAAATATTTGAACATGTTGCTAAGAAAATTATATTCTTTAGTTTGTTTAAGAATGCGTTGTAGAAAAAGAGACAGTGCTATCTTTTACATAATATATGCAATGGATGGTCTCACGAAGGAACGTGCTTTGAAATAGTATCAATCAGTTTTTAAAAAATTGTAAATTTTGTCTTAAAATAATATTAATCAATTTTTGAAAAATTGTAAATATACAACAGAAAATTCAAATGTAATAGGTATGCGTATATTTCATTTAACGAACCATATGAAATTATTTCAAACTACTTTAAAGGGACTAAATCGTTAGCATTTCGAACCTAGAAATTGACGCAAATGGGTCGCAGCGCATACAATAATGTTATATTAATGTATATAAACCGATTTACATTCAATCGTTTCTACTCTAATTTAAAATCAGTTATGTTCGGCGAAATATGTCAGAAGTCTCTATCAAAGGGCAATCTCTAGTGTCTGGTTATTCCAGTCTACACAGACAGTATTTATTGAGCATGCTTTGGAGATAAGAAAATGCCTTCACCGTCACCGTTTTTCGAGTCCCTTGGCGCTTAAATACACTTCGTGTAGCATTGGTAAAATGTTTATTTTGTCTTAAATATTGGATATCAGAAGCCCAGCTTTTCCCGGTAAGATCACAGCATCAATGTTGATTTAAATTGACAAATAATTCGTGTTTCAACTGTCGAAGACTTTGGATAATTTTGAGTTAGAGACTTAGCTACTTTAATCTTAACCCCGATAGGGGCCTAAGGAAGCCAGTTAGTCTTAAGGTCCAAAGCTCCCCAGTCCGCCCATATTTACACCATGATTTTGAAACAATATTTCACAACCGACAAGGTGAAAACTTCGACTGCTTTTCGTTTGTGTGATACATGTAACATTCAATCGAGCATTGAATATACCCAAGTGGATCCAATAAAAAAAAACGAACGACCGAAAAATATGTGAAAATATAATAAATTGTTGGGTTTTTTTAAGGCTCCCTTGCAAAGAATTTCATATAAAGAAAGCCAAAATGATAAATAAATTAACAACTGGGAACCAATCAAATATTGATGCTTTTCACTGGACCATATTAACGAGAAACCGAGCAAATAAGCCCGGGACCGGGTCAATCTGCGACATCACAAGTTTGGCATTTTGGCTGGGTACCCCATTCCATTAGTTTTATTCCTATTTTAGTAACAAAATTTAAGAGACCACACCTCTAAAAATATTTTATTTCTATATTAATATACCATTTCTTTTCCCAAAGCACATTTGTAAAGATTATACTGTAATACAATTTCCGTGACGAATTTGTCCGCACTTATTTAAAGAAGGCCTATATAATTTCAAATACTTAAATCTTTGAACTGAAAGAGGTTTACATACTCTGTCGTATCCAAAATTTAGACGAAGACGGATATGTCAAGTAGTTTATTATTAGAGACATTCTATATATGTGTTGATACACGAGACGGCGGAGGCATTTAAACGCACGTCGTCTGTTTATTTAATTCATTAAATATATTCTTATCGTTTTATTTGTTTTTTGTTTAATTCACTCCGCTAAAAATCGACAGCGTTCGCTCTTTCATGACAACAACTCTTCAAAACCATAATTTGAAAAAAAGAATCTGTTAAAAGCTATTGCCCGATAACTCTGTATCGAAAAATTGCAGCCTCTATCGAGTTAACAAACTAATTGTTGACGGTCGGACCGACGGACACCGATGACGACATATACACCCACACTTAAATTCATCAAAAATATATTCAACTAAATTAATTTATTTTATATAAGCGCTATTTTTATGTTATCTAACATTGTTTGGTTTGAAAATTGTTTTTGCGCTTGTATGATATGTTTTCTTTTGAAACAAATTAAATCAACTAAGCGTTCCGCTATATATATGTATGAAGGGGATTTTACCCAAGAATTGGACTTTTCGGATATGATTGATTTGATTCATTTATTAGTACACTAAAGGCATAATTACGCTGAATAATGAACACGGATTTATTATTTCATATACATTGTTAACCATCGAGCGTTCATTGATTTCAGATTTTATATTTAATCTACATTGTGTATTCTAATCAAACATAATCAATTTTCGATTCTCAAAAGCTGTTTGCACCTTATCATGTTGTATATGTTTGTGCCAAATAAATTTATCTATCTACCATACTGCCATATATGCCACCTTTCAACCCTGTTCATGCAGGATATCTCTGAAATTTTCACCCAGGGACCTCATGCAAGCTTAACCTTGCCCTGGGAGTAGGCCCAGCGATAATTTCATATTTTCAAAGAAAGTAAAAACATAATTACATCTATTGTCTTTTGCTCAATAGGTTATCAACTTACGACTATACGATCATAGGCATTATTTCCCACTCTTATAACTCATTAACACAGGAAATGATAACACAATCACCTTCCTTGTTTTTCTATTGCCCCACGCAATAGTTATCTTCAAACGCTTGAATTTGAATTTGAAAATGATATTTTTGCCAATTTCTCAGTAGTGAATTATAAGATTAATAGGATTACTCTTTAAAACGGCAATTTCTCATTTTTTAGTGTATTTTTAAAATATATTAAAATGAAGCCCTTAAAAAAGATTGCATCTATAAACAGCCCTACCTTGTTAAAGAATAATCCTATTTATCCTATAATTCACTATTGCCAATTGAGAAATGGGCAAAACTATCATTTTCAACTTCAAATTCAAACGTTTGAGGGGAATGGGAAAACAAGGGAGGTAATTCAAGTAATTGGGTTATTATTTTCGGTGTTAGGGAAATTTATGCCTATGAAATATTGCCCATGATCGTATAATAATGAGTTGACAACCTTTTGAGCAAAAGACATACAAATAATTATGTTTTGACTTTCTTAGAAAATATAAAATTTCCGCTTTAACAAGGTAGGACTGTTTACAGATATCATCTATTTTAAGGCTTTATTTTAATAAATTTTAAAAATATAACTTAAGAGTATGAAATTGCAGCTTTAAAGAATGGGACTCAATTGTTTTATCAGAGAATATTTGAATAGATGAATGAAGAAATGAATAACGATATGCAAATACTTTATATTTTACATGGAAATTAAAAATAGACATCTTTTCGTATTATTATCAGCATATTTCATTTTTTTCTGTTTCAAAGTGAATTTTCCGATAGTTATAATTTTTGAAGCAGAATAAACAAGCGGTTGACAAGCAAGATACGCCCATATTTTACCAGAGATGGACGGACAACGAGGAAAATCAAGTGCCCCATTGCTTCACATTGAATTTGAAAAAAAAACAAAAAAAAAACCAATCAGTTAAAAACTGGTTCAACATTTACCATTATAATTTAGGTTGTCATAAACATGCTGACAAATCCCAAGATTTGAAATTAAATAAAGCCTTCCCGGTGACCGGCAAGAGAACTTGTGGGTTTAAACCAGATTAACTTATGAGTATACGAGTCGTGGGGCGCCTTTAGGACCAGGGCAAACGAACCCATTGGCGTGTGGGCGCCCTTAAAACCGACCGACTGATCAGTGCCTTAAGAACATCACTGAGTGATCATAATCAAGTGTATTATTTTATAATTGAAAGATTGAAAATTAATTCTTCTGGATGGGGTGAGCGATATTTCTCGAGTCGCCTTATTTTTCTGGGGGTGTAATGTATCCCCTGCTAGATACGGCCCTGAACATACATTATGCAAGAGCTAAATCTGTCTTTTTTGGAGCCCGAAATGTTATCTAAATCATTAATTAAACATTAATTAACTCTCGATGTCATCGCTAGTCTGTGATATTTACTGGATTTATATCCGATTTGCTGCATAACACTGATTGATGATTTAATCAAATAATTGATAATCGAGACTATGTTTATTACCGTACTGTTTATTACTTTAGTAATGATGATCGAGGCTAAAACATTTAAAAGCTAATATCTCAGTTCAGGCTGGTCCAGTTTGACTGAAATTTCCGTCGAATTCCTTTTACATTGCCCCTTTTTTAACTATTATAGTGAGACCTGTGAGTATTTTATCTAATCTCCCTATAATATTTTAGAATTATATTATCTGTCATTTCCGCAAATATGTGTATGGTGTTGCTTCGGTTTTTTGGGGGTTTTCTTTTTTAAATCTGTTTCTAAGCCTGATACACGTTCTCACATTAATAGTTCATGCCAGAGCCTTATATATGCCGCGAGCTGAATCACTTTTCATATACAATGCACATATATACTCCTTGCATTAGTGTACTTAAAAAAATTATGATATGGTTCAGACGCTTGTTAATCTCATCACTAACTCGATATTATAAACCAATAATTATCAATGCAATGTGTTTTGTTAATCACAATTATTATCTGTCTAACAGTTTCAAACTACTATTTATACATATTGTATATGCAACGAGCGAACTATGTATTCCTGTAAACGTACATGTGAAATTTAGATTTTCTAGCTAACGAATGGTGAAAACATCTGGCCATAAAATAAACTACGACAGTGGACAAATGGAAAACATATACCATATATACAATATGTTTATTTGTGAAAGTGATAAGTATAATTAATCTCTTCACCAGACATATGTTTGGTTACACTTGTTTGCCTTGCTCGAGGAAATATTCATATGTCATATTAATATGGTCTTGATATTTAATTAATATCAGCAGACATTGCTAAGTGGCGGATCGGCATAAACGGCAATATACAAGCCAGTTTTATAACACCGGCGTTTTTAAGCCAAGAGTGTAGCGTTCAGACGTACTGTCAACGAACCCGGCTTAACTGTTCAGTAGTTAATTATGAATGTGAATATTCTGGGTGGAAACCGCAAATTCCCACAAAAAGTAATGAATTGTGTATACGAAGAAGCTGGCCGATTGAAACTTCCTGGTGAACCAACAGACAAAAAGGACATTCGAAGGCAAGTAGTGAGCTGGGCTCTTTAACCTGATCCAGACTACCACCACCAACATTTTAAATCCAGTTGGCGTCGTATGATAGGCGGAGATGGGTGTAGTTGTGCGGGTGAGGGTTGGGGCGATGATGCTTCCTAGAGCATAATGTTTTGTCATTTTCTGGAAGTATAATTATTGTACTGATCACTATAAAATTCCTATCTTAGTGTATGTATCGCTTACCGGTTATGGGTGGGATCTTGTAGACATTTTAAAATCTCTCGTTTCTCAATTTAGATGTTTGGAGTTCTCGTAATCGGTAAATTTACTATTTCTTATTTTATTTTATTATTCCAAATAGCAAGGAAACCCCAAACATTCCTTATAATTATCTTCTTATAGTATTCATTTCAATTTGATAACCATAATATGGTCAATCACATTTTGTAAATATTTGTATATTGCATGTCATGTATATGTTGTTTCCATTATTTATAAAATCTATAAACTGTATTAATATTTATCGTGCGTTAATCAGTCTGTAATTTTTTTCCTAAATGTATAAGAAATATGTTTTGACTTAGTGGCCGTTGTATCATCTCGGTTTCAAGAAGACGATTAATTAAACCGATTGGCCAGTGTAAATTGCCTGTAAATAGATAGTACCGCGACCTTGCATCTGAAAGCCTGGAACCATCCCCCGTCTACCAAACAGGGTTATTGATATTCAATCTGAAGTAATGTTAATACGAAAATATTTTACACGGGGGCTACTGGTTGATAATTCTCAGCAAAAGTTGACCAAATCCTGCATGTAAAATTACCAAAATTTAGTATTTTTAACGTAAATTACCTGTGTGATGTACTTTTACAAGAAATGTAAATTAACATTGTATTTTTACAAAACAAATGTAAATTGACATTGTGATGTATTTTTACAGGAAATGTAAATTAACATATATGTAATTCTACAGTAAAATGCTAAATAACTAAAGATGTAATTTTACGTGTGATTTAGGGGCAACTTTTGCTGCCCGTAGTTTTAGGGTACAATAACCAGAATATTTTTAACAGTGCACTAATATAAACAACATACATCAATTTCAAAACAATCAGGTGATAAATGTCTAGAATGTCCACAAGAAATTGTGTATTACGGACGTACGGACAGGGGCGACGGCAATATACCCACATTTCTATGTGGTCGCATAAAAATAAATGGAAAAGTAGCTGGACCAGCACTTTAAAATATGAGAAAATATCTGTCATTAATAAATAAAAAGTACAGAAAAAAATTGTATTTAGATTCAAGGATTCAGCATGAAACTCTGAAAGCTGATCTTCGTGTATACCTAGATCCGGGGAATACATATCTGGATCTCATAACGGGTTACCAAGGTCAACAGATCAACTAAATGTCGGAGATAAAAACAGATGATAATTATGAGGTCAAAGTCCAAACATTGTATGCACTTTAAAAGATAATTAACCCTGTTATTGTTCTAATCTCGGGTTAAAAAAAAACTAAACAGAGAGAGACAGAAAGAGAGAGAGACAGAAATGGGGTTTAACGTCCACTCTACAAAAACTAGGTCATTTCGGGACTTACACATGGTTTAATTGTATTTCAATACTTCGCTTGCGTGTAGGAGTCGGTAGCAGTAGGAGGAAACCGGAGGACCCGGAGAAAACCAACGGGACAAGTGACCGGGGATTCGAAACCACGCCAGTTGAAATAAATGACAGACTTTATGATACAGCGCGCACGTGCTAACCATTCGACCATGTAACCCCCCTAAAAAAACAGAAGATGGAAACAAAACAAAGTGATCTATATTTATAAAATAGTTTGTGCGTTTTCTTGCACGCACATAATTAATTAATCTATATAACTTCGATATTTTTATTCATTAACAAACAATGGTATTTCATTGTAGGTTCTTTTTTTTAAACTACATGTAGAAACCACAACAGCTATCTGACGAGACAAAACAAAAAAAGTTTCAAATCGATAAACATGCATGTATGAAAAGGGTTTTATTCATTGTGTGAATAGATATTCCCCAATTAATGTACAGTTGATGTAACATACATCTTTTAAAGTCGCCTGGCTTGTTCGAAAAGTGGAGGACAATACTTTTGATAGTTGATTTCAATAAACATGGTCGTTGGATATACCCATTAAAGGTGCTAAACCTGTAATATACATGCATAAAACTCGAAATTAATAATACGAATTAGAATACAATATTGGTTCATTTCAATCTGTCTTGATGGGATCCTAAAAATCAATAAATTGAGTGGTCATTAGTAAGGAACAAATAAAACACATCCAATAAGACAATTTAAAATGGCCGATTCACGAACAATCTCATCTTCAATAGACGGCTTGATCTCGCCTTAACTACGTACATTTTGTAAAACGTTGCATAAGGAACATGGAACAATCTGTGTTTTAATCAGATTGATTCACAAACGACCAAGTAGGCTAATCTTTAAAATGGACTAAGCCGTTTTATTATAACAAAACGTGTAAAAAGGACTAAGCTGACCCAAATGACTTTGGACTTTTCTATAATAATATTTTCTTTAAAAATTGAATGTAAATCGTAAATCACTTTACATACATTCATATTAAATTTTTATGACCTTTAACTACGCTGGATGTTGAAGTGGGAATTGCAGTATATTAATGTCTTTATGTATCCAATATATTATGTTTCAACTGTCCGAGTAAAAGACAACGATTAAAACGACTAAGACAATGCACGGAATGGGTAATAGATATCGAGTTTTCTTACAATACGCTTTGAACTGTGAATTTGAAAATCGAGAAGAGAAATAACACAGTCACGCCGTGCCATCATGAATTAATGATGCAAATGAAGAGATACCAAGCATGAACAACCCAGTTATTATTACCGTATGATTATTGTACAATGCATGAAACAAATGTTTAAAGGGACAATAACATTCTTGCTGGCCTGGTAGCTCCAGAAAATAAATAATATCCTTATTCTAAGTACTAGATGTTTAAGTGTCCTACCTGTTGTGTAAATTATCCATTAAAACCTATTTTACTTGTCCAGATGGTTCGAAAATATTTTAAAAATCCAAGTCACATTTGAAAAGGTTTACGTTAGACTTTTCAAATCAATTGGTTGAATTTTTCCATTTTTTCAAAATAGGTGTGTTAAGATGAAATTTATATCATTATTTAATTGGAATATTCTAAAATAATATGATTTGTTGACCAGAATGAAGATTGGGACATATTTTTCAGTTACAACAAGAGTGTTATTGGGGCTTTAATGTTTTTAAAATATACGAGTTTCTGCTAAACATATGATGAAGTTCTATTATATATTTCCAGGTTTGACTTTATTCCAATCTGATAACATGTATCTATGACCTTCATTCTATAAAGATCTGGTCGGTTTGCGGTGTTATAGTCTTTCGGATGAACGTAGACCGAGGCCCCGTGTACATACATTGACGTGCACGAAAAGAAACCCTTGACATTTGCGATTCGAAATAACAGTAGGCAGTAACGCCACTATCCCGAAATTGTACCTCATAGCAGAAAGTGGGACGCTGAATCCTATTTCATTTCATCTTCGTTCGACGTCTCATGACCCATTGGGGATGTAGTGGTACTTATTTACGAGTTATACGACATATATCATGACTACTGCAAAGAATGTGGAATAGTACATGTACTGGTAAACCTGGGATGACGCTGTCCTGCCATTTCCATGATCACGCTCTCTGGTGTGGTACTGAAGCTGATCTTCCTTTATTTTCGAGTTAAAATATATTATTTCTCTTTCCTTTCAAACGTATTCTTCTTAAGATCCAAGAATCGATCCTCTTAATCTTCCATCGCTTAATAAAGCACTGCCCTAAATATAATAATATCAGTATATTATCGCCCCCCTTCACATCTTCACTCGGACTCCAGTATGTACTCCATCAGTACTTCCTCCCCTAATCAGCGCAATCGGGCGTAATTGTGGTTGCTGACTGCAGTCCCGACTGTCGCAGACGAAGAAACTGACTTCCTGGAATAGGATTAGCTGAATGGAAAATCTGAACGTTACTCTGTTTCTACAAAACTATAATTTTTACACTGTCTGGAACGTGATTTAAAAGTATCCATTCGAACTTTGTATAGCCCTAGATTTCAGTCGTCACCCTTTTCAAAATGTTTTTGACAATCGATTTGTGTCAATGGCTTCCAGAATCTCTAATTGCTGCCCAGTTCCATTTGGCAACATGTTCCCGAAGCAACGACTGCAAGTTTTACAATATCAAACGTTTAGGTAATTCTGGCTCTTTACCACGGACCCGTAATACAAACACATAAAGAAATAAATTCGTTAAAGCCTGGAACGCATTTTTTTGGGTGTTGAAAAACTCACGGAAAACGAAAGAAAAGCAATCGATTTGTGTTGATAATGGCTTCCGGAATCTCTAATTGCTGCCCAGTTCCATTTGGCAACATGTTCCCGAAGCAACGACTGCAAGTTTTACGTTTTACAATATCTAGTCGTTGCTTAGTCTGAAATTCTCAAACGTTTAGGTAATTCTGTCCCTTTACCACGGACCCGTGATACAAACACATAAAGGAATACATTCGTTAAAGCCTTGAACGCATTTTTTTGGGTGTTGAAAAACTCACGGAAAACGAAAGAAGGGCAACCGTAATAGCGCAATGAAAGGACAAAGGGCAAATTAGAAAGATTTGGGCTAATGTGTAAAGTGGGTCATATCATAATCATTGCCGGAAATCGGAAAGTTCCAGCAACGTCGACATTGAACAAACCTTGAATTCTGCAACTCGTTTATCAAAGCTATAGTTGGAAAGCACGCGACAAGGTATTTGGTATGGTGTTATTGTCTTTGTAGATGCTTGTGTTAATGGCTTTCCGATTGCTATTGCCCTCAAATCCCGTTTTCCTGGTTAGAAGTACGTTTCTTCGTACGACCAAAAGCGACTAATTATCAACTACATGCTGTAAGTTATAATATGAACAAATGTAAGGGTTATTTATATTAGGTATATAAAAGAAGACAACAAAAAAGGGATTTTCTTTTAATAATCAAGCCGGGCAAGACTATAGTCTAAGTAAACAATGGATTGAAATCTCTTTGAAGGTCATACTTATCACCTTTCGTCAAAATATGTCTAAAATATAGTTATCAATCTATTAAAATATCAAACGGAAGGCCGGGCTTTTATCTCATATTTTGACGTTACGCGCCGTCTGGTAATCGACCCCCTGTGGACTTTATATGGGACGAGCATGGAGTTCAGTGTATTTAAAATCAAAATGAAATGATGTGGATTTTAAGGTCATACTGTGCTGCTCCCAACTGGGAGAGAGAGAGAGAAATGGGGTTTAACGTCAACACAAACTAGGTCATTTCGGGACTAACATATGATTTAATTTTATTTCAATAATTCGCTTGCGCGTAGGGGTCTTTAGCAGTGGGAGGAAACCCACGAGGTTGAGAAGGCGTCCCTATCTCCATGCCACATACGCTCACACCAGGGCTCGAAACCACAGCCGCAAGCCAGAGGTGACCGGCCAGCTAGAGGTCGAAGCGCGGCACTCTACATGTAGACCACTAGGCCATCCCAACCCCCCTCTCCCAACTGGGCTAATGAAGACGGGCATACGTCATACAGTGTACTATGATGGGAATTTTGTCCATCATTTATATCTTTTACGTGCACGCCAATGTGTACACGGGGCCTCGGTTCTTCGTCCAATCCGAACGATTAGACAGCTGTCCTTCTCGGGTCCTCTATCCTGCATTTACACGCTGGAAAATCTGGATGAACTTTCTCGGCCAAATCAATTAATTAGCTAGTTAGCTGAATATCCCCTAACGTCCAATCCTGACAGCGATCCAGTAAGCAGAAATGGATTCGCAACCCCTCTATTCACTAGAAATCGTCGAAAAAAACCCTACAAAACTGATTGCAAGGTTACAGCACCTGATGTCGGATTATATTGTAAATTTCAATTGTTCAATTGGAATAATTTTTAGACAACAAGATATCTACTTTTTATTTAGATAACTTTTATTGTGTATGATCTGAAGTAGCCTACACTTGTCATAATGATATTGACCGAATTGTTTAATTAAATAGCCATTATGAACTACATTGCACTATCATCATGTTCCATAGTCCATTTGTTCACTTTTGAATATTGATCAAGGACGCTCAAAAATAAACCACAGTTAAAATCTTAAAGCCGCAACATACTAGAATGAAAAATATATTAATACCTTATAAACAAAAACATTGGAAACATTCAAAACCCTTTACTACAATATGAAAAAAATATCACATGCAGTAGAGGGTTGCACTGTAATAATTCTTTATATCTAGTGATTTTATATAATCATTTCCACGTACATTGCAATCGGATTAAAACATAGATCCCCTTCGTTTCATTTCTTCTAGTTCAAAATTTCGTTTTACTTGTCTTTATTACAGTGTCGGGAAAAGTCGTTATTTAACTCGCCTTCTGGTTGGTGTGAGGAATTCTTGTCGTGGGTATCCTAGCAGAAACATAAACGCTGGTATGGTCAATCATACCTGTGACCTCATACGGTCAAATGCCGCTCGTATGAGTCCTGACGCGACCTCTACAACTGGCCGTATTCATAGTAAACGAGTTACTTACTTAAGATGGTGGTTTTACGTCCGCTTCCACATAAGTGATATCGAGTTTATTGCTAAGTATTTATAGTAGTATTTTGAAGAATAAACTGGTAATTTTACCAAGATGGATGATTAATTCCACTAGATCGAACATGTAATAAATATTAATAAACCAATAAGGCAATGCAAAAAATATATTCTATAATAGTTATCTTTGTTAAGTGCAATTCTAACTTTATTAAGGTGATTTTTATATAATTTGTTTTTATGATATATGCACTCAAATGTAACCCGTTTCTCCGTCCGTAAAGCCTTAAGGTGTATTTTTTTCTTAAACATGTTAAGGTGTATTTTTTCTGTTGAGGTGTTTATTTTGAAGGATGAGTTAAATGAAAGTTATAGTGTATTTATAATTATTTTTGACTCCTTTAATATTTGTATACTCAGACATACATGTGACACGTATTATAAAGACATTTTTATTATTATATACCCCAATCCCCTCCTTCACCCCACACACCTTTTTGTTGTAATATATGCATTTTATGTGTATACCCCTCCCCCTTTTATATATATACCATATACCCCCCCCCCTGCATGTATATACCCCACACCACTTTGATATATATTCATTCTTTGTCCCTCTTTTTGTCATATCTGTATATGTGAATTTATGGATATATACTTTTACCTTTGTGTATACGTCCACATTTTCGAGAGATGGATAGCGAACAAGCTAAAAAGAAACTGATTTTTCCTACAATCAATGGCCACAATTCATGACGTTACAATTCGATATGCGCAAATATCAAAAGGAACCAAAATCGTTGGATTATAAACATGCATTTCAAGTTTCATCAAAATCAGAGTAAAATTGTGACCTCCACAGGGGATACAATCTTGATATATACCATATTTTTTATAGTATTCGCATACAAGCGGCGGCCACTTTGTCTGTCCGTCAGTCACTCAGTTTTGGTCCTACACATTCATTACGATGTAACTGTGATATAATCAAACGTCTTTTTTTTAAATTGGGTAATAATTTTGACCTCCAGAGGAAACACAAGCTAATAAAAGGTGATTTTTCGTACAACCAGGGTCCATAATTAAGGAAGTTACGATCTGGTATGCGCAAATATCGAAAGGAACCAAAATAATGCATTTAAAGTTTCATCAAAATCATATTAAAAGTGTGACCCCCACAGGGTCTACAACCTTGATATACCATATTTTTTTTATAGTATTCACGTACAGGCGGCGGCCATTTTGTCCGTCAGTTTTGGTCCAATTTTCACGAAATAAGAACTCAACATCCATTACAGTGTAACAGTGATGTAATCAAACGGTTTTTTTTTTTAAATCGGATAATAATTGTGGCCTCCAGAGGCACCATAAGCTGAAAACGGTGATTTTTTGGACAATCAGGGGTCATAATTCAGGAAGTTCCGATCCGATGAGCGCAAATATCGAAAGGAACCAAGATCTTTGGGTTATAAACATGCATGTCACGTTTCATCAATATCGGTTCAAAACTGCGGGTCCATAAGCTAAAAACATGATTTTTCGTACAATCAGGGGCCATAATCCATGAAGTTTCGATCCGATACATGCCAATATCGAAAGCAGCCGCGGTCTTATGGGGATAAACCTGTATTTCAAGTTTCATTGAAATCAGATAAGAATTATGACCTGTAGAGGGTCCACAAACAAATTGTTGACGGACGGACGGACGGACGGACAGGAGCGACAGCATAATACGTCTTTCATTCTTAAATTGATATGGTTTATAAAGAAATGTCGGGGGCTGCGATCGGATCAGATCAGTGTCAAGAACATGAGTGACAGGCTTCGAACGGAGAATCTCCGAGAAATCTAATCGGGATTTTTTTTCGACTTTCATTTCTGCCCCCTATCTCCCAAAATTTGGAATATAGATGAAAGAGAGTGATGTCGGCTCCAGGCGTTTGCAGGGGTCTAATTTCCAAAACTTTGTGACCCCCTATCTCCTACGGTGTTCGTAGAGGTTGCCCCCCCCCCTTTAATTTGATAATTCAAGCACAAAATTTTGCAGCTACTGTAAGGCATCCAGGTGGCAAGGACCTCGGTGACATTTTCATCCAAGACCCCCATGCAAGCGTATTCCGGACTTGGTAGAACGTTAACCCATTGTCCATTCGAGTAACGTTACAACTGTGATTCGATAAACATTTGAAAAGTAATGCAGGGGAGACAACTATATTTTAGTCCTGCTCTGCGGCGCCGCTGTCCTGCTGATGTTTTCTAAAATAACATAATATACGATTTTATTGTATCTAGACACAAATACCATAAATTTAATACATGAACATAATGACATTGGCTATTAAAATACCTCACAACCCCCCCCCCCCCCCAAAAAAAAACCCCAACAAAACAAAAACAAAACCCAAGTATATTACCCGCATACTTATTTTTTCAAGAGAAGGTATGGTCAAAAAATACTTAATTGAAAGTAGACCTATGTATGTTTTTGTTTTTTTGGGTAAGTCTAAGTTTGTTCTTATTTTTAATACTTTAAAGACATTTTTACATTTATTCTCTAGGTGATCAATCCACTAAAATTGTAAATCTTGGGTTTATTAAATTCAATAGAAATGATGGTTCTTACGTGTATAAGCTTCTTTTATTACAATCTGACAGGTGTGTGTAGCTTACAAAGGGATATAATTCATTTAGGCCAAATACATGTAAACCAGATAAATAAATCGCCCAAAGAGCGTCCTTGTCACCATGGTAGCACAAAACCCACATTGCCACGCCCCTAATAGGTATATATCCACTTGACAAAAGCTGTCATAATTCCCCTCGGCTAGGTCGGTGTAAATGCTATCTCTCGTTTGTAAACAACAGTGATTGTTTCATAATGGCGACCGGAGCAGCCAACCCAGCAACGAAAGCATTAAAAAATTGTAATTTCGTGGCCCAGGATCAGATATGGTATGTATTGAACAAATAAACGAGATTTTAATAACTTTTAAAGAAACGCAACAACAATCATGTGCATTTAATCATAGGCTCTATAATTTGGGCTATATCTTTTGTGTATTCAACACTTCTATTTCGAATACTACGAACATGACGACGAGGGTTATCTTAATTTACACGGTGCCAACAAGATTAGGGAATTATTTATATCGGCTTTCTTTCCTTGACCTGCCAGATCTTAAATAAGAATGTTTTAAGAATGGGGATTGTTGTAAAGTTGTTGTAAAGTTGTATTTGTTTATTGCAGGAAGGATCATGTGACAGGAGAAATGATAGCTGCTAAAAACTGGCCAAATAATTGGGACTTTTTAAATAACAAATACGAAGATGTGAGTGTTTTGATTGTACTGTATATTATATATGCTTCTTAACTTTTTACTCAAAGTGCCGAGTTATCTCCCTCCCCTCTCCACTTTCAACGTCAATTTATCTTTAAAAGACATATTCAACAACTGTTTTTAAGTTCAAAACCCCCAAATAACTTATTTTAAATAATTTAAACATTTTGTGCCCACGAGCCCGACAACTACTCCATAGACACATACGTCACTGACTCTGTCTTCTATTTGACAATTGATAATAATCATCAAAGCCCTGTAGATGACTTTGATAATGATGAGCACTTTGAAATGTTTATGGGAGTCATAGCCAATTCATTCAGGAGTGGAAACTAATCAAAAATCAAACACGGCTCTGGCCAAAACTAAAATCTAGAGAATGTTGGACGAGAAAATTCTTCGTGATTTTGCAGTGTGGTTTTACCTTGTCCGTGGTGCAGAACGGGGGACCTGGCAAAAAAAAAAAAAAAATACAGCGTTTAGTCGCTTGGATGGGACGAAACAGTGTGTGCACGTTAGTGTGCACGTAAAAGAAACCTTGACAGTTGGAATGCTGCTCTTCGGGCGAAATTTTCCTAGCACATAATATAGCGTATCAGTTTTCATTATCCCCGTCAGTGCAGAAAAGTAGGACGTGAAGCCCATTCCATTTCCATTACTATCTGGAGGTCAATTATTCTGGTATTTTGTCGATCGGATAATATATTGATCAATCAGTTTATATGACAAGGCTATTTGATCATATCAAACCAACTTAACGACCTTTCAGTCTTTGTAACTGGACAATAATAAGATCATACAGTTCATTCCGTTAAAGGTTACACCCTGCAGTTATGTAACTGGATCCATTGGTTTCTTATTTTATTATATTTTTCGACTTTATAACTTTGTGGTTTCAGAAATATATAATATTATACCCTTAGTAATGAATATTTCTGTCTGTTGTGTTGAGCAAGGCTGCGTTGTTCAAAGGTCAGTTCATACCGTTCTAAGTTGTTACTCGAATGTGGGCTTTTGTGGCGGGTTAACAATCCTCTAACAACCTGTTCTACGCTTGCCACTCTTGAATTTCACTGGTCCAGAGCATGACCGCGGGAATGTCTCCATAGTGTCTGAGGGATTCTTTTTTGTTTGCACCAAACCAGGGTTCATATGGATAGTTGTACTTAAAGCGGAAATTTCATATTTTCTAAGAAAGTCAAAACATAATTATTTCTATGTCTTTTTCTCAAAAGGTTGCCAACTCACTATTATACGATCATGGGCAATATTTCACAGGCATAAAAATCCCTGACATGTCACAGAAAATAATAACACAATTACTTGAATTACCTCCCTTGTTATCCCATTCCCCTCCATGCAATGGCGATCTTCAAACGTTTGAATTTGAAGTTGATAATTACATTGTTGCCAATTTCTCAACTGGCAATAGTGAATTGTATGATTAATAGGATTATTCTTTAACACGCTATATCTGTTTATAGATAGGCCTACAATCTATTTTAGGGCTTTATTTTAATATATTTCAAATATAAAATATAACTAAAAAATATGAAATTGCCGTTTTAATTAAACTTAGCCCAATCGGGTCTCTTTTGGTTCAAAACTTGATTAACAGAAAAATTCAAACCTCATTACATGCTTGTTTCTTTCAGTTAGTTAAAGATGACTTCCCACATTTGAAAGACAAAAAGAAGACCGATGCCAAACAGGATCTGACGTCACTGGTTCGAGTTAAACCCGTGACACCCATCGAAGAGTATGTTCACGTGCAACCTTCCCCAAGACCATTTCCTAAAACTACGTCCCAAATGGTTGGATGGCGATCTGGAAACCGAGACATGGCTTTGGAGAAATATGGAGGATATTCACGACCAAAAGGTGGACTTGTAAAACAACTCAACTGGCCAAATGAAGCGGTCAGCTAATCAGCTTTGTCTGCGACAACAGAACAAACGGACATCGACAATAATTATGAACTTGATACAAAGGAATATTTCTGGTACAGACTCGAGTCTTTTATAGTTTTGTGTATTTATTTCTGTGATAATTTTGTGCAATTGCAAAGGGTGTTTGAAACTTATATAAAGCATTTCAAGAGAGTAAAGCCCCTCCCCACTCGCCTCCAACCCATCCTTTTAATGTCCAGGTCTGATTATAATGTTGTCCTCGTTAGTCTTATTTATTTTCTATGTATATGTGTATATTAAATTGAATCAAGGTATGTAAAACACAATTATTTTTTTTGGGAGATAATTTTATTTTGTCCCATGGAAGAGCGGGGGGGGGGGGACATTTCGAACCCGACGGGACGTTGACATTCGGGTTGCAGGTGATTCCTAACGTCGTGGGGTTTCTCGGGGGACTCCTGTCAGTTATTTATACTTTATGCTCGTTGCTCCCTTCCCTCTCCCAGTCGAGAATGGCTTGTCTATAGTATACGATATGATTTTACCAAACCAGTATTCTTTCTCGTGTGCATTAATTAAACGGTTCATACGTGACGATGTTTCCATTGTTATACTTTATATTAGGAACTATAGAATATTATACCTTTGTTTATATAGAGAGCGATTTGTTCATATGCTGACAATTATATAGGAAGATAAAAATGATTAAGACGGAAGCAGCGAAACGAATCTCTCCAATAAAATATACAATTAAATTTCGGTGAATCACGAGTACATTCACTTTGTCAACATGTTGAAATGATGAAACGAGAATTAACGCCCTGCTTTTCTGTTCCGAATGGGCTAAATTAAGCGCGACAGGGGGCTGTAGTTCTTGGTGTGGTCTAAAGAATCGCCTTTTTGAATAGTTAGATAAACAAAATATGAAACTCGATTATGAAATATGCTTCTTTAGTATTTGAAAGGTTTTATTTACGGGACAGCAGTTGTAGTAGTTACATCTCCTGCGGTTGAAGTAGTAGTTTCTGCTAATGATGATGTTGTTTCCATTGCTGTTGAGGTAGTTGTTTCCACTGCGGATGTGGTATCATCTGTGCTGGACGTTGTGATCACCATCGCTGATGTAGTGGATTCAACACCGGTTGTTGTTTCTTCTCCTGCAGTTGTGGTCATCATCATCGTCGTAGTATCGGGTATAACTGTCGTCGTCTCATCCATGTCACATGTTCCACACAAAACACATAGTACTATTCAAAATAAAATATAGTCAATTTAATGCAAAGGGGGCAATTTAAGAATTAACGCTGAATCGTAGCTTCTAAAAATTAACAACCCGACCCGGTACACAGTATTTCTATTTTGTATACGTTGCCTTTAACAAGAAATGTTGCTTTTAAATTTTAGTGTTATCTAGGAGCATCAATAATCTGCAATAAACTGTATTTTATGCCAACAGAAATGTAAACATTAGCTTGTAAATATAAACTAGGGAGGTGAAATGGAATGGTGTTTAATTCCCTCCTTTTCTGAATCGACTGGTCTAATGATTACGGGCGTACACAGTGTGCTACTGCCTTCTTTTTTTTAATTCCATCAGTGAAAGGTTCTTTTACGTGTACACGGACCCCGATTTTTCCGTACCATCCGAAAGACTAGACCATGTTCTTTCTAGACCCTACCAGCACGCACTTGCAAGGGGAACCCACACTGGAAAATTCCGAGGAACTTAATCAGGCAACACAAGGATCGAACCCTTGACCACCTTACTCACTCACTTAACCATCGCGGTTCCAGTAACCAGGGAGGTAGAATAGTACATACATAAACAAAGGAGATTGGTCAATATTCAGGAATATGTGACCAGAAACGATAAATCAAAATGTCGTACCTGGGTCGTTACAATATATAGGCGGTGGTGGTGGTGGTGTTGAAGGACAAAACATATAAACTAGAAAAAGTATAGAAATGTTTACATTCACTATTTACTGTGCATTATTCTAGTAAGTTGTGTAAATTGGGCGAAAATAGCACCATTGCAATCTGATATTAATGATTACAAAAACAGTCATACGTAATAAAATTATCTTCAAATTTGTTTATCTGCATCGCTTAAAATATTTGTGCATTTCTATAATCCAAACACACAGTAGTCATATTGCCACTATCCAATTCATTATCCAATTATTACATGATCCGGCTGTTCTAATCCATTCAATGTCACGACCATCTGCAGCTCTTACATGATGTGTCTTTAAGGTGTCAACAGTCGCCCCCTTCCCACCCACCCGTCTGAATACTAAAGACGTAAATCATGGACACAACAGTAAATGAATATCTCCTAAGTATAAGTTCCTGACATGAGTCACATTATCATATTATAGTTAATACTTACACCCCTTTGAACAGTAAATCATTCGTTTAATGCGATTATCTAGAATACAGAGAAATAAATAAGGGATGTTATTATTCAGATGATTAATCATATAAAGAATATAGTTCGTTGTAAAGAATATAATTCTTTATAAAGCATATAATTCGTTGGCAGTATAGTTTCTTCTAGGGAAGTTGCCTATTACAAGAAAGTTTGCTTTCTAGTGTCTTGGGGTTTTTATTTTGTAAGTACTAATCAGTTATGTTCGGGAAATACGTCAAAAGTCTTAATCGAAAAACAATCGCTGGCGTCTGGTTACTCCAGTCTACATCTCCAGATAAGGCGTCATCGTTTGACATGACTTGTGGAATATGTCTATCCTCGTTCTTTCAGTTCCTTATAACAAATGGAGCTGGAACGAATTATGGTACACTCCCACCAAGGGTGATATCGTAAACAAATGAAGTTTATTCGTTCGTTTCTGTAGTTTAACGTCCGATGCAACCAGCGGTGATATCGTAGAGAAAAAGAATCTTTGTTCGTTCGTTCGTTCATTTCCGGAGTGATTTACTATATATGGTTATGATGAAAAAAACACACTGTGAATATTGATCACCTGTAACAATTAGTGAATTGAGTTCTGGTAAAATTCAGGTTCGAGTAATTTAATTGAACTATAAAACCTAATAATGAATGGTCCTTTATTCGTTAACACCATTAATCCGTTTAACCTCATCAAAGAGAGCAGCGGCTTTCAAATATCTACGAGTCGGCCATGTGGGAAGAACTCCCGTCCATCACCTACAATCTGCCCATTAATTATTTGTATTTAAACGGCAGTCTTTGTCCACAGAACGGATTTAAATTGGGTGATGAGCATACCCCTCGCAGTGTTTCGTTTGATTTGAGCTAATCCCACTACTCATTGCTGTAATGAGCGAAAATTCTTGTTGTAAATTATGATTGGCCAATAGTCCGATTAACAACCAATCGCTAACTGCGTTACAAAAGCATTATGCTTAAAACAGTGCGCCAAATTGGACCAAATACGTTTATATGACGTATTAGAATATTGCACTAAAACTAATTGCGTGACAAACGAGGTTATCAAATCGAATAAAATGTAAACAATGCTGTTTGGAAACAAACATACTTTCACCGTTTTAGGGAAGACCCAGATTAAACGTGGGTCTGTCATAGATTTGATTGAACGGGAAGTTCAAGTATTAGAAACCAATCCAGCAATGGCCGGAGAGGGATTTCTCGGGCCACTGCTTCAGGAATATGGGCAATGAGCTATGTGCTGGGGCGCCGATCAAATATGTATGAAAAATGGAATGCATTATCCGGAAATGCAATAGTGTGAGATAGAAACAAATGGGGTTTAACGTCCATTCGACACAACCTAGGTAATTTCGGGACCAGCATACGGTTTAATTTTATTTCAATAATTGGCTTGGGCGAAGCGTCTTTTGCGCGGTCGGGGGAAACCGGAGGACCCGGAAAAAACCCACGAGATTGGAAATGCAATAGAATTTTACCTTGCCAATTTCGGGTATCATTTATTGATTATGATATTTAAATACTATATAAAGCTATCTTTGTATACTTATATTTTAAAATGTTTTATTAACAAAAAGTTCAAATATCTTACCTGGTAAACTTGCAGAGCATGTTAAAATAACTAACAAAGATACAACGATGGAATACGCAACAATGTCCATCTTAGTCGAGATATAGGTTAGTTATAAATATACCTAAAGAAGAGTTTGAACTAATTACTAGCCGAAAATCAACAGGTGTTAATTACCAACAGTTGAATTTTTTTATTGACATAAAATATAAGAGTCCGGTCATTAGAAAATTTACCTGGTGGACCATTTCTTACAAAGCAAGAACAAACAAACAAACAACACCAATCATCGACAGAAATGAAGTTAGGTGAAATGAAATGGGCTAATGAAGAGAGAGAGAGAGAGAGAGAAAGAGAGATGGGGTTTAACGTACACTCAACACAAACTAGGTCATTTCGGGACTAACATATGGTTTTCAATTTTAGTTCAATAATTCGCTTGCGCGTAGGGGTCTTTAGCAGTGGGAGGAAACCGGAGGCTAAAGAAGAAGGGCATAATAATATGTCATGCAGTATGCTGTGGGGGAAATTTGGCCTATTGAGTTTTAATGGCAATGGGCCTCTAACGTCATTGCGTTCACCCTACCTCGGTTATTTGAACGACTAGACAGTGCCCCCCCCCCCCCGCCCTGCTCAGCAACATAAAAAAAAATAATGCCTTGCATCAATGAAATTACATCACAAAGTGATCCTACTTCAGTATAAAAATGATTTCTCTGTTTAAAAAGCTCAATTTGTATGTATGCCTATGTAATTTAGAGACGATGATGCAGTTGTTGTATTTTGTATTTCAGAGGAGAGCCAATAAAAGCTCCCCTCAATCAACAAATTGAAAAAATTGGCTCTCCTAAGGATCTCCCAGTTTTGATAAGAGGGATGCTTTAGAAATTAAGGAGAGTGATTTAGAAATTAAGGAGGGTGATCTGATATTAAGGAGAGTGATTGGTAGAAAAATGTTAATAAACCCCCAATGATTTTGTAAAGTAGAGTGATTTTCAATTTTAAGGAGAGGGAAAAAAATCCCCTCGGTCGACATTCAGGTGAGCTGTAGGCGCTTGAGAGCGATCACTAGCCTTAAAAAACAATGACTGGATGATGGCAGATTTCCGTAACAGAAACCTGGCAAACCACCTCTTGCAAAAATTCCTGGATCCGTCCCTGATCTGCCCCTACACCATTGACTATACGAGCCAGTTTATTCCATGACAGACCTCCTGATACAATGGGCACGCGCTAACCATTCGGTCATCCACTCCCTACTGGCGAAAGGAGGAAAAGCTCTGCGAACAGTTTCCCCATAATCCAGTCGATATCATAGTTATAGCACCAATTTGTAATTTCAATGGAAATAATTTATTAAAACTTTTATGTGAATAAATCTACCAGATTGTCTTTTCAGCTTTTAACTGGAAAACATTTATGTGCGATAGCAATGTTAAAATCTTGGCCGGGCATTTTTTTTAAAGCAAAGAAACTTCTATATTCTTGAAGAACAGTTACAATGTTACCAAGATCAAGAGGGCGTACACCCCTTCGGCCCAACCATCTGCAAAATAGTTATGGACCCCTTGTTACACTCAATCTTAACATGAGATATGTATTTATTGTAACAAAAAAATAATGTGTCTCCCTTTATAGTACTGTATACTCCCAAAACGCCACCTTCCCTTTAACCACCCGGAGCAAAACAGTCGACGTTAAACTCCATTTTATTTCATTTCCATTTAATCCTGGTTGTCAGAACAAATATTTGTGGGGCAGTTTAATAAAACGGGCACTGTAAAACAATTCTTGTGATTATTCATGTATTGTAATTTAACAAAGACTTGAAAGAGGATAAAAAAACACATATTTGGGAATGACAAATCGCGTATTATATTAATATTTCATGTCTACATGATGCACGACAGGTAAGTCTAAACTTTATGACACCCGTTGATAATCTACAGACTCGCGGATATCGGGCCATGTGTCTCAGCCAATCAAACTTGTGAGACCTCAACTTATTCCATAGTAGTCTTACTCTATCCAGTCTGAATTAGTGAACACGAAAGCTTCAAAAGCTTGGATGTTTAAGTCTACATCTCGGCTCGGCTGTTCGCTGTCGCTTAAAATTGAACAATCTTGATATTATCTGTAAATGTATTAGTTTAACCGCTGAGTTTGGAATTAATTAATCATTTTTCAAACACGTGTTGTCAATAACAGTGCCCGTTTTATGTTTAGAATTCGTGGGCCAGCTCTTGAAAAGAAAAAATAGACAACCCGAGAACTAAAAACAATTCGTCTGCTGCGGATGGATATGAGTGTGCAAAGTAAAATCATTACAGTTTGGTAGTATATTTATATTTTTTCATCTCCAGCGAGACTAGCAAATATATTATTTGAAAATTCATCCGAATAAGTATACCTATCAAACTTACATATTTGAAGATATCCTTTGAATCTTGAGGACTATATCATTCACCGTAACTTTATCCTGTAGGTGTTGTTCGGCTCAAACGATAACGTGATCTCGTATGATCACTGGGTAGTCTATTGTGATTGATTAATTGTTTTATTTAGCGAACAATTCAGACTCAGGATATTTCAAGATGTTGGCGTATCTACGAGAAACTATTTTAGGAAGTGTTCCAAGCCATATTCAAGATGCAAGCACTTTCGTTTTAGTAACTATTGCTGTAATAATGTGCGCTTTTCTGCTTCATCGAAAGATTTGGAATAATCAACCGAAAGTGGAGAACCTTCCTCCACAGATTCCGTCTTCAATTCCCTTCCTTGGGGAAGCCATCAAGTTTAATGAAAGTCCAATTGATTATCTGTTAGCAGCATATAAAAAGTATGGCCCAGTCTTTACTTTTACCATGGTTGGCAAAACTTTCACATACCTAATTGGTTCAGAGTCTGCTGCCCTTTTCTTCAATAGCAAGAATGAAGATTTGAATGCAGAAGATGTTTACAGTCGTTTAACTACTCCCGTATTTGGTAAGGGTGTAGCCTATGATTGCCCAAATTCTTTGTTTTTGGAACAGAAAAAAATGTTAAAGTCTGGTCTAAACATTGCCCAATTCAAGGAACATATTCCCAAGATAATTGAGGAGACCAATACTTATTTTGAACGTTGGGAGCGGCGAGGACAAGCCAATCTGTTTAAAGCTTTCTCTGAACTGATTATCTTAACAGCTAGTCGATGTCTTCATGGTAAAGAAATCAGATCCAAATTAGATGAAAGTGTTGCGCAACTTTATGCAGATCTTGATGGAGGCTTCACTCATCTAGCTTGGTTGCTACCTGGTTGGCTTCCATTACCAAGTTTTAGAAAACGGGACAGAGCACATTTAGAGATGAAGAAGATCTTTCATGAAGTTATTGAAAATCGACGAAAAAATGGGAATGCAGAAGAGGATATGTTACAGACTTTGATCACATCAACATACAAAGATGGTCGACCTCTAACAGATGATGAGATTTCAGGCATGTTGATTGGCCTTCTTCTTGCTGGTCAGCACACATCTTCTACAACAAGCGCCTGGATGGGGTTCTTCATATCTAAACATCAAGATATTCAACAGAAATTATATGAAGAGCAGATGAAGATATGTGATGGCGATATCGATACTGTAAATTACCAGGATTTGAAAGATTGCCAGTTACTTGACAGATGCTTGAAGGAATCATTGAGACTTCGACCTCCAATTATGACGATGATGAGAATGTGTCGAAGTCCACAGAAAGTTGCAGGTTATACCATACCAGCTGGCCATCAAATATGTGTTTCTCCGACAACAAATCAGCGATTAGAAGACACTTGGGAAGATGCTACCACTTACAATCCTGATCGTTTTCTTGATCCTGATGTGGCTAACAGTGAAAAATTTGCATACGTGCCTTTTGGAGCTGGACGTCATCGATGTATTGGTGAATCATTTGCCTACGTCCAGATTAAGACTCTGTGGTCTGTTATGTTGCGAAAGTACAAGTTTGAATTGGTGGATAACTATTTCCCCGAAATTGACTATTCTACTATGATACACACACCCAAAAATCCCATTATAAAATATACTTTAAGAGAACGTTCTTGAAAACACTACTGTTGGTATATATTAAACTTTAAAAAGAATACAAAAACCAAATGAACTATATTTTGACCAATATTTTAACTGCAGTGTTCTGTACCAGGATGTTTAGAGAGAATGTGTTTGTTAACTGTTTAATTTATTATTGTCTTTTTTTTTTAGATATGTTTTTGTGGCTAGCTTGTTGTTTATAATTCACAGTCACTTACATAGTCCAAGGCTCACCTGTCATTTTGTATCAGCTGCTGTGACAAAATGTTACCTATATAATGACAGATCATTAACTTTAAATGTATATAAAACTGTTAAGATTTTATGTTATTCCAATTGCCAAATCATTCTATCATGTCATATTTGGATCTCTTTAGAGTGAAGATAAATTTAACATATTAGTTACTTGAGTGTGAGAAATCATTTCTATAAGTAAACTGGCCATAAGGCCATAAAAACAATTTTGATGTTTCTAAACTGAAGTTTTATTGTAAATTAGACAAGTGGTAAATGTAAAATTGAATTAAAATTTTCTATATTTTCAGATATTTTAATTTAGGTTATAAGGGTGGTTTGTAAATAAGAATAATTCTTAAAATGTGAGTACAAGATTACAATAGGTCTGCTTTAATAGTCTTGTTCTAAACATGGCTATTGCAAAGAAAAATCATCAGGAATTTGCAAGAAAGATCATTTTATTGAAATAACATGCAATGCAATATAGTATAAATACATGACTGCAGGCCTTAGGGTATACTTGATATCAAACATGGCCCAAAACAGTATTGTCATTAGAATATCTTCTATCATTTGAATTTCAGATACACAAAACAAGACATTTGTGCTTATCTACTCATATTTTCACTTTAAAATGCAGAAAAGAAGAACCATTTTTTTTTAATTTTGACAATTTTTCATATCTTCAATTAGAAATCAAAAATGTAAAATACAAAATGAACAAAAGGGTATCAATGGTAAATTAACTAAATACTGTTTTAATAAGAGAGAAAACGAAGTACAACTTTATTTTAATAATATTCGTGCACATAGGGTATTTATTTAGCAGTAGGGGAGACCAGAGAAAACCTGCGAGGGTGGGAAGCCGATCCTTCTCCTTGTTATGTACATCTTTGGCATCGAAAACACGCTGTTTGATTCAGTAATAGACCTTATGGTCTAAAGGGTACATATTAGACCAATCAGCCACCCATATAGTTACTGTCTACTGTCTCATCAATACATGCCATAGAATTCAGTATTATCAATTCATTAGGTTTATGAATATCTTATATGTTCGTCGTTATCATTGCATTGTTTTGGACAGATTGATTCCATTTTTTTGTTCAATTCCTCTGCCTTAGAATTATTGCTATTTAAGTTACATTAAATGCCAGAAAAGCCATATAGATGTAAATTTATTGTAGTCTTTGTTTTCAGTACTTGACTGTATCTTCTAAATACTGGGTATAAGAAGTACTGTCTTAATAAGAGGAGGGATGGGAACTGTATAATGACTAGCCAGTTTACAGAGAGCAATGGGGTTTAGCATCCACTTGACACAAACTATATCATTTCAGGACAAAAGTATGGTTCAATTTTATTTCATTAATTCGCTTGTGCGTAGGGGTCTTTAGCAGTGGGAGGAAACTGGGAAAACCCACGAGGCTGGACAGATGACCCTACTTCTTATGAAGAATCGAAACCTCACCTATCAACTCTATTACCGACCTTGCATATAGTCAGCTCTTTCAGTCAAATTTCAATACAGCTCAGCATTAATGCAGTTTTGATGTGACAATTGCTTCTGAACTGGAGACTAATAGCTTGGACTTAATATGTGGCTATGTTTTTTGGCAATATATGTAGATCGACCAGGAACCGACTGTGACCTCATCGCAGCCATCTTGGAATTGTGAATTTTTATCAAAAAATGAAAATCATCCATCCATGCACAATTGTCAACAAAACAAGGATGCCAAGTTTCATGTTGAACATACTTAAATTGGAGAATCGACACTGAAAACGGCAACACCAAAACTAGAACAACAGGTCCAGAAAAGCGTCCATAGTTCCCAGAGAGTGTTGTAAAGGGCCTGCGGATCCCATAATTGCTATAGTTCTTCGCATATTGTCATAGTAACAAAGCCGAAATATATCAAAATTCTAAAAAAAGGTTTTAGTTGCACAGCGATTTGTAAGTCACCCATTAGACCAAACATGTTAACAATAATACGAAAACAATACTTCTTAAACATTTTGTTAAGCTTTAAGTCAAAAAGTACACCAGACAAAAAATTAACTTAAGTTTGCCAGTTGAATTCTAACAAGGACATTTTTGTGGGCGGAGGAATAAACGGTGGCTGGTGCATGCATTCAATGTCGGGTATGGACTTGGGGGCCATCATTATATTTTTGTTCAACAAACTGCATCGTGTTTAACTGTTCAAAAAGCATCCTCCTCGCCCCTTTCACAATTCATGTGCGACAAACATATAGCTGTTAACGAACACTACCAATATAATTTGGTTATTCCCATCGTAATCGTTATGAAAAAAAAAAAATAAGTCTGAAATAAATTGATCATCCTATTACAGCCCATCAATAAATGGAGGTTTAGAGCTCATCTAAGCAAGGTCGTCTTTTCGAAAATAATTGACCTTTATATACAATATAAGGTGGAAAAGGTCGGGTATGACGAATATGGATCCAGACAATGCCATTATCGTCATGGCGACATATCCGAGGTAAGAAACAGATGGTCTATCATCTTCTGCGCTTTTTCGTTTTCGAATCGTAGATGACAGCGTTGCTTTTGGAACCGTCAGCTCTATGGTAATGTTGATAATCCGTTCTCTCACAATCTCAATTCTTTTGATTTTAGTCACTTCGGAAAGGCATCCACAAGATGGTTTCTGGGTTGAAGTGTTCCTGATAGACAAAACTTCCGACGGAGTAGCAGAAATCTCAATTTCTTGAGACGTAATGAGTTTATCACTGAAATGAGTAGTGGCAACATCATTGTCGGTGGTACTTTCTAGGGAAGAGGTCGACGATTCATCATCATAGCAATGTATAAAGACATACCTCCATAGAAGCTCAGATAAATTTTCTTGAGAACAGAACATCGTTATATTGTGTTGCCACCTTTCACATACGTTCACAATATAATCTGTGGTAAATCTAATCTTTGTGTACCGTTTAATCATCAGAGGGTCCATAGAACTCCACATAAAACATTCTTCAAAACTGATAACAACATCTTCGGAATATTCGGTATATTCCAATCGGTCTTCCAGTGGAGCAAGTGGGCAAATTGGCATTTTACATTTCTCGTAATTGAGAGAAGTCAAATTCGTGTAACACCATGGACCACTTTGACTAACTGCAGGATTCCGACAAGAATTGTGGTTATCGTCTTTATCTGGAAAAGCGGATCTCGAAAACTGAACACTTCCACCAGTAATACTAGCCCAATTTTGGCAGAGTTTTCCACTAAGCGTATTAGAAAGTTTGCCAACGTAGTCAAACCCGTCATCTCTGAGGGGGCAAACACTTGTGCAACTTACCACTGGGCAGTATTCCCAAGACTTTGCATCGCCGCTGGTGAAACACCATGGTCGTGTGTGCATCCCTTTGGGATTCCTACAATAGTTTCTTGCATCTGCCAGAGTAGCGTCTGGGAAAAAATCTAACTTTTTAAACCAGATGTTTCCCGGAATGTCCCAACTGGCGCAAGTTTTACCAGATAAAGTATGATGCTGGAAGCCGTTATACTCCTGGCCCTTTTCAGATCTAAGACATTCTCGCGTTTTATGTTCTATATATCGGTAACCAAAGGCTCGAATCTCGCAGACATCTACCGCAGAGTCCACGTTTATGGTAATGGAGGATCCAACTGGGTATGTATGACAGGTGTAGGTGCGTATTGGATACCAGTAAAACTCGTATGGATTACTGTAGCAAGGATGCGTTCGTCCATCGTTGGAGTTGACGTGGACTGACAACTGGCGCCACAAACGAAATAAGCCTTTAGTAATATGTATAATAATTTCCCGATATTCAAAGCGATCTTTTTGAAAATCCACCTTCAGTTGTCCTTTGGTTATACTAGCGCAAGTATCGTCCAAGTCGTCAGTTAATAGTTCGTAAAAATATTGTTTTTCTGGATCAAACACGGTTCTCCCAGCTGCGATATTGGCCTCATTGGTGCATTTAATGTTATCAGAGCTCCAGAAATTGAAAAACAAACACGTTGCTGTCGACCCCTTATGCAATGTGTAAAATCCATTTTCACATACATAGTTTGCTTTACTGTGAAACGTGGTTTCGTAGTAAATTGGTTTGGCTCCGTGAAAAAAATCAGGGCGGCTGCAATCCACTTTGTGTATTCTTCCGTAAATCTCAATATCACAAATACCAAAATTAGAGGATATGTTACCATACCTTGGAATAAAGACAACAGATTGTCCGATGGCCATTGCTGAACAATTAACTTGGAGGCTTCCATTTATGAAATCTGATTGTTCAAGAAGAGCACAATTTGGATGTGTCCATGATCCGCCATTTTGACGAACAGTTATTGTAATGTTATCGGGCAGAATTTCAAGATCTCCTTTGAGGCGGAATTTAATGTCAGTTATTTGATAAAATTTAGTTTCCGTGGATACATCGAAGACGATGGACTGTTCTTCAAAACTAGAATTAGCATAATAACATTGCGTGTAGGGATCTAGAACAAGTAGATTGTTTGAAGATTTGCATCTAGCCGGTTCTACTGACCACCTTTGCATATACGAATTACAATGGATAATCATATTGTCATCCACCTGTGTATAATTATCCCAGCAGGTGTTTACTACTCTACTGCCGGCAGAAGTAGAGCTAAATGCTTGGGTTACGGCGTACATGTCCCGAGGTTTTCCACAATCTAGAACACAATGTGGTGGACTTCCCGAATAAGATCCATTTAAACAGGTCCTCGTAAGATTTCCTTTCCAAAGATTGTATCCAAAATAACATTGATAAGTTGTCGTAGAATTTTCGTATCCGCCATCCCATTTTCGGTAAACATTGGAAACGGGCCCTGGTTCTTCACATGTCTGATCTGTTTTGTCTTCTGTGGCTACCATGCATAGAACTACATTTAAACCTCGGAAGAAAAACAGTAACTTTAGTATCATTTTGAGTCGATTATAATAAATAACTTAAAAGTTCTACTGCCTGTTTGATAATGCACAGACCATAGTTACTTAATATAAAAATTCGCGAAAGTCCTAAGAAGTTCCTGTCTACACCGCACGATGCTATCTGATCATAAATAAACTTTCGTGGAATTGTTTAAAGGCATTCTCGCGTGCCAACTAGCAATCCTGCAAATTTGAAGATCCTCTATATTTTATAATATACAGTATTTATTAAAAGTACTCATTATTTCTATATAACAATACCTACTTTCTTACTTCTTTATAGGTAATAAAAGGGAATCAATTATTTGTGTATTTTTCTCGATGGTAACTGATTCGTAAATAATTATGGATCTGTGGTCTCTGGGATAGTTGCAGATCACACGATATGCTATACCATTTGAGTCTATTGGGAAAACGGATTATTCTTAGTCGAGAAGTTATGGCAAAGGACTCCCTTTGATGGCTGAGAACACCATTCGCTTGTCAGGGGTGGCCGCAGCGGGACTGACAAGGAAAGTATGCATAGACGCCCGGGTGAGATTAAATACCTGGTCCCATCTGTGTGTAGCGCCTGGAAGTAGGAAATATCGCCTCTGTCCCCACAAATTTCTACTACGTCGAATAACCATTTGTTTTTTTTTTCAAATTGATCAAAACATTGTGTGGACGGGTTGTTAAAAGCCAATTCCATTATTTGTTAGTGTTTACACTGTATAGGGAGCCGTAGTATCTTAATTAGTAAGACGCTGACTCTAATTTGGACGTCCCTGGTTTCCCCTAATTAGTAGTGCAATATGGAGGTCTGTCAAAGAAGAGAGTCTTGTTCTTCAGAGGGAACAAAAAACGAGTTGCCGTGTACACGATGACTTTTGAATTCGAAATGTGACTATGTCGCAGCGCCGCTGCCTCGGCATGGCGTATATAAGTTTAGAATATGGCAAACCCTCTAATCTTGAAGGTGATTACTGGATTATGTTTTACTTGTACAACAAGAACACGACTTCGCAGCGGTGTTCCTCATGAATATTTACACCGGCGGGGTTAAATAATTAATAAAATCGAACATAAAGTGTCAAGATTACACTCCTCAGAGTTACGCTTATGAAATTTGCACTCGGGGATGCAAATTTAAACCTGTATTTAGGAATAATGTTACTCCAGTCGCCCCCATAGCCTGTCCTGGTGAGGATATTTCTTTTAGGGAGTGTGTGTTTGTGTTGGTGGGGAGGGGTAGTAATTATCAGAGGCGGGTCCAAGGGGGCCTAATTTTTGACATTGACCTTTTTTACTGCGGAAAGTGTCTTTTCTCAGACCCAAATATGACCGTTCCGAACGTTTCCTTAGATGTAAGGAGATGACGAAAAATTTTCTGTGGGACCCCCTACCCTCTTAGCAGCCTGCCCCGTCTCCGCGGTCAGTGCCCTCATTTTGCTCTCCCCCCCCCCCATTCAAAATTCCTATATCCGCCTCTGATTGGTGCTTTTCTAGAGTAGCCTCTATCGTGGTGTTTCTAGTCCCGTGTGAGAATCATACTAATTCATCAAACCTAGACTTAAAAAAAGGCCACCTTTGGGGTCCCGTATCTACCTTAAAACACACAGGCTTCGTCTCAGCCCACACTTTTTTTCAGGATAATTCTCATCCGAAAGTAAATGTTAAGTTTACACCATGCTAGCATGACTAAAACTGACCTTATTATTTGTAATTGTGTACTTGCGTGGCCTACCAAAATATACTTAATCATAACTACTCTTGTTTCATTATCTTGTATTTTTATGATCATAATAAAATCACAATTAATAAAGCTTTATTACTTCCGTTATAAAAAAAAAATACTATAAGTCTTTAATGAAACGGCCGCCTCGCAGGCAATTGTTGATGTTGGCTCTCCATAATGAAATACAATTGAAATGGGGCTTAACGTTGATGCCTACTCTCCATAATGAATTGAAATTGAAATAGGGTTTAAGTTTAATGTCCTACTTTTCTACACCTACTGTATGTATTGTACGATGATGGTGCGAATTTTACCCGGAAAAAGACAACTCAAATTCCAAATTAGTATCGTCAATGTGTACGGTCCCATCCTAAAGACCCAACGTTGTCACCTGTTGTGAAATGAAATGAAATGGGGTTTAACGCCCTATTCTTCTGCGCCTAACCTGGGCTACTAAAAGACGGACATACGCCATACAGTGTGCTATGAGGGAGATTTTGCCCGGGCAGCGGCACTATGGCCTACTCTTATATCGAGTTCCAACTGCCAGGGGATCTTTAACGTGCACGCCAACCGTTTTTCGTCCCATCCAAACGACTAGATAACTATCCACCATTCGGACTGTTTACTATAGGCTACACCAGGGGCGTAGCCGTAAAATATATATTGGGGGGGGGGGGGGTCCGCAACTGGGTGGGGGGTACCCACATAAATTTTGTTTTTATAAAGTCTCAGTCATCTGTTAACATCACACCAATACAATATTTATCATGTTTACAGACATTAGCACCGGTCTTCCCCGAGAGGCGAAGAAGCGTGGTTTACCCCCACCTAAGAAAATTTTGGAATATTTGACGGCTGCAAACACTTTTTCCTGCTATTTCAGTCCATGAACAAAGCAATTTCAAAGTGGCCTGATATAGCCTAATTAAGGTGGCTTGCTGACTCGAATTCCAATCACTCGTTTACACCCACGAAGACGGGACCGTTGGGAGAAAATTTTGAATATTGACCTGCCACATACACGTTTTCCTGCTATTCCAGCCTGTAGTCTGTGAATACAACAACTTCAATTTGTTCCAATATAGCCTACCTGGCTGCCCAGAACCAATCAATCGTCGCGGGCTATGGGAGACTCACCCTCTCGGAGAAAATTTTGAAAATTTAACCATCGCAAATGCGTTTTCTGCTATTCTACCCTGCTTGAGCAAGTCCAAAAGTATCCGATGGTTCTGTAACCGAAATCCCACTCTGAATTCCAACCATCCAATCACACTGTTGCAGTTGCATTCACAAAGTAGAGTGGCCCCAGACAAAATGTTTTAATCAATAGTCAACGCAGTACAAATTCGTGGTATTCAATTAAAAGAAAAGTGAAATAAGTGTTTTATTAGGACTCGATGACAGTTAGGGTTGAAAAACTAGAAATGCCCGAAGCAGGTTTACGGGCTGCGGCCAGTTTTCTTCGACCCCTCAAGAAAATTTTGGAATATTTGATGGCCACAAACGCGTTTTACTGCTACTCCAGTCCTAAAATTAGTGTTTTATTAGATTTCGGGCACTTTACCTTGCCAAATTTTGGGGGGGTCCAAGTATATTCAGACCCCCCCCCCAGGAAAACAATTGGGGGGGGTCCGACCCCCCCGGACCCCCCCCCCCCCATGTGTGACGCCCATGGGCTACACCACTATCGGGAAATGTATTTGTAAGATATCTGAATTGAACTAACCTTTGAAATCTGATTGAAAAAGAAAGTATTGCCTGTAAATTATGTGGGCCTATACAAGTAAATACATTTAGGAGCTAAATCTGCCCATTGCAGGTCTTTGTTTGGGCCGGAAATGTGTCAACTCTCGATGGCATAAGATACTCGAGATTTTAACCAGATTAGAACTGGTCTCCATTTGAAAATTTAATTCAAAAATGGGAAAGCGAGGCTAGGGCAAGACTTATATACAAGTTTTCCGTGTGTTATGTTCCTCTGTCTGTGATTTAGGGTGTTCATTCCGGTGAAACGCTGAATCCGAGTAAAGAGAGAACGGAGAGTATTTAGTGGTGGTCTGCATCCAAATGATTATTGCGGAGTTATCTGCTGAACTTGACTCTTCAGATTAGAAACCTGAAAGGACTTTAAACGTAAATTAATTGTTAACCTTGCGTTTCATGTTGGAGTTTTCACTAAAATTGAAATAATGAATGGTAATTTGACTAATAATATGATATTCACAGACGTTATGTTGATATTTCTAATGCTGTCCTCGACTTGAATTAAAATGACGGATAAGCTAATGTGGTTGGTAATAATTAAAGGCAAAGTGAATGTCAATTATATAATGATGGACATTGATTATATAAATGATAATTGTAACAAATGGGATTTATTACTACAGTACAGTATTCATACCCTGGGTCATGCACAAAATGAGTTTGCTAATCAGTAAATGGGAGTAATATTCATTGGTTTGAAAGTACTTGCATATGTAAAAGAGTGTGTCGCGAGGGGATAACGTCATAATGCTTCTCCGGTACTTAGTTTAGAGTTGCACTGACTATGCTTAATTGTAGGGGGTTCAGGTCAAAGTTTCAAATGACAGAAAACAATTTTTAAAACATATTTTGTGAAAATATACATAACATGCTATGCAATTTTTTTTATTTCATCAAAATATTCCAATTAGATCCGAAGTTATGGAATTTTAAAATCCGAGATCGACGTCAAAAATGTAATCAAAACGCTCTATACCAGTCAATGTGTGGAATGGACCAAAATAAGTGCTTTTCAGTCATATCTGAGTGACGTCATAGTGGGAATTTTCCCTTCAGAATCGCTAGTACCAATTTTAAAACTGAAAGCCGCACGTTATTGTCAGCTAAGATTTATTAAAATCGTAATAATTTGAATGATAATATGTCAAATATTTATAATCTTGATGATACCACAAAAAACGTTAGCTATATTTAGTCGTAATTTTGCAAATTTCAGTCATCACAACAGATAAATCTTGTTTTCTCCAATTCTAATTTTCAGATCACGTGGTATCAGACATTGGTGTAATCCCTAAAATGTTATCTATCGTTTGATTGGTTCTATATGGAAATCGGCCGGAAACTAACGTGCAGAAATCCAATAAAGTGGGTCGTAGCAATGGAAAATTCTAGGACGCGTGACATCAGAGCGGGATTTTCCTGCTGGCGCCTCATGTAAACAAACAGTAATTTCGCTTACATTTCGATAATTTTTTAGTCTAAATCTTTGCAGATATCGAGATTGACATTAAACTATTACAATACAATTACTAGTGATACATTTACATAAAATAGTAATTCAGAATCGTAGATCGAACTTGGCTATATTTTAGCCACTTGCTGTTCGATTTCACACTCAAGACACGTGACCTGAAACCCCTATTAATTGAAAAAAATATGGCACAAAAAGTATTTGCAGCAGCCTTTGAACACACCCACTTTCTTTTTTTGTGCAGTTTTTCACATATCACAAAGGCCTTATAGATAGTGGTAAAACAAACCCAGATCACAACTTACCTTCAATCTGGCTTGGTTTCAAGTAATGATGATCTATTTCTTTAAATCCAAGGTTTGATTTTCTCAAGATCTTAAACTGAGTGATAAATATTCTTTAAACTTGACTGATACCGAAAATCAGTGTTTCATCTATGAATGGGGACAATTTAAAACACTGTAAAAAATTTGGGAGTTTGGATGGTCGAATCGTTAGTACGTGTGCTGTATCATACAGTCTCTCATTGAGTCAACTGCCGAGGTTTCGATTTCCTGGTTGTATGTGACAAGGAGTAGGGTAGCCTGTCCTATCTTGTGGGTTTTCTCCAGGTCCTCCGGTTTCCTCTCACTGCTAAAGACCCAGCTACATGCATGCGAATTATTGAAATAAGATTAAACCATGTGTCAGTCCCGAAATGACCTAGTTTGTGTCGAGTGGACGTTAAACCCCATTTCTCTCTCTCTCTGTAAAAAATTGGTCTTCTGAAATGGTAATTTCTTTTTAAATGGATAATTTCTATTTAAATTTTATTATTCTAATTTTTGATTTAATTAAGTTTGTTATTTTCTCTATTTCAGTAAAATGATGATCAGATAAAATGGTTTTAGGGGATAAAGAATATCTCTCACCCATTCACTTGAAATCTAGTGTTTATTGTAAAGATTAAAGAATCAAAATGGCTATGACTGTGACCTCTGGTTACAGTCCAAAGGGCTATAAAGCCTTTTATAGTTTGTCAAAGAATATATTTTGTCATCATGGACCATCTGTGGATAAGACTTTCAAGACATTCATCAAGCCCAATCACATTTATGCGAGAACATATTCCTCCATTTTAAAATTTTTTAATTCGCCTAAAAGCAACGGAACAAAACAATTATTCAAAAGTCATGTTCTTAATAATAGTAAAGATTTTAGAGGTAGTAGATTGAATTTATCTTCCAAATTAACTTCCGATAAAATGCCGAGAAAATGGTTGAAACGTTTTGGTGGTTTGACAGTAATTGCAAGTGCTGCTAGTGGATTATATTATTTAAATTTAAACGAACAAGAGAGACGAAAGATACGGGTAGCAATTGGAGGATTTCGAAGATTTTTCAGGTATGATATATTTATGCTGCATACTTTTGAGGCACTGATAATTGTATGCACATGTACTTTTTTGGACAATTTGTTTCAGTATTACCACTCTCAGAAGTCCTTTCCTAAAGAATCAAAACAAACCATCTAAATGACAAGACATATTCAAGAAACTTGTTTCTACATGTTTAATAACTACATTGTATATGCATCCTGTATTTGATTATACAGTATATAGAGGAAACTGAATCTTGATTTATCTGAGATTGAATACCGTATTGACTATTGGTACATTTATTCAATAGAAAATAATATTAAAGATGTTCTTTTTGCAGATCATTTAGAATAGGTTCAATAATATCCTTAGATTATAAGTGGAATCTGTATAATTTAGAAGAAGAAAGTGAAGAATATGAACAAGCTATCAAGGGTTGTCATCAACGGGCAGCAGATCGTATTCTGAACGGTTGTTTAAAGAATGGTGGGTTGTATATAAAATTAGGACAAGGATTAGTGTCATTAAATCACATTCTACCTCGAGAATATATCAATACGCTAGTACAACTACAAGATAAAGCTTTGACTAGAGGACCCCATGAGGTGAGTTGACAGAGTAGATAAAACATATCAGGATCACTGTTTAATTAAAAACAAATTATTCAAATTTATATAGCATAGATGTTTTACCAGTACAAATCTTTTGGACATAACATCCTATATGTATTGTTGTAAGGATGCAATGCCATTATGAATGTAGAGTGTGGGAGGAAATAGCGTGGACTCATTAAATGTCTCCTAAGCCTATCAATTTATCTGTCACAATATTTTGTATTTCTATTTTGTGTGTATATAATTTAGGTTGAAGCATTGTTTTTAGAAGATTTTGGAAAGTTACCATTAGAAGTATTTAAAGAATTTGAATCACAACCTATAGCAGCCGCAAGTTTAGCTCAGGTACACAGGGCAGTAACATTTGAAGGTGACAGGGTAGCAGTAAAGGTTAGTGTTGGGTTAATTCATCTTACACAAAAGGTTTGGTTTGAAAAAAAAAACACATCTACATTATATCCCAAAAAACTCACACAATTGGAGTTTAGTCAAAGTGTGACCCAATTTTTTGTTATTATTTTATTCCATAGATTATTTATCTCCGATTTCTGTAAATGATAATGTCCCAAGGGGGGGGGGGGGATTACATCCTTCAGCAGCTTCAACAGCAAATAGTCTCCGTCCAAAACTTGCAGTTTGGTATCACTAGCTGATAGAGATTGTAATTGTGGAAATTTATGTGGAAATTTGAAAAACTTTTCTTATTTAAACTTTAAACTCTTAATGAAATTTATTTGTTCTATTTTAGGTCCAGTATATAGATTTAAGAGATAGATTTTCTGGTGATATCAAAACTTGCGAAATTTTATTACGATTAGTAGAATGGATTCACCCAAAGTTTGGTTTTTCCTGGGTACTGAAGGTATGTACAGTAATAACTTCATGGTATGAAAATACAAAACCAAGTCTGGTAACTTAGACTGATACTTTTAGGCCATTATTTTCAGATTATTAAGATGTAAGATTTAGATAATAGTTCAAAAATAGTTTAAGGATTTATTTCAGTGACACTTTGATAATAAACAAGTTTTGATTATGCATGTCAAATAATTAAATGGCTAGAGTGTACTTATCCATTCAATATCTTGAGCCATCAGATCTTCTAGAGAGTTGATTATGTGCTTGTCATGTGAATAAATGTTTAATTAATAATTTATATGATATTTGAAGCCAATAAATGACTAGCAATGGGTAGATATAACTCTTAAATAATGAAAGTTTAAGATAATCAAAAGTTAAGTTAGGTGACATACATTGTAATGATATTGAGCGGTTGCCATGGGTACAAAGGTCAGGGATATTGCTTCTCAACCAGGTCAAGTGTGTCTAGTTCTTGTGATTGGATGAAATACATAGGCACACATTGTCATACACATGTAAAAGAACCATTGACATTTGGTTATTGAAGAAGAATAGGTATACATTGCTGTCCAGGCAAAATATTTTCAGCTTGCATTGCACGTGTAACCATAGAAATAAAAAGCAGCGTAAGTTTGTCTCTAAATGAATAGAGTATTGTTATCCTGGGTTAATAATATTACGCTACAGCCATATATTGATTATGCCAAGATGGCTAAAATTATTAAAAGGAACAATTGTCTACTGGACTAGTAAATAAAAATTTTAAAAATGAGAATTAAAGAAAGGTAAATATCTTTATTTCAGGATTTGAAAAATACATTAGCTGAAGAATTAGATTTTGAAAATGAAGGAAAAAATGGTGAAATGTGTGGAAGAGATTTAAAACATTTATCCTATATCTATGTTCCTAAAGTTCATTGGAATAAAACAACAAAAGTTAGTTTTCTTCATATTTATTGATGTATAATCTGTTTGTTCTTGATCTGACAGCAATTTTAATTTTTTAATCATTGGCCACTGTCCAAACAAATTTGTCAATCAGCCAAAAAAACTGCTTTAACGCAGTAATAAAAGTTCATGATATTGATGGTCGACTTATTTATTTCAAAAAGGTTTCATTTTTTTTACCCGCTCAATGATCCCGGCAAGTTTGTAAAACTTTGACCCTAAATTGCATTCTATGTTCTCATGTCCGAGGCACTAACTCAGCATAAAATTTGGATAGAGCCATTCCTGTTCCGTAGTTTTAGCCAAACACTGACAGTAAGATTAAAACATATGGGTCAAAACTCTTTGATTCATAGAGCTTGAGATTTTACAAGGTTTCTCTCCAATGGCAACTGATTTGAAAATAAAACTGTTGACTGTAGAAATTTTCTATGGTTTTATGAATTGGGCATTAACTATGCCAAAAATTCAAAGGGCAAATTTGAATTTCATTAAGGTTCGTTAATATAATTTCTACATACCGAACAATCCTAGCAACTTTGAAAAAAAATGAAAAAAATAAAGTATATGCAGCTTGTAGAGTGATTATAGTTCAAGGATTAGCATATGAAAAGCTTTGCCTTAAAATGACTATATTCATGAATGAATATTTTGGCCAACTTAAATTGATTTTTTATCTATTACAGAGAGTACTAACAACAGAATATATAGATGGTGTTAAAATCAGCAATCAACAAGCTATAAAATCCATGGGATTATCATTAAAAGATGTAAATATATTTTGCTTTGATTTAAATATTGGTCTTTGATTATTTGTAAGTAATTGTTATTGATAATGCAATATACAAACTGTCACTTACACTATGATTACAAATTATATCTAAAATGTTAAAATTTGTGTATTCAGAATTTCTGATAGGAAAGTAGTTCCAAATAAAAACCTTGGCGAAATGATTTCTGTGGAAGTGGACGTTAAAACACCAGGTAGTAGCTAGTAGTAGATTTCAACAAGTTAATGAAATCTAATGACACTTGCTGATGTATATAGCATACAAAATGTACAGTAGAATCTGCTTTAAAAGGAGATGTGACTGAATAGGAGTGGCTGCTCATACAGATTCTACAGTATATAATTCTTTGGAGCAAACCTGAATTATTTCTGTTAATTTGATTTTGTCTATTACCCACCCCCACTATTCCATTACATATGTTCCTTTTCAACATTTTCAGATAGATTTTAAATTAGTGCGATGTTTTTCTGATCAAATATTTCTCTCAGGCTTTGTACATGCTGATCCACATCCAGGCAACAGTAAGTCACAGTATTTTTTTTATATGTTGATTACAATAATATCCAGGCAACAAGAAATCAGAAAAAAGCATAATTCTTTAGTTTCATGTAGTGCTTGGATTCATAACAATACTAACACTGTTACATCAAACAATAATCACAATATACGCAAAAATGACATCCCATATAATTGTGTTAGTTTTAGGTCATAAAGTAATTATGTCACACCATTTTCTCCATACATTGTGTGTCATTTCCACCTTTCATGGAAGAGTTGCATTATCAGTTATTGGAGGACTTTTGAGTTATCTCCCATTATATTATTCTTTGACTGTGATTATACTCAATTGAACTTTACTGAATTAGATTCTCTCAATTCCAAAAATAGGGTAGACTGCATGTGCCGACTGCATAAAATATCACAATCAGTGGTGACAGGTGAAACATACTTTCTACTGGCAGAACTTTTGAGACCCACAAAACTGTGACATGGCTGAACTCTGTATCACTTTATTGCAATTCTGTCAGTTCAGTATATTCTGGACTGACAATGAACACCCCTTCAGAGACTTGAGAATGAATAAACATGGTTGATCTCACAACATATGATTTTACATTAATTGTATTCTACTCTATACCAGGGGGTTGGATGGCCAAATGATTAGCATGTCTGTGCTGTATCATAAAGCCTGTCATTGAGTAAACTGGCATAGCTTCAAATCCCCGGTTGTACATGACAAGGAGTTGGGTCGCCTGTCCAACCTCTTGGGTTTTCTGCGGGTACTCCAATTTCCTCCCTCTGCCAAAGACCCCGAAAGGACCTAGTTGGTGTCGAGTGGATGTTAAACCCCATTTCTCTCTCTCTCTCTCTCTCTCTCTCTCTCTCTCTCTCTCTCTCTCTCTCTCATCTATACCACCAATTAATAACCATACAAACTACCCCCACAGAGCAAAATGTAGCAAGAAATTTTTCAAATGATCTATTTGTCTTTTGTTTCAGTATTTATTCGCCCAGGGAAAGATGGAAAAGCTGAGTTGGTTTTATTAGATCATGGATTATATGATCGTTTATCACCAAAAGATAGACATAATCTAAGTCATATGTATAAAGCTATTGTATTAAATGATGAAGTAAAGATGGAACATTTCTCACATGAGCTGGGTGTCGACGGTAAGTTGATATCACTTTTATTTATATTTATATAACTTTTATCGTCTCAAATAGCTTCTATTTTTAAGCTTTTTTTAAGCTTTTTTTTTTATATAAGTCATATGTATAAAGCTATTGTATTAAATGATGAATTAAAGATGGAACATTTCTCACATGAGCTGGGTGTCGACGGTAAGTTGATATCACTTTTATTTATATTAATATAACTTTTATCGTCTCAAATAGCTTCTATTTTTAAGCTTTTTTTATGTGCCTGGAATTTAAATGTAAACTTTAGTTTAAAATTTAAGTTCTTCTTCCAACTATTTCCATTGTTTAAAGTCATGGATTATGTTTTTTTTCTCGCTATGTATAGCATGGATCAGTTTCGTTTAAATAACCCATGGTATTAAAAAATATCTGTGTGGGTTCTAGTCTGCCAAGATTTTAATAGAACAAAAACACTTTATAGTGGGCAATCTGAATAGTAAGCTTCAAAGTGATCTGAAGTTCAATACAGTCTAAAGATGGTATCAAGAGTAATACAGTCTAAAAAGTGCATTACAGTCTAAAAATAATCTGAAGTGTATTACAGTCTAAAAATGATCTCAGGTGTATTGCAAATGATCTCAAGTGTATTACAGTCAAAAACTTATCCCAAGTGTATTACAATCTAAAACTTACCTTGAGTAGATTAGTGTCTTATCTTGAGAGTATTACAGTCTAAAACTTATCTTAAATGTGTTACAGTCTAAAAATGATCTTGAGTCTATTACAGTCTAAAATTTATCTCATGTGTATTCCAATCTAAAACTTATTTCACTTGTATTTCAGTCCATAACTTTTTTGAGTGTATTACAGTCTAAAACTTATCTGAGTACATTACAGTCTAAAACATATCTCAGTGTATTGCAGTCTAAAACATATCTTAGTGTATTACAGTCTAAAACTTGTTTGAATGTATTACAGTCTTAAACCTATCTGAGTGTATTACAGTCCAAAACTTATCTTGAATGTATTACAGTTAAAAAGTGATGTAATTGGATCTTTCTATTTTAGAATGTTAATTTGAAACTTTTTTTTATGCCCTTTTCTTTATCTATAGATTTTCATATTTTTGCCATCATGGTGAAACAAGGTCCGGTAAAATTGAAAACTAAGCGTTTATTCCGTACTAAACCATTTACAAGAAAAGAATGGAAAAATTTGACCCCAGAACAGAAAGCGGCTATGAGGGAAGAATTTGAAGTCATACACTTCAGGGTTTTAGAAGTCATGAAAACTATGCCAACTGCTCTTATATTTATTTTTAGGTATGATAATTCACAGAAATTATTTCACCAGAATGTGACCAACTGTACATTACCGATAGATCTAATGGAATATTGGATAACTGATACATAGATCCCTAGTTGCTAAATTTTTATAAATAAAATGAGCTTTTAGGCACAATATTTTAGACTTTCAAAGCATTCACCATAAACAGAAGTCTTGACAAAAAACATATTCATCCAACTAGTATTAAAGTCAATTATTCCTGATGTTGCCATCTGAAATGCACCTAACTATTAATTTCACTCCCCCATATTTATGGTTATCCAACATGAACAAGATGGTATTTTACCATATTATCAGTATTTGGTTTTAATCAACTAAATTACTGTCATAAGAACTGTTTTCAGCCATTTTATTTGTTAAATTTAAAATAATGAAAATGAATTGTTGATTTAACATAAACAAGACAAGAAATAAAATATGTGTAGATTTTTAAAATTGTTGATAAATGTGTGATAAAAGTGTCAAGTGCTACTTTCATTTCTAAAATTTTCAGTCTTTGAGTACCAATAGTTTTACATTTTGCACCTAGATGCAGACTGAGGTAGCTAAAGCATCCTTAACAAGAATTTTTACCAAAGTATCAAGGGCCAGTGACTGTTTGAAATAACTTTCATAATCTCCTTTTCCAAAATAATAAAATTCTAATATACTATTTATTTTTACAATAGTGATAACAGATTTGTTTTAAGAACAATAAGCGCAGTGTTATTTATTTTACTGCAGGATGGTTTGTTCAGGTTTCTGATGAGTCAGTGGGGAAATGGTGGCCGTTGATATTATAATTGTTGTGATTTCAATTGAATATAGGCAGAAGCTTAAGTAATTCTATATATATAGTTATTGGTTCCTTGTAATGGTATGAAGAGGTGTCTGTCCCCAAACTTTCTCTATATATAGTAGCAGTTTATTTTACCCATGTATATATAACGTAGCAGTTTATATTACTTATGTTCAGTAGCAGTATATTTTGCTCACGTACAATATAGGTGGTCTCATCAGTTAATATTCATATCATACCCAATATAGTTGAAGGTTCCTGTTCTAATTTTTCAATTATTACATGCACAATTTTTTAGCAGTGTAGGCCACATATAAAAATAGCTCCTCCTAAAGAAGAACTGCCACTTTTAACTGAGATAACAATACATATCAGTGTAAGACTGTATTTATTAGAATGTTGGAGACAGATTTGATTTTTTTGTTTATATTAGCTTTCATTGCTTCTTATTTTAGCTACTTGCAATTTACTTTAATATTTGGAACATGCATGAAAATATTTTATCTTTTAATAGTTTTTTGAGGGCTTATAACAAAAATATTAAAACTCACAAATTTCTGTGACTAAATTTTGAAATTTTTTGTGGTTGAATATATTTTGTAGACTACAAGATATTTGGTGAAATTATTGTACAGAGACCTTTAGCAAGACAAACATTGCGTATAGCTAATAGACTGACTCCAGCAGATATTGCTTATATGAAAAGTCAAGCTCAACATCATTTTGATAAAATCATGAAAGTTTTACAATGTATGCCAAGAACTATGCTTCTAATTATAAGGTTTGTTTATTCAAACTATGAATTATGATATAACCTACTTTACCTACCTAATTGATTGGCCAAATTATTTTCTCTCCTTTGTGTTGCACCCAGGAAGGCTGTTTCAAAATTTTACTTGTCAGACACTTTTAGTTGGGGTTATAATTAAAAGACACCAGAATTAGGCACCAGAAGTGATTGTCTGCTTCAGAAAATAAGCTTCCATTCCCTTTAATATAATTCAACTACAACTTTCTGAATAATATTTATTATTAGTACAAGGAACTTTTTTTCAATTATTCAATTCATTTTTTCTGAAGAAAACTGAGTCTAATCTAAAGTTATTCATAATTTATTAACAAAAGCTAGTAAAAGTATCTACATTTTAGATTTCTGTATAAAATTCAATGTTCCCTGCCGTCGATGGCTTTTCAAACAAATCTGGCCACATTGTAACATTCAAAACCTTTCATTTGCTGAAACAGTTTTAAAAACCTGCTTTTTTTACCCTCATTTGTGAAAATGTGACCTGTCGCCTTCATGTGATATTTTGACCAACACCTCAGCTTATTCCCTTATCCTTTAGAATATCTCAAATATTTCATATTACTTATAAAATTTGAAAAAAAAGACTAAAAGCAACATTTTTTATTTTATAATTAAAGTAGCACTTGACAATGAAATTTTATAGTTAATTTGATAACCAAAAATTATTATATTATGTGAAATGAAAGAATTTATGATTTTATTTTGTAGAAATTTAAATACTATTCGTGCTATTACTAGAGAACATAATAATACAGTGGATAGATATGGTATAATGGCTAGAAGGTATGAAATAATTAATTATTAATAGGGAGAGGGGTTTTACATAGGCTAAGCCTGTTCCCCAATCCCATTCAGACAACCTGAATAAAATATTGTTTAAAAAAAAAAAATAAAAAATAATTAATTATGCTATCTCATCGGTAAGAGTCGTGTGGCTCACACCCACCAGGAGGTATCTGGTTCGATTGTGGTGTTTGTTGAGAAGATTTCTTAAGATTCTCCAGCGTGGTTTCCCCATTGTTATTGATGCATGATGGAGGGCCATTAATTGTTTGAATGAGACGAAAATTTGAGGCTGCAGTGTCGCTGTCTTGGTAATATTCCCTCATAGCATTCTGTACGGTCGTTAGCCCAGTAGGTGGAGAAAAGTAGGATGTCTCAAAATGTAATGTTATCTTACACTTACCTGAAGTCCCAATACCACTTGCCACTGGACTCATCAGCTAGATTTACAATTTTACATCAATATTTTTGACTCTCTTTGATGTATATTTTCTTAATGTATCTTCTAGAATTTTTCTGTTTTGACTTTTACGGATAATTACTATTTTAGTGCAATAAAAGGAACACATCTAGGAGTGAACCAGAAACTAGGATTTACAGCCTTTTTGAGTTCATGGTGGGATAGTTGCCTTTATGATATTAGAATACAAAGTGAAAGTATTAAAATGAGGATTTTTATGGCTGTTGGTAGACTGTATCTAAGAATTTTACATTGGATGGGTCGTGCCCCGTCAATATCAGAACTTGAAGAAATAGCTAAAACAGAAGCAAAAAGGTAAATAAATTGTTGTATTTCATGATTTTTAGCCTGCCACAAGTATATAACCTGGCAATGGTGTCTTCATTGTTAACAGGAAAATTGTGCCAAGTGTGTTTCCCCTTACGTACAAAATTATTAAAATATTGTGTTGATGAGAAAACATTGTATTGACTGCTTTCTAGACACCGATAAAAAATTAACCCAAATACATTTTACTTTCTTTAACAAAAGTCACACTTCTGTGTTTTAACGATTGTAATGCTTCATTTTTGTTAATTACTTTACTAGCTGTGGTTAAATGGAATATGTCCTGGCCTCTTATTTTCAATATTTCATGAAATGCAAATCAAATTTGAGTTTCCAGCATATTAATCTAAAAACAAAAATGACCTTAGATTTATTTCCTCAATGCACAAAGGTGAAAAGAAATGTACAATTTTTTGCTTTTGGTTTGCCACAGAGACTTGGAATGGAATGTATTAGTAGTTTAGAATTTCTTTCCAAATATCTCAACCTTTTAAGATGTATGCATATATGTTCCATATAAATCTAAAAGCCATTTGATAAAGAATTTAAAGTTAAATATTCAGTACCCTAATGCTGACCTAAAAATAAGTAATGCCTTAACAATAATTTCATAATATATAATTTTGTTTTGTAGATTTGAAGAATTATGATATAGGAAGATATCGTAGAAACAAGCCTTTGAATGATATTTACAATAAAATAAAGAAATATTGTGATTTAACAAAATAGGACAATATATTACATACTTAACTCTTAGAAATCCTATTTTTGTAATTGGTAATCTAATATAGTTCATAGAAAACAATCCATGGGTATCATCAGAATTTATTTTAACTTGTTGTTTTAAAGGTAACTTGATACTGTATTAAGATATCTTCTTTGATTGGCATTTAGTAATTGAACATATTAACACAAGGTACAATTTTATGGATACACAATTACTGAGTTTGATACTAAGCGACGTTTCGACGAGGATGCTCTCGTCTTTAGCAAGCAATGATACAAATTTGTGAAGAGTGTAGGCAAATATATACAGAATATGCAACAAAGATAAAATAAATACAATTAAAGTTTAACACCTTTGATTAGGGGGCCATTAAGGACTTATCCTACACAACAGAAAACTCATACGGGGATTAAAAGGAGGCGAAAGCTATTATTTATAAAAAGATCAGTGTATTAACACTATTAATGGAAAACCAATTAACCTGAGCTATAGAGAAACAATAATATAAAGAGAAGTGTGTATGTATAAGTAAACAAGAGTGGTTGTTGATGCATGTGCAAAGAAAATAAATAATAATTTGAAAAAAAAAAAAAAAAAAAAAAAATATATATAATCATGAAAGATATCCTGACTGATATATCGATATAAACTGAAAATCGAGGATTGTAAAACGGGTTAAATACTGAAAAGAAACATTTATAAAATGTATGATTAGATTATGTAAAAACCCACAAAAAACAGGATAAGCACTGAAAGAGAACAAAAGTATTGGAACCAATAAGCTGCAAGTCCTGAAAGATAAAAACGTATTATTACAGTATAAATCTGGAAGAAAGAAACCGTAAATATATTATTCCCACGTATTAAAGGTCATTACATATGAACCATATTCTAACTGTAAAACTGGATAATTACTGCAAACCAAGATATGTAATGTATATAACTAGACTGTGGAACTGGATAATCACTGAATTGTGTTAATTCTGAAAGCTGAAAATCATGAAAGAAACCTATTATTAGACTTAAACATGGGTTGGGGGGGAACCTTAAATCTATTCTTCCTATAAACTGAAACCAATAAATGTGAAAATTATCCTCCTACTGTTAAATTAGATAAGCGCTGAAAGTTAAGATATGTGCGTTGTATAATTAGACTGTGGAAACCGGATAATCACTGAAATAGAAATAAAGTAGGCCTATTAAAATTAATGTATAAGTTGGTCATAAGCCCTTGGTATAATAGTCCGACATATTGATGGCCTCAAGAAGTTTCCTGGTTTTCTTCTGGTGATGATGTACTGCAAGGGTTCTGGTTTGGTCCCACAGGATTGTATGATCTGCGTTGTTAATAATATGCTCTGCTACTGCTGAGGGATTGGTGGAAGCTAGTGACTTGTGTTCTTTTATTTGTACATCAAGTGGACGCTTCGTTTCCCCCAAATATTTTTCTAGGCATGAGCATGTTATTTCGTAAATGCATCCTTTTGGCTGTGGGGGTTTGGTTTGTGTTGATCTACCATTGGCTTGCAGTAAATTCTGTATGGTTCTGCCGCTAGAGAAGGTCACGTCTATGCCCACTTCTTTTTTCATCAACCTTCTGATCTGGTAGGAGATTTTGCCGTGGAACGGGATGGTTATTCTGATTCCAGAGTGGTCAGTATTTGGCCCGTATGAGTTTTCTGTTGTGTAGGATTAGTCCTTAATGGCCCCCTAATCAAAGGTGTTAAACTTTAATTGTATTTATTTTATCTTTGTTGCATATTCTGTATATATTTGCCTACACTATTCACAAATTTGTATCATTGCTTGATAAAGACGAGAGAATCCTCGACGTAAAACGTCGCTTAGTATCAAACTCAGTAATTGTGTATCCATAAAATTGTACCTTGTGTTGTATTAAGATAAATCATCTGTATATCAGTACATCTGTATATCAGTTTTTAACGTAGTTGTGATTATTGTATATATATATTTTAAATTCATATAACCAAGATATACATGTATATTAGGAATTATACGAATGAATATAGAATTGTAATTGTTAATGTTATGTGATAAAGTTTTGTTAGTTGACAAATAATAAAAGCAGTTTTAATGCATTTGTATTAATTTATTGATAATCTCAAATTAATTAAGTACACAGAATTTAGTCCGGTGAATGGAGGTGTTGACCTAATTAAACACGACAGATAAGTTTCAGCTGTCATTGTTGGATGAGATATTTTCTTATTCAGATGGTGCATGTGTTGCAGTCCCAAATACCCCTTTTTATTCGATTGTCACTATTTTGAGATTGTGGGAATTCAATTCCAGAACGTCATGCCTCATAACAGCAGTAGTCAAAGTTCTTCGAGATTTTCCAGTGTGGTCTCTCCTGGTCAGTGATGGATTGATGCAGAAAGAAGGGCCTGGCAAGAAACTGTGTCTTGTCATTTGAATGGTACGGAAAAATGGCGTCCTATGCCCATGTAAAATATCCCTTGGGGCAGAAAACGCTATGTCTGAGCATAGTTTTCCCTCATTACACACTTCATGTCATATACACTGAGCTCTTCAATACCCCAGATGGTGCAGAAAAGTAGGTTTTGAACAGAATTTCTTTGTCGGCATTAAGGGGACAGGGTTTTTCTATTTATTTCTAATGTCAGTTTTAGAAGGGGACACCACTCTTTACAGCTGGACTAGTAACCACTAGACACTAAGCAGCACTTTGTAATTCACAAATTGACCATAGTCATGAATCCTTGTGTCAAATAGAGAATACACCAAGATGAAAAAATTTATTTCGTATTTCTTTGTTTACAGACTTTTAAATTGCTTCCTTGCAGACATTCAGTAGAGGTTTTTTTTATAACAATACAAGTATTGATATGCCTGAGACCAAAATCCATTAATTCAATTGACCGCTTATAGGCTTATAGGTAAACGCCTAAATTGAATTGCTCGGGTAAGAAATTAGAAAAAATTGTATGCTAAATTCCACATAACATAGTACATAGCAGATTGACTTTGCCAGGATTCATAACAAAACCATTTCTTTCGCTCCACAGAAGTAACTTCATTTTGCTCACAGCATCAAACATGAAGCTCATTAAAAATAAGCAAAATTATTGCTAAAATTGTCTTTTATTTACTGACAAGCATATTTAAAACCAAGAGATAAAGCAACATTTCACAAAAAGGACAGAAAAATAAATAATACACATAAATAATTCTATCTCTATAAATATATGATATAGATAACAATTATCCATAATTCTGGAATGGATTTTAACCTTGTTTTATCAATGCTGTTTGGTTGAATGTTTCCTTATTTCATTTATAAAGCAGTAAAAATATTTAAATTTGTTAATAGGAGAAGTCAATAACAAGACAAATGGCTGTTGAAGGGGTTGGGAAGACAAGTGGTTTTTAACTGGTTGATATTTAGTTCTAACTGATTCAGCACAATGGTATTGGGGACCATCGCAAAATTCCAATACTTCAGGTCCTAACGAATAACCTACGGATAGATCTGAAACCGACCAGATCTTTCTTTATGCCCGAAATATTAACTAAACATTTATTAACCTGACGCGACCATATTCAACTCTCGATGCCATTAGATATCTCCGATAAAAAATAGGTTCTTTGATTTAAATTAAAAATGGAGAAGCCAGACTTCACTTTGAACAATAGAGTAATTTGGATGAAATTTTTAATATATTGTTATTGCATTATCTATTTTCAAACTATTATGGCAGGAATGGCTTGCTCTTTATCTAAATATTACATAATGTGTCTTTAAATAACCGACATTTAATTTATTATGTTCTATCCACGGTGTTTGCAGGTTATTCGGTTAGATGACAGAAATGGTGTTATTTTGCAATAGTCCTGAACCTTGTGTAAAGCAAACAAATTAAAACTATATATCAATCATTACACTTCAAAAATCTTATTTTTAAATGCTGTAGAATAGGGGAGGGAAGACAAAATAAATATATTAGTCTAAAATGAGACGTGGTTTAAAATAAATAAGACATGAAGATAAGATTCCTTAAAATTTACAGATCCTTCTTTTTTCAGAAATAATAATGCTGTTCATTTGGTTCCACTTTTGACAGTAACTTCCAAAACTTGAATATTTTTGGTTAAGAAAATGAATAATGCTTTCATTATTATATAATAAAGATAATGAAAGAAAATGCTGATCTAATCACAGTGTCTATTTATGATAAATAAATAATATAGGAAATATAATGCTGTAACTAATCACAGATTTTAACTAATTAATAGTTTGATAAATCTATGTTTATACATAATATAATGCTGATTGCACTAAACTTCTATCAAAAGATATATTCCACTAAGCTTAATTCATAATAATAATGAAGAAATTTATATCTTGTTGAATGTTAATGCTTCTATTGAACAAATATATATTTCAAAATACCAGATTATTTTCAAATACTAAATTTTAGACTTTATAACTAACATAATTAGAATACTGGATATTAAAGACAATCTAGAGTCACATGAAAATACTGAAATCTATAACTCTCTTTTTCTACATATATAGATTGAACTAATACTCAAATACTCTATGAATAAATACTTGAAATAAAGTCTAATGCAAGCTATATTGAAAAATACGCAAACACCTTGGTGTTACTTTAAATTAACAATTATATTTATATAAGTCACACAACCACAATTAATTAAGGTGATCCATTGTTTAGCTGTTTGAAAAGTTTAACTTTATATCAATAAATAATTGTTATAAATAATTTAATACATATATAACTTGATGTACATACAATACTTCAATATATAATGACTTCTTACACCAAGCGTTTTCTGAGAGATATAACAAATGGATGGTTCAACGAGGTCAAAAATGGTAAAATGCTTCTTTCATATCTGGACGGATGTTTAGAAAACAAATTTTAACAAGAGGCAATATTAGTGCATATAAGTTGTTAGACAAGGCCTCGTATTATGTTTTTTTTTATTAATGATCACTTATAATATTTTCCTTTATATTCCAATATTAATGTTAGTAGTGTTTACAAAAATATTTACATCACATTTTAGGACAAAAGTGTTAGTAAATCAAATTGGTTTTTTTTATAAAAAAAAAAGTAATAAAACAACCATACATAATCTGATGTGATGTGAAACATTACATACATTTTTATCATTGATAAGATCCAAGATGATATGATTTAATGTCTTTTCTTTAAAGGAGTAATACAAAATCCAAGATGATATGATTTATCTTTAAAAGGGCTTTTAATGAAACCTTAATATAATACAGAAAACTTTATGGATATCATCCACTATATTTATTAACTGCAGCGTACTCTCGTCATTATTAAATCATTGCTTGAAATGTTGTAGTTCAAAAACATAGAATAATATCCATAAAGTTCTTTGTATTATATGATTTGACATCTATTCTCTATAGAAGTAATATAATATCAAAATGATATGATTCGTAGCCCCATACAAATAGTCAATGTATTTAATACTACCATAGAAAATCCTTAAAATGAGAAAAAAAATTAAAACATAACGGACGACAAGGAAAAATGTAAGTTAACAAAGAATATCCAACGGTTTGTTTTGCTTGATGCTAGAGAAAAACAAAATGAAAGTTCAACCCAAATTTAAAATTTTATGAAAAATAATAGATTTGTATTTATATACATAAAAATAAAAAAATCAACTCTTTATATAATTTATAGTTTATACTATACACACAAATAATAAATTATTAAAAATTATATAAAATTATTTACAACTGATATCTCTCTATAATATATGATTGAAAATGACTATAAAAAAACAAATAAAATTATGACTTTAAAAGAGAATGAAAGAATGAGACAGACTGCTTTATTATAATTACAGTAGAAATTCTAAAGCACAAAAAAAATATTCATAGTAAAATAAATAAGAATCCAATTTAATACTTTAATAATAAAAAAATCAAGTGGTATAAGAGTCACAGCAGTACACAACATGTTTAATATATATATAATATATATATCTCAGCAGTTATATTAAACAGACCTACAAAATATTACATAGATCTGCTATATCATAAATACCATGCATAAATTAGCATAATTTAAATTAATTTACACCATATTTAGATATATTTGCATAATTAATACAATTCTGGACGCAATTCTACTGAAAGGATAGATACGCTTCTATTGATAGAAATATATAAAATTGTTTTTATTTACATATATAATAATGCTGTTTTAATTAATACATCTGAATGGCGTCTACAGCAAAATAAATACTGAAAAATCGACATTCAGAAAAAAAATAAAATAATAGATCTACATCTTTTTGAGTTATTCTTGTAGAAATGTACAGATCTAATTCATAATATCTGAATAATTAATTAAGTAATTACTTTGTAAGAATTTGCATAGTTACTGGGCTATTTTAAAAAAAAAATTGTAATCTATATAATTTTTTTAGAAGATGTTGCCCTATGTTTATTATTTAAATATTAATACTATAAATAAATTAAATAATATTTATAATAAATATGGAGTTTAATTAAATTATGAATAATAGCTAATAATTCATTTTAATAAATTTAATAATCTTCCACATTTTATATTTTATCAAATGTAATGAATAAATAATAAAAAATAATAATTAATACTTAGCATAGTGAATCACAATTTCTTAAGAGACAAAATCATTAATACAATGTATTGTAATTAACACTAAGTAAAATAACTGTATTGCATGATGATATATGATAATATAATGATGTGATTTCTTTAATTCTCTGTAAATGTGTAAAAAAAATATGCTGATTCTCATATAAAAATGACTGTCTCTATCTAAAAGGCACACAGTTAACTGTTATCGGCCATACCAAGTAACTGTGTAGTGGAATCTAATGAGTTTTTGAGATCCAACATGGTGTTAAGAGCTGTTGTGTCAACTCCTAGCAGATTTTGTAAAATGTCCGGACTTTCCCCTTCTTCACTTTGATTATCATCGGATGTCTGAAAATACAATTGGTAAAATTAATTATACAAGTATTACATTTAATATTTGCTATATTAAAAAACTGTAGGCCCAGACATTTTTCTTGTGTGCTAATAGGATGTTTCTCATAATTAACATTCACTCAATGCAAGCCAGGTTATTTCAGGAGTAACACATGGTACAATCTTATTTTATTAATTCTGTTGATTCTGTTATGAATTGGGGTCTTTAGCAGTAACAGGTAGTTCGGCAGGCAGGACCTACCACTTGACAAAATGACAAACATTCTGATCAACAGCACAGTCAGACTACTCAACCTGATCATTTACCCTACCCCACCCTCTTTCTATCCAGGGTGAATCAGTTTTTTTTAACAGGTCAATAAACTTTCATGTAATTCAAGTCTAATAATACTGTCAACAAACCCTGTCAATCTGATGCAATATGTGTTGTCTATAATAAGTTTATACTTACATCAAGTTTACATCTAGTAACAACATTATCTACATCCTGTTTATAAGGTACAACTTGAGGCATTGTTACAGATACTGGTGCACGAGGTGAATAAAACGATCCACCTGTAAAGAAAGAAAATTTGTTTAATATATAATACTGACAAGGGGAAAGTTTATTAGCAATAGCCATGGTTACCTCGTTTAAACCATTCAATTAACCATATAGACTTGTATCTCAGCTTAGTAAAGATTCAATAATTATTAACACATCAAAAGGTTCCATTAATTTGACTTTCTCTTCTTCATGTTCTTGAACTATGTGAAAGAAGTTTTGTACAAAATTTCAAAGCTTAAAAATTTGGAACTAGAATCTTTTGAACAGCATAATACAAATTCTTAAATAAGTCTTATTCCCGAAGAAACAAGAAGGAAAATTTTTACACTTGAACCTAAAGAACACATAATCGAAATAGTCGTCTAAGTTTCAAATATAATCGACAGAATTAAGAGATATAAGAAATGATTGACATAAACATAATGAAAACGTACTTGTTGGTTCATCAGTATAATAATTATCTGTATCATCTAGAGTAGAATCTAGACCATTATTACCATGTTTACGTCTATGTCTCATCATACTATGTTTTAACGTAAAACGTTTATGACATATATCACATTCAAATGGTCTCTCACCTAAAACATAGATAAAATTACCTTTTGTAGTAACCGAATACTCGTATCTCCGGTAAAACATTATACAAAATATTTGTTTACAGATAATAACTTGGATGTCACTAGATTTTAAGTTGAAATGGGAGGTGCTTTATTCATCATAACGTTTTGGGTTACACGACCCATGGTAATCATTGCAATAGAAAGTAATGGAGTTTAACGTCCACGCGACACAAAATATGTAATTTTGAGACTAACATATTGTTCAAATTTATTTCAATAATTCGCTTGCTCGTAAGGGAGTTTAGCAGTGGGTGGAAACCGGACAACCCAGAGAAATCACACCCCAGGAGGTTGGACAGGAGACCCTACTCATTGTCACGTACAACCGGGAATTCGTAACAATCCCAGTTGACTCAATAACAGATACAATGCACATGTGCTAACCATTTTGAGAGAGAGAGAGAGAAATGGGGTTTAACGTCCACTCAACACAAACTAGGTCATTTCGGGACTAACACATGGTTTTAATTTTATTTCAATAATTCGCTTGCGCGTAGGGGTCTTTATCAGTGGGAGGAAACCGGAGTGCCCGGAGGAAACCCACGAGGTTGAGAAGGCGCCCCTATCTCCATGCCACATACGCTCACACCAGGGCTCGAAACCACAGCCTCAAGCCAGAGGTGACTGGCCAGCTAGAGGTCGAAGCGCGGCACTCTAGTCCACTAGGCCATCCCCCCCCCCCCTAAACATTTGGTCATCCACCACCCCTGGTAATCATTGAAACGTTGCAATGAATAAACACCCTATCATTTCAATTTTAAATATGTTCTGCACAACTACTGAGAGAATATTTAAGTATATAATTTTGTTAAAATTTACATTAAGTGTATAATAATTACCTGTATGAGATCTCATGTGACGACGTAAATCTTGTAACGACCAGAATCGTTTAGGACAGAGAGAACAATAAACTTTACGTTGAAAATAATCAGCTGTTAAAACATCTGCTCTTGATGATTCTATTGCCATATTTATAGACATATCTTTACTTTCATCATCAAAATCTAAAGCACTACTTTTAGACACCATATTGTCAATCTGGCTTGAAAATTCATCAATATTCTTCACACCATTCTTTTCATGTAATATCGACCAATCGCTAGCGTGGTTCTTTTCCTTGTGTTTTAAACATTCTATCCTCACATCAAAAGACGCGTCACAAAGATAACATTTATAAGGTAAGTCGATGTTGTGCTCCTTTAGATGACGTACTAACAGCTTTCTGGAGACGAATTCTTCCGAACATTTCCAACAGTTTGTAATTTTGTCAACATTGTAGTTGTCACGTTCAGGATTGATATGTTTCTCAGCTGATCCACTAAAAACATATGGATCTATGTTATTGTTAACATCGTCATCATCGGACAATGGTGCCTCCTTGGTTGTATGTTCCTCTAATCTTGGACTGATAACAATAACATCATCTTTATCTTCTGGGAACACAGTACCTTGTTCTAGATCATTACTTGTTTGCTATAAAACAATAATTATCATTATAATTGATTTGTTAATCTATTCGGATTTTTATTTCATTGAGAAAACAATTAATGTCTTTACAAAATTGTTACAATCTTTCAAAATTCAAACCATAATCATCCAGTTAAACTAGAGTTAGGTAGAGAGAAAAATGGGTGTTGATGTACACTCAATATAAACTAGATTATTTCAGGACCTGGAGTAAACCCACAAGGTTATGCAGATGACCGTAATCCTTGTCATGTAATGGTGTGGGACAAAACCTCACCATTTGATTCAATCACAGACCTTATCATCTAAAGCAAACCAACCATAAACTAAAGCTATAAATTGAAAACCACTTCTGGAGAACAGGAGAAATACAATGAACATGCATATCACTTGGGCATTATTAAGTTTTTATTTATATCTGCCATTACTTGACAAATTAACATCTTGTGGCTCTGCAGGATAATTTGAAGTGAAATAAAAGTTTGACAAAGATTGGTAATCTCACCTCCTCAGTTTCATCATCCGATATTTTACTATCATCATTCATTATCATGTTATCATTCAATGTATCATCTAACTGTGATTGTTGTGTTTCCATATCACTAATATCACATCGAGATAATCTTTCTGGTAGGGGACTTTCAGGATGACGATCAGCATAGTGTTTTAATAAATTACCTGTCAAAATAAATCATTTCAAACATAAATTGTATAATCTAACAAAGGTACATCAGAGGTGTGTTTGGACCAGGATCTCCCTTCTAAAGAGCTGCTCATCTTGTTCTTGTTGTTTATGTTATTGGGGGCGATGTGCTTCGAAAAAGATAAAGGCTATTGCTAAATGAAGTACGATCAATATTAAAGTTGGCAGGGTTGTGGGCATGGATTAATTTACAGCTCATACTTGTTGAACTATTATCTGGAGATGCATTCACTTGGTAACAAATCGTTCTTGCTCTTAAGGCAAAGGTCTTCAAAAAAAAAAAAAATATCTCCAGCTCTGCCAATAAGCATACTATCAACATGAAACTTGGCAAGCTTGTTTTTTTTAGATTAGAGTGCATTGATTGACTTTGATTTTTGATGTGTTCCAAATTAATTTGTACTTACTCTTAGTGGCAAAGGAACTGAAGACACATAGATGACATTTATAAGGCCTGTCCATTGTCAGACGTGAAGCTGGATCTAGCATATTAACACCATGTTTACGTATTAGATGGCGTTCACGGTTGGATTTGGTTGAGAACGTCACAGGACATCGAGAACACTTGAATGGCTTCTGACCTGGAAATTTCAATCATAAATATGATTAACAAAATAGAAATAGATCATGATTAAGCCAGAAACGAAAAGGTGTATATTCTGGGAACCAATTATTTTGGCTATTTGAACAATTCCTGAAATTTCAGGTTGATAGCATTATTAGAAGTGAGATTTTTTGTTAAAATCCACTTTGTCGAGTAATGCCTTAAAGAGCTTTAGCGACATTAGATATAAAGGATATCCATATTTACCTGTATGTGTTAGAAGGTGTCTGTTTAAAGAACTGACCCACGGGAAAGATCTAGGACAATACGGACAATTTAATTTATGTGGAGAATCAGCATATGAATTACGTTTCTTCTTTACACCAGTGTCAGGTAACTCTAAAGACTTTGTTTTCACATCATTAGAGTTATCTGGTCTAGGCGCTGCATTGTTATTCACATTATCAGGCTGAAATATAAAAGTATGAAATATCAATTTATTCATGTTCTTTCTGACTAAAGTATCTATTTTTAGTAGTTCTTATTCCAAATAGTTATCATAGATTGAAGTAAACATAAAGTAAATTCATAATTCATCTTGTTGTATAATTCTTCTATTTGTGGGGTGACAATCTTTCAAATATAGTTTAAAACTCTGCCAATTCAATTATGTTCAACATGAAATTGGGCCTCTAGTTCCATGGACAATTGTGCATCAATTAATATATCACAATTCTAAGATGGTTGCGATTACGTGATGCTCGCTTCCTGGTCAACAAAAAACCCTTATGGTGTGCGCGTAAAAGATCATTTGGCAGTTTGAATTCGACACAAGAGTATGCCATAGTGCCGCTGCCCAGGCAAAATTTCCATCATAGCACACTGTATGGCATATCCCCACCTTCATTAGCTCAGTAGGAGCAGAACAGAAGGACATTGAACCCATTTCATATCATTAATTTACCTTTTCAAGAGAGTTGTCTTCAACATCAGAGAAAACATCGGAATCACATCCTATATTATCTACATCATTATCTTCATCATCAGCATTACTACCTAATGTATGATTGCTCAATTCATTTTCTCTAGACTGGTTTAAAAAAGACTTGAAGTTTTGAGAGTGAGTAGCAGTCAGCATTCTATTTACAGGGGCAAGATCAGAATTCAAATCAAAACCTGCAAATATACATCAAACAAGAATTATAGGCTAACGACAACACTTGATTCTTTGTGGTAAAGCTATGGGAATTTGATTAATCTTAACATGATGAACTTATAATTTTCAGGTGTTAGTTACTTCTTACTTTTCAAATAGTGGTCAATCAAGTATGTCTTTCCAGAATTCATTTGAGAAAATTAATTAGCATGTGCACTGTCACTCTTTCCCTTTATGTTAACATAAATATAGCACTAGTTAGTGGTGCATTGAAGCATTTAGTCATTGTTTAGTCCGTGGAGGCATGTAAGATGACAACTTAATTAAGAGATATGAAATTTTGTATGAAAAGACCCAATGATTACATATAATTTGGCTTTGATAAATCACATAATGTCTTATAAGTAATATTTTTTTTCCCACAAAGTCAAATTAAATCATCAATAAAATAATCAGATGAAGTAAAACAAATGGTAATCCATGCAAAAATCCTAAAGAAAGAAGTCATAAACACAAAACTAAAAAATCCGTAAAAAAAAAAAAAAAAATAGCAAGTGGCTTCATGCATAATGTTAAACATCAAATACAATTTACAATTCTTAAACAAAAGCCAAATAAAGATTTTAGATAAAAGGTGTAAATTATAAGAATTATCTATAAAATAAACAGAAAATAACATTCTCGGAACGGAACTTAAAAACATAACAATAGGTGTCTATGTTTATTAACCAATACTTACAATGGTGTTGGATCCAAGTAGGCTAAACAATAATTCATGACAGTCTTAATCATATCAAATATTATTTTTAGCATGTTATTTTATCATGTCAAATTATAACAATTTCATTTCCATCAATAGGATGTTAACCCCATTCCCATAGGATCTTGCGCTACTTCTTGGAAACGCAGATTGCAAAATTCTCTTACAGTAAAAAGACAGAGAAATGTGGTTTAATGTCTACTCAACACAAACTAGAGTAATTTTGGCAATCCAAGCACACCCTCACAGTAAAAACAAATAACTATATTTCTATGTCAAATTGACCAGCATATGAAGCATTTTAAACTTTTTTCATTTATTTTCAACTGATCATTTTCATCCATTATTTTTCCTAATAAATATTCTAGAACTTAAAGACACAAATATTCATGTTTTCAATGTAGTTTGATAAATGACAAAAAAAGTTTGTATAAAATACTAACCTGGACTAAACAGTGCACTGATGGCCTGGTTTGGATACGGACTGTATTTAGCAAAAGCTGGATGGATGGGATAGGGCATTATAGGTAATTTTCTAGGTGTCGATGTTTCTTGCAACCACTTGCGGTTATTATTAGTATCTTTCTCTGGTGTGATATCGTGGACTTGTTGAACATGAAGACTGAGTTCCGAACGAACAGCAAAAGATCGCAAGCAATATGGACACTGATAATGACGTATTGGTGAGATTTCTGTTTGTTTTGGCTGTAAATAAAAAAGAAGGACTCTTAGCTATATGTTTTCAGAAAAAATTCATATAAGTGTTATGGAGAATTGATATATTTAACATTATAATATCTAATACATGTAATTAATTAACAATTTTATTTTTCAAAATTATGTCATATTGTAATTTTATCTCATCATATCCTCCATACATTGTGTACCATTGCTACCTTCCATGAGAGTTTCCTACACTTCATTCAAATCAGAAACCAAAGTTAATTAATTACCTTCTTTTCCTCAGGTGTTCCATATTCTCTCTTTACAGATAAGTCCATGGGTTCATTGTCATTAATATCTGAGGTATCATGACATACACGTGACATATTGAAACCACCATCTTCACGCTTCACACTAAAATCTAATGGTGCTTCACTTCTGCTTATCTCATGTTTTAGAAGATTCTGACCAATCAAAGGAGTAAAACCAGTGTTGAATGCTGGATGAGTTGAGGGTGAAGCTGAAGGTGGAGCTGATGGTGGGGCTAGAGAAGAAATATGTAAATCAGATTAGTAATATTTCTTTAATTAAATATTATTTAAAAGAGAACTGTTGAAAGGCAGGGGCAAAATTCAGAAGATAGAGAATTAGGGGTTTAACATACGCTCAACACAAACTGCCTCATTTTGGGACAACAACCTGCTTGTGCTAAAGGGTCTTCAGCTGCGGGACGAAAAATGGAGGATCCAATCCAGAGAAAACCCACAAAGTTGAACATGTGACCCTACCTACTCCTTGCCAGATAGCTGTAATTGTAGGTCTACAGTTAAAGGAAGCTGAAATAATAGACAATGACAAGCACTGTCCGTTTTACTGCAGGGGAAGCCGCAATGGCTCAGTGTGCAAGATCCTAGGTCAATAAACCAAGATTCCATGTACAAATTGAGGTGCGCTGTGCCCAGTTGGTACAGAAAAGTAGGACATTAAAACCCACTTCATTTCATTTTTGTTTTAGAACTATACGTGTCAAATACCGAGAAACTAATGATATAATCATTTGAACTTACCTTTCACAAAATGATTTTGTGGAAACAGATTATTATTATCTGATTGAGAACTGTCTGAATCTACATCCATAGCTGTCGTCAACTCGTTAACTTGTATCAATTGTTCTATATCAGACTGATCAATTTCTGTATGTTGTTTCTGAATATGTCTCACGCAATTAGCTTTCGTAGAAAATCCAACCTAATAACACCATAAATAAGAGAAAAATATTTCAAATTTTCTGTATAAATGATAGTTTTGTTCACCCACTGACCAACATATAAATAATATATGTCTATATACAAAAGCATGGAAAAATAAGGCAGTTCTGAAACCTCCAGCTCTCGAAAGTATTTGAGAAAGTTTATTTAAATGTTGGCTTATCTTGGCTGTGCTTAAAAATGCTGCTCCAACCCCTATCTTTTTAAAACAAGACTGGTTATTGTTTTTTGGAACTATTTCAATAATTTTACCTGGCACTTTTGACACAGAAACGGTTTGAGTCGACAGCTACTGTGAGATCGTAGATGATGTTTCAAGGCTCGGAAAAATTTAAAATCTTCACCACAATATTTACAGACTGTGTCTGGTGAATGGAATGAATTAATTTGGTTACGTTCACGTTCCGATGTTGTGTATTTATTATAACCAATAGACTTCTCAATTTCCTGCTTTTCGGTCTTACCATGCTTCTTCCTGAAAGAAAAAATAAGATTGTAGCACAAAGACCAAATCAAAACAAACTTTAAAACAATTACTGACCAAATGATAAAATCTATATTAAAATCAGTGAGCCTATCTCATGCAAGTTTAACATTTGTCAGTGGAAACGCTCTGACATGGCAATTTATTTACTTTTTCTTTACTTTTAGTGGAAAGGGCAAAGAGGCAAATTATCTTGAATTTTTAGTGGAAACAGGAGGAGTTGATAATTTTGCTGTGGTGGATCCAGAAGTAAAAAGTTGATGAGAGTCAAATGGATTAATATCTTACTTGACATGTCTCTCACAATTAGCCTTGGTAGTAAAAGCATAATCACAGATAATGCACTGAAATGGTCGTTCTCCATTATGTGTTCTAAAATGTCGAATGAGTGTACTCTTATCAGCACTAGAGTAATTACACATACTACATTGATATGGTGATAAACCCATGTGGATTCTTTTATGTGCTGTAATAAAATATAGACATAATAACTATCGTGAAATTCTTATATTAATATCATGCATTATTCATCCACAACAAACCTGATCTGTATTTAAAACCATGACAAAAGATGCGGAAATACCAAGCGTGCGTTTATCATGCCTCACAATAAAGTGCAACAGATATTTTACAATACAAAACACTATTTGGTTCTTCCTTCAAACATCAAATCTTATTACTGTCTATCGAGCATTAAACATTAATTCCCAAGCTAAACAAGCAATTTCCTTCCCATATCATCTTTGAAATTTCTACAAAATATTATATCTCCTTCATGCAGGTATTTAAAAAATAAGAATCATTTGACATGCAGAACATGCTTCAAATTAAAATTAGTTTATTCTATTGCTAATCAAACTAACTCACCATTAAGCGTTTTCTGATTAGGAAACACCATTTCACAAAATTTACATAACAAACCAGTAGCCTTCCCATCATGCACATCACCACAACTTCCTGTACCGTCACCCGACAAAATAGAGGAGGCGGGACTTGTGCTTACAGCTAGCGGTGAATCGGCATGCAACATACTTCTGTGGGCGCTAAACGGCATATTACTTACATTAAAGGGGAATAGACCTTTAAAATAACTGATGGCAGTCTGTGGTTGGTTGATGTCTGATGTTTCTTTAGTGGGCGTGACAGCAGATGAGTTTTGCGATTCTTCATCCATTTTTTCAATTTTGACAGAAACTTTTTCATCATCAATCTCAGATTCCTTAGGTTTGAGATCCAACATAGAAAGAAATGAGTTTTTGTTCTCTTCACCCAGTTTTCTTGGTAGAACATCATCAGATTGTATTTCTGATGCTTCATGAGATCTACTTTCCAGATGAGAATCGGCGTGGAGCATCAGTGCACTGTCACATGGGAATGCCTTTCCACATTCTTTACAAATGAATTCCTGTTGAGTGTTTCCTGCATTTCTTTCATGCTGTTCACACCAAGTCTTTGCAACTAGAGGAAATTTAGGAGTTGTGAAATCGATGAAGTCGATATCTTCAAATCCACTCTTGGTTGACTTTGGGGATGGTGATGGAGATGATGATTGTGATGGTGTTGGTGAGGGAGTTGGAGATGATTGTGGTGATTCCCTTGTCTCTTCCATTTCTTCTGTCTCTTCTTTCTCTTCTTTTATTTGTTCCTCATCATTATTGAAGTCATCTTTACTTGGTGTATCAGTAGTTTTACCTAGGGGAGTATTGAGGAAAGGGTTTTCGTGATTGTGTTCAGTTTTCAAGTGAGTCATATAATCCACAAGAAGAACACGTTTACTACACAGGGGACATGGTAGTTGTTGACTGTATGGAGAAAAACTCATCTGTAAAATAATATATTCATAATTCATTCTTTAAATGTGATAATGTGATAATAATGAAAATATAGTATAAGAACATGCAACTTGAACTAACTTGTTGTCTGCTGATACAGGGGTGTGTTGTACAGCTGTTGGGAAGCAAGCTGCCACATAATGAACAGTGACATGGTCAGATCATAATATGAATATTCATGACATATGATTATCTGAATAGTAATGTGAGAGAGGGTTAACTCGAGGTTATTTTAGGAATAAAATATTGAGGGGATCTTTAGCAGTTGGAGGAAACCAGAGGACCTGGAGAAAACCCATAGGTTAGGAGAGGCGACTCTACTCCTTGTCTCTTATCAGCTTATGTGCCAACCCACGTTATTTGATGCAAATGACTAACTTTAGAGTTCTCAATATTGGAAGAAATACAAGTAAATTTGGGTTGTGGTTGTGAGTTTTTTCGCAATTCATGATATACAGTTCAACATGGTATGATTTTAATATATTCATGTATATCAAGCTTCCACCTAGAATACAGTTTTAATTTTCATTAGACACTTACGGACAAATCAGGATAAATAGGAAATGGTGGTCTCATTAAAGGCATGTAGGCTGGGTACGGAGGCCATATTGGTCTTGGCATATAACCAGGCATAATTTTGTTTTTATGATGTGTTGACGGTTTCTGAGCATCTCTAGTCCAATCAAGATTTGCTGGTGCAGACTTTGTTAAAACTGATGACTCTTCTTGTTTTTCAGGATTATGTTTTCCCATTGCCTCATCTAAGTCTGTTTCATCTGTGGAGCTGGAAAACATTTTTTCCTTCCAGGTAGATTTTGAATTCGAGCGCTTGTGGGTCCGTGGGGAGCCTACACCTGTACCATTTTTCTGATGAATTCTGGAATGGCGGTGCATATTACCATTTGTGGTGAATGTCATGGCACAGATCTTACATTTAAAAGGCCTCTCTCCTGAAATATGAAAAAGAAAGAAATATTTTAAAGACAATAGCAATAAAGACAAGAAGAAATATAGGAGGTTATTGTTTAATCTTCTGTTACTTGGCCGGATGGTTAGATTCTGTGCACTGTATCACAAGGTCTGTCATTGAGTCAACTGGCGTGGTTTTCATTTCACTGGTGTATGTGACAAGGAGCAGGGTCATCTGTCCAATCTTATGGGTTTTCTTCAAGTCCTCCAGTTTCCTCCCACTGCTAACGACCCAAAATAAAAAATTGAACTGAGATGAATTAGTTTGTGTCAAGTGGATGTTAAACCCCTTTTCTCTCTCTCTGTGTTATGTCTGACATCTATTACGAAATCGTCCTATCACTTATAATTGATTGGCGATGTTCATCAACATCAAGTAAATATTGATTACTGAAATGACTATCCTGTATGTTACATGTACATATCTTATAAATTAATAACATTTTGAATGATGTTAACATAAACAAATATTTAAATTTGAATTGATTTTTAAAGAAACTTACCTGAATGCACCAACATGTGTCTATCAAGTGAACTCTGAGAACTCAGTATTTTATTACAAATTGTACAGGTATTATTTTGACTCATTTGGTTTCCTGCATTGTGCATTCTAATATGAACAGTGAGATCATGGTTTGAGGATAAATGTTCTTGGCACATAGGACAGATGTAAGTCGATCGCCCATCTCTTCCTGCTATTGGCAAAATCTACAAAAAAAAAAAAAGCAAATACAAATAAATACTTTTACCGAGACAATATTACTATGTAAATAAAAGGATCAAATAGATAAGTCAATCAGACGTCTTTACTCATTGGTGGCTTTTCTTGTATCTTGTTAATGTCAAAACAAAGTAGATACATGTATATTTCAATAAGTGACTGGGGAAAGATATCAACAATGCAGCACTGTCAGTTAAACGTATATTTCAAAATTGGCACAATTTACTGATATATACAGATAGCACTTTGAACTCTTGTGATAAATACTTGAAACAAAAAATTAAATTGATTTGTAAAACAATTGACTGATACCGGAAGACCAAGTAGAAAAACATTGACGAGAAGAGACATGAAATAAACTACACTGTAATAATCTGTTTTCTAAAATCAATTAATTTGAAGATGAATACATTACCTTGCTGGCATCTTTAAGTTTATTTAGTAGTGGCTGATCTAAGGTAGGACTACTGGACGGAGTAGATGGTGAGGTAAGTAATGATGATGGATTATCACCAGGGGAGGCAACTCTAGACATACCATCTTCACTATTTGAATTAGACTGTACTGATAAGCTGGAGTGAAACTGGGTTGGTAAGTTGACATCGACGTTAAGAGGCTGGAGTGACTTCATCTGTAGTGTAAAAACAAACTATCATCATTATCTGTGTACAAGCTGCGTACAATATTTTTATATAAATTTCAGTCCAGGTGTTAGTTTAATAAAAAAATCGATAATATTGAGTCATGTATGAAAATGATGAGATACATGTACAAAATATTTTGGAGGTTTGATGGTAGGGTTAATCTATCATGACATTAACTAAAATATTCAGTTTAAAGATGCATTATGTAAGAGCTATATCTGTCTATTTAGACATTTATCAACATGGCAAGCCTATAATCAACACTCTAGACCATAACTCTGCTCAGAATAAAGTAACTTGAATGGAATTTTCAATATATTCCTTTTTTATTATCTATCTTTGAACTATAATAGCAAGAACGGCCAGTTGTTCATCTCAATCTTACATTAGGTATCTTTAAAGGAGCAGTCTTTGATATGCATCAAAATACTGATAAATTGTGTTAATCGGGAATGTTATTTTGATCAGCTTCATTGATTAACTATTTCATTCGGCAGATGATTGGGAAGTTTGTTCATTTCTTATTTAAACTGTTGACAGCCGAAGACGACATCAGCTATACATGTATCTTAACATTGGCTCGGTCTTTGAACCTAAAATTTTAAATGAAGACAGATACCCGCTTCAGTGAACCAGTCAAAATGCCAAACTTAATTTTTACCAAATCAACAATTATATTTTTCTGTCTAGTATTTCAAAATTAAGCTTTTGATACCTAAAAATGGGTACATAATATCAAAATAAAAAAAAAATCAGAGGCAATTAAGTTATTTGTTTTATGACTCAGTGAAACAGCTTTATTTAACAAGCAATTTTACACCATAATGATATCGCAGATAACTCAGTGTTCTGGTTTGGCCACTTTAAAACCAAAGCCATTTTTAATTCAGTTGCCATTCACACTAACCCTAATTCAAGCGATAAATTGGCGAGTCTAGATTAACGAAACCCAAGGAGACGCAGGTAAATTAGCCATTTATTTATGCGCGTTAAGTGTATTGTACATTTGAAAATGATCAAATATTGAATACAAATCAAGATAAAGCGAAACAGTAATTGAAACAATAATTGAAACTGCATCTAATTTTAATAAATTTATGACTTAATCGAAAAAATTCATAAAAAAATAAAAAATATAAATCGAGATGAAATAATATAAATTAATATGGATGTGTCGAGTTCAAATATAAAATAATCAATGATTGAAATCCATCTCCTTAACCTGACTTGCATTTTCCAATAACTTATTAAATTAATTCAAATCAGTGGACAGATAAACAAAAGGGAGAAATCTGATGATATTGTTATTGAGTGAATTTATCAATAAACCACAACAATTTAATTTCCTATTCTCATCAGCATGCTTTTAAAACTCATCACGCTGTTAAAGCACGATAAAGTCATCCAGTTAATTTCACGGTGGCAAGAAAGTTAGCGTATTACCATGCCTACACGATGTATCAAAGAAAACGTTTATATGAAATAATTAAAGCACCTTGGATATATTGATATTTTTGTTGAATACATCACATAGAGTAAGCTGAACTTTGTCCTAAAGCCCAATAAATCTTGTCTAGAATCAATATCAATATCATTTTATCCTCCGCATAAATTATTATCTCTTTTCATGTTTTGTAGTCATCACTTGAGAATGCATAATAAAATTTATTCTGTTGTCATAAAACAGCCCAAGTTAAACAATACCACCAACTTGACGTAATAAAAATTCATCCCTTAAACTTTCCTCAAGTGGGACAAAAGATACCAGGCAATGGCTACAACAATTCAGTTTTCTGTTATTTTTACCGTCATCCAATGAATCATTCAATCGGTAGTTATAGATTTCTTCCTTCAGTTTAATAATGCTGAGTTTTATACGATTGTACATGAATAACTACTACCTGGTTATTTGAATTGAGGGTTTAACTTTACCTAATCTAAATGTATAAATAAACAATTTATACAACCCGGACCTACCCATATCTAGAAAAAGTTTCAAAACTTATCTTTGAAATAAAAAAGTATATTTTCTTTTTTAGTGTGATGTGGGTTTGTTCGTTGATTTGTTCTTAATCCTTCATCCTAGTCATTGTTCTTGGGAACAAGTGATGAACATAATAATCAAATAAGGACAGATGAGATGATGACACGCAGGTGCTCACTGACCCACGTTGCCACCCTTGTTCTGATCTAGAGATGGTTGATACCTGCGCTGGCTGCCAAGCGCTTCGACTCCTTACACATAACAGCACTTTCCAGGAGCATCGGACATCCCGTCACCTCAGTACATCATGTAAACCGTTGTTACATTTTAAGCTTAAGTGCTGCCAAATAGAAGACAGAACATTCCCTGGCCATCCCACAATGTTCTTAAATACATGTACCATCCTAATCTACTGTGAGCTAAACCTATACAGAGAATATTCTGATATATATATTCAATGACCGTTAGAAGAAACTACCCAAAATATTCAATTTTGCTTAAATCTATATATAATTTACTTCCTTGAATATTAAATTATTGTTCAATACATGTATTTATTTACCTCGTCTTCTTTCTGTTCCAGGTCTGTGTTTTTAGTACTGTCTTCCTCTGTCCCATTCTTTCCTTCAAAAACTGAAAATATAGAACATTAATTTGTACAAAAATATATTTAAACTACATATATGTCAGATCACTCAACCTAAAATTTCTTGCATTTCTGAATATTTAACAGAATGGAAGAGAGCTAACATTATAAATTAGACCGATAAATAGTTTGTCTGATATGTTCACTGAAAATAAGCTATATAGTCTTAATTTAAAGATTGTTGGTAATGCCATAATCAGGCTACTGGTTTATAATCATACCAGAACATCAGATCTGATACTTGGCCAACAACTTCATCCTTATGTTTCCAACTGCGTTCTGATTTGTGACATACCTCGAACAACTTTTTCAATTACTTTTGTTTCATTTGCAATGAGAAAGATATATGACTTAAAGAAGATGGTCAATATATTTCTATATTCTAATAAACGATAGATAATGAGACAGATACTTGGATCAACTTTTAGAAAATTCTTGGTGCCCCTAATCAAGCACTGCCCTTTATTAAAGATTTGATTTACCACCTTATTATATAGCAATACTACCAGATCTTTCAAAATGTCGTCTACAGCTTAATAATTTTTAAAAATTGGACATATTTGTTTATTTAGTTTAAATTAACTGTTAGTCCTGTTTCTATCCATTCCAATCAACAATTGCTAGTTCTGGTTCTGGTTCTGCCAATGACGTCATGAATGCACACTTTAATTCAGTAATACAGACTATATCATCAATATAACCAATATATTTAAGGTTATGTATCACCTATTTGAAAGCCGGAGGCCAAGATGATGTTCATTTCTGATCGTTTGGTAAAGAAAGTAAAAAGGTATGATTGATGCAGATAGATGATAAAAAAAAGATAAATATCTATGATCTTCCCTGAAGGCATTTATCAACAACAACATCATCAAACACTTCTACATGTATTCTTTTTTATTTATATGCTTAAATATAACTTGTAGTTATAGCATAATGTTGTAAAAAACAATAGGAATTAATATTAATGTGACCTATATTATTCAAACCATGGTGAATGTTACAGACAAAAATAATTCATGTATTATTAAAAATTTAATAACTTCTATGTTCAAGTATTATGAACGACATTAAACATCCTAATATATCAGATGTACCCCTAACTAAAATTTAATCTTTTAATTTATGTGTAGCACCTGGTGAGAAAAAGGTACCTAATTTGAATTAAAAATAAGCAGTAGCGCTACTGTCTGGGCAAAATTTCCCCACAGCACACTGCATTAGCACTAATAGCACAAAAAAGTAGGACATTAAACAACATTTTAATTCATTTTTCATCAATAATTTACAAAATCAAATACTGAGTGAAAATTCTATTCAATTTTCCCACACTCAGCATAAAAAAATAAAAAAAAAAAATCTTTACAGAAGATAATGGATTGTTTTGGTAAAATTCTCAGACGAAAATGTTCAGTTAATGTATCAACCAATTCAAACTAATAGGTTTTGTGTATTGCTATCATGTAGTGTCGCTGTTGAACTTGTTACTAAAGAATAATGTTTGCTACTATTCTAATGGTATTATATAAGTAGTATAACAGTAAATTGAATAGATGGACGGCCACCAGGTAACATATTGACTGTAAATAATGACATCTCTATAATGTAAATCTCTTATACTAACTGTGTATTACCTGAACCATAGATTGATAAAAATAATATCTATCTACAAGCTCTTACATGTCTGATCAACATCTATAATAATACATCTATCTATATTATTCAGGCCACAATGATTTTATTACATTATCACAAACTTATTTCATCCATCTTACATTTCCTACAAACTTATGGTTAGAAATTTGGAATTTAATTCCTGCACATAATTATTGAATTCTGGTTTTTAACAAAAAAATGCGAAAAATATATCACAATTTGCACAAAAAAAATAAACAATGAAATGTTGAAACTAGAAATATCGCTATGTCCAGTTGTTACTGTGATAAAACGAGGTTTCTCCTTCAAAGACTACAAGTTACATATAACCAATAAATCACTTAATTTGTAGTTTACGAGAAAAAACAAATGTATGAAATAAATTTAACTGATAAAAAAACTTTTCTTTATTCTATATAAAAACATCTGTTGATCAATGAGCCAATTAAAATTTGGAATGAATTTGATATTGTTGCTGGATACAACTACAAATCATACAGTGTTAACATAATACTTGGGACAATTTTGTGTAAATATATCTATTAGTGTATTGGTCTAATAAAAGGTATAAATTATTATGTTTGGCCTCGATATAGTTGATCGGTGGTGACTTATTGAAGTAGAAACCGTTACTCCACTAAGGTTTGAATAACTCTTTTGTTAAGGCCAATAAACCTGCCTCTTCAGATCCAATCCTCATCATCAATAGACAAGTTTTGGGTCTCGCGTTTGACAGCTTGCCAGCCAGTACCATGGAGACTGCTCACGTAGGTTTTCTAAACACAATTGTTTAAGAGAGAAGCAAGTTTGTACACCTCTCAAAACTTTAATAAACACACAAAGCCCCCCTGATATCGCTTCAGATCCGAGTCAAATTAGACCCGACTAATACTGGTACGCTACATCAAATATATCCCCCAAATCTCAGGATGTTTTTAAAATTCTTATCACAATATAAATAGAACAAAATTATCTGGTTTTGATTTCATTCATGACTGAAGGATTTATCTCTTTTATTGGATAAGTTTGGGGTACATTTATTAAACTTGAGTTTGGGGTACATTAAGTACCTTTGCTTCGATGGGTACATACATGTATATTACTGATGTATAAAAATATAAAACATATAACCAAGGAAAGAATAGGAGATTATGATGAATTTTGCCCTGAAAGTATTTTTGTTATTTTCATACAAGAATTTTGCTATTTTATAATGCAGAATGAAATGCGGATAATTTGTATATTGCATATTTCTTCATAATTTTTGAATTCCTCGCATTTATTCGTACATTCTTGTCATCCCTTTCATCCATTCATGCATTACTCGTGACACAATCCCGAAGGAATAGGGCTCGACTGAAGCTGGGATGAAAACCTCAACATTATAATTTCGTTTCCACCGGCATAATCACTGTAGCTCCCCGAAATGTATCCAATACCTTACAATTTATCTTCAAAACAAATCAATCTAAATTACATTTATTTACTTACAAAGTAGTTTTCTATTAAATATCTTTTCTGTAATAAAATATTGTAACTGAATAGGCCTCTATGCACATAACCTTTACTCTCTTATATTTGCCATGACATTTATATGTGAAGAGTACAGGTAACTTAAATTGTTAATGTTGACATGCTAATGGAAAAGCTTTTAAAAAATGCTTCACAAATCATTAAAAATATAGATCTTGTAATTTACTTTTTTACAAAAATATCTTACTGTATTCAAAGATCATGATGTATATGGCTGAAATAACCTCACAATTATATAATATTTTGCTTTTGTACTGGATCATAACAGTCTCCAATACAAGATAAGTACAATCTGAACCTGCTCCCTTTCAAAACCATTTTATATTCCAAATGCTCATATCCCTTGTATGTGAAATAAAAATATTTCAAATGATAGAAATAACTTTGGGAATAAAACATATAACATTGATATAGTTCCTCAAAAGTCGCCATACCGGTAGATTTCAAACTACCTAGGAAAAAATATTTGTTGTATAAAACATATTTTATGAGATGCTTCCGGAGAAATTCAGTTTAAATCTACATACTACCAGGAAAAATATATTTGTTGTCTAATACATATACAATATCATTCTATAGTTTTATTTTTCCTGTTTATTACAAATATCAACAATTTCAGATTGAAACAAATCTTGTGATTCTAAACTCTAGGCCACTGTCTAGAAAAACTCCAAGTTAGAATAAGGATGGGGTGGGGCCTTTTTACGAAAGATATTTACTTCTTTAATCTTGTACATTTAAGATATCAACCTGGACAACATTGTTTTAAATCCATCAGTACACTTGTGTTTTAATCAAATATTTATTAAATATCTACATGTAAACTAATAACCAGGAATTCTTGTTTTTAAGACAATTGAAATAGATACTTGAATAAACCTGCATATCTACATGTAATATGACGGTATGGTTATTTATCCACACATTGTACGTAGGTCTCATAAGAAATATCACAATCTAATAATAATATATAGTTATCATTTATTTAAATTATTAAATAGTGTACGTGGTAGAAGGATGTAGAGAAATATACGTTATCAAATATCTCTGTTGTTCAGCGGATCAAGTTCTAAAAACCTCGGAACATGCCTAGACCAGATTCAATTGTCATCATTTACATTGTACCTTAAGACTAATGTCAAGTAATTTACTACTATGCTGATCAGATACGCATCATGAAACAACAATAGCCGTATAAGAACATCTATGTGCAGAACTGTAGATATCTTATTTTCTAGACATTCGTCCTTCATATTTACTTGGATTAACTTTTAAAAATTAAGATATGTGATGTGTGTGCACAAAGTTGATATTTTATATGTTATGGGTAGGTGTAAATCAAATAATGGATTAAATGATTTCAATGACTGAATGATATCTCAGACTCTAACATTGACTGATAGTGACATCTCTTTGTTGATTTAATCACAGACAAGAAATATACATGTACAATACATAACAACAAAACATACTTGTACCATGACATTAATGTAGGCCTACTGGGAAATAATTCTGATTTTAGTTCAAAGTCCATCAATAATTTGGTGATGAATTTATATAAGTTTCGGTTTGTTTTCAAATAAACTATATCAGTACTGTATATATACTAATGTCATACTCAAAATAAAATAACTGTTTAATGAAATCAAATTGGACTCGGCTGAGCATTTTCAGCCAAAAATTAATTTGTATTTCTTTTCTTTCTTTTATAAAATCAAATTACAAAACAACTAAATATCAATGAATCTTGGTTTTTGCCTTCTTGAGAAACTTAGAAATTATTCCAATTTTACATATTTCATGACATTTTATCATCAAATGAAAGATAAAACAATATTCTGGTTATAAAAATAAATTCATATCGAAAGGGAGGGGTGGATTGGGTTCGAAGGTATGGAGGAAGGCTAAGTACATTGTGCACCCTTATAACTCAAGTATCCAGGCAGTATACAGGTAGTCAAGAACATGTTTACCTATAGTAACCAGGTAATGATTTTACGTCCAACCAGACAGCATCTTTAACTCATTCATAACAAAGTTAATTAGGTGTCAATTAAGGTAATCAGTCTTCCAATTAATTGCCAATAAAGTGATGAAAAGCTTGTTTATCCCAGTGAATTAATCACAGGAGGGATTTTCACACCATTCTTCTACACCCTGGCGAGAAATTGATGTGAGCTTTTCACAAGGCAGTTCTATCTAAATGTGATTATCGCGCACAATAAAACTGTGATTGATTGCTTTGGATGCTGATAGCGCTAATTACAGTATCTCATTTTACCTGAGTTAAATATAAAGCCAAAGAATATGGGAGTGTGTGCCTGATCTCTGATTGAAAAGAATAAAGACTTTGCTTTTGATTGAGTCAGTGAGGTGATTACAAGACATCACAATATATTGTATGTCTCCACGAATTCTATAAATATCGTTATCCCTTATCGATTAGTATTCATCGACATTCATTGTCAACCATGTTCCATCTTTAAGAGTAATAACATGCAAGGATGAAATAATTTTCCTTATAGGTCGATAACACATCAAAGATGTTGACATGCTGATTATTGGATTATAAAAAAAACATAGCAACTCAAAATGGGACAAAAATAACCATTTTTTTTTACTTCACCCGAAAGTAGAAATGTACTTGCAAGGCAGATTTAAATTCAAATACCACTCATCATATCCTAAATTAAAATATTCAAAGAATTGGGGACAATTGAAATGTTGAATTTTGATTTGAATGAAATTTCAGACTGAAAACTCAATTGTTAGAAGCATTCACGGATTGTTTTGTGATGAGTTTTATATTCGTCATATATATTCAAATGGCCGATACTGAAATTGACTACTATTTTTTAATTAATTTGCAAGCTCAATATACACCATACAGTGTTTATTTACCACCATTCCCCCCCCCCCTTTGTTACAAATATATATATTTTTTACGACCAAAATTATCATCAAAGGAAAAATACTTGCTAGTCTCTATCATAATTTGTTATTATATAAGTTGGGTGGGGTTTACGTAAATCAATCTTTTCCATCTCAGTGCTTCATCTATAATAAAATTTTTTTTATCATTTTGACATCTTTTAATACAAGTTATAGAAGTTTCTATATCATATCCAAACACACAGACAGATGAATGAAGAAGTAAATTAAACAAACCTCACCCCATCATTATCGTCATACCTGGTTATAAATCATATTAATAAAACTATCAAGGTTCAAATATAAATTACCTGGGTGCTGGACCTGGTTTGTTTATAGGATGACAAAAGTAGCCAATTAACAATCTTATCAATGGGGTGACGCTGGGACATCACTAATAAAACGTGCCGGCTTAACAAATTGATACAAGAATTTTATATCATCTAAGATCAACAGAGCCATATGGATGGGAAATTTGAAATACTCGCATTAAGAGGATAATAACAACTTATACTTGACTTCATTTCAATATGGCCTACAATATTAAACTGTGCGTTATTACACATATCATAAACTAGACAGAATCAAGAGAATGACGCCCCCCAACCTGTCTTGAGTCTTGTAATCAATATTAAGTTTGAAATATCATGAAGAAACTGTATGCATCCAGCGAACTGTTATTTATAATACGAGTAATAAAACTGAGAGGAGAAGAGATGAAGTATTGATAAATTATTGTGGGGAGATGTTGGTAACAGATTGTCAGTAATTGATTTTACTATTCTGTGTTTAACAATCACTTCAACTTATAATATAGAAATCTCTAACATCCCTTCCAAACTCTTTAATTTCTCTTCACTCACTGATCTCATTCAATACAAATTATGTATTCACATTAACCGCTTAGAATCAACATTAACAGACTCAAAGCCGAGCTGTGCTATAAACATACCTGTCACACAATCTGTGCACATTAATACAGAAAAGCTGAAGAGTACCATTTCACAATCAGAAATATTAGAATGATTTAGCTAATAAATATACAATTGACTCCATAGCCATTAATGACCAACAGAAGCTTCCAGTTCACCTTTGATAATTGCTTTATAATTTAATTGATGAAGTAGAATTTGATATCTTTATTTTTATCATCAGACTAGGAATGGTTATTAAAGAAGAAGAAGTTTATTGCATCAAAACATCCATTATGGACAGCATGCATGATATAATTTTTAAAAAATCTGAATTTGCCTTTCTAATGTACCCCCGACCCTGTCAATCAGTTAATGTACCCCAGCAATGTATGCCCCACCCTACACTTTGCTTGCGCAGAGCATATTTTTTTTCTTCTACATTCAAAAGTGTTGATTTCATAAAATTCTGCTCAAATTCCTGGACATACATGCTACGGACGTCACAAGTGGTCAAAAATTGCTAAATATAAATTTGTACCTTTACGGTGTTAGAAAATTCGTTTGGAGTACAGGAGAAGAATTCAAAATTGTGAATATGTATAAATTTGCAGCAATATCTGTTTCAACAAAACGTTCCAGAGAAAACATCAAAATTATGTAAATTTGTCACCATAAGATGATATTGATCTGTCCAAATTTGGTTCAAATCTGTCAAGTGGTTCTAAAGAATTGGACAGACCCATAATTAAACAGAGGTATAACCAAGCACTTTACGCTGTTGGCCAAAAGGGGTACAAATATAGACATGTAAAACTTATTTTGACTATCTTTCAGAAAACAATAACTTACATTGCAACATAGTGTAAGTAAATTGCACAATTATGATTATATCATCATTTTTAAGCATACTTTTATCACTAATTTAAACTAAAAATAAACAAATACACCATATCTACATGTGCATATACTAAAGAGAGAGAGGGTGTGTGTACCCAAAGCATCCACTCTAATCTTGAGGTGACTTTCATCAATTGATCAAGTTTTACCTTGACAACTAAACCATCCTCTATCTACTTTACAAAAGAGACCACCCCCAAAACAAAACTACTCTATTCTCCCTGGTGGTACATACAGCTTTATTCTATTTATTAAATACTTGATCAATATTATCTACTTCAACTTCATCCAACTCAACTCTTAAGTGAGATTAATAAGGTCATCACTTTAGTTTGACTTACTCTAGAACTAAAGTCAACATATTTCTCCATCTGTTTTGCATCACATCATACAACGAACTCTTCGCTATTTTCATATGAAAATGTATTAAAATAGTACAAGTAGGAGAAGAAAAAAAAAAGGCTGTTGTTTTAGTTTCACTAGACAGGATCAGTTGTTAAAACTTCCTACATCCATGTGAAACACATCATTTCTATATCATATAAAGTACAAGTTTGAGTTCTCCCTTTTAACTTCTAAGTATCGGCCTACCCAAATCCTCTCTGTGTAATGAGGAAATTATGGAAAAAGCATATGTAGCCACTGTTATCTTCAATTTTTTTCCTCTTTACAATGTTTATAAAGATTGCCTAAAATCTATGAAAGATACATGTATCTTAGCTTTTCCAGTTTTTGCTGTTCCAGAGCTAAAAGCCACTTGCATTCTTACAAGAAAATGATGACAAGTGGGTGACTTTGTTATTTCATAACCTTTCTTTTTATATCAATTTGGTTCTTTCATAGAAAAAATGAAGCATTAAAAGAATGATTCATTGTTTGTGTAATGTTTATTCTAAGATACACACACAAGTTACTCAACACTTAATAACGATGGTGTCAGATTTATAGATAATGGTTCCTGCTAGACAATTAACGAGACAAATCTATGAAACTTAGATGCTTAAACAAAGTTGTTAACATGTATTCATTAGATGAATCTATGTGTGGGTACCTGTATTCAATAGGTAAATTAATAGCCTTTTTATCATGAATCAAAGCAATTAGCTTGTAATTAAAGTTGTGGGAGAATTCCAGGTGAAACAAACATAGAGAGAAAGTGATGATAAACATCTCTTGATTCTGTGTAAGATAGACGACTAACCTTCGAACATTATCTCTGACAATAACTTTCCTTTTATACATCAGCTCTGGTTGATAACTTGTTTATCATCCTTTAAACGGAACAAAAGAAATTCAGCACCAATATTGACTTCACCTGACTTTACACCTGGTGATACTCAATATTGACGTAGATAAATTAAATTATCGTCTTTTCTTGCTTAACATCTTGAAAGTACCCATGACAATTGACATGTATCTCTTTCATTTCATTCAATCAATGGTGTGAAGTTATCAAGATGGTTGGCAATACAAAATATTGTATAATGGATTTGATAGCATTTATTTACATATTTGGTTCTAAGGAAATTTACAAACGCTTTAAACAAGAAGGGTAGTAGAAATGGCATGTTTGTATAAAGAAATTTTTGTCCAAGGCAGCATCTCTGATAATTAATATCTGTAATTCTTTGTTCGGAGAATATGGATACATGATTCTTGTATGTACTGCTTAGGACCTTTGAGGTAAAAACATGTGTGCATCACCTTTAATTCTGACTTTATGAAAATCACTATTTCCTCTCCAATTGATAAAACCAATTTAAAATCTGTCCTGATAAAATTTAGTAATTCTGCACTCTCATCAGCTTTCAAAATTACAATTTTATCATTCTTTTGTATTCATTTGTTTTCATTTTCAATTTCCTGTCAATTTGTTGCAATGAAAAACACATCACAGAGTTAAATAAAATATTTATTCAAAATAAATCAATTTGTTTCTCTCTTTGTCTCCTCATCAATAAATCTACATGCAGGGTATCTAATTGTTTCCATTTATAACATCTAAAATAGATTGGATTTTTGTTTGATTATTATCTGATGAGAATTAATGATGAAACATACATGTCTACACACACAGGTAATGACAGGTAAAGGTGAAAGGTCACCTGGAAGAGGTGTACATATTAAATGTTTACATTAATACTAAGAGTTTACAAATAAGATGTTGTAATAGCTTGACTCTAGGCCTCCACAGGTACTGATTTCAATAAAGACTTGGGTTATTTATTGAAGGGATGAATGACCACTGTCCATCTTGAGTAATCACTTGTTGTAGCATTTGAACTCCAGGGATGAATTCTCAAACAATTGAACACTATGGTTCCGCCTGATAGGTCAATTGTGTGGTTAGAGGAGTATTTTAATAGGATTACAATTATTCAGTATTTATTAAGCACTAGCTCACAGCAGGTGTCAGGCTCTTGACTCTTCATACACAATAAAATATCTAAGCTTCTCTGCATCCATAATCCACCTTTACAGCTAATTAAGGGGATAACTTTATTTATGGGTGATTAAAGTTGAATCGTAGATCAACAAAATTCTTGTTGGTAGTTTGTTTGTAGATGCTTTAAGATATACCTTCACTCATGTGTAAACAAACAATTGTTTACAAAGGATTCAGTAAAGTTTATAGTGTATAGACAAATTAACAAGTCATCTGTTTATTCAGATGGAAAAATATGTAATTCAATTCAGGGGAGAATAATAATTTTGGGTTATGTAATTAAAGAGAGAAGTGATTTTCTTCAAAACTTTATAACATGTACATGCATTAATCTGGATTTAACCAGATGGATCAATATGGAATTCTTTGAGTGAGAAAAATAATTTTAGGGGTTACATAATTAAAGAGACTCCAAGCACTGATTATGTTTAAAACTCCATAGCCTCATGTATTAATATGGATTAACATTTTTTGTTGTTGGTTAAAAGACAGATTACATCTTTAAGCTTGGGCCTAGTCTTAAGATTTTGCTCAGATTTACTCAAGCTCATAATAAATGATTCATCCAAAACTGGTAATAGTTTCCGAAATAAAATAGAATTCTCTTTAATATCCAGGTTAATTTACTTTATCTAGATGTAATTGCAGAAGATGTATTATTTAAATAGTTATTTATTTGGCGGAAGTTTTTGCTTTATTTACACTTGAATTTATGCATAATATTTTGTTATTCAAGTTCCTGATTCACAGGATACATCATCAAGATTAAACAGTTGATATCATAATAGTTAATACTGAGTTACATCAACTGGATGATGGTTCTAACTGAAAGACCAAATACACCAGAAAATATCCATATCAAATGACATGTTCAACTATTTGAATAGTCTAAATACATGCCATGCATTATTAGTAGCAGGTTCACTGGGTATTAAGGCCAATAAAAATTAATTATATTCTTCTTGTCACTAATTTTGAAATAGATTTGTCACCCAGTAAATATATATAATATATCTTGTTCTTTACATACACATCAAATGATCTGGTAATATTCAAGATCTGACCTTTCATTGAATGCATCTTGCAAAACATAATTATGATACTTTTGGATGATAACATTGTTTTATTTCAGTGTAATTACTAGTCATTAGACAAGTCTTAGAATGTCAAAGGGTATTTTGTAAAGAAATATAGGCCTATAATACAAACAACATTATTTAGATTATGTACCAAAATCGAGATATGCAATGATGGGAGAAGTAATTAATTTTGACTGGCCTAATGCATAATTTCATAAAACGGATCCATCTTTTATCAGCAATGGCCATGACATTTTTACCTGCACTCACCAAACCTGTGAAATACGATATCATTGTTTTCTGAATCCACTTAATACCTAATTATTTATTGTATATTTATATTGGAAATAACTCTAATATTATTGATGATGATCACAGTGATGAAAAATAATCAATCATCAACTGATATAATAAGGAAACACAAACTAACTATATAATGACAGATAATGTCTGATAACGCTGAATGACTAAATGAGTCAGAGAGAGCGTTCTGAAGGAAAATCTGTCAAACTTAGTGTTGTAATTGACAATCCAGCTTAATTAGCAATAATAATGACAAGTACTAACCCATCATTAAATTAGCTTGATACTGTTATAAAGTGTCAAAAACAACAGGTTTCCAAAGAAAGAACATCTTAAAAGCTCATTCATCCATTACAGTGTTTATCAATAAAACAGCTTGATATATTGTTTACAATGCCTTTAGGCATTTTACTTTTATAAAGACAAGAAGCTGCGATATATAAATATATTACAGCATCTAATCCTTTTTTTCTGGTAGCAACTTCATTATATAGAATATACGACTGTTATTTTATAGTCACCATATTGTAGGCCTACACATTATTGTCAACCTTGGCAAAATTTAAACTTTAAAACAGACAGTTTTTAATAAATGTTCATATAACTTCTGATGCATAATCAGGGACAAGAATAATAATATTAGCTACTTCTATTAGTTTTCAACAAATTGTTAGTCAGTTAAAGTGTATTTTATTTAGGGCTCCCTTTATTTAGTGATTAGGCTGGGGTTTTTTTTTTAGCATTCTCTTCTAATTGTAAACAAATTAATGTAATACACAACCATTATAAATATATTCACAGGGCAATACAGTTACATGTATAACTCCTAATTAAAACAAAAGTATACAATTATAATGGATTCAATATATAAATACATATCATACAAAATATTGTTAATCAGTATTTTTGTTTACAGTCACTCCCCCATAAGATAGATTTACAAAGTATACCCCCCCCCCCTGATTTTTTTTTTTTTATCAGATTTATCAAAATATCAGGTAAGAAATGACTATGTATCTATGTCAACAGATAAATATAAGTCAGACCAATTACCATATTATAAAGTGCATCTATGTTTATGGATAATGGATTCCCCAACAACTTCTCTCAATACATAAGCCAAGATCAAACCTTTTGTCAAATCAGCAATGTTTGGCATCGGGCCAAATCTTATCGATAAACATTCATTTCTTCAAGCGCTGTAACGCTAATCTCTTATTAGGGCTTTATAGGTGAATTACTACATCTCTAATACACACAGAGTGATATACCTGATAGTTTATATCAAATAAAGGTGTTTCATATTACATACTCAATAAAATAACCAAATAAAAATTATTGTCATCATGTCAGCAAGCCTTTATTTCGTGGTGTCAATGAGGAAGAATAACGCACTTTGACGGGCTTTTTTGAGAATTGGGCCTAGATTTTTTTCTACCTCTCTATTATTTCTACTTTCTATTTCCCCTCCAACTCTCCAACTAAACTAATCTGAACCAGATGTAATGATTCGCCAAATATAACCAAATGTAGTCTGAAAGACATCTTTATTTCATTAACACTTGTCGCTTGTTTTCATAGCTACAAGTCTGAACTTCTCTCGATGCTTGCGTAGCAGCCGACAAAATGCTCACTGCCAATCCATCCTTGCTTGACGATGTCACCAAGCGCAAAAACATACCTGTAACCTGTTGCAATTATTACCGAGATGAAGTGATATAAGACTAAATAATTTAAAGTGATGCTAATTTTATAAAAGACTTACCTTGAATGGGCCTTGGGTTGGCTTGTTTTCGCCGGGACATGATGCCAAACTGTCCCCTGCAACCTCCGTCGCCAAAACTGACACCTGACTGGAGCATGCGCAATCAGCTTCTTTATCTCCCAGCATGCATTTTCATCCTAGTTTAGGAGGAGAATCCGATCAGGATGACAAAGTTTAGTAACTGAAAATGCGACCTTCGTGGTGGTTATTTTGTATTTCATTGGAAAAATGACAACAATAGATTAGGTTGAACATTATACCCACCAAGCGATGTGTGCGCGTCCATGACTATGTATTGAAAAACAATATTTCCTGATGTCTTTTGATACGCCATTTTTTTTATTGTATTGAGTAAAAACTACCGTTATCTTTTATTGCGATAAAACGGTTGAACGATTCATAATATAATTTGGTTACATGATTTGAATCATCTATACGCTATCTTTAAAGAATTATGACTTGTGACGATTTTGTATGAAGATGCAGGATTAAAAAAAAAAACATGTTTCAAATTTCTAAACTTTTAATCTGATGACGATTCCTGTTATAACCGTTTAGATTTTAAGGAGGCAAAATTAGAATTTTGGACAGCCTGCTTGACGATTTTTTTTTTAATGAGAATGCAAGATGAATAACCGATATGTTTCTAATTTCTAAAATTTTAATCTCGAGTCAATACAACATCTTGTTTTGAAGGACGTTAAAATGTTAGAATCTTGAACAGCACCCAACAGCCTATATATATGTATTTTTAACATTAATTTATTAAATATAATCAGCACCTCTCAATATGCATATTAATTTATAATTTCTACCAGTTTAAACTCTCACTTGAATAACGACCATTGTTTATCCTTCCAAAATACCCCTTACTTTAAAGAAACGTTTAATTCGTTCATTCGTTTTTTGGAGTTTAACGTCCACTTCAACCAGGAGTGATACCGTGGACAAGCTCTCCCACCCCACCCCCGCAAGTTCAAGAACTATCAGTGTTTTTAAACCTTGCAATCGAGAAAGGTGTTGTTTTTTTAGATTCGCTGTTGTTGATGATCATAATACAATATGTTGCTAATTGACTTTTCTTACTGAATATTGAATAACAATAATAAGTATTCAAGAAAGAAATAACTGATTTTAATACACGGAAATTTTATTATTTTCTTTTTACAATTATCGTGTGTGTGTTGTTATTTTAGGCCTATCTGTTGTCATAAACAGGCAGATTATTATGAATGTAAGTAGCCTATGCCTTAAAAACGCAGGTGTAGACTGTAGAGCCACAAAGCAGTCTTTAGTAATTCTTAGTATTGTGAACCCTATTCAAAATTATAATATAATTGTATACTACACCTATACGCGTATAGGCCTGCATTGATATTGATGGATTAAGGGCATCACCTCTTAGTTATGGAGAGCATCGTATCAAAATTAACTGGATGTTTGCCAAAAGATCCTATAGGCCCCGATAATGCATAAAGATCCAATATAGAACCTTCTTTCATTCTTTAGGATTCGTAACAATTTATATCGATTGAAAAGTCTGATAGTCTCAGGTAACCAGACGGGGATTATTTTTTTGACTGTCGTATTACAATCCGAACTCTGAAGCAGTTGTTAATTTGATATGAATAGGGTTTTAGCTTCTGTAGAGACACCATTATATCCAAAACACACATTTTCTTATTTTGTATTGTTAAGATTTAAGTATTTGTGTGTTTAATTTTTACCAAGGCAGCGACCCTGGTTAATATGCTACGAATATGTTTACAAGCGGATATCTGTGTTCACAAAGTAATTGAAAAGGTAAAACGCAGTTGAATCTATAGGACAAAGATGAAATAAGGAAAACAATATCCCCGTTAAATTCATAATGAATAAAATAGATAAAGTGTCTAACTATTCTAGACAGTGTATCTGCTACCATATAGACTATAATTTATATGTAATAAAACGGTGTTCAGGATATACGTGAATAATAACGTCTGTCGATATTAGCATTCATCAGCTGGAGATATAAATATACCGTTATTCACAGGAGCTGGATGACAACAAAACACATATTGCCGATTACTTTATGACTTGGAGGATAATAGGCTTTCAGCGTGTATCAATGAAACATTACATACACCAAACGTAGATAAAATATCCCCACAAACACTAGGTATATATAACGTCCACACCTTTTATTCAATTGATGTCACAAGATAGATAGATCAATTATTTCTGCGGTCAGCCGCATATCTTAGTACATTTAGTGAATTCAAACGGCTCTATACAGGTAGTGTAATAGAAGGAAGATTTTCAAAAGATGAAAAAAATTGGTGTATATTATGTATAGAAATAGGCTAATCGATATTTAAACTGATCTTGTTTAATAAGGAAATGATAATATTATTGTAATATGTGAATGACCACACATATATGATTTTATTCCTGTTGCTATTTTGCACGTAAGCGATTACATGGAACAGGGAGATACGGTTGAATGAAACTTGGCATCATAACAAGAATTTATCTATGCATAATAGGTGTTTGCTTTCTCGGAATCATCCGAGTCTCTGATATTATAAAACTAGATAGAGGAAGCGAAATGTTTGCTCGTATCTAAGAGAGAGAGAGAGAAATGGGGTTTAACGTCCACTCAACACAAACTAGGTCATTTCGGGACTAACATATCGTTTAATTTTATTTCAATAATTCGCTTGCGCGTAGGGGTCTTTAGCAGTGGGAGGAAACCGGAGGAAACCCACGAGGTTGAGAAGGCGCCCCAATCTCCATGCCACATACGCTCACACCAGGGCTCGAAACCACAGCCGCAAGCCAGAGGTGACCGGCCAGCTAGAGGTCGAAGCGCGGCACTCTAGACCACTAGGCCATCCCACCCCCCCGGGTTATCTAAGTGAATACCAGAAATATTCATTTTGTAAGAATATTCTTAATAAAGAATTGTATTTTAAAATTCCTTTAATCATTTAAAATCAACTTAACGCAGACACTGCTGGGGGTCACCGAAACTTTGTCAACAGCAATGACGTCTTGAGGAATAGGGACATTTTATTAGCGGGGTTTTTTGGTAGGGGGGTGTTGTTGTTGATGTTTTTTATTTTTATTTTTTTTTGTTTTGTTTTTTGACTTTTGGGTTAGTATAAAGCTAAGCTACAACATAAAATAGGGTTCGCTGGTAAATTTCTCTAACTTATGATTAATGTCATTGATATTTTTATGGCGTGAATACTTTAGAACATACTGTATAAGAACTTGGAAATCCCCCATTTTATGACGTGATGATGGCGCCTATTAGTGTTTAGATAATAGAATCAATAATTTAATTAATTGACAATTCATTAAATCGACATAAAGGCTGGAAAGCGTTGTTATGTACTGCTGCTGGCTGTGTGGAACGGGCGTTTGGAAGCCTAGAGCTACTTACTCTATAAGAAAACCCCGAGGCTCCTGGGTTCATCATTTACAAAAAAAAACCCAACAAAACAATTGTTCGCTATATGAACTGGTCAAATTAGAAAAGTGTTATGAGGTGTTATTTAGTGAGATAGTAAGCATCCTGTCCCTAAACACTGCAAGCGTCATCACTTAGGTAAACGAGCGACAGTTTCGAAATTTATTTCGATTTCGGCTGAGGAAGGCTATTATCAAATTGAACATGTTGGGTGGTCGAATAACGGGTGCGCTTCAGAACAAAACAGACTGGAGTCAAGTGTCGTGGTTTCGATTCCATGCTTTTGTAGTGACAGGAGATTTTCTTTGGGTTTTCTACCCGGGTTTCGCTCACTGCTATAAATACCCGGACGCAAATTACAGAAAAATAATTGTACTTATAAATCCCAAAGGAATCTATAATTTGTGTCGCATGGTCGTTACTCCCCACCCAGACGTCAATCTTCGAATTGAAAGCTGTTTATTGTGAGGATTAGAATTGACAATTCATCCCCTTACCATCCCATCATTTCAAAGTTGGAATTTTGTCAGATGTTTATCTATGTTAGTAGATATTTTATAGATAATGATGAGATACAGGGTAACTGTCACAGCAACCTACTTCAGTTTATAGTCTTATCTATGGTACCAGCAACTAGAAGAAGATATCTTCAACATAATTCTGTCAAGTTCCCACACCAGTATCCCACATCATAATTTCTATCAATTGTAAGGTCGCTCGGACGAGAGAGTAGGTCACCGAAATTAAAATTTTCACCCCTTCCGTCAACCGGTCTTCAACCCCATTACATTTATAGGATCAACATTCACGAAATGAAATGGAGTTTTACGTTGTATGGTGCCTCGCCGACTGGGCTAAGAAAGACGTGTGTTATGAGTGAAATTTTGCCCAGTCAGCGGTGCTGGTCTACTCTTACGTCGAATTCCAACTGCCAAGAGATCTTTTACGTGCACGTCAATATGTGGAACCTTGGTTTTTCGTCCCATCCGTACGACTAGACAGTTGTCCGTGTCAGGCTCGCCGCCCTGCACCACTGACATGGGGAAATCACGCTGGAAGACAACATTCACAAAATACCGAGACGTATTACATTTATCATTAGCGCTATAATCAAGGAAGAACCAAGGAACACAGATCTAATTAAATTCTTTGATTGTCATTTAGTAATTGAATATATTAACACAAGGTAATATTTTAAGGATACACAATAATTGCTGAGTTGTATATCCATAATACTATGCGATGTTTCGACGAGGACACTCTCGTCTTTATCAAGCCAATGATGTGGGGATAGTAGTTAAAGGTAAAACTCTCGTTTTTAACAAGCCAATGATACAGGTATGTGGATATAGCGTAGTTAAAGGTAAACGATTAAATCAGGTTTTCTGTCAGATGTAAAAGTATAATACCGAACGGTAAATCAGGTATTGTTAAAGTAATTAGTTCACATCATCATCTATTAGGTAAAGATGACAAGTAAAATAGTTTGTTAGAATAACCCCATTGAGGGTTTTCCAAGAACAATAATTAGATAAGGTATTTCTGTCAGGTAATGGTTGATGGTAAAATATTGATGTTTGTTAAAACATAATATTTTGTACAGTTCTGCGGTTGAAGTAATTAAACATACATTATGAAAGAGCTAAATCTGCCTATTGTGGGTCTGAAATGTTATATAAACTATAAATGGACATTAATTAACATATCCAGACCATAATCATCTCTCGATGTCAACGTTGGTCTGCGATGTGTTGGATTATGATCTGATTTTCTGCATAATTTTCCTTCACGATTTAATGATAAAATGGACAATCGAGACTATGATTTTTGTCGTACCGACTTTCGTAATGATGATCGAGCCTAGGCGGTTCATAGTGGACCAATTTGACTGAAATTGTTAGCAAATTACCTTTACTTTATCTAGTTTTTAACTATTATAATGAGAACTGCCAACTCGTTATCTAATCTCCCGCATAATGTATCTTTAAATCAGACCAGGTAATGTTTAAAAGTAAAATATTTTGTTAAAATTTGCCTCAGGTCGTCATCATGTAATTCTGAATGGAAAAAAACAAAATAAAACAGACCCTAAGTTCACAAAGCATTCTCAGACTTAAGTTGAGAATTTACTCAACTTTAAATATAAGAAATATCTTTGATCTAGAAAAACACAAAACTTTGCATACAGTTTCTTATTAGGGTATTTGATATATTAAACCAACAAAAGTTTTATAAAGGTCTATATTTTAGTTAAAATAAGGCGAACAATTTTGAGCAAATTCTCAACTTAAGTCTGAGAACGTTTGTGAACTCAGGGCCAGATCTTTCTGTCAGGTTATATATATTTAACGATAAAAGACTTCGTTAAATAATTAAATCAGGCCTTATTCTCAGGTAATGTTTTAAGGCAAAAGACTTTGTTAAAGTAATATTTAAAGGATCTAAGTCTCTAACTCAATATTTTCCACAACATTCGAAATTAAAAAAAAGAAACACTAACTAGAATTACATATTGACCAATTTCAATTAATGTTGATGTTTTTGATCTTCCCGTGAAACTATGAGATCCTAATATATCCGATATTTAAGACACAATTAACATTTTATAATCAGCACATGATTCACAAACGAAAAAGTTATAATTTATTTATTAAACGTGTAGAATCACTAAGCAGACGCAAACGACTGCTGTTCAGTTTTAACTGTTCACATATTTCACCGATTATCTTTCAGAAATTACAATATTTTATTTTTAAAAAATTTAATATAAATCACTGCATACATTCATATTACATTAATATGGGCTTTTAGAACCATTTTTGTCATATATGTCTGTTTCAAGGTTCCAAAAATAGAGAGAGAGAGGGAGGGAGAGAAAGAGAGAGAGAGAGAGAAATGGGGTTTAACGTCCACTCAACACAAACTAGGTCATTTCGGGACTAACATATGGTTTTTAATTTCATTTCAATAATTCGCTTGCGCGTAGGGGTCTTTAGCAGTGGGAGGAAACCGGAGTGCCCGGAGGAAACCCATGAGGTTGAGAAGGCGCCCCTATCGCCATGCCACATACGCTCACACCAGGGCTAGCCATACGCACTTTAAAGTAAGTAAATCAGATCTAATCAGGTAATATTGAAATGCTTAACAGTTTCCCCAAGAAATCTAATTAAATAAGGCTTTTTTCTGTCTTGTATAGAAAGGTATAAGATTTTCTTAAATTAATTAAATTAATTATATCAGATCAGGAAATATTTAAAAATAAATGGTTTGTTAAAATTTACACCAGATCATCATTAGGTGATATTGAAAGGTAAAAAAGATTTCTAAAGAAAAATAATGAAATCAGGTCTTCTGTCAGGTAATATTTAAAGGTAAAAGACTTTGTTAAAGTAATTAAATCCGATCGTTCTATCAGGTATAATCGTAACAGCTGTTCACCATATTGATTAATATCACTGCAGTCGGGATGGTGAACGACTCTCTATTGTCTAACCTCTTTTATATGCCAATAAAAATATGATAAATAACCTGTGATGTTGTATTAATAACATTCCAAGATGGAAGATTCATCAATACTACACAATAATACCATTTGCATTGTGAATTTATAAACAGCTTCCATAAACCGTTATAATGTTAATCTTGCCACGTCACAACACAAAGATAGTGTTTAATTTGTTGATGAATATGACAGATAAAATTTACTCTGAATAACAACAAAACACACAGTTAGGTCGCATTAATTTAACTTTCAGTTTAACGTCCACTCGACACAAACTAGGTCATTTCGAAAGCCAACATATTGTCTTTAGCAGCGGGAGGAAAACGGAGGACCCGGAGAAAACCCACGAGGTTGGATAGGCGACCCCACTCCTTGTCACGACAGAAAAATCAAATTGGTCTGGCGTAAGCCTTAAAACGTAGGCCTAACAGGTAAGATATGGTACCGTATACTATCAAATACCATGTGTGCTATTAAATTTAACATTTTGTTTATAAAACATTAAATTTAAACTCTGACTTTACCTAGATAATCCAACAATCACATTTAGTTAACTTTTTTTTTATTTGAAAATCTATATACAGGCGAATAAATACTGAATAATGAAGAAGTACAGTGTCTTTTTTTTTCTTTCGTTCTTTTTTTACCAAGGCTTTTTTAAGCTGTGCAATAAACAATATGTCATTATCAACTAAAGATTTTGCCCGTTGGTAATTATATTACATTTGGTATATAATTTAATATATAAGTAAGGTTAATTACATATTAAACGATTATCATGTAGATATCTATATCAATATGTACTGTTTTTTTTTTCTGTACCACCATCTCGTCTATCTATTATATTGATAATCTGCTCGTACAGGTAACGGTACTTTGATTAACAATAGACGGCTATATGATAAGTGATACCACCATCAACTGTTATAGGAGGGAATTCTCAATAGAATTATGAACTTATATCAAGGATGAGTGATCATCTATAAACACCGCATGGGGGAAATTACCAGCCTCTAATAAGGTAATCGACTCCATATAATTAAATAGAAGAATAATGCTCCATTCACACGTGGGTTTTATTTCCATTAAATAAATCTCAACAGGCGTCGGTTGTCGTTTTAACGTCTGCTACAAACTTGTGATCGTGTCTGAATATGATTCATCTTGTGGAAGAAAGTCGACTTTATCTTAAATACCATAATAGGAGTTCTTTTAGCCCCTAAAATATACAGGTTGTTAATAAGAAAATTGAATTGAATAATTGAGCGTGTGAATGAAATCAAATACTCTTTATCTAGTTAAATAGAGCTCAAACCAAGATGTCGTCACGCCTACATGTTTATATTGTATACTATGTTTGACTCAGCTTACAAGATATGTCAAGTTTCAATGCAATATCATACAAACTTTGATGAAGCCACTAAAGGTTGAACAATATGCAATTTAGCAAGACTGGGTATTAATATGCGTATTCACCTTCAAAGAATATGCAATAAAACTAATCCAACAGGTGAATAGGTATGACCCATTATCTAACCTAAGACTATTTTGGGGGGCAACAGTGAGTACACGTTTACTGAATATTAAACTGTTTTCTTGACATATATAATAACACTAATGATTTCACCGTGTCCCAAGTCTGGCCAATCTGATTAAAATAGATCTCTATTTCGTTTCGTTTTTTTATACATTCGATGGACTACACTCCATGAAGATCTGACAAGTTATAGTGGGAGTTTTCGTCAGGATTCTACCGAGCTGTTTTTGACCTAGTGACGCCAGAGATTGATTAACCAATCAGCGTTGACGCTTCTAGTGGTTTACCCACAGTTCTGTGCATCAAAGAACTCGCCGTAACATTGGGTAATCTCCCACATCATCCAGAACCCGTCAATGGTAACAACTCTTCCAGATCCTTGTGTAGTAAAGACAAGTAAAACTTGTAAAACGAAATTTTGAACTATAAAAACGAAACGAAACAGGATCTGTGTTTTAATCAGATTGAAGTCTGGTTGGTGGGAAAAAAGGGGATTCAGCTCATAGGATTTCAAATATATTTTATTCTCCCTATATAGCAGAACCCGTTCCGAAATCCTATTCAGATATCCTGAATGAAAATAGTGTTTACAATAAGTTCATAAACAGCATTTCATTTCATTTACAACAACTTAATTCAATGTGATTAAAATACTTTTTATACTTTTGATGGACTACATTACATGAAGATCTGACAAGTTAAAGTGGGACCTCATGTTATGGGTCAAACGAGCGGTTTTTGACCCTATGACGTCAAATATTGATTAATCAATGAACGTTTACCTGGCAAGGAGTTGTACCTGGCAAGGAGTAGTAGGGTCGCCTTCCAACCTCGTGGCTATTCTCCGGTTCCCCGGTTTCCTCTCAATGCTAAAGACCCATACGCGTCAGCGAATTAATGAAATAAAATTTAACCGTATGTTTGTTCCGAAATGACCTAGATTATGTCGAGTGGACCTTAAACCCCATTTCTCTCTCTCTCTCCAGTTTCGGAGACATCGTAAATGATTTTATTATATAAAACTCAATAAAAGCGAACATCCCAGAAATTGTATAATTTCTAGGCCAACCACAGCTTCAGTCAGTCAACACCCCACCTCGGCAAATAGAGTTGAGAGATAGAGAAATGGGGTTTAGCGTCCACTCGACACAATCTAGGTCATTTCGAGACTAACATACGTAGGGGTCTTTAGCAGTGGGAGGAAACTGGAGTACCCGGAGAAAATCCACCTGGACAGGCGACCCTACTCCTTGCCACGTACAACCCGGATGCGAAACCACGCCAGTTGACTCAATGGCGGGCCGTATGATACAGCGCGCGCACGCTAACCATTCGGGCATCCAACCTCACAAATACATGTAGAGTTCAGAAACATCTATGGTTTTCCAATATAAAACTTTTAGGTTTAATTTTAAAAAAATCAAATCTGTAGTATTAAATGTACTTTATCAAATATATAAAATCATGTATACAATATGTAGAGATGTATATTAAAGATTGAGGACCACACCCAGATATATCAATAACCTCAAAATTAATTGATGGTGGCAATGTTCAATCAACAATGTTTGAAAAAGCAAAGCTAACGGCTGTAGCCGACATTAAGCATGTAGTTAGTATAAGCTTATGACATTTCAAAAGAAAAACCAATAAATGGAGGGACCATTTCAAGTGGGCTGTTAAAATGACTTTTATCTGGTGATAAGGGAGATGTTGACACAGACATCTATAGAAGATGTTTTATATAGGGCTAATATTCACCTCGTATTTTATGACTTTATGTAGTTGAGGTTGTGGGAAATACATTAAATTATCTGTGCAAATATTGGTCTTGTATACTCTACTAATATGTAGGTCTCATCACTTTGTCATAAACTGTTAGCTTGGTGGAAGACATGGTGATTTTTTATTGTAAATAACACATCCACTTTTTGTAAATATTTGAATAAAATATTTTTAAAAAGTGTTACAATGCCTTTCGAAATAAATAGTGGTACCAGGTGTTTTTGAAAGAATTAGCATGTTTGCTCGTTAGTCCAAAGCAATCATTCTTCTAATCCTCACTACCAGGAACCCCGATTCCCGTTTCCTCAATCCCTCCTCTGCTTTGCGGTTAGACCTAATTGGTGAGGCTAACTTTAAGTTAGGGCAATAGTCACGGGATGTAAACAGGGCTACAACGGTAATTTAACATTAACCCTAACCCCGAACCTAGCCCTAATGCTTACCCTAATCCCTAATCTACAACTAAATGGGTAAGACGCCGGCTCGCTGGCCTGGAGGACGGGAGTTCGATACCTGCATTGGCCGAGGAAGTTTATCCAGATTTTCCGGCGTGGTTTCCCCTTGTCAGTCATACAGAATGAGGGGTCTGACAAGGACAGCTGTCTATGCGTTCGGATGGGACGAAAAACCGAAGTCCCGTGTACAAATTGGCGTGTACATAAAACATCTCTTGGCATTTGGAATTCGATATAAGCGTAGGCCGTAACGCCACTGGCCCGGGCAAAATTTCCCCCATAGCACACAGTAGGACGTTAAACCCCATTTCAGTTCAGTTCCTAACCCACAGTCCCGCCAACAATCACGTGCCCTAACCTTATTTACATCTCAATGACCTTGACGAAAATTGAGCTGGCCTTAAAAAATTAGATTTAGCCTCTGCTTTATCCCATAATGCACTGTGCCATAATGCAAGCAATCCAAACGATGACGTAAATGAGTGAATTCCATTAAGAAAGGTAAACAATGTGATTGCCCATAAAACTTGAAAGTATGTTATCATATTTACAGTTTTATTTATGTGTCAATATACAACTACTTCTCTTTTAAATTGCATTAATTTGGTTTCCGTTTGAGGTTTGATTTTATTATATATCTTCTTAGTGATATTCAAGATTTAATCAAATCTTCATCAAGGGAAAAAGAGGTTAAAAAACGTGGAAAGATGATCTGTTGAAGAGGTTCAGGGTTTCCTCCTAGCAACCAGATCGCTATCGTCATCAATTAAAAGATAGGTTAATCTTTACGATCATCTAATCTATAGCAACCAACAATTGTTGCTTATAGTTCTCAATCAATTAGTTGTCCATGTAGAGGCTAACACCTGATATCGAACATGTTTCATCGTGTGTTGATCTGTACCGTGTGACACGATGTTAATCCCACCGTCCCCTCAGCTCAGCTCCCTTTTCCCGCCCTGTTCAACATCATGATTCAACTCATCGTCTGCATTCGATATAACCGGATTATACCCCATGAATTGTAATGGCAGTCAACCATATAATCAGTCTAGCTACTATTTACAATAACGATATAAAGTTACGTGACTGTATCTTATCTCATATTTATGTAGTCAATATCCACAATACATATACTATGTCGGCTTGTAGGACAAGATCGTGGCCTAAAGACCATGATTAGCACCACCATCATTATCATCTTCGTCATAAAAAAGCTCCGCGTGACAACGGGACACCCTCATCTAATTTTGATCATCATCGTATTATCACCGTCATATATAAATGAAATCTGTATCAACCAATACTGTTATACAATGACAAAAATATGTTTTTAACAACCACGAGCATCTTTTAACAGAACCTACCGCCATCCACATATCCATCCGTGAGGAAGTTAGACGTTGTGAGTGTAGGTAAATTTCAAGAGAATCATCAGTGTCAACTCCGCCAACCACAGCTAGAAGCATTATCAGTGCACGACACCACCATCATGGGCAGCATCATTATCAGATGATCATCATCGTATTATCACCGTCATATATAAATGAAATCTGTATCAACCAATACTGTTATACAATGACAAAAATATGTTTTTAACAACCACGAGCATCTTTTAACAGAACCTACCGCCATCCACATATCCATCCGTGAGGAAGTTAGACGTTGTGAGTGTAGGTAAATTTCAAGAGAATCATCAGTGTCAACTCCGCCAACCACAGCTAGAAGCATTATCAGTGCACGACACCACCATCATGGGCAGCATCATTATCAGATGCATCAACAGTAGCATCATTACCAGAAGCATCCTTACCAGAAGCAGCAGCAGCATTTTTATAAGAAGCATGATATATCATCAGCAGCATCATTATCAGAAGCAACAGTATCATCATCTTCATCATCATTATTAGTCCGACAGCTGCATCAAATTTATAGTACGTTTTATTCGACAAGGTTACTATTAGCAATTTTGTTGGGTGCTGCTAGCTAACAATATATAGAAAATGGGACTTATTTCAGGAATTCCATGGTTAATCTTTATTTCCAAAATATTCCGAAGAAACCGAAAAAAAAAACCCACAGAGTTTAGTATAGGCCGATAACCATATTCAGGATTGGGATCGAAATCGCTCCACTTGAGTCAATGAGTCAGTGAAATACCTTATGACCTAAATAACACCGCCACGCGTTAGACTTCTCTGCCATCCAATACCCAAGGAATGGGAGAACGTTACTGGGTGGTAGGGGGAAAGGGAAAATTGTAATCTTTGTGGTGCTACCACTACAAGTCCAAGTTTATATAGAAAATTTGAAAATTATAATATAAAATATTTGGTGTCTATCTTATCATCAGGGAAATCGTGTGTTATCTGTTTAAACATGGTTATCACGTGGTTAAGTACGGGTTTCGAGTGTTAAAAGGTACTCGAGAGCGACTTAAAATGGACCCCACCCACTTAAGGTCCGTAAGCTTCTCGCCAGCCACCAAGCCATCACTTAAACGCCTTCATAACTGATAAAACAGAAGAGAAAGAAAATCCAACTAACTTCTCCTTTCGTTATCTTTATTATTTAAACAGTTAAGTGCTTCGTCTTTTCTCTTTCGTACTTTGAACTGAACCGGGTAAAAATACTATTTATGCGGGTTGCATTAGATTAAAGTTGTCTGAATACATATATCTAATAATATGACAAATCGTGCATCGTAATAGGATATGCGGCGCACGTAACTAAATAATGTAGAATTCTTCACCAGTGATGGTAACTTTTCCGGCTATGTGTAGCCCAGAGGACAAAACATTCCTTCCTCATCTAATCTGACCAAAGTACAGATCTCTTTCGTTTAATTTTTAAAAGTACAAAATATAGATCTGTATTTTAATTAGATTGTCCCACTGTATAGTCTGTATTAATTTTATTGGTTGGACTGCTTATTGGAAATAATTGCCGTGGCAGACCAAAACTCGACCCCGCTCTATAGTCAGGATGGATCTCAGTGGAATTGGAACAAAATTCAGCAACATTAAAAAGGATGTTATTCTAAAGCGCGCAGGGAAAAGTAAGCTACGGTAAGCAGTAAAAATATTGCGTAAAATATTTTGGCATCAATCAATCTTTACGCCACCATCTTAAAATGGTTGTATCTGATCCGCTATCATCGACACCAAGTCATAAACTTACACACCAATTTGGTTTATTAACCTTTATTGCTGTGTGAATAACACTTTTCTGTATTTATTGCTGTTAATATAATATTGTTTTCTAAATTTCACGTTTCCCCGCTAAGTGGATTTTCAGGTGGGGAAATGAAATGAAAACTGGAGATTTACATCCTACTTTTCTGCGCGAATCGGGATAATGCAGTGTGCCATTAAAGACATTTTGCCTGGATACGTGCACGCCAACGTGTATACACGTGACCTCGGATTTTATCTTATCTGAAAGACTAGACATAATTACTGTCAAGCCCATTTGAATCACTGACAGTGTAAACCTTAAAGTTCCGAGAATCCGTTTTACCAGGAAAAGTATCCCGTCTAAAGTGTTGTGCTATATGCTTTGAAAGAATAAATAATACCTCACCCCGTGCATTACACTCGCCAGTACTGTTTCGATTCCAAATTACAAATAAAACATTAGATTAATAGACGGTGATACAGGTGAAAAAATTATATTCTTTATTTTCACCATGTGAGGTAGAAGAGAAAATAGATGCAATTGTTTTCACCAGAAACCTGCTGTCATGGGTATTCACATATTCTTAAAGTATTCAACAAATAATAAGTAAAACCAATGACGGGACTGCACAAATGAAGGAACTGGGAATGAACAGAGAAGAGACCTGAAAGTATGGTAAAATAAGGGCACCTAAACAAATTAATGTTCTATTAGCACAGTTTGGGGCACGTTTACCTTTGCCTTTGAAGTTACATCGCTTCTGATGAAATGGTCAATTCATACGTAAGATAGAAACATCAGGATATACTCTGGAAGCACCGTACATTTGCAGTTACTTTTTCAAACAAATTCTCGCACCAGTAAAGAGAGGTGAAGGACCGGGGACTTACGAGTCAGACTCGGGATTTCTGTCTCGGATTCTTTCCCTGACGGAATCCCATCAAAAGCTATAACATGCACCGAGCAATCTGTCAATTGGATATGAAAATTTTGGCAGGTTAGACTGCCATTCAAAACTGTAAAAAAAATAGTATTCTCTTTTCACATAATTGAAATGCACTAAATAAACCATCTACTTGTCTGATGATTCTGTTAAGGAAGACACAATGATGTCATTGTAGCTTATTCCTTTTACACAATTAAGAAAGACTATTAACATATTAATGACTAATGTCAAGAAATACAACTTTTAATTTAAAGCTTCAGAAATCACTAGAGATCCATTGAACCGGTCAGAATGTCTTCTCCTATAGATATACTCTCTATTCATAGTCAATTTATCTTATAGAAAACAAATGATCAGCAGAAAATTTACTATGATCTACCACCGAGCAACCAAATCAAACAAACAAACTGAACATAGAGAAGGTTTTAAGTGTTTGGGATGATTCTATTGACAAGTATAAGAAAGGGTTATTCTGTGTGCTAACTCATCCATCAATGCATCCCACAATATAGCCATTATATACCAATCACACCCATCAAGTTTTAATCCGATTCGCAGTTTGAACTTCTCGCCTTGTATCATATTGATCATATCACCCCTCTAAGTAGTGTGTCCTTTAATATAATAAACATGTTTAGAAAAATGAATCTCTCGATATGCTTATCTTCCTATATAGATTGTAAAATAATAATAATTAATGGCTGCAACTCGATGACGGCCATTGTGTAAAATATTTTATGAGACCCTGCAAGCTGCAGGTGCGTATGGCAGAGGTTTGAACATTTTGTGTTATATTCTTACAAAACAAACGTTATATTACGTCATTATTACTTTTTTTGCGTAAGACACATCAACATGGCTGTTTGAAATTATTTCTTTTTTTTTAAAAGAAATAGGTACTGTCGACTACAGGTGCGGATCCAGGATTTTTTGCAGGGGTGGGGGGTCTAGGTTTTATAATTGCTTAACTAATTGCGCTCAACCGATAAACGGGGGTTTGGGGCCCTCCCCCAGAAAAAATTGGTGAATTAGATTCAATTTGGTTCAAGTATTTCCGGAAGGTAAATTCCAAAATTACAGGTCTAAATCGACAATAAAATCGCATAAAAATTTGTCAAGCCTGAGCAGGGGGGGGGGGGGGGCCGGAACCCCTGCCCCCTCCCCCTGGATCCGCGCCTGGACAATGTATCGTGTCTTAAATGCCATGTTAAACCTTTAATCCAATCAACACTAACTGTTTTTTCTATACTAAATGGTATCATTTCATTTCAATTACTCGCTTGCTCACAGGGGTCGTTTTGTGACAAAGGGTTAGTACAGAAATGTAAAAAAAAACATTGAGCATAAACTGTTATTTTTCCTGGAGCTTAAGTATGGGCCACTCAAAAAATTTCACTAAGAAGCATTATTAGCACATAACCATTTCCTCTGCGGATGTTCTTGAGAAATATTAATTCGATTCAAAGTGAAAATGTTATAAATCAAATAATGAAATAACCAGTTTGTAATTCAGACGTAAAGGTTAGCTAGTAAAAAAATTAAAAATAATACTATTCAATAAAAGCCATCTTTCCTCCAAGGAAATTCTTTGTCTCTTTTATTAACACCGGGATTAAAGCAATGGTCTCTTGAGTCGGTAATCCAAAAGGAATAATAATACTGGAAGTTTAGTTGGTATAATTTAAAATTGTAACAACACTACGTCTCCATCTAATTTCAAATTGAATGGGTTTGAAGGTCCTGCCGACTTGTCTAGTGAAAACGGGCATATGCCATACCGTGTGCTCTGATGGAAATTTGCCCGGACTGCCAAGAGATCTTTTACCTGTACGTCAATGTGTACGCGGGACTTTGGTTTTTGTCCCATCCGAACGACTATACAATTTTTCGTTGAAACATCAACAGTGTAGATTTATCAAACGCGACGCTGTGAGGTGAATGTTTTTGCAAGACATTTGTTGATTTTCAAGAAAAGTCTTCTTTCGGTTTTCAATGTCAAAACTGAAAGTATCTGGCGCTGCCTGGCTAGCCTGGGGGTCGAGTGTTCGATCCCTGCATTGGCCGAGAAAGTTCATCTCGATTTTCCGGCGTGGTTTCCCCATCTCAGTGATGCAGAACGAAGGGCTTGACAAGGACAGCTGTCTAGTCGTTCGGATGGGACGAAAACCGAGGTCCTGTGTACACATTGGCGTGCACGTAAAAGATCCCGTAGCAGTTGGAATGCGATATAAGAGTAGGTCGTAGCACCGCTGCCCGTGCAAAATTTCCCTCATAGCACACTGTATGGCGCATGTCCGTCCTCTATTAGCCCAGGTTAGGCGCAGAAGAGTAGGGCGTTAAACCCCATTTCTTTTCGTTTCTCCCCTGGCTTGCGGCTGTGGTTTCGAGCCCTGGTGTGAGCGTATGTGGCATTGAGATAGGGGCGCCTTCTTAACCTTGTGGGTTTCCTCCGGGCACTCCGGTTTCCTCCCACTGCTAAAGACCCCTACGCGCAAGCGAATTATTGCAATAAAATGAAACAATATGTTAGTCCCAAAATGACATAGTTTGTGTCGAGTGGACGTTAAACCCCATTCCTCTCTCTCTCTCATTTCATTTCCAAAAAAAAGCTCAACAATCTATTGACTAAAAATGTTCATTTCTTGGTAAAATTCTAATGGTAAAATCAAATTATTAGTTCTATAAACAAAATCCTGATTCCACGCAGTAAATTGGTTTCTATACATTTACAATCTTTGAATAGTTCATATTATGTTAGTGGATTGTGGCACAAAGATATGGACATTGTCGGAATTACCTATAGACTATAGGCTGAAGCCTCAAGATATATAGGTTTCTCAGCCAAAACATAAAATGAAATTGGATTTAGCGTCCTACTCTTCTGCTCCGACTGGGATAACGAAGACGGGCATGCTCCATACAATTTGCTATGAGAGAAGGTTTGTCCGGTCAGTGACGTTACGGCCTCCTCTTATATCGCATTTCAATTGCCCAGGGGTCTTTTACGCAGAGGCGTTTTATAGTTGAGGCGCTGGAGGCGCCAGCCTCCTCACAAACAAAATCAAAGAAGTTGAAAAAATAAAACGGGAGAAAAATGCTAAAACCGCTGAGAAAAATGATACTGTACCATAGTTAGGGAGGGCCCTAAAGGCCGACAAAAGGGCCCCACGTCTGACAAAAGGGCCCCTCTGGCCAAGCCCCCCCCCCCCACCGAGTCAAGAAATCACAATTTCTGAAAACCCAACAATAAGCTATTCAGGAAAGAGATGGCTAGGCTGCCCAGTGTGGTCTGGCTTGACGGAGCGATCATTTCTCCGGATCCCCACCCCCGACAGAGGGCCCTCAAAATAGTATAGCCATGATAAACCTTAAAACGCCCCTGGTTTTACGTGTACTATGGACCTCGTTTTATCGTACCACCCGAACGACTAAATAGCTGTTCTTGACACGCCCTCCGTCCTACGCCACTGAAAAGGGGAACTACGCCGGAAAATCCCGATGTACTTTCTAGGGCAACACCGGGATCGAACCCACGATCAAAAGGCTATCTAGAGACATCTGGCCAAGGTGTATCATAGTTTTGACACTGGCATACACCTTTCTTTCATGAATTGCAGTCTTAAAACACCGGTCACCATCCCGACTTTTCTTTAAAAAACATTTGCACCTTCATCTAGTCGCGGGTGCAGGGGATTTGGACGACGGACCTCATAAGACATTAGCCTAGGACACATCTTCATATAAATCTGACGCTGGGCGATGGTTCACTTTAAATTCAGGTTTATAAAAATCCCCAGAAACCAGATAGAGATTTAAGATTATGATCTTAAAAGGAAGTTCTCCAATGATAATGTTGTGATTAACTGAGTTATTTTGATAATAAATGAAAGACGCTTCAAAATATTACTCATAAATATAGTTATATCAGATTAAAATACAAGCCCTGTTGTTCTTCGGGAGATTTGTGATTTAACTATCCGCATTACAAAAAAAAATGAGGAACAAAATATGACTTAAATGACAATTTGAATTAGTGTTTCTGCCAACTTCACTCTGTGCAATGTGGGATACAGTGGTAAATGATTCAATTTGAATATTACTGTTTTCGATTCCAATACACAGGATGCCTGATTGCATGCCTTTTGTTCACATCTGCTATACAACCCATCACGTAATATGATTTATTTAAGTTTACATCACTTTCAAGGCAACAGGAAATGAACTATAAAGATTGAAATCATATAATAAATTCATACTCGAATATTTTTACATGACAATCCCACAGTTTTAAAAAAAGATTCAAAACCCCACCACTGTCGAGAGTCATCCAAATAAGACCCGAAACACCCAACGACCCCTTCATATTCCCGTCAATTCATCTTTCATATCAAAATCGACCCTTTAAATTCCGATCAGGCATCCCCAGCGACCTTTAAATTCTTTTCTCGGCTCTTTGCAGTTCGTTTAAGAAAAGATGCGATATGTGTCCCCCATTCATCACGACAATTTTCTCAGGATCCCGGTCACATCTCGTCCGCTAATCCTAGCAACGAAATTTCAATAACAAGTGCGCTTTTTGACAACGCGACTATTACTATTATCTTCATAGAATAGGCAATGAATTTATCTGCTTGTGTAAAGAAAAATAAAGAATTTCCTAGCATTCATCTTTAAAAAGTCGTTTGAGATTGATGTCACGTGTTAGTTTGTTCGTCTGCCCAGGTGTGATAAGTTAGCTGTAACTAATGACATATAAAGTCAAGATGAATCATTATAAACGGAGGTTGTAGAAGAGGCCATAGAATCAGATAATAATTGAAATAGTATGAATATGAGAGGTTATCTTTTTATTGGCCTATATAAATAATAGATGTTGGGATTGTGTATATACATGTATAGAAAGGTACGAGGAACTTAAGTCAATTTAAAATATCGCCCACCTGTATGACGACTACAGTGATGATTTTGAAGATCTGTACCCGAAACACGTAATATCATATAACATCTGAATCACTGAATATGACACTATTTTTTCCCACGCACTTGCACAATGGATTTTTTTTTGTTAATATTTAGCCTACAAATATTTTTGATCTAAAAAAGTGTAACAAATACTTATGGAAGAATAATTACATAATTTATTTGGTTGATTTTTTAAAGAGTATTCAATGTAGGCAAGTAAATTAAGTAATTGTTCTGCCGTAAGTGCCTATTATAGTTTACTGCTCTATACGAAATGAGGTTTAACACCCTACTATTCTGCTCCTGATTGGACTAATGAAGAGAGCATACACCATACAATGTGCTATGAGGGAAATTTTGCCAGGGCAGCATCACTATGGCCTACACTTATATGGAATTCAAACTGTGTACACGAAATCTCATTTTTTTTGTCCCATCCAAATGACTAGACAGCTGTTCTTGCCCGGCCCTCCATCCTGCACCATTGACAAGGAGAAACCATATCGCTCTATCCAGTTACTAAATGCCTCTACAGGAGTGTAAATTTTATTGATGAAAACCCTATTCAGATAAACTCAATTAAATGGTTACTTGTAAAGGAAGAAAGATTCTGAATCTGGATTTATGGACAAAATCCTAAAGGACAATGTTGGTGTCAACCAATATTTCATATGTAATAGAACTGGTTAAAAACATTCCAAATATAATTTTAACAAAGAGATCTTTCCTAGGTAGATGTGTAACTAAGGTTTGAAGAAATGGGAAGTGATGCAAAAAATGAAAAAATGAACTATCCTTATATATGAAGTACAGTTGCTGAAGACGAAAGGTAATATGAGACTCATACTCCGCGCAGCGTTTCGTTTGATTAGAGGTAATCCCACTACACACTGCTATTATGAGTGGATATTGTTGTTTTAAATTTTGATTGGTCATTGGTCCAACAACCAACCAATCACTAGCTGCCCTACAAAAGCTTTACATTTAAAACGAGTACCAATATTAACCCGTGCATAGCAGAATACTGCAGTAAAACTAATTGCGTGACAAAGGAGGCTATCAAGTCGAATGAAATGTAAACAATACTGTTTGGAAAAGAACATACTTTCACCGTTTTTAATACCTTAAATCAGTGTCCAAAGGTTTAGGGAAGACCCAGATTAAACGAATTTGCTATTCCAGCAAAGACCAGAGAGGGATTTCTCGGGCCATTGCTTCAGGAATATGTATGAGACTATGAGAGGATATCTGTTCATATCTTACAATTTATAAAAAAATAATTTTTATCCTGGAAGTGTTTGAGGGTAAGCCATTTATCATTAATTATGGTAAATAAAAAGTTAAAACTAAATTAATGAAATAAATAGAAAATTTTATCACAGTTTAAATGAAGAACAACATGAGTATATAAAATAGATGAGATTATTCGTGATATGTATTAACAGCCAGAACAGTTGGTGCTTGTTTATCAATCCCAACTTTCTTCCCATTAACAACTAGCACCATAGGAGAATCAACACGAATACTTTCAAATGAGATTTCCTGAAAAAGAGACGAAAAAGGCAATCATTAAATTATGTAACTTTTAATTTGGGAAATTAATTCTGTCTAAATATACTATTCAAAAAAAGTAGGGGATAGTAGATTTTGGGGGCATAATACTAAAATATGCAAATGACTACGAAAAAAGTCACTATAGAACCTAACAGAAGAAACATTTCCAGTTACATGTGACGCCCAAACGCACCAATAGCTACCGCATGGAATGCAGGTGATGCTTGGGATCATCATGGGGGTCCAACCCAAGATTTGCACGACTGACTTTGAATGTTACAGTCATTGTGGCATTGAATTCCAGGGTGGAAACATCAGTTTAATTGTTTTAGTGACCAGAAAACAAATTTTGATATGCATCGGCTTACCCAAAATGAAAGGTTACGTGCCCTTGGCATGCTACAGATCGGCACAACACAGGCGGTTGTGGCGCGGACGATGAATGTTTCTCAGTCATAAGCAGGCTATGGTCCAGATACCGTGATACACAATCTGTACAGGACAGACCACGCTCAGGTCGACCAAGGGCGACAACTCAAGCCCAGGATTGATTTATCCATACCTCGGCCTTGAGAAATCGTGTCATCACAGCAAATCAGATCAGCGCTCGTCTTCAAACAGACACTGGTGTGAGAATGAGTGGCCAGACGATTCGGAATCGACTGCATAGGGTTCACCTTCGCGCCCGACATCCTAGCGTGATCCCTTGTTTGAGAGATCGTCACATTCAGGCAAGATGTCGTTGGTGTAGGGATCGTCAACACTGGGATAATCGACGCTGGAGCAATGTGATGTTTTCAGATGAGTCAAGGTTCACTGTTGATTTTTTAGACAGACGTAGGAGGGTGTGACGTCGTCGAAACGAGCCCCACAAGGCGTTAACGTCATCAGACATGATCGATTTGGGAGTGGTTCTGCTATGGTGAGGGGAGGCATCACTGTTGCTGGCAGAACGGCTTTACATGTTGTTGCAGGGCGTGTTACAGGCCAGTACTACCGGGACAACATCTTGGCAGTCCATGTTGTGCCGTTCGCACGACGTCATGGTCAGTCTGTGCCTTACTTAGTCTAACGATCATTCGGAATAAATCGATGAATGTGAACTTTATTTCATTTTGTCATTTGTTTCTTCGTCAGTTTCATTAGGTGACTTTAATAACACTTAAAAATCAAATATCCCCTACTTTTTTTGAATAGTATACAATATGCTTTAATAATATTTTTTAATTTATGCTTGAAACAAATTATCCATCATAAATAGTAAAATTTTCTGGATTCGCCAATTAGATGAAAATGTCTAGATTTGACATTTTTTAAAAAAATATATGATAAGTTGAGAAGAAAATGTTTAAACTGATCATTCAAGTAGATAATGTTCGGCTCTTACAGGACAACAATTTTGGGTTGTGTGTACATATTACTATGTACGTAAAAGAACCCTTGACAAAATTCTCCCCATAGTACACTGCATAGCATTCCTCATCTATATTAGCCTAGTCAGCGCAGAAAAGTAAGGCATTTAACCCTATTTCATTTATAATTTACAAAGAACCATGGTGGCTTTTTGTCCCATCCGAATGACTAGATACTTACTATATGTTTATGATTAACATGAATGGGTTGTAAATATGGTTCTGGTATAGCTACAGTATCACCTATCTTCATACCTTGCCCTGGTGCTATATTATATACATTAACAGGATAACATGTACCTTCAGAATCTACCATACAAAATGTACTGAAAGTAAACAAGTAAAATGCCATTAAGCAATGTTCATTTGTCGGGAGCCACAAGGGTTCAGCATCAGGGGCGGATCCAGAGGGATGGTTTGGGGGGTCCAAAGTCCAAACCCCACCCTGCTCAGCTACATAAAAAAAAAATAATGCCTTGCATCAATGAAATTACATCACAAAGTTATCATACATCAGTATAAAACTGATTTCTCTGTTTAAAAAAGCCCAATTTGTAAGTATGCCTATGTAATTTAGAGACGATGATGGCAGATTCCCTTAACTGAAACCTGGCAAACCCCCTCCCGCAAAAATTCCTGGATATGTCCCTGAGCATGTATGGTACTGGCTCACTAACCAAGATGTCACTCAGGAATTTCCAATCTGGTTTCCTTGTCGTAATTGTGCAGGACAGAAAGACATTAAGTTGTTTTGATGGGACTTAAAAAAGAGGTCCAGTCCAGTGTATATCGTTAAAAATACAAAGACAGTTGGAAATCAAAACAAGAGCTGGTCATAGATCGACTGTCAGGACAGGCAATATTTCAGTCACCGAACACTGCATGGCATATGCCCATCTTCTTTAGCCTCCACGGTGCCGTCAATTTCATTTCATTTCTAATTTTACTATCATTTGATATAAGTTTGATTCAATACCTATCATACAATTATGCATTGTGCCAAATTTCAAGTTTAAAATACAATTTATTTTATAGCCATCTGAAAATTATGCTATGTTGGTCATGTTTCAAGTGCATGGATGCCAGCAAGAATCCTGCTACTGTAGATAAGTACAGCACTAAATAGTCTTTGATCCTGACAGCATAAGCATCTTGTGATAACTGTTTGTGGACAAAAGAATCAATCCAGTGCTAAGAGTTGAACAAATGCTCATGCAAAATATTGTACTATACTAAACGCAGACTGGTGCTTGGAATTTCAATAAATAAGGTAAAAAAATCATCCTAATTTAATACTTACAAAGGAACAGAATCTTCAGACATAACAGAACAGACAACTTTTCCCACAACTACAACTTCAGAATTACATTCTGCTTTTAGTTGTTTTAATTTAACAGGTTTTAATGTGACAGAATCTCCTTTTGGTCCAGTGTAAGTTCCACCACTGTATGGCCCTAAATCTTTCTCGTTGATATGACTGATCATAGTTTGTAACTTTTTACCTTTCATTCTACCCTATAAACAAATGTAATTGAAGTGGAAATTCACTGAGTAAAACTATATCGTCGGTGAAGTGTCAAAAGGGTGTATCTCGGGAAATTCGTCAAATACACTTTTTTGCATTTTCAAAATCTCCCAATTAATATGCACATTTATGCCTAAGCTGTGTATCTCTACGCCACTTAGAACTGTTCTGGGTATCATGTGTCCAAATTTTGTATCTTGATTTGTGGAAATTTTGAAATGCAAAAGATTCTATTTCTAAATCTTAGAAATTCTGAGATACACCCCTTTGACACTTCACCGACGATATGTGAATACCATATAGTTTATATACCGGTACAATGTATTATGTCAATTTTTGTACTAATGTAATAACAATATGTGAATACAACAAAGTTTATGTACAATGCATTATGTTATTTCTTGTACTACTACTACTATACGGTACAATGTATTATGCCAATTTTTGTACTAATGTAATAACAATATGTGAATACAACAAAGTTTATGTACAATGCATTATGTTATTTCTTGTACTACTACTACTTCTAATAATATATTATGTGAATACCAGATAGTTCTTGTATATATGTGTAAATAATACACATGATTATGCGAAACCAAATACTATTTGTTTGCAGTTTGATTAGTAGAAAATAGTTTTAATCAATTTTACAACATGTTTATCTAAATTGCATTAATTGTATCTCCAGGTATATATTTTTTTACCTTTGAATCTTTTAATTCTGAGACTTTATTTAAATATGAAATAAGTTGTTTTTCACGATCTCTGGGTTCAGACCAACTTGGATCTAATTGACTAGCTTGAGTAAATTCTTCTAATGCTAACTGGTAATCTTCTTGGTATTTATATGCCTAAAGGAAACAAAAAACATTTTAAAATGACTTGTTTTAATTGATAATTCTGTTCTAGATAAATTTGATTATGGATGAATCTTAATGAATAGGAAAACAATTAAGATTACAACAAAATTCCCAGCTTAAAGTTGCATTATCACCAAAGTGTTTATGAGACAGTTATTTCCAATAAAAGTATGACGTAATTGGTAATGGTATATATGGAAAGTAGAGACACTCAGTCTTACAATAAAAATACTGGATTGCCTGAAAACTCTCATGAGATGAGAGAGAAATGGGTGTGTCCTCTCGACACAAACCAGGTTATTTCGGGACTTACATATGGTTCAATTTTATTTCAATATTCACATGCATTTAGGGTTTTTAGCAGGAGAAGTAAACCATAGGACCCAGAGAAAACCCATGACGGGCGACCCTACTCCTTCTCACGTACAACTAAGGAATCGTAACCGTGCCAGTTGACTCAATGATAGACCTTAGAATACATCATGCACGTGCTAACCAATCAACCATCCAACACATACCCCCCTCCCCACCCGTTTACCATGAGACACACATAGGAAAAAAATGTAAAGGATCTTATCTGCTAGAATGACGTAGGGGGCATTTGCAAAGGATAATCCTAGAATTTAAATAGGCTTTGATATTTATGGTACAAACATAAGCTAAAAATAGAGGACCATCCATTAAAAACGCTTTGGATTAAAACGTTTTGGAAATGATTTGGAGCAAACTTTTGATAGATAAATTAGTTTGAATATGTTTTCAGTCCAAATGTATTATCAAATCACAAGATTTGTAAGAAAGAAGGCATCTTTAATATTCTACCTGTATTATTTTTCAAATTCAAAGTTCACATCAATTAATTAATTTAAATAAACACATATCTGATCACAACATGAACACAACTTACATTTCCTCTATTGTGATGTAAATCTGAACTAGAGCTTGCTACTGTATCTTTTTCCTGAATTTACATAAATATATTTTTCCGTAACAAAACATCCGTAAATATCAATATCTCCACTCCAACACACCATTTTAAAAAGAACAATATACAATTACAAAAGCATTGTATCAATGAGGAACTGCGGTGGCTTAGTGAGTAAGAAGCTTGCTCACTAATCAGGAGGTCTCTCGGTTGCTCCCAGGGTTGAATGAGAAACGTCAGGTGAAGTTAATTATTGTCAGTGGTGCGGGACCAAAGGGCCTGCCAAGGACAGTCGTCTTGTCATTAGAATAGAATGGAAAACTGAGGTACTGTGTTTACATTAACCAGCATGTAAATGAACCCTTGACAGTTGAAATTCAATATAAAAGTAGGCTGTAGCACCACTGTCCAGGCATAATTTCCCTCATTTATGCCCATCTTCATTAGCCTAGACAGAAAAGTATAATGCTAAACCTCATTCCATTTTATCAACTAACTTCACTTCCTTATTTATATATTCATAAATGGCAGTAGAATGAATGTATATATTTAGAGCATACAAATAATTATTATTATTAGACCAGTAAAAATATAAACTTACGGCTTGTTGATAAGCACTCATACACTGTTTTAATATTTTAGGTTTCTGACCAGCCGCAAAAAACATGGACAGATAAGCATTGCCCAAAATACCTAAAAGAACAAGAGTAATCGACACAAAATGCATAAGTTCAACAGAATAATAGGAAAGACCTCCCAGGAAAGCTAACAATTTTAACCAACATGAATTCAGTAGCACCTCTCAAATGAATTATACTCAGAATTTATGACACTGATTTAAGAGATTTCTGCATAATTTTAGTCACATGGCTAAGCTTAGCGGTGTGAGTTTGCATGATTTTTACTCCAATGAGAAGGAGAGTAATGCTTTGTTTTTTAAAATAAAAATATACAATATAAAACTTACTCCAAGACAGACCATCATGTAAATCTAATTGTACTGCTTCCTTAGCTTTTTCTACACTGTCAATAATTAACTTAGTTCTTTCTTCTGGCGATCCAGGTATTTGTCTCATTACCATTGATAAATTTCTTAAGGACACTTTATTCTTTGACTGTAACAGAAATTTTTATGAAAATAAAAGAAATTGCAAATAGCCCTTCAAATCACTTACAACCCAGGCCAAAACTTTCTGAGTAATGCTGTGTTTCTTTAACAGAAAACAGTCTACAATTTAAATATAAATTTACTGTTCATTGCTTCAATGCTGTTTTGAAATCATATAATTCTGGTTGTTTCACACTGTACCAAAAGTCAAAGTTTTCCAAACAAGAAGATTAAAAATGTAGCAAAGTAACAAACAGATTTTTTTCATATAGGTTTTACAGGTTTAATAAATTAATATAATCCTAATAACTCTTTATACTTCACAAGATTTATATTATTAGTATATTGCTTTTCAATATTTTGCAGATTATGACCACTTACATGATCTAATGCACCAGAAAAACAATTTTTAGCACCAGTTATGTCCCCTTTTTTCCAGAAACTTTCACCAAGTTGATTCCATCCCTCCACTTGTTTTGGATCCAATTTCACAGCTTTTGACAGCGCATCGTGTGCATCTTGGTTGAAATCTGAACCAACATTTAATGCCTTTCCTCGTAACATTGATAAAACAGCTTTGTTCTTTACATGGTCTGAAAAAAAGTCCAAGCAGATTATCATAATGAACAATTTAACATTGAATGGCAAATTAATCTATGCAAATAGTCAGACCATATCCAAGTTACTTAGGTCAAGAAAAACGGAACTGCAAAAATTGGCACTATTTTCTAATCTATCAATATTGTACATGACTATTTCATCGGTCAAAAAAATAGACAATGTAAAGATCTATACTATAATATTTTATAAATTGCATCCATTAAGATTACTGTTACTACAAAAACTTGTTCTGTAGTTTCTAATCATGTTCATTATAATAATAATATTATTTGTATGCAGGTAAAATCAACTAAACTGTAAAAAAATGTTCATTTTCATAAAAAATCATAGCATACCTTTTATCTCATCAAGATATTTTACTGTTTCTTCACATTTCTTTTTTACATCTGCATCTTTCTGATTTGCCTTTTCTACACCATGTCTTTCAATATAATGATCTCTAAAATTATATAACTCTGTAACAGCAGCCTACAAAAAAAACACAAAACATAAGACATGGAAATAATGGTTTTAGTTATATTCTGACAGAGACTGCCAAATTATTTATCACTATAGTGGATGGTTCTAAGGACCAAAAAAGTATCAGGCCTGTAATTCCATTAATTTGGCTCCAAAAGGTACGACACAGGTCAATAAAGAACTAATCAACATTTTGAAAAATCCAACAGATACACAATACAAAATATGTTGTTATTGCTGTATCGTTAATAATAATGGCATTATGTGATGAAAATTATTCAGTTGTCACTATCTTTACTGGCACAAAGCATCAATATAAATGTTGACGCTACGACACATTTGCTCGTAAAATATAATTCTTCCTAGATCTAACCTGTCTTTTTTACTAACTTACATAGGGGATGCTCGATTCACAGTTCCGGAATTAAATTCCAAAACTGGTGTCAATCGAGTGAAAAGGGGAATGTCAGAGTACAACGCATGTGTCGACTGCGTAAAAAACATCTCAAGCTGAAACATATTTTTATCTAGGAATATGTCACGATTCTACTCACTCCAACTTAGTTCAGCTCTGAACGTCGGTCTCATTACACTCACCCTGAGCGTTCAGTAAAATTGACTGTTCTCCAATTTTTTTCGACATTCATTGATTCAATGGGACAGCCCCTGCACTAACTCCAACTCAGCTGTCGGGACTGGCAGAACTGTGACAGGACTGAATTCCGCGTCGCTCGATTGTAATTCTGTCGATTGGGAACGTTCTGGACTGTGAATCTGAGCATCCCCATCATACTAATAGAGCACACAATTTGACATTTCAATCATGACATTTATATTATTTTGATTTGACATTCTTCCATACATGAACACAATTTTTGATGAATTTATGGATCATTGCGTCGACAATTTTATCAAAATACGAACTGAAAAGATGCCCTGAAAAGAAGAGATGTAAGATCTAACTACAAATACAAACCTCGGCTTTCGGAAGGTACTCTTCAGTTGACTTTTGCGAAATTTCAAGATTTGTTTTATTTTCATCAGCCATGTTGGAAACGGGTTAACTAAAATTTACGATTGACAATTACAATAAACGAAATTTTATATCAAGAAAAAAAGTATTAATTATCATGTTTAGGCTTGTAGTGGGTTATTTTATTAATAAATAAACATTGTCTCTCCGTACACGAAAATAATGATAGGATTATGACTAATCTTATGCTCATTAATCCTAGTTACCTGGTTTCGTTCCGTGTTTGTTTCCAGGTATAACATTTATGTGTAGTTTGAAAGCATGGCGCTGACTTTGACTGAAGAAATTATTCGAGATCGAGTTAATTTAACTCATGAAAACCTTGGTAATATGCCATATTGTTAATTTTTTCCTGTTTTCAGAACTGCCAGTAATTGTGGCGGCATTCTTTTGTGATCTTTTTTAACGTGATATCTTAGGTATTCGTACAATTTATAAAATAAAGTAAAGATCATCATCTGTCATCACTTCAGACTTTCATGTTCAGTCATGTTTAATTAAATTAATCTGACAGTTATACATGTTTCTTAGATGCTTCCGTAAATTCAATTATTTTATTGGGTGAAGATGTTCTGTAAATCATAGGCCTCTAACTATAAATTATGAACTTATGTTTTAATGAATTTTATAGTACAGACAGTTGAGTTAGTAATTAAACGTCTACTAATTCCACTTTAGTTAGTTCAGCTCTGAACGTAGGTCTCATTATTACACTCGCCATTACTATTACTACGTTCAGGTCTTGTGGCATTCAATACATGTTGAAACTGGAATCTGCCCGAGTCAATTTTACTGGGCAAATTTTTACTGCTAAACGGCCACGTGTCAGTCCATGTGAACGCCTGAAAAATGTGACGGTCATACTGGTTCTACTCTAGCAAGGTCTTATTTTCTCACTAAGATGTTCATTTACATTGTTCCGGTGTTCACATGCACTGACACGTGACCTACGTTCAGAGCTGAACTACTTCCACTTCTACTAACAAAGTAACTAGAGTACATTTTGTGGATGGTTCTCTCTAACTGAAATGATAATAATACTGTGATTGTGTATTCAATCTGCCTGTTGTGCAAACATGCTAATAAAATTGTGTAATGTCCCATATAAATTTATTGGCTCAACCTTTTCCAATCCTAAATCGTATGTGCTAAGTACTGTGCAGGCTACTTCCATATACATTAAATGACGGTTTCTATATCTTTTTTATTTGCCTGCAAATGTGTACACCGGGCCTCAGTTGATCATCCCATCTGAATGATAAGACACTGTTCCTTGCTATCCCCTTCATCCTTCACTACCGTACTGTCAAAGGGAAACCACAGCCGAAAATCCTGAGGAACTTTCCCTGCTAATAGTGCTAATAATAGTACTAATACCAGGAGCGAACCTGAGACTGTCTTGTTAGCAAGCAAGTGCCTTATCCACTGAGCCACTATAAATGAACCAACTGTTATGGGAATTTTATGTTAAACCCCATTTTCTTTCCAGACAGGCCGGATAAAATTATGTTATGTGATCATACATTCATAAAATATGAAGTAAATAAATTTGATGTGATAAATACATAATGTAATTATTTGTAAACTGAAGTTATGGAAGTTACAATAATCTGGAAAAGCTGAATTGATAGCAGGAATTAAATAAATGAGCTTGGAAAGGGAGTGATATATTCAATAATTTCTTCTCTACTGATCTGTAAAGGAATTTTGAGTAGTAGACACTGGACAGATTTTAAAGTCTAGTCCAGGAATATATTAAATTTTATATATTTTTTATGTTTTTCAGAGGATGTTAAAACCTTGGCATTACCAGGAACATATCATGAGAAATTTGTGTCTCTTGGAAAATCATTACGTAAATTTTCTCGACTTAAAGATCTTGATTTGTCAAGAAATAACCTAGAATCCTTACAGGTAAAGGTTCATTACAAACAATATAGTACTGTATATTAGAAAGTGTCATACTTTTCGAAAATATTTGATTTGGAAAAGTGTAAAATCTGTTTAATAATCAGTTTAAATGTACATAATTTTTATCAATTAATTACACCATTAGTTGTTAAGAAATGTCTATCTTGTTTTTTATTAGTAATCATTTGCCAAATAATGCATTTAATGTATGAACTAAATCTGGCTATCGCAGGAATCTCTTTTGGCTTTAAATGTTGTATGAATTATTATTTAGCCATTTGTTAACACGACAAGCCTGTAATCAACTCTGTAGACCATCGGATGGCTGAAATATAAATAAATTTAAACATTGTTAGATTTAACTATAAAATGGACAAACGAGGTTAAGCCTTAGGTGTCAACTGTGAAGTGCCTTTTCTATAATAAAGAATGAATGTACACTACATCTTCAATCTGTCATAACTTTGATCAGAATAATGTAATTTGAATAAATTTAATATATTCATTATCTATTTTTGAACTATTACAGGAAGAACATCCAGCTCTTGATCTAAATCTTACATAATGTATCTTTAATGTTGAATATTTTTAAGTGAACATTTAATTGAATTTCAGGGAATGGAGAATCTGAAATATTTGGAGACATTAAATCTGTATCCTTCTCAATTAAACCTGTACATTTACTATTCAAACTTTTTATCTTTGAATTTTACCCGTAATAGCTTTCCTGTAAAAAGTTACACTATATGTTAGTGTCAAAATGACATATGTAAGTACAGTCTTGATAAAATGTCTTACTCATGTAAGCTCCAGTTTTTATAGCATACAAAGTAGAAGTTTTTAATTATATCCCCAGATTTGTTTATTGAATTCATATGAAAGAGCTATAAATGTTGAATTATGTCAAGATTTAATTTTGAATTACATTATTTTATTAAAGATCCTTAATGTAAATTATAGATATTATAACAGTATTAGTACAATGGAAGAACTGAAGCGATTAAAGTTTAACTCTAATCTAAAGGATATAGATTTACGTTTAAATCCTGTCACTAGAAACGAACCTGATTATCGATTGTATTTAATCCATATGTTACCAAATCTTCAAAAACTAGGTAAATCTTCTTTTAATTAGTCAATATTTTAATTAAAATGAAACTCTCTTTATAAAGAAAAATTAATATTTTGTGGTAAAGATTAAATTTATTTTTTAATTTATTGATCTAACATTTGATTTTCTACTATTAAATATATTTTGTTAAAAAAATTTAATTTCATTTTTGTAATTTCGATTTTCAATTGGATTTGCATAGTGCATTTGTTATTGCAGTCAATCCAGAGTCTCGCGGAGTGAGGCACTGTCCAGACTGCTTCCTAGCCCAAATGTTGCGAGATTAATTCCTCCAGATTTTTGAGTCTGGTTTCCCTTTGTAAGTGGTGCAGCACTGAGGACCTGGCAAGGATACTGCCTATTCATTTGGATGGTTACCTTTAACACATTGGTGTGCATGTATAAGAACCCTGGGCATTTATCGAGATGATGCAGTAGTGTATGACATTAAACCCCATTTCATTATTTCTTATTTTTGTTTTAATTAGATGATCGTGGTGTAAGAGATAGAGAACGTCAGGCAGCTTTAACACACTTTAGTACAGGTCAAGCTACAGAGATGACATACCATCCATCTAATGATGAACCTCAAGAACGACAGCCATTACCACGAGTGGTTGCAATAAACAAACTTGCCAAGGGCTCTACTGGTAAACAATTCATAGTTTTTTTTATATGCCCGCATTTCATGTAAATCCAATTAAAATAGAAAGAGAGGAATCCCAAACCATTCGATGTAGGTAGCAGTCAAGGGGAATTTTATTTTTGTAGTTGTGTTATCTTAGGAAGTAAGTCTTTACACTTACGAAACGTTATAAGATGCGGTGAAAGATGGTTTTGTGTTAACCTTGATTTAAATTTTATCCACATTTTATGTGATCATATATGTCAGCACCCTTTAAATAAATCAATATTAAAAATCCAATGAGAACAACAATTTTACTTTTTGACTCAAATCCAAGTGATATAATCATTTTAGGCAGATGTATGGATGGGTTTTCTAATTTTCTTATTACCAGTATATGCTATGCATTTATTTATGTTTATAGTAGTTTAGACCTGTGTAGTTATACTTCTTTTGATATATTTGAAATGTTTGTATTATATTTTAGTATTAGATGATGATGATGTAGCTGTTATTGATCTTGTATCACGTAATGATGGGGATTTAAGTAAACCTCGCCCTATAACAGGTTCTGGAAATAAAGAAACTAAGGTAGCCGATTATTCTCTTCCTTGTAAGTATTCCAATTATTCTCTTCCTTGTAAGTATTACAACCATCAAATCCAATATTTACTTACTACAACCAACAAAATACAATATTTGTTTACTACAACTCAAAAATCCAATATTTACTTATTACAACCCAAAAATGCAATATTTATTACAGCCAACAAATACAACATTTGCTTACCACAACTTTTATTCACTTACTACAACCAAGAAATAAAATATTTGTTGTCGTTTAAGTGGTGAATTAATCCTGAGATCTATCAGTGATTCTTGTTTCTTGATATTCTTCCAGTGTTAATGCAAACATTTATATGGTCTCTATTGTTTCCATTTACATATTTATTGAAACGTTTCTCTAAATTAATCTTAATATGTAGAAAATTTAAATTAATTGTATTTGTAGCTTTAACTAAACTTGCTGATAAAGATAATGATAGACTAGATGTATTAGATCGAGACATGAGACCGGTGAGTATATGAAGCATTTTTTTACAATGAAAGATCTTGAGCTTGTGTGTGACAAGGAGTAGGGTCACCTGCCCAACCTCATGTGTTTCTAGGTCCTTTGGTTCCCTCCCGCTGCTAAAGACCCCCTTCGTGCAAGCAAATTATTTCTCTCTATTTCAGTTTATGATAACCTACTTTTAGTTAAAAATTTGTCCAGTACACTCATTTGTTTGTTTGTTGATTCTTGATATTTTTCGTCTTTGTTGTTATGAAGTTTAATCTTTTTATTTACAGTCCGCAAAATCGAATCCAAATGAACCTGAGGCAATGATCCGTCTGCGTCAGAAATATCCCAATATTCCACCATCTGTTTTATTAGATTCTCCTGAACACAATAAACCATTTTCAAGGTACACATTGTTCTTATGCTCTTTTAAACATTTAAATGTATTCTCATTCTATAATTGAAGAAATATAAACTTGAAATTGATGCTAATTGCATATAATTATAAGTTTTTTGATTGCGAACCGTTGATTGCTCAGTAGGTAAGTAAGTAAACTGGAGATCCTGTGTTGGTCAAGACTTTGGAAAGTACATAATGATTTTCCATCGTGGTTCCTCCCTGTCAGTGGTGCAGAATGGACCTGACAAGGGACAACGTATAGTCGTTCATGGGGGAGATTGGTTTGCTGGTAATAGAACCCTTGACAGATGGAATTCGATACAGAGTGGGCCATAACACCACAACCACTGTCCGAGCAACATTTCCCACATAGCACAATGTATGATGTATGCTGTCTTCAGAACAGTAGGGTGCTAAAACCCAATTCATTTCAATTTAATTTGATTGCTCAATTTTTTATAAAAAGATAAACGTGCAATCTATTTATTTCAAGATATCGGCTTGGGTCATAAGATTTACTGTTGGCTTGTTTATATGGCCTTAATGCAGTATTTTAAAAACAAAAACCACCTTAATTAAATGTTGTTATTAATTTTATATTTTTAAATGGTTTGTTTATAATGTATTTTTTTCAGACAAGATGGTTTAACAAAGTTTGATGATGAAGAGGATGCTTATACTAAGTTTAAAAGTCATGGCTACTTTACAGCAAATCCTAATACAGGTATGACCTACCATTTTCATAATCAGTGTCTTTTTCTCTATCCGTCGGGTCATGAAAGACTGTCTAGTCATTCAAATAGGATGTAAAAACGAGGTCCTGTGTACACATTGGCGTGTAGCCATGCACGTTAAAGAAACCTTGACAGTCGAAATAAGACCATGTCATAGTGCCGCTCATTAGCCTCGTGGGTGAAAAAAAGCTAGACGTTAAACCCCATTTCAATACAATTCAATTCATCTCTTACTTGAGTATTAATGATGTTCAGGAGAAATGATATAATAATGTGAATACATAAATATTTAATGTCAATCTTTTCTTCAGCCCCTAAGAATGAAACAGAATTAAGAAATCCTGAAATGGACTGTGGCAATGATGCTGAAATTTACCCAGAATTTCGAGAACTACCCAAATGGTCAGCTCCCATCAATAATCAGGAAGGTCAAGTTGTCAATGGAAATAGGATCAGACATCGTCGAACAAATAGCTATCCTTCTAAAAATAATGAGGTACTGTGTAATATGTTTTTAGCATTGGATATAATAACATATCAGTTGCTGTTAAAAATAACATAAAATTTAAATTATGAGAAATTAAATTAACAGCAAATTTGAAGTTAAATCAAGATATTAATGAATGAAGGTTTACAGTTGAATATCGTAAGTGTGAAAGGTATAAAAATTTCCAACTGATAATACTAGTAAATTAGAATAATTTGAATATTTGAATATTAAAGATTCATTATGGGAGATAAGATAAAGAGATGGCAGTTTTCACTATAATAGTTAAAAACTAAATAGTATAAAGGTAATTTGCGGAAAATTTCAGTCAAATTGATCCACTATTAGCCGGCCGAGAAAAATGCGTTTGAATTATTCACATAGCCTCGGTCATCATTACTCAAATCATTAATATAAACAGCATAGTCTCGATTATCCACTTGATTGATTTAATTATCAATGGCCATTAAGCGGCATATAGGATTTTAATCCGCCTAGTTTTCCCCCACTGCTAAAGACCTCTAGATGCAAGCAAATTATTGCATTAAAAATGGATCATGTGTCAATCAAGAAATTATCTAAGTTGGATTGAGTGGATGTTAATATGTTAATAAATCATAAATCCTGTCTCCCTCTTTGTGTATCAATAAAATTATTGTAATCTGATCATTTAGATTGAACAGACATTAGAGGAACTCGGAATACCCAAACATTTTAATGAGGAGCCGCAATCTCGGGTACCACAAAAAGAAGAATCAGTTAAAGTAAACTTAGAGAATGACCAGGTTGTTAAAGGTTTTCTCTTTAAACTCTTGGATATGGTGGATCGTTATTGGAATGGATCCAGATCTTTACACAAACATGCCAAGTTCAAAGGTTAATATTTTTACGACTGAATACTCTATTACTATATAATCATAATTTTGTGGATATACGTGTATGATGGTCTTCATTAGCCCAGTCGGTGAAGAAAATTAGGATGTTAAACCCCATTTCATGTCATATGATCAGGCTCTTGTCATGAATGAATTCACTACAACCTTCATGATCTCTATCCCACGAATATATGAGTGACAAAGTGTAGAATCATCTGTCTGACCTCAGAGTTCCCTGTTTTAACCTTCCCCTACTTTACGGCATGGCAAACATTGAAAAAAGGAAAAGCCATATGTGGGCCTAGAAATGACTTTGATTTTTCCTTATCTGTACAATAGATTTTGATGTATTAATAATACATTTTCATTGCAAATCAGAAGTCAAAAAGAAATGATCATATCTTTTTTAAATCAAGTTGAACCTGTTACTGTATTAAATGTTCTGCTGATTTGTTTCTGTTTGTAGAACAAGTATTTCCCTTGGTCGAGAAATATTTAGGCAGTGCCAAGGTTAATCAAAATATACCAGAAACCACACAAAAACAAATGGCACAGTTAAAAGAAGAAAATAGATTACTTAGATTACAAAATGCTGATCAGAAACAATTAAAAAGTTTATCTTCTGAAGGAGAGACTGAACTTTGGGAACGTTTACGTTTTTCTCAGAAAAAATTGGCAAGTATGATTATATATTGTTAAATTAGATAAAATATATTCAGTTCAAAACACTTCATCATTTACAAAGTTAGTTGTCCTGCACTGAACAAATTTAAGGGAGGGATGTTAAAAAAGGGGCCGTCAATTCTGGTTTTCTTTCTTTAGCATATCTCATAAACTTAAGATATCTTTATGAAACTTTGTTTGTACACACACCAACCTTCTATAGTGCCTTTTTCTAATGGAAACAAATTTTTTGACTTTGTTTGTACTATACAAGGATGTTGGTGAGTGATTGGTATATTATATGATAGGATTGCTTTTATATATATTTGTGTTTCTATTTACAGGATGAAATGCAGGATCAAATTATCACATTCTCAAATGAGAATAATTCATTAAAAAAACAATTAAATAAGTATGAACATAATGGTTACAATGGTAGTGGAGGATCATCACGAGTGTCATCAAATCAAATAGGTATATTTATAGATTATAATATATACATTCTCTCATCTTCGAAAAAAACCTTATGCATGATGGACATACAACTTGGCATGCCTATTCCTTGGACAGTTGTGCATAGATTGACAGACTTCCATTTTGATATGACGTCACAATTCCGGATGGCTGTGATGACATCATTATCTGTTGTTTGTCCATGGAATGGTTGTACTTGTATTGACATAAAGAGCATTGTGTGCATTTACATGTATTTGTTTTCACAAATATTTCAAATTTAGAGAACTTATATTATTATTTGAATATATAAAATCACTAAGAAACTTTTACTAATGGAATTTTTTTACCATTAAATCATACAAATCATTAATGTTTAGTATGATTAAAAATCAGTTATAAAATTTACAACAGTCATTAATTAAGAGGTGTGTAACTAACTGTAAAATATGTCACTTCTTGTGTACAACAGTGATTATTTCTAATATACACCATGATTGAATACCCAAACCTTACCAATAGTTGTGTATATCACTTGATTGACTAAGACTATATAATGGCCTTAACACCTTTGTGACAAAACACTTACTTAAGACTACTGCCTGATCCCCAACCATCTGACCTTATTAGTAAACATTACACTTATAAAATGACAATTTATATCTGTTTGTGGCAAATATTTTCATAACCTTGTAAGTAGCATCCTGAGTTTCATATAGTAAACATTATAACCTTTACAGGTGCTGTCATAAAAGACAAGAAAGTAAAATTATATATTATTGTAAAGAGAATTTAATTTATATATTATAGAAGATTTACAAAGACAGAATGAAGCCTTAACGAATGAAGTGGATGGTTTACGAGTCCGATTAAAACAATATGCTCAGTTACAAGATCTCTCTAATATGTTACAAGAAAGTCATACGTAAGTAAAATAAAATGGTTCCATAAACAGTTTCTCTAAGAAACAAGACTTTTCTACTACTAAATTAGATTTTAATTAATTTAAGGAATTTTAGAAAAAAAGGGTACCGTATAATAAATTGTCGTCAGATTAAAGGCTTGTGTCATTTCACGCTCTAGCAATTCCTTGCAAATTAAAATATTGTGTATAATATTGTGTAAGTTTAATCTCTAATAGGAATGTAAGACCAAAAGATGATCAATGATGTTATAAAAAAATTATGATAAATTAAAATTTCATCAATTTATACTGTTCAAGCGTAACAAGCCCTGCCGTCTTTTATTGGTCATAAAGAAACCTGATAGACCTAGTTTGAATCTATTTGAATCCAAGCCGTGAGATTATCTTGCATTGGTATTTTTTTATCTTAATCTAATGTTAAATAATCAATCTAATTACATATTTAGTGTGAATTATCTGTTGAAATTTGATATTTTTGCCTTTGATATGATACTGGTTTATTGAAAGGTGAAAAAAACATATCGTGAAAACTGTTTAGATGACAACATTTAAAAGTCAGTTAATTCTAGATGTAAGCATTTCATGCTTTTGTATTTTGACTATTTTATCTTTCAGTTCCCTGGTTCAAACAAATGAACATTTACTAAAAGAACTGGAAGAAGAACAACATAGGCATCGACATGAAGTGGAGCAACTACACTGGAGTTATGATCAACTTAAAAAATCTATTAACTATTCTAAAGATCATTCTGGATTAAGACTTGAAGAACATGTCTGATTTATAGAAATATCGGCTACTTATAGGCCCGGTTTCCATGTAAATGATTTTTTATATTTCCATGTGTAGAGAAAAATCACTGAACAGTTTGGGGAATCCTACATAAATAACATCATTAGTGAGGATTTTTGTACAACATGGATATTGTTTACGTTCAGTCACTGCTTTCTTATAATGTCCGAAAAAGCTGAATTTGCTGTAGCAAGAGCAGTTGATTAACTTGGATGAAGCTAGAAAAACTATTTTTAGATGCCAGAAAGTAAACACCGAGCTGGGCACACGTGTGCACACTTCACAAGCGAGAAAAAACACTGCTGAAAAGTCACTCATCAAGCAACTTACATTTGCATTAGAACAATTGTTTTGCCGACAGAAACACATACATGGAAAGTGGGCCTAACCAATTAATTTATCTGTTATGAAGAAAATATTCAAAGAAGTTCAGAACAACAACATATATTTGTACAGGCTATTTTGTGAATATTGAGAACGACTATATGATATTTTCCAATACAGAGAAAGATAAGTTGATATTTTCCTGGCACTATCCTGAGAATGTGGTATAAAATATAATCGGGTTTGTCTTTGAAATTTCAAAACTTAAATATTTAACTAAAAATATTTATTCCGTCCAAATACAGAATATACATAAATGTAATGGTATTGTAATCTCTTTTTTATTGTCAAAATTAAAAATTATTTATGAAAAATATATATAAACAATGTTTAGCCATAACATACACCGAAAATATTGTTCATTCATGATTTAACATTACTAAGATGATGACAATAACTTTTTTATGGTAACAAAAATGAATTTATTAGTCTCTCTTAAAAGATTTAAAGAAGTATTATTAATGTCACAAAGAAACATTTGGAACTAATTTTAAATAAAAACATATTCAAATGTTCCTTCAACTCAACGGATTATCATGAATTGGAAATTAAATTGTTTGTTTATTAGCATTTCAGTATTGTTTCTGATGTAACCGTATAGTCACCTCAAAAACCCTAATTCTACTTCAAGATGTATTTGTTTGTTATATTATTTAATATTTATTTAAATTATATATTTTTGTATAATTTTAAGTGAATAAGATTTATTTATTACATATTAATATCATGAAAGAATTGAACAAGACATGATCAAAATACACAATCAAATTTGGGTTATTTCTTTAATTGACTCTCAGAACTAGTGGGGGAATGGTAGATTTGATTTAGAATAACAACTGTGAACAAAGCTGGACTTGAACTCTGATTACAAAACTATTGAAATAATAAAATAAAAAAAAGATAAACAGTCACCATACATATTTTCAATTTGTGGAACAAACATGGCGAAAGAAGAAGATAGGCAGACCTTGCCAACATTTTGTCTACGATATCACCCCAGGTGGAGGTTAAACTCCAGAAATGAACGAACGTCCACATCGAGTAGATGCCTTGTCAAGTACTATGGTGCACATCTGGCTTGCTATATTACAACTACCACATGCTCGACTGGTTGAGTTTTTTTCCTCACTATCAGCCTACTGAAATTATTATTGCTACACAATTACTATATCTGATCAGGTACATATTATTTTATTAATTAGATGAAATAAGTCAGCCACGATGCACTTTTGCTCCATAAATTGTCTTACTCCATAGTTTTATAATCAGAGTTCAGCTTTAAGAGAGGAAAATGCTTTGCTTGCCTATTAGATTGGAAAGTGCTGCACAAGCATGTTTATTAATGCATGTTAATTATATAAGTACAAGTATACTATATTTATACTATATTTATAGAGTGTGATGCATGCATTGTAATTTGATTAATAAGGATGTAAATCAAAATAAAATGTCAAAATAAAGAATTGTCAAAATATAACCTACAACTCTTTCTTAATTTGTTAAACATTAAAAAAATTGTTTTTTGTAAAATGTATAAATCTGATACATTTAAATTTCACATTGTCTTCATGTAGACTGTCAGACATCGTTACTGAAGTAACTATGTATACTGCTTATTATTTTCATTTATCTAATTAAGCTTTCAATCATATGGTCTATATGGGTAGTGCCCTTAACGTTTAAAGAGGAATTTTCTCTCCGCGCCAGCTTTCTCCATGCCAGTTTTCTCCTTGCCATATAATTTTTTCCTATGCTTTTAGGTATGTGTTTGGGAAGGGTGGACTGGAGTCTTCTAATATGATATGATTTTAGGTTTGAAAATCATTTTCAAGCAGTAATCAGAGTTTTGGGGGGCAAAAATAGTTTGTCTAAAATCTTCCACAGCCCTTCTTATATGTTAATTTTTGTATCATCCAGTATGTTAGCTGTGAGGTTATCTCCCAACTCCAAAACTGCAAAATCACTTCATTGACATGAAACAGCTTTGTGCAGTCAATCTTGCCCTATCCTGCAAATCATTTCATCCATTGACATAACAGCTTTGTGCAGTCACTCTTGCCCGAGCCTGCTATTTCAAAATGTCTTTATCCCCACTCGGTTACAAATAAATGAAGTTCCATAAAATTTATCAAATTTATTCATTCTTTTAGAATTGTTTGTTTGTTTGTGGTCTCTGGGTATGATGTCTTGTCCATATATTTGTTTTTGTATAAATTATGTGTGGGCAGTCTCCCTGCTCTTACTATAAGGTTCAAGTTGCAGTCAAGGGGACATAACTGCTTTTAATATTGTTCGATCCAAGATCAATTCCTGTATAGTTCCAATTAGTTAAACCGGAAGTGGCATGTGCAGCGCGAAAAAAACAAACGAGTTGAAAACGTCAACAATGTAGATTTCTTTCCAGAAAAGTAGTTCATTGCCATTAAAATAAAAAGAGATATGCTATATTAACGTGTAGAGTATCCAGTTCCTGTCATGTTCTTTATCTTGTTTGAAAATGAGTCGTAAAAGTCAAGTAAAATTTTGGAAACCAGGTAAACGCTAAATTAAAAGTAGAAAATAAATATTTATGTTAGAAATCGAAATCTTTTTCACTTGTTCACGAGAGAGTTCTAACAGTTTAGCTGGGAGTTTGTATCATATGGAAGCCACAGTATCTCAGTGAATAAGGAGCTGACTGTCTAATCAGGGGTCTTGGGTTCGTTCTCGTTGTTCATCAAGAAAGTTTTGGTTCTATTACACCAATGCATATCTACCTGTTGACCTGTAAAATTATTGGGAAACATAACTTTTTTCGCCAATGATTCAATAGCATGGTCCCTGAATGTACAGGCGGGTGTAATGATACCTAAATTCAGAGTTGAACTGGGGTAGGTGGCTCAGTGAGTAGGATACTGGCTTGATAGCCAGGAGGTTCCGAGATTTGCTCCAGGTGTTGGCAGAGAAAGTTTCTCAGGATATTATGCCATGGTTTATACTTGTCAGCTATATGCTGTAAAGAGGCCCTGGCAAGGACAGGGTCTCGTAATTAGGATGAGAGAAAAATCTGAGGCAATGTGTACACACTGTGGTGTGCCTGTAAAAGAATCCTTGATAGTTGGATTCGAAAAAAAGATAAATCCCAGACACAGCTGTCCAAACAAAATTTCCTTCCTTCATTATCCCAGTGGGTGCAGTAAAGTTAGATGTTAAACCCCATTTCATTTCGTTTAGCTATGTAAGCCAAATTTCAAAATCCATGCGCTGACCTTTGGATAGTTGCAGTGTTTATCTTGGCATTATTTTGACTATTTAATAAAACCTATTGGCTAATTAGACTGAGAATTTAGGGATATTAAAGTCTAATCGCAATTTTAAAAAAATGTTTAAAATGATTTGAATTTTTAAATAAGGAGCTGATCAACCAGGCAGTCATCTCAAAGAAGAAAGAAAATCAGAAGACAATGTCGAATCCACCATAGTTGTATATAATCCTTTACGTAACTTGACAATTGATCAACAAAGACTCAAACTTCCAGTGTTTCAGGTATCTGTTTATAACAACTTCTATAAAAACTTGTTTCAAAAGAGTATAAGTGGGACCCTTTTCGTTATCAGTGGTTCATTACTGATTGAGTAAGGAGTTCTCAGGTTTGCTTATGGTTTTGGCTGAGAATTTTTCTTGGGGTTTTCTGGCTTGATTTTCACTTTCAGTGGTGTAAGTTGTAGAGTCTGGAAAGGAACAGTATCTAGTTTCCGAAAAACTAGGTCTTGTACACATGCTGGTGTTCTTGTAAAACAATCCTTCGCAGTTGGAATTTGAAATCAGAGTAGGCTGTAGTGCTGTGTACAGACAAAATTTCCCTTATACTGCAATGTATTGCACATACCCATCTTCATTAGCTCAGTAGATACAGAAAAGTAGGACATTTATTTGTGATCAACTGAATGCCTAGAGCACACATAAAACACACTTTGCTGCTTGTACACTCACTTTAAACATTTAGAAATTATGGTCATGTAGCCCCACCTCCAGTTCATAATTCTTAAAGCAATATTCTGTAGAGTAAATAGCTATTAAAATAAATTTGCCTTTAATTACATGTATGGTCTCTTTTTTTTGTCCCAACAAATTAAAGTTTGATAATTTTATATTTCAGCATCGTAATAATATATTATATCTGGTAGAGAAATATCAGACTGTTGTTATTATTGGTGAAACAGGATGTGGGAAAAGTACTCAAATACCTCAGGTAGCCTATTCTTTATCTGCTCAGTGTGGGTTTTGTTATGTTTTTGAAAGATTTGTTGAAATTCCATAATGATTGTTTAAAGTCTTTATGTGGTGCTTTATTTTTCTTCTTTTGATTCTAGAATTATTGTCTAAAGTCATTAAGTACGTCTTTTTTTAAAAATTGTTTCTAAAATTACATAATTATTGGTTGTTTTTTTTTTAATTCTTCTTCATATTTATGTAATTATCGTTTAAAACAGTTACTTATAATTGTTTATGAATTAAGATTGAAAGAGTTGATTAACATTGCTGAAAGTTGCTACATTCCTTTGTAATAACTATGTATAGATAGTATTAGTTTATTTTTGGTCATATGGATTGTCATATATAGCCCCTGTTACTTGCTCTCTCTCTTCTACTTTAACAAAGTAGATTAATACTAATAAGTTAAATGTGGTCTAAAGCCTTCTTAAAACCATTCTGGTATTGGCAATGTTTTTTTTTAAAAAAATTCGGGGGGGGGGGGGGAGGTGGCCGAATGGTCATCAAGTGCTTGCTGTAGCTGTAGTCATTGAGTCAACTGGCATGGTTTCAAATCCCAGTTATACGTGACAAGTAGTAGGGTCGCCTGTCCCACCTCATGGGATTTCTCTGTGTTCTCTGTTTTATTCCCACTGCTAAAGACCCCTACTCTACACTCAAGCAAATTATTGAAATAAAATAAAACCATATGTTAGTCCTGAAATTACCTAATTTGTGTCGAGTGGATGTTAAACCCCATTTTTCTGTCTCTTGTGGTCTGAAGCCTTCTTAAAACTTTATGTTATGTAGAGTTGTTTCCCTTGTTAATAAAAGGCCTCAGTCCAAGAGCATTCTGGGATTGGTGGAACTTCAAGATGGATGTTTGTTTTGATGGATTCTTAATAAATAAAACCAATCCAGGACAATCCTTGAAAAAACACCTCAACACAACAGGATTAACAAATGCTTTTTAGACCATAATTCCTGTCAGGGAGTCAAGTGTTATGGTTTCCATTCCCCTCCTGTCCAACTGGGTTTTCTCTTGGTCCTCCCGATTCCTCCCGACGCTAAAGACTGCTGTGCGAAAGTGAAATATTGACATAAAATTGAATGATATGTTAGTCAATGTAGATTAACAAGTGCATTTTAGATCATAATGCCTGTCATGGAGATAAGTGTTGTGGTTTCCATTCACGTTATGTCCAACCAGGTTTTCTCTGTGTCCTCCAGTTTCCTAATACTGCTGTGCGAAATAAAATTGAATCATATGTTAGTCCCAAAATGGCTCAGTTTTTGTTGAGTTGATGTTAAACTCCATTTCTCTCTCCATTTTATCAGTATCTGTTGGAAGCTGGATGGGCAAAAGAAGGACATATAATTGGTGTAACACAACCAAGGAGAGTGGCTGCTGTTTCTGTAAGTTTTTGTTTGATTGTGGTTCTTTAAATCTTCAGATCGTTATTTGCATGTTTCTGACAATATGTAAATTCACACAGCTTAATCCGTGGTTATATATAAATAAGAATATAAAACCAGAATATCAACAGTTGGTTATATCCTGGCTTGGATTCAATTGAAGTAAAAAGAGGTAAATCAAAAGATTTTGCCCAATATTAATAAGTGGGGTTGAAATGTGTGTATTCTTTGCAGAGCAGAGAATGTCAAATGTTGAAGAATTTTCTATTCAGTTAATCTTTACAAATACTGAATGGAATTGATATTGTTCTGTCAAGAGATTCAGTCCTCACAATATTGTAGTTTGCAAGGGATTACAGATCCCTCAAATGATTATCTGCATTTTTAATGAATTCTGAAGAAGTGAACTGAATTGGAGCAGCATATATTTTATTTACTAATTTAATTAGCAATTGAAATGTTTTATTCTGCAAAGTAATGCTCTAGAGACTGAGTTTCATTTCAAAATTTTCACAAGTGTTTTTTTTTTCTTAGTTTTTGTTTGGTGCTATTAATTTTATATTATTATTTGTGAGATATGTAAATATTTATTTGAAAGGTATGTACAAGAATAGCAGAAGAAAGAGGGTGTTTACTTGGTGAAGAAGTTGGATATTTAATAAGATTTGATGATTGTACAGATCCAACCAATACTCGAGTAAAGGTTGGTCCCCTTATTTCTTGAACCGTTGAAATACTTGATTACTTTATACAGAACTACTTACTATAACATCACCACTTTTAGATAGTCATACTGTAAATTGTTTCAGAACAATACTGACATCCAAAACAAACTATGCCAATCAAACATATCTTATGTCTAAAAAGAAAATGAAACTGTAATTGTGGTAATCTAAGTACCACCAGTGAATTTAATAACTATTCCTGTAAGAATATCATTTGGGGATTTTATGTGATAATCTTTCAATATCTGGTGTAGTTTCTGTTGGATTCCAGTGTATATGATATAGCTGATCGACAATTCTATATATTGTTATATTCTAATTTTGTGTCAATCTGATTAAAATACAGATATATACTTCATTTGGGTTTTTTTGGTACTTTTGATGGCCTACACTACATGAAGATCTGACTGGTTGTACTGGAAGGTAGCGTCAGGGGTCGCACAAGCAGCGTTTTACGCTATGACGTCAGGTATTGATTAATCAATCAGTTTTGACGTTTCTTGTGGTTTACCCACAGTTCCGTGCATCACTTGCCAAGAACTCACCGTTACAGAGCATTTCATTGGCTAATCCCTCACGTCAACCAAAACACCAGTAATATAACAACTCTTCCGGATCCTGTTGTTTTAAAGACAAGTAAAACGAACTTTTGAACTATAAAAAACAATAGGATCTGTGTTTTAATCAGATTGATTTTATGTGAATATGTCAGACTCTTAAAACCAATACAATTCTATATTTTCTACTTTCAGTTTTTAACAGATGGGATGTTAATCACAGAGATCATGCAAGATCCTTTACTGTCAAAATACAGGTTGTTATTAAACATTTATAACACTTTACTCATTTAATAAACATGACAACAAGAGAACTGTGTTTCTGGTTTTAGAGAAAGAGACAAATAAGGTTTAACGTCCACTCGATGCAAACTAGGTTCAAGGTTATTTCAATAATTCGCTTGCACATATTGGTCTTTAACAGTGGGAGGGAATCGGATGACCCTGATAAAACCTACAAGATTGGACAGGCAACTTTGAACCCTACTTCTTGTCACAATGTGGGCTAGAAACTATGTCACTTGACTCATTGACAGATCTTATGATTTAAAGCACATGTGTAAGACCATTCGGCCATCAAACACACCCGCAGTGGTTTAAGACCTGTTCTTCTGCCAGAAAACTGTTTCTCATACCAGGTGCCATCAATTTTGTTATTCTGTGTTATGCTTCTTGAAGGAATGTTTTATTCTTATGGAATGTTTTTTTTTTCCAGTATTGTTATGTTGGATGAAGCACATGAAAGATCTTTAAATACTGATGTTATTATGGGATTGTTAAGGAAGGTAAGTTTAAATACTGATGTTATTATCAGATTGTTAAGGAAGGTACATGTAAGTTTAAATACTGGTGTTATTATGGGATTGCTAAAGAAGGTAGGTTTAAATACTGGTGTTATTATGGAATTGTTAAACAAGGTGGGTTTCCATATCTAAATATCACTGTCCTAATTATGATATATGATTTGCATAAAGGCAATCACGAAATTATAGTTTGGAAGCAATTGAAAAATCTTTTGATTTTGGAATAACTAAGACCACATCTCCAAATAAAAAAAGGAAATATTATTCAGTATGTATTAAAATACAAATAGATTATTTTTATTCTTGTTTCTCTAGATACAGAAAAAAAGACAAGATTTAAGACTGATTGTTACATCAGCAACACTTAATGCAGAGGTGAGTTATTCATTTTAGCTTCCTACTAGTCCTATTTTGTAGCTATTATTTCTGCTTCCTACTAGTCCTATATTATTTTAGCTATTATTTCTGCTTCCTACTGGTCCTACATTGTGGCTATTATTTCAGTCATTGTTTTTTGAGGCGCGCGATTGCTCTCGAGCGCATGCCGCGCACCTGAATGTCGGCCGAGGGGATGTTTTTCTCACTCGCCTTAAAATCGAAAATCGCTCTCCATATTTGTAAAGAAGGACTTACATTCCGATCACCGCCGTACTGTCATTGTGAACATTTATTTGATGTATTCGATTAGTATAATGCGATCGCACATGGCTATAAAATTCCGATGAATATGTTGCTGAAAATAGATGGCACCCATGCACCATTGGTTAATTTAACTGAAATGGAAAGTAGAACTCTCGCGAGACATGGGAAATTACGAGAGATGGTACGTAAAATTTCTAATGAGAATAATTCCGGAAGAAATAGATATATTTTGATGGAATTGTTAAGCATTTATGATTATATTTTGAATAGGGGTTATGTTTTTTTAAACAAAATTTATACCAGCTATATATATTTAGAAATGTCGACAAGTAGTTCTATTGTAATACCGTATGTAGTTATAGACGTTAGCAAAAGTTTTACTTGACCGTACGACTACGAAAGAGTGCTATAAATAACTATATTAGTATTACCGTACTATTAGCTTAGCAGACGACATTTATTATCATTGTGTAACTAGGAATGGCCCCTTACACGCAGCTATTGATCTTCAGAACCATTTTCCATATACATACCACTCTTCTTAATATCAGATCACTCTCCTTAATTTCTAAAACACTCTTCTTATCGAAACTGGGAGAGCTTTTTTAGGGGAGCGATTTTTTCAATGTCTTCATTAAGGGGAGCTTTTTTCGACTCTCCTCTAAAATAGAAAAAACAACGACTGTTATTTTTGCTACCAACTAGTCTTATGTTGTAGCTATTATGTTTGCTTCCAACTAGTCCTATAGTGCAGTTATTATTTGATTATCCAGGAGTAATATTTTTTGTTTATTTGTAGGAAATACAAGAATTTTTTAACACTAATGAAACAAATAATCCGGAGTAAGTAAAGTATCATTTTAAAATATTTCGAAAATAAAAAGCAATAAACTTAAATTGTCTTAAATTACGTTAATTTGTATGATTTATGTCCCAGTATTTGTTTGGATTAGCCTATATATCATCCAGGAAATACCCCAAGAACGACAGTGATAATCATTATTTCTAACCAGTCATTATCACATTTCATATTATTTTAATCAATGATGGCTGTGTTTTCGGGTAATTTCAAAAACTGTGCCGATGATTAGCACTAATAACAATCAACATTTTTGTTATCAGGAATGATACAGCAGCTATTTTAACTATTGAAGGTAGAGAATATCCTGTAGATATACATTATACTATTGAGTAAGTATTATTAATGCTATAAGTTATTTTATACATTATTCTATTGAGTAAGTATTATTAATACTATAAGTTGTAAATAATTCTGTTGATATACATATACATTATACTATTGAGTAAGTATAATTAATACTGTAAGTTATTATAAATAATTCTGTTGATATAAATTGTAGTATTTAGTAATTATTATTACTGCTATTACAGATTACAAATAATTCTGTTGATATAGAATATTCTATTGAGTAATTAGTATTACTAGTATAAGTTATTATAAATAATATAATCTTTTCATAATTCTTATAAGATATATAGCATCTAAAAATACTTGTAGAAATCTGCGATAATTTGTGTTTATTATACTGAAACTCAGTAAAAACGTATCACTTTTATAAATGGTTGATTGTAAATCTCTTTTGAGATACAAACGTTAATCTCGCAATTCTAAACATACATCAGATCACAAGGATAACATATTAGAATGATGTTTTCACGGTCATGTAACTGCACCACAACATCCAATGACCTTTGCAGAATAACATGCTGCCAGCTTCCAATACTACTGCTACTCTGAACATAGGTTAATCAGTTCGAACACTTGTTGTTGCTGACTACACTCTGGTATATGTAAAACATCTATTTTGTGTATTATCAGTCCCGTTCCAAATTATTTAAAGTCATCTGTAGAAACAGTCATGAAAATCCATTTAACAGAGAAACCTGGAGATGTATTGGTTTTTCTTACAGGACAGGTAAATAACATTTATATATACTTGCCACATGTAATTTTCTGTAATATTTCTGTAATGAAGATAAATAAACATTTGATTTTGTATTTCTATTCCTAAATTATTCATTTTTAGCGTTTTCTAGATTATTGGTTTTATTATTGATAAATATTTTGACATGTTATCTTATGTCTTTATCTGGCAGACTACAGCCTTCAAGAAATGCTATTAAACAGACAACCCTTATCAAGACCTGTGGCATCATTTCTATTGTGTCTTTCTTGTATTCATTGCTAATTTGTTCTTTTTGTTATTGTATTTTTCATAACATGTCCAGGACTGTACAGCTCTGTTGATGCTTACATCTGACCCTCAGGTCCATTTAATTGATTTTGATATATAAGGTTGTTTATTGCTTACAATGTCTGTGTAATTTGTGTGTCCCATCACCCACAGATTTGTTTTTTTAGGCAGTCTGGCACTTACTATTACGATTTCATATAATAGGTTTGAAAAGCCTGTAGACAATGTTTGAAAATTATTTCTCAAATTATTTTAGGATGAAGTACAAAAAGTTGTTGATATGTTAATGTAAGTAGAGTTATTTCCCTTTATATACTTTTATTGATATGCAAGAGCCCAAAAAGTTATACACCAACGGCACCAACCCCCCCCCCCCCCCCCCTAGCAGAGGAATATTATTTTGGGAAGATATGAAGAATATGCCTGTTTACATTTCTTAGTTTACCCATTATCGTTGAAGTTGTTTCGCACAAAAACACTTTAATAGGGAGATACTGACATGAATGTTGTTTTATCGTAAGTTGCCAAATTACTAATATATACCATTGGCTGTATGAGAAAATTCTATTTTAAACGACTATTGGCTGAAAGAAAAACATAACATGATTGATAAGAATGGCTACACTTACATTCTGTTTTCATGTCAGAAATTAGTGTTACTAGGTGATATTATCAACGAAATGAAATGAAATAGCTCCGAACTGGGCTAATGAAGACGGGCATACGCCATACAGTGTGCTATGAGGGAAATTTTGCCAGTCATTGAGTCAACTGGCATGGTTTCGATTCCCTGGTTGTACTTGACAAGAACTGTGTTTTGTGTTATATTATGTTCAATCGCTAAATGCCATTCAAAGATTATACCAGACATCAATATGGAGATGTGGCAGTTAAATTAATTAATCAGATAGGAAAGTGTGAGGCGAAATATGTACGTTCATGCAACAGTATTCAATGTGCCTATATATAACACTGTCACATTTTTTCCTCATTTGTAATTTGTATGCTTGATAACGACCAGTGAATTCTTGTCGAAACGTCGTGTGTGTATAATATAGTGATTGTTATCCATAGAACTGTGTTTTGTGTTATACTTGACAAGGAACAGGGTCACCTGTCCAACCTCATGGTTTTTCTCCGGATCCTCCCCCTGCTAAAGACTAATATGCGCAAGCGAATTATTGAAATAAAATTGAACCATATGTTAGTCCCAAAATGTCATAGTTTGTGTTGAGGGGGATGTTAAACCCCATTTCTTTCTCTCTCCAACAGGTTTTACATGATTTTACTGCTGAAATTTGTCTTGTATGCAATACTGACAATTTTCATGAACCAATCAAATTTTTTGATAAATTTTTTACCACTAATAAATCAACTAGCGTAGTTTTGATTTCCTGGTTGTACCTGATAAAGAGTAGGGTCGCCTGTCCAACCTCAAGGGTTTTCTTCAGTTTCCTCCCACTGCTAAATACCCCTACTCGAATTATGGAAATAAACTTTAACCATGTGTTAGTCCTGAAATGACCCAGGTTTGTTTGTCTTTTGCACCCATTAGGACTATATAATTCGTACAGTCCCTACATGTTCTCGCTTCTTCCAATGATTTTTCACAAAAATAACATCAACAACTCATAGAATTGACGTCGTCTTCAATGACAGCTTCTGCAAATGGTTGTTCATGGAGGCTGCCATCTTGGCACCATTTTGTGCGCCAGTCGTGTCTATTTCAGATATACACAATCAATTCTGTTGATGTTTTTAGCGTGGGGATTGACTAATAGTTAATTTATTTCAGTTCTAAAACAAATATTTTAAACTTAACGCAAATTTAAAAAATAGACCAATTTCCGGCTGGAATTACTGAGCAAAATGGCCATTCACTGTATACGTGCGAAAAAAAAGTAAGCCACCAATTAATTTTCGTGCGTTAGTTACGTACGGTTGAGCAGTACCCTTAGGTACCCCACGGCTTTAGTGAAAGTTTTCAAATGTTTCTGCATTTTCATATACTAAAATAGGGGAAGGGATGATAAATGATATTGTTATGTCTTTATAACTATTTTCCTAAATAGGGGAATTGATGATAAATGATACTGGCTTTATAATCATTTATAAAATGTGGCAATTGTGTCTATTACAATAACCGTTCTTGATATTAATTCATCAGTATATACCATGATTCAATAACCATCATGATTACTTTGATATTATTGTGAAAAATACATGATCAATCACTAGGCAGATACAGGATTAGGTTGGACGTTAAACAAGTAACTAGTATTGACCATCAGGAAGCATTACAGTATAAAATAGATATCAAAGTTTATGCAAACTACATAATATTCATAATAAATCTAAGATCTTATTGATCGCTGTGATTTTCTTTTATGTTATAAGTTTTGTGGGTGGGGTCATTTCTGAACTAAGTGTACTGGTTCCTTTCCATTCTGACCTTGTCATTACTTTCATTCTGTATAAACATGTTGGACTATTAAAATTGGTCTGTCCATCCATCCGTTCTTCACTACCTCTCCTTGTAATTTAATGAGGATGTTCAAACTTGGTGTAAGTGTTTATTAGGTGAATGCCTTGATGAAGTATGAAGATGAACATTTTCTGCTTAGGCTAAGGAGAGATAAGCAATTTGATCATTGGTTGATGCTTTGAACTGTACTTCTAATTTTAAAGTGAGAGTGATGAAACTTCAAACAAAACTGGAGACTCAGTTTTTCAGTTAGCTAGTGCTATGAATGATCTTGGTGTTTATCTTGATCCTTGATTTTCATTTGAAACACAGGTTGATAAGCTGCGTCAGTCCTGTTTCTTTCATTTGCGATGCATCAGTGATATATCTACATCTCATTACGATTGACACCACCAAATCTCTAGTACAGTTAATAGTTCTGTCCAGAATAGACTATTCTAACAGTTTGCTCTTTGGGATTAATCAAATCAGTCTTTACAAGTACAGAATCATATCACATCATCTCAAATAACATCTATACTAAAATCCTTACATTGTCTCCTAATTTAAGCTTTGCCTCACATGCCAGTGTCCACGAAATCTTGCACCCAGCTATTTATCAAAACTACTAACAGTATATCAACCAAATCAGTCCGGGAGATCTTACAATCAGACCACTCTTGTCGTTCTACATTCAAAACTGAAACGTTTTGATGACAGGAGTTTTAGTGTAGTTGTTTCTAAATTGTGGAATGATATACCACCACTGAAAATCCGAAACATTGAAACTTTGACTACTTTAAAATCACAGCTGAAGACTCACTTATTTCGAGAATGCTATGAGAATTAGACTATCTGTGTATATAACTATCGTCTCATTGCACTTTGAATGGATTTGGTGCTCTACAAATGTACATTATTATTATTATTAATGAAGACTAAGTATAGATAATCAGCCTGATTGCTTGATATTTTTCAAAAAGATAAATGTGCAATTAATTTATATGAGTCATCTAATTGTTTCGGGATTGCATCAGAGGACATCAGCCTCACTGTTGGTTTATTATTCTTGTAATTATGCAAACGTTTACTTCTCTATTTCTGAGTTAGATAATTAGCCAAGCAGGGTTCGTCCTAATTTCCCCATCAAAGATTTTGAAGCTAGGAACCATACTGACATCTGTATGGTTCTATCGGTTTACGAACTGAAATATTACTATGATTGATCTGTATTAATCAAATTACATGTTTAACATTCATCCTAGATATCTATATCTCATCATCTTATAGTAAAGAAGATATCAGTCAAAACCCCAAGAGTGAATTTCAAGGAATAAATACATATCTTGTATAAATTAACACAGATCCTATTTCGTTTCTTTTGTTATAGTTCAAGATTTCACGGTGAAAGACTTGTTATTTCTGAAATTTTTATTATTCTTTACTGCAATTTTTTTTTTGGGGGGGGGGGCATAGTTCTCAGCAACTAAAAGAGATAGTGGTCTGAAGTGAAGTTTGATTTTCTCATTGGAAAATGGGTGGTAGTTAGTGCTAATATGTAAAATGAGATTTGTGGGCATATCGGGAATGCGTTATAACTAATAAAATGCAAATCGACCATTATTCTTTTAATTTTCAACCGATTTCATAAATAGTTATATTTTTGGATAGCCGGAGACATTGTTGATCAGATAGCACTTCAAAAATGTTGAATTTAGAAACTTTGTCTAAATTTTTTATTTTTGTGAATTTTAAAATTCTAATTACATTTTTGGATAGCTGACATTGATCTGATTTCAATGTTCTGAAATGTTAATCTTGATTTTTCACTTTTTTTTGGCATTTTAGTCAAACCGTAGAGTTCGTACTATTTTGCAATGACTAGGACCTTACTACAAATTTTTCTGAAGCTTTAGGAACATAAAGAGGGATGTCTGAAGTAGTGCATGAAAATATTTTTGAAATTCTCTGATTACTGAAAGTAGTCAAGAACGGTATACAAACTTTGACAAAATTCTGAAGAATTGGTATCTGTGGGAAAAATATTTATTGGTAGTTAAAAGTTTTATATCATTTAACAGCTAATTGAATTGTTTATCAGATAGGACTAAAGCGACAAGTTTCTACTACAACTAAAAAAACGATGCGTTCCGTTGTCAAAGATGTGTTATTTCACCATAATTACATAATTAACTGAATCCAACTGAAACAGTTGAGTAACTTAAGAAAATGAAATTAAAGAACGTGACATCAATTATGCTCATCGCGACGTTTTGGAGTCATGAAAGCCTTCTTGAAAATAAAGGTATAGTAAACACTTAAAGAGAATTTTAATGGAATCCATTGACACCATTTATGCTATAGTTGGGACACTACCAACCATTAGATTCATGGTTCCTGGAAACTGTTAAAGGGCATAATAGGAGATTAGATGAAAAGGACAGTTCTCACAATAATAGTTAGAAAATAAATAACATAAATAGAATATGCTGAAAGTTTCAGTAAAATTGCTCCACTCTGAACCGAGATATTAGCTTTAGAATTTTTGGCTAACCTCAGTCATCACTACTAAAGTTGGCACGATAAAAAACAAAGTCTCAATTATAAAGTTTGATATGCACACATTGAAATTGTTGTCACCCCAGTTTGTCAGTCAGTCCGGTGTTCACAATTGCTCTGATAAGTACAGCCAGAGTTGTGGCTGTGATAACTCTGAAAAGTCTCTATGGAGATATCGGAGTAGATTATGAAATTTCTTAACACAAGCAATATCTACTGTAGAATCTATTATTGGGTGATAAAATGCATTAATCATTAAATGTATTTGATATGACTATAAATTTAAATATTTATAAATTGTGTGCTTTATTTTAGAGAAGAAGCGAGAAAATTGCCAAAAGATAAGCAAAAGTTACAAATATTACCAATGTATGGTAGTTTACCAGCTTCGGAACAGGTTATTATATAGAATTATCCTTTTATCTTTATCTATAACTATGGTTCTCTTCTGACTTCATTCAAAATATGTATATATGATATCTAGAACAGTAAACTTGACAAGAAAATCCACTTTATATCTAATGCGATAATATCATGTCACAATAATCCTGATATTCTATTTCTGACATAAGGTTATTCACTACAAACATTTCCCTGACATAACCTCATTTTAAATTTGTAAGTATTACTGGATATTTACATATATAATTGGAGAAACATTATCATTGATATGGTAATCTTCTTATATAGATTTAGCTGACCATATTTCAGTGTGGGCGTAATTTGTTGACATGTTTGTCCACTATTCAATGCACTCTGTAACCTTCCGTTTTGGAGAGAGAGAGAGAGAGAGAGAGAGAGAGAGAGTTAATGTCCACTTGACACAAACTAGGTCATTTTGGGACTAACATATGGTTTCATTTTATTTCAATAATTCGCATGCACTTAGGGGTCTTAACAGTGGGTGGAAACCGGAGTGCGTTGAGAAGGCGTCCCTATCTCCATGCCACATACGCTCACACCAGGGCTCAAAACCACAGTCGCAAGCCAGAGGTGACCGGCCAGCTAGAGGTCGAAGCGTGGCACTCTAGACCACTAGGCCATCCCAACCCCCCTTCTATTTTGGAGTCCCCCCAACCATTAATTGAGACGACAAACCAAATTGATGTTTGGCTTTCTCAGATTTTCTATTCTGGAACAGCCCCCCCCCTCCTTTTACTGGAAACCTGATAGGACTGTAAGAGGATGAACCCTATTGACTTTCAAACTTGGTGTTAAGCATTGGAATACGAATGGAAAGGATATGAACCCTATTGATTTTTCATCATTCTAGGACTTTCTATTCCAGTGACATTATATGTGTCCAAAAATTCTTGTGAACATGATAAAGATCAGATTACTTGGTAAACATCCAAGTTCTCATTTTGAATTAGCTTTTGTCTTGTGTAAAGAAAGAAGTTTCAAATAATAATTATTGAAAGCATTTTAAAAGTTGACATGACATTGAATGACAAGATTCTTTCATCTGTATTTGTCAGCACTTTAATTTTATTTTATAAGATAAATATCATGTAAATTGATCTCTTATTTAGATACTTATTAATTATCAAGATTTGTAATATTTTCTCTAAAAATACATGAAATAGCAAATGAATTTTCTATTAGTAATAAGATTCAAAATGTGCAGTATTAATATTGGTTGATGCTGTAAAATGAAATATAATACAAGTAAAAACATTAAAAAAAATACTTATATTCCTTTTTTAAAGGTTTTTAATACTATTAATTTACTTTATCTGTTTATAATATCCTGAACTGAAATTAGATTTCTTTTTTAATTTAAAATTAGATGAGAGTTTTTAGCAGAACACCTCAGAATACAAGAAAAGTGGTTGTTGCTACAAATATTGCTGAAACATCAATTACAATTAATGGCATTGTATACAGTGAGAATTCTTTATTACCTTCTCTGTACTTATAAAGTGGAGTGAACTCTTGCTTATGCTATTGTGTAAAATTGTAAATAATAAATGTCTCAGGCCAATTATAATGAAATTCATAGTATGGAGGGGGGGGATGTGGCTGTCAGCATTGCGTGAAGTGAAAATTTCTTTATAATCATCCTTTAATTTTAATTGGAATTAACTCTTGCTTTTGATATTGTAATATTGTGTAACATTGGCATTTTAAGAAAATATGTCTCAGGAAGCATTACAAGCTAAAATATTTATAATAAGGAACATATATTTGGCAAGTTATTATGGAGGTTGAAGCCTCCCAAACCCCCTGTGTCCGACGTATCTAAACATCTATCGGTAGTGTTCAGTTTGTAACACTTTTCTTTTTATCATCGTCAGTCGAGTTTTGTAAAAATACGTATACCAGGGTATTTCGTTAACTATTTTTAAATTTCAAATTTTTATTAGTTGATAAAAGAAACTTTTACCATGTGAAGTTTGAATAAAAGGATAAATGTGATTCTATATTTAGATCATTTTAAGTTTTATTTTATAGTTGTCGATGCTGGATTTGTGAAAATAAAAGCATATAATCCTAAAACTGGTTTAGGTGAGTTCCCCATTAATTATTGTCCCCCGCATTATTGTCCCCCTAATTATTGTCCGTCCGTCCGTCCGTCCATCACACTTTTTGGGACACAAAAACTCTCTTCCTAATTGAGCTAGAATGTTCAAACTTGGTGTATGTGTTTATTAGGTCAATGCCTTGATGGAGTTCGAAGATGAGCATTTTCCGCTTAGGGTAAGCAGAGATAAGCGATTTGATTGGTTGATGCTTTGGGACACGATAACTTTAGTTCTAATTAAGTGGGATTGATGAAACTTGGTGTATAGTTTCATTACAGTAATACCTTGACTAAGTTCGATAATGAGCATTTTCTGCTCAGGGTAAGCAGAGCGATACGCAATTTGATTGGTCGAGACTTTGGAACACAATAACTCCCCTTCTAATTGAGTTAAAATGTTCAAACTTGGTGTATATGCTTATTAGGTCATTGCCTTGATGGAGTTCGAAGATGAGCATTTTCCGCTTAGGGTAAGCAGAGATAAGCAATTTGATTGGTTGATGCTTTGGGACACGATAGCTTTAGTTCTAATTTAGTGAGACTGATGAAACTTGGTGTATAGTTTCATTACAGTAATACCTTGACTAAGTTCAATAATGAGCATTTTCTGCTCAGGGTAAGCAGAGCGATACGCAGTTTGATTGGCCGAGACTTTGGAACACAATAACTTTCCTTCTAATTGAGTTAAAATGTTCAAACTTGGTGTATATGCTTATTAGGTCAATGCCTTGATGGAGTTCGAAGATGAGCATTTTCCGCTTAGGGTAAGCAGGGATAAGCAATTTGATTGGTTGATGCTTTGGGACACGATAACTTGAGTTCTAATTAAGTGAGAGTGATGAAACTTGGTGTATTGATTGGTTGATGCTTTGGGACACGATAACTTTAGTTCTAATTAAGTGAGAGTGATGAAACTTGGTGTATAGTTTCATTACAGTAATACCTTGACTAAGATCGATAATGAGCATTTTCTGCTCAGGGTAAGCAGAGCGATAAGCAATTTGATTTGGCAAGACTTTGGAACACAATAACTCTCCTTCGAATTGAGTTAAAATGTTCAAAATTGGTGTGTATGCTTATTAGGTCAATGCCTTGATGGAGTTCGAAGATGAGCATTTTCTTCTTAGGGTAGGCAGAGATAAGCAATTTCATCTTAGGTTCATCTTGATTGATGATTTTTATGCCAATACAATGACTGCATTCTCATTCAGTAATGGATTCGACAGTAACAGTGTATCGAAACGATTGACTCGGACACGAGGGCCCTTTCCCTTAGCCAGAGGAGCCCTTTTGTCAAGCGTGGGGGCCCTTTGGTCTGCCTTTAGGGTCCCCCTAACTAGGGTACATTTTCATTTTTCTCGTCGGTTTTAGCATTTTTCTTTATAAAACACTTTTGGATGACACTTCGTGTACAGTTTGATTGCTCGATACTTGAAAAAAATAAATGGGCTATTAATTAATATGTGTCATCTATTTATTTTGGGATTTCGGCGGGGGACATCAGCCTCACTGTTGGCTTGTTTTAAATGGTTTGTAGAATATACCAGTACATATTTAACTGGTGGGAGGGAACAAATGGTTTAATTTGTTGTGCATATGATAAGTTTGTCATGTATGCAATTCTGAGTGCATTACCATAATTCTATTTTAGTCTTGTCTGTCTGAACTTACGGCCTTAGCCTAGTTAGTAGTGTTTCGTTCCCTTTCTTTATAAGCACTATGCTTTATGCTTTGATGATTCAATGAAAAGAATAAGAGATCTCCTAGTCCTAAAATTTATAATGTCCTAGCTGCATTAGGTGCCCACTACTGGTTTTTCAATACCAACCTCAATCGTTTTAGAGCCCACTTGTCAGTCTGCTCAATAGTTCCGTGTCTTTGCCAATTTTAAGTAGTTAAGCATATGTTTTGTGTTGTGCTGTCATGTTTCAGAAAAATGGTAAATGTTATTTCTTTTAATACTAATGAAACCTTCAGATATTAATTGAGATGTGACATGAGATAATAACCTCTCCAGATGTGTAGAGAATTGAAGACCCTGAAAGCTTATACCATGAAATATATTAGCTGGTGTTCAGTCACTATTAATTCCCAATTCTATCTCCCACATAAACTTTTTTAAAATATTTTTTTTTCCCTTTTGTAGAATCTTTAGTTATTGTACCGGTATCTCAAGCTTCAGCAAATCAGAGAGCAGGAAGAGCAGGTCGTGTCAGAGCAGGAAAAGCTTATCGTCTTTACACAGGTGCCTAAGATCGCATCAGTATGATGGCTATTAAAAAATATTAATGTTCAATTTAAAGATTTATTATGTAAGAATTCGATTAAGAGCTAACTGATCTTGCTATAGTTCAAAAAAAGATTATGACAGATGAATATATTGAAAATTTCAGTTAAATCACTTAAGTGTTGGGACTCATTTGCGTCCATTTCTTGGTGCCAAAGAATAGCGATTTTGACAAAATGATAATAGATCATTTATTTTATTATCAATGTTGGTTGACCGTCAATTTCCTTGTGCCAAAGAAAAGCAATTTTGACAAAATAATAACAAATTGTTTATTATCTTAGCAATGGTGCTTGACAATCGAGACTACGTCTCCATTATCTCTTTTATTGTTAAACTCTTAAATGGCCGTGGGGTTCTAATCTACTTAATTTCAGATCCATCCTATGGCCCAGAAAGTTAATTCTGGTCTAGTCATGTAAATAAATGTTTAAAGTTTAAGCAGATAGACCTCCATCAGGCAGATTGAGCTCTTATATAATGCATCTTTAAAGTTTATGTTGTAAATGCATCTTCACTTGGAAAGTGTAGGGATTAGTTCATATTTATAAATCAGATTTTGCAATAAAGTATGGGTCAAGAGTAGTTCCAAACAGATCTAGGATGGCAACACAGGCCTGATTATACCTAAAGGCCTTTAGCAAAACAAGTGTAGGAGATAAATTTACTACTCGCTCTTTACATTTTCATCGTAAGCTAGATTAGCTGTTCCTTCAAGACTGGCTTTTCTTGGCATGGTTTCAAGGAGACACTTGTCTGCAGTATCACCCTAATTGGAAGAGGCTGTAAAGTCCCATAATAAGAACAATAATTGTTCCTAACAAGGTTATAGTGAAACCCTTCTATGCAATACAGAGGACTAATAACACTGATGTAGTCGCTGTACCCAGCTGTTATAATATAGCGTATGTAAAATGTATGAAAATAAGCAAATGAAAGCAATGGATGATCATACAGTGTAAATTCTAAAGTAAATTATGTTAATTTCCAGAAAAAGATTTTGATGCACTTGCAACGACAGCAGTACCAGAAATGCAGCGTTCAGATATGGCACCTGTTGTTTTAAAGTTAAAAGCTCTTGGTATCGCTAATATCGTTAGGTTTAACTTTGTGTCGGTAAGACTTTTATTACATATAACATCCATATAGAAATGTGGTTATATATTATTGTCACCACAGTCTATCGTACACCATACTCCGCGCAGTGTTTCGTTTGATTAGAGGTAATCGCACTACACACTGCTATTATGGGTGGATGTTGTTGTTTTAAATTTTGATTGGTCAGTAGTCTGTCTACCAACCAATCACTAGCTGCCCTACAAAAACTTTACATTTAAAACGAGTGCCAATATTGGACCAAAAATGTTTCATGGCTCACGATATTATTATGTCTAATTAACCCGTGCATAGCAGAATACTGCAGTAAAACTAATTGCATGACAAACCAGTCTGTCAGGTCGAATGAAATGTAAACAATACTGTTTTGAAACGAACATACATTCACCGTTTTTAATACCTTAAATCACTGTCCAAAGTTTTAGAGAAGACCCAGATTAAACGAAGGACTCTCATGTTGCTTTACTTAAGTGATAGCTTTCATTGAACGGAAAGAATAGACACACTCCCGCATAAGTTCAAGAAACAGACGCTATTCCAGAGAGGGATTTCTCAGGCCATTGCTTCAGGAATATGGTCGTATACAGTTTCTTGTGAACATAATAATAATAATATGAACATTTGTATAGCGTCAATTTCACACTTAAAGTATGCTCTATACACTTTTTACACACAATTTTCAATTAAATATAATGTTGAAATAAGTATGTTTTAAATCTGGAACACTGGAAAATCATTCCATCTTGATGGAGCAATAAAACTAAAAGCGCTTGCCGCAAATGTTTTCATTCTTCACCTTGGGATTACCAACTGTATTTGGTCGCATGAGCGTAAACTCCAGCAAGGCTCGTAATTTTTTTTAACATTACAGAGACGAAGAAGCCTATTGATTTTCTGTTAATTACTTTGTCACAACAAAAAAAAGTTCTAGGTGTATTCATTTCAGACAATCTTTAACAAAATTTCTGTATCTTTGATTTTAAGGGAAAAATTATTTTAAAATTATGTTTTCAATGTATAAATCTAGATATACATAGATTGAATTACAATGTATAAATCTAGATCCACATGAAATAAAATTGTAAATCTAGAATGCCATAAGATAAAATTCTGAATCTAGATAACCATGAAATAAACTTCTAAATATAGATTACCATGGAATGAATTTCTAAATACATGTATAGAGAAAGAATAATAAAGCCCTTTTAGTTTTAAAGCATCACCAGAACCAATTAATGTGTCAATGTGTATTCGGTACAGTTTTATTGAATCTGTTACTAAATGGCACTTAAACAATTGAATACCCATAAAACTTTTGTATCCGTTGAGTAAATTGTGAATTATACTTTTGTTTACTCTTCTTGAACACCTGATACCACTTCTCTAGTAGAGTATTGATTATAGTTTTATGTTTTCCTCTTTTAGGAAGTCCACAGATTATTGTCCCAATTTTTGTCTTATTGTCATATTTTAATGATACCGATCATGTGGGAGTAGAAGATTCTGTATTCTTTTAAACATACCATTAATTATCACAATAATAACATTGATTCAATCGTCTAGACATCTTGGCTGCTTGTTTCCTTTTTCAGCTCCATAAGAAATATATTTATATGTATTACCCGTACTACTATGATAAATTACAGTCATAGATATTCCATTGAGGAGGAGTATGGCTTCGAGTAAATTTCAAGCAATTTAAACCTTTACTTAGAGGCATTTTGCAAGACTGAGAGAAAGAGCTAGCCGTTCCTATAATAGTTCTGAAAAGAGAGATTTAGATCTCAAACAAAATTGAACCATATGTTAGTGTTGAAATAACTTAGTGTCTAGTCTGTATGAAATTAACATGCAGTATTTAGTGAAAAATGAAATACTGTTGAATTTGTGCATTGATACTTTACATTTCTAAAGATTTTGCCATTTGTTTATACTGCTCTGACAACTTGGCTGCTATGGGCATATGTTTTATTGCCTGGCAACCTTTTATTTTATTTTTTTGTTATAAAGGAAATTGGAAAATATGATCTTAAATAAAAGAAATGATGCTATAGATTTTTAAACACTGTTAAAGATTTTATTTCATAAACAAAGACTTTTTCTTTTCTAATCTTCAGCCTCCACCAGCTCAGAATTTAGTAAGAGGATTAGAATTGCTGTTTGCTCTAGGGGGTATGAAATCAATTGACCTAATACTTTATATATTTTAAACTGTTTTCACAAATTGGTTCCTTCCAGCACATTTTTGATATAATAATTATATAGAAATATGAGTTCAAGGACTTCTATATATTTTAAACTGTTTTCACAAATTGGTCCCTTCCAGCACATTTTTGATACAATAATTATATAGAAATATGAGTTCAAGGACTTCCTTGTTTCCTTCATTTCAAAAATACTGTAGATGTGATTGCTGATGATTCCGAGTATTTTTACCATTTTCTTTGATCTGTAAAGTATGTAAAAATTGTCTGAGAATGTACTTGGAAAGAAAAAAAATTATTTGTGTTGTTAAATTATTTAGAAAGGCATAGAATGGACAATGATGTGATAATAAACAAGTTCACATACCTATAAATATGGTTGTATATTGTCCTTACTCATGTCTGTTAATCCTTGTGGATGTCAAAGGGTCTACAATTTTCTTCCAACTGACTTTATTATGGTGTTTATATTTATGACGTGAAGACTTCCAATAATCAGATGCATAGTTATTTTCTCCCAGAACTGATTTAAAATTTATTATTTGAACTAATGGAGCATATTTATGATAATTACTTTAAAAGTTGTAAACCTTGATCAACAACTTTAATTTGTGTGAAGTCTGTGCCACTACAGGCCCTGGACTGCATATTATTATATCTTGTTTGGATATTTGCTGTGTAAATTATGTGTTGGGCAGTCCTCCTACACTTACTACTATTGTAGTAAAATGTTGACTGAAATTATGGTGCCAAGGGTTTCTAAGCTTTTTATGAATAATAATAAATGGTCAAAATGGTAATTTTGGATATTTATTTATGTTTTCATTTCTATTAAAATTCCAGCTTTAGATGACAATGGTAACCTTACAGCACTGGGACAGCATATGGCTGAATTTCCTCTCCCACCAATGTTTGCTAAAATGCTGCTTGTTTCTGGTAATGATTCATACCAATAATAATGTCATGTAATTTGTAATCTTATATGGCCGTGTTTAAATGTATTATCCAAGGGATTTTTTAATAAATGACTGTAATCCCATTTATGGAAATAATGAAGCAATGTAATTATAGGACATATTGAATTAGGTATGTAATGGCTGATTATGATACAAGTATTATTAGTAATATGATGTGGATGTTCTAATCTTATAACTTCCGTTCAAAGCAGACAGCATCTACATTGTCCATGATTTTATAGTTGTGGTTAAATCTGTCTGGTAAACTAGAAGTTGTCAGAGACTTTTCATGAACCATTACTGGGTATAGAGGGTGTGGTTGCTGAATGAATTAACACACATAGGGGTCTAGATCATAAGGAGTCAAGTGGTGTTATTTTTATCCAACACGTGTACATGACAAGGAGTTGGGTCTCCTGTACAACCTCATGGATTTTTTTCAAGTCCCCCTGTTTCCTCCATACATGCAAGCCAATTATTGAAATAAAATTGAACCATATGTTAGTCCCAGAATAATCTAGTTTTTGTTGTGTGGACATTGAACCCAAATTTATCTCTCCCCCCCCCCCATTTACAGATATATTTATTATTTTTTTTGCAGGAGATTATGAATGTTCAGAGGAAGCGTTGACTGTGACAGCAATGACACAAATACAGAATGTTTTTGTGACACCTTCTTCCCAAAAAATAAAAGCAGTAAGAAATTATACAGTTTTGATTTAAACATACAGCTGTTTCTTGGTTGCAGCTCGCATAAAATCTGTTGACATCCTTGAGAAATTCTGGTTTAAGTCTGGTGATAAGTTATGTTAGTACAAGTTGGTGACAGTTTTTCCTGTGTCATTGTGGCGGAGTCACTATCCAGGATGTCCTGTGGTTCTATCTTGGTGTTGGCCATAAAAGTACCACTGTATTTTTCAGTGTAGTTTCCGGGATCAGTGATGCAGGACGATGCGTTTCATTTTCATTTGAAAGAAGGGACTTGAAGAATTGGACTATACAAACGGTGACGACATATTTTTATCTGGAGCATGCGCAATAAATACTATAGGTGTAGACTAGAATAACAAGACGCTAGAGATTACCATTCGATTGAGACTTCCTCCGTATTTCGCTTAATATGACTGATTTGAAATTAGAGTAAACACGTATACATTCATTTATATGAGTTGCCAATCATATTAGCGATTTAGCTCCTTTAAAATGGGTTCATCTGTCACACTTTTTGGGACATAATAATTCTGCTGTTAAATTGAGGTAGAATGGTCATATAATATCATGTGGTCAAAATTCTGAGATTGCTGTGTTGACATCATGCACAATTTCTTAGTGTACATGTACTTTTTTTTAATTATTGACTTGTGCAAAAATAAAATACAAGAATAGTAATTTGTTATTATAATATCTTGAAAATGTGGATACATGATCTTAATGCTAATTTTAACCAGTATGGCACATTCCTGTAATCTTTGAAATGGTTTCAAATTTGATTAAATGTGATGTATATATATATTTTATAGGATAAAGCTAGAAGAAAGTTTTCAGTAGAGGAAGGCGATCATATTTCTTTAATAAATGTTTATGAGGCTTTTCTAAAGGTATGTTTTTCTTATTCTAGCAACTGAAGTAGTGTTATGTAAGAGCTAAATTTTCCTTTATTCAAGCTTTTTGGCCTTTATTCACATGACAAACCAATAATCAACTCTCTAGGTTATCAGATGGCTGTGATTTTGAATATATTATAACACAATGATTTATTTTATTATTTTAAAAGATTCATCACTCAGAATAAAGTAATTTGAAATTTGCAATATGTTAATTTTTTATATCCCCACATTTTCATGTTTTCATGTGAACGTATTATGTTGTCTCCCCTGTAAGTCCATCCACAATTTGTTTGTGAACACTCTACTAGTCACAATTTTTATCTGATTTTGACAAAACTGGAAATATAGGTCTATCCCCAAAGATCTTGGTTTCTTTCGATGTCGGCATGTATCTAACAATAACCATAGATTCTGGCCCCTGATTTTTCCAACAATCATGTTTTCAGCTTGTGGACAGTCTAGAGGTCAAAATGTTCACTCGATTTTTATGAATGGTGATTACTTATTGATTTCTTTAATTACTCTATTGAACAGTTTGGTAAGAATTCCAGATGGTGTCATGAATATTTCTTGAATTACAAAGGACTGTGTCGGGCTGTAGAAATAAGGAATCAGTTGAAGAGAATGTTAATGAAATTTAAAATACCTTTGATATCCTGTGGAGGTAGGTTATATATATTAGATAGAAGGAATATTAGACAAATTCAGGGTGGTCACTATATTAGAATTAAGAGTTTTTGCTAAAGATTTCACAGATCGATTTCCCCTGACCTCTGATATTTCAATATTCCTACTCATTCTACATAGTTAATCAGAAACTAAAGTATAGTTGGTATTAGGGTAAAGATGGTCTTTACAGATATGGGCCACTTTCGGTATCGGTAGTTCCAGGCTGTAAGGTTGCCGTGTATATACTTACTCGGCACAATTCAATTTGTGAGCGATTTTCATCAAAGACTTCAGAATGGTTACTATTGGACTTAAGTTATACTTAAGAACCCCAATTTAATCTAAAAAAATTTTTATTTAATTTTAGATCATTTTGCTTACATTTAGAAACTAACAAAAAGGTTAATCTGAAAATTCATATGGAAATGAAAGAAGGAAATTTGGAAAAATAAAACAAATAGATTTTAGTTTCATATAGAACCCATATAGAATTTATAAAGATTGGCCTATTTTCTGTCCATCCCAGTTCCTGTTTCATTGTCGGAATTTACTTAAATAGATGGAAAATTAATGTAAGTTTAATGTAAGATAGGTACAGATAAGGAAATATTTTAAATTCTACTGTTGTCTCGACAAAGTGAAATGGTTTCTAACTTTTGGGGTGATAACAGGATGTGGTGACATCATAATTATTGAAAAGAAATAACTAACTTGTTGGATTATGTATGGTGATGAATCTACAAAAGTTGAAGGGCTGGGGCTGGATGGCATTTGCAAGGTTAACTATCTTTTTGGAAGTACGATACTAGGTAAATTTTCCCTAATTGCCAAAATTATTGTTACCCTTACTTTGTACCTTCCCATCCTAGAATGAATGATACATTGGACTTAAAGGTCAAGGTAATGTGCTTGATAATTCATATTGCTAACATCGACAATCCATTGAAGAATTCTGGTTTAAAGGCATAAGGAATTAAAGTAGAGAAATAAGTTTAACCTCTAGTCAACACATTAAGACTAATATTTGCCGGAGGAGGAGAATTTTCGCCAGTTAGTGGGGTTTCTGCCTACTGTTTATCCAATTACAACTTTTATGTACACAGGTGAACCTAAGTTAATCATCCCATACAAATTTCATGTAGGCAACACTTGTCAGTGCTTTGTGCACTACACGATCCCTGAAAAGTGAAAACCTGGCTTCAAAAATCATAAAACTCTAAAGTATTATATCTACACGGAATGATTTCTAAGTTAATTGAAAAACTGTAACTTAAAATTCTTTTTTCTAACCAATGACGCTTGACAACTTAAAAAGCTGCCGTGAATAAGAATGATATTTGGAAATGAACAATTTTTACGTGGATGAAATTGATTGTGGACCCCAGATAATTGCTTCTGTCTTACTCATCTCTACATCTATATGCCTGGTCATACTTTATTCATTCATGCTGTAAAATCAGAATAAATTGACGTCTGCTAGTAGACAGCCATTATCCTCCATTACCCATTATTATCAGACTTTACTTACTTATTATACATAGAATAAAAGACTATGTCTCCATGTAATCATATACACTACAATGACTAAAATTATTATAACTTTACAGTTTAGATACAGTAGAATCTGCATTAAGCAGCCAACCATGGGAATTTTTACGATTGGCTGCTTAACGGGAGTGGCCTTTTAATAAAATCTCGTGTTTTTTTTGTGCTGACATCAATTAGTATTACGCTTGGGTACACTTGCATCGGTAAATTTGGCCGTCGCTGAATCTCGGATATAACTTCCGTAAACTTGTCATTTTGTCCCAACCTTCAATACTACTATCTATCATTGTGATGCATTCGATAATATTTATCCATTTTTGTAAAATCTCATGCTTTTTTTGTGCTGACATCAATTAATATACGCTTGAATACATTGGAAGCAATCACCAATACTTCACTTGCATCGGTAAATTTGGCCGTCGCTGGATCTCGGACATAGCTTCTGTAAACTTGTCATTTTGTACCAACCTCCAATACTACTGTCTATTATGTGATGCATTCGATAACATTTATCCATTTTTGTGAAGAAAATCGATGAATTGATTTTATGTTATCAAAAATAAGCACATGAACCAAAAAACATCGCTGATTTTGCTACTGATTCACAGAGGGTGTAACTCTGTATGTAATATTATTATAGGTGATGCTAAAAACGTCTATCTAACAACATAGCGGCTTTTAATCGGTACTTTCAGTTTATTCAATCAGTATCAAATAATGTTCCGTTAAGTGTGAAAACAATGATCAGGTTAGTAGTTTGATAAAACAAAAGATTAATTAACAGATAATGCCGGGTTAATTGTTATTTTCACATTTCTTGTTACGTGATTAGTGGATGTCCAGTTAATTGATTGCTACTCACGAGATTAGCGGGGGTGTTACGAAAAACGACAAGATGGTATTATTCAACAATGGCCGTTGAATGGGCGATGTTTTGTTAAATTTATTAGCAAAATAGTGACCGCTGGCCGCGTTGGAGGAGTGGCCGTTGAATAAAGAGATGAAACAATAGAATTTTTACGGGGGGAATTTATTGTGACCGCTTACAAGGAAATGTCGCTGAATAGGAGTGGCTGCTTATACGGATTCTACTGTAGTTTACTGCAACTATAGGTTGGGTTTTCAATGTTTTCTTGTTAACTTGATGCTGCTATCGGGTGGGTCTAAATGTTAAGGTTATGATTGGCAAATTGATTATTTCAGCTCTTTTCTTTTTCTCTTGATACAATTCTGTCACTGATAAAATGTCATTTTCCATGTTTTTGAAGAATCGGTACTTGAGTATGTAGTTAGATTTTTTACCGTCAATCTGCTATAAACAATAACAAATCTATGGATGTTGCTTTGTATTGCTAGATGGAGAGTACAGATTATTTTTTATTTTATGATCAATTAGCATGATGTACAAAGTTTTTTGTGATGACATTGTTCAGATACTCCTACGCAAAAAGCAAATTTCCTATGATTCTTTTGTTACAAAAATGTGTGGGTAGTAGTTGTACATTTTTTTTTCCTTTGTTTTTAAAAAATATTGAGAAGATGTCATTGTCTCTTGAAGTAAGCTGATTGATATTTTCATTCCCAAATTAATATTAATGTGTAATTTTTAGGAACAATATTTGTCCTCCGCCTTTTAAAGAAAGCAGGGGACATTATTGTACATTAATTTAACTAGTTGAAATATTGGACTCCTGTGACGATTTCATTGAAAAGCATGTGCATATCAGTGTCTGAATTTTATGTTATTCAATGGTCTTGAGCAAGACACTGCATAATATATTGTAACAACAATACTCAGACTAATGTCCTTGTGCTGTATCAATATATTACTTCATGCCTTGATCTTACAAGAACACTTAAGGCATGTCTATTCTAATTTACATGTAGCCCTACATGGACATGTTTTATGGCCACGCCAATTTGATTTTCTGTTCTTTGTGGTCTTGATAAAAAACAGCTTTGTAAATTGGCATGTTTCGTATCCAGATAGTGCAATATATCATGTTGTTAGCCTGTGGACCCTCTAGAGGTCACAATTTTGATTTGATTTTTATGAAACTTTAAATACCTGTTTATAGCCCAAAGATCTTGGTTGCTGTCGATATTTGCGCATATAGGCTTGTCACTTCCTGAATTATGACCCTTCATTGTATGAAAATTTGCGTTCTTAGCTTATAGTTCAGTTCAAATTTCGTGAAAATTGGACCAAAACCGTAAAGATATTGTGGACCCTTTGGAGGCCACAATTTTGATCCGATTTTTCTGAATAATCGCCTGGCTTATGGTCTCTGATTGTTCGAAAAATCACACTTTCAGTTTGTGGATCCGCTAGAAATCACAATTTGTATTCAATTTTAAAAAACTTTAACAGTTTTTATTTGATTTTGACGAAACTTATCTTAAATATATCTTTACTTCAGACCATAATTTATGGCCCCTTATTGTACAAAATATCTCTTATCTTCTTTTAGCTTGTTCTCTATCTATCTCTGCATAATGTGGGTGTATCTTGCCTGGAAACTGCTGGTTAAATAAACCTTTTCCCTAAAGAAATAAGAGAAAATGTTTTACAGGTGGCCTCAAAAAACAGAAAATGAAATAAATGTGGCCTAAGAAGTCGTACATAATCAGCAATAACTGTTTGACAAAATTTTGACAAAATCTGTCTTTATTGATCTTGCGTGTTTAACAATTTTAACAGACAGTTTTAGTGGGATTTATTGATTGTATAAATCTTTTAAGCTGGCCATTGATTTGTAAATACTCAACGGAAACACATATTAAACAAGGGATGTTATCAACATGATCAGCTGATTTACTGATCAGAGAACATGAAAAAAATATTAGATTAATTGTTTGAGATAGAATACAGATATGTTTATATGTGTGTACCTAGTTTCAGACCTTTTTATTTGTTGATATACGGTAATCAGGATGAATATATATAGAGAGAGACGGAATAGTGTAACCTTGGGATAACTTAGTATTTATACCTTTAGAGTACAGTAATCAGGAAGAATATATACATTGAGAGAATGGGCTGCACTTGTGTTAATAAAATTATCAATAATTATATCTTTAAGGGGTTTTATGTGCTAGCACACACAATTATACTTAAATTACAATCATATGAGTGATTATTTCTAACAGTGGGCTATTCTTTTAAGATCTGATTATCCCACTCATTTATTATAATGATGACTGCTCTGCTCAATTTAATTTGATCCTCTTCATGAGTTTTAAAGGAAATAATTCCTGAAGCAAATACTTCTTAGCTTCAAAATTTAAAAAAAAAATATCTTCAATTCAATACCTCGCATTATTGCTTCCATTAAAAAATTTTGACTGTTGGTCATTTTTATGCATCCAAATTCATAATGTGAATGTTTTTCGCCTTCGTTCCTGTCTCTGTGTGTGTGTAAGTATGTATGTGGGTCGCCTACAGGGTGCAGTTCTTACTGGATTTTCTTCAAACTTTGTATACTTATTCTTTATTATACCCTAATGATGATCCCTATTGTTTTTGGTGCATGCCCCAACCCACAGTGTCAAAGCCATGCCCATTTCGTGTATTTGTTTGTGTGTTGTTTATAGGCCACATTTCTTAATGTGTCATCTTGAAACGTTGCATACTTATTCTTTGTACTCTAAGGAGCATGCCTATCAACTTGGGGTGCATGCCCGACCCCCAGTGGCAGAGACACGCCCATTTTCTTTTTGTGTTTCTTCAGTGTCATCTAAAGGCCACAATTCTTTATTGATCATCTTGAAAATTTACATACGTATTCCTTATACCCTGAGGATGATCCCTATTGTTTTGGGTGCATGCCCAACCCCTTGGGACCGAGTGATGCACCATCCTGTATTTGTCGTTTACAAATTGTTTTTTTTTAACGTATCATCTTGAAACTATGCATACTTATTCTCTGTACCCTAAAAAAACATCCCTACCATTTGGAGTGCATGCCCAGCCCCCAGGGAAAGTGTCATGCCCATTTTCTTTTTGCGTGTCTGTGTGTCACCTACAAGCCACAATTCTTAATTGATCGTCTTTTTTATACCCCAAGGATGACCTCTATTATTTTTGGTACATGCCCGGCCCCTGGACAGAGCCACACCCAATTTTTGTGGGTCATGTGTTTCGCCTACAGGCCGCAATTCTTAACAGATTCTTTTGAACTTTCCAAACCTCCTATTCCTTATACCCTAAGGATGACACCTATTTTTTGGTGATTGCTCAACCCCCAGGGGCAGAGCCATACCCATTTTACTTGGTGTCTGTGTGTGTTGTCTACATGCTACGATTCTTAATGGAACGTCTTTGAACTCAGGATTTGTATTCCTTATAGCCCAAGGGTGACAACTGCATGTTCCCAGGGGCAAGCCATGCCCTGTTTTTGTGTTTGTCGTTTATAGGCCACACCTCTAAATGAATCAGCTTGGTACTTGGCATATATTCCTTATAGCCTGAGGGCCTCAACTATTTATTTTGGTGAATGTCCTAACCCCCAGGGGCAGGGTTACAGTATCCTATTTACTATCTCTCTGATTATGTCTACTATATCGTTAACACTGTTCATCACATGCATTTTGCATACCGATAGTCCATTGGCCAATCACGCTATTTTACCGACATTTTGCCTAGTAGTTTGGATGCAGCTATGGCAGGTGTGGGGCGCCAGGCAGGGTAAGCTTACTCTTCCGGACACCTGTTACCTCTGTTTGTTGTGTATTTTGTACACGATGAACAGTCCATTTGCTGATTACACTATTTTCCCTATAACGTTTTTTTAGGACTTCGAATTTTGTCTAATGGTTTGGATTGTTCGTACTTGGTTTTATTTTATTATCACAACCACTTTTTGCCCGAAAGCCGTAATTCTGAACGGATTATCTTGGTATTACTTATTCCTTATACTCTAAGGACGTCAACTATGGATGTTGATGCACGAAGCAAAACAAACTCAAAGCCTAGTCTTCTTTGCCTCTTGAAATATTACAGCCATTTCATATTTCATTCTTTTTCATTTCATATTTCATTCTCTTCATTTTAAAATGTACCATACCAATTAAAGCAGGTATGTGGACTTATATTGCAGCGTTAGAGATGCTTTCATTGATAACTTAGGCAGACTTTGATGATTTTCATTTTTTTTGTGGAATCTATGTTGTCTACATTTTAAAGAGACATTTTGAGGAACCATTAAATTGATCGAGATTCCAAGCCTCAATGCCACAATAAATATTTTACTTATTTAAATTTACCAAAATTAAAGTTACATTATAGGAGATTTTTATAAGGAGTTAGCCATTCTTGCTATAACAGTTCAAAAATAGATGATGAAAGAAGAATGTACTGAAAATTTCAGTCAAATTACTTTATTCTGAACATAGTTATTATCAGTGTAATTTTTGACAAGAAATGGTATTGAATTCCATCGTCACCGATTCTTAGTATGGCCGATCGTTGATTGACAGGCGTTAACTCCACCTACATAGTCTCGATTATCAAGTAATGTTTACAATGACTGTGGTACCGTAAGTGTATTCGGTTTGAGACGGAAGTATGATGACTTCAACGTCACGAAGAATCTCCGCCCACGACGCCATTGTGATTAAATCAATCGACGAAATCCTGTTTAAATCCGAGCCCAATCCAAGCCATCCGTGGGTCTACAGGGTTGATTTTTGGCTTGTTGTTTAAATAAAGATCTAATTTATAATTTCTATGACCTCTGAGGCCAAAAGGAAGACCGACAAAAGTCAATTTTTGCTCTCCAATAATGTATCTTTAAGGACTTGAATACAATAATTAAAACAATGCCTGTAGGCTAGATGCAACCTGGAGTTCAGTGTTCTAAGATTAAAACAAAAACGTAATGTACTCTTAAAATAGCATTATGCAAGAGCAAAATCTGCTTTTTACATGTCTTTCTTTAAGCCTGAGATGTTATCTAAATAATCAATTAGACATTAATTAACATATCCAGACCATAATAAACTCTTTATGTCAAGGCTAGCCTTCGATGTTGGCAGATTAAAATCGTATATGCCGCTTAATGGCGGTTGATAATTAAATCAATCAAGTGGATAATCGAGACTATGCTGTTTATATTAATGATTTGAGTAATGATGACCGAGGCTATGAATATTTCAAAAGCTTTTTTCTCGGCTATTAGTGAATCAATTTGACTGAAATTTTCAGCAAATTACCTTTACACTATCTAGTTTTTAACTATTATAGTGAGAACTGCCATCTCTTTATCTTATCTCCCATAATGTAACTTTAAAGAAGGCTACATTTTATTGTGTATGATCAGAAATTCTATATTTGCCTTGAATATTCTAGAATTTTTATACTGTTTTGGTATCTGATTTTATTCTTTGTATTATTAGAGCATGTCATTTTTACATGATATTCAGATGCAACTCAGATATAGCTTATTTTTGTTCAGTCTAGTCACGTAATAGATGATACAGTACCCAGTTACAGCTATAGCTGCAATTTATCAGTACAATAAAGCTTTTAACCCCATCAATCCAGTTAGGTTATAATTGATTTATAAACAGCTGGTCAAATTTACAAATTCTGCAATAAGATAGCAAAATACAACATAAATTTATATGCCACTTTCTTCCGAGCTGTAATCATATCCATTGGACTTATATTTAATTCAAAAGCATTATTATTCTCATTGTACATATAGCTACATATTCTTAAAGACTGTTTTCACAGAATACTATTGCAGTAAATAGAGATCTAAATATTTATTTTTGCATCATTATTATTATGAAGAACTTTTTTTTTTCCTGGAGACACAATTAGAAACATAAGTACAAACACCAATTCTATCCATGCATATTTAATTTATTTATTGCAACTTTATTTCTAGTTACTGGGTAAAACTTAAAAAATCCTTTTGACAAAACTCTGAACATATACCTTCATCATCATGGTCAGTTTGATTGGTGGAATAAGGTGAATCGAAGCCTTGAAATAAACTGCCTGTCACAGACATTGTCATACACACATTCAGGCTTTGTCAGACACCATTCTCTGCTACCTGCCCATTTGTTATATATTCACAAATTTGACTATTTTCCTGATATTTGTTGATATTTGCTAATCCATGTCCAGGTCCAGCACAAAATTAAAATGTCAGGTTCTAGTTTATTATTCCCAGGCCTGCATGGAAGTTAATTATCACAGGCACTAACAATTAAACAACTGCAATCCAACTGATGATGGTTTGAAAGAGGATAACATTATCACAGTTCAAACAACAATGCTCTCATGCAAAGATATCAATTAAACCTGTATTCTTAATAACAGTATCTATATATGTACCTACTGTGTCATACTAATGCCATCTCCATATATGTTATTAACTTAATGTAATCTGATTGTTTGATCATTTGACATACAACAACTGTACTTCAGGTGATTGAGTGATGTCGAAGTTAACTAAAACTATTATTAAATCTGTCTACCAAGTTTGTGAACATAATACTATACAGGTCTGAAACCTCCATGGATTGTTCATAGAGGCAATTAGCACTATTGGTGGCACATGGTAGCTTTGTTGCAAGAATTATTTTGTTTGTTACAGATTGGGTTTACTAATACACATGTTTACTAACAAGGATAATTATATGCTTCATATGGCAAAATAATTATGTAAAATGGTTACAAATTCGTATATTTATTCCATGGTTAGTATTGTTAGGTGCCCATAGGTCAAATTGGAAGAAAATCAATTTGCATACCCCATGCTTAATGGATTTAGTTACATTTGCTAAATATTTTGCATTGGTTGTGCTTATTGCAGATTTGTTAGAATTAAGTCAATTCGTTCTGTTAGGTATATTAAAGTTTTGAAATTGAGATGTTTTCAATATAGTATGATACAATTTTTAGCTGGAGATTATTCATATTCATTAAAATGAAGTTGAACACCTCCATCGGCAGGGGGGGGGGGATGGAAACATAAAACAGGCAAATTACAAACTTTTGTAGATAAGCTCACATAATCTACTTGGTTAGAGCTTATTGGCCCGATTTGTTTAAAGATAGTTGGGCAGCACTTTTGGTAGAAGTTAGGGTAAATTTAGATGTTAGTCAATGGACTCTGACCAAATAAGAGATATATTGTTCAGGTGGTGATTATTCAAATCTGTTCAAATGAATTTTTGAGGTCCTATAGGGCTTGCTTCTGGAAATTTGTACTAATGTGGGAAAAGTACAATTAGAGGCAAATGAAGAAATTCTTTTACAGATAGAGAAACCTATAGAAATTAAATCAAAGATGTATGTTTGCCCATCACGCTTTGTTGCCGTGATCCACCCCCACATGTGCTATTAAATTAACCAGCATAACACTGTGAATGCTTTAGACTAGGTCATAGAATTTGGGACCCAGGTGAGTTGGGCCCATTTTGGCAAAACTTGAAATATAGGTTGATATCCTAAAGATCTCAGTTCCTTTCGATATTGGAATGTATTGGGCTGCAACTTCTTGGATTATGGAGCCTGATTGTACAAAAAATCACATTTTTAGCTTGTGTACCCTGTAGAGGTCACAATTTTTATCCAATTTTAAAAAACATTTAAATTTATCATCAGAAAGGTTTTTTGATTTTGAATCAACAAGGCTTTATAAAAATCACATTTTTAGCTTGTGGATCCTCTAGAGGTCGCAATTTTTATCCAATTTTAAAAAACATTTAAATTTATCACCGTAAAGGTTTTTTGATTTTCAATTGATAAGGCTTTATAAAAAGTTAATTCTGTTAAAATTTTAATCAATTTTCTGTCATGCAAAGAACAATTGAGGTGGTTATTTCTGTAATCCAATTTAAATATTTTATTGATAACGGAAATGATGTCATATTGTCTAGTCTTCGTTGTATGAATGGAACAGATATTGCTGGATTTATTGGCTAATTCTGCGTCCCAATTTATAGCAATGCTCATTTGGAAAGCTGTTTAATGTTTCCAAAGATACGCTGACATCAGTTCAAAGATCAAGTGGCGCCAGTGAAACCTGTCATTACTGCATCGCAGTTCTATTTATAATTATTTGGTTTGCTTAATTCTCATGTAAGGATCTCAGGTGACTTGCTCTGCGTTCAATTTAACAAAGCCTAATTGGTTTAGCGCAAACACGAAATCTGCTAATTTGATGTAATTTTCCCATTGGTATCTCTGCTTGCTTAAAGTTTGTTGACGTCACTACGTCAATTAGAAGCTGACCAGATTTGTCAACTTATTGAAGTACTTGTCGGTATCAGTTAGTGATTTTTCAATTCTATGTATCCTTCTGAATAAGCAACCACACGTTTCTTCGATATCGGACATTTCTAAAACAATCAAAGTACTATTGACATGTTGACTTCCATTTTATTCCTGTGATTGATTGGTCATTAATAGTCACATGTCTCTTACTAGAAGTTGAGAGAGCAAGTAAATGTTTAATCATGCCCAGCACCATATTTTATTGGATTTTTTTTACATTCAAGAGCATACCTAGGGATTGTCCAATTAGGATATAGATTTTTTATGGCCATGATATTCTGATTTTTCCGATATTGTTTGAGCTTGAACTGTTCAGTCCATTATCATGATGTCAGTGAAGATTGTTGAATCTCCTATTGAAGTCAAGAATCTATGAATAATCAAGAAAGTACAAGTGTTTTACGTTAATCGTACATCAGAGACCCAGATTTTCATTAGATTGAGAGATAGGGTCCATAATTTGATTCTAGCAGATTTCAAACATATTTACTAGAGAAAATTTCTTGGCTCACTATAGTCACTTCAATTGATTTGTTATACCTCTCCATTAATGGTCCAACATACCTAATTAAGTAACAAATTTTTAAGCACTAGGGATTCAAAAAGCTAGTTACATGGATAAAAGGCTAATCTATTAATATTAATTATTGTATCTGTTGGATCGTAAAAATTTAAATGTGTACTGACTAAATATTTGTACACATTTCATGTTAACCTATAACACATAGATAAGTAAAAGTTGTCTGAACAAAACTTTTGGGTAATTAATGAACAGTTGGCTACACATGTTTTTACGTCACATGTTTCTGATCGTCATATTGAAATGCTAACAATTTGAGGTCTCAGAGGGTCTACCCCAGAAAATTTGGATGGCATAAACTCCACCTATACTATATGCCATTACCAACTTCTTAGGATTCCCAACCTCCTTAACTGATACCGGAGATGGTGAGTTGGGAATGACATCTGGACTAAACAGTGGTAACTTCATATTCTAATAAACATCAAATTGACTTTAGTATTCTGAGCATGGAAATGGTGAACAAATATATATGCATAGTTTCTAGAGGAAGTCTGTTTTCTCAAAGTAACAAGATGTGTTTGTTCCCATCAAATGAAAAAGAAAATGCAAGATAGCTTCTTTTAATGTTAAATGTTTGATCCTAAGTTCTGTCATTGAATATAGTATTGTGGTTCTAATGACAAGGAGTAAGGATGCTTACCCAACCTAGTGAGGTTTCTCCAGGTACTCTGGTTGCCTCCCACTGTTAAAGGGTATATGCACCATATGTTAGTCCCAAAATCCCAAAATGGTGATCTCTTTTTAATAAGGTTTAAGTAAGACCTGTTTCAATACAGTCTGATTTTCATTCAGTTTGTCTGTTGACCACAACCTTGTTTATCACAAAAATAGAATTTTACATTTTGAATGAAATAAGCAAGATCCTGCCACCACAATTAGTATATGATTTTAAGTGGCCTTTTTTCCCTCCTGCCAGAGGTGATGATATCAAGCCAAATTACTACATTTCAAGCTAATTTCAGAGAAAATTGCCGGAAAGATCTCTTCTTATTCATTAAAGTAAGTCAGTCAGCTAACATTGACGTAAATATAAAGTTTTGGTGTTGACATTTCTTACCCATGACAATGATTTTTTTTAAGTGTTGTTGTGATTGTAAAGGCTAGCTAATCGAAATAGATGTTGTTTGTAATTAAAGCCATTTTTTGTAGTAAGATAAATTAACTCACTTCCAGTTTGAATCCGGATAATGAACTCATCAATACCTTCTATTATAAATATTACTTCCTTTTATATGGAAACATTTTTATAAGCCAAGTCTGTAGGACATTTAAACTCCCATTTCATTGATATACTGTATGTAAAATGGTCCAGTAGTTTCTGGCCAGAATAAAGTCAAAACAGGTCACTGTAGGAATTGGGGTAAATAAGATCCCATTCACTTTCGGACTTCAACAAATAAAATTCTTGGTAATCTGTCATTTAGAATGTCTTATTTGGAATAGGCTAAACCAAATAACGAAAAAGTAGGTACCCCTGCTTAAATTATCCATATTTTTTACTTAACATTGATAGCAACATAGATTTTCAAATGTCACCATTTCCACTATGTATGTAGTAGGCATGCCTATATGACATATCGTCGGTGAAGTGTCAAAAGTGTGTATCTCGGGAAATTAGTCAAATACACTTTTTTGCATTTTTAAAATCTCCCAATTAATATGCACATTTCTGTTTAAGCTGTGTATCTCTACGCCAATTAGAACTGTTCTGGGTATAATGTGTCAAAATTGTGTATCTTAATTTGTGGAAATTTTGAAATGCAAAAGGTTCTATTTCTTAATCTTAGAAATTCTGAGATACACCCTTTTGACACTTCACCGATGATATGTGCTGTGAATTTTCAAATGAAGTCGTGACAAAATTGTTTAATTGTGTATTATAATTCTGGTCGTTATTATTAGTAGCTAATAATAGAGAGAGCATTCAGATGGGTTTATCACCTAGTGAATTACACCTAAAGATTTCAGTGATTGTAGAAATTAATTTTGCATATGTGACATCCATGCACCGGTACTGATCATGTTATGAATAATCAGCAACCATATAATGTTATTAAAATTACTGTAAAGTGTGCTATTTACTTGGATCGTCTTCATTCGTCACAAAGACAACATGCTGAACATGTTACGATAAATCAACAAGCATGTATATATATTTACAAAATTACCGTTATGTAAGTGCAAAGTACTCAGACCATTGACCACTTGACCGATTCTCACGAAGGTATGACTTATATTTAGGATTGTAGCTGACAAGTTGATTGACTTTCTTAATGAGTAATGAATGATTAACTCATTGTAAGTGAGATGATTCCAGTGACCAGTTTATTGTTTTATCAATCAACCTTTTCAGACATCTAGCAGTTGAAACTGACTATAATCACACAACTAAGATCCCTGTTTTATTGCCTTGAAGAGTATTCATAATTGGTTGAAGTGTAAATGACTAGATTTTATGTTAACATGAAAAAAAAAAAGTTTTTTCTGAAGTAATAGAATAAAAAAACGCTGATTGTGTCCATTAACACGGAAATTTAGAATACATTTCCAAATACATACATAAAATCCTCATCTGTTATCTAGTAATCCATTATGGGTTTGTCTTATACTTGTCTTCAATAATTTGCAACAATAGGTCAACATCATCACTAGAGAATTGTCAGCTCATTTAAATATAAGAGTTTGCGAAATAGCTGTAATAGATCCAATCTATTTGTCTGTCCACCTATTTCCAGATTTGATGATGAATTTCGTTTCATGTAAAAATGTGAGAATTGTTCTTAAAGGGAACAGGAGAAGAAAATGTGTGAAAATGTACACACTACAGCTACAAAATCTTATTAAATCAGAAGACATTATTATAAATGAAAATTATTGTATAACTTTTGATCACTTTGAAAAATCTTGTGGATGCTCTGAGACCAAGATTATCATCCGATTGACTTTATATACAGTGTTTATGTTCATGAGACAGAGAAACCGTTTGATTTTCAGTGATTTCCGATGACTGGAACAGCTATATTCATAATATTACATGTTTTATATAATAAATGTTAGCATCGGACAAAAATAGAAGCCAAACAAATTCAAATGATTTCTGATAATTAACTTATAATGGGCTATTAACATTAATCAGTTGTCTTTTGTAAAACTTGCTTTCATTATTATATTTAGAAAAACTTGATTCTTGGTTAAAAAACTTCTTGTTAATGTGATTGAAATTGTTTAGTTATGCTTGTTTGTGATTGAATATAAATCTGCATCATGAATGAAAATTGGACATGCCTTCTTTATCCAGAGCATCTGATAACACTTGTCCCTGAGCTTATCGATTACAGAGTTTCCTCTAGCTGACAGTTCCCGCATTCATCTTGATTACATGTATTTAATAATCTTCATAATAATTATTGTAAGAAATAGTGCTTTTTTGTCTAGTTTTGACCTTTTGATGTGATTATTTTGAATTAGGATTTTAGAAATATGTGTTCTCTTTGACAAATCTTTGGAAGAAATTCTTTGAGCTGGCTCTCAAAAAAATTGATATTTATTTAACCGAATTTTAAAAAAGAATGGGACATTATTTATGAAATAAACATTTTTAATCCCAAAATGAAGAAAATTCTATGCTAATCTAGGCTATAAATCCAAATATGAAACTATAGAAGTAAATTTGAATAAATTAGCTAGAGAGACAGGTTATTTTGAGCTGCTTTAAATTTCTATCATTAGTCTATATGATTGACCTTTATTAAGAACTTGTGTAGGAGATTAATATTTATATGGAATAGCTTACCCTTGTCTACTCCAAGTCTATTGAAGGATTTTCTCTAATTTGCCTTTGAATGCTTGCATTGTAACAAATTTTATAAAGATAGGTTGCCAGGCAATGTAGTATACACCTACAGTAGCTATGTCGTCTATGCAATCCAAAAGGGTTGTCGCATTTTTTGTCGGTAATGGAAGCATTTAAAAGACACTAAAAGAATGAGTTATAAGAAAAGTAATTATTAGAAATCCAGAAATTTGGAAAAGGGGTGGCGCCGCAAAATGAGGGCACTCACCCCGTGGCGACGGTGCACGCTGCTGAGAGGGGGTTGGGGCCCCCAAGAAAATTATCAGCCATTTCCTTGCATCTGTAGCCAATCCAAGATCTATTTGGCTGATATTTTCGTCTAAACGTTCGGAAATTGTAGAAAAAGAGAATCAAAATCGAGCAAAAAAGCTAGTTGAAAGGCACTTTCAGTCGTAGAAAAGAGCACTGGCGAAAATTAGGGGGGCGCGTGCCCCTTGCGCCCCCCCCCCCTTGAATCTGCCTCTGGATGCTAACATTTATTATATAATGCATGTAATATCATGGATTTAACTATTCCACTTATCGGAAAATCAAACAGCTTCTTGGTCTTAAGAACATTAAAGCTGTGTATAAAGTCAATCAGCTTACAATTTAGGTCTCGGGTCTGTGTATAAATTTAAAGTCAAATAGATAACTTCAGCTTCTATTGCTTTCGGACAATTATGGACAGACATGGGTGAAGACAATATACAACATTACAATGTAGCTGTATAAAAACTACAAAATATGTAAAAATCTTTTTTGCTAGAGCTGGTAAAGAATGATTTGTTTTGGTTACCAATGTTTTATTCACTAATCACACAATGCCCAATTGGTTGCCTTAGAATTTAAGACACTATAGAATAACATAAATAATACAATGCATAGATTCTAAACGTTTATTGATAGTAAAATATTGTTTAATTTGGTTTTGAATTAGCCACTTGTATGATAAAGTTGTTAGAAAAACTAGCAGAAACAAGTATGAATGTTGAATAAAGGATTCATATATATATATATATATATGTAGAAAGTTCCATACACAAGATTTTTTATTCGAGTTGCGTAATTAGAATTACTGCAGTTATTGCCATCACCACCTACATTGGGTCTTATAAATATGTCACGAAGAGAAAAGACTTTCAACATGAATTTGAAATCTTAAAAAATTCATGTCTGCAAAACTTCTTATTCTAAACCCTTAGGAAAAGTAAGGCCATTTGCAAACAAAATGAGTGATTGTTTTTTGTTTTTTTCCAATCTTCAGGTGGTGAGTGGATTTTTTTAAATTTAATCTTTTTCATGGCCAGTAAAAATCAACACAGTGATAAATCCAATAATGTATATATTGGGGTGAACATCAAAACAGCTTAAGATTTAGACTAAATATTTCTGTTGGGTGACCTGATAATCGATTCTCATTCCTTTGGAGGTCTATACAATGACTGACCCATGTGCTGTACTTGATAACGAAAGGTAAATTTCACTCAAACATATTTTTATAAAATAAAACTCTGGTTTTATCCAGACACCACATAATATAACTATGGACACCTGTCTCCATTTCCAGATGAAGTATGACAGGTTTTTTGAAAACATATCACATGTTGAGTTACTTACTCGGCTGTAAGGTAGAGGATTTCAACACAATATTAAGCACTTTTATTCTCCAAAATATAATCAGGATTTAAACACCAACATAGAATGAATTACTATTTGTTGATTTATACCCACAAAAAAGCCTCCACGATAAGAACCTTTTAGCCACCCCCCTCCCCATCAGCCCATCTCCTTTGGGGATAGTGGTATCAAATTTTGGTTATGAGCTACAAGTGAACACTGGTTAAATTCAATTGTGAGCAAATTGCTATATGTCATAACAAGATTTGGATAAATTACAACTTAAAATATTTCTTTTTTATCAATCAGATCAAACTATGTCAAAGTTGGTAAGTCTTTCTCTTTAGACATCAAGATTACTGATTAAAATTATATGTTGGTACTACTAAATGCCAAATTTGGGATATGCTGCACCATGCTGACTCCTGTTAATGACACCTTGGTAAGCACGTTAAGCCAATAAATGAAAGTAAACTGTTAATAAAATGTTCATGTTACTACTCCTACCACAAGAAGAAATGATCAATCAGATTGTTACAATCCAATTATTGGCAATTAACAGGATTAAAGATAATTGAGGTTCAAACGTCATACGCTTGACGTCAATAATCTATCTGAACAAAATAATGAACAATTTGAGAATATTGGTTATCAGGTCTTAGTTAAGTCAAATAAAATGTATTGTATGGATTGGATTCATTATTTAACAGGGATTAGCTAACGGCAACTAGATGTCAAACATTGATTAGCTAATAAAACGGTCTGTTACAGAGTTAAATCACTAGAAATGTCAATGCTGATCTGTTAATCAATGTTTGACATCATAGGGTCAAAAGCTTGGTGACCCCTGACTTGACCTTCCAGTACAACTGGTCAGATCTTCATGTAGTGTAGGCAATCGAAAATATGAAGAAATGAAATATAGATCTGTATTCTAATCAGAAAAGCCTTGTAAAAGCCTTGTAAAAGCGACCATAAGCTGCAGTTGAGTCAAAGCGGCTGTGTGATCGTATTCTACTCTTTGTGTGGATGTCTTTGTTATATTATAGGATAGGATTGATAGTAATAGATTGTTTATGTTTTCTATGGTCAGGGATAAAACCCCCGGGGGAAAATTTTGTCTGGATAGCAGCCTTTGACCAGTTCACGTACCTGCTATGTAGATGTAAATATTATTGTTCTCAGACAATTCTTTACCAAAAGTTCAATGAAGTGGGGGGGGTGGGGTACTTCTATGTTTTTATTTTGTCAAAGGATTATTAAAGGGCTAAACATCAAATTTCATGGCACTACATTTTTCTCATGGTGTTGTTTACAGGAATGAATGATTATCCAATATCATTTGACTGTCAGTAAATTTTATTTATGAGGGTTGCATACTTGATGAATGAATCTGTGTCACATATCTGGATTCCTTTATATTTTTCATAAAACTACTTCCTGTAACCATGATGGTGGGGGGGGGGACATGTACATGCAGTGATAAAGGAAATTGTTTTTATTTTTAAAATTTCATAACCTGTCATGGGACCCTTTTTAAGTGAAGATTGTCAAAGAATTGATTTTGCACTCTTGGTGGTGCTATTCAAAACAAAAACACACTTGATACAGGAAGTAATAATAATTATGATAGGTCATCAAGTCGTTTTTTCCCAGGGCTATGATCATCTGATGATTAAAAATCAATAGCATGTACCAGTATATACTCATTTTTGGGTCAATAATATGATTAATGGTAGGTTTTTATTTTGAAAATGTCAAAGACTGAAATCATGATTCTTCTCGCCTCTGCAATATTACTGATGATTGCACTTTCTGAGTAAAATATTATGTGATGATCTTGTCATTTAGTTAGAATAAATATTTTCAACAGATCAACAAATTAAAATTATTTAAAAAATAAGGTTTTTTTAATATTTTGGTATAAGAATGAATATACCATCAGACTTCATTAGGTGTTAGGAAGATGAATTGAAAGGTATTTTCAATAAATTAAAAATCATCTGTACTCCTGTCACCAATGACTATATAAAGGGAACAGCCGCACATTGTAAGAAGAGTTGGCAAGAGAAGGAAACTAGAAGGTGTATGAGATACATCTGGCATGGCTATTTATAGAGATTTCTTATGTGTAGACCAGTAGAAATCATCTCGTAAACTTACTGTACCAGTGTCTATGCATTATGCAAGATTTAGATATAGAGCTGACTGTTCTTGCTCTTGCTATAAAAGTTAAAAAATAGATAATGCAAAATGAACATATTGAAAATTTTAGTCTGAGTGAAGTTATCAAGATATAGCCGATTGTCAAGTACATTGTACCATTGCCATGATGATAAACAAAGTCTTAATTGTCATTCCTTTTATTGAGTTCTGTCTATTTTAACGTTAGCTGATTATATGTCATAATTCTCTAATCCATTCAATATCTTGACCATCAGCTGGTCATGTGAATAAATGTCTAAATGATAATTTATGTAACAATTGAAGCCAGAAAATAGGCAAATTTAGCCCTTGCATAATGCATCTTTAATTAAACTGTGAGTTGGAGAATTATATCTTTACAGTGTCCACGAGAAATTGTGGATGATAGATGGATCAACAGACGGGCAGTGGGGAAGAATGTGAACATTATAAGACAGGAAGTGGGGAAGAATTTGAACGTACAAAAATAATCAAGATTTGATAGCTAGGAATAAAACTGTGATAAAATAGTGTTCACATAGAATCTTTCATCTATGGTACGCTTCTCTTATTTACGATATAAAAAGATGCTTCTATTTTTTGAGCAGAGGTTTTCAAGCCATAGAAAGTATTAGAAATTGAATTCATTAGAACATGGCATTGCATTCTCAAGATTGCTTTTTTTTTCTTTTCTTTTTTTTTTATCTCATTCACATATGGAACAGTATCTATATTAATCACATTGAATTGAACTTTAGTTATTCTCCTGTGTGGAGCCCCCCCAAAAAGTTAATGCTGATTAAAATTTGTTGAATGGTTATCTCTGGTCTTACTCATACCCAGATCATTTTTGGGTATATTACATTTTATTGTGATTGATATCTAACTCTTGGACAAGTGGCCAGAGAACTCTTAACTTTTATCATTTAGAATCAGTTAAGATGACCCGACGTGGTTGATTATCTCACCTAGTGCAACCAGGTTGGTCAATGGGACATAACAACAAATCCATTTGAAATTTGTCATATTTTGGAGTTATTTTACTATTTACATTTTTACGTTTAGATTTTTTAAACATGATACAAGACTAATTTTTAAATGAAAGTTTTTATTACTCGGTGGGATTGTTCATTGAGGCAAAAGACAGAACATCATTAAAATTCAGAGTTTTCTTTTTGATCATGTTTTGACTTTTAATGAAATTTTCTGTGTAGGCATAATTTGGTTATAACATATTACCTGGATTAGTTGATATGAATTTTGAAGCTGGTGTGAATTATATTGTTACCTATGAGGTATTAGGGGAAGCTTGACCAGCTTGATGTTTGTTTGTGTCATATGACTTGATTATTAAAGACTCACTGCATGATTTTGATTGCTATAATATTGTGAAATTTTAATCACTAATATGAAAATCAATCCAAAAATAGTTCCATTCAGTTCACTACTATTTACAAACTTTCATCGATCTATACTGCTCACTATATAACTAAAGCAGTGCCATCTTTATTTGCTGTGAATAAAATTGATTGGTATGTTTTAAATCTGAGCTTAAAGTTTTTGTATTTTGGTTTTGTTACATGCATAATCTGTATTTTGTTTTTTTTTGTGTTACATGCATAATCTATCTAATCTACATTGAATTCGTGTGGATTAAACCGTCAGAAATTTATATTTTTGGAAAAATGCAAATTATGCCTTGTTACCTTAAGATTATGAACCATTTGATTTATTGTCATTGGTAACATAATGTTGATCTGATAATGGGTACTAACGCGTTTGATATTAGGTTTACATCTGTAACATAAACATTTATTGGTTAATGTAATTATATTCCCGATAAATATTTAATATCAAGTAGTTTTAGTGAATATAATAATAGCAATTAAATATCTACAGAAGGAAGACATAACTAAAACAAAGGCGTTTTATAGCTGAGGCGCTGGAGGCACCAGCCTCCTCGCAAAAAAAAAAAATTGGAAAAATAAAACGGGAGAAAAATGCTAAAACCAATGAGAAAAATGAAAATGTGCCCTAGTTAGGGGAGCTAAAGGCAGACAAAAAGGCCCACTTCTGACAAAAGGGCCCCTCTGGCCAAGGGAAAGGGCCCTGAGTCTGAGTCAATCATTTTCTATACACTGTTACTGTCACGACTCCATTACTGAATGAGAATGCAGTCATTGCGTGGCATAAAAATCATCAATCAAAATCCCCCCCCCCCACCTCGCGAAAGACGGCCCTCAAAATAGTATAGCCTCCGCCATGATAAACCTTAAAACGCCCCTAAACTAAAAGATTATTCTAGTACTTTAATTGAAAATGTAAACTATTGGATGACTAGAAGTTTTATGAACCTTTATATAAATAAAAAACAAAATCTTTATACTATAAGATGTTATTGGTGAGGGTCTATCATTGTCATGGGCAATAACAACAGAGAAATTGTCAGAAATATCATTATTTTTTATTATTCTTTACAATAATTAAAACAAAAAACACAGATTTCAGGTACAGTTAATCAGGTGATGACTTTTGCAATTAAAGTTTTCACAACTAAGAAACTTTTGAAATTCAGAAGGATTCTTCATTGAATGTAACAGTGAAAATAGCAGTCCTCCAAATATAATGTTGATGCCAATCGCAAGGAAGGAACCATGAGAGCTGTTTTATACAATGTTTCAATTGATTTTAGTTAATAGGCTAACAAGATTATCCAGCTATTTAGATGACAAAAGGATGACAAATAATGTACATGTTGAAACATACTGATATATACATGGATTGAGAGATGTGTTTTGAGGAGGAAATGCCACAGACTTCATTTCCGTCAATCAAGCAATTTGTCTTCCAATATGTCATTTCTAATTTTTTTTCTTTAATAGATTAATGGGTAGTTTAATGTTTTAATGGGGACTGACATCAACCTTGTCTGATAAGGAAATGATGAAACTTTTTTTTTGATTTTCATGATAGTGCGAATAGTGCCCACTTTCTGATGAGTATTGTTTGCTTGAAGGACTTGCTGTGATACTTCTACCCACTATCTTATTAACTGATTACATTTTTGTACTTCACCGACTAATGATTACCTGTCGAAAGTGCTTCTATCAAATCGACCAGTACACTTGAATATAGTTTTTGAAACACTTAAGAATTAGAGCAACACATGGAGCAACAGATATTTTTCCAAATAGTTTAGAAAGATGATATCGCCTGAGAATACAGTGTTAAAATTGAAATGATAGATAATTGTGATTAGCTGAGAGCAAAATTGTTTCTAGTATTTGGTTGTCAGTAATGGACGGCACAGATATGATTAGAGATATTTATGTATTTGCCTTAAGAGATGGTCCTTTAAATACATGAATTTAAAGTGCTGGAAAAGGGCTAAATGTCTGCAAACATAGAATATGTGGATGTATATTGTCACTACACGCAATTGTTGATCTGGATATATATATCATCACTGCATGCAATTGTTGATCTGGATATATATATCATCACTGCATGCAATTGTTGATCTATCCAACTTTATGTTGAACATTCTGCACACTGCATTTGAGTTTGGGGTGAGAAAAAATCGGTTTTAATGATCACTCAACACAAACTAGGTCATTTTGAAACTAACATGTTTCAATTTTATTCCTATAATTCACTTGCCGAAGGGGTCTTTAGCAGTGAGCAGAAACCAGATTACCTGGAGAAAAACAACAAGGTTGGACAGGCAAATTGAAACCCTGCCACTTGACCTAACCTATGATCTAACATGCATACGTTGAAGGATTTGGCCACCCAATTCCTTATGATATATGGACGAAAACTTTCTCATTTTCAAATTCCAAAATTTTTCGATCATATAATTTGAAATCCTTGAATAATATTTTCTTTATGGTAAAGGTGGGGGGGTTGGGATGGCCTAGTGGCCTAGAGTGCCATGCGTCAACCTCTACCTGGCCGGTCACCTGGCATGCAGCTGTGGTTTCGATCCCTGGTGTGAGCATATGTGGCATGGAGATAGGGGCGCCTTCTCAACCTCGTGGGTTTCCTCCGGGCACTCCGGTTTCCTCCCACTGCTAAAGACCCCTATTCGCATGTGAATTATTGAAATAAAATTGAACCATATGTTAGTCCTAAAATGACCCAGTTTTTGTTGTGTGGACGTTAAACCCCATTTCTCTCTCTCTTTTATGGTAAAGTTATTTGATCATATAGAAAATGTTGTGACTGCAAAACATGACAAGATTTCTGATGGACACAATTATTTCCCAAGATTTCTAGAAGGAATTTATACTTGGTGAGATTGCTCTTGGTGGCAGAAGAAAAAACCTTCTGATATTTTGTACCACATTTTGAAGATACTCCATGGACATAATTATTTCCTAAGATTTCTTGAAAGAATTTATTCTTGATGATATTGCTCATTGTGTCATTAAAAAGAGTCTTCTGATAGAGACAGATACAAAGTTTTGGTGACCTGGGTGGGGAAAGTGGCATGATAAAAAGAAAAACCCATGCATGGTACAACACAAAGCAGGTTCTACATAAATTGACAGAGCAGATATTGCATCCAAATGGCAACTGGATCCCTCTATACCACTTGGTGCGCATTTTCCCCGAGACACTGAAAACATTTGCACCGAGAAAAATGATCAAGAGAATGACCAGATAGGTTGTTTTCACAAAACACTTTTTCCAGTTTACATTCTGAGGTACTTTTAGAAACAACTCCTCCAATCAAGCCAGTGAATGATGAAATTCTAGTTGAGAATCCGATTGTTTTCTAAAAGATTTTTCACCAATTGTATATAAGGAAGAAAAAATGAACTAAAAGTTACTTAGATGGCGTACATGATGGAACCAGGATGCAATGAAGTTTAATTTTAAGAATTTTGCAGCTACCGTGGAAGCAGATTTTACAAAATTGGGTTCGGCAAATTCTGAAAATAAATGATTACAATCTCTGAAAATATTGCAGATTTTTTAAAATTTATTTTATAGAAGACAAGTCTGTAACTCAATATCATCCACCTTCCTCAACATTGCAGCTACTACTTATTAGTCAATTTAAATCAATGTTGATGTTGTCATATTAGCATGAAAAGATGTTCTTTTGATATCCAATATTTACCAGTAAGACAAAATAAAAAATTTGAAATCAAAGAATAGATATTTAGCTCCTTTATTGAAGTATCAATGAATTGTTTACTGTTTAAAAGGTTTAATCAAAGAGGAGCAGTCAATATTCTCAGATCTTTGATTGAATAAATAAACATTTATTGGAAAACTTTGACTAAGTCAATTTTCTTATAAAGATATCAAATGACAACCTATTGTGCTGATCATAAACCGTTGATTAATTCAGTCGAAATTCCATTTTTTTCTACACCAATTTAGCATCATTTTAATTTGATTTGATTGTCGATGTCTCTTAAAAGAAATTCATTTTTTTTTTTTTTTTTTTCGCTTATTTAATTTTACTTCATGAGTTTTTGTGGCAGACAAAATTTTGTAAGCTTAAATTTAAAGATACATTATATTATTATTTTTTTATTATTTCATAATTTATATATAATGTGTTCGAATGCGCTTAACAATAATGGTATAACATCATGCAAAATGAAATAAAATCATATAAATAAAAACTATAATGGATAAAATTATTCCAAAATAAATTATAAAACATAGATAAATTATGTAAAAACTTGTACAAATAAGTGAGTTTTAAGAAGTGATTTAAAAGTTGGTAAGGCGTGGCAACTGCGTATGTTAATCGGAAATACATTCCAGAGCAATGGGGCTTGGTACAAGAATGATCTTTCTCCATATGCCGATAGTCTCGCAGTTCGACATTTGAGGAGATAGTCATTTGATGAACGTAGACTTCGTGATGGTGAATACCATTCTACTAGTTCACACAAATACGCAGGTGCCATTCTATTTAAAGTTAGAAGTAAAATCTTAAAAAGGATTCTATAAATAATTGGCAGCCAGTGTAAGGTGTACAAAATGTGGGTGTAACATCTTCGATCAGTTTTGTTCTGGTAACCAGTCTAGCAGGTGAATTCTGAACTATCTGTAGTTTATGCAATAGACGACAAGGAAGTTAAGATTGTTAAGACGAGTTGTAACCAGAGCATGCACTAAAGACTTGGTTGCTTCGTCAGAAATATATTTACGTATTAGGCCAATATTACGAAGTTGATGATAACATGATTTACATACACTATTTATTTGATTTTCCATGCTCATTCGACTGTCGAAGATGGCGCCTATATTACGGGCATAGTTTGAAGGGGTTACATTAAAATCTCCTATTAAAACATTTTTATACGCCCACATTGAAATGTGGTCGTATATTGTCGTTACCCCCGTCCGTCCGGCGGTCCGGCGTCCACAATTGCTTGTGGACGCTCTAGAGGCTAAAGTTAATATCAGATTGGCTTTAGATTTATACACAGTGTTTAACGTCACGAGACGAGGAAGTCTATTGTTTTTCAGCGATTTCCGATAATAACTACCAGAGTTATGGCCCTTGATCATTTCAAAAAATCTTGCGGACGCTCTAGAGGCCAAAGCTAATATCCGTTTGACTTTAAATTTATACACAGTGTTTATTAAGGTCATAAGACGAAGAAGCCTATTGATTTTCAGCGATTTCCGATAATTAGTGCCAGAGTTATGGCCCTTGATCACTTTTAAAAAAATCTTGTGCACACTCTCGAGGCCAAACTTATCATCCCATTAACTTCAGATTGAAACACAGAGTTTAAGGTGTTGAAACGAACAAGCATTTTGATTTTCAATGAATTTTGATAACTGAACAGCTAAATCCATGATATTAAATGTTTCATGTATATACTAATTGTTAGCGTGGGGTAAAACTTTTTAAAAGCAATCAAATTCTAATGATTTTCTGATAATTACGAAAAAAGTACAAATATGCGACAACACTTGTTGACTGCTGGGACGATTTAGCTGCTGTGGGCTAATCTTTCGTTGCCTGGCAACCTATCTTTATTACATTCAGAATCAATTTTAGAAAGTAAATTATCAGAACCAAGAATGATATATTCAGTTTTATTGTCGTTTAACTTAAGGAAATTGTTTGACATCCATGTTCTAATATCCTCAATGCAACTTTCTAGCTGGGATTTGGATGAGTTAAAGTTGGAAGAAGGCCTAAAGGATAAATACAACTGAGTATCATCTGCATAGAGATGGAATGCGATGCCATACTTTTTGACATTTCTGCTAAAGAGGATAGGCCCCAACACAGATCCCTGTTGCACTCCACATTTTAGCTGTTTGATATCAGAAATGAAGTCCCCAATACAGACTTGCTGAGTGCGTTTTTCAAGATAAGCCTCGAGTATGATTAAGTCTCTTTATGCCAGATGAGTACCCCCTTCGTGTTCGTTTGAATTTAATAATGTTTCTAGTAATACCATTTATATATTTAGAATCATGGATGGAAAAAATATTACTGTGTTTTAGTTTTAGTAGATCACCTTTTGAATTCTTGAGCTTGACATCAGTTGAGCTGTTATCACCACCACAGACATACCAGTTCAATGTAAATACTTAGTTTCACGCTTCAGTGATTGTTATGTGATGACCATAACACTGGGTACACAATTATAAAACTTCAAATAAAACCAAAAAAAAAGATTTTTCTGCTAAAAGTCCCAAATATACAGGTTATGGGAGATTAGATAACGAGTTGGCAGTTCTCACTATAATAATTAAAAATTAGATAATGTAAAGGTAATTTGCTGAAAACTTCAATCAAATTGATCAGCTATGAACCGATAATCAAGCGAATGAAAGTTCCGTTTAGCCACAATCATCATTACTAAAGTTGGTACGACAAAATCATAGTCTCGCTTATCCATTTAATTATTGGCAAGGAGTAGGATCGCCTGTCCAATCTTGTGGGTTTTCTCCTGGTACTCTGGTTTCCTCCCACTGCTAAAGACCCCTACGAGCAAGTGAATTATTGAAATGAAATTAATCCATATGTTAGTCCCGAAATGTGCTGGTTTGTATTGGACATTAAACCTCAGACCTATGATAGGCAGATTTAGCTCTTGCATAATGTATGTTTAAATTGTGAGTCAAACTTATTTTGTATATTAAATGTAAGCAAGGCACCAACAAAACTGAATGGTTGGACTGTCCAACTTTATCTACCTGATTCGAAACTTTGAAATTGGGTGTAGAAGATAAATCGAATTTTGAACTAGAAATAGGCATCAACTGTGCCTGCACCTTTTATGAGAATTGATGATTGTTTAATTCCACCCACATATTCTTGATTATCAATTAACATTCTCATTGGCAGTGGTATATTTGCTTGGCAGGCCTTTCATCACCATTTTCAGATAGTGGCGTCATTGACTTTAGGTAAACATTATCTTGGTCGGTCATTTATTGATTTAATTTTTAATGGACGACTGTTTAACTCCAAGCAGAATCCAAGCAGAATCCAAACCATCCCAGAGCCTACAGAGTTGATTTCGAGCTTGTCATATGAATAAAGATCTAATTAATAATTTCTTTAGCATCTGAAGCCTAAATAAAGACTTACAATAGGTAGATTTAGCTCTTGGATAATGAATGTATAATTGGTATGTAACCAAATTAATGTTAGTTTACAGTGTTAAAGAGCGCTAAATGATGGGCATTATTCAAGTATATTGCTAGTTCAGTAGCTGAAGGCGTTTAAATTTCTTTATTAAATTTGCATATTTAATATTTAGTATGATTAAAATCTGATAATGAAGTCAAATTATTCTAGCTTTCACAGACTTATTGCATGTTCCATGTTTAATCAGGTGTAATATACATGTATTAATACTTTTAGATCCCAAATTAATAACTTTCGTCACACAATTAATTCTGGATTACCGTTAAAAGGACTTGATTCGTTTGATTCGGTTTTATCTATGGATTTAAACAAATCATATGATAAAATTCAAGCACAGCCACATTGACCTAAATGAAAGAGATCAATTTGCACATGTCAACACAATATTAATTTCCTTATTCTCAAAGGTAATACTGGTATATAGATAGATGATGATCATGGTCTATCTTTGTCTAAGAACTTTTTTTAATGCTGAATAATTACAGGAAATAACATTTTGGTCATTATTATCTAGCATCAATTGTCTTTAATCGTGGCTCATTATTACGCTGCGGGAGTCATGTTTAACAGATTTACGGTCAATAGGTTTAGACAAATTTAAGAAATGACTGCAAAGATTTTTTTTTTTATTCTTGCATGTTGATCACTCACTGCGAATGTTCTCAATAGAAATATGTATCCTGATTGCTACTGAGTATATGATGATAATCGTGGGTTAAAAGCCACCATACGATGATGATTTCCAATCACAATTTATAGCTTGATGACCCACGCTTGCAGATATTCTGTGATATCACCCTAGAGTTGTAGACACCAAAAGCTAACAAAGTGAAGATAAACTCGGTGCCACAGACAGCAGTTCACCAGTCTGCTAAATTTGCTGCCCCACTCCCACCCATGCATTGATCAGAAATAGTACCCACCGTACTGCATATTCTTTTAGTTACAAAATCAATCCTGAAACTAATTTGAAAAAAACTCAAACATTCCGAGAAAACATTTTATTGACAACAAGAAACTTAACAATATGATTGAGAATTGTATGAAGAAACCAGCAAAACAATATTTATGACATGAAATACATTAACAAACCCTGTTTTATACAAAAGAGTAATATTTAATTAAAACGATATCAAATCCATAACAAAATATCTACCAAAAACAAATTAAATTAATCCTACTTGATTTTCTTGTATAAATAAATGCCATATAAAATAGATAAAATTTAAAATGTAATGTTTTTTATTTCATTTGACAGAAATAATCAATACAGATGAATGAATTTGGGGTATCAGTTACATTCCAATTTAAAATGCCTGGCTATCTTCCGCTTATGGTCAGCTGATCCTCTGTAAATCGTTAGATTGATATCATGAAGTTTAAGTGATTTTATAAAAACTCAAATGTACATGTATTAAATATAATCAAAACCAATTAAAACTAGTATTAGCATTTTGGGGTATTTTTTTTTCCTTGATGTTGGTATTTTTGTATTCAATCCACAATCTATGCCACAGATGGGGCATTGAAATCTGGTTGGTTGTTTGTTTGTTAAATAAAAATATGGAGCAATTTCAGAATCTGTCCAATTTTTTCTTACTGTATGCTTTAACCTAACGTCCAGTCAAGGATCTTGTTTTGATCATATTAACAAGTCTTGTCTAACAGTGAAAACACAATTTTATACTAAATACTATACTAAATACCGGAAAACACTTTAAGGGGTAGGGTTAGGGTTAGTTTCAGGTATATAGTATAGCCCGACTTAAGGTTACCTATTTAGTGTGTTTTCCGGTTTAGTGTGTTTTCTGGTTTTAAGTGTTTTTCTGATGTTTTCTGGTATTCAGTATAACATGGTGTTTTCTAATAGTTTTTTATTGTTTTCCGGTAGTTTTTCAGTGTTTTTCCAGTGTTTTCAGGTATATAGTAAAGCCCAATATTGTTAAACTTACAGTTTCTATGTGTATAAAAACTGACATATTTTTGTTTTTAAAATGTCTGGAATAAACAATACATGGGATGAACTGACTGACTGACAGGCAAAATTCTGAAGTAATAGCCCTGTCTTTAGCCCTTGTTAATACCAGTTTGTAAATTTGCTATACACGTAATACAATTAATCAACAGATTCTAAAGTCTGGTCCAAAATAGCAGAAGGACTTGAGTTCACCTATATTTTAATAAAATAAGGTTAACAGTTGCTTTAAAATTAAATTTTGAATGGAATAGGTAGACTGTTAGTGACTCACCCACACATAATACAATATATACAAAGTTCATTACACTTTCATTCATTAAATAAACCGACAAAAACATTACTAATATACATGCACAAATATTTATTGAATGTAGTAACAGACTGTAAAATATGAGTCACTAAAACTACATTTTAATGAAAATATTTAAATTGATGTATATATTAAAAGGAAACTCGATCATTATGAATTGTAATATTTAAATTAAAAAGAAAACTTGGTCATAAATTGAAATATTTCCTGCAAGGTATTTGAAGGTGAAATGAAATAATCACCAAATTAGATTTAAATTCAATGTTTAATTATGAAAAAGATGCAGCTTTCCTATTCCTGCATTGACCAAGAAAGTACATCAAGATTATCCAACGTGGTTTCCCCACTTGTCAGGAGTGCAGGAGGGGACAAAAAACCAAGGTCCCATGTATACATTGGCAAGCAAATAAAAATTTCTTGGCAGTTTAAATTGGATATAAGAGTTAGCCATAGTGTCGCTGTCGGCAAATTTCCCTCATAGCACACTGTATGGCATATGCCCATCTTCATTAGCCAAGTTAGAGCAGAACCGTAGAACTTTAAGCCCTATTTCATTTCATTTGTTTAGTGAGGCCCTTCAAAATCTATTGAGAGGCCCTGAGATCAGGGAACTGATTTCTAAACTAGGATGTCCAGGTACGAATACCATTTTTGAATTTTCATCTCTCACCTATTGTGAGGGGTAGTACCTGTTTGACTGACAAGCAAAGTGTGGGACACATACCAATAAAAATTGAAATACCACAAGTTTGTCTCAAAATGTCTGAAATATTATATTGAGCTTTAACCTCAGTCTCTTGATATCAAAATCAATTCAAATGTTTATTGACCTTTCAAAATTCCTAATGACTTCATGGCAATCTAAAATAAAGGGAAATGGAATTATTAAAGATCAAGCAGTCATATTTTTAGAAGTTAAATCCACATAAATAACAATTTGACTTGTTATATTCATCTCCCTGTACATGCTTATATACACCTAAGCTAATAAAAAACCTAACTTTTAAAAACCAATATTTCATAATATTGCAAGTTTGCCATTCCTGTCTGTTAAATTGTCTGTAAAAAGTCAATATTTGACATATGATCAGATATCACTTCAGATATTGTCGCAAAGATATCGTAGGATTTATTTGACATTATTGCTGATTCTAAATTGAGCTCACAATTAGCCTGTGTAGCAGAAAATAAAACAATTGATACGAGATACTTGATGAGAATAACGTATTATTGACAATATTTTACCACTTTATATGAATATAGGTAAATGGACCATTAGTTATTCTATTGCAATTGAAATTTTGTAAGTGGATATTGTCAGGAAATTAATGGTTTTTTTTCTGATGGTTATGTTGTATTCATAAAGATAATACTATCTTGTTTAACAATACATGGGGGAGTATATTGTCATTCGTCCACACTACCTGTAAGCAACCCAACAGTAAAGATTTTGAGATTTTTTATTCAGATTCTCTGCTTTGAATTGTTTTTTCCTATCAAACGTCCAATATTTTCAAAAAACAATATATTTTTACAGCCTCTCTACCATGTTAACATTTCAAAGCCACCCTTGAAAATGATCTCTTTAAAAGCAGAAATATGTGAGCTTTTCTCACCTGAATAAGACATTATACATTGTATGTAATAGTTAATTTCGCGTCCACGAAATGAACATCATTTTATTGAATAATGTTATTTAATACCTATTTTCTATTGTTTAAATGATCCGAAACTATGAATTATTAACACAATATTAATGTTATTACGGATATTATTATGAAGAATGAAATATTGAAATTCAATTGAACAAAATAACTTTACAATAGATAATAGAAGTGTATTGATTTTAAAACAAAGTTAATGCGTAGTAGTATACTGAATGTTTTATTATAATTAAACTAACCAGAAAAGCTTCATTTTTAAAAAAAAAAAATAATGTAAGTAATTGTGTCAACGACATGTCCTTTCCATAAATTTCCATCAATAAACAATCTGTGACGTCTTTTTAGTCCTGCTCATAGAAATAGAGGCTAGAATATGAACAGAAGGATTAAAATGACATCACAGTTTTTAATTGGCGGAATATTTATGACTACTTACAGAAAACAGCGGAAATTACTAACGTTGAAATTTACCTGTTGCAGGTAAAATTGACATTCTGGAACGTGTTATGCTTATGGAAAAGATATGTTGGCATAATTACTTGCATTATTTAAAAAAATGTATGACACTTTTCTGGTGACCTTTAAAGTTTGTTGGTACTATAGATGTAATTTCTATATGTGGATTAAACCTTTGACAATGGTGGTATCAGGTAAAATTTCAAATCTGACCACCATTCCATCGAATTTCAAATCTTCTCTTCTTTCTTTTAATATAAAATGAAAAGTTTTTGATAACAAAATGGGAATTTTAAGACTAATATCATTTCCATGTTATTTGAAATTTTATATCTTGTCTATTAGTAAATTAAATCATTGTGCCCTCTAATTTTCCATTTTGTCCAATTATGCCATTAAGCTTTAAATCTTATGGTACATCCATACAAGGAAATGAAAAGCGTATAGACTGACCTCCATGAAACATAAGGCCAGATAAATTAATGAAGAGTAATGTGTGACTTATCACCTTCAATAAGTTAATGCTTGACTTATCTTTGGATATAATTGGTATTTACATTATGTAACATATAGCTATACATATTTTTAAAGGTGCATTATGTAAGAGCTAAATCTGACATTAGCAGGTCTTTCTTTTGGCCGTGTTATATAAAGTGTTAAAGGGACAATAACATTCTTGCTGGCTTGGTAGCTCCAGAAAATAAATAATTCCCTTATTCTAGGTACTAGATGTTTAAGTGTCCTACCTGATGTTTAAATTATCCATTACAACCTATTTTACTTTTCCAGAGGGTTCGAAAATATTTTAAAATCCAAGTCACACTTAAAAAGGTTTACGTTAGACTTTTCAAATCAATTGGTTGAATTTTTCCAATTTTTCAAAATAGGTGTGTTAAGATGAAATTTATGTCATCATTTAATTGGAATATTCTAAAATAATATGATTTGTTGACCAGAATGAAGATTGGGACATATTTTTCAGTTACAGCAAGAGTGTTATTGGGGCTTTAATTAAAATTCTATTCACATGATCATAATTTTTCAATGGTAGCTTGCCCCACCATAAATAAATATCTCCAAATATCTTTACAATTACACCACGATGTTTTTATATATATACACCAAGCCTTAAATCAGTTTCGTACATTTATAGTCACTTAATAAACGGTCATGTTGTACTTAATAAGCTATGACCATTGAACCATCTATAAATAATACACTGAAAGATGGTTTTGAGTGTCCGCCATAACAGGAGCAAAACAGTAGGACGTTAAACCCCATTTCATTTTATTTATGTCTGCCATGACATCCGGGCACTTACAAGTAAAAAATATGTTACGTGCCCTCACTTAACCAGTCTACTGACCATTCTACGTGTCTGATTGACAGACCAAGATAATCAAAACAACTCTTTTTTTTGCGAAACATAACAGAAATCTGGAACGTGAAATTGAATTTAGAAACATGCATGGTAGACAACTCAACAATTGTTTTAAGAACCTTGTAAAAATAAAATGAAACTACTGCTAGCATCATGCTCTTGCGTAACGTAAGTGTTTCAGAGATATTATTTCTACTAAACCAAAAGATGACCCTCATAACGGTGCAGTTAATGATAAACCAATTAAAAAAATAAAACGAACTTAATTTCTAAAACTTTTGATTTAACCAAAGAGCCAAATTTTACTGCTATTCAGAATTATCAACAATAGATTTTTTATGGCTGTAATAGTTGGTAGATGTGTAAAGAATTGCACATACAATGGCTATTTATAATCTCATAGCTGAATATTATCATACTGCGTGGTTAGCCAGAAATCACCATTAATAATTTAATTTAAAAGTGGATACGAAAGACTGTTTATTATCATAACACTTCTATGTGACAATCAACAATAAATTTTGAACAAACAAGTAATATATTTATCTCATGTTTCATTATCTATTTTCGAACTATTATAGCATGAACAGCTCTTTATCTAAATCTTACATAATTCATCTCTAAGATTTACTTAGTACCAGAGTTTCCTGATTAAATGAACGACAGTACGAGGCCCACCTACGTAACAACTTAAAAATCAATAGCATAAAGCCATCTTAAGTCGTAAAGAAAACTGAACCCCCACACTCCTTGGTAATTATCTTATCCTGTTTAAATTTATGGAAATGGATACTTATACGGTTTTATATGGTTGAAGAGGATTTATGCTAGACCTCAAACTGCCTATTCTTGGACGATCTTCTGGCTTCAAACTTGAAGATATAGATTACTATTTAGAGATTTACTCATTGGAAGCCAGTAATCAACTCTCTAGACTACCAGATGGCTTGGATAATGAGTGGATTAAGCAAATTTGTAAATGCTTATCTGAGAGAAATGGGGTTTAACCTCCACTCAACAGAAAATAGGTCATTTTGGGACTAACATGGTTTCAATTTTTATTTCAATAATTCGCTTGTGCGTAGGGGTCTTTAGCAGTGGGAGGAAACTGGAGTGCCCGGAGGAAACCCACGAAGTTGAGAAGGCGCCCCTATCTCCATGCCACATACGCTTACACCAGGTATAGAAACCACAGCCACAAGACAGAGGTGACCGGCCAGCTAGAGGTCGAAGCGCGGCACTATAGACCACTAGGCCATCCCAACCCCTGAAGTTTTCAATTTATCGGTTTTCATTGTCTACTTTTGAACTATTATAGCAAGAACAGTTACTGCTTTCTCTAATTATGTTTAGTGCCCCATCCGGTCATGAAAATAGGCAAGTTATTGAAATCAAATTAAACCATATGTTAGTCCCAAAATGACAAAGTTTTTGTCAGGTGGACTAAACCACATTTCTCTCTCTTTTTTTCTCCAATTCTTTCTTTTTTTATTCTCAAAGATCTTACAAGTTATAATTTGTTTATGTGTTAAAATATTTTAAGATTTATTACTGAAATACAATTTATTTTTATTTCTCATGTTCTAATTTTAAAAAAATTGAAAATAAAGTCACTTCTATTTCTGACAAAAGGTTTATTTGTATAGCAAAGTATCTTTGGTGATTTTTGTAACATATTAATGGAACTCATGTTTTGTTTTTTTTTGATATTATAAATAATCTTGTTCATGACCAATTAAACACCTGATTGTTATTTCAACTAATTAATGACAATATGGAAATTCTGTACTAATAACATATAATTTATAAAATATTATAGTGTTTTGAAATCCAACAGGTTGAATGAAATGAACAGAGGTTCCAAGAAATCAATTAATGTGAAGTAAATGGGATTGGAGTTCTATAAAAAGCCATGTAGCCTGTCTATAAATAGAGATGTGATGATCCAATACCTGATTTTCGTTCTGATTAATTGAAATATATTTCTTGTTAACAGAGTTGTAGGTGTTTGTGTATATTTGAACAAGTTTATTTTTGTTAAGAACTGTCAAGTTTTCAAACTGATCAATAGTAAATATTTGCTTGGCCACTTAACTATCACTGAAAGTGATGACATGAGGGCGAGTTAATTAGCTCTCAATATTAACTTTTTTTTCTTCTGCGAATTATATTCTATTTCCTATTTTGTGTAAATGGCATGCATGAAATGGGTAAGAGGCACCAATTCTGCCGAGATAAGTTAGTATTACTACATCCAATTTCACCAACATAATTATTATCGGCTCCATGTGATCTGAAGTATGTCCCACGTAAAACCATATTGGACGTGAACTAAACGGTCAATTGTCTTACACATAGTAAAGAAGGCTTTCACATTACCACTGTGGAATAGATTATCATATTTTTAGAGGACTGAAGCAATTTAAAACCAGGCAAGGCAATCGATAAAAATGTTGTTTAAATCTGCCAGGTTTCTAACAAGAAGGGTGCATAAATTGATGTTTCCTTGTATGTTTTCTAACTAGACACACCATTAAAGTTTTGAAATCCCAGAACAATGAATCCAAACAAAAATAGATTGTGCTTGGATTTGAAATTTGAATATGAGATTAATGTGGAATAGAAAAAGAAACCTTGAATGTATTCAGAGAACCCAATGGTACATGATTATGTGAAAAAACATGAAATAATATAATATCATTGAACAACAATCGATAAATCAGTCTGGTATCAGATGTTTTGATAGACGTAAATATACCCAGACTCACCATGTGAAACGCTTATCAATACTTGTAGCTAAAAAAGAGAGAGAGAGACAGAAGTGGGGTTTAAAGTCCACTTGACACAAACCAGGTCATTTCGGAACTAACATGGTTCAATTTTATTTCAATAATTCGCTTGCACAGAGGACCTGGAGAAAACCCTTAAGGTTTGACAGGTGACCCTACTGCTTGTCACGTGTAACCGGGGGATCGAAACCATGCCACTTGACTCAATGACGGATCTTATGATATAATGTGTAAATCTTTTGTCAATCGCTCAAAACTTTTGTCAATCGCTCAAAACTTTATGGGGCCAGTAATGCCAAACGAAATTTAAGGTAGTATAATGTCACAAATTTACTTTTTCATTAAATATGCATAATGCAAGAGATAAATCTGTCTGACATGTTATCTAAATTATTACTTAGGCATTAATTAACATATCAATACCATAATCAACTCTGGATGCCATCAGATACTTGAGATTTTAACGGTTTGCCATTTAATAATTTAATTAAAAAATGGGAAAGCGAGGCTAAGTCTTCAATATACCAGTGCCTTGGTTACCACAATGCACATATCTTGTCAAAGTTACAAACTGTGATAACTTGGCTCAAAATAGAGTAATTTGAATAAAATTTTCAATATTTTCATTTTGCATTATCTATTTTTGAGCTATTATAGCAAGAAAGTTTTGCTCTTGATATAAATCTTACATAATGTATCTTTAAGTGTTGACTAAAAGAAAATTTGATGGGTCTCTTTAAAATCTGGGAGATAATCTACCTTGAAATTTTGGTTTTGTTTTCTTATTAAAAGTTAATTTTGGTACATTTTTGCATGGATTAATTAAGCTGTGAATAATTAAATAGAGTCTGAAAAATGCAAATGCTGATAAGCATCTTTAACTTGATGGTTGTTTGTGTATGTATATACATCAATTCAATGATAAGAATTAAATATTATGATTAAAGCTATGATCAGTATAACAAGTTCACAAGCAGAATAAATAAATAAATGATCAATAATATTAATATGTACATATAGTCATTTTCATTTACAACAGTTTATCACAACATTACTTACATATCACAATATACGCTAATATAAACATAAATATGTATATCATTGTGGTATACTTTATTGAAAAGATTAATTTGGTTATTGGTCTGAAATCTTCTTATGTTCCTTTATCTCAATTTCAGAAATATTTTGTACAAAGTTATAACATCTTTTAAGTGTTATGATTTACTTAGGAGATAAACACTTCCTGTTTCGCATTTAGAGGGGTGTTATTGTCCAATAGACATGTCCCGAGATCATTAGGACCCGAGACACTAATGTAAAATCTCAGGACATGTCTATTGGACAATAACACCCTTCTAAATGCGAAACAGGAAGTGTTTATCGAAATTGTAACATGCTTTTTTTAGGATTTTAAAAGACATTACTAAAACAGAAGGGTGTTATTGTCCAATAGACAGTGTCTAATTGACCAATCAAAACACAGGGTTTACGTTGAAGCATGTTACAATTATAAGTATTCCTAAAAATATGATGAAGAATACGCTTTTGAAAATAAGAAACTCAATATTAAAAGAAATGTAATAATTAAAAACTAGGTTTAAAAATTGATTTGGGCTTTGGGGCAAGCTGTGCACAAAATTGATATTTTGCTGGAGCTCCCTTTATATCTGGCTGTGTATTATTCCTTTACTTATTTATAAGTACATTAATATGAATAATAATTATAGTTTGTCTTAAAGTCAAAAATGAAACTGAATGGGGTAAATGAAAAAAACCACCTACTTGACTTTAATGATAATATTTTTGGTTATTTTAAGATTTATAAAACTGTACAAAGTTTTTGTCAAACAGTAACCTGCTTTCAATAAACCTATTTATTGTTCGAAGACTAAATAAAATTTTAACTTTATAGATCTACATTAAAATCTGATCTGTATTATCATGAAGATGTCTAGCTGTCTCGACTCTTAAAATTAACTTCCCAATGTTTGTGTTCAATAGACCAAGAAGTCTAATTACTTTACAATAATTGCTGTCAGAGCTGTATAGATCACAAGTTAACAAATCAAACTTTAATGCTCTAGCAAATGGATTGAAACTAATAACAGTGTTTATGTTCATGAAGTGAAGAAAATTTTCTATATTTTCAATGAATTTCTTTTCAAATTATATATAGCCCTTTATATCTGGATCCTCAGCAACTTAAATTTATCATCTGATTTATTTGGAATTAATGGACAGTATTTGTTTATATGACAAAGAAACCTTACTAAATCTGACAGATTTCATTTTCATTAAAAACCTGTAGAATTTTTATTATTTGAAGAATTATTGCCCTTGGTCAATTTTTAGGACGATTATTATCTAAAATTTTTTAAACCTTCATGGACTGTTTGGGCGAATGGGCTTATGTGGGTGTATGTGGCAACATATCTCTCAGATATTTTAAGGTGATCTATACAGTATTCCATTGATAATATTGTTTTTAGAAATATCTTGTACATATATTCCATTGCGTCTTGTAAATGTTTGTCTGAGATCTTGATCCTTTCAATATTGGATCCAATGTCCAATTACATATTGACAATAACCATACTGTTTTAATACATGTACTGGACCAAAATATAAAAGTTGATCAAGGTAATGAGCATTTCAGTATAAACTTGGAAGCTGTATTTGCCTCATTCAAAATCCCTTCAGGCTTAATACATGACGTGCGTTGTGAAAAATAAAGAACGTAATTTTATCATGCTGTTAAAGTAGTAATCTCTTATAAGTTATTGTTATTTTAATGGACAAGTTTTAAGAAAGCTGCTATTCCTCAGGACTCAATAAACGTCTTTCAGACATTTTTTTCTTAGAAATGTAAGAATTCACACTTCAGGATACCATACACAGCTTTAATTGTTATTCAACTTCCATTTGAGATAAACCTAAACAAAAATAAGCTGTGCTTGCGACAATGCAAACCAATAAAGTACTTGATGTTTTTTTGGTATATCTTCATAAGATTAATAAATTTTACCTTATTTTGAATCACTAGGATAATTGTTATCACGATTGCAGTATTTATGAAAGAGTATGTTGATACTAAAATTTAGGTCAATTCTAAAAAGTTCATAACTTTTAGGTAAGGCCAAACCAATTCTGTTCTTCAAGAATACTGGGTAAAATTTTTCTTTGCGAGAAAAACTAGTTTTCAAACCAAAAGTACTTTGAGTCGCTGTTTCAAAGCTTTTTTAGTTCTCAATATTTAGGTTTTGAAATTTTAAGCTAAAACATCTATCAAGTAATTTCAAGTGGCTATGTTTATACATCAAGACCCCAAAGAACTGAAAATTAATTTGGCATTGCCTTTTCTATATAGATATATTTTTTTTTAATGCAAGTTTTGTGAATTATAATCTGATTAAAATACAGAACTATATTTCCTTTCAAATTTTTATACTTTTGATGGACTACACTACATGAAGTTATAGTGGGAGTTCATGTCTGGGGCCAAATGAGCGACTTTGACCCTTTGATTATGTCAGACATGGATTAATCAATTAGCGTTGACGGTTCGAGGGGTTTATCCACAATTCCGCACAGAGGACGCCAAGAAGTCGCCTAAAGACTGTGTGTTTGGCTAATTCCTCACATCAGTAAGAAAGCCAAATTATACAACAACTCTTCCAGATCCTAGTGTAATAAAGATAAGTAAAACGAAACTTTGAACTATAAAAAACTAAATAGGATCTGTATTTTAATCATATTGTAAGAAATGTGACTTAGGATATTTTGGAATCTATAAAGTTGAATTTTCGTGTGAATAATACTGAGCTTGTTAAATTGATTATATTTTCATGAGTTGAGGTAGATATAGGTATATAGACACCAACATCATTTATAAATATATTAAAGTTACATAACAGATAATATAAGTTCATATATATGGTTGTTTTCAACCACATCTTCTCAGACACTATCGAACATCTCATTGGTCGTAAATTTGGTGATTAAGCCAATAAAGTATCTACAATCTAGTAATGAGGATGTTTCGTATTGATTATAGTAACACATACACCTATTTGGCTGGATTAAATCTCACAAATCTTTCTATTTTCAGTAAATAAAATTGTTAGAAAAGGCACTGTGCCTTGTACATTTACTAATGTACTATAAAAAAGGTTGAATGAAGCTGGGTTGTTATGGGAATCACAGCTTTTCATAATATGTAGTATGAAATGATAGATATCCTTCAATCTATCTGTTATATATTCTACACACATATTATCACTGACCATTTTCGTTTATGAAATATCTGTACCAATGATGTTTTATGCACCCACAAATATATTGGCATCACATGTGTTCTCTCCATTTTTACTTCAACTTCTAAATTTTGTGGATGCGATACATGTCTGGACTTTAGGTGCAAATTTAAATAGTTTTGGCATTATTATAGATTTAGTGCCTAGTATTTGTTGTTATTTAAAGGGTTTAGCATTCTCCAGTTCATCTTTTTTTTATCCTTGGATATGTAGGTAGGTATTTACAATAATATTAAAAAGCATGATCCAAATACCACTTTTAGATTATGTTGTGAGGGTTATAAGACGTTTTTCTGATGCACGGAATATCACTTTTGGAATATAGATACTTTTCATATAAGAATACAGTATCAGTTTAAGATATAAGTCCGCATTCACTCAGTTTCTGTTTCGTCATTTGAATTTATTATATCCGCTACTTTCAGGTCATATGGCTATCCATTTGACGGGGTTGAAAGTCCAAATCCACACTATATTGACTGGTAACTTTGCTAGAATTTATTTCGAACAAGAAAACTAAACAGAACATCCTTTCGCAATATCTTGATGGGTGTCACTATGTCTAACACAGCTCAGATTTGTCATCATGATACAATTGTTCTGTTCGGATTCTCGTTCTTCCTCACATCAGGTGGTCCGCGTTAGAGATAGATGTGTCTGCCGGTGACCAAGGCTCAGTTCCGATGAGTTCATTTCACCAGCTTGGAAAGATGTCATCGCTTCAGTTCTTTCGTGGATTTTCTTGGCCCAGCGATTCAACATCTTTTTAAATACTTGAACAAACTTGGTGTTAAAAGCACAATAGAGAACAAAATTTAATGAAAGATTACACCAAAGTAAAAAGTTGGTCAGTACTTGAAGGATTCGATATGATCTGGAATTGCTACCAAAGTCTTTCATAGATTCCCCTTCTTTCCCAAACAAAGCATGGGCTACTGGTCGATCCGAAAAGGCATTTGGCAGGATACATGCTATGAAAAGAAAGACAATACTGATGAGTGTAATTGTCAGTCGCATTTGATCTCGATGCCAAGTAGGTTTGTTATTATTCTGATTGGTAAGAAGTTTACGGTGTGATCTAGCTTGATGGACAGCCACTAATAGATATATGTTTGATATACACAAAACAAACAGTGGAATGAAATTGATGACTGTACTGTAAAACCAGCTGATGGCATAATTTACACTGCTGTGTCGGAAAGGTTGTGAATGGAGAATGTATGCGTTTTTTTCTGGTAGATAGATAACTGTAAAAGTCAGGAATCGTGGAATGTTTATGATCACCATAATAACCATAACGAGAGCAATCTTTATATGAGAGCCTTTACGATTTAAATTGACTTTACCCCAGAATGGAAAACGTACAAATAAAAATCGTTCCACTGTTAAAAGCACTATCAACCAGACACTTGAATTTGTACAAATATTAATGATTGGATAAAAGATGTGAGCGTCGTAAAACTTCCAGTAATAACTTGTGGGGTTATTCTTGGAAAACAGCATGAAGAGAAGTGCCTGGAATAGAGCGCATAGATCTGTTACAGCCATTGCAGTGAGATATGAATAGGGGGACTCCTTTAAAGAGCGCTCCGTTAAAATTAAGAGGTTAAGAACATTACTGAGAATTCCTATAATGCAAATAGTTGGTCCAAGGTAATTATAACAGATTCTCTCGATATATTCCGCAACATAGTCCTCTGTGGAATTCATCTTGATTTCTGATGATGCTGTATTTTCTGATTCTTTGGTTATAACATCTTGACCGACCTGAAAGGTAAGAAGAGTAGATTTGTTACTCGTTGGGCTGATTTGTTATTGATGAAACTAAAATAGAGGAAAATATATGTGAATTCAAATATCAACATGAATAATATCCCCCCCCCCCACTCCATATCATATTTTCAAAAAAATGAATATCTCATCACCCCACCCATCTTCACCCTTTATAAGCTGTTTGTTTGATCATATATTGTGAGGATCGTGACAGTCAGATAATCACGACTCTTCCAGTCACAATATTATAAATATTGATTATGTATATTGGTAGAATCTGGATATACATAAACAAATGATTACAGCATTGGTACAATTTATTGACACTTCTGTCTGTTAGAACAACAGGTAATAACCATTAAAAGTGTGGAACAAGATAGTATTATCGAGTAATGATTCAATAATAATAAATATTGTATATTTAATTTGCGGCTGTTTCATCCATGAATAAATACACGTTAAATTTATGCTATGTTTTAATTTGGATGATCTGATATCAGGCATGTTCAATCAATTTTGTTTGAAGTACTGTTATTTGGAAATAATGCTATTTTCAATTTAATATGATAATTCTCTTAAAGATCCAACTTTGATCACTATATTGTAGTTTGAAAGGGATAAAAAAAAGGCCCATAAAGTTTACCATATCTCTACAAACAGATGCTAAAATCTAATATACAGTTTCTGATATTCCTAATTTTCAAGGAATGCCATTTGCATCCAATATCTTCCTTGCTACCTGGCCTACTTAAAATTACTTATCAAATGATGTGTGTTCACAGTTGGTTTAGCTGTTAAAGGGAGAGTCCTGATTGTCTGAAAATCCCAAATCAAAATATTGAGCAATTTGCAAATGATGATTGGCTTATGTAATTTAAGTAAGTTCTTCAGATGTATGAGATGATCAGGACCGTAACTAGCTCAGAGCAACTATGGGGGGAGGGGGTGCAGGTAGTGATCTCAGGGGTGCTGTAAAATTGATGAACAATGTATATCTATTGTTTTTCATTTCCTTCAGATAAGCTTACACTAATCAAATTATATTAATTGTTTACCAAGAAAAATGCTATTTGCTACCTCACCGTTATTGAAACATGACAGGTTTGACATTGTGCTATAACAACTCCACTGCTTAAAATACTGTGTACCGTCTTTGGAATACTCCTACTTTTAAAGATTTGCCAGACAGCAGTTCGATCGTCCAAGCAGTCCATTAAGGTTATTACCCTCAGATAAAAACTTTAAACTTTAGAGGATGTCCGCAAGATTTTTCTTTATGGTCCAGGGAAAAATTATTGAAACTTGAAAATAAAAAATGCATTTTACTTTCAAGTTAATTGGGTGATAACTTTAGTTATACTTTAGTGTGGCCACAAATAATCAAGTACAGTAACTACTAACTCTAGCAAGTTATTATCTTATGACTGTATAAACAAGATTTTTCAAACTGGCCTAAGGCTCAAACTCGACAAGTAGTTATCAGAAATTGATAAATTTAATATACTATTGATAAATTTAATAAATCAATAATCTACTTCATTTCATGTACATATATAGACATGTTCTTAAATTCTATCAAGTCAACTATATGATAACTTCAAATACTTGGAAATTATTGTAAATCAATAGGCTAAGTTGGTGACAATTATGGTACCACATTCAATGAAAGTGTAAAAACAATTTTTCCTAATATTTCAGATGTGTGATTATCATCGTATTTGTAAACTGAAAAACATATAAAATTAGAAATTTTGCAGGAAGGGCTTTGCACACACACCCACCCACCCTTGTTACGGACTTGGAGATAATACTCTCAAAAATCACTAATCACTAAAGTTTTTGTGGTGTACAGCGTTAAATATGGGGTGTCATGGCCAACCCCACCTGGAAACTAAAAGATTTTCATCTTTCATCAAAAAATTAATACACAGACCTTCAGATAATTGGAACAAGACTTAAGATAATAATTGGGTTTTTGTCATTAAAACATGACAAAAAAACAAAAAAAATACCACACAAATTATATGGAAAACAATCACTGGTTTATACACATATAGCACAACATTTCGACCAGTATTCGTTCTAGTATCGCCTTCCAATACGAATGAGATGTAAATGAAATGAACCTGGTGTAATGAACTTTTAGAGGCATTTAGTAACTGGATAGGGCAATGCACAAAAACACATACTTATGGAATAACAGCTACTTAATTTATTTAGGCGACGTTTCGAAGAGTATTCTCTCAACGCCTAAATAAATTAAGTAGCTGTTATTCCATAAATATGTGTTTTTGTGTATTGGTGCAATGACATTGGGCATAACGGCATGCAGTGTACTATGAGGACATTTTTTCCCAGACAGCGGCACTACAGCCTACACTTATTTTCAATTTAAATCATGAAGGGCTCTTTTTGTACCGTTTCAATGATAAATAACACACCAAATACATTGTGACATTATTATTTTATAAAAGTTGTACAGATTTAGTTAAGTCAACTATTGCACCTTCTTAATTTTCGAGAGTAATTACCAGTTGCTCGAGCACAAATAAATAACACACCAAATACATTGTGACATTATTATTTTATAAAAGTTGTACAGATTTAGTTAAGTCAACTATTGCACCTTCTTAATTTTTGAGAGTAATTACCAGTTGCTCGAGCACAAATTTCCTGATAGAAAATTCTGGCATTGTTTCTGATATCAAAACAAAATTTCTTACAATGATTCTCCAAAATTATGGCTTTAAGGCTGTATTAACATTAATTGAAGCAATCAGTTGTATAAATAGTCTTATGTTAGCCATCAATTACATAGTTGCGGTTTACTGGTAAACTATTATTAAGACTGATTTAGGCATCATATGTAGATAATGGGTTAATTAAAGAATTCATTAGCTTTGTTTAATAGTATATAGTGTTGTTATATTTGTTTGTCAGATGCATAATTAGTAACAGCAGGGATTATACACATAATCCAGATAAACCTGACTTTCTTCCTTGTTCACAGCTGAACCTATGATGGTTTTCAAGGAGTTGATCATGAGTTCTGTAATATATTTGTATATTTTGTAGGATTAGAACATTTATTTATTGAAAGTGATAACAACTCTTAAATAGGATATTATTAATGACATTCAGAACTCTAAAACGCAGAAATAAATTATATTAATTTTAAATGAAATAGTACTTTGAAATGTTAGAATGATTTTTAAATAAGATAGTAATTTGAAATGTAATCATAGCTTTAATGATTTTTAAAGTTATTTTTTGCTTAACAATTTAGATTGAATACTGATAAATGTATTTTTATTGTGTGTTTGATTTTTAAATTTATTTTGAATATTTGACATTTCAAATGGAATATTTCTCATGGGTTTCTATTCGTGGAAAGTGAAAAACAGGACTGGTTTTTACGACACAGGCCATTAAATCATCACTCAGTGCCAAGAAATGACAACTTAATTTATTTTTACCAAAATTTATTATGTCGGTAAGAAAGAATAATTGTCTTCATTCTACCCTATGACATATGCATTTATGAAGAATATGGAAGCGTTTCTGGCATGATTGAAGACAGACTGTATATTATATCAATTGATATTTTTGTTAGTGTACTCTTGACTAATAACCACTCCCATAGTTGTACGTGTTGTTATCAAGTTTTGATATAGTGACATGTAATAAAACCAGCTTTTGTTTGTACCCGTTGGAATATTCTAACAAATATCAAGTAACTCGATTACAGGTTTCATTAGCATGTTAATGTAGTGTTCAATAAAAAGTTAATTTAAACTGAACAGCAAAACAAATGTCAGTATGATTTAAAGATCAGAGAGGCTTTCTATAAAACGACTTATTAAATGGATCAAAATGATTTTTTGTGAACATTGCGCGAAGGTTTAGAGTCTGTACATGTATACATCAGTATCTGCTGTGTCAATAACAGTAATAACGGTAGCGCAGCCTCTGTACTTGGAGTGGACCAGACGATTGATGAACGTCATTGGAACTCACAAAAAAGTCTGTTGCAATCCACTAGCTATATTTGGTTCTGGTACGACAAGTCACCTCTCAATTTCAAACCAAAGATGTTCAACCGGGCTGGCCAGTGCATAACGTTCACACCGTTCTGCTGTAGAAAGTCCTGAGTAACCCTGGCGTTGTGGGCATGGGCGTTGTCATGCTGGAAAAGTTGTTTCGATGTGGTATGACGTGGACCATTATTTTGGAACACCACAGGACTCACACCACAGTATCTGCCCTTTTCAAATAACAAACTGTAAACAGTTGAGACTTTTAATTGTCAAAATATATCCATATAAAAAATGAAAGCAAATAAAGCTATTTGGAAACATTAACATTATCCATTTAACACTCTTAACCATTATGCTTGAACCTTCCCATGAGTTTTTTTCAATTACACATTGGTCAGAATTACGCTGGCGACCTTGATGCCATATTCTAGTCCTTCCATCTGCTGTTGATACCCAATACCGACTCTCATCTGTGAACTGAACATTTTTCTGTTGCCTGTGTCGCCAGTTTTGGTTTGTTGGGCAAACTGTAGGCGTTCACGTCGATGGCAAGGAGTGAGGATCAGTCCGTACATTGACCTGGAAGTGATTGGCAACGGCTTTGACTGTGTGGCCAGCATCAAGTCTGCCAACTCCTGGTTCCTCTGAGCTGTTGTGAGTTTTGGCAATCTGCTGACATTGTGGAGTGAATGATTGAGCCAGGTATGGTGCTGGTGAACAGCACATGCAGAATGAGTTACATGAAAATCATGGAGAACACATTACTATCTTACAGTACATTTCAAGGGTTCACTTCTGTGTTTTTGAAGGACTCTTATTGCTCTCTCAAGTTGGAGATTTTGTCAAAAATATACAATGAAAAGAATTGGCAAATTTTATACAATGGTCTGGTCAGAGTAACATACCAACATGACGTTTCTTTTGCTGCTCAGTATACTGTTATTTAACTGTGTTATGTATTAAACGTGATAGATACTAATGAACAGGACATGATATTATTGTCAACGGCTTCATTTATTTATATCGTGTCCTGTTCATTAGTATCTATCTTGTTTCATATATAACACAGTTAAGTAACTGTGTACTAAGCAGCAAAAGAAACATCAGGTCCTTTCCAAACCCAGAATCGAACCCAGGAAATATTCTGATAATGGAACCCGACTTCTGAGATGGTAATGTGTTCTCCATGATTTTCATGTAACTCATGCTGCAGGTGCTGTTCACGGGACTAGCCATATAAAATGCACCCTCATACCTGGTTAAATCATTCACACTACAATATGGCAGCTGCATGAGAGAACATCCATTGCCGTAGACCTTGCCTCAAACCTCACCATCGACTGTTTGCCCAACAACACCAGAACTGGCGACACAGGTAATGGAGAACTGTTCTGTTCACAGATTAAGAGTCGATATTGCATTTCAAGTGCAGATGGATGGACTAGAATATGGTGTCAACATGGCCAATGTTATTTTGACCAATGTGTCACGGAATGAGACTCATAATGCATAATGATTAAGAGTATTAATGTTAATGTTTCCAAGTAACTTTATTTCCATTAATTTTTTATGTGGATATATTTTGACAACTGATAGATTTTAAACTTCTCAGCTGTTTACAGTTTGTTATTTGAAAAGGGGAGATACAGTGGCTCACTATCCAGCAGGTCTCTGGATTACTCCCAGAGTTGGTTAAAGCACACTGTATGGAGCAGAGAGTGAGATAGAGAGAAATGAGATTTAACGTCATTTCAGTACTAACATGTTGTTTAATTTTATTTCAATAATTCGCTTGCGCGTAGGGGTCTTTAGCAGTGGGAGGAAACCGGAGTGCCTGGAGGAAACCCATGAGGTTGAGAAGGCACCCCTATCTCCATGCCACATACGCTCACCCGAGGGATCGAAACCACAGCCGCAAGACAGAGGTGACCGGCCAGGTAGAGGTCGAAGCGCAGCACTCTAGACCACTAGGCTATCCTAACCCCCCCTAGTGTATGGAGCAAGTCTATCTTCATCAACCTGGTTAGTGCAGAAAAGTAGGACGTCAAACCCGGTTTCATTTCATTTGAAAAGATCGTAGCTAAATAGAATGACCTATTGCTATTGTTGTGTGGGCCTTTAATGTCATATTATTTAATCAAAGTGAAATGTACAGGGACCATACATAATTTACATCATTCACTGACTATTAATCCCTGAAATGATCTTAAATAAACCATATCTATAAATCTCTTCTAGCTTTTCATTAATGAGTCAACATTTCATTAACTGTATAAAAGCATGAACCTTTCAGACTATTGATAACCCTTTGGGTTTCAAATTCTGTGATTCAGCTGGACTGAGTCAGTTTTAGATAATTTTCAGAACAACCAGGAAGCCTGCTTGGTGGGGGTGGATATTACTCTTCCAATATTGCGCAACAATAGATTTAATAAAATTTTATTAATTGTATAAACGCATGGACCTTTCAGGCTGTTGAAATTCTGTGCTTCAGTTGAAGTGAGTCAATATTAGATAATTGTCAAAACAACCAGGAAGCCTGCTAGATTTGGGAGGGTTGTAATCTTTCAATATAGCACAATAATTGGTTTGGTTGGGTGCTTAAATGAATAGCAGATCGAATTTAAATGTGAAATGTCTGTTCAAACCCATGTTCCTGAAGCAACAAATGCGTGTTTCAGCTACCTTGACATTGGACAAACCTCGAACTTTGCAACTCAGTTTCACAGCTAATCATTTTAGTTGAAAAGTGTGCATCAAGTGGATTTCACATCAATATTTTCTATCAAGGAATCTGAGAAGTCCCAGGCTGGATCAGACACCAATTGGTATTAGTGACAAAAAATGTATGGTATTAGCGTTAAAGATACTTTGCAAAAAAATTATTTATTGGGTGGTCATTTCCAATATAAGTATGGCAATGGAGCCACACACAGGACAGTAATGAGAGGGTGTCATTAATTTATAGCCTAATGATTAAGTGCTGCTTCATCAAATGAGCAGACCTGGACAAAGTGAGAAATTTAAATGTACAACAGTTTCTAAGATAAAAAACGCAGAGAAAAACATTTTATTTATGATGAATGGAAATTGATTTAAGACAACTTTATCTTTTATATGCATTGAATTCTCTTCTGGCTCTAGTTACAGTGACAGCCAAGTCACAGGACACAATGACGTCTTTTGATAGATATTTTATAGCTTGTGGTATTTTCTCATGAATACAATGTTTTGAGAGAGATTTGAACCTAATGTCTGATTAGTTTGATAATGTTTTTAGTCCAAATATGTCACCCAGTTCGTACATAAGGTATCGTTAAATACAATGAGATTGAGGTCGCCCCTCCTAAATATAACATGATCCTGAATGTCAATGTTACATGCAACAGGTAAATTTCAACGTCAATAATTTCCGTCGTTCTACGTGATTAGTTGTAAATTTCCACCATGAGATTATTTTAGTCCTGCTTATAGAAATATAGGCTAGAATATGAACAGAAGGATTAAAATGACATCACAGCTTTTTTATTGGCGGAAAATTTATGACTACTTACGAGAGCAGCGGAAATTACTAACATTGAAATTTACCTGTTGCAGGTAAAATTGACATTCAGGATCATGTTACACTTAAGGAAAAGATATGTTGGCATAATTACTTGCATTATTGAAACAATTTATGAAGCATATCCAGTGGCCTGTAAACTATATATGTGCTGAATTTGACTCTCAATAAACCATGGCAAGACAAAGCAGTAAGACTTGGAGAATGATAAAAAAAATATTATTTGGGCTAACAAAAAAAGAATTGGTAACCATAAACACTTGATTTATTTTTAAAACTTAATACAATATCATAATTAAATTTGCTGTTAGAAAAAACTCATCCAACCATTTACCTAGATTGCACTAAATTAGACCTAAAATTCAAACTTTTCTGAGGGTAGCAAACCCTTCCCCTTTGCAAATTTTCGGATATGCCACTGCATTTTTGCCAAATGCAATTGCATTATGGTGTTACATAAATGCACTTACTGAATTATCATGATTATCCTGTTATTATTCTTCATTAAAACATTCCTCTAAGCCAGCTATGTTGCTCTTTTACAACAAAGTAAATTAATATAGTATAATCATGCATTCCTCAAATAGCTTTATAGAAATATAAGTTTGCTATTGCTAACAAACATTCTGACACCTACCAAATTCCAGAGGAACCATGGTGGGTCTGTGAGTAAGGTGCATGCTCACTAACCAGTGGGCCATAGCATGTGATCTCTATGTTGGCCGAGGAAGTTCCACATAATTTCCAGCGTAATTACCCTGTGTCAGCTGGAATTTGAATTAAAGAGTAGACTGTAGCGCTGCTGTCTAGACCAAATTTAGGGTTATTCGGATCTTTCGGGAATTGTTCAATATATAGTACAGCCGTGGTAAACCCATTTCATTTACAAAAGCGCTGTTACTTACATCCATTGGGAGAGTATTGCTGAAGCAATCCATGTCCCCCTACATGGTTAGAAAAACTTTATTATTAATATCATCACACAAAATCAGTGTCACGAAAACCTGTTTGTGTTCCCTAATCCAAATATATGACTAAATAATTGAAAACCATCTTGTATGTGTTAAAAATGTCATTTATTAAAATAATGTCATCTTATATAGATAAAGACATATACATGATAAATAAAAACATACATGTATATAAGAATTTTCAATGGTAAGAAACTCACTATCTATCTACTAATTGTTGGACTAAATATTCCACATAAAATGCCAAACTGATCCCGCAGTGAATATTCGCTTGGCCGCTACAATCACTGATAAGCATGACATCGACGAGGCTTAATAAGTACGGCATATTAACTTTTTTACTCCGACAAATTAAATTCTCAAACATTTTGAGGTAACAGAAAAATAAATAAAGACGTTTGAAGTAATTGAAGTTAAAAAATATTTCCTATTAAGTGTAAATGGGTATTAAAATGAGTAAAATGCGTCATTTTGCCCGAAGCAGTTAGGTGTTAAGTAAACATTGCACGAGCCATTGAGCCAATGACTGCAGTCAACGCACGTGCTGTGGACACTATCTGTTACAGAGTTAATTCGTAAGTAATTCTCTGTGAAACAGATTGATAAAATGCGCGTTAAAACAGAGACCCGTCTGTGATATCTGAACTAACAATTTTTTATTTTTACACTCACATTTAAATGTGGTAGCATATTGTGAAAATATATTTGAAATAAGATGGGATAGATTCTGTTAACTCAATTTTCACTTAATTGGTCTGAAACTCTTCTACCATAAGTAAAATTTTAACACTGTTCTAAATTTCAATCAAATAGATCTATGTTTATCCTAAAATATTGTAGGAAAACATACGTCCATACCCTTAATGTAGCTAAGTTTCTAACTCAATATCATCCAAAGTCTTCAACATTGAAAACACAAATTATTTGTCAATTAAAATCAACATTGATGCTGTGATCTTACGGGAAAAGATGGGCTTCTGATATCCAATATTTAAGACAAACTAAACATTGTACCATAATGCGCTTCAGACCACATTTATGACAAGGGACTCGAAGAATGAGGCTAGAGATATTCCACCAAATTAAACGGTGTCGCCATATTCTTATCTGGAGAGTGTGCGCATGTAGACTGGAATAACCTGACGCTAGAAATTGCCATTTGATTGAGACTTCTGACATATTTTGCCTATCATAACTTATTTGAAATTAAAGTAAAAACAGAAACGATTGATTGTAAATCAGTTTATATAGATTCATATTACGGTATTAATGCATTGTGACCCATTTCTGTCAATTTCTAGGTCCCAGAAATTAGCGAATTAGCTCCATTAAGTTCTTTACACAAATTTCAAAACGTGTATATCTATGGCAGCAGCTTAACAGATTTGGCTTCAGTGCTGCACATAATCTAATTATATATACATGATTAACTGAAAAGGTTGTAGGAACGCTAAAGTCAACCTCCCAAGCATTTACACCAACAGACATATTAAGCCTCAAGATTAAAATGATGGCAGTGCTCCCTTAGGCTCTGTAATTCTTAATACTTCTTAATACATTTCATGGAAGTTTAGTTGTCAGTTACTGAATTGGACTGACAGGATCCTGTTGCGATAATGCAGTTTCTGAATCAGTGAGGAATGAATTTAAAGGCTAAAATGTCAGGATATAAGTTCTTTAATTAATTTTGTATTGATATTGCGGTAATTGTTCAAATACCATTTATGCCTTAATGGCCTTCTCTTAGAACTGCAGAAGGAATTTATTGAGATATTGCAAAATCTATTATTAAGTCTCATCAGGTGAAGATATAATGACATTAAGATCTGATTTAACATTCAGGCGATGAAATATGTCAAAGAACAACAACAGAGGTTATTGACTGAACTTGAAGGTTCAGGTACAGAAGTTCATCCCATTTAGTATGTTAAAGAGTGCATTAGAAGAGTGTTGTTGGGTTTCTATTGTCAAGATCTTTTACTCACAGCAGGTGTTGTATTTTTACTAATATTCACTGCTGTATACTAAATCAGTGTTTTTGTGTTGAATAGATATCAATTATAGTCTACTGGTCAAACAGAAATATTGTTTATCGGTAATTACCAGCAGTGGTTTCACTGTCATCACCTACACTCGTCATACTGTTAGCTCCTTTATCATGAAAGCTTAATCAAGATACTTGTATATATATATTGGGATGCTGTCTTTCTGTTGGTTGCCAGTTAGCCATTGAAATAAAATGGAGTATAACATACTACTTTTCTGCTCCAGCTGGGCTAATGACATGAAATGAAATGTAGTTCAATGTCCTACTGTTCTGATCTTTGGACTAATGAAAGCGGGCATATACCATGCAGTGTTCCTTGAAGCAAATATTGCCCAAACAGTGGCGCTGTGGCCTACTTTAATTTTAAATTTCCTTTTTTTTAATGTTATATAACAATGTTATATAAAAATGACAAATTTGTATGTTAGGTCATTTCACAAATATGTTCCCAATGAATATGAAATTAAAAATAAATGAAATAAAATAAGTGTTTATAATGTCCTGTAGACTGTTCTGCTTCGACTTGGCTAATGAAGAGAGGCATACTCCATACAGTGTGCTATTAAGGAAATTTTGCCCTGACATCAGTGCTACGGCCTACTTTAATATCAAATTCTATTTGCCAAGGGATCTTTCATGTTCGTTCCAATGTGTACACGGGACCTCCAGGCTAGCGCATCAGGTACTAACTTAGGTACTGTGGGTGATAAAAAAAAATCTCCAACTCGTGTTTTTTGATAACAAAAAATATTAACACTTGTGTCTCCAACTCGTGTTTTTTGATATAAAAAAAACATGAGTAGGAGATTCTTTATATATAAGTTAATGAATTTGTTAATTTACAGTTCAAGCATAACAACAATATGTTACAGTGACTGTTAATGAAACACAAATTCCTTCTAGTTTATATTAATACACCATTTGTTTAATATACTGGATGATTCATTCATACCTTGTTCAAAACATTGTTACATGTTACAGGTGGGTGACAACTGCTTCTTATATCATGCACGTATTGAAGTGTGGGTGTATATTGGTATATATATATATATATGCAAGTATTGAAGTGTGGGTGTATATTACATGTAATGAAATGAAATGAAATGGGATTTAATGCCCTACTGGGCTAACGAAGATGGGCATACGCCATAGTGTGTAATATAAAGGCCATTTTGCCCAGACTATAACTTTTCGCCTATCTTTCAAGAGTTCTTTTAATATCCACTGTTTTTTTTTCTAGTGAAAATTACAAAGCTGCCATTGTTTTATGTAGATAAATCATCTTGTGTTGCTTCCGTTTTAAAATTCATGAAAAGAATTAATTTTTTTCTGAAAACAATGTGTGTATTCATCCATTTATAGATTTCACATAGATCATTATTAACAACAGGACTTTCTGGAACTCGGTATATATGAGCTATACGTGTAGGCAGTCATTTGTATGCATGAGCAAAACTTTTGGATTGTTAAACTGGGTTCATTGTACTAAACATACTAAACAACAGATTAAGAAGAGATATATGGTGTTTAATTTTTTTTTAATAACAGACTTTCTCACAGGATTTTTTGATTGAAAATTTATTATTCATTTGCAAATTATGAATAAATTTTTAATCTGCTAATTGTTTGGTTATATTGCCAATATATTAGTTCCTGATATTACAAAGAAAGATCTTAAAATGACTATTATACCAAGTATGGTATCCTTTTATACCAAGTATGGTATCCTATTATACCAAGTATGGTATCTTATTGTATGTATGAGATTAAAATCGGTATTGTTGTACCCCCAACTAAATACAGTATCCTATTGTGTGTGACTATGAGGTTATAATCAGTACCATTGTACCCCACAGATAAATATGGTATCCAATTGTGTGTGACTGCGTTGTATCCCTACTAAATTACTAAATATGGTTTCCTATTGTGTGTGACCTTGAGGTTATAATTTATAATCAGTACATTTTGTACCCCTACAAACTTTTGTACAAACTTTCACAGACGAAATGTTTATAGACTTGGTTTACTGTTTATTTTCAACACATAAAAATAAATAATATAGTTTGCAATAGTTGGCACCAACAATATTCAACGTCAACAGGCGCAACGCCCAACAGCGTTAATAAAATTTATATTAAAAAATTACCGTTGTCAATAGGCGATTTGACGTGGGGTCAACTCGTCCCGACGGCGATTGATGCTGTCAACGTGACTATTTGTGGGTTTTTTTTGCCCACAATGGAATGAAAGTCATGACTCAAATCAATGTATACAAACGCGCAATTTTTGGGTCAAATTCAGGCTTTTAGATTTAAGATTTAAGTTTCAAATTTTCAAGCCTGGGCAGGGGGGGTGGTGTCCGGACCCCCTGCACCCCACCTCTGGATCCGCCCCTGAATTGTACCCCCATCTATTTTAGTACAGTATCCTATTGTGTGTAACTATGAGGTTATAATCAGTACCATTGTACCCTCAACTAAGTACATTATCCTATTGTGTGTGGTTATAATCAATACAGTTGTACTCCCAACTGAATACGGTATCCTAATCCTATAGTGTGAGATTAAAATCAGTACCATTATATACCTGAACCCAAACACAATATCCGTGATGGATCTGTATTCTAGTGTTATGTTATTAAGCTCAACTAAATTTATTCTTTATTCTTTGTGTTTTTGTATATTACTAATATCATATTTTGTCTTGATCATTAATAAATGACATGGTATCCACTGTTGTTTATTTGACTCTTCTGGACATTAGACATATTTAGTGACGCAGTGAAGGCTGAAACACATATTAACAATTGCTTCCGGAAAAAATGAATATTAGAGATTATTTTTTAAAAAAATTATGTACCAGTAACAGCTGTGAATGACATACATGAATGGTAATCTAAAATTATTCGCAGATAATTTGTTTTTGAATAATGGTCATAATTCTATCATATGGATTCAGACATCAAAACCAGAAGGGATCTGTAATTACAAGTCATTTCCTTCAAATCTTTAGTATTCTGTGTGTACAAAAATATTATAGTATGCAAATTTTATTCGTCTGACAGTAGTATGTGCGCAAAATATTGTACAAATGTAAATTTCAAGTTGTTTCAAGATTTATTTTGTTTTATTGTCTAAAATTTGTGTGAACATTAATTAGGGTTTCACACTGCGAAGCTTGTGTGAAACACTATTGTTTTTGTTAAAATTATTAGGGTTTCACACTGCGAAGCTTGTGTGAAACACTATTGTTTTTGTTAAAATTATTATTCTTATTAGGGTTTCACACTGCGAAGCTTGTGTGAAACACTATTGTTTTTGTTAAAATTATTATTCTTATTATTATTATTATTCTTCTTTTGTTTTGAGTAGATCTCAGCAACTGCTTGTCGCATCGTTACGATTTCTTCGGTTTTACTGGGAAAGTGGGTGTGACTTAGAGGATAAAGCTATTTTGAACGTTCTGCGACAATGCGAAATGTCCGAAATCACCGAAGTTATCATTTTTGAAAATATTGCAGTAATTTTAACAATAATCATTGGATTTTAACTTTCGATAAATTTTGGCATAGCCTGAGACAGGGCACATAGCTACGCTACTTTCGATTTTTGATTTTCGGCAAATCTTCGAACATATTAGGCGCCAAATTTCGAAAATTTAAAATTTTACAAAAAACTTTTTTATTTATGAATATTTTTTAGTCGTATTGTGCACAGAATTAAAGAGTCAACTGCCTAGTGCAAAAATGTTAAAAAAATTTGTCTCAGTAATTTTCCTTGGCCGCTATTGGCTAATTCAGTTTTTCAGTCCTAGATTAATTTTTTATTGTTCGATTTGTATAAAACAAAGTTCATATGCTTCGTTGTCTCAATTGTCATTTTTTTTATTACCGGAAGTGTTATCTGTCGGCACCGAAAGTGGCATAATTTTACCAAAAACTACAATTTTGACAGTTAGGTACCATTTTTCGAAAACAAATATTATTTTTTGGAAAAATTATTTGACTCAAAGAGTGTGCCCTTTCAAGGCGCGAAAAATGGCGGAAGCAGTTTTTTTAATTTCGATTTCATTTTCGAGCAAATTCGATTAAATGGCTAAAAATGGTGTAAAATTGACCCATTTACAACCTATTCAGGCTTTTCAGATTTTAAAATATTTCTTCGTAACTTTTATAAACTTGTAGCTATAATCCATACGGAGAAAATGTATGTTAAAATTAGTTTGTAATATAAGCAGTTACCAAGAAATGGACAGTTCTGTACAAGTCACTGTTTTCGTTATTTTGCCTGTAAAATAGTCAATTATGATTGGATTTTTATAAAAGTGACATCATTTGATTCAAAAAGCATGTAGCGTCATATCAAGTTGATTACAATTTAAAATTGACACCGGAAGTGACGTCATTTAGTCAAAAACTCAATTTTTAACTTTTAAAATCGATATTTTTTTCAACCAAGAATTATGTCACAGATAATAATAAAATTAATTTTTGGTTTAAATTCACATATTAACAAAACTCATACGGTCAAAAAGATATCATAAAATTGTTTCTAACTTGTTCGGTTGCCGAGATATAGGCGATTTTCTAAAAGTCACTTTTGAAGGTTTTTGGCCCATAAAAGTGTCAATTATTATTCGATTTTCATAAAATTTTCACCCTTTGAAGCCTAATGTCATAAACGATGTTACAAAACTAATTTAAAGTTTTCATTATCACCGGAAGTAACGTCATTTTGGTAAAAACTGTATTTTAAGCCTTCAAAGCCGATATTTTATTCAAATGAGTCTGATTTGTAATGTGTATACAATTATGATATTTGATTCCAATCAACAAATAGATTAAACCCATACAGTCATATAAATACCAAAAAATGGTTTCTAACTTGTACGGTTGCCGAGAAATAGACGATTTTCTACACGTCACTTTTCAAGGTTTTTGGTCTATAAAAGTGGCAATTATTATTCGATTTACATAAAATTTTCACTATATCATATTTATGCCATTTCTGATTTCATAAAACTAATTGAACATTTTCATTAGCACCGGAAGTAATGTAATTTTGTCAAGATCATTTACAAGTAACAAGTGTATAAAATGAATTGATATTGCTGGATTTGGTTGATTCTGCGTCCATTTTATTTGATGTGAGCAATGTTTATTTGGAAAACTGTTTAGTGGTTTCGTTGGTACCGGAAGTGACATATGTTCAAGGGTAACTTGGCACCGGAAGTGACATGTTCAAGGTTAACGTGGCACCAGTGAAACCCGTCATTCCTGCATGCAGGTCTAGTTATTATTATTATTATTATTCTTCTTTTGTTTTGAGTAGATCTCAGCAACTACGTGTCGCATCGTTACGATTTCTTCGGTTTTACTGGGAAAGTGGGTGTGACTTAGAGGATAAAGCTATTTTGAACGTTCTGCGACAATGCGAAATGTCCGAAATCACCGAAGTTATCGTTTTTACAAATATTGCGGTAATTTTAACAATAATCATGGGATTTTAACTTTCGATACATTTTGGCATAGCTGGAGACAGGGCACATAGCTGCGCTACTTTCGATTTGTGATTTTCGGCAAATCTTCGAAGATATTAGGCGCCAAATTTCGGAAATTTAAAATTTTACAAAAAACTTTTTTATTTATGAATATTTTTTAGTCGTGTTGTGCACAGAATTAAAGAGTCATCTGACTTGCGCAAAAATGTTAGAAAATTTTGTCTCAGTAATTTTCCTTGGCCTCCATTGGCTAATTCAGTTTTTCAGTCCTAGATTAATTTTTTATTGTTCGATTTGTATAAAACAAAGTTCATATGCTTCGTTGTCTCAATTGTCATTTTTTTTATTACCAAAAGTGTTATCTGTCGGCACCGGAAGTGGCATAATTTTACCAAAAACTACAATTTTGACAGTTAGGTACATTTTTTGAAAACAAATATTATTTTTTTGAAAAATTATATGACTCAAAGAGTGTGTCCTTTAAAGGCGCAAAAAATGTCGGAAGCAGTTTTTTTAATTTCTTTTTCATTTTCTAGCAAATTGGATTAAGAGGTGAAAAAAGGCGTAAAATTGACCTATTTACAACTCATTCAGGCTTTTCAGATTTTAAAATATTTTTACGTAAATTTTATAAACTTGTAGCTATAATCCATACGAAGAGAATGTATGTGAAAATTAGTTTGTAATATAAGCAGTTGCCGAGAAATAGGCAATTTTGCATGAGTCACTTTTCACGTAATTTTGGCTGTAAAAGAATCAATTATTATTCGATTTTCAATTTTCTTTCGCCATTGGATGCCTAATGCCATAGTGGACTATGTCAAATCATTTTACCCCTTGCGCTGCCACCGGAAATGACGTCATTTGCTCAAAACTTAAATTTTAGCCTTCAAAAAACAATATTTTATTCAAATGAGTCGTATTTGTTATTTTTTTCAAATTGTGATATTTGATTCTATTGATCAAATAGATTGAACCCATACGATCATACAGATACCACAAAATGGTTTCTAACTTGTACGGTTGCAGAGAAATGGGCGATTTTCCTTAAGTCACTTTTCAAGGTTTTTGGTCTATAAAAGTGCCAGTTATTATTCGATTTTCATAAAATTTTCACCATATGATATCTTGTGTCATTTATGATTTCATAGAACTAATTTAACATTTTCAGTATCACCGGAAGTAATGTCATTTTGGCAAAAACTGTATTTTTAGCCTTCAAAACAGACATTTTTTTCAAATGAGTCTGATTTGTAATATATTTCAAATTATGATATTTGATTCCAATCAACAAATGGATTGAACCCATACGATCATATAGATACCAAAAGATAGTTTTTATCGTGTACGGTTGCCGAGAAATGGACGATTTTCTACAAGTCACTTTTCAAGGTTTTTGGTCTATAAAAGTGGCAATTATCATTCGATTTACATACAATTTTCGCCATTATGCTGCCTTATGCCATTTCTGATTTCATAAAACTAATTGAACATTTTCATTATCACCGGAAGTAATGAAATTTTGCCAGGATCACTTACATATATATAAAATGAATTGATATTGCTGGATTTGGTTGATTCTTCGTCCATTTTATTTGATGTTTACAATGCTTATGTGGAAACCTGTTTGATGGTTTCATTGGTATCGGAAGTGACATATGTTTAAGGGTAACGTGGCACCGAAAGTGACGTGGCACCAGTGAAACCCGTCATTCCTGCATGCAGGTCTAGTTATTCTTATTATTATTATTATTATTCTTCTTTTGTTTTGAGTAGATCTCAGCAACTACGTGTCGCATCGTTACGATTTCTTCGGTTTTATTGGGAAAGTGGGTGTGACTTAGAGGATAAAGCTATTTTGAACGTTCTGCGACAATGCGAAATGTCCGAAATCACCGAAGTTATCGTTTTTACAAATATTGCGGTAATTTTAACAATAATCATGGGATTTTAACTTTCGATACATTTTGGCATAGCTGGAGACAGGGCACATAGCTGCGCTACTTTCGATTTTTGATTTTCGGCAAATCTTCGAAGATATTAGGCGCCAAATTTCGGAAATTTGAAATTTTACAAAAAACTTTTTTATTTATGAATATTTTTTAGTCGTGTTGTGCACAGAATTAAAGAGTCATCTGACTTGCGCAAAAATGTTAAAAAATTTTGTCTCAGTAATTTTCCTTGGCCTCCATTGGCTAATTCAGTTTTTCAGTCCTAGATTAATTTTTTATTGTTCGATTTGTATAAAACAAAGTTCATATGCTTCGTTGTCTCAATTGCCATTTTTTTTATTACCAAAAGTGTTATCTGTCGGCACCAGAAGTGGCATAATTTTACCAAAAACTACAATTTTGACAGTTAGGTACATTTTTTGAAAACAAATATTATTTTTTTAAAAAATTATATGACTCAAAGAGTGTGTCCTTAAAAGGCGCAAAAAATGTCGGAAGCAGTTTTTTTAATTTCTTTTTCATTTTCTAGCAAATTGGATTAAGAGGTGAAAAAAGGCGTAAAATTGACCTATTTACAACTCATTCAGGCTTTTCAGATTTTAAATATTTTTACGTAACTTTTATAAACTTGTAGCTATAATCCATACGAAGAGAATGTATGTGAAAATTAGTTTGTAATATAAGCAGTTGCCGAGAAATAGGCAATTTTGCATGAGTCACTTTTCACGTAATTTTGGCTTTAAAAGAATCAATTATTATTCGATTTTCAATTTTCTTTCGCCATTGGATGCCTAATGCCATAGTGGACTATGTCAAACCATTTTACCCCTTGCGCTGCCACCGGAAATGACGTCATTTGCTCAAAACGTAAATTTTAGCCTTCAAAAAACAATATTTTATTCAAATGAGTCGTATTTGTTATTTTTTTCAAATTGTGATATTTGATTCTATTGATCAAATAGATTGAACCCATACGATCATACAGATATCACAAAATGGTTTCTAACTTGTACGGTTGCAGAGAAATGGGCGATTTTCCTTAAGTCACTTTTCAAGGTTTTTGGTCTATAAAAGTGTTAGTTATTATTCGATTTTCATAAAATTTTCACCATATGATATCTTGTGTCATTTATGATTTCATAGAACTAATTTAACATTTTCAGTATCACCGGAAGTAATGTCATTTTGGCAAAAACTGTATTTTTAGCCTTCAAAACAAACATTTTTTTCAAATGAGTCTGATTTGTAATATATTTCAAATTATGATATTTGATTCCAATCAACAAATGGATTGAACCCATACGATCATATAGATACCAAAAGATAGTTTTTATCGTGTACGGTTGCCGAGAAATAGACGATTTTCTACAAGTCACTTTTCAAGGTTTTTGGTCTATAAAAGTGGCAATTCTCATTCGATTTACATACAATTTTCGCCATTATGCTGCCTTATGCCATTTCTGATTTCATAAAACTAATTGAACATTTTCATTATCACCGGAAGTAATGAAATTTTGCCAGGATCACTTACAAGTAACATATATATAAAATGAATTGATATTGCTGGATTTGGTTGATTCTTCGTCCATTTTATTTGATGTTTACAATGCTTATGTGGAAACCTGTTTGATGGTTTCATTGGTATCGAAGTGACATATGTTTAAGGGTAACGTGGCACCGAAAGTGACGTGGCACCAGTGAAACCCGTCATTCCTGCATGCAGGTCTAGTTTGATTTTGCATTTGCTGGTTGATTTTGCATTTGCTACACAATGCATGCGCACAGGCACATATGCACAGTTTAGAGAGAACAAGGTCATTGAATTGGACACATGACAAGGAGAAAGTCCAGGATCACAGAAGGAATATTGCACAAGAAAATAGAAACATAAAGATTTGACAATTGTCCAAAGGAAAACCCCAAAGTTGTATTACCTGGTAATGTGAATGTTCTAAAAGGTAAAGGCACCCTTGGGGAATATGTTAGTTGCACAACACAACACCCATAAGGAATTCAAGCAAACCCAAAAATTTAAAGAATAATTAATATAGAGAATGTTTTGACATCTTTTGTATTCTGTAAAATCCAAGACATTGACAAATTAATGGGTGGAATAATTCCTGGTACACTGCAAACAAGATTAGGATCAACTCTCAGCAATTGGGGATCAAATTAAAACTTTCAAAGGATATGTAATATTTCCCAAGCAACGAACTTATATATATAGACAATGTGCATGCACAATAATTCTGTTGTATACATATACCCGATAAAAGGATTGTTATTGTTAAGGGTAAACGATTGAACTATGCTGCTTCTAATAATACAGTTCTTCGCTTGGAGAATATTACCTATACTCTGGTATAGTTAAACTACATCTTGTAATAATATATTCTAATTTGTTTTCATGCAAATATCCTGTTTTCATGGACCATTGATTTGTGTTGTTTGTATCGTGACGTGTTGTTATTATACAAGTAATTACAGCGGAATGATTTGCAAGGATATTGACTCAGTAACTTGGTTTTTAACTTAAGTCAAGAAGTCCACTGTGGTTATAAACTGAAATTCAAGTAAATAAAAGACAGTTACAGCTTCTTTATTAGCTTACAGTACACAATTTATTTAATGAAAATTTAGTATCCAGTTTCATTGAACTATGGATTTTTTGTTAGTAGAAATCTATCCATCAATTAGTCTTGTCAGATTGTGTTGTATTGTCTGTAATTAACCGCCTTTTTTCTGATCCGTCTTCATTTCAAACAATAAACAAGGCATTTATACCACAACACTTTGATTTGAATGTATAGTTAGATTAAATAAATAGTAGATTTGATCCAATTTTACTCATCTGTGTAGCTGAAAATTCGAAATGAAATGAAATAGGGTTTAATGTCCTACTGTTCTATATAAACCAAGCTAATGAATATTGGCATTCACTATTTGTTTTGTAATTAGGGGTATTTCTGTGTACTGTTTGTAAAGTTCCAACAGTTTTTTTTAAAGAGTATGTTAATTAGTAAACAGGATTTCGTTTTTTTTTTTATTTCATCCGAATAAATACGGTTAGATGTTATTTCTTGTCTGGCTGTCAATTCTGTACCTCTAACAAGGGGCAACCCAACCATACTGAAAAATCCTGAGAACATCTTATATAGCAATGTAACGACTTACATGTACTTTATTTTGGTTTCAAATGTTATATAAACTATTATTTAGACATTTATTCACATCACTTGAGCCAAAATCAACTCTCTTGATCATCAGATAACAGAAATTTAAACAGATTAAACATTGCCTTAATTAAATGATTAATTAAAAATGGGTAATAGAGGTGTAGTTTTGAATATCATGTACCATTGTTACGATGATAAACAACCTAGGACACTTCTTTTTAAAAACTTCAAACAGTGATAATTTGAATGAAATTTATAATATGTTATTTTTCATTTTGCATTATCTATTTTCAAATATGTATCAGTGGCTTTCATTGCATATAGTCCAAATGTCATATTAGGATCAATTCAGGGAGGTGGAACAACTAATATCTCGTCTTATTTGAGGACCTTGCATGCCTTAACAAATTTTTGTTTTACTTTTCTATTAAAAGATGAATACAGAACGTAAAGTATTTGATTCTGCTGAAAGCAATCTGTGTAAATAGATAACACTTATCATAATTATCAGATGAAATGAATGAAATCACATATGGATGGATGATAGATAAGGTAGTAATTGGTTTCCAAGAAAATCAGTCAATAGCAACTTGAATATTTGGGTTAATTTTTATATTCTCATTTGAAGAATAAAGAACTCATTGTATTGCACTGGTTTTGAGTGATACCAAAAGATGGTTTTGAACCTCCACCAATACAGACTGTTACATATATATTGGAGGAAATCGGCTTGTCAAATTCCAGATTCTTGTGTTCATAACATCATACGACATAGCGTTCCTGTCTTATTTTCAGGGGGTTAGGGTATGTGGCTGAATAGATTAATGCATCCGCTTAAGATCTTGTGATCTGTCATTGAATCAAGTGACTTGGTTTCGATAAACAGATTGTACGTGACAAGGAATAGACTTCCTTGTCCATCCTGGTGGATTTTCTCCAGATCCCCTGGTTTCCTTTTACTGCTAAAGATCACTGAGTGCAAGCAAATTATTAAAATGTTAGTCCAGAAATGACCTGATTTGTGTCTAGTGGGATGTTTTAACTTGTTTCTCTAAAATTCTTAGTAATGAATTTTGCATGAAATGTCAAAATTAATTTTTTGTATAAAATTCATATCTATGAAAGTGGCATTAAATTTAGATTATTTCATCTATTTACATAATTGTTTTTTAATCATATGACTTTAAAATGCATATATATACATATATTTTAACAGAATTGACCATAATGGCATAGGTTTTTATGACGTTTTTATTTCTTTTATTCTGTAGATTATCCACCTGTTTGGACAGATTCATTGACAATAAACATCTATATTAGTACACATGTGTAAAGATTTATATTGTGATGTCTCCCAACTTTTGATAGATCCTTATTCATCAAGATATACAGATGCTAATGTTTATTCCTCAAGGGAGACCCATGGGAGACTGGTTATTTCTCAACTGAGACCCATGGGAAATGAACTGTAAGGAATCTACCACCATTTCTATTTTCCCCTATATAACCTATAAGTTGTGACTAATGTAGAGCACTTACTCTCTTTAGAACATCATATACCACTTGTTATTTGACATGTTTGTTGTGGGTAGCAAATTTTCAAAATAATAATTTAAGACAGAATTTTTATGAGGAAAAAGAAATATTCAAGTTGAAATTAGATGAAGTAGATTCACTAAGTTTTGTAGATGATTGTGATGTAGTATGTTTTGACTCCATGCAAAGATTGGAGAAGGTTGGGTTCTTATTGATACTATTATATCAGGTGGACCAATAAGTCAGTATTATTGCTATTTTATATCAGACTGACCAATAAGTTGTTAACAATATTGCTACTTTTATAGCAGACTGACCAATAAGGTATAAAAGGTGACCAATAAGGTATAAAAGGTTAACTTGTGACATGCTTTGGAAATCTACAAATTGATTTGTAATATATGTCAGTGTATTTTTATGCAAATGACTGCAGTTTATTGTAACTCAAAGGAGAATGACCTTTCATAGGTGACGGTGATCAACTTATCAATTCAATTTATAACAATAAGCATTTTCTAGAGCGTAGAACATACAGTCAGTTTCACTGCAGCTACTTGTTGCTATATAAGCCAACATGTATATAATGGCTTCCTAAATGAATTTAATGAATTAGAACAAAAATACAGAATGAATAGATAATTTAACTATAAGAATAAAGATTATGCAGAAATTCCACCAAAGATTGAAATATTAAAAAAAAGAAGGACTTTAATATATACTGGAAAACACTGGAAAACAACTGGAAAACACCGGAAAACATACTATATCAGAGCCATCTACAAAACTTATTGAATTTACCTAACCTAATTTCAGGTACGGTAACTTGAATATTTCTTTTTCCTCATAAAGATTTAACTTAACAATTGGCTAGAAATAACAAACTGGCCAAATAACAAGTGGTATCTGATGTTCTTGAAAGAGTAAGTGCTCTACATTTGTCACTACTTTTAGTCTGTACTAAATACCGGAAACTAACCCTAACCCTTAGGGTGTTAGTGTCTTTTCCGATGTTTTCTGGTATTCAGTATAAAATGGTGTTTTCCGGTAGTTTTCCAGCCTTTTCTGTTTGTTTTCCGGTCCTTTCCGGTTGTTTTCCAGTCTTTTCTGGTGTTTTCCTGTATATAGTATTGTTGGAGAACAACATATAAAACAACCCAAAAAATCTGTGGATGTTCTAGGAAGAGGAAGTACATGCCAAATCGTATTGAAATTGGATTAAAAAGATATTAGATATAGACTAGCAGGAAAATACAGACAATTAAAATTGAAGCAACTCGGTCAAACTTAATAATTTTGGGCACATTTTGTTCATGCTTTGTTTGAATATCCCTTGTAATATTTAATATAGATATTAGTATTTCATGAAAAAGTATTTTGCTTACCTTTGTAAAGTATATTGCAGTTAGATTCTATATCGATGCCCAAATGGCTACTAAATAAACGCACAATATTTAAATCAATTGATTAAGATGTACAAAGCAACTGATGTTTAAAGATCATTCACCATATCATATTGTGTTATTTTACAATATGTCAACAGTATCTAGTTCTACATATGCTACCCTAATTCCTAAAGCTGACCAATGGGAAACAGAGCTACTCATAAAGAGACACACCTTGAATGGCAATTGACAGGTTGTTGCAGCCAATAAGAATTGATTTTGCTTCACTGAAATGTCTATCAACTCAAGTTTCTAGATATTTACACAGAAGTCATAGAAAAATATAAGATAATCATGGCTATCGGATGTAATCTTGATTAACTGTAATTTGTGGCTGGAGAAAATAAATGCATTAACTGAGAAAACTAAACATTGATTGATCAAAAACCACACCAATTATGCTCACGAATAAAGCTGAGGTGAAGGATGAAAAATGAGGTTGATTTGTTGTTATTAAAAACAATTGCCCAACATTATCCTTAATTTATCAGAAATAAAAGTTCCTGCATCCTGAATAATCTCAGTTAATTGATATTTGCTTATCTGTGTATTGATAAGTTATTAGAATTTTATAATTTTGTATTCTGTTAGTTGTTCATATAAGTTCATTTAGCAGTATATAACAGCAATTTGTCCATAGATATATAATGAATACATGTACCAGCTATATATCGACAGGGGCAGATCAAGGAATTTTTGCAAGAGGGTGTTTGACAGTTGACAATGCATGCTGCCATCCTCCTTTTTAATAGAAATTATGTAGGTTACATACCCATTGAACTTTTTAAAGAGAAATCCATCACCACATTTGATGGCAGTTTTTATAATTAATTAACATACAATCACATTGTGATTTAATTTCATTGATGCAAAGCAGTAATTGTGATATCACATCATTTTTTGCGCTGTGAATGCCTATCAAATTCGACCATCTGATGATAAAGATAAAGTGTTGTTTACAATTTTTTTTTTATGTATCTGTCCCAGAGCAGTGTGGGGTTTTGACCCCCCTTCGGATCTGCCCATGTATACATCTGTTTTCTGTACTGTATTATCATATACAATTTTACTGTCTGTGTGTAATTATGGGTGGTACATTAATTTCGAACTAATAGTAAAGTGCCTTTTAATGAATACAGTGAGTTTATCCCCCTGTACTTAAACTGGATTAACTGATGGCCATGGAGTGGGTGATGAATAAAATAAACCTACAAATGGAAATGAAATGAAATAGGGTTCAATTTCCTGCACTGAAATAAAGACAGTGGCACTACAGCCTGCTCTTATTTCAAACTCCATCAGTCACATGACTTCAGTTTGTTATACCACCTGAAAGATTAGATACTATTACTTGTCAGGTCCGTGTTCCAGTACAAATGGTCATGAATCATGCCGATCCTGATGGAGTACTCTCATAATATGTGCAGACAGCTGAGAAATGTAAAATGTGTTGGAAAAGTTTAATTAGTCGCTGTTTTTATGGATGACCAGCCTGCCATAATTTGTATTTCTGGTAGCTATGTAAAGTAATGCATGCTAATATAAAATACTAGCGGTAGATAACCTCCTCGCTTGGATTCAATCAGATATAAAATAGGCCACAACAAAATGGCAGTAGGCTTATTAATCAAGCAGCAGAGATGAATGAAATTTCAATTCAACATATTTTCCTAGACTGAAATGAACTGAATCACTTTTGGTCCAAATGACCATTATCCATATTATAGATTCTTCATCTTTCACAATATTGCACTAAAATGATATAATATTAATAGACTTTATTATTGCTTCCTTGTGACAAAGCTACAATTCATTTTTTATACGCCCACATTGAAATGTGGTCATATATTGTCGTCGCCCCCGTCCGTCCGTCCGTCCGTCGGTCCGTCCGTCCGTCCGTCGGTCCGGCGTCCACAATTGCTTGTGGACGCTCTAGAGGCTAAAGTTAATATCCGATTGACTTTAAATTATTTATACACAGTGTTTAAGGTCATGAGACGAAGAAGCCTATTGTTTTTCAGCGATTTCCGATAATAACTACCAGAGTTATGGCCCTTGATCACTTCAAAAAATCTTGTGGACGCTCTAGAGGCCAAAGTTAATATCCGATTGGCTTTAAATTTATACACAGTGTTTAAGGTCATGAGACGAAGAAGCCTATTGATTTTCATCGATTTCCGATAATTAGTGCCAGAGTTATGGCCCTTGATCACTTCAAAAAATCTTGTGGACGCTATAGAGGCCAAAGTTAATATCCGATTGGCTTTAAATTTATACACAGTGTTTAAGGTCATGAGACGAAGAAGCCTATTGATTTTCAGCGATTTCCGATAATTAGTGCCAGAGTTATGGTCCTTGATCACTTCAAAAAATCTTGTGGACGCTATAGATGCCAAAGTAAATATCCGATTGGCTTTAAATTTATACACAGTGTTTAAGGTCATGAGACGAAGAAGCCTATTGATTTTCAGCGATTTCCGATAAATAGTGCCAGAGTTATGGCCCTTGATCACTTCAAAAAATCTTGTGGACGCTTTAAAGGCCAAACTTATCATCTGATTGACTTCAGATTGATACACAGAGTTTAAGGTGTTGAAACGAACAAGTATATCGATTTTCAATGAATTTTGATAACTGAACACTACTACTACTACTACTTAGTGTTTAACGTCTGCTTCCACATAAGTGATATCACAGACAACTTATAACTGAACAGCTAAATCCATGATTTTAAATGTTTCATGTATATATACTAATTCAATTGTTAGCGTGGGGTAAAACTTTATAAAAAGCAATCAAATTCTAATGATTTTCTGATAATTACATAATGAGTTGTTACTCTTAATCAGTTTTTAGAGTATTACAAATGTTTCATTACCGAAAAAAGTAAAAATATGCGACAACCCTTGTTGACTGCCCGGACGATTTAGCTGCTGTGGGCGTATGTTTCGTTGCCTGGCAACCTATCTTTATTAGATATTTTGGGATTAGTACATTTTCGAAAATTATGCTTTTAGTATCCATTTTCACCAAAATGCAGTGAACCAGTTACAACGGTATCTATTTAGTTTAAATGATCAAATATTTTTTTTTAATAAAATCCATACATGAAAGAGACTGCAGCTGTTAGTAATAACTAAAGTCTCTCATTTTATATAACTACATTTTTTGTTGGAATTACTGAAATGATTTAATTGATTTGAATTTGTTAAATGAACTGGAAACAGCTATATAGTGATAAATAAAACCTAAACATAAGTCATAAAAACAACATTAAAGACAACAAGTTATTATTAAAGTGAATTATTGACTATAGACTTTATGGGCGAACGTCTATTATATTATATTGATAGAATGTTATAATGATGTAATGAACATATTCCTCTATTATGGGGCGATCAAATATTTCTGAATGGACTGGATCAGCAGCTGTTAATAATAACTTTAGTCTTGTTGTTTTATGATGTAATACACATATTCCTCTATTTGGAACATATTGTGGGGGCAGTGTCCTTGAATTTGGAGTATACTGAAATTTTGTAGTGGCGATGTCCTTCAATTTGGAATATACTGGAGATTAATGGACATAATACTACTTAGAAACACTCTAGCAATGGACTAATGCATGCACTGTAGATCATACAGACTATCATTGATTCAAATGGCATGGTTTCTCAGAATGTTTTCCGACCATTTCTCATGTTGAGTTTCATAGAGTTTGAAGGCTAAAAGAGACTAGTTATTGTAAATGATTTTGTATTGATTTAGAAAACTGGTCATCTTTCATAGAAGACTGGCAAATAGGATAATCATCATTACGTATGTAGATTTGGTGCTGCTATTTGAAAGTCGTTATTTGCATATTTTAACCATAAATATAGCACTCAGTAGATTGATGATGGCACTAGTATGATCTGTGAGATTCTTGGAATCGCTACAAGGTCATGGCATCATCTTTCGACTGTCTTTTGTCTTTTTGTTAAGGAATGGATGGATATTTTCCTATGGTTATAATACAAATCATTTTGTCGGATTTTGAATCAGTTGTAAACTAAAATATTGTGATGGTTGAATCTGAGAAAAGAATAATAAATCAAAAGCAGATGATGACCCGTGTTTATAATTAGCATAGATTAAGCCATTAAAGATTTGATATTATCGAAAAATACAAAAACAGATTAAAGGCTTTAAAGATCAGGGCTGAAAAGTGTTACATAGTAATTTAGAATTGCTGGTGTAGCCAGAATAATCAGACGCCTAACAATCATGGAGTGAAATCAATAGAACGAATGTTAAGTTCTCTTTACAGACCAATTTGAATAAGTTTTTGGTAAGAGTACTTTTGATTGTATCAAAATAACACTCTTCAGACAATAAAAAAATATACTTGTAATGACACCAGACACTTTTAGCGATATTTACAAATTCCTCAATGGTAATCTATTTGGTAAACATGGTCTCTATTGATTTGCTGTGTTTTTCTCAGCTCAATTCCAGAGTTATTGCCCTTGAAATTCTGTCAGCCCAACACAGTTCGTAATGACTCCATTATTAGGGGATACTAGATTGAAAGTTCCGGAATTAAATTCTCCCAATTCCAAAAATAGTGTCGATCAAGTGAAAAGGAGAATTTTGAAGTACAACACATATAATGCTGATTTCAGAAAAAAATGAGGATAGGTACTAAATATAGCCTACTATAAGCTACATTTACACTGAGAAAATAGTGACTAAATCTAGTTGACTATACTATAAGCTAGATTAACAGTGAGGATATGTACCAAATATAGCTTACTATAAGCTGCATTAACACTAAGAATAGGTACTAAATATAGCTTACTATAAGCTACATTAACACTTAGGATATGTACAATATATAGCCTACTACAAACTACAAACACTGAGAAAAGGTACTATAGGCTACATTTACACTGAGAATAGGTACTAAATATAGCTTAGTATAAGCTGCATTAAAGGGCCAATCCCGATAACTTTTTGGGGAATAAAATTGCTTAATTTTGTGTTAACATCCCTTATATGACATTACCTAAGGCCGACCAACTAACCCGATATTTGTGATATGCTTGTAAATAACTTAAACCTGACAGTCTTCATCTGGAAATGGAGACTGTTGTATTATACAGTATCTGGATAAAACAAGACTTTTTTCTATAAAAATGATATGTGGGTGAAATTTACCTTGTGTTATCAAGTATAGTACATGGGTCATTCACTGTATAGACCTCTCATGAAACGGGAATCTATTATTCTATTATTAGGTCACCCAATCAAAAAATTGACCCAAAATCTTGAAAGGGTTACGTGTCCGGATAAGCAGTGTTGACGTTAACGCCAAAACGACTCAATATTTTGAGCTGAAACTTTGAGCCAAGGTAGATACACCATGCCTCTATATTTCGGTCCATAAATTTCATAAAGGCACGGACTTTAATTTTTGAGACTCTGTTCTTATCGGGATTGTCCCTTTAACGCTGAGAATAGATACTAAATATAGCTTACTATAAACTAGATTAACACTGAAAATAGGTACTAAATATGGTACTAAATATAGCTTACTATAAGCTACATTAACAATGAGCTACATTTATATTGTATGCTACATTAACACTGAGTATTTGTACTAAACATAAGCTACATTTACACTGAGTATATGCACTAAATATAACATGCTGTATAAGCTACATTTACATTGAGAATTATTATTTTAACTAACCAGTGTGAAATAGGCTATTTACCAGTATCCAGTACAATGTAGCATGTAAAATCTGCATCGTGACTGTAGACTGAAGTCTGTTAATTAAATTCTTCAACATGTGCAAGTAATATCACATGATAATTTGAATATATACAGGTCATAATACTAAATGGATAGTACAAAAACACTGAAACTAGTTCAACTTTTTTCAATATTGTATTTAGTTCTTGACAGAATTAATTGCTTCAGTTTGGTTCAGAGATATTCTTCAATAAGGATTTACAGTATAATTATAGTCATAGATATCTTTAATATCTGGCGGTCAGCAAATCTTTAATTAACTCCTTAGGGCTATAATGTTTCTATCTTTTCAAAGCCATTTTGATGAATGCTTCCAGCAGTTTCATCATCAATAATAACATATTTATTAATAATTAATGATTTTGGTTAATTTATGATTGAGGACAATGTTTTGCAAAGTTTAATCAACTTTTGGGTAAACAAGGTAGTGTAGGAATCAATTTCTTTATAGATTAACTCTCAAAGCAGTAATAACTTATTATATATTATTGACACATGGTCACAGAATGAAGTCCTGGCTATATAGACCTTGGATGCTATTTTGCCTGTATATGCCGGACATGTCTTTTGCTGTTCTCTAAATGTCAAAGCAAGCATATGCCCAATTGGACATCAAGATGTGGTGAATGATATTCAAATTTCCAAACTTATAATTAAGTGATCAACATATTTATTGTTTTGTTCTGTTTCTACAACTACCTTGATTATCTACTTAATCTGCCTTGATGGGCTGACTTTATCCTTTGTTAAACAAGTCAACTGTCCAATCCTTCCCCTTTTCTCAGATTATGGGGGGGGGGGGTGGCATGGCCTAGTGGTCTAGAGTGCCACGCTTCGACATCTAGATGGCCGGTCACCTCTGGCTTGCTGCTGTGGTTTCGATCGTATGTGGCATGGAGATAGGGGCACCTTCTCAACCTCGTGGGTTTCCTCCAGGCACTCCGGTTTCCTCCCACTTCCAAAGACCCTTACGTGCAAGCAATTTATTGAAATAAAATTAAACCATATGTTAGTCCCGAAATGACCTAGTTTGTGTTGAGTGGACGTTAAACCCCATTTCTCTCTCTCTTCTCGGATTATGTATAAATCCAATAAGAGTGATTATAAACTTAATCTAACTAGTGCTTTCTCCATTGTCAGCGGACAACATGTAGAAACTAGTCATATATATCACATATTCTAATAGCATGTAAGACATCAAATTGTTATCTGTTAACTTTTCTGTGATATCATTTGGGTAGAGACGGATGTTAAATAAGGCTTTTTCACGTACACACCAATCAAGTAAATACAAGACAATGCAGACCCTGTTTCTAATAGCACATAGTTATAATACAATAACCAAAAATTAAAGTAGAAATCTGGTGAGAGAGGTAAATGTGACAGTTTTCACATGAGTTTATGATAATATTTTGAATGAGGTTAATGTTTTTAAATAAGCAAGAAAAAAATGTCGGCAGATATTTTGGTAGGAATATAGTGTAAGTAGCTAATTGTTTTAGACGTTAGCATGTGCGAGATTCAAGTGCTATTCTTTAGCAGATGATGTCACTCGCATGGAGTGATGATGATGTTGAACAATATTTGAACTTTGCAACCCAATTATCAGAACTAGACATTTCGGTTGAAAAACATGCGATTTGGTACTCTCAATGATGTTTTCTATCAGGCAAGCTGAAAGGTCCCCAGTAACCAATCAAAATTAGTGACAAAAAATACAGGGTATTACATCAAGGGCTTGATAAGATGTACGTTACGTGAGATCTTGCCTTCTATTGAATATGGAAAGCCATGAACCCACAGTGGCTCATTAGGAGGTCCAGAGGTTCTATCCAGGTGTTGCAGAACAGAGAGTCTGACATGGACAGTGTCTGTTCATCTTTATGGGACACATTGAATTGAAAAGCACGTAAAATAAACCTTAACAGTTGGAATTTGATATAAGAGTAGGCTGTAGCACTGCTGACCAGGCAAAATTTCCCTCATCAGCCATTGCGTGGCACAAGCCCATCTTCTTTAGCCCATATGATGCAGGAAAATAAGGTGTTAATTTCATATTATTACTGATAGTTGTCATATACTTTCTCTATTGTAATTGTGAGATAAGAATTATTCAAATCAGACTTTACACAGCACATAAAATGTACATTACATTGTGTTCATTTTATTACAAACTGGTCACAAATCATTCTATTTGTTTATAAACCTGACAAGAAATATGGCAAATTGTGTAATCGGATGCATGCAAAGGAATTAATAAAGATTAAGTTACAATTTCCATTGCTACATCTTGTTTTTTTGCCTCATTATACCAATGTTAGCGAAATATATTGAGGAACAATTGTTACAAGATAATAAAATACAAAATAAAAAAAATCTGAAATTTGTTTATTTTGGTGTTTCTTTGAATTAATCATGATATTGTTTTGATTTGTTTTATTATTGAAGGTAAGCAATAAGAGATACTTGGTCACCTTACTTATCTGAAGGATTTTTCATGTCTCTCAAGACGACGGTCATCTCAATGCAGCTTTTTTTGTCATTGTCATTTCTTTTACTGTATTCAAGTCCAGTTTTCATTTGTCAGGCTGGTCCATACAGGGCTAACAAGGCAAATATGTCTAGTGATTTAGATGGGACAAAAAACAAGAACCCCCTGTGTACACATATAAAAGAAACCTTGTCTGTTGAGAATGGAAGAGAAGTGTAGGCTGATATAATTCCCCCTCGTATTGCACACTTGTCCATTGAAATAAACAACCTAGGTATTGACGGGATGATTGACCCTATACCACTGGAGTTCTTTATTTTTCCCTTATTACACTTGTTGGTCTGGTGGGACATGAAGCAGAATGTCTGAATTTACATTTTCTCTCACGTTGATCTGCTGAATATTTAGGATCTTGAGGTGGACAGATCAGGAAGTATACAAACGTAACTTAGGGGAAATCAAATAAAGTTAGAACTTGACAGCTTTTCTTAAATCTTTGATAATCTCTATCATGGGGCATCTTAAACCTGAAAAGTTCAGTTCTGACATAAATTCGAATGAAACAATGTATTTTGATAATGTAACAGGGATGTAAATGCCAAACTTTTTAGTTTGACCAAGTTACTGAAGCTCCTGGTTGAAATATCTCTAATCCACCGAAGAATACGGTATCGTGTAAAACACAGTATTTGTACAGTTTTCAATTTTCTCATGCTATATACAGTTTGGAAACAACTTTCAGCGTTTACAGTCTATTTCTTATATTCAACATAAATTTGTAATAACAACTTCTAATAATGACCACAAAATTTCAATTCAATATATATCTCCATTGATGAGTTAAGGTAAACATGTCCCAAAAATAGAGATTTTTTTTGTTGCATTATGCTTTCTCACTTCAGTAAATTGTATTATGATGAAACTTAAATTAATATAATTTCTGTGAATCTTTATACGCCCACATTAATATCCGATTTATTTTAAATTTACACACAATGTTTAAGGTCATGAGACGAAGAAGCCTATTGATTTTCAGCGATTTCCGATAATTACTGCCAAAGTTATGGCCCTTGATCACTTTAAAAAATCTTGTGACGCTATAGAGGCCAAACTTATCATCCGATTGACTTCAAATTGATACACAGAGTTTAAGGTGTTGAAACGAACAAGTATTTTGATTTTCAATGAATTTTGATAACTGAACAGCTAAATCCATGATATTAGATGGATCATGTATATACTAATTGTTAGCGTGGGGTAAAACTTTATAAAAAGCAATCAAATTCTAATGATTTTCTGATAATTACATAATGAGTTGAAACTCTTAATCAGTTTTTGGTGTATTACAAATGTTTCATTACCGAAAAAAGTAAAAATATGCGACAACCCTGCTGTGGGCATGTTTTGTTCCCTGGCAACCTATCTTTGGAATGGGTATAAACACATGCTTATAGACCATTTCCTGTAATAAATTTTGATTGTTGAATCATACAAATAGACATTGTATTCATCTTTATGAATTTGCTTACACACAATAAAATTGACAGAACCCAGATTGAGTAACACTGTTCTAACGAATAAATATTAAAATTGTAGTGTAGGAGTTCACATGGTGAGCCACTGTGGCTCAGTGTATAAGGTGTTGGCTCGCTAACTTGGAGCTCCTGTGTTAGATGATGAGTAGAGACAAAGTTAATCTGGATTTTCTGGTGTGGCTCCCAATTGTCGTGTGTAAGGCAAGGGACAACGTAGAGTTGTTAAGATGGGACGTAATATTGGGGTCCTGTGCAGGCATTAGCAATCACGTAAAAGAAACCTTGACAGCTGGAATTCGAAATAAGAGTAGTCCATAGCACCGCTGGTAGGACAAATTTCCCTCATAGTACAATGCATGGTGTATGCTCGTCTTCAATAATCCAGTTGGAACAACACACTAGGGCGTTAAACCCCATTTCATTTCATTTCTTGACTTTCAAATAGGAAATGGGTAAATCTCCTGTCAAATTGTTTTGACTCGTTGATGAAAATTCTTTGTGATCATCTCACAATACTTGCTACTTCCAACATTTTCGATCTTTTATTATCAACAAGAGTTGATTTTATCTTATAAACTTTCCGATATAACTAAAGATATTGGTCATTTTACAGTGTTACTATGGCTTATCTATAAGTTTTTTAACTACATTTTGTGTGAAATTAATTCGTGATTAGTTGGGACTGCATGCCCCCCCCACCTCTCTCCCCCCACCTCTCCCCCAACTCACTTGTACATTTAGAGTTTGGGATTAGAATATTTTTCATGTGCACTGGGTGGGCAATTTTTAAAGTGATATTTTTATTTTTTTCAGAAAATGTTGAAGCTATAAGACGGTGTATAACTGCTGGGTTTTTTGCTAATGCTGCAAAGTTGCATTACACTGGTGAATATCGAACAGTTCGTGATGATCAAACTTTACATATTCATCCAACTTCTGTACTCTTCCCGGAAATCCCTCCAAAATGGTAAAGATACAATTTTGATAGATTTCATTTTAAACATTGTGCTGATGGAAATGATATTCCTTTTGAATCAATAGACCAATTTTGGATGATATCCTTCGGTGTTTCACAGTTTGAAGTAGGCTAATTAGATAGATATACAATAATTAGACTATTTACATGTGTACTTATTTCAAGTTATCAAATCAATCAAAAAAGATAAGTTATTACATTTTAAAAACTTAACCAATGCGATTGCAGTCAGCTGGTTTAATATGTGCAAATGGAGGGGTGAAAAAATTAAAATGTGAGAAAAAACTTAACTATGTCAATTATTCTAGATGTCTGAAGCTAAAGGCAACTTGCAGATAAAAGAAACAATTTTAGTGGATATGAAAGGTATTGAACCTTGATATACTGAGTGCCATAGAAAACGCATTACTTAGTTTTTCAAAATGATCCTGTACACATATCTTATTTATTTTGCTTCTTATTGTGTCATACTTTAGGTTTTGAACCCTCTGACTTTGTACCGTTTATTATAGATTAAACATCCATAAGAGTACTAATGTGTTGTTATTGATGTGTTCCCATTTGAATATTGTTCACAATAAGAAGCAAAATAAATAAATGTTTATAGGATCATTTTGTTATATGCAAAACTAAGTGATGCATTTTCTATGGCGCAGTATATTTTAGACAATAACACATATACCTCTATATGCTCACATGGAAATGTGGTTGTATATTTCCGTCGCTGCTGTACATCCATTCTCCACAATATATTGTTAACACTTAACACTCTACAAACTGCATTTATCATCTGATTGTTTTGAATTTGATATATGGCATTTAACATTGGTGAGGTGAAGAATCCTAATGAATTGCAACAACTTTAGTCAGTTACTAAGGTCATGACTCTGTGTTTACTTTGTTGAAACTTGTGAACATTCAAACGACAAAAGTAATCATCCAATCTGTTGGAAATTTATGTGCATTATTCAAATTAGTAAAACGAAAAAGCCTGTCAAATTTCAACAATTTCTGTAAATCACTTCAATTGTTAACGGCCTTGTTTCAGTTAAACTCATTGAACCCTCAAATGTTGAAAATTATAATCTGATCTGTATGTCCTATATATACCCCCAATTACCTACAAAAGAATAAGTATTTGACGACCCTTGTCCACCTCTTAGGACAATTAAGCCTCTGTGGCATCATATCTTTATTCCATGATGTATGATACTAAATTGTATATTGAAATATTGAAAAACTAAGACAAAAAAAAGAAAAATGAATTTTTTTCACAATTATGTTATTTTAGTTTCCAAACAGCTACAGATAGATATTGTGAAATACGAAAATAAAAACGTGTTTGTTCTTATCCAGTTTTCCTAATTAGTTTTTTAAACCAAGTGACATAGGAGTTAATCTTCTTAGATCAAAATGTTATGTTGAATTGAGAAGTTCTAAATTGGTATTTCTATTAATGGTGGAGCAAGATCTATTTCAACTAAGATCTAAAAATCGTATCACAGTTACGATTTGATAAGTTTTAATGTACCGGTATATGTGAAGTATCATATTTACAAAAGACACAAAATGGATCATGACATGTGTGATGTTGACTTGAAATATTGAAGTTGACAAACTAGAAGCATTACATAACTGATCAAAATGTTATTTTGTTTTATAAAATAGATGAATAATCCTGGTTGTAAAAGATAATTCCTTCAGAAGTCTCAGGTGTCCAGACTTGTTTTTTATTTGATTGTGTAATTTTAACTGTGATTACACACCTGATTAAGATATTTGTTAGCCTACTATAAAAGATTAAGATTTATCGTTCACTTGGATTTCATAAATTTGTAAAGGGCTAAATTTTCCACAATATTTTAATACAATACTGGGAGAGTTCTGTCTAAAATGCCATACAAGATTATAGGGACAAATAGGCATTTTTCATTTGAAGACTAATTAAATGTTGCATTAATAAATTTTTAACAAGATTAACAATAAAAATGAATGAATGAAATGGAGTTCAATGTGCCACTTTTCTGTTCAGTGGTGAGGGACAACTGTCTAGTCATTCAGATGGGATGAAAAAACTGAGGTCCCATGTGCACACTGTAAAAGATCGCTTGACAGTTGCAATTATAGCTTTACTTTCCACTATAAAAAAACTGTAGAAATTTTTCAATCCAGGACATGTTGGGTAAAATGTTAGGATTGTTGTCTTTCTAATCCAATTGAATTCAAGCTGGGAGATCATATACCATTGATATTGTTTTCTTAATTAAATGTTAAATAATTAACTTTTGAACGGATCAAATCAGGAAAAATAGATTTTACGTAGACAGCAACACTACGGACTACTCTTATTTGGAATTCCAACAGTTAGAGGTCTTTATGTGTATGTTAATGTGTACATAAGACCTCATTTTTTGTCCTATCAGAATGGCTAGACACTCCTTGCCAGGCCCTCCATCCCGTACCACTGACAGTCTTAGTTGGGTGAACACCAGAGTGATCCAAATACAACATGGCTCCCCATTTTAAATAGAACTATGCTCACATTATACCTGAAAGTCAAATAGATTCATGTGTACAATGTTATTTTTTTCAGGGTGGTATTTAATGAAGTTGTGCAGACATCTAAATATTTTATGCGTGATGTGACTGTTATTAAGCCAGAATGGTTGTGTGAATTAGCACCACACTTTTATCAGTTTGGAACAGTTAGTCTTTATATTCTTCATAGATTTATTCAAAATTACATAAGTTAAGATATATTCAAATTACAATATACAAATATGATAATATATATAAATGTATAATCATATTAATATTGCTTTTTATCATTTAAACAACAATACCCACAGATTTGACATAATGTGATAAAATCGTTGGCGACCTGGGACTCGTTCCTACCTTTGAGTGTCATATAGAAACTCATTGCCTTCAAAGAAATTATCATTGAGCTCAAAATCATTGGTGTAACTGTTGCCATGCTCGACTTATTTCTGCTTCACTTCCAGAATTTTCATGGATTAACCATAGTATATTTAGATTATAATTATATAAAATCTAGACTCAAACCTGGGATCTTCTAGTAAATTAACCTTGTAAATTCATCTTTATGAATGTCATAGGAGGATCAAATTATTGTAAAAAAGATGACCACACAAATGTTCAGTTCTAATGACTTATTTATTCCATGATAAAATATAGGGGTTTTCCTGGCTAACCAGACTACCTTTTAAAATCTGTAAATTCTATTACTGCAACTTTACTACTGAAAAAAAACTGCACAGTATGAAAGACTATCAAATTAAATGCTGATTAAACTTATAAAAGACAGTGAATGAAGATATCCTCTGGCCTTCCTGACATCAGTACTAAGAATGAAATAAACTACCAGTGAGCTGGGTAATCTCGAACTCATTGGAAGAGTGTATCCAGTGATGTGTAACGTATTATCTAGGATTAAATTAGCATTGTGACCATATTAAAATACCCATAAATTAAATAACAGAATATTACATATTTTATTTCAGCATAATTGAATTTAATTTTTTAAAATATTTTTTAGGAAAAAGAATTGGCAGCTAAGAGATTTAAGCCAGGATAAAGTAGACAATTTAAAGTTCAAATTAATTTAGAAAAATGGTGGTACAATGTCGTGATGTCAATGGGTTTTAACATCCTACTGTTCTGCTCCGACTGGGCTATTGAAGACAGTGATGTCAATGGACGATATAAACTGGCATGGTAAAACAAAAACAAATGTTAGCCAAGTTATTTGATGATATTGTTTAAATCCCGGGTATTGTAACCTTGGAAATGTGTGTGGATTCCAAAGTGATATCATGGTTTATTAATTAAAAACATATTTTTCAATATCCATTTTATTTGTGACAACAGTGAACATACTTCTACGTCTACGATTCCATTTGTAAGGTGACAAAATATAATGTAACCATGCCTGTTGACACGAATAATATCAGAATACTAAGTGGTATAATCCTGAAAAGGGTCGTGCAATGCAACCATGTCAATTCCCCACTTGAGCTGCCATATATACCCCAAATTACAGCCTTGGGGCAGCCCTAGTGCAGCCGTCAAGCGTAAACAAAAGGACAATCGACAGTCACAAATAGATATATTGAGTTATGAAATTTTTTCTGGTTGATTTGACGAATAAAATAGAGTGGAAATCATCTTTTGGATAAAATATTGCTCTGGGTGTTAGTTCTCTGGTTCACCATGGATTAAAAATATATTGACTCTCAAAAACACATGTTAGATAGGCCATGTTTTATTCAACTTCTCTATGTACTAAAGATTCTACATATGGGAGATAACTATTGAGTACTCTAATCAATTACAAAGGGGAGAGAACTCTTCTATGAAAGGTGACATTACTATATGGGTCATTCCAGCTCAGATCAACACACGGTGTTAACCCGACCCCCTCCGATTTTGATGAAATTTTGCATAAGTGATGTCTAAGACTAGAAAAGCCTAAATCTGAAATTTTAGCCAAATCGACTTATTGGTTACTGAGATATGACCTTTTCAACTTTTGACCTTTTCCACATATTTCGCGTTCCCCTGAAATTTCAAATCCTCATATCTCAGCAACCAGTAGGCCTATCATGGTGTAATTGGTGTCGTTGGAAAGCTAGAAAGACAAGGAATCCATTTATGGCATCAGAACTCATCAGGAACACTTTTGGGGGTTTCGATATCTTTACCAACGTTTTGACCTTGACCTTGACCCAAAGGCCCTGGTGACCTTGACCTGAACTTTTGTCCCAATGAAAGCTAAGACAGTCTAACATCATATATCAAAAGATCCCAATGGTAAAATTGTTCTTTCCCAAGATATCATCAATTCAATTGTACCATGCTTCCATAAATTCAGCATGGCAGCAGATCAGATTACTGTAATTAGCTTGGTAAAGTTCTCTGGTAGTGATTATTGTGAACCCCATTTATTTAGCTGCATTTTGGCGTAAGTTTATGTTACTCTGATAAGGAACTTGAACATCGAGCAGATTCACAAGATAACTCCTCACAAGTCACAGCCAATTTCAATGGTTGGTCAGTGTCTAGAGCGTCTTCTGTACATAGACAAATATGTAGCAGTTTCAAATTCATTTGATATTCGTTTCAATCAATAGTTAGTTTCTTCATTTTGTGGATATTGTTTTTCAATGCAAACATGGAGTTGGAGGATTGTAGCTTTTTTTTCATTGGATCAGTGTCATCAGACTACCCACATTCGAACGCCGTCCATACGACGGGTGACGGATAGACAAGAGAGAGAGGTATTATCTCTGCGGACTAATTTGGACATGGAGTCTATCTCTAAAATCTGTGCACATCACTAACTGCTTCTGGTTCGGACCTCCTAATCGCTGTCCATATCTTACTTAGTTTATGTTGACTGAAATACTTATGCTGCAATCGTAGTGCTGCTTGTGTACCATAAAAATGATAAATGAAATCGATAAAATCTGATGATCAGTTTTAAATGAAAATGGCTCTCAATAAAGCTGAATTGTGTTTGAACTGAAGATTTTTTTAATTTGAATTTTTTATGTACCACATAGTCCAGATATAGCTCCCACCCAGTGAAATACTGTGTTATTGATGTAACCATGGTGAAATTAAAGACATGGTATCTCGGAAAAGAACAATTTTACCATTGTGATCTTTTAACATATGATAGTAGACCGTCTTAGCTTTCATTGGGACAAAAGTTCAGGTCAAGGTCACCAGGGCCTTTGGGTCAAAATCAAGGTCAAAACTTGGGTGACAAAATCAAAACCATTAAACTTGCTTCAAGTTAGGTTCTGAGACCGGAAATGAATTCCTTGTCTTTCTAGCTTTCCAACGACACCAATTACACCCTGATAGGCATACTGGTTGCTGAGATATGAGGATTTGAAAATTCAGGGGAACGCGAAAAATGTCAAAAGTTCAAAAGGTCATATCTCGGCCTCCAATGGGTCGATTTGGCTAAAATTTCAGATTTGGGCTTTTCTCGTCATAGACATCATGTGTACAAAATTTCATCAAAATCGAAGGGGGTCGGGTTAAAAATTTCAGATTTCTGTGTTGATCTGACCTGGAATGACCCATATGACAATATGAACCAATGTTACAATGTATAAATGAATTATTACTGTTTTGAGAGAATGCATTTTCGGACATAACTCCATGTATTTTTATTAATGTTATCTTAATGTACATGCTGTATTGTATTACTTTTATCTTAATGTAATGGGCCTTGATAATCAATCTAATCGCTCCCTATGCTCTGTGGTGTTCCACAGGGTTCAGTCTTGGGTTCAGTTTTATTTATTATTTTCACTAAACCCATTACGAAAATTGCAGAAAAATATGGGCTTAATATACATCTATATGCAGACGATACCCAAACCTACATATCTATTAGCCCTGCTAACGAAACTGAAACTGTACATAAACTAGAAAACTGTCTTTCAGAAATTCACAACTGGATGAGCAGGATGACTTGTCATTTTCTTAAATTAAACCCAGAAAAAAACAGAACTTCTCCTTCTTGGAACTAAACAACAACTTAAGAAACTCTCTGTGACAAAGCTGAACTTCCAACAACAGATCATCTACCCTTCAGAAGAAGCAAAGAATATAGGTGCTATTCTTGATTCGCACTTAAGTTTTAAATCCCACATAACAGCAATATGTTCTTCAGCCTACTTTCAACTTCACAGAATTGCCAAAATACAAAAGTGTCTTTCGCGCGAAGTTAAAGAACTTCTTATTCACTCCTTTGTTACTAATAGACTAGATTACCACAATGCACTTTTATACAAACTCCCTAATTATCTCATCCAACAACTTCAACATGTACAGAACTCAGCAGCAAGACTTTTAACTTCAACCAGAAAATTTGACCATATAACCCCATTACTTAAATCTCTGCACTGGTTACCCACTGAACAACGCATCAAATTCAAAATCCTATTGATGACATACAAAGCACTGAAAAATACAGCTTCATCTTATATGATAGATTTAGTTACCCCACACACGTCTCATCGATGCCTTAGATCCTCCGATAAGAGTCAACTAAGTATTCCAAAATTTAACTTAGAAATAGGAAGACGTGCCTTCTCTTTTTCTGCTCCTTCATTGTGGAACGAAACTCTAAAAAATATTAAGGATCTGCAATCCATAGTCAACAGAAACATTCAAAAAACAAATCAAAACCCTGCTTTTTCACGAAGCTTATTCACATTGATTTCAAAGCGCAATAGAAACTATTAAAAAGTGATTTTGTGCTATAAATATCAAGGATTATTATTATTATTAATTGTAAGTCATTAGATCAACACAAATAATAAATATTCCCCTACTTCTACATGGCAAGGATTTCTTCAGGCCCTCCCATCTCTGAAAACACACACATGCAAGTGAATTGTTGAAATAAAGTCGACAAACACGAAGCATTATATAACTGATCAAAATATTATTTTGTTTTATAAAATAGATGAATAATCCTGGTTGTAAAAGATAATTCCTTCAGAAGTCTCAGGTGTCCAGACTTGTTTTTTTTATTGGATTGTGTAATTTTAACTGTGATTAAACACCTTATTAAGATATTTGTTAACTTGGATTTCATAAATTTGTGAAGTTCCCAAATTTTCAACAATATTAATACAATACTGGGAGAGTTCTGTCTAAAATGTCATACAGGATTAAATATGTATTTTTCATTTTAATAATAACTAAATTATGCGTGAATATATTTTGAAAAAACATTGTTTCATAGTCCAATAAAAATCATGAGTGAATGAATGAGTGAAATGGAGTTTAATGTCCAATATATCTGGTTCTTCTAGATTTTCCAGTGTGGTCTCCCTTGTCAGTGACAAGGATAGCTGTCTAGTTGTTTGGATGGGACAAAAAAATGAGGTCCTGTGTACACCTTGGCTTGCATGTAAAAGATCCCTTGGCAGTTGGAATTCCATATAAAAGTAGGTTGTAGAGTCGCTGTCCGGTCAAAATTTCCCACATAGCATACTGTATGGCATCATGCCCGTCTTTAATAGTTGAAATGAAATTGAACCTTATGCAAGTTCCTAAATGACGTCTAAATCCCAAGGTTTAGACATTTCAAACTGGGACATTTTTTTTATATTTTTGTGACATTATGTACAGCAAATTTTGTAAATGTCATACGCCAGACAGTGCTGAAATAGGTTAATGGCGTTATTTTAAATTCTGTGTAGGAAGATTACTGTTAAATCTGTTTGATAAACAAAATATTCTTTTCTCGATATGAAACATTTAGTGTTGTATATCAGAAACTGGTAAAATAAAAAATTGTGTTGATGTTTGATTTGATATAAATAGAGATAGTCTTATAGAATGCCAGTTCCAAGCTCTGGGGATTGAAATCTAATTTACTTTAAATCAAAATCACTTTAATTTGACAAGAAAGTACATTTGATGCTTCAAATGAATGTAACATGGATATGACAGTAAGATTATGTGATCATGATTAACAAATTAAAACTTAAGATTCTGATATTTAAAGATGTATGCTGATGGTCGTCATTTTCATTATTCTGACAATTTCAAATATTATTTCAAACTGTTAGTGTTACACAGGGGACAATATGAAAACAACCTTGTGAATATTTACTTTGGATCAGTTTGCAAATTTTTTAAACATTGGCCTAAGGCTAAGCTAATATGTACCCAAACTGATTATTAGTGATTTTATTAAGAAAACAAAACTAGATAAGATCCTGACGGGGATTTACTCAGATTGAGGCCAGTTAAAAGATTTTATCCAAATATTTAGAAATTTGCTTTGTTCATATCTTTATAAATACTGAAAGGAATGAACCCATTTTCCAATGGTGTTCAACTTTCACAATATTGTAGTTTGCACAGGACTCAAAATATCTCAACTGACAATCTGCAACTTACAATTGCAGTCCATATACTGAAGTTGACACTGGAATGGTAGAACTATTTGGAGGGGGCATCTTATGAGTGAGTGTACTTGAAGGGAGACAACTACAAAATTGTCGGTATCTGGGATTCTGTGAAAACAGTCGACATTACTTTTGTAATTAAAAACTAGAAATTAAAATATATCAGATTCTTTTTTATATAACATTATCCATTTTATTTTTAAATATTCTAATCCATTGAAATCATGGCCTTCTGGTGGTTTAGAAAGTTGATTATTGGCTAGTCATCACTACAAGGTGCATAGTGTGTAGAAATGTGGCCAGAGCTTTTAGTATTGGGCTTCTGCGTTAGAAAATCCTCTGAGCAAGTAGTAAAGCTTAATTATGGTTACTATTAATGAAAACTGGTGAGAAATATACGTGTTGTCAGTTTTCCTTAAACCCGTCAGTACTTGTACCGTACGTCAGTATTTCTGTTAATGGTCAGTAATAATCATACGGTGAGTATGTGAGTTAATTGGTTAGTATTCCTTACTTTTGTCAGTATGTAAAAAATACGTGAGTAATTAAATAAACGTGAGTTTATCTAAACATATCACTATTGAGGCACGTGCGGGAGAAATTGACGAAAGCGTGACTAATTAAGAAAACGTCACTATTTGAGCTAACGCTCACTATCTGAGTATAACCGCCAGTTACCTTTGATGTGCGTCGGTAATTGGACCTGACGTCAGTAGAGCGTGAAATCATTAACTATATAAAATACTGGCGAGTATTGTTACTGTAAGTGATCATAATATTTTTATTACTAACCTGAATATCTCCTCCGATTCGAGAATATTAATAAATAATTAAAATTATTTTTTTAAACCATAATTGGTGGCAATGAGTAAAGGGACTATTTGTCGGCAATTTCGCTTACCGCCGTAGTTTGCAAAAAAACGCCAAAGATAGTTAGATAGATCGATCTCTAAATACAGTGATCAGAGTTCGGATGAGACAGAGTCCACTTCATATATAAATATGAATTTAAATGCTCAGTGGCGAGGTTTGATTCGTCACATTATCTGTACCCGTTCACGTTCTTACAACGGGGTTCCCATTCAGAATACGGCGCAATATATATTACGATTTATATGTATTCTCGTTACATGCGGGTTGGTACATATTTTGGGGTAGGTGGCGCGGTAAGGATTAGTAAATTTGGAATCAGAACTAATGGTTTAAGACGATCATCAACACAAATCTGTTTTCGGTAATTTTATTGAAATAAATTATGATAGCTGATAATATTGAACTTCATACACATATGAACGCTGAAATTCTGAACACCGAAGAATCGTGTGATTATCTATTTACTTTTGAGAAATAATAGCTATTAAACAATATATATGGCAATGAAACAATATAAAAAACGATGAAAATAATAATAGCATATAATAAGGTACGATACACAATGTTAAAATACAACTGATCGTACGTAACAGAAAAATAATAAATTTCATTCAAGTAATTCGAAATTATGAACACAGAAGATTCTATTAATAATTTAGAAATTGTTTTATTTAGCACACGATAAATATAATTGATACATTGCATGCAACGTTGAAATAGTAAAACCATGTCCGACGTTCGATCTTGGGATATTTTTCATGTAGATATCCTGTGCGATTAATTCTTTATTAAAACAAAAGGCTGATAGAAATACTTCTAAAGGAACATTGAAAATTATCCCCTAAAAAAACACATTTATAAATACACTATATTACATATTCAAAACTGAGGCAATTCTAAACACGGGAAATTTCAAGAAATTGAAAACACAATAGCAAAACTTTTGTTAAAGATTTCCAACAAATTTATAGAGCATTTTTATTTCTTAAAATTTGTCACTTACATATCCGAAATTGTCGTTTGAGTTTTTGTTCAATAGTCACACCGGTAACAAATTGTCTTTTAATGATACAGTTTATCAATAAACTAAACAGAAATTTATACAGTTTTAACTATATAAAAATGATTTCACGCTCTATTGAGGTGATAAACCTAGCCAATCAACATTCTTAATCTCTTGAGCACTATAACACAAAGGTGCTAATTAATTGGTGAGATTAACAGAATTTAATCCCATAAAAGATTTAATATACAAAACCTATATTACTATTGTACGGACTATTCTCCTAGGTTCAAAATTCTAACACCGAGCGAAATATTAAACATTAACAAATATATGACATGGTTGTTACGTGATTTAGTGTTAAAATCTAACGATATCTTTAACTTATTTTTTCTCGAAAATGTCGCAAAATCACTAGTTTATCCGACCAGAGGAAAGTGTCAAACGGGCGGGGTGAGTGACTCAATGTGAATGAATATATTCACCAAAATATTTTGTGAAATAAACTGTCGGAAATGCATCCAGGCAGCATTCAGACACTGGCTGTCGAGATAAATTGAGCTGGTCCGATACTGTTCGTCGCCAAATCAGCAGCTTATCCTAACAAAGAGGGAGGTGTCAAATGAACGGAGTGAGTGTATCAAGTGAATGTATATTCTCGTCGCGTTGGACCTATATTACTAATGTATGGACTATTCTCTTTGGTTCTAAATTCTTACACCGAGCTAAATATTAAACAAACATTAACAAATATATGACATGGCTGGGTTCAGATTCATGCCGTATTTCACTGAACGTAACTGATTTGACATTAGAGTCAAAATGGAAACAATTAAATGTAAATTAGCTCATATACAACCAGTTTACATTATTATATGCGTTGCGACCCATTTAGGTCAATTTCTAGGTCCTAAATATATTAATAGTGATGGTCCGATATGACACCTATCAGTTTTACCGATATCAAATATTGACAGCAACATATAATATCGGCTGATACATATAATTATCGATAGTGGTGGATATAATACTATTACACATTGAAATGTCTCGAATGGCATAATAATCCTTGTAGATGAATGTCACTGTTAGTCAGGAAACGTATGGTACTATTTTACTTCGGTAATCAAGCACAAACGCCGCGTTTTTGAAGAAATAAAATTGTGTCACGCTTCCTACGCAATCACAATTACACTCCATCTATCTTGTCAAGCGGACGTTAATTTTTTGCTGTATCATTAAATAAAGTCGAGATTATAATATGTCATGTGTTGATAGTCGATAGTTACTATAAGTACGATAGTAACTAGTGTTGATTACGATGTAATTCCTAAAATGATTGGCACCTGTATGTCTATCATAGGTGTCTGAACTGAAAGGTTCACGCGGCAATGAATGAAACATCAAAGCGAAGAGCAATCACGTGACATTCTTTCGTCATTTCCAAAACCTAAACCATCTAATGGGAACTTATTTGTTTGTAACATTATTAATAAATAAAGTATGATCTATATCATAAATTATTATTTGTTGATACATATTATGTCTAAATTCTTAAAATAGCCTAGCATAACAAAAGAAATCACAAAAATATTTCTAAATTTTCACTGGCATCTAGAAACTGGAATGTCAATCTTGTGACATCAAAGGGATATCCTCCCTTTCATCTTTCATGCTACTCACACGTAAACCATGTGGTATCTTTTCCCGCCTTTTCCAATACTTCTATTCATAATGATTAAGTATCCAGACAATACCACCAGTGATCTAGATAAAACTAACGTGAAGTAGTAATATTTGGAACTATTTCACGATAAGCGACAACCCAAGATGTGCGATGCCTCATACCAGCCCGGTATGCACACGATTCTTCAGTGCTAAGAATTTCAGCTTGTGCGAATGTTTGAAATTCATTATTTGTGTTATCAGCTATCATGTTATCTGTTTCAATAAAATTAGTGAAAATAGATTTGTGTTGGTGATCTTTTTTAACCATTAGTTGTGATTCCAATTTAAACCATACAGATAGTAAAGCGCCGCACGTCCCAAAACAAGTGCTAATCTGCATGAACGAGAATAAATATAAATTGTAAATGGAATAACACTATACACATTGCCCTTTATTCTGCAAATTACACATTGCCCCGTATTCTGCAAACTACACATTGTCCCGTATTCTGCAAACCCCGTATTCTACAAACTACACATTGCCCCGTATTCTGCGAACTACGGCGGTTATGGAAATCGGAGAAAAATACACCCGCTAATGTTTTAAAACAGTATTCTGCAAACTACGGCGGTAACCGAAAAATACCCGTGTTCACTACCATTCATTATTGTTAAAAAAAAATAAAACATTTTCTGATTCGAGAATAATAATAAATAATTAATATTTTATTCAGAAGGTAGCGACAATTTATCTGGAAGTTAAATTACCTATAGTAACAATACTCACCAGAAATGTATATAGTTAACGATTTCACGCTCTACTGGCACCGTGTCCAATTACTAACGCACATCAAAGGTAACTGGCGGTTATACACAGATAGTGAGCGTTAGCTCAAATAGTGACGTTTTCTTAATTAGTCACGCTTTCGTCAATTTCTCCCGCACGTGCCTCAATAGTGATATGTTTAAATAAACTCACGTTTATTTAATTACTCACGTATTTTTTACATACTGACAAAAGTAAGAAATACTAACCAATTAATTCACATACTCACCGTATGATTATTACTGACCATTAACAGAAATACTGACGTACGGTACAAGTACTGACGGGTTTAAGGATAACTGACAACACGTATATTTCTCACTAGTTTTCATTAATAGTAACCATAATTAAGCTTTACTACTTGCTCAGAGGATTTTCTAACGCAGAAGCCCAATACTAAAAGCTCTGACGACATTTCTACACACTATGCATGTTACCGTGCATGTGATAAGATCAAAACAAGGCAAAACATTCGGTGGGATTCTCCGCAGACAATGTCAATAAGCCTGCACCACCTGATAAAATCTTTTAATGGACTTCTTTTTAAATTGACTTAATCCAATTAGTTATTGTTAACATTTTCTTTTCTTAATTAACTATAAATTAAAGTACATTAATTTAACCGCCATTAAACATACATTATGCAAGAGCAAAATCTGCCTATATTGTACTTTAGGCCTGAAATGTTATAAAAACTATTAACTAGACATTAGTTAACTTATCCAGACCATAATCAACTCTCAGTGTCAAGGATAAGTCTGCGATATTTGCAAATTTTTAAATTATTCACTTGAACTAGTAGTGCTCTCAACATGAAATTTTCAGGAGATGTTCAGGTAAGCAAAATATGGCCAACTGTTTTGCTCCTAAGCTGGGCTAACGGCTTACTCTCATATCGAATTACAACTGTCAAGAGACCTTTTACGTGCCTGCCAATATGTAGACGGGACCTCAGTTTTTTGTCCCATTCAAACAACTAGATAGCTGTCCTTGTCAGGCCCCTTGTCCTGCATCACTGACAAGGAAACACCACGCCAGAAAATCTGGATGGACCTTCTCGGCCAATGCCGGGATTGAACACTTGACTTATAGGCTATCGAGCCAGCATCTTATACACTTAGCCACCTGATCAGTGCCGTGGACTGTATGTATTTTAATTGGTTACCATCGAAACATGGAATTTCATTTTCATACATATAATTAGTAGAAGCAAGTTACTTTAAAATTCAAGTAGTGCGTCCTCTTTTTATTTGCCATAATCAGTTAATAATTTCAGGTTTTATACATTACCCTATACATATATATAATAGAAATCACAAGTTGTTTACCTATATATTTAATAACTGTATTGAGCATATATTGACTTTGTTAATATACAACTATTATACACATTTCTTGCTGATATGGAATCTGAATTTTAGGTGAACTGTAACTCTTGATAGTAGCACATCTAATACAAGAGGACTTTCCAGATTTTGTTTGTATTCATAACTAATCACTGTACATATCTAATTTCATCCCAGCGTGGGTAAATATAAATATATAATTGATTAACAAACATAACTTGTTTTTAAATTCAGGCAAAATTGCAAGGATGGACATTAGGTTCAAAAGAAAGTCATATTCACATACAAAATCAAATTGAAACATCCATTTCTAATCCATAAAGTAAGACATTCAAATTATATATACAATTAAATTTGTTTGTAAAGAGATAAATGGGATTTAACACTCGACACAATCTAGGTCATTTGTTGACTAATATATGATTCAACATTATTTCAATAAAGGGGTATTCACCAGTGTGAGAAAACCAGAGGACCTGGAGTAAACCCCCTAGGTTGGAAAGATGGCACTACTCCCTGTTATACATAAGAAGGAAATTGAAACCAAGCCACTTGACTCAAGGACAGACCTTATGCTCCAACACACACATGCTAACCATTCAGCGACCCAATATTTTACACTTCTAAAATGACAAAATGAAAGTACCAGCAGCTGCCAGGTAGGATACGCCCACATTTTCGAGAGATGGATAGAGAACAAGCTAAATAGAAAGTGATTTTTCCTACAATCAAGTGCCTGTTACAATTCGATATGTGCAAATATCGAAAGGAACCAAGATCTTTGGGTTTCAAACATGCATTTCAAGTTTCAAAATCGTGACCTCCACAGGGTCCACACAACCTTGATACACAAGATGTACAATATTTTTACACCATTCACGTACAAGCAGCGACCATTTTGTTTGGCAGTTTTGATTCGATTTGCAGGAAACTCGACATTCATTACAGTGTAATAATGGTGACATAATCAAACGTCTTTTTAAATTTGATAATAATTGTGACCTCAAGAGGGACCACAAGCTGAAAAGGTCATTTTTTGTACAATCAAGGGCCATGATTCATGATTCACAAAGTTAAGATTCGATATGTGCAAATATCGAAAGGAATCAAGATCTTTGGGTTATCAACATGCATGTCAAGTTTCACCAAAATCGGATTAAAATTTTAACCTATACAGGGTTCACAACGTTGATATACCATATTTTTACACTATTCGCGTACAAGCGGCGGCCATTTTATCTGGTAGTTTTGGTCTGATTTTCACGAAATTCAACCTTCACTATGGTGAAATGGTGATAAAATCAAACGTTTTTTTTTTAAATCAGATAATTATAATTCCAGATCCAGAAAGACCACAAGTTAAAAAAGATGATTATCCGGTATGCGCAAGAAATCGAAAGGAACCAAGATCTGTGGGTTATAAACATGCATTTCAAGTTTCATCGAAATTGTGACCTCAATAAGTGTCCACAAGCTCAAAAGGTGATTTTTCGGACAATCAGGGGCCATAATCCATGAAGTTTTGATGCATGCCAATATCGAAAGCAGCCAAGATCTTTTGGCGGTAACCTATATTTTAAGTTTAGTCAAAATCAGATAAGAATTGCGACCTGTAGAGTGTCCACAAACAATTGTGGATGGATGGACATATGAAAATGTGGGTGTATAAAAATACAAGATATTTATGTGTAACACAATCCCCGATACAGGAAAAAATATTGGGTGATCCACAAGGAAAAAGTACACAGTTTGCAAGATAAGAATAGAAAACAATCTAAAAAAAATCATGATTTTTTATATGAACAGGGGCCACAATCCAGTAAGTAATGGTCGGAAATGCTTGAATATCTCACTGATCTGAGATCTTTGGGATATAAAGCTTCATCAAAATTGGTCAAAAATTGTGACCTCTAGAGGGTCCACACTCCACAACCTTTGAATTAAATACTTTTACATTTCATGTATACAAGGAGTGACCAATTTTTGGGGCAGTTTTGTTTTGATTTTCCAGAAATTCAAACTGACTTTTGCCCATATGCAGATTACATAAACATGTCCCTCATAAGTGCAGTGGAGACTAAATGAATTAACGTGGTAAACAAACAATGCTAAAATTGAAGGGAAACATCTCAAAAAATATATGTATGAATATATTTGTTATTCGTTTGATTGTTTTTTTCTGGGCCAAGTGATGTTCAGTGTTATGGCTCAAAATAAATTCTTGATAATGACTAGGAAAAACCTTTAAATCATCGTTCATTAATATGCAATCATTGTATTCCATAGAATTGTGACCCTGATAAAACTCAATGTAAGGGAGAAGAGATGTTATTGAACTGAATTATATACAAATGAATAATCTAAAGGTTTTTTAAACGATACATAAATATACAAGTATGTACTGACACACGATTGTTGTAAAATGAACATTAAAATCTTAACAATTGAAAAGTGCATCAAGGGACAGAACTCTCAGTCACTAGCTGCTCCCAAAAAATAAAAAAAAAACAAAATGCCAAGAGTCCTAGCCCTTTCCAACAACATAAAGTATTAGTCACTAAGAGCCATAATTAATCCTAAAATTGAAATATGAAAAAAGAGAGGTCACAGAACATTATCTCTATCACAGATGATTCCAGTAATGAAGTGGATTCTGGTGTTAGAGAAAGAGTAAGCATACCAATACCCTGTCTAATACATGAAACTCATCACAACTTGCAGCCACCAGAACAAACAGGGCCAGAGTATACCTGTACTTTCTCACCTCATTACCCTTTGAGATACTGGAGCAGAGGATAATGTTGTAATAATATAGATTAATGCACACAATAACTTCATTTTTATGTGATAACAATAATAACATTTATGCTTGTGTATAATAAACCATGGTTTAAACATACATTGTGGAAGAGCTAAATCTGCTTAATTCAGGTCTTTGTTTAGGCCTGAAATGTTATCTAAATTATTAATTACATATTGTGCAGACCATAATCAACTCTCGATGCCATTGATAGTCTGCAATATATCCTCGATTTGAATACATTTTGTGATTAATGATTTAACATCAAAATGAATAATCAAGACATGAATACATTTTGTGATAGAATGAAAATGAATAATGAAGACTTTGCATTTTATCGTACCAACTTTAGTTTTGAAGATCGTGACAAGGTTTCAAATTCAATTGCTAATATCTTAGTTCAGAGTGGAGCAATTTGGCTGAAATTTTCAGCTTATTCTTGTTACGTAATCTAGTTTTTAGCCATTTTTATCTACTCTCAAATAATGCCCCTTTAACAACTGTCAAAAGATTGTTAGTTCTGTGAAAATTGATTATTATGTTCTAATATAACCACATTTAGGATATCATAGTTACTGACGGGGGTTAAATTTGAAAAATTAGCTGAGGATGGCCCCATAACATGATACATCTTTTGATCAGAAACTTCTGTTTGATAGGCAACTGTTGGTATATTACAAGTGGTCTCATCCCAGTTAGTTTTCACGTCATAAGAGTTGGATTCAGACCAAGAATGTGTAGCTTTCTGTGTCCTCTCTGGTATTGTTTCATTTTCTTCAGCAGGACTAGATAAAGAGGCTGACAATTTTTCTCTCAACCGGGTTGGGATCTGCATCTCAACGGTTTTGGGATGCCGAGTTCCATGCCTTTCCTTTGATGGAAGAATTTGCATGCCCTCAATTGGTTTTGATGGATCTTCTGCTCTTTTATAAAGACCTGAATATTCTGCCAATTTATCCAAACCATCCAACGCCACGGATTCAGGATGAGCTGTGATTAAATGTGCTCGGAATTCCTTGGTCGAGTTAGTACCATATTTACAGAATGTGCAGGGATAGATTGGCATACCTTCATGTTTCTTTGTTTTAGTAATATGTTTACGTATGTTCTCATGAGTATTGCAAGTGTAAGAGCAATATGGACACTGGAAGGGTTTGGCACCAATATGGATTCTCATGTGTCTCTTCAGATGGGTTCTGTTGCCAGCCTTATATGTACAGTAATCACAATGAAATTCCCGTTCACCAGTATGTGTCTTTGAGTGGCGCTGAAGTCTTGATTTTGTTGCAGCAGCAAAGCCACATGAGTCGCACAAATACTTCTTTTCCCCAGTATGCGTTAACATATGCATACTTAGTTCATTTCGTAATACAAAGCTCCATGTGCATGATTTGATAGGACATTTATGAACGCGTTCCCCATGTCTCTTCATATGATGTGTAAGCTGCTTTAAAAGGGGAAACGTCTGACCACAGAAAGAACAGATATGACTCTCCTGACTCTTATGAAGTTCCATGTGTACTTTATAGGAGTTGAAACGTTTAAATTCACGGTTACAGATATTACATGTATTCTCTGTCAACCCAACGTGAACCATCAAATGTCTCCTAAGAGACAGACGACCAATAAATCCACGATTACACAGATTACAAATGAATGGTTTCTCGTTGGTGTGCAAGCGAAGATGTTCCACAATTCGTTCATGTTGGACAAATTTTCCACATTCTGGACAAGAGACCGATGCATCCAACGGCAAGTTGACGATCTGATTTAAGTGCTCGCCATACAGTGTATTAACTTTTGTTTCTTCTTTTTGAAGTTTTTGAAGCTCTTCTTCAGAAGAGATATGATTGTGTATAAACTCAATGTGTAAATTCATCCATTTCTGATCAGAAAATTTCTTCAAGCATTTCGGACACTCAAAGACCTCCTCTCCTGTGCCTTCTGCATTTGATTCACTGGATAGACCCAGGTTCATCTGATGTGTTTTGCCGGAACAATGAACTCGATATGCTTTAACAGATAGAAATATAACATCACACATTTTACATAGTGTCACTTCATCTTTGTGTTCTTTTAAGCAATGAAGACGTAGATCTTCATACTTATCTCCCTTAAATTCACATTTTTCACAACGATTTTGACGTTTTGACCTCGGCTCTGTTTTTGTGACACAAATATCTGTTTCTTCTGACCAGGACACAAAAACCTTATCTCCACTGCCGATTAATTTAGCTTTGCGTTGATGAAGTAGAGTTTTTAAATGTTTTTCATACGAATATTTTTCAACAAATTTCTTCTTGCATGGTTCACAACTATAAGGTCTCTCTGTCGTGTGAATTCTCTTAATGTGGACATTGAGAGCTGATAAATATGGTGCCACATAACTACACATAGGACATGCTGGACGATTTCCTCCCTTGGTTCTTCTCAACGGTGTTGTCATTTTCCCATCTTTATGACGTACATCAATGTGTTTTTTCAGGCGATTGACACTTGCTTGCTTAGCTCCGCAATATTTACAATTTAAGTCCACAACCTCTTTAATTACACAAATTTTCGAGTTTTGAGCACTGCGAATTGCTTTCAGATGCTCTGAACTTTCAACATGGAGTTTCAATTCCTCTGCATTCTCAAAGGCAGTGCTGCATAAAAGGCACATCAATTCACCAATACATCCATCACATTTTTCTCGATGTTCTTCTGTTGCCATGTGGTCAATAAGATCTGAATGTCGATTAAAATAAAACTGACAAATACCACATTGAAATGCTGAGAGTTTAATTACATAATTTTCGTAGTTGAGAATCATGGCCAATTCATCGGGATGGTTAACAGCACGATTTTTATGAAATCGGGTCATTAAATGCTGAACTATTTCATATTTTCGTTTGAACTTTTTATCACAAACTGTACAGATGTGTGGGCTTTGAAGTTTGATAGAATCCGTTTCTTGTATTTTCTCCATCTCTTCTTTGTCTTTGGAAACGTTATCTTTTGATTCTTTAGTTGACTTGACTGGTTTTTTGTCTTGATCTTTGGTTACAGGGCTATCCTTGTCTTTGTTTTCTTTTCCAGAAACAACTGTGGTGGTCGTTTCTACATCCATTTGCTCATCCTGTTCATCCGGAATGGCTGAATCTATCTCTATAGTATGATCTTCCCTTTCTTCTTGGGCTTGTTTGAGAGCTGCAGCATTTTCCTTGTGCGACCGTGACCCAAAATGTGCAGAATACTTGACGCCCTTGTCGAATGTTATATCACACGCTTCACATGTATACGTTTTATTGACAGTCTGAGATGCCGATTTCTTTTTCTTGTCATCTTTGTTGGTTTTTGCCAGCATACCAGGTTTCCATTTACCACCAGGCATTTTCTTACCGCTACTTCTACGCGATCTTGTACCAGGGTATTCACCAGGCTTCCATTTGCCACCGGTATGAGATCTGGGTGGATGACGAATGCTGGAGTCCTCCCAATCAGAATCATCCAAGTCATCACCAGATGGAAAATTTGTCAAATCTTCATCACTACTGAAATCTAGGTTGTTCAAAAAATTGGTTATGGACAGACTTTCTAAATTACTGTACAGATTCTTGCTGTCTATATTATTTCCTGATGACTTCATTTTACGTGGAGATTTCCTGCTCTGTAGTTCTAGCGACCGGAAGAAAGCATCTGTTGATGGAGATGTCACTGAGTTGGTTTCAAGAGATTGGGATGTTACTTGATTGAAATCTTCGTTTATAAATTTGTTCAATTGATTTATATCTAATGAAATATCAGCATCAGATGTAGTTACAGCATGATCGGACATATTGGAATTAGGTGTTGTCGTTGTCAGTCCAGAACTGTTCACATCTAGTTGAGAACAACCAGCTTCGTGTGATAAATTAGAAAGAAGAGAATACGGTTCACTAACATGTACCTGCAAGTTTTCTAAAACAATGTCAGAAATTGGTTCATCATTAGGTCTTGGTAATTTGGAGTCTTTTTCAGTTAACTGCTGTAAATCTATAGTTACATCAGGAATACATGACATAAGAGGCAACTTGTCTTTATTTGATTCGTCATTTTCCGGTAAAGTTTCAAATGTGCTGGAGTTGCTTGGTGTAGAAATATTGTAACTTGAGTTGTTGGCTGGTTTCTGGTTCTTGTTGACACATTTCGTCTGCTTGTGGGCCACATAATTCATCAAGCCAACTATCTTTTCTTGACAAACCAAACACAGATGAGTGTCACTATCTTCCATTTCTACAAAGAAACAAGTTGTATTTGTAATTCATTGAAACTTTGACTGGGTGACAGCATTTCATACAGTCTGGGATTTGTATTTCAAATACTTCAATTGGGAATTAATTGAAAACCAAATGAACTATTCATATATTTGGCGAATTCAGGACGTATCAAAGTTGTGCATTTTCAGTTAAACCTGTATTACAGACCAAACCTAGTTATATCCAAAGATATAAGTTGACAATATTTAGGAGGTCAAGAGCTTTATAGAAGACCGAATAAAGTAAAATATTTCATGTTAACCTAACAAAATCTAATTTCAGGCAGTATTATTTAGAATATATATTAGAAAAGAAAAGTAACTGGGCTAATGAAGACGGGCATACACCATACAGTGTGCTATGAGGGAAATTTAGTCAGGACAGTGAAGCTACAACCTACTCTTATATCGAATTCCAACTGTCAAGGGATCTTTATAATGTGTTCATGGGATCATGGTTTTTCATCCAATCCTGAACGACTAGACAGCTGTCTTTGTCAGGCCCTTCATCCTACACGACTGATGAACTTTCTCAGCCAACATCCAGGGCAAACTCCAGGCTAGTGAGTTGACATCTTACTCACTTAGCCACCGTGGCTCTGTTAATGAGCAATTTCTAGCTATGATCTTGCACTGTAAATACATCATAAGCTCAAAATAAATGTAAAAACTTAAGAAATTCATAAAACTTACTGAATGCTTAATGGAGTTATTTCCCTTTCTATGCTACCTGTTCCATGAAGGCTCTAATTCTTGTAGAATAACATTGGTGCCATGATATAAGAAATCTGATAGTAAAAAAATAAAATAATATATAATAATTAACTGACAAGACCTCCTTGTTTTGGGGATAAATAAATATTACCTATTTAATTAAATATGATGCAGGTGACCCAACAAGTGAAGTGCTGGCTGGTACTAGCCTACAGGTTCCGATTTTATTGATAATATATATTTCAACCATCACCAGTTTAATTGACGATAAATTGGTAATATTATTTCAACCATCACAAGTTTAATTGACGATAAAAAGTCACAAAAATTTAATAGTAAGTCAATGGCGACTTCTGGCGATGGTGTCCTGTGCAATTATTGTGTTTGATTTGAATTGATGTGTAAATAGATTTATTTAATGCCAGCTATCGCTGTGGTGTTATCACAGGCAATAACAGAAACTGATCAAAATAATAAATTTTTTTGTATCAGGCCCTTGTGTAGTAAAAAAAAATGTTGCATCAAATCAAGATGGCAAAGAAAACACTTGCCAAAGACATAAACACCAATAATATTTGTGTTTGTCCTTCCCTCTACAACAGCCTTTACCAGCTTGTGGACTAATAAAAAGATAATAATTAAGGCCTATATTTCATTTTTTAAATGATGAACCTAGGAGTATGAGCTTAAAGTTTAAAGAATTCTGTTCGACTGTTGTGTATAACTATTTAATAATTATTGAATTATTAATATATGTCATCCCTTTAGTTCAAATATGACAATGGCAAATAATGACAAATTTCTGTTACTTTTTATTTACTTGTTTAAAGTGAAAGTAATATGAAGTTTTAGAGTCGAAGCTAATCAATGAGATGCCGAACGTTTTTAGTAGGTCAAATTTCAACCCGGCTTTACACGCGTCGCCATTTTGATTTTTTATGTTATGGTGGTGGTTCCGTACACAACTGGCGTGTTTCTTGCAAAATCCGCACTAGCAAATAGCATGATTAGTTAGTAAATATATCATTTTGAAATTCTAGAGTATTTTAATATTGGTGTAAGTAGGCATAGAAAATCGTACTGTTTACAACATCTATAATGCACAGGGATAAAATTCTGATAAATCTACCTACCGTAGTTTATAACGGAAACAGGTGCCCGTTTTCTGCGCATGTGTGCACAGCTTTTGTCCTGAGATAACCTTTGCTGGAATGAAATCCGGGTTATGGTGGAGGTAGAGGTGGGAAGCATCTGGTCGCGCGAGACAAACGTGCGCTTCTTTCAAATGTTCACTCAAAACAGATCTAATGAAATCCACTGACAGAAGGGAGTAAAGATGACAAGAAGAAAACAGAACTATCCGAAACGGCTCAACTGTAAGTAGTGTTTGTGTTTTCATCTTGAAGCGTTGTGCGTCGTCTGCTATGGGAGCCAAGCATTGTGAGCGCTGAGTGTCAAAAGCTGTCAGTCAAATCGCTCAGTGTTTGTCAACACATACCGCATTGATCTACCTTGAATGGATTACGTTACATTAATGATAGAAAACTTTAGCTTTATATGCTGCTTTATTATAGACCTTGGTAGTTGGGTATATGCGTGTCTGTCTCGTTTATCGAGTGGTAAGGAATCGAACTGGTTGTTAGTCTGGCATTGAGGGCTTTGAGAAGTAGCAGAGAGACATCTGCTATTTATTTTTGGCGCATCAATCAAGTCGTTCATAGCTGAATGTCAATCACTTGTCAGCCAGTCTTTACGGCGCCATGCGATCAATTGGACCGACCATCAATCATTCCAAGCTTTTATTGTAAATGTATTTGTTCAACACTACAAACAAAGAAGTGTGTCTCCGTTTTGACAGGTAGTGAGGATATATTAGGCAAGTCTTGCATGGCTTAATATGATAGCCTAGCCTCTATCTATATATCTTTTACAAGTAGTAACATTTATCCAACAACTGTAACTCTCCATTTATTCCCACAGACTTAATAAACAAAACACCACAAAAAAATTATAATGTTTTCTTTTTCTAAGCAATGGGGATAATAGTGACCTTACAGTATTGAAGGTAGGATGATGTCAGAATTGTTAGAAAAGCTTTCAGATGTGAATTTATGTTGTTGGGTAATAAGAGAGCTATAATTGCCTTGTGATTGATGATTTCTGTTATCAGCCAATAGACAACACAAATAACGTCATTTATTTTTCATACTTGTCAGACTGAGAAGCCATAAATAATACTTAATGAAGAAAATTCTCTGGCAGTTAAGAGTATGGGTTTTTATTTTTTTTATTTTTTTATCGAGACTGCAACAGAATACCCTAAATGGATATATATATTAATATAAATATTTTTATCATATCACAGTCAATTTATCTTGTTTGATGACTTTTTTTATTCAGTGATCTTATCACAGATATTTATTGATGTAGCATTATGTATTCATCAAAAAAATCATGTTAAAATAACAGTATTGTGCTTTCTTTTAGTAATAGAAAATTCGAGTAAAATGACATTCTCTAATTCAGGGGACTCATAATTCAAGATTTAAAGTAGCTAAGTCTCTAACTCTGCATCATCCAAAGTCTTTGACATTGAAAACACAAATTATTTGTCTGTTTAAATCAATGTTAATGTTGTGATCTTACCGGGAGGGGGGTGGGGGGAAGATGGGCTTCAGATATTCAATATCTAAGACAAAATGAACATTTTACCATTGGTACCCAAATCGTGTACCATAATTTGTTTTAGCGCCATTTGTAACATAGGACTCGAAGAACGAGGCTAGACATATTCCATAAGTCATATCAAACGGTAATGTCATATTCTTATCTGGAGAGCATGCACAATAAATACTATTGTGTAGACTGGAATAAACAGGTGCTACAGATTGTCATTCGATTGAGACTTCTGTCATATTTCGCCAAACATAACTGATTAGAAATTAGAGTAAAAACAAGTGATTGAATCAGTTTATATACATTCATTTAACATTATTTTATGCGTTGCTACCAGTTTGGGTGCAGTTCTAGGTTCCAAATATTAGCAATTTAGCTCCTTTAATCAAAATTTGCACCTCACCTCCCTTGCGTCGCCACCGCATCAGTTGAATTCCCTAAAGTGTAAATGAAAATATACTTTCTTTTGTTGTAAATACATTGTTGATTAAGCATTAAAAGGCATATAAACAGCAGGGACACATCAATTTTGGATGACTATAGAGGGCTCTGTGCAAAATCTCTTCTTGTTTAGTCATTTCTGCTTGTTAATTCAGTCCCCAGGTTTCTTTTCTAGGTTATCTTTGAATTTCCATTGCTTGAATCCAGGTGGTGTAAGGTTTGTTCAATCTAGCACCACTGGCATTCTTGAATGGATTTGCCCATAGTTTTTCGGGTTGTTCTTTCCATAGTTACTGGTTTGAAATAGTCCCTGGTCATCATATATGCATGACACTTTTTATACGCCCACATTTTCATGTGGACGTATATTGTCGTCGCCCCTGTTCGTCCGTCCGTCCGTCCGTCCGTCCACAATTGTTTGTGAACAGTCTACAGGTCACAATTTTTATCCGATTTCAATGAAACTTAAAATATAGGTTTATCACCCTAAGATCTCGGTTCCTTTCGATATTGGCATGTATCGGACCGTAACTTCATGGGTTATGGCCCCTGATTTTACGAAAAATCACGTTTTTTAGCTTGTGAACAGTGTAGAGGTCACAATTTTGAACCGATTTGGATGAAACTTGAAATGCATGTTTATAAACCAAAGATCTTGGTTCCTTTCGATATTTGCGCCAATTGAATCGTAACTTCCTGAATTATGGCCCCTGATTGTCCAAAAAATCGCCCTTTTTAGCTTGTGGTCCCTCTGGAGGTCAAAATTGTTATCCGATTTAAAAAACCGTCTGATTATATCACCGTTACATGGTTATGAAGGTTGAGTTCAAATTTCGTGAAAATCAGACCAAAATTGACGGACAAAATGGCCGCCATTTGTACGCGAATAGTGTGAAAATATGTTATATCAAGGTTGTGAACAGTGTAGAGGTCACAATTGTGAACCGATTTGGATGAAACTTGAAATGCATGTTTATAACCCAAAGATCTTGGTTCCTTTCGATATTTGCGTCATTCGGATCGTAACTTCCTGAATTATGGCCCCTGATTGTCCAAAAAATCGCCCTTTTTAGCTTGTGGTCCCTCTGGAGGTCAAAATTGTTATCCGATTTAAAAAAACGTTTGATTATATCACCGTTCCATGGTTATGAACGTTGGATTTGAATTTCGTGAAAATCGGACCAAAATTGACGGACAAAATGGCCGCCGTTTGTACGCGAATAGTGTGAAAATATGTTATATCAAGGTTGTGGACCCTTATAGAGGTCAAAATTTTGAACCAATTTTGATGAAACTTGACATGTATGTTTATAACCCAAAGATCTTGGTTCCTTTCGATATATGCGCCCATCGGATCGTAACTTCTTGAATTATGGCCCCTGATTGTCCAAAAAATCGCCCTTTTTAGCTTGTGGTCCCTCTGGAGGTCAAAATTGTTATCCGATTTAAAAAAACGTTTGATTATATCACCGTTGCATGGTTATGAAGGTTGAATTCGAATTTCGTGAAAATCGGACCAAAATTGACGGACAAAATGGCCGCCGTTTGTACGCGAATAGTGTGAAAATATGTTATATCAAGGTTGTGGACCTTATAGAGGTCACAATTTTGAACCAATTTTGATGAAACTTGACATGCATGTTTATAACCCAAAGATCTTGGTTCCTTTCGATATTTGCGCCAATTGAATCGTAACTTCCTGAATTATGGCCCCTGATTGTCCAAAAAAATCGCCCTTTTTAGTTTGTGGTCCCTCTGGAGGTCAAAATTGTTATCCGATTTAAAAAACCATTTGATTATATCGCCATTTCATGGTTATGAAGGTTTTGTATGAATATTGTGAAAATCGGACCAAAATTGACGGGCAAAATGGCCGCCGTTTGTACGCGAATAGTGTGAAAATATGTTATATAAAGGTTGTGGAACTTATAGAGGTCACAATTTTGAATCGATTTTGATGAAACTTGACATGTATGTTTATAACCCAAAGATCTTGGTTCCTTTCGATATTTGCGCCCATCAGGTCATTACTTCCTGAATTATGTCCCCTGATTGTACGAAAAATCACCCCTTTTAGCTTGTTGTGCCTCTGGAGGTCACAATTATTATCTGATTTAAAAAAAAAAACCGTTTGATTATAAAAACCAAACAAATTCTAATGATTTTCTGATAATTCCTTAATATGCGACAACTCTTGTTGACTGCCCGGACGATTTGGCTGCTGTGTGGGCGTATGTTTCGTTGCCTGGCAACCTATTTTTATGTTGACAAATACCTGTAGTATTCACTCACTGCCTTAGGTAGGCATCCATGCCCCTTAAAGGTATCCAGACGTAGAACTGGTGTTTACTCTTCAGTTAAATGTCACATCGTTTCTCAGTACTGGTGTAGTACTACTGCTTCTTTCATAGGACTTCTTCTTTGTTGTGTTCTTGCGATCGTAAAATAATACCACAGTATTTAAAGTATAAGAACTTTATTGCCAGCTGAATGGTTTCCCAGGTCCCTTGTTCTCAACAGGTATTATGGCTGCTTGAATGTCTGGGTGAGTTCAAATGGGGCCTGGTCTACACTCGAATTTATACCCCCATCCCTGCACATCCAAGACTCAGCCTTGACGTCAACCTCCATTCCAAACGCGTGAGGTAAAAATCCGCCCTTATATGGTTATGGAAATTTACTGTCGGAATTGTGCATGAGATATCTGTTATCATGTTGTTGACATATAGAAGCAGCCATGCTCTGCCTCTATAACCCTTTTTTATGTAACAATATGTCAACCAAATGGTAGTTGATTTCAGTACACACCTGCATATATGTGAATATGTTTAGAAACATCAAACTATATCTTATCTCCTCATTCCTTGTCTATAATCTTTAAAAACAATGTCACCACGACTATATTGCTACACTGGTTCTATAATGACTGTGCTTTAGATCATGGAGTCTGTTATTGAGTCAAATAGAATGCTTGAGATCCCAAGCTTGTGTGTGATACGATGTAAGGATTCTCTGCTAAAGATCCCTACAAACAAGTGAATTATTGAAATAAAATTGTACCATATGTGAACCCAGAGTGTCAAGTGGGTGTTAAACTGCATTTATCTCTTTCTGATCCTAAAATATGGTGAATCAAATCTGTAATGTGACATACTTGTTAGCTTCTCAAGTTTAATTGACCATGGGATAAGTGAACATGTCCACCTTTGTGTCTTTTAAATCACTTCTAATTTAGCATTCATATGCAGAAAATTGGTTTATATCTAGATCCGCGTTCAAGATTTATCTTTGTAATTTGTTAAAAGTTATTTCATGTACACTAGTCTACATGATAAACATTAATTTAATGAGCCATAAAAAAAATTGAAATACGAGTTTTTAAATGTGATTATTAGAGAGAGTGGACCAGATTTGTCGTATCACTGGGGAGGGACCTCTTCTTCACGGTTTGTTAAAATTCCATGACTTACATGTTACTTCAATGCATAACAAGGGTAATTCATTAGAAAAAAAGTTACTTGGTGGTTCAGATATCACTGCAAATTAACTAGAAATCCGTAGAAGCTGTGATAATTTGTCTACGATATCATATTTTTTGAGGGGGAATGTATGGCCAAATGGTTAGCGTGTGCATGTTGCATCATAAGGTCTGTCAATTGAGTCAGCTGGCATGGATTAGATTCCTCGTTTGCATGTGACAAGAAGTAGGTTCGCCTGTCCCACCTCGTGGATTTTGCCATTAAAAGTTTTCTGTGAAATAGACTACTTGGTGTTGAAATTAAAGCATTGGTAGAATTTGTCCCCAAGATTAAACTAATAATTAAGTAAACAGAATCAAAATATTAATGGGATTAAATCAGATTAAAAATAGGCCCATCAAACATCATGACTAAATCATATACCTATAACATTGTCTGACATATGTGACCCGTTCCCACAAAACCAGGCACTTGTCGCACAACTTTATTCTGTACTACGGGCACAAAAGCATAAACTGTATGTCTTCTTGTTGCTATGAATGAGCCAAATTCCAGATAATACGACAAATTTAAAAGAATTGCATTTTTGAAAAGCTTAGGCTGTAGGCTATCCAAATATGTGAGACGACTTTATTTAATGCCCGCTTCCATCAAAAGGTTTAATAACTCAAAGTAAATGTATATTTTCTTTATACTTCTTTTATAATACACACAAGGTTTTAAGTGTTTATTGTAAAGATCAATATACACCTCAATGATTTGTCTGCAGGATAAAGCACGCAGTAAATATACATATACTTTATTACATACATTATACAATGTTAAAGTGTTTATTATAAAGATCAATATACATCAGAGATTTGTGTAATGTGTATTTCTCAATAACCTACACATAAGATAAGATAAGATAAGATTTTATTGTATCATAACACCCATTACGGGCCGCATACAATTCATATACATGATATGACATAAGTAACATAAAATAAATAGCAATATACATAAAATGAAATAACATAAGCTAAACTTAATAACATACAAGACTACAAGTCTTTTTTATGAAGATCTATACACATCTTATTGTCTAATGTGTATTTCTCAATAACCACAGTACATATACATATGAGGTATACTTTATACTACACAATGTTTAAATATAAAGTGTTTATTATGGAGGTCAGTATACATCATCAATGGTGTGTTTAATGTGTATTTCTCAGTAAACAACAGTAAATACATGTAGGCTATCATTTATAATCTACAATTTTAAATGTGTTTATTATGAAGTTCAATATATCAATGATATGTCTGCTATGTTCTTTAATAACCCAAAGTGTTAAAGGTATTTATAAAGGCTTGATTATAGGTCTACAGTATCACTTAGTATACTCATATTATCAATACAAACAATTAACAAGTGTTGGAAGTTAACACAACCATCATATATTTCAGGGGTTCAACAAGGGTAATCTAATGATAAATAGTCTGTATTTCTAAACAATACACTAATTAATCCCAATAGCAATGGATTGAAAGTGATACAAACTCATAAATTTACTGACATGCACGATAAATTGTAATATGGATTATCAAACGGTTAAATGTATTTTGCCAATCTGTTTCACAGAGAATTACTTACGAATTATCTCTGTAACGGATGCCTGTCCAAAACACGTGCGTTGACTGCACACCTCGTAGTCATTGGCTCAACGGCTCGTGCAATGTTTACTTAACACCTAACTGCTTCGGGCAAAATGATGCATTTTACTCATTTTAATACCCATTTACACTAAATATGAAATATTTTTTAACTACAAATACTTTAAACGTCTTTATTTATTTTTCTTTTACCTCAAAAAAATGTTTGAGAATTTAATTTGTCGGAGTAAAAAAGTTAATATGTTGTACTCATTAAGCCTCGTCGATGTCATGCTTATCAGTGATTGTAGCGGCCAAGCGAATATTCACTGCGGGATCAGTTTGGTATTTTGCATATGAAGTGTACATATTGTAATTGTATTTTGTAAAATAAGTAATAATAAAGAAATGAATTAATATAAAGGCTTTTGGTTCTTTTTGGCATATGTGCATTTGAATAAAATGTCAGTCCATGAATGGCTTTGAAATATATTGATTTACAAGCAAACAAAAATATAGTGCACATTTTTGTAGTAGGTGCAGGAGAACCATATAAGTGTAACCGAAGTTGGTGGAGAAGGGCGGGGCAGAGATCAATGCAATATATTTAAACATACCATAGTCAAATCAAACAGCTTTTGTACCTGATACACAGCAAATGTTACTAAAGTGTATGATCATAAGAATTGATTTGATTGAAACTCAGCTCAGCAGATTTCTTTGATTTCTAAGATGTTTGGAAATGAATATTAAACAGTGTGGTTATGTTAGAATAATTTGTAATTTTGGTCTTCTTCTGATTTAATGAACAATCCCACTATATTTGGGTCGTTCCTAATTTAGTCTAGTCTTAATCTCCTTTACGACTGGTTTCGAACTGGAAACAATAATTATCAATTGATCGATTTGATGAAGAAAGCACTGGTGCTGAATATTATTTCTGCTTAATAGTAAATACAGGGGGATTGCATCACAAGGAAAAACAATGCTGTAACTAAAAGGAATGGGTGTGGTCCCCCTCCCCCCCTCATGTCAGTTATGATGGATCTGACAAGGAACAGTGTCTTGTTGCTCAGATGATACAAAAAGCCATGGTCACCCAAAAAAGAACCCATGACTGCTTGGCACCATTGTCTTGGCAAGGTTTAACACATACATATAGTTGACTCCAAGTACCAAAGGAAATAGCTGTAATAGATTTATATAATATGGTAATAAACAGATCACTCTTGTGTAGAGTCATCCTGAGGATCAACCCGGGGTGGGGGGAGTTGTTGAATTGTGTAATATGAATGCTTTATATTCTAAGGTCTACCATTGGAACCAGTGGCATGGGTACAAATCCAAATTTCTATGTGACAGAGAGTAGGGTTGCCTGGCTGCCATAACATGGTAATTAATAGATCACGGTTCTAAAAGTCTCTGTAAAGTCATCCTGATGGTTCAGGTTGTCTGCAACTAAATGGTGGTTTGGGTTTAATTTCTTGTATTTTAATTAAAGATACACAATTTTATTTCAATTAAATATATTCTACACAAATTTGATGTTCAAGACTTAATCATTTAATAGGGGGACGCATTTGTTATCATCCTGTGTTGGTGCTGTGAAAAAACAACAGATAGCTTAACACCCAGTTTAATGACAAGTCTGTCTGTGGGAACCTGGTAGACTGTTAAGCCAGGGGCATACTAATTCAAATACATATAAATTAAAAACAGGAATGGAAAAAACCAGTAACAGATTTATTTGGGAAAATACAAACAAAATATGTAACCCAACAAGATATATAAAATAACAACCAGATAACACCACAATGGCCATTAATTAATGTTTACATGATGTTGAAATGACAGTACATGTATACAGCAAATTTGAAGGACCTATCCCAATAATGATTTGGAGAGTAAAACTGCTTAATTTTCTGATGACATCCCTTAAAATCTACTACCTTTGGGCCAAGCAAATAGCTCAACATATGGAGAACAGTGTCCCAGACTTTCATTTTATAAAAATAATGTGTAGGTGAATTTACCCTTCGTTTTCAAGTACAGCACATGGTATAGACCTCTATAAATAAGCAGTTTTGATGTTTGTGTCCAAACGACTCAATATTTTGAGCTGAGATTTTGAGACATGATAGATACACCTCTATATTTTGGTGCTTAAATTTCATACGTACTAAGACTTTTATTTTTGATAGTCGCTTTAAGTGAATTTCTTTTATTGTTTTGATTGTATAGAATTAACTTCTTCAGGCCCATATATTAATAATAATTTTCGTGGATTCAGTGACCAAATTGCTATTATGAATGTCACTTGATACTGGGCCTCTTCAATATTATTGATGCCACATAATCTCTTTTAGGTTAAAGGTGTTAAGCTTTTTATTGTTTAATTAACAGTTGTTTAATTTATTTGTCGCGGCACATTGTTTCAGTTTTATTACATGCCCACATTGAAATTTAGTTGTATGTTCTTGCGCACGCATGCGGCTGAACAAGAAGCCAAAAAAATTCTAATGAATTCTGATAATTACTTAATGGGTTGTTACTCTTAATCAGATTTGAGAGTATTATAAATGTTTCATTATCACAAAAGAAAAAATATGACAAAACTCTTGTTGACTGCTGGACGAATGGTATTGTAAGTGAAATTATATTAATTTTCTAGAAAAAAAAAAGTTAAAATATTTTAGAAATTTTCTCATTTTAAGCACGAAATAGAAAAGGAGGTTTACTTGAAGCTACTAATGGCAGTGACATGACAGTGGCAGTCAGTCAGTAGTGAATATATCAGCGTATAACAAATGGAGTGTGATATTGAAAGAGACAGAAAGTTTTTTCTGTGAAGCAGACAGCCTGACTGAACAATGTCAGTATAGATTTCTCGTCATGTGACCCAGGGGTGGGGAGGAGAGAATTACAGATAAGATTTATGTGAGCATGTGAAATAATGGATTAATGGTCAAGATAAATTAGTTTAAATGACAGACTAGTATTTAGCTAGCAGTCTCCGGGGTCCAGCTGCTTGCCTTACATCTATTATTGCCATTCTATTATCTTTTCTATATTCTGACTTGAAATATTTTTCTTCCTGATGTCATGTCTTCTCTTCCCGTGGATGTATACTGGATTCATCTTTGAAAAAAAAACAAAAAAAAACCATAAAGCAACCTGTAAGATAACTAGAGAAAAAATATTAAACATCTGCCAATTCCACATGAATTCTACTATATTTTTTATCTTGACTTTTGATAGTTCTATGTATTCTTTATGTCCCTAATTTGTACATATAGAGTAATATATATAGTGCACATGAATTTGCTCGGTGGCCTTCAAATGTCTTTGTGGGTTGGTGTAGAAGAATAGGACATTTCTCAAATGTCTTTTTAAAGTAGGATGTAACCCAACCCCCATCATCAAATGTCTTTGAAAGTAGGACATTAATCCCTATTTCATCAATTGTCTTAGAGCAATAACAGAGTAGTTTACATCATTTAGAAAAAGTTACTTATTAGTCTCAAAAAGATGACATCATTAAAGATTTGACAAACGGCCTCTTTTGTCTGTTTATGCTGATGCATTGATATGGAAGATGTTGAAAATGGCTTGATCGTTAGTCTTACGTTAACACTTCAACAATGGTGATATTTATAATTTCTAACACCCATTAATATTTTTTTTTCTCTCAAGATATTGATGAATTTTATGTTTAAAAGCCAACCTGTATTGTTTACGATAATAGAATAATTAAAATTCTGCGAAAATGATCAGGTGATTAGTACACAGCAACTAAAAGAGACCCTTAGGGGGTGATCTAACTTGCTAAATTTATCACTCATATTTTATGAGAAAAGTGAGCCGATTGTCAGATAACTCATTACTCTGGCATGATTTATACAGACTCGAGACATGATTTATACTGATCTAAGGTGAACTTGTAACAATGTCTGTAAAAATCTACACATCACTGCTGGCTTTCTCTGTTATTAGGCCTTTATTTAATCTCTTTCTATAGATAAGATTGAGTAAATCATTCACTTAGACAGCTGTAACTTTTGTTTCATTATGCAGATGGTTTTTGGTATGGGTAAATTGCGGTTCAACTTATTTAATGACATGCTTACATTAGAAGTATCTTTGAGTGGCATTGCTGAATATTCTCATGTTTTCTTTGTATTTAGTGAATTATTCTTTTACATGTGAAGTAAGGAAGGGTGGGTGGCCTACTGGTTAAGATCATACAGTCTGTCATTAAGTCAAGTGGCGTGGTTTTGATTCCCTCTGGCCGGTCACCTCTGGCTTGCGGCTGTGGTTTTGAGCCCTGGTGTGAGTGTATGTGGCATGGAGATAGGGGCGCCTTCTCAACCTCGTGGGTTTCCTCCGGGCACTCCGGTTTCCTCCAACTGCTAAAGACCCCTACGCGCAAGCGAATTATTGAAATAAAATTAAAACCATATGTTAGTCCCGAAATCACCTAGTTTGTGTTGAGTGGACGTTAAACCCCATTTCTCTCTCTGTCTCTTTGATTCCCTGTTTGTACGTGACAAGGAGTAGGGTCTATAAATAAATACAAAACAAAATGACAAAGATACAGACAACAGCAAGACATACACACAGACAATGGTGAGGCGACACAAGGACAACAGTGAAACAAACCCACAGACAACAGCAAGACATACACACACAGACAACAGCAAGAAATACACACGTCGATCAACACAAACAATGGTGAGGCTATACACAGACAATAGTGAGGCAATACACATACAATGCCAAGGCAACATACAGACAAGACTGAGACAAACACATGGACAACAAAAAGTAAAACACACAGATATTTTAAACAATTGATCTCAAGTCTGGCGTCTCTATGCTCTGATTGCAGCGTTTCCACCTTCTTTTATTAAAATTACAACTGCCAAGGTTTAGTTTATCACCAGTGTTCACACTGCACTTGTCTTCGTGTTGGATTTTCTTTAATTGTAACACCCCAATGATAAACAAGAAATTCAATGACAAGCAAGAAACAAATCCCAAATGTCAATAAAAATAGAAAAATGAACCAGGAAAAGAAATAAATCAAACTGGCCAACAGTTTCAGTAAATTTATTTTTTAGGTAAACTTCTATGAAAAATAAACGTATTGAACACATATTGAATGGGTTGTCATGATGTTGGATTCAATTTAATTTTTTCCCCACTTTTGAATTGTCTATTTTGATCAAGATGAAAATTAATGTGACAACAAAGATAGGAGATTGCTTTGGCAACTGACAACAATTGTACATCCATTAAGACATTTTTGAATAAGTGTTGCCTAATCATTGAATTGTTTCATGTGCACAGAATGCCATGTTGATTGACAGCTGTATAAAGTGTTTTGTACATTGCTGATTAAATCACAATTACCTCCCCAAACCCAAGTTTTCTCAAGTCAAGTTTTTACTATTCAAACATTAAAGACCAAATAGAAAATCTATAATAAATTTGCTTTAATTTCCTTTAAAGATTAAATGTGAGAGACACCTGTCAGTCAAGGTAGAGCTAAAGTGATTGACCTGAATTCTACACGTCAGCTAATGAATTTACAGAAGTAAAATAACTGGCGTGTGTTTACTATTGATGAATGTAACGTCACATTCTAAGTTTTTCTATCCTCTTAATTTGATGTTCAAATGAAGCATTAAATAAAAAATTTGCCCTCAAAGTTTCAATTTGTATTTAATAAACTATGAAATGTGTCTTTGATACTCGGAATAATCTTTAAAAAGACAGTTGATCTTAATCATATAAATGTTTTACAATAGTGGTGCTCAATTTCAAAATCAGAAATGATCCAGTTGTTTGTGATCTCAAGCGACAGTCATTGGGTAAAAAGTCATTTTTGACGTGAAGTGATTTGACAGTTAAAGACTTTCGGTTCCTATTAATTCAGAAATGTCCAGATTAGATTGTTTTCAATATATGGGAAACAAATTGCCCTGTTCATTGCGGAGAAACAAACTTAAGTTTATATGTTGTTTTTTTTTTCACTAAACTATATTTATTCACAGAAACTGGATTGGAGAACAGCATGAAGCCTATAAATCTAGCTCCTCTCCATGATTTTGTCGCACAGCTTAAATCAGTTTGGGACTTAGATATGGTATATTGTACAATTTGAATTCACTTGCAAGTTGTGGTCATAGCAGTGGGAGGGAACTGGAGAACACAGACAAAACCCAGAAGGTTTGACAGGAGACCATACCACTTGTCACATACAACTGGAGCCGAATCCATGTTCTGAACCCAGCCATTCTGTTTAACAAAAGGGAACTTGTATGGTTGAATGATTAGCGCATGCACGTTGCATCATAAGGACTGTCATTAAGGCAACTGTCGTGGTTTCAATTCCCTGGTTTTATGTGTCAAAGAGAAGGATGTCCTGTCCAACTTTGGGGTTTTTCCAAGTCGTCCGGTTTCACCACACTGCTAAAGACCCCTACGTGCAAACAATTTATTGAAATAAAATTGAACCAAGTTAGTCCAGAAATGACCAAGTGCTACTAATACTACCTGGTGCAACTTCTGCTTCCAAAGAATGGATGTTCAACACCCTCTCTCTCTTTCTCCCCCCCCCCCTTTTCCCTCTCCGTCTGTTTTAACAAAAACTTGTGCACAATAAATTGAATAGATCAGTGCTTGATATTTTGATGATTACTGGTAAATGAAAATTTGAAAATAATATTCAAAATATGCTTTTTAATGTATTGTTTAAAACTAACAAGAAAATAATTTATCCTATAAAATTTCACAAAGTTCACAAGATTTTAAGTACTGTGTGCATTTCATTTATTTCATGATTGACTGCCTTGCTGATTAAAATATTTCCCCAAGCTTTCACACCTGAGTGATAACATCTTCATCCCCATCTTAAGGTCTTTACACCTATCACCTGTGAAACCAACTTCTTGTTACGCTTAATCAATCAGTTTACACGTGAACTAATAGCTTACCTAGTAAACGTGGAATAATTGGTAGGCCTCCAGGTAACAATAGCTTAATTAATTATCATTACTTTTGACGAGTTAATAAGTGATCCATGTCATGTCATCAAACATGTTTACACCTTTAATCAGGTATGTCGTAAATCTATTCTCTTATTTCACGCTTGAGTAGATTTGTTATGGATCTGGTGTTTTCTTGACATGCAATAACTTTAACTTCTTATATCAATTATCAGTTACTTATCATATGTTTGCTATTGTTTTCTTTTAACTGTGGCTCAGTTATGGGTTCTATTTGTTTTCTTTTAAATATGACTCAATTATTGGTTATATTGGTTTTCTTTTAAATGTGGCTCAATTACTGATTGAATTTCTTGGCTATTGTTTTCTTTTAATGTGGCTCAATTATTGGTTATATCTGTTTTCATTTAGATGTGACTCAATTACAGGTTATATTTTTGGGCTATTGTCTTTTTGAATGTGTTTTGATAACTGTGATATCACCATAGGTTGAAGCGGATGTTGAACTTAACATCAAGTTAAGTTTGGTTTTGAAGAAATGAAGATCACAAATCTGATAATTTTGAAAAAGATTTATTGAATGATTTTTTGATTGAAATCGAAATGATTAATTTTTGATGGAAATTATAGGCAGAAAGTATAGTCACAATTAATATATAACAGAGAAATTATATCTGGGTGTGGTCAACAACTAGATATATACCAGACCATCGAACATGGTGGATCAGAAAGGAGATCAAGGATTACTTGACCAAAAGCTGAGGTGTCCCTTGCTCAATCAAACTCCTAGAAATGGCCCTGTACTTTTAGATTTGCTGTAAAATATATATCCCCATAAAATACTTGTGATGTTCATTGTTTTGAGAAGAAAGTATATTTTTCCTATTAATTTTAATTGTTAAATTAGAATATTAAACCATGAAGGAATATATCTTAAACTTTCTATATTTATTGATCTTGATTAATTAACAATATATCATTTCTAATATATCCTATTTTGACAGATTTTCAGTAAAACTAACTAATTCGACAAATATAAAATTGTTAAACATGTTGTTTATTTATACAGGTTAGAAATTGTATACAGTATTTCTATCCATATTGTCAAACAGTATATTATGGTACATAAACTGTTGTGGACTTCTTTCAGTCTGAGAAATAAAAGGAGAAAAAATAATACAAAATCTTCTTGAATATATGTTAAACAAATTTATTATTAAATACATGGGAAAGCATCTTTTGCAAATTTATTTTGGAGTTTTGTTGGTCTTCCTCACTTTTCTGATGTCAAATTTTCAAGTATACTTCAACAAATAAAAATGTATGATGTTGAAATCTGTTTTATATTTGGTAAATTTGAAAATACCTTGTTGTATTTGTAGTTTTATGTTCATTGCCTCCTTAGCTACCATACAATGTATTATTACTAGGCCTGGTTGTAAATTGACATATGTCATTCAAAAAGAGGGAAATTATTTGACAGTTTGACAGATTAATGACAGGCAAGGTGATGATGTGATTTGCAAAAGATGGCAGATAAAATTGGGTCAGGTTGAATTAATGTGATGGTCTTTGTTAAAATTGTTTGGTTGGGTAATAAATTTTTATTCACAGATGTTGTTTGTTTGAGCTTTATCCCAACCTAAATATAAAATATTACTTGAGAAAAACAAATTTTCAGGATTTGGAATGGAAAATATATGTATGTGCATTATTTTGTTATATCCAATTAACCAGAACCAAAAAGCTGATGAAACGAAAAATTTGTAAGGGATAAAAGCGAGACAATAGTCCAACAGAATGAAAACAACCACATTAAACATATATTATGCAAGAGCTAAATCTGCCTATCACAGGTCTTTTTTTAGGCCTAAAATGTTATATAAATTATTAATTAGAACGACTTTTGTATGATGATTGATGCTAGACTGAAAATTCAATCGCTGAAATCTTGGTTCAGAGTGGATCAGTTTGACTGAAATTTTCAGCAAATTCCCTTAACATTATCTAGTTTTGAACTGCCAGTTCTTTATCTAATCTGCCATAATGTATCTTTAAGAAGAATACATTATAATATATCTTTATTACAATAGCAGGTCAACAACCCACATTACATATACAAGTTGGAACAAATGATCAAAATAAATTCAATACATAAGAACCAAATATTTAATCAAAATAATAAAAAATAGTATTGTTAGTGTCTTTTCTCTCATATTGAGTACCGGTTGTTATTGTGATATGATCTACCAAACTGCTCCACATTATTGTTGAACATAAATTTTGATACTGCCACATGTAAGAATTTCAACATTTTTTAGTCCACTGTGTGTTACAGTCTCTGACTGTTATTTGATGGATTTTGATCATCAGCCCAGAAGAATTTAGTCAGATACTAATATCCAAGTACAGAAACATTTATTATGTAACCTAACAAATACAGATATGGAGGTCTGCTGAGGAGCCTTGGGCACTGAAAATGGGCTAGTTCAAACATTGGGGGCAACAGTTGAAATCATATAACAATGGACAGTCAAAGGTGTATAGTGTTCACATGTACGACACCTGACCATGCCAAACTACTTTGCCCTTGTCAGTTAATTATGATTGTAAATATGTCGTCATTTTGCATCAAAGATAACTTATACTGCGCATACCCAAAGCCAGGCAAACTGGATTTAAGGCAAACAGGATTAAACATTGGAGGTACCATTTATCTAATTCAACCCCAGCTGGATGACTGTGTACTATTCATATTTTCATTTTGTTTTTCTAATTAAATATTAAATAATCAATTTAAATACATTTTACCGTGGAGACAAATTAGATTTTGTCTGAAATATGCAAATGACAGTCAGTGGCTTTAATGACTTCTGCATGCCATAAGCTAAGGGTAGTCAGAATGAACTTTTAGGACATAGTATACACAGGCCTGGAATAACAGTTTCAGATGTACCTGACAAAATGTCAGACACTAATGAAATAGTACCTGACATTTTCAACTTGGTGCTGGACATGTATTAATAATATCATTGAAAAAGACAAAACAGTGCCGGACAAAATGACAGGCACCAAATGTTTTGTGCCCAACCAAAACCTGAATCTGAGACTGACATTGAGCTGTATACGAACAGTGATAGAAATAACCAATCATCAAAAACTGGTTAAACAATAATTTTCATGTGCGTACTTCTTCCTTAATTATAGAAGTGTCCCAGTTGACAGACCTTCCAGTAATCGTAACAATTGAGTATGATGTATTGTGGGTTCTGTTTGAAATTCCAATTTGGCGATTGTTGAATGTAATCATTATTCATTTTTAAACATAAAATGTGCAATAGAAATACCAACAAAATTGGCACATTATTAATTGGCTAGAAACAAGGATCTGTTGACTATTCAAATAGCATTGTATGTGCAATAAAAATTGATAGCTGGTGCTCATGTTTCATTGCCGGGCAACCTAGCTTTACATTTTTACAATGATTTTAAGATACTTATTGTTTGGTTAACATAACTGTTTCGAAGATTGAATTTGAGTCTTAAATTTGATTGAAGTAACATTACAATTCTTCAGAAATATTTTAAACTAAAGATCATGTGGCATGATTCAATTTGAAATAATGAAAATCTATGGTCATATATGAGGTTTTTGTATGAACTTGACTTCTGCATAAAAAAACAGAAGATAGAAAATCCAGAAATAATTGAATTTACTTGAGCTTAGTAAAAATGGCAGACACACAGATAAACCAATTAATTAATTCATGGAGGAAAAATGATGGAGATTTTCTATAACGATGAAAATAACAGATTGTTTTATCACTTAGCTTGTCACATGATATCACTGGCAGACGCAATCAAATAACTGACAATCGAAGAAGTTGTCGGAGGGATAATACCCAGGTCTGTTCAGTTTAAAACGGACAGAAATCTATCAAAGTAGCAGCATAAACACATTTAAAACTCTTTACACCATTTCCATTTATTATGAAAACTATTGGTGAAGATTACCATAATCTAAATAAAAATGTTTCCTGATAAAAATCATCTATCTCTTTTTGCATAAAAAACCTTTTGATATTTTGTTAACGCCAATTCTAGGTGGTTCAGTCTTTATACTTTCAAGGAAATAGATTTCTGCTCTGATCACTGGCAGCTCAGACAAGTACAAATTTTGAATCCTCTTAAATTTGACTTCAAAAACACAGATTTTTAAATGTCCTTCAGTTTGTGAAAATCGGATTAAAAAACATACAATCGGATAATCATGTTTTTGATGGTTATTAAATATCTATTTATTTGGCAGGTCTATTGGAAATGAAATAAGGGTTAACCACCCACTTTTCGGCAAAAACTGGGATAATGTTGAGGGTTCTTTTACGTGCACGCCACAATGTGTACAAGGGATGTTGTTTTGGTTTTTTGTGACATCCGAATGACTTGATGCAGTTTCCTTGTCTGGCCCTCCTCTGCAAGAGCTAAACCATGCTGTAAAATGCTATGGAACTTTCTAGATGAACAACAGGAGTGAAGCATGGGGCCTCCTATTAGTTATTGCAAGACAAAACTTTTATTGTTGCTCCGCAGGTGTACTAATAACACAAAAGTGATGAAATGGCGCTTTAACAGGATAATCTGATTCCTTTCATTCTATACCCCCCTCCTCCCCCCCCCCCCCAAAAAAAAAGTATTTTTAAAAGTAGGATTTTACTTTGAAAAATTACTGAAATAAATAAAGTGAAATCTAAAATCTATTATTAATTAATGTATGATGAAGATTTTATATCAATTTAGAAAAAGACTAATCTGTAAGAAACGTTGGCAGTCTAATGACTGGATAATCCATCAGTGACAAAAATTTAGTCTTGGATACATATCTTAAAATTGATAGAGATCTTGCTGACTCCCGGCCAGGACATTTATCATCATATTTTTTTCTTTCATTGTAAATGGATCTGGACATTTATTACATTAGAAAGACACCAAGTACCTGTTTGCAGTGTTAACGTGTCAGAAATATCTATCAAATAGTGTGCAGTGTTGCAGGTTGTTCTTGAATGATAAGGTCAAAATTATGTGAACTTAGCATGTGCTAACTATTTGTTAAACTTGAATCATAAATAAGAGTTTGATGATTCTAGAAAGGAAAAAGAGCATACACTGCTTATATCATCTTGCTATTCTCCTGGCACGAAGCAGTCAGGTATATGGTAGTTGATTGGTGCATTGATTTTGGTATTTATCTATCACTTTTCTTTCTGAAATTTAACTTGGTTGCAGTTCAGGATAATTTAATGTTTCTTTATATATTTCTAGAATTGTGCCTTTTGGTCTTAACAGGTTCAAATTTTTATAAAAAAACTTATTCGCCATTTCCAGAAAAAATTCAAGTAAACTTTGTGCATGTCATCAAACATATACTGCGGGAGACGGCCATTGCAATATCCCTCTCTTAACTTCATTCTGCGCGGTATATGGATGAGTTGTTGTAAATATGTGTTTTCATATTTACAACAACTCATTTATATACCGTGCAGAATGAAGTTAAGAGGGATATTGCAATGGCCGTCTCCCATCCTGATGAGTCAGGCTCTGGTCTGGACAGTCAGGTCTAGGGTTTTATCCGGTTTTCCAGCCTGGTTTCCTCTTGTCAGTGTTGCAGGATGAAGGATATTATACCAATTAGTGAAATAATGAAGCCTATTGAATTTCAGCTATGATGTTATACTATCTAAAGATTTAGCCTTGTGGACTGCTCATATCTACTGTTATCATTTGTTTTATTCTTCATTAAAGTTAGTAAACTTACAAGGTTTCGACAGATTCATATTTACTGTGTATTATCTCCTTGAACGATAAGTTGCTGTCCGGTTTCCAGACACTAGCAAATGGTATCATACATGTAGTTCCGCAGTATGGTGTGTTATTTGTCATTTAAAGATGGATAGTAACTGGTGTGGCAGGTTGGGAGGTTGCTGGAATATAAACGTGTAGATCCATCATTGGACAATCTGGACAGGTGCCATCAATCAAATAGCTACAAATAATAATGATGTAGATCTATTTCTTGTTATCCTGGGAATTCAATATTAATGGTAGATTTATGTGAGCTATCGTCTATTGTACACAGTTGTATAGTTTTAGAGACAGCAGGAGATGGATGTGCTCTGACCTCAGTTTAAAGATAGTCTGGAACAAAAGATAGGTCAGGAGGATCACCAGCCGGGCAATTCTGCCTTTCAAACTTTTGTTGATGTACATAAAAAGATTGTTTGACATTACAAATGATGAAAATAGTTTAAGGTTTACTAGAACAATGTAGAGTTTGGAATATCTGGAAAATCATCAGTTATGCTATGAAGTCTAATAGTCGTAGTGACTGTACTCTAAAACAACAGGTTGCATTATTAAAACATGATTGAAATTATCTTCTTGATAAATTTTGAAAAATTGTCTTATGATTTACTACCACATTTTGATAATGTTATATACCTGTATTACTGTCATTGTCACATCCATGCCAGTGTTGTTACTAAAACATTTTTTAATGATAAGTTAAACATAGATATGTTATACAACTTTATTAGGAATTGTACCTTGTTCATTCTGTCAAATGTCTAGTTTATACACTAAAGGCTACAAAATTCTGTATGAAAGTCATATGGGTTGTCTGTCATTGAAGCTAAGAATCTTATTTATTTTCATCATTTTCATTATCCCAGTCAGTGCTGAAAAGTAGGACGCTATAGTATATACCCCATTTCATTTCCTATTGATTTTCAACATTTTTCAATAATCTCTGTCAGAGTTACACCCTGTGATATGAATTTTTATTACAATTTTATTGACTTCAGTTATTAACCTATTTTTCAGAAATTTTTGTTGGTTGTTTGTCCATTACTTTGAAAGTAAGCCACTAATTGATTTTCAGTACTAACTTCCAGTTATTCCACTTTATTATGTAAGCACTATCGTAAAGGCTATTGTTATGTTCTGATCTTTTTGATTGTCTTCAGAGTTTTTAAGCTCATAACTTGTGAGATCTTTGAGTACAGTATTGCCAACGAGTAAGGAATGACAAATGTTGCTGCAAGATGGGTGACAATGCTCTTGACTGTAGATCAGAAATGTCCTGTGACAATCTGTGCTGTTTTGAAGCACAGGATTTTCAACGAGTTTTGTAACCGTACAACATCTACCTGTTTACAAAAAGGAACTAGCTAGTCGTCATTCCCAGTAATGATGACGTGTCGGCTGTGAACAACTTTGTTTAGGGTGGATGAAAAAAACTTCTTCCTGACCGGCATCCAGGTGTGTGTGGTGTGTAAACCTCAAAGGGGACAATGTAGAAAAATAAATGGAAACCATCAACTTTGTACAGAACTTTTACATATTGGCTTTAGAACTTTCCAACAAACTGTCATAGCCAAGTTTCTCCATCCTATCTTCTCAGATTCACAAGGCTACACAACATTTTTCAAAGCACGAATTTCAGATTTTTCAAAACACAGATTTTTTTATCCAAAGGCATGTCAAAATAGGCCCTGCCTATACCCACTTTATAAACCTGAAGTTTCTGGTTTCATGTAGGATATACATGCATAATTAATTATATAATATAACCTCTGACTTTGACTGTCAGAACAGTTAAGCTTCATTCCCCACCCACCCAACAATGCATAAAATAGAAATACTACCATCTCAAACCAATTTGATGCGCAGCACTTGTATTGAAATGTGTTGTCTTATGATTTTGTTTTCTGTAATAAAATGGTTAATCTCGAGTTTCAAATAGATTTGGTAAGGAATCCCCAGGTGTCTATTTTTAGATTAAAAAAATCTATTTGGGGAAGAAATTAGTATTAAACATTAGTATTATGTATTAACAATATTTTTATTCAGATCACAGGTATAGCCTAATTCCATTGCACAAACAGAATGATAAGGAATCAATTATAAACTCAACCTGCTGTAGGAAAAATATTTGTTAGCCATTTTAATTAGGATTTACATTATAAAAATTGTTTGAATATTGTTATAATTAGAATTGTATGGTTATTGTGTTAATGATAGGGAAAATGTGATAAACTTGCAGTGTATGATCTTTGTCTGCAAGTCGAACTTCACATGTAAGACAATCCACCTAGGAACTTGACAATGTATTATTAGAAAAAGGACAAAGAAGTTGAAGGAAAACTTGAGTGATTTGCTGTGAAATGAAACAGATCTGTTGTGTAAATCAGTCTGTTGTGATATCCCTAATCTCTTGGAGACGTGATTTATGGGTGGGATTGGTTAGTCGCCCCCATAATTCATTCCCAGAACACTCAGTGAGATTAACTCCCTTCTATAACATTATAATGAGTTATACAGTTAACTGTTTATAACTTACAGCCTTACTGGACAATACACATTTGTAATGGTTAAATGATGTGATTAAAATACTATTGTTGCCTTGATTTTATATTACAGCCAGTGTTTATTCATATTAATTCCCAAATTAGATTTGTTCGTTATTATAAATCAAATGATCAAACATCTAAATAAAATATTTGATTGAACAAAAAATAATATTTTTCATTTTTGTGCACGTGTGCATTTAAATTTTGGTTTAACATATACCTCTGTTGATATCCCCCCTGTCTGCTTTCCAGTATTGGATGTCGGGTAATGAGGAAATAACCTTTCTAAGCCTTTTCATATTATTGCCCACCTTTTTGAAAAAAAACAACAAGACTATTGAAGTGGGGTTGTCCGTCTCTCTGTCCATCACACCTTTTGGGATACAATAAAATGAAATGGTGTTTAACCTCCTACTGTGGTGCTCCAAGTGGGCTAATAAAGACAGGTATACTTCGTACAGTGTGCTATGAAGAAAATTTTGACTGGGCACTTTGGCCTACTCTTGTATTGAATTCCTTCTACCAAGGGATCTTTTAGGTACATGCCAATGTATAGAGGGAACCTCGCTTTCTCATCCCATCTTAACGACTAGTCAGCTGTCGATGTCAGGCCCTCCGTCAGGCATACCATGCTAGAAAATCCTGATGAACTTTCTCGGCCAATGCAGGGATCGGTTTCATGTAGATCGTACTAAAACTTAGAGCCTTAGACTTTTTTCAAAGAGGTGTCGCTGTCAAGAAAAATGACAATACAAACTAGGGTCGCTTGTTCAACCTCATGGGTTTTCTCTGGATCCTATGGTTTCCTCCTGCTCTTGAAGACCCCTATGTGCAAGCAAATTATAGAAATGAAATTGAACCATCTTAGTCCCCAAAAATATGGTAGTTTGTGTCCAGTGGACATTAAAGGGACAATAACACTCTTGCTGGCTTGGCAGCTCCAGAAAATAAATAATAGCCTTATTCTAAGTAATAGATGTTTAAGTGTCCTACCTGTTTTGTAAATTATCCATTACAACCTACTTTACTTGTCCAGAGGGTTCGAAAATATTTTTAAATCTGAATCACATTTGAAAAGGTTCACGTTAACCCTTTCAAATCATGTAGTTGAATTTTTCCAATTTTTTAAATAAGGTGTGTTAAGATGAAACTTATACCATCAATTAATTGGAATATTATAAAATAATACAATTTGTTGACCAGAATGAACATTGGGACATATTATTCAGTTACAACAAGAGTGTTATTGGGGCTTTAAACCCCATTTCTCTCTCCATTGGGGCCAAGTTCCTGGTCTAGAAAGTAATTCATATAAAAGTGCTTCTACACTAATATCTGTAAAGAGTACAATGGAGTTGAAATAAATATAAACAGATTAATATACACATGTTGGATTTATTATCAAATTTTATGCTTGTACATTAAGGAAAATCATTTAGCCAAATGTATTTTTTGTGGAGATTTATGGGATTTGATGGAGAGAGCTGTCAAAAGTTCTGCTTGAATTGTCACCAACAAGAGGTAGTTTGTATAAAGTCCTTGTGATTTATTTGCTTGACATGTGACATTCAAAACATGTCTGAACATTATGGAACTAGGATGTGTATTTTGTTTCATAAAAAAAAACCTATTGGATATAATACATGTAAACAATGGATAAGAGTATTTTTAAAAGAAAAAAAATGAATATTATCTATTTGTCAAATAAACATGTTTTGAAAGAGTTAATGGTTCTTGGTACAGAAAAAGGTTTACAGATCTTAGATTTACTTGGTGTACTAGTCATGGGAGAGACAGGGTGGGGAGGGGAGAAAAAGAAGAGATAGAGAAGAAAGAGTGAGAGGAAGAGAGAAAACCCAGTAGTTATTTGGACATTGAAACCACACCACTTGACTCAATACCATACCTTATGATCTAAAGCTCACATGAAAGTCGTCAGTCAATGAGAGAGAGAGAAAAATGGGGTTTAACGTCCACTCAACACAAACTAAGTCATTTCAGGACTAACATATGGTTTGATTTTATTTCAATAATTCGCTTGCGCGTAGGGTCTTTAGCAGTGGGAGGAAACCTGAGTGCCGGAGGAAACCCACGAGGTTGAGAAGGCACCCCTTTCTCCATGCCACATACGCTTACACCAGGGATCGAAACCACAGCTGCAAGCCAGAGGTGACCGGCCAGCTAGAGGTTGAAGCCCAGCACTCCAGACCGCTAGGCCATCCCAACCCCCCTCATTAATTAATACTTGGCTGTTGTGCTGTATTATTTTATGTGGTTACTTGAATTTTATTCACAAAAATCCAGTTGCTTATGACAATGCTGACAATTTTTTTAGGATTTATTTTTTTTCGATACCATTGAATTTAAATATTATGAAAATGCTGTTCTCTGTTTTTTAGGATTTATTTTTTTCGATACCATTAAATTTAGATATTAACTAGATACATGTGTGAGGGAATTAAAAATGTATTTTGGCATTTGTACAATTCATATATAAAAAGCAAATATTTTTCCTGTCTTCTTAACGATCAAATGTATTTCTGCTGTCAAGCACTGATAATAAGAAAGTTAAGGTAGCTGTCGTTTGAATATGACGTTGGCTCTCTGATACATGTCAAGAAGATTTCCCAAAATACCTTTCTTATCTGTAAAATCAATTATGATGATTTGAATTTATCTGTGTGTAAGTTTACCATATCAATCAAATGACAATAACAGAAATGTAGTTTGATGTGCTGGGATGGCAAATTGTAAAAAGTCGATCATCCAGGGACTGTCTTCACCTCAAAAAACACTCTTACTGACGAAAACTAGAATCTTGCTATGACAGTTTTTTGCCTCAGAGATCTAAAGCCTGACGGTGAATTTGGCATTCGATTTGAGCCGATTTCCCGCAAGATCAGTCTATCTATATCATATAAAACTCATATATATGTACATATTATAATTCAGAGAACATGCTGCACAAAACTTTATGTTGGCCAAGACTTTCATATAGGTTTGTGATGTAATGGCATTTTCAGTACATTTTAAAAACTTGATTGTCTGTATAATTAGTAAAGTGCAAAAAACGTGGAATGTTTTAGAATAAATTGACCATTTTCAAGTGTAAATGATCATACAAAACAAAAGAATAAAAGTAACCTTTAAAAAGAAAAAAAAAAGTTTTGATCTATTTTTTTATTATGTCTTGAAAAGTTGAAATGATCTAGCCCACAAAATTGCACATTATTAAAGGGCCATAACTCTTTATGAATTTAATAACATAAAAGTGCATGCAGTAAAATATCTTTAAAGCTACATAATTCTAATGCTCAATATTTTACACTTATATTTGCATTAAATTAAATTCGTCAAAATTAAATGAAAATTTATAAATTTTAAATAACTTTTAAGGATAAGAATGGCTCTTATATATTTTATCACTGGAAATCTATATTTTACGGGTGTAATTTTTAATGAACTCATTTGTATTTCATTAATCTTAATCCTCCCAGTGGAGAATGTTCAAATGTCGTGATAATTTTAATTAGATCTAAATTATATTTGTTACCTTCAGTTCAACAAGATTTATTAATAGCATCACACGCGTAACATTATTTGTGTTGAATATATTCTGTATTTTTTTTTAAAACTTTTAGCTTTGAGATTGGTGATATCACATGACCTGTCAAGGGAGATGATTGATGTGCCACTCTTAGTCAGGTTGTCAAACATTAGTTGTGATTTACACCTGGTTGTCAAGACAACAGATTGATTTGAGACTAGGTGATAGCTTGTTAGTTATATGATGAGGGTTATGTATGAAAACACTACACAATAAAATATTATTTAAGATTAATAATAAACAATAATCAGTACTTATTATAAAGAAAGAATTTATTAAACCATGTGTATATTTGAGTTGCATTTTGATGGCAGTCCTAAAGAGAGAGAGAGAGAAATGGTGTTTAACGTCCACTCGACACAAACTAGGTCATTTCGGGACTAACGTATGTTTTTCTAATTTTATTTCAATAATTCGCTTGGCAGTAGGGGTCTTTAGCAGTGGGAGGAAACCCACAAGATTGAGAAGGTGCCCTATCTCCATGCCACATACGCTCACACCAGGAATCGAAACCAGAGCCACAAGCCAGAGGTGACTGGCCAGCTAGAGGTCGAAGCGCGGCGCTCTGCAGTCCTAAAGAAATTTTTTGAACAATAAAACAAAGGTATTCAATCTCATGTCACCTTCCATCTTTCCTGAAGTACTTGTATGTACACAGTTTACCCATTCATCCTCATGGGTTTTCTCCAGGTCTTCTGGTTTCTACCCACTGCTAAAGACTCCTATGTACAGGTAAATTAATGACAAAATTACAGTCAATGTCAAATGGATGGATCTTAAATAGATCTGTATATTCTTGGTGTATGGATTTGTTTTTCTAAACAATATTTGTTTTCAGATTTGTATCCGAATAGAGATTGGAGAGTTAGATAGGCATCATATGCCATGCAAGATGCTAAGATAGAAAATTTTGCCCACACAGTGATGTTTTGGTCTTCTCTTCCTTTAACTTTCGGTGTCAGTTCTGTAACATCACATAAGGTGCAAGGGAAAACATAGTTTTATTGTCATGTCCGACAACTAGACATTTTGCTTTGCCAGGTCCTGCAAACGACAAGGGAACTTCAGGCTGAAAAATCGAGAGGAATTTTCTCAGCCAGCCCTCAAATATCAGATCAGTAACCCATGAGCTAGTAACTCCACTCCCAAGGTCTCCACAAAAAGATGGAAATTTCTCAGCCAACATGGGGATCTCAGTTCCATAACACTCGAGCTGACAACCTGACAACCCCATGCCTATGATTATGGCCTCAACAAACATGAAAAATTTTATTTAAGCGTTAACAAACTGATCTCAGTCACAGATGTTTAAGACACCCCCCCCCCAAAAAAAAAAGAAGTGCATTTTGAAATAAATATTATCAACCTTTATTGTTAGTTGGCATTGAATTGTTTCTGCAGTACACATCTGTAATTTACAAAATGTGTGGTTCAATCTATTGGGTTGAAATGGGTTTTAATATCCTACCCCAGACAAAAAATCCTCCCAGGTGGTGGTGGTGGTGGAGGTGGAGGTGGTGGTGGAGGGGGAGGGAGTATGCATGCCTTATCTAATTAATTATATTTTGTGTCTAATGATGGTATTGATAATAATGTGTTAATAATTTTTGTCCCCCGCCCTTTCGAAGAAAGTTGGGGAACTATTAAAATGGGTTCGTCCGTCTGTCTGTCTGTCTGTCTGTCCTTCTGTCTGTCCGTCTGTCTGTCCGTCACACTTTTTGGGACACAATAACTCTCTTCCTAATTGAGCTAGAATGTTCAAACTTGGTGTATGTGTTTATTAGGTCAATGCCTTGATGGAGTTCGAAGATGAGCATTTTCCGCTTAGGGTAAGCAGAGATAAGCAATTTGATTGGTTGATGCTTTGGGACACGATAACTTTAGTTCTAATTAAGTGAGATTGATGAAACTTGGTGTATAGTTTCATTATAGTAATACCTTGACTAAGTTCGATAATGAGCATTTTCTGCTCAGGGTAAGCAGAGCTATTAGCAAATTTGATTGGTCGAGAATTTGGAACACAATAACTCTCCTTCTAATTGAGTTAAAATGTTCAAACTTGGTGTATATGCTTATTAGGTCAATGCCTTGATGGAGTTCGAAGATGAGCATTTTCCGCTTAGGGTAAGCAGAGATAAGCAATTTGATTGGTTGATGCTTTGGGACACGGTAACTTTAGTTCTAATTAAGTGAGAGTGATGAAACTTGGTGTATAGTTTCATTATAGTAATACCTTGACTAAGATCGATAATGAGCATTTTCTGCTCAGGGTAAGCAGAGCGATACGCAATTTGATTGGTCGAGACTTTGGAACACGATAACTCTCCTTTTAATTTAGTTGAAATGTTCAAACTTGGTGTATGTGCTTATTAGGTCAATGCCTTGATGGAGTTCGAAGATGAGCATTTTCCGCTTAGGGTAAGCAGAGATAAGCAATTTGATTGGTTGATGCTTTGGGACACGATAACTTTAGTTCTAATTAAGTGAGATTGATGAAACTTGGTGTATAGTTTCATTATAGTAATACCTTGACTAAGTTTGATAATGAGTATTTTCTGCTCAGGGTAAGCAGAGCTATACGTAATTTGATTGGTCGAGAATTTGGAACACAATAACTCTCCTTCTAATTGAGTTAAAATGTTCAAACTTGGTGTATATGCTTATTAGGTCAATGCCTTGATGGAGTTCGAAGATGAGAATTTTCCGCTTAGGTTAAGCAGAGATAAGCAATTTGATTGGTTGATGCTTTGGGACACGATAACATTAGTTCTAATTAAGTGAGAGTGATGAAACTTGGTGTATAGTTTCATTATAGTGATACCTTGACTAAGTTCGATAATGAGCATTTTCTGCTCAGGGTAAGCAGAGCGATACGCAATTTGATTGGTCGAGACTTTGGAACACAATAACTCTCCTTCTAATTTAGTTAAAATGTTCAAACTTGGTGTATATGCTTATTAGGTCAATGCCTTGATGGAGTTCGAAGATGAGCATTTTCCGCTTAGGGTAAGCAGAGATAAGCAATTTGATTGGTTGATGCTTTGGGACACGATAACTTTAGTTCTAATTAAGTGAGAGTGATGAAACTTGGTGTATAGTTTCATTACAGTAATACCTTGACTAAGTTCGATAATGAGCATTTTCTGCTCAGGGTAAGCAAAGCGATACGCAATTTGATTGGTCGAGACTTTGGAACATAATAACTCTCCTTCTAATTTAGTTAAAATGTTCAAACTTGGTGTATATGCTTATTACGTCAATGCCTTGATGGAGTTCGAAGATGAGCATTTTCCACTTAGGGTAGGCAGAGATAAGCAATTTGATTGGTTGATGCTTTAAGATACGATAACTTTAGTTCTAATTAAGTGAGATGAAACTTGGTGTATAGTTTCATTACAGTAATACCTTGACTATGATCGATAATGAGCATTTTCTGCTCAGGGTAAGCAGAGCGATAAGCAATTTGATTTGCCGAGACTTTGAAACACAATAACTCTCCTTCGAATTGAGTTAAAATGTTCAAAATTGGTGTGTATGCTTCTTAGGTCAATGCCTTGATGGAGTTCGAAGATGAGCATTTTCTTTTTACGGTAGGCTGAGATAAGCAATTTTTGGATGACACTTCGTGTTCAGTTTGATTGGTCGATACGTTTGAAAAAAATAAATGTGCGATTAATTAATATGTGTCATCTATTTATTTTGGGATTTCGGCGGGGGACATCAGCCTCACTGTTGGCTTGTTATATTAAATATTTGTAAACTTACAAGTTTTAATTAAGTCTAAGAGAAAACTTGACTGTAGAACAATTTCAAGTGCTATTTTGTTCGTTCATGACCAAAACCAGTTGTTTGCTACCACAAGTTAATGAAGCTAGCTGTAGACCACAGGGAGTCAAACTTTTTGTAAAGCGAGAGAGACAAATGGGGGATAACGTCCACTCAATGGAAACCTTGTCATTTTAGGACTAACATAAGGTTCAATTTTATTTCACTTGCTTTGTAGGAGTCTTTAGCAGTGGGAGGACCGGGAGCAGACTATCCATATACTCTTCTTCAATTTCGACTGCACACATGGGTCATATTTAGCTCTGTCCGTCAGCAGTTTAGGGGATCACGGTGGCTAAGCGGATAAGGCGCTGGTTCGCTAGCCTGGAGGTCGGGTGTTCGATCCCTGCATTGGCCGAGAAAGTTCATCTCGATTTTCCGGCGTGATTTCCCCTTGTCAGTGATGCAGAAGGAGGGCCTGACAAGGACAGCTGCCTAGTCGTTCGGATGGGACGAAAAAACGAGGTCCTGCGTACACATTGGAGTGCACATAAAAGATCCCTTGGCAGTTGGAATTCGATATAAGAGTAGGCTGTAGTGCCGCTGCCCGGGCAAAAATTTCCCGCATAGCACACTGTATGGCGTATGCCCGTCTTCCATTAGCCAAGGTTAGGTGCAAAAGAGTAGGACGTTAAACCCCATTTCATTTCATTTCCGTTAGCAGTTTGCTTGTGAACCTGATAGAGGCAATAGTTTTCAAGGAATTTAAATTTGGTGTAAAACATTGTGGTCAAAGGATCAAACCTATCTTTTTTCAGTGTTATCCCACCTTTGCTGAAATATCAAATTGTTCAACATCGTAGTTTTCATTTCAAATAAGGTGCTGGTGAGGCATTCCTCCTGGCTATCCCTATCTTTTTATACCAATAAAGTGTATGTATGCTACCCCAAAACAGTGTTAGTACAATAAAAAAAATTGTATTGTCTACTCATGGTCTTTCTTCTTTCAATCCGGGTCAGGATTAAAAACATAGCCATTTTAGTTCCAAATCTTAGAATGATCCCTTGTGAATTTTCAGCTTGTCAAAATTTTGACTTTTATCAGTCATAAAATTTATTTTGATTCAAAAGGATTTTGACTCTTTATCAGAATTTGCTACAGCTGTTGACTGCTCAGTTTAATACAGAAGAGATTGTTAGAAAATGGACTGTTAATGACTTTATTACTTGTATATACCCATGTCTGTCCACTTACATGATGGTTAAAAGTTGGTAAAAAAAAAACAAACCAGGGATTGAAATAAGTAAAAAATGAAGTTTCTGTAAGCCTAGTCGATCCATCCTAAACCTTTCCAGACTGTGGTTGGCATTGATTGATGTTTGATTATCCAGGTATTATTATATAGGTCATAAATCACTAGTTAAATGTCTAGTTTAATCTTGCCTGAACATTCAGCTGGTGAAGTAAAAGTTTTTAGTCCAAGTGATAGATAGGACTGGATATTTCAGTTTTTCTCCTGTTCTTTGAGAGTTATCTTTTAAAGGAAACTTCAAAAGGAATATTCCTCAATTTATTCTTGAAATAAAATCATGCTATAAATCTTGTTCAAAGATTAAGAAAATGTCCCTCTATATACTCATCTGACACAAACTGCAAGAATTAAAGTTTTGATCAGTGAGTTTTATACTTGGTTGCTTATATCTATTCAAGTCCTGAAACTTAAATTGTACCCTGCAGGGTCGGATAAAGAAAGTGTGCTTGATGGCCGATGGAATAAAAAACCCGAGACCCATTGGAGTATGCATGGATGTGCACGTAAAAGAACACCTGACAGCTGGTTCGATCAAATGAGACGGAAATGCTAAAGTTCGGGCAAAATTCTTTTTACCCTCCCATTTTGAACTTTTCTAAACATTGTGTGTTGAACTATTCAATTCCAAATTGAAATTCAAATAAAATGTGCTTTTAATAGTTGATCAATTCGAAGTATTGTTAAGATTAGGCAATTCCACAAGAGTTATTGGGATGGTTAATAGACTTCTGATGAATATTTCAGACATCTTGTTATAAATGTTAGGATTAACAACAAAAATATGATCAGCAGTTTTAGCAGAAAGATAATGCACAAATATGATGGCATAAGACATGTAAGTCTTACTACATACACATATATATGTATATATATATATATATAGGCCTAGGTGAAGTTGATTAATGCTTGGTATTTAGGCAGACTTGATAAGAAGACCTGCAATGATACTCAACTAATAAATCTGCCATGTAAAAACTCTCCTTAATTTAATTTGATAGAATGCAGATTGACGTGTGTAAGAAGGGGTGTGTTTTGTACTTATCAGAAACAACACATTGTTACATACCTTACTGTACATCATGGTCACCTTAATTCATTTGGCTTTAATTAGAATTTGGGCCTATCACAATTCTAAATTGTTTGTTTATTATGACCTGCTGTCTGTATGACTTAGATATTATATACAAGAGGACTGCACTACACACAATAAAACCCAAAAAGACAAACTTGTGGATAAGAACCATAAACTACACAGGCACTGCAATCAATAAGTAACGAAGCTGATCAAGTGAATGGATCTGGGGGCCAGCCTTAAGCATCCACTCACCCGGGGCAAATAAGCATCTGTATGATATAGCAAAGTCCATAATTTATTGTTGAGCCAATACATGATGAATTTAAAGAATAGCAGCCCGGATTGATGTATTAAAGATGCATAATGTAAGATTTAGACTTGCTGCTATAATAGTTCAAATTACTTTAATCTGGCGAAATTAAGCTCTGTTTGAAGATGTAGGGTAGATCGTTTATTATCGTAGCAACGGTACTTGACAACAGAGACTAAATCTTGATTATCATTTTATCGTTAGATTTTTAAATCTTGCAGATGTTCAAATCGATTTAGATTTTGGCTATCCGATTTTCTAGAGAGTTTATATGGCATGAGAAGAAAATGTCTATAATAAGTTAAATAAGATTTGAAGCCAGACAAAAGAAGTGCAATAGGCAGATTTGGCTCTTACATAATATATTCGTTGTTATAATTTAATCTTTAAAAAAAAATCTGTAAATTAAAAAAGAAAAAAAAAGCAGATTTTTCCCCTCTCACAAGTTCAGATGCTATTATAATAAATTGGCTACCCCATGTAGCTGACAGGTGATGTTTCCAGATTTATAGGTCTTGAGATGAAAATATTAAAAAATTATTTTGCACATAAATCCATCCATGGATCAGGAAACAAAATGGCGGATCATTAAATGGTGACATTTTGATCAGTCTTTCAAGTTTTTTATGGGTGTCTGTCATTTATTGAAATTGATTTATTTCTTTGTTTTGAATTCCATCTCATATCTCTTGCCATCCGACTGTCTGGCCTCAGTTTGCATACTCTCGTAAAATATCCATGATGGCCAATTTGAAGAGGCAAAAGAACATTTGTTTTCATTATATGATAAGGTTGGCATGATAAAGCCCCATACATCATTAACAAAACTTAGTCTTTAAAACATAACTGTTGGGTAAGGTTTAACTTATCATGTTCTTCACGTCTGACAATTTTACATCATTTAGAAAATTTCAAAAGGCACGAATGTTGAGGGTGTATAATTACCTCCCTTCATTGAGTTCTTTATGTCTTACGGAAACAGGCAATTTACAGATTACGATTAATTTAGATGAGCTGCTTATCAGTTAATACATGTCTAAACATTTGGTATTTATTACAAAATCTGTTTTGACATTTCTTATTTACATACCTGGCAGATATCACATTCACTATTTGATTATATTACATTTATAACAAAATGAAATACCCCACTTTAAATGTCAATAATTAACAAAAATATAATTTTATCTAATACATTTATTATTTCAAATAAAAAAGCTCTCATGTCAGATTGATTGTTTGAAATCAGTTAAAAAGATGAGATTATAAAAAAAAAAAAAATATGGATTTTTTGATAAGTGAGTATAGACTGCCATGTGAATGCTACCTGTCACCACTTTGCTATTTCGGAAACAAAGGTTTTTGTCTTAAAATTTAATAGCCACAAGTTTATAGGTTACTTTAAGACGGTAAACCACAATGGCTACTCCAGTAGAGACATATGTTAATAAGCTGTCTTGATACGAAAGCTTAACACCATTGAAATGTATGGATTATTTAAATGTTTAATTAAGAATTCGATTCCCTATACGTAACAAGGAGTAGGGTCACCTGTCTAACCTCGTGGGTTTTCTCTGGTTTTCTCCCACTGCTAAAGACCCCTATGCATTGAACAATGTGTTAGACCCGAAATGACTTTTTGTGTCGAGTGGATGATAAACCCCATTTATCTCTCTCTTTAATTAAGATTTCGAAACTATCAATGGTAGATAATCTCTCGGCTTGGGATTAATTAGATTAAAAGAGGTCCATCTATAGATTTTACCCCAGGCTTGCATGCTCCACTGGCTTGTTTATATCATCAGCATAGAATACCAAATATATCACGATTTTTACTTCATCATATGTTTTTAGACACTGATCATAATCTGATATTTTTTTTACTTTCACAGTATTGTAGTTGGCATCGGATTCATTATCCATGAGTTTTAAGACGTGCTTTAAACAAAATGTTACCTTTGTGAATTTCCCAGGTTATTGAAAAGTGGTATCTTTCCTTTTAGAAAGGGTAAGCAATCAATTCACCTCGGTTAATTCAAAATCTGCGTAGATATTGAAATGTGACAATGGATTAAAAATATATATTTGAAAGCAAAGAAAATATATTTACAAGTTGCATTTTGATGTTAATTAAGAATTTGGCTATTTATCTCGCGATACAATTACAGTTGGTCTGTGAATTGCAAATGAAATGAAATGGGGTGAAACGTCCTACTCTTCTGCACCTAACCTGGGCTAATGGAAGACGGGCATACGCCATACAGTGTGCTATGACTAAAATTTTGCCCAGTCAGCGGCACTATGGCCTACTCTTTTATCAAATTCCAACTGCCAAGGGATCTTTTACGTGCACACCAATGTGTACATGGGACTTTGGTTTTTTGTTCCCTCTGAATGACTAGACAGCTGTCAATGTCAGGCACTCTTTCTACATCACTAACAAGAGGAAACCACACCGGAAAATCGAGATGAACTTTCTCGGCCTGTGAATTGCCGTTAATCGAGTATATTAATATCTGATCTATTTAATAATATCCTTTTTACCCACTAGAAAAACAATTTTTATGGCTGAAGGCAATTTGAAGTATAATTGACAGGTAGTGACTTGTGTCAATTATTTTGTATTGTAAATGAATTGTTAGATTATTAAATAAGATATAGATAACATTTTATAAACAACAGATGATAAAAACTATATTTTATATGTTTTAAATGTTGTATGTACCATACATTATTTTGATATTTATACACAAACGCATAATGTCATAATTTCCTGTATGTAAACACATTTATTGTCTGGGGGTTTTTTTGTTGTTTTTTTTAAATTTATGTTTTTTACATTAGTGAGATGAAGAATCCTATTGAATTTATGCGATTGTGTAAGCTTCAACGACAAAACTTATCACCCAATCAGTTTGAAATGTATGCATATATACTTCAGTAAAATGAGGAAGCCTATGGAATAGTATAACAATTTCCATTATTTATGGCCCTTGATCGCTTTGTAAAATCTTGTGAAAGCTCAGCATCAAAAATTATCCAGTGTGCATGAAATTGATATTCGTTGTTGAGAATACAGAAAAACACAATCATATTGAGTTTTAGCAATTAACATTTATTACTTAAAAGAGTTATGGACCTTGTTCATCTTGTATAATTTGCTGAATACTGTAGCGACAAAAGTTACTGTTCAATCTGCTTTGAATATATTGTCGAAATTAGTGAAATGCAGAAACCTATGTGTGTTCATTTATTACTTCAATTGTTACGTCCTTGTTCACTTTGTAAAATCTTGTAAACGCTCATCTAGCGACAAAAGTTATCATCTAATCAGCTTGAGATTGACATCAATATCCCCAAATTTCTATTACTTCTTGTACTATTGTCCTTGCTTTTAATGTGAACTATTTTGTGATCAGTGTAAGAACAAAAATAATCATCTGGCTTGCTTGATATTGATATGCATTGACTCGAATAGCGAAAACACGCCATCCTACCAAATTTCAACTAAGTTATGTCCCTACTTTATGTTCTTTGTTTTGATTATTGCGATGAATAACAATTACAGCAATTCTGATAATTAATCTAAAGTTATGGCTATTGATTCTTTCTTGTCAATGCACCATTGATATTTTACAGTATTAAAGATGTTACTTTTCCTTCACATAATGTAACAATGGACTAATTAGATGACTTGCCCATCTTCAATGGAGAGAGAAAGAGAAAACCCACAACGTTGGACAGACGACCCTACTCCTTGTCAGGTACAACCAGGGATTCAAAACCATGCCAATGACAGGCGCCAATGACAGGCTTTATGATACAGTGTGCATATGCTAACTATTCGGCCATCCGACCCCCCCCCTCTGCATCTTCAATAGAAGGCTTAATTTCGCTTTAACTATGTACATCTTATCAAGGCCTTCATGTAATTAATAACCTGCATATTTCGGTGCTCATTGCACTCAGCTTGTGAGTCTATCAGATTCCTCGATCATCGCGAATACTAAGTCTCGCTCTTTCCAGCTAAAATTTCTACCAGTGCTAATTGATGTGCAAAGTTCAAGCTTCGTCCAATGTCAAGGTTTCCGTGGAGGTCGCTGTGTCACAACATAACGTAGCTCTAAGTTTGGGAATTGCAAAATAATCTAGCAATGTTGTAAAACTCGCAAGCGTTGCTTCAGGAACATGATGACTTACCTGCTGTGGGTTCCTTCAATTCAACCCTCCACAACGAAATATGGTTTTAATTGAAATAGTAATTATGTTGGAGATTATATTTTTGGGTTTATTATAATTTATAATATGTTAATTGATAACTGCCTCTCAAAGAAGGAACTCAATCATTTTTATACGCCCACATGGAAATGTGGTCGTATATTGCCGTCGCCCCCGTCCGTCCGTCTGTCGGTCCGTCCGTCCGTCCGTCCGTCCGTCCGTCCGTCCGTCCATCGTCCACAATTTCTTGTGAACGCTCTAGAGGCTAAAGTTAATATCAGATTGACTTGAAATTTATACACGGTGTTTAAGGTCGTGAGACGAAGAAGCCTATTGATTTTCAGCGATATCCGATAATTACTACCAGAGTTATGATCCTTGATCACTTTGAAAAATCTTGTGAACGCTCTAGCGGCTATAGTTAATATCCGATTGACTTTAAATTTATACACAGTGTTTAAGGTCAGGAGACGAAGAAGCCTATTGATTTTCGGTGATATCTTATAATTACTGCCAGAGTTATGACCCTTGATCACTTTGAAAACTCTTGTGAACGCTTTAGAGGCTAAAGTTAATATCCGATTGACTTTAAATTTATACACAGTGGTTAAGGTCGTGAGACGAAGAATCCTATTGATTTTCAGCGATATCCGATAATTACTACCAGAGTTATGACCCTTGATCACTTTGAAAAATCTTGTGAACGCTCTAGAGGCTATAGTTAATATCCGATTGACTTTATCCGATTGACTTTAAATTTATACACAGTGTTTAAGGTCAGGAGACGAAGAAGCCTATTGATTTTCGGTGATATCTTATAATTACTGCCAGAGTTATGACCCTTGATCACTTTGAAAACTCTTGTGAACGCTTTAGAGGCTAAAGTTAATATCCGATTGACTTTAAATTTATACACAGTGGTTAAGGTCGTGAGACGAAGAATCCTATTGATTTTCAGCGATATCCGATAATTACTACCAGAGTTATGACCCTTGATCACTTTGAAAAATCTTGTGAACGCTCTAGAGGCTATAGTTAATATCCGATTGACTTTAAATTTATACACAGTGTTTAAGGTCATGAGACGAAGAAGCCTATTAATTTTCGGTGATATCTGATAATTACTGCCAGAGTTATGACCCTTGATCACTTTGAAAAATCTTGTGAACGCTTTAGAGGCTAAAGTTAATATCCGATTGACTTTAAATTTATACACAGTGTTTAAGGTCATGAGATGAAGAAGCCTATTGATTTTCGGTGATATCCGATAATTACTACCAGAGTTATGACCCTTGATCACTTTGAAAAATCTTGTGAATGCTCTAGAGGCTAAAGTTAATATCCGATTGACTTTAAATTTATACACAGTGTGTAAGGTCATGATAAGAAGAAGCCTGTTGATTTTCAGTGATATCTGATAATTTCTGGCAGTTGATCACTTTGAAATATCTTGTGGACAAAGGCCTTGAGACAAACCATCAAAACTATTCTAATCATTTCTGATAATTATTTAATGGGCTATTACTTGTAATAAGATTATCATGTGTTGTAAATGTTCTCCTTACTGATAAAAGAAACAATATGCGACAACCTTTGTTGACTGCCCGGACGACTTAGCTGTTGTGGGCGTATGTTTCGTTGCCTGGCAACCTATCTTTTATTTACTTGATCAATCTCGAATAAGTTTGTAATTTCTTAAGTTACGATAGCTTGTGTGGGTGTCAGTGAGAAGGGCAAATTGAAGAGGATCCTTTACCATTAATAGTCATAGTGGGAAGGGCATGGTGCCAGAATTTCTAGTCTGTATCTAAGAGATGTATATAAATAGAGATCTATACTTCATTTGATTTTTAAGTTATTGGTTTCAACCCCAAAAAATCTTTTTTTTACTGTATTTAACTTGTCTGTATTGACTATATATCACTTGATTTATAGATGTCTGATTAGTTTTTTTAGTTGGGTGAAAAATGTCGCCCTCTGATTGTATCGCCTGACTATTGGTCGTAAACAGATGTAGCTAAATTATTATAGCCATCATCATCTTCTTGCACATTACAACACCAAATCTTCTTGCACTTTTTGCTCGTTTAAATGATTGGTGGGATGTATTAATGGATTGATTGTGCTGCGAAAAAAGACAATAAATACGCCCAGTGTAATATTTCAAAATAACAAATAGCCAATCTCCTTCATTCATTTGATTTTTTTTCCATTTCTTTGTTTTGCCCTCGGTAAATTGTTAATAATATAAGGGTTGTTATTTTACCTACAGATGAATAATAGTAATTTTCAGAGATTTTTTTTATAGTATTTAAGAAAACATCATAAATGATTGTTATTTGCAAACATGAGCTTATAGTATATATATTATTTAGATTTTTCTTTTGTTGGAAGTTGTATTTTGTTTATCTCAAAAAAAAGGTTAACCTATTTGATGAATTAATAAGAAATTCTTTATTTACGCTAGAATTTGAAATAATTTTATTTTTGAAATGAAAATATCGCCAAAGTACATGTAGTATTGATTACCAATACAATGAATTGTAAGTTATGGCAAGTATTAATTGCCGGCCCCTGCTTCAGACTACCAGAGGTGGGAATTTGGGTCCTGCAACTCGGCTTTGAGCATGGCTTTAAGTTGCATCAAAGACCTGACACCAACTTCAAATATTAAATTGCGACTCAAGTTGGTCTTGGTAGTTGTGACAAGTCATGATATGAAAGAGCTAAGGACTCCAGTCGTGGTGAGGGGATATAACTGTAACTTGCTTTATTCGTCTTGAATGCTGACGCCTTTGAACTGGCTAATTGAACATGGGGTTTGTGAAGACTTGGGGCTCGATTTGACAGGATTTGACTCGGTACTTAAGTCAGCAACTTGGGTCTGGCTGGACTATGAATATACTGATTGCAGTAGTCAACATCCAATCTGTCAGATGCTTTGGCCTTTCTTTCATGCTTTAAAATCTTATAATGACAAAAAGTTATTCAATCTGTTTAAAGATTTATATGTATTATTCAAATGGGTGAAATAAAGAATCAGATTGAATTTCATGCATTTCTGTTAATTGCTTCTATAGTAGAATTATGGTCCTTGTTTCATTTTGTAAAACAAAACAAAAGTCCTAATTGCACACTTTGTAGAAACTTGTGAATGTTTCTACAGCAAACGTCATCTGAATTACTTGTGTTGTTTTGAGTAGTCCGAAGATTAAATATTGCTACAATTTTTATACGCCCACATGGAAATGTTGACGTATATTGCCATTGCCCCCGTCCGTCCGTCGGTCCATCGTCCACAATTGCTTGTGAACGCACTAGAGGCTAAAGTTGATATTCGGTTGACTTTAAATTTATACACATTCTTTAAGTTTGTGAGATGAAGAAGCCTATTGGTTTCCGATAATTACTGCCAGAGTTATGACCCTTGATCACTTTGAAAAATCTTGTGAATGCTGTAAAGGCCAAAGTTAATATTCGATTGACTTTGAATTTATACACAGTGTTTAATGTCATGAGACGAAGATGCCTATTGATTTTCGGCAATTTCCAGTATTTACTGCCAAAGTTATGGCCCTTGATCACTTCAAAAAATCTTGTGGACACTCTAGAGGCTAAAGTTAATATCCGATTGACTTTAAATTTATACACAGTGTTTAAGGGCATGAGACGAAGAAGCCCAATGATTTTATCTTATAATTACTGCCAGAGTTATGGCCCTTGATCACTTTGAAAAACCTTGTGGGTGGTCTAGAGGCCAAAGTTAAGAACCGATTGACTTTGAATTTATACACTTTAAGGTCATGAGAGGGATTATATAGGCTTTGCCTGTTTCCCAATCCTAACATTCAATAAAATATTGTTTAAAAAAAAAGAAAAAAAAAAGACGTAGAATCCTATTGATTTTCAGAGATTTCCGATAATTACTGCCAGAGTTATGGCCCTTGAACACTTAAAAAAATCTTGTGGATGCTCTAGAGGCCAGAGTTGATATCCAGTTGACTTAAAATTGATACACAGTGTTAAAGGTCATGAGGCAGAGAAGCCTATTGATTTTCAACAATTTCCCATAATTACTTCCAAAGTTATCTCCCTTGATCACTTTGAAATATCTTGTGATGCTTTAGGGGCCAAACTTATTATCCGATTGACTTCAAAGTGATACACAGTGTTTAAGGCCTTGAGAAGAACAAGTATATTAATTTTCAATGAATTTTGATAACTGAACAGCTAAATACATGATATTAAATGTTTTGTATACCATACTATATGTTAGCATGGGCCAGAACTTTATAAAAACCAAACAAATTCTAATGATTTTCTGAGTTGTTACTCTTAATCAGATTTAAGTGTAATATAAATGTTTCATTATCGAAACAAGTAAAAATATGCGACAACTCTTGTTGACTGCCGCCCGGACGATTTAGCTGCTGTGGGCCTATGTATCGTTGCCTGGCAACCTATCTTTGATAATTATTTATAAAGTTATTGCCCTTGATTATGTTATAATGGGTATTAATTACAATATTGTCAGTATCGAGAAGTGATATTAATCACAATACTATCAGTAATGGAAATGTTATGCTGCATGAAATTTATATGGATTTTGATAAAAAAAACAAAAAAACCCCCAAAACAACCTCTTGAATTATTGCAGCAGTAGTTGATGGATGCCAGTTTCAATAGAATTGCACATGTGAGTTTCACTCGTGAAATATAAAATAATATAATTTAGATTAATTATATTGTAAGTAATTTTTTATGTCATAAAGATTATTGACAAAGAGATGTTCTTACACTGAGTCCCTGTTGGATTCAAGTATTGTCAAACAATATGTAAATGTGAACAACTTATAAATGCAACTAATCTCTAGTGATGATATAATTAACTGCTATTCCATGGCTAAAATTGCTGGATGTCCATTGGTTGAAATATCCATTTATCCACCAATTTACCTTTTAGTTTAAGATTTTGCATGGTGGCTAAGTGGGTAAGACGCTGGCTCGGTTGTTCGATCCCTGCATTGACTGATAAAGTTCATCCAGATTTTCCGGCCTGAGTTCCCCTTGTCAGTGATGCATGGAGGAAGGCCTGACACTGACATAGACAGCTGTCTAAATGTTCAGATGAAACGAAAAACCAAGGTCCCATGTACACATTGGCATGCTCGTAAAAGATCCCTTGGCAGTTGGAATTTGATATAAGATTTGATATTAGAGCTGCGGTCCTTGTCAGGCCCTCCGTCCTGCATCACTGATGAACTTTCCTTGCCAATGCAGGGATCATAAACCTGTCACTTTATTAATTTGGTAATGCATACTTTATTGTTTTCAGGTATGCCTTTGATTAAAGAACAAATCACTTGATTGTTAATAAAGTGTTGTTAATACGAGTCTTTATCTGCAGGATTGTCATATTTATTTTTGTTTCTTTGTATGTGGTGTGGCTCTCCTGCACTTACAGTTAAGTTTCAAATTGTCAAGTAGATAAGAAGCCATATACTATTCCAGTACCAGTAGATTGATCTTGAACATGCAGGTTCAAACAGATATAAAGATTCCAAATATACAATATGGTTTGATCTGACTTGATAAATGATCATTGACCTAAATTCACAAGAGATGAATTAAATCTATAAAATTATTATTTTTTGTTTAAAAACCTGATATGTCATACTAACTTGTTTGATTTTATAGAAAAGGCTAGTTTATATTTTATCTGAACAGAATGTGTAAATAGAATTTTTATCTTGCCGTTTGGAATACATAAAAAGAAAGCTATGATATCATTGTTTGAATTATCGGAGAAATATGATCATATGATGTATATGTATTGTATGCTGGCAATCAAGTAGTATTAGACAGGGAATCACTCATGGCACCAAACACAAATTTACTCTGATAAGAAAAATAACTGACACTGATGGATTCCTGTTCTCCAGTTGTCATGGAAACTGTCAGTTTTGATGAGGATTGGTTGAGGGATGTTTAAAATAGGAAGCAAAGAGAAGTGTCACCAGAAATGGGAGAAATTATGATCTAATACACGATGGCTTTGACAGGGATATTATCATAAATCATGTTTTAATATGAGACTTGATAATTTATTAACTGTATCATGTTACTGATTCCTGGATAAAAGGCTCTTCCAGAATCACCATGCAAGGTGGTTTTAAAATAAAAGCTAAATTTAGAATTCACTTTCAATGATACTCTAATGAATTACAATCAAAATGTCATGTTCAGATCAAACATGGTGATTCCATATGGTAGGGCTTTCAACATAAAAAAATAAACTAGACTCAGTTAAATGTGTCTTTGACTTTAGTATATTGTCCAAGAGTCGTAATTGCATACTTTGAAATACTGCGTTTCTTGATGTCGATTGGTTATTTATGACAGAGTTTGCAAATGCATTTATCCAATTGTCTGGTTAGTGGCATATTGTAACTTTCCAAATTGATGTCATATGTTGTAACTATCAGTTGGGTGGCATATTGTAATTACTCAGCTTGGTGGCATATTGTAATTTACTCAGCTGGATGTCATATTGTAATTGGCTCAGATGGTTTGCATTTTGTGATTATACACTTACTCAGATGGATGGCCTTTTGTAATTGCTTCATTAGGTAGCACATTGTAATTCCTGATATGTTTGTATATTGTAACCACTCTAATAGGTATATTGAAGTATCTTCTTTGAATGAAGTTTATAGGCCATTCAGGCCTATAAACTAGTTCAATAACCTCAGCGTATTTAAGCTAGTTTAACTTAAGCGTCTGATAAAAGGCATAATGTTTTTTTTAAAGGGATGAATAAGTAAGGATTAGTAATTGCTTTTGATATATTGGACGCAGTAAGAGAATTCCTCAGTGAAAAGTTCTAAACACCGGTCCTTCAGTTGTCATGTGTTTAAAAGATAAAAAAATCTTTTAAGAAATAAATCTGTTTCTTTTTGTTCTAAAATTCAAGGCAAGAAATGTCAAGATTTAGTTAAATGCCAGTTTTTCTAAATTTAAATGGTGACAGAAATCCAAAGAGTCTGAAGACACACATGAGATGCGATTAGTTCCTGTCAAAATTCAGCAGACAAGTGGAGATAAAATACACAAATTATTGTTTGCCATAACATCTAAAGCATTTGTCATTTTTACTGCCATCTTAAAGTTGTTTTTGATGACGGTGCCGTCAGTATCAAGAATTCCCTGTAGACTAACCTGCGAGGAAGAATATAAGAAATGAGATAGAGGAACATAAATAAAGACGATATATTTCCTCTGATAATTATACTCCAGTCGAATTAAAACAATAAATTCCATGATAAACAACGATAAAGATAATCGTCCAACTTTTATTGTTTTCTTAATGTTATAAATCAAGGAAGATAACTCTAATCAAGGAATCTGACAGACGACCATCAATCACATTAATCACAAAGTTTATAATAATGTTAGTATTTGGCAAGGCCCACATATAGAAACTTATTATTATACATAAATCGGGAGGATAAATACCATGTATTGCCCATTTGGACAGAACCATTTAATCAGATTATTAGAATGAAAAAAACCACCATAAATCTATTGACACTCTGTTTATATTGAACGATAAATATGGCATGGAGGCTGGGATTTTGATAGTTAAAATTATTTTAGACAATTTATTAACTATGGTATTAATATTGAATTGAAGTCTGATTGTCTTAGGGAGCGAGTCAGGAGTTGTGGATCATAGCTGTGTATGAACTTTGTCCGAACTCACGATGAAAGATCTACCAATCCTGCAACCAGACTAACAAATGCTCTTCGGAATTTGTAACTGGGTGTTACTGATATCATTAACCTTATAATATTATAAGGTCCATGCTGATGTATATTTGCTAAATGCTGACTTTGATGAAAAAAAGTAGCCGATATGGGTAATGACAGTTAAACGTTTTTTAACTACCCGTTACAATACAATAAAATAAAACCAAGTACGAACAATCCAAACCATAAGACAGAATTCGAAGTCCAAAAAAAACGTTATAAGGCAAAATAGTGTAATCAGCAAATGACTGCTCTCCATGTACAAAATACACGACAAACAGTGGTAACAATATAATTTTAAAATCCTTCACTTGTTAAACTTTACTCTTAAAAGAAACTCTGACGAAATAAAGACTTTTGTGATGTACAAAAATGTCCCTAACGCTGTCACTTTACAAGAAAATTTATAAGGTTTTCATTTTCTTGACAAACCAGTAATGTGTCTTGTTTAAAGATGATTTAAAAGCCCTGTCATTCCGTGAAAACAAATCACAGTAAATTATATCTAGATTTCTAGTCACTCAGCACAGCAAGCACAGGGAGAGTCCCAAGGAGAAGGTGGATTAAAGTAAAAGCTTCATGTTTTTATAGAATGATTTATTTCTTTTCTACATACAGCCACAATGTAGTTATCAATCACACTTCTAACAGAGGGTGGGGGGGTCAGTAAAGGTGAGGTCAGTAAGGGTCATCGAAGAAAAGATAAGAAGAAACATTATTAGGTTATTTTAGGTCATGAGATAGTTTGTATATGTAATTAGTGATGATGTTGATATTATTCCTATACATCTATGTATGCATAAATTTATCTATATATTATTTTATCATTAAATGTCATTAATCATGGGGAATTGGGAATTTCTATGTACATTGTCTGTCATGTAAATGATTAATGTACAGTTGTATGGGACTGAGACAGTATTTTAAAAAGAATTAAAAAAAGAAAAATGATAAAATATATTATATAAATATCGTGATTAATGTTTCCTTTCTTTCGATAGTTGATAATAAATCAAAATCTGTTCACATTTCTTCTTCTTTGCAGTTTCTATGTAATTTCCTTTCCTTGGAATAATCTTTGTTACAATTTTCAATGTCTTATGTAAGAGTAAATACTGTGAATAAATTTGAGTGATTATCATTAATATAATGTATATTAAATCGATTTATGTTTAATGATAAGAGAGAGAGAGAAATGGGGTTTAACGTCCACTCAACACAAACTAGGTCATTTCGGGACTAACATATGTTTTTTTAAAAAAAAAAAATTATTTCAATAATGCGCTTGCGCGTAGGGTTCTTTAGCAGTGGGAGGAAACCGGAGTGCCCGGAGGAAACCCTAGAGGTTGAGAAGGCACCCCTATCGCCATGCCACATACGCTCACACCAGGGCTCGAAACCATAGCCGCAAGCCAGAGGTGACCTGCCAGCTAGAGGTCGAAGCGCGGCACTCTAGTCCATTAGCCCTTCAACCCCCCCAAAATAGCAAATCTAAACAAGAGTTGAATTATAGAAATATTAATTGCCTCTTTTTTCATTTTGATCATCAAACTTTTACATGTACTGCTGTATGCAGGACAAAATAATGCTGCGTTGTTGGTTTTCGTATTATATGATTTTGAGCTACAATAATTTTGCTTTGCACTAATACATACTGATACACAATTCCAACTGGATAGATGGGAATACATGGACAGAATGGTTATGGAACATTCAAAGGTGTGGTCATGGATTTAACTGACCATCTGAACTCTTGATCCTACGAAAATCCACCCGGCACATATTCTGATATTTGATGCAAGCTTTTTACTCTGCAGATAATGCCAGTGTTGAAATACAACAATTTTCGTGTTCTGTTTTAGGTCTAAATTTAATCTTTCGAACAAAAATTTAGATCTTGCTCCATGAAGGTCAAAATAAGACATTAAATCAACCAATTCTGTATAGTATTTTGACCCAAATAAAAATGTTTTTAACCCCTTTAAATGCTTCCTGGCTGCCAGCTTATTTAAACAACTGAGTTTTCAAATACTTTGTAAAGGCAATTGTTAGAAATGATTTGTTTTATGAATTAACATTGATACTTTTAATTGGTTTGTTGTAATGTTGATGATTCATTTAACCATTATGGAGCCAATGAAATGGGGTTTAACGTTCTACTATTCTGGATACCCCTCAAGGTTAATTAGGTTATTTACAATAGACCCTGTGACGAAACACATTTTCATCTGAAGGTTTGGTATTTTTTAGTGATGATTAAAGTTAAATTCCTTAAAAAAAAATCCACAATGAATGAAAGAAATTGGACTGTTGCCTAGTAATGACAGTAATCATCCATTCATTGTCTTATAAGTATGCTTCATAATGGTGGCTAATGGTCCAAAATGCTTTGCTTGATTTATCTCGAATCAAAACCTTGCCAGTTGACTCAATCACAGATCTTATGATACCATACACATGCACTAACCATTCGGCCATCCAACCCCCTACCAGATATAGGAATCCTGTACAAACTGTAAAAAAGTAAAATCAGTCCAAAAGTGGTTCATTTTTCGTGCAATATTTTCAAAGATTATGGACTGAATGAAGTTCGCCCTATATTTATTGTCAGATGACCTTATGATGACACTGCCACTTTATGCTTTGCAAAATCTAATTGATGGATGGGCCAGTATTTAATCTGATTGAATCCAAGCTGTGAGATTATCTACCATTGATGTTTTGATTTTGTTTTCTTGATTTAATGTTAAATAATCAATGACTACATATTAGCGTGATTAATAAGCAGTGACAAATTTCATATTTTCTGAAAAATGCAAATCATGTATATTAACTTTTTTATATATTTTCCAATCAGTAGTTATATATTTAGAATCACACCTGTTGAGAAAATATATCAATAAAAATGTAATCATTTATTGAAAAATGAAAATAAATTAAATGAAGTAAGATGTCACATGTAATAAAAAAATGAGCCAATTTTTCACATCAAATTTTAAGAAGAGTCTGTCCCTTTAGTTTTTGTAGTTATACACAGTTTTAAGAAGAGTCTGTCCCTTTAGATTTTACAGGTCTTGCTTGTGGTTATATGAATAATGTAATGTTTATGTTTTAAGATATATGTTTCTTCCATGTTTTTTTGGCCCTGACTTCTCTCACCTTTGTTTTGTTCGCTTATAGTTTATCGGGGTAAGCGGCTGAAAAACGACCCTGCTAACAAGGTATGACAGGTTGACTGACAGATGACACAAGTGTGGTGACAGTGACATATACAGGTGTTTTTACCTGCCGTTTTATGTGACATGTCATAATGTTGGAAGACTTTACTAGCATACCTGTTTAACCATCTGTTCTATCATTCTACCTGGGGTCAGTTAAGTAAAAGTTTTCTTTTGAATTAATTTCACATGACGGCAGATTAATTTCAAAAGTTTTATCGCCTACACATCTGGCTGACACTGTGTGGTAAGAAATTATTCTTATTATGTTATTCTTAAATTTGAATCCTTTCTTGTTATGATAATAATAAGTACTCCAAGGTTTATTCTTGGAAAATGTATCCATGGTTTTTGCTAAATGGAACTATCAGTAAAACATATTTTTCTGTAAAGAGAAGCTACATTTTGTAAAGGTAAATGATGTCACATGTACCTACCTTATTTTAAAGCTGAGAGGGATTTTGTGCTAGGTTAATCTTTATAAGGAATATCAGTTTAAAAATGGTTCATTTGGTCTTGTTTTCTTAGTTAAATGTTAGATAATCTAATTGGGTCGATTAGATATGTAAAAAATAGATATTGTTCGAAAACTGTAAATGATGTTCATCGGCTTTGAATGTTATTTTGATTTGACAGTTCTCCTCATGCGTAAATTGCATGTGTTATTGTTTGGTCTGTATATTTGTCTAGAGGCTTTCTTGGTAACTGCTGTTATGTCTTCCTGCACTTCATATTAGGTTAGTGGAACTTAAGGTGACAACACATTTCAGTGGAGACATTTTGATGGATGCAGGTTTGTGGATAAATAGAATTTTACTCTTGAATGTATTATGATTAATTATTTACGTTGTGACTGTATTTGATAAATTGAGAATAATTGAAAGAGCTGATGTGGCAATGTTAAGATTAGATCAGAAAAAAATTAAGACATTTTTTTTTCTTGAGGAATTCAGGATTTGTCAAAGATTGACTTATAATATTTAAAACGAAACTGGAATCCTGCAGATGATTAGAAATTATCCGCAGTGGAAATAACTGTATACTAAATTATAATGTGGTACCATAATATTGTGGAACTATTGGGCATCGAACCAATGAGAAACACCAGTTTTTAGACTTTTACATTCAATATTTACAGTAAGTAGTGAGCTATGTATACAGCTTGTTGTTAATGCCAGTATTCAATAGATCCGATTTTAAATTTGAATTGTCAAGAATACGTTTTGTACATTATAATGACCAGTGTTATCAATAGATTTCTTGTATACGACCCCAAGATTGGATAGGACAATTGTCCAACCTCGTGAGGTTTCTCTGGGTTCTCTAGTTTCCCCACATTGCTAAAGACGCCTAAGCACAAGCAAATTATTGAACTAAAATTGAACCATATGTTATTCCTGAAATAACCTATAGTTTGTGTCGCGTTAAACCCCATCTCTCTCTCTTAGGCTTGGGTCACCTTCCAAACCGGGTGCGTTTTATCAGGGTCTCCTGGTTTCCAATCCCTTCTAAGGACCTATGCGCACAAATGCACAAATGTGTTAGTCTGTAAATTACCTAGTTTGTGTTGAGTGGATGTTAAACCCCATTTCTCTCCTTCTCTTGTCATAAGTGAAACACAATACTTATGATTAATTCATCAAACTTACTGTAAATCCTTTATACAGCATGTTGTTACAGAGATGTGCATTAATATAAGAACGAAACATTAATATTTTTTCTTATGGTTTGTTTGTACACATTTCTAACATTTATTCTGGTTAAAAAAATAAATGGAGGGATAAGATAATGGTGCATAATGTGTAAAAATAAGGCAACTGTTATCAAGCTGTCAGTCTAAATTACATCAGTTGTCACTGTCAATACTTACACCAGTTATTTATTCTGACAGCGTGTTTGTCAGTGAATATAGAAAACATGTTGGAAGATAATAAAATAGATAGTTTGTTATTTCTCTTCGCTTATATATATTATGCAGCAATATAGACTTGAACTGAAGGTCTACAGGGAACCATATAATATATTTGGCTAAATATATATAGCTACTAAATTACTCTAAAAGATTATAAATATTTTTGATATTAGATAAACTGAATTTAAAACTGTATTTCAATTTGGAGGTGTTTTTAGAAAAGTGTAGTTGGGTCTGTCATTGGGTTCCGCTCCCAAGGTTGTACGTGGCGACTGGTGAGGAGTATTTTTACCTGCCCAACTTCATTTTGGTTTCCCCCACTGGTAAAGAAAGACCCTACGCGCAAGAAAATTATGAATCAAAATTGTATCATATGTTAGTCCTGAAATAACTTGGTTTGTGTCAAGTGGATGTTAAACCCTGTTTCTCCCTTTCTCTATTAAAGTACTTTTAGTCAAAGAAAACTGTCCTTAAAACTCTTGATTGACATTTTAAGGGGAATTTGTAATCCCTTGCAAACTGTGAAAGTTAATCTGTAAAAGGCATATCAGTACAAAAGTGGTTTGATTTCGTATTTAGAAAGATATGAGTAAGCTGCGGTGGCTCAATGCGTAAGACATTGGCCTGCTAAGATGGAGTCCCCGTGTTTGATCCTTTTGTTGGTCAAGGAAGTTCATCCAGATTTTCTGCATGGGTCTCCTATGTGAGTGATGCAGGACAGAGGGCCTGTCAAGAGATAACATATAGTCGTTTGGATGCGTCAAAAAAGTGAGGTCCTGTGTACACACTGATGTGCCCGAAGAAGATAACATTTACACAACATTGGTGTTTACGTAAAAGAACCATTGATAGTTATAATTCAATAGAATTGTAGACCGTAGCGCTGCATGATATATGTCCGTCTTAATTAGCTTAGATGCAGTAGAATTTGTTCAATTGGTAAGAATTGTGCTCTAAATCATCTCCAACAAACATGAATAGAAATGTGGTTGTTGCTCTCCTGTCTGAAATTGTGGGGGAAATTGGATTAAAATTAAAATGATATATAGGTGGAGTCTACAGTTTGTTGGAATGAAATATTAGAAATTATTTTTATGGCCGTTATCAAAAATCTACCAATGATCTAAATAGCGTCTAAATGGCCGCAAGCTGTGATTGAATTATGATTTATGAAATTTAAAGTGAAATAAAGATGGTATTTAATGTGGCCTGTCAAGAGTCTGGATAATAAAGACATCAGTGTGATGATCTTTGACGGTCAGGTATCAAAATATAAATCTGTTAAAGGAAACCAGTGCCAATATTTGTGGTTTTTTGTTTAGAATGATGAGATATTATTGTTTCCTTAGATTATTTTGTTGGAGTAAGAGATTAGATGTGTCAGGAGGCGTCATGTCACTTCCTTTACCAACATTTTGACATGACTATTATCTGGTTCTGATGTTAATAGAAGATGACTGGATAATTCTGTCATGCATGTTCTCTAAGATATAATTGTCAAATTATTCAATTTCTGTCTGCCAGTCTGTTATTTTTAAACAAAGTTTATGGATTTGTGTAAGCTTGCTAGATAAATGTCTTACACAACTGGTACATTTATAATTATTTAAATGGTTTTTGTTTGAATTTATAATGAAATGACTAACTACTAGTATAAAACAATAGGAATTTATAAAACATTGAATTTAGTTGAAATAATTTTGTAGGAATCATTTTCCCAAAGAATAGAAATATCAGTGTTTTGTGTGAATTACAAATGTTCGTAAAATATGAGTTTTATGGTAAATAAAACAAAATCCCCCTAAAATTATTATTTTGCATACTGGTACACATATTTTAAACTTCAATTTGGAATATGTTTAGATTTTTTATGTTAATGGTAGTAACAATATCAAGGGCCCATTTTCTATGTACTCGCTTTTGCTGGCGAAAAGTCAATCTGATACAAATAAAATGGGAATGTTTCCATGTAACCACCAAAAATGCACGCATAGATGAAATAAGGGCTTAAGTGTCAACCATGTTTTCCCTCGGACTTGCTGGATTTAAAAACTGTGGCTATAGCTAAGGGATAATTTTTACACAACCATATTGTAATGTGATGTACAAAATTGCTACTATAATACATTTGTCCCTCATGTTTGACATTTCAGGTTAGCACAATCGAGGCACAATCCATTTATCTTATTGGTTGTCAACTATTGCCTTGAAATGAAAAATCTCCTCCAGAGTTATACTCCTTTGTTACGGAATCTTGTTGTCACTAGTGGAATATCTGAATTACGACTCACAAAATGAGAATAGCACATGAGAAAGCTGCTGAATAAACACAAAAAATACCCAACTTTGTAAGAACTGTTTATGTTGCAATTTCAGAAATTGATATCTATTCATCCTATTGAAAGGAAGAATCCTATTGATACAATATTTTGGTGGGTTTATAACTAATGTTTTGGTGGTGTATGTTTTACTACCTAGCAGCTTTTGTTTGATATTTGGCATTATCAGAGACTTAAATTAACAGATGAATTATATGATTACATAAGGATATTAAAAGGTGTAATGTAATAGTGTTTGTGTATCTTTCCAGGTTCAACTGAAGACCTCTCCACACTACCACAGACATCTGTACCAGAGTCAGGCGGAGACAATTCAGAAGACTTGGACGAAGAAGCCATAGAAACAGATAACTCGGATGACGGAAATCAGAGTTTATCACCTTCAGAAATCCATGAAGACATTCCAAAGATCATTAACTCAAATCCCAATCTGGAAGCAGATACTATGACCATACCACATCAACAGAAATCCACTATAGACAAAGATGGCACACCAAATTTAAATTCTCCTGAAGATAACAAACTAGAAAGGAGACCTGAACGAAATTCATCCCCTGAAAAATATCTACGAGACCACTCTCCAATCAACAATAACTATAAGAAATATGACGGAGAAGACATAGTAGTGGAAGATCAACCCTTGGAAGATCAACCCTTGGATCTTTCAACCCGTTCCAAAGAAAAACCCATAAAGTCTTCGATTCCCATAGAGAACGGTCATTCAGGAACTATCTCATCTAGTCTTAAAAGTTTACAGTTACGATTTGGTGGTGATTTTAATATTGAGCCTCCCCGAAAGCCAAGTAACATAGTTCCGCTTCAGCCGACCATTCTGCAGGGAAAATCGTCAAAGCATGCATACTTGACCGCAACACATCCACCACTCTCATCTCAAGTCAAATCGAATTTGAAACCACAATTTATCAAAAAGGAGAAACCATCACCAGTAGTTGCACCTACGGCTAAAAAGTTAGAAAGTCATGTCTACGAGGAAGATGTACGAAGATCTGGAAATAAATACACAACACATCGTTGTTCGTGTCAGAAAACCTACACGACACTTCAAGCTTTAAGTTCGCATATTCAGGATACGGGTCATACTCCAGCCAACTGTAAGGCAGCCACACTACTTGATTATCCAAAACTTGTCCGTGGCCAAGATATGTGGCTGAATCAGGAATCGGAACAAACACGCAGAATTTTGAGATGTATGCAGTGCGGAGAATCATTTCAATCGTTACCAATGTTGACTGTTCACATGATGAAGACTCAACACTATACCAAAATAGTTAGCGCCGATCATGGTCGAAGGTCGCATAAATGTTCAGCATATTGTGAGAAGGAACTAGAACGTGAATGTGTGTTTAAATGTAAAGTTTGTCAAGAAGCATTCGTAGATATGGAAGCACTAGCCAATCATATGGTACAATCAGGACATCATAAAAAACAAATCCTTCGTGCACAGAACTATTCTGAATTTACTTTACGTAACCGACGGAAACGTTACCATAGTGATGATGGTAATAATGCCATGGTTTCACTTATTGATATGAAAAGAAAATGTCTGCCATTACCGAATGGAATATTAGATGATGAGGATTCTGAATTGTCTGTGCATTTAGACAATTCCATAACATGTGAAAATTGTGGTAAAAAAATTGAAATGAAACATTTTGTTGATCATGTGAGAGCTTGCATACGTCAAAAGTCTTCTGTTATTGGTGCATTAAAGAACAAGTTATTAATGGAGGAGACTTCAATTAATAAATCCGATTGTGAGAATTCGTCTTCTCCCCCGCCTCCCTCAATGTTTTCCGATATTCATGATAAAATCTCACCTATCCCTAGTCCCAAAAAAGAAATCGGCCCAACAAAAGTTCATGTATCACAGCATTTAAAGTCTAGAATTCTAGAAGCTTTTTCTCCGCGGAAACAAAGGAGAGATGAAAAAGAAGAAAAAACATTTATTGTCAATGGTGAACACTCTACGGATCATGAGACTGGAAAGAAAATCACTTTACCGAGAGAATTTAACAAAAAATCCTCTTCTGAAGGAAAAAAAGATATCAACTGTACCTTAAATGAAAACAAATTAAAAGCTAATTCTTTGAGTGTAGAAAATGAGGAAAGAAAAGAAGCCATGTTACAGGGTGTCAAAATAAAGACAGAACCAGTGGAAGATAGTGATTCAAGGGGAGCAACTCCATTTGATGCTTCATCAGAATCTGAGGAGAAAATTCCCAATATTGAAACTTCCATCCAGATGGACATCTTAGACCCTAATGCTAAAATACCAGAATCTAATTCAGCTCTTAAAGCTATGGAATCCTTTATTCAAAACAGTTTCACTTCCAAGTTTGACTTTCGAAACCAAAACTGTATTCCGGTGCCTAGCAATGTTCATAAACCCTCATCACAATATTTAAAACGAGAATCAACATCTCATAGAGAAGAAAGCCCAAATAAATATTCTAAGTATAAACATTTATACCATGCCCTTCATCTGAAAGGTGATCAAAATGGTCAACATAAAAATGTTGCACCTGTTGTTCCACATTTTAACCACAGAAAGAAGAATAGTCAGACTTCGTATAAATCAAAAAATGATACAAGTGAAAAAGAGGAACAAACAAAAGTCAAATTGGAAAAAAATCCTCGGCCACAATCACCAGAATCGGAAACTTCTGAAAGGGGTAACAACTCTCGGAACCCTTCCCCAGAGTTGAATAACTCTATCATTGATAAGTATCTTAATATAGAAGAAGAAGCAGCAACGTCTGCGAAAAAGGAGGATAGTTCAGCTTTAGATTCCTTAAGTTCCTTTGTTTATAGTCAACCAATGACAAGTGAACATCCTCTAGACAGCTTACAGCGTCTGCTTACCAGAACTGATATTCCTAAAGTTCTTTCACAACATTTTGACATCCCTTATCTTCCTGGTATTCCAGAAATGGCATTACCATTGAATCTCTCGCTAAAACCAAATTTTTCTGATGATGAGGATCAAGACGATACTAATGGGGGTTTAGAAGTGGATGTAGGTACTGATGGCATGTCATCCAATGAGGAGAGAGCTAGTCCTGTTAGTGAAGGGGAACAGCGTGATTATAAATGTGCTGCATGCAGTCGTCAATTTGTTTCTAAAGGTTCATATCGTTATCATCTTAGTCGATGTCATTTATCAAGTGTTCATAAATATGGTATCAAGGAAGCCTTCAATATGAGTCCTTACATATATTTACCATTGGATCATACGGCTAAATTTAGTAAATATTATGAAATGGCATATGAACTAGCCAATAAGGGCAAATAATGCATTAAACTATAGTGCTATAAGACATTATTGTAATTAAAGTCGATCTTTATTCCATATAGATTTAGGATGTGAAGTTGTGAACATCTACAAGTGATAGAATGGGGTAAATCCATTATTCAGGTTTGTTGACAAAGGATGGGGTGGGGTAAAGTGAATTGCATACATGTAGATTAATGTCAGTTCTATGGAATACAATTACTACTTATTAATGAGTTAATGAGTGACTTTTCTTGATAATGACAAGAGAAGCCTAGTTGAAACGTCGTACAGTAATAAGCAGTAATTGTATTCTGTAGACTTGTGAGTTATATACTCCAGTTCAAATACTAAATGCCATTGAAACAATTTAGATAAATGTCATGAAGAAAGGATGAGATAATATTTATCATTATACTAAGAGTTTACTCTGGGTTGAACCTTGAACCGAATTAGAATAACTTGGAACCGAAAGTGGCAGTGCAATGCCACCAGTCCTATAGATGTTATTCCTTAGCAGACCTAGTGTGACTTCTACCCTCGAAACAGACAGACAAACAGTCACAGATAAAGATAAATCTATATGGATTAAAGACATGCTTCATTATTATTCCACTTTCTATATTTTACTTATAAATATGTATATCATTGTTTTTATATACTTGTTCACCTCAACTTGGTTGTGCATTTAATATATCCCTTCCTATTTACTGTTAAACTCTTTTTGACTTTAATATCTTAGTGCTATTTCTTATATACTGTTTACCTAACTTTTAAACAGTGTGCTCTTTTTTGAATAAATTCTGTTTTTTTCTTGTTATTGAATCAAAAGTTTTGAATATGTGTGCTAGACAGATTTATAATGCCAGTTGCATAAAGTATTATTTTTTAATTTGTGTACTTTTGAAACTTTTAACTTGCACAACACTTTCTTGTCGTTATTAATTAGTAAATTTGGTGTTAAAAGTTATGCAAGAGCTAAATCTGTCAGTTGCAGATGTTTTTTCTGGCTTCAAATATTATATAAATTTTTATTTAGACACATGACCAACCCCCATAATCAACTCTCAAGAATATTGGAGGCTTGAGATATTATTAAATGAAATAGAACGTACGCCCACGTCATATAATAGTTTAACTTTAAAATGGAAAATCTAGACTATTTAGACAATGATACTTGACAATCAAGTCTATTTACACTATTGTCAAAACTTCAAACACTCATAACTTTGCCCAGAATAATGTAATTTGTCTGAAATTTATAACATTCATTTTTCATTAGCTTTTTTTAAACGATAATGCATCTTTAAGATTTTTTGTTATTAACTTGCATTATGCAAAAACTTACATTGTTTTGTATTGCTTTGTTATTGGATATGTCATTTTTTTGTAAACTTTAGAAGTTTGTTATTTTAATTCCACTTTTGAAATTTATATTTTGAAGGTTAAGATTTTTAAAAGGAAATTAATTAGTTTTAAAATTCATTTGTATCAAGTAAACCAAATGGGCCTCCGTACATTTACATTATTTAACTGAATTTACACATTTGAGACCTATATTCCCTATTTCTTATAATGTATATTATGTAACTTTTTTTCTTCCAAGCCAAAAAATACCCCTACATGTATGAACTCTTTTTATATTTCTTTTTATTTTTCATTGTTCTAGAAATCCACAAGTTATAAGTGCTTTAATTAATTTGCCACAATTCTTTTTATAACTGTTCCCATAATCATTGTTACTGTTCTATAAACTGTTTCTTATATCTGTGTATAATCTACTTCAAATTGTTTTTGATTTTCCCTACAAAGCTTTATCACTATTTTTTTCATTTGTCATTAGCATCTGGGTATTTTATCATATTTTGAATTAAAAAAAAAAAACAACTGAAGAGTAATTCTTATAAGAGTATGTGAATGAGGTGAGGTTAATGTCCCAAATGGCTTTCAAAAAAGATCAAGAGCTACTTTGGGGACCCTACTCCTTGAGACATGCATATTTGAAAATAAATCATTCAATGTTTATTGAATCAAGAGTTTATCCAGAAACTAATGACCATTGGAAAGTTTTAACAAGTAAATATATATACTATTATTATTATATGATTGATTGATTGAATTCCTGTATATGAATTTATTAAATCTAACTTTAATGATTATTAAATTATTAAAAATTATTGTTATTCTATCAGCACGAAAAAAGAATTGTAATTGGTGAATTGTTGCAGTACCCCATATCTGGCTGAATGCCTCACTAATTGAGCGATCCCATGTGATCACACATTTAATGATAACCAAGCAAAGGGTTGAAATGCACTCATGCAGCTGTTATGTCTCAACAGAAACTATAATCTCTATTGTGTTCACAAGCTATGTCTGTAACAGAAAATCCCAATCCTAGATTGCTGACAATTAACAGGGTTCATCCTTTCCATTAAAAACTGTAGTTTCCTATCATGTTAACAAGGTTTACAGCAAAGAGGAACTGAAGGTCGCAGAGCATTAAAAAATAGTAGGGTTTTAGAAAAGGGGTATCACTCAGAAACAATCAGGTGCCAAGCACTGTAAATTAATTACTAGTATCCCAAGGCTTCCACCCAGTTTTAAAAAATCTTGTCAAAAACTGCAGCCTCTATTGTGTTGAGCCAATTGTTGTCAGACGGACAGACATAGGTGACAACCTAATACACCCACACTTAAATGTGGGCATATAAATATCTCCTTGGATGCTTGTACTTGTTACCAGTACTTACCAAACTAATCCTGCAACGAATATTGATTGATCACTCACTAGCAATAGCATTTATTAGTGATTGATATATATCGTAGAGCAGTAATAATCTATATTTTATTCAACGAGTTCAGAAGACAGAAATAATGGTGGTCTTTTATTATAAAGTTCTTGCAAGTGTCCTAAGCTGTGAAGTGAAATAAAGATTTCCGCAAATCTTCATCCATGCCTATTTGATTGACGTAGACCTATTGACTATTTTTATTAGTCAGTATGTAAACTAGACAGACCAATAAAAATGAATACCGATAACCACTACCTGTTGTATCAATGGTTAATGAGCAGCTTGTGTGTAACCATGAATATATTGAGATTTGGCTTAAGATATACGAGGGTGAAGTTAAATAAATCTATAAAGGAAGGAATGAAGACAGAACAAGTAATAACTAATGTTACAAACAACAGATCTCGTGGATGTATATGTATATTCTCGTTGCCCTTGTCAATCCGTCCATGATCTTGTGGACAATCTAGAAGGAAATTTATGGAACAAAGTTATTATTACCCTTGATTTTTTGAAAAATCTTGGATGCCCTATTGATTTGAAATTTACGCTCTGTTTTTCTGTTCACGGGACGAAAAATTCAACTGTCTCACATGTTTTGTTTTTGTTAGCTCTAGGAAGAACTATATAGCTAGAAGCTTACTAAGTGAAAGTCCTGTTTCAAATCTAACTAGCAGTCATAGAAATATCAGTTAAAATCAAACAAAATTAATTTTTATAGACACATTTAATATCTAGAATCCATGATTTACATACAGCAATGACCTTTCACCACTTTAAAACATTCAATCTTCAATATTATATAATTTATCAAATAATACTTTACTTTATACAATAATAATTAAACTGACTGGGCAATGTTCCATGTGTACATTATTTATACAAGTTGCAATATTGGACCTGCATGACATATTTCATTGAAATATACATGCTGGATAGTGTCTGTATTTTAAGTTGTTGAATGGTCTCTGGCAAGACATTACATAATATATAGATATTTCTCTCAAGCAATATCAATATATTACTTAATGTCTCGCTCTCGACCATTAAACTACACTTAATTTATCAAATAGATGGTGGTGATTATAATAATTTAGTAATAGGAACATAACAAATATAACATTATTCATGGAATATAATTTCTATCGTTTATTTCACGGTGACGTTTCAACAATATTTCACAAGTCGTTATAACAACACAAATAATTTGTAATCAGTACTCATTTACAAAATATATTCTGGATGAAAACAAGAAATCAATGCAAGCTAAAATTTATTAAATTAAATGTCGTAAAATTTTTCAAAAGTCATTCAATGGTTACAATTTTCAAAAAATGTATGATACTGCTGGTTGCATTTTTTTCAATACGAAATGAAATGGGGTTTAACAGCTTACTTTTCGGCACTAACACCAGAATCGAAAGCCAGATCGATTTAAATTTGAAAAACGTGTGGGTTGACACTCGTCGGCACGCTTTCATTCTATTGTATTACGACATGCGCAATTTTGTAGAAATATTACTGACATAAATTTGAATACCGTACGCGAATTAAATATGAAAAATAATGGGAATTAAATATGAAAAATAACGAGGCACACATATTTGTTAAAATTTTGTACGAATTTAAATATTTTGTTGACACACGATTTTTAATTGTGGTCTGAAACCGTTATGCCCCTTTATTTTCGGTAAAATGTCTGACAAGAAATATTTTTAAATCTCAACACTGATCCATACTCATTAACCCTGTTTACATTACAAATTTTAAGCGTGCCAGTTACCGTTCCTGGTACGGCACGGTTAATTTTTTTGTAGTGTAAACGGGTAAAACACAAGCGTGCCGTACCGAGTTCCGTGCCAATCTGGCCCACTGAAGTGAGGTGGTCTCGGAACCGTACTAAGAACGGCTCACTTAAAATTTTCGTAGAGTAAACGCTAACTGGTCTGAGTACGGATTACTGCACATGCGCCAAATGAACCTCAACCTTTTTTCCCTGCAAACCTTGACAGTTCTGTCATCAGTTCTGTCAAAATGGCTGCTCAAACTAGATCAGTCATCATAATTGTTTTCATCTAGGTAATTTGTACAGGGGCTGAAATTAACTTTACTGTGAAGAGTTCCACATTTCTTGAAATTTATCGCGGCCTGGTACCGTACCTAGTACGACACGCTTATTGCGGCCAAATGTAAACGGGGCTATTGAGGCACTGACTGTACTTGCCATATTTTAATACACTTAAAACAATACATCTTCTTTTTGCTTGGTACCAATTTTATGACGCATTAATTTCTTGTCTTCAGTATCTGTTGCATAACATATTAGGTCACTTAATTATACGTGACTGATTTGTTATGCCGTTTTTTGTATCCTTTAACATGTTTTATTCCAATAATGCATTTTGATTTTCAATTTTCATCCAGTACTTTACTTCTATCCTGATAAAATATAGAGTATTTTATATGTTACGCATCTGCTTTAAGCTGTCTCTGACTTAATGAAACCTTTTCACCTGGTTTAAATGCTGGCATACCTAGATATGGACAACTAGAACATCGGAATGCATCACCAAGATAACACTGAAAATAGATGTTAAACACATTACAATCTACATGTGAATTATGACCAATATTAAAATAACCCTTTAAAAATATTGAATTTAAGATAACATCAAGGCAAAGTACAATGTCAACTTGAAATGAAATAGAGTTTAACGTCTTATACTGATTGGGGTAATGAATATGGGAATACACAGTACTGTGTGCTATGACGAAAATTTTGCCCTGACAGCGGCTCTACAGCCTATTTTTATTTTGAATTCAAACTGTCATGTGTTCTTCTATGTGCAAGTCAATGTGTACACAGAGCCTTATTTTTTCCTGTCTCAACCAAATGACTAGACAATATACTTGCTGGGCCGGTCGGAACCTTTTCTGCCTACACCAGTTCGCGAGCCATTGTCTTACTCACTGAGTCACCACGACACCATGTAAACCAGAGATCCTAAGCTAGTGTCATGTCAACATTTTATTGAGTTTATGTAAGCATGATCAATGCTACTTTAAATCTCAAATATAACGTGCTTACACTTCCACATGCCGATATTGGTGCTGCTGACTTTTTGGGGTTGTCTGCTTCTATTTGTTCTGCTAAACCACAAGTACAATCTTTACAGGCTTTCTTCCTTGTACCACAGTTTGCTTAAAATAGGTGAAAAATAAATTAGTAATAAAATACCTTATCAAACTATTTAGATTTTTGGGGTCCGGTTGGGGGGCGAATTTGGGTTGAGGGGGGAAATCAGACAAAATTGTTACTTTTATTTTCTAAGATATCCAGTCCTTTGAATTGTTTTCAGTGAAGACAATTCTTTGCTTTTCCAGATAAACAATGCAATCTGTCATTTTCAAAACGCAATAAAATTCAATTTGATATGACATTTTACTGAAAATAAAGGGGTATAACTCTTATCGTTTTTTAAGCAGCTGGTCTTTGACCACAATTAAAAATCATCTTGACAACAAAATATATTCATTTTACCCCCAAACACCTAGACGCCCTTTCCCAAAAGCAGTGGACAGTGGTCTTTGACGAGCTGTGGAAATGGCTCTCAATTTTGCACAAAGCTTAACAGTCCAACTAAATCAGAAAGGGTATCAGATGTTCCAGAAAAAGTAACCATATCTTGACTTGCATTAGCTGAATGAATGGTTTAACAATATTTTATTCAAGAGTAAAATTTGAAGATCCCCATGCAACAGCATGATCTTTAAATTTTACTCTTCTATATCTACCGCCCCGCCCGTATCAGTTTTTGATCCAGTATCCAGATAGATGCCGAAGCCTGTCCGGCTTTAATACAGTTTTAAGGGAGTGTTCGCCATCCACTGTGTCTTCTTCTAATATATTATTCAATAAAATTACATATAGTCAAACAATTGTACAGTTTAAAGGATACGAAAACAAGCAGCATGCTTACGAATATCGCTTCCTGAATTTGACTTTAAGTATGTAAAACATTTAATACATATATGTAAGTTACCTTTGAGAGAGGCTGGATCTGGTTTTTTTAAATCTTCTTCATCAAGTAATGTATCAGAATCAACAAGTTCAACATCCCCATCATCAATATCATCTGATGATAGCGTCCAAACCTTGGCTACATTTGGATCAACTGCTGGTTTAGCTGGACAATAAAAAAATTTAATGAAGATATAGAAATCAAATTAGTTTTTTTAGTTCCCTAGGAAATATTCTATATTACCTGTTTAAATGCATCATCAAAATTCAAATGAAATTAAAATTGCAATATTTTAGGTTTTTCGGGTCGTGAAAATAAAGGACGATATACATAATATTATTCATTTCATATGCTTTTTTTAATGGTAAAACCCAGAACTACACAACACCAGTATTATAACAATATGCAAGGACTTTAATATAGTTTATAATGCAGGGAGTCATTGTGGCTCAGTGGGTTAGAAAGGCGTCTTCTGTCATGTCATCAGCTGACTCAGATTAGATTCTTGGATGGAATTAATATGTGAGAAGTTCTTTCAAGTAGACTGGATGGGAATCTGAGTAGTCTAGATGAGTTAGAATTTGATATAAGAGTAGGCCGTCTTCATTAGCCTAGTTGGTGCAAAAAGGTAGCATGTCAAATCCCATTTGATAGTATATTATAAAATATGTAACAAAATTACCGTTTGTTTTCTTTGTAAAGTTGAGTTTTAACTGAGTTGATGAACCAATTTCATAATTTGGTTTACTGCCTTCTATTTGAACTAAATCAATGTTACCACTGTTATTTAATCTTGAAAGCACAGATTTATCATCATCACTAAGCTGGACTGAAGAAGGCTGAAAATATTATAATCACAGCATAGAATGTATAGTTGTTCGAATGGGGCAAAAAACAAGGTCCTATGTACAAGATGGTGTGCATATAAAAAGTTCCCATTTAGTTGGAATTTGATATAATGGTAGGCTGAGGCGAAACTGTTGGGGAACCAGTGTCTAGAGGATGTATAAATATTTACCTGTGAAATATTAACAAATCCTGAAAGTTTTAACTCTGATACTAAACTGTCACTTGTTTTTAATTGTTCTGTAGTTTCTGTTTTATTAATAATTTCTCTTAGATATATTTTACCACCTGGACATAAAACTCGACACATTACAGCTAAGTTATCGATGTTGTGATAGATAACACCTGGTTCAAGCACACCAGACACTACTATATCAAAACTCGAATCTGAATGAGGAGCTGAAATATATAATAAATTATATACAAATAATACACAATCTTAAGAGGCTGATGATCATAAAGATATAGATAGCCAAATAATGCAACAAAGGTCCGCCCAGAAAAAATAACCTGAGCATTTCATAAAGACTGTTGCATAATGATTCTTCTATATGGAACTAAAGTACTTGACACAACATTAATAAGAGATCAAGGACAACAATCCATCAGGTAATTATTGAAAATTGTTATAATTGCACAGCCTTCCTCCTGGCACTGACATTAATACTTTGAAATTTCAGGTTGAAAGTAAAGGAGAGCAATAATTCTAAAAGTATTATCAGAAATTGTTGCAAACAGACTTCCTAGGTTAAATTCATACTGGACTGTTTTCACTGACAGTAATCAAACTCTTGGCTACTACTATATTTGGGCTATACATTATAAATAAATGTTAAAACAATATTAAAATTAGAATGCTATGGGGTCAATTAGAACAATGTATTTTCAGTATTTACCTAATGCTAATCTGTCAATGTGTTCTAGTTGTATTTTACCAGTTTCGCCAACCTTTTTTGTCAAATTATTTATAACATCTGTGACATTTGCTGATGGTTGTTGACCACCCCATAATACAAGAACTTTCTGCCCATCTTTCACAGTTATGCTCTCCATCTCTATTTTTTTCAGCTACCTTTAAAAATAAGAGAAACAAGAAGAGTCAGTTATCAAGATCCCATGCCAAATGCATATTTTGCTTGGTCTATAAATCATTAAGAAACATTCATTCACATGCCAAGCCAATAAAAAAACTCTACAACACTGGATGCTTTTGATTTTCAAAGGATCTTAATAATTGGCAGCTATATTTTTGTATTTTGCCTGAAATTTTCAACATTTTCCTTTTTATTATCTATTTTGTAACTATCATAGTGGGAACTGAATAAGTATACAGTTGAGAACATGTATAAAAAAAAACAACAAGAATCTGTAAGTTTCTCTTCACCAACATTAATGGAAAATTACAAATCCAAAAATAAATCTAATTATTCAGGAATAAATATGGAAGTAACTGGAATGATTGTTGCATCACTACATGTGATTAATTATTTTGAGTAATTCTACACTATTTCCATAACATCACCAAAAGTCTGTGTCATTTTATGAAACCTTAGAACATACTTTATAATTTCCTCCTTTTTTATGCATGTCATAAGATATGAATTGTTTGTCATTAGCTGCAATTGAAGCCTTTTAATTCTACTTGAATTTATGATAACTAAGCACATACTCAGTCAATTATATTCTTTTTTTTTTTTCAGTTTAGCGACCAAAATCTTGTAATTGGTTGATTTTAATCATGAGGCATTTTTCGCATTTAAATTAAATTGTAAGCCGAATTTTAGACAAATTTGCAGAGTCATGGCTGAGATATTAATACGTTTTCCTTAGAATAGAGTAGGGTAAATTTCAATATAATATTATTCAAAACTATTTACACATTTTCTTGTGGGCGAGTCAGAGAGAAAAAAATCAGTAGCTGGCGTCAATGAAATGTCATGATTTTTTACCGTCCACATTTTCATCATGATTGATTGATTGAATCATATTCATTCATTGCATTAAACATTAAATAAATGTTTTTCACTGTCTGACTGATATACTATTTACAGCGAAATAAAATTTCAATATCCCCCCAATTATATAGATCTATAGGATATATCATCTTCCTGGGGATTAAACTGGTACAATAATAAAAATTTTAATCGATAAATTAGGTTACAAATTGATTTAATTTTAGAAAAAAACAATAAAACTAAATTACGCCACCTGATTTATAATGACCTTCACCTTTCTTCCGGAAGTAAACATTTCTTCGCATTAAAGTTAACTTTAAAAATCTAGTTTTTATCCTGCACGTTATACGTCAACAATTCTAACATATATGAACTTGTAAAATTATTCGTAAATAGCAATAATAATTTATATCTAGATATATGAAAGAAAAAGTTAAGAGGAATTTTAGAATAGTTCGGTGAAATATCACGTGCCCAACTTCTCGCATTTTGATTGGCTAAAAGTAAAATTGCGGGCAGCTCAAATTTTTGTATAGCTGTAGATGGTATGCATTGTGCGTTTTTAAAGACAATAACTGAACTAGAATTCAAGTTTTGTGGCAACTTTTATGATGGAAGGTATCGACTGGAGTTTCAATGCACCCCAGTATGTCGATTTTGAAGCACCACAACCAATTGACGACGACGCTGATAAGTGGTTTGGTGAGGATCAGGCAATAAATATTATAAATATAACTCTTCAAATTTCTGAAACTTCAATCAACAAAGCCTGTCTTTTAGTCTTATTATTATCTTATTCATTTACCCCATCAAGTGTGAACACATGTCATGTTGATCTACATTAATATGTATATTTTACTAGTAAGCCATAGGGGCCTAGTAGTAGCTACGATTACGAATATGTAATAAATAAATACTCTAGGCCCTATGGATTGACAACTCCTCCCAAAAAAAAGGCGAAATGAAATTAGCATTGCAAACGGGTTTTCAAATACTACCAATGACTCAAAAATGACAGTGATACTGTAATTATGAACTATCTAGAATGAATAATCTGAAAAAATTTCCAAAAAATATTGAAAATTAAAAAAGTTATAGCGTTTTTAAGATGGCAAATTGGGGGCACAAAAAAACGTCTTTTTTCAAAAGCGCAAAAAAACTGACCGAAGTCAATATCTCAGTAACTATACAAGATAGGCCTATGAAAATTGCACTAATTAAAGATCTCGATGTACTTAATAAAGCCTAATTGTCGCTATAATATTCTGGCATATACTTTTTGTGTTACAGAGGTTCAAAGTTGAGGTCCGTGCCAATTACGCACAAATCACAGCAAAAAAATTGACAAATTCCTGTATACTTAAATTGCAGCACTTTGACATTCATACAGTGGCTTATTTTTAAATGAATATGCACAAACAAAGTGTTTTCAGTCGGTTCTGTTATTTATTTTTTGCATGACAACACCTTAAATCACAATTTTTGACCGATTGATGTCAAGGTCAAAGAGAAACAACTTTTTACATGTGTGTAGGCCTATGCAATTGGGCATCTACTGGTCTAGAGACCATTGACAACTGGTCACTCACAGTCATAAAACAATTATAATTCATAAACAGGTTATACTGTAGATATTTTCAAAAATTATCATAAGTGTGTGGTAAAATGAGAAATATACATGTACATGTAAGCTTTTGGTGGATATGCCACTTTTTCCACACCCAATTGTGTGTACATCAATTTGAGATTGTATGTTTCAGGAATGAAAATTAACAATTAAACTATGATTTATATAACAGCTATATTTTGGTGATCAACATCATTACAATTTCAAATAAAAACAGTTACATAGACATAATTAAAACATTTAAATATCTTAAGAGTCCAAATAACCCTAAACAATGAGTATCATGATCACTTCAATTGTCTGATAAATATGCAAAATGATAAAAACAAAATGTAGCCTACTCTGCTAAAAAATAAATTAAAAGGTAAACTTATAAAAGTAAGGTATGATCTACATGAAAGAGTATTTAAAATAAATCAAAATTGTGATACATATGTGTATTACGATATACTAGATTATAGTATTAGTGGTAGAAATATAGCTTTCTTGTTTAGATATTATCTCAAGGAAAAAAAATATAAAAATTCTTCGTCAGTAAAAATGTCTGGGAATTTTCTTCTTCCAATTCAATAATCACAGTATGAGCTACACTGCTAAATTAAACAATTCTGAAATGAAAAAAAAATTGTTATAAATTATTTGAGGCCTAAGGCTAAGATACCTAGCATGCTAAGCTAACTGGCTTCAACAAAGGACAGTAATACTAATTTTTCAGCTGCATTTCATGAAAAAAATATCCAAGGTGGTCAACAACATTCACGATTTTTATCCTTTGTTAGTGAAATATCTGGCTAAAGTTTGGTAGGTAGCTTTAGTAACATTCAATATAAGAAAAACCCTGTCCAAATCTATCATTTGTTTTTTACACACTGAAGTCTGTGGCGTTTTCAATTGTGGTCTGAACCCTGATCAACCACGAATTACCTCCCTTTAACGCCACATGGTTCTATTTCTGACAATTTACGGATTCCTACGGGGGATACAGACTTAACAAATGGTCAAACTAAGTAGTTAATGAATTGGGCTTTCCAAATATACCCAAATCTTGAGCGTCGAGGGCCTTTTTCGAAAATTTCTATCAACTTCAAATTTTCAATTGATGAAAAATATGTGAAAATCTTATCTCAGTTTGTCCAAATCCTACTCGACAGCAAGTTCATTCATTTTTCTCGATAGTAAACATCGGGTGGTTAATGTTTGACACTCTGAAAATTCATGAGAAGGCGTAGCACGAAGTATACTTTTCTCGGTCAACTTTTTGTGGTGTCTGAAAATAGTACCGTCAGCGCCCCTAGCGGCGTTTGGCATCGCTAATGAAATGGAGTTTATTTAACATTAATTAACAACTTATTTATAATAATGCTAGTAACTATGCTTGTTACCTTAAACTGTGTTTAAGGTAACAATTGGTACAGTCCAAGAGTTAAGACCCCTTACGCAAGTTCAAATAGGTTCAAACGCACAACTGTCAACACACATCATTACAGTTTGTATTAAAATAAGTAATTCTTATTCTATCACAAATAAGTGAAGACTGGACCATTAAAATAGTTCCCGAACATTTTTTCTCTGCATAGCGCTGTTTATGTTGTAGGCCTAATGACATATTACACAACTTGCGGCCGTGACGGTCGGCCAGTTGAAATTTCACGTAGGCGATGGGTTTCATCAAATCATATAATTATGCGGTAAGGCCTAACCTTTATTTAAATAAGAATTGTTTTATTATATGTTAAGCTACGTGCAGTACTGTTTTGGGCCAGTTTATTTGTAAATTAAGCTAGCTATAGGCCAGTAAACTTTTGTAGTCATTTGACTAAAAAACTTGCGCAAAGGAAGCAGTAGTGGAACCATTTCTATAATCCTGCTAGTTTAGTAGTAGTAATACTGGCTAATGAAGAGTGGCGTATGCCATATATACAATGTGCTATCAGGTAAATTTTCCCCGGTCAGCACCACTATGGCCTACTCTTCTTAGTCTCAATTTATATTATCAAATTCCATCACTGCATCACTGACAAGGCAGAACCAAGCAGGAAAATCTGGTAGAACTTTCGCGGCCAACACAGGGATCGAACACCCGACCTCCAGGCTAGCAAGCCAGCATCTTTTTCACGAATACCTGACAACTCATCCCAAAGACAACTCATCCCAGACAACTCATCCCAATAAAAGACAATTCATCCCACTTTTAAAGACAACTCATCCCAAGTCAAAAGACAATTCATCCCAAGTCAAAAGACAACTCATCCCCACTTTTAAAAACCCCCACTCATTCCAAGTTACAAAGAAATACCACAAATTAATCACTAATATGAATTTATTACATCAACAATTTATTAAATTATATTTTCTGGCATATCGACGTCAGGGCAAACTGATAAATGGGATGTAGTCTGGTCACTAACATTATGATATTTGTCTTTGAAGTGCTTAACCAATTTCATTAGTTTGTAATAGAGGTAAATACTACAACTCAGTTTCGTTAATCGTTGTTTTTGTTGGAAGTGCTTCATGATGAAAGAATAAAACAACAAATCTACCAATCTGTTATAACAACAAATGAATTGAAAGTGTTGATTAACTGAATTTTCTTTTAAGTAATTTTATATTACAAGATTCTTAATCAATCCAAATAGTTTGTCTATAATATATTGCATAACTGATAAATTATAAAGTAATTTTATATTATAAGATTCTTAATCAATGCAAATAATTTGTCTATCTATAATATATTGCATAACTGATAAATTATTCAGCATGATTCTATAACAAAATATATGATGGTTAATATATTAAGTAACCATAAAATAATGAGATAATTGAAAGCCACTCTTTGGTTTGTAACTTATTACCTTGAGATTAAGATTAAAGTGAAGTAAAACTATTGTCTTTTAATCTAACTGATTGATTGAATGATTGACTGTAAATTAACACTTAATCTTTGATTAATAAAGTAATCTTTTCCTCAAAGATTCACTTTTTAAGTCACATGTCTAAAGAAGAATCCTACATAAAAAGTAATAAAAGAAAATGTTGAATGCCTTCTTATAATTTGTTAAAACCGATTATATCTTTTTAAAAAAAATAATGAATTGGATTTGTGTCAGATACACCTAATTTATTTCTTTGTTGCTATCAAATTTGATGTTTATCATATGTAAATATTTATATATAATTGAAGAGTAATTGAACTGTAATTGACCATTACATGATTTTTGGAATGTAATTAATTACATTTCCATTACTCATTACTTTTGAAATCTTCCATTACTCATTACTTGACATTAAAGTCTTACCAGTATTACAAGTTCTATGCTGCCATTGTTCACACCCGTCACAGTGAACAGCCCCCTGTCTTAGGCAAACTACTGATTCACAAACTATACAGCTATCAGACATTTACAGATTTAACATCCAATATATGTTATATATTATGGACAGGTTGATTAAATTAAATTACATGTATTTACACTTCGTTGGTTGAAAGTTGGTAAACACAAAATAAAAAGTCCTTGTATATTAAAAAGTTAATTTAAAATATTTGATTTCAGTATTTTTATACAATACCCCAGCTTTGACACTTACTCAAATCATTTTAATAAACGTTATAATATTTGTCTTTCAAGTGCTTCACCAATCTAATTGGATTTGGGCTGAGTGGTCTTCAAAGATATCAACTGTATTGAAACAAATATCACTTATATTTGTTGGGATGAGTTGTCTTATAATTATAACCTGATTGTCTCTCTATCCATGTTTTAAAGTTGGGATGAGTTGTCTTTTATAGTGGGATGAGTTGTCTTTTGACTTGGGATGAGTTGTCTTCTAGATTGGGATGAGTTGTCTTATATTGGGATGAGTTGTCTTGGGATGAGTTGTCTTTGGGATGAGTTGTCTGGATACCCTTTTTCACTTAGTCATCGTGGCGGGATCCCTCATCCCAAAGATAACTCATCCCTTAATAAATAGGCTTAAAAATACTAGGCCCTAGTTGTGTTTGTTTTATTATATAGTCCGTATGTAGGCCGAGATTTAAAAAATGTTATTAAATTACATCAACGATTTACAAGAATAAAATAATAAGATTTTGATCTGTGTTGGTAATAAAAGTTCTAATTGGTCGTTTCCTTCCTTGTATTATTATGAATGATTATATTGGATATATCAAATTTTTTTGACAGCCCTATGCCTATTATAGTATGAATTTCTTGCTGATGTCTTGCTTATTTTCCAGATCATGTAAGTGAAGATGGAAAAAATTTGGGTGAATTAGAATTTAATGAAAATGAAGATAAAAAAGAAAATGCAAAACCAAATCAGTCCGAAGACAGTGGTAATATATTTTAAATTTAAAAACTATTACTTTACAATACATGGTGTAATGTTCTACTTTTCTGCACCTACTTTACTGACTTGTCTAGTAAAAACAGCAATGCTATCTATACAGTAGACAGCATGTTTTCAGACGTACTCTTCATCCTAGTTCAACTGCCAAGGTTTTTTTATACATACTGTTCGTTAGCCTGGTAGACGTGCAGAAAAGTTGGACGTTAAAAACCTATTTCATTCATTCTTTTACATAAATGCCAAAATGTTCACAAGCTCAGGCTTCTGTTCCATCCTTACAGCTAGACACTGTCCTGCACGTCAGACAAGAGGAAACCGTTCCAAAAAGTCCTTATGAAGTTTCTCAGCCAACAGTGTAATTGAACATGGGACTTCTCGGTAGTGGTTAGTGAGTCAGCACTGTACTGACTAAGCTGCTGCAGCACCCAGAAATACATGTAGATTGTAGATACATGTAACCGGCCTGCTTTTTATATGCTTAAAAGTTAAATTAGGAGTATCTAGGGAGCCACACTAGTTAAGTGGGTAAGATGCTGGCTTGGTAGTCTGGAGGTTACAAGTTCGTCTCCACTGTTGATCAAGAAAGTTCATCACGATTTTCCAGCATGGTTTCTCCATGTCAGTGGTGCAGGATGGAGGGTCTGACAAGGAAAGCAGTCTAATCTTTCAGATGGAATGAAAAATCAAAGTCCTGTGTACACATTAACGTGCGTGTAAAAGATCCCTTGGCAGTTGGAAGGAGCCCAGTCGGAGCTGACAGTAAAAAACCCAAATGTTTCATTTCATTTGGGAGAATCTGATTAATCTAGATGGTTTTCTAACTCTAAGAATTCCACAGATATAGCAATGTTAATATTAGAATAAATTAACTCTTTGTATTTGAAGATGAAGTTATTGAACCATGTAAAGGACAAAGTAAAAGACTCCCTAATGTATTATTACCATCTGAATGGAACAAAAAGAAGACCAGCAATGCTGAAAAAACATCTTCTAAAATGCCACAGTAAGTATGCTAAACCTCTGTTGTTTCAGTCAATTTTATGAATGAATAAATTAAATGTTATTGACAAATTCATCTTTAAAAGGCATTTCGTAACAGCGATAATAGAGTAAAAACTAAAACACATACTACTTGTGGAAAACGGCTACTAGTAAGGCAACGTTTCAAAAGTATTCTCTCAATGTTATCTAGATAATGATAACGTTGAGAGAATACTCTTTGAAATGTTGCCTTAAAATACACTAGTAGCTGCTTTCCACAAGTACTGTATGAGTTTTTGTGTTTAAATACATACTGTTTAGCAGATATTATATAAGCCTATAGTATTAAAGCCTGTGTTTGTCATTTGTATTTTTTGGAAAATATCAACATTTCCACAGCTTATCCAGGCAAAAATGAACTCAAATTGGTTATTTGATATTTTAATAGTATAGAAAACCAAATATAAGTGGAAGAGAAAAAAATGTGCGTTCATTTACTTTTCTGTTTAATTTAGTTACCGGGCTAGCCCAAGAATACTGTGATAAGGATTATCTAATGGATTACTTTGATTACTTCTCACAAGTAACTGTTTGTTTTAAATATGTATTTATATTACTCGGTCAAGTTTTGATTTCAGATGTTGAAGCTAAGTCATATTAGAAAAACAAATTCAATTAAAGGGATACTTTATTGATTCCTAACATAAAATGAAGGTCAGTCTAAATGTTGTGAAATGAAATGGGGTTTAACGTCCTACTCTTTTGCACCTAACCTGGGCTAATAGAAAACAGGCAATAAATGTTATGTTGTGATGTATTATATAATATATATTTATCTGACCCATTTCAGACGTGTTCTAAAATCAGCACCACTACGACAATCTCCCAGGTTAAAGAATAAGCCAATGAAAGCCTTACCAATGGTGTCACCTCCAGTAACTGAGATCTCTAAGCCTAAGATGACCAAAGGTAGTTCTATGACTAACTTGCACTTAGGTCAAAATCTTGTTGATGGAAAGAAAACATTACGTAAAGTAGAGTCTAGTACAATGTTAAAGAGGTCTTCGTCATTGCGTTCAAAACGACCGGGCTCTTGTGATGGAGCACCTAGTAGAACATTGAGAACACGTGGATTATCTGCCGAAAAACCTATGCAGTTGAAGAAAACAATTTCTCCTGAGAGTCAACCAGCTTCCCAGAAACAAGGATTAACGTTTCCTACGACTCCTACATTCATGAAGTAAGTATTAGCTGATTTTGATTGTTTAATATGAATTAATGAAAGGACTTATAATTTTATTACACCGATACACCAAATTTCATCCTCTGGGGAACCCTACTGTATCTGCCAACCCTAAACAGGGGGGGTTGGGGTGGTCTAGAGTGCCGCGCTTCGACCTCTAGCTGGCCGGTCACCTCTGGTTTGCTGTTGTGGTTTCGATCCCTGGTGTGAGCGTATGTGGCATGGCGACATGGGTGCCTTCTCAACGTCGTTGGTTTCCTCCGGGCATTCCGCTTTCATCCCACTGCGAATTATTGAAATAAAGTTGAACCATATGTTAGTCCTGAAATGACCTAGTGTCAAGTGGACGTTAAAGTGTAAACCCTATTTCTATCTCTCTCTCTCCCAACCCTAAACAGACAAACGACAGTCATAAATATTAGTATAAATATACCAGAAATGGAATAAATGCATGCGGACATGTTCAGGCAAATATAATTTCCAGTCATATAGCATTAAGAAAAGCTTTAGATATTTGTCTTTATTCTTCAGACGTAAACATACAAGTGTTGGTGCTGCAAGAGTCGTTAAAAATTCAGAAGAACAAGCTTTAGAAAAGATAGAAAAATTCAGAAAAGATTTGGCAGAGAAACGGAAACAATCAGATTTATCTTTGAAAAAATTGAAAGCAACTGGTTGTATTGGTGCAGTGAAAGGACCTAGTGAGGACAGTACAAAAACACAACCAAAAACTGATAGTAAAATAAAAGGCTTCTTCAATGCAGTTAAAGAAAGAATTTCGTCCAGTTCTTCTGTAAGTTTTCACTGTTAAAAGCTATGGTTCTGAAAGTGACCGTGTTACTTAATTTTCCATAAATTCAGAGTGTGTAAAACATAATAAAAGTAGATTTTATGTCTGTAATGACGTCAAGTTTATGATGATATACTTTGTTATGAGTTATGAAGAAATCCCTATCAGAAATTTTTAAATAGCAGTGCTGGCCAAAAAATAAGATTTTTGATTTGTGTACTGTACTCACTCAGTATAACACACTCTTTTACCGCTGAACTAGGGGTGCGTAAATTAATTAGGGGACTAATAATTTGCAACTTTCGGTGTACAAAACCTTGTTAAATGTTAAAGTTATGTGTTAGCTCAAGCTATAAATTTATTTATATTTATTTCTTTAGTCAAAAGAGGATAACAATAATAAACAAATGGACAAATTCGAGTCAATGGCAGAACGTATTATAAATTTTCAAAATGGAACCCCAGATAGATTCCATTCCAGACCAAAAGACAGATGTAAAGGTAAAAGGGCATTTCAAATATGAAACTTCTTAGTTGCATCCTAGATCTTGTGGAGCCACGGTGGTTAAGTGGGTAAGAGTTCCATGCATTGGCTGATAAATAGGGCTGGGTAAAATATCGATATAAATCGATAGTATCGATTGGAAGGCACAAAAAAGCACTATCGATAGTGGTGGTTTACTATCGATTATCGCTCTTCGTCTAATTTTTCTTGCGTCTGAAATGTCAATGTTTTCTTTCAGTTTATCATAATACACCACTCACTTTAATTACTATCAAGTATCAATGTAACACATAACAAAATTGTGACTGCTTATTGAACAGCCGTTTTCATAAATTCACTCTCATTGAAACGTTACTTTAGTTTTGAAGAAATTATTGTTGAATATCGCTAAATCGGAGATACCCGGATGTGTAAATAAATTTAGAGTTATTTCCCTTTGCAAGCTTCAAAATTCGTCTGTACAGTTCACTATTTCTGTATGTGTGCCTCACTAATACAGTACCCGGTACAATAAATAGTGCACATGGACGACAAAACGCTTGTTGATTTTCCCTGCAAAGCTAAAAGTGCTGTGTGGAAACAGTTTGGATTTTAGACAGGAGCAAACAATCTTTCGCAACTTCCTATGGTTTTAAACTTTGAACTTACACGGTTACTGTATCCAGTCTTGATGACGACGGTGAAAATAAGTTTGTTTTCGATACTATCGATTATCGACCGACATTTCATTGCCGATTATCGATAGTAAAAATCACTATCGATACCCAGCCCTACTGATAAAGTTTGTTAGAACTTTCTCACAGGATTTACCTTGTCAGTGATGCAGGATGGAGGGTCTAATAAGGCCTGGTTACCCCTTTATCAGTAGTTTAAAACAAGTAGGATCAGTCTAGGAAAAAGCTCTTCGTCATTTTTGAATGATGTAAAAAATCAAGGTCTACCTATCTACTTGTTGACTTAATTTATAAAAATCCATGACAAATGGAAATCAACAGAAAGAAGATTGACATCCCACAAAATGCATAAAATTTCCCTACTAGCCCACTATTTTAAAACGTGCTCAGATTGAAATGTAATTTATTATTTTCCAGGTCTGAAAAGATTGCGTTCAAAATCTCCAAAAACTACAAAATTAACGATACCACATACACCAAACTTTCAGAGTACCATGCGTACCCGTGCAGTTAAGGCACCTAGCAGAGATGAATTAGAAGAGAAAGAATTTGAAGAGATGCAAAAGTAAGATATTTGTTTATAATTAGTCCTGAAATTTATCCTTCTGTAGTGCCCATTTCAAGACTGCATTATCATTCTGTAGAAGTAATGTTGGAAACAATCTCACTGAGAATATCTCCTGTTTTATTTTTCTTTCTTAGAAACCAGTTCCATGCACATCCTGTTAATCAAAAGATATTAGAACATACAACAGGTCTGAAGGAAGTAGCTAAAAAACCAACAACAGAGCCCAAAGCTTTCCATTTAAGTAGTGATAACCGTTCGAAAGACAAGGATACTTCCAGAACAAAAGAAGAGAAAGTTGCGTTTCACGCTAAGCCAGTTAATCCCAAAATATTAGAAGGTGTTGTGGTAAGTAATAAATAACTTCTTTTATAAGCATTGAATAACTGAACATATTAACACAAGGTACAATTTTGTGGGTACAGAATTACTGAGTTTGATGCTATGCAACTTTTCAATTTCAATGAGGAAACTCATGATTATATCAAACAAAGCACAGTAATTATGTATCCATGAAATTGTACCATGTGTTGACAATAGTTAACATTTTGAAAACAATTATATATGGAACTAATAATATACTCTAACAAACATGTCTGCATTGGTCATTTAACGATGAGTATTGATTGATACTTCTGCGAAAGATTTGAGATGTATATTCTCATCTTAAACTTTTTGGACACTGATAGTGATACAACAAATATGGACTTGCAGACTTCTTATAAGTAATTTACTGGTAAATTTAGTATGAAACTGAAAATTTGGTGTGTTTTTTTTTTTCTAAATAGGGTGTGAAACCAGCGAAAGAAAAAGCAACAACGGTTCCTCAGTCTCCAGCATTTGCTCTGAAGAACCGAGTCCGATTGCCTGTTGAACCATCAGATGAAAAGGTCTGTACCCTAAAACAATGGTTTCATTTGTAATATTATTATTGATGGAAAATTACATGTATTTGCTACATTACATTATAATGTGCCCTCGTGAAGACAACATTTATCATCATCACACCAACGTATTACCTACATGTAGCAACAAAGGGGGAAAAGGTATGGGCAAGTCTTAGGTTAGGTTCGGGATTTTTTCTCAATTGAATACAAATTTGAGGTAATAACTTAATGAAGATTGAAATGATTTCCTCAAGTGAAGTCAATTGAATATGAAACCAGGTAGCCGGGGCATTTCCAAATTAATAAAATGATTTTTTTTTTTTTGTGTTCTACTTGGGTAGAATAATATGTATTTATTTATATGGTAATTTTCAGCATAATACGTCAAATAAAGCCCGATCTGTTCCACATTATGGCATTCCCTTTCAACCTAAAGTAGTACGCAAAATAACAGTCATTGAACCATTCAGCTTTGATTCAAGGGATAAAGAAAGAGATATTAAAAAAGAGGCTAAAATGCAACAAGTTATGGAAGAGGAGCAGAAGGTCAGATCATGTCGTCCAGGCAGCAAGACAAAGACAAATTCACTCTGATTTTATAATCACCCGATCGTTTTACTAACAGCTATTCATTTTAATACTAATATTTGTTTCCAGCACTGGACCAGCCGACAAAAACAGATTCATTCAGTTATCGTTCACTTCACATTTCACATGTTTTTATTTGTGCACAATGTTTATAATTCTTGTTCCATTTTTTCACCCACTTGTTCAAGCAGGAGGCTTTCCGTGTTCTTCGTTCACGTCCAGTACCTCACAATGGAGTTCCGTTTAATCCCAAACTAACTCACAAACGCACCATCCCTGAGCCATTCTCCTTTGAGGAGCACACTCGTCAAATGTTGGAGAGAAAGGAGGCCAAGAGACGTAAAATATTCGATGAAGAGAGAAAGGTGAAATCATATTTCATGTTGTTATTTTATTAGCACTTAGAGCTGGGTGGTATTGCAGAAAAACAAATATTGTGATATTTTCAGTGACCACCATGACATGTGACATTGAGTAATCTTGAAATAGTTGGCATTATTTGTATTTCTGCCTTATTAAGGGCGTTGAGCAGTCTAAGATTCGCACTAACTTTTCAACGCCAATCTTATTAAGTCTTTGCAAACTTGTTCCACTTATAAAATAACTCAGAAAACTCTCGAAAGTCGCGTCGTTTTATGTGTAACAATGGAGATACGAGGCAGAGGAATAAAACTATTTATAGCAAACGAGACTGATTCCCTGACCTAGATCAGGTGTTGAATAAATTATGACGTCGTGCACGCCAGTCACATGATCAACACAGACGTGGCTTCAACGGGAGTGGAAGATGTCACGTGACCAGAAGGAATTCCCTGTATGACGCTATTTTCCAGGTCTATTTATCTATCACGAAAGGAACATGACGGATTTTTTTTTTTTATGGTCAAAGATTACTATTTTTTGAATGCATAACATGATTTAGAGTGCGGTGGAGTAGTGCAGTGAAGTAATTATTTACTTTTACATCCGAATTGTTGTATTTTAATACTTGTTGTCGACGTATTCAAAGAATTAACCCAAAATCGCAAAATCTCGTTTGAAGGTAAATAATGAACAACAATTTTAAAATACTTTGAGTTGGTATTTTTTAACGTTTTTGGTGTCGAAATGTAGCTTATAACCTCCACTTTCGATCTACTGGTGGGATTATCAATAAATCTTTTGAGCTTGTACTAATAGAATTTCCAAGAAAACGCATCGTTTTTTTGCGTTTCCATGGATACAAGACAAACCACAACCTATAGCCAAAAATTGACCAGTGTATTTTTGGGACTTGCTATTAGCATTGTTCATGCGAAATTTGATGAAAATATCTGCAGGCATAACTGAGAAAATTCTACTTTTGTTGTCATCAATACCCCTTTTTATCATGCTTTTGGGCCAAGTTTGGAACATAGTTGGTAAATAAAATTGGTATTTATTTGGTGATTAATATGTAGTTTATCACCCCAAATAACAAAAAATGTCATATCTTATCAACAAAAATTACAGTGCTAGCTTTAAAATTTGCATTTTAGACTACTCAACGCCCTTAAGAAAATTTATTCCAAATCCAATCAGAAAATCAAAGATTTCTTTGAAAAGTAAGACATTGGTATCTACTGTACAATTCATCAAGATGCATGGTCAGAGACCATTCGGGTAACTATGAGATGTCACTGATGTAAATAAAGCTCACATTTTGTGGAATGAATGTGCGGGAGTTTATTACATTATTTAGCACTGTTTATTTATCATTAAGCAATAAAATATGGTAAATAACATCAAAAGAAAGACATTTATATAATATCTATTCCATATTTCATTCAGATAAAACATCAAAACCGCAATATATCACAATATTTTTTGGATATTTTCCAAAATATCACCCAGCTCTATTATTAGCACTGTTAAATTAACATCTGACTGACCGTAAATATTGGAGTGAGAAAACTAAAAAGGTATCCTAGTTTACTTATCCCAAAAGATACTTAAGATAAATACGCTTATACAAGGAACATTATCTGATTTAAATATGAAGCATTCATGCCAAGTGATTAATTTTTAAATGTAAAAATCTAGAACAATCACATCTCGGTATGTATTTTGGACAAGTAAACAGTGTACGCTGTCAGTTTATTTTGTTTAAAATCACGTTATACATGGCAGGGAGGTATAAGAGGACTTTTGCAATTTCCGTACCATGACGAAGGCACAGAATAAATTGCATATTTTGAAATTTAAATATGAAAAAGTGACCTTTAGAAATGGGTACATTAAAAATACAAAGACTGAATACAATCATTGGTTTAGTAATATAAGACAAATTGCAGGATATTGCCTCAGTTCTGTATTATCATTTTCAGTCACAAAAATGATAAGAGAAAGTCTGTCACACTATATTCCATATAAATGCTTTGTAAATTCAGAATGTGTATATTGCCTTTCCCCAGTTTTTTACTCCCATTCTACAACTCCCTGCTGAAGCTTTTATTAAAGCGTTTGAGCATCTGATAATTTATTTATATTCTCTTCAAATTTGATACAGATTATAATATCTGATCTTTTAAACTGAAAGTTGATATTGGTCTGATTTTAAAACTAATTTATTTATTGCTATTATTTTTTAGGCTAGAGAGTTTCATGCTCAACCAATGCCAGATTTAGAAGAGCCTGTTGGTATTCCACCTAAAAACCCTAAAGAAATCACTGAGCCAGTACCATTTGAATTTGAAATTGATTTTAGAAGTTCCCGTAGAGCAGAAGATACATCTAGCTGCAGTGGTAGTAGGGTCAGTATGTTATTTTTAATCTGTAATATTTGGTTTTATGTTATATATACACTATAGGACAAGATAAGAGTATCAGTTATTAATGAACTTGGATACAATTTACTTTAACACAACCTCCATCTCCAATCATAATAGCTCTTCAAGTTGATCATTTGGTAGAGGAAACCCAATGGGTTGGACAATTGACTCATTATAATGTACAAGCAAGGAATGGAAATGACGTTACTTGACTCAGAGACAGACCTTATGATCTAAGTTTTTGCGTAATTAGACCACCCAACTGCCCACAAATTGCAGATCTTGTTATAAAAAATGCTTAATTATGAAAATAAAATGTTGTTTTTACAGTTTGAAGAAGATATGCAGGTTCCATTCAAGGCTAAACCAGTTACAGTAATATATCAGGAACCATTTATACCTAAAAAATCAACAAAACCTCTGACAGGTACTTAATTTTAGCCAACACTTGTTTTTATTAAGCACAAACATTTTCTCCAGTCATTCTTTCACAAGTTTTTATGTGCCAAAATTTGATTAGCATTTTCTGTTTTTTAAAATGAAACAAAGATCCTTACAGAATGTATATAAACTTGATGGAATTGGTTATAGAGACAAAAATTCTCAATAGAACTTTTAGAACTATTTTGAGATTGTTCATCAATGCACACGTCTTTAATAGCCATGTCAGTGCAGAACAGTGGTAGGTTAAACCCCTAGACTAAATTTCAAAATTTTCAAATCAAACTATTTTTTTTTTAACATTCATCTTTTTACTTTTAAAACTTAGTATCTGGTTCATGAAAACTCATTCTGTAGGATCAGTTGACAGTGCTTTCAGGTTTATATCAGACATAGCTGATTGGTGTACAGTGTATATGATGCATCTTTTATAGTTGGGATATTTTTACTGAACATAATTAAATTATTTGGATATATACTTTATCAAATTGTTTACATATGTACTATATTGAATAAACTGTATTTTAGATGTAACAGAGTTCGAACTAAATACAGAACGTAGAGCAGCTAACAGAGAAAGTTTTGATAATCATATTAAACACAAAGAAGCTGAAATGGAAGCCTCAAAGCGACAGAGAGAACATGAGGAAAAACTAGCATATGAAGCAGAAAAAGCCAAATTACGTAGTGAAACCGTTCATAAAGCCAATCCTGTTAGACATTTTGCACCTGTTCAAGTTCACCCAAGTAACAGACCATTAACACGCCCAGAATCACCTATGTTTACAGATCGGTTTAAAATCTGAAAGTTGTTCCATTACCAGTAAATATTTTAATTTTATTATTGACTGAGATTTAATATATAATATAATTATAGGGTCACGGTCTGATTAAATAACACATTCTATTTCACTTTGTTATAACATAAAAGAAATTAATGTAATTCTTCATACCATTTTTTCTTGATGAATTTTATTTAACTTAGATATTAAACAACAAAATGACGATTCATTAGAGCAGTGGTCTGTCATCAATTCAAGTGGCCTTTGTTTGAATCCTGTTCTTTTTTTTTTTATGTGACAAGGACAGCTATCTAGTTGTTTGGATTGGTGCACGTAAAAGATTCCTTGATAGTTGGAATTTGATGTAAGAGTAGGCCGTAGTGCTGCTGTCCAGGCAAAATTTCCCTCATAGTAGACTGGATGGTGTATGCCAGTCTTCATTAGCTCAGTTTGGAGCAGAAAAGTAGGACCATTTCATTGTAGGATCGTTTGATGGGTGATCCAAGTTCCATTTTACAATGAAGTTAAGGGAATGCCATTTTTCTCTGTGATCATTAAGCTTTGAGCTGCATGTACAAAATTCAGAAAGAAAACAGAACACATTAGCTACAAGCATTGTTTTCCTGAATATTTATCAGATGAGATTTGAGCTAGACCATAAAAATTCTGAGAAAACTATTTCAATGTTTTCTTTAATCAGATTGTAGGTGTGGGTGCTTAACTATATAATTATCTATTATAGCTTCATACTTTAAATTGTGCTCATAGTTTTTGTGTATGTAAAATGAGTTTTGAAACAAAACAAAATTTAGATTTTCACATAGGACAGAATAATTAATGTTTAAAAGAAAGTCAACTTTTATATTTTGAGTTTTTTTTAAATCCTAACCCTGTCTAGATGACCTGCTTATGTCTCTTCCAGCTGAATTTTGAAAATACTGTACTGCATAAAATTGTTAATATGGTACTTTTTCTGTAGAAATTGTCTATATTTAGCCGACATAATGAACAAGCTATTCCATCAATTACACTGACAGTGTTTGAACTTAATTATTGTAAATATTGTAAAGGCAGTAAATTTAAAATCCTTTTACTCTAGTTTTCTCTCTTCTATCTTTCTTACTATTTAATGTATGTACATAATATAGATATTTTAAATTGCTTGTTCATTACATACTTAAGTCAGGAATACAGATTATAATGTGGTTATATATTCATATCAATATTTAACACAAGTATATTTTGTATATCAGATACATTTTGTTTGAAAAATGCCCTGTGCTTCCATTACTTTCTGTTTTCACTGGCATTTAGTAATGGAACTGGAAATGCACAATTCGATGGGGTATAATTACATTGTTACTAGAGTAATGTTTCGACATGGTAATTGTTAGAGTTGTAAATCTAGCTGGCAGAGTAAAAAAAACAACCCAAAATGGAACTTGTGTTTGGAATGTGTTTTATAGTTTGTTAATCTTGAACAACGATGTCTTGACTTTTAAATCAATTTTTGTTATGACTGCTTTTCATTGTATATAATATGTAAAATATTTAAATAGCATTAATTTTCACTTTATATTGGATAACATTAGGTCTTTGCAACATTGATTTAAAGACTAGTTTAATAGTTAATTTAATCATTATACTGATAAATAAATGTAAAGTTCTGTGTTGGACTAATTTTCCGAAACGAAATTCATGTTTTACAACAATATACACTACCAGTATATTGTCAGAAAACCATCCAATTCTCTCTGCAGTTTTGCAAATTTTACTTCCTTAGTCCTATGATTTTTTCTCTATGTCCAATCATTGTCCTCTAGAACTAAACATATTTTGACTCCAGGTTGATATTACAGTTTTAATTATTCAAACAGTAAATTATTTATTTTGCTGTAAATTATGTTTGAACTTCAACAAATCATAGTTATATGTATGATTCCTGTTTGTTGATAGCAAGCTTACACCTTATATAAAACAAATTTCAGGCTGGCTATGTGATAGGTTACTAAGACAATGATGTTGCTTCAAAATGTCCTGATAGAAACATTATGCACGACATAAATATTGTAGCTTATCTAAGAAAGTTCCTTGTCTTATCTAATAAAATTCCTTGAGTCTGGTGTTAGCTTTGAAATAATTTAATTGAGACTGGTGCATATGATTGGAACAATTATCAGATATTTTAACCTGTACAAAATGTAGATACAACCAGTTAGTCCTCAGTCGACAAAACAGCAAAAATTTTCCAAAAACTTTGACTTATCTTCATATTGGAAGTAAATTTAGATTTTGTTTATTTTAAAGCACTTTGATTTATCAAAATTAGATTTTCATGTAATTTGACATATAATCATCATCATTATAGTTTCATGTTTTTATTCCAGTGCTATTATATCATTATTATCACTTTACTACTTATAATTGCATGATATTTGACTTGTAATATTGTCTGCTGAAACAGTCAAGTCAGCATTATTTTAATATTGTTATAACAGCTGAATACAAATAATTATGTTTATTAACATGTGTTGTCTTTTATTCAACATCAAAATCGTAAATATAATACAGTTCTGTATACCCCAAGAGCAGAACAGTAAGGATAAAACCATTTCAATTCTGTATGCCATTGGATTTATGAATCTGTCTGTAGCCCTTTCACATATGCCCACATAAAAGTGACATAGAAGCAACCTTTAAGGACTGCCATCTTTCGTTGCCAGGTATCCCCCATCGGAAGACGGTAAAAATTTCCTTTTGCTCTTTTCATCATTTAAATTGCATTACAATCAAAAATATCCAATGGAAATGACATGTCAATCCGTATTCTGTGTTCAAGATGATCAAGAGAATTTTAAAATGGCATTTTCATGCCATACAGATAATCTCAATATCTTACTGACTGGGTCTTCAAACATACTTCACCAACTACATCTGTGCATTTTTCAACAGTATTTTTTTTGTTATCCAAACCAGCAACCCATTGTTTATCCTGAAGTCCCTGCATAAGCATGGGAACAAATTTACTTGCCATTAGTAATGCCAAGCACCTTTATAAAGAGATGACAATGGCGGTAACAATTAACATAATTGTTATCAAACCAGGTTTTCTGTACAAGGATATTTGTAATGTTACAGTTACAAATGAATTCAATAAAATATGATCAGAAATGGATTATGTTTAAATTCTCTTAGTCTTAAAAAGATTTTAATATACTAAAAAATATTACAAGGTTATCTGCAATGAACCATAAAATCCTTTACCACAAATTGTTAATGAAATAAAGTCTGATCAAATCCACTTCCATAAATAAGTTTCCACGATTCAGGTATTTTCCAAGCACATGGTAATGGTGAACCAGATTTATCCGCCTGAAACAAAAATTGTAATAGGTGAAGGGAGATAACTCAGTCCAATGACCCTAATCCCATATTATCTCCCCTTTGACCACAAATCGATTTGTGTTCCAAGAAAACTAAATACACCAGAATCAAAGTGAAATCCTTACACTCATTAGAATATCAGACTATCCCACTGCAAGTCTCTGATTCTACGTAATACATTACCAACTAATGCAAAAGAAAAGGATTTCAAACCTATAGTGTCTATGTACCTAATCACTTGCCAGTATATGCATATATTTAGCTTCTGGTACAAATCTTACCACGGCATTCAATTTATAAAGTTATACTGGCCCACTGGCTTTCCATTCTATATGCTTATTTAAGTCATAATTATTGATGATAGGATTTAGAAAATTTTACAATGACAGCTGTATTTAAAGAATAATATATATGATTATACCTGAGGTTCAACTAATTGAAGCCAAGTGTTGAGATGATTTGATAATGAAACAGCTTCCGGTATATTATCACCTTCAGCACAAAACAAAGACATTATTAAAACTGGTAACTCTTTACTGAAACAGAAAACATTATTCAGTTGAAATGAATCACAGAAATTAGATTCCGCATTTTAATTGAAAGTACCTAATGATCAACTTCTCGTGTGAGACGCCTCTTTTTTTAGTTGCTCATAAACATTTCTAGATCTTACAATACCACTTCCTGACTATACCTTACCACTTTCCAACCTTACATTACCAGTTTGAATGCACAATGTCCTATAAGAAAGGGGAAGATACACTTTCCCTGTCAGCCTCACAGACTTCAGGCTAAGGTTGAAAAATCTCTTAGTTCTTCTCAGTGCACACCAAGACTCAAAACCCTGGACTGTGCTCAAACTTCTCGTTTATCAAGACCTCCTAACATTTCTAACTATATATGTAAGCAACCAATTAAATCCACGTTAGAAAACAGTATGCTGGTTTTAAAACATGTAAATGGACAATGGAGACCAAGAACTTCCTTTCAATTTCTAAGACAAATGGTCTGACCAACACTCCACACAACCATAGGTTATAAGGAAAACGATTGCGATGGAATTTTTTTAGGGATGAATAAAGGATGAATAATTTATACCATTTGTTAAATATATGTTTAGCTATTCCACTTCCAGGTAAATATATCATATCTTTGTTTGAATCGGAATTCTCCATTTCATATGGAGACACACAGGATCGCTTCTCTAATGCCAACCATTTTAATTTTTGTAAAAACATTTCACTATTTTGTTCTTCCATTGATGATGACATAACAATACGTAACTGTGGTCTGAAAAACAATTTTAGTAATTTACACATCTTAGCAAAATAATCTGATATGTCACATACTTCATTAGCAGGTGAAATAAATTAATGAAGACGGCCATATGCCATGAGTGTGCTACAAAGGAAATTTTGCTTGGACACTCACAGTGGCCCTACAGTCTGATCTCTTTTGGATTTTCAACCGTTATGGGTTCTTTTATGTTCAAACAATTGTGTACACAAGTCTAGGTTTCTCGTACTATGTCCTTGCTGTGACCTCTGTCTTGCATCACTGACAAGGTCAACCCTGCCAGAACATCCTAAGGACCTTTTTATTGGCTAATACCGGGAGTGAACCTGAGACCTAGTAAGCAAGCCAGTGTCTTACTCACTGAGCAACCACAGCACCATGGTTAAAACTGTTTGACCAAATACTTACCCATAAATCTGTTGATCAATTCTTTCATGTGAAAAACTACTGGTTAAAATAATAACTTGTTTAAATTTACTCTCTTTTATCCAGTCTGACAGCCAAGTAGAGTATATTTCTTTTTTACCCTAAAAAACAACCACACAGTATATATGCATGACCAGTCATAAGAATGTACAGAAAAATCTTAAAACAGCTTGTAAATCCAAGACAACTGTTCCATAAATCCCCATGTTCCTGATTATAGTCATTCTAGGTATTTGTTCTACTCCACTAACCCCTGGGTCCATCCACAGGGGCGACAAATATTTTTGCTATTTTAATTGACCAATTGAGTGGGTGAAGGGAAGTAACTCGCATTTTATTGCAACTGAGATTATCATGGTGAATGTAAACAACGACGTTAAGACTGGTATGTAAACTGTTTTTAATTGGTTCGTAGAATCAAGCTACGATCAAGGGCAGATAATTTGAATTCATGAAAACCCTGTAGAACAGAACCATACCATGGATTATAGTCAGACTCCCATAATTGGTCATTTGGTAGCCATATTTGAAATTGATATTATTATGCTAGTCATTACAGCAACCATAGCATAGAAAAGTTTAATCCAACAAGTTTAGTATCAATATGCAGAATGCAACCATAGAATGAAAATCTTATAGAAACATCAATGTTAAAAAAGAAATGATAAGCCATACCTTTACAATGGGTGCTCTTTGCTGTACTACAACAATTGTTGATGATTTATTTGAAAAAACTGAAAATAAAATGAAACCGCAATATTAGATGAATCAGTTTGATACACACATCCTTTGGGTATTTTCATGGTTTTATTTTCTTTTACTATCAAAAAAAATCAATCAGTAGTTATTAGTTCATTTCTGTGAACTGGGTTATAATAAAACAATCTGTACTTACAATCTAATCTTTCAGTGGCATTTAGTTTACTAAATGTCTTTTTGTGCTTGATAATGATAAGAGGAGACGAGTCAAAACGTTGTGCTTTTATAGAATTAAACCAGTGATTAATATCGCATCAAAATTGTTTTCTGTTCAGTAATTGAACACAGTTTTTATTGGAAACAATCACAATTTTTTTTTCTAAAAGCATGACGTTTCAACAAGTATCAGCTTATCATCATTAAGCACAATGTTATTTGGTTCACTATGAATTTCATACATATTGAACTGAAGTTTACTAAATGTCATTGTGCTTTTTAATGACAAGAGGATACTTGTCTAAACACTGTACTTTTCCAATAAAAGCAGTGATTGTTTGTTGCTTGGATAATAAAAACTGTATTCTTTTAATCTTTTTCCCGATCGCTAAATTCCATTCAAAGATATCTGTTCAGAACTTATAGTTGTTGATATTCATTTCTGTAAATTATAATTAACTTCTTTTATAATGAATTACAATAATACTGACCTTCACATCCTGTGGTTAAACTGCACTGATTACTGGGAAGTTTATGATAAGGATCATTACCAACTATAGGTAATATAGCACTGTGATAAATATAGCCTACTTTCTGTAAATCTAAGGTAGATATAATTAAATCTACTGCTAACTGACCAACATTTCCAACGGATACACATGGCTAAAATAATAAAATAGTAGTTAAAAAAACCCGTCATATTTGTACATATACCACAGATCCTAAATTCTGTATAAAATTTGGGAAAAAAGAGCAAAATAACTGAAACCCCTACCCATTTGACTAATCATCAAAATATTCCATAGTAAAGTACACATGTAGGCCTACTGAAAACATCATTCATTATTTATTCATTGGAAGTTAAAAGTAAAAACAAGGTCCATTGCTAAAGGAACATTGAAAATATTTTTAATCCAGATAAACCTGAACTTCTATTCACTAAATGCGCTACGTTTGGTGCATACACTGTATTTTTGTCGTTCCTGTTAGAAGACGGGGACGTATTTTGTAACAGCCTGTTGTGTTGTGCATACTGGTTCTAGAGAGGTAAGCAAGGTCTTATTTTCTACTAAGATGAGAGAGAAATGGGGTTTAATATCCACTCGACACAAATTAGGTCATTTCGGGACTAACATATTGCTTCATTTTATTTCAATAATTTGCTTGCGCAGAGGGGTCTTCGTCAGGGCTTGCCACGAGACGCGAGCAGTTGCTCGCGCTGTGCTCGCGCAAAGGTAGATTTACGCGAGCTGTTCGTTGCTCGCGCAAAATTTTAGGAAAAACCTGTAAAAATAATTAAAATATTGACGAGTTTATTGCCCAAACTAATCCAAAGTGTCAATAATATCATAAATTCGTCTGTCAAACTGAGATTCATCAAGCTGCGCGCGGCATTTCGTCCTTAAATTTGATTGGCTAATGAGTCGTGTTACTTACTAAAAATACACTTTATATCTGAACGTCATGACTGGTTTTCCTACGAACACCAGTAACAAATGCGTGATAATCGAGTCTAAATTAAAGAATGTCTACATCCGGATGATTTGGCATTTCACGCTAAATGAACATGTTTCAAACTTATAATTATCGGTATTTCTTATTTTATCAGAACTCCGGTTTTTATTCCATTGTGCATTTGTATAATTTTAAATCTAAGCGTAATAATTGGCTAAAGGAAACCTGATTGCCCTACCTATCCACATTTTTATGTCGTGGGGTGAAGAAATCCGTACAGAAATTGATTATAATAAAAAGAGTATGACTGTCAAAAACAGAAAAGCGATGGTCACACATGTTTACTGCAAACTCTGTGCCAGGAATAGCAATTTTGTTGTTTTGTTATACTAGTGCCATCTCATAGTAATAGTACTATCATGTAAATTAAGAATTGAAAAAAAAAATAAATTACAAACTTTAAACAGCTTTATGTCATTATTTATTTAACAAAAGTAACCAGGCAACAAATTGATTTTTAATTGAAACAATTTTACAAAATGTGTGCTCACGCAAGCAACATTTTACGTGAGCAATTTTTATTGCTCGCTCAAACCTAAATTTGCGAGAGCAGTCATCTACTCGCCATCAATTTATTCGTGGCCAGCCCTGGGTCTTTGTGACTTTGTCTTTAGCAAAGGGTGGAAACCAGAGGACCTGGCTGGAGGTTATGAGACCTATGTTAAGAGCTCAACTATGCCTTACCCTGCTCTCAAAAGTAAATAGAAGCCAAAAATGTAAATAGAAGTCGGAAAATTTAGTTAGCAAAGCCCAATGGATAATCACATTTTTTTTTTTTTTTTTTTTTTTTTTAAAGAAATCTAGACAAATACAAAATAACTTACTATAATTAAGGATGCATTCTCCCAATTTTGGGAGTACCCGTTGATTAGCTTAAACATTTTAATTAAATGTATGTCTCAATACTGTCTCATGATACAGTAGTAAGTTGATGTACATCTAGTAAACATAAAACTCAAAATAAACAACAAAGCATTTTACTGGGCGCAGACATCTTGGAAAATAGTAATTTGTTCATACCTAAAATTAGGTCATTGGTAAGTCTTTTGCAATAATTGATATTCCTAAAAAAAAATTAACTATTAATAAAAATGATCAAATCATAGTTCACTAATATTAAGATAATTAATTGTTTGGTAGTAATATTTTTGCAATTAATATTACATGATGCTTGATAGATTTTGTGACTCTATTATTGTTCTGAAGCAATATACAATGTCAATGACAACTGTGAAGTTCTAAAAATAATTTTTTCAGGGACTTGGCATAAATTAATTTAAGTTCAGCAGCTACTGTTTTTGAAGTCAGATATAATTAGGGTATCCAGTATGTATCAATTACTTGAATTATGTCATCTTTCAGGGCAGGTTGAGAATTTACAAGCAGGACTGGGATAGGATTTCAAGAATAGATTTATTTATGACATAGACATGTGGATGTGGCTTTTCTGTCTAAAATCATAGTTCAATTAATATTATATGTAGCCTACATGATGGTTGTCTTTAATTGACGTCTTGTATCAATAATGAGCATCTTATACTATCTTCATCGCCAATCAAGGGAAGTGTTATCAGGAATTATTTGCTTACTCTTACTGTCACAGTTCTGCCAGTATGAGTACGGTACTCTAAACATTTTCAAGAAATATATTAATATATGTCCCAATTCATCCTTCAATTTGATAATAGTTCTTCTAATATTCTTACCTTAAAGTTTTACAAAAATCCAACAAGAATTCTGTCCAGTACGTATAGGTTAATTGTCAATCAGAAACTCAATATGTTTCATCCTTATGACCCATTCAATTAATTCCTGTTAGTGCTAATAAATAAATGTGGGTGCTTAAAAATAAACATGGTTATAATGTTGTTACAGAACATAACTCAGCTGAACATAGCTAAACGTTGAGATATATTGATGTGTTGAGAGATAGATTTGTTATCTAGAAAAGCATGAAAGTTAAAAATGTTGATAGGCTACAGTGTATCTTTTTATATGGGTCATATTCATACAATCATAATATGATATATATGTTTCAGTAATAAAAATGAGGGTAGCAGTAATTGGAGCAGGAGCAGCTGGATTATGTGCTGTAAGACATCTCATAGCCAAACCTAAAACATTTCAAGTAGTAGGATTTGAACAAGGTGATCGGGTAGGAGGTACATGGATTTACACAGATAAAAAAGGACAAGATGAATATGGACTACCCATTCATTCTAGCATGTATAAAAATTTACGGTTAGTGAGAGTTTAAAATCCACTCATCATCAATCAAATCCTTCTTTTTTTAAATTTTAAACTGAAATTGGGTTTTTTTAAAACTTTATTTTCAGAACAAATCTTCCAAAAGAAGTAATGGCATTTCCTGATTTTCCATTTGATAAAAACCTGCCTTCATTTGTTCGACATGAAGATGTTTTAAAGTATCTAGAAGACTACGCAGAACATTTTGATTTATATCCATTTATAAAGGTACTTTATGATTTTCAATAATCTCCCAAAGTGCATCCAGTCAAATAAAAAGATCATTGACATTTAAAGATTTCAAAGAAAATCTCGGGTATTTACATGGATGTACTTCTTCTGAATTTTATTAACATGCTACATTTCAATACACATACACATATTATAAGGATACCTGTAGATGTATTGAGACCTAGTATTTTGATCAAATTCAGAAGTAGTATGCCTACATCCATTTAAGTGTTTTAATTTTAGTGAACTATGTCTATGTCTTGTAAGGTCATATCTTTATCAATACTGAACGGAATATAATCATTAGACAGACATTACTTTTAGAGATTCAAAGTTCAGAATTCTTATATGTGAAGCAGAAAAAAATATTCACAAAATATTTATATGTAACATGCAACAAAATGCACTTTTTAGGTTGACTTTGCTGTGATTTATTTCTGGGAACAATGACAAAAATATGTCAAAACAAATTGTGCTTGATACCCTTGATTGTTTTGTTTTCAGTTCAGAACACATGTTGTTCAACTTTTACCCAAGAAATGTGAGAGTAAGTTGTCATGGGAGATAACTTATAATACTTTATCTGATGTTAATAAATCACAAACAGATCAATTTGATGCTGTTATTGTATGTAATGGGTAAGTTGACTTTACAAGCATGTTAGAATATGGAACAGAGAAAGCAGTTTAGATAATGGTGCATTATGTATTGTTTAATGGTCGAGAGCGAGACATTAAGTAATATATTGAAACAATATGAGGGCCGAAATAATGGTATGCCAACATCAAAGGGTGATGTCACATCTGTATTTTAAATCGTTTCATTAAATACATGTATAACTTTTAAAATCCTCAACAACATGGAACTCCATGACAAGGTTATCCTGTTACTCCATATAAGTCAAGTAAAAGTGTTCATCTTGAATTAAGTGCAACTTTTGTCTGTCAGCCGAGGGGTTACGTGTGCCGTCTTGAGTTTTATCCCACATTTGTGCATGTCAAGGAGTAGAGTCATCTGCTAAATCTCTGAAGTTTGTCCATTTCCCTCCAACCGATAAAGATCCCTCTCTTTGTCTTCCACTGTCTCCCTATTACAGATTCATCTTTTTGATGTTTAAATGTTTAATTGCAGTCATTATTCTGTACCAATAATACCTAATATTGCTGGACTCGACAGTTTTAAAGGGGAGATAATACACAGTCATTTATATCGTGATGCTGAAACTATGAGAAATAAAAGGGTTGTGTGTTTGGGTGCTGGTGCATCAGGTCAAGATATTGCCATAGAGATATCTTCAACAGCTAAAATGGTAGGTACGATTAGTAAAATAATAAATTGTTCTTTCGTATACATGACAATTTTATAATATTTACATCTCAATATTATGTATTTCAGGTATTTCTAAGTCACAATAAGTCACCACTTCAGTCAGTATTACCTACTAATATACAACAATGTCCAGGTATAGACAGGGTAGAGGGGAAAACAGTTGTTCTTACATCCGGAGAGATTTTAGACGTTGACATCATCTTGCTGTGTACAGGATACCATTATTCCTTTCCATTTTTAACCGAACAATGTCATTTATCAGTGGATAAAGAAGAGAGAATTACTCCGCTATATAAACATTTAATCCACACAGAATTCCCGTCTCTTTGTTTTATTGGATTGTGTAAAACAATTTGTCCGTTTCCCCAATTTAACGTGCAAGTTCAGTTTTTCTTAGCATCTCTCGATGGTTCCTTTACTCTGCCGTCCAAAGAAGAAATGGATAAAGATACAGAAAAAGATCTTGAACTGCGTCTGTCGCAAGGTTTGCCACTACGTCATGCTCATACCATGGCGACAAGACAATGGGAATATAACAATCAACTTGCTAAAATGGCCAACTTAGAACCTATACCACCAGGTGTTCAAGTTTTATATGATATGGTTCATGAAAAACGTGTGAAAAATTTACCAGGTTATAAAAAAATTAATTATAGAATGACAGGACCAGAATCGTTTGAAACTATAGAAGCATAATAGGCAATGTGGCGGTAAATTGAATCATTGAAGGGCATTATTTTCAATAATCAAGAGAGTCTAATTTTCATTACTTGCCGCATAAATTTAATATTTGACACCTACTGGAGCAAGAATAAATGAAAGTATATATATATAGAATATTACTTGTTTTTTGTCAGGCTTGTTAACAGTTAAATCATGGACTGTTCTCATTTTCTAGTATCCAAAACATTAAATACACCAATCTCTATTCAAACTTTACATATATATATTTTATTATTTTAATTCTTTACTAGTGTAAATCATAGTTTTGTTTTAATAAGGGCCATAAATAAACCAGATTTTGCAATCTATTTCAATATCTATCGCAATAGGATTTTCGGCCATTATACGCCGTCATAGTTTTCATCTATAATCTATTCAATACATTATAACAAATAACCAAATATTTATACTACCGATCTTGTTATAGAATATTTTATTGTTCGATTATAAAATATTTTTAAAAAAATTGTTATAAAGAATGATCATAAATAATTTTAAAGATAAACTTCAGGTATTTTAAAATAGATTTTTGACTGTGATTTTTAATTGATATTTGTTTTATTATAGTATGTAATTAATGTATATCAGGTAGAGATTAATAAATATATAATTTGATACACTGTATTAAAATTTAATTCTAAATCTGCTTTACTGGTGTTTTTTTAATAATCAGTTTTAAATTAGCCACCCATAATGGGAACTCATGCTCTCATTATAGGCATGTCACACACTATCCAGCCATAAGAAATTATGAATCTGCACACAGGATGGATATCACTTTATCAGCTTTAATATTGCTATATTTTTTTACTATATTCCAGTTTTCTGGGTAATGAATGAACTGGAAATACATGTATCTGATCACTCTACTTTTACTTAACATGCACTTCTATTCCTTTATATTGTCACTTGTATATTGCAGAACATACTATTAGGTGTAGTCACGTAATACTTCTAAACTAATGTCATATATCACAACTCTCAAGAATTAGTAAGATTGTAATCTGGTATGTCTCTACTTTCACTTTGCTCATCATTAGTCCTTACACTTTGATTATTTTTAACATGACTGTCTTTGTGTTCAGTAAGTTCACCACTTGGTTGTTCTGATGAAGTTAAAACCACACGTTCGTGACTCGATATTAAATTATCATTGTCTATATTTTCACTAGATATGTGTGTTTCTGTATTGCTCTGTTGCGATTTTTCGTCACTTTCATCTGATTGTGGCACGATTATGGCTGGTAGCTGATCTCCCCACTGGGAATAACGGGAACATTTGTACAAACCTCTGAATGACAAAAGAAAATAGTAAGCAGATCAAATAATCATTTCTAACAATTCATGATTTCTAATTGGACTATAATTTCGAAATGAAGATAAATATATCCATCTCTTACAGCATTACTGACTGCAGAATAGTGACGTAAATCCTAATGGTGAATAACTAACAGATAACTAACTTCATGTAGCCATAGCTATAGATTTATCCTGTTGTTCAACACACTGCCTCATAGTGTTAATTAGGAATACAGTATCTAGACTCCTACGTACAGTAATCAAAGGTGCAGATGGTCTTGATTTGTCTATTATTTTCCTTCCTTATTTAGTTTAAAGAGATATTCACATGAAAGTATTTATGGGGTAGTTATTTCCTATAAAAGTATGACATATTTGGTGTATATATGGAAAGTAGAGACCTGTGAGGAATTAAATCAATTATTTAAACAGTAATCACATATATTAGCCTAGTCAGCATACAACATTCCACATAACAGATTATAAAGAATTATTTTGTGAGAGTCTGGTTATTTTAAAGGGAATGGGTGCCTATTATAAAACTATTTCCTCCTGGGAACTCTTTTGACTCAATTCTGGATGGTGAAACTAAGAACACTGCTTAAATTTACTTTTGATTTTTTGATCAAAAGAAGTTACAAGAATTTACTTAAGCTTTGATATTTATACTAAATGGACAAATGAAAAAATTTTCAAGTTGAAATTAGACAAACATATTAAATCACCCAAGCTGGTATGTGGGGAGGCATCTTTCAAATTGTGCATGCAACATCCAATTTTCCTAAATAACTGTTATAAGACGACAACATACTTTCCATGTTTAGCATCTGAGATGACGACATGTCGTAATGTCCCATCTGGACAACACAAGTGACAGTGAGTGTGACGTGATGGTTTCTTTACTTGTTGTATAATTCTAGGCCAAACAATACCTACAAGTAGTAATTTAATACATATATGAATCAATCAAAATACAATGTCATTGCTTATTACAAAAATTAAATTGGGTTTCTGCTTACTCTCCAAGTGTTCATTACCAACCACACCCATAGACCTCAGGATATGTTCCTATTCAAACAAATAGACTATTTTCCTTGCCAAGCTGCCGTATTGACAAGGAGAAACAAGGCTGAAAATTTCTGAGAATCGAACCTGTCAGGACTGATAACTTAAATAGTGATTATTCACTGAGCCACTGCAGCTCCAAGATTTTTTTTAAAAATAAAATCTAAAGGAATATATTGATGATAAAATGTGGCACTTGTACCTTGTTTTCTTGGACCAGTTTTAAAAATCAGATAACTAAACCATTCTTTTTGAGCTGTACCACTTGGCTGTGAATATATAAAGTAAATTAAACGATATATATCCCTCTAGTAGTAATTTCCACAAGAATCGTACACTTCTTGAGTAAAGCACAACACTTTGCACAGCTGTAGTATGCCACCTCAAGATCATATTAAAAAATGGAACCCAAAAGATGACACATACAGGTGGTCACCTTGAAATTCCTAAATAACCTATTTTTGTTCAATTCTGCATTTCGGACAGGAAATCAAACATATATATAGTATACACTTGTTATCAATGTCAGGGAACATTTGTCTTTATGTCTATAAAAAGCCTGATAGTCAGTGCTGTCTATTTCTGTATCTAAAATCTTAAAATTTATTAATCATATTTTGGACTGTACTCAACCACATGTTTTTAGAGACGGTAATTTCCTTGAAGCATTAATTTGTAATCAGTAGTACATTGAAAGAATTTCTGTGTTTCTCTAGACAATTTCATGTTACATTGATAAACTCACCTCAAACTGTTTTAAAGGGGTGTATTTAGTTTCAAAGAAACATGGACTATTTCTATCTTTTAATTTTGGACAGGGCTTGTCGTGTGAACACTAAAAACAAGGAAAACATTTACATTAATTCATTTCTTTCTGTTGAAACTGAAACATATCAAGCTCTAGCTTATCCTCAGCTGGATTATCTTTCCTCTATTACTTGTTGTGTACATATTAAATTAAACAATAAGCCAACAAAGCAATTTTCAAGGATCTGTCAAGCTACAAGTATACACTTAAATGAAATCTTGAGAAAAGTTGCCAATGGAACTCTTTTGCTGTTAAATTGTAAAATTTTGATACTTGTCCATCATGTTTAGGACATAATATGTAACAGTAAACAACAAGCCAGTATAGAAGCTGATATCCCCTGCTTTAATCCCAAAATAAATAAACAACACTCATTAATTACTTAGAGACTGTAAAAGCCGATGACATGGCCTTGTATAAAATGACTAAGAAGAAAAAACCATTCAAATGGGACAAGAAGCCTATTCTAATTTGCCTGGAGGTCGGGTGTTCGATCCCTGCATTGGCCGAGAAAGTGCATCTCGATTTTCCAGCGTGATTTCCCCTTGTCAGTGATGTAAAAGGGGGCCTGACAAGGACAGCTGCCTAGTCGTTCGGATGGGACGAAAAACCAAGGTCCCGTGTACACATTGGAGTGCACGTAAAAGATCCCTTGGCAGTTGGAATTCGGGCAAAATTTCCCTCATTGCAGACTGTATGGCGTATGCCCGTCTTCCATTAGCCCAGGTTAGGTGCAAAAAGAGTAGAACGTTAAACACCATTTCATTTCATTTCTATTCTAATTTTATTATTACTCCCATGTACAATATATTATGTAATTTGTAAATTCTACCACTATTTTCTCAGATAAATATATTATTTAATATAATATAACATAACGCTAACGCTACAATATACGTCCACATTCCTGCTTTGATTGATATGGTACTTTGTCAAGAAGGCTAGGCGTTTGGTTTGTTTAGCGTTGAGGGTCGTGCACCAACATTAATAGTTGCCGTCCTTAGAGTATAAGGAATAACTATACCAAGATAATCCATTCAGAATTGTGCCTTCCCAACCCTAAAGGCAAAAAGTGGGCGTGGCTCTGACCCTGGGGGTCAGGACATTCATCAAAATCAATAGTGGACGCCCTCAGGCTATAAGGAATACATAAACCAAGTACCAAGCTGATTCATTCAGAATTGCGGCCTGTAAACGACAAAAACAAAAATTGGTCGTGTCTTGCCTGTGTGAGTCGGGACATGCAGTTGACGTCCTTAGGCTACATGGAATACATATCCCAAGTTTAAAGACGATCCATTAAGAATCGTGGCCTGTAGACAACACACATAGACACGAAGTAAAAATGGGCATGGCTCTGCCCCTGGGGGTTAGGAAATCACCAAAAACAATAGGGGTCATCTTTAGCGTATAAGGAATAGGGTTGTAAAGTTTTAAAAGGATCTGTTAAGAATTGCATCCTGTAGGCGAACACAAGACACAAAAGCATTGGGCGTGGCTCTGTCCCAGGGGGTCCGTCATGCACCAAAAATAATAGTGGTCAGCCTTAGGGTATAAGGAATAAGTATAAAAAAAGTTTTCAAGATGATCGATTAAGAATTGTGGGCTGTAGGTGACACACAGACAGACAAACAAAAAAATGGGCGTGGCACTGTCCCTTGGGGTTGGGCATGCACCAAAAACAATAGGGATCTACCTTAAGGTACCAAGAATAAGTATTCAAAGTTTCAAGATGATACATTAGGAAATGCAGCCTGTAGACGACAGACAAACAAATACAAGAAATGGGTGTTGCTGTCCCACGGGGGTCGGGCATGCACCCAAAACAAAAGGGGTCATCCGTAGGGTATAAGGAATAAGTATTTTAAGTTTCAAGATGACCGATTAAGAATTGTGGCCTGTAGGCGACACACAAAAAGAAAATGGGCGTGACTCTGCCCATGGGGGTTGGGCATGCACCCCAAATGATAGAAATGTTCCTTAGGGTACAAAGAATAATCATTCAAAGTTTCAAGATGATACGTTAAGAAATGTGGCTTGTAGACGACAAACAAATAAATACAAGGAATGGGCGTGGCTCTGCCATTGGGGGTCGGGCATGCACCAAAAACAATACGGATCATCCTTAGGGTAAGTATACAAAGTTTTATGAAAATCCAGTTAGAATTGTGCCTTCTAGGCGACACAGAGACACACAAAAAGAAAATGGGCGTGGCTCTGCCCCTGGGGGTTGGGTATGCACCCCAAACGATAGGGATCATCCTTAGAGTATAAAGAGTAAGTATACAAAGTTTTAAAGAAAATCCAATAAGAATTGCGGCCTGTAGGCGACACAAAGACATACGATAAGAAAATGGGTGTGGCTCTGCCCCAGGGGGTTGGGCATGCACCCCAAATGATAGGGATGTTCCTTAGGGTACAAAGAATGTGTATGCTAAGTTTCACAATTATAAGTTAAGAAATGTGGAGTGTAGACGACAAACAAATACATACTAGAAATGGGCGTGGCTCTGTCCCTGGGGGTCGGGCATGCACCAAAAACAATAGAGATCTTCCTTAGGGTATAAGGAATATGTATACCAAGTTTGAAGAAAATCCAGTAAGAATTGCGCCGTGTAGGCGACACAAAGACACACGAAAAGAAAATGGGCGTGGCTCTGCCCCTGGGGTGGGGCATACACCCCAAACGATAGGGATGTTCCTTAGGGTACAAAGAATGTGTATGCAAAGTTTCAAGATTATAAGTTAAGAAATGTGGCCTGTAGACGACAAACAAACAAATACTAGAAATGGGCGTGGCTCGGCCCCTGGGGGTCGGGCATGCCCCAAAAACAATAGGGATCTTCCTTGGGGTATAAGGAATAAGTATACCAAGTTTGAAGAAAATCCATGAAGAATTGCGGCCTGTAGGCGAACCACAGACACACACACACACACACATACATACATACATACATACATACATACATACATACACACACACACACAGACAGGGGCGACGGCATAATACGTTCACATTATGAATGTGGACGTATAAAAATGTTAATTTACCGGTGAAAACACATGTCCAAGTGAAGGATTATCTTCATCAGCTGATTTACTAAGTAACAAGTTACGAGCTTCATTGATCAGTCGAAAGCCTGAATAACCTCCCTTTTCTATTAACACCTGTCAAATAAATTGTATCAACTACATATCAATATATCTGTATCAATGGATGATTGTAAATCTCTTATGAAAGATACACTTTAATCTTGCTATTCTGAAGATTGGCCAGAGGTTTGGATTGCATTACCCTGCCGCCCTAAGAGCGGCTGATCGCTTTAAACAGATAGGGTCTACTAGATATTAGCTGCTCGATTTTCTTAGTGCTGCTATTGTGAGTGAGTCAAAGGGCTTCATCAGTCCTGATCTTTCTAATAATATAGTATACACATCAAATTAGAATAATTTACCAAATAATCTTCAGTCATATTCCATAATTTCTCAATAAGATCATGTCTTTCATCAGATGATGATAAGTCCATCAATGTATTGGCACAAACAACAATATTAAATTTGTTCTAAAAATAAAATAAAGAATATTATTAGTCTTGTAAGTTCTCCTTGATTTTCCAGAGTGGTTTCTTTCCTTTGTCAGTGGTAAAAGAAAAAGGGTAGCAAGAAAATGATTGGAGTTTAACATCATACTGTCCTGCTTCAGTGACAAGTAAAAGCAACCATGAACTGTCTTGGGCAACACCAGGAGCATAACCGATTCTTCTGGTCTGGCAAGGACAGTGCCTAGATTTTCAGACAGGACGAAAAAACAGAGGTCCCGATGACTTGGACTTGGACGTAATAAAACCCTGACAGTTTGAATTCTATATAAAGATGGCTTGGACGTAAAAAAAATCCTGACAGTTTGAATTATATATAAAGGTTTAAATTGTCGACAAAGTCAGTTATATTTCAACACTGACTCTATATCTGATTCATTAAACAAATCAATACACTAAACTTAATCAAATAGACAATTTTAATTATCAAAAATATTGATGAAGTCTCGCCTTTTTAATCTTACAGTAATTAGAAATATTACATACCAGATTGTCTGAAGGTGAAAAATTTCGAAAATATACACCAGATATTCGCATATTCTTTTGTTCTTGTCCATCTGAAAAAATTGAGCCGTGCATTTGAAAAGAGCAATTAAAGAAAATTTACATCGGGCAGCAAATATTATATAGGGGATATGCTAAAGATTTATTAATTGCCAAGAACCTACTGTATCTTATGATAGTGAGAGAGATAGGTTGAGTTAACTTACACTCAACACATACTAAGCCATTTCCAGATTAACATGGTACAAATTTATCTTAATAATTTCTCTTGAAGGTAGGAGGAAACCAGACAAGCAAGAGAAAACCCATAAGGAGGGACAGACAACTCTACTCCTTGTCATGTACAAGCTTGGGATCTAAAGTGCATGTTTTAGACCCACGATCCCCCCTCCCCATATATAATGCATGTATAAATTTAGAACTTACCTTGTAGAAGTAATCTAGCTAATGTGTTCATTTCACTTGATTTATCGACACAATAATATTCAAATACACCAGTATTCCATATTTTATTGGCTGCCCTACAATAAAATAAGTCATAAGGCACTAAGTTTTAATATATTTACAAAGCCCATTATAGTGCTTCATTGATGCCATGGATAGTATACTTTAAACACTGAATTTGAATGACAAATGTCAAGATATTAAATTCATAAATATAAGACAATTAAAGAATGATTTAATGTTGCTATAATAGTTCAAAAATAGATAATGCAAAATGAATATATTGAAAATTTCATTCAAATTACTTTATTCTGAGCCAAGTTATCACTGTTTGTAGTTTTGACAAGATGTGTGCGTTGATTGTTTATTATCATAATCACAGTACTGGTATATTCAAGATTTAGAAGTAAAATGAACCATTAAATATAGGTGTATAAAATTCTGCTTACCATACAGTGGTACCAACACCAGAACCGAAATCATAAATTGCCCTTGGTTCAAATTCTGGATCTTTATTCTTTATCTAAATAAGATATAACTGAATTACATTGACGTGAATTGAATACCAAATGTAGGTTTGATTATTAATTTTAGCTCTATTTTTAGTTTAATCCATCATTGCACATTAACTCTAACTGTGCACCTAAAATTTTAAATATAGAACAATATCCACACAATCATATTTATTATATTCATGCTATCAATGTTTCTGCTCAATTTGATTTGTGTCAAAAATGTAAGTATCAATTTAATTAAGTTGATCCTGTTGATTTTCATTTTCTTTATGAAGTTGGTATATATGTTTACATTTACAATTTCAAGTCTACAGAAAGCAAAATTTTGATATATATCTGAGTTTATGTTCCACTGTTTACAGTTTGATGCAAAAAGAACATAAGGGTTATGCACGTGCACACCAATGTGTACATGAAACCTTGTTTTTGGTTACTTCTGAACGACTAGACCTCCTTCCTGCATGGGCGTCACACATGGGGGGGTTCCGGGGGGGTCGGACCCCCCCAATTGTTTTACTGGGGGGGTCTGAATATACTTGGACCCCCCCCAAATTTGATAAAGTGCCCGAAATCTCATAAAACACTAATTTTAGGACTGGAATAGCAGTAAAACGCATTTGCGGCCATCAAATATTCCAAAAATTTCTTGGGGGTCCATACAAGGTCAGCTCCGCTTCTTCGCCCCGCGAAGAAAACTGGCCGCCCGTAAACCTGCTTTGGGCATTTCTAGTTTTGATACCTTTCACCTTTCTTTTAATTGAATACCACGAATTTGTACTGAGTTGACTATCGATTAAAACATTTTGTCTGGGGCCACTCTACTTTGTGAATGCAACTGCAACAGTGAGATTGGATGGAATTCAGAGTGAGATTTCGGTTACAGAACCATTGGATAGTTTTGGACTTGCTCACACAGGCTAGAATAGCAGAAAACACATTTGCGGTGGTTAAATTTTCAAAATTTTCTCCGGGAGGGTGAGGCTCCGATTGATTGGTTGTTTGGAAATCTGAGCAGCAAAGTAGGCTATATTGGACCAAATGGAAGTTGCTGTGGGTGAAAACGATTGATTGGAATTCGAGTCAGCAAGCCACCTTAATTAGGCAATATTAGAAAAATTTGAAATTGCTTTGTTCATGGGCCAAAATAGCAGGAAAACTTGTTTGCAGCCGTTCAATATTCCAAAATTTTCTTAGGTGGGGGTAAACCAGCTTCTTCGCCTCTCGGGGAAGATCGGTGGCGCTGTCTGTAAACATGATAAACGTTGTATTGGTGTGATATTGTAGTTTAACCCCGTAAATTATGCGAAACAATGTTTGCAGAAGACTGAGACTTATGGGTAACCACCCCCCCGCCGAAGTTGCTGACCCCCCCAATATATATTTCACGGCTACGCCCCTGCCTTCCTGTAAAACTGACATGGAGAAGTCACCCTAGAGAATTCAGAGGAATCTTCTCAGCCAACATCCCATAACACAACATAACATTTCAATTGAACAATGGGCTGTTTTAGCTACTTTATCTAAGTAATTTCCATGCTAGTTAGTCTACAACCTGCAAAAGTGTTTAGAGTAAGTGTTTAACTACAATCCTCAGTATGTTTATTTTAAAGAATTATATTTATTTACCTCTTTTAAACAGTGTAAAATAGAACTATAATCTGCTGCAGTTCGTGCTACTAGATACTGAATTGCTTTAGGTGCATCATACCTGAAAAACAGTGTAGTGAATAAAAATTCAATTGTAAAACCCTCAAAATAGTTAGGCCATTTTAAAAAAAATTCTGGTTCTCAGATCATCCTGTGTCTTTTAAAAAGTGACACATCACTCATTTTCATTTCCAAAGAAGTCACATCTATTATTGCACATAAATGTTTTAACAGAATAATTCTTTTGTGTAGCCTTATTACGGATAGAGAATACATGTAATAATTCCTTTTTTTACAAATTTTGATTTATATAAAACTTACTTCATAGGTTGCCAGTGATATATTAGCTGTTTTACACGTTTTGTTATTTTCTTTCTCATTTCATTTTCATACTTCTCTTTACCTGTTTCATCAAGTTCTTCAACGTTAACGTTAGCTATATTATATAAAGATAAAAAAAATAATGGATATTCCATAACTTAATCCCCACAAAAATGTATGAAAGTATAGCATTTAATTAAGAAAAAAAAATCAGATCATTTCTCAGCATGGGTTAAATCCGATTCTTATGAGTTTCACATCCTCAGTTTTCATTTTTAAATTCACAGATAGAGTCAATTGTCAAATGCATAACTAAAATAAGTAAACCTCTTTGTTTTGGGCAAAAAGGTTTATTACTTGACATTAATTATAGCCTCAAAATTTTAATTTTAGAAATGCTGAATTTATTCAAATTCAAATATACAATAAAAAGAAATGAATGAGTTTTAACGCCCTACTGTTCAGCTCCAAACCGGGCTAAAGAAGATGAGCATACGCCATACAATGTACTATGAGGGAAGTTTTACCCAGACAGTGGCACTACGGCCTACTCTTATGTATCAAATTACAACTGTCAAGGAATCTTTTACGTGCACGCCAATGTATACACAAGACCTCAGGTTTTTGCCCTGTGTCTTGCATCACATAATGATAGGAAAATCCTGTATCAAAAAGAATCCATCAAGAATACTAGAACCTAGAATTTGCCATTTTCAGAAATTGTATAAAAAAAATTATTGAGGATATCAAACCTTTTTTCTTTATCTCTTCTTCAATTTCCATTAGTTTCGCATTGAATACACTTTGTTCTACAGGTTCTCTTCGGGATTGGAGATATCTAAATAAAGTCTTGGCCTTTTCACGAAGATTTGAGAGAGGATAATCTGTGTCAATAAATAAATTTAATTAAACTATGGGAAAAATAAACACAAAATCATGTATTCAAAATATACAAAACAGTTCTATTCAAAAGAAAAAAGACCCAATTGGCAGATTAAGATGCTCATGAACAGAAACACTGTGCTCATTTTTACAATTTTCCCATAGGCTTTACAAGGTTTCTCTGTCTACTGGAGTCACACTTAATCTTTAAGCATTGCACTGGATAACTAGTCTGGAAGGGAGCCATGGTAGCTCGGTAAGACACTGGCTTACAAACCAGGAGGTCTCCTTAGCATTTTCTGGCGAAGTTTCCCTTAATCAATTGTGCAAGATGGAGGGTCTCACAAGGGAAGTGTCTAGTTGTTTGAATGGGACAGAAAACAGACGTCTCCTGTACATGTTGGCATGCACGTAAATGAACGCTTGACTTTCAGAAAATTCGATAAAAGAGTGGGCAGAACGCCGTTACCAGGCAAAATTTCTATATAGTACAGTGCTATTATCCCAACTGGGGTCATATAGCACACGACTTAGCTTATATGCTTGTCTTGAATGATTCAATTGGTTTAGAAAAGATATTTGTTTAATTTCTAGAGTCAATTGATCAACAAAGCTTTCAGGAATATGACAATTAAAATGTTACATACTTTCAATAGTGACATCAATTGCTTTTTCTAATTCTGCAGGAATTTTGACTGTCCTTAAACCAATAAGTCCTGGATGTTTTTTAAATGTTATTCCTCCCTTCTCCATTTTATCCATAGCTTGTTCATCTACTTTGATAACACTATGATGACCGTCATGTTTAAACTGAAATATATAAACATCATACATTGATGGACTACTGAAATCAGTTACATGTACATGACAATTGTATTTAGCAGTCTTTGTCAGACTAATTGCCATACTGGTTCATGGTGGGAAAATTTAACGCTATATCTGCAACATCTATGGGAATGCATGTATATATAGCCACATGAAATTTCAAGATTGCAGTCCTTGAATTCCCATTTACAGGAACAAGTTTGAGTTGTCAGTTATAAATCAAATCTCATAATCTTGTGCCTACTGTACAAACAACATTTCTCAACATGGAATACAATTCATGTCATGTCTCAAAATTTGAAAAGAATAAAAAATTCTTCTGTAAAATATTGAATAAAATATAATAAATTGACATTAATCTTCTATGGTGATTGTAAAGAAGCTTACTCTCTTTAGAAATTCAGAACTCTTAGAATTTTTCAGAAATATACACTCAATTCACAAATTATGACTTCTTTAGTTCTTTCCGATCCGTTTATACTTTGATCATGCCAAATAAAGTTTCTTATAAATTAAAATTTACACGTCCTCTTGACTCCTATTAATGATTGATATCAAAAACAATATCATGTTCACATAATTAATGACAAATTTATCTTCTCAGCTTAAATTCAGCATCAGTATTAATAAAAACAAGTTTATTCGCCACTCATGTTTGGTAATTATTTGCTAGCGCTTTTAAGCCAGTCACAATTTTTGTCATGATGTCTTAAAGGAGCTTAACCACTAATATTTGGGACCTAGAAATTGAACAAATGAATGTATATAAACTGATTTACATTCAATCGTTTCCGTTTTTACCCTAATTTCAAATCAGTTATGTTTGGCCAAATATGCCAGAAGTCTCAATCGAATAAAAATCACTAGCGTCTGGTTATTCCAGTCTATATCTATAAATTGTGTGTGCTCTTCAGATAAGAATGTGGCCTCCCTGTTTGACATGACTAGCGGAATCTGTTTAGCCCGTTCTTCGAGTTCCTTGTTACAAATGGCGCTGAATTGCATAATGCTATGGTACACGATTCGGGCACCAATGGTAAAATTTTTATTTTGTCTTAAATATTGAATATAAAAGGCCAATTTTTCCAGGCAAAACCACCCACAAAATCAATTATGATTTAACTTGACAAATAGTTTGTGTTTTCAATGTCGAAAACATTAAATGATTGTCAATTGATATTGAGTTAGTAGAGACTTACATGTAGCTACATTACTGTAAAGGGACTATCCTGATTTGAACAGAGTCTCAAAAATAAAAATCAGAGTACGTATGAAATTTAATCTCCAAAATATAGAGTAATAGTGTATTTGCCCTGCCTGAAAATTTCAGCTCAAAATACTGAGCCATTTGGACGTGAACTTCAAAACTGTTTATGCGGTCATGTAACCCTTTTAAGATTCCCAGTCAATTTTTTCGTTGGGTGACCTGCTAATCGATTCCCATTCCTTTAGAGGTCTATACATTGAATGACCCATGTGATGTACTTGATAACAAAAGGTAAATTCCACCTATACATTTTATTGTCCCCTGCCTTTCGAAGACACGATAACTTTAGTTCTAATTAAGTGAGACTGATGAAACTTGGTGTATAGTTTCATTACAGTAATACCTTGACTAAGTTCGATAATGAGCATTTTCTGCTCAGGGTAAGCAGAGAGATACGCAATTTGATTGGTCGAGACTTTGGAACACAATAACTCTCCTTCTAATTGAGTTAAAATGTTCAAACTTGGTATACATGCTTATTAGGTCAATGCCTTGATGGAGTTCGAAGATGAGCATTTTCCGCTTAGGGTAAGCAGAGATAAGCAATTTGATTGGTTGATGCTTTGGGACACGATAACTTTAGTTTTAATTAAGTGAGAGTGATGAAACTTGGTGTATAGTTTCATTACAGTAATACCTTGACTAAGATCGATAATGAGCATTTTCTGCTCAGGGTAAGCAGAGCGATAAGCAATTGGATTTGCTGAGACTTTGGAACACAATAACTCTCCTTCGAATTGTTCAAAATTGGTGTGTATGCTTATTAGGTCAATGCCTTGATGGAGTTCGAAGATGAGCATTTTCTTCTTAAGGTAGGCAGAGATAAGGAATTTGATTGGTTGATAATTTGGGACAAGATAATTTAGGTGACTGCATTCTCATTCAGTAATGGATTCGACAGTAACAGTGTATAGAAACGATTGACTCGGACACGAGGGCCCTTTCCCTTGGCCAGAGGGGCCCTTTTGTCAAGTGTGGGGGCCCTTTTGTCTGCATTTAGGGTCCCCCTAACTAAGGTACATTTTCATTTTTCTCGTCCGTTTTAGCCTTTTTCTTTATTATAAAACACTTGGCCAGAGGGTCCCTTTTGTCAAGCGTGGGGGCCCTTTTGTCTGCCATTAGGGTCCCCCTAACTAGGGTACATTTTCATTTTTCTCGTCGGTTTTATAAAACACTTTTGGATGACACTTCCTGTACAGTTTGATTGCTCGATACGTTTGAAAAAAATAAATGTGCGATTAATTAATATGTGTCATCTATCTATTTTGGGATTTCGGCAGGGGACATCAGCCTCACTGTAGGCTTGTTTATATAAATTAAAAGTCTGCTTTTTAATACCGGTTGGGACACCGGTCTCTATTTCCATATGAAGACTGACTTGCTTAAGTTGTTTGAAAACGTTTTAATATATTGAGTTAGCTGCTGGGCCCTAAGGTAGAGGATTTTAAGGGATTTTAACACAAAATGTGAAAATGAAGCCGTTTAGTTTAAGCCGTTTTATTCTCCAAAAAATATTATCGGGATTGGGCCGTTAACTTTTGCATTACAATTTACAATTGAAAAACGATCTAAAATGACTCTACCATGCTATGTAGTAACAATAAAATTGTCAAACTGATTACAAGTATAGAGCTATATATATAATATTATAATATAACTATTATAAAATTAAAAATGAAAGTAGAGAAATCACTTTGAGCAAAGCACGTACGATATGACATTAACAAAATGTCAAATTCTTTAACAAACAGGTAAACAAATCTCCGTCATGCAAAACTTGACAACCATACTTACCCTACATCTGCCTACTTGTCTTTGGATATGAGATCGCACGTTACAAAATTTGCAAACATTTTTCATAAACATGTCACACAAGGGGGCTGACATTTTGTTGTACTGCAGTGAAAATAAACAAATTTGATTGGATAATTCTTCGCGATTATGTTAGTCATTTTTCTACTGTACAAAATATACATTTGGAAGAACGGGACTATTGGAAAGACAACTCTCATTGTCAGATGTTGTCTGCTAGCCAATGAACGATTTTGTAAATATCACGCCATGTGTTGAAAAATATATTTGTTCAAACCATTTAGTTTGATTACTGATTTCATTAAAATCTTTTCATCTGCATAGAAGTCAAAGATTAGTCTATTCCCTAGACTGAAAATGAAAACGGTAACATGTACAGCTCCTGTGAACATTGCAGTCATAAAATATTGTAAGTGGTGTAATTTGTTTTGGGCATTTTTTGGTTCTACTTTTACTTTAGTTTTTGGTAGTAAAGAAAACATTTTATTTTTTTTTAAATGGATTTAGATTAGAAATTCTCTTCTTGGGATGTATTGCATATAAGTCAGTGTACTTTGTCTTATGATCCACACCCTCCCACTCATTTAAAGGAGCTAAATGGCTATTCTTTGACACCATGAAAACTAAACTCAAATCATGGGTTTCAACGCATCATACGACATAAATACATAATAATATATAATGTAATTATGGTATAAACCAATTTATATTCAATCCTTTCTGTTTTCACTCTAATTTCTAATCAGTTATGTTCAGCAAAATGCGCACATAGCAGTCTTTGGCGTCTCGTTATTCTCATCTACACCAGTAGTATTCTCCTACATAGGATATGTTTAGCCTCATAGTCATTCTTTATTAAGTCACTTCATACGAAGCTTGAAAGCATTCTGGCACACATGTACCAATTTTAAAATTTTTATTTTGTCTTTTCACCGTAAGATAACAACATCAATGTTGTTATAAATTGACCAATTACTCAACAAATCATGTTTTCAATGTCAAAGATTGTGGATGATAATGATATTGAGTTATATAATAAAAGACTTGGCTCCTTTAAATAGAAAATAGTATGGGCTAGGCATAAAGCAGTGCAAACAGTTGTAGCTTACCGAGTACCTAATTACCGGTATTGAAAATCTGATTGGGGGGTTGGACGGCCGAATGGTTAACGTGTGCGGTGTATCATACGGCCTGCCATTGAGTCAACTGGCATGGATTCGAATCCCGGGTTGTACGTAGCAAAGAGTAGGTTTGCTTGTCCAGCCTCATGGGTTTTCTCCAAATATTGCAGTTTCATCCCACTGCTAAAGACCCCTACGCGCAAGCGAATTATTGAAATAAAATTTTAAAAACCATATGTTATAGTCTCGAAATGATCTATTTTGTGTTTGGTGGACGTTAAACCCTCTCTCTCTCTCTGAAAATCTGATTAGTATTTTTTTTTTATGAATGAAAGGGGGGGTTATTATCCTACTTTTCTCCTCCAACAGGGCTAATAGAGACGAGCATACGGGTACGTCACTTAGTGTACATCCTATGAAGGAAATTTTTCCTGGGCATCAATTTAATTTCAACTGTCATTGGTCCTTTTACTTGCACACCAAGTTGTACATGGGACCTCAGTTTGACGATCCATCCGAATGACTAGATTGTGACAATCAACAGGTTACCTCTCGTTCATGGAGTATTTAAACTAGCAAAATCGTATCAATGATGAAGTAATATAAGTTATAATATCTTGTAATTTTCAGTTCCTTGTAATTGTTTTTGTTCTTACTTTTTAGGGGGCAAAAGAGATGAAAACTTAATCCTTCCTGTCAATTCGTCATTAAGTGCAACATTAGGGCAGAATGAGGTTAGTTAGCCTTTTTCTTCATAAAAGCTAAATTCTTATATATTAACATCAGAAATCTGTTCATGAATGCAAGATTAATGCCTGAGGTCTGTCGCTGGTGATCAGAAGCACATTTTTGGTACAACTTAAATAATTATTCACATGAATATAGCATAGCGTTATTTATTTTATAAAATAGTGTAAATACTATCTGATATAAATTTTCAAATGTTTATTCCATTTGTTTATTATTGAATTTAATCAATATTTTTATTAAATTTATTTTTGGTTTTAGCTCCGGGCAAAGACTACAGTAGCTGTTGACCCAAGTTTTACTGAAGATAAAATGTGGCTAAATGACAAGTTAGTGGAAAAATTTCTTAATAAAAATATCTAAACAAAAGTATTTGTAAATTATACAATTTGTTCTGATCACTTTTTTTATGAACGCTTATATTTATTAATATTCTCTTTTGTTTCAGAGAGCAATCTGTGAATACTCAGAGAATACAAAATGTTTTTAGAGAAAGTAAGATTTTTATTATATAAAATTATCAATTTGATCATTACATAGATGTCATCAGGGATCTTAATTGCAGTGGATGCTTATGGCTAGCCCCCTGATCCTTTCAATTAATTTAATATGTTCGTTTGTGATTTCTGCTTATTGTGTCTTGTCCGTAAATTTGTTTGTGTTTAAATTGTGTGTGGTGCAGTCCCCCAGCACTTATTATTAAGATCAGATGGTGGGGAATGTTTTAGATAATTATGTCTTCCATTAATTTAATTGGTGTGGTTTCCATCCCACATGTTGGGCTGAATTGCCAGCCTAACCTTGTGAATTTTCTCCGGATCCTCCACTTTCCACCCACTACCAAAACCCATAATGTGATTATGATTGTTAATATAGATATTATAGATTAATATGTAATGTGCCATTACTAAATTTTGTTTTTTATAGTCAGAAGAAGAGCCAGAAAAAGAAAAGGAGATGGAGACAAATCAAAAATATTCAGTCAAAAAATTCACATATGTTCTGAAAACAATTTCCCAACAGCTGCTGGATTAGCATCTTCAGCAGCAGGTTATGCGTGTCTAGGTATTTTTATATTACAATGTATTTGTATTTCTACATGTTCCCTATAGCTTTTTAGCTAAATGTATATTTCATTTGAAAAATAAGATTGTAAACTGAAAGTGATTAGTAAGCTGACAATGAATAAAATCCTATAGTGTGTTGAGCATGTAATCTATGATCTATAACTCCAGAATACTACATCAATAGATAATAATGGTAGTATTTTTGTCCCCCGCCTTTTGAAGAAAGTTGGTTGTCCCCCGCCTTTCTAAGAAAGTTGGTTGTCCCCCGCCTTTCTAAGAAAGTTGGTTGTCCCCCGCCTTTTGAAGAAAGTTGGGGGACTATTAAAATGGGTTGGTCCGTCTGTCCGTCACACTTTATGGGACACAATAACTCTCCTAATTGAGCTAGAATGTTCAAACTTGGTATATGTGTTTCATTACAGTAATACCTTGACTAAGTTTGATAGTGAGCATTTTCTGCTCAGGGTAAGCAGAGCGATAAGCAATTTGATTTGCCGAGACTTTGGAACACAATAACTCTCCTTTGAATTGAGTTAAAATGTTCAAAATTGGTGTGTATGCTTATTAGGTCAATGCCTTGATGGAGTTTGAAGATGAGCATTTTCTTCTTAGGGTAGGCAGAGATAAACAATTTGATTGGTTGATACTTTGGGATAAGATAACTTAGGTTCATCTTGATTGATGATTTTTATGCCAATACAATGACTGCATTCTCATTCAGTAATGGATTCGACAGTAACAGTGTATAGAAACGATTGACTCGGACACGAGGGCCCTTTCCCTTGGCCAGAGGGGCCCTTTTGTCAAGCGTGGGGGCCCTTTTCTGTCTTGAGGGTCCCCCTAACTAGGGTACATTTTCATTTTTCTCGTCAGTTTTAGCATTTTTCTTTATAAAACACTTTTGGATGACACTTCGTGTACAGTTTGATTGCTCGATACGTTTGAAAAAAATAAATGTGCGATTAATTAAAATGTGTCATCTATTTATTTTGGGATTTCGGCGGGGGACATCAGCCTCACTGTTAGCTTGTTAGATTTGAAATTGAATAGTGTTTTCCATTCACAGTTTGTAAAATATCAATCTGATTAATACAAATCCTATTTCATTTCGTTTTTATAGTTCAGAATTTCGTTTTACTTGTCTTTACTACACTAGGATCTGGAAGAGTTGTTATCATTGATGGGTTCTAAATCTAAAGGGTGTGAGCTATTAGCCAATGAAACAGTCTGTTCCGACAAGCTTTAGGCATGTTTTGCACGGAACTGTGGGTAATCCATTAATAACATCAATGCTGATTCGTTAATCAATTGTCTGATCTCATAGGGTCAAAAGCTGCTCGTATGACCGCTGATGTGACCTATCTCAATAACCGCTCAGATCTTCATGTAGTGTAGGCCATTGAAAGTATAAAAAAACGAAATGAAATATTGATCTGTATTTAAATCAGATTGGTAAAATATAATGTTTTCAGAATCAAACATATCTCTTTCTGTTCATTTATAGTTTTTTTTATTGCAATCACTGGTCATGTAATATAATTATACTCTTGTTTTGAATTAATTGCAATGTAAAAGAACTGATAATTTCCACTATTTATCTGTAAATTTTGTTGACATTCTTCTATTGTATAGTTCACAAATTGTGTCTTATATTTCAGTATATTCGTTAGCGAAACTATTTGATGTAGATGGAGAAATATCAGACATTGCCAGGTAAATATATTTCATTCATAGTATTCGAGAAATATCAGAATTTATTACGCACAGACACAGAAAGTAAATCTAAGTCTTTCTCTGAAAGTTCTGCATATATCTTTTGGATAAGTTCCTGTAGTCATACAATGTATATTTTTCGTTTTTTTTATTTCCCAATTTAATTCTAATTTCTTAATCATTCAGCGATTGAGACCTTTATGCCCCTTGTTCCATTATGCTTCTTAACCATATACCCGGTACTTAAAACTGACTTTAATATTTGAATAGAATTGGTCATTAAAATTTTCAAGTCACCCCAAAAAATTCAACCTAATTCTTGGATCACATTAAACAACTAGTATAGGCAGAGGACCCCACTAAGTATTCTTGTCTATTGGCCTCCTAGGATCTGAATCTACTACTATTGTCAATTTCAACTTATTTCATGTCTTGGTATTTATTTGTTACAGGCAAGGATCAGGGAGTGCTTGCAGAAGTATTTATGGTGGTTTTGTTGAATGGCAAATGGGTACAAAAGCTGATGGCTCAGATTCTTTTGCTAAACAAATAACACCAGCACAACACTGGCCAGAAATGTGTATTCTAATTCTTGTGGTAATTTTATTTTGTGTTACACTTTACACTGATTTCACATAACATGATATTTTATTTTTTTTATTGGATATAATAAGTGCTTAAAGAATTGATTATTAAAGCAGAACTTACAGAGGGATTATTCAACAGCTAAATTTGCCTATTGTAGATCTTTTTTTAGGCCTTCCCATCAGAACAGCCAACTCTTTATCTAAATCTTACATAATGTAACTTTAAAGGGACAATAACATTCTTACTGGCTTGGTAGCTCCAGAAAATAAATAATACCCTTATTCCAAGTACTAGTTGTTTAAGTGTCCTACCTGTTGTGTAAATTATCCATTACAACCTATTTTACTTGTCCAGAGGGTTCGAAAATATTTAAAAATCAAAGTCACATTTGAAAAGATTTACGTTCGACTTTTCAAATCAATTGGTTGAATTTTTCCATTTTTTTAAAAATAGGTGTGTTAAGATGAAATTTATATCATCATTTAATTGGAATATTCTAAAATAATACGATTTGTTGACCAGAATGAAGATTGGGACATATTATTCAGTTACAAGAAAAGTGTTATTGGGACTTTAATAATCGGTAATAATTTGTTGCTTTTTGGAAAAAATATGGAAGCTTACAGTAAGCATTCATATTTGGTAGGTTTTTAACAAAAATGAAAAAACCCAAAGGTTATTAAAGTTTAATGCATTTTGATTTTATAATTTATAATTGTAGGTAAGTGATCAAAAAAAACATACAGGCAGTACAGAAGGTATGCAGACCAGCGTACAAAACAGTCGTCTTCTTGAAAAACGCATTGAAGTAGTTCCTGAAAGAATGACTAATATAACAAAAGCTATTAAAGAAAAAGACTTCCATACATTTGCTGAAATTACCATGAAGGTAGTTACTATAATTATTTATTTGCATCCCAAAAATAAGGGATGTGATCATTCATGTTTAAATTTCAGTGTAGCCCTGTAGTAAAGAATGGTTGAGAACTGTCAGGATTTTTCAAGCCTTATTCTCAATTATTATCATAGGGAGATTGACAATTATGTGGGGTTAAAATCCAAGTGGGCCTTGTCAATTGGATGGGGTTAAAATCCAAGTGAACTTTGTCAATTGGATGGGGTTAAAATCCAAGTGGACCATGTCAATTGGATGGGTAAAAATCAAAGTTGGCCTTGTTTATTGAATGGGTTTAAAGTCAAAGTGGGCTTTTTTAATTGAATGGTGTTAAAACTGAGGTGAGATTATAAAGAAATGGGAAGTGCTTATTATGGCAGAATGAAATCTCCCCAAAAGGATGACCTGTAAAGTACCATTAGCTATTAATGTGGTCAATGGTATCTTGAGATGGTGAACCCTGCAGGTGGGCATGTATTGGAGTCATTTGAATAACGCTTATCGTGAGATAATAAATTATGTATTACAGGATAGTAACCAGTTTCATGCAATCTGTTTAGATACATATCCTCCTATATCCTATATGACAGATGTATCAAGACAAATAGTTAGATTTGTACACAGTTTTAACAACCATTCTGGAGAAACCAAGGTGTGTATTACTTACTGATTAAAAAAGTCTGATTACCGTCAAGGTTACTGACTTGATGCCAAGAGGAGTTCTGAGGGCACTTTATGCCAACCTATATCCCAAGGTTCAAGTAGTTTTAAATGATCTTGAAAACCTTTATTCCAGAGTTCGAGCATAGATAGTAGTACTAAATGATCTTGAATTACATCACAGGCAGATATGTAACTCATACATACTGGAATATTTTTTCCAATTATCTAATCCAAATAGGTTCCTAACAATGGGTAAATTTCAACAAACAATGAAATAAATTTGTGTATTCTAGATTTGTACCGTACTTATTTGTTTCCAACAAAATTTGCTAAAAGAATCTTGAGTGGAGAAGAAAATAAGTGAAATAACATTGTTATATGCTATTTATTTGCTCTTAAGATAATAATGTAAGAAACTTTATTTTATGATCAGTGGTGAAATACCGTGTTTTATCAGTGAAATAAAAGTGTTATTCCACTGGTGGACAAAGTAGTCCATGTTGTTTTACCTAAAATGATTATAAAATCATAAAATAAATAGAACATTTGTCGTTTTGTCATGAATAACATATTTTATTTCATCTCTAAGCAAGAAAACGTTTATATTTTCTTGCTTCTCGATGAAATAAAATATGTTATTCACTCTAAAATGACAAATATCCTCGATGTATTATTAAAAGATGCTCTTTGTTCGATGCTTTTTTATGGTAAAGGTGCAATTAGAATTACTGAATGATACATGTTGAGGGAATAAATTACTTTCAAAAAGTTGCCAGTGGTAAACATGACGAGAAAGGCAGGGAACTCTTGATCTAATCAGTCGAAATTAAAATGTTTTCATATTTCAGGTTGCATATACATTTGATGCTGGACCGAATGCTTGTTTATATTTATTAGAAAAAGATTTAGGACGAGTTATTTCTCTTGTGAATCATTTTTTCCCGGCACAAGACAATGGATTAAATTTAAAAGTACAAGGTCTTCCTGTTTCAATTGATAAACCCTCACAGGTATGTATTCCTTTCTTTACAAAAATACATATTTAGATGTACTGCCTAGTAACTTTAAAAATTTAGACTGAGGGACGTCTGCAAAATTTCATCACTTCACCCACCAGTTCTGTGGGTTGTTCATTTTGCGACTGATTTACAAATGTGGGAATACATCTAGAAAAATGAGATCATTATTCTTTTCTTAGCTGTGCTTCATAACTTACTTGGCATTATTTGAAAGGTATTTTCATTTTATTTTTATTACAGAAAGACATTGATGCTTTATCGCTTCCAGTTTTACCAAATTCTATAAAATATTTAATAAATACAAAGGTTGGTACACTATTAAAGTATACTGTTTAATATAAATATTTAAGGATATATACAAAGGTTGGTAAACTATCGAAATAAACTGTTGAATAAAAAATTCCCACACTTCAGGGTGCCAGATGTTATTCTGTATTCACAGACGATTTGGAATTGTGACAAAAAATCATTCATATCAGCTTCTTTTTTTAGAATCCTTCATTTTAAAAATATTGAATTTTATCATATTATAGTGTAATATCAAGCTGACCATGAATTGTTTGTTTTTTTTCTATAGGTTGGTGAAGGTCCTCAAATTCTATCCGATCCCAGTGAGAGTCTACTAACTGATAATGGTCATCCCAAAACATTATCTAGCTAACATTTTATTTACTACATAGTATAATAAATGGCAGCATTATATATTTTTTAGATACTGGGAAATATCATTCTCATTTTATATGTCATATTTGTTGTTAAAGTAAATCATTAAAGATGAATTATGTAAGTTCTAAATCTGCCTATTGCAGATCTTTATTTGGGCTTCAAATGTTATATAAACTATTATTTAGACATCTGTTACAGGGACGGATCCAGGGTTTGCCAGGTTTCTGTTACGGAAATTTGCCATCATCATCTGAAAATTACATAGGCATACATACAAATTGAGCTTTTTAAACAGAAATCATTTTTATACTGATGTAGGATAATTTTGTGATGTAATTTCATTGATGCAAGGCATTATTTTTTTCATGGAGCTGAGCAGGGGGGGGGGGGGACCCCACACCCCCTCTGAATCCACCCCTGTATTATGACCATAATCATTAGACCAGGGATGGCAGAGATTTAAATGGATTAGAACAATCGCAAGATTTAAAAATTTAATTATAAAATGGATAATTAAGACATACATCTTTCAACACTCTTAACTCCACTCAAAATAAAGTAATTCATTGAATGAAATTTTCAATATATTTGTTTTTCATTATCTATTTTTAAACTAGCTATTTATGTAAACCCTACATAATAACTCATTAAGAAAGGGTGTCATGTTTTACTGTATCAACTCATTTGATATCAGAAGAGATAAGTCTGAGATTTTATTTCTCACCCAGCAATACTATAATAAAAACTAAACAACAGTCATTTGTGTAATGTGTTGAATTTCCAGTACTGGTTTGCTCTTCACAAAGGCTTTTGGTCAAAATTTAAGTTAGGATTGATCTGTCCAAATAGTTTTTGAACTAATATACCTTTTATAAAGACTTGTGTATAGTAAAGCTCAAAGTCTATATTTTCCTCTTTGTGGAGTGTGCCTGAAATATATCCTTAATCAATGAATTGAAATGCATCATTTAGAAATGAATATGAATGTTACTATATTTCACTATATTTTATACATAATGCCATAGGACCACAAACAATCTTACATTGTTTTAGAATGATCAAATGTTATCTTTTTTTAATGTCTGCCTATAACTGAATATTGCTTCAGTTCCAGTTGTTTGTAATATATAATGCTTTCACCAATTGCCTTTCAAAGATATATATCATCAGTATGGAGAGATGGCAATTAACCATGTCAATAAGTTGTCCGACTTACATAGGTTATTATTTATTATATGTCTGTATTGTTTATATCGTTCCATTAACATCACACACATTAAATTGTTAGTAAAACAATTATTATGCGATTAATTTATTTGACCCATTTTCTTGTCATGTACATGAATTGTGCATTGTATGTGTGATGTAATGGTGGAGCGTGAGATGAAGGCACCAGCCCAATTCCAGCCCTAAGTAAAAATGACATAAACTGTGGTCCGAATTTTACAAAAGCTTTCCAGAGTTATGTCCCTTCCCAGCGTGTGTCGAGAGGGATAAGGGGGTTTAATGTGCACTCGACACAAACTAGGTCAATTCGGGACTAACATATGGTTTCATTTTATTTCAATAATTCGCTAGCGGGAGGAAACTGGAGGACCCAGAGAAAACCCACGAGGTTGGACAGGTGACCCTACTCCTTGTCACGTTGCGTCAGTCGAGCTCCAGGCTAGCGAGCCAGCGCCTTACCCACTTAACCACATGATCCCACAAAAATTGCATGAACAGAATTTTGAATCTAATATACCACCATAAAGGTAAGTACTGGGGACAGAATAAATGTCAATAGGATTGGTAAGCTCCAATTCGATGATATTTCCTACCAGGGTATATGGGTGTGTCTGGTTACGTGTCCTCCATTCCAATCAAAGTGCCCTGTCTTCTGAAAAAAGCCCTCGAATTTAGAAGAGTTACCTCAACAGTGTAAGTAACTGTTCACATCAAGGTTTTATACCCATTGCCCTATGGTGACAACATTGTGCCCTCTTTTCCCACTGCCCTTCCCTTGTTCCAACCAAATCCAGAGATACTATAGCCAATCCTCCTTGATTATTGGCCTTACTCCTGCAGCCCCAGTGTGACAGAAACCCATATAACGCTGGTGGTGATATACTCAGGCCCGTAGCCAGGGGGTGGCAAGGTGGGGGGCAATGCCCCCCTGAAAAAATGTTTTGCCCCCCCAAAAGAAAATTTGCCAACCATAACTCTGAAATACCTACTGTAGACTGTAACTGGTGTGCCCCTCCTAAAAACTTCACTGCCCCTCCAAAGCCAGTAAGCTGGCTACAGGCCTGGATATACTTATTGTTGCTGGTTTGCAGCCATTTATAATCACAACTTCGCATTTAATTATGTGTTAAAATTGTCAGGGGTGGAGTGGTTAGCTAGCTGCTATTAAACTGTGTGCTAAACGCTACAATTGATAAGTTTAAGGCCCTGTATCCATAGCCTGTTCCCTTGTGGCGTGTTCCCATGTGACCTTGTGACGCGCCACAAGGACAATGAACCTTTGTTTTTTAATGTGCCTCTTCACATAGATTGTAGCCTACCCAGGCAACATGAGACTCGCGCACGGAACATGTGGTCTTGTGACCGGGAACACCGACAACGAACTTGTTCATTCTTTTGCAGCTGCACAAGAGGGAACACGCAATTACGAGTACGCAATTGTATGGAGATACATCTCCCGGTCTGTTTTAAGGTCTGGAAACTTGTATGAAATTCACCCAGTTTATTGCGAGTTCCAAAAATGGCCGGACCCAGCACCGTGGGCGTTGCCTGAAGACATGTTGTCTTTTGAGATGAGCACCAGCTAGGGAGAGAGAGACCAGTAACTTTTTTGTAGTCAAATGACTCAGTAGTTGAACCATTTCTACACATCTATATGATGTTGATAAAATATAAAGTAGCTAAGTCTGCAACTCAATATCATCTAAAGTCTTCAAAATGGAAAACATGAATTTTTAGTCAAAATTGAAGTAGTGATCTTGTTGGGAGAAGATGGGCTTCTAATATCCAATATTTAACAAAAATTAAACATTTTACCATTGGTACACGAATTCTGTACCATACTGCGTTTTAGAGCCGTTTGTAATAATTAAAGGGACTCGAAGAACGAGTCTAGACATATTCCACAAGTCATGTCAAAGGGTGACGTCACATTCTGATCTGGTGAGCATACGCAATAAATACTATCGGTGTAGACTGACTGGAATAACCAGACGCTAGAGATTGCCATTCAATTGAAACCTCTGGCTTGTTTCGCCAAACATAACTGATTTGAAATTTGAGTAAAAACAGAAACGATTAAATGTAAATCAGTTCATTTACATTATTACATGTATATGCGTTACGACCCATTTGTGTCAATTTCTAGATCCCAAATATTGGCGATTTTAATCCTTTAAATCATGATGTAGAGAAAAGGGTGAAATGTGAGTATATAGTTGATTTGAGACAATGTGAGAGGGAGAGAGCGTTAAAAAATCTAATTCTGAAATAACAGGCGCTGATCCAGGATTTTTTGCAGGGGGGGGGCGTCTAGGTTTGATAATTGCTTAACTAATTGCGCTCAACCGATTAACGGGGGGGGGGGGGCCCTCCCCCAGAAAAATTTGTTAAATTAGATTCAATTTGGTTCATTCTGGCGTATTTCCGGAAGGTAAATTCCAAAATTACTGGTCTAAATCGCCAATAAAATCGCATAAAAAATTGTTCAAGTCTGAGCAGGGGCGGGGGGGGGGTCCGGACCCCCTGGACCCCACCCCCCCTCTGGATCCACACCTGAGTAATGATTGAAATTCCACCTGTAGGCCTATGATTTAAAGTAGCTAAGTCTCTATCTCAATATCATCTACAATCTTGAAAACACAAGTTATTTGTCAGGAAAAAGATGGGCTTCTGATATCCAATATTACAGACAAAGTAAACATTTTATCATTGGTAATGCGTTTCAGCCCCAGTTGTAAAAACGGAAACCATTGAATGTAAATCAGTTTATATACATTCATATTACAGAATTATATGCGTTGCGACCCACTTGTATCAATTTCTAGGCCCCAAATGTTAGCAATTAAGTTCCTTTAATGTGGACATAAACAGAAGCATACAACATGGATTGGTAACACATTGGTGTGGTACTTAAACAAATGTCGTGTAACTGCATGTAAAATTATGTTTAATTCGTTTGATGTTTTTAATAATCAATAAGTTTATGAAGCAATGTTTATTTCATCGGTTTGACATTTAAAAATATCTTCCTTTCTCACATTTCTCAGCTGAGTACTGTGTCCTATACCTGAGTCTTGTTGGCATATATACAATCAAGAAATTGGTCCCATGCATTACCAAACCTCTGCATGCTACTAATCCACCACTCGGGTAACTTTAGTTAGAAAGTACCACCCCTTAAATAAAACTAAGGTAGATTAAAGATACATTATGGGAGATTACATTAAAAACTAGATAACGTAATGTGTAAAGGGAATTTGCTGAAAATTTCAGCCCAATTGATCCACTCTGAACAGAGAATTTTGCGATTGAAATTAAGGTCCAGTCCCTAACATCATTACTAAAGTAAACACATATTCTCGATTATCCAGTCTTTGGTTTAATTATCGATGAGCGTTGACCAGGAGATCGGATTCTTATTCAGTAAATATTGCAGACTATCGATGACATCGAGAGTTGAATATGGTCTGGCTTAGTTTTTAATATATACTTAATAATTTTGATGCCTAAAAAGGCAGAATTAGCTTTTGCATAATGTATGTTTAATTGATTCTAAATATTATGGAAATATAAATCCGGTTGTGAAATCTATTGAGACAAATCAAGTGTAGAAATTAGACCCTAACACCAGCAAACAGTGAAGAGCAGTTATATTATGGTCCTTGTCGGACAATCTGACTTTTCGGGTTAAAGTGATATCAAAAAATATTATTTCATCTCGTTGGTAAAATAAAATATCCGAAATCAAATAACACAGCAATTTTACTTTTCTTTTAATTTTTTGCTGCGGTTAAATTTTCAAACTCTTCTCGGGGAGCGCGAGGCCTACCGCAGTTGAAGTTGTTGTATTTCATGGGCTTGAATAGCAGGAAAGCGTGTTTGCGGCAATTGAAATATATTCAAACATTCCATCGTGCCTGTGCGCCTATGCACAACGGGAACATTTAATGTATAGGTCTATATAGTGGCGGCGCCAGCCGTCGGAGTTTGGAGGGGCAAATCTGGGCAAAGTCCAAGGTTAAGGGGGCAAAGGCACGAGTTTCAACTAGGGGTGGGGGTGGGGCTAACCCAGAAAATTTTGATAAACAGGCTGCCGGAAATGCAGCCTGGCAGTATTTCAAGCAATGAGCGTTGAGGTAAATAGCTCTTAACAGATACCGCCCGTCGCAAAATCACTAGTTTTTCTGACCAGAGAAGGAAGTGTCGACCGGGCGGAGTAAGAGTGACTCAAAGTGAATGAATATTTTCGCCACTATATTTATGTAAAATAGACTGCTGGGAATGTAGCCAGGTAGCATTTCAGGTCGTTAAGATAAATACAGCTTGCCAGATCACATTTTTATTTTCGAAAACTATGGGGGGGGGGGGCAAACAGAGGGCAGGCCAGATTTGGGGGTGGGGGGGTCAAATGCCTCCTTGCACCCCCAACCCCTTGGCACCGCCACTGTATTTGTATTGGTAAGAGGTCACCCGTGAAACGCGAAACAACCTTCATAAAAGGCATCTTGTTATTAAAAAATAAATAAAAATCACCTTATGATTCAAATATAATATTATGATGGATTGCACCAGCATGATTCATCGTTGGTATACAATTTCACACACAGTTTCATTACATCACAGGCACTTGAAGGGATTAAAATAAAACTTCTTACTGCTGCTTGACTATACATGTACTATAGGCCTATCTATATAGTCAAGCAGTAATAAGAAGTTTTATTTTAATCCCTTCAAGTGCCTGTGCATTACATATAGTCGGCGACTATATAATAATGAGACTGTGTGTGAAATTGTATAGTCGGATCAGAACATTATATCATATTTTGTGACATAGGCCTACTTATTCAACATAACAAATTCAAATATAGGATCATTGAGCGAACTAGGTATCTTCCCAATTCAAATTGATATTTATCAACGAATGTTACTATTTTATAAAAGATTAAATACACCTGACACAAAACGGACAAATCCGTTACTATCCGCCGCATATGTGGAAGATGTAAAAATAAGCAAATCCAATCCCAATCTATCATGGTCAGCAGCAATATCCTCCCTCATGGACCAGTTCAACTTATCTCTCTTGCAACTTTCAAAATCTAACATTCAAACGGCGATAAGGTCCCAATTCAATAATATTTATAAAACAGAATATATTTCTGGCAATTCAAAACTTAGAACTTATGGCACCGTAAAACCTACTATTGACTACCCAGCTAATTATCTGCTTCATGTACACAATAAAAACTTCAAGTCGGCTATGACCGCACTCCGTCTAAGTTCACATAAACTAGAAATAGAGAGGGGCCGGTACAAGAACGTCCCCCCAGACTTGAGGCTATGTGCACTCTGTTCCCTATCCAAAGCAGAAACCGAATTTCACTTTTTAATTGAATGTCCATACTATCAATCCCTTAGGCTAAATATTCTTTCTGCTACCTTCAGTTACAACAATTTGGCTATAACATTTGAAAATCTATTTGACCCTCCCCCTTCAGTTTCGGTGAGTGTATGTCATTATGTATATAAAGCTTTTCAATATAGAAATCAAGCCTCGAACCAATAAGGTATTGCTAAACAAAATTTGCGTTCTATTTTCATCTTTTAACATACATGTGTATACATTTTGAAATAAGGTTTCTGATATATATTTTCACTTTAAACAAGAATCTGTATTTCATGTTCCATATTCTATATTTATATGTGTATATTGCTATTTATTTTATGTTACTTATGTCATTCACTTTTAACACTAGTCTGTATTTCATTTTTATACGTCCACATTGAAATGTGGTCGTATACTGTCGTAGCCCCCGTCTGTCGGTACGGCCGTCCGGAGGTCCGGCGTCCTCAATTGCTTGTGGACGCTCTAGAGGCTAAAGTCAATATTCGATTGACTTTTGATTTATACACAGTGATTAAGGTCATGATTTTCAGCGATTCCCTATAATTACTGCAAGAGTTATGGCCCTTCATCACGTCAAAAGTCTTGTGGACGCTCTTGAGGTCAAAGTTAATATCCGATTGACTGTAATTTTATACACAGTGATTAAGGTCATGAGACGAAGAAGTCTATTGATTTTCAGTGATTTCCGATAATCACGTCAAAAGTCTTGTGGACGCTCTTGAGGTCAAAGTTAATATCCGATTGACTGTAATTTTATACACAGTGATTAAGGTCATGAGACGAAGAAGTCTATTGATTTTCAGTGATTTCCGATAATCGCTGCCCTTGATCACATCAAAAAATCTTGTGAACGCTCTAGAGGCCTGAGGTAATATCCGATTGACTTTAAATTTATACAGTGTTTGAGGTCATGAGACAAAGAAGCCTTATTCTTAATCAGATCTTAGTGTGTTATAAATGTTTTATTACCGAAAAAAGTAAAAATATGCGACAACTCTTGTTGACTCCCCGGACGATCTAGCTGCTGTGGGCATATATTTCGTTGCCTGGCAACCTATCTTTCATTTTCTTATAAATATATGTGAATATTGCTATTTATTTAATGTTCCTTGTCACCGTGGTTGTGTCATGTATATGAATTGTATGCGGCCTGCAATGGGTGTTATGATACAATAAAATCTTATCTTATCTTATCTTATCTTATCTTAACAGACGTTACTCAAATATATAATTATTTTTCTTTACACACGTGACGGCGTTAAGGCAGTGGCGGATCCAGGAATTTTTTGAGGGGGGTGACAACCCCATGTTTTGTCTCGCCGACCGCGGTTTACGGAGCTAATTTCTGCCGCTAGTAACATATGCTGATTGTGTGTCTGATAAGATGCACATCGTGTGCTATATAATATTTATCACCCAATAACACATTTGACAGTAGATATCGCTTGTATGATAAATTACATAATCTACTGATGAATTATATGATAAATTACATAATCTTTACATGATTTTGATTGGCCAATCAAAAAGGAACTACTTTCTTTTATTTTAAAGAAACCACTTATTTTAAATAAAAAGTGACTTTTTTTTGTTAAAAAGAAACTGTTTTGATTAAATTGACCTTGAAGGAAATACTGGGTCCAAATATAGGACTTTGCAATAGCTAAACTGCTGTCAAAAAACTGATGTATCACTACGCTGTAGATTCAGTAAAAGTGAAATCTATACCAAAGAATTATATTTATGTGTTTGTGCATGTAAGAAAAGATTGTGTGATAAATAAAATCTCCAACTCGTGTTTTTTGATATCAAAAAATATCAACACTCATTGATAAAGTAAAAAAATAACTCGGCAGAGCCTCGTTTTTTTCACTTTATCAACTTGTGTTGATATTTTTTGATATCAAAAAACACTCGTAGGAGATTCTCTATACATACGACCATGCGTGCATGTCCCGGTGGAAGCTTGTAGGACCCGGGATTCCTCTACACCGGTGGGGAGGGGGTTGACTATATAAGTCACCCTACCTGCCCCCAGAAAGTTTGAAAATTAGAATGCCGCAAAAGCGTTTTCGAAGGACTTGGAGCCACAATCAAAGTCACTAACAAGACAAGTGATCCCGTGTGTCAATTTCGGTGGCTCTATTTCTCATTTTGATGTGAAAAACTGCAAAATGAGAAACCTCTAAACTAGAACTAGTCTCCAGGTACTCCATGAGAATCTTCAATAATGTCGTATGGTAGAGACCCCCCCCCCTCCCAAGACCGATAAGGACCTATCAAATTTGTTTTTTCATGGGGACGCCATTTCTCGCTAGATACGGCCCTAGTCGTTTTCTCCAAAATGCTCTGATGATAACCAAGACGAGTACAGTTGTTTTCAGGGAATGGGTGCGTGCGCCTCGGCCCGCCAGGCTGAGTGCGGGTACTCCGGAAGGACTTAAGCCCCAGGCACCAATAGGAAAAAAACATTATTCACCGTGTTAGGAGCACAATGAAACCAGTTGGTCCGAGGGCCGCAATGGCTCCAATTTTCCTTTTTACTGAGATTTATTATGGCATTAAAGCGAGGACAAAAGTGAGTGAAGAACAGATCAATAATGAATCAAACTAGTTTCGTTTTCTCGCCATGTCTTGCGAAGGGACTCCAACAAAACCAATCGATCCGAGAAGGAGTGGGCATGGGCCCCCCATTTACTTTAGTGCACCAGTTCCTCGTGCGTTTTATGCGGCACTGGTGTTATAGACCACTTTGAAGCCAGTCTCCTAAGAGAGGCTTAATGTAATGAAGTTAGTTTGAGTCTGCAAGATCGTTGCCAGCGGTTATATAAATACAAAAGAAAGTCGAAGAAAGATTTAAAATCGTGATATCGGAAGATCTAAAGCACACTTGGCAGTCAAGTCTGCTCGATCATTCCCTTTAAAGCGAAAATTTCACATTTTTAAGTTATAGTTTTAAAGTCTTAAAATATATTGTATCTTTAATTAATTGTTAATCCTTCAATTCACTATTGTCAGTTGAGAAATTAGCAAATATATTAATATATATTATTTTCAACACTATTAAGAAATCACTATTTTGGCGAAACATTTGGTGGGGGGGTGGGGGCTAATTCGATTTTTGGAGGGGGCTACGGGCCCGTGTGCTACTATATCAATTTTTCTCGCTGTCCCCCTATAAATATTATAGTCATATCTTTTTATGAATTGTCAGATTCGAACAATGTAACAGCTTGTTTTATTATCAGTGAGCTAAAAACCGACTGTATATTTGTTATCGCCATCTACTTCAGTCAATCATACAGGCGCGGATCCAGAGGGGGGGTCCAGGGGGTCCGGACCCCCTCCCCCCTGCTCAGGCTTGAAAATTTTTTAATGCGATTTTATTGGCGATTTAGACCTGTAATTTTGGAATTTACCTTCCGCAAATACGTCAGAATGAACCAAATTGAATCTAATTTACCAAATTAATCGGTTGAGCGCAATTAGTTAAGCAATTATCAAACCTAGACCCCCCCCCCCCACACACACACCTGCAAAAAAAATCCTGGATCCGCGCCTGTCATATTTAGGGAAAATTCGTGTTTTCCTCTTGTCTGTTAGTGCACTTCCCGGTTCATCAAAATCATCGTTACACTTCCACCGTAGCCATGATCTCTGTGTTAAAATTATATTTGGAGTGTGTTTAACAAGTTCTATCACATATCTAATATTGCCTGACATCAACATTGTCCCTTTCAGCTAATTAATAGATAGCAGTTTTCAGTTTGTCCGTTTACCATCAGTTGGAATTCCAGCGTGAAAAGCGCGAAGTTACCAACCAATCAATGAATGGCACCAGAGACAAGACAAGTATTGATTAGTGACCGATAGTGAAACAGTGCTGATTGTTGATACAGAATTGTGGATGTATAAGATGTAGAAGATGGCGATTAAAAACGAATGATGTTTACCTTTGTATTTCGTTGAAACCTTAAAATCAGGGTCGACAGACAGACATTTACTGAGGTAAGGATATTGGTTGTCAATTAAATCACAACGAAATGCATTTTGTTATCAAACTGTCATCGATTTGTTACCGTAACCTGGCACAACACAGCTCTCTATAGCTTTACATGTAAATAGGTTATGTGTCTCAGGCTAGAGTTAAAGAATATCATGTGTGAGATCGGCTTGTATAATAATAATCTTATCAGCCAGCCATAATCAAGTGAATTGTCTTAGCAATATAATTACAATGGTTGAATACTTATCAAGTGTCAAGGTGAACATGATTGTAGGACAAAAGCGATATATTATCAACATTAATGGGATATTGTTTCTTTTGAATACATTTGTTATTGTTTTAATATTGATATTTAAAATATGTAAGATGTCGAATTTGCATTTGTTTGTGTCAAAAGTATTGAATTCCCCTTCTTTATATGTAATGTATATAATGGCTGTACTTTCCACGTCTGTCAGGGAAAGGGATAAATCCCCTATAGCTTTGAAATGGAATGAAAATATTAGTTTAACGTTCTACTGTTCTGCCTACATGTAGACTCATATTCCTGAAGCAATGGTCCAAGAATTCCATCTCTGCCCATTGCTGGATTGGCTTATGATTTCTGATACTTGAGCTTTTGAGGGAGGTAGTGTGTGTATTCTCCCCGTTCAATCAAATCTGTCCCATGTACAGGAACACGACAGCCCTTCGTTTACTATGGGGTCTTTCCCTAAAACTTTGAGCAGTGATATAAGGTATTAAAATCGGTGAAAGTATTGTTTACATTTTTGATAGCCTCGTTTGTCATACAATTAGGTTTCCCACAATATTCTGCTACTCACTGGTTAATTGGGCATAATAAAATCGTGAGTCATGACGTAACGTTATGTAAACATATTTGGTCCAATTTGGAACTTTGTTTCAAATTTAACGATTTTGTTACGCAGTAAGCCATTGGTTGTTAATGGGACTATTGACCAATATTAATTAAGAACAAGAATTACCTCTATTTACAGCAGTGAGTAGTGGGATAACCTCTAATCAAACGGAACACTGCGAGGTGTATGGCCCCGACTGGGCTAATGACAACGACAAATGCCATACAGTGTGATATGTATGAGGGAGAAAGAGGGAGAGAGAAAAATAAATGGGGTTTAAGTCCACTCGACACAAACTAGGTCATTTCTAGACTAACATATGGTTTAATCTTATTTCAATATTTCGCTTGCGCGTTGGGGTCTTTACCAATGGGAGGAAATCGGAGGGTCCGGGGAAACCCACGAGTTGGTACAGGCGACCCTACTCCTTATCACGTAACCCTACTCAATGTCACGTACAACGTGGGATTCGATATCACGTCTGCTGACTCAATGACATACTTTATGATACAGCACGCACGTTCTAACCATTCAGCCATCCAACCCCGTTTGCTTGAGGAAAAATTTTGACCGGACCGTGGCGCTACTGCCTACTTTTTTTTTTCTTCAAATTCCAACTGCTAAGAGATCTTTTACGCGCAAGCCAACTTGTACACGGAACCCCGGTTTTCATCCCATTCCAACGACCTAGACAGCTGTCCTTGCCTCGCCCTCCGCCCTGTTGCACCACTAACAATGGGGGACCACGCCGGAATGTCCCGGTGAACAATTCTGGATAGGCTAAATGTAACAACAGAACACGTACACAAAGACATGCTCTCGTGATTGCCACAGTAATTTTTCACTATAGCAAGAGACACTTTGGGATAAATGGTCCCTTAACATGGTCCGGTGGGGTTCTATCCTTGCTTTTATGAAACTGCTCGTAAAGATGTTTCTGTTATTTATTTTGTCTTAATGTTTCTAGCTTACGCTCAAATTTGATTCGTGACAATCCTATCTGAAATTAAGTTTTGAACCCAATATTGGATTCAGTAACTCTGAAAACAAGCAGTATCCACTAGTACAAACATCACCATTTTGGTTTCTATTTTGATTGTTCTTTCGTATTTACACCATCTGGACCATTAGTTCTCTTTTTAAAATAGAACCCAGCAACCACCAATCCCATATATACGATACATTACAAGCCATACCCAAAGAAAAAAGTTGACAAATAATTAAAATTCCACCATTTTGGAGTGCATGCGCCGGTCATTTTAAATTTCTGTTATCAAGAATTCTCGAAATTTATTTTTGAGATCAGAGGTTAACCCAAACAACCCAAAAATATTACGAAATTTCGCAATTTTGGACTAAATATATTTTAATTTCAGTCATCATGGATTCAGATCAGTATTGAATCACGCAATATCAAAAACCGTGTAAATGACATGTATCTGTAAAAAAAATGTTGAGACCAATATAGCTTTTTAAAATAAATTTGAATTGTCGTAAAAGTGCCGCGAACCACTTCCATAGATATGGCATGCTGTCACCCCTTTGTACGAAATGATCTACCCCAATGAGTGACGTAATTGGTTTCCATTTTGGTATTTCCCCGATGTCAAAGTTTGTGAGTAGTCCAGTTTTTTCAATTGTATCGTGGATTTCGGACATATTATGGGTAAGATTTTGATAATACTATAAAGTAGTTTGTACTCACGCATACTCCGCACAGTTTTGCGTTTGATTAGAGGTAATCCCATTAGTACTACACACTGATATTATTGTTGTTTTAAATTTTGATTTGTCAGTAGTCCGTCTACCAGCCAATCACTAGCTGCCAATATTGGACCAAATATGTTTACATAACGTTACGTCATGACTCACGATTTTATTATGCCTAATTAACCGTGCATAGCAGAATACTGCTGTAAAACTAATTGCGTGACAAACGAGGCTATCAAGTCGAATGAAATGTGAACAATACTGTTAGGAAACGAACATACTTTCACCTTTTTTAATACCTTAAATCACTGTCCAAAGTTTTAGGGAAGACCCAGATTAAACGAAGGACTGTCATGTTGCTGTACTTAAGTGATAGCTTTCATTGAACGGAAAGAATAGACACATTCCCGCATAAGTTCAAGAAACAGACGCTATTCCAGCAATGGCCAGAGAGGGATTTCTCGGACCATTGCTTCAGTAACAGGTACTCACGGAACCCCTCCTTTTTTGTTTATCATGACACAGGCAGTAGACCCGTATAGTTACTTTGATAGAGGCTAGTTACAGTTACTGTCTGTCCCTATGCACACGCAATATGAAAATAACGCTTTACACCACCTCAGTTCCAAGACTATTTTAGAATCCTTACCGTCTAATTCGCACCGTCATTTTTTCTTTGTTCGCCAAAAGGAACGATTTCGCGACACACTTGACCGGGCCCGTAGCCACGAGGAGGAGGGGGGGGGGGCTTAAAATCGAATTGCCCCCCCCCCCCCCAAATATTTCGTCAAAAATAATGATTTCTTAGGAGTGTTCTTAGCTGACCACATCCTCAGCCCCTCCAAAAAATTATTCCGTGACCCCCCCCCCCCCTTCCCAAAAAGTTTTATTAGCTGGTTACGGGCCTGCACTTGACACAAATTTATAATAATTCAGCACTATTTTCGCGAAGAATTTGCGATTCAAAAACATAAACAGATTCATTTGAATTGCACTGCTATGATGAAACCTACGCTTGGTTTCCTTTCAACTTGCGTATTCCTGGCAATAAATTTCTGAATTATTGTCCTTGGTTCTCTATGGAAGGGTATCGCTGCCAATATTGAATGCTCTGCTAAAATGTCTTTTCAATTGATTATATGTAAAAAGTACAATGTACAAAGTCACAATACCGGTAATGGTAAAGTCAAAATACCTCTAAGGCCAAAGTTAAATGTAAAACGACAAATGTAATGTGTCAAATGACAAATGTTTTAATGCAGAATGCTGTTCTTTGACATTTCTACATTTTACATTTCTCTCATTACAAATCACATTTGCGCTCTGCCACATCTCATTTGTCATTCACGCTTTCTTTTTATCAACTTGCGCATAGCATCTTCTTAAATATGCAAATATAGTATACCACGTGACTTATTAACATAAATACGGAAAAGACCGATCTTTCTTTAAATAAAAATATGAATAATTGTTCCAAAGGAAAGATAACTCAGTTAACGCGCCATTAGTTGTTTTTCTTTTTAAATTATTTATACATTTGCGCTCTGCAACATCTCATTTGTCATTCACGCTTTCTTTTCATCAACTTGCGCATAGCATCTTCTTAAATATGCAAATATAGTATGCCACGTGACTTATTAACGTTCTTGAAATAAGAATATGAATTATTTCTCCCAGTTAACATGCTGCCATTCTTCAGTTGACTTCGTGCCATTCACGGGTTCTTATTTAGCTAACAATTAAGTTGACCTCAGTTGTTTGTCCCGTACTAAGGGAAACCTTCTCGGCCAATACAGGTCGATCCGTAAGCCCAAGTGGTTTCATGAGCGTAGAATCTCTTATCATTATTCCACTTTCTAAATTTTTGTTTTTCGTAAGATTATATAAAATGAAGTTGGTCAAAGACAAAATACAGTACTACGGTCGTGCCACTATGGACATACAGATCATATATATTCATACATTAATGGGGGATTGGGATGGCCTAGTGGTCTAGAGTGCCGCGCTTCGACCTCAAGCTGGCCTTTTCACCTCTGGCTTTCGGCTGTGGTTTCGATCCATGGTGTGAGCGTATGTGGCATGGAGATAGGGGCGCCTTCTCAACCTCGTGGGTTTCCTCCTGGCACTCCGGTTTCCTCCCACTGCTAAAGACACCTACGCGAATTATTGAAATAAAATTAAACCATGTTAGTCCCGAAATGACCTAGTTTGTGTCGAGTGGACCTTAAACCCCATTTCTCTCTCTCTCTCTCTCTCTCTCTCTCTCACTTTTATAATAGCCTATAATTATTGATACCGTATTATACATAATAACACAGGTAAGTGAAAAATTAATACATGTATAGGCCTAATGAGTAAATATTGCCGAGGTCTATATTATGACAATCACAACGGATGAAAAAATTCCCTGGCTTCTTCGTCCTTTCATTATCCTGTTCCTGTTTAGTGTCATTAATTATTTTTCAAAATTGCGATTAGTTTAAAGGACCTAAATCGCTAACATTTGACATAAGAGAGTCGCAACGCATATAATAATGTAACATAAATGTATATAAACTGATTTAAATTCAATGGTTTCCGTTTTACTCTTGTTTCAAATCAGTTATGTTCGGCGAAATAAGTCAGTAAGTCTCAATCGAATGCAAATTTCTAGCGTCTGGTTATTCCAGTCTACACACGCCGTTTGATTTGTTTCTAGCCTCTTTCCTCGAACTTGGTTTGAAACGCTTTATGGTACCAATGGTAAAATGTTTATTGTGTCTTAAATATTGGATATCAGAAGTCCATCTTGTTGATTTAAATTGACAAATAATTCGTGTTTTCAATGTTGAAGATTTTGGGTGACATTGAGTTAGAGACTTAGCTACTTTAAACTTTAAACCTTTCACAAACATCAATAAATGTTTACCAATTCGGGGAAGAAATTGGTCAGGATGCTCATATTTTTAGATTCAACAAAAAGTTATATTTTCCTTTTAACAGCACAAGCATATATAAATAATGGCGCGTTAACTGAGTTATCTTTCCTTTGGAACAATTATTCATAATTTTATTTAGAGAAAGATCGGTCTTTTCCGTATTTATGTTAATAAGTCACATGGTATACTATATTTGCATATTTAAGAAGATGCTATGCGCAAGTTGATAAAAAGAAAGCGTGAAAGACAAATGAAATGTGGCAGAGCGCATGTGATTTGTAATGAGAGAAATGTAAAATGTAGAAATGTCAAAGAACAGCATTTTGCATTAAAACATTTGTCATTTGACACATTACATTTGTCGTTTTACATTTAACTTTGGATTTGGAGGTATTTTGACTTTATCATTACCGGTATAGTGACTTTGTACATTATATTTTTTACATATAATCAACGGAAAAGACATTTTAGCATAGCATTTAATATTGGCAGCGATACCCTTCCATAGGTTCTCTACCCACCTCTTGCAAAATGTGGGCGTATCTCGCATGATTATTGTGTGGTAGGGATGAGGAAATCGGGAATGACATGACGTATAATAAGGACATTAATGATTAATTATAACTTTTCATTGCGTTTTTATTTCATATTTACAGGGCAGGTGTTGGTTATTGACAGCTAAATAGACAGAATATAAATTATGATCGTAACAATATGAACGACATCTAAAACAAGACCGTAGTCAAGTTGCAGTCATGAACGACTAATACAGCCATGAACGGTTGATTCCGATGCCAAGGGAAATGCTCACAAGAAGAGAAAAGAACGTCGTTAGTGGCGATTAGACGTGTATGGTCCCGTATGTTAGTGGCGATTAGAAGTGGTCCCGTATGTAGTTGTAGCACCACTGGGTGAAAATAAATACATGGCCAATAAAGATTATTGAGAAGGTAAGTTTTAACATTTACATTTATTACGCATTGATCAATCATATCATTAATGACAAATACACCCGTTCAATATCAACTATTAATATCCTGATCGGAATTCTATACCAACACTATAACGTGCACTGGGGGATGCATTTATGATTAAAGCGATAATTGCATATATTCCAAGAAAGGCAAAGCATAATTATTGTTATACCTATTGATAGGCTACTGGGTTGTCAGATCACGATTACAGGCCTACAATGATAGGAATCATATTCTAGCGCTTAAACACATTCACATAAAAAACAAACTCTGAAATTGTTTGGTTCTTGGAAACGATATCTAGATAATTCAATAAAGTCCAATGAAATCAGAGTTAACGTCCTAATGAAGACGGGCATACGGTCCACAGGGACTTGAAGGGATTAAAATAAAACTTCTTACTACTGCTTGATATATATAATAGTATAGTATTAGTATATAATAAAGGGATGTCAGACGCCATCTTTGTTATGACTTTTTTATGATATATCGTCTGCTGTCATCTGACAATACTCACTAGTTCTAACACTTCATGTCATTTTTATTGCCAACGAGACTTTATTTGATCATTATTCACCTTCCGATGTAATTAAATTGGTCCTTTTACAGCGTTATTAATAACAAATCAAACTTAAAAAGCTATCACTTGTCGATATACAACTTCGCAAGCCCGGAAGTAACCCGAAATAAGGTCAAAAGAAGTCCGTATCACCCAGTCCCTTTATAAACCTATCATTACTCGATATGTGCAAAGGAACTGGGTGACCAAGTCTCGCTCAACAGCGGCCTCGCGTCGTGGGTTCTATCACGCGATACTATACTATTATAGTCAAGCAGTAGTAAGAAGTTTTATTTTAATCCCTTTAAGTCCCTGTGATACGATCATGCAGTGTGTGCTATAAGAGGAATTTTGCCCAGACAGCGTCGCTACGGTTTACTCTATTACGTGAACACCAATGCGTACACTGGGCTATACTCGACAACTGTTGTTGCCAGGCCCTCCGTCCCGTACCACTGACAAGTGGAAATAAATCTCTATGAACTTTCCAGGCCAATCCCGGAGCGAACCCGCAGCCACCAGGCTAGATAACAAACCTTTCATCTCCCAAACAAGCACATTAGTATATCTCAACGTTGTTAGTTACATTCTCGTAGCTACCACCGGGATAGCGAGCCACCCACCGTCTTACTAATGTAGCCATTGTGCGTCCCATCTAGATAATGGCAGCGGGCGACATTAGTCTCTGGGGAAGTTGCCTCGATTGCCGACCAATTTTCTATTTTTAACGTATTATTTCTTATAACTTTACAAATTTTACACTGTCCTAATAATAGACCAGACAGTTTAAGATATGAGCGTATTCAAGTCAGAACAGTAGGACGTTAAACCCATTGCATTGCATTGCATTTCGTATTCAAGTCACATATTATTGTTCTTCATGTAAACGTGATCAAGCAACGTTTTAAAATTTTGATGTCACTAAATCACATACTACAATTAAAAGATGCCTTATGCACTAGTAATAATTGTTCAAATATAGATAATGGAAAATGAATACAGTAGAACTTGCTCGGGTGTGCACTCCTAATCAGCGAACACTTGCTTCAACGAGCACCAAAAAATCCCCCTCCCCCCGAGCGATTTTTAAGTAATTTAACCTCTACTAAACACGCACCTGTTCAACGCGTGCAACGGGCACCACGATTAATTCCCTCCGTAAAAATTCTATTGTTTCAACGGTCACTCCTCTAACAAAAAAAATCGCCCATTCAACGGCCATTGTTGAATGATACCATCTTGCCGTTCTTTCTTTGCAACACTCCCGTTAATCCCGTGAGTAGTAATCAATTAACTGGACTCCCATGATCAGGTAAAAAGGAATGTAAAAATAACAATCAACCTGGGATTATCTGTTAATTAATCTTTTGTTATATATTGAAAATTACTTTAATCAGAGCGGTACTATTAATGTTTCGAGTTTTGACAAGAAATAGCCACAATTTTCAAATGGAAACTCCACCCACAGTTCAGGTGCTAGATCGTCAAGTACCATTGCCATGGTAATCAATGTCTCGATTTTGTTAGTCCTCTGTTCATGTTATTATTTGACGCAGATATGACGGACGATGTTTAATCCACCCAATATCTAAAACATCTGGTGGTCTATACATAGTTGACTACGGGCTTGTGTGAATAATCGAAATTAGTTCAAAGAACTCAATGCATCCAGGCAACATAATTATCTACCAATTGTGGTTGGAATTGTTTTAATTTGCCTTCGCCCCTGCTCGTGTCTTTTTTAATAAACAACTATTGTGTTTTGTTGTGACTACATAATCCTACTTATATAGATATTCCTGAAGCAACCACCCGAGTTTTACTTTTGCTAGACTAGTCAGAAATATCCGAATGTATAAGTACGTTAGCTGCCTTTACCGCAGATACATGTCCAATTTCCTTGTCCAATCAAATGCCGTGACACAAACACACTCAAATCAAACATGGCGAAATCCACGGAAACCTTGACATTGAACGAATCTTGAACTTCACAACTCTATTACCACCAATAGACATTTTAGCTGGAAAGCGCGAGACTTTCTATTGCCAATGATATTTTCTGTCCAAAATCGATTCGCATCTTTTGAAATTGGAGTGTGGTTTTTCAGACCTGTTGTAAAAAAAAAAAAAAAAAAAACGCTTGGCGCGACAGAGTCTACCTTAGCAAATTTAGGCTGCTGGGTGGATTGCAATTTGATGAAGCTTGCTTAGTCCCCAATGAGTAGAACAGTGGTAGGCCTAGATATTTTTTATCAATAATGGATTTTAGCTAAGTTTTGATCGCATTTATAAGATTAATTGTGCTTATTTTGATTTAGGTTTAGTTAGAGAAGGGACAGCTTGATGAGGTTTTTTTTTTTTTGACATTTTTGGATTAGGCCTATATGAATATTTCAACAACTCAAATCTGATGCGTGATTTAATTTTAAAATAAATGAATTTATGTCCCTTACTGTGCCCCGTAGAATTCTGTGACGTCGTCCATATTTACAGGCTTCGGATCACGAGGGATCATCGAAAGCGACCATTTTATACTTCTTGCCTAGGCATACAACATACGACCGCCCCCACTTAGGCTACTTATTTATACTTAGTCAACAATTTCAAGGTCTTCTTCGAGTTTCCCCAAAATTTCAGGAACAGCACTGGCAATAGGGTCTGTTGGGCTCGGTGTAGCTTATAAGCTAAGGAAGGAAGGCCCCTACTAGTAGTAAGTAGTAGGCTACGTGTCATTGATGTTGATACCGGTACTTAAGCTTTTAAGTTTTAGTATTAGTAAGTTTTACTTTTTACTCATTTTTAGACTATGCCAGGGATAAATCTGATATGGTAGGCTCATGGAGATTTATACACCTCTATGGATAGGCTACATTACCGTAGGCTACATGTGATGTATCAAAGATCAAAGTTGAAGGTTTTGCCAGGGGCGTTTTAAGGTTTATCATGGCGGAGGCTATACTATTTTGAATTTTGAGGGCCCTCTTTTGTCCGGAGGTCGAGAAATTTTGAAAATAAAAATTATTTTGGTGAATTCTGACATATCCTCCAGGCCTTTCTACTTTCTAGGCCGGTTTAATGTAAGGACCCGGGCCTAATTCGATACTCGTCTGAAGCCTGAATGCGAAACAAATCGCTTGTACGTATCGGAATCTCAATCGAATGATTATTAATAATTAATGAAATATGGTAGAGTGGACAGCACGCGTATAATGTAGGAAATATATACAGCAAAGAAATGATCGCTCCAGTCCAGACCACACTGGTTGGCCTAGCCATCTCTTTCCTGAATAGCTTATTATTAGTACTATTAGTATTAGTAGGTTTTCAGAAAGGGTGATTTCTTGATTGGTGATTTTCATGCAATTGCAATGACTGCACTCTCATTCGGTAGCCTAGTGGTTTGACTCGGACTCGGGGGCCCTTTTGGCAGACGTGGGGGCCTTTTGTCTGCCTTTAGGGACCTCCCTAACTACTAAACTAGGGTACATTTTCATTTTTATCATCGCTTTTAATTTTTAGCATTTTTCTCCCGTTTTTTTTTTTAACTTCTTTGAATTTTTTTCGCGAGGAGGCGTTAGCCTTCAGCGCCTCAGCTGTAAAACGCCTCTGGGTTTAGCGTTTCACAAAACGGCTTGCAGAGAATTATTTATTGTCCCTGTCTTTTGATATTTGTTGTTGACTTACGCCACTGTCGCCTGGTCAATCATGCAATGGCAGAGTGCCGACGCGACTTAAAAGTCACCTGTACAAGGCTGTACTACACTTGTCTGTGATATCACTTATGTGGAAGCAGACGTTAAACACCAACTTAGTAGTAGTAGTAGGCTGTACTACTAGTTGATACTAACTAGTGCAATCTTACTGACTTACAATTGACCAGGGTCCACGTGTCCCTCATCAACCAGTTACCGGTACGTTTTATAATTTATAAAAGAAAGATCAAAATGATGCCCAAATATCATGAGGCGATTAAGTCACGAAGGATCTTAAATGAGTTTTCTCTTTCAAACTGTGTTTGATATTATCCCCAAGGGCCGGGGGTATTTAATTATCACCCCAATATTCATAAATTTTCTTAATTTGTTAAAGTGGTTATATTTAATAATAATAATAATAAATAATAATTATTCTTTATTACCTTACAGGAATTCTTAAACATAGACAAGAGTTGAGAAATTTGATACAAAATAATAAATAGAAATAAATATTACATAATACATGGATGTATGTTGACAAATGACAGCCTATTGCATTTCGTCAGATATTGCTTGATATTACGGGAGTTTCGATAAAGAGTTGGCACTATAATTTGCTAGATAATGTAAAGGTAATTTGCTAAACAAAATTCAGTCATATTGATCCACTATGAACCGAGAATAATGCGATTTTTTGGTTTTTACCCCTCTGACTTTGTACCGTTGATTACAGATTAAACATCCATAAATGTACATATGTGTTGTCATTGGTGTATAATTCAATTTTCTATAAGTGATTTTACAATTATATTATCACGAAAAAAACGACCATTTTTCAATCATAACTTTATTGTCTTTAATCCATCGAAACGGCGTTTCCCGACTTCAAATTTAGAAATGTTTCGGGAGAAACCCCCCTCCCCCAGACCCCCCTTGCATGCTCATGCCTGCGGCATTCAATGCTCCGCGTCCAGAAAATCTAATTTACCATGAACACACTTACAGAAAATTTCTCCCGCCCCTCCCGAATTTTTTTTTTACACGACGGCCCTAACTGCAACTAGTTGCTTTAAGTTGTAAGAGGCCCTTTTCGGTTGCATTCAGTTGCTCTGGGTTGCCGAAACGCCAGTGGCCTTCCGTTGCAAGGTCGACATAAGCCCAAGTTATGTAGGCTAACTTAATTTTATTGTAACCATAATCAGAGTGCCGTACGCCACCCACAGTAAATATTGTTTTGCTCCAATGCGCACATAGTCTGCAGCTAAAATTGACAAAATAAAATAAGCAGGTCTGACTGTATATAATGGGCATCTCATGAATATAATTTTTAGTGTAAATGTAAGCAGGATGTGAAAAAGGTGCTATCTTTCCTCCACACGAGGTAAATATAGTGCCCTGCACAGGTGTGAAGTGTGTTTTGATATTCAAATTTATTGCGGATATTTAAAAAGCAAAATTTACACGCATCTCAAAGGCGAAGTCAAAAGCCTTTCCTTTCAATTTAAAATGTAAGTTTGGTACATATTTGATACTTGTATTCTATGGCGGGATATTAGAGCCAAAATTCTAACATGCTATCGTCTAATCTCTTACTTCTATTCATTTAATTTCTAACGTCCATTCATGTAATTTCTAACTTCCATTCATGTAATTTCTAAATTAAGACAATATATAATTCAACTTCTTTATTTGTTCAGTGTAAATATCAATTCTGTTTGATCTTATTTCTATTATTGAGGCGAAAAATGTCTACTTCATTGTTGTATTACAAAAGCATACCATGTGCTCAGGTTGGCAATTGAGCACCTGATCGGGACCATTCTATTGATACAAACAAGGGGGATGAAACAGCCCGATAAAAAATTTCAAACAACCAATAAATCGCCACTGAGTATGGAGGCCTCACCCTACGGCAGAAAATTATGAAAATTTAACCACCGCAAATGCGTTTTCTGCTATTCAAGCCCGTGTAAGTAACTCCAAAAGTATCCAATGGTTTTGTAACCGAAACCCCGCTCCGAATTCCATGCATCCAATCAGACTGTTGCAGACGCATACAAATAATAATCGATGCTGGAAAAGAGTCGCACAAAGTAGAGTGGCTCAAGACATATGTTTTAATCCATAGTCAACTTAGTACGAATTCGTGGTATTCAATTAAAAGAAAAGTAAAATTAGTGTTTTATTAGGGCTCGATGACAGTTAGGGAAGCAAAACTAGAAATGCCAGAAAAAATTTCAGGTTCAGCAGCGCCGGTTTTCTTCGAGAAGCGACGAAACGGCGCTGTCCTTGCATAGGCCTCCCAAGAAATTTTTTGAATATTTGACGGCCGCAAACGTGTTTTACTGCTATTCCAGTCCGTAAAATTTGTGTTTTAGTAGATTTCGGACACTTTATTTTTCCTAGTAGATGAAATTTTTTTTTTAACTTTACCCGTCTGCCCGAAAAATCAGCTTGCCCGAAAGTTAGAGGGGCAGCTGCTCCACCCACCCCCCCCCGCTGCCCCCCCTGGCTCGTACGCCTATGGTCCCAAACAGCCATGGTCCCAATTAGCTTGGTTTCATTGAATGGTATTAGATAGTGGCTGGTTAGGACTGAAGCGACAGGTACGAAAAAAAAAAGGTTATTTTTCTCATCATTTCGAGTCCAAGACTATTGTTTCAGACATTTAGTCACACGATAAATCAACTGAATGGATTGGAACGCCTAACGTTTAAATTAAAATGGATAGGCCTACCGAGACTTGTGTATTATCGTAGCGATCGTAAATGACGGTCGAGACTATCTTGTCAAAACTCATAACTTTGCCCAGAATACATATTATACATTGCTCATTATTATTATTATCTATTTTTGAACTGTAATAGCAATTATTCATCTTAAAATCCTATTCTAGTTTAAATGAAATGAAATGGCGTCCTGTCCTACTGTTCTGCTCCGACTGGGATAATGAAGACGGCTATTCTTGTTTGAAGTAATACATGCTAATACCATACCATAAAACACACTTGACCTTAATTTATAACCTACATTAATAATGATAATAGGGAATTATCATTAGCGTAAATATTTTTTTTACGTAAGAATAAATTATGATATACAAACGAACAGGTTAAGGAGATTATGTCTTAAGCTAAATACAGACTATAGATGTGTTTATGTTATCGTTTCTGTTGCTAACGGGGTACTAAATTTGAGCTGTTTAATGATATTGAGCCGTTTAATTGAACTATTTATAGTATTGCACGATATACCAAGACGCAACGTTATTAATAATAATACTAATAGTGGTTGTTTGATATACGTGTAGCTGACGTGTTTACTTTAACGAGTACATGTATAATGTTTACATGAGATATACAAAAGGTCGGGGATAAAACCAAATCCTAATATGTTTCCTTGAACTTAATCTGTGTTAAATATACTAGTTTTGTTTTTATTTTGGAAGTAACCGGTTGTGTATATTATTAACTTCATGGAAATCTAAGGTATATGTACACATTTTAAATTTCAGAGAAATTGATTCAGAATCTTATAAAAAAAAAACATTCATTGAGTCCAATTTATATGATCACATTATGTGCATAATATTCTCGTGGGTTCTCTTGCGCAAAGCTATGTAGAGAATTCCAAACACATCTCCATCGAACTTATGTATTCATACGTATGTTTGCGTATGGCTTATGCATGACTGGGACCAATGTCTAGAACCGGAACCGTCTTATCTCAAAATCTTCGGAGATGTGTTTTGTTTTATAAATCAAGGCGGGGTTGTGCCTTCATTCAAATGATATAAATTACTCTTTTCCAACGGACGTGTAAAGTGGCATAATAGTGTGTTGTTAGTGTAAGAGATTGGGATAGTGTTTCGTGCACGGTATTCATTGATTAATACTATACATGCACAAATCTCATTTTTCTTTCAGCTTTGATGTTAATGGTACACAAATCATATCAAATGGAAATATTATTCATGTGTTGATGTAGAATTGTGGGTGGCTCATATTTGGAATAAATTGTGTCAGAAAGTCGATTTTTGAGATCAGCAAACTTACGTGTAGTGAGACATACTTCCATCCAAACCGCAACACTGGTCCGTCTGCTTTTATATATGTGTACTACATTGGTTCGTGTTGATAACTGTGTGTATAGAATATCTACAAACTTACACCACTGATCGTTATTACGATCACAATGCGTTTCTACTTAAAGAAGCTAATCTACATTTTAATCGTGTTTTATGTTGTGTCGTTTATGATATACACGTACATCACAGTCGATAGACAAACTTTCATCACAGCTACAGGGAATTTTGTCATCACAGCTAAACGAAATAATAAGTACCAAAATAGTGTGGATGTTCCGAAAACTTCACCGAAGAAAGAACATCGCCCCACAGCTGTTACTTTTACGGAGAGAAAAGCTGGACCATGCATGGACCTACGTCGTCCTCAACAAGTGTTTGATGCAGAAACATGGCAAAAAGTAAACGGAGATGTGAAGAATTTTGTTTTCTCGGCTTTTTATGAAAATATCACCGAGCCTAAAGTTCGGATTGTTGGACTGAAGGAGAGAAAATCGAGTCAAGGAATATTTTGTCAGATGTGGTTTGACGGGAAAACGGAATTAGAAATAGAAACAGTTTATATAAAGAAAATTCCCGAAGATCATTCTAAGCGGTAAGTGTTTTGCACTATAGACTGATATTAAAGTGCAATGCGTGATTTGCATTTTTCTTAAAAAATATCAAACTTCTCACAGCTGAGATGACTTTCACGTGACTTGAAGGTGATGCAATGGACTGGTGAATCGGGCGAACCCAGTTCGGCACCGATTGATTTTGCCGAATGATTCGGCTAATGTTCGCCGCTATACATTTAATCAAAATTAAAACACCAACGCCAGATAGTCTCCTAATTTTGAATCGGTCGGATTAGACAGGCCCATCAATTTGGTTCACAATTATAGATGGTGGCCGCCTTGTTACATATAAAGAAGCAGCATATAACCATGCAATTTTCAATTCGTCATATCTTTGTAAATCCCGAAATTCAACTTTCAACTTAATTATTAGTCACGCATAGGGTCTTTAAAGATGTCCATTTGGTAATGATTGTGTTTAAAACAAAGATTAAAGATTGTCAATGTACGGGTACCTCAATATTTTGAAAAATCGGCGAAATCAAAGATATCTTGCCTATATATATCGTCGTGTATTGTAGTCCCCTCTGGCTATCATCTACTGGAAGTCATTGATTCTGGTATAGCCATTTGCGTAGTCCTACACCCGGGGTTCACGGTGGTTAATTTGGTAAAACGCTGACTCGTATAACATGGAGGTCGGGTGTTCGATCCTTTCATTGAACGAGAAAGTTTTTCAATGTTTTCCGGCGTGGTTCCACCTTGTCAGTGATGCATGGCGGAGGGCCTGGTAAGGTCACTTGTCTAGTCGTTCGGATGGGACGAAAAATTATGGTCCCTTGTATACATTGGCAGTTGGGATTCGATGTAAGAGTAGGCCACATTGTCGCTCTCCGGGCAATATTTCCCTCGTGGCACACGTTATGACGTATATGCCTGTCTTCGTTGGTACAGTTCGAGTCAGAACAGTATGACGTTAAATCCAATTTCAACGAAGTCCTACAAGAGTAGGCCACATTGTCGCTCTCCGGGCAATATTTCCCTCGTGGCACACGTTATGACGTATATGCCTGTCTTCATTGGTACAGTTCGAGTCAGAACAGTATGACGTTAAATCCAATTTCAACGAAGTCCTACAAGAGTAGGCCACATTGTCGCTCTCCGGGCAATATTTCCCCCGTGGCACACGTTATGACGTATATGCCTGTCTTCATTGGTACAGTTCGAGTCAGAACAATATGACGTTAAATCCAATTTCAACGAAGTCCTACACCCTTATTGAATCCTACAAATTTCCACATTCTAAAGCAAAACGTTTGAAAACTGTAATTCTTGAATTAGTTAGCAATCATTTAAACCCTATTATATTTATACACCCATATTTCATTATGGACGTATAATGCCGCCAACAATTGACTTGTGAACGCGATAGAAGGGGATTTTTTTACCAGCTTTTCAAAAAAAAAATAAATAAATAAATAAATAAGAAAAATAAAAAAGTAAAAATTGAGAGCATGAGAGGGCAAACTCTATCGATATAATTATGAAAAGACTTCCTATGGTGGCCTACGGTCTGAATAGCATTTTTTTCTAAATAGGCTAAAAAAAAAAAAAAAAAAATTTTTTTTAATTGAAAGGAAAAAAAAAAAAAAAATTAAACTACATTTGCCTAGCGGCTTAATAGTGTCTTGATTAACCAGACGCTCAGTGTGAGATATCTCATTGTCGAAAGTAATAATCGTCGTAAAGTGTACCGGCTCGTGCTTTATTTACATCACACCTAACTGTTTCGGGCAAAATGATGCATTTTACTCATTTTAATACCCATTTACACTAAATAGGAAATATTTTTTAACTACAAATACTTCAAACGTCTTTATTTATTTTTCTTATACTTCAAAAAAAAGTTTGGCCTTACGCTAGCAGTTCATAATATTAGAGACTTTTGGCAAGCGTAAATTCCTAGTACGTACCGCGTATCCGTATGGATTTTGCGTGTGACGTCATCAATGTGTGTGTATTTCTCATACGTGTTACGGCACACGGATACAGCAGCCCGTATCGAACAGCTTTCATACGGAGTAGGTCCGTATAACATTGTCGTCTTTTTAGATGCTGAAATGTTGTATCATAGCGTTTTTATGAATCTATATGTGTATTCTAGAACACGGAGGTGTATATTTGATGTGAAAATTTAAAGCCCCAATAACACTCTTGTTGTTACTGAAAAATATGTCCCAATCGTCATTCTGGTCAACAAATCGTATTATTTAAGAATATTCCAATTAAATGATGATATAAATTTCATCTTAACACACCTATTTTAAAAAATTTGAAAAATTCAAACAATTGATTTGAAAAGTCTAACGTAAACCTTTTCAAATGTGACTTGGATTTTAAAATATTTTTGAACCCTCTGGGCAAGTAAAATAGGTTGTAATGGATAATTTACACAACAGGTAGGACATTTAAACATCTAGTATTTAGAATAAGGGTATTATTTATTTTCTGGAGCTACCAAGCCAGCAAGAATGTTATTGTCCCTTTAACCATAATAAAGACAGGAATTTTCATACTTTTCCCGTCTGTCTGTCTGTATGCTGATTGAACTACGTGATAAATTCAAGATGGGACCTTCAAAATCTGTAAATGATAGCTCAGCGACACTCGACCGACTTCATTCACTCTGGGAAATTGTAGGCTAGGCACTTGACTAGTACTGATGTTGATCTTGGTAGATAACTACCACCATGCTGTAATAGAACTAAGCTCGGCTCAGTGACGCATACACGTAGGCTACGCGACGCGAGAATCTGCCAAAACTCTAAAACTACCCTGCGCAACGTATCACGTATAGGAGAAATGCCACTTGCCAAAAGTCTCTAATAATAATAATTTTCGTATATTTTAATTTTTGCGCTAAGCCACCATTTTCCGTAAACGACTATTTGGCGATGACCAATTTGATTGGCGTTTACGTGTGAATAACGTTATGACCTCGATGCCGACCGACCCTGACTTGAAATTCTCCACCAATCTCGGAGTCTTTGCGCTTACGCTTGCCGTCGGCCTATTTCTTACTGTATTATAAATTCAATGATCGAAGTGAAAGCAGAGACGATGCCCTTCATAAAAGATAACCGGATCAAAGTCGTAGGTCATGTTACAGAAAACTGAACTCAAACTTTTCAAAGTCAGTTTTTGGACTTTTGACCTTGGAATACTATAATATAGTATTTTAAAGGCTACAATCTGGTCTTGGGCTATCGACCTTGACCTTGGTCCTGTCACACACTGGTGATTCAGAAAACGGCCAAACGTAGAGGGCCCGTGTTCCCAGGGTCAAGTGTTGAGTTCAGTTTTCTGTAACATGACCTACGACTTTGACCCGTTTACCCTTTTCGGGCATTGTCTCTGCTTTCACCTCGAACTGCTCGAACATTGAATTTGATAATACAGCAAGAAATAGGGTGACGGGTAGCATAAACGCAAAGACCCCGAAATTGATGGAAAATTTCAAGTCAGGGTCAGCATCAAGGTCACAACGTTATTCACACGTAAACGCCAATCTAAATGGTCAACGCCAAATAGTCTTTTACAAAATGGTGGCTTAGCGCAAAAATTAAAATATACGAAAATTATTAGGGTTTCACACTGCGTAGCTTGTGTGAAACACTATTGTTTTTGTTAAAATTATTATTCTTATTATTATTATTATTATTATTCAGATTCCAATTTGAATAGATCTCAGCAACTACGTGTCGCATCGTTACGATTTCTTCGGTTTTACTGGGAAAGTGGGTGTGACTTAGAGGATAAAGCTATTTTGAACGTTCTGCGACAATGCGAAATGTCCGAAATCACCGAAGTTATCGTTTTTGAAAATATTGCAGTAATTTTAACAATAATCATTGGATTTTAACTTTCGATACATTTTGGCATAGCCTGAGACAGGGCACATAGCTACGCTACTTTCGATTTTTGATTTTCGGCAAATCTTCGAAGATATTAGGCGCCAAATTTCGAAAATTTAAAATTTTACAAAAAACTTTTTTATTTATGAATATTTTTTAGTCGTATTGTGCACAGAATTAAAGAGTCATCTGACTAGTGCAAAAATGTTAAAAAAAATTGTCTCAGTAATTTTCCTTGGCCGCCATTGGCTAATTCAGTTTTTCAGTCCTAGATTGATTTTTTATTGTTCGATTTGTATAAAACAAAATTCATATGCTTCGTTGTATCAATTGTCATTTTTTTTATTACCAAAAGTGTTATCTGTCGGCACCGGAAGTGGCATAATTTTACCAAAAACTACAATTTTGACAGTTATTTTTTTATTTCGAAAACAAATATTATTTTTTGGAAAAATTATTTGACTCAAAGAGTGTGCCCTTTCAAGTTGCAAAAAATGTAGGAAGCAGTTTTTTTAATTTCGATTTCACTTTCGAGCAAATTCGATTAAGAGGCTAAAAATGGTGTAAAATTGACCTATTTAGAACCTATTCAGGCTTTTCAGATTTTAAAATATTTCTTCGTAACTTTTATAAACTTGTAGCTATAATCCATACGAAGAAAATGTATGTTAAAATTCGTTTGTAATATAAGCAGTTACCAAGAAATGGGCAGTTCTGTACAAGTCACTGTTTTCGTTATTTTGCCTGTAAAATAGTCAATTATTATTGGATTTTTATAAAAGTGACATCATTTGATTCAAAAGGCATGTAGCGTCATATGAAGTTGATTACAATTTAAAATTGACACCGGAAGTGACATCATTTGGTCAAAAACTGCATTTTAAACTTTTTAAATCAATGTTTTATTCAACCAAGAATAACTTAATATGTATTAATAATTTTAACTTTTGGTTTAAATTCACATATAAACAAAACTCATATGGTCATATAGATATCATAAAATTGTTTCTAACTTGTTCGGTTGCCGAGAAATAGACGGTTTTCTACAGGTCACTTTTGAAGGTTTCGGGGCCATAAAAGTGTCAATTATTATTCGATTTTCATAAACGTTACACCGTGTTATACCTAATGCCATTTGGGATTTCATACAAGTAATTTAAGATTTTCATTATCACCGGAAGTAACGTCATTTTGGCAAAAACTGTATTTTTAGCCTTCAAAACAGATATTTTATTCAAATGAGTCTGTTTTGAAATCTTATTCAAATTATGGTATTTGATGCTAATCAACAAATAGAATGAACCCATACGATCATACAGATACCACAAAATGGTTTGTAACTTGTACGGTTGCAGAGAAATAGCCGATTTTCTACAAGTCACTTTTCAAGTTTTTTGGTCTTTAAAAGTGGCAATTATTACTCGATTTACATAAAATTTTCACTATATGATATCGTATGCCATTTCTGATTTCATAAGACTAATTGAACATTTTCATTAACACAGGAAGTAATTTAATTTTGTCAAGATTATTTACAAGTAACAAATGTATAAAATGACTTGATAATGCTGGATTGATTGGTTGATTCTGCGTCCATTTTATTTGTGTGCAATGTTAATTTGGAAACCTGTTTAGTGGTTACGCTGGTACTGGAAGTGACATATGTTCAAGGGTAACTTACCACCGGAAGTGACATGTTTAAGAGTAACTTGGCACCAGTGAAACCCGTCATTCCTGCATGCAGGTCTAGTTATTATTATTATTATTATGAACTGCGAGCGTTAAGCGTGTAGCGCAGAGTGTCGAAGTCAGCCTGAGTGTCTTGTTATTCGAGTCTAAATGGTCAACAAATGCGACGGGGACTAGTACAGGAGCGAAAGTGCTATAGCGCAGCAGTTTTTCCGATTTAGACTTGTTTACACTTTACGACGAATATTACTTTGGTTAAAGGTGCGAAAGTGCAATAGTGCCGCAGTTTTTCTAATTTAGGCTTGTTTACAACACTGATCTCAAACTGATCCCGCAGTGAATATTCGCTTGGCCGCTACAATCACTGATAAGCATGACATCGACGAGGCTTAATAAGTACGGCATATTAACTTTTTTACTCCGACAAATTAAATTCTCGAACATTTTTTTGAGTTAACAGAAAAATAAATAAAGACGTTTGAAGTAATTGAAGTTAAAAAATATTTCCTATTAAGTGTAAATATAGGTATTAAAATGAGTAAAATGCGTCATTTTGCCCGAAGCAGTTAGGTGTTAAGTAAACATTGCACGAGCCGTTGAGCCAATGACTGCAGTCAACGCACGTGCTTTGGACATTATCTGTTACAGAGTTAATTCCTAAGTAATTCTCTGTGAAACAGATTGCACTGATCTATCAGTGGTTTACACTTTACGACGAATATTACTTCCGGAAAGCAGATAACTCACACTGAGCGTCTGGTTAATCAAGACACTATTAAGACGCTAGGCAAATGTAGTTTATTTTTTTTTTATTTTTTTTTTATTTAAAATTTTTTTTATAAATTTTTTTGATTTTTTTTTTAGCCGTTTTAGAAAAGAATGCTATTCAGACTGTAGGCCACCATAGACTTCTGTATGTTAATTTAAAAATAGATCTTACACAACTTATAAATTCACCAACGCGTATTACCGAGCCTATTGGCAAACTATTGCGACGCTACTTTACATAACACTTATTATAAGTTGCCAAAAATAACATTAACTTAGCTGAAATTCTTAATGCAAACATAATGATCATTGTCGAATAACAATAACTGTGGGTTTTTTTAGAAACCAAATCGTAAGACTTGCCCAAGGCTAATTTGGAGTTTGACCCGATACAACTAAATAATGTCCATTGGTATAAGAGTTTCCGACTTAATTGAGCAAAATCGCTTATATTTGGGACCTAGAAATTGACACAAATGGGTCGCAACGCATATAATGTAAAATGAATGTGTCTAAATTGATTTACATTCAATCGTTTCCATTTTTACTTTGATTTCAAATCAGTTGTGTTTGGCGAAATATACGCCAGATGTCTCAATCGAATGACAACCTCTAGTTCTGTTTATTCCTGTCTACATTGCACCAATATTGTTATGCATGCGTTTCAGATAAGAATGTTACGTCACCTTTTGACATGACTTGTGGAAAATGGTATTGGCTAGCCTCGTTCTTAGAGCCCCTTGCTACAAATGGCATTGAAACGCAATATGGTACGCGATTCGTGTTCCAATGGTAAAATGTTTTTTTTTGTTGTCTTAAATTTGTCATGGGACAACTCCTTTTCTTGATCTATATCAACGATGTAATAAATGATATCAAGTCTAGTATACGTCTTGTTGCTGATGATATGTCGTTATACATGTATGTCCACGTCCACAGAAGATATCTAGAATGAAGTATTATTCTTATAATTGTTTAGCCAGTGAATTGGAAAGTTACCTTCAAAAACAACTTCCATGATATTCTACCGAAAACATTTGCCAACATTAATGTTGAACTGAATTTTAATGAAACTGAGAGTTACCCTCAGCCCTTAAAAACAACAACTTGCATGATATTCTCCCGAAAATATATACCAACAAATGTTCAACTGAATTTTAATGGGACTGAACTTAAATAGTAAGTGCAGGGGGCCGCACTACAAGAAAGACCTATAAGATTGACCTGCGGGAAAAAAAGAGGTAACAGAAATAATGCGACCGATCTTGACAATGGACGTTGACGAAGCATCTCAGAATAAAAAAAGATCCCTTGACAGTTGGTGGAATTCAATATTGGAGTAGGTTGTGTTGCTGCTGTTCGAGCAAAATTGTCTTCAAATGACAGTTTTCATTAGCCCTTTTCAGAGGACGTTCAACCACATTTCTTTTCACTTCGCATTGTTGTTTACGGAGTTGGTTTGGTGGCTAGAACGACCTGTTACTGGTTTGTCTATCTTTATTTACTTACATTATCGTCACGAAACACTTGCATATTTTTGAAGTATCACAAGTAAGAAAATTTATGCAAGCTTTAAGCTTGTTTTTGTATATCATATTTTTAAAAATTGTAATGTTATCAGGCGCGGAAAAAATGCCAACAAGGACTAATTTCATATAGTCCGGGAGCTAGGTAGGTTTTATTTAACATGAAAGGTGCGGAAGGTGTATGACTGGGTTAGGAAACCCCAGAAACCCAATTCTTAAATTGCACCAGTGGTGGGTGTGGTAGGAGGAGCCACCCATTGTACCCCCCAAAAATCGGTTTATTCAACATGGAAGGCGCGGGTTCCACTTCAATGTCATGAAATATAACTTCAGTGTCAGGAAATATAACTTAAGAATGGAATTTTTGGTGGAAAGGCCACTTAAGAGGTCAAAGGTCACCAATTTACAAATTTTTCCATTTTACTCTGAACTATATTTTCGTTATCTCGTAATCTATTTCAGGTATGTGACACAAAATTACATGGACATATTTTCTACTGTTAGGAGCAACAATATGACATAAAATTAACGAAGTTATTGTTTTAAGTATCACATAATCTCAAAAATAACGAAAATATCACTTCACCCACCCCCCGCCACCCCCACATCGGTAATTAAAATTTTAATCAACATGAAAGGTGCGAGTGTGAAACCAAGCCTAAATTGTACGGAATGATATCAGAAATCATTATCATCAACTTAAGAAATAAATAAGAAGAGGATAATGCTGGCGTGCACACAATGACCTCTAATTAGAAATTAAATCAACATGAAAGGCGCGACATTGGAACAAGGTGTAAAATGTAGGGAATGATCACAGGATTCACAACAACTAACTTAAGAATGAATATTTAGGTGGTAAATGAACTTAAAAACATCAGATGTGACCAATGGCCCAAAACATTCAGTGGCAAGCAGGCCGGAATGCTAAGTTTCCTCTTGACCTCTGATACTAATAGTGATTTGTGATGCATTAATTTCCGCCCACCGCCTTTATACTAATAGTTATTTAAAACATAGATCTATGCCATGTTATTGCAGACACCAATCAACCAAAAACTAACCTAGGAGAGGTTACTGTTTTTATCAGAGGAAGCAATGTCGAAGTTCATTATTAGAGGTATCCTGATCAAATTCCCCAATGTCCTCTTCAACCAATGACTCACGGAGTTCAGGACCATTAAACCATATGATTTCATACCGACCTTCCCCCAACTCCCAGCCATCTTTTAGCGATGGGTGCTGGTTAATTCCATGATTTGTCAGTTCTTCCCCACATCTTTGATCTGTAGTAAAACTTCTAATTTGTAGGGAGTTTCTTCGGACGGTTTTTACATCTTGTCTTAGAACCATTAAGTCTTCCCAAACACGGCTGGTCGATGCCTGTTGAGTGAGGATATTGCTTGTCCCTTAGTCCCATACATCTGCTAGCTTTCCTCTTGTCGCAGTGTCATTTACAAGCTGTGTATATGGCCGAACCTTTCCTTTTCTGTGAAAAGCTAATATTGATGACAATCCAACATTCATCCAGATGTGACTATCCAATTGTATTCATTGGTGGAGGACAATTCACACATCTCGAGGGAATTTTGAATATCATACAACCTATCTGCGATGCTTTGCCAAGGTTCCACGCCTTCATAGGGCCAGACTACGCATCAGCTTTTCACAGAAAGGGAAAGGTTAGGCCGTATATGCCCAGAGGTTCAGAGGGTATTTCCGGCGATGGCTAGAGGAAAGCGTGCAGATGGGGATCAATAAGCCCTGATATCATTCACCGCGCAAATGTATGAGGCAGTATTAAATCATATGGTTTAATGGTAGGTCCTGAGCTCCCAGAGTCATTGTTTGAAGAGGACATTGAGGAATCTGACCAGGGTGCCTATGATCATACCTTCGATATTGCTTCCTCGGATGAAGACAGTTGCCTCACCTAAAGTTTTGGTTGATTGGGTCTTGGTTGATGCCTGCAATAACATGACAACGATCATTATTAGTATCAGAGATCAAGAGGAAACTTAGCATTCCGACCATATTTTACTGCTTGTCACTGAATTTTTCAAACTGATCCCGCAGTGAATATTCGCTTGGCTGCTACAATCACTGATAAGCATGACATCGACGAGGCTTAATGAGTATGGCATATTAACCTTTTTACTCTCATTTTTGTTGAGGTAAAAGAAAAATAAAGACGCTTGAAGTATTTGTACTTAAAAAATATTTCCTATCTAGTGTAAATGGGTATTAAAATGAGTAAAATGCAATATTTTGCCCGAAGCAGTTAGGTGTTAAGTAAACATTGCACGAGCCGTTGAGCCAATGACTAACGCCACGTGCAGTCAACGCACGTGTTGTGGACAATCAGCTGTTACAGAGATAATTCGTAAGATTATGAATTTCTATGGTCACATCGGATGTTTTTAAGTTCATTTACCACCTAAATATTCATTCTTAAGTTAGTGGTAGTGAATCCTCTGATCATTCCCTACATTTTACACCTTGTTTCAATGTCGCACCCTTTCATGTTAATTAGATTTCTAATTAGGGGCGATTGGGTGCGCGCCAGCATTATCCTCTTCTTAAGTACATTGATCCCCAGAAATTTATTTCTTAAGTTGCACCTTTCATGTTGATTAAAATTTTAATTACCGATGGGGGGGGGGGGGGGGCAAGTGATATTTTCGTTATTTTTGAGATTCTGTGATACTTATAACTATAACTTCTTTAATTTTATGTCATATTGTTGCTCTTAGCCGTATAAAACATGTCCATGTGTTACATACCTGAAATATATTACGACATAACGAAAATATAGTTCAGAGTAAAATCGAAAAATTGCAATTTGGTGACCTTTGACCTCTTCTTAAGTGGCATTTCCACCAAAAATTCCATTCTTAAGTTATATTTCCTGAAATGGAACCCGGGCCTTCTGTGTTGAATAAACCGATTTTGGGGAGTACTATGGGTGGCTCCTCCTACCACACCCACCACTGGTGCAACTTAAGAATTTGGTTTCTGGGGTCTCCTAACCTAGCCATACACCACTAGCATCCCAAACCTTCCGCACCTTTCATGTTGAATAAAACCCACCTAGTTCCCGGACTAATATTAGTAGTACTGTAAATTACGATTTCCAACCTAAACTAATTTTGTTCTCCTTTCCCGAGAGAATATATGAAACTAAAAATTGGTCTCCACTTCAAAAAAAAAAGAAAAAAAGAGGGGCGTGCGCTGGGTGCGTCCCCTATGGATCCGCGCCTGGTTATATTAGATATTTTATTTATAAGCTTTGAGGACAAAGTTTCAATACAAAAGATTTTGCAATGCAGCACGATTTTTTATATACCCGCTAACGATAAAAAAAACATACAAAGTTGGCAATGAATACAAGTGCTCAACATAATGAAATGTTTAGATTACATTTTGATTGGCAGAAGCCATTTACACGCATATCAAATATTCTATTCGTGACTATAATTAAACCTACAACAGGATTTAACTTAAATTACCGTAACCCGAACATATTATTACACATCACATAATTTTAACCATATAAATGTGGATAAAATAAATGACACCGTTTTGTTTTAAAGAGACAGGCACTATTTAATTGATTTATATTCTAATTTGCATATTTTGTCATTTTCAAAGCAGTGTTTGATTATACGCCCCCCCCCCCAACCCAAGTTTTTATGGGTCACTTAGAAAGTTAAAATCAATAAGGGGAGGTGTGAGGCTGTGTAAAAAGCTTTTTTGTTAGCAATTGCTCATTCAGTTAACATTTCAAATATTGGGCAGTATAGGATATCCAAGATGGTATTCCTTAACTAAGTGGAAAAGGTGATTTTGAGATGATAATTATTATACATTTGATTTTATTGCTTTTTCAACTAGATCTCATCATTCTTCTCAAAAACTTTTTACAGATTGAAAATCGGATGAAATTTTTTTTTTTATAGAGGCTCAAAGTTGTGATTTTTGACTTTTGAAAATCGGATGAAATTTTTTTTTTTTATAGAGGCTCAAAGTTGTGATTTTTGACTTTTCGCGGAAGAAAGGTTTTTTCAACACTTTGAAAAAGTCATTTTTGGTGATTTTTGTGATGCCATATTTCATTTCAGAAGGTCAAAGACGGTAATAGGGGAAGAGAGGGGGGGGGGGTAATATGGGACATATTTTTTTGCTCTGGAATATTTCATGAGTATAATGTGGTATTAAAAAAAATCATCTTTTTAGTTAAAGTTACTGAACTCATCTTTAAATTTATAAAATATGAGAACAGTGTAAGTTGCTATTTTTTTGCTATTGGGCTTGAAAAATTATAGGTGATGGCCCATAGTACCCTACATCCATGGGGTAATATGAGCTGACATCGTGTTAAAATATTTCTGATACTGCTTCCTGAACAAAATGAAAAATTTCAACTACAGTTTCAGTTAAAATACATAGGTTTAGTCTGTCGATCATTTTAGATATTTTAAATAACAACAAAGTTTATGTTAAACATATTTTTTAATCAGAAGCTGAACATAATAAATCATAACAAAAAACAATTCATAATCAATAAAATACCAAGATCAACATTTAGTTATTAAGTCAGACAGGTATGATATGCTCAGTGAGGGGAATTTACATGTACAAGGTTATATGATAGTCAGATGTTCAAGAAACAGTTAACATACCTTGACTTGTGAATAACACCTATCCTAAATAGGCTAAACTACCTGATTAACGTATGTTAAGAACATCAAAATTATATAAAAATGATATCCCAGACAGTGTTCTCTCAGTTCTTCCATGTGTTGAAGATTGTGGAAGGAATGAAATTTTTTGATTTTTTTCAACAAAATAACAATCTGCTTGATGTGGTTTAATAAATTTGTTATTTTGGTATCTGAAAAAATCAATTTTGACATCATCAGCTTGGATGTCTACAACTTCTGCAACATAGTGAACTTTAGATTTTTTTTTTGTGCTAACTCAATTATTACAAATTTTCCTTTCATATTACTAAGGTCAAGATCAATTTGACCTTCATCTTCACTAAATTCCTCTTCTGACTCTGGAAGAGATGGGGATGTTAGTTCATCAGTTGAGGAAGAATAATCAATGGAAGGAGAGGCACAAAAACCAACACTACCAGGTGGAGAACCTGCTATCATGTGATGTTTAAAATGCACACGAGGAAATACGTATGCTGGTGGTAGGTTATGCCCTATTGCACTGATGCAACAACACATGGTTACAAGGACCCCCTCCCCTTTCTGCAGAAACAACATGACCAAGCTGTTTTGTGCCTTTCTCAGCTAGGACTTTGGGCGGTTTGTGTTCTGTATGTAGTAATACCGGTTTCATCTAAATTAAATATCCTGTCTGGAGAAAAAAATTTCTGTATTTAAAACCAGGGGCGTGGTGAGAATGAGTTCATGAGTAGCCATACTCATGCGCCAAAAAGTTTTTGCGCCAAAATCACAATCAAATTACTCAAAAAATGAAAAACATTTGTAAGTGGAAAAATTGTTTCATCTGACCCAATTAAAAAAATTTTGAAAGAGTCAAGTTGGAAAATTTAATCATATTTTATTACCGTATTTCTTGTCTCGGATTGCTGGAGATTGCGTTTCTGGGCTTCTAATTTTCGAAATCAGTAAAAGGGTTTTTGTGCCAAAATCTTTTTTGTTACTCATAATTTCTTCTCAATAATTGCCCTCACCACGGCCCTGTTTAAAACTTTTTCAAGATTATCAAAAAAACTCTTTAATTGCGGTCTTGTTAAAGGCTAATGCACGGCCTAAACTTGTTGCCTCTGGAACTCTTAGGGACAGTTCAGGAAAGCGCCTACGGAAACTCTCTAGTCAGTCTCTAGTTACCTTTTCGGATTTTTTCCAGGCATTTGGAATTTGTTTTCCCAAGTTTTTAGCATAGAGATATGCCAATTCTCTAGTTTTTTCAAGACTCGATCCAAAAAACATTTTATGATATAATTCTTTAGATCTGTTTCTTCAGTAGATGTGAATGATGTTTTGGTTCCAAGGTTTAACTTGGACTTTTGGTCGTTTTTAATGTATCTTGCTAATGTTGATCTAGGAATATTTAGAGTTTTTGAGACATCTCTTATAGATTTTACATTATTTATAAGATCAAAGGCAGAGTTTAGATCACTCTGACTAAATATACCTCGTTTATGTTGTGAAATGTAGTGCCGAGGCATAATGTTTCTGAAATAAATGAAATAAATTTCTAAAAATAGGCCTAATGATTCTGAAAGAGATAAAATAAAATGTTTTAAAAATAATTTTAGCTATCGATTTATTCTACAAATCATTGACACAAATTGTTTTTAATATTCATTGGATAATAATTTTTTTAATGTTTAGGGGGTAATACGAACCATGGTCCATATCACCCCATTTTGCGTGTCCCATATTAACCCTACATGACAAGTCGTAAGAAAAGTCAGAATTGATAAAGATAGGCCAGGAATTGTCTCCCTTTAACTACAGACTAAGTTTAGATCACTCTGACTAAATATACCTCGTTTATGTTGTGAAATGTAGTGCCGAGGCATAAAAATATAATAATCTAATTTATTCCACAGAAGGGATTTTCTTTACAAGTTAAATGTTTCATGAGATGCACTGATAATATGTCTCCCACGCCCAAAAAACTTTTAACGCAATTTTTTTTTAAAATACTAGCCTTCTTTCTGGAATTGGTTTCTGAACTTTTAAAGATGTTCAGCACATGGTTGGAGGGTGTAGAAGCCTTGGCCAGTAACATTTTAAAGAAATGTCACATGACAAGTTTGTCAGAGCTCTGTCCCATATTACCCTCATTCCCATATTACCCCCTGGGATGTCCATAAATTAATCATTTGGAATTCAATCAATTAATCGTTAAGATGTCCATCAATTAATAATTAGGATGTCATTCCGTTAATAATTAATGCTTTGTCTATTATATTTACAGGTATTCGGCGACATTTTACATCTGTCAATGGGAACAGAAAGAACTCATCCCTTATGCTGTTTCCTTGGTAACGTCATTATGTGAAAAACCTACAAACTTTCTGTCAGTTCAGCATAATTTGGAGCAAAAATGGAAGTTCTCGTTGTGTTTAACGCCGTTTAACTTTAGATATAGCCGAGCGTACGAACTGGTGGAAATGATCGAATTAAATCGTTTGTTAGGTGTGGAGCACTTTTTCTTCTATAATTACTCGACAGGCAGTAATGTGGATGAAGTTTTAGATACCTACATAAATGAGGGTGTTGTCAAGGTTATCCAGTGGCATCTTCCGATCTTAGTCGATAGGTGGCCACCGAACAAAAAAGAGGAAGTGCACTATTTTGCCCAATTAGCGAGTTTAAATGACTGCCTGTATAGAAATCTGTACACAAGTAAATATATTGTTTATACTGACTTGGATGAATTCATTATTCCAAGAAAAACCACAGACTTGCCCAGTTTGATAAGCAAAATAGATCCCGATTCAAACAAATATGGGGCTTTTATTTTTAGATGCATCTTCTTCCGAAAAGAATGGCCAAAATTGAAAGGTGATTTCGAAGGTCGAGCTCAGGCTGAAAAATATAAATCCGAGACATTGTTAACAGTTAAAAGAGAACATAAATTATGGCCAATGTATCAAAGATCTAAATATATAGTGAAACCGTCTGGGGTGGAAGTAGTTGGAATTCATACGGTGTGGACGTGGCGTAATGGTTATAAAGCCTATAAAGTAAACGAAGACGACGCTAGACTACATCATTACAGAAGTTGGGAAAATCCAATAGAACCAAATTCTAGAATAATCGATATGATTATACACGATAATTACAAAGATAAATTGTTGGAACGATTAAATCAACGATGGATGCAATTACCAGACGTGCCATTAGATATCCCAATATCCAATTATACACACCCTCTGCGATAATTGTTGCTCAAACTTTACCGATTACTACATGTACTACTTTTATTGGTTCATCAGCTTGAGATCCTATCCCCTACGCGCACCCCAAACCCCGCACCCCACTCCAATTTGATTTGAAAATATTTGCTCCATAGTTTAAAAATTTTCTCGGGGGTGGGCGGAGTAAAATAACATTCAGATAATTTCTGCCTTCGTTCAAAATTTTACCCGGTGTAAGATAATTTGCTAATATTTAGTCTTTTGGTATAACCTACAATATATTGCTTCACGGTCACGTTTCTTAGAAAGTAAATCTGGGTCATCGCAATTGTATGGGGCTTGACTCCAACTCAATAACTTCTTTAAAACTGAAAATTATATGTTTGTGATGCTGTTGATAGTGTACTCAATACTATATTTATTTTAGAATACTTATCCAGTGTGGAGATAGTGTGGTTGACACGAGCCTGCTTGGTTTGACTTGCTTGGTTATACAATGAATTTATCATCTGTTTGTAGATCTTTTCAAACTGTCTCTTAAAAATACCAGATCCCGTTAAGTTCAACCGCGCCCAGTCCTTGCGTGGAGTTAAACATACTTTGTTAGATATCGAATATGTAATTATTTTAACCCCAAACCGCTGAGTAACCCCCCCCCCCCAATCCCCATATTTTTGTGATCGCAATACTATGCAGAACAAAGTTCTAGATTGAAGTATTAAAAACTCTGCGTGATAGTTCCACTGACGTGATTTCAGGCTAAACGTGGTTGAATAAATGTACATTCATTCAAACTGATAGACCTTGGACCGGTTGCTCAAAACTAAGTTATTTTAATCCTCTGTTAAACTCTAATGGATCGTTAACTTGCTAACGTGCTGTTTGTTAACGATCTGTTAAATTTCTGTTGCTGGACAGTCAATTTCATTATCCGTTAGTTAACGGATTCATTAAAGTTGATCCAAGAGAACATAATGATGAAATAATAATGAAAAGTGGACATGAAAAATTTGCTTGAACAATAATAATGTAAAATGTGGGGAAAATATATTCTACAAAATTTTATTCTGTTGTGTGCTCATTGGCGGAATTTTAAATTTACATGTATATAATGTAGATGTATATAACAACTTCATCGAAGTTAGTATTAACAAGAAACTGAAGACAGGGGGGTGGGGGGCAACTAACTGTGCAGTCTGTTCACAAAACTTGATTAAAGACAAAAAGATAATTTACAACAGAAAAAACTATAGAATACTTTTTTTTCCTTTAGAAATTTTAGCATAAATCTGTATGGAAAATTATAGGATTTGTACTACAGAATATTTGGGACCATTATATTCTACAGACCCCCAAAATTCTGCAGAATACTATAGAATTTCATCTTATAGAAACTGGAATAGCCACCCATCGCCCAACCCTCTAGAATTATACTGGTAGTCTACATGTATGGCATATGCTACAGCCCACTAATGTCACCTTTAAACGGATAACGGAGCCCAACACGTCCGTTAACTATAACACGTTAAAGTTAACGGGGCTTCCAGCAACAACCTTTATCTCCCTTAAAGTTAATGATCCGTTAACTCCATGTTAACGGATCGTTAAAAGTTAACAGAGCTTTGAGCAACTGGCCCCTGGTAGCATCCTAGTGTGATGTCGCAAGGTCACACTCTCCCGCAAGAGAACTATTTATATCTGATAGCAATCTCTTGCGACAGATCTATTTATATCTGATCACGTACTACCGCAATAGAATATTTAAATTTGGTCACACTCTATCGCAACAGAACTGTTTCTATCTGGTTATTTTATTTTACTTATCTCAACCCAACATAACTATATAAAAACTATTTAAATCGGATCATTCCCTCTCGCAACATAACTATTTATAAAATGCCGAGGATGTAACCGAAACAAAATAAGCAACGCCCTTTTAAAGTTTCAGTGGTTAAACCATATGCTCATTAGTTTTTATGTACACTTATTCGAACATGGCAAGTGTCCTCGATTGTTATGCACAAGCATTTTTATGTGGACGTATGATGTGGTTGCCCATGTCTGTTCGTCAGTCCATAAATGTGTTTTTATCCGATTTTAATGAAACTTTCAGGATTATGACACTTGGTTGACCAATAGCTTGTTCTCTATCCATTTCTTGCGAAATGTGGAGGTATCTGCCTGGCAACAGTTGGGTTTTTTTTTAATTATTCGTAATATTACGCATGAAATCCATTTGTAAATAATATTTTTTGTTTTGTTCATATTGTTTTTTTGTTATTGTATATATTCTGATGAAAATAAAGTTATAGGTTGATTGTTTTTCTGACTGATTAATTTTTTGTCGACGAGGTTGGGCAATCGATCCTACTCAATGGCACGTATAATAAGTGTGGGATCGAAACCACACCACTGGAATCAATGACAGACCCTATTACCTAATAGGGGGTTGGATGGCCGAATGGTCAGTGTGTGCGCGCTGTATCATACGGCCTACCATTGAGTCAACTGGCGTGATTTCGAATCCCCGGTTGTAGGTGACAAGGAGTATGGTTGCCTGACGAGCCTCGTGGGTTTTCTCCGGGTACTCCGGTTTTCCTCCACTGCTACGCGCAAGCGAATTATTGAAATTAAATTAAAACCATATGTTAGTCCCGAAATGATCTGGTTTGTGTCGAGTGGACGTTAAACCCCACTTTTCTCTTTCTCTCTTATTATCTGGGAGTTGCGATGGCCTAGTGGTCTAGTGTGCCGCGCCTCGACCTCTGGCTTGCGGCTGTGGTTTCGATCCCTGATGTGAAAGTATGTGGTATGGAGATAGGGGCACATTCTCAACCTCGTGGGTTTCCTCCGGGCACATCGGAGGTTGGACAGGCGACACTAGCCGGGAATTCGAAAACACGCCAGTTGACTAGTCCAATGGCAGGCCTTGTGATAAAGCACACACGTGCTAATCATTCACCCCTCCCCGCTTTCGATTATTATGTCCGTCATTGAGTTAAATAACCTGGTTTTCTCCGCCCATCTCTCGCAAAATACTCCTACGCAATTAAATTGTACCATATTTCCCGAATTGACCTTGCTTGTTATAATGTCAGGCAATGCCATCGCTATGGCCTTTGATTTTCACTTCAACCCACGGAGGACAATCTGCGAATTCACTTGAAAGATAAATATACTCTTAGGGAAATATACAATTATCTTGTATGATATACACGTGACATGTCATAAACATACATAAACAGAACGAACAATATTTTAATTATAGCTTTAAAGCGAGAATTTCATATTTTCAAAGAAAGTAAAAAGATAATTATTTTTCTGTCTTTTGCTCATTAATTTGTCAACTCACTATCATATGCATTATTCCCCACAATTAGAAATCATTGACACAGGAAATAATAACACATTTATCCCCCTTGTTTTGCTATTCGGCCCCGCTCCCACGGAACAGCTATCTGAAAATGATATATTTGCCATTTTCTCAACTGGCAATAGTGAATTATTGGATTAATAGGGTTATTCTTTAACAAAGTAGGACTATTTATAGATACCATCTATTTTAAGGCTTCATTTTAATACATTTTAAAAATATAACTTAAAAATATGAAATTGAAGCTTTAACTAATATGGTTCTTTATTTGGTGATTTTCAGTCCTGACCTTCTGGCTCAACAAGGTCACCATTACGATGCATTTTAAGAGCTTTACTGACAGAAAATCGATTTCATAATTTCTACGAACAAAAGTTAAATGCATTATTCATCGGTATATTTCTTATCGATCGATTATATGCCAAGATGAAGTCAAGTCTCAACTAAAATCGAATACAGGAGATTTTTCCAAGACATAAAATAGATTAGCAAGTGGATTAAATATAGATTTTGGTTTACAGAACTATCTATGCATACACTGTGTACGGGGTTGTAAAAAAAAAAAATACCAACAGGCGCCGAACCAGAATATTTTTTCCCCATTTACTCTCCAATAACTCGAAATTTGCATCAACATATAATATATTCCGGCTTTAGTTCACAAGGCATTCTCAAACCCGACAAAATTGTTCGCCATATTTTAAATAAAATATATAGAGAGTCTTTTTTTGGCATCAAAAAATATCAACAGAAGTTGAATAAGTTAAAAAAAAACGAGGCTCTGTCGATGTTTTTTTTTGTTACTTTATCAACGAGTGTTGATATTTTTTGATATAAAAAAAAGACGAGTTTGAAATTTTATTTACCAATCCTTTCTTACATGTACAAATCAACAAATATGATTCTTTGGTATAGATTTTACTTTTACTGACCCGATTACATTACAGCGTAGTGATACATCATAGCAGTTTACCTATTGCAGTATTTCCTTCAAGGTCAATTAAATAAAAACAGTTTGGGTTTTTTGTTTATTAAAAAGTGGTTTCTTTAAAATAGAAGAAAGTAGTTCCCTTTGACCAATCAGATTCAGTAGATTGTGTAATTTATCACACAAATGATATCTACCGTCAAATGTGTTTTTGGGTGATAAAGTAATTGGATTATTATTATTCGAGCATTTATTCACATGGCAAGCCCGTAGTTCAACTCTCTTGGACATCGGATGACCATGATATTGACTGGATTAGAGCATCCGCGCATTTTCATAATTTAACGTTAAAATGAATAATTGAGACTTTATTATCGAGACTATCTATACTCATCAAAGCATCAGGCAGTCATTTTAAACTTTACTCAGAATAAATTAATTTGACTGTATTAGCAAGAACGATCCACACTTTATCTAAACCTTACATAATACGTTTGTAAAAGTTATACACATTTAACACATTTTTAATTGCATCCGCTTTCCGAAACCGAATAAACTATTCATAACTTCACGAAGAATAAAGTAATTTTACAAAAACTTTTGTCATCTATTTTTGAACTATTAAAGGCACATCGATGCATATGGGTATATACACATAAATTATTTCTCTAATGGTAGGGTGTCAGTGCGTTATAATAATGAGCTTTGGTCAAAATTTAAAAAAAAACAATACTACCTTTAGTTATACCTTTTATATTATGATGAATAACTACACCTGCTTTGCAATATTTGCATATTTACTGCTACTATATAGAAACATCAACATATTCATGTGCATGGTCACAGGAAGTGGCGCCATTCATACAATTCTTAAGCCATTCATACATGTTTTGAATGAGAATTCTTCGTCATTCTTTAAAAAAAAAAAAAAGGTTTTATTCCAAATTCATTCTATCATAGATATCCTATCATTGCCGATTTTGCACGAGTAAATTCTTAACTTAAAGATACATTAGTTTATAGTTTAATAAAGAGTTGATTGTCTTGCTATATTAATTCAAAAATAGATGATAAAAAAAAAGAAAATATTAAAAATTGCTTTATTCTGTTGGAAGTTTGGGCTACAAATAGACAACTGTGCCGGCACGGTCTACGAGAATTGTCGATCGTTTGAATATGTGGACGTATATTGTCGTCTCCCCTGTCTGCCCGTCCGTCCAAAATTGTTTGTGAACAGTCTATAGGGTACAATTTTGGTTTATCACGCTAAGATCTCGGTTCCTTTCGATATTGGGAAGTATCGAACTGTAACTTCATGGATTATGAACCCTGATTGTACGAAAAATCACGATTTTAGCTTGTGAATAATTCATTTGTGGACACACTACAGCTCACAATTTTTATTCAATTTTGATGAAACATGAAATATAGCTCTATTTCCCAAATGTCTCGGTTCATTTCCATATTGGTGTGCGTATGGGGCCATAATAACTTATGAATTATGGCGACTGATTGTTCGATAAATCCTGTTCTTAGATTGTGGACACTCTTGGAGTCATAATTTCATCCGAATTTGATGAAACTTGAAATGCATGTTTATTACCCAAAGATCTTGGTTACTTTCAATATTTGCGCATATCGTAACTTCCTGAATTTATTGTATGTATAGTCGCGTTTATGATCCCTGGTTGCTCGAAAACTTGCATTTTTAGTTTCTGGGACCGCTTGAAGTGTTCAATTTAAAAAAAAAACAAAAACGTTTTAAATATATCACCATCACATATCAATTAAGGCTGAGTTCGAAAATAATGTACGAAAATAGTGTAAAAGTGTGAAATATCAAGGTTGTGGACACTCTCCAAGTCACAATTTTATTCGATTTTGGGGAAATCTGGTTCCTTTCGATATTTGTGCATATCGGGCCGTAACTTCCTGGTTTATGACCCCTGGATGTGCGAAAAAAGCACGTTTTTAGCTTGTGGACCCACCACAGGTGATAATTTTTTTAAATCCGAATTAAAAAAAAACTTTTAAATGTATCACCGTTACGCATTAATGAAAATCGGAACGAAACTGCCTTGACAAAGTGACCGCTCGTACCCAAATAGTGTAAAAGTATTTAGCCTAATACGAAAGTTTTGGACATAGAAGATTGATCGTGCGACTTTTTACAGCTTAAAATCAGCTCTTATAATCAGATGCAATTGTAGGCCTATCAGCTAAATCCCTCATTTTTGATTTATTTATTGCCATATGTATTTCTTAAATTACAAATATTAATTATTGTACCGTTAATTATTATTCCATTTATTGAGAAAAAAAATTGCATAGTTTTGCCTAATCTACAAGCTAAGCATAAATTACCGCTGTATTTAAGCCTAATTGCCGTTGACACCGTTATTGAAAACTTTGGTGTCCGTTCATGTTTTTGTCTAGAAATTGGCAATAATTGTGTGTAGAAACTAGAAAGAAAAACGGCTCGTTGTTTAACGTCAGCGCGTGGAGTTGAGGACAAACGTCAACGAATGAAAATAATGTAAATATTGGAATTAAATGGCTATGATATCGTTTTGTGGGGAGTATTTGTGCAAATCAAAAGGGCTAGATTGAAGACAAATCATAACTGAGTGAATTGGCAGAGGTTAGATTGCCTGAGATTACGAATTGTGGAACAAAAACGTGCCGAAGCGAGAGCAGGTAAAATCGAGGCTTCAACAGGCATTGCCTAGTTCGTTATGGTGATACATATGATACGGATAGAAGGTCAGACTCCTGATTTATTTCAAGAAAGATCGGACGTTTCCGTATATGTTAATAAGTCACGTGGCATACTATATTTGCATATTTAAGAAGATGCTATGCGCAAGTTGATGAAAAGAAAGCGTGAATGAAAAATGAGATGTGGCAGAGCGCAAATGTGATTTGTAATGAGAGAAATGTAAAATGTAGAAATGTTAAAGAACAGCATTCTGTATTAAAACATTTGTCATTTGACACATTACATTTGTCGTTTTACATTTAACTTTGGCCTTAGAGGTATTTTGACTTTATCATTATACCGGTATTGTGACTTTTTACATTGTACTTTTTACATATAATCAACGGAAAAGACATTTTAGCAGAGCATTTAATATTGGCAGCGATACCCTTCCATATAGGGTGACGTGTACAAGCTGTTTATTGTTTATGGCCTGTAAAGAGGACAAAGACCATTGAGATATAGGACTACTGATGTGTTTGTTTTTAGCTACGATTTGAGGCCTTTAGTTCCAAGTTGCAAATTCATTTTCTTTATTAATGCATAAACATCTTTAAAATAAGATAGGTTAATGCTATTATCACTAATTAATTTTACAGGGGTCAATGTGGTGGCACAACTATCGCTTAACTCCAAATATTCGCATTTAAATTACTGAAGCGGTATTTTGGTTCGACATTCACAGCCATTGAAATCCACGTGGATGTCATTTGGTTTGTTTACGTTTTTCCACAATGCAATTCCGTTTTTGATTGGCTGTTATAAAGCCTTATATTTAGCCCCGGCGTTCGTGATGACAGTGCCAAGACGTCTCTGGTCTAAAAAGATGGCGGTCTTAGTAACGGCTTAATGCCTCGATTTTAAATACGGTGATTTATACCCGTTCCAGGTAGGATTATATGGTTAATTGTAATTGGGTGTGGCAGAAATATGATGAATAACAATAATCAATCGTTGTTTGATGAAAAATATTGTCAATTTTACATATTATTAGCGATTGTGGATCACAATCGCACTTGCAATGTTAAAGTAAATGGGAAGAAATTTCATCTGGTAACACGGAGGGTTAACAGATGATTTTTTTTTTTTTATCTTAGAACTGAATCACTGATGACATCGACGCGACTAAATTAGTCCCCCATAATAACCTTTTTCCTTCCGACAAATTAAATTCTAAAACATTTTTTGTATGTATTAGAAAAATAAGTGAAGAAAGAAGTTTGAAGTATTTGTAGTTAAAAAATATTTCCTATTATTGGGTATTAAAATGAGTAAAAGGCATCATTTTGCCCGGAGTAGTTACGTCTTACGTAAATAAAGCACGCGCCATTGGGCCAATGGTTAACGCCGTGTGATGTCATTGCACGTGTTTAAGAACTTTAAGACAGTCATCTGTGACAGAGATAATTCGTAAAAGTAAGTAATTCTCTATGAAACAGATTGTGTCAGTAGTTATTTGTGTACCGGAGAATCAAGACTACATTGGTTTCAGTATCAGTGGTTTCCCTTGTTGAAATTTTTTGTGTGATTGCAACGCTGAAATTGGAAATTGTGCATGTGAAGCCAAAGAAAGAATAAACATATTATTTATTATCTGTCTTCGGGGTATAACTCATGCTACCGCATTTATAATTGTTGTAAAATGTGAATATTGTAATTGTTTATTTTAGCTGTCTTCCGAAACATATTTGGTCAATCATCAGGTTTCGTTCATGGGATTCATGGATGATTGAATTGATTCATATGTCGAAATGCAATTCAAGTACTATCCCCTTGTCCTTCATCATTCATGTATCAATGAATAAATTGTAGTTCCTTCAGGAACTGTCTCTGATCGGACTATATGATGAAAATACGGTAAAATACATGTCCAATTTAATATTAGACTCAGAGACACTTCATAACTAAAGGAACTAGATTAGTAGATATATTGGTACTAATTCCTTGTTTTACTTGAGCCAGCATGGGTTTTAAAAGTCTGAAGTTTATGCCTGCCGTTTAAACAACAGTGTCCATTTTGGACAAACCAATGTCATCGTTATTTTTAGGATATGCTATATTGCCTAGATATTTCCGCAAGGCGAATCTCAGAATCATTTAAACAATTGTTGTACAGTCAAATATGTCATGAGAGTTAGACGGCATAAAGAAATTAGTTGGTGATCGTCCCCATTCAACCTCCCCACCAGGAAAGTGGCCTTACCTTCCTTTTGTAAAGTTTATAAGTGACTCGGTGTGTATGGTGCTTGCTCACTTACCAGGAAGTCAAGAGTTTGGTTCTGGTGTTTGCAGAGAGTTCCTCTCGATTTTTTAGAGCCTGCCATGGCAATGAAAAGCGTCTCGTCATTCGGATGGCATGAAAGGTGTGGCCGTGTGTATGCCATTGGCACTGCATTGAAAAGATTGCCTAAAAGTTGGAAATTTAAGTAAGATTGTATCTGTTGCAGCACTCTGCATAGCTTATGCTCGTTTCATTACTGTTGCTGGTACTGAAATCTAAACAGTTAAGTAGGTACTGGTAATTAATTACTGCTAATTTTCTTTTCACCGCAGGTTAGTATTCTAAAACATTATGGAAGACTGATGCAAGGGAGAGTTAAATAACCAAAGAGATGAAGTTTTCTTTGACGTATATATTATTTGCTGTTGTATTTGCTTATATTGCTCATTCGACTTGGGTCTTATATCAACTCTTTAACCCAAAACCATGTACTGCGGGACAATGCTTAAAGGCTTATGCTGCCAGAAAACAAAAACTAGAGGTAATTATAAACTGACAATAATTTTATAAATCTTATAAATACAAAAAAGGATCTGGCGATGGGTTTAGGCTTTGTTTGTATTATTTTGGTGAACAAAATAAAATCATCATTTATCAACTCAAAACATAATTTTTTATGCCATGCATGCACAGTAGCAGATTAAACAAATTATTTAGGATTCAAAACTCAATCTGCTTTGAATATCCCTGCAGAATGTATGAATATATCTTTGGTGAAAACTGATGAATATATATATTAATTTCCAAATTCGATTGAAAAGTATAAGACAATTGAAGTAGTGATTGTCATCTTAGTGATAATTAATGATAGCGCTTGAGAGTAAGTCACTCTTATTTTATCTAGTTTTTATTTCTATTGTTTTAGATGCAAGTCTATACCTCTAAAAAACAAACTCAGATCAGCGAAACAGATTTAACTTTAGTATGGAAAAATGATAATTTTGACATACACAAAACAGAAGAAAGGTAGTCTGATCTATTTTTATTTATCAGTTGTCAGAAAATAATTATCTAATGGATATCAACTGCATACCTTCGCAATACAGACAATAATTCTGTTTTAAAAATCTTTATTGTGTGTATCAGACGAAGGCAACAATAAAAGTATGATGGTTCTTTTTACATTATTGATAAGCTGTAAATTGGAAGGAATATAAAAAGATTAATTTAGAATTGGATCATGGCACCCATATCTAAATTTTGACATTCAAATATTTATCACATTTTGTAAGTCCTGAATTGGATATGATCAAAAGATAGTACGAAACCAAGAACAGATTTCATGTTTAGAATAAGGAAGGAGGACCTGACAAGGACAGGTGTCTAGTTTTTCAGATGGGACCAAAAACCAAAGTCATGTACATACATTGGCATTTACCTAAAAGATCCCTTGGCAGCTGGAATTCAATATAAGAGTAGGCCATAGTGCCTCTGCTCAGACAAAATGTATGGAGTTTGCCCGTCTTCATAAATCCAGGATAATAAATGATATTAAAACCACAAAAGTTTAATATTCAAATCTTGACAAAACATTTTTTCCACTGCTGGTAATTACAAAGTCTGTACATTGTATCTTTACTCTTATTACAGGAATTTTAATATCTCTATTCCTAATAAAACAAGAAGAAATGGGACCCTTTATGTCCATGTTTTTGTTTTGCCAAAGAATGCTGATCCTTTTGCAACAGAATATGTGACTCATCGGTATACAGCTTTAACTACATATATGGTACCCCAAGCACAGTTTATTAATCTCTTACAAGATCGAGACAATAATAAGGTATGTAAAGGACATGTACAGATAGAGCCAAATGGGGACATTTTGAGACTAACATTTCAGTACTTGCTTGTGAGCATGTGTCTTTGGTAGTTGGTGGAAACCAAGGGAACCTTGGATTGATCAAAACCATGACACTAACTTGTCAGACCATATGTTCTAAAACACATACCTTTAGGTATGCAAGTCAAAAACCAAAATGTAAAGAGTAAAGTTTATATTTATAAGTGATGAAAATGTATTATTTATTTTTATAAGTGATGAAAATGTATTATTTATTTTTATAAGTAATGAAAATGTATTATTTATTTTATGAATGATGAAAATGTATAATTTATATTTATAGAGTAGTAAATCAAATACAAAAGGTAAACCAGTTACTCACTGGAGACAGAAATTAACTATAAGTGTTATGGAAGATACTATAGCCTTTGATAGATTCAGTATACCAGCAGAAATATTTAGATACATGACGTAAGTTTTACACCTAATGTGATAGATTTCTGGTCATGTTTTCAATCGTTATTGAATAACTGAGAAGTAGTTATATCCATATAAGCCTTGTTGTATTAACTAACAGTTATATCCATATTCCATATATTTCTTTGTGTTAGTAAATAACACAGAGGTAGATATATCCATATATACCTTGTGTTGTATTTTGTTGCGAATGTCCTATATCAGGGTTCAATTTAAGCGGTAAATAACACAGAGGTAGATATATCCATATGTACCTTGTGTTGTATTTTGTTGCGAATGTCCTAAATATTGTATCCTGTTGATTAAGTATATTGTTTAATGGCTTCGAGCTTAGACATTGCGTAATATATTGAAACAACACTCAGGCGTTTATTATTCAACACGCATAGTTTCAATGAAATACGTCAAACAAGTCCAATATTTCATATAGTATAATTAATGTACAATTGGCAAGTTGCCCATCAGTTATTTGAAATAATGGTGCGCCATCATCGAAGGATGATCTGTATTTTAATTTATAATACTGTATATATTTACAGAATAACTCGTGCTGGTGAATATTTACCTATTGTTTATATAGATGAATTAGCTTTAAGAACCAAAGATTTATTAGTAAGTATAGTAATTTCTAATGAATTCGTGGATGTTGACATTTTTGCAATCCTATTTCTTTGTGGTCAAGATTTTTGAAGAAAATATAACTAGAAATAAGAATTCTCCGATTTATCCGAAAAATGATCAAACTAAAATGTCGCGGACTTGTTAAACCTCATTCTGTTCCATTGAACAACAATTTTGTAAAAGACGGTTCACCATGGAAAAGAGAGAGGATGGGCCGTTGTAGTTTGTCCATTGATTTCTACATGGTGCTATGAGTAATCTTGTTAATAATTTCAGGGTTCTCTTGCATTTTCTCCATGCTAAAGATAACATACAACACAAGTATGTTATGTTGCTTTAACCTGTCATTGTGTCAAGTGGCGTGGTTTAGATTCCTCGCTTGAACATGGCAAGGAGTAGGGTCAACCTCGAAGTTTTCACCAGGTCCCTTGGTTCGTTCTTCAACTAAAGACTCCTACATGCAAGTGGATTATTGAAATAAAATTAAACCATAGGCTATTGTAGGGCTGGACGATATTCTCGATATCCCGATATATCGCGATGTCAAATTTTTTCATCGTCGACGATCTTTGGTCACCAAAAACATCGCGGTATAGCAATATATCGTTTTTTGCAGATTATCGTAAATACCGCGATATTTATTGACGATATATTGCTAATTATGTGCGAAATATGATATAATTTAAATCAATAAGAAGACATCGTTGATTATCTTTGTTGAAATGCATTTTTTGTCAATAAAATAGTCCTACACAACAAATTTCGGAAGGTGCGTTATTTTATCGAAGCCAGTTCGTTTTACTGACGCGGTGTCTATGGTGTTATGTTGCCTTTGTAGAATTCCAACCAACTTGGTTGCCGAGTTATGTCCGCAATTGAAACTTAATTCAATTACCTGGTTATTATTCTGTATTCGCTGTCGCTTTGTAGACAAAAAAAACTCAAGAAGAACTCGTCTGCAGACGGTCACTCGGTTTATATACCAGCGTAGTAATACGGGAACTTGGTTGTGTAGTTTGGCCAGGTTTGGTCTGTCATATAGTCCCGGCTGTTGAACGGGCCCCGTTCAATAGTTACCGTATGTGTTACGGTCAGCAGCAAAAATACTACACCTTGTTGATGATATTTTAGTATTTATTGATGATTTATTAACAGCGTTTATGATTCAATAAGGCACATCATAGAATTAATAATTTGTCCGACGCCATTGTCTGTGTTTTCATATACATGCTGCTGGTATCTCGCCCTGTCACGGTAGCTAGTTTACGTGAAACCGTAGCTGCTATCTATGGTAAACGAACTCAACCCTGCATAGACTCGATTGTCAATAAGCAATACGTAATAAGAAATTGTGACTGGTTGACTTTATATCGTTGTTTTCATCGACTACAGTATCTACAGACATTGCGCAAAATTTAGACCCTAAAAATGATGAATTACAGCGAATTGTTCCAAAAAAAAACGCCACAACAAGCCGAATATGGCAGTACTTCGGATTTGCTGCAAACGATACCAATCAAAACAAGATTTTGTGTAAAATTTGTAGGAAAGTTATAGCATCAAAATCGGGTAACACAACAAACTTATTTTGCCACATGAAAATTCACCATCCAATTCAATACGGAGAGCTTCAAAAGACAATTACCATAAATCCTAAGAAACAAAGCTCGGATTCAAGTATAACAGATAAAGATAATGAAAAGTCAAATGCCTCATGCTCATCATCAAGTAGTTCCAAACAAAAGTCAATAATGGAATCAATGACTTATGATAAGTCATCAAAAAGATGGGTATCCCTAACCAATTCTGTATTGGGATGTCTTGCTAAAGACATGCTGCCTTTCTACACATGTGAAAAAGATGGGTTTAAAAAAATGTTAAAAACTTTCGACAGTAGGTACAATTTACCTGGACGGAAATATTTTTCTGCTGCCATCCCCAAACTATATCAGTCAACACACGATCAAGTTCAAGAAGAAATTTCTGAAGCTTTATTTTTCGCTGGAACAACAGATCTTTGGTCAAGCCGGACTATGGAGCCATACATGAGCTATACTGTACATTATGTTGACAAAGACTGGAATCTTCAATCGCGTCACTTACAAACAGTTTTCTTTCCAGATGATCATACAGGAGAAAATCTGGCTCATGGCCTTAAAGATACCTTAGACAGTTGGGGTTTAAAGGAAGAAAACCAAGTATGTTTAACCACGGATAATGGTTCTAACATTGTGAAAGCCACGCAACTAAACAATTGGCAACGACTTCAGTGCTTCGGTCATAGGCTACATTTAGCCGTTAACAGTGGATTAAAAGACGATAGAATTGACAGAGCTATCAGGATTACTAAAAAGGTGGTCAGTTCTTTTTCATATAGTTATAAGAAAAAGCGAGAGTTGGAAAAGAAACAAATAGAAGCAGAGTTGCCAAAACATTCACTAATTACAGCTTGTGACACTCGCTGGGGATCCACACAGAAAATGATTGAAAGATTTCTAGAGCAGGAGAGAGCAGTTCAACAGGTTCTGTCTGCTGACAGAAAATCGGTGAGCCTAATTCCAAACTGGCAGACAATAGAGGTTTTGGAATGTGTGAATAGTGCAATTTCTCCATTGGCAGAATTTACAGACGCACTAAGTGGAGAAAAACACGTTAGTGTGTCTATGGTAATGCCAGTAATCGCGTTACTTAATGACGATATATTATCCCCCAAACCTGAAGATGTGGCCTTAACAACAGAGATAAAAACAAGAATACTAAAATATATGAACGAGAAATATAAAGACGAAAGCTCAAGAGCTTTATTAAACATTGCTACATTCTTAGACCCTAGATTCAAAAACAAATTTTTAACAGACGAAGAAAAGTTCGATACAATGACCAAATTAAAGTTAGAAATCCTTGAACCATTAGAACCTATTGTTGCCACAGAAGGCGAAAATCTTGAAGAGTCACCTGCAAAAAAATTGTGCCTTGGCAATCTGTTTAAAAGAAGAGATCGCATTCAGGAAACGAATAAAGATTTAACCCCAGGTGAAATAATAAATTCAGAGATTGAACGTTATTTAGCTTTACCAAATATAGATTATAATTCTGAACCATTACAGTGGTGGAAAGAACACTTAATTATTTTTCCTAAATTAAGCTCAGTAGTAAAAAAGTTTCTGTGCATACCTGCAACAAGCTGTGCGTCCGAACGATTATTCAGTGTCAGTGGTCAAATAGTGTCATGCAAAAGAACCTGCTTAAAACCTGACAAAGTGGACCAATTGGTTTTTCTTTCAAAAAATTTAAGACTGGACTAGTGACGGGTATAAAGTTTATAAACTCAAATAAATGATTTTAAAACAGTAGGAGTAGGAGGCATAAATAATGTCTAAGGTCTAAACCTAACTCAAAGCAGAGTATTCCAAATATTATAATTTTATGGCAACAAGTTGGGCCCTACACAACAAGTGAAATACAATGCCATAATTACCAAAGCAGTATATTTAGCCTCTTTTAATTACAATAATTGTAATTTTAAGTCAGAACTTTCAGATGTTATTCAACTCATAATGTGATGTTATGTTTTTATTATTTATTTTTGTTTAATTGTTATTTTAAATGGTGGTAAAGGAACATTTAAATATTTTTCCTAAATTAAGCTCATTTGTGATTTTAAAGGCATAAATAATGTCAAAGTCTAACTCTAGGCCGAGTTTCTTCCAAATATTATGGCATCAAGTGAATTATAATGCCAGAATTACCAGACGGCAGACTAGAGCAGTATTTTTACTTTATTACAATAAGCAATTGTAATTTTAAGTCAGAACTTTCAGATGTTATTTAACTCAAAATATGATATTATGTTTTTATTATTTATTTTTGTTTAATTGTTATTTTAAATTAAAAGTACTTAAATTGTTATTCACTTTGTTTTGTTTTGATCAGAATCATATCTGCATTTAAAGGACATTATCCCTTTTCTGGGTGGTAGGGTATTATTTTGAATTATTACCGTTTTTTTCACAAAAGTTTGCATTATAATGCTCTAGAAATCCTAGACAACAAACTACACATACAAAGACAACATAAAACAATGATTTATACACATTTTTTAATAAAACATTACACATGTAAAAATATCGCGATATTTCAATATATCGTGAATATTTTTTCAAATATCGCGATATTTAAAATTGTCAATATCGTCCAGCCCTAGGCTATTGTTACACCAAAATGACTTAGTTTGTGTTGAGTGGAAGTTAAATGCTATTTCTCTCACTCTCTTTCTTAGAGTGAACAGTGAACACAATTTTTTGCACTCTATGATAAATCTGAATTGATTGTATAAATATTATATTGCAGGAAGTGAATTCAAGTACTACAACATTACCATTAACTGTTACTTACACACCAATATCTGTTGGTAAATTACGGATGTGGGCAAATGTCTTGGAATCATTTAAAATGTTACAAGGACTTGGTAGGTCAAATTTTGATCAATTTCATATAAATAAATATAATATGTTCAGCGGATCCTTGAAAGTAATAAATAGCATTGTTTGTTTTATCTTAAAAAAGATAAACTATGTTTTTTGATGTTTGTAGATCCAGGCATAGGCGTACAGGAAAATTTTGGACTTGGGTAGGGGGGGGGCTGTGGTAGTTGGTGCCCCAAAAATGTAGTTAGGTTCTTAGTATGTTTCATAATAATGATAATAATAACTCGTGGCTTACTGTACTCGAAACAATAGAGGGTTTGAGTCGTAAGATTTCTATTTAACTAACTATACACACTCTGAATTTAAAATCGCTGTTAAATTGGACACATTCAAGAACACAATATTTTTTTTATACAACTTTTACAAAGTACAATTGTGTGCCCAAATTTTCCCAGCATTTGGTGCCCCCCAGCTCGTACGCCTATGGATCCAGGTAACATCATACCGGCCATATGTCTTCTATGGTTATAGTACATATAGTCAGATTTCATGTATTTTCTCTGTATACACTTTACTTTTTTTTCCATCTATTATTTATTATAAATTTTGATTTGTCCGAGACTATGTCATCTCTATGAAACTTGGTATTTTGCTTTATATTTATGAATTCTCAGATCAGTTTGAATTTGAATGAAACTTGTCAGTTAGGCCACAAAAAAAATAAATTCTGTTTCTCAAATATCGCTGCGTCATGTTTTTATTTGAAAAATATAAAAATAAAAACGTCAATAATTTCTACTCATTCATATGTCTCGCAATCTAGGGAAGTAACTGTATTGAAGGTTTCTTTATAACAGGAAATGAACACTAGACTTAGCTATCAAGTATGTAACCATTAAAAATGCTATTGACATCACGAAAGACACTGGGTGTTCAAATGTTAAATTATTATCAGCAAATAAAGATGATGACAACACTTTTGCTGTCATTTTTTTTATTTTTACAATCAAAATGCCTTATCTTTCCCAAGAAATATGACAGAGAGATGTCTGAAAACAGTTTCTGTGTGTAAACAGAGCCTGAAGACTTTGATTTAAATCGCCAGCAAAGTCCAATGTTTTAACAATAAGTATGGTATCGATTTAATGATCGCCAAAATAAAAACCAGCTGATTTGATAGCATTTTGCAAGGAGTTAATGTAGATGGATGAAGTTATGTTATTATTCCAAGGTTTCATTTTCTAGCTTATTCTTTTGTTTTTCTTATTAACAGCGGAATAAATATTAAATTTATAATAATTTTATGTGTTTCATAAAAATGAAAAAGGAGCTAGATTTTGACAAAATAAACACAAAAACGGCCTACCGCATCAATTTTCTAATAAGAATTGTCAAAGAATCAGAATATCATTTTTTGCCGGGCCTTTGGGACCGATTTATTGCCTTTGACCGAAGATATCACAGAAATCTACCTATTCTTTCTGTTTGATTTCTGACATTTCCAAAACTTATTATTGCTTGCTTGTATAAACACTATTTACCTTAGCATAAAATTTTCATTTGACATGAGCGAAATCATATCAAAATTCCGTTCTGTGCCATAAAAACTTGTTGGAATTGTTCTACTAGTTAAGAAAATATCAAACATTTATCTAATTAATGTATATACAGGTTTTACGGAGAAAGATACAGATGAAATTAAAGGGATATTTGCTGATACCAATTTCTACTTCTTAATATTAACATTTACTGTAGCAGTCTTTCATGTAAGTTGCACTTTAAATATTGAAGAAGATTAATTTTTGTTATGTTGTAATAATGTAATGCATTTTCTTTCACAGTAAATAAAACTTGAATTTCATAAGTCAGGCTCCTGGTTGACAAGAACAATTTGTTGTTCTTAAGCCTATCTCCTACTTGTTAGGGATAATGCCTGGAGGGCTTACAACTGTATGGATATGTGTATATTAGATCGCATTCCCATGGCTAGTGTACTGCTCGACAGAACTTGCAAGGTCTCTCACCATGGGAGCCACAGTGGCTAAGTGAGTAAGACACTGACTTGCTGGTCTGGGGTTCGCGGGTTTGGTCAAGAAATTGCATCACGATTTTCTGGTGTAATTTTCCTGAAAGTTGTAGATGCATTAGCAAAGTTTTTAGATATATCATTTTTCTTAATTCTCTTTATATTACAGTTACTATTTGATTTCCTGGCTTTTAAAAATGAAATAAGTTATTGGAAACAGAGAAAGGATATGGTAGGATTATCATCAAGAGCAGTTATATGGCGTTGTGTATCGACTATTATTATATTTATGTATCTAATGGATGAAAATACAAGTTTATTAGTTCTAATACCCGCTGGTATAGGAACTTTAATTGAGGTGAGTTTTACCTACTTTTATATAAACAAGCAATCTGTTTCACAGAGAATTACTTACGAATTATCTCTGTAACAGATGACTGTCCACAACACGTGCGTTGACTGCACACGGCGTTAGTCATTGGTTAAACGGCTCGTGCAATGTTTACTTAACACCTAAATGCTTTGGGCAAAATGATGCATTTTACTCATTTTAATACCCATTTACACTAAATAGGAAATTTTTTTTAACTACAAATACTTCTTTATTTATTTTTCTTTTACCTCATAAAAATGTTTGAGAATTTAATTTGTCGGAGTGAAAAAGTTAATATGCCGTACTCATTAAGCATCGTCGATGTCATGTTTATCAGTGATTGTAGCGGCCAAGGGAATATTCACTGCGGGATCAGTTTGATAAACAAGATGAAATGAAGGTGTTAATATGCTCTACCTGTGACAAATCTTGTGTATGTAATCATAAAGCATTAAAACCTTCATGTATATTTCATATTATTACTTGATGCAAATTATTGACATTAATGTAATCATAAATTTCTGAGAATAAACCCAATCCGTGCTTATTTTAGTTCATAGTCCTGACGGTGAAAAGGACACCTGTTGTGTAAGCAAACTGTTTTATAGCCAGATACTGGTGTATATAATTAATTCTGAAATTTCACCTGAATAATACAAGTTAGCCACAGTAAGATACCCGGGACACTGATAAGCCAATTTCATATTTATCCATGTTCACTATGGATCGGATGATAAATGTATAAAGATAAAAGATTACTGATTAAGAATTTAGGTGCCTGAACTTAGGATTGGTAATTACTAATTAAAGATACATTCCCATTTATATATTCAAACCAATTGTTCTATCAAAAGTTTGCTTTTAACCCTATCAAAACTTTTTATTGAGAAAAAACTACCCCACGATAATCTGCTGATAATTTTATCAGCCTTGTTTATCATTTGACTTGATTGAGTGAGAATCCACTATTTTTCGTTCGTCACTGTCCATTTACCATAAATTTTGGTCTTTTAGGGACACCCTCACATTTTTGTCTTGTATGCAACCCATTAACTTTTGTCTTACTTTTATTAAAAATAACTACCTTATAAATTCATTTCTGGGAATGTATCTTTAACAATTTATTATTTCTCCCTTGTAATTGAGATATGAATAATTGAATAGCACTATCAACAATAATAAGTTCATGTGATTGTTTTAGGTGTGGAAGGTAAAGAAAGCTTTTAAAATCAAAATAATATGGAGTGGAATCAAACCTAGCTTTGAGGTAAATATAATATGATCATTATCTACAGACTGATAAACTATTTATGAAGAAGAAAACTCTCAGTATGATATATCATGGAAATCAATTAACTATTTATACTATTTCATCAACTATCTTTAATGCTGTTGTGAGACACATGGAGGGCCTGGCAAGGAACTCAGTCTTACTGTTTGAATAATATGAAAAAGAGTTCCTGTGTTCCTGTTAGCTTGGAAGTTGAAATTTTACAAAGTCCTGCAAAATTTTCCTCATGGCACACTGCATGGGGTATGTCAGTATTCATTAGCCCATTTCATTTATTGTTAGACATGTTTAAGTGTTCTTCTAGCTTTGTAAAGCTCCACAGAGCAGCTTTTCTACTTTAATGCACTATATAAATGAATAAATTATTATTACAGTATTGATTATTATTATTTCACTCTTGGTCACCAGAAGCTTCCATAAATACTATAATCCTTATCTCATATATAATTTATTTTACAGTTTGGTGAAAAAGATGCACGAGAGAAAGAAACTGAAGCTTTTGATTCTCAGGTATATATAATAAAAACTATTAACTTAAAAATTGGAACACATTCATTTTCCTTTTCCAGACCCTTTCTGTGGAATAAACTACCACAGTCAATGAAACAGTTAAAAATAGTGGGCCATTTTAAATCTCAACTCAAAATATTCTTGTTTTAAATCCCAGATCTGTAAATAATCAGTGAATATAAAACCAACAGTGCCATAGCAACTGTTAATATGATTTGATACACAGTTTTAAAAACTAGATTATCAGTTAATGAATATATTTCTCTCTTATAATAAAAGTGTTTGACACAATTTTTTGTACCACTAATTACCTTTTATTTTTCAGGCGATGAAGTATTTATTATATATTTTATATCCGTTGTGTATACTAGGTGCTGGCTATTCTTTACTATATGTCCAGCATAGAAGGTAAATCCTAACAATTATTTTGGGGAGATTACATATGTGGAATAAGTTTCAAAAGGGGTTTGAGTTTGAATTGAAGGGACTATCCAGGGTCTCAAAATTGAAAAATTTAATGTCTGAGTATGTATGAAATTTAAGCACCAAAATATATACTAGGAATGGTGTATTTACCCTGTATCAAAATTTCAGCTTCAAATATTGAGCCTTTTGCTCATGAGCGTCAAAACCACTGATCTGGACACAACCCTTTAGAGGTCCATACAGTGAATGACCCATGTGCTGTACTTGGCAAATTTCACCTGCACATTATTTTTCATGAAAAAAATGTCTAGTTTTATCCAGACACTGTATAAAACAGCTGCGGACACTGGTCTCCATTTCCAGATGAAGACTGAGGGATTGAAATTTTTCTTGAAAATGTATCCCATATATTGAGTTAGTTGCTTGACCCAAAGGTAGAGAATTTTAAAGGATTTTAACACAAAATTAAGCAGTTTTATTCTCCAAAATATTATCGGGATTCGCCCTTTAAATGGTGCAGATTGGCAGTCGTTGTTTTTTGTATTTCAGGGGAGAGCCAAAAAAGCTCCCCTCAATCAACAAATTGAAAAAAATGGCTCTCCTAAAAGGTTCTCCCAGTTTCGATAAGAGGAATGCTTTAGAAATTAAGGAGAGTGATTTAGAAATTAAGAAGAGTGATCTGATATTAAGGAGAGTGATTGGTAGATAAATGTTAATAAACCCCCAATGAGAGTGATTTTCAATTTTAAGGGGAGGGAAAAAAAACTCCCCTCGGTCGACGTTCAGGTGAGCTGTAGGCGCTCGAGAGTGATCACTCACCTTAAAAAACAATGACTGGATTGGTGTTTTGAAAAATTAGGTTTCATTGATATCATCTTGATATAAAAGATTTAGACATGACTATTTGAAAAAAGTATGCTCTTTAATTCATTATCAGATCATGATATTGTTTCTAATCATTTTTTAGTTATTATAAACTTAATGTTTTAACAATAAAATATATTTATGATGGAATAAAATAAAACCAAGTAGGAACAATCCAAACCAGTTGTCAAAATTCAAAGTGTTACATTCATGTAAGATATTACAAGATCTCAAAAGTGCCATGGGGTCTCTTTAATATCGAAAATCTAAATGACCAAATAGGGGTGTTTGTTGACTTTTGAAAAGGGGTTTGTTGTCTTTTGAAAAAAAAAATTAATTTTTCAATTACATGTAATCCCCTTTATTCTTAGTAAATTATACTTCATACATATCAAAAAATAGAAAACCCTACTTCTTCATTCATAATTTCTTCATCCATTCCCATGCCATCTAGTTTTGTGTTTTATATGATTTACATAACACCAGTTCTATATTGGAGTACTAAATTATTGATTATCTTTTTCTTCAGTTGGTATTCCTGGGTTTTACAAAGTCTTGTTAATGGTAAGAAAGTTCATTATTAAAAAACTATATGTTGACATTAAAATCTGATATGTTCGAAGGCACCAATGTGGTTAAGAGGGTAACAAGCTGCCTCGCTAGACTGAACTGGAGGTCAGATGTTTAATCCATGCATCGGCCGAGAAAGTTCATCAGGATGTCTGACAAGAACAGCTGCATTATGCTTGTAAAAGATCTCTTGGCAGCTGGAATGCAATATAATGGTAGGCCATAGTACCACAGTACCACTGCTTGACAAAATTTCACTCATAGCACACTTTATTGTGTATGGTTGTCTTCATTAACCCAGTCGGAGCTGAACAATATGTCGTTAAACACCATTTCATTAATATGTTCGACAATTTTGTAAAAGAAAAAATGTCTGTATTTGCAGATTTTATATTTTATTTCTTATTCTGCAGTGTTAATTGTTTTTTTCGTGTGTAATTAATTTTACTGATTCTTTATTACAGGTGTTTATGCTTTTGGATTTTTATTTATGTTACCTCAACTATTTGTTAACTATAAAGTAAGTATATTATAAAGCATAATGGATGATATAAGGTTTATACTTTTAAACATAATTTAAAAACACACCTTTTTGTTGACTACTATAGCCTTTAATACATGTACTGTATCCAAGTTCATTTTATTCTAGTTATGCGCTGTTCTATTTTAATCTTCATTACTTTTGGCTAATTTTATTTGTTTGTAACAAGTGATATTTTATTATAATCTTTACCACCATATTTTGATTGTTATCGTATGCCATTTTAATTTCTTTTATATTTCTTTAGTCATCCATATAATAATGGGATTAGGTGGGGTGGATGGCACAGTATCTGCAGACGATTTATAAGTTCCATTAAAAAACATTTTGATATGTATAAATATCCTGATAAAATATCCAATTGTTATTCTGATTTCAGTTAAAATCAGTGGCCCATTTACCATGGAGAGCTTTTATGTATAAGGTAAGTTTGGTTTTGAAGGATAGAAACGTTGCTAACTAACTTGGATGTTGATTTTTAGGTAGCGATGCAACTATATAGAGAATAAGAACAGACGACTGTTGTTATCAAGTTATAGACTGAAATATAGTATTGGCTTAATTCAACAAAATGATGGGCAATTAATAATGTGTCCACTTGGCCATATTATTGTTACAACTTAAAAGACCTGTCAACCCCTCAGAGACGCAATGCAGTAGGTTAGTGTTTAAAATGGAGTAGAAACATGAATTGGCTGTAGTATTCTAAAACCTTGTAAAATGACACTTCCAGGAGTAATTAAGTTACGAAATGATAAATTTTACTACAGGCCAAACAACACAAAAATTATATTAAATATTTAAACACTTAGATTAAATGGGTGATAGATATAAATTAAACACAAGCAACGGTAATGATATTATATAATTAATCAGAAAGAAATATAATGCCAAACAACATTAGGAATTGGGTGGGGAGTGTAAAAAATTGTTTTCAATATTGACTAACATTGGCATCGTCATTGGTTGATTGAGAGTTGCATCCCTTAGCTCCATAGTTTTGGTGAGAAAATTAAAAAAAACTTATTTGTTTGAAAATGGAGTAGAAATCTATTACGGTACATGAGGCCTTTTTGCGGCTCTTTACTTCATGATGTTGTAGAGATGACAGGTCTGCAGCCTTAATGATAAGTCTACCAGTTAAATTAGTACTATTTTCATAATCATTCAAGTATGCAATTTTATTTTCAGGCTTTCAACACATTTATTGATGACATATTCGCATTTATTATCACTATGCCAACAGCTCACAGGTTAGCCTGTTTCCGTGACGATCTAGTATTTTTAGTGTATTTATATCAAAGATGGTAAGTAACCTAATGTAACCTCAAAATTATCAAATTATTTTAATTATTCTTCATATAGACTGGCCCCTGCTCGAATGTGATCGGATACATAATCAAATATTTCCTGATAAAATATGCCATATACTTTCTAACAGGAATAATCTAATAATTATAAATTTGTCGCGAATGTTTGGCTAGTTGCAATTTCAGATTCACACTCCGATTATATCCCTAAAATATTTCTTGTCTTGCTAAAATATTTGAATCGAAACCGCAGTGCCTGATTGCTTAGGACGCAAGCTCATCAATTGGTGTTTGTTGAGAAAGCTTTCCGAAGGTGCATATTGGGACAGAGCACCGAAATTACATTAGCTCAACCAATTAATTTATTGCAGGTTATATCCAGTTGATAAAACTCGTGTTAATGAATTTGGGATGTCTTATGAAGAGGAAAAGAAAGACAAAGAGGAAAGTAAAAAGACCAAATAACATGGGATTAGATGTCTGTCTCAGTATTTTTAAGTGTGGGGTGGGGGAGTGAGTTTTTTTATTATTTAAAATTATTAGGATTTGACAAAACCTAAAAAGAAAAATTGATACCCATTTGAAAAAATCCCACAAATTTATTTTCTAGTCCAATATTTTGTGTTTATCTTGTTACATGAAATTGTTTTAGATTGATTAAAGATACATTATGAGATATTAGATAAAGAGCTAGTAGTTCCCACTTTAATAGTTAAAGTGTAGAATAATGTAAAGGCCATCTGAATTTGTTGATCATCATCACTAAAGCCAATGCGATAAAAAATATAGTCTTGATTATCCATTTCATGATTAAATCATGAATAAAAGTTGAGCAGCAAATGAGATCCTAATCCAGTAAATATCTGGATAAGTTAAGTAACATTTTTTGCCTAAAGAACGACCTGCGGTAGGAAAGTTTAGCTCTTGCATAATGTATGTATATTCTAATGTCGACATAAATATACACTATCGTTTAGTGACTCACCATTGGTTGTTATTGTTTTACAGTATTTTAACAGATACAGATTAATGCAAGAGTGATTTCTTTACTAGGTCATAGCATAAACATAGATGCCGTCTTGTGCAAAGCTTTTTAGGGACCACCCACTTCATATTTTAATGTCTGATAATATTTATTTGTCAAGTATAAAACTGTTTTTCCTGATTTACTATGCTGGGGCCATGTAATGGTAAATAAAATAAAAAAAATACGTTTTTGAATTTTTTTCTTTTTGTCACTAAAATTCAAATTTGACTGAAATCTAAAGAAAAAAAATCCAAGACAATTTTTTATTTTATTTTCAAATGACTTTGATAGAAAATCTTTCAAATTGAAACAAGGCTTAAATGAAAGCTTATCATATACTGAGTGCCATAGAAAATGTATCACTTTGTTTTTCCTATAATAAAATGATCCTGTAAACATATCTCATTTATTTTGCTTCTTATTGTGAACAATATTCAAATGGGAACACATCAATAACAACACATTTGTACACTTATGGATGTTTAATCTGTAATCAACGGTACAAAGTCATAGGGGTCAAAACCAAAAGTACGACAGAGATGGTTAATTGTCAGTCGTGAGTGTGTCCTCCACTATTTATTCTGGAGTGGAAATGTGAAAAATGCCATTCTGAAATGTGTTTCTGACAATGAGTAATGAATGTGTAGGAATAATGAATATTAAAAATAGAAATTTTGTATAATTATTGTAGTAAGATAATACACCAAATTCTACATTAAATGTACATAAAATATATAAGTTCGAATTTGGTTTAAATATGAACTTTGAAACTGGGACCAGAAATATGACCATTTATTAGTTGAAGACTGTTGATAAATTAAAATGAATTTATATTTAACTTTTAAATTGTATAGAAGTTTTAAACTTATTGTATATTTGATTTATGTATTTCTACATGGTTTTGTCTGTTGTTTTATAGAATAAAAACATTTCCTTTCTTTATTGCGTTGTATTTTTAAGAAGAACTACCCTACTCTTCTTAATTGTAACAATTTCTAAAACACATTTCAATAACTCCTGTTACTTAGTACTTAATGGCCAACATTCCAACCAAACGTTATTCAAAAGGTCTTGTGAAAACATGATGGAACAAGAAGTTGAAAACGCCTACTTTAAGATGCACTTCATTATCATATTTACATTAGCAAAACACAAGCCGTCGTAAATCCCTTACACAGTTTAGGAATTAAAAGTAAACATTGGTCGAGAATGTAAAAATAAAATATGCCACTTTACGATGAGGTCAAACAGCTTCATTTGGTTGCTAAAGACCTACCCACCCCGACCAACAAATCTGAATAATCACCACCCAACGCTAACGGATTGATCCTTTAAAATAAATGTAGCAAAGAGAATCTGGTGATGGTAAGGTCATAACCTTCAGAATACGTTTACCGATTATATGAAATGATTTGTCCTTCAGATAAGAAACCTCAAGATAAATCCACTGGTGTGACATGGCCTTACTAAGTGGTTTAAGATAAGACAGTCTCTAGTCCTACCCCTATGTAGCCAATCAATGTCAAGGGGCAGAGAAAAGTGTCACGTTCGTATGCTTTATGCTTATCCAGTCCTACTCCTTTGTAGCCGATTAATGTCAAGGGACAGAGAAAAGTGTCACGTTCGTATGCTTTATCGTCAGATGGCGGGATGGGATGGCCATTCAAAACGCTAGATAATGATATAGGCATATATGATTACAAAATTCATGCTTTGCATCAATAAAATTGAATCACAATGTGATCGTATTAATTCTTAATACAAATTTACGTCAAACGGGGTTGGATAGCTCTCTTTAAAAAGTTCAGTGTGTAGGTATATTCGCAAAAATGGCGATAGAGAGACCATGTATTTCTTAAAAAGTGTACCAGGTAAAACCCCTTCCTGCAAATATTCCTGGAACCACCCACATATGAAATCCAATCTAGTTTACCAATCTGGGGGGGGGGGGGTAGGGGTTGTGAGATCAGATACAAAAGTAGCCTATATTATTTCTGCGAAGTATATATTGATTAGATAAACTGTTGATTTTTGCCCAAATTAGACTTAAAAACCTATAGCACTTCTATTTGTCCAAACGGATATAAAGAGATGTTTAGCATTGAAACATAATACATTTTCCTGTTTGAAAACAAAACATTTCGTATGAGACAATTGTATGATATTTTGTGAAATTATGTCTCGACTCAAACCACGCTCACTGAGAATGCATGATCAAAATTTTGTCACAGCCAATGCAAGAGAGAAAGAGATGGGGTTTAGCGTCCACTCCTCGACACAAACTAGGACATTTCGGGACAAATATATACCCGGAGAAAAATCCACGAGCTTGGACAGGCGACCCTATTAACCATTGCCAACTACAACCAGGGATTTGAAAGCACGCCAGTTGACACAATGGCAGGTCGTACGATCCAGGGCGCGCACGCTAACCATTCGCCCCCCCCCACACACACACACCAATTTAGGTAAACCTGGTATCAAATTCACCGATATTGTACTAAATGGAACCAAATAGTCTTAGAGGAACATGGACATATTTTGGGAAGGCTGCGGTGTTTTCTTCTTAAGTAAATATTTCTATATTTTCTGGATATGATTGCATTATATTGCACTTGCATTTTGATGTTTGTGAACAACACAAATTTCGCCTACAAATTTGGACAAGATATTAATGTTACAATACATTACGATTCTCTATGATGATTCTCATCTTTTTATACCACATCATCATGGTACAACAATTATTGTTGAATTAGTCATACGCGTCATATTATATATTGTAGGCTACGTTCCATCCTCTGTGCTAAAATCATTCTAGCTTCAGTACTTGAGCAACGCAGTAAGTATTCTTTTGGAATGGAAATGGGTTTTAACGTTCTATGTTTCTCGATGAGTATTCTTTTAGTAGATGTCACATGCCCAGTTTTACTTTGATTTCAGTTTAGGAAAGGTTTTTTTCGTGATTTTTTTTTTATATGACTTTGACATCTGGAATTGTTAAAACAGCGTTTTAATAAAAATAACGTGTCCATACGACCAGTGTTATTTTAATTTGAGTTTAAGAAGGTTTATTAACCCGTAATTTGCATATGTAACTTTGACATTTAGAATGGTTTAAAACGTTTTTTTACTGCAGAAACAATAAACAATACGCAACTTAAAAATTTGGGCTATTACTTTTTGTCATATTACTGCAAATATATTTGAAGCAGTTGTTATTACATATAAATTTAATATTTATTTTCTTTTACTTTAAAGGGGGAACAGAAGTAACCATCATGTATGTGGCAATTTATGAATACGAAATGCTTAATAAAGGTGATATAACGCTTTCGGTTGGTGATCGCATCGATCGCATCAAAGATGTGGGGTGTGGCTGGGTGATTGGCCATAATGTCACCACAGGTGAGACAGGTCATTTTCCAGCAGATTACATAGAATCGGTGTCCAGTTGGAGAGACAAGTTTACCTTCGGATCTTCAAGAAGGGGAACATATAAAATCAACAGTGCAAATAAATATTCATTCAAAGCATCTTTAAAAGAGAAAGGTGATAATGTGGGAATTGAACAATCCAAAACTTCAGAACAAACTCCCGACGACACCAACCACATTAATATCATCGAAGAAGTACAGTTACCAACAAGAGCCGATGGAACATACGAAAAAATTCAAAAGAAATTGTTTGAAACCCAAAGCAGAAAATGCATTTTAATAAAATCTGTACTTGGTATGTTTGCTGGGTTGATATTAGGCGTGACAATTTTCTTTGCACTGGTGTACAGCTTTCAGTATAGTCTTTTAGTAGCGGGGTCAATTGGTGGCATTTCAACAATTTTGCTCTGTCTGGGTTTAACTATTTCAAGTCGTTGCCGATGTGTGGTACTCTTGGTGTTTCCAAGTTTAACAACTGGCAAAGGAAGAGCGGCCATTTTATCGGTGATAACAGGGGTTCTTTTAATGGGACCAGTAACTAATATCACGAACAACACCAATGAAGTAGCGGTCAGTATGGCGTGTATAACGGAACTTGCCTATAATCAAAGTCAAGCCTTACAGAATAAAATCCAAGATCCTTTACTGCAGATACAAGACCAAATTAAACAAGGCGTGACAGAAGTCAAAGAGTATTCTAGAAATATCAATCAGGCATTTGAATCAACTCGTAGGTCATTAAAGAGAGCAATTCAGACAGTCAGGGGTGTCCTTGAAAACAACAAAGATGTAAGTACAGGATTCTAACAAATGTTAATATGCAATATCGGCTCCGATACTTTCAGAAAGCAGTGGGTCTTGTCTCCCTTTCCGATTTTTTTTTTTTTCAAAACCATAGCAAGGAGGGGTGTTTTACACATGCTAACTACGCCTGTTCTACAAAAACATCCCCCAAATGGTACATAACATGGGCAGATTGGCTGACGGGGTTAACTATGGCTAGCTGTTTTATGTTCTCGGGATAGGAGGGGTGGGGCAAACTAAAGACGCCCGTAAGGATGGCTAATTCCAGCTCATGTACATGCTGTTAATTATAATTAACAGATGTCCTGAGTTAATTTTATTATAATTAACAGATGTCCAGAGTTAATTTTAAAATTCGACGGCGGTGTCCTTCGCCATACCTTTTGAATTTCTTAATATATACAATATTGTCCAATATTAAACCCTATTTTAAAGTAACCCGTCGATTCGTTGGATTGTTCCAAAAATCTTATTCAAAACATCTGTAGGCCTAGTGCGTTACAAAATAAAATCGGGATACTCTTAGGCTCAAATGAATTGTAAGATTATGTACTGAAATATACATCCAAACTAAATATTATTAGTTAAGAATAAAGGCTAGACAACGAAACATACGCCTTCCAACAGCTTAGTCTCCCGTGCACTTGTCAATATTATCACCATTTCAATGTTTTAAATTTTAAAAAGGGATCATCCTTATAATTAATCAAAAGATCCAAAGATGTTCACAAGACCCAGAGAGTGCAATGCAAGATTTTCATGGCAAGGGCAATAGTTGTACTAACAGCGGGCTTAAGAAAATTGGTAACAAAATAAGCCCACTGTGGTTTTGTTTCGTTTCTCATTTAAAAGAAATCAATCAACCTGTATAAACAACGTAATATTAATTTGTTATACATTTATCATTACAGAAATGTATTAAAAGTGTTGTATCAGGATTTGACCAGTGTAGGAAGAAATCGCAGGAATTGGCGGTAAAATGTCGCACAACATTAAGTTCTGTTGATATGGCGACAACTGAGATTGATGAAGTTATTAAAGCCGTCGAAGGATTATTCACCACAAAAAGGCGTCGACGAAGACGTAAAGTTTGTATTCCTGATGATCAAAATTGTTTTCCATTTCAACGGTAAATATATTTTATTTCTTGTCTTTACTCCTTCATGACTAAAGTTGTCCGGTCCCAGAGGATAAACGAACAATTATTTTTGACAGCAACGCCCAAACTATTGCAAAAAGTGATAGACCAGGAAAATATGTTATAGATATGCTTAACATATTTCCAAAATTTACTTTTGCCCCCCCCCCATCCCCCTCTTGTCGGTTCCTGTCGGTAATTAGTAGATTCCCCCACCCCCAATAACCCTTTACTCCAGAAACTTCAAACAACAGTCCTGCCCCTCTTACTCGATTTGAAATCGGGGACTTTGCTAGACTTCCTACAACCACCATAGGTTTAATCTACTCTAATGAATAATTAAGAGTTACGTAACTACATTATAAAGAAATACTGTTAAGTTTACTAAGCCCGTTTTCGTGTTTTCCTTTCAGATTTAGACGCCAATCAAACGTACTCACTCGGTTGTGTGATATATTCGATGCCTCGGAAGTCATCTGCCGATCCGTCAACTCATCAGATGTCTGTTCAGTAGTTTCATTACCCGGTGAGCTTTTAAAAGGCGGGTCCGACTTTTTGGACAGAGCTTTGGGCGATTATTCATCACTTTTTGTCGTTGATATTGGCAGCTCCGGAGAAATTGTAAGTGAATCTAACGTTTCACAAACAGCGTCGGAAATCGTCGACAACATCCGCTTTGAGTTGAAATCGAAAATAGACCTGGCCAAATTTTGTATTAACATATTGCATCGGATAATGTCCGTCTCGTTTGTTTTACTCGTAATAAATGCTGTCCTCTATGAAAGGAACTATGCTTCTAAAGTATCATTCGACAATACTTACATTACTTCTTATTTCAAAAAAATTGACCGGCAACGAAAATTAGATGGCAAAATGTCCGTACTTCCTTTGAAGAAGCTGGAGCGAAAGATGTACACGGATTCCAAATCATTAAAAATGTCGTCTGCTGAGCGGAGTAAATGTATGATTGGTTTAACGACTATATTGTTACATGCTGTTATTTGTACGTTGGTCGTTATCTTTGATTTCCTCTTACACTACCTTCTATATTTACTCAACCGACATGGCGACGTACAATTCGTGTTCACGGGACAGTCCGACCTGGACATTGAAATCACCGGGAACAGCATTGTGGCTCTACTGTTCAAAACTCTAGCTGGAAGTGTCAAGGTGTCCCAAGACTACAATACATCGGGCAATATCCAAATATGTCTTCCAAAACCCCGAGAACCAAGTATGTCGACCATCTACATTTCTTTCGCGCTCTACCTGGTAGCCCTGGTGTTGGTCGTATTACAAGGTTACGGCCAGCGTCTCTTGCATTCTATCACCGCTTTTTTCTACCCAGAAAAGGAACAACAAAGAATCAATTATCTCTACTGCAAAATTCTTGCCAAGAGACAAAATTTTATCAAAGAGGCAAAACAACGAATTTTATGTATTTCCAATCAAGGCGCGGGTGACGAAGGAAGATGCTGCTTCAACGCGATAATGGCTAAATTTACCTGCTCTGGAAGAACGTGTGCTAATTGCGAGGAAACAAAAGGAGATACTTCTCAATGTAAAAACTCGACCTGTGGTGCGTATTATTGTGAGGAGTGTTTTATTGAACTAGATAAATGTTGTCCATTATGCGCTGTAAGCGGAGACCAGGAAGTTCTGACAAACCAAACTTCTGTGTTTGACACAAAACAATAGATGTTTATCACATCTCCCGACATGGATTTTCAAAATGTTATTGTGTTCAGCTATTTAACCTGACTAGAAGTAAGGTTAAATCTGCACCTTTATGACCTGTCTTCGTTTTGGAAATTTCTTAAAAATTTGTTGAATCATAGCAGCCCTTTAAAGTATCGGCCCTTAAGCAAAGATTTGAAAAGGGATATGCTGCCTGATACTAATAATAGCCTTTGGGGTGGTGTGGGTGGAAGAACGGCAGGTCTATAGTAAGACTTGGGTGTTGAAACAATTCATGTGGTTTGGTCTGCCTCTAATTACTAAAGTAACTCTTTCTTGCCAAACTCTTTCTTGCTCATTGTAGAATCTGTGGTATTATCGTAGAAACTGTTTCAACGCGTCGTGATTTGAAGGCTTCCTTTTTCTTTCCATGACGGAGAAAATTCGGCTGGTTTCAAAATTGAATGTTTTCAGAAAATTGAGTCAAACTTATTATAATTTTTGTTGTAATGATTATAAAGCATGGACCATAATATCGAGCAATAAATATATTTACTGTTGTCCATTAATAAGGAAGGAAATGACACGCTTAAATTACTAACTGAATATGAGAAGAATTTCTATGACTAAGTCGGATATAAATATTTGACAATCATTGTTTTACATTTATTTATTTTTTTTGTGTAAATATTAATTACATAAAGAGTTAACTTAAATATAAAAGATTCGTTGTTTTACTAGAAATAATATTAGTGGTGGGTGGACTTCGTCTTCTTTCCTTTGATACACAAACCAACAGTGAGGCTGATGTCCCCCGCCGAAATACACAAATAAATAGATGATACATATTAATTAATTGCACATTTATTAGTCAGATTCGGTTTGTCACATAATTCCTAGCCGTCGACTTTTCGGGAAGAAATCATGAAATAAGCTTTATTTTGATGTTTGATTACAAAAAAACAATGTTGACATTTTTTTTTTGAGTAGGTCTTCATAGTACGGTAGGCTATTAGGCTACTTAAAACTAGCCATTTTGCGATAATATTCTTAGTTATTTTTTTATCATCTTATTTTTTATCGACATTTCAACTGTGATTTGGCAATATATTAATATTGGCAGGGTTCATGACTACATTCCAGATTGTTTTCCATCAATTCGTGATGATATTTCCAAGATGGCGGGAAAATCGGACGGCGTGCTGATTTCGATTAAGTAATGTTGTTAGGTGTCAATATATATGTTTTCGGCGTCACAGATTCCAATTATGACATTTACAACCTTGTAAAATGATCCCATGTTCATATAGGCTTAGGCCCACTTAGCATATTTCCAAGATGGCGGGAAAATCGGACGGCGTGCTGATTTCGATTAAGTAGTGTTGTTAGGTGTCAATATATATGTTTTCGGCGTCACAGATTCCAATTCTGACATTTACAGCCTTGTAAAATGATCCCATGTTCATATAGGCTTAGGCCTACTTAGCATATTTCCAATATGGCGTTCATTTTTGGCGGGAAAATAGGATGATGTGCTGATATTGATTAAGGAGTCGTCGTTGGTGTCAATACATATGGTTTCACAGGCACGGATTCCATTTCTGTCAGTAAAGAGTCTGTTAAATGATTATAAGTTTACCTGTTTTGCATAATATGCTAAAATTTTAGTCAAATTGCACCATTCTGAACTGAGAATTTTAGGCCTTGCCTCATCATCATGAGCATCATTACTAAAGTCGGTATGATAAAAAACAAAGTCTACCCTTAACAGCAACAGGGAGTGGGGAGTTCTAAAATTATATTAACAATCAGGATGAATTCTAATACAGGAAGTGCAAGTTCATCATATGAAAAGGCTGTATATGTTGGATTACAGAAAATGTATTAAACACACCCATATTATATTACATAATTTATTTTACAACTGTTTTCAGTCCTCACAATAACAAGCGATATATTATTACTATATTACAATCAACATTACTGTTAATATTTTATTCTATAAATCACTACGAACTCCAAATCCAGGACCTTTAGGGGGGTCCGTTAGAGAGGTTAATCCTGTTTTAGGTTCAGAAGCAAATCTCCAATCTTGACCACTCCTGAAATGTGTATTTCATAGATTATCATTCAATCAAAAGATAGGTTGTCAGACAACAAAACATTTACCATAACTCTAAACATAATTAACGAAAATTGCTATAAATTTCATACAGATCTGATGATACTTTTTGCCGTTAAAGTGTTCACAAGATGCAATGAAGTGAAAAAAGGGCCATAACTCCAAAAGAAATTAACGAAAATTATTGAAATTAAATAGTAATGTCAACAACATATATCGGTTTGAAATAATCAGATGATAAATGCAATCTGTAGAGTGTTCACAAGAAAGTGTGGAAGAGGGACGGAAGCGGAGCCAATATAATATATATGACCACATTTCCATGTTTGTGTGTTTGTGTATAAAAATTATAAAAGGTGATGACACTAAGTAATAAAAATTATGAGAATGTAATTAAGAGTAACGTGATTTAAGTTCTTTGTAACAAACTATATAAAGAAATATTACAGGGATCGATGTTACTGATCTAATGAGATTTATAATCCAGGGAGACATTTTAATGTTAGCATAGACTGTAGAGAGACATGTAATAGAGAACTTACTGTGGTCCAGGTTTTGGCATCTTTCCTGATTTAATGTCATTGAGAATTCTGTTTGTGTCTTCAACTGTTAAGTCTTCCTGAAAGGGTAAATATTCAATATAACAAAGGTATAATATTCAATATAAAGGTCATACTTCAATATAAAGGTATTATAATACCCGGTATAAAGTTATTATAATATCCAATACTAAGGTTGTACTTCAATATAAAGGTATTATAATATCAATTATAAAAGTGTAACATCCAATATGAAGGTATAACATCCAATGTAAAGGTATAATATCCAATAAAAAGGTCATATTTCAATATAATATCCAATATTCAATCTTTACTCCTATACATACATTTAGCCAAACAAAACTTACATAATAATTATCATTAATCTGTATCATAGGAGCATTAACACAAGCACCTAGACATTCTACTTCAGCTAGTGTAAACATACCATCTTTAGTTGTTTCTCCTACTTTAACACCTAAAAATATGTATTATAACTTCACTTTAATATCTTCAATAAGATTTCATGAGCCATAATAAATCTGGTTCATAATGGGGTAATTGTTGACAGACAGATAGACTGACAGTGTGATGACTATACACACCCATAAGTTAGTCAATAACCTGTGTTATGTGTATGTTAAACTCTCTCATTAGATAAAATAAAACCACCTCCTGTTTTCGCTTCTGAGCCTAAACAATGAAATTACTTTGATAAAATACAAAATATTACATAAATGGTCATGTATTGCAATATAGTGGTACATTGCAATACAGCGAGTACAGGAAAAATTTAGTCAAATTTGTTTCCATGGAAACATCAAAATTGTAAAAAGGCGCAACTACTGATGTGTGTATAGTTTACGAAGATGTTTAAGAGGTTTTTGCGATGGCTGTTATCTAAAAAAAAAGGCCAGCCAGCAGGACAGATTCATGAAACCCATTTCAAGATTCCTTCCCTTACCTCGGTTCAGTGCAAAATAATTAGTTATAATTGTTAAATATATAGGCTTTATAGAAGATTTACCTAGATTATCTTTGATAGCTTGTAAGATGACATCGGAACCAACACCACCTAACATACATGGTGTGGTGGTACAGATCTGAACAAAATATTTACCAACAGGTTCCCTGTAACATTCACACATATTATCATTAATAAATCAAATAACATAAAAAAAATCCCAATTTAATAAGTTTTCATACTTGAAACAACATATCAACACATATCAAAGGTTACTAATGGCAGATGTTTTAAAATAGGTTCCTAAAACTCAAATAACTGCTACTTGCCAGTAACATATATATAGTTTATAATAATAAAGATATGTTCTTAGTACAGTGTATTGATTGGCATAATTATAGTTCTGAATCATAAAAAGAAGGCAATTTCTTAATTTAAAAAAGGTCCATATCACATTGGATTACAAAAAAAAAATATATACATTATTAAATTAATCTGAACATCAATGATTCCATCTACTGGGACGCTAAAACAGAAAGCGAATGTGACACAGTGAATGAACACACAAGTACAATAACTAAACATTCAAAATAATAAACATAAAATATATATCTTCTCAAGAGCGAGAAATACCTACCTGTTAAACATAGTATAAAATGTAGCTACTTCATACACTCTCATTCTGGGCATTTTTAACATATCAGCTACAGCATGCATCACAACAAGAGGTGTCCAACCTTATAATAAAAATAAACACAAAGCCCCCTTAACATACTATGATTTTACTGTTAAAAACAGTCATGTCGTTATTAGGCTATAGAAGAGATGACAACTGCAGGATAACATCAATTAAGAGAGAAATGGGGTTTAACATCCACTCAAAACAAACTAGGTCATTTCGGGACAAACATGGTTTAATTTTCTTTCAATAATTCGCTTTCACGTACGGGTCTTTAGCACTTGGAGGAAACCGGAGAAAAGCCACGGTTTGGGCAGACGACCCTACTCCTTGTCACGTACAACCGAGGACTCAAAACCCTTTGCCCCCCCCCCCTTTTCGCCAATCCAATAAGATATAGTTTAGAAGCAGACTGAAAATAAATAGCAGCTATAAAAGAGATAACAGCTTTGCGACAACATCCAAATCTAGTTAGAAGCAAACTGCAGATAAATACCAGAAATAAATACTTTAATCAAAAAACGTTCACAATGAGCTATCAATGAGCTATGAAATTCCGGAAAATACAAGTGTAAGACTTTTCAAGCCCCCTCATACACTAACCACAAAGTTTTATAAAAAAAATATATTATTAATTTTGTTACAATCTTTACTCCCTTTTGCTTCCAAATTCATGAATTTAATCTGAATGTAAATGGGGGTATAATGCTAAGACATACATTCGGGACAAATCCACCAATGTTTGAAACAGATTTTAATGAAATATTTTTCCCCTATTGGCAAGGTAATTCTGCAAAATCAAGTTGTGCAACTGAGAACAATCTTGGCATGTTATTACTTTGTCTTGTATATAGTGTTCAGAAGATTTCATAAATTTAGGGTAAATGGGGGAGGCCAATCCTGAGATAAGAATTGTTTTTAACATTTTTCAACATAACCCATATGTCCTTTTAAAAATAAAATATGACCTTAAAGATAACTCTACAAAAGACACGAAATGAAACAGAGCTTAACATTCTACTGGTATTAATGTGTTGTGCCACACTATAGACTACCATGCAAGTAAATGTGCTACAACGTAACATACAGCCCTTCACGATACACTTAACGTTTATTTTACCTATTAAACATAGTATAAAATGTGGCTACTTCATATACCCGCATTCTAGGCATTTTTAGAATATCAGCAACTTTATGCATTACAGCAAGTGGAGTCCAACCTTTAGATGAAAACAAATATTGCAGTATATTTAATCAGACTATTTTCATTGAAGATGTGCAATTGTAACATTTATAAATATTTGTTAGGTTTTAAAGAACATGATAAACATTTCAAATTTTGCTCGTATATTGCTGTTTTGGGCAATAAAAGTGGGACTCTTGTGCAAAATTTGGGAAGATTTTTGATTTGGTAAATGAAAAATTTGTCTTCTTTAGTTTTCATTAAACTCACCATGTTGTCTTTGAGCCAGATCTAATAATGGGATTACAGCTGCTTGTTTGTGACCATCTGGATAATTAGCTATAATAGCATCCGCTCTCTACAAAAGACAAACGGAATAAATGTCGAATTTTGTTGAAAACAATTACAATGAACAAAATTTAAAATGTATGTCTGCATTACACAAGTGTAGTGAACACTGTTATAAATTCTGTAATTATCAGCACAGAACAGTTGACCGTTAAACACTATGTCAGTTTGAAGAACATAGCAGAAGTAAATTTGACCTAGGAGTATGAATAATAAAACCTCTCAATTTGATAGAAATTTTAAAGTACTATGAACTGCTAATTGATAATAAATAGGCAATATTAAGGACAAACTGTTGAAATAAATATACAGCAGTCTAAAGTATGAATACACCCTCGGCTTCCCTTAATAAGTATACTGACCTTTCGGTTTTCTGGAGTAAATTCAAATTTTACATCAGGGTTATTAATTGGTGTATCTCTGTGCTACAAAACACAAAATTAATAAAAACATGTTAATAATCAAACATATTTCATTTTTTCATATAAGCAAATTATAAGACCTATAATAGATAGATTTGTATGATGATACCATTTTGTTCCAAATCTCACCGTTGTGGAAAACAGACATACATAATGTCTTTCTGTAGTGTACATGTATGGCGGCTGCGTAGTTGAAATTTGAATGGTCAAACGTCCCAAGTTCTATCATTGAGTCGATCTCACACTTGTTTGTGACAAAAAGTTGGGTTGACTGTCTACACTTAAGGGCTTTCTCTTGCTCCTCCAGTTCTCTTCCATTGATTGCGACACTCATGCACAATCAAATTAATCGTGCAATGACCAAGTTTGTGTGAAATGGACCTTCAACCCATTTCTCTAGGATTATGTCATATTAAACTGCTAGTAAAGTATACATAAAACATATATACCTACCACAAACATATGGTCACTACATACTGCTGATGTTTTATGTAAACTTCGAAACTGCTGTTTCTGTAAAAGAGTTATAAATTATGATTCTAATGATTCAACTTCTTTTATAATTTGAAAAACTCAATTATGTTGTATACATATACATGTAGATGATGAAACCAATCTGATTGGGGCCATGGCTGATTGGGACCATGGCTGATTCTCAAAGCGGACTCGGACCACATTCAAGGCTTATTCGGACCACCACTAGGCTGATTCAGACAACTATCAAGCTGATTTGGAACAATCGATAATAAAAAAATACAATGTACTAGAACCTGAGATTTTGATAATGAATTAAGTTTAAAGGGATTTTATCTAGGCTATAGCGGGACTATAATATGTGCTTTAATGTACATCAATTCATGTTTTATATTCCATTTTGTTATGTCATGTTTACTGTATTAACTGAGATTTATCCCATTAATCTTATGTAAATTATTATGGTTTGTAAAGGAATTGATTTTGACTGCCAAATGTCTCCTTACCATGGTACACATTTTAAGAATTATTTGATTTCGCACCCATAAAATAATATGTACAGTGGAATCTGTATGAGCAGCCACTCCTATTCTGTGACATCTCCTTGTAAGCGGTCACAATAAATTCCCCCCCGTAAAAATTCTACTGTTTCATCTCTTTATTCAACGGTCACTCCTCTAACTCAGTCAGCCGTCACTATTTTGCTAATAAATTTAACTAAATATCTCCCAATTGACGGCCATTGTTGAATGATACATTCTCACTCAGTCAGCCGTCACTATTTTGCTAATAAATTTAACTAAATATCTCCCAATTGAGGGCCATTGTTGAATGATACAATCTTGTCGTTCTTCGTAGCACCCCCGCTGATCCCGATCCTGTGAGTAGTAATTAAATAACTGGATTTCCACTGATCAGGTAAAAAGAAATGTGAAAATAACAATTAACCTGGGATTATCTGTTAACTAATCTTTTGTTTTATTAAATGACTAATCATTGTTTGATACTGATTGAATAAACTGAAAGTACCGACGAAAAGCCGAGTTTTGTCACGATTATCTAGCATCTCCATTGCAACTATGGAGTTAAAATAGACATTTGTAATATTACATACAGAGTTACACCCTGGTAAAATAAAATTCATTCATTGAGTTTCTTCAGAAAAATGGATAAATATTATCAAATGCATCACAATGATAGACAGTAGTATTTGTATTGAAGGTTGGTACAAAATGACAAGTTTACGGAAGTGATGTCCGAGATTCCGCCAAATTTACCGATGCAAGTATTGGAGTTTGCTTCCAATGCATTCAAGCGTAATATTAATGTCAGTACAAAAACAGAAGTTTTTATTAGGAGGCCACTCCCGTTAAGCGGTCAATCGTAAAAATGCCCTTGGGCTTGGGTAGCAATGCAGATTCTACTGTACTGATGAAAAAATTATACAAAGAACAATTGTCTTTCATTATTTCAACTTCATTCATTATAAAATATCGCATTCGCTGTACTGGTATATGCAGTTATTTGATATGGGGTTACAATTTGATTAATAATACTGATAATATATATTCTCATGCAAACATTATTCTCGTCATTCAAATAATAGCCTGATTATCATGGTCCAAATCAGCCAAGAATCTAGTCCCACACGGCCAAGAATGCGAAGCATCTTCTCTGTGATTTAGCTCATTAGTATTGAAGTAATTACGACACTTTTACCAAAAAATCTGGTCCCAATCACTCAATCAGACACAAATTTGGTCCAAATCAGCCATGGTCCCAATCAGTAAAACCGATTATATACCACAGATGATATACATTATTATTGTTTACGACACAGAACAATTGAGTTGGTTTTAGAAATTACATACTCTTGCATTTAACGAAGTACCAATACTAGAATTAACAAGACATATATTTTCCTGCGAAGCCCAAAGGATAACTCTGCACGGAGCGCCCTATGGGCGCGAATCATTGAGCGTCGAAGGCGTGAACTAACTGGGGGGTGCCCCCAAAGAATTTTTTTCATTTCTAGAAGCCGGGAGATGCGTTTTCAGACATTTTTGTGACGGTAGTTACACTAAAAATATATGTTGTTGAATGGGCATTGACGGGCATTATTTTGTTTGTCACGTGTTAGTAATGTAGTATTTTTGCTGATGACCGTAACACATACGGTGTCTATTGAACAGGGCCCGTTCATTAGCAGAGAAACCAATAAAATTATACCCAAGATCATACGTCAATTTCTATATTTATGCACATTCGGAACATCTCGGTTAATCTACGAACGCTGATGTATGCCGAATGTATGTGTACTGACTGCTGAACTATATTTAGATCAGAAGTGGTGTGCCTTCGTGTTGAAGTAAGAGTGTTTGCAGCAAACGCTACTTTTTTACATTAATAATCACTAGTTATTAAATGTTATGTGTTATTATTTTCAATTGAAAAACACCTGATTTGAAAACCGGGACATTGAGGCACGTGAGCCTCGGGACGGGACGACAAAAGGGACCCCCAAAACCGGGACTGTGCCGGTAAAACCGGGACGTATGGTAACCCTAGATAAGGACAATAATTAATGACACTTGTTATATAATAATATTATAAGTAACATAAAAATAAACTAAATTAGTAAATAAAGTAGTTATGTAAGGATGTCATTGACACCTGTCGGGGTTTTTTACGACATGATTCCAACTACGTCTATAGTTAAATGACAATATACAATGACATGTCCTTAAATAGAACTGCAATCTGTGTATATAATGCACTCACAGCAGTCCAAATTATATTTCTGCCAACTGAGCTCAACATTTTTGTTTAGTTTAACCTCGGTGACTTTCCACTTCCGGTAATAAATTAGAGTCTAAGGGAGACAACTGCTATTTAGCCCGATCCGACTTAAAATAATTTTAAAACCAGATATTAAAAAAGAAAACAGAGAGGTTAACATATTTTTTATTGATAACCTGCAATTGAATGATCAATAATTTACATTTTACTTTTTTTAATTTTGTTAACTGCGATTCTATTATTTCCCTAGAAACATTGTAAACAACATGGCGAAATAGAGACTTCCGGGTTTTACTATTGTTGAAAGAAATCACTTTTACTAAATTTGTTTTGTTATATTTTTCTTCGACATGACATATGACTAAAACAGAGAAAGAGGATATTTAAGGATTAAAATATTCGAAGGAGAAATGTGAAATAAAGCTCTTTTTTATGGCCGCTTCAATTTCTTTGCGGGACAATCTGAACTGGCAGAACTCGGAATCGGATAAAAAATAAATACTTATATGTATGTGATCATTATTCATGGACAAAGACGTGATGTTGGATGAATTCCACATGATCTATTAATGGCAATATCTTTTTATATTTTCTGTGTTAAACTCGGTGTTATTGTTTTAAGTTGTACAGTTTTACATGTAGACTAAAGTTAACATTTCCTAATCAATTGGCATATATAATTATATAAATGGAAAGAAATATGAGAAAATAAGCTTAGTTAGTCTATTACAAGTTAATGAAATAAAAATGGCGGGCCGTAATAAAAGTAAAGCACAACTGGCAAGAAAAGAACGCTCAGGATTTACAATATATGCCAAGTTGATACATACAGATGAAAAGTTTGCATTGAAAAATATCTGTGGTGAAATGAAAATATCTGAGTTGAAAGGACAGATTGAATTTGTAACTGGATTACCAGTGCATCTCCAGAGAGTATATTATTTAGATGAAGGTATGTCTGGTTTCATTTATATACCTTACCTAAGAAGTGAATTGGTAAACTTTTCAACACTTTTTGCAGCCTTTGTAGCTTGATTGTTAGCTGACATGTACTTAATAGAAGAGCTTACAGTATCATCATGGACCATATATCATCAGTGGTTTTGTGTCATACCCAATCTTCTATAAGCTTTTAAATCATCTGATCGATACTAATTCCACATCAGCAACCATTTTGACAATATCTTCATATATTAAGTTATTTACTTTTATTTATCATTTTGCAGGTGACTTGGTGGATGGCAGCGACATCAAATCAAATGATATTGTGGCAGGTTCTAAATTACAATTAAGTGTATGGTCGCAATGGAGAGAATTAGTTGAAGCTGTTGTCAGTGGGGAAGCAGACTGGGTAAAACTAAATCATAATGACATAAGACAAAAAAAAATCCCCTAGCAAATTATAATTATAACCTAACCAATGTAACCTTTAAAATATATTTGTATATGAGAATAGATCAACCCAAAATATATTCCAACCAAAGCACCCCTTGGAATATGTTTGTATTCTGTATTTTGACACCAAATCAACCCAAATTATACTGAGCATCATATAATAGAAAACGCATCTCTTAGTTTTTTGTATAACAAAATGATCCTGTAAACATATCTTATTTATTTTGCTTCTTATTGTGAACAATATTCAAATGGGAACACATCAATAACAACACATTTGTATGCTTATGCCATGGATGTTTAATCTGTAATCAACTGTACAAAGCCAAATGGGTCAAAACCAAAAGTATGACACAGATGGTTAATTCTATGCTACGTCACTGCACAGCGTGCGTAAGAGCCAGTGGAGGACACGCACGCCACTGACATCTGTGTTTTACTTTTGGTTTTGACCCCTATGACCTTGTACCGTTGATTACAGCTTAAACATCCATAAGTATAAGTGTACAAATGTGTTGTTATTGATGTGTTCCCATTTGAATATTGCTCACAATAAGAAGCAAAATAAATAAGATATGTTTACAGGGTCATTTTGTTATACGAAAAACTAAGTGATGCGTTTTCTATGGCGCTCAGTATATAATCCAAGCAGATAAACCATTAAAATTAATTTGCATTTTCTTTAGTGTATGACAGCAAATCAACCCAAATTATCATCCAAGCAGTATAATCATTAAAAAATTTATGCTCTGTATATGAACAGATTAACCAAAATTATATTAATAAATATATATTGATTTTACAGGTATTCCGTTTGGGTGTTACATATCCTACAGATTATCAAACACCAAACAGTCAATACATGGCAGTAAGAGCTCGTAAAGCATGGATAGAAGAAAGAGCTTTTGTGGCTCTTTGTATTGCAGCTAATCGTGGTCATGATGAATTGGTTCGAAAACTCATTGATGCTGGTAAGTGAATTTTTAATATGTTATTAAAATTAAAAGCTTGTGTATATTATTATTACCAGTATGTGTTTTACTTTTACTCAAATCAGGGCCCTATTTCTAAAAATCTAAATTAGAGATAAAATTCAAAAATTTTGGTAGATACTTCAATTTTGAATGGCTAAATACTAAAATCAATCTAATATTATCTTATAAGATTACTTAAATTTGGATTTTTATCTTACATTGTATTTAAAATTTTGTGAAACAGGCCCCAGGATCTGTTTTTTTTTTATTAATTCACAATAAGTACTGAAATAGAATTGGGAAAACATCTAGGACTATGGAAAACTCCTCTTATTTTCTAGTCATATTCATTGACATAAATAGTTCATATCCCAATAGCAACAGTGTAATTCAGCTTTTTAAATATTTATATTTTTTAGAAGAATAATTGTTAAAAGAACATATTCACTGAAATAATTTCAGGTGCAAATGTTGACAGTACAACTCCACTTGGTAGAACAGCATTGCATCTAGCGGCTTCACGAGGCAGAGGCCACATCATTGATCTGCTCCTAGAAAAAGGTAAGACAGAGCTCTTTTGTGCCTCGATGAACTATTTAAAAAATGTAAAAATGGGTACCATTATAAATGTTTTGATTTATCTTGAGTTATTATTTTCTTTTGAATTCTGGCTCCACTGTAGTAAATGCTTTCCTTCTGGATTTAGGTGCCCAGATAGATGCAGAGGACGATTCAGGCCAAAGTGCCCTTTCAATAGCTGATAAATTTGGAAACAAAAGTTGTGAGAGACATTTGTTTCTATTTCGATGGCAGCAAAGAGCCAAGAAAGCCGCTGCCCCACGAAAAGTGCCTCGAATGGCACATCAATACAATGACTCTAAATTCCCAGTGTGGAAAGATGGGCGACAGGCTCAGATGTATCTTAGTAATATCTTACCTCCTGGAGAATTTGAAGGAACAGCATTAAGTGCTCCTCCAAGAAGGACCCATCCATCACTATCTAGGAAACAGAAAAGAGATGAAGAAATCAGAGTCTTGCAGGAAATGATAGAAAAGCAGGAAGCAGCCAAGCTTGAAAGCAGCTCAGATGGTAAGATTATTGTTATTATATAGCATATTGCTTCAGTTTGACTAAGGTGTATGCATTTGTGGTCTTTTTGGTAGATGGAGGTCGCAGCTAATATGAATAGTTAGGCTATTTTAGTGTGCAGCTACCAGCTGCTACCCCTTTCAGCTGTGTTATTTAGTAACCTTTCACTCGTAATGATGGTACTTTTAAATTGGAAATAGAATGTGATTATCCAATCATATTTTGTAACAACTGTTTTTGTTAGCAATAAATATAGTTTTCGCCACAGACTGGATATAGTCTCCATTTGATGATATATGTATGTATATAAATAAATGTTTAAAAGATATTTTAGTTCATTATTGTTTTGTTTTGTAGGCCGTTTACCAGCTATACAAGAGACGTCACCTAAACGAGAGATGTCTGCAGAAGCTCTAGAGTAAGATATTATATTAAAATATGATTTCTAATTTTAAATATTATTTTTAAAATAAAATAGAACTATCAGGTAGAATTAGAAAATATTACTAGAATTAGATTTTAGATCATGTAATATGTATTATCATGGACCATATATAGATGGACAGGGACACTGAGATTTCAATGTCAACCGCATGGTATTTTTAGTATTAAAACCCCCTATCCATGTGCATGTGAATCCTATCCAGATCAGTATAATTCAGATTGTAGCAATTTAAATAGAATTATATTTTAGATTATATCTAATATATATTATTAGTATTAAAAAGCTATCCAAGAGAATCCCATCCAGGGGCCTATTTCACAAAATTTTAACTATGATAAGATCTGAATTTTAGTTACTTGATTGGACAATATTAGATTGATTTTAGTTCTTAGCCAATCAAAATTGAAGTATCTGCTAAAATTTGGATTTTATCTTTAGTTAAAATTTCGTGAAACAGGGCCCTGGTCTGTAGAATTCAGACTGTAGCAAAGTTGTTCATGTATGTAGTCTGGCAACAAATAAAACTGCAAATGTTTAATGTTTTTGTTAGCTAAACAGCATTAAATGTTTCATTAGCTGCTTCTTTCTTTGTATGTTTAAATTATTCTATATTTCAATTGTTCTATCAGTGCCTTGGAACGTAAATGCAGCTTAGTTGTTGGGTAAATATATAATTATGATATATGTAATATTTATTTACACCTAACACAAGAAATCTGATTTGTTGTTTGTTTCACCCACTCTTACCCATTCACATCATCATAATCCTTAGTTTATGCACATTAATAACCTTAATTGAAAATGGTAAGAATGTTATTGACTCAATAAAATTATTACTTCGAACTATGAAATCAGAGCTAACATTCAGTAATGTGATTTGATGATATATTTGAACTAAAACATATTGAAACCAATTTGTTTATCAAAAGTTTGCTTCAGATCCCTCTCAATATTTTTACAACAATTAACCATTACATGCAGATCAATAAGTAAGAAGTGCTCTTATCCACACCCGAGGAGACGGGCTGCTCTTTAGGGTTACCCTAGCAATTTTGTCTTGTGCACATCGCACAGTTGTTTTTCCAAAAATTCATTTTCTAGTAGAATTGGGAGGAGAGAGAGAGAGAAATGGGGTTTAATGTCCACTCGACATAAACTAGGTCATTTTGGGACTAACATATGGTTTCAATTTTATTTCAATAATACTCAATTTAATGATTTTTGGTCATACGAAAAAACTTCTCAACATTTATACTTAATGATTTATTGTAAAGTTTTGTGTGGGTAAAATATAATTTATAGGTGGAATGCTTTGTAGATATAACTATAAATCTCAAAATATCAATGTGGTTTCATTGCGATTAAATGGAGGCCTGTCAAAAGGTTCAGTAACAGTAACAGTCTGCAAAGGATGTAGAATGTTAACAAATTTTCAATTCACCAGATGTTTTTAAATACTTAATAGAACTAAATCATGTTTGATCTGAATTACTTTTAGAGATTTATTTTTTATATTAGTGTAGTTTGCAAGGAAATACTGTAACGATCCCGCAGATGTTGATCAGAGAATTCAATAAACTAAACAGAAACTCATATATCATTGTTATTTTGCAGCATTGAGATGCGAAAAGCCAAGTTACCAAAACAGTTTGATGAGTGGCTGAATAAAAAGACAGAAAAAGAAAAAGAAAAGTTAAATGTAAAGAGAAAACAGAGGGAGATAAAAAAAATGGAAGAGGAGGAGAGGTAATTAGTTTTATTTTATATAATGTAACTGAACAACTAGAGCCATTGTTCAAGATGCATTATGTAAGATTAAGATATACAGCTGACAATTTCTCGCAATATTAGTTGAAAATAGATTATCAAATATGAATCAATTGAAATTTTTTGTCAAATTACTTTATTCTGCGCAAAGTTATAGATGTCTGAAATTTTGACAAAAAACAACCTAGTCTTGATTGTCGGTGAAAGATATTCAAACAAGTTCTCGATTTTCATTTTTTTTGTTAACAAATTAAATGGCACTGATGGTCTAATTCAAGTAAAATCTAAACCGTCCATATAATCTGATAGTTAGAAAGTTGATTATGGGCTTGCAATTTAAATAAATGTCTAAATAATAATTAAAAAATACATTTGAAGCTAAAAAAGAGGCATGCATTGGGTAGATTTAGCTCGTAGATAATGCATCTTTAATAGTAAGAGTAGTTAAAGTGGTTAACAATGCAAGTCAGCTTCAGATCTTGACAAACTTGACAGACCTCTGTTCTTTGTCCCATCTGAATGACTAGACACCCTGCATCACTGACAAGAGGAAACCATGCCGGAAAATCTGGGTGAACGTTCTCGACCAATGTAGGGTTCCAAAAAATGTCTACACAGACCTCAGGTTTTTTTTTAGCATAGATATAATCAAAGATATGAAAATGAACATTTTTCATTACAGGAAAAAAGAAGAGTTTGAGAAGGGACAGTCATACGAAACGTGGCTGAGTCAACGTGAAGATGAAAAGAGAAAAGCAGCACTTTCTGCTGGTAGTAAGCATACAGCAGAGGGTCGTATCATTCGCAGTAACAGCCAGGGAGCATTACGTGTCTATCTACAATCACTTGGCAAGAGTAAAAGTGGCTTTTCATATTATGATTGGTTGCTTGAAAAAGAAGCAGATCTATATTCATCAGAGTCTAGTGGTAAAATGGAGCTACCCTTTTTGAAGACATGAACAATGAGACTTTTATGTGAACTCTTTCTCTGTGATAATCAAATGAAGAAGTTTGTTAATACCAAATTCTTATCTGATGTGCATTTAATTCTTTTATTTTGTAAAAAATTTAATCATGCAGTTATTAGATAAAACAGCTATTATTTGTTTATATATCTATATAGTACTTTGATTTAGTCAGTTCTTTCAGATATTTTATCTTGATAATATAAAGTTAAAAAAAAACAACTCCTCTCTAGCTTTATCTGTCAGATATAAACCCTAACCCTGTCATGCTCCTTAATATGCAAAACAAACTCCTACTTAGTCATTATTAATTACAAATCTGAAGAAGCAAATTTAAAAAGAAATCCACTTTCGGCTTTATCCCAGACTTTATAAGTAAATGTAAAGTTTACCCTTTATGTTCCAATAGGGTTCTTCTATATATTCATTCCCACACTTGTACATGACAAGGAGTAGGGGCATCTCATGCCTAGACTCATGAAGTTTCTACTGAAATAAAATGGTACTATGCTATTCCCAAAATGACCTAGTTTGTGTTGAATGAAGGTTAAACCCCTTTTCTCCCGCTTGCCCCCCCCCCTTTCAGTCCTTCAACTTTATAAAATAGTGCGGGAGGCCATAAAAAGCTCCTGCCAATTTCAAAAATGAGAAAAAAGCTCCCTTAGAAACTCTTCTTAATCATATTGCATGAGTAATGCTACTTTCTCTTGAATTAATGACATCCAAATTGTATTTAAACTAACTTTAGTCTTGTTTAATATTTGGTGAATATGTTTGGTGAATATGGTAGCTTCAGAGTGCTCAACATTAAATGCATGCAGTTTAAAAATCTCAATATTTAGGAGAGCGATTTAGCTAATTTGAATGAGACTTAAATGACTCCCGCGAAGGAAAGTCGAGGTGCGTCGAGAGGAGCAGGAGCAAAAACTCCCCTTAAACGCGAAGGACTGCCCTTTATTTTCCAGAGAAAATTTTAAATTTCCATCCCAAAGTTTCACAAGCCAAGTAGTTTCATAATAAAACTACTTTACATGCAATAATGTCTAACATTCTAATGACTTGCTAAACGTCTAACAGTCTAATGACTTGCTAAACCTCAATCTGATTAAAATACAGATCTTTATTTCATGTCGATGGCCTACATTTTGGGAGGTCGCGTCCGAGGTCATATGGGGGGTTGGGATGGCCTAGTGGTCTAGAGTGCCGTTCTTCAACCTCTAGCTGGCTGGTCACCTCTGGCTTGCGGCTGTGGTTTCGATCCCTGGTGTCAGCGTATGTGGCATGGAGATAGGGGCGCTTTAGTCCCAAAATGACCTACTTTGTGTAGCAGATGTTGACCCTATGGCGTCAGACATTTGATTAACCAATCACCATTGATGTCTAGTGGATTACCCACAGTTCCGTGCACCTCATGCCAAAAGCCTGTGTAACAGACTGTTTCATTGACTAACCCCTCACATCATTTAGATCCTAGTGTAGTAAAGGTAAGTAAAACAAAATTTTGAACTATAAAAAACGAAACGAAATAGGATCTGTATTGGCTAAATTTCACAGGAATTATAACAAACAATAATTTTTGTATTAAGTAATTTATGTCATATCAAAACTATCTGTAGCCCTAAACAACCAGTAGGCTTGATCAGGAAATATAATATAGGAATAGAGGTTTTCACCTCCTTGACAGTAACCATGTTCTAGACTACCACCAGATACTGGACTATCACAGAAACCATAAACAGTTAAACATATCCATGGACAGTCTGGATAATCTGTAATACTGGTTCTAAAATCAAAACACAAATATGCATCAATTTAAATAAGGGATTTATAAGTCATTAAATTGGTGTCAATTTTATCTTAGAAAATGGCTGACAAATTAATCATTGAAGTTAGTATTCAACATAGTTTTAATTTTAAGAAAAAGATGTCTCAAAATGACAGAAAAAAAAAAGAAAGTAAATCTTCATTGAAACCAAAATCAGCAAATTTCCTGCATTTCAGCTCAATTTGGACTTTCTGTATGAATGAAATAAAAATACAGTCATCTTCCATAACAAATATGTGGAAAATTTAAAATCATTTTAAAAAATCAGTGGTCTGCGACCTGTGTCTCGTTAAGCCAAGGCTGGTCATTGAGCCACTGCGGCACACAAAAGTCTCCAGTATCTACTTAAGTAAGAGTTATCTCTTTTCTCAGATTCCTTCCCATCGTTCGCTAAAACTGTTAATACCAAAATTATTATCACTTACCTTATCAGATTTAACAAAAGTGCGATATCAGACGATGTAAAAAATCCTTTTAACTGATAATAACAGCCGACTGTGGAAATATGATGTGGTGTTGGACAAGATAGTGTTGATAAATAACTCTCTGATGATGTACTGTCACTTAAAATAGATCAAAATAGAATACGACAAATATGAAGAGGAACAAAAGAGATAAATGGGATTTAACAACCACTCAAGACAAACAGGGTCATTTCTGGGCTAACGTATGGTTGGTTTAATGTTATTTCAAAAACTGCTTGAGCTGGTGGGGGTCTTTAGCAGTGGGAGGAAAACAGAGGACCTGGAGAAAACGCATGAGGTTGGACACTCAACCATACTCATGTGATGTGCAACCAGGGAATCGAAATCATATCAGTTGACTGAATGACAGATCTTATGATAAGGTACGATATTATGCAACATCTCCATTTGGAGATGGCGTTCTAAGTTGTAAAACTTGCGCCTTATCCAGTTGTTACTTAGAACAATAAAATATGTTTAAATTAAATTAACATAAAATTATACATAAATTGAATAACATTATAATTGCAAATAATGGTTTTAATTGAACCTTACAAAATGTTGCACACAAAACTAGAACATAACAAATTTGTGCCAGATATTAATAACAACAAAGAAAAAGACATCAGTACCAGCCAGATAAAGTGACAGGCACCAGAGGGAATGTATCTGATACAGTCTGAATTTGTATGTGAAAATGTCTGTGACTGGTGCTTTATTTCTTGAGTTTAATGAGCTAAATCCCCCATTCTACGGCACCTAGAAATGGCCACAAATGGGTTGCAACGCATATAATATAATATGTATATAAACTGATTTACATTCAATTGTTTCTGTTATTACTCTAATTTCAAATCAAAACATGAATTTGCATGTACTTCAGGTAATATGCAAGTAATATACAATTACTTCCTTGGTAATTTGAAAGAGTCATTACTAGCCAAAAAATCTACCAAAGAAATTTACAAGTATCTTAGTTACTAATAATGACTTCCAACATGCATAAAATAATCACTGGTACTTACAGATTGATATCACAAGCAACACAACCAAGCCACTCAAAGACATCTTGATAATCTGGACTACTTGTAGGTTCGACCTGCTGGGATGTTATTACTGGATGACGGAAGTTTTCTATTAAGCGATAACATTTATCAACAGGAACTAATGTGCTACAGAATTTTCTTTTCTCAAAATATAATTTTATGGAGCTTGGACAAATTTGATCATCTGAAAGTGTAAATACATGGATAAATTTGACTGAAAATTTCAGTAAATTCCCTTTACATTATCAAGTTTCCAACTATTATAGTGAGAACTGCCAGCTCTTTATCTAATCTCACATGATGGCCCTTTAATGGGTGTCATCTCTATTTTTTTGGTGGGGGTGTGGGGTGGGGAGGAGTCTAGTCAGGGGAACACCAACTTCACCGTTATATAATATAAGCCACTTACTAGGGGGACACCAGTGTACCAATAGGTCAAAGGTTAAATCAGTTTGTTGGTGTAAACATGTCTTAACTCTTTCATAAAGTTTCTTTCCTGGTACAAAACTTGCTGCTTTTAAATCTATTTGCACAACTAAAATTAACAATTATGAATTATTAAAATACAGATGTGACCTCATCCTTTAATGTTGGCGCACCATTATTTCCATTTATGTACGGGCAACTTGCCAATCGTACATTATTTGTACTAGATACATTTTTGGAATCGTGTGACGTATTTCATTGAAAAGCATGTGTGGAATAGTGTCTGTATTTTAAGTTGTTTAATGGTCTCGAGCGTAATATATTGAAACAACGCTCGGCTAATGACTTGTGCAGTATCAATATATTACTTTATGTCTCTCGGTGGAACATTAAACCACACTTAACACAGACCTATAAACAAATAATCCTGATTTTACAGTTAGAAAAAATGTACAGTATGTTGTTTTGAGCATATGCAATCAAGGCTTACTTTTAATCCTTTTTTCTATGAAAAGCAAAATTTTATGAATTTGAGCAGTTTAAGAGATATAATGCATTAAAGTCCCCCCTCAAAAAAAGACGTAATCTTAAATCTAAACTATTACATCAATCCTATTATGTACTCTGTAAAATATGCTTGACCAATGTATACACTTACCATATCTCATTGTTTTCTTCCTTAAACAATATTGGGACGGTTTACCCTCTAAACCTAATGATTCATATGTATCTTTTGTTAAATTTAACACCATTACACCTGAATACAATCATATACATTTGATTCTCATATATTAATGAAATTATTAATTACTGGATATAATATTTACACCCCTTCAGTGAAACACATTTTTCTTATTGGACAAATAATATGATTATGGGGTTTAACATCCTACTTTAATGCACCGCCTTGGATGATGATGATGGACGTATGCCTCCTCTTATGTACCCACCATGTGTACACACGACCTTGCATTTTCATCTCATCCGATCAACTAGACACTGTCCCTGGCAAGGGGAAGCCAGAAAATCAATGTACACAGCATATTCTAGAATATACGAAGAACGAAGACATACCAGAATTAACTCACTGCAAACTTTTTTTGTGTATATGTGACAATGATGGATCCGTGGTACCTCAGTGATATGGATTGAAGGGGCTAGCTGTAATTGTCCACTTCATTTTCATTTTTTAGTACAGAGAGAGAGAGAGAGAGAGAGAACAAATATAATTACTTGTGCTAACCATTCGGCCATTTAACCCAGCTTTTTCAGTTAGTGTAAATTCTAAAAACATGCAACAATTTACCAGGAGGCAAGTTAAAATATATATATTATATGGTAATAAAAGTTACCTGAAGGTAATAGAGCTAGACAGTTATCTGTATCTATATGGGTTTTATTAGACATGAGATGGAGACTACCTACAAAACATTACAATTAAATATAATTATAGGTCAAAGGTCATTCATTCATGTGAGAGAGAGAGAGAGAAATAGGGTTTAACTCCAATCAACACAAACTAGGTCATTTTGGGACTAACATATGGTTTTAATTTTATTTCAATAATTCACTTGCGCGTAGCGGTCTTTAGCAGTGAAACCGGTGTGCCTGGAGGAAACCCGCGAGGTTGAGAAGGCGCCCCTATCTCCATGAAACATACGCTCACACCAGGGCTTGAAACCACAGCCGCAAGCCAGAGGTGACCGGCCAGCTAGAGGTCGAAGCGCGGCACTCTAGACCGCTAGGCCATCCCAACCCCCCCATTCATTCATGTAATGTGATAACTGAATAATAGTGTTTGATTCATGACTTTAGTAAGAACATATTCATTTTTTGTTATCTATTTATGAACCATGATAATAAGAACAGACAGGTATTACTCTAAATCTTGCATACATGTATGTATCTGTAAGCAATTAACATTGAGTGAAGAAATATGATGTCAGAAAACAATATTGTTATATTACCATTTCTAACAAAGCCACCAAGGAACTCTTCTTCCACCAATAAAGATGCCGGAACATTTTTTATTTGATAGGATTCTGTTTCAACTAACTTTTTAATCCAGTTGACATTTGGTTTTTCTATAGCAGGTAGTATCAGTGATACCTGTATAAATATGGGAACAAATCAAACAAGCTTTATTTATAGTAGGCTACATGATGTTTCCATTCGTTAGTAGCATTAACACCTCAAACACACAGAAAACCCACTCCACGTTCAGGAACTGTCCCATTCAATCAATGTCGAAAATAATTGGAGCCCCAGTCAATTTTACTGGACAATTTTTCACTGCTAAACGACGGGGTGTTAATCCGCGTGAAAGCCTGTGCAATGTAAAGCCTGTGCATTTTGTTTCGTCTTGTATGACCGACATTCCTGAATGTGGACGGTGACCTTCAGTTAGAGTGTCATGGCGGCGAACCTGTAACTTGATAGGAGGGTACGTATTTTTAACCGCGTGTTGTGTCGCTCATACTGACTCTAGGGAAGTAAGCAAGGTCTTATTTTCTCCTTAAGATGTTCGTTTACATTGTACAGGCGTCCACACGGATTGACACCCCATCGTTTAGCAGTGAAAAGTTGCCAAGTAAAATTGACTGGGGCTCCAATTATTTTCGACATTGATTGAATGGGACAGTTCCTGAACGTTCAGGGTGAGTGTAACGAGACCGACGTTCAGAGCTGAACTAAGGTATACATGTAATCCTCTTTTAAATCAAAGTGATAATAGATTGTTACTACTACTACTACTTGGAGTTTAACATCTGCTTCCACATAATATAATAGATTGCTTTCCCCTGCATTTTAAGTTTGACATCTTGACCGCAAGAAAGTGTGACCTTGTGTACAACAGCCAATCAAAGTACTAACCTGATCCTGGTTGCGTAAGACTAACTCATCATAATTATCATCGAATATCTGTATCAATTTTGATAAAAATAAAGCTTGAAGTTGATTTAATTTACTGACAATATTTGCTGACAAAAACAAAACTCGTTTCACCAGATTGTTCAAATAGTATAAAATTTGCGGAAAGTTGGAGGTGGGCAAAGGGTCCAGAATGGTGGTCTGCCTCCATTTTTGTTGGGATGAGTTGTCTTATAATTCGACCTACCGTATATTGATAGTATTGAATGAATAAAAATAAATGAAATATACCGAATAATTGAAATTTTGTTTTTCAACAACTTTTTCATGTGCCTTATTGTCTGCTTCAAAGCTTGACTGCTCAAAAATTAGTTTCCCAGTAGAAGAAGGAAAATCTACGGAGGCTGACATCTTGAATTCTTAGAAATTATGAACTGTCGGGTGCCATAACGTGAAAATACGAAATAGGTCAAATTTTTAGTTTGACTTCTTAAAGTTGCAAAAAAATAGCCATTAGTATCTAATGATAGATGTGGTATTCAATATAGTAAGGGAAATTTTACAATCATAAATTAATATGATTACTTTGTATAATGTTAATAATAATTATTCCGGTTTTCTTGAAAAATAAATTTTTTTAGATAACCAAGGGAAATAACTAGTGCGTTCTTGCCAACAAAATAAACAATTTCGTCCACAAGATCACAGTTTATAACACGAACCCTACTTGCGTGGCCTTTATACGCGCTACCGTACTCATAAATACATGTATTTTGTGTCGTAAAAGGGAGTTCGGATTGTCATGATGATATGAGTAAAATGGGTGAGTAAGAATTTAGAGTATTTATTGATACTTCGAAGATATGATTATTATGATATGAATTATTATGATTATTTTTATATTAGATCAGATGAGGAATTATCTGAGGGCCTTCCTACTCTGAATGACCAATGTCAAGCAAATGACGAATGACAAGGAATTTCTAAGCAATAACCGCTCCGGGTAGTCAAACATAATTCAATTTCAGTGGGTTTCATACATAGCTCTAGACCTATATTGACTTTCATTAATTCAATGTTATTTATTAGTAGGCTAGTGGTGGTGACCCCTGAGTCCTCTGCCATCAATCCATCGCCTTCAGTGAAATTTACATAGAGGATAAATCAATCTAGTAACTGAAATGATAAACTGAATCAGGACATTATTTATTATTTTCTATAAGAATTACTGTCTGTTCCAGGCGACACTAAAACATGAAAATTGCTTACTATTTCTTAAATTTTTAATTAAAATGGTTAAAACTTAAACTACCTACCTGGAATTGTCACCCCATAACTTTCTTCGTCCAGCCTTTATGCTTATGAGTTCGATAAAATCCTTCATTCTCTTGTAAATTTCACATTTTTCAACATTCAATTTCTCAGATTGTCTGTGTATGTTGGGTGACTCGAATATCATGTAGGAGTATAGGTTAATAATGCTTTGTGTGCAAAGATTCGCTCATTTGTTTAGCGGCAGTGTGTGTAAGTTTATTTGGTTTCCAGTATTTTAATATTTCTCACAGAACACTTATTTTCAGCATTAGATGGCATGGTAAGTAACCTTTCTGATAAAGTGTAAATATTGTATGATATCTTACAATTTTATGGACTTAAATAGTTTCGATTACCAGTATCCAATATATTGCCATTATGGTGGTTCACGAAGGTTGATATCTTTCTAAAAACTACCAAAAGACCACAATTTGGTGGTCTGAAAATAGTATTAAAAGTCATACCAAGCCAAATAAAATTGACATTTATAGTCTATTATTTAAAAGCTAGATATACAATTCAAAACGAATTGTATTTACCCCTACTTCCAAATTTCCATGACGTGTCACTACAATATTATACATGTATCACACTTTGTATGACATATTTTCCAAAAGGCAGTGATCAACTGTGGTCTGAAACCAAATAGCAAATTTATTTTACCTCCCGTAAAAAACTTTTTAGAACAAGTTAATTTCTACTGGGTAGAAACAACTATTTAAACATGCTAGTAGGTCGAAACAACCCCAAGTCAAATCCACACCTCTGTTTGATTTGGTTTATTCCAAATAACTAGGTCAAGCATGGTTGTCTTCAATCCCGCGAAGTAAATAAACCATAAGTTTCAAGAGAGAAAGGTTATATAGCTTTATCTGACATTAGTTAACATGTGGTAGAAAGTAAAGGGATGACAATTTCAGCTAGGTCGTTAAGTTTTAACTATCTGAATTAAAAATTAAAGAAATCGCAAGCAATTTTCGGGTCATAGTTTCACCTGAAAGAGACATTAAGTCAAGTAACATTCCGTAGCTTTTTTTTTTTCTGTGGAATAGTTTCTAGATGGAATGACAAAGAAGATGAGAGATGTTTACCAAACAAATGACAAAGAGAATGACATGACGTGTTCACTAGACGAATGACACAGTCAATGAGAGATTCACCTTGTCATTCATCCCTCCAGTAAATTTCATCATTCATGTTGTAATTTATCTGGTGAATCTGTCATTCTCTGTCATTCATCTGGTGATTTCTGTCATTTACTTTGTCATTCATCTGCTGAACCTGTGTCATTCTCTGTGTCACTCATTTTGTCATTCGTCCCGGGAGTCTGTGTCATTCACTTTGCGATTGGTCTGTTGAACCTGTGTCATACTCTGTGTCACTCACTGTCTTCTTTCTGTGAATCTGACTTACTCTCTAGCATTCATCTGTTGAAACTCTGACATTCTCCTGCGAATCTGTGTCATTCATTTGGTGAACTCGGGTCATTTTCTGTCATTTGTCTAGAGAACCTCTGTCATTCACTTTGTCATTCATCTGCTGAACCGAAGTCATCTTGTCATTTGTCTGATGAAACACTGTCATTCTCTTCAAAACCGTACTATTCTCTGTCATTCTGTTTGTCATTTGTCTAGCGAACCTGTCATTCTGAATCTCTATCATTCACTTTGTCATTCGTCTGGTGAACCTCTGTCATTATGTTTGTCATTCGTCCTGGTGAGCCTGTCATTCTCTGTCATTTGTCTGGTGAACATCTGACATTCGTCGAATGGAGCTCTGTCATTCTCTTTGTTATTTCCTGGTAAACCTGTTTCACTTGGTCATTCGTCCCATGAATCTGTGTTATTCATCGGGTGACCCAATTTGTAATTAACTTTGTCATTCATCCCCAGAATCTGTGTCATTCGCTTTGTCATTCGCTTGTTTAACCCCTGCCATTCATCCAAATGTCAGGTTCATAAGGTGAAAGACAGGGGTTCACCAAACAAATGACAGAATCACACAGATTCATGGGACGAATGACATAGAGAATATCAGAGCTTCACCAGATGAAAGACACAGGTTCACCAGACGAATGAAAGAGCTTAACCAGATGAATGATAGAGTTGCAGGACGAATGATGTGAATGACACAGGTTCACTAGAAGAATGACAAAGTGAATGACACAGATTTTGCAGATAAATGACAATGTTAATGATAGAATTGACCGAATGTAGGAATTCATCATAGGCATGACGGAGAATGACACAGATTCATCGGACCACGACAAAGTGAATGACAGAATTCACTGTTCTGACGAATGACAAAGGGCCTGATGCAGGTTCACCGGACGAATGACACAGGTCCACCAGATGAATGACACAGGTTCATAAGAATGTATAAAATCGAAATGTTTTCATCCCTGAAATTGTATTAGTTAAAATACACTCATAACGTAATAAAATGTAAATAATGAATAAAGCCAGGGAATATATTAAATGTTTTATTGAATTGCAATAGAAACTGAAAACAGATTAACACCCTTTGCGGGATATTTTATTCAAATATTGTGACAGGGTTTGCAATGAAATTGAAAATATCATTCGTTTTTTTAACATTGAATCATCCTATTCTGTTATGTAGTCGTCTCAACATGTTGTTCTGATGGGTTACTTCTGCTAAACCACTCAATTGAAGCGAGTAAAGTATTATAAAAGAAACTAGTACTTCATTGTAAGACACAAAGCGTAGGTGTGATATATCTTTACACTGTCATATCTCCTTTAAAATCATTGTATAACTCTCCTATTTTTATGTTAAAAGTCAACACCCAAGATTCAAATTACTGAATGTTGTTAGCCTATAATTTATAAAGTTACCACAATTCAAGACGTAATGCGGTATGTGAGCATTATCTAAAGGGATTAAATCATTGTTTGCTGTTGCCTTTTGACCAACTTTTAATTGGTTGTGGAGTAGGTGGACTGTCAATCTCAATAAGGAAATGAAATTAAATGTGGTTTAATGTCATACTGTTATATATCGACTGGACTAATGAAGATGGCCTACACCATGTAGGGTACAATGAGGAAAGTGAAGCTATGATCTACCCTTATTTCGAATTCCAGCTGCCAAGGGTGGCTCCTCACTCCGGAGACAATTTAGGCTAAATATCTGGTCAGCAGAAGGTGTGATGTAATGGTGCAGCCCGGTCAGCCCCGCTTTACTTTGTACTACAGTGTGGAGGGGGGCTGAGTGGGCTGCAATATGAAAGGATCCCCATATTAGACGAGTTTATCCCACCACTGACAGTTGTCACTTTGGATACTAAACATTATGCAAGAAATGTCATGCAGTTAGTACACTGATCTAACTTTGCTTTTGGGGTGGGGCAGTTAGAATTTATCAACATGGAAGTTTATAGCGGAAAAGCATTTGTGATGCACAAATACTTTCTCGGCATGCTGAAAAAAGTGACGAAAAGTTGGAAGAATTTCCAATTTGGCATATATTGATATAAATTATTGTCTTTTAAGTTGAAATAATGGTGGGTTTGGGAGGATTTGGGTAAATCGTGCTACCCAACTGGAGATGGTATTATTCAGCAAGCACGATTTTCAGTTACAATGTCGATTTGACATAAAAAACAGTATATTATCAAATATAGCTAGAAATTCTAATAATATTAGTTGAAATATTGATGGGTTTGGGTAGATTTGGGTGGTTATGGGTAAATCGTGCTACCGTGTATTATTCCGCTAATATTTGGGAATAACCCTTCCTCACTATCGGTGTAAACTGGTTATTCCAGTCTACATCTATAGCATTTATTGCGCATGCTCTCCAGATAAGAATATGGTGTCAACATATGACATGTGGAATATGTTACAAATGGCACTGGAACGGTAAGATAACAACATCAATGTTGATTTAAATTGACAAATAATTCGTGTTATTGAGTTAGAGACTTAGCTACTTTAAAGTTCCAATTTCATATTTCTAAGAAAGTCTAAACATTATTATTTCTATGTCTTTTGCTCAAAAGGTTGTCAACTCACTATTATACGATCATGGGCAAAATTTTTGGGGCATTATAAAGGGTGACACATGCTGATTGAGGAAATAGTTACTCAATTACCTCCCTTGTTTTCCCATTCCTCTCCATGGACGGCCTTCTTCAAACGTTTGAATTTGAAGTTGAAAATGATATTTTTGCCAATTTCTCATCTGGCAATAGTGAATTATAGGATTAATAGGATTATTCTTTAACAAGGTAGGACTGTTTATAGGTTCAATCTATTTTTGGGCTTTATTTTAATACATTTTAAAAATATAACTTAAAAAAATGCTATTGGAGCTTTAAATCTTACATAATATAATTTGTTTTCTGTACAGAAATGAACAGAGTTGGAAGTAAAATAGTCAATATAAAGATGATTATAAAATGGCAGACAAGGATGTGAAATATGTGGACATTACTCTAACAGAAGAAGAACTTAATATAAAGGTTAATAATAATATAAGCTGTGATGTAGAAGGTTGTAATAAAACATTTACAAGTGGTGGATCTTATTTACTACATAAAACTAAAACACATCCAGCCGAAGGACAGGTAAGCTCATAAAATCACTTCAAAATAGATCCTCATCACTATGGGAACAACTTTACCAGGCGCGGATCCAGAGGGGGGTCCAGGGGGTCCAGGGGGTCCGGACCCCACCCCCTCTCAGGCTTGAAAAATTTTTGATTCGATTTTATTGGCAATTTTTAGACCTGTAATTTTGGAATTTACCTACCGGAAATACGGCAGAATGCACCAAATTGAATCTAATTTACCAAATTTTTCTGGGAGAGGGCACCCAAACCCCCCGTTAATCGGTTGAGCTCCTTTGGCACTGGCGGCGATGGGCTAATTAGTTAAGCAATTATCAAACCTAGACCCCCCCTGCAAAAAGTCCTGGATCCGCGCCTGTTTACGGTAGAGATCTGGAAATAATTGTTTTAGTTGTAACTGACGATGTCAGGCACCAATGAACTAGAACTGGAAACCTCTGATGAAAATAGACAAATCTGTGCCAGACAAAATGAGAGAAACCAGACAAATTATGTCTAACAATTTCTGTGAGTATTACCTTATTTTTAGGTTTGTTGGGCTGGATAAGCTTAACATAAAAGTCTTGATAAAACATGAACAAACTATCATTTGAACAAATGTTAGTCTTCTTTATATTTTCCTTGATATTTTAAAGATAATTTACCACAAGTGTTTCACCAGTCATTATTTCCAATAAAAATCTTGCAATTTTGGTATATATGAAAAGTAGAAATATCCAATCTCAGTAGAAAAATACTGGATTCCCTGAAAGGTTCCATGCAAAGATTGTCTGATAAGCGAGCGCTTCATAATGTTGATAAATTTGATGGTGCAACAGTTTCTGAGGTAAAAACCACCGAAAAAGATTAAAGCCATCATCGTCTTGTATATGCATTGAACTCTCCTCCATCTTCGTAACCATTGCTAGGTACCGCGTCAGCCAAATTATAACAGGGGTATTCGCTCACAAATACATTGATTTGATAGATTAATTATTTTTGTCTATGTTTTTTGGTCAAATATATCATCAAATCGCGCAGTTTATACGTAAGAAGGTATCTTTGATAAAATCCAATTGATTATTACTTGCATGAGATTGATTTCAGTATGTTAATCTAATTTCAATTATGGTTTTTTTCTCAATCTTTTAAATATCTTTAAACAGTAAATTGACATTTGAAATATTTTTTCAGGTAGCGTCCCTTCCTAAAAAAAAAACTTCTGATGTCGTCTATAGATATCATTGTCCAGTATTTAATTGCGTGTACAATCCGCAATCAGAGAGATTTTTCAGTTCACAGAAATATCTCAAACAGGTAAGTACCACTGGTACAGCACAGCAGATAGATAAGTAAAACCTGCTAATTCAACCTTAGGCCAAGAAAAGATAAACTTATGTTAAAGCTTATTTTTTATCTTTTGGTAGCATTTCTAGCCTTATTACTGTGGTTTAGGGGTGTTTTTTTTTTAAAAAGATAATACTGTTTTGAACTCTTCTAAAAACGGAATTTTAATGTTTAAATTTGTCTGAAGACAAATAGTTTAGGTTTAACAATTTTGGCTAAAAAAAGAGGGTTCGTTGTGTTTTTGTAGGATTGGATGACAAGATTGACTTTGGTAGGAGAGGCATTGCCTGCATTTTTTCAACTGTCCGGGCAAAATTTCCTGCATAGAACAATGTATGTCGTATGTCTGTCTTCAGTAGCACGGGCGTTGCAAAAACGTAGAATAATAATGAGTACATTTACAATGCGCAATATCCATAAACCAAGTTCATGCTCAAAGCGCTACACAATTATTATCCCGGTCTCTAGGATACAGGTAAAGCCTGATTACCTCCCTTTACCCCTGAACTCTCAGAAAGAGCCCCAACATATGCTGCCCCAAAGAGCGCAACAGTTTTTTGTGTAATACATACGCCATCCTACCGGTACCCATTTACAGCTGGGTAGACTGGAATACAGGGATAAAGTGTCTTATTCAAGGACACAAGAACTCCACGCACAATTCGGGTCTCGAACTTCCATTAAGTAGAATGTTAAAATGACATTTTATTTCTGACTGGCTTAATGGAAGTGTTTTCCCTTTAATCATAGAGAGCTGTTTTATTTATTTACACATATAAGAACAAATCAGAATTTTTATTTATTGTTTTTATTTTAAAGCATTATGGTAAAGTTCATGGGGAGAAAAAGTACTTGTGTGGAACATGTCAAAAAGGGTTTGCCTTTGATAGAGATTTGAAACGTCACAGAGAAACATGTGGTGTTACTTTTAAATGTGTTACATGTGGATGTCCTTTTACAAGTCCGGAGGCAGTTTTAACTCATTGTAAAAGAAAGCAACATCAGGCACCAGATTCAGCCAGATCATCTAAACGTGGCTTAAAGAAATTAGAAAAAGACAAAACGTAAGATTATGATGTTTTAATAATAACTTTAGAGATGAGATATAAGTGTCTGCTTCCAGATCCATCTTGATGCATGGGGCATGCTGAACAGTTACCCAGGGGCCTCACAAGCATAAGGCCCAGTGGCCTCACAGGCATAGGGGCCCTATGCTAATCTATGTAAACTACTGTTGTGACTTGCTGTCAATAAATAAATACTATACTCATTTATTAGAAGTACCAATACAATAAATATACGCTTAATTTTAACAACCATCTCTATTTGTATGTATGTAAGTGGTTGTGTTGGTAAGGGCTCTTTGTATTATTTTACCTGTAGGCCCTGTCTAATTCACTTTCTATACAAACTCCAATTTGAGAAAAATTGGGTAATAATCAAGAAAATTTGCACTAAAATGGAAAATGTTATCTATTTATGTTGAATTGACATTACTGCTCCCCCACCTCCCCTTGATTCCATAATAATTGGTTTTGGTATCTCTTTAACACCATATTTCATATTTTTGTTATTTTCAGATCTGCTGAAGTTAAAGCTGTTTCTCCTAATCCATATATTATAATCATTAATCAAACCAATAAACCGCTTACTGTACCAAACTCCATTCCCATATCCAAGTCTAATTTATCCGAATTACCCCTGATAATGCCCAAACATCAATATTCTTCTTCTGTACTGGTACCCGGAAACTGCAATAGTAATATCAAATCACTGAATATTAAAAACTTTCCCCAAATATCTTCTAACAAAAACAAGGTTGATTTCTATTCCCATGATAAGATTCGCAATCAAGATGGTAATATTTCAGAATCGTCAGCTATTAATTTGTGTTCTGCTTCCACCAGTGCAAGCCGACTAAATTCATTTTCCTTAGAACCCAGAATCTCAAAGATTATGCCCTTACAGCAAACTGTAGCAGGAATTCAGACTGACATATATGGAGTAGGGACTCTTTGTTTTGACTCGAATGATGCATATCCCAATTTTGGTTCCATTTCCTTTGCCTCCACAGGAACTCAGTCGGATATTGCTAATGCTACTGCTGCAGAGACATCAACTACTGGAATCCAGACCTCGGTTTCTTTTCTACCCAGCAAGAAAAAAGATTGTAGCATAGCAGGGACCCAAACTCCCAATGAGAACATATTGGATAAAGCACTCAAATCAGCTCAAATACCTACGCAGTCTCCGATGTGTCAGAGTTTTAAAAGGTCTAGAAAGACCAGTGAGGTCCAAACAAGTGGGGTGTTCTCCACGAAAAAGAAAAGACGAAAATCCAAAAATACTCACCATGCTACAACTGGAACTGATTCATTGTTACCAAGTCATTTCCAGATGTCCTTTGATGATTTTTCTTCAAACTGGACCCAGACAAACCTTTCCACGTTTCAGCCGAGGCAGGATTCAAATCTTCTTCAAAATATGGAAACCCAAACATGTCGCCTCTCTCCACAACCATCTGTAGTATCCATGGATCCCGTTTTACCAAGGAATGAATCATGTAGTTCATTTCTTTCAGAATTGGAATCACGTCCTTGCAAGAACAAGATTCTTAAAGGAAATCTAGATCTTTTAGCAGACACAACTTTAATGAATTTTCTTCCCATGGAAGTCACTGATCTTGACATTGTTGGTTCAGATGACGATAATAGCAGGAATGGTCAAAGGCACTACTCACTGGGTGATCCTGCTCTAGCGGGGGCGTTTTCTTCCTCCATTGATTCCGAATCTCAAACCGTGACATCTGCCTCGGATCTGGATCTATTGTTACACGCCGTTAATCAGCCAGTAACAGTTGGTCAAGGAACGGATACACAGACTCAGACTGCCGAGGATGAATTGTTGGATTTCTTGATGACAAACATGGAGACGCAAACAACCGAGGATTGTCTATTTCCTGGATTTGGTTTATCGGATATTGAGACCCAAACGTCACTTACTCCCGGAATTAGTGGAGAAAATTCTGTTGGATATAACCAAGCTCAAATAGAGAGAGGCATGTTAATGTGTTCAACTAGTACAAGTCCGGATACATCATTTCTTTTAGAGTCCCTGGTGACAACAGAAACACAAACTAACCCCCAGTCATTTAATGATCCGGATTTCACCGTTTTAACTGACATGGAAACTCAAACGACTTTTAATACTCTTGACTTTTATACCAACTTGACTGATTCTCATACTCAGACCTCATTTTATTAGACACTTAAAGTATTAATAATCGGGAGAACAGGAACTAGAGGCGAATACTAGTGTTGGATTTAGCTATTCCACTTACTAGGACACCCCTACAGTGCATTCACCCCACCCCACCCAACACCCCTCGACTAGAGGAAGATGAGTGTGTTTTAAACGAAATTAACCAAGGACGATGATGCGGGTAGACGACGTGTATCATTGACAGTGCGTGTACAATTTGCGTCATCCTGCCAAGCATATGGCTAAATTACCCGGCACTGGTCAATACTTATAACTTGAATTCTAGACGTGAGAGCTGACTTATTTTGTGTCATGCAAGTTGTTTGTGGACAGTTTGTCTGTCAAAATATGTAAGCTAACTATTTTGGTGAATGCTAATTGTATATGCCGGTTGCGACGGATTCGCGAATTTCCGGAGTCCACAATGGCCGCTTTATATATAATTGAGTATTATTATGGAATGCCAACCCTAGCCCATTTAAGATGGGTACAAGGTAAATTGGACCCAAGCTCAGCCGTCTATAAAGGATTAGGGTTTAAAATGGGTTTGCCGTATTTTGAAAAAATCGCCATGGAAACTCCATGACTTGCACGTGCGGTATTGATCATGCTAATTGTGAATGAACATTGAAATTTCGATTGTGTAGTTGCAAATAGGAAAGTAAACAATGTTCAGCACAAAATGGAAATATTAGGATATTTTGGGTATACCAATGAGGTCCTACTACACACCTGTCTTCAATAGCCCAGTCAGTACAGAACAGTAGGACGCTAAACCCAATAATCATCATTTTGACTGTGTATGGCTGATCACAAATGCAATGTCGGTTAATCTGATAAGGATAAGCCGTCTTTATGCGAACCGATTACCATAATTATAAATAGTGCAATAAGATAAATATGCTTCTCTGAATTGGCGCAAGCGCAGTAATTAATGATTGTGCTTTCACCATTTTCCAGACTTATATTCCAACTCAAATATAAATGACGACATCAACATTGTGCTTATTATAACATTATTGGTACAATTATTAAATAGAGTTTATTTTATTACTTTGTGATAAGTTTAATATGTAATTTAATACAGTTAGGGTGGGATAGGGGTAAAATTTTCATTGTTCAGTTCAGAGCTTGACTGCCGCTATGAGCTTATTTGGTGATATGTACCTATGAAGTTGATGTATATTTATGAATTGTTTATTATGTTACGTGTAATATCGATATTAAATTTATTGAAAACTGCTAACGATATTGTGGTTATATGAAAAGGCAAGTGACCAATTTACACAGAACTCTGTACGGGAATTTTTGGTGGGGAACGTGGGAAGGGGTATAAATTACCCGTTTGGATAAAAGCATAGCCCCCCCCCCCCATCTATTTTAGTAAATTCTATTCAATTACAGGCAATTCTTTTTTTAACTTCTGCACCGACAGGAGTAATGTGTTACTGAATATAGTCTTTTCATTTTTATACACCCTCATTGAATTGTGGCTGTGTCGAGTGGTGCATCAAACCCATTTATCTCTCCCTTACAAGCAATTATTTTTTTAACTTCTGCACAGATAGGAGTAATGTGTTACTGAATATAGTCTTTTCATTTTTATACACCCCATTGAATTGTGGCTATGTCGAGTGGTGCATCAAACCCATTTATCTCCCCCTGTCTTGTAATGTGAATAATTAAATAAAAACAACGTTTAACATGAAGGCTTGAAACGTTTTATCTCTGAATAAAAATGAAGGATGTCATCTTATTGGTGAGTCACCTACACCATGGTCATTTCGTTTATCCATTTTTGAGCAGCGCTTATATCTGTTACAAGAAATCGGTCTCCGGGCGAACATTTATCGAATGATGGTCTGTTGATGAGACCCTCCAATGCCCATCTGCCCTCTCCGTTCTTACAGACAACCATACCACCATTATCACTCTAAAAATATAATATGCAAGAATATTTTAAATATGAAACTGGGGACCTTGAGCATGAATCTGTGGATGGAACCGTCGGTGATATAACTATACATAGAGAATCTCCTACGAGTGTTTTTTGATATCAAAAAACACGAGTTGGAGATTTTATTTATCACCCAATCCTTTCTTACATGCCCAAATACATAAATATAATTCTTTGGTATAGATTTCACTTTTACTGAATCTACAGCGTAGTGATACATCGGTTTTTTTAACAGCAGTTTAGCTATTGCAAAGTCCTATATTTTGACCCAGTATTTCCTGCAAGGACAATTTAATCAAAACAGTTTCTTTTTAACAAAAAAGTCACTTTTTATTTAAAATAAGTGGTTTCTTTAAAATAAAAGAAAGTAGTTCCTTTTTGATTGGCCAATCATTTTTATGTAAAGCGATATCTCGCAGTAGATTATGTAATTTATCATACAAGCGATATCTACTGTCAAATGTGTTATTGGGTGACAAAATACAATATCATACGGTGGACTGATCGTACGGCATTTGATACTGATAGATAATGGGCAAACCTCTAGTAGGCGAATGGTGGCTGGACCGGTTTTAAGATCCACAGTCCTCTACAGAATCTGACCAACAGAATATGCAATGAAGAAATTGATCGTTAATTTTAAATTATGGGCGAAACGTGGATCTCCCACCCAAAACAAACAACCACAAACTATATCAGACGTAATTAAATCAAAATAATGTAAGCCTCTTACCAAGCAAGTACCGCCATTTATTGCACTATCTTTGAATTTAGCGAATGTTGTTAGCGGTTTTATATTCAGGGGATCATTACCATTAATCTGATTAGCAAGATCCCATATTTCCTGTGTTATCAACTCAACTTCGGCGGTTAACAACTTGGCACTTAATTCTGAAAACAAAATGATTGATATGTAACCTCACGCCAAACTTTACTTCATTCAATTAAGCATACATATAAAAAGCAAAATCTGCCTATTGTTGGTCTTTCTTTAGGCCTGAAATGTTATAAAAACTATTAATTAGACATTGTTGGATTTGCTGCAATAATTTCCTTCGTGATTTACCGATTAAATGGATAACAGAAACTACTGGTTTTGTCTTACCGACTTTAGTAATGACGAACGAGGCTAAGCGGAACTTTCATTCACTTGGTTCTAAGTTCATAGTGGATCAATTTGACTAAATATTTTTTAGCAAATTGCCTTTACATTAGCTAGTTTTTTAACTATTGTAGTGAGAACTGTCAACTCGTTATCTAATCTCCCATATATAATGTATCTTTAATATAAACCTATATTATGGTCTCCCTTTTTGAACTATCTTATGACTGGTGTAATATCTTAAAACCCTTCTTTAAACCGAAGAACGCTCCCAGTGGAGCTAACATTTAGACGTCGTTGAACGTTCCTGTTGAACTTGAGGGATTGTGTTCATAGGCATTGTCTTTACTTACTTTGCAGAACCTTGTTGACGCGAAAGTTTTTTTTTCTTAAAACCTAAATCACAGAGTCGAAGATGTGAAGCTCACTTGAAAGTTCAGAGTTTATAAATAATATCAGTTGGCAAAAAAGCCGGACACTTACCACCTCCAATAGCATCAGAGTTACTGCCCCATCCAGCTATAACGCAATCCTTCTTATTCCAACTTGACTCGTCCGGTTTGCAAGCTTTACGAATACAGCGTCCAAACTCAAGTGGTGATTCCAATTTCAAAATAGCTAAGTTATTGGCTGAAAAAACAAAACAATGGCTGTTACATTGAAAAAACACCACATTCAGCCTTAGCTGCCATTAGAAATCAATCAAACAAAGTGTGCCGCTTCTTTTTATTTGCCGACTGCAAAATGAAATTAGTAAAGAATTTAGTGGTTACGGTGAAATTTTAACTTCTTTACATTATTGATTGTAAAAATAATAAATTCGTGTGAGGATGGCTAAATTTGAAAATAAAGTAATAAAAACAAATGTAAATCTCATTACCTTCCTTATCGTCCTCGCCAATAAGGTCCATAACTGTAAAGCTCGAGGAATCATTCTTAAAAAATTCTGGATGAATAATGACTTTAGATACTCCCTTTCCGACTTCGTTTGGTGTAAATGTATTCCCAACTTTAGTAAAATCAGCTGACTGTGTGTCGTATTCTCCAGCAATCACCAATATATTACCTTCAGCAGGTCCACCGGCAGCGGCAGTAGCTCTGTCAAAGAAATTTATCTTTATGACACAAAGTGTGATTCTGGGGTTATCTTATCTCTTTAAAACTACTGTATTGCAAAGGTGAAAGGAATATCGGTCTAAAAATGGCCAATCTCGGTTCATATTTAAAACGAGATGACAAATTGACAATTTCTCTATGTAATGAAAACGTCCGCTATTTTTTATTACCGTGAATCAAATTGATGGCCCTATTTTTAGGCCGATTGATTACAAGGCGGACGTAGCGTTGGTATTCTGATTTAATTTTATGAATATGTTTAATTTTTAATGTAAGCGTGGGTATAACGGTGATAAATTTGATATTTTAAGTAAATTACATATCAGACATCGTTACTTTAAAGGGGTACATAAATTGAGGGAGATGTATGTTTAAAATTCTCGTACAATACATATGTGAAAGCCCCCACCTCTCTTGAAATGCCCCTGAAACAATCACCAAAACCAAAATAGTTATTAACTCACAACATGACACAAGCAGCGGTTGTAACAACGTGGTTCTCATCAATAATGACGCCATTACAGAAGGGGACGCTGTTAGGACTTGCTGGATCGAGTTCAACATCTGGAGAGGATCTTCCTCGAATGGACACTTGCCACGGCCAGTCACACTTTTTGCTTGAGGAGCCACCCAAAAGTCTAAAAGTAAGCGGTACATTTTCTGGCTGTACTCCACATTGTTGTTCAACAGGGGGAGCTGGTTCTGGGGTTGTAGTTGTTGGCACGGTGGTAGTAGTAGATGTGGGAACAGTGGTAGGAGCAACAGTTGTTGTCGTTGTTGTTTGTTCTGAAAATATGTCAAAATATTGGTACAAGGAAAAACAAGCAAACGATGTATAAACTTAATTTCATAAAATTAAAAGATTTTACACAGGTTATTACAAAGCAAAGGTTGACGTTTATTTTTCTTGAGCTGGCCCCTAGTGCCTCGGGATTTTTCTCATGTCAGGGTTGCAGAACGGAGGAGTAGTGTTTAGTCATTCAGATGGAACGAAAAGCCGGGGTCCCGTGTATACATTGACGTACACGTAATAATAATAATAGTTTATTTCAGTAATTAGGTGGAATGACCAATAGATACATAGTATACAATACTTACATATTTACAAAAATAAATAATTGTCATTAACAAAATTTGAAATCTTATCATGATAAATCCATTGGTAAATTTAACAATCAAAATATTATTCACAATACTACAATATAATTTGATTTAAATCATATTCACTTTATTTACAATTTTATATATTTTATTTACAATCAAATATAATAATTTGTTAATTTATTTAAATCATTTCAAATTTTTACACATGTTCTCCTCTCAGTGCAAGTGCCTTATCCAGAAAACATGATTAATCTTATACCATAATACTTTTGTCGGCGTTTGAACATAGCTGATTGAACTTATATACATTTTGCACATGATTCCAATATAGTGTAGGTAAATATTGTATTCTTAAATCATTATAATGTTTACATTCTAATACAAAGTGTTAAATGTCTTCTACCACACAGTCACAAACAGGACAGACTTGGCTGTTTACTTGTTTCCGTCTAAATAAGTTTGCATTTAATTGGAACAAATTTAATCGTAGCTTAGTTATATTTCTTTTAATATGCTGATTGACCTTGACAGACAAATAGTTTCCTGAGTTATGTTCAGTTTGAATGTACAACTTTTGTTTTTGATATATTGACTTCCAAGTTAAATTGACAACAAATTATATCTAATATATGGATTTTACGCTGGAGGTCACCAATGGTATCTGATACAATGCTCAGGTCATATAGAAGCATAAGAATATCATCTACATCCTGATTTGTGAATATACCTCTTACATGTCCACTTCTCATACAATCTACAAGCTGGTTAATATAAAAACATAATAGCAATGGACTAAAAGTGCAGCCTTGTCGCACACCTCATTGACAGTCAAAAAAGGAGTTGGCTTTGAATTCACTTTAACACGGGAACTGACTGATGTATACATATTTTTCAGAGCTTGAAACATTTTACCGAATACTCCTTTATTTAGTAATAAAGTTAATAATTTAGGCCGGTTTATGGAATCAAAAGCGCGGGAGAAATCCACATAGAGACAATACATGCGACCTTTTTTTTTTTAGAAATTTTTTCACAAGACCCTGTAGCGTGAATATTTGGTCAATAGTGGAATATCCCCTCCTGTACCCCGATGGTTCTTCGCAGTATTTGCCTTCGGATTCCGACCATTTCTGTAACCTATTGTTAAGTAGAGTGCAGTATATTTTTTACCTAAGCAATCAAGAAGAGAGATCCCCCTATAGTTCCGACAATCCGAAACTGAACCTTTTTTATGAAGTTGGACAATAAGAGCTTTCGACCAGCTATCCGGAAAATCGCCATAATTAAAAATATTATTATAAATAACCGTTAAAATTGGTACAAACGTATCCAAACAGGCTTTATAATATTCTATCCCAATTCCATCTGGACCAGGGGAAGTCCCGATTTCATACACCTAACACATTCTGTGACTTCAATTTGAGTGATCGGCCTGTTTAGAATACTAAAATTAGTTTCGCTCGAACTAATGTCTGACTCTGAACTAAGTTCAGGTGTATTCAAGAGAGAGTCTTCTTGGGATACATAATTTGGGTTGAGGTGAAACTGAAATGTTATTACTTATTTTAGATTTAGGCCGAACATTTTTAATTGTTTGTCAGAATCGTGCAAATTATTATACAATTTATAGCAAGTGCCGTTATATTTAAGACACGTGAATTCCTCATCTCGGTTTCCTTCGCTGCGACCGTTCACTGTATGAATATTCAGTACTGCACATAGTGTCAACATTTTTCCCCATGTTCAGTTCCTTGTCTTTAGACCGTCGTGGTCTCTCAAAATTATCAACGATAATATAGACTGCCTCATCCAGTACCGGAATATACTTCACTGAATCATCTATAAGATAGTCATAATTTCCCCCCGTTCTGGTATTGAAATCCCCTGTTATCATTAAATTTGATTCCGGGTACTTAGAAATTATATCAAACAGAAATTATATCAATTTTTCAAAACCACATTGATTTCCATGAATCTTTGAACTTTCTGGGGCGTTGACATAACACAAAATATAACACTTTTAGACCAACCGAGGTAATCTGCATAAAGTTTTAAAAATATCGACTCTTGAAATGAATGTTTAATTCTTTCGATACCGATAGACAGGCTATTATGGTACAGAACGACGATACCACCCCGCTCCTAACCATTACCACGTACACAAGAAACATATTCGTATTCACGAAAATGACAGTCCAATCCAATCTCGTTTCCACATCAAGTCTTTATCAGACAAATAACATTGAAACGCTTCAGATATAAGATGAATTCTTGGTCCGACAATTTTGATTTTAGACCATTCACATTCCAAGTGATAACTTTGATAAATGAATTTAGATTTTGGCAAATTTTACTTTTATTTGCAGACTTGTCTAAGTTGACAAAGTCTCTTGATGTTTGCTATTTGTCATTTTGGTTCAATGAAATGATTTCGTTGGTTTCAATGTCAAATGTGAATACTTTTTGACCAATAATCAGTTTGTCGTACTTCAGATACATGTAAGCCCTCACCGAGTCGTCGTTTTTCTTCGCTTCACTGAGATTGGGAATAAACTCTATTCTTATCTTCCGTAATTGAGGCGTGAAATCTTCGGCTACTTTCAGGTCAATTTTAACAGTTCTCAAATAAAATCTGGTTTGCTTTAAAACAGTGTCTCTATCTTTTATTCTGTTGAACATAATTAACACTGGGCTGTGCTTATTTGATTTGATATTCCTTTTACCAAGCCTATAACATCTTTCAGTTCCCATCTCGTTTTCTAAATGAGCCCCCTCTATATTAAATTCACCAGCCAGTATCCCCCGGACTAATTTCTCACGATCTTCCCTACCTTCTCCAGAATTTTCTTTTAATCCATATATAATTAAGTTTTTCTGTTTTGCTCGATTTCCGCTGCTTTCGAATTTATGCTTCAGAGTGTTGTTGTCCACTTTTAGATCTTTTACCTCCTCTCGTGGGGGGCTGGGATGGCCTAGTGGTCTAGATTGCCGCGCTTCGACCTCTAGCTGACCTGTCACCTCTGGCTTGCGGCTGTGGTTTCGAGCCCTGGTGTGAGCGTATGTGGCATGGAGATAGGGGCGCCTTCTCAACCTCGTGGGTTTCCTCCGGGCACCCCGGTTTCCTCCCACTGCTAAAGACCCCTACGTGCAAGCGAATTATTGAAATAAAATTAAAAACCATATGTTAGTCCCGAAATGAACTAGTTTGTGTTGAGTGGACGTTAAACCCCATTTCCCTCTCTCTCTCACCTCCTCTCGTATTTTATTCACTTTATCCTTAATATATATTTAACTCCTTTACCTCGTTTCTTCAGATCTTTGACTCCCGTTCTTAAACTTGCAATATCAGACTTGAGCGATTGTATCAGAGTTGTTAGTTCGTTGTCATATTCATTTGTAGGGTAGAGTAATTCGCCAGTTTTTGACGAGTATTTGTAGGACTGTACATCCCCACACATTGCAATCAATATAAAGGTGATCCTGAACACAGACAGGATATTTTCAATTTTTATACCTTTTAGCGATTGGCCATTGTTCGACGCCATTTTGTGGAAATGGAGCCCGATTATTGCCCTCCAGACCACTATATCAATACACATACTGTTTATATACAACACACTGTAAGTTCCGTCGATTAAATATCCACAGTTTCACTAGATTGTAACTTTTAAACAAAAATAAACAATTTAATAACCTTTATAAGTTGAACATTTAAAAATCATTTCGGTCACGCTTCACTTGAAGAGCTCAGTTACACACGTTTTGTCTCGCCCCAATGTGAACTTTAAAAAAGAACCCTTGACAGTTGGAATTCGAAATAGAGCGATATTATCATATGGTTTAATTCTTTTTCAATAATTCGTTTGCGCTTAGGGGGTCTTTCGCAGTGGAAGGATACCGTAAGACCCGGAGCAAACCCACGAAGTTGAACAGGCTACCCTACTCGTTCTCCTTGTCACTTACAAAATGGGAATCAGACCCACACCAGTTGACCCAATGGCAGACATTATGGGGGTGCTCGATTCACAGTTCTGGAATTAAATTCCAAAACTGGTGTCAATCGAGTAAAAAGGAGAATTTCGGAGTACAACGCATGCGTCGACTGTATAAAAAATATCTCAACCAATCATGACAGCTGAAACATATTTTTTACCTAGGATACGTCACGATTCTACTCACTCCACCCCAGCTGTCGGGACTGGCAGAACTGTGACAGGACTGAATTCCGCGTCACTTGATTGTGATTCTGTCGATTCGGGACGTTCTGGACTGTGAATCGAGCATCCCCTGTGATATAGCACGCATGTGCTAATTAACTATTCGGCCATCCAACCCACAAATTTAAAATAAGAGCAGGCCATAGAGCCGCGGTCCGGGCAAAATTCCCTCATAACACAATGTGGCATATGGCCGTCTTCGTGAACCCAATCGGTCCAGAAAACTAGGACGTTAAACCTCCCTTTCATTTCCTGTTTTCATTTATGCCCCCACACCACCCCAACTTGCTTATATATTAACCACCCGTCTTGTTTTTCTCTGGTACATGCTATGATTGGGGAACATACTAAACAGTTCATTAGGTCGACCTACCTTGTTGAATACAGCATTTTTTGGTTCCTGAAGGGAATGGTAAACATGCGTAAGCTGCTGGGATTGTTTCCGACTGGACACCAAATCCCTCACATGATGATAAACACTTGGCATTTTTACCAACGTTTAGATCCTCACAATCTGTAAACAAAAACAATCAACAAGACAAACAGATTAATTTAAGGTTTAGAAATAAATTTCGGAATGTTTAGTAATAATTTGGTCTTGGTGAAATTTAGGTTTCTGTAGCCTTCTGATTAAAATTAACCAAATGCAGACATATTTACAATTGACCTTAATTTAGGTGTGTTTCGAAATTTGAAATTTATTCTGTGTGGTTGGTAGCACATTTGAATTATGATTGGTTACAAAACTGTAATTGCCGTAGCTAGGCCAAGAGAAAACTAATAAGTGTATCATGTTCTTGTGTTTGCCTTCTGTAATTGTTTGTATAATATGCGATACTTCTGCACTTACTATTATCTGAATTATGAAGTGAGATTGAGTGTCCGAATGGCTTAACGCATGCGCTTTATGTCATAAGCTTCATCCACTCGGCAAACCTCGACAGATTACGGAACCTACATCTCGTCTCGGCTGTAAGTGATATGTACCTACATCCACACATTAGCGATGGGGTTACCGGTTTACTTGACACTATTACAAACAAACAAGACACCAAGGGCGCACTCATGTTTCATCCGTTAAAGTAGTTCCAATATATGGCGGAATTTGTAATAAAGCCAAGACTAGATGTAGGTTCCGGAATCTGTCGAGGTTTGCCGAATGAAGCTTCGTCATGGAGTAAAGTGGTGTGATTTTGAAACTACACGTGTACGCGATGAATAAAATAGGATTGCCAATCTTACCACGTAGGTATAACAAGGCATCTGTGAATTTGCCAAATAATTAAACTGTAAAACAAACACAGAAGTTCCGGCTTAAAGGGCCAATTCCGATAACTTTTTTGGGGAATAAAACTGCTTAATTTTGTGTTAAAATCTTTTAAAATCCATAACCTACGGCCCACCTACTAACCCGATATTTGTGATATGCTTGTAAATAACTTAAACCTGACGATCTTCATCTGGAAATAGAGACCGTTGTGTTATACAGTATCTGGATAAAACCAGACTTTTTTTTCTATAAAAAGAATATGTAGGTGCATGGATCATTCACTGTATAGACCTCTCAAGAAACGTTAATCGATTATCAGGCCACCCAATGAAAAAAATTGACCCGAAATCTTAAATGGGTTAAGTGTCCGGATAAGCAGTGTTGACGTTTGAGCTGAAATTTTGTGACAAAGTAAATACACCATGCCACTATATTTTGGTCCATAAATTTCATAAATACTCGGACTTTAATTTTTGAGACTCCGTTCTTATCGGGATTGCCCCCTTAAATATGGTAGGTGTTCATGCAATTAATAATACATGTATAACAAATTTGCAGCCCATTTATTTTCTCACAAAAAGTTTATGTAACTTTAAAACTATTTATTTTGTCGTAATTATAGTTTGTAGCAGGTCTTACACAACTTGAGTGACTTGATATGTGCTTTAGATATACACTCTGAAGTTTTCTTTTAAGTCTTGTTTTCGCCGTGTTTAAAATGTTAATGAGATTTTATAAAAGTTGAATTTCTAATTAGAATAGCAACCCTTTACTGGCTCAAATCCATCCAGTATTTACAAAATATGATGAAATTTCATTGATCTGTGTTGTCCCATATGTAAATGGTGCACTGTACTTTTTTCTATTTCTCTCTTACTTTTTTAGGCACAATCTGTCGACAAAACAGGTCTTCATTTTATCCATTTTGCATTCTATACGAGTGACTGATCACACCAAACAACCCTGTTTATTAAGTTATGTAGTAATATAGTCGTGGTGACATATGATGGACAAGGAATGAGGAGATAAGATATAGTTTGATGTTTCTAAACATATTCACATATATGCAGGTGTACTGAGATCAATTAAACATTTTGGTTGACGTATTTTAATATAAAAGGGGCTATATAGAGGCAGAGCATACTGGTTCTGTATTTCAACAACATGATAACAGATATCTTATGCACAATTTCTGGAGTAAATTTTCATAACCATGTAAGGGCGGGTTTTGACCTCACGCTTTTGGAATGGAGGATGACGTCAAGGCTGAGTCTTGGACGTGCAGGGATGGGGGGTATAAATTCGAGTGTAGACCGGGCCCCATCAGAACTCACCCAGACATTCAAGCAGCCATTATACCTGTTGAGAACAAGGGACCTGGGAAACCATTCAGCCGACAATAAAGTTCTTATACTTTAAATACTGTGGTATTATTTTACGATCACGAGAACACAACAAGAAGAAGTCCTTTAAGAGGAGCAGTAGTACTACAGTTGTTAGATATTTGTTATATTCCGAGAAAATGCAACTGACGCATCATTAATTTAACGAAGTGTGCGAATTATCTAGATAGTATTATACTTTACTATTCATTTTACCATGGCCTGAACATTTACAAATATAAACCCGTTTAAAGTAGCTAAGTCTGTAACTCAATATCATCCAATATCTTCAAGTTTGAAAACACGAATTATTTGTTAATTTCAATCAACATTGATGCTGTGATCTTTACCGGAAAAAGATGGGCTTCGGATATCCAACATTTAAGATAAAATAAACATTGGTACACGAATCGTTACCATAATGCGCTTCAGCCCCAGTTTTAACAAGAGACTCGAGGGATCAGACTAAACACATTGCACCAAATCCAACGGCCGATGTAGACTGAAATAAACAGACGCTAGAAATTTGCGTTCGATTTAGACCGCTGACTTATTTCGCCGAACATAAATGATTTGAAATCAGAGTAAAAACGGAAACCATTGAATGTAAATCAGTTTATATACATTCATATTACAGTATTATATGCGTTCCGACCCACTTGTGTCAATTTTTAGGTCCCAAATGTTAGCGATTTAGCACCTTTAAATGGTTGTAGTTAATGTAATGATTCCCAACCGTTCTTGTACCACCGCCACGGGGGGCGATTGCGGCGTCCAAAAAAGTATCGAAAGTAACACCAAACCTAGAAATGGTTCCATTACGATAGCTCCTTTAATTTACACATGATTTGATGAAACTCTACTGCTGCGTGAAATTTCAACTGGCCGGTGTCATGGCGGCAATTTGCGTAATACGTCATTAGGCCTACAACATAAACATCGCTATGCAAAGAAAAACTGTTCGGTAACTATTTTAATAGTCTCGTCCTCACTACTTGTGATAGAACTACTTATTCCAATACAAACTATGATATGTGTTGACAATTGTGCATTTGAACCTATTTGAACTCGCGTCATGGTTCTTAGACTGTATCAATTGTAACCTTAACACAGTTTAAGGTTGCAAGTATAGTAACTACACCAAACCGTGCAATTAATGTTTATAGGGTCTACTAATTACTCCACCGGAGAGCTAAATGCAGAATTTTTAAAAAGAATGAATTAACAACATAAATCAAAGAACGCATTACTTGTCAACTACAAATAAAAAATACAACTAAATGGTCCCTTGGCATTTGGGTTTCCCTCTCACTCGCATTGCACACAAAGACATGAGAACAAAAAGCGCCTACTTAGTGTCGACCAAATTCATATACTTAATTACAGATTGTGATAAGTTTTTATAGATTTATGTTCATAGTTTTACATGCTAACGGTTCCATACGTTTTATTATTTTACATGTCTTAAGAACTTTTTTTTTACTGTGCAAGGTCGTTACATATTGCTACTTTTAACTATTGGGGTTGTCTTCTTTATGTAGGGGCGCCACATTAACCAGTCCGGAGGTCACGGGCGTGATCCTGGTGTTGTCCGAGAAAGTCCTTCGGAATGTTCTGGCGGGTTTCCCCTTGTCATAGGTACAACTGTCTAGTCGTTCTGGTGGTACGAAAAACCGAGGTTCCATGTAAACATTGGCGTGTACGTAAAAGATCCTTGGGCAGTTTGAATTATATATAATAATATCACACTGTATGGCCTATTCCTGTCTTTATTAGCCCAGAACAGTAGGACGTTTAACCCCGTCTCATTTCATTTCCTTTCTTGTTTGTATGGGCTACACGGGACTACATGTTTACTGTCGCAGATATGTGTAAGATACACCGCCTATATCAACAATGAACTGCATTCTCTTTTCTCTTCAAACTGAGAGAATAGTTTCTTCTACAAAGGTAATACCTACTTAATCGTTCTTCAAAACTAAGAAAGTTGTCTTTGCCTCAAATAGTATTGACTTAAACCGTAACAAGAAACCTACATTTGAATGCGCGCCCACTTTTAAGTTAAAACTAATGAGAAATCCTCTTTATAAAAAAAACTTCCTATTTAGCAAATATTTGTTTTGACATATTTATCTGTTTATACTATTATTGTTAAAATGAAATTTTATTTTTCTGCAACTGTCGTGTGATGGTACGCGAGGGGGAAGTTTTATTCCACCCACTATTCATCCAATTCTAACTTCCAAGGGTCCATTTACGTGCACGCCAATGTGTACAGTGGCTGTCTGAATTTTCGCCCAAATTCCTATACTGCCCCATGCTAGACACTGCAAGGGGAGGCTACTTCAAACAATCCCGACGAACATTCTCAACAATGCCTTGACTGAACGCTGCACCTCAGCCAGGCCCAGTGACAAGGAGAGACCATACTGAAAAAACCCAAGGAACTTTCTCAATGAATGCCGGAACCTGGCACATCAGCCCCGCACCACTGACAAGGGGAGACTATACTGAGTAGCGTCGAGGAAGTTTCTCGGACTACACGGCAAACCTCGCCACACGCCACACGACAAACATCAAGCCTCGACTGTATGACAGTAAGTGATATGTACCATCGCCTATACAATTGCGATGCGTCGCCGGTTTACTTTTGCGTCGTTCGAAGGCTGTGTGGAATTTTCAGTGCAAACGTGTCCTTGTCTAAAGAAAATCGGATAAACTTGAAAGAAAAACCGCTCCAAACTTTGAAAACTTTGTAAGTCGTCGTCATGGGCAACGCCGTTGGTAATCCGGGAACTTGAAAGTATCTATAATGGCGGACTTCGTCATACAGCCGAGGCTAGATGAAGGGTACTGGAATCTGCTGAATTTTTCTCGGGCAACACCGGGACTGAAACTGGAACCTCAGTTTTAATTACCGTTGCCCCGATGTCATTTCAAGCTACAAAAAATGTTAAAAGTCGCTCGACAGTGGATGAGCTATTTAAATTTTTTTAAAAATTTAGTGTCGAATCTCATCAAAAAAAAAATCAAAAAAAAAATCTTCGACTTCGACTCGACAGCAATTTTTGTTTCACTAAGGTATCATACCCGATTTGGTGGCATATCTGATTATTACAAAAAATGGGACTAGTTTAGAAAATTTTGACCATTTGATTAACCAGTTAGGAATATTTTTAAGTAGGAATATTTTCATGGAAAAATGTCCCATTTTTATAGGCGGGAGCGCTAGCTTGATCCCTCCTGTGATGGAAGGCCACGAGACACATTGGTACATAATGACGAAAGTGAAATTCATAAAAGCTCCTTTTTAGAATTTTGGATTCTGGCGTATCCCCACAAACAGGGCGCGGATGACTTAATAATTAGTAAATTTGCGTACGACAGTGTCGGGTGAAACCGATGAAATTTTCGGATGAAATTCGAAATCCCCATTGCACTTGCAGGAGAATTCTGGCTCACACCGACCCAGAAAGTCTATTATACCAGCCCATTCCAGACTCCAGTGATGGCGTGGCGGGCCGTTAAAGCCACCGGCCACATACAACATGATCATCATCGCGCCATATAATGTTCGGCTGAAAAAGGTTTTTTACACGAATTGGACAAAAATATTTTTCTTTATTTTTTGTCCAACCGGCCCTTCGGGTTATCGTCTGACCGACCTTTCGGGCGATCGACCGATCGCTCGATGGCCCAATCCGCCCCTGGTCAGCAGTTCCATTACCAACCAGTAGCTGACAGCGTTACAAAGGCTTTACCTTTAAAACAAAGCGCCATGGTTTTAGGGAAGATCCAGATTAAACGAAAGACTGCCATGTTACTGTACTCAAGTGGTAGCTTTGATTGAAGGGGAAGAATAGACCCATTCCCGCAAAAGTTCAAGAATCAGAAGCTAATTCAGCAATGGCCAGAGAGGGATTTCTCGGACCATTGCTTTAGGAATATGGCGTATTGGTGTATCCTATTCTCTTGTTTTATGTTTTATTGGGGGGGGGTCGTTTTTTTCTTTAAATCGGGACTTTAAACAATATTAGCATGGGTACCAGCACATCCATTCAACAGAGAGCTAACTACTTCGAAAATACAGCTCTGTCCTGAATGGCCTTTATATCCCAAAATTAGTATACTCTTACTATTTTGTAATGTGCTTCTACTCCGTTTAATATCTGTCATACACATAAATACAAAAAGAAAACACTTTTAAATTCCATTAAATGGAAGCGGATACTTGAGCAGAGGGTAGTGATTCTAATCCCTATTAATAAAATAAGCTTCGTAAATGGTTGGCTATTGGTTCTGCAATAATAACGATTCTCGAGAAATTTGGCCATTTTATATCGAAATAACATTTTCTGTGGTATAAAGTGCATTAGTTCGTGAATAAAGATTATATACAGTTACCAGTTATAATCAACAAGATGTCCAAAACAATCGTTATCGTTCTTGAAATTATTTTGTAACAGAAAAAAAAACAATTTCGCAAGAAAGCGGTTGAAATACTTACAACTTGCAGAAGATGTGCCGACACAGAGTGCCAGGATAACTGCTAAAGCCTTCATAGTGCTAGGTATCACAACTTACAGATCAACTGATGTGTGTCTGTGTCCCCTCTGCCTTTTATACCTTTGCAAATCTGGTGGTCCATCAACTCAAATTTATAAAGAAAGACAGCAACGCCTCAACAGTAAATATCCTGGTCAAGGCATAAGCCGCAACCTGAGTAAAATCCGGTACCATGTACCTTTAAAACTGTGTATTGTGTTAATCAAATAGATAGCAGTCATATTGTTGTCAAAGAAAAACACTTCTCAACACGATCCTAAATAATAGGGCTTTATATCTGAACGTGGTCCGCTAAAATATTTTAATATAAGTCCCCCTAAAAAAACGGTATCGTAATTTTTGTAGGTTTGTTCGTTACAATGTGTAATATTTACCGAGGTTTGGCCACTCCCTCTATCTTTTATTATTGTTATCGGCATAACGTGCTACGTTCTTCGCCCCAATAAAACATACAACTGGCTGAGTGAGAATAATCGTGTGGATTGTTTTTTTAATAAAAGGAAACGTGTTGCTGTTATTATACAGAGAGGCGGATCCAGTGCCCTTTTTTGCTCTGCTGCTGAAAGTGTCCCTTTCAGACTTAAATATGTCCTCTTCGAACGTTTACTTAAACGAAAATATCAGCCAAATGGCCCCTGGAATGTCTACAGATGCAAGGAAATGACGGATAATTGTTTGGAGACCCCCCCCCCCCCCTCACAGCGGCGTGCCCCGTAAATGCCCTCATTTTGCGCTGCCCCCCCCCTTTCAAAATTCCTAGATCCGCCCCTGTTATATAAGAATGTATACATAGATTTTCGGGTTAAAAACTCTGGAATATAGAGAGACGAGAACAGGGGGAGGGCACAAAGAAACTTAAATGGAAACACTGGCGGAGTCCAACGGTCCAACTATATGCTTTGTCGGTGCTTGTGTGCGACCACAACAACAGCGGGTGCATAAAAAGTCCGACAACACCCGGATTCGATAAGACTATGTCTGGGGAAGACGCATAGAAACACCGAAATGTTCCAACACCCTAAAAAAAAACCACAGTGGTCCGATAGGCATTCATCAACATGTGGCGAGTGGGCGCAGACGCGTTTTTTTGTGGATTTGGGCGAATTTCGCGGCCCAATGAGAGTGTTCTGGCCTCAGGTGAACCCATTTTAAGACTTTACGAATTAACATTTTATATGCCCACAATTTCACGTGAACGTGTACTGCCCGACGAAATTGCTGTTCGTCGTACGCAAATAGTGTAAACGTATGGTCTATCAAAGTTGTGGACCCCCTAGAGGTCACAATTTTGTTCCGATCTTGATAAAACTTTACATCTATGTTTATAACGCAATGATCTCGGTTCCTTTCGACAATCGAGCATATCGAAACTTAACTTTCTGGATTAATGCGCCTGTTTGTTAAAAAAAATCGCGTTTTAGCTTGTGTACAATTTTTGCTTCTATTCTTTCCATCCCTGGCAACCGCCTGTTGTTTTACAAACGCCTTCTATTTGTCAAAGTCATTTTCAGATACTAATATAACTGTTAATAAAAGCTGGTAACAAAAGCCAGAGATGAGTCTTTTCCTTTGCTTTATGACAATCGTTATCATTCTCGATGTGCTCGGGTATGAGTTATTTTGGTAACAGTAATGTTTGTGATCTTGCATTTGTAGTCACCGGGACATTTGGGTTGGATTCTAGAGTAAAACAATCAAACTTAGTTGAGAGGAACGTGGTTCTATCACTATGCACTTGGATTCGGGTAAAACAGTATGGCAATTATCAATATAATATTTCCCTAAACAAAATTCAGGTTCATCGCCCAAAACTGGATCGTCTTTGAATTCAGATTCTGTCGGTGTTTTCGAGAGAATCGTGTATATTGTTGAATTTCAGATATGTAACAGAGCTTTTAAATTTTTGGGACTGGGCTTGAAAATTTGAATCAATGTCATGGCAAATAGAACCAAATTCTCGTTAATGAGAGGATAAGAAATGGGACAGAATCTTGAGTCTTATCTATCAATTTCGCCTGTTTTGTGATTGTTTGTTTATCCCATTAATTCACTTAGTTGGAGATCGACTGTCTTGAGTACTTTTTTTTGAGACCGACTATTTTTTGTCATGGTAGAAAACATTTCATAGAACAACATACTCACAATAGAATAAGAGTGACAAACAGACATGGTTATTGTATACTATAGTTTTGTGTGACGTATGCAATTTAGGTACACGGATTCACGCAACTACTTAATTGGTATTTGGTATCTATTCTGGCATTGTTTTTGAGACCCACTGCAGTGACAGCACTTATTTTGTGACTGACTATTTTTTTCCTTGGGTGAAATTTTGTTGTTAGACCAACATACTCACAACAGAATGAGAGCGAAACACAACATCTTTTCAAACGTGACAAGATTATTTTATACTAATGTTTTGTGTGAGTAGCGTGACGTATACAGTGAGCACTTATTTTGTGACCGACTGCAGTGATTTTGCGACCGACTATTTTATAGTAAAGTTTTGCGTGATTAGCGTGACGTATACAGTGAGTACGTATTTCGATAATGACTACTCTATTTTTCGACCGACTGCACTGGTTTTGCAACCGACTATTTTTTTTTTTTGCTGGGGGGGGGGGGCACACATTTACGCCCATGCGTTAAACCATTGGTCAACTACCACTATTACAGCTAAGAAATTGGAGCCACGTTATTTTGGTGGGTAAGACATTGCTTCGCTAACCTGGAGGACGGATTTTCGATTCTCGAATTGGCCGAAACAGTTCCCGCCATGTCGGTGCTGATTGATAGAGGTCCCGTGTACACATTGGCGTGCTTGTAAAAGATCCTTTGACAGCTGGAAGCCATTATAAGAGCTGGCCGATGTACCGTTGCCCCGGCGAATTTCCCCCATATTCCCGTCTTCATTAGCCCAGAAGGAGCAGAACATTAGGACTTCAAACGCCATTTCATTTCATTTCATTTCCCAGACAGCCCAGAATGGAAACATCTTGCCAGCTATGGTTTTTAAACTTTTGTGCTCCACCTTTGCGTTGGGAGAACAAGATTAAGTTAGCTTAAAGATGCATTTTGTAAGAGTTAAAACTCGCCCATGCTGATCTGTCGCTGACTTCAAATGGTATTTATTCGCATTCTAAGCTCACAATCAACACGGTCACAGCTGGAAGAACCGAGTGTCGAGCTCCCTTACAGCCTACATGAATTTAAAAGTATGGTCGGGTTACGCATCAGCTCTGAATGGGAGAATTCCCTTGCAGAACTCAATACATACAGATTCTGATCCGATGAGTCCTTAAATGCTAAGTTATCTGTAAATCATCCCAGCAGGAAAATCTGCCGGTTAATAACAAAGCTGAAGGTGAAAGAAACGCTCAGACACCGTACATATAGGCCCCTAAGGTGCAGCTGCGGCACGGACGTGTCTCCAGCCCATATCTTAGTAGACTGTGACCGCTTCACAGCCGAACGAAAACCTCTCGCGGATAAACTGAGATCCCTTAACACGGCTCTCAGTGTTCCTAGTTTACTGTATCCTAAAGTAAACAAACACGAGATCTTTGAATTAATCTATGACTTCGTGTGTGAGATCGGCATCCTAGATAAGATAGTGTGACCCCGCAGGTACGAAAAGAGTGTTCTACTCTGTGTAGACTTGAGGTATTACCCCAAGACCCGAACGGGCGGGATCCATAAGTGATCACCCCAAGGGGAAAATGCTGGTAGGACTCCCCCACGTGAAGGGACGTCTAGAATCCCGGGTCGTTTTTTGTTTCTGGTGTGGGCCAACGGCCAGACTACGCCCAGCCCCTAGAGAGCATTTACTTGACAAATAGAATCGACACTAGCTGGCCCCCGGCCACGCCGCCAGTCCCTCCCTACTCCCCTTTAGTCACTAGTACTCTAGCACGTATGGCAAAGCGAACCTGATTGCGTCTTCTTGCCATCCTTCCTTTTCTTACCCGGTGCCTACCCCGTGATGAGACCTATCATGGCTGCTGCCCCGCAAAGACACTATGTCTTACCTTAAGCCAACCCGCCCCCCCCCCCCCTTGTGGCTGGTTCAGGCTAGTTTCCTAGGAAACACCTTGTCTACGATATCACCTTAGGTGGAAGTGGACGTTAAACCCAAGAAACGAACGAACGATCACAATCAACTCTCCTGAATACCATTTAGTTTAGATCTTCAGCGGAGTTTTAAACGATTACCTGTTAATAATTCAAATATAAACGGATAATCGGTAATTTGTTTATCATCGTAGCATCGATAGCAAAGGCAGTCGTGACTACACTGTTCTTCAAAGGTTGATAACAGAGTCCAGGATGAAGTAATTTGACTGAACTTTCGACATATATCCTTTTCGTTATCTGTTGTTTTAACTATTATAGCGAGAACTGTCAGCTCTTTGTCGAAATCTTACATAATCCATCATTGGTCTCCGAATGACGCCGATATAGCCTGCACGAAATAACTAAATGGGCTAACAAAAGAGCCAACTTGTACTGTAACAAAATCAGTGGATGAATTGACCAATGTAAAATTAAGATTTAGACACACCCCCACCCACCCACCTACTTCCCTCAATGATGCAGATAAAAACAACGAATATTTCGTACTCACTGAAAAGAAATGCAAAATAAAACACGCAGTTTGTATTTCTTTCAATAATTCATATCATATTTTGTTCGTTTAATAACTGTATAATTAAGAAATTGTGGTCATAATCCAAGGATAAGCTGCCGTTACATCTGTAACCAAGAACTTCGCCTTGGGTTCACAGGTACCAGAATCTCTGTTAATTAAACCTTCCAGTGACCAAACTCCCGCGGCATCCTTGCAAACTAACATGCCACCGTCATCTCCCTAGAAGTAGTACACATAATAAGAATAATCATGGTGTCTTATAAATCGCCTTATGAAGCATGACCGTTACTGATCACTATCCAATGAGACAGAAATGTTAAACAATATTTTATTCATAAACCAATAGGATGCAGCAACAGCCTTGAAGCCTATAAATGTCTTTTGACGCACATTCGACATGAGCTATGTGACCAGGGGCGGATTGGGGCATCGGACGATAGGGTCCGATCGCCCAAATGGCCGGTCAGACGAGCGCATGAAGGGCCGGTCGGACAAAAAATGAAAAAAATAATTTTGTCCAATTCGTCTAAAAAAAAACCCAACAAACTTTTTCTGCTGAACATTATGTGGGGAATTGGGAAATTGGACCGGGAATGGAGCTATGATGATCATGTTGTACGTGGCCGGAGGCTTTAACAGGTCGCCACGCCATCACTGGGGTCTAAAATAACCTGGTATGATAGACTTTCTGGGCCGAGTGTGCTTGGTGTGGGCCAGAATTCGGAATCCACATTGCAGGATTCCGAAATTTCATCCCAAAATTTCATCGGATTCCCCCAACACTGTCGCCCGCAAATTTACTAAATATAATGTCACCTGCACCCTGTTTGTGGGGAAACTCCAGAATCCAAAATTCAAAAAGCAACTTTTATATATTTCACTTTCGTCACTCTGTCAAAAATGGGACATTTTTCAATGAAAATGCTCCTACTTACACAATATTCCTAACTGGTTAATCAAATGGTCAAAATTTGGGGTTCATTTTTCAAACATTTCCAGGGGAGCCCCCCCCCCCCCCTCCGCCCGGGCTTCGCGGTCAGTAAAAGGGGCTGCTCCGACACGGGACTAACATATTGTACAATATATTTCGATAATTGGATTGAGCATAGGGGTCGTTGCCAGTGTGATAAAAGCCATGGGCAGGTGTACGCATGAGGCTACTCAACCTCCAACCCAAACCAAAATCCAATTGTTAAAGAGCCATTAGCGACCGGGTGATCAGTGTTAATTTAAAATTTCTTACCATTGTCTGTCAATGGCAATGGGGGGATTTTTTTTTAAAGATAAAATTGAACCATATGTTATTCACAACATGACGTGATACACACACTCCCCCCCTCTCTCTCTCTGTTCGAATTATGTGGAGTCGAACCAATAAAACTTCGATGAACGTTAAACAAGGCAGGGTCACGGTATATGAACGTAAAAGCCGCAAATATGTAGTAATACATACCGAACAGGTATTTCCACCAGCTACAGCGTTCACAAATATAGCATACGTTGTAAGAGCTCTTACTGGGTCAGGATTTGAGGTGACTCGATGTATAAATTCCCATACTACACGGCTAGCCAACTCTACTTGAGCTTCCTTTAGAATAGGTTGATCTATAGAAAAGAAAGAAAATAAAGTTTAAATAACACCTTGACGTTGATGGAATTCTTTTTATAGTTGACTTCCCTTAGGCGCATGTGCCAAACCTGGATCACTGGACGACTAAAGATGGCGCACTGCGCCTCTCTGATAATAATAACGTATGACTTTAAGCCTACTCATTATTTTAAAAACCCCTGTATCTAAATTTGCTGGTTCAAAGTGAGTATATGACAAAGTGATCTATACCTTCGATCAAATTGAGCGATAATTTACGTCCATATACATACAACTCTATGACCTCTGCAAGTTTTGATAATATATGATATTGACGTTTCAACTCTGTATAAACTTCTGTTAAGGCACGATCTTATTAAACACCTAATTAATTCAACGTTCTTTACAAGCTATGCATGATCTGTGTACAACACTCGGCAGAATTTCAAAGTGAATGTAGTAGTGGTCGGTGTACCATACCTTGACCTGATAATGACTTCCAAGGAAATATGCAATGCAATTACAGATATCATAATTTATAAATAAACAGTGCCATATATGATAATCACTCTTGTCAATCTTCCCTGATTGTTGGACCCTATATAAGAAGGAGTTTACTGACAGTTAGCAACTTACGACAACTAAAGACGACAAGACAGAGGGCTTGAGACTAGTTCAGCCGCTACCTTGGCAGAAGGACAGAATGGTGGATTTGATGCATTTATATGTGTTACCGATGTAGTCTAGTTCTCGATGCAGTCTAGTTCCAGTGTAGTGCAGTCTATGTAAACGGTTGATATTCTGTTTCCGTTGTTAATAGATGCTGTATTTACTAAACTGATCTATGTTATAACTGCGATAGTGTTACAAGTACTGTAATATACTTTAGTTTCCTTTAATTGGTTTCGAGATATAACGTTTTCTTTTGTGCTTTTCTATGGTAGCTTACTACTTCTGATTTTTAAGAATTCAATAGTTACCTCCATTTTCAGAACGTCCCCATCCCGCTATAAAGCAGTCCTTGTTAATGATGGTCTGGCTAGTTTCACTTAGAAGACACGCTTTGCGTACACAATTACTATATGTAACCGGGATGTTTAATTTTAGAAGAGCAATATTGTTAGCTGAAATTAAAATTTTTTGTTAAAGATACACTAGTTCTATATATCTTAATCTGTCTATTTCAAATCTTTCTTCAGATGTTATAGAAATTATTTATTAGACCTATATTTACAAAACAAGTTCAAATTCAGCTCTGTAGGTCTTTGGCTGGCTTGGGTGCAGCTTGGATTTAAACAGTCGTCCATTCAATAATCAAATGAGTAAATGGCCGATCAATCTCACGTTTGCCGTTGCCAAGGAGGTCACTGCCGGAGACTGCGGATGAAAGACCTGTCATTTGCGGGTACCGTTGCCATTGAACGTCTGTCAATCAACCGATCCAGAATTCTCGGAGACGGTAAGGAGACAGTTGATGCCTATTTCTTGTCCAACTTCTGAACGAATTTGATGGAAAGTTTCAATATTTTCTTCATCTATTTTTGAATTGTTATAGCAAGGATGACCAACAAATGTATCTTTAACAGTTGTATAAACAAAGCATTCACTCAATCTGTAGCTTTTATTATGAAACATCTTAAACCTTAACGACCCTGGGGGACTTGCTCTCTATTATAAAGGGTTTTATTTTCCTAATCATTTGTCACTAAAAGCCCCAAATGTACTTTGCTTATTTTATCCCATGCACCCGACTCTTCGTTTAATTCGAACAACATGACGTTAAAAACTATGTAATGTCATGTGTTTCAATTCGAAGAGAATTGTTTGTAATACATTTCTTCAAACAATCATTAACTGAATCTAGGTTAAAAGTTTGAGCACTAAAAACAGGCGTTCCATGATTAGTAGGATCGTTTTTGTAATATTTTTACTATCCTTAAATTTGTCATTTTTAAAATTAGGGTTATGATTTGTAGGGTGTGGATGCGTCTTCTTGATGATCATCTTTTCTAGTAACAATAACCCCAAATCATGCGTTATTTTACTGGTCTCGGTCACTTGGTATCGCCTAGTCTTCAACGGTGTGGGACCGTTGTCATTATTTGACGTAAAGCCAATTGCCCACGCGTAACCAGGAGTTTTTAATGTGGTTAATTATCCGGTATCTTTGGCCAAGTCAAGTAAGAAATGCCCCCTCCCCGCAATAAATCCCACAATTCTTGCAATAATATAAGCAAACACGAAACGTGACGACGAATTGGGATTAATCTAATTTTTTTATTAAAAAAAACCCACATAAAATAAGAGTGGGATATTGAACGGGTATGCATTCAAGTGGATTTTTGGAAATAGCATTCTTAAATTAATTTCTTGTGCGTCAATATTTGTATAGGATGAGTTGCCTCCCTTAGACGCTGTTTATTATAATGTAAAAGAAGGGATAATCTAGCCAATGACCTATTATACCCTTATGTTGACAACAGTCGGCAAACCTTGGCAGATTTCGTAACCTACATCTAACCTCGGCTGTATGACGAATTCCGCCATATTGGAACTACTTTAATGGTCCCGGATGAAACATGGCTGCGCACATACCGAACACAAATTGGCGACCTATTTGGCTAGCGACCTATTCGACCGATCCAGCTGTAAGATAATGACGAAATTACACTTCTAATCTGAGCTAAAGGAATGGATAAAAAATAATATATTCTACTTTCATTTGATGGCCATAACGTTGGATTTTATTGGTTGATAAATACATGTAGATGAGTTAAGGCGACTGTTGTCTTTATTCTGAACGAACATGTTGCAGCTCGATCGGTCGAATAGGTCGTCAGCCGAATAGGTACGTAATTTGTGTAATAGCCTCAGATTTTCCTGTTAAAGTAAATCGGCAGCCGCATCGCAAATGTATGGGCGGAGGTACATATCACATACTGTCATACAGCCGCGATTAGATGTAGTTTACGGAATCTATCGAGATTTGCCGAGTGATGTTGACAACGCATCCAGACTAATATTCGTAGAATATTTTTCTGGATGATAAAGACTATTATTTTACATGTCTGTGGTTTTACAACTTACATTCAAAGTCAATCCCGGTGTCCTGTAGATCAGCAGGAAACTTAAATGTGGACACATTTTTTTTATATTCGGGATGAATATTTGATTCAACAACAGTGAAAACTTTTTCTTGCAAAGTACCAGCAGCAAAATTAATTGATACTCCAGCTGTATTATGATCACCAGCAACAACGATAACATTATTCACTGGATCACCACCATTCCCACCCAATGCCGCTGCGCTGTAAAAGGATACATGTAAAATATTTACTCAAAATTTTAATTGAAATGAGGTTATAACGTTTTACTTTTATGGGTTAATGAAAAATGGAATACACCATGCAGTGTTATAATATGAGTGAAAACTTACCAAGGTAACGACTATTTTACAGAGCATCTCGGTTTTTCATCCCACGTTATCACACCACTGTCTTACAGAATTAACCACCACGGCTCTCCGTAGCGCTTCGGGACTGCGGTGGTTAAGTGTGAGACGCCCGGTGTAAGCTCTCAAGTCTGGAGGTCCCGGTGTTGACCGAGAAAGTTTTGGCAAGGGACAATGTGTAGTCATTCAGTTGGGACACATAGACTTGCACGTAAAAGAACCATTGACAGTTGGAAATGAAATGGTGTTCGACGTCCTACTGTTCTGCACCGAACTGTGCTAATGAAATGGGGTTTAACGTCCTACTGTTTGCATCGAATTGGGCTAATGAAGACGGGTATGCACCATACATTGTGCTATGAGGGCAATTTTGCCCGGACAGCGGCACTACGGCCTACTCTTATATCAAATTCCCATCTTTTACGTGCAAGCCAATGTGTATATGGCACCCGTTTTTGTCCGAACGACTAGACAACTGTCCTTGTCAGCCCCCCCCCCCCCCCGGTCCTGCATCACTGACACTCGAAATGGATCTAATAGTTGTGTTGTAAAACAATAGTATTAATAGGAGTATCACACATGTATTATAAAGCGTGAATTTCATATTTTCTAAGAAAGTCAAAACATATTTATTTCTTTGTCTTTTGCTTAATAGGTTGTCAACTCACCATTATACAATCATAGGCATTATTTTCCACTCTTAAACAGCTTTCACGTCGGAAATAACAACACAATTACCCCCCTTGATTCCCATTCACCCCATGCAATAGCTATCTTCAAACGTTTGAATTTGAAGTTTATAATGATATTTTTACCAATTTCCAACTGGCAATAGTGAATCATAGGATTAATAGGATTATTATCTAATAAGGTAGGACTGTTTATAGATACCATCTCTTTTAAATGGACAATCCCGATAAGAACAGAGTCTCAAAAATTAAAGTCCGAGTATTTATGAAATTTAAGGACCAAAATATAGCGGCATGGTGTATTTACCTTGTCTCTAAATTTCAGCTCAAAATATTCAGTCGTTTGGGCGTGTACGTCAACACTGCTTATCCGGACACGTAACCCTTTTAAGATTTCGGGTCAATTTTTTCATTGGATGACCTGATAATCGATTAACGTTTCTTGAGAGGTCTATAAAGTGAATGACCCATGCACTGTACTTGATAACAAAAGGTAAATTTCACCTACATATCATTTTTATAGAAAAAAGTCTGGTTTTATCCAGATACTGTATAATACAACGGTCTCCATTTCCAGATGAAGATTGTCAGGTTTAAGTTATTTACAAGCGTAGTATCACAAATATCGGGTTAGTAGGTGGGCCTTAGGTTATGGATTTTAAAGGATTTTAACACAAAATTAAGCAGTTTTATTCCCCAAAAAGTTATCGGGATTGGCCCTTTAAGGCTTTATTTTAATATATTTTTAAAATATAACTTAAAAATATGAAATTGCAGCTTTAAGTTAGTTAGTAAGACATCACATCAATATTATTAGATAATATTATATGATTGTCCATTAAATGAAGTCTACTAATATATGAAGGCTATTTCATTTTAATATATTTTTAAAATATAACTTAAAAATATGAAATTGCAGCTTTAAGTTAGTTAGTAAGACATCACATCAATATTATTAGGTAATATTATATGATTGTCCATTAAATGAAGTCTACTAATATATGAAGGCTACTAATATATTATAACTTGTGAATGGTTGTTAATAGTAATAAGGTTTAAGGTCATTTTGAGACTAACATGTGGTTCAAAGCTATTTCAATAAATTGCTTGCGCCTAGGGGTCTTAAGCAGTGGGAAGAAACCAGAGGTCCCGGAGAAAACCCAAGAGGTTTGACAGGCGACCCTAGTCCTTGTCACGCACAGCCGGGGAATCGAAACCACGCCAGTTGAATCAATAACAGCGAGCACGTGCTAACCATTTGGCCACCCAACCCCCTTTTATCAAAGGAAACCATCTTTAATATCAAGCTATTTTCACTATACACCGGTTTTCAAAGGCTGACTCTACACCAGGCGTTAGTTTGGAGTTAGTCTATTAATTGTCATAATAGTAATATTCGAATCATAACAGTTTTTCCGGTGACCATAATTTTGTCACAAAACTGTTTCCAGAATTGTAAAGTTGCATCAGAAACATGGACAAACGGGCAAAATCAGACTCGTGAGCTACTTTTTAATGTAACGTACCATTTGTTGTTCAGTCCAATTGTGAAAACATCTTTTGTAAATTTTTGTCCCGATTATGATTTAGACATTTGAGAAGTGGGCCTGCCCAGCTTGCTAATTCAACCATGAAAATGAACGTTAAAAGTAACTTACATGAGTACACAGGAGGCAGTTGTGAGAATCCATTGATCGGCAATAATTACACCGTTGCAGAAATGGCTGGTTTGATCGCTAGTAGGAACAAGGTTAGAAGAATCAGATATTTTTCCACGAATCGAAACTTGCCATGGCCAGTCACATTCCGTAGTTTCATTCCCTCCGAAAATTCTAGATAGAAGGGGCTGAGTATTTGATCTCACACCACATCGTTGTTCTGCTGGTGGGGTTGTGGTTGGGGGTATCGTGGTTGTTGTTGTCGGGGGTACTGTGGTTGTGGTTGTCGGGGCCGGTGTTGTTGTTGTGGTTGTTGTAGTTGTTGGGGGTGTTGTTGTCTCTGAAAGGAAATAAAAAGTAACCACACAAATATTACTGAAGGAAAACATTTTTATTGAATCTCGGGGCCAATCTTACTGTCCTTATCATATAAGTACTACTTTGAAAAAAACCCAACCAAACAACAAGTTATCTTTTGTTTCATACGAACCAGCCATCTTTCCGACAGGTGAGCATAGGTTTATTGGCATGGAGTTCTGGTGGAGAAGAATTGCATAGAAAGTATGCAACCGAATATCATTTCAGGCAGAAGGCAACACATTGTATGTTTACAGTTTTTAAAATGACCCAAACATATTAATTCTGACAAGTTATAGATGGACCTAAAACAAAGTATGTCTAAACAAGCCTAGGGATAGCCTCATCCCCGAAAATGTGTACCATCTACAATCCTCAAGAATGAAAGACTTACAATAGGGTTCAACTTATTTTTTATTTCAAAGTCAAACATACTGAAATTTACGTTTGAAAGACTGAATAAACCCTTTCAGTTTAGAAGCAGAGTGAATACTCCTCAAAATTCTAGTAGCTTTGTGTCGAGCTGGGCCAATTTGCAGAGAGACAACGTTAATTTCGTATGAGACAAGGAATCAGCGAGATGGTCCTATAGATGATTTCTTACGCTATACAAAATTTTAATCCTAAATTTATTATTAGCCAAAAAGAAAATACGGCGAAAAAAAATGTATGCGACGAGAAATATTGAATCTGGAATCTATATCACGAAAATGAGAAATGAAATGAAATGAAATGGGGTTCTGTTCTGCTTTGAACTGGGCTAATAAAGACGGACACACGCCATGCAGTGCGCAATGAGGGACATTTTGGCCGGACAGCGATCGCCTACTCTTATATCGAATTCTAACTGTCAAGTAATATTTTACGTGCGCGGCAAATCCGAATGACTCGACAGCTGCCCTTGGCCCTGCACCATTGGCATGGGGGAATTACGACGGAAAATCTGGGTGAACTTTCTCGGCCAATGCTGGGACCTCCAGGCAAGCGAGCTAGCGACTTACCCTCTTAGCCACCGTGATCCCCCACGAAAGTAAGAAAACAAACGATAACAGAATGATTTAGAAAACAAGTATATCTACATTAACTTTTCTTTTATAATATAAATATTATATTATTCCCAGAACGGGAGTGCTGAGCTTGATTTTATAGATTTTATTTCAATAATTCGCTTGCGCGTAGGGGTCTTCAGCAGTGGAAGGAAATAATGATTGTTTCTTAATTTCCTATTTTCGCGTTGCATTATGGCTTGGTATGCGCGTTGTCGCCTTCTTACAGACATCAAAAAATACAAAAATATGACTAAGTCGAAAGTCGCCAAGACGGTATACAAGCCAAAATACAAGTCGAAAATAAAAAAATTAGGAAATAACGAGAGGCGCTATTATCGCAGTGTAGTATTTCTTAATTTCCTATTTCCGAGTTCATTTTGGCTTGTATACCGTGCTGTCGCCTTACATTTTGTCGTAACTTCTACTTTTCGACTTTTCAACTTTCGTGTTTTGAAGGGGCGAAAAGTAGACATTATGAATGGTAGTTATAGGCTTCCATAGTGACCACAATCGCATATAGGGCTGTCAGAAATATGCCTGAGAAAACGATGTCCGTTTAAATCGCTGAAAGAGCGTCGAAGGCGAGAGTGTTGAATTTGTTTTTTCCTGTTTCCAGAGTAGTATGATGAAGGTATAATTCGATCAAGGTAGCAGAGTTTAGATTTAAAAGAAGATATAGTAGGTAAGTTTCTAGTAGAAAGATCGAGTAGATTCCATTGTCGAATTGTAGATGGTATAAAAGAAGAAGAAAATAAAGAAGTTCTGCAGAAGTATGTTGGGATGTTACTTTGGTTTCGAAGTCGATAAGAATTGATATTGGGTGGTGTCAGTTGAAATAAGTATCCGGGAGTGATATGATTTATTATTTTGTAGAATACAATTAATTTATGTCGGCTTCTTCTCTCCTACAGTGTAATAAACCCGGTTTTCTTATACATGCGTTACTAAAGAAATTAAGTTGGTCACTTGAAAGTAAATGCATTCATTCGTAGTTAAGGACGCCAAATCTCAAACTCAATATCACCCAAAGTCTTCGATGTTAAATCACGGATTTTAGTCAGTTTAAATTAACATCGATGTTGTTATCTTTCCGGGAAAAGATGGGCTTCTGATATCCAATACTTAAGACAAAATAGACATTTTACCATTGGTACAGTGTACCATGATGGGGTTCAGCGCCATTTGTAACAAGAGACTAGAAGGATAAGGCAAGATATATTCAATAAGTTATGTCAAACGGTGACCACATAGTCTTATCTGGAGTGCATGCACAGTAAATATTATCGGTGTAGACTGGAATAACCAGACTCCAGAGATTGCAATTCGATTAAAACTTCTCGCGTATTTCGCCGAACATAACTGATTAGAAATTAGAGTACAAACAGAAACGATTGAATGTAAATCAGTTCATTTACATTGGTATTACATTATTACATGCATTGCAAACCGTTTGTGTTAATTTCTAGGTCCCAAATATTAGCGATTTGTCATCTTTAAAAGCAAACACATCAGTATACCTCAATTTTTCTAGCTATGTTCTCGCGTAGCTATTTGCAGGTGCCCGCCCCTTATCGACTTTTGCCCAATAACACGCATGACGTATGCCCATCTCCACCAGACGTCAACACCCCATTTCATTTTATTTATTAACAAAGTTCGCTTCAAATTGGTAGAATTCAACCGAACGCCGTTTTAAATACACAATTATACATAGTTATGCGTAAGAAATCAATTATTGAAATGAGAACTTACCTGGCAAGATACAACAATCACCTCCTGTGAGACATGACAAAATTTGATAACCTGCCAATGTACCGCTACAGGTACCTTTTGCTACACAAGTTCCTCCAGAGACATCTTGACAAACTTAAAATAATGAAAGTTAAACGAAAATTGTATTGATGAACCTAAATATCAAATGAAATGACATACAAGGGGATTTATCTTCCTACTTTTCTTGATAAAAAGAAATATCTTCACATATTCAAAACAATGTTTCTACGGGGAATGGAGTCTTACACATACAAATCTATTAGATAAGAAAAAAAGAAAAATCTGTTTTTTCTTTAAAAATGCACAAATTATATAATATACCACTGTTTTATATCGAACTACATACATAACATGAAAAGAAAAATACGTATCAATGGACATATTTTATATAAGAAAAATAATATATTTGGAACTCACAATCTTGCGCCAACACATGATTCACTAGTAGTGTACAGATAGCTGCTGCAAGTATATAGATCTTCATGGTGATATTACCTCGGGTTAAACTAGGCAATGATCCAGCAACCTTTATATTTATAGTGAAAGTGGACAAAGTCCTAGAATCGATGCCAACAGTACATCATAAAAAGCAACAAATTATGTTTATGAAATGTAAATAAGCGACACCTCAACTGTCAATATTCTGATGGGATTTCAAGTGAATGTTTACAATGTCTTGACCAAAATGTCATTTCCATATTTTACTATAATGGAAATATAAGTGGATCTAATTCACTAAAATAAGCATTGATCGACTTAAAATACCAGTTGTGATTGGCTGACGTCTCTTGGCTCCGCAGCTTTGAATAATTCCTTTAAGGGCCCCATCGTCCCCCGTTTTTTATATTTGATTATCGTATAGGTAAATATGTCTGTATCCAATTGGTCTACATTATTTCAATGAATGCATCCATCCGTAGAATAAAATGCAAAGGGGTGACCATAAATCCTTTTACAATAATCTTTATAGATACGATAAATATCCTCGAGGGCAAATAATGAGTACGCTTAGCTACGTGGGTCTATATACCATAGTTATTTCCTCTCCAAGAAAAATGAGTTTTCCAACTGTGAATGATTTAAAAAAAAAAAAAAAAATAACGCCCTTTTTCTCTTTCAGATTCCGAGAAACACCCCTCCATCTCCCTTCCCGGCATTCTATGTAAACCATACAATTTTAAGGGTTGTGGTGTGAACAGGTTGGTACCGCGTACGTAACTAAAGTTTGAAAATTAAACGGTACCTGGCTTTTCTTTTTCGCACGTATACAATGAATGTCCATTTTGCTCAGTAATCCCAGCCAGAACTTGGCTATTTTTTTTAAAAATTGTGTTAACGTTTTAAATTTTTGTTTAGAATTGAAATAAATTAACTATTAGTCAATCCCACACTAAAAACATTAACGGAATTGATTGTGTATATCTGAAATGGACACGACCGAAGCACAAAATAGTGCCAATATGCCGACGTCAAATCTAGAGTTGTAGACGTTCAGATTGGTTGGTACCGGTGAGCGACGGCCGCCATGTTAGTTCTGGGGAGTTAAAATGTAAATACCCAGATGTTCACTATGTTATCGCATCAATCAATCTGTGTCAAACGTTCAAAAATATTGAATTTTTAAGTTTTCTCTCACCCAAATATTTATTATTTAGTAAAAAAACATTAGTAATAAAGATCCGTCAGGCGCGGATCCAGGGGGTGGGGGGCAGCCCCAGTGGCAAAGTTGATTTTCATTTTCGTTTTCTTTGTTACTGTTGTAGTTCACATATCTGCTCTATAATAGACGATATGAACATGATTTACACATTGTCTCCGCCCAAGCAATCCAAGGTTGCAATACAATGACATTACCCTTTGCTCTAATGTGTGCCCCCCACCCCCTCGATAAAATCCTGGATCCGGGCCTGTCCATGGACCGACTTATCTCCTGGTCCGTCTTTCCACGTGAAAGTCACAGAACAATTTAATTTGACTGGTCAGCGATCTCTCTCTCTATATATATATATCTGTCTGTATATATATATATCTTTATTTCTGAAGATTTCGTAATAAATACATAATAATAAATAATATATAAATAATAAACATATATGATTATAATATATACGATTATTGTTACACAAAATAACAGATAAACAAAAATAAGCAATGTGAGCAATTGGTCATTATCTATTGGAGAAAATCTAACCTTCCGTAAATGAAATGAAATGGGGTTTAACGTCCTACTGTTCTTAATTGCGCTAATGAAGACGGGCATATGCCATAAAGTGTGCGATGAGGGAAATTTTGTCCAGGCAGCGACACTACGACCTACTCTTATATCGAATACGAACTGCCAAGGAGTCTTTTACTTGCATGTGAATGTGTACACGGGATCTCGTTTTTTTTGTCCCATCCACACGAATAGAGACAGCTGTCCTTGTAAAACACATTTCTGTTGACAAGAGTAACGAGCGTTTTCTTCGGATCAAAGCTGAATATATAAAAACAAAAATTCGAGTACATTCACACTTTAAAGTTTAAGCGTGTATAGCCGCGAAAAGTGCTAAGATGGGTGGTGGGGGTGCGGGGTCGGGAGTTTTTGGTCAATCGTATGGTATGACACCCCCTAGGGGCAAGAAGTGACATGCTGAAGTGGTTACAACTGTACTGAAAATTGCCCATGCGTAACCGGGAGTTTGTTTTTTTTTTATGTGGTAAATATGTGGTAGATAATCCAGTAATTTTCGTCAACAATTGAGAACCGACCCAGACCCTCCGTACGTTGAAGACTATGGGGGGTTCTGTGTGACCGAGACTATTATATATCGTGCAATAGCTATAACATTAAGCGTCCCGGTAGAACATAGGGATTATATAATTGTGTAGTTGTTCGCCGATCGTTGTCTCGTCGGAAAGTAGTTTTATTTTAATTCACATATAGTTTATGTCATATCAATGGTGGTGGTAATTTAAGAAAATTTTTGAAAAATTGATTCAATATCCTGGCATTTGAGGTCATTGCTGGGAGAAATTCCCGTGGACGAGTGTACCAGAAATGTCAGTCAGTTATCCTGGCATAACATCTGTATAATCTGACGCCCCCGCCCCATACACCAGTGGAACTAGATCTGGGAAGTTCATTATAATCGTGAATATGATAGTGCTCAGACAGTATAAGACAACTAAGGAGTAAAAAAGAATGATTTTAAAATGAAATCAAGCGCCGCAGGCGCGAAAAAAATTCAGATATATAAACCAGTAGAAGAATGATGTTATAATGGAATCGCGCCGGATGTAACCGAGCTTTTAAATTTTTGGTACTGGGTTTGATAAGAAATTGGACAAAATCTTGAGGCTTATCTGTCCATTTCGCCTGTTTTGTAATTGTATATGTTTATCTCATTAATTCATTTAGTCGGAGACCGACTGCGGTGAGTACTTTTTTTTGAGACCGACTATGTTTTGCCATGGTAGAAATCATTTCATAGAACAACATACTCACAACAGAATAAGAAATACAAGCATATAGGGTTATTTTATACTATAGTTTTGTGTGACGTATGCAATTTAGGCACACGGATTCACGCAAATACATAGTATTTGGAATCTATTCTGGCATTGTGTTTGGAACCGACTGCACTTATTTTGTGACCGACTATTTTTCTCCCTTGGTGAAATTTTGTTGTTAAACCAACATACTCACAACAGAATAAGAGTGACGTATGCAATTTAGGCTTACGGATTCACGCAAATATATAGTATTTGGGATCTATTCTGGCATTTTGTTGGAGACCGATTGCAGTGACTGCACTTATTTTGAGACCGACTAATTTTCGCCCTGGGTGAAATTTTGTTGTTAGACCAACTACTCACAACAGAATGAGGGTGAAACACGACATCTTTTCAAACATGATAAGTTGACAAGGTTATTTTATACTAAAGACTGCTCCTATTTTGCGACCGACTGCACTGATTTTGCGACCGACTATTTTTATACTAAAGTTTTGCGTGAGTAGCGTGACGTATACAGTGAGTACTTATTTTGATACCGACTACTCCTATTTTGCAACCGACTGCACTAATTTTGCGACCGACTATTTTGGGGGCTGGAGGGGGGGGGGTGTACAACCCCCCTCCACCCGCATTTACGCCCCTGACTTCAACCCCAGTACTAATCTGAAAATATAAATCAGTCGAAGTGTACGAAGGCCCATTAGTGCCAAACAAAAAAATATTAACCCGTTTGAAGGAGTTAGTTTCTAGTTAAAAGGAATTAATTATGTCGTTTTAACGAATTAATTATCTCGTTTCTGGGGCGGTTTAGGGCCGGGAACCAGCCCGGGCTCACGTGTCGAAGCGGTCCCTTTCACTGACCGCGGAGCCCAGAAGTACGAATCCCAAATATGCAATTTGTTGGCATATCTGATTATTATCTCTGTCAAATAATATATTTCATAAATCGATTAACTTCAGCCAAAACCCCGACCTGCAAGTAATTACAGCCATCAACTTGTGAAATTATCATCTCGTCATAATTAGTAAATTTGCGGGCGACAGTGTCACGTGAAACTGATGAAATTTTCTGATTAAATTCGAAATCCCCTTTATGAGAGAATTCTGGCCAAGCCCATTCCAGACTCCAGTCCATGATCATCATCGCGCCATGGCCGGTCCAATACCCCCATATAATGTTATTTTTCTTTAATTAATTTTTGTCCGACCAGCCCTTCGGGCGATCGCCCGATGTCCCAATCCGCCGTTGTCTCGTTTATATACCAATTCGTTCAAATACTTTCGATGGCCTACACTACACGAAGATCTGACCAGTTCTAGCGATAGGTAGCGTCACAGGTCATGCGAACGGTTTTTGACCCTATGACGTCAGACATTTGATTAACCAATCAGCATTGATGTAATTAGTGGATTACACACAATTCCGTGCAAAAAATGCCTAATCTCTCAATGATAACAACTCTTCTAGATCCTAGTGTAGTAAAGACAAGCAAAACCAAATTGTGAACTATAAAAACGAAACGAAATAGGATGTGTGTTTTAATCAGATTGAAAATCACCCTTATCTTTAACAGATACACCCTTGATAAGATTCTCTTTCAAATTGCAACTGTCGATCAGATTTGATTGGTTTTGTGAACTGTTGTGAAACCTATTTCAAATAAGAATGATTTTTTGCACGTTTTAATACTAATGAATCATACACTATCTTACTGGCCCCTCATTGGTTTACGGCGTTTTAAAATTTAATTATTTCTGCAGTTGTGTAATCGGGGGTTCAGTTTTAAGGAAAATACACTTAACACAAAGGAATCTTTTGACTTTGAACAGCTAATTTTGCTGGTCGGAAAACCTTATAAAAATGTGTACGCCCACGATCCGAGTGAAAACGAAAGTCGAACCCTTTTTAACGAATATTAATCCCACTATTCTTCAATTTAGTAAGATCATTAAATGAAGTGACATCTATTATCCGATTCGGAAATATACACTCTTCTGAAAAAGAAAGAAAAAAAAAACCCTGAATTGCACCATCTGCAGAAAATTAGACCAATATTGTTATTTTATTGTGTATGCTTGGGCGCACAGCGTATTGCCCCATGTGTTATAATCAATAAAACGTGTGCTTTTTTTTTAAACAATCAAATAACTATTTGCAGATATTATATTTAACGGGCCGAAGCCGATTGAAAGATCTTTTCATCTCGTAGGACACGCGACTAGAAATGTTACGATACAAATGGTTGGGCTTTTCACAACTGACACCGACTGTGATGTAAATGATATGTCACCGTTGGATGATATTTGAATCAGTTTCAAGCAAAATGGGTTCACATTTAAGAACTCTCGCAACGGATGGCTGGCTATACAATAAGATATAGTTCCGAATGGCCCCCACCTTCTTTATTTATATATTAGATATAAGATCATATGTACTAATAACAACGACATTATGTGTAATTTAATTCACATACATTGTTAATATCCACATCGGTAAGGTCTCTGTAAGTTTTCTCTTACGATAACTCCTTACAATCAGTGAAAAACTGATCAATTTCGGAGAGCGATACATTCGCCATCTTGTTTCATTGATTTTTAAATTAAAATATTGATCTTTTAAATTAGTATTCCTGATTGGTATTTTGTGTCTATTCCATATTTGGGAAATTTAATCCTGTGGTCAGTCTATAACGTAAAGGAATTAGGGGGTGGAACTAAGCGCAAGAACTCACGCAGGTTGCCATATTTAACCACAGATAGATTTGTGCCTAAAATTGCCTCTCAGATAAACGAATAAAACTGTAGTCTGTAGTTTTCACTACGAAAGGAAATACAACGTTGAAATCAGGGATCCAGAAGTACTGTACTTTTGCAGATCTTTCTTTACGCCTGTGTTATTAAATGTATACGGCTATGTTTAAGTGTATAATATATGTACGCATGTTGTCCTAAATGGACGTTTTAGTACAATAAACATCGTATCGTATCTTATCTTATCTAAATGTTATATAAATTATCTTACCAAGACCATAATCAACCCTCGATGCAATCCGATATTTTCAATAGATTTAAATACAAATTGCAGTTGATGATTTAACGTAAAAATGGATAATCGAGACTTTTTTTTTATTATCGTAACATCTCTTTATCTAATCTTACATACTTCCTCTTTAAAATTACATCATACTTCCTCTTTTTAGCTTCATCTATTCATGTCAAAAATTTTACCGGTGTGCGGGTCACTAACCTTGACGTGTTTGATTCCTGCGTTGGCCGAGAAAGTTCATCGGTTTTTTCCCGGCGTGGTTCCCTGTCGTTTGTGATATAGGACGGAGCGTCTGACAAGGAACAACGTATAGTTGTTGGGATAAGACGAACAATTACCTAATTCCCGTGTAGACATTGGCGCTGGGATTCGATATTAGAGTAGGCCCTGGAGTCTCTGTCTGGGCAAACTTTCCCACATGACACACTGCTTGGCGTATGCCCGTCTTCATTTCCTTTCACATTAGGTCCATCATTTGGGAATGACATATTCATGGTCCGCAACAGCCCAGAAATCCCCGAAACAACACTTTGTATCCCGCTTTATTCGCTGAAGCTGCGAAACAACATCCAAGAACAGGTGTGGCACCAGTTCCTTTTTGAATTGCCCTTGAGCGAACGATATATTCACTGACAGTTGCTATCCGGCCTTCTATAACTGCAGTATGAAAATACCGTTCTTCCCCACCTCTGTTCTAAGGCTATTTTTGAAGCATTACCTACTATTTTTCACCTTGATTCTACTTCTATCGCCAAAGGAATCATTTCTTGCCACAGCTGACACACATTCATAAAGATTCAATACTATTTTCAAGTAGAATTCTGCGATTAAAAACATACACCAAATGCGTTTAAACTGAAGCGCCATTACGAGACCCGGACATGCACAAACCGCAGGTTTATCTCATCGCTAAATTCTACTTGAAAATGGAGTTGAATTATTATAAATTTGTGTCAAATATAGTGAGAAAAGAATTCCTTTGGTGGAAAATAAAGAATTCTGGTGAAAAATAGACGGTAAGGGTTCTAAAACAGCCTGAGAACAGGGGTGGGGAATAGCGGTATTTTACCGTATTTTCATACTGTAGTCATAGAAGGCCTGATAGGAACTGCCAGCGGCTATCTTCGCTCAAAGACAGTTCCAAAAGGAACTAGTGTGGCAAAATAGTGCAACACAGTCTGACATGTGTGGCTACCTGTGGTTATTGCCACAATTTTATCATGACTTCCTGTAATTCGGTTGAGGAGTTGGAAACCGTGCTCTGACTTCAAGCTCTCAATATGGCGTCACAGTGTTACTTCTGTAGTGTTAACAATGGTTAAACATATACTTAAAGTTTAAAGAAATCAAATTGTAATTTATCAGGATTTCACATATTTCTGTCTTTGGTGATCCTTTGACCTCTGTCAAGGTAACATGGGGCCAATAGCAACGGGATTTATTTCATCATTTAGAGGGAAACTACAAAGAATGAGCCTACGTATGACATGATTGGGCAGATGGAAGTAATTCCGTGTGCGATTCTGTTACCCTTTGTCCATTAAATAATTACTCAAAGCACTCTCTGAAGCAAATAAAAAAGCCTTGGAGTGATGCTATAGAAATGTTATACTACATGCAATTCTGCTTCGAACGGTACCAAGTATTGCTGCTGTATACTTTTTTGTAGGTTAGGTCTATTTTTGAGCTATCTCGCCCGGACTAATTGGGAATAAAAATAAACGGGTATTATCCAACTCTATGTCACCAATCAGGGCCGTATCTAGCGGGGGTTAGGGGGTACATTGCACCCCCCACCCCAAATAATTAAGACGCCCCGAAAAATGCGCCCCTCCCCATCCCAAATAAGGAAATTTGACAATCTTTCAATTATAAAATAATACACTAGATTATAATCACACAGTGACGCTCTTAAGGCACTGACAAGTCGGTCGGTTTTAACAGCGTCCACACGTCAATTGGCTCATTTGCCCTGATCCAAACTTTCTTTTAATATCACTTACATTGCGCCCACTACTCTGATGCACCCCCACTTTTAACATCCTACATACGGCCCTGTGACCAATAGATATTATAGAATTCCACCGGTATTGCTGTATATTGCAAAATCACAAGTATTTTGTACATTAATCTATATATTAATCTATAAACGTTAGTGATGTGTTTACCGGTGAGCATGTTTGAGGATTATAGTAGTAAGGTTAGATTTATAAGCATTTGATTGTTTTATAATGTTTAACATTTCTAATCGCTGATGTGATAACATTCAATGCATATGAACTGCCTGAAAGAGAGCTGGATCATTTGTGTATTAACTCTAATGTTGGATTCTAAGAGGAATACGCTTTCTTTATTATATTGATGTCATACTATATCATATTCGGTTTCTTGATCATGGGATAAAACATTTAAAAAGGCGTAACGTCTCACAACTTTGAGGAATGATGTTTGCCATGTCGTTTCTTTTCAAAGATGGCTGCGATGACGTCATGCTCAGTTCCTGGTTCGTATAGATAAATGTATTCATCTGTTTAATTAGATTATATTCCTTGTGATTATAATGTGAACCGATTAGTAATATACACCATTACACCCAGCTATTTGTAATGCCAATTGTGTCGGTACCCGCAAGACGCTCTTACCAAGGCATCTTTATTTATTCGGGGGTTTCAACGGTTGTTGGAGACTCCACAATTAAGCAGAGGATGGTCGAAGTAGATCGCCAAGTCATGTTTTTGCTTTAGGGAGCGGTACAATCCAAACGGTAGTGAATCCTATATGGGCTATGTGTTTTGAAAATAAACTGTTCCACATGTATCTCTTTTTTCATGTTGGGATAAATGACATCAACAACTCAGATAATGGCGGGTTTAAAGTCGATGTCATTCAGAGTAATTCATATATAGTAAGTTGTCAACGTTAGCTTGAAGAAAGATAGGGATTGGGTTTGTAAAAGGGACATTCTTTGTTTTATGCAGGAAGAAACTGGGGGGTTGCTAGAACACGATATATTGTAAAATCATCTTACACACGGGCTGTATTTAACAAGAACGTGTATTAACATCCTGTGTAATAATTTGTGTCTTTTGTCAAGTTTGTCAATAATGAACATAGTCCGGGTTAAAATTGAGGGAGGTGCCGCCTGGAGAGGCAGAAATTCTCATGTGGTTTTTCTAGACCAGATTTTTATGTTCAACAAGAATGAGGTAAACAGGCCATATCCTGAACCTTTTTACCGTTAGGGCGCTTTTTCAAAATGGCCGCCAAAATGTCATATATATATATATAGAGTGACTATATGGGTTAAGTAAGTAACAATGATGCATGTTTGACTACTTTTTGCATTAGTTATCATTAGAGTTATTCCCAAACAAGCTGCGACTGTATTTCCAGACTCTTGAAAGTAAAAATTAAAGTGAGGGCGCTCTTCATTTGCCGCCAAAAAACGTAGATAAACTGTATTTATTTTAATGAGCAATTATTAGGGCACGCAAAGGTCACACTTTGCATTAGGTGTGATTAGAGTTGTTCACAAAGCATTTTATTTATTATGTATCACACATTTTATGGAGATATAAAACGATGAGGGCGCTCTTCAAAATGGCCGCTAACATTTCACCAGGTTAAGAAAATATTATCGCGGCCCATTTGACCTCTTTTTTCCATTAGTTTTACATAAAGTTATTTGAAAAAAGATCTACATGTGTGACCAATAATCTGTATTGAAGTAAAAATTGGGGGTGCTCTTCAAAATAGCCGCTAAAATCCAAGTTAGTAAGTTGCTTCTATATAACCACTGAAAAGATGTTTGACATCTCATTCTTGTGGGAGCTTAAAGGGTAAGGCTTATACTTAATTGTTCTTAGAATGTATGACAAATCACTCACAATGCTATAGCATTAATTTTCCAAGTCGCTCAGATCACTGCATGTTGAATTGTCCTCACACTCCTTGTCAATAAACAGTTCTTGCATATCTTCAGGCATCATTGTCTCCATCCACGTAGGCTCATTTTCTTCATTCCAGCCATTGTCACAAGAATCTGTGCCTTCATAATCATTGATGTCTGTTGAACGCCATTCTCCAGCTATAAAATGCGCTCAGAGTTGATGAAGTTGCAGTGTTTGACGACAGGTTGGTAGTAATGCCATATCCGTTGATATTTTCTCCGTTGTTAACTTTCGATCAAAGATGGCACATCTAACTTCATTGACGTTGTTGGTCTCAGTAGTATGAGGGCCTGTACAGCCATGCACGTGCGCGCATGCGCGTGCATGTATGTGCGTGCACCTGACCTTGCACTGGATGACCTTTAACACGTGCGTGACCCCTTGCACGTGTGATTGCACGTGCGTGACCCATTGCGTGACCTTGCACGTGCGTGACCTTGGGATTGCACGTACGGAGAGAAAGAGGGGCGCGCGCGGGAAGAGAGAGAAGAAGAAGAAGAAGAGGAGGAGGAGGGAAGGGGAAACAACTCTTTTACATTCATTAAGTTGGCCCTGAAAAGGGCCGTTGTCCTAACAACAACACTTCGGCTGCTCCCACCGATTGGGTTTTTTGGTGCATTTGAGCAAGTGTTTGCTCCGTCTATGACAGGTGTTGCCAATCTCTGTCCCGCACCAAAAACAAACCAAGTAATCGGCATCGGGCCGGTTCCCCCTAAACATGGGGTAATACCCCCGACAAGTAGCACAAAATCTAAAATCTTTACGATCCATGGTGTTTGTGACTTCTTCTGGCTTCGACACTCCTATTTATGGCTCGAGTCGGGACGAGTCTAATGTGTTGGGACGACATCATTTTCCACCAATCAGAATAGCATGACGTCACATGACGTCACAATAAAAACCCAGACACATGTTGCTGACAAAGCATTTTATTGAACAAAACTTGTTATGGTTACAAAAGAAATCAAAGAAACAAACACAAGAAAAAACACACTTAAAGATACCGCCAGGGTAATCACTGCAAAAGTATTAACGTGAGGTACACGAGGTTGTCTGCGTTGTGGTTTTCTCCGAGGCGTATGATTGGCGCACCGTCAGCCATACTGATAATGACAGACAAATGGTGTTTCTTTTTATAACAGTAAGGACGAATCCATTTAAGGAAAGGGTGTATGACGTCACATACAGATCCATTCATAGAAGGGTGTATGACGTCACATACAGATCTATTCATATGGTGTACTTTGGAGACTAAAAATAGGCGTGATGTAACGTTTCCTGTTTGTTCGATGACATCATGGATGATAGAAGTTGCGCGCCGCCAAAGGTTTGGTCAGTTTTACCATATCACCACACAAAGCATGTACAAATACAGAAGACAAAACTGCAACAAAAATATAATCTAATAACTTATAACACGGAGGGTGCATAGAAATTAAACACTACTGTTTTATATAAAATGTACTTAAATAACACGGATGGTGTACAGAAATTAAGATAGAATATTATGTGTAGTCAATTCTTTTACATACCTATCTGAACACGGAATCGCCCCTGGAATAAAAACGCCTTTTAAAATAGCAAAAATAAAGATGTTATCGCGAGTGTTTATAAATCTCACCAGTCCAGAGTGTAGTGCAGTGCCTTTATAAGGCCTACTGGTACTTACCGTTTATGCAGAAGGAAATATGCTGTATATAACCATAACCGTTTTAAATCCAAAGTGAAAACGTGGTTATTTAGACACTTATCATTAACACTCCCCAACACCTAGTGCATTCCCTAGTGGATTGAATAGTTGTGCGATACAAATACCATTAGTATTATTATAATTACACAGTGTGTACACGGAGCGGTAACGGTACGGGATTGCCTTTTTTTTGGGTACATTTATCATAATTGGAACGCGATCCTCATCTCGGAAGTGCAATTGGTGCATTGTTAGGCGATGCTCGACAACACCCCTCATTGTTACATTCAGTTTCACCTCGAAATTGTTAAGGTCCAATCTCCCAAACCGAGTTGTCTTCACTTGCAGTTTACGTTAACCTCTGCTATAAGATTCTTGGTATCGATGGACAATGTTAAACAATACAATGGAAACCAAATAAATGACAAATATATATTATTTCGAATTACTATAATAAAATAGAAATGGGGTCATAAAATAATAAGGTATTTACAAATAAACTGGGAACTGTTTCGCGGAAGATTATGAGGTTAAAGGGTCGTTACTACGAACTGCGCATGTCACCGTGCTAATTTTAGAATATAAACACGTGGATCTGTTTAACTTTATAACGCGATTCTAAGGCCTAATACATTTACACACGTCGAAGCGTGCAAATTAGTTTTTAGGGAGGGGTAGTAATTGATGACGTTTACAGCTAAAACTCATTAAATGTTTATAACGCCAGGGATTTTTCTGATAGATGCCATTTTTATCAAGTAGTTAATCACGTGACCAACGACCTCTGGGTCAACGGGTGCAGTGCGCAAGACGACGACAGAGTCTAATGCTGGATAGCGAGATTTGTGTAGAGAAAGGTCAAGGTCGTACTCGTACATGGAGGACCAATTGGACTATAACACGCATGCGCTGATTTACCATTACCACGGTCACTGAAAGTCTTATTCTAGAATCCGATTCGGTAATGAAATATCATTTATGTTACGATCCTGATTTGGTTGATCTAGGAATTTTTGGTCACAATTCCAAAACAAACAAAACAAAAAGGCGGATTTAGTCTGTTTAATCGGTATTCTTTTGGTTTCCAGATATCACTCAGTGCCAGATTTGTTATCTTTGCTGTGGATATACAAAATACTTTTACTGTTGAAACTATTAGAAAGTATAAATTTGATTTCATTATCGTTAATTCCTACATCTCGCAAAAAAATTCAAAATTGAAGACGACACATACTATGTAACGCGTCCATTATTTAATGCTTTGAACAAAAATTTAAAATGTTTCCGCTATATGATTAAAGAGTGTAAAGCTTTAACATAATATTATCTAGAGTCTTGGACGTTACACACACGAATTACTGACCAATTCGAATCAATAGTGTTCTTGTTAAGCTCATGGTGAGGTGTGTATATAATATTGACTATCTGAGTGTATTGTGGCCACGTGACCCCGATTGACGTAAAGTTAACGTTGTGGTAAATAATGACGGAAGTGCCCGGGTGAACGCCACGTAAACAACGGAAAATAGACTGGCTGAGAGGCCCATTAAAAATACAGTGCTAATACAACAATGTCAACCCCCAAAAACTTCTGATTGAAAGGTCTTACTAAAACAAAATCGTTTTGGTAAACTGGTATCTTTTTGGGGGTTTATTATTTAGAATAACTCTTATCATAATGACGGTGATGCATATGATTTAGGGTAGAACTGACGAAATCATTCTTATTTTATTAATTGAGCAAAGTGATCGTCCTCGAAAATGTCCACATCCATAAAGTTTGAAACCTGACTCCTCGTAGTTCACATAAAACTTTATTTTGGATAGATCAATTTGTTGGATGATTTGAAAGGACTACTTGATTGATAACTATAACGTCACCCTGATGATAAATAAAGAAATAGCATAAATTTTACAAATAAATAAATAACCTGCTTCTGTCATCAACCAAGAGAATATTATTGGATGGGAAAAAAGGAAAAACTCGAATTGACGTTTATGAAGCCTCGTTTTGAATTTTTCCGTGAGTGACGTCAGACGTTGTGAATTTCCCCATAGGCTATTACAACTGAGCACATCAACATAACAAGTAAGGCCATAGGCCTATATGCCATGGTTTTCAATTTCATGGTCTCTTTGAATTTAAGATACGGAGGTATATTAAATTTTAGAAGAAAATAAGATTAACGTAATGATATTTCTGCAGGAGCATCGATTAAAAAATACCAGGCCCTTTTTTCACAAAATTTAACTGGGAATGAACTAATGATGTTTTTAACCATTTTTTTTTTCAAAACTAGTTCTGAGTTTTGAAGCGGGAAACTGAAGAAGAAATGAAACTTTCACTTTAATACATGTATTTGATACACTCCGTTTTCAATAATTATTTTGGTATTTACTGTTACTCTTTTAAGCCTAATTAATCAAATCCCGGGAGTAAAACTAACCGATAAGAAGCTACTAATGTTCAGTTAGTGCATGTCTGTAACTTAAAAACGCCACTCCAATAAGCAGACTTACTCCAACCCAACGATATTTTCAGTACAATACCAGATGTGTATGCAGATATAATACGCAATTTCCACAATAATTAAGTATACATGATAAAAGTATCGAGTGTTCGGACGCTGTGTTTATTAAAGCCCCAATAACACTCTTGTTGTAACTAAATAATATGTCTCAATCTTCATTCTGGTCAACAAATCGTATTATTTTAGAATATTCCAATTAAATTATGATATAAATTTCATCTTAACACACTTATTTTAAAAAATTGGAAAAATTCAACCAATTGATTTGAAAAGTCTAACGTAAACCATTTCAAATGTGACTTGGATTTTAAAATATTTTCGAACTCATAGGACAAGTAAAATAGGTTGTAATGGATAATTTACACAACAGGTAGCACACTTAAACATCTACTAAATAGAATAAGGGTATTATTTATTTTCTGGAGCTACCAAGCCAGCAAGAATGTTATTGTCCCTTTAAATTATTTTACACTATTATCACGATTATACTAATCTATTAGATAACTATTTCACTTATAACATATCTTACTTATGAAATGATAATCCACTCTCATTTTGTCCGACATTGAAATAACCAAAACAACAGCATATTGATATTATATGGCGACGTAGGCTAAATCTTCCCGGTTGTAAAATGGCGGCCAAGTTCCATAGTCGGCATGCGATCATGACCACCATACACTCTATAGTTAATTATTTACACTAGTACTATCAGTTAGTGACACCCTTCCTTTGCGCGTAACGTTGGTGTTTTATAATGGAATTCAGTACTTTTCAAGTGAGATTGTTTGTCTTTTCTTTCCAAATAAATTTAATGACGTGATCTGTTTTGAGAAGATATTCGACAACAATACTCTATTTCAAGAAATTAATATCATGTTAAGATCTGCTCGAGTGACGTAATCACAGCTTCGTATGTGTTCATCGAATGGCTAGCGACTGTTAAAAAACCCATCGAGACTTAAACTTCGAATTGGCTCTGCATTTGAAAATGAAGTTGTCACATGATAAGCCAAGCATTAACTTAGGCTGAAAATGGATTCTCTCTCAAAATCAAGTCACGTGACAAGCAAGGAAACTTAAAATTTGATTCTTTTCTTGTGGCGTGCAGTTTTCTTTCAATAAAAACACTTTGATAGTGATTTGAAGCAAATTTTGAGTTGAATATGTTTTTTGTCCAAATAATAGGCATGGCCTCAAAACACATACAGTTTATGTACAGGAACGCATCACTTTTAAGCTACCGTAAACTCCGCTGATTGCTAATGAAACTGGATCTTTATATAGAACTGTCATTAAACTCATGTTTAGAGTAATTAATTTTTCATTGATATCAATGTTAGATTGTGTCATGCCTGGTTTTAGGACATGCTATGGTATTTAAAAAACTGTATTCCAGTAAAGAAGCCAAATATCTGATCGAAATTTTGAAGAGGGATAACCGAAAGAGTAGTACAATTATTCACTCTTGTGATTTAGTCTAGGTCACCCAAAACCCCCTTAGTCTTTGACGAAAAGTTCCATTGCTCATGCGTAACCGGGTTTGTTTTTTATGTGGTTTATTATCCAATATTTTCGCCAAGTCAAGTAAGAGTTACGCCCCTTACTGCAATAAATCCCACAATTCCTGCATAATTATAAACAAACATGAACCGTGGCGACGAAATAATTAAAAAACATAGACATGGCCCACGAAGAGGGAAATTTTGCAATAAAAAATTAAGTGTGTTGGATATTGAACTGGTAATGCAATCAAATGGATTTTCGGGAAAGACATTCTTAAATTAATTTCATGGGCGTCGAAATCTTGGTTTAGGACTATTTCAGTCCCGTAGACTTTGTTTATGATAATGTAAAAGACCAAATAATCTAGCCATTGGTAGGTTGCCCCATGTGCCGAAAATTTTTCCGCGCGTGAAATTCTTTACACATCTATCAACTATTACAGCCGTAGAAAATCAATTGCTGACGATTCTGAATAGCTTTAGAAATGACGTTCGTTTTATTTTTTCAATTGCTTTAACTATACCTTTAAGAACGAAATCTTTTGGTTTAATAGGCTACAAGTAATATCTCTGAAACATTCGGCTTAGGCGGGAACACGACACTAAGAGTAGTTTCATTTAACGTTCTGTCATATTTGGTTAAAATAAAGAAGGCTTGATTATCCCGGTTTGTTAATTAGACGGAGAATAGTCGTTAGACTGATTAAGCGAGACAAATTCCAAATCACGGGCACGTACCCGGATGTTATGACGGAGACTCGTTACCATCTTTCAGTATATTGTTTATGGATGGTTAAATGGTCATAGCATAATCGTTTATTTAGTGACTATAAAGTGCGAAACTGATTTAAGGCTTGGTATACAATATAAATATTGTGGTGTAATTGTCGAGCTATTTAGGGATATTTATATATGGTGGGGCATCCTACCAATGGCCTGTTATTCTCCAATGTTGACAACGCATCCAGACTAATATTCGTAGAATATTTTTTCTGGGTGATAGAGACTATCTTTGAGTGTACAGTGTATTATCATACTCCATCTTACAATAATATTCACCCCAGGACACACATTTTAGAATTCGAATCGTTGTAAGTGTTTCGAGTAATGAAATCTAGTGTACGCATCATTCTATCACACGACTGCGATCCAGTTGTCAAATCTCAATCCGGAGTAGATTGTGTAACGCATTTCAGAATTATAGATAACAACTAACGTTTAAAAAACTTTTGGATTTCCGCAATTACGGAACACTGACAATTAAGGAGCTACAACTAAATCACGTGACATGACGTAAGAAAAGGCGACACACGTGCAGCAATCAATGTATATTTCAATACATGTTAAGCAACGTTCGCGAGTTTTACAACATCTAACCGTTGCTTCAATACTCAGAAATTCCCGAACTTTGCATCCGTTGTTTTAAAACGTGACTAATTAGCATTGTCCAATCAGGGTTTGTGGCACATAACACACTATAAACAAACGTTGTTTTTTTTAAATTGAAAACCAGCAACCTTGTCATTGATCGATCTTTGAACTTTGCAACTCGATTGACACATGTGGGCATTTTAGCTAAAAGCACGAGACTTGGTATTCATGACGAGCGATGAATCTGATAGGTTCCCAAGCTGGGCTTGTGTCAATCGAACTTAGTGGCGAAATATGATAAGATGTATGTAGTTAAGGCGAGATCAAGCCTTCTATTGAAGATGATTTCAATATGGCATCAGCAGAAAGTGACCGTTTGTCAGACTTTGATTCCACCCGAATGGTCTTCCCTATCAGTACGAGCCAATTGGAGAGAAAGAGAGTGAAATTGAGTACACGGTTCAACACACACAAACTGGGTCATTTCGAGACTAACGCATGTTTTAATTTTATTTCAATAATTAGCTTGCGCGTAGGGGTCTTTAGCAGTGGGAGGAAACCGGAGGACCCGGAGAAACCCCGCGAGTCAATTAGACAAGCGAGCAACAATGGTGAAGATGATGGTACGGAATATTGTACCATTTTTAGCGAAGAACAACACTCGCTACAGGCTGCTGCTGATGATAATATTTTACGGTTATGATTACTTGTTTACGTCGTATTCCGATCGTATTGATGAATAACAAAATAAAGGGAAAACAACCATGTTGTATTATTCTTTTACACCGAATTTGAATCGTGGGCCTAGCATATCTTATTGGTGACAATTAATAGGCCTACAAACAGCTTTATGTAGCTAAAAAAAAAGTTGAAGACATGAAATATATAGATCGTAGTATTGTAGTACGCTATTTCTTGTTGCATGTTTTGTTATTCATCGACGGAAATGTGTCAGAGAAAAAACTATTAATTCCAACAAGTTTACTCTAGCCGTAAGGTAATATGGTATTATATGCCCTTGCCTACTTTCTTGTGCAACAAATGAAAACGAGGGTGACGTATGGGCCGTTTCGCCGGAAAAAAATATATCACTCATTTACCCACACTGATCAGCAGTGATAAGGATGACATCAATGAGCCAAAAAAAATTAACTTTTTTCCTCCGAAAAATTAAATTCTAAAATCCCCCTTTTTTTTATTTACTAGAAAAATAAATAAAGACGTTTGAAGTATTTGTAAGTAAAAATTATTTCCTATTTAGTGTAAATGGGTATTACAATGAGTAAGAGGCAGCATTCTGCCCGATTCAGTAATGTCTTATGTTAACAATGCACGTGCAATTAAACCAATGATTGACGTCGCGTGATGTGACGTCACGTAATGGGGGCAATCATCTTTTACAGATATATTATTATTAGAAGACTTTCGTAATCCTCTGTGAAATAGATTGTCTTTTACGTGGTTAACTCTTGTGGGCTTCCCGCGTCTAGGACTTGAGAAGCGTGTTTTGGTGGACCAGCCCTTCTCGCCTCGTTGATACCGCTTTGTCCAGATTTTTCTGTGTGTTACCTCGCTTGGAAAGTGAAAAGAAATGTCACGTGCTTCCTGACTTATTGTTGGTGATATTAGTATACAAAACCAACGCAATTGACCACGTTAATGCTTCAAGTTAGTCAAAATTATTACGGGATGTGGTAGTGCTATGGGGAAATTCACAACGTCTGACGTCACTTATTTTTAAAATTTATGCTATTTCTTTATTTATCATCAGGGTGACGTTATAGTTATCAATCAAGTAGTCCTTTCAAATCATCCAACAAATTGATCTATCCAAAATAAAGTTTTATGTGAACTACGAGGAGTCTGGTTTCAAACTTTATGGATGTGGACATTTTCGAGGACGATCACTTTGCTCAATTAATAAAATAAGAATGATTTCGTCCGTTCTACCCTAAATCATATGCATCACCGTCATTATGATAAGAGTTATTCTAAATAATAAACCCCCAAAAAGATACCAGTTTACCAAAACGATTTTGTTTTAGTAAGACATTTCAATCAGAAGTTTTTGGGGGTTGACATTGTTGTATTAGCACTGTATTTTTAATGGGCCTCTCCGCCAGTCTATTTTCCGTTGTTTACGTGGCGTTCACCCGGGCACTTCCGTCATTATTTACCACAACGTTAACTTTACGTCAATCGGGGTCACGTGACCACAATACACTCAGATAGTCAATATTATATACACACCTCACCATGAGCTTAACAAGAACACTATTGATTCGAATTGGTCAGTAATTCGTGTGTGTAACGTTCAAGACTCTAGATAATATTATGTTAAAGCTTTACACTCTTTAATCATATAGCGGAAACATTTTAAATTTTTGTTCAAAGCATTAAATAATGGACGCGTTACATAGTATGTGTCGTCTTCAATTTTGAATTTTTTTGCGAGATGTAGGAATTAACGATAATGAAATCAAATTTATACTTTCTAGTAGTTTCAACAGTAAAAGTATTTTGTATATCCACAGCAAAGATAACAAATCTGGCACTGAGTGATATCTGGAAACCAAAAGAATACCGATTAAACAGACTAAATCCGCCTTTTTGTTTTGTTTGTTTTGGAATTGTGACCAAAAATTCCTAGATCAACCAAATCAGGATCGTAACATAAATGATATTTCATTACCGAATCGGATTCTAGAATAAGACTTTCAGTGACCGTGGTAATGGTAAATCAGCGCATGCGTGTTATAGTCCAATTGGTCCTCCATGTACGAGTACGACCTTGACCTTTCTCTACACAAATCTCGCTATCCAGCATTAGACTCTGTCGTCGTCTTGCGCACTGCACCCGTTGACCCAGAGGTCGTTGGTCACGTGATTAACTACTTGATAAAAATGGCATCTATCAGAAAAATCCCTGGCGTTATAAACATTTAATGAGTTTTAGCTGTAAACGTCATCAATTACTACCCCTCCCTAAAAACTAATTTGCACGCTTCGACGTGTGTAAATGTATTAGGCCTTAGAATCGCGTTATAAAGTTAAACAGATCCACGTGTTTATATTCTAAAATTAGCACGGTGACATGCGCAGTTCGTAGTAACGACGCTTTAACCTCATAATCTTCCGCGAAACAGTTCCCAGTTTATTTGTAAATACCTTATTATTTTATGACCCCATTTCTATTTTATTATAGTAATTCGAAATAATATATATTTGTCATTTATTTGGTTTCCATTGTATTGTTTAACATTGTCCATCGATACCAAGAATCTTATAGCAGAGGTTAACGTAAACTGCAAGTGAAGACAACTCGGTTTGGGAGATTGGACCTTAACAATTTCGAGGTGAAACTGAATGTAACAATGAGGGGTGTTGTCGAGCATCGCCTAACAATGCACCAATTGCACTTCCGAGATGAGGATCGCGTTCCAATTATGATAAATGTACCAAAAAAAAGGCAATCCCGTACCGTTACCGCTCCGTGTACACACTGTGTAATTATAATAATACTAATGGTATTTGTATCGCACAACTATTCAATCCACTAGGGAATGCACTAGGTGTTGGGGAGTGTTAATGATAAGTGTCTAAATAACCACGTTTTCACTTTGGATTTAAAACGATTATGGTTATATACAGCATATTTCCTTCTGCATAAACGGTAAGTACCAGTAGGCCTTATAAAGGCACTGCACTACACACTGGACTGGTGAGATTTATAAACACTCGCGATAACATCTTTATTTTTGCTATTTTAAAAGGCGTTTTTATTCCAGGGGCGATTCCGTGTTCAGATAGGTATGTAAAAGAATTGACTACACATAATATTCTATCTTAATTTCTGTACACCATCCGTGTTATTTAAGTACATTTTATATAAAACAGTAGTGTTTAATTTCTATGCACCTTCCGTGTTATAAGTTATTAGATTATATTTTTGTTGCAGTTTTGTCTTCTGTATTTGTACATGCTTTGTGTGGTGATAGGGTAAAACTGACCAAACCTTTGGCGGCGTGCAACTTCTATCATCCATGACGTCATCGAACAAACAGGAAACGTTACATCACGCCTATTTGTAGTCTCCAAAGTACACCATATGAATAGATCTGTATGTGACGTCATACACCCTTCTATGAATGGATCTGTATGTGACGTCATACACCCTTTCCTTAAATGGATTCGTCCTTACTGTTATAAAAAGAAACACCATTTGTCTGTCATTATCAGTATGGCTGACGGTGCGCCAATCATACGCCTCGGAGAAAACCACAACGCGGACAACCTCGTGTACCTCACGTTAATACTTTTGCAGTGATTACCCTGGCGGTATCTTTAAGTGTGTTTTTTCTTGTGTTTGTTTCTTTGATTTCTTTTGTAACCATAACAAGTTTTGTTCAATAAAATGCTTTGTCAGCAACATGTGTCTGGGTTTTTTTTGTGACGTCATGCTATTCTGATTGGTGGAAAATGATGTCGTCCCAACACATTAGACTCGTCCCGACTCGAGCCATAAATAGGAGTGTCGAAGCCAGAAGAAGTCACAAACACCATGGATCGTAAAGATTTTAGATTTTGTGCTACTTGTCGGGGGTATTACCCCATGTTTAGGGGGAACCGGCCCGATGCCGATTACTTGGTTTGTTTTTGGTGCGGGACAGAGATTGGCAACACCTGTCATAGACGGAGCAAACACTTGCTCAAATGCACCAAAAAACCCAATCGGTGGGAGCAGCCGAAGTGTTGTTGTTAGGACAACGGCCCTTTTCAGGGCCAACTTAATCAATGTAAAAGAGTTGTTTCCCCTTCCCTCCTCCTCCTCCTCCTCTCTTCCCCTTTCTTCTTCTTCTTCTCTCTCTCTTTTCCCGCGCGCCCCTCTTTCTCTCCGTACGTGCAATCCCAAGGTCACGCACGTGCAAGGTCACGCAAGGGGTCACGCACGTGCCAGGGGGTCACGCACGTGCAATCACACGTGCAAGGGGTCACGCATGTGTTAAAGGTCATCCAGTGCAAGGTCACGTGCACGCGCATGCGCGCACGTGCATGGCTGTACAGGCCCTCATACTACTGTCTCTACCCTGTACAGCAGTGACACGTATTCTTCGGGACCCTCGCACACTTATGATGGGGGAACGTCTGAAGTTGCGAGTATTTCGGAAGTTGTGGGAGACCACGCCTAGGTTTGTTAATGCATTCTGTCTTCTGGAAGCCTATTGAAAATGAGTGAGGGGACTATTCAGAATGCAGTGATCTAACCGACTTTGAAAATCAAAGATATAACATTGTGAGTGATTTGTTTGCCAGCATACATTGTAAGGACAATTTGGTATAAGCCCTTATCCTTTAAACTCCCCCAAGAATGAGATGTCAAACATTTTTTCAGTTATCGTATAGAAACAACTTAACAAAAATTTTAACTTGTTACCTGGACAAATAAACATATTACACTTTTTACTGCTTATTTAAAGCTTAATGACACAAACACGTGGAGCCAAAAGACTTTTGTATAGTTGTTGTACCTGCTATGAGCACGATTTGTGAATTTGGCGCCATATAAATGGACATATTATTATTAATTTAGAATGGATTTTAGTGGCTATTTTGAAGAGCACCCCCAATTTTCACCTCCATACAGATTATTAGTCACACGTGTAGATTCTTTTCAAATAATTTTATGTAAAACTAATGGAAAAAGAGGTCAAATGCGCGGCAATAATCTTTTCTTAACCTACACAGGCTCATTTCTCTTTCTCTCAGTTGTTTGCGACCATTTTTAAGAGCGCCCTCATCATTTTATATCTTCATCAAATGTGTGGTACATAATAATGGTGATTATTTGTGAATAACTCTAATCACAATTAGTGCAAAATGTGACCATTGCGTGGCATTCAAAAAAAGTAGGGGATATTTGATTTTGGGGGCATAATACTAAAATATGCAAATGACTACGAAAAAGGTCACTATAGAACCTAACAGAAGAAACATTTCCAGTTACATGTGACGCCCAAACGCACCAATAGCTACCGCATGGAATGCAAGTGATGCTTGGGATCATCATGGGGGTCCAACCCAAGATTTGCACGACTCTGACTTTGAATGTTACAGTCATTGTGGCACTGAATTCCAGGGTGGAAACATCAGTTCAATTGTTTTAGTGACCAGAAAACAAATTTTGATATGCGTCGCCTTACCCAAAATGAAAGGTTACGTGCCCTTGGCATGCTACAGATCGGCACAACACAGGCGGTTGTGGCGCGGACGATGAATGTTTCTCAGTCTGTCATAAGCAGGCTATGGTCCAGGTACCGTGATACACAATGTGTACAGGACAGACCACGCTCAGGTCGACCAAGGGCGACAACTCAAGTCCAGGATCGATTTATCCGTACCTTTTCCTTGAGAAATCGTGTCATCGCAGCAAATCAGATCAGCGCTCGTTTTCAAACAGACACTGGTGTGAGAGTTAGTGGCCAGACGATTCGGCATCGACTGCATAGGGGTCACCTTCGCGCCCGACGTCCTCGCGTGATCCCTTGTTTGACAAATCATCACATTCAGGCAAGACGTCGTTGGTGTAGGGATCGTCAACACTGGGATAATCGACGCTGGAGCAATTTGATGTTTTCAGATGAGTCAATGTTCACTGTTGATTTTTTGGACAGACGTAGGAGGGTGTGGCGTCATCGAAATGAGCGCCCCCAAGACGTTAACGTCATCAGACATGATCGATTTGGGAGTGGTTCTGTTATTGTGTGGGGAGGCATCACTGTTGCTGGAAGAACGGCTTTACATGTTGTTGCAGGGCGTGTTACAGGCTAGTACTACCGGGGCAACATCTTGGCAGTCCATGTTGTGCCGTTCGCACGACGTCATGGCCGCCGTTTCATCTTCCAGGAAGACAACGCAATATGTCACAGGGCCAGGATCGTTACAGGTTACCTCCAACAACAGAACATCACCACATTACCTTGGCCAGCACTGAGTACCGACCTCTCTCCCATCGAGCATGTCTGGGACATGCTTGGACAGAGGTTACGTCAACGTCAACAACGTCCTGCCAATGTCCAAGAACTTGCTGCTGCGTTGCAACAGGAATGGGACAATCTGGACCAAAATGACCTTAGACGTCTCATTAGGAGTATGCCACGTCGGATCAATGCTTGTTTTGCAAACAGAGGAGGATTTACCCGTTACTGACTTTGTTGTGATGCTGTGGTAACTTTGCTGTTTGACTCCCGGTATCATTTTACCCTTATAATGGTCAGTCTGTGCCTTACTTAGTCTAACGATCATTTGGAATAAATCGATGAATGTGAACTTCATTTCATTTTGTCACTTGTTTCTTCGTCAGTTTCATTAGGTGACTTTAATAACACATAAAAATCAAATATCCCCTACTTTTTTTGAATAGTATATATACAGTTAAACTGCGTTTTTTGGCGCCCATAAAGCGCCCTCACTTTGTATCATTTTCAGGGGTCTGGAATACAATCGAGGCTTCTTTGGGAATAATTCTAATAAAAACTAATGTCAAACGTGGTCAATCATGCATCATTGTTACTTACCTAACCCATATAGTCAGTATATGTGAGATTTTGGCGGCCATTTTGAAAAAAGCGCCATAACGGAAAAAGGTTCAGGATGTGGCCTGTTTACCTCATACTTGTTCAACATAAAAATCTGGTCTAGAAAAACCACATAAGAATTTCTACCTCTCCAGGTGGCACCTCCCTCAATTTTAACCCGGACTAATAATAAACCGAAAATGAAATGAAATCGGGTTTAACGTCATACGGTTATTCTCTGACGGGCTAAGAGGGGACTATTGCAAGGACAGCTGTACAACAGCTTACTCTTATATTGAATTTCAACTGCCAAGGGATATTTAACCTGCACGCCAATGTGTACGCGGGCCCGTTTTTTGTCCTACTCGATCAACTTGTCCTATCATTGCCAAGCCCTCTGGCTTGTAACACTGACATTGGGGAACCACGTCGGGACTTTCTCGGCCAACGCAAGAATCGAACACGGGGCCTCCAGGTTAGCGAGCCGAATAATAAACCAATTTCCTTTTATAACATTTACTGTATTTAAATATGCATAGAGGTTATAAGTAATGGGGAATAAAGAGTATCTTGTATAATGTTTGCTTTAACTAGTGTAATGTAGTTTCCCCGTTCAGGTGAACACAATGTGATTCCTCATCCAAACATCTGCAGGGCTTAGGTGGAAAAATCAGAGAGAAAGGACTTGACTTGAAGATTTTAATAGATAACCCCGCACGCAAATGTCATTGAAAGGAGATAGTGGGATGCACGATACATGTACACGGCGATGGACCATCGTTTGTCAGACAGGGCAATGGTAGTCTGGTGTGTTGGAGTGTTTTTTTTAAAACAAAGACAAAAAGGGGGATAACTATTGTCCTAATGATCTTTATCATGGTGTGAACGAGAGGGACGAAAGAGAGCAATCGGGTTTAACGTCCACTCTATACAAGCTAGGTCATTTTGGGACTAACGTATGGTTTAATTTTATGTTCGCATGCGCATAGGGGTCTTTAACAGTGGGATGGAACCGGAGAACCCAGGGAAAACCCACTAGATTGGACATACGACAATACTCCTTGTCACGAACTCCTTTGGGAATCGAAACGACGCCAGTTGACTCAGTAACAACCCTTATGATACAACACGCACGTGCTAACCATACTGTCATTTAATCCCCTGGTGTGGACGTACTATAACTCATAATACACACATCTGCAGGGCAACGGTGGGCAACTCAAGGGAGCTAAGAATACTATGCAGTGGGGTGGGAAATCAATAGAAACTGTAAGCTATTCTGGTTCCAGGGCATATTATCGACAATTCTCCACTGGGCAGTTGCAAACTCACTGATCATGGCTTCCTCTCATGGAGACGCTTAAAATTATTTGCACCTTAAATTTATTTCTCAAAGTTCATATATCATTAATGGAAACATCATACATGTCTATTTACACAGTATTAATGCTAATCCATTCACTAGCAGCGGCCACATCGGTCACCAGAAATTGGTTCGCCTCAACACAGTCTCCATATCGCGGTATGTTAATCAGTCCTTCCAGTGCCCATTTTCCCTCAGTGTCTTCACATATTACCATGCCACCACTATCACCCTTTTAAAAAGAAAATTATGGATTAAAAAATTCACAACCAAATAAATAATTCTTGTTAAGTCTTAAATTAGAAGTTAAAGTTTCTAAGTCTCTAACTCAATATCATCCAAAATCTTCAATATTGAAAACACGAATTATGTGTCAATTTGAATCAACATTGATGCTGTGGTCTGATATTCAATATTTAAGACAAAATAAACATTTTACCATTGGTACACGAATCGTGTACCATAATGCGTTTCAGTCCCAGTTCTAGCAAGAGACTCGATGAACAAAGCTAGAAACATTGCACCAGACGTTAGAAATTTGTATTCGATTGAAACTGCTGGCTTATTTCGCCGAACATAACTGATTTGAAATTAGAGTAAAAACGGAAACCATTGAATGTAAATCGCGTATATACATTCGTATTACAGTATTATATGTGTTGCAAGTTGCAACCGACTTGTGTCAATTTCTAGGTCCCAAATGTTAGCGATTCAGCACATTTGGGCCCTAATACGCTTCCGTAACATGGTGCAATACAAATTGCTGAAAACAGAGGTGGGAAAGAGCGGTATTTTACCGTAGGTTTCACATTGCAGTTACATTGGACCGGATAGGAACTGTCAGTGAACATCGCCCGCTCAGAGACAGTTCATAAAGGAACTACGTAGCCGCTTGATCTAACACGTTGGCGGTAGATCATAAGGCATGTAATTCGTGCTCGTCATGGGTTCAAACTAATGGCAGTGGTATAGCTAAGATATATATTTTTTCTACTTAACTACAGTGGGTTGGGGGGGGGGGCCTTTAAAATGTTATTGAACACAGGAATTGGAGAAATTTTAATCCAAATTGCTAAACGTTCCTCAAGGTAATTTTTTCTGCTGGATAGGTCCCTACGTGTGTACAAAACGCATTGTAACATACCTTAGGGCCTATTTTAACGTGCCCCTGGATAAAAAAAATCGTGCTTTGAAAATCTGAAATCTGTGCTATGTAGCCCTGTGAATCTGGCAAGATTGTATACTGGGAAACTTAGTTATCATTATCATCATCACCCACATTCGAATTCTGTTTTTAAAAAGTGTTGTATTATTGGTGTATTCCCACCACCAGCTGAAGAACGAAAACTACACAGCGGAGGTAAAGGTTCGTTTGCCTTTGGATCGACTTTGGGTGTTTCTTGGACTGTTAATGACACACTGTTATAACTTTAAATGTGTTATATTTTGGTTATAAAGGAGTAAGCGTGATATCGTGTTATTGGAAGTCAAATTCTGGAAATTTTCACATAACCCCTATACCACGGAAACCGTGCTTCTCTAATAAAATCTTAACATAGGCCCTGACGGCTGACATAGCTTATGGGCAAAATAAAAGCTAGGGTTACAAGCGATTTTGTGTTCGTATAGAACTTATCCGACTCCAGTAATCAGATTAGGGTCAAACCATATCAATAATTTATTTAGACCTAAAACTATGCTAAGTTATTCATACCGGACATGTATTTCCAGCACCTCCTGTAAATTTGGCCACTGTAGTCAGAGGTTTGATTGGTTCATAAATGCCCATAAATGAATTCACCAGAGCCAGGACATCGCGGTCGATTAGTTGAACCTCAGCTTCTTGTAAAATAGGCACTGGAGAAATAATAAAAAAAAATATTATATAGATACTTTATATAATAGAGAGTCATTTATACCTTTGCCTTCCCCTCTTGGCCTCCAATTGGTAGTTGACTAGCTAACCGGATATGGACACTTCGTTTGACACTGAAAATACTAGTAGTGGGCGTGGCCTGCCTGTGTAATTGTCCGCCCAAAGCGATCGCCATGCTTTTTCTACAAATTGAAAAAAGTATGGCGGTTGTTTTGGGCGTTACCTTTTAATTTAATTATTTCTGTAGTTTTGTAATCGGAGTTCAGCTTTAAAGATTCTGTGCATGCGTTACGACTGCAGAATCTCTAATTCCAATATTGTGAACGTCGAGTATTTACAAAGATATGACGAATTGAAAATTTCTACCTATCTAAATTACCATAACGGGTCGGGATGACTTCGAAGCATTCTGTTAAGATCATATATCTGAAGCTGAATAACATTTTGACTTTTCAAGTACTTTTCGTTCATCTTGGTGTTCGTCAGAAATAATGATTTTAAAATTGTAAAGATGGTAAAAATTTATACATTAGTAACACCGTGTATAATTACAATTATGTATATAGTAACATAGTATATAGGTAAGTAACATGAAAACATTTGTCTTAATCTTCTGTAATAGGGTATAATTTATGAACAATAAACGGTCAATAATCTCAGGATAGAATAAGATAATCCAGAGACCATAGTTACAAGACCATAACCAACCCTCGATGGCATCGAATGCTTAATTGAACGAGACGATTTCAAGTTTAATATTAACAGACTTACGAAATAACACTCTAAAATTCATTCACCAAAATTTTCGCCAAAATCATCACTATATTCGCCAATAATAAAAAAAAATAAGTGGACGTATTTTTATTTATATGAAACTTTGTTTAAATAGTTACATGGGGGTTATGTAGCGATCATTTTAATTTGCATAAACAAAATTAATACCTGTAGAAATAACTCCGTTGCTACCCCAACCAGCTATCTTACAATTCTTCTGGCCGCCGGTGGCGTCGAGACCTTCTGGGGGACACGCTTTACGCACACAATCTCCAAATTCGATCATTCTACTCAATTTTAGAAGTGCAATGTTGTTTGCTGAAAAGAGATTATAGTATTACTAAAGAAAATATTAGTTAAATTCATATAGTACATTTCTATGAGGAATTAGTAACATTAGATTCAGACATTTTATCTTGAAATTTGTCAATAGCGTATTGTAGAAAAAAAGTATTGCAGATTTCTACTGTTCTGTACCTACGGTCTAATGAAAATAGACATACACAATACAGTGTACATGTATACAATGTGGTTTGATGGGACATTTTACCCGGAAAATAATGGAATTCTGTCAAGGCATAGTTGGCGTGCTTTGTGGCGTGTACACGGGATCTCTGAACCACTATTCGCTGTCCATACTGGATCCACGGTCCTACGTCACTGGTGTGGGCGGGGGCATGCTGGAAAATCCCTAGGAACAACTTGGGGCATCCAGTTGTGCGAACAAGCGTCTTACTCACTGAACAACCGCACCTCCCCAGTTTATCACCCCAGAAATATCGATACAAATTTTCACCAAGGACCGTGTGCTCCTGCAGTCTGAAATCCATTATTTAGATGATCTACACAAAGTTCAAATTACACAGGAGACGCCCACAAAAGTTTTGGGCCCTTCAGGGGCAAAGAGAATCTATATGTTTATGCTGTTGGGGATTACAAATTACATTACAAAAGAAATCAAGGTAAATAGCCCGTGTTCCTGGATATCTTTTATCAGCAATTTGAAAAAGGCTCCCTAAAAGCAGCATTTTTATCGGATATCAATCAAGCTGATTGATATCCTGGTAGATCAGTTTAAAGAGGACTAACACGCTAAGTTTGAAAGGGATTTTGTAAAAGATGGATAATATACTATTCAAAAAAAGTAGGGGATATTTGATTTTTAAGTGTTATTAAAGTCACCTAATGAAACTGACGAAGAAACAAATGACAAAATGAAATGAAGTTCACATTCATCGATTTATTCCAAATGATCGTTAGACTAAGTAAGGCACAGACTGACCATCCGACGTGGCATACTCCTAATGAGACGTCTAGGGTCATTTTGGTCCAGATTGTCCCATTCCTGTTGCAACGCAGCAGCAAGTTCTTGGACATTGGCAGGACGTTGTTGACGTTAACGTAACCTCTGTCCAAGCATGTCCCAGACATGCTCGATGGGGGAGAGGTCGGGACTCAGTGCTGGCCAAGGTAATGTGGTGATGTTCTGTTGTGGAGGTAACCTGTAACGATCCTGGCCCTGTGACATCTTGCGTTGTCATCCTGGAAGATGAAACGGCGGCAATGACGTCGTGCGAACGGCACAACATGGACTGCCAAGATGTTGTCCCGGTAGTACTGGTCTGTAACACGCCCTGCAACAACATGTAAAACCGTTCTTCCAGCAACAGTGATGCCTCCCCACACAATAACAGAACCACCCCCAAATCGATCATGTCTGATGACGTTAACGTCTTGGAAGCGCTCGTTTCTACGACGCCACATCCTCCTACGTCTGTCCAAAAAATCAACAGTCAACCTTGACTCATCTGAAAACATCACATTGCTCCAGCGTCGATTATCCCACTGTTGACGATCCCTACACCAACGACGTTTTGCCTGAATCTGATGATCTCTCAAACAAGGTATCACGCGAGGACGTCGGGCGCGAAGGTGACCCCTATGCAGTCGATTCCGAATCGTCTGGCCACTCACTCTCACACCAGTGTCTGTTTGAAGACGAGCACTGATCTGATTTGCTGTGATGACACGATTTCTCAAGGCCAAGGTACGGATAAATCGATCCTGGGCTTGAGTTGTCGCCCTTGTTCGACCTGGGCGTGGTCTGTCCTGTACAGATTGTGTATCACGGTATCTGGACCATAGCCTGCTTATGACAGACTGAGAAACATTCATCGTCCGCGCCACAACCGCCTGTGTTGTGCCGATCTGTAGCATGCCACGGGCACGTAACCTTTCATTTTGGGTAAGCCGACGCATATCAAAATTTGTTTTCTGGTCACTAAAACAATTAAACTGATGTTTCCACCCTGGAATTCAATGCCACAATGACTGTAACATTCAAAGTCAGAGTCGTGCAAATCTTGGGTTGGACCCCCATGATGATCCCAAGCATCACCTGCATTCCATGCGGTAGCTATTGGTGCGTTTGGGCATCACATGTAACTGGAAATGTTTCTTCTGTTAGGTTCTATAGTGACTTTTTTCGAAGTCATTTGAATATTTTAGTATTATGCCCCCAAAATCAAATATCTCCTACTTTTTTTGAATAGTATATAAGAGCTCAATCACAGACACTTGAAGGGATTAAAATAAAACTTCTTAATACTGCTTGACTATATAGTATGTACAAAGTATGTCAGAGGCCATCTTTGTTATGACTCGTTGGCTAAATTCCCTCTGCTAACATCTCACAATACTCACTAGTTCTAAGAATTTCCATCGTTTTAAATGCCAACGAGACTTTATTTGATCATTATACACCCTCCAACGTTGTGCAGTGCTGAATATCGACATGTTTTGTTGTCTCATGGCCCCAATGCTTCACAATAAATTCACCCAAACATTTTTAAAAATCATAGCACCTGCGGCATGCACAAATGGGTGGGATGGGACTCTGACACTTACCTTCTGCTTCTTCATTGTTATCAAAGTTGAACGTTGTTGGTCCGTAAACATACGGGTTGTATATTTTGGCTTCAGAAACTCCGTATAACCCCTCCGCGATCGTCCCTGCATTCACGTCAAAAACTAAATCAGTCACGTCATGATCTCCGGTAACAACCAGTAAATTACCCACAGGATCACCGCCACCAAGAGAACTTGCTCTGTATTTCAAAGAAAACATTGGTCAATTGTATTATCTCTTGCTATAATAGTTCAAAAATAGATAATGGCAAATTGGTTTATTCTGAGCGAAGTTATGAGTATTTGAAGATGTAGCGCAGATGTCTCGAATATCCATTTAAATCTCGATCATCCAATGATCTAGGCAGTTGATTGTAAGTTTGGCACGTGCATAAATGTCTACATAGAATTTATATAATATATGAAACCATTAGTCCTTGCATAATGCTACTTTAATATGTGTAATTGATTAATACAGGCTAAGTATAGTTGGTAATGGTTGAGTTCGCGAAGATTATCTTTTATCGTAGCAATGGTACTTGAAAAACGAGGCTAAGTCTCTATTATTAATTTAGTCGTTAAATTTTAGAATCTCTCGAGCGTTCTAATTCATTTGAATCTTTGCAAACCGATAATCTAGATTATTGGTTTGGCGTGTTAATAAATGCCTAACTAATAGGTTATATAAAGATCTGCCATTTGCAGATTTAGCACATAAATAATGCATCTTAAAGTACACATGTACGATTTCGACGAACATGTTATGGGATTAATTTCAGAATCTATCAAAATTTGATCGTTTTACGATTTCAATAAATCTAACCTAATCACTTAAAATAGTTTGAATTAATATTTATACAATGAAAATCAAATAAAATGGAACTTACGAGAGTGCGCAGTAAGCCGTTGTAACAACCCATTGATCGGCAATAATTACACCGCTACAGAAATGTTTGGTGTTTGAGCTAGTAGGATCAAGGGTAGAATCAGGACTTAAACGTCCACGAATGGAAACTTGCCACGGCCAGTCACATGGCGTAGCATCCTGTCCTCCCATGATTCTCATGACTGGGGAAGCAGCTCGCAAACCACATTGTTCTTCTATTGGGATAGTTGTGGGAGGTTGGGTAGTTGTGGGAGGTTGGGTAGTTGTGGGAGGTTGTGTTGTAGTGGTTGCTGCCAGGGTGGTTGTCGTAGTAGCTGCCGGGGTAGTTGGCGTAGTAGTTTCTGGAGTTGTTGTTGTAGTAGCTTCTGGGGTTGTTGGCGTTGTGGTTTCCGGTGTTGTTGTTTCTAAACAGAGACAAAAGTAACGGGCTATAGAAAGGATATTTTATAAAAGAAATCTATACAATATGGCCACCTAACCTACCTTTTAACGCCAACTGTGCGGCAAGCGTACACAAGCGTAATGCTCGGACGGTAGCCAGAAAATTTGGAATATACTTGCACGTTTGGATTCAGTGTTTTCCCGTCAAAAATCAATACGCGTATCAAATTAAAAACTACAATCACAAAATGTAAACGGGTTGACATCTAAGTATATGAGGATACACAGGACGTTGTGAATAAAGTAACCTGTAACATATGATGGATATTTATTTTACCTGTGTTGATTCTACATGTTAACACAACAACATCCATTTCTCTCAACAAACAGGCCAGTATAAGAAAAACTGTCTGATATCACATTTGTTTTTGTTTTTTTTCTGAGGCGGCCTGGGTAGCTCGCGGGGGGTGGGGTGGCGGTGTTGTTTCGTTGCCCTCTCCTCCCATCCACTGACGAAAACGAATCTAACAGATCATTTTTCTACAAGTATAATCGCCAGTATAGTTTTTATTTAAAGATACATTATTGGAGATTAATTGGTAGTTCTCACTATTATAGTTAAAAACTAAACAATGTAATTTGAAAATTTCAGTCGAATTGGTCCACTGTAAACCGAAAACTAAACAAGTGAAATTTCCGCCTAGCCTCGATCATCATAAATAAAGTTGGCACGGTAAAAGCATAGTCTCGATTACCCATTTAATAATTAAATCGAGAATGAAAGTTATGCAGTAAATCGGATCATCCACCAAAGATCGCAGGCTAGCGATGCGATCGAGAGTTGATTATGATCTGGATATGTTAATTAATGTCTACTTCATAATTTAGATAACATTTCAGGCCCAAAGAAAGACATGCAAAAGGAAGATTTAGCACTTGCACAATGTATGTTTAATGTTTTAATTATTTTAAATATACATTCTGCATGATGTAGTTACTGATCAAATAAAAGAAAAAAACACATTAGATCATAAGGTCTGCCATTCAGCCTAGCGGTGTGGTTTCGATTCCCCAAACCAGATACAATATAAACTTAGTCGTGTGTATGGCATTTAAGACATTTGGCAAGCATCAATTTCTGCCCAATTGAACACCCTTTACTGGAGAATGTTAAAACCGCACAGAAATTCAAAACTTTGCTCACGATAAACCGTTTCAAAAAAGCAATTCTCGCGCCAGGATAGATCTCACGCGTGAATAATAATTAATAATAATAATATTTCCACCTCTAAGAAGACACACCCGTTGGCTCAGGCATACGATTTTTTGTACAGACGGATGAAGTGAAAACAAAATTTACATGATTTTTCTGGTTTGTTGGGGTTTTTTCATTCTAGTTGGCAGTATAAAATGATCAATATCCGATAACTTTGATGTGTTAACAAAACACCAACTTTACCCTCTTTTAATTGAATTCGACAAACATTTGAGATGTTTGTGGAATCCATCACTATATATTTTTTATCAATTTTTCTTTAATCGTAATTCTTTACATTGACTACTGGATTAAAATCAGTGTCTATTGCAACATGTCTCGGGACTCTAAACTAGATATTTTTCGGTATTTCATTTAAATCCCCGTCCTCCAAAATTTGAATTCGGTTGCAAGACCACATACATTCTTATAAGACTGCTAGATTAATCATAAGTTGCTCAAGTTGCTGTATTCACGGCCTAGAATAGCAGGAAAACACGTTAGCTGCCGTATAATTTTCAAAAATTCTAAATTGGAAACTTTTTTCGAGCATTTCATTTCTGCCTCACTCCTATCTGTCAGGAGTATTTATTTCTATATGCACCTGTAGAATAAATTGTTGGCTTGATCAAAAGAAATATATTAAAAGACAGAAAAATAAAAATAAAACATTACCAAGAACATTGCAGCATTTAAGTACAGTTTGAGATACACAACCATAAGGACCCAAATTCAACTCCGTAGAGTCCGTGGGGCAAGATTCTAAACATTTATTACCAGAAGCAGGATCCATTTCACAGACTGAAACAAATAATTGACATTATGTTGGAAGAATTCCAAATATTTTATCAGGGTATTAATAAAATATGTTTAGCATACATTTGAAATACATGTTAATGACTCGGTGCCGAATACATTTTTAAAAACCCACCAAATTTTTAAAATATTGGAAATATTTCTAGATAGCCTACCACCAAAAACTGCTGCTTGGGAAAGGCGCGCGCTGCAAATCGATGCAACTAGTATAAGGATCTTCATGGTGAATTTCTCTGCACTTACTCCCTTAAACTGGACAACGATTTATCAGTCGGCATATTTATAGGAAACGACATTTTTTTGTCACATATATTTAAATCTTAAAATGCTTAAAAATGTAAATATGCGACACCTCAAGTGTCAATAATTTAACGGTCATACAATGCAGAAAAATGTGCATTTAAAAACCGTAATTTACTTGGAAATGAATGGTTGATATTCATTTTAAGTCTGTGCTTAAATATTGGCATCTATATATTGTTGTTTATCCTCCCTTTAAAGGGCGTTGAACAACTGTGCATGTCATTATATAATTTATGCGGTTATTTGTGGTTTTTCTTTCATTATGAACAGTTAGACGTAATAACAGGAGCTGTTTAAACAAACTCTCCCAAATATTCACAAAAAATATATATTCTTTATCTTTAAAGGGGTATTGTCGAATTTGGTTAATTTGAGATATTTCATGATCCATTGTATGTCCTGCATTATAGTTCAATTTACAATAATAGGCACGTCCCTTTAACTCAATATTATCCATAATATTAGAAATTCGAAACACAATATTGATCCATTTCAATCAATATGTATGTCAGAATCTTACCGTGAAATATTGGATCATCCAATATTTAAGACAATGAACATTTTTATACGCCTACATTTTCATATAGATGTTGAATGGGATGTTGAATGGGTTAAGCAGGTGCAAATAACTGCCGTTTAAATTGGACTCATCGCGTTTTGTAAAAAAAATTGAACGCTTGACAAATTTGCGACTGTACTCCGTGTACACTGTTTTTTTTTTTTTAAAGACCGTTTAAATATTACGTCATCCTTAAATACAATAACATGTATATCAATACAAGCCACCAATTGCGTAGGAAAAAGAATATTAGGTAATTAATACGGGTTTCAGAAAAAACAGTCTGATAATAATATATATCTATATTTCGTTTCGTTTTATAATACTTTCGATGGCCTAAAGCTACGCTACATGAAGATCTGACCGTATGTAGTAGAAGGTCGCGTCAGTGGCCGTACGAGCGGCTTTTGGCAGTATGGCGTCAGAAATCTATTAATCAATCAGCATTGCCGTTTCTACTTCTCATCTATGGCAAGGTTTGAGGGCATTTGTGCGGAACTTTTTACTACAACAGTTCCACAAGATATTGGGTTTCTGAAAATAAATAAATTCTACTAAATTTTCGAATTAGTAGGGCAGATAACAGCAGAATCGTATAAATGATGATACAAGTATCAAATTTGGCACAGTTGTTCTTCAAGGGACTATCCCGTTTTAAACGGAATCTCAAAAATAAAAGTCCGAGTTCGTATGAAATTTAAACGCAAAAATATTGAAGACTGAGTCGCTTGGGCGCGAAAGTCAAAACTGCTTATCCGAACACGTAACCCTTTTAAGAATTCGGGTCTATTTTTTCGTTGATGACCTGATAATAGACTCCCGTTTATTGAGAGGTCTATACAGTGAATGGCCCATGTACTGTACTTGATATCGAAAGGTAAATTTCACCTACACATTATTTTTTATAAAAGAAGCCTGGTTTTACGTAGACACCGCACAATTCTGCTTGGGACACTTGTTTCCTTTCCAGATGAAGATTGACTGGTTATTTGAAAACGTATCACGAACACACTGAGTTAGTTTCTTTGTCCTTAGGTAGAGGATTTTAAGCGATTTTAACACAAAATTAAGCAGTTTTATTCTCCAAATATATCGTGATTAGCCCTTTCAAGGGGTACTAATCAAATCTGCCCGATTGGCCAATTGGAAATGGCCACCAGAAAAAACATCTGGGAATGGCCTTCCGCTGCCATAGTCTCCCAATCACACTCTGGCTACAACCGATTCTCTGTGCGACATACGGTTAGGGGGGCAGAACCATAAATGCCCGAAAAAATTTCTGGTTTACAGAGTGCTGTGTTGGTCTTCCTTCTGCCCCCCCCCCAAGCCAAAGGAAAATTTGGGAATATTGACGGCTGCAAACACGTTTCCCTGCTATTTCAGCCCGTGAACAAAGTAACTTCAAAATGGTCTAAAATATAGCCTTATTAACGTGGCTGACTCGAATCTCAATCAATCGTTTACAGTCCATGAAGACGGGACCGTTGGGAGAAAATTTTGAAAATTTAACTGCCGCAAACGTGTTTTCCTGCTATTCCAGCCTGTGAATACAACACCACCAGTTGGCAAAATAAAATTCGCGAAAATATTTGTAACTAAGGCCATTTCTAACCTTTAATACAGCAACGTTTTATGTAATAATATGGATTGTACAGCAATGGCGTATAAGCACTGTAATGTATGCCCGGGCAAAAATTTTACCAAATTGACAAAGTTGCCGAACGAGGAATATTGAAATTTAGAATGTATTGCGAGAATAACATGACATAGACATGACATAGGGTCTCAGATCAAGATAAAGTTCTAGATGACACACGAGAGAATATTCGTACCGCCATTTAAGGATAGTACTTAGTCATTAACCCTTAACCGGTCAGCGTCATTTTGACGTTATGTCCTGAACTGGTCAGGCAAAATAAAGGCTAAGGTAAACATGTTCATATGCCTATTTCAAACGTCTACTGCCGGATAATTATAAGTGATAGACTCTTGACAACAATAAAAAAGTTGAAGGGGATAAGTTGATCAATAATTTGCACTATTTGTTTTACCTCATTTAAAAATTAACGATTTTTTTTTGATTTTCTAAATCAAAAGATGTTTTCTTTGCTTTATTTATCATTGTTAACGTTTCTTCATTCTCTCTCATCGATTATCTTTTTGAGGTAAAACAGACCCTGGGTGAAGAAGATTTTAAGACCGGTCCACGTCATTTTGAGGTCAGGTGGTCAGGATACTTTCCATTGGTGGTACAGTCCTAATACATTTAACAATAACAATGTTCATTTCATTCACAAATAAGATTTTTTTTTTGAATTTTTAAATCAAAAGATGTTTTCTTTGCTTTGTTTATCATTGTTAACGTTTCTTCATTCTCTCTCATCTATTATCTTTTTGAGGTAAAACAGACCCTGGGTGAAGAAGATTTTAAGACCGGTCCACGTCATTTTGAGGTCACGGCGCCAGGTGGTCAGGATACTTTCCATTGGTGGTACAGTCCTAATACATTTAACAATAACAATGTTCATTTCATTCACAAATAAAATAAATTTATAGTCATCGTCTTTTATTGTGCGATATCGTTTGAAATATTTATCAATGCACATAGCTTGATTTCAACGTTTATATACTATTCAAAAAAAGTAGGGGATATTTGATTTTAGGGGCATAATACAAATTGGGTCCAACCCAAGATTTGCACGACTCTGACTTTGAATGTTACAATCATTGTGGCATTGAATTCCAGGGTGGAAACATCAGTTTAATTGTTTTAGTGACCAGAAAACAAATTTTGATATGCGTCGGCTTACCCCTTGGCATGCTACAGATCGGCACAACACAGGCGGTTGTGGTGCGGACGATGAATGTTTCTCAGTCTGTCATAAGCAGGCTATGGTCCAGATATGCGTCGACTTACCCAAAATGAAAGGTTATGTGCCCTTGGCATGCTACAGATCGGCACAACACGGGCGGTTGTGGTGCGGACGATGGATGTTTCTCGGTCTGTCATAAGCAGGCTATGGTCCAGATACCGTGATACACAATCTGTACAGGACAGACCACGCTCAGGTCGACCAAGGGCGACAATTCAAACCCAGGATCGATTTATCCGTATCTTGGCCTTGAGAAATCGTGTCATCACAGCAAATCAGATCAGCGCTCGTCTTCAAACAGACACTGGTGTGAGAGTAAGTGGCCAGACGATTCGGAATCGACTGTATAGGGGCCACCTTCGTGCCCGACGTCCTCGCGTGATCCCTTGTTTGAGAGATCATCACATTCAGACAAGACGTCGTTGGTGTAGGGATCGTCAACACTGGGATAATCGATGCTGGAGCAATGTGGTGTTTTCAGATGAGTCAAGGTTCACTGTTGATTTTTTGGAGTGTGGCGTCGTCGAAACGAGCGCTTCCAAGACATTAACGTCATCAGACATGATCGATTTGCGGGTGGTTCTGTTATGGTGTGGGGAGGCATCACTGTTGCTGGAAGAACGGCTTTACATGTTGTTGCAGGGCGTGTTACAGGCCAGTACTACCGGGACAACATCTTGGCAGTCCATGTTGTGCCGCTCGAACGACGTCATGGCCGCCGTTTCATCTTCCAGTTTGACAACGCAAGATGTCACAGGGCCAGGATCGTTACAGGTTACCTCCAACAACATAACATCACCACATTACCTTGGCCAGCACTGAGTCCCGACCTCTCCCCCATCCAGCATGTCTGGGACATGCTTGGACAGAGGTTACGTCAACGTCAACAACGTCCTACCAATGTCCAAGAACTTGCTGCTGCGTTGCAACAGGAATGGGACAATCTGGACCAAAATGACCCTAGACGTCTCTTTAGGAGTATGCCACGTCGGATCAATGCTTGTTTGGCAACCAGAGGAGGATTTACCCGTTACTGACTTTGTTGTGATGCTGTGGTAACTTTGCTGTTTGACCCCGGGTATCATTTTACCCTTATAATGGTCAGTCTGTGCCTTACTTAGTCTTACGATCATTTGGAATAAATCGATGAATGTGAACTTCATTTCATTTTGTCATTTGTTTCTTCGTCAGTTTCATTAGGTGACTTTAATAACACTTAAAAATCAAATATCCCCTACTTTTTTTGAATAGTATAGTTCAATAGCGAATTTTATAGTTTTGTATTGTGTGATATCGTTCAAACCATTTATCAATGCACATAGCTTGTTTACAACGTTTGCAGTAGGTGTCCACTTGTTTTCGATTTCCAGTTTTCCTGTCCGAACAAACTATACATTCGACGGCTGGAAGATGTGCCTCGGGTTTGCTGTAGTCGACCGATGTTGATTAATTTTACGATATCCGCCCTCATAACTCTTTGCACGAATTCTTTTGGAAAAAAAACGGAGTTGTCATGATCAGTCGATATGCGTTTTACATCTTGTCAAACCACCGTCCACATGCAATTTATCATTCAAGGGGTGGGGGCGGAAGGGGCGCGCGCCCCCTAATTTTCGACAGTGCCCTTTTTTACTGCTGAAAGTACCTTTTCGCACACCCAAATAATGTCCGTTCCGAACGTTTACACTGACGAAAATATCAGCTAAATTGCCCTTGGAATGGCTACAGATGCAAGGAAATGACGGATAATAATCTTGCCCCCCCCCCTCAGCGGCATGCCCCGTCTCCACGGTCAGTACCCTCATTTTGCCCCCGCCCCTTTCAAAATTCCTAGATCCGCCCCTGTTTCCAGTATAACGATGGAAGTTTAGACAAAAAACCAGTATCAGAGTCACACATAACATAGAATTTCAAGCCCCACTTATGAGCCAATCATTATAATAAATTATTGAAACTGAAACCCAAGGATGGAAAGTCATCAAAGCTCTGAGCGATAGTCAGACAGATTTTTAGAAGGGTAGATGTAGCGTTTTTTTATCAGTAGATTCGCACTGTATCCGGTGATTTACTCAAAATTGTAGAAACGAGCTGATGCATTGTTATTCCTGTAACCATAATACGGAGTAAGTAGAAAATTCACAACGTAGGAAGCCAGAATGACACTTTAAGCGGGAATTTCATATTTTCTAAGAAAGTCAAAACATAATTATTTCTATGTTTTTGGCTCAAAAGGTTGTCAACTCACTATTATACGATCATGGGCAATATTTCACAGACATTAAAATCATTGACACAGGAAATAATAACACAATTACCGCCCTTGTTTTCCCATTCACCTCCATGGAATGGCTATCTTCAAACGTTTGAATTTGACGTTGAAAATGATATTTTTGCCAATTTCTCAAATAGTGAATTATAGGATTACTAGGATTATTCTTTAACAAGCTAGGGCTTTATTTTAATATCTTTTAAAAATATGAAATTGGAACGTTAAGGAAACGTCCTAATAACCACAAGCAAAGAATTGCAAATATAACCAGAGATAATACTAGATGATCACGAGGCTAATAAAATATGCAGCAGGCGGGGGAGTATGTGGGGAGTTTATGACACGGTCCTTTCCACATCTAACCAGCGACTCATATCACTGCATATCACTACATATTTGATTTGCTTGCCGAACTGTATTGTGCTGCACTACTTGGCGACCATCTTGGAGTTTACAATGACGTCATTCGTTTTCCATATAGCGGTTGGTTTTAATGAATTGCTTGGCCCCTGAAACTGCCACGCGCCCATATTACTATAATCTGTTTATAAAGTTAACGCCAATCTAGACGGGAATCTGGAAATGATATGTGTGCAGGTCACATGCTCTGTGAACGTCGGACAATCCGACTTTTCGCTCGGGTAGAAAATAAAAATAATATATTGCCTGGTTGGTCAAAGTGCCCGAAATATAATAATAAACTAATTTTACCTTTCTTTTAATTAAATACCGTGAATTTATCGGCGGGACGATTTACCCAATACTACCCAATACTATCCAATTCTACGCAATACTACCCAATACCACCCCAGTACTATACACAAATATCACCACATACTACCAAATAATACAACATACTACTGCAAAATGTGCATATCAATTGAATTTTTTCAAAAATAATTAGTTATACCGTGGGAATTGTAATTCAAATGCGATTACCGATGTTTGGCTGTTCCTTTTGCGTCCCTATATCATCTAAAACAAGCAAAAACTAACCCAATACTATCACATACTTATCACATACTACCCACTAACATCAAATAACAATCTTATATTGTCAAATAGCAAAACATTAGTCTAATTACTGCGACGAATATTCGATAATTCGCAGAGAATGAAAATGAATATTCAGCTGAAGTATTCTAAATTTTTCTCCCGACGGTCGTGTCGCTGTAAACGATTGAGCGGATATATGGAATTCGGGTCAGTTTGTTAGGCTGTATTAGACCACTCTGATTGAGGAGGCCCTAACACCGTACAGTCCACCCCTTCCGCGCTCGCTGATAACCGCGCTGTTAATGAGATTTTTTTTCGGACATTTCAAGTCTACCCCCTAACATTCACCGGGCCTATAATTATTTATAATTTTTCTGACTTGCATAGACTTATTTCTGCTTTAAGAACGAGTTTAATCAAAATGATATGGGTTTGACGTCCTATTTTTCAGCTCCATTCAGACCAAGGTGTAATATTATAGGTCCTATATACTGTAGATGTTACAATGTTCTGCAACGGTCTGTTTAATATATTGAGGGTATTAGCTAGTACCAGTGACAACACGAACTAGGTTAACAAGAATATGTCTGGTAGTTAAAATCGGGCAATGACATCATTGTCTGATAATCCATAAGAACTAATCCCATGAGTTAAAAACGTGGTTAAAGCCCCCCCCCCCTTAGGTGCCCATATTAGTACACTGTGTTGAAATTCAGGGTAAATTCCCCGGGGCTCAATTCTGACTCATGCACGTAACCTCGTTTAAAAGAACGTGAGCGATTTAAGTTTCTTCAGATATCATGATGAGACAGTAGGAAATAGATACTATTGGGAGACTTATCACAGCCTTCTCGACTGAGAGGCGAGGAAAGACCACCTCAGAACACAAGCTAGGGGAAGAGAACTTATATTTAACATATATTTAATGGTATAGCTATGCGTGTAGTTTCCTGTATTATAGATATTAGAAAGATATAAAAACATGTTTAAGGTAAAAAGTGTTCCAGAGTCAGTTTAATTGATGATTGAACTAATTAATATATCACAACGTGAAGTCGAAGAAAGACCTAGACGATCATAATTGTCACATCTGTGTCCCCATCGTGTCACAGCCTGCGTTTTGGTCCCGCGACACAGAGTAGTGTCATGGCCCTCTTTTCTTGTCCAAGACAGGCCTAGACGATAGTCACGAAGAGACACTGTAGTGTGACAGTCCATCTCGTTTTGGAGTCCGTGACCAGGATAGTCACGACATTTTCCTACCTGTAGTGTAACAAAGGAAGGCGGACATATGTCGTACAGTGTGTTCTCCTTTATTGCCTAAGAACCCATTAAGAGATCCTTTAATATCGTTCATTTTCTTCACGACAATCACATGTTTTTCGAACTATTTCAATGGCTTGTTTTCGGTTTATAATCTTTACTTTTGGGTTAAGTGAGTATATGTCGCATATGTCAAGGTCAATATTGCCCTTTGCACTAACCGGTGCGTCCTTTGCATGTTAATATGTGACATGAATGATAATTATACTGGGATATTTTTCTTCTGTAAATATATTTGTTTTTCACCAAAAAGTTATTCACGGGTTTTACCCCTCTATTCAGTTCTTCTGTTTAATCAACGCTTTACTGTGTCAATATAGTTTTTACATGCTATTTGTTTAAATATATTTGTATGAAAAAATGTATTTCGTTAAACTAATAAAAGAAATATGTAATGACGACGAAAAGTACATTCCAAGTGACAAAAAACGAACCACTCTCAAATTATCGGTTACTCATTGATATGGTCTTTTAAATATCTAGTTGTGACGGAGAAAAAGAAAAATGGAAAAAATACGTTCACATGACTTTATTAGTATGAGTGGGAGAGGGGAATGCGAATTAACGTCCAGTCTACGACAACTAGTTTATTTCGAGACTGCTACATGGTTCGCTTGCACGTATTAGTCTTTAATGGTGTGCCAAACATGGAGGACCGGGAGAAACCTCACGATTTTGAAGAGTCACCCTCCGCCTTGTCACGTACACGCTATGAACAAAACCAAAATGAAATGTCAGGGTATTGTTCAAAATATTAGCTCCTTCCAGTCAGCAGAGGGTCGGTGAGGTAATGTGCTTGTGGTCTGTTTGAGTTGGAGGTGAGGGTAGAGTTGGGAAGCTATGGTGACAAAGTGGGTAAGGTGCTGGCTCGATAGACTGTGGGTCGCATGTTCAATCATTGACCTAGAAAGTTCATCGAGATATTTTGGCGTGGTTTCCTCTGGTCAGTGACACTGGATGGAGGACCTGACAAGGACAGCTGTCTAGCCATTCGTATAGGCGAAATGCCGTGATCCCGTGTATATAATACAATGACATGCAGCTAAAAGAACCCTTGCCAGTTGGAATTCGATAAAATAGTAGGCCATAGTACCTCTGTCCGTACAAAATTTCACGGGCGTTAAACCCCATTTCATTTTCATTTCTTTAGGAAGGGGGGGGGGAGTCTTTCCCGAGCTACCTCAAATTATACAGTATCGAAAGTTTAATTACCTACCTATCGAAAGCGTCATACCCGGACTGAGGGGTGGACTGTAAAATGTACTTGCTATAGATTATCTTAAAGGAGCTAAATCGCTAATATTTTGGGTCTAGAAATTGACACAAATGGGTAGCAAGTCATATAATAATGTAATATGAATGTATATATACTGATTTACATTCAATCGTTTCCGTTTTTACTCTAATATCAAATCAGTTATGTTTGTCGAAGTACACCAGAAGTCTCAATTGAATCACAATATATATATAGCGTCTGGATATTCCAGTCTACATAGTATTTGTTGCGCATGCTCACTGTTTGAGATGTAATGTGGAGTAACCTTGTTCTTTGGGTCCCTAGCTGAAAATGAGTCTGAAACGCCGTGTGGTACACGATTCGTGTACCAATGGTAAAGAAATTATTTCGTCTTAAATATTGGATATCAGAAGCCAATCTTTTCCTGGTAAGACCACACCATCAATGTTGATTTAAATTGCCAAAAATTTGTGTTTTCAACGTCGAAGGCTTTCGATGATATTGAGTTACAGACTTACCTACTTTAAGGTGCGGCAATTTTTGCAATACACCTAAAACGACATATCTAAAGACACCAAAACGACCCCAAACTACGCGGGAGTATTATTGTAAGGTGAAACACTACTACTACGCCGGGCACATGTTTTCAGGGCAATCCAGTTTTGGAATTTTAAGAGGGCTTAAAACTTTTCATGTACATGTATGTGAATATAATACGACGCCAAATTTAATTTGTCGTCGAGAAAAGAACATTACACAACAAATGCTTTTGAAAATATTCAAAATACATATAACTAGAAACAACTCAACATGGTGCATTACTTTGGTGTCTCCTTAACAGTGTTATTCCTAACCACAAATGCATCAGGCTAGAGTTGTGTTGGATGGGGGTGGTGGTAGGGTTAGTGCTATCGTAATCCTAATACACAATAGCTCGCGGTTAGGGGGTAGTGTTAGTGTAATCTTATATCATAAATTCTGTAGATACGGGCCCAGTGACATAGTTGATTTTTTCATTTTCGTTTGCTTTGTTACGGTTGTAGTTCACATATCTGCTTATTAATAAACATGATTTTCGCCCAATCAATCCAAGGTTGCAACACATCATCCTTTGCTCCATTGTGTGCCCCCCCCACCCTTCGACAAAATCCTGGATCCGGGCCAGAAAACAGTGTAGCTACAATTAATTTTACCTGTATGAAAAAATCAAAACCGAAGGCATATTTCATGTAACTTTATTCAATTCGCCAAAAGCAGATTACTGGGTGGTAACTTCGGCGATCCAATCTCTAACGTTTACAGAACTGGTATCAGCAAAAATGAGAGGCGTGTTGTTAGCCGGATTACATGTTTGAATGAAAGTTGGTATTGATATCAAACCATACAGCTCCCAAACACCCCCAGCTTCATTTTTACACATAACCATTCCACCATTATCACCCTGTAAATGGCATTGAAAATATTACCCAATCTCTCAAGTCTCATACACGTGTCGGATACCCTATATTTTCGATTGTAATGAACAAATAAAAACAAATTCTACAACACAATGTGAAAGTACTAAGTAAAGACTGATTCACAAACGACAAAACGTATTTTCGTCACTTTGTATGCAAATTTTTGACACCTTTGACACACAAAACGTATTTTCGTCACTTTATGCAAACTTTTGACACCTTTGACACAGGAACGTCCTTGGTGATGTTGTCGGCGTTTAGTAGGACACCGTCTTTATATTTAAAACTAATATATCCAATTATAATTAATATTCTCTACGTGAAGTGTCTGTATTCGGAAAGCCCATCGACAGAATGAAAACACGAAGAACGTACATATATTCTGCATTAATAAATAAACAGGTAGACATTAATAATTATTTATACTTGTAGGAATTTAAAAAAAACCCAACTTACCAAACAGATGCCATTTTCTTGACTGACCTGACCACATGAGGTACCAGCAGGTTGGGGTTCTGTTGGGTTGATTATAGAGCAGATTCTTCTGTTGTATAATGTTACGTTGGTATGACGCAGACTTACAGAAAGCCCAGTAACTTAAACAATAACAAATGTGTGTCTATCAATGATAAAGGGAGTCTCAAAAAAATAATAAGTCAAACCTACGGTCCAGAAAGGATAAGTAAGCAATAGTATGCACACAGATGATTAACTGGATAAACCTCTTGCAGTAGTAATACGCCAGATTTTCCCCTACGTCACTCTGGGATCTAGGCGGTTTATGTTCTAGGCATATTCAAGAATAATAAGATCTACGGAATGATGAATTGAATGTTTATCAAATGCTGTATATTTTAGAACTTGGCGTACCTTCTGACTCTGATTGTCCCCATGCTGCTATTTGGCATTGTTTGTCGAACCAGTCATTGTTAGCATTATTAGCATCTGGTAAACATATAGGGCTTCTACATTCACTAATTTCAACTGGTGTATCCAACTCCAAGATCGCCAGATTGTTATCTTCAACATGAAACGAAAATTTAAAATACTGAGAGTCTGGAATAAGATTTATCATACGAAAACCAGAAATATACGCATCTATAAATCCGTTATTAGGGAGGACAATTATGAATAGAGGGCTATGTTAGGATTTGGAAAAAATAGCTAGATTGTTTTACGCCATTGTGTACAGGCGACCCTGGGCTTTAGTTCTATTCAAAAAGTAAGTCACTATTCATTGACAGACCGTTCATCTTGTACCGCTGACAACCACAAGGAGCGAACCCAAGATCTCCTTGGTGAGCTATAGCGCTTTACCACTCAGCCACCAATACTTAAGAGAACTGAATAAGCTGAGTAGGTAGTGTGGGGATACGAAGATTAAAGGATACTACAACTACTATTACTACTACTGCTACTACGACTACCTGCCCACACTCCAGTTGCATAGTCATTTTTTTCCACTTCGTCTATAGTTTGTCTAATGAATCCCGGATTGAAGGTAACGGATTTAACTGTATGGAATCTCTCACGGATGGAAGTACCAAATATATCTAATTTATCTGTAACCTGTTCTCCAGGAATAACCATTGTATTGTCAGCAACACCACCTGTTTTCCCTACAGTAGTACTAAAATAAAAGGTAACACAAATCTCAGTCACTCTTGTCAGTCGAATGATTTTTATGTATTTTGTCTGTTGTCTGGCAGCTTCATGCCCACCCTGTAGATATTACTTGTAATAATCATTTACTGGTAAATTAAAGTTCTTGCTACGATGGAAGCGAGGGATGATTGGGTAAGCGGAGTGGGATGCCAAACAGTTGAATTATTTATTGTGACCAATTAACCCAATTTATGGCTGTTAAACCTATCTCAGGGTGGCAACGTGAAGTTGGCACGTTATTCGGGATTCGGGATTCAAATAACGAATAACGAGCCAGCTCGTTATTCGGGATTCGCGAATCCCGAATACCGTGCTGGCTCGTTTTTCGAGATTCGCCAATAACGAATAACGATCCAGCACGTTATTCGGGATTCGCCAATAACTATTAACGAGCCGGCACGTTATTCGTGATTCGCCACTAAAACGAACCGACTTACGGGGCATGCGATCATTTCCTCGTTACCCCCGACCGTAGTTGGGTGACCGACTAACAACTAGACGACCATTTGTCCAGCGAATAGAGCGTTGACTGGTTTGTCGGCGTGCACTGGGCAGTCTAGTCCTGCTCTCACCTGTTTAATTGTCGAATCCCGAATAACGCCCTGGCTCGTTATTCGGGATTCGCCAATAACTATTAACGAGCCAGCACGTTATTCGTGATTCGCCACTAAAACGAACCGACTTACGGGGCATGCGATCATTTCCTCGTTACCCCCGACCGTAGTTGGGTGACCGACTAACAACTAGACGACCATTTGTCCCGCGACAATCTCGGGATTCGCCATCAAAACAGAACCATCTATCTTGCATCCGACCATTTCCTCGTTGGGTGACCGACCAGCATGGGGACGACTATTTGTCAAGCGAATAGGGTGCTGATTGGTTATTTCGAGTGCACTGGGCAGTCCTGTCCTGCTCTCACCTGTTTAATTGTCGAATCCCGAATCCCGAATAACGTGCTGGCTCGTTATTCGGGATTCGCCAATAACGAATAACGAATAACGAGCTGGGCAGCCCTGTCCTGCTCTCACCTGTTTAATTGTCAAATCCCGAATCACGAATAACGTGCTGGCTCGGGATTCGTCATTAAAACAGAACCATCTATCTTTCATCCGACCATGGATGCTAGCTTGTTATTCGGGGTTCGCCAATAACTATTAACGAGCCAGCACGTTATTCGTGATTCGCCACTAAAACGAACCGACTTACGGGGCATGCGATCATTTCCTCGTTACCGCCGACCGTAGTTGGGTGACCGACTAACAACTAGACGACCATTTGCCAAGCGAATAGAGCGTTGACTGGTTTGTCGGCGTGCACTGGGCAGTCCTGTTTAATTGTCGAATCCCGAATCCCGAATAACGTGCTGGCTCGTTATTCGGGATTCGCCAATAACTATTAACGACCCAGCACGTTATTCGTGATTCGCCACTAAAACGAACCGACTAACGGGGCATGCGATCATTTCCTCGTTACCCCCGACCGTAGTTGGGTGACCGACTAACAACTAGACGACCATTTGTCCCGCGAATAGAGCGTTGACTGGTTTGTCGGCATGCACTGGGCAGTCCTGTCCTGCTCTCACCTGTTTAATTGTCGAATCACGAATAACGTGCTGGCTCGTTATTCGGGATTCGCCAATAACGAATAACGAGCTGGCTCGTTATTCGTGATTCGGGATTCGCCATCAAAACAGAACCATCTATCTTGCATCCGACCATTTCCTCGTTGGGTGACCGACCAGCACGGAGACGACTATTTGTCAAGCGAATAGGGTGCTGATTGGTTATTTCGAGTGCACAGGGCAGTCCTGTCCTACTCTCACCTGTTTTATTGTCGAATCCCGAATCACGAATAACGTGCTAACTCGTTATTCGGGATTCGCCAATAACTATTAACGAGCCAGCACGTTATTCGTGATTCGCCACTAAAACGAACCGACTTACGGAGCATGCGATCATTTCCTCGTTACCCCCGACCGTAGTTGGGTGACCGACTAACAACTAGACAACCATTTATCCAGCGAATAGAGCGTTGACTGATTTGTCGGCGTGCACTGGGCAGTCCTGTCCTGCTCTCACCTGTTTAATTCTCGAATCCCGAATCCCGAATAACGTGCTGGCTCGTTATTCGGGATTCGCCAATAACGAATAACGAGCTGGCTCGTTATTCGTGATTCGGGATTCGCCATCAAAACAGAACCATCTATCTTGCATCCGACCATTTCCTCGTTGGGTGACCGACCAGCATGGGGACGACTATTTGTCAAGCGAATAGGGGCTGATTGGTTATTTCGAGTGCACTGGGCAGTCCTGTCCTGCTCTCACCTGTTTAATTGTCGAATCTCGAATCACGAATAACGTGCTAGCTCGTTATTCGGGTTTCGCCAATAACTATTAACGATCATTTCCTCGTTACCCCCGACCGTAGTTGGGTGACCGACTAACAACTAGTTGACCATTTGTCCAGCGAATAGAGCGTTGACTGGTTTGTCGGCGTGCACTGGGCAGTCCTGTCCTGCTCTCACCTGTTTAATTGTCGAATCCCGAATCCCGAATAACGTGCTGGCTCGTTATTCGGGATTCGCCATCAAAACAGAACCATCTATCTTGCATCCGACCATTTCCTCGTTGGGTGACCGACCAGCACGGAGACGACTATATGTCAAGCGAATAGGGTGCTGATTGGTTATTTCGAGTGCACTGGGCAGTCCTGTCCTACTCTCACCTGTTTTATTGTCGAATCCCGAATCACGAATAACGTGCTAGCTCATTATTCGGGATTCGCCAATAACTATTAACGAGCCAGCACGTTATTCGTGATTCGACACTAAAACGAACCGACTTACGGGGCATGCGATCATTTCCTCGTTACCCCCGACCGTAGTTGGGTGACCGACTAACAACTAGACGACCATTTGTCCAGCAAATAGAGCGTCGACTGGTTTGTCGGCGTGCACTGGGCAGTCCTGTCCTGCTCTCACCTGTTTAATTGTCGAATCCCGAAAATAATCCCCGACTATTTGTCAAGCGAATAGGGTGCTGATTGGTTATTTCGAGTGCACTGGGCAGTCCTGTCCTGCTCTCACCTGTTTAATTGTCGAATCCCGAATAACGAGCCAAATAGTCGTCCCCATGCTGGTCGGTCACCCAACGAGGAAATGGTCGGATGCAAGATAGATGGTTCTGTTTTGATGGCGAATCACGAATAACGAGCCAGCTCGTTATTCGTTATTGGCGAATCACGAATAACGAGCCAGCACGTTATTCGGGATTCGGGATTCGACAATAAAACAGGTGAGAGTAGGACAGGACTGCCCTGTGCACTGAAAATAACCAATCAGCACCCTATTCGCTTGACAAATAGTCGTCTCCGTGCTGGTCGGTCACCCAACGAGGAAATGGTCGGATGCAAGATAGATGGTTCTGTTTTGATGGCGAATCCCGAATCACGAATAACGAGCCAGCTCGTTATTCGTTATTGGCGAATCCCGAATAACGAGCCAGCACGTTATTCGGGATTCGGGATTCGACAATAAAACAGGTGAGAGTAGGACAGGACTGCCCTGTGCACTCGAAATAACCAATCAGCACCCTATTCGCTTGACAAATAGTCGTCTCCGTGCTTGTCGGTCACCCAACGAGGAAATGGTCGGATGCAAGATAGATGGTTCTGTTTTGATGGCGAATCCCGAATCACAAATAACGAGCCAGCACGTTATTCGTGATTCGGGATTCGACAATAAAACAGGTGAGAGTAGGACAGGACTGCCCAGTGCACTCGAAATAACCAATCAGCACCCTATTCGCTTGACAAATAGTCGTCTCCGTGCTGGTCGGTCACCCAGCTCGTTATTCGTTATTGGCGAATCCCGAATAACGAGCCAGCACGTTATTCGTGATTCGGCAATAAATAAAACAGGTGAGAACAGGACAGGACTGCCCAGTGCACGCCGACAAACCAGTCAACACGCTATTTGCTGGACAAATGGTCGTCTAGTTGTTAGTCGGTCACGCAACTACGGTCGGGGGAAGCTAAGAAATGATCGGATGCCCCGTATGTTTTAGTAGGGAATCCCGAATCCCAAATCCCTTATAGCTTGCTGGCTCTTAAGATAGAACGTTCAGTTATTAGTGGCGGATCCCGAATCCCGAATAAAGTGCATAAAAAAACGGTCGTCTCCTTGCTAGTCGGTCACCCAACGTTCACGTACTGCCCCGTGCACTCCAACAAACCTGTCAGCACCGTACTCGCTAGATATGCTGCTGTCTCCGTGGTAGTCGACCACCCGACGTTCACTTACCCTTACGTTCGGAGGTATCGAGGAAATGATCGCATGGAAGGTAGATCGCTCTTTTTAGTTTCGAATCCCGAATCCCGAAAAACGTGCTGGCTCGTTATTCGTTATTGGCGAATCCCGAAAAACGAGCCAGCACGGTATTCGGGATTCGCGAATCCCGAATAACGAGCTGGCTCGTTATTCGTCATTTGAATCCCGAATCCCGAATAACGTGCCAACTTCACGTTGCCTCTCAGGGTGGGGTCTAGCTGGTCGATCACCTCCGACTTGAGAGCATGGTATTAGGGCTGGTGTGAGTACCAGAAAGATCCCTGCGCATGTGCTGAATATACTAAAACAAGACAACTTCCTTTCAATATTAACATTGGTGAAAGCGGACGCTAAATCCTACGAACAACAACTTATCTATTACATGACTATTGCCTGTCAAATTAATTACACCGTTTTATTTGTTAATTGTTTTACAATACTTACAGAATAGCACAGGTCGCGGTTGTTAAGACGTATTTTTCGCCGATGAGCGCGCCTTGACATATGGGATTAGAGTTTTCCCAGGAGAGGGTAGAACCGGGTAAAGTGCGGCCTCGTATCGAGACACTCCATGGCCACATACAGGACTCTGATATCTGAGCGGATAGGATTCTAGACATCAGATTTCTAACACCACATGTTGGTTGTGGTGGTTCTGGTGATGGAGTTGATGTGGGAGTCTCTGTTGTCGTTTCAACGTAGTCTGTCAAAATAAAAGTAGATTATAATCAATCAAGAAATACCTGGTTTATATGGACAATGCAAGATTGTATATAACTCACATTAGTTAACCAATTTATATCTGTATCAATGGGTTTTATTAACATCGGTCTATCTTAGATTCTTTGATTTATTTATCGGACTATACGATCCTTAGTGTCTAGAAAAGTCGTGACCTTTTTTACCAAAATGTTTCTTCAGGGACAAATTATAGATCTATTCTTTATTCATGGTGTTATTTTTCAATTGCAATTTTATCTAATAGGTTCAATTGACTGATATGTAGGGCTTTCAGAATTCAGAAGATATTGCTTACATACCTGGGTCATTTATACAGCAAGTCTGACCGCTTGTAAAACATAAATTGCTTGACACCTTCTCACTTACCAGACAGTTATCCCGACAGGTATCCGGTGTAATATAACCGCATGGAACTACAATAGTAAACAAACTAAACCCAATCTCTACACAGCCCTCATCATCAAAGAACAAACCCGATTAGAAGTTAAACTAGGGGTTAGCGGTCAAGATACGCCCACATTTTGCAAGAGATTCATACAGAACAAGCCAGGAAGATATGACCTGAAATGGGCGACTATCAAAAGGAACCGAGATCTGTGGTGTTGAAAGATATACTTTAAGTTTAATCAAAATCTGATAAAAAGTGTGACATCTGGACGGTCCACAACCCTTCATATTACATACTTTTACACTATTTGCGTACAAGGAGCGGCCATTTTGCCCGGCGGTTTCGGTCAGATTTTCGAAATTCGAACCCAACCTTGATGTGTAAGAGTGATATATTTAAACGTTTTTTTTTTCAAATTGTGATTTCTTCCGGGTCCACAATCATGGACCATAATCCAAGAAGTTACATTCGAATATGTGTGATTATCGACAAGAACAGAGATCTTTGTGAAACAATTGTGATCTTTAGACGCTCCACAACTTTAATATACCATATTTTTACACTATTTGCGTACGTTGGCGATGTGTATGTTTTCCGATAGTTTTGGTCTGAATTTTTCCAAAATTCGAACTCAATCGACATTATGCTGTAAAGGTGATATATTCAAAATATTTTTGAAATTGGATCAAAAATCTTAGATTCAGGGGACCACAAGCTAAAAACGCGAATATTTCGTACAATCCGGTAAAGATACTGAAACAAGCTAAAAACTAAAATTTTGAAGTGTCAGAATTCCAGACGTTATGGTCCGATGTGCGCGAATAGCGACAGGAACCAAGATCTTTGGGTTATTAACATGCATTTCAAGTTTCATTAAAATCGGAAAAAATTGTTACCTGTAGAGTATCCAAAAGCTAAAAACGTGTTTTTTTCGTACAGGAGCCATTGTCCACGAATTGTGGACGGGCGGAAAGGACGACGACAATGTCCGTGCACACACATGAAAATGTGGGCGTATAAAAAGTATTGCGGAATTCGTCACCCCAACTTTTGAGTAATTACATGACGAAACACCATGAATTAGTTCAAGTCTCTTTAGAAACTGTTCCTAAATGGAACATTCCCCGCACTACGTCCCAAATAACTAGTTAATACACAATGCTGCAGAATTCAACACCGTAATACTTCTGAATAATTAAACAACGAAATGGCTATTAATTAATTAAAATGTTTTGCTAAATGAAAGATTAAAATTACTTACAAACAGCCTGACTTATCGCCAGAATGGACAAGCTACAAGCCAAGAAGAGCATCTTAGTTTTTTCAGGATGAAGCAATGCTACCGGCAGACAATAGATAGTAGCTTTGGATAAATCAAAAGAAGCTCCATATTTTTATATAAAAATATCCTCCAATGATGAGCTCGCTTATTCTACAATAAATATAAAATTTCCGGATATGCCAATTAAATTTATTGCACAGTGTTTACAGGATACTTGTGTTGCGTTGTAATTTTTGTGAAGTAATCCGCAACAAAGCAGGACATTTTATTTTTAATTAGGTGAGGTCGGGCATGGTTCAGAATGCTGTCACGGATGAAAGTAAAACTGTTCATACAATGACATGGAAACAGACTTGAAGAGTGACAGGTATTTGTCAACGATGATACGTATTATGTACTATTATTCCGATCCGGGCTTTGCAAAAGCGTTTTATTGCTGAGGCTCGGGAGGCGCCAGCCTCCAAAATAAATCGGGAGAAAAAGGCTAAAACCGATGAAAAAAAATGAAAATGTACCCTAGTAAACGAGGGCACTAAATGCAGACAAAAGGGACTCGAGTCTGACCAAAAGGGCCCCCGAGTCCGATTCAATCGTTTTCTATACACTGTTACTGTCAAATCCACTACTGAATGAGAATGCAGTCATTGCATTGGCATAAAAATCATCCATCAAGACCCCCAACCCATTAAAGCGGGCCCTCAAAATAGAATAGCCTCCGCCATGGTAAAATTTAAAACGGCCCTAGGGCCTTGACTTGTGGGGGTCTGATGGCCGAATGGTTAGCACGTGCGCGCAGTACCATATGATCTGTCATTGAGTCAGCTGGCGTGGTTTTGATTTACCGGTTATACGTGACAAGGAGTAGGGCCGCCTGTCCAACCTCATGGGTTTTCTCCAGGTCCTCAGCTTTCCTCCCACTGCTAAAGACCTCTATGCGCAAGCAAATTATTGAAATAAAATTCAACCATGGGGTAGTCCCGAAATGACCTATCTTGTGTCGAGTGGACGCTAAACCCGAATTCTCTCTCTCGCTCTCTATAACCGAAAGCGCGCACATGACCCGCTGGCCACCTAACTGCCTGTTATAATCAAAGGTTGAATTTCTTATTATTTCGACAATTTGCAGAATGGTCATTATATCATAAGGTCTGTCATTGAGTAAAGTCTATTGGTTTCGATTCCTCACTTATACGTGCCATTGAGTAGGGTCGTTTGCACAACCCCGTCCACACAAAATTAAACAGAAAAACAATCAACCTATAATTTTAATTTCATCAGAATATATATTTGTTAAATATAACCAGTTCCAGACAGGCATTCAGCATGGATACCCCTGCCTCTTATTAAGGTATGTCCACCATATATTAAATATACATATTATATATATATATATATGAAAAGTTGAAGATAACTACTCAAAATATAAAAGTTGTTGAAAAAAGAACTACATTATATACTATTCAAAAAAAGTAGAGGATATTTGATTTGGGGGCATAATACTAAAATATGCAAATGACTACGAAAAAGTCACTATAGAACCTAACAGAAGAAACATTTCCAGTTACATGTGACGCCCAAACGCACCAATAGCTACCGCATGGAATGCAGGTGATGCTTGGGATCATCATGGGGGTCCAACCCAAGATTTGCACGACTCTGACTTTGAATGTTACAGTCATTGTGGCATTATGGTGTGGGGAGGCATCACTGTTGCTGGAAGAAAGGCTTTACATGTTGTTGCAGGGCGTGTTACGGGCCAGTACTACCGGGACAACATCTTGGTAGTCCATGTTGTGCCGTTCGCACGACGTCATGCCGCCGTTTCATCTTCCAGGATGACAACGCAAGATGTCACAGGGCCAGGCCCGTTACAGGTTACCTCCAACAACAGAACATCACCACATTACCTTGGCCAGCACTGAGTCCCGACCTCTCCCCCATCGAGCATGTCTGGGACATGCTTGGACAGAGGTAACGTCAACAACGTCCTGCCAATGTCCAAGAACTTGCTGCTGCGTTGCAACAGGAATGGGACAATCTGGACCAAAATGACCTTAGACGTCTCATTAGGAGTATGCCACGTCGGATCAATGCTTGTTTGGCAAACAGAGGGGATTTACCCGTTACTGACTTTGTTGTGATGCTGTGGTAACTTTGCTGTTTGACCCCAGGTATCATTTTACCCTTATAATGGTCAGTATGTGCCTTACTTGGTCTAACGATCATTTGGAATAAATCGATGAATGTGAACTTCATTTCATTTTGTCATTTGTTTCTTTGTCAGTTTCATTAGGTGACTTTAATAACACTTAAAAATCAAATATCCCCTACTTTTTTTTAAGTAGTATATATGCAAGTAACCTATATGAAAAATAAATCGATTTCGACCCCAGGCCTTTGCGTGACTATGAGTAGGATCCGCTACCAGAAAATTAGCATCCTCCCACTGGCTCTGATACAGCGCGTATTATTTAAATAAAAATTATTTAAATAGGAAATTAAGAAATAATACACTGCGATAATAGCGCGTGTGTTTATTTCTTAATGTCTACTTTTCGAGTTGCATTATGGCTTGGTTTGCGTGTTGTCGCCTTCTTACTGACATCAATAAATACAAAAATATGACTAACTCGAAAATCGCCAAGACGGTATACAAGCCAAAATGCAAGTCGAAAATAAGAAATTAGGAAATAAATACAAAAATATGACTAACTCGAAAATCGCCAAGACGGTATACAAGCCAAAATGCAAGTCGAAAATAAGAAATTAGGAAATAACAAGGGGCGCTATTATCGCAGTGTATTATTTCTTAATTTTCTAGTTCATTTTGGCTTGTATACCGTGCTGTCGCCTTACATTTTGTCGTAACTTCTACTTTTCGACTTTTGAAGGGGCGGGAAAGTAGAAATTATGAATGGTAGTTATAGGCTTCTATAGTTATAGGCTTCTATATCAATGTCTTCTCCGACGGCATATTCATTTTAATTTTGAGGTTTCAGGCGCGGATCCAGGATTTGCAGGGGGGTGGGTCTAGGTTTGATAATTGCTTAACTAATTGCGCTCAACCGATTAATTTGGTAAATTAGATTCAATTTGGTTCACTCTGACGTATTTCCGGGAGGTAAATTCCAAAATTACAGGTCTAAATCACCAATAAAATCGCATAAAAAAAATTTCAAGCCTGAGCAGGGGGGGTCCGGACCCCCTGGACCCCCCCCCCCCCCCCTCTGGATCCGCGCCTGGGTTTGTAAAGTACTATACTAAGCAGCAAAAGAAACGTCATGTTGGCATGTACTCTGAATAGACACATTGCATAAAATTTGCCAAATGTTTTCATTGTATGTTTGTAACCACATCTTCAACTTTACCTGATCAATAAGTCTCAGTGGGAACACACGGAAGACCCATTAGTACCGATACTATGCGCCGACGTCTCACCAGAGAGAAAATACGTTGCCGTAGACCTTACCGTGGACCGTTTCCTCGCCGTCGCCTCATCGATGAGAGACTGTATAACGTTGTGACGAGACCAATCACAAACGATGGATTGCGCCAGGCTTTTCTGAGAGTGAGGTTCCAATTCTATATATACAGACTCTAAACCTTCTCTTGGAATTGTGATGAATCAATCACTAATGTGCCAACATACTGTTCACAAAAAAATGCTATGATCCATTAAGTAAGTCGTTTTCTAGAATGATTTGATTAATGTGTCTCTCTGATTTTGAAATCGTAAAGGCTTTTTTTTTCTTTTTTTTTTTTTGGTTTGTGTCTTTTTTTTCCCCTGTTTAGTATATTGTGTTTCCTCCAACTGCTAGAGGTCACTACACACAAGCGAATTATTGAAATAAAGTTGAAGCATATGTTAGTCCCGAAATGACCTAGTTTGTGTCGAGTGGATATTAAACCCCATTTCTTTCTTTCTTTCTTTTTCAAATTAGGTTAAATTCTTTTTGTTTCAGATAACTTGAAATTTTCACATAAAGATTTTCTTTCTTCTGATAACTTGAAACCCTTCTTTTTTGAAAAGAAACACTGCACAATATTAAGCTAAAACTAGACCTGCATGCAGGAATGACGGGTTTCACTGGTGCCACGTTACCCTTAAACATGTCACTTCCGGTGCCAAGTTACCCTTGAACATATGTCACTTCCGGTACCAACGAAACCATTCAACAGGTTTCCAAATTAACATTGCACACAAACAAAATGGATGCAGAATCAACCAAATCCAGCATTATCAATTCATTTTATACATTTGTTACTTGTAAATGATCTTGACAAAATTACATTTCTTCCGGTGTTAATGAAAATGTTCAATTAGTTTTATGAAATCAGAAATGGCATACGATATCATATAGTGAAAATTTTATGTAAATCGAATAATAATTGCCACTTTTAAAGACCAAAAAACTTGAAAAGTGACTTGTAGAAAATCGACTATTTCTCTGCAACCGTACAAGTTAGAAACCATTTTGTGGTATCTGTATGATCGTATGGGTTCATTTTATTTGTTGATTGGCATCAAATACCATAATTTGAAAAACATTTCAAAACAGACTCATTTGAATAAAATATCTGTTTTGAAGGCTAAAAATACAGTTTTTGCCAAAATGATGTTACTTCCGGTGATAATGAAAATCTTAAATTACTTGTATGAAATCCTAAATGGCATTAGGTATAACACGGTGTAACGTTTAGGAAAATCGAATAATAATTGACACTTTTATGGCCCAAAAACCTTGAAAAGTGGCCTGTAGAAAACCGTCTATTTCTCGGCAACCGAACAAGTTAGAAACAATTTTATGATATGTATATGACCATATGAGTTGTGTTTATATGTGAATTTAAACCAAAAGTTAAAATTATTAATACATATTAAGTAATTCTTGGTTGAATAAAACATTGATTTAAAAAGTTTAAAATGCAGTTTTTGACAAAATGACATCACTTCCGGTGTCAATTTTAAATTGTAATCAACTTGATATGACGCTACATGCTTTTTGAATCAAATGATGTCACTTTTATAAAAATCCAATCATAATTGACTATTTTACAGGCAAAATAACGAAAACAGTGACTTGTACAGAACTGTCCATTTCTTGGTAACTGCTTATATTAAAAACTAATTTTAGCATACATTTTCTTCGTATGGATTATAGCTACAAGTTTATAAAAGTTACGAAGAAATATTTTAAAATCTGAAAAGCCTGAATAGGTTGTAAATGGGTCAATTTTACACCATTTTTAGCCATTTAATCGAATTTGCTCGAAAATGAAATCGAAATTAAAAAAACTGCTTCCGCCATTTTTTGCGCCTTGAAAGGGCACACTCTTTGAGTCAAATAATTTTTCCAAAAAATAATATTTGTTTTCGAAAAATGGTACCTAACTGTCAAAATTGTAGTTTTTGGTAAAATTATGCCACTTTCGGTGCCGACAGATAACACTTCCGGTAATAAAAAAAATGACAATTGAGACAACGAAGCATATGAACTTTGTTTTATACAAATCGAACAATAAAAAATTAATCTAGGACTGAAAAACTGAATTAGCCAATAGCGGCCAAGGAAAATTACTGAGACAAATTTTTTTAACATTTTTGCACTAGGCAGATGACTCTTTAATTCTGTGCACAATACGACTAAAAAATATTCATAAATAAAAAAGTTTTTTGAAAAATTTTAAATTTTCGAAATTTGGCGCCTAATATCTTCGAAGATTTGCCGAAAATCAAAAATCGAAAGTAGCATAGCTATGTGCCCTGTCTCATGCTATGCCAAAATGTATCGAAAGTTAAAATCCAATGATTATTGTTAAAATTACTGCAATATTTTCAAAAACGATAACTTCGGTGATTTCGGACATTTCGCAGTGTCGCAGAACGTTCAAAATAGCTTTATCCTCTAAGTCACACCCACTTTCCCAGTAAAACCGAAGAAATCGTAACGATGCGACAAGCAGTTGCTGAGATCTACTCAAGACAAAAGAAGAATAATAATAATAATAAGAACTAGACCTGCAAGCAGCACTGAACCGGCTTTCAGGAATCATACAGGAAGTTTATTATACCATAGCCGATCCATTGAGCTACCAAACTATACATTAGTTGTTTTGCTTCAGTGACACCCTCTATCATATGTAAAAGTAATATTTGCTGGCGAAAAGACCGGTCAAAATTGTAAATTATGGCAAAATTACGTCACTTCCGGTGCCGAAAGAAATTTTTATAGGTGAAAAATAAGTCGAAAATTCGCAACATACAAAATGCAAACTTTTTTTTATAGATATCGGGCAATAAATAATTAACCTATAACCCATAAACTGAAATTAAGAAGGTAAAAAACTTAAAAGTGACCCTCGGAAAATTGGTTATTATTCGACAAGGGAACATGCTAGAAACCTTTTCTTGATATCAATATGATGGTATTGATTCAGTCTTACTGCCCATTAGAGTCAGACGTTATAAAGTTAAACGAATAATAAATTTAAATCCCTTCAAAAAAATGTTTTTTTATGAAGGCTAAAAATACGTTTTTTGCAAAAATTACATTACTTCCGGTGATATTGAAAATTTTAACTTGGTTCATAGAAGTCATAAATGGCATAAGGCATCAAATGGTAAATAAATTATAAAAATCGAATAATAATTGACACTTTTACAGACCAAAAACCTTGAAAAGTGACTTATAGAAGATCGCCTATTTCTCTGTAACCGTACAAGTTAGAAACCATTTTGTGGTATCTGTATGGTCGTATGGCTTCATTCTATTCGTTGATGGGAATCAAATATCATAATTTTAAAAACATTATAAGGCAGACTCATTTGAATAAAATATTTGTTTTTTAGGTTAGAAATACAGTTTTTGCCCAAAAGACGTCATTTCCGGTCACAGTGAAAATGTAAAATTGGCTTGACCTAGTCCAAATTGGCATTAGGCATCAAATGGAAAAAAAATATTGCAAATCGAATAATAATTCATTCTTTTATAGGCAAAATAACGTGAAAAGTGATGCATGCAAAATTGCATATTTCTCGGCAACTGCTCATATTACAAACTAATTTTCGCATACATTCTCTTCGTCTGGATTATTGCTATGAGTTTATGAAAATTACAAATAAATATTTCAAAATATGAAGACGGTGAATGAATTGTAAATAACTGAATTTTACACTTTATTTTACATTTTATTCGAAATTGCCCGAAATTGAAATTGAAATTTAAAAATATGAGCTAAGGATTTTGTGCACCTTTGCAGGGTGCATCCTTTTAGTTATATCAGTTTTGAAAAAAAATAATATTTGCTTTCAAAAAGTGGTACCGAACTGTCAAAATTGTAGTTTTTGTTAATATTACGTCACTTCCGTTGCCGACAGAAAAATTTCACCGTAACAAAAAAAATTGCAATTGGAACCACGGTGCATATGAACTTTGTTTTATACAAATCGAACAATAAATAATTTTTCTGGGTACGAAAAACTAAATTAGCGGATGGCGGCTAACGCAAATTACCGAGACAATTTTTTTTCTCATTTCTGCTCAAGTACGGTAATATTTTAACCCCGTGTAAAATATCATCAAAAAATATTCATAAATAAAAAAGGTTTTCGTAAAAAAATTATTTTTTTTCAAAATATCGGACATTTTTTCGACTACTTCCGGCTTTACGATCGTTGTTGTGATAACTTTACGAAGTTCTTTGGATACTTAACTTTCTGTACCAGAAGTGTCAGAAACATCCATTGAGTAGTTTTGGAAAAAAAGATAAATTAAAGAGCGTTTCCAAAAATTTAACGATTTTTCAGTTTTTTTCAAAGTTTGAGGCCATTTTTCGACCACTTATATTATTTCAATGCTTTTCATTTTGGATTCCCTATATAGACAACCGATAGGACTTTGAGTAAGAAAAGTTTAAGAGAAATCGTAGGCGTCGTTTTCGAGAAAAGGGCGTCTCAGAATGTTAAAAAATTGGAAAATACTAGATTTTTGGCATACAATAATTTATTTCCTTACCATCGAAATCGTATTATTTAGATATCATATGATGGTCCATTAAAAGGGCTATCCAGCGACACTTTAGTTCTTTTGGTCCGCTATTACCTAAGAGAGAAATCAAGTTTTTCGCAAGTGCGACAATGTTTTTACTCTTTTTTTTTCATTTTTTGAATACTTCCGGTATGGTTATTATTGTCGGAATAGTTTTAATAGCCGGTTTGGGCACTAAAATAGCCACAGGGCTCTGTAATGATATATTACATTATCTGATCAGATAAAATGCCCCTGAGAAATCCTATGTTCAAAAGTGTCAAAAATGCAAAAAATTTAAAATATCGAAAATTAAATTTTAATAATTACATACATATTATACATCGTTAGAATCGTAATTAGGTCAGCTATCTGAATATACAACCTTTTTTTAAAAATCTCTTAAAATAAAAAAACAGTAGAGCATTTTCCAAAATTTCACGATTTTTCGACTTTTTTCGATTTTCAGTCCCTTTTTTATCCTATTCCAGACATTTCAAAGTCTTATTGGATGGCTTCATGCAAAATACCTCCAAAAGGACTCTCGATAGAAAAAATTTAAAAAAAATTGCAGGTTAAGTTTCCGAGAAACAGGCGTCCAAAAACGCTCCAAATCAGAAAATACTTGATTTTCAGCGTGCCATATTTTGCTTCCTGATCATAGTATCCGTATGAATTGGGTATTATACGATAGTACAATCCTAGTGCAGTCCAATGGTACCCTAATTTCTTTAATCCATTGATATCGGGCAGAGAAATCGCGTTTTTCCCCAAAATATCCATTTTTTGCATTTTTTTCAAAATATTGCCCATTATTTCGACCACTTCCGGTTTAAGGATTCCTGTCGAAATTGCTTTATAAGTTGGTATTGGACTATAACTTCATGTTCCAGAAGTTTCAGAAACGTCAATTCTGCCATAAACCGAAACCGGAGCTCACAAAATGGGAAGAAAATTCGAAAAAAATCGAAAAATAAAGGGCGATAACTCTGAATGAAACTTATATTACTGGAATCGGATGGACTTCAGGTATCCAAAAATGTAGGTCAAATTTGAAAATTTTGAAAAATAACAAAAATTGTCTCGTAAACAACATGTTTGCAATTTTCAAACGATAAAAGTCATAGACGAAAGTTCGAAATTGAAAAATGTCTCAGAATAGATTGTCTCAGAAAAGATTCAGGGATTCCAAAAATGTAATTTGTTTGAAAATGGATAAAGAATTCACGAAACTATGGCCGATTTTCAATTTTTAGATAACGTACAAAGTTCGGTCACTTCCGGTATGCGCAGAAATTTCAAAAATATTTTATCAAGTAGCCACCACATGGTTTCCCAATAGAAAATCTGATTCCAGATCGATATCTGTTTTCGATCATGGAGATCTAGGCTCTCGCGGTAAATAATAATAATAAACTAGACCTGCATGCAGGAATGACGGGTTTCACCGGTGCCACGTTACCCTTAAACATGTCACTTCCGGTGCCAAGTTACCCTTGAACATATGTCACTTCCGGTACCAACGAAACCATTAAACAGGTTTCCAAATTAACATTGCACACAAATAAAATGGATGCAGAATCAACCAAATCCAGCATTATCAATTCATTTTATACATTTGTTACTTGTAAATGATCTTGACAAAATTACATTTCTTCCGGTGTTAATGAAAATGTTCAATTAGTTTTATGAAATCAGAAATGGCATACGATATCATATAGTGAAAATTTTATGTAAATCGAATAATAATTGCCACTTTTAAAGACCAAAAAACTTGAAATGTGACTTGTAGAAAATCGACTATTTCTCTGCAACCGTACAAGTTAGAAACCATTTTGTGGTATCTGTATGATCGTATGGGTTCATTTTATTTGTTGATTGGCATCAAATACCATAATTTGAAAAAGATTTCAAAACAGACTCATTTGAATAAAATATCTGTTTTGAAGGCTAAAAATACAGTTTTTGCCAAAATGATGTTACTTCCGGTGATAATGAAAATCTTAAATTACTTGTATGAAATCCTAAATGGCATTAGGTATAACATGGTGTAACGTTTATGAAAATCGAATAATAATTGACACTTTTCTGGCCCAAAAACCTTCAAAAGTGGCCTGTAGAAAACCGTCTATTTCTCGGCAACCGAACAAGTTAGAAACAATTTTATGATATGTATATGACCATATGAGTTGTGTTTATATGTGAATTTAAACCAAAAGTTAAAATTATTAATACATATTAAGTAATTCTTGGTTGAATAAAACATTGATTTAAAAAGTTTAAAATGCAGTTTTTGACAAAATGACGTCACTTCCGGTGTCAATTTTAAATTGTAATCAACTTGATATGACGCTACATGCTTTTTGAATCAAATGATGTCACTTTTATAAAAATCCAATCATAATTGACTATTTTACAGGCAAAATAACGAAAACAGTGACTTGTACAGAACTGTCCATTTCTTGGTAACTGCTTATATTACAAACTAATTTTAACATACATTTTCTTCGTATGGATTATAGCTACAAGTTTATAAAAGTTACGAAGAAATATTTTAAAATCTGAAAAGCCTGAATAGGTTGTAAATGGGTCAATTTTACACCATTTTTAGCCATTTAATCGAATTTGCTCGAAAATGAAATCGAAATTAAAAAAACTGCTTCCGCCATTTTTTGCGCCTTGAAAGGGCACACTCTTTGAGTCAAATAATTTTTCCAAAAAATAATATTTGTTTTCGAAAAATGGTACCTAACTGTCAAAATTGTAGTTTTTGGTAAAATTATGCCACTTTCGGTGCCGACAGATAACACTTCCGGTAATAAAAAAAATGACAATTGAGACAACGAAGCATATGAACTTTGTTTTATACAAATCGAACAATAAAAAATTAATCTAGGACTGAAAAACTGAATTAGCCAATAGCGGCCAAGGAAAATTACTGAGACAAATTTTTTTAACATTTTTGCACTAGGCAGATGACTCTTTAATTCTGTGCACAATACGACTAAAAAATATTCATAAATAAAAAAGTTTTTTGTAAAATTTTAAATTTTCGAAATTTGGCGCCTAATATCTTCGAAGATTTGCCGAAAATCAAAAATCGAAAGTAGCGTAGCTATGTGCCCTGTCTCAGGCTATGCCAAAATGTATCGAAAGTTAAAATCCAATGATTATTGTTAAAATTACTGCAATATTTTCAAAAACGATAACTTCGGTGATTTCGGACATTTCGCATTGTCGCAGAACGTTCAAAATAGCTTTATCCTCTAAGTCACACCCACTTTCCCAGTAAAACCGAAGAAATCGTAACGATGCGACAAGCAGTTGCTGAGATCTACTCAAAACAAAAGAAGAAGAATAATAATAATAACTAGACCTGCATGCAGGAATGACGGGTTTCACTGGTGCCAAGTTACTCTTAAACATGTCACTTTCGGTGCCAAGTTACACTTGAACATATGTCACTTCCGGTACCAACGAAACCACTAAACAGGTTTCCAAATTAACATTGCACACAAATAAAATGGACGTAGAATCAACCAATCAATCCAGCAATATCAAGTCATTTTATACATTTGTTACCTGTAAATGATCTTGACAAAATTAAATTACTTCCGGTGTTAATGAAAATGTTCAATTAGTCTTATGAAATCAGAAATGGCATACGATATCATATAGTGACAATTTTATGTAAATCGAATAATAATTGCCACTTTTAAAGACCAAAAAACATGAAAAGTGACTTGTAGAAAATCTGCTATTTCTCTGCAACCGTACAAGTTAGAAACCATTTTTTGGTATCTGTATGATCGTATGGGTTCATTCTATTTGTTGATAGGCATCAAATACCATAATTTGAAAAAGATTTCAAAACAGACTCATTTAAATAAAATATCTGTTTTGAAGGCTAAAAATTCAGTTTTTGCCAAAATGACGTTACTTCCGGTGATAATGAAAATCTTAAATTACTTGTATGAAATCACAAATGGCATTAGGTATAATATGGTGTAACGTTTATGAAAATCGAATAATAATTGACACTTTTATGGACCCGAAACCTTCAAAAGTGACCTATAGAAAACCGTCTATTTCTCGGCAACCGAACAAGTTAGAAACAATTTTATGATATCTATATGACCATATGAGTTGTATTTATATGTGAATTTAAACCAAAAGTTAAAATTATTAATACATATTAAGTTATTTATGGTTGAATAAAACATTGATTTAAAAAGTTTAAAATGCAGTTTTTGACCAAATGACGTCACTTCCGGTGTCAATTTTAAATTGTAATCAACTTGATATGACGCTACATGCTTTTTGAATCAACTGATGTCACTTTTATGAAAATCCAATAATAATTGACTATTTTACAGGCAAAATAACGAAAACAGTGACTTGTACAGAACTGCCCATTTCTTGGGAACTGCTTATATTACAAACTAATTTTAACATACATTTTCTTCGTATGGATTATAGCTACAAGTTTATAAAAGTTACGAAGAAATATTTTAAAATCTGAAAAGCCTGAATAGGTTGTAAATAGGTCAATTTTACACCATTTTTAGCCATTTAATCGAATTTGCTCGAAAATGAAATCGAAATTAAAAAAACTGCTTCCGACATTTTTGGCGCCTTGAAAGGGCACACTCTTTGAGTCAAATAATTTTTCCAAAAAATAATATTTGTTTTCGAAAAATGGTACCTAACTGTCAAAATTGTAGTTTTTGGTAAAATTATACCACTTCCGGTGCCGACAGATAACACTTCCGGTAATAAAAAAAATGACAATTGAGACAACGAAGCATATGAACTTTGTTTTATACAAATCGAACAATAAAAAATTAATCTAGGACTGAAAAACTGAATTAGCCAATGGCGGCCAAGGAAAATTACTGAGACAAAATTTTTTAACATTTTTGCACTAGTCAGATGACTCTTTAATTCTGTGCACAATACGACTAAAAAATATTCATCAATAAAAAAGTTTTTTGTAAAATTTTAAATTTTCGAAATTTGGCGCCTAATATCTTCAAAGATTTGCCGAAAATCAAAAATCGAAAGAAGCGTAGCTATGTGCCCTGTCTCCGGCTATGCCAAAATGTATCGAAAGTTAAAATTCAATGATTATTGTTAAAATTACTGCAATATTTTAAAAAACGATAATTTGGTGATTTCGGACATTTCGCATTGTCGCAGAACGTTCAAAATAGCTTTATCCTCTAAGTCACACCCACTTTCCCAGTAAAACCGAAGAAATCATAACGATGCGACACGTAGTTGCTGAGATCTATTCAAATTGGAATCTGAATAATAATAATAAGAATAATAATTTTAACAAAAACAATAGTGTTTCACACAAGCTACGCAGTGTGAAACCCTAATAAGAACTAGACCTGCATGCAGGAATGACGGGTTTCACTGGTGCCACGTTACCCTTAAACATGTCACTTCCGGTGCCAAGTTACCCTTGAACATATGTCACTTCCGGTACCAACGAAACCATTAAACAGGTTTCCAAATTAACATTGCACACAAATAAAATGGATGCAGAATCAACCAAATCCAGCAATATCAATTCATTTTATACATTTGTTACTTGTAAATGATCTTGACAAAATTACATTTCTTCCGGTGTTAATGAAAATGTTCAATTAGTTTTATGAAATCAGAAATGGCATACGATATCATATAGTGAAAATTTTATGTAAATCGAATAATAATTGCCACTTTTAAAGACCAAAAAACTTGAAAAGTGACTTGTAGAAAATCGGCTATTTCTCGGCAACCGTACAAGTTAGAAACCCTTTTGTGGTATCTGTATGATCGTATGGCTTCATTCTATTTGTTGATTGGCATCAAATACCATAATTTGAAAAACATTTCAAAACAGACTCATTTGAATAAAATATCTGTTTTAAAGGCTAAAAATACAGTTTTTGCCAAAATGATGTTACTTCCGGTGATAATGAAAATCTTAAATTACTTGTATGAAATCCTAAATGGCATTAGGTATAACATGGTGTAACGTTTATGAAAATCGAATAATAATTGACACTTTTATGGCCCAAAAACCTTCAAAAGTGGCCTGTAGAAAACCGTCTATTTCTCGGCAACCGAACAAGTTAGAAACAATTTTATGATATGTATATGACCATATGAGTTGTGTTTATATGTGAATTTAAACCAAAAGTTAAAATTATTAATAAATATTAAGTAATTCTTGGTTGAATAAAACATTGATTTAAAAAGTTTAAAATGCAGTTTTTGACAAAATGACGTCACTTCCGGTGTCAATTTTAAATTGTAATCAACTTGATATGACGCTACATGCTTTTTGAATCAAATGATGTCACTTTTATAAAAATCCAATCATAATTGACTATTTTACAGGCAAAATAACGAAAACAGTGACTTGTACAGAACTGTCCATTTCTTGGTAACTGCTTATATTACAAACTAATTTTAACATACATTTTCTCCGTATGGATTATAGCTACAAGTTTATAAAAGTTACGAAGAAATATTTTAAAATCTGAAAAGCCTGAATAGTTTGTAAATGGGTCAATTTTACACCATTTTTAGCCATTTAATCGAATTTGCTCGAAAATGAAATCGAAATTAAAAAAACTGCTTCCGCCATTTTTTGCGCCTTGAAAGGGCACACTCTTTGAGTCAAATAATTTTTCCAAAAAATAATATTTGTTTTCGAAAAATGGTACCTAACTGTCAAAATTGTAGTTTTTGGTAAAATTATGCCACTTTCGGTGCCGACAGATAACACTTCCGGTAATAAAAAAAATGACAATTGAGACAACGAAGCATATGAACTTTGTTTTATACAAATCGAACAATAAAAAATTAATCTAGGACTGAAAAACTGAATTAGCCAATAGCGGCCAAGGAAAATTACTGAGACAAAATTTTTTAACATTTTTGCACTAGGCAGTTGACTCTTTAATTCTGTGCACAATACGACTAAAAAATATTCATAAATAAAAAAGTTTTTTGTAAAATTTTAAATTTTCGAAATTTGGCGCCTAATATCTTCGAAGATTTGCCGAAAATCAAAAATCGAAAGTAGCGTAGCTATGTGCCCTGTCTCAGGCTATGCCAAAATGTATCGAAAGTTAAAATCCAATGATTATTGTTAAAATTACTGCAATATTTTCAAAAACGATAACTTCGGTGATTTCGGACATTTCGCATTGTCGCAGAACGTTCAAAATAGCTTTATCCTCTAAGTCACACCCACTTTCCCAGTAAAACCGAAGAAATCGTAACGATGCGACAAGCAGTTGCTGAGATCTACTCAAAACAAAAGAAGAATAATAATAATAACTAGACCTGCAAGCAGCACTGAACCGGCTTTCAGGAATCATACAGGAAGTTCATTATACCATAGCCGATCCATTGAGCTACCAAACTATACTTTAATTGTTTTGCTTCAGTGACACCTTCTATCATATGTAAAAGTAATATTTGCGGGCGAAAAGACCGGTCAAAATTGTAAATTATAGCAAAATTACGTCACTTCCGGTGCCGAAAGAAATTTTTATAGGTGAAAAATAAGTCGAAAATTCGCAACATACAAAATACAAACTTTGTTTTATACATATCGGGCAATAAATAATCAACCTATAACCCATAAACTGAAATTAAGAAGGTATAAAACTTAAAAGTGACCCTGGGAAAATTGGCTATTATTCGACAAGGGAACATGCTAGAAGCCTTTTCTTGATATCAATATGATGGTATTGATTCAATCTTACTGCCCATTAGAGTCCAACGTTATAAAGTTAAACGAATAATAAATATAAATCCCTTCAAAAAAATGTTTGTTTTGAAGGCTAAAAATACGTTTTTTGCAAAAATTACATTACTTTCGGAGATATTGAAAATGTTAATTTAGTTCATAGAAGTCATAAATGGCATAAGGCATCAAATGGTAAAAAAATGATAAAAATCGAATAATAATTGACACTTTTATAGACCAAAAACCTTGAAAAGTGACTTATAAAAGATCGCCTATTTCTCTGTAACCGTACAAGTTAGAAACCATTTTGTGGTATTCGTATGGTCGTATGGCTTAATTCTATTCGTTGATGAGAATCAAATATCATAATTTTAAAAATATTATAAGGCAGACTCATTTGAATAAAATATTTTTTTTTAAGTTAAAAATACAGTTTTTGCCCAAATGACGTCATTTCCGGTCACAGTGTAAATGTAAAATTGGCTTGACCTAGTCCAAATTGGCATTAAGCATCAAATGGAAAAAAAATATTGCAAATCGAATAATAATTCACTCTTTTATAGGCAAAATAACGTGAAAAGTGATGCATGCAAAATTGCATATTTCTCGGCAACTGCTCATATTACAAACTAATTTGCGCATACATTCTCTTCGTCTGGATTATTGCTACGAGTTTATGAAAATTACAAATAAATATTTCAAAATATGAAGACGCTGAATGAATTGTAAATAACTGAATTTTACACTTTATTTTACATTTTATTCGAAATTGCCCGAAAATGAAATTGAAATTAAAAAATCTGAGCTAAAGATTTTGTGCACCTTTGCAGGGTGCATCCTTTTAGTTATATCAGTTTTGAAAAAAAATAATATTTGCTTTTAAAAAGTGGTACTGAACGATCAAAATTGTAGTTTTTGTTAATATTACGTCACTTCCGTTGCCGACAGAAAAATTTCACCGTAACAAAAAAAATTACAATTGGGACCACGGAGCGTATGAACTTTGTTTTATACAAATCGAATAATAAATAATTTTTCTGGGTACGAAAAACTAAATTAGCCAATGGCGGCTAACGCAAATTACCGAGACAATTTTTTTCTCATTTCTGCTCAAGTAGGATGATGTTTTTAACCCTGTGTAAAATATCATCAAAACATATTCATAAATAAAAAAGGTTTTCGTAAAAAAATTAATTTTTTTCAAAATATCGGGCATTTTTTCGACTACTTCCGGTTTTACGATCGTTGTAGTGATAGCTTTACGAAGTTCTTTGGATAATTAACTTTCTGTACCAGAAGTGTCAGAAACATCCATTGAGTAGTTTTGGAAAAAAAGACAAATTAAAGAGCGTTTCCAAAAATTTAACGATTTTTCAATTTTTTTCAAAGTTTGAGGCCATTTTTGGACCATTTATATTATTTCAATGCATTTCATTTTGGATTCACTATATAGACAACCGATAGGACTTTGAGTAAGAAAAGTTTGAGAAAAATCTGCGGCGTCGTTTTCGAGAAAAGGGCGTCCCAGAATGTTAAAAAATCGGAAAATAATATATTTTTGGCATACATTAATTTATTTCCTTACCATCGAAATCGTATTATTTAGATACCATATGCTGGTCCATTAATAGGGCTATCCAGCGACACTTTAGTTCTTTTGGTCCGCTATTACCTAAGGGAGAAATCAAGTTTCTCGCAACTGCGACAATGGTTTTAACCTTTTTTTTTCATTTTTTGAATACTTCCGGTATGGTTATTATTGGCGGAATAGTTTTAATAGCCGGTTTGGGCACTAAAATAGCCACGGGGCTCTGTAATGATATATTACATTATCTGATCAGATAAAATGCCTCTGAGAAATCCTATGTTCAAAAGTGCCAAAAATGCAAAAAAATTAAAATATCGAAAATTAAATTTCAATAACTACATACATATTATACATCATTAGAATCGTAATTAGGTCAGCTATCTGAATATACAACCTTTTTTTGAAAATCTCTTAAAATAAAAAAATAGTAGAGCATTTTCCAAAATTTCACGATTTTTCGACTTTTTTTGATTTTCAGTCCCTTTTTTATCATATTCCAGACATTTCAAAGTCTTATTGGATGGCATAATTCACAAGACTATCGAATGGACTCTCGATAGAGAAAGTTAAAAAAAAAGTTGCGGTTAAGTTTTCGAGATACAGGCGTCCAAAAACGCTCCAAATCAGAAAATACTTGATTTTCAGCGTGCCATATTTTGCTTCCTGCTCGTCGTATCCGTACAAATTGGGTATCATACAATAGCACAATACCAGTGCAGTCGAATGGTACCCTAATTTGTTTAATCCATTGATATCGGACGGAGAAGTCGCGTTTTTCCCCAAAACACCCATTTTTTGCATTTTTTTCAAAATATCGGACATTATTTCGACCACTTCCGGTGTACAGATTATTGTTGAAATTGCTTTATTCCTTGCAATGGTCATTTAGCTTCATGCCTCAGAAATTTCAGAAACGTCAATTCGGCCATAAAACGAAACCCGAGCTCGCAAAATGGGTAGAAAATTCGAAAAAAATCGAAAAATAAAGGGCGATAACTCTGAGTGAAACTTATATTACTGGAATCGGATGGACTTCAGGTATCCAAAAATGTAGGTCAAATTTCAAAATTTTGAAAAATAACAAAAATTGTCTCTCAAACAACATTTTTCATTTTTCGATCGCAAGAAGTCAGCGATGAAGTTTCGAAATATCGAAATTTTCAACTGCTATCGTCCGAGAAAAGACTCAGGGTTTCCGAAAATGTCATTTGTATGAAAATAGGTACAGAATTGACGAATCTACGGCCGTTTTTTGAATTTTTGACACCGCACGAAATTCGACCACTTCCGGTCTGCGCAGAAGTTTCAAATATAGTTTATCAAGTAGCCAACACATGGTTTCCCGATAGAGAATTAGGTCCCAGATCGGTATCTGTTACAGGCACTGAGAAATAGGCTCCGGCGAAAAAAAAAATAATAATAACTAGACCTGCAAGCAGCACTGAACCGGCTTTCAGGAATCATACAGGAAGTTTATTATACCATAGCCGATCCATTGAGCTACCAAACTATACTTTAGTTGTTTTGCTTCAGCGACACCCTCTATCATATGTAAAAGTAATATTTGCTGGCGAAAAGACCGGTCAAAATTGTAAATTAAGGCAAAATTACGTCACTTCCGGTACCGAAAGACATTTTTATAGGTGAAAAATAAGTCGAAAATTCGCAACATACAAAATACAAACTTTGTTTTATACATATCGGGCAATAAATAATTAACCTATAACCCATAAACTGAAATTAAGAAGGTAAAAAACTTAAAAGTGACCCTGGGAAAATTGGTTATTATTCGACAAGGGAACATGCTAGAAGCCTTTTCTTGATATCAATATGATGGTATTGATTCAATCTTACTGCCCATTAGAGTCAGACGTTATAAAGTTAAACGAATAATGAATATAAATCACTTCAAAAAAATGTTTGTTTTGAAGGCTAAAAATACGTTTTTTGCAAAAATTACATTACTTCCGGTGATATTGAAAATGTTAACTTGGTTCATAGAAGTCATAAATGGCATAAGGCATCAAATGGTAAAAAGATTATAAAAATCGAATAATAATTGACACTTTTATAGACCAAAAACCTTGAAAAGTGACTTATAGAAGATCGCCTATTTCTCTGAAACCGTACAAGTTAGAAACCATTTTGTGGTATCTGTATGGTCGTATGGCTTAATTCTATTCGTTGATGGGAATCAAATATCATAATTTTAAAAATATTATAAGGCAGACTCATTTGAATACAATTTTAGTTTTTTAGGTTAAAAATACAGTTTTTGCCCAAATGACGTCATTTCCGGTCACAGTGAAAATGTAAAATTGGCTTGACCTAGTCCAAATTGGCATTAGGCATCAAATGGAAAAAAAATATTGCAAATCGAATAATAATTCACTTTTGTATAGGCAAAATAACGTGAAAAGTGATGCATGCAAAATTGCATATTTCTCGGCAACTGCTCATATTATAAACTAATTTTCGCATACATTCTCTTCGTCTGGATTATTGCTACGAGTTTATGAAAATTACAAATAAATATTTCAAAATATGAAGACGCTGAATGAATTGTAAATAACTGAATTTTACACTTTATTTTACATTTTATTCGAAATTGCCCGAAAATGAAATTGAAATTTAAAAATATGAGCTAAGGATTTTGTGCACCTTTGCAGGGTGCATCCTTTTAGTTATATCAGTTTTGGAAAAAAATAATATTTGCTTTCAAAAAGTGGTACCGAACTGTCAAAATTGTAGTTTTTGTTAATATTACGTCACTTCCGTTGCCGACAGAAAAATTTCACCGTAACAAAAAAAATTACAATTGGGACCACGGAGCATATGAACTTTGTTTTATACAAATCGAACAATAAATAATTTTTCTGGGTACGAAAAGCAAAATTAGCCGATGGCGGCTAACGCAAATTACCGAGACAATTTTTTTTCTCATTTCTGCTCAAGTACGATGATATTTTAACCCTGTGTAAAATATCATCAAAAAATATTCATAAATAAAAAAGGTTTTCGTAAAAAAAATATTTTTTTTCAAAATATCGGACATTTTTTTGACTACTTCCGGTTTTACGATCATTGTCGCGATAGCTTTACGAGGTTCTTTGGATACTTAACTTTCTGTACCAGAAGTGTCAGAAACATCCATTGAGCAGTTTTTGAAAAAAAGATAAATTAAAGTGCGTTTACAAAAATTTAACGATTTTTCAATTTTTTTCAAAGTTTGATGCCATTTTTGGACCACCTATTTCATTTCAATGGTTTTCATTTTGGATTCACTGTATAGACAACCGATAGGACTTTGAGTAAGAAAAGTTTAAGAAAAATCGTAGGCGTCGTTTTCGAGAAAAGTGCGTCTCAGAATGTTAAAAAATCGGAAAATACTAGATTTTTGGCATGCAATAATTTATTTCCTTACCATGGAAATCATATTATTGAGATACCATATGATGGTCCATTAATAGTTCTATCCAGCGACACTTTAGTTCTTTTGGTCCGCTATTACCCAAGGGAGAAATCATGTTTTTCGCAAGTCCGACAATATTTTTAACTTTTTTTTTTATTTTTTGAATACTTCCGGTATGGTTATTATTTTCGGAATAGTTTTAATAGCCAGTTTGGGCACTAAAATAGCCACAGGGCTCTGTAATGATATATTACATTATCTGATCAGATAAAATGCCCCTGAGAAATCCTACGTTCAAAAGTGCCAAAAATGCAAAAAATTTAAAATATCGAAAATTAAATTTCAATAATTACATACATATTATACACTGTTAGAATCGTAATTAGGTCAGCTATCTGAATATACAACCTTTTTTTAAAAATTTCTTAAAATAAAAAAATAGTAGAGCATTTTCCAAAATTTCACGATTTTTCGACTTTTTTCGATTTTCAGTCCCTTTTTTATCCTATTCCAGACATTTCAAAGGCTTATTGGATGGCTTCATGCAAAAGACTTCCAAAAGGACTCTCGATAGAAAAAATTTGAAAAAAATTGTAGGTTAAGTTTTCGAGATACAGGCGTCCAAAAACGCTCCAAATCAGAAAATACTTGATTTTCAGCGTGCCATATTTTGCTGCCTGATCATAGAATCCGTATGAATTGGGTATCATACGATAGTACAATCCTAGTGCAGTCCAATGGTACCCTAATTTCTTTAATCCATTGATATCGGGCGGAGAAATCGCGTTTTTCCCCAAAATATCCATTTTTTGCATTTTTTTCAAAATATTGCCCATTATTTCGACCACTTCCGGTTTAAGGATTCTTGTCGAAATTGCTTTATAAGTTGGTATTGGACTATAACTTCATGTTCCAGAAGTTTCAGAAACGTCAATTCTGCCATAAACCGAAACCCGAGCTCACAAAATGGGAAGAAAATTCGAAAAAAATCGAAAAATAAAGGGCGATAACTCTGAATGAAACTTATATTACTGGAATCGGATGGACTTCAGGTATCCAAAAATGTGGGTCAAATTTGAAAATTTTGAAAAATAACAAAAATTGTCTCGTAAACAACATCTTTTCAATTTTCAAACGATAAAAGTCATAGACGAATGTTCGAAATTGAAAAATGTGAGATAGCCATTGTCTCAGAAAAGATTCAGGGATTCCAAAAATGTAATTTGTTTGAAAATGGATAAAGAATTGCCGAAACTATGGCCAATTTTCAATTTTTAGACAACGTACAAAGTTCGGTCACTTCCGGTATGCGCAGAAATTTCGAAAATATTTTATCAAGTAGCCACCACATGGTTTCCCAATAGAAAATCTAATTCCAGATCGATATCTGTTTCGATCATAGAGATCTAGGCCCTCGCGGTAAATAATAATAATAATAATAACTAGACCTGCAAGCAGCACTGAACCGGCTTTCAGGAATCATACAGGAAGTTTATTATACCATAGCCGATCCATTGAGCTACCAAACTATACTTTAGTTGTTTTGCTTCAGTGACACCCTCTATCATATGTAAAAGTAATATTTGCTGGCTAAAAGACCGGTCACAATTGTAAATTATGGCAAAAGTATGTCACTTCCGGTGCCGAAAGAAATTTTTATAGATGAAAAATAAGTCGAAAATTCGCAACATACAAAATACAAACTTTTTTTTATAAATATCGGACAATAAATAATTAACCTATAACCCATAAACTGAAATTAAGAAGGTAAAAAACTGAAAAGTGACCCTCGGAAAATTGGTTATTATTCGACAAGGGAACATGCTAGAAGATTTTTCTTGATATCAATATGATGGTATTGATTCAGTCTTACTGCACATTAGAGTCAGACGTTATAAAGTTAAACGAATAATAAATATAAATCCCTTCAAAAAAATGTTTGTTTTAAAGGCTAAAAATACGTTTTTTGCAAAAATTACATTCCTTCCGGTGATATTGAAAATTTTAACTTAGTTCATAGAAGTCATAAATAGCATAAGGCATGAAATGGTAAATAAATTGTAAAAATCGAATAATAATTGACAGTTTTACAGACCAAAAACCTTGAAAAGTGACTTATAGAAGATCGCCTATTTCTCTGTAACCGTACAAGTTAGAAACCATTTTGTGGTATCTGTATGGTCGTATGGCTTCATTTTATTCGTTGATGGGAATCAAATATCATAATTTTAAAAATATTATAAGGCAGACTCATTTGAATAAAATATTTGTTTTTTAGGTTAAAAATACAGTTTTTGCCCAAATGACGTCATTTCCGGTCACAGTGAAAATGTAAAATTGGCTTGACCTAGTCCAAATTGGCATTAGGCATCAAATGGAAAAAAAAATATTGCAAATCGAATAATAATTAACTCTTTTATAGGCAAAATAACGTGAAAAGTGATGCATGCAAAATTGCATATTTCTCGGCAACTGCTCATATTACAAACTAATTTTCGCATACATTCTCTTCGTCTGGATTATTGCTACGAGTTTATGAAAATAACAAATAAATATTTCAAAATATGAAGACGCTGAATGAATTGTAAATAACTGAATTTTACACTTTATTTTACATTTTATTCGAAATTGCCCGAAAATGAAATTGAAATGAAAAAGTCTGAGCTAAGCATATTGTGCACCTTTGGAGGGTGCATCCTTTTAGTTATATCAGTTTTGAAAAAAATTAATATTTGCTTTCAAAAAGTGGTACCGAACTGTCAAAATTGTAGTTTTTGTTAATATTACGTCACTTCCGCTACCGACTGAAAAATTTCACCGTAACAAAAAAAATTACAATTGGGACCACGGAGCTTATGAACTTGGTTTTATACAAATCGAACAATAAATAATTTTTCTGGGTACGAAAAACTAAATTAGCCGATGGCGGCTAATGCAAATTACCGAGACAATTTTTTTTCTGATTTCTGCTCAAGTAGGATGATATTTTAACCTAGTGTAAAATATCGTCAAAAAATATTCATAAATAAAAAAAGTTTTCGTAAAAAAAATATTTTTTTTCAAAATATCGGACATTTTTTCGACTACTTCCGGTTTTACGATTGTTGTCGTGATAGCTTTACGAAGTTCTTTGGATACTTACCTTTCTGTACCAGAAGTGTCAGAAACATCTATTGAGTAATTTTGGAAAAAAAGATAAAATAAAGAGCGTTTACAAAAATTTAACGATTTTTGAATTTTTTTCAAAGTTTGATGCTATTTTTGGACCACCTATATTATTTCAATGCTTTTCATTTTGGATTCACTATATAGACAATCGATAGGACTTTGAGTAAGAAAAGTTTGAGAAAAATCGTAGGCGTCGTTTTCGAGAAAAGGGCGTCTCAGAATGTTAAAAAATCGGAAAATACTAGATTTTTGGCATACAATAATTTATTTCCTTGCCATCGAAATCGTATTATTTACATACCATATGATGGTCCATTAATAGGCTATCCAATGACACTTTAGTTCTTTTGGTCCGCTATTACCTAAGGGAGAAATCAAGTTTTTCGCAAGTGCGACAATGTTTTTAACCTTTTTTTTTATTTTTTGAATACTTCTGGTATGGTTATTATTGTCGGAATAGTTTAAATAGCCGGTTTGGGTACTAAAATAGCCATAGGGCTCTGTATTGATATATTACATTTACTGATCAGATAAAATGCCACTGAGAAATCCTATGTCAAAAAGTGAGAAAAATGCAAAAAAATTAAAATATCGAAAATTAACTTTCAATAACTACATACATATTATACATCGTTAGAATCGTAATTAGGTCAGCTATCTGAATATACAACCTTTTTTCGAAAATCTCTTAAAATAAAAAAATTGTAGAGCATTTTCCAAAATTTCACGATTTTTCGACTTTTTTCGATTTTCAGTCCGTTATTTCACCTATTCCAGATATTTCAAAGTCGTAATGGAATGTTTCGTACACAAGACTACCACAAGGTCTCTTCATACAGAAAGTTTCATAAAAATCGCTGGAGTAGTTTTCGAGATACAGGCGTCCGAAAATGCTAAAAATCAGAAAATACTTGATTTTCAGCGTGCCATATTTTGCTGCCTGTTCATAGTATCCGTATGAATTTGGTATCATACGATAGTACAATCATAGTGCAGTCCAATGGTACCATAATTTCTTTAATCCATTTATATCGGGCGGAGAAATCGCGTTTTCTCCCAAAATATCCATTTTTTTCATTTTTTTCAAAATATTGCACATTATTTCGACCACTTCCGGTTTAAGGATTTTTGTCGAAATTGCTTTATTCGTTGGTATTGGACTATAACTTCATGTTCCAGAAGTTTCAGAAACGTCAATTCTGCCATAAAACGAAACCCGAGCTCACAAAATGGGAAGAAAATTCGAAAAAAATCGAAAAATAAAGGGCGATAACTCTGAATGAAACTTATATTGCTGGAATCGCATGAACTTCAGGTATCCAAAAATGTAGGTCAAATTTGAAAATTTTGAAAAATAACAAAAATTGTCTCGTAAACAACATGTTTTCAATTTTCGAACGCTAAAAGTCATAGACGAATGTTCGAAATCGAAAAATGTGAGATAGCCACTGTCTAAGAAAAGATTCAGGAATTCCAAAAAGGTAATTTGTTTGAAAATGGATAAAGAATTGACAAAACTATTGCCAATTTTCAATTTTTAGACAAAATACGAAGTTCGGTCACTTCCGGTATGCGCAGAAATTTCAAAAATATTTTATCAAGTAGCCACCACATGGTTTCCCGATAGAAATTCTAATTCCAGATCGATATCTGTTTTCGATCATAGAGATCTACGCTCCCGCGGTAAATAATAATAATAATAATAACTAGATCTGCTACTGTCCCATGCAGATATGAAAGCTTTCATATTCATCGTCATGTGTCATTGATTGTATCAAGTATCCTAAATAAAAGGATAAGAAGAAAAAATTATCAAAATTGGTCAAAAACTCGCGAAGTTACAAGTCTAAATATAGTATGAAACATTGCACCCAGGCATAACAATAATCTGAAAACTAAAGGGAAATACCTCAAACTTGTATTACTGTAATGAGACGGATGAGAAAATGAAATGAAAATGGCGGGAAAAAAAATTAAAAATGACCGGTTGGACAGGCGACCTTACTCCTTGTCACGTACAACCGGGCATTCGAAAACACGCTAGTTAACTCAATGACAGGCGCGCGTGCTAACCATTCAGCCACCCAACCCCCCTTTAAAATCAGACACGTGTAATATGTCATAGGAAAAATAACAAGTGGCTCACAAAAAATGGTAAATTAATGAGTTTAGGTCAAAAGGTTGAGCTACTGTTTTAGAGTATTTTTTTATGTTTTAAAGAGACACGTTAAGGGTTGTTCATACTTAAATGAAAGTTTAATTTTAAATAAGACCAATAAAATTAGGATTTAATAATGCCAGACTAATATTAAAATAAAGTTTTCAATTAAGAATAATTAATTATTGGTCTAATGCAATGAAATGCTTTGATTTGACGGATGAAATGTACGATGGGTGTCCACACTATGTGGCTAAGGCGTTGGCCTGCTAGCCAGGAGGTCGGGTGTTCGATCCCTGCATTGTCCGAGAAAGTTCATCTCGATTTTCTGGCGTGTCCCCCCACCCGCCGTGTACACATTGGAGTGCACGTAAAAGATCCCTTAGCAGTTGGAATTCGATACTGTTGAATAAGCTCTATACGATGACTAAATGTGCAGATTGTAGCCACCCACACTGCATGTTTTGCTTAACAATGAAAGGGTGCCGTTTTCAATGTTCGATCCTTTTGTTCTTCTACTCCTGATATGTTGGATTGTTGATCGATGGTTTTATATAAAAGACTACCAATAAGACTCTTTGTAGAAGAAGTTCCCCAAAAATATTAAGTTGACTTTACGAGAAAGACCTCTAAACATGCTCCAAATTGTAAAAATACGAATTTTTGGATTTTCAATCTCTTTTTTTCGCCTATCCCTGATATTTAAAATAAATGATACAATGATTTCACACAACAGGCTAGCTATTGGACTCTCTATTGACAAAAGTTTCACAGCCCTCCCTTCATTATAACAGAAGTTATCGTGCCCTAAAGAATCAACAAATCAGCATGCCTATCTCTGCTTACCCTAGGCAGAAAATGCTCATCTTTGAACTCAATCATGACATTGACCTAGTGAACGTCTACACCAAGTTTGAACATTCTAGCTCAATTTGAAGGAGAGTTATTGTGTTTCAAAGTCTCGGCCCTTCAAATTGCTACTACTTTTCATTTTCAATTCAAAATGGTGACCATCACGTGACCGAAATCAAAATTCTGCTCCCTACGATTTTTGGGCCATCCTTCAAGGATTCAGAAAATATAACTCCCGTGTCTGTAAGAGCAATATCGCAAAAGTTCATTGTTTTTTCACGTTTCAAGATGGTGGCACTTCCGGTTCGATCGATAAACTCCATATTTTGTGTAGGAATCAGTAATTACTTGTCGAGTATCGAAATTTTTTTTTAGGTCATTCTGACCTATATTTCGACGATTTTTTTGAAAATTTTGATCCTTAATTTCACCAAGGGGAGATAATTTAGAAAATTTCTAATTATATTTTTGAAGTCACATCGGTAAGATCTACTTGTATACTAAATTTCATGAATATCGTACTACTATTAAAGAAGTTGTCAAATTGGTCTAAACTTCCGGTTCGAAATCACAGCGACGAATTTTCGAAATTCGAAAATGTGAAACTGCAGATGAAAACGATTTTTTTCAAGGTATTCGAAGAAAAAAGAATTAGTAAAATCGGTCAAAAAATAACAAAGTTACGACTATGCATTGTCAGTTTTTTCGTTCGTAAAATTCGGTGATTTCGGATTCGTAAAACGTTTTGAAAATATATTTAAACAACGTTCGCACCCCATTTTTGGGGGGGTAGGTCAAAGTTTCAGAAAGATCCCATGGTTAGATTCTGAGAAATCCGATTTGCAGAAAATACACAAAAAAAAAAAATAATAATAATCTTAACAGAAACAATAAGCTTTCATATGTAATATGAAAGCTTAATAATTTTAGTAATCTCAATAGGCTTTCAGACGAAAGTCTGAAAGCCTAATAATTTTAGTAATCTCAATAGGCTTTCAGACGAAAGTCTGAAAGCCTAATAAATAATAATTTTAGTAATCACAATAGGCTTTCAGACGAAAGTCTGAAAGCCTAATAAGAACTAGACCTGCATGCAGGAATGACGGGTTTCACTGGTGCCACGTCACTTTCGGTGCCACGTTACCCTTAAACATATGTCACTTCCGATACCAATGAAACCATCAAACAGGTTTCCACATAAGCATTGTAAACATCAAATAAAATGGACGAAGAATCAACCAAATCCAGCAATATCAATTCATTTTATATATATGTTACTTGTAAGTGATCCTGGCAAAATTTCATTACTTCCGGTGATAATGAAAATGTTCAATTAGTTTTATGAAATCAGAAATGGCATAAGGCAGCATAATGGCGAAAATTGTATGTAAATCGAATGAGAATTGCCACTTTTATACACCAAAAACCTTGAAAAGTGACTTGTAGAAAATCGTCTATTTCTCGGCAACCGTACACGATAAAAACTATCTTTTGGTATCTATATGATCGTATGGGTTCAATCCATTTGTTGATTGGAATCAAATATCATAATTTGAAATATATTACAAATCAGACTCATTTGAAAAAAATGTCTGTTTTGAAGGCTAAAAATACAGTTTTTGCCAAAATGACATTACTTCCGGTGATACTGAAAATGTTAAATTAGTTCTATGAAATCATAAATGACACAAGATATCATATGGTGAAAATTTTATGAAAATCGAATAATAACTGACACTTTTATAGACCAAAAACCTTGAAAAGTGACTTCAGGAAAATCGCCCATTTCTCTGCAACCGTACAAGTTAGAAACCATTTTGTGGTATCTGTATGATCGTATGGGTTCAATCTATTTGATCAATAGAATCAAATATCACAATTTGAAAAAAATAACAAATACGACTCATTTGAATAAAATATTGTTTTTTGAAGGCTAAAATTTAAGTTTTGAGCAAATGACGTCATTTCCGGTGGCAGCGCAACGGGTAAAATGGTTTGACATAGTCCACTATAGCATTAGGCATCCAATGGCGAAAGAAAATTGAAAATCGAATAATAATTGATTCTTTTACAGCCAAAATTACGGGAAAAGTGACTCATGCAAAATTGTCTATTTCTCGGCAACTGCTTATATTACAAACTAATTTTCACATACATTCTCTTCGTATGGATTATAGCTACAAGTTTATAAAAGTTACGTAAAAATATTTTAAAATCTGAAAAGCCTGAATGAGTTGTAAATAGGTCAATTTTACGCCTTTTTTCACCTCTTAATCCAATTTGCTAGAAAATGAAAAAGAAATTAAAAAAACTGCTTCCGACATTTTTTGCGCCTTTAAAGGACACACTCTTTGAGTCATATAATTTTTCAAAAAAATAATATTTGTTTTCAAAAAATGTACCTAACTGTCAAAATTGTAGTTTTTGGTAAAATTATGCCACTTCCGGTGCCGACAGATAACACTTTTGGTAATAAAAAAAATGACAATTGAGACAACGAAGCATATGAACTTTGTTTTATACAAATCGAACAATAAAAAATTAATCTAGGACTGAAAAACTGAATTAGCCAATGGAGGCCAAGGAAAATTACTGAGACAAAATTTTTTAACATTTTTGTGCAAGTCAGATGACTCTTTAATTCTGTGCACAACACGACTAAAAAATATTCATAAATAAAAAAGTTTTTTGTAAAATTTTAAATTTCCGAAATTTGGCGCCTAATATCTTCGAAGATTTGCCGAAAATCAAAAATCGAAAGTAGCGCAGCTATGTGCCCTGTCTCCAGCTATGCCAAAATGTATCGAAAGTTAAAATCCCATGATTATTGTTAAAATTACCGCAATATTTGTAAAAACAATAACTTCGGTGATTTCGGACATTTCGCATTGTCGCAGAACGTTCAAAATAGCTTTATCCTCTAAGTCACACCCACTTTCCCAGTAAAACCGAAGAAATCGTAACGATGCGACACGTAGTTGCTGAGATCTACTCAAAACAAAAGAAGAACTAGACCTGCATGCAGGAATGACGGGTTTCACTGGTGCCACGTCACTTTCGGTGCCACTTTACCCTTAAACATATGTCACTTCCGATACCAATGAAACCATCAAACAGGTTTCCACATAAGCATTGTAAACATCAAATAAAATGGACGAAGAATCAACCAAATCCAGCAATATCAATTCATTTTATATATATGTTACTTGTAAGTGATCCTGGCAAGATTTCATTACTTCCGGTGATAATGAAAATGTTCAATTAGTTTTATGAAATCAGAAATGGCATAAGGCATCATAATGGCGAAAATTGTATGTAAATCGAATGAGAATTGCCACTTTTATAGACCAAAAACCTTGAAAAGTGACTTGTAGAAAATCGTCTATTTCTCGGCAACCGTACACGATAAAAACTATCTTTTGGTATCTATATGATCGTATGGCTTCAATCCATTTGTTGATTGGAATCAAATATCATAATTTGAAATATATTACAAATCAGACTCATTTGAAAAAAATGCCTGTTTTGAAGGCTAAAAATACAGTTTTTGCCAAAATGACATTACTTCCGGTGATACTGAAAATGTTAAATTAGTTCTATGAAGTCATAAATGACACAAGATAGCATATGGTGAAAATTTTATGAAAATCGAATAATAACTGACACTTTTATAGACCAAAAACCTTGAAAAGTGACTTAAGGAAAATCGCCCATTTCTCTGCAACCGTACAAGTTAGAAACCATTTTGTGGTATCTGTATGATCGTATGGGTTCAATCTATTTGATCAATAGAATCAAATATCACAATTTGAAAAAAATAACAAATACTACTCATTTGAATAAAATATTGTTTTTTGAAGGCTAAAATTTAAGTTTTGAGCAAATGACGTCATTTCCGGTGGCAGCGCAAGGGGTAAAATGGTTTGACATAGTACACTATGGCATTAGGCATCCAATGGCGAAAGAAAATTGAAAATCGAATAATAATTGATTCTTTTACAGCCAAAATTACGTGAAAAGTGACTCATGCAAAATTGCCTATTTCTCGGCAACTGCTTATATTACAAACTAATTTTCACATACATTCTCTTCGTATGGATTATAGCTACAAGTTTATAAAAGTTACGTAAAAATATTTTAAAATCTGAAAAGCCTGAATGAGTTGTAAATAGGTCAATTTTACGCCTTTTTTCACCTCTTAATCCAATTTGCTAGAAAATGAAAAAGAAATTAAAAAAACTGCTTCCGACATTTTTTGCGCCTTTAAAGGACACACTCTTTGAGTCATATAATTTTTCAAAAAAATAATATTTGTTTTCAAAAAATGTACCTAACTGTCAAAATTGTAGTTTTTGGTAAAATTATGCCACTTTCGGTGCCGACAGATAATACTTTTGGTAATAAAAAAAATGACAATTGAGACAACGAAGCATATGAACTTTGTTTTATACAAATCGAACAATAAAAAATTAATCTAGCACTGAAAAAGTGAATTAGCCAATGGAGGCCAAGGAAAACTACTGAGACAAATTTTTTTAACATTTTTGCGCAAGTCAGATGACTCTTTAATTCTGTGCACAACACGACTAAAAAATATTCATAAATAAAAAAGTTTTTTGTAAAATTTTAAATTTCCGAAATTTGGCGCCTAATATCTTCGAAGATTTGCCGAAAATCAAAAATCGAAAGTAGCGCAGCTATGTGCCCTGTCTCCAGCTATGCCAAAATGTATCGAAAGTTAAAATCCCATGATTATTGTTAAAATTACCGCAATATTTGTAAAAACGATAACTTCGGTGATTTCGGACATTTCGCATTGTCGCAGAACGTTCAAAATAGCTTTATCCTCTAAGTCACACCCACTTTCCCAGTAAAACCGAAGAAATCGTAACGATGCGACACGTAGTTGCTGAGATCTACTCAAAACAAAAGAAGAATAATAATAATAATAATAACTAGATCTGCTACTGTCCCATGCAGATATGAAAGCTTTCATATTCATCGTCACGTATCATTGATTGTATCAAGTATCCTAAATAAAAGGATAAGAAGAAAAAATTATCAAAATTGGTCAAAAACTCGCGAAGTTACAAGTCTAAATATAGTATGAAACATTGCACCCAGGCATAACAATAATCTGAAAACTAAAGGGAAATAACTGAAACTTGTATTACTGTAATGAGACGGATGAGAAAATGAAATGAAAATGGCGGGAAAAAAAAATAAAAATGTCAGGTTGGACAGGCGACCTTACTCCTTGTCACGTACAACCGGGCATTCGAAAACACGCTAGTTAACTCAATGACAGGCGCGCGTGCTAGCCATTCAGCCATCCAACCCCCCTTTGAAATCCGACACGTGCAATATGTCATATAGGAAGAATAAGAAGTCGCTCACAACAAAATGGTAAATTAATGAGTTTAGGTCAAAAGGTTGAGCTACTATTTTAGAGTACTTTATAGTTTTAAAGAGACACGTTAAGGGTTGTTCATAGTTAAATGAAAGTTTAATTTTAAATAAGACCAATAAAATTAGGATTTAATAATGCCCGACAAATATTTCCAATATGTTTGGTTATAAGTAGGAAATCATGACGACTTCTTAAGCATGTTTTAAACAAAGGATCATAGACTGAATTATACAAGAATGGCACTCTGCAATAAAAAAAACTGGCCAAAGCAAGATTTCTATGCAGAAATTAAATAATTGCTAGAACCAGAAAAATATTTATCCACTACAATAAATAAGCAACATAGAGAAAATGAAATGAAATTGAATGGGGTTTAACGTCCTACTGTTCTGTTCCTAAAATGGGCTAATGAAGACTGGCATATGCCATAAAGTGTGCAATGAGGGAAATTTTACCCGGGCAGCGGCGTTACGGCCTACGAGGTTGGACAGGCGACCATACTCCTTGTCACGTACAACCAAGAAATCGAAACAACGCCAGTTGACTCAATGACAGACGTTTTGATACAGAGCGCACGTGCTAACCATTCAGCCACGCAACCTCCCCAAAATCGGCAAATTGCTGACCTACAGCGAGAAACATTTCAACCGGCCCAAATTTTCTATTTGAACAGTTTAATTTGCATGGTACCTTTAGTTATCAACCGAATATTACAAAACTTTTAAAAATAAGCTCCCCCTGACCAGCTTAAGCGTTCGCAATAAACGTTTGCCCCTTAAAATCTGCAAACTGCTGACCTTAAAGTGAGAAACATTACAACCGGGCGAAATTTTCTGTTTTATCACTTTTACAGTACCTTTGATTAACAACCGATTATTACAAAACTTTAAAAATAAAAGAGAAAGAGAGAAATGCGGCCTAATGTCCATTCGACACAAACTAGGTCATTTTGTGACTAACATATGTTTTTTAATTTTATTTAAAAACTCCCCTTGCGCTTACTGGTCTTTAGCCTTTGGGAGGAAACCGAAGGACACGGAGAAAACCCACGAGGTTGGACATCATACTTCATGTCACGTGCAACCTGGAGATCGAAACGACGCTCGTTGACTCAATGACAGACGTTACGATACAGCGCGCAGATGCTAACCATTCAGCCTCCCTGAATTCGGAAAATTGCTGACTTATAGCAAGAAACATTTCAACCGGGCGAAATTTTCTGTTTTAACAGTTTAATGTGCACGGTACTTTAATTGCCAACCGATTATTACAACTGACCAGCTTAATCGTGTGCAATAAACGTTTGGCCTGAATTGAAAGTTCTGCACGGAGAAAGTTCATCTTGATTTCCCGGCGTGGTTCCCCGTTGTCAGTGAGGAATAAGGGAGGGCCTGACAAGCACAGCTGTCTAGTCGTTCGGATGGGATGAAACACCAAGGTCCCGTGTACACATTGGAGTGCACGTAAAATATCCCTAAGCAGTTGGAATTCGATACTGTTGAATAAGCTCTATACGATGACTAAATGTGTAGATTGTAGTCACCCACACTGCATGTTTCGCTTAACAATGAAAGGGTGCCGTTTTCAATTTTCGATCCTTTTGTTCTTCTACTCCAGATATGTTGGACTGTTGATCGATGGTTTCATATAAAAGACTACCAATAAGACTCTTTGTAGAAGAAGTTCCCAAAAAATATTATGTTGACTTTACGAGAAAGACCTCTAAACATGCTCCAAATTGTAAAAATACGACTTTTTGGATTTTCAATCTCTTTTTTTCGGCTATCCCTGATATTTAAAAAAAATGATACAATGATTTCAAACAACAGGCTAGCTATTAGACTCTCTATTGACAAAAGTTTCATCGCCCTCCCTTCATTATAACCGAAGTTATCGTGCCCTAAAGAATCAACAAATCAGCATCCTTATCTCTGCTTACCCTAAGCAGAAAATGCTCATCTTTGAACTCAATCATGACATTGTCCTAGTGAACGTCTACACCAAGTTTAAACATTTTAGCTTAATTAGAAGGAGAGTTATTGTGTTCCAAAGTCCCGGCCCTTCAAATTGCTTCTATTTTTCATTTTCAATTCAAAATGGTGACCATCACGTGACCGAAATCAAAATTCGGATCCGATAGATTTTTAGGCATTCCTTCAAGGATTCTGAAAATATAACTCCCGAGTCTGTAAGTAAAATAGCAAAAAAGCCTTTTTGATTTTTCACGTTTAAAGATGGTGGCACTTCCGGTTCGATCGACAAACTCCATATTTTGTGTACGAATCAGTAATTACTTGTCTAGTATCAAAAAAAAAAAATTAGGTCATTCTGACCTATATTTCGACGATTTTTTTGAAAACTTTGATCCTTAATTTCGTCAAGGGGAGATAATTTAGAACATTTATAATTATATTTTTGAAGTCACATCGGTAACATCTACTTACACACTAAATTTCATGAAAATCGTACAACTATTAAAGAAGTTCTCAAATTGGTCTAAACTTCCGGTTCGAAATCACAGCGACGAATTTTCGAAATTGGAAAATGCGAAACTGCAGATGAAAATGATTTTTTTCAAGGTATTCAAAGAAAAAAGAATTAGTAAAATCGGTCAAAAAATAACAAAGTTACGACTATGCATTGTCAGTTTTTTCGTTCGTAAAATTCGGTGATTTCGGATTCGTAAAACGTTTTGAAAATATATTTAATCAACAGCCACCACCCATTTTTGGGGGGATAGGTAAAAGTTTCAGAACGATCCTATCGTTAGATTCTGAGAAATCCGATTTGTGGACAAAACACAAAAAAAAAATAACAATAACTAGATCTGCTACTGTCCCATGCAGATATGAAAGCTTTCATATTCATCGTCACGTATCATTGATTGTATCAAGTATCCTAAATAAAAGGATAAGAAGAAAAAATTATCAAAATTGGTCAAAAACTCGCGAAGTTACAAGTCTAAATATAGTATGAAACATTGCACCCAGGCATAACAATAATCTGAAAACTAAAGGGAAATAACTGAAACTTGTATTACTGTAATGAGACGGATGAGAAAATGAAATGAAAATGGCGGGAAAAAAAAATAAAAATGTCAGGTTGGACAGGCGACCTTACTCCTTGTCACGTACAACCGGGCATTCGAAAACACGCTAGTTAACTCAATGACAGGCGCGCGTGCTAGCCATTCAGCCATCCAACCCCCCTTTGAAATCCGACACGTGCAATATGTCATATAGGAAGAATAAGAAGTCGCTCACAACAAAATGGTAAATTAATGAGTTTAGGTCAAAAGGTTGAGCTACTATTTTAGAGTACTTTATAGTTTTAAAGAGACACGTTAAGGGTTGTTCATAGTTAAATGAAAGTTTAATTTTAAATAAGACCAATAAAATTAGGATTTAATAATGCCCGACAAATATTTCCAATATGTTTGGTTATAAGTAGGAAATCATGACGACTTCTTAAGCATGTTTTAAACAAAGGATCATAGACTGAATTATACAAGAATGCCACTCTGCAATAAAAAAAACTGGCCAAAGCAAGATTTCTATGCAGAAATTAAATAATTGCTAGAACCAGAAAAATATTTATCCACTACAATAAATAAGCAACATAGAGAAAATGAAATGAAATTGAATGGGGTTTAACGTCCTACTGTTCTGTTCCTAAAATGGGCTAATGAAGACTGGCATATGCCATAAAGTGTGCAATGAGGGAAATTTTACCCGGGCAGCGGCGTTACGGCCTACGAGGTTGGACAGGCGACCATACTCCTTGTCACGTACAACCAAGAAATCGAAACAACGCCAGTTGACTCAATGACAGACGTTTTGATACAGAGCGCACGTGCTAACCATTCAGCCACGCAACCTCCCCAAAATCGGCAAATTGCTGACCTACAGCGAGAAACATTTCAACCGGCCCAAATTTTCTATTTGAACAGTTTAATTTGCATGGTACCTTTAGTTATCAACCGAATATTACAAAACTTTTAAAAATAAGCTCCCCCTGACCAGCTTAAGCGTTCGCAATAAACGTTTGCCCCTTAAAATCTGCAAACTGCTGACCTTAAAGTGAGAAACATTACAACCGGGCGAAATTTTCTGTTTTATCACTTTTACAGTACCTTTGATTAACAACCGATTATTACAAAACTTTAAAAATAAAAGAGAAAGAGAGAAATGCGGCCTAATGTCCATTCGACACAAACTAGGTCATTTTGTGACTAACATATGTTTTTTAATTTTATTTAAAAACTCCCCTTGCGCTTACTGGTCTTTAGCCTTTGGGAGGAAACCGAAGGACACGGAGAAAACCCACGAGGTTGGACATCATACTTCATGTCACGTGCAACCTGGAGATCGAAACGACGCTCGTTGACTCAATGACAGACGTTACGATACAGCGCGCAGATGCTAACCATTCAGCCTCCCTGAATTCGGAAAATTGCTGACTTATAGCAAGAAACATTTCAACCGGGCGAAATTTTCTGTTTTAACAGTTTAATGTGCACGGTACTTTAATTGCCAACCGATTATTACAACTGACCAGCTTAATCGTGTGCAATAAACGTTTGGCCTGAATTGAAAGTTCTGCACGGAGAAAGTTCATCTTGATTTCCCGGCGTGGTTCCCCGTTGTCAGTGAGGCAGAACGGAGGGCCTGACAAGCACAGCTGTCTAGTCGTTCGGATGGGATGAAACACCAAGGTCCCGTGTACACATTGGAGTGCACGTAAAATATCCCTAAGCAGTTGGAATTCGATACTGTTGAATAAGCTCTATACGATGACTAAATGTGTAGATTGTAGTCACCCACACTGCATGTTTCGCTTAACAATGAAAGGGTGCCGTTTTCAATTTTCGATCCTTTTGTTCTTCTACTCCAGATATGTTGGACTGTTGATCGATGGTTTCATATAAAAGACTACCAATAAGACTCTTTGTAGAAGAAGTTCCCAAAAAATATTATGTTGACTTTACGAGAAAGACCTCTAAACATGCTCCAAATTGTAAAAATACGACTTTTTGGATTTTCAATCTCTTTTTTTCGGCTATCCCTGATATTTAAAAAAAATGATACAATGATTTCAAACAACAGGCTAGCTATTAGACTCTCTATTGACAAAAGTTTCATCGCCCTCCCTTCATTATAACCGAAGTTATCGTGCCCTAAAGAATCAACAAATCAGCATCCTTATCTCTGCTTACCCTAAGCAGAAAATGCTCATCTTTGAACTCAATCATGACATTGTCCTAGTGAACGTCTACACCAAGTTTAAACATTTTAGCTTAATTAGAAGGAGAGTTATTGTGTTCCAAAGTCCCGGCCCTTCAAATTGCTTCTATTTTTCATTTTCAATTCAAAATGGTGACCATCACGTGACCGAAATCAAAATTCGGATCCGATAGATTTTTAGGCATTCCTTCAAGGATTCTGAAAATATAACTCCCGAGTCTGTAAGTAAAATAGCAAAAAAGCCTTTTTGATTTTTCACGTTTAAAGATGGTGGCACTTCCGGTTCGATCGACAAACTCCATATTTTGTGTACGAATCAGTAATTACTTGTCTAGTATCAAAAAAAAAAAATTAGGTCATTCTGACCTATATTTCGACGATTTTTTTGAAAACTTTGATCCTTAATTTCGTCAAGGGGAGATAATTTAGAACATTTATAATTATATTTTTGAAGTCACATCGGTAACATCTACTTACACACTAAATTTCATGAAAATCGTACAACTATTAAAGAAGTTCTCAAATTGGTCTAAACTTCCGGTTCGAAATCACAGCGACGAATTTTCGAAATTGGAAAATGCGAAACTGCAGATGAAAATGATTTTTTTCAAGGTATTCAAAGAAAAAAGAATTAGTAAAATCGGTCAAAAAATAACAAAGTTACGACTATGCATTGTCAGTTTTTTCGTTCGTAAAATTCGGTGATTTCGGATTCGTAAAACGTTTTGAAAATATATTTAATCAACAGCCACCACCCATTTTTGGGGGGATAGGTAAAAGTTTCAGAACGATCCTATCGTTAGATTCTGAGAAATCCGATTTGTGGACAAAACACAAAAAAAAAATAACAATAATAATCTTAACAGAAACAATAAGCTTTCATATGTAATATGAAAGCTTAATAATCTTAACAGAAACAATAAGCTTTCATATGTAATATGAAAGCTTAATAAGAATAATAATTTTAACAAAAACAATAGTGTTTCACACAAGCTTCGCAGTGTGAAACCCTAATAATAATAATAATAATAATAACTAGACCTGCATGCAGGAATGACGGGTTTCACTGGTGCCACGTCACTTTCGGTGCCACGTTACCCTTAAACATATGTCACTTCCGATACCAATGAAACCATCAAACAGGTTTCCACATAAGCATTGTAAACATCAAATAAAATGGACGAAGAATCAACCAAATCCAGCAATATCAATTCATTTTATATATATGTTACTTGTAAGTGATCCTGGCAAAATTTCATTACTTCCGGTGATAATGAAAATGTTCAATTAGTTTTATGAAATCAGAAATGGCATAAGGCAGCATAATGGCGAAAATCGTATGTAAATCGAATGAGAATTGCCTCTTTTATAGACCAAAAACCTTGAAAAGTGACTTGTAGAAAATCGTTTATTTCTCGGCAACCGTACACGATAAAAACTATCTTTTGGTATCTATATGATCGTATGGGTTCAATCCATTTGTTGATTGGAATCAAATATCATAATTTGAAATATATTACAAATCAGACTCATTTGAAAAAAATGTCTGTTTTGAAGGCTAAAAGTACAGTTTTTGCCAAAATGACATTACTTCCGGTGATACTGAAAATGTTAAATTAGTTCTATGAAATCATAAATGACACAAGATATCATATGGTGAAAATTTTATGAAAATCGAATAATAACTGACACTTTTATAGACCAAAAACCTTGAAAAGTGACTTAAGGAAAATCGCCCATTTCTCTGCAACCGTACAAGTTAGAAACCATTTTGTGGTATCTGTATGATCGTATGGGTTCAATCTATTTGATCAATAGAATCAAATATCACAATTTGAAAAAAATAACAAATACGACTCATTTGAATAAAATATTGTTTTTTGGAGGCTAAAATTTAAGTTTTGAGCAAATGACGTCATTTCCGGTGGCAGCGCAAGGGGTAAAATGGTTTGACATAGTCCACTATGGCATTAGGCATCCAATGGCGAAAGAAAATTGAAAATCGAATAATAATTGATTCTTTTACAGCCAAAATTACGTGAAAAGTGACTCATGCAAAATTGCCTATTTCTCGGCAACTGCTTATATTACAAACTAATTTTCACATACATTCTCTTCGTATGGATTATAGCTACAAGTTTATAAAAGTTACGTAAAAATATTTTAAAATCTGAAAAGCCTGAATGAGTTGTAAATAGGTCAATTTTACCCCTTTTTTCACCTCTTAATCCAATTTGCTAGAAAATGAAAAAGAAATTAAAAAAACTGCTTCCGACATTTTTTGCGCCTTTAAAGGACACACTCTTTGAGTCATATAATTTTTCAAAAAAATAATATTTGTTTTCAAAAAATGTACCTAACTGTCAAAATTGTAGTTTTTGGTAAAATTATGCCACTTCCGGTGCCGACAGATAACACTTTTGGTAATAAAAAAAATTACAATTGAGACAACGAAGCATATGAACTTTGTTTTATACAAATCGAACAATAAAAAATTAATCTAGGACTGAAAAACTGAATTAGCCAATGGAGGCCAAGGAAAATTACTGAGACAAAATTTTTTAACATTTTTGCGCAAGTCAGATGACTCTTTAATTCTGTGCACAACACGACTAAAAAATATTCATAAATAAAAAAGTTTTTTGTAAAATTTTAAATTTCCGAAATTTGGCGCCTAATATCTTCGAAGATTTGCCGAAAATCAAAAATCGAAAGTAGCGCAGCTACGTGCCCTGTCTCCAGCTATGCCAAAATGTATCGAAAGTTAAAATCCCATGATTATTGTTAAAATTACCGCAATATTTGTAAAAACAATAACTTCGGTGATTTCGGACATTTCGCATTGTGGCAGAACGTTCAAAATAGCTTTATCCTCTAAGTCACACCCACTTTCCCAGTAAAACCGAAGAAATCGTAACGATGCGACACGTAGTTGCTGAGATCTACTCAAAACAAAAGAAGAATAATAATAATAATAATAACTAGACCTGCATGCAGGAATGACGGGTTTCACTGGTGCCACGTCACTTTCGGTGCCACGTTACCCTTAAACATATGTCACTTCCGATACCAATGAAACCATCAAACAGGTTTCCACATAAGCATTGTAAACATCAAATAAAATGGACGAAGAATCAACCAAATCCAGCAATATCAATTCATTTTATATATATGTTACTTGTAAGTGATCCTGGCAAAATTTCATTACTTCCGGTGATAATGAAAATGTTCAATTAGTTTTATGAAATCAGAAATGGCATAAGGCAGCATAATGGCGAAAATTGTATGTAAATCGAATGAGAATTGCCACTTTCATAGACCAAAAACCTTGAAAAGTGACTTGTAGAAAATCGTCTATTTCTCGGCAACCGTACACGATAAAAACTATCTTTTGGTATCTATATGATCGTATGGGTTCAATCCATTTGTTGATTGGAATCAAATATCATAATTTGAAATATATTACAAATCAGACTCATTTGAAAAAAATGTCTGTTTTGAAAGCTAAAAATACAGTTTTTGCCAAAATGACATTACTTCCGGTGATACTGAAAATGTTAAATTAGTTCTATGAAATCATAAATGACACAAGATATCATATGGTGAAAATTTTATGAAAATCGAATAATAACTGACACTTTTATAGACCAAAAACCTTGAAAAGTGACTTAAGGAAAATCGCCCATTTCTCTGCAACCGTACAAGTTAGAAACCATTTTGTGGTATCTGTATGATCGTATGGGTTCAATCTATTTGATCAATAGAATCAAATATCACAATTTGAAAAAAATAACAAATACGACTCATTTGAATAAAATATTGTTTTTTGAAGGCTAAAATTTAAGTTTTGAGCAAATGACGTCATTTCCGGTGGCAGTGCAAGGGGTAAAATGGTTTGACATAGTCCACTTTGGCATTAGGCATCCAATGGCGAAAGAAAATTGAAAATCGAATAATAATTGATTCTTTTAGAGCCAAAATTACGTGAAAAGTGACTCATGCAAAATTGCCTATTTCTCGGCAACTGCTTAAATTACAAACTAATTTTCACATACATTCTCTTCGTATGTATTATAGCTACAAGTTTATAAAAGTTACGTAAAAATATTTTAAAATCTGAAAAGCCTGAATGAGTTGTAAATAGTTCAATTTTACGCCTTTTTTCACCTCTTAATCCAATTTGCTAGAAAATGAAAAAGAAATTAAAAAAACTGCTTCCGACATTTTTTGCGCCTTTAAAGGACACACTCTTTGAGTCATATAATTTTTCAAAAAAATAATATTTGTTTTCAAAAAATGTACCTAACTGTCAAAATTGTAGTTTTTGGTAAAATTATGCCACTTCCGGTGCCGACAGATAACACTTTTGGTAATAAAAAAAATGACAATTGAGACAACGAAGCATATGAACTTTGTTTTATACAAATCGAACAATAAAAAATTAATCTAGGACTGAAAAACTGAATTAGCCAATGGAGGCCAAGGAAAATTACTGAGACAAATTTTTTTAACATTTTTGCGCAAGTCAGATGACTCTTTAATTCTGTGCACAACACGACTAAAAAATATTCATAAATAAAAAAGTTTTTTGTAAAATTTTAAATTTCCGAAATTTGGCGCCTAATATCTTCGAACATTTGCCGAAAATCAAAAATCGAAAGTAGCGCAGCTATGTGCCCTGTCTCCAGCTATGCCAAAATGTATCGAAAGTTAAAATCCCATGATTATTGTTAAAATTACCGCAATATTTGTAAAAACGATAACTTCGGTGATTTCGGACATTTCGCATTGTCGCAGAACGTTCAAAATAGCTTTATCCTCTAAGTCACACCCACTTTCCCAGTAAAACCGAAGAAATCGTAACGATGCGACACGTAGTTGCTGAGATCTACTCAAAACAAAAGAAGAATAATAATAATAATAATAATAAGAATAACTAGACCTGCATGCAGGAATGACGGGTTTCACTGGTGCCACGTTACCCTTAAACATGTCACTTCCGGTGCAAAGTTACCCTTGAACATATGTCACTTCCGGTACCAACGAAACCATTAAACAGGTTTCCAAATTAACATTGCACACAAAAAAAATGGATGCAGAATCAACCAAATCCAGCAATATCAATTCATTTTATACATTTGTTACTTGTAAATGATCTTGACAAAATTACATTTCTTCCGGTGTTAATGAAAATGTTCAATTAGTTTTATGAAATCAGAAATGGCATACGATATCATATAGTGAAAATTTTATGTAAATCGAATAATAATTGCCACTTTTAAAGACCAAAAAACTTGAAAAGTGACTTGTAGAAAATCGACTATTTCTCTGCAACCGTACAAGTTAGAAACCATTTTGTGGTATCTGTATGATCGTATGGGTTCATTTTATTTGTTGATTGGCATCAAATACCATAATTTGAAAAACATTTCAAAACAGACTCATTTGAATAAAATATCTGTTTTGAAGGCTAAAAATACAGTTTTTGCCAAAATGATGTTACTTCCGGTGATAATGAAAATCTTAAATTACTTGTATGAAATCCTACATGGCATTAGGTATAACATGGTGTAACGTTTATGAAAATCGAATAACAATTGACACTTTTATGGCCCAAAAACCTTCAAAAGTGGCCTGTAGAAAACCGTTTATTTCTCGGCAACCGAACAAGTTAGAAACAATTTTATGATATGTATATGACCATATGAGTTGTGTTTATATGTGAATTTAAACCAAAAGTTAAAATTATTAATACATATTAAGTAATTCTTGGTTGAATAAAACATTGATTTAAAAAGTTTAAAATGCAGTTTTTGACAAAATGACGTCACTTCCGGTGTCAATTTTAAATTGTAAACAACTTGATATGACGCTACATGCTTTTTGAATCAAATGATGTCACTTTTATAAAAATCCAATCATAATTGACTATTTTACAGGCAAAATAACGAAAATAGTGACTTGTACAGAACTGTCCATTTCTTGGTAACTGCTCATATTACAAACTAATTTTAACATACATTTTCTTCGTATGGATTATAGCTACAAGTTTATAAAAGTTACGAAGAAATATTTTAAAATCTGAAAAGCCTGAATAGGTTGTAAATGGGTCAATTTTACACCATTTTTAGCCATTTAATCGAATTTGCTCGAAAATGAAATCGAAATTAAAAAAACTGCTTCCGCCATTTTTTGCGCCTTGAAAGGGCACACTCTTTGAGTCAAATAATTTTTCCAAAAAATAATATTTGTTTTCGAAAAATGGTACCTAACTGTCAAAATTGTAGTTTTTGGTAAAATTATGCCACTTTCGGTGCCGACAGATAACACTTCCGGTAATAAAAAAAATGACAATTGAGACAACGAAGCATATGAACTTTGTTTTATACAAATCGAACAATAAAAAATTAATCTAGGACTGAAAAACTGAATTAGCCAATAGCGGCCAAGGAAAATTACTGAGACAAAATTTTTTAACATTTTTGCACTAGGCAGATGACTCTTTAATTCTGTGCATAATACGACTAAAAAATATTCATAAATAAAAAAGTTTTTTGTAAAATTTTAAATTTTCGAAATTTGGCGCCTAATATCTTCGAAGATTTGCCGAAAATCAAAAATCGAAAGTAGCGTAGCTATGTGCCCTGTCTCAGGCTATGCCAAAATGTATCGAAAGTTAAAATCCAATGATTATTGTTAAAATTACTGCAATATTTTCAAAAACGATAACTTCGGTGATTTCGGACATTTCGCATTGTCGCAAAACGTTCAAAATAGCTTTATCCTCTAAGTCACACCCACTTTCCCAGTAAAACCGAAGAAATCGTAACGATGCGACAAGCAGTTGCTGAGATCTACTCAAAACAAAAGAAGAATAATAATAATAATAAGAATAATAATTTTAACAAAAACAATAGTGTTTCACACAAGCTTCGCAGTGTGAAACCCTAATAATTTTAACAAAAACAATAGTGTTTCACACAAGCTTCGCAGTGTGAAACCCTAATAAGAATAATAATTTTAACAAAAACAATAGTGTTTCACACAAGCTTCGCAGTGTGAAACCCTAATAATAATAATAATAACTAGACCTGCATGCAGGAATGATGGGTTTCACTGGTGCCATGTTACCTTTGAACATATGTCACTTCCGGTATCAATGAAACCAATATACAGGTTTCCACATAAGCATTGCACATATCAAATAAAATGGAAACAGAAACAAACAAATCCAGCAATATCATTTCATTTTATACATTTGTTACATGTAATTGATCCCGACAAAATTACAGTACTTCCGGTGATAATGTAAATGTTCCATAAGTTTTATGAAATCAGAAAGGGCATAAGGCATCTCATGGTGAAAATTTTATGTAAATCGAATAATAATTGCAACTTTTATAGACCAAAAACCTTGAAAAGTGACGTGTAGAAAATCGTCTATTTCTCGGCAACCGTACAAGTTAGAAACCATTTTTTGGTATTTATATGACCGTATGGGTTTAATCTATTTGTTGATTGGAATCAAATATTATAATTGTATAAACATTACAAATCAGACTCATTTGAATAAAATATCTGTTTTGAAGGCTTAAAATACAGTTTTTGCCAAAATGACGTTACTTCCGGTGATAATGAAAACGTTAAATTAGTTTTATAACATCGTCTATGACATTAGGCTTCAAAGGGTGAAAATTTTATGAAAATCGAATAATAATTGACACTTTTATGGGCCAAAAACCTTCAAAAGTGACTTTTAGAAAATCGCCTATATCTCGGCAACCGAACAAGTTAGAAACAATCTTATGATATCTTTTTGACCGTATGAGTTTTGTTAATATGTGAATTTAAACCAAAAGTTGATTTTATTATTATATGTGACATAATTCTTGGTTGAAAAAAATATCGATTTCAAAAGTTAAAAATTGAGTTTTTGACTAAATGACGTCACTTCCGGTGTCAATTTTAAATAGTATTCAACATGATATAACGCACACTTGCTTTTTGAATCAAATGATGTCACTTTTGTGAATATCCATTAATAATTGACTATTTTACAGGTAAAATTGCGAAAATAGTGACTTATGCAAAACTGCCCTTTTCTCGGCAACTGCTTATATTACAAACTAATTTTAACATACATTTTCTTCGTATGGATTATAGCTACAAGTTTCTCAAAGCTACGAAGAAATATTTTAAAATCTGAAAAGCCTGAATAGGTTGTAAATGGGTCAATTTTACACCATTTTTAGCCATTTAATCGAATTTGCTCGAAAATGAAATCGAAATTAAAAAAACTGCTTCCGCCATTTTTTGCGCCTTGAAAGGGCACACTCTTTGAGTCAAATAATTTTTCCAAAAAATAATATTTGTTTTCGAAAAATGGTACCTAACTGTCAAAATTGTAGTTTTTGGTAAAATTATGCCACTTTCGGTGCCGACAGATAACACTTCCGGTAATAAAAAAAATGACAATTGAGACAACGAAGCATATGAACTTTGTTTTATACAAATCGAACAATAAAAAATTAATCTAGGACTGAAAAACTGAATTAGCCAATAGCGGCCAAGGAAAATTACTGAGACAAAATTTTTTAACATTTTTGCACTAGGCAGACGACTCTTTAATTCTGTGCACAATACGACTAAAAAATATTCATAATTAAAAAAGTTTTTTGTAAAATTTTAAATTTTCGAAATTTGGCGCCTAATATCTTCGAAGATTTGCCGAAAATCAAAAATCGAAAGTAGCGTAGCTATGTGCCCTGTCTCAGGCTATGCCAAAATGTATCGAAAGTTAAAATCCAATGATTATTGTTAAAATTACTGCAATATTTTCAAAAACGACAACTTCGGTGATTTCGGACATTTCGCATTGTCGCAGAACGTTCAAAATAGCTTTATCCTCTAAGTCACACCCACTTTCCCAGTAAAACCGAAGAAATCGTAACGATGCGACAAGCAGTTGCTGAGATCTACTCAAAACAAAAGAAGAATAATAATAATAATAAGAATAATAATTTTAACAAAAACTAGACCTGCATGCAGGAATGACGGGTTTCACTGGTGCCAAGTTACTCTTAAACATGTCACTTTCGGTGCCAAGTTACACTTGAACATATGTCACTTCCGGTACCAACGAAACCACTAAACAGGTTTCCAAATTAACATTGCACACAAATAAAATGGACGTAGAATCAACCAATCAATCCAGCAATATCAAGTCATTTTATACATTTGTTACTTGTAAATGATCTTGACAAAATTAAATTACTTCCGGTGTTAATGAAAATGTTTAATTAGTCTTATGAAATCAGAAATGGCATAGGATATCATATAGTGACAATTTTATGTAAATCGAATAATAATTGCCACTTTTAAAGACCAAAAAACTTGAAAAGTGACTTGTAGAAAATCTGCTATTTCTCTGCAACCGTACAAGTTAGAAACCATTTTTTGGTATCTGTATGATCGTATGGGTTCATTCTATTTGTTGATTGGCATCAAATACCATAATTTGAAAAAGATTTCAAAACAGACTCATTTGAATAAAATATCTGTTTTGAAGGCTAAAAATTCAGTTTTTGCCAAAATGACGTTACTTCCGGTGATAATGAAAATCTTAAATTACTTGTATGAAATCACAAATGGCATTAGGTATAACATGGTGTAACGTTTATGAAAATCGAATAATAATTGACACTTTTATGGCCCCGAAACCTTCAAAAGTGACCTGTAGAAAACCGTCTATTTCTCGGCAACCGAACAAGTTAGAAACAATTTTATCATATCTATATGACCATATGAGTTGTATTTATATGTGAATTTAAACCAAAAGTTAAAATTATTAATACATATTAAGTTATTCATGGTTGAATAAAACATTGATTTAAAAAGTTTAAAATGCAGTTTTTGACCAAATGACGTCACTTCCGGTGTCAATTTTAAATTGTAATCAACTTGATATGACGTTACATGCTTTTTGAATCAAATGATGTCACTTTTATAAAAATCCAATAATAATTGACTATTTTACAGGCAAAATAACGAAAACAGTGACTTGTACAGAACTGCCCATTTCTTGGGAACTGCTTATATTACAAACTAATTTTAACATACATTTTCTTCGTATGGATTATAGCTACAAGTTTATAAAAGTTACGAAGAAATATTTTAAAATCTGAAAAGCCTGAATAGGTTGTAAATAGGTCAATTTTACACCATTTTTAGCCATTTAATCGAATTTGCTCGAAAATGAAATCGAAATTTAAAAAACTGCTTCCGACATTTTTTGCGCCTTGAAAGGGCACACTCTTTGAGTCAAATAATTTTCCCAAAAAATAATATTTGTTTTCGAAAAATGGTACCTAACTGTCAAAATTGTAGTTTTTGGTAAAATTATGCCACTTCCGGTGCCGACAGATAACACTTCCGGTAATAAAAAAAATGACAATTGAGACAACGAAGCATATGAACTATGTTTTATACAAATCGAACAATAAAAAATTAATCTAGGACTGAAAAACTGAATTAGCCAATGGCGGCCAAGGAAAATTACTGAGACAAATTTTTTTAACATTTTTGCACTAGTCAGATGACTCTTTAATTCTGTGCACAATACTTCTAAAAAATATTCATAAATAAAAAAGTTTTTTGTAAAATTTTAAATTTTCGAAATTTGGCGCCTAATATCTTCGAAGATTTGCCGAAAATCAAAAATCGAAAGTAGCGTAGCTATGTGCCCTGTCTCCGGCTATGCCAAAATGTATCGAAAGTTAAAATTCAATGATTATTGTTAAAATTACTGCAATATTTTAAAAAACGATAATTTGGTGATTTTGGACATTTCGCATTGTCGCAGAACGTTCAAAATAGCTTTATCCTCTAAGTCACACCCACTTTCCCAGTAAAACCGAAGAAATCATAACGATGCGACACGTAGTTGCTGAGATCTATTCAAATTGGAATCTGAATAATAATAATAAGAATAATAATTTTAACAAAAACAATAGTGTTTCACACAAGCTACGCAGTGTGAAACCCTAACAATAGTGTTTCACACAAGCTTCGCAGTGTGAAACCCTAATAATAAGAACTAGACCTGCATGCAGGAATGACGGGTTTCACTGGTGCCAAGTTACTCTTAAACATGTCACTTCCGGTGCTAAGTTACCCTTGAACATATGTCACTTCCAGTACCAGCGTAACCACTAAACAGGTTTCCAAATTAACATTGCACACAAATAAAATGGACGCAGAATCAACCAATCAATCCAGCAATATCAAGTCATTTTATACATTTGTTACTTGTAAATAATCTTGACAAAATTAAATTACTTCCTGTGTTAATGAAAATGTTCAATTAGTCTTATGAAATCAGAAATGGCATACGATATCATATAGTGAAAATTTTATGTAAATCGAGTAATAATTGCCACTTTTAAAGACCAAAAAACTTGAAAAGTGACTTGTAGAAAATCGGCTATTTCTCTGCAACCGTACAAGTTACAAACCATTTTGTGGTATCTGTATGATCGTATGGGTTCATTCTATTTGTTGATTAGCATCAAATACCATAATTTGAATAAGATTTCAAAACAGACTCATTTGAATAAAATATCTGTTTTGAAGGCTAAAAATACAGTTTTTGCCAAAATGACGTTACTTCCGGTGATAATGAAAATCTTAAATTACTTGTATGAAATCCCAAATGGCATTAGGTATAACACGGTGTAACGTTTATGAAAATCGAATAATAATTGACACTTTTATGGCCCCGAAACCTTCAAAAGTGAACTGTAGAAAACCGTCTATTTCTCGGCAACCGAACAAGTTAGAAACAATTTTATGATATCTATATGACCATATGAGTTTTGTTTATATGTGAATTTAAACCAAAAGTTAAAATTATTAATACATATTAAGTTATTCTTGGTTGAATAAAACATTGATTTAAAAAGTTTAAAATGCAGTTTTTGACCAAATGATGTCACTTCCGGTGTCAATTTTAAATTGTAATCAACTTCATATGACGCTACATGCCTTTTGAATCAAATGATGTCACTTTTATAAAAATCCAATAATAATTGACTATTTTACAGGCAAAATAACGAAAACAGTGACTTGTACAGAACTGCCCATTTCTTGGTAACTGCTTATATTACAAACGAATTTTAACATACATTTTCTTCGTATGGATTATAGCTACAAGTTTATAAAAGTTACGAAGAAATATTTTAAAATCTGAAAAGCCTGAATAGGTTCTAAATAGGTCAATTTTACACCATTTTTAGCCTCTTAATCGAATTTGCTCGAAAGTGAAATCGAAATTAAAAAAACTGCTTCCTACATTTTTTGCGCCTTGAAAGGGCACACTCTTTGAGTCAAATAATTTTTCCAAAAAATAATATTTGTTTTCGAAATAAAAAAATAACTGTCAAAATTGTAGTTTTTGGTAAAATTATGCCACTTCCGGTGCCGACAGATAACACTTTTGGTAATAAAAAAAATGACAATTGATACAACGAAGCATATGAATTTTGTTTTATACAAATCGAACAATAAAAAATTAATCTAGGACTGAAAAACTGAATTAGCCAATGGCGGCCAAGGAAAATTACTGAGACAATTTTTTTTAACATTTTTGCACTAGTCAGATGACTCTTTAATTCTGTGCACAATACGACTAAAAAATATTCATAAATAAAAAAGTTTTTTGTAAAATTTTAAATTTTCGAAATTTGGCGCCTAATATCTTCGAAGATTTGCCGAAAATCAAAAATCGAAAGTAGCGTAGCTATGTGCCCTGTCTCAGGCTATGCCAAAATGTATCGAAAGTTAAAATCCAATGATTATTGTTAAAATTACTGCAATATTTTCAAAAACGATAACTTCGGTGATTTCGGACATTTCGCATTGTCGCAGAACGTTCAAAATAGCTTTATCCTCTAAGTCACACCCACTTTCCCAGTAAAACCGAAGAAATCGTAACGATGCGACACGTAGTTGCTGAGATCTATTCAAATTGGAATCTGAATAATAATAATAATAATAATAATAATAATAAGAATAACTAGACCTGCATGCAGGAATGACGGGTTTCACTTTTGCCATGTTACCTTTGAACTTGAACTTGTGTCACTTTTGGTGCTACGTTACCCTTGAACATATGTCCTTTCCGGTACCAATGAAACCAATATACAGGTTTCCACATAAGCATTGCACACATCAAATAAAATGGAAACAGAATCAAACAAATCCAAAAATTTTATTTTATACATTTGTTACATGTAATTGATCCTGACAAAATAACAGTACTTCCGGTGATAATGTAAATGTTCCCTTAGTCTTATGAAATCAGAAATGGCATAAGGCATCATATGGTGAAAATTTTATGTAAATCGAATAATAATTTCCACTTTTATAGACCAAAAACCTTGAAAAGTGACGTGTAGAAAATCGTCTATTTCTCGGCAACCGTACAAGTTAGAAACCATTTTTTGGTATTTATATGACCGTATGGGTTTAATCTATTTGCTGATTGGAATCAAATATCATAATTGTATAAACATTACAAATCAGACTCATTTGAATAAAATATCGGTTTTGAAGGCTTAAAATACAGTTTTTGCCAAAATGACGCTACTTCCGGTGATAATGAAAACGTTAAATTAGTTTTATAACATCGTCTATGACATTAGGCTTCAAAGGGTGAAAATTTTATGAAAATCAAATAATAATTGACACTTTTATGGGCCAAAAACCTTCAAAAGTGACTTTCAGAAAATCGCCTATATCTCGACAACCGAACAAGTTAGAAACAATTTTATGATATCTATTTGACCGTATGAGCTTTGTTAATATGTGAATTTAAACCAAAAGTTAATTTTATTATTACATGTGACATAATTCTTGGTTGAAAAAAAGATCGATTTTAAAAGTTAAAAATTGAGTTTTTGACTAAATGACGTCACTTCCGGTGTCAATTTTAAATAGTAATCAACATGATATGACGCACACTTGCTTTTTGAATCAAATGATGTCACTTTTGTGAATATCCATTAATAATTGACTATTTTACAGGCAACATTACGAAAACAGTGACTTATGCAAAACTGCCCATTTCTCGGCAACTGCTTATATTAGAAACTAATTTTAACATACATTCTCTTCGTATGGATTATAGTGACAGGTTTATAAAAGTTAAGTAAAAAAATTTTAAAATCTGAAAAGCCTGAATGGGTTGTAAATAGGTCAATTTTACGCCTTTTTTCACCCCTTAATCCAATTTGCTAGATAACACTTTTGGTAATAAAAAAAATAACAATTGGGACAACGAAGCATATGAACTTTGTTTTATACAAATCGAACAATAAAAAATTAATCTAGGACTGAAAAACTGAATTAGCTAATGGCGGCCAAGAAAAATTACTGAGACAAATTTTTTTAACATTTTTGCACTAGTCAGATGACTCTTTAATTCTGTGCACAACACGACTAAATAATATTTATAAATAAAAACGTTAAATCGAATAATAAATGCCACTTTTAAAGACCAAAAAACTTGAAAAGTGACTTGTAGAAAATCGGCTATTTCTCGGCAACCGTACAAGTTAGAAACCATTTTGTGGTATCTGTATGATCGTATGGGTTCATTCTATTTGTTGATTGGCATCAAATACCATAATTTGAAAAAGATTTCAAAACAGACTCATTTGAATAAAATATCTGTTTTGGAGGCTAAAAATACAGTTTTTGCAAAAATGACGTTACTTCCGGTGATAATGAAAATCTTAAATTACTTGTATGAAATCCCAAATGGCATTAGGTATAACATGGTGTGACGTTTATGAAAATCGAATAATAATTGACCCTTTTATGGCCCCGAAACCTTCAAAAGTGACCTGTAGAAAACCGTCTATTTCTCGGCAACCGAACAAGTTAGAAACCATTTTATGATATCTATATGACCATATGAGTTTTGTTTATATGTGAATTTAAACCAAAAGTTAAAATTATTAATACATATTAAGTTATTCTTGGTTGAATAAAACATTGATTTAAAAAAGTGTAAAATGCATTTTTTGACCAAATGATGTCACTTCCGGTGTCAATTTTAAATTGTAATCAACTTGATATGACGCTACGTGCTTTTTGAATCAAATGATGTCACTTTTATAAAAATCCAATAATAATTGACTATTTTACAGGCAAAATAACGAAAACAGTGACTTATGCAGAACTGCCCATTTCTTGGCAACTGCTTATATTACAAACGAATTTTAACATACATTTTCTTCGTATGGATTATAGCTACAAGTTTATAAAAGTTACGAAGAAATATTTTAAAATCTGAAAAGCCTGAATAGGTTGTAAATAGGCCAATTTTACACCATTTTTAGCCTCTTAATCGAATTTGCTCGAAAATGAAATCGAAATTAAAAAAACTGCTTCCTACATTTTTTGCGCCTTGAAAGGGCACACTCTTTGAGTCATATAATTTTTCAAAAAAATAATATTTGTTTATGAAGATCGTAAATAACTGTCAAAATTGTAGTTTTTGGTAAAATTATGCCACTTCCGGTGCCGACAGATAACACTTTCGGTAATAAAAAAAACGACAATTGATACAACGAAGCATATGAACTTTGTTTTATACAAATCGAACAATAAAAAATTAATCTAGGACTGAAAAACTGAATTAGCCAATGGCGGCCAAGGTAAATTACTGAGACAAAATTTTTTAACATTTTTGCACTAGTCAGATGACCCTTTAATTCTGTGCACAATACGACTAAAAAATATTCATAAATAAAAAAGTTTTTTGTAAAATTTTAAATTTTCGAAATTTGGCGCCTAATATCTTCGAAGATTTGCCGAAAATCAAAAATCGAAAGTAGCGTAGCTATGTGCCCTGTCTCAGGCTATGCCAAAATGTATCGAAAGTTAAAATCCAATGATTATTGTTAAAATTACTGCAATATTTTTAAAAACGATAACTTCGGTGATTTCGGACATTTCGCATTGTCGCAGAACGTTCAAAATAGCTTTATCCTCTAAGTCACACCCACTTTCCCAGTAAAACCGAAGAAATCGTAACGATGCGACACGTAGTTGCTGAGATCTATTCAAATTGGAATCTGAATAATAATAATAATAATAATAACTAGACCTGCATGCAGGAATGACGGGTTTCACTGGTGCCACGTCACTTTCGGTGCCACGTTACCCTTAAACATATGTCACTTCCGATACCAATGAAACCATCAAACAGGTTTCCACATTAGCATTGTAAACATCAAATAAAATGGATGAAGAATCAACCAAATCCAGCAATATCAATTCATTTTATATATATGTTACTTGTAAGTGATCCTGGCAAAATTTCAGTACTTCCGGTGATAATGAAAATGTTCAATTAGTTTTATGAAATCAGAAATGGCATAAGGCAGCATAATGGCGAAAATTGTATGTAAATCGAATGAGAATTGCCACTTTTATAGACCAAAAACCTTGAAAAGTGACTTGTAGAAAATCGTCTATTTCTCGGCAACCGTACACGATAAAAACTATCTTTTGGTATCTATATGATCGTATGGGTTCAATCCAATTGTTGATTGGAATCAAATATCATAATTTGAAATATATTACAAATCAGACTCATTTGAAAAAAATGTCTGTTTTGAAGGTTAAAAATACAGTTTTTGCCAAAATGACATTACTTCCGGTGATACTGAAAATGTTAAATTAGTTCTATGAAATCATAAATGACACAAGATATCATATGGTGAAAATTTTATGAAAATCGAATAATAACTGACACTTTTATAGACCAAAAACCTTGAAAAGTGACTTAAGGAAAATCGCCCATTTCTCTGCAACCGCACAAGTTAGAAACCATTTTGTGGTATCTGTATGATCGTATGGGTTCAATCTATTTGATCAATAGAATCAAATATCACAATTTGAAAAAAATAACAGATACGACTCATTTGAATAAAATATTGTTTTTTGAAGGCTAAAATTTAAGTTTTGAGCAAATGACGTCATTTCCGGTGGCAGCGCAAGGGGTAAAATGGTTTGACATAGTCCACTATGGCATTAGGCATCCAATGGCGAAAGAAAATTGAAAATCGAATAATAATTGATTCTTTTACAGCCAAAATTACGTGAAAAGTGACTCATGCAAAATTGCCCATTTCTCGGCAACTGCTTATATTACAAACTAATTTTCACATACATTCTCTTCGTATGGATTATAGCTACAAGTTTATAAAAGTTACGTAAAAATATTTTAAAATCTGAAAAGCCTGAATGAGTTGTAAATAGGTCAATTTTACGCCTTTTTTCACCTCTTAATCCAATTTGCTAGAAAATGAAAAAGAAATTAAAAAAACTGCTTCCGACATTTTTTGCGCCTTTAAAGGACACACTCTTTGAGTCATATAATTTTTCAAAAAAATAAAATTTGTTTTCAAAAAATGTACCTAACTGTCAAAATTGTAGTTTTTGGTAAAATTATGCCACTTCCGGTGCCGACAGATAACACTTTTGGTAATAAAAAAAATGACAATTGAGACAACGAAGCATATGAACTTTGTTTTATACAAATCGAACAATAAAAAATTAATCTAGGACTGAAAAACTGAATTAGCCAATGGAGGCCAAGGAAAATTACTGAGACAAAATTTTTTAACATTTTTGCGCAAGTCAGATGGCTCTTTAATTCTGTGCACAACACGACTAAAAAATATTCATAAATAAAAAAGTTTTTTGTAAAATTTTAAATTTCCGAAATTTGGCGCCTAATATCTTCGAAGATTTGCCGAAAATCAAAAATCGAAAGTAGCGCAGCTATGTGCCCTGTCTCCAGCTATGCCAAAATGTATCGAAAGTTAAAATCCCATGATTGTTGTTAAAATTACCGCAATATTTGTAAAAACGATAACTTCGGTGATTTCGGACATTTCGCATTGTCGCAGAACGTTCAAAATAGCTTTATCCTCTAAGTCACACCCACTTTCCCAGTAAAAACGAAGAAATCGTAACGATGCGACACGTAGTTGCTGAGATCTACTCAAAACAAAAGAAGAATAATAATAATAATAATAAGAATAATAATTTTAACAAAAACAATAGTGTTTCACACAAGCTTCGCAGTGTGAAACCCTAATAATAAGAATAATAATTTTAACAAAAACAATAGTGTTTCACACAAGCTACGCAGTGTGAAACCCTAATAATTTTAACAAAAACAATAGTGTTTCACACAAGCTACGCAGTGTGAAACCCTAATAATAATTTTAACAAAAACAATAGTGTTTCACACAAGCTTCGCAGTGTGAAACCCTAATAAGAATAATAATTTTAACAAAAACAATAGTGTTTCACACAAGCTTCGCAGTGTGAAACCCTAATAATAATTTTAACAAAAACAATAGTGTTTCACACAAGCTTCGCAGTGTGAAACCCTAATAATAATTTTAACAAAAACAATAGTGTTTCACACAAGCTTCGCAGTGTGAAACCCTAATAATAACTAGACCTGCATGCAGGAATGACGGGTTTCACTGGTGCCACGTCACTTTCGGTGCCACGTTACCCTTAAACATATGTCACTTCCGATACCAATGAAACCATCAAACAGGTTTCCACATAAGCATTGTAAACATCAAATAAAATGGACGAAGAATCAACCAAATCCAGCAATATCAATTCATTTTATATATATGTTACTTGTAAGTGATCCTGGCAAAATTTCATTACTTCCGGTGATAATGAAAATGTTCAATTAGTTTTATGAAATCAGAAATGGCATAAGGCATCGTAATGGCGAAAATTGTATGTAAATCGAATGAGAATTGCCACTTTTATAGACCAAAAACCTTGAAAAGTGACTTGTAGAAAATCGTCTATTTCTTGGCAACCGTACACGATAAAAACTATCTTTTGGTATCTATATGATCGTATGGGTTCACTCCATTTGTTGATTGGAATCAAATATCATAATCTGAAATATATTACAAATCAGACTCATTTGAAAAAAATGTCTGTTTTGAAGGCTAAAAATACAGTTTTTGCCAAAATGACATTACTTCCGGTGATACTGAAAATGTTAAATTAGTTCTATGAAATCATAAATGACACAAGATATCATATGGTGAAAATTTTATGAAAATCGAATAATAACTGACACTTTTATAGACCAAAAACCTTGAAAAGTGACTTAAGGAAAATCGCCCATTTCTCTGCAACCGTACAAGTTAGAAACCATTTTGTGGTATCTGTATGATCGTATGGGTTCAATCTATTTGATCAATAGAATCAAATATCACAATTTGAAAAAAATAACAAATACGACTCATTTGAATAAAATATTTTTTTTTGAAGGCTGAAATTTAAGTTTTGAGCAAATGACGTCATTTCCGGTGGCAGCGCAAGGGGTAAAATGGTTTGACATAGTCCACTATGGCATTAGGCATCCAATGGCGAAAGAAAATTGAAAATCGAATAATAATTGATTCTTTTACAGCCAAAATTACGTGAAAAGTGACTCATGCAAAATTGCCTATTTCTCGGCAACTGCTTATATTACAAACTAATTTTCACATACATTCTCTTCGTATGGATTATAGCTACAAGTTTATAAAAGTTACGTAAAAATATTTTAAAATCTGAAAAGCCTGAATGAGTTGTAAATAGGTCAATTTTACGCCTTTTTTCACCTCTTAATCCAATTTGCTAGAAAATGAAAATGAAATTAAAAAAACTGCTTCCGACATTTTTTGCGCCTTTAAAGGACACACTCTTTGAGTCATATAATTTTTCAAAAAAATAATATTTGTTTTCAAAAAATGTACCTAACTGTCAAAATTGTAGTTTTTGGTAAAATTATGCCACTTCCGGTGCCGACAGATAACACTTTTGGTAATAAAAAAAATGACAATTGAGACAACGAAGCATATGAACTTTGTTTTATACAAATCGAACAATAAAAAATTAATCTAGGACTGAAAAACTGAATTAGCCAATGGAGGCCAAGGAAAATTACTGAGTCAGATGACTCTTTAATTCTGTGCACAACACGACTAAAAAATATTCATAAATAAAAAAGTTTTTTGTAAAATTTTAAATTTCCGAAATTTGGCGCCTAATATCTTCAAAGATTTGCCGAAAATCAAAAATCGAAAGTAGCGCAGTTATGTGCCCTGTCTCCAGCTATGCCAAAGTGTATCGAAAGTTAAAATCCCATGATTATTGTTAAAATTACCGCAATATTTGTAAAAACGATAACTTCGGTGATTTCGGACATTTCGCATTGTCGCAGAACGTTCAAAATAGCTTTATCCTCTAAGTCACACCCACTTTCCCAGTAAAACCGAAGAAATCGTAACGATGCGACACGTAGTTGCTGAGATCTACTCAAAACAAAAGAAGAATAATAATAATAATAATAAGAATAACTAGACCTGCATGCAGGAATGACGGGTTTCACTGGTGCCACGTCACTTTCGGTGCCACGTTACCCTTAAACATATATCACTTCCGATACCAATGAAACCATCAAACACGTTTCGACATAAGCATTGTAAACATCAAATAAAATGGACGAAGAATCAACCAAATCCAGCAATATCAATTCATTTTATATATATGTTACTTGTAAGTGATCCTGGCAAAATTTCATTACTTCCGGTGATAATGAAAATGTTCAATTAGTTTTATGAAATCAGAAATGGCATAAGGCATCATAATGGCGAAAATTGTATGTAAATCGAATGAGAATTGCCACTTTTATAGACCAAAAACCTTGAAAAGTGACTTGTAGAAAATCGTCTATTTCTCGGCAACCGTACACGATAAAAACTATCTTTTGGTATCTATATGATCGTATGGGTTCAATCCATTTGTTGATTGGAATCAAATATCATAATTTGAAATATATTACAAATCAGACTAATTTGAAAAAAATGTCTGTTTTGAAGGCTAAAAATACAGTTTTTGCCAAATGACATTACTTCCGGTGATACTGAAAATGTTAAATTAGTTCTATGAAATCATAAATGACACAAGATATCATATGGTGAAAATTTTATGAAAATCGAATAATAACTGACACTTTTATAGACCAAAACCCTTGAAAAGTGACTTAAGGAAAATCGGTCATTTCTCTGCAACCGTACAAGTTAGAAACCATTTTGTGGTATCTGTATGATCGTATGGGTTCAATCTATTTGATCAATAGAATCAAATATCACAATTTGAAAAAAATAACAAATACGACTCATTTGAATAAAATATTGTTTTTTGAAGGCTAAAATTTAAGTTTTGAGCAAATGACGTCATTTCCGGTGGCAGCGCAAGGGGTAAAATGGTTTGACATAGTCCACTATGGCATTAGGCATCCAATGGCGAAAGAAAATTGAAAATCGAATAATAATTGATTCTTTTACAGCCAAAATTACCTGAAAAGGGACTCATGCAAAATTGTCTATTTCTCGGCAACTGCTTATATTACAAACTAATTTTCGCATACATTCTCTTCGTATGGATTATAGCTACAAGTTTATAAAAGTTACGTAAAAATATTTTAAAATCTGAAAAGCCTGAATGAGTTGTAAATAGGTCAATTTTACGCCTTTTTTCACCTCTTAATCCAATTTGCTAGAAAATGAAAAAGAAATTAAAAAAACTGCTTCCGCCATTTTTTGCGCCTTTAAAGGACACACTCTTTGAGTCATATAATTTTTCAAAAAAATAATATTTGTTTTCAAAAAATGGTACCTAACTGTCAAAATTGTAGTTTTTGGTAAAATTATGCCACTTTCGGTGCCGACAGATAACACTTCCGGTAATAAAAAAAATGACAATTGAGACAACGAAGCATATGAACTTTGTTTTATACAAATCGAACAATAGAAAATTAATCTAGGACTGAAAAACTAAATTAGCCAATAGCGGCCAAGGAAAATTACTGAGACAAATTTTTTTAACATTTTTGCAATAGGCAGATGACTCTTTAATTCTGTGCACAATACGACTAAAAAATATTCATAAATAAAAAAGTTTTTTGTAAAATTTTAAATTTTCGAAATTTGGCGCCTAATATCTTCGAAGATTTGCCGAAAATCAAAAATCGAAAGTAGCGTAGCTATGTGCCCTGTCTCAGGCTATGCCAAAATGTATCGAAAGTTAAAATCCCATGATTATTGTTAAAATTACTGCAATATTTTCAAAAACGATAACTTCGGTGATTTCGGACATTTCGCATTGTCGCAGAACGTTCAAAATAGCTTTATCCTCTAAGTCACACCCACTTTCCCAGTAAAACCGAAGAAATCGTAACGATGCGACAAGCAGTTGCTGAGATCTACTCAAAACAAAAGAAGAATAATAATAATAATAAGAATAATAATTTTAACAAAAACAATAGTGTTTCACACAAGCTTCGCAGTGTGAAACCCTAATAATTTTAACAAAAACAATAGTGTTTCACACAAGCTTCGCAGTGTGAAACCCTAATAATAATAATTTTAGTAATCTCAATAGGCTTTCAGACGAAAGTCTGAAAGCCTAATAATAATTTTAACAAAAACAATAGTGTTTCACACAAGCTTCGCAGTGTGAAACCCTAATGATTAAATAATTATTTGATAAGCAATTATTATAAAAAAAAACCCCTCTTATTAACGTTATGGAGCGCGTTTCTGAGTGGCGGACAGAATATAGTGCGTGTTCATAATGTATAAAGCCCCTATTATTATTAGTGAATGCTACGTTATAGTACACACCCCGAGTAGTCTCTATGGCCTTCTTGTCCACTTCAACTAATTCCAGGTCTGTTAAAGGGGATTAAGGTCAGGCCTAGATAGATAAATATAGTAGATAAATAAATACTGGCTAGAAGAGATGAATCATGTCATTTTCTAAACGATCGCACGTTTTCTTCATTCAAGTTTCTTTTTCAGAACAATATACTTTCATAAAAACGCCTTCATTACATACAAAACGTTACACGAACAGTAAAGATCTAATCCAGAAAGAATTACTATCTCATGTTAATAATATGACACAGACCTGACCCCTTTACATGTACATATACAAACCCAATTCATTCATTCATGTCTATGTCGGAAGAGAGTATAAAAGGCTAATTGCGGTACCACTGTGGGTTATCTAGATATTTGTTAGTTGCTGGTGGTCCTTTCTGTGACAAATACAGTGGCGACAAGTAGCGAAATGAAATGGGGTTTTAATGTCCTATACTGTTCTGCATCGAAGACGGGCATACGCCTTACAATGTGCTACGGGAGATACTACGGTCAGCGACCCTACTGCCTACTCTTATATCGAATACCAACTATTTAGGGTTCTTTTATGTACAATCTAATGTGTACACGGGATATCCGCCTCATCAAATGACTATACGTTGCCCCTTGTCATTTCCTCTGTACTGTATCACTTGCTCGGGCATCGAACACGGGTTAGGTAGCTAAAGTCAACTCTCGATGACAAAGCAGGCCTGTGATTTACTGGATTGGGATCAGATTTAATGCTCAACTGTAATTCATGATTTAATCAAGAATGGATAATGGAGACTACGTTTTGTATCGTAGTAATGATGATCGAGGCTAAGCAGAAATTTCAACCGCTAAATTATCGGTTCAGCAAGTTCCCTTTACATTATCTTTCAACTCTCTATCTAACCTCCCTTAATGGGGCTTTAAGTCAATTTAGTAATTACCCCGCTGTTCTGTAAATAAATAAAGAAGTAGGGGAATACCGATGATGTTTCAGTCGCTTTTGGTACTATATCTGGGTAAATATTACACTGGTTTAACACAAAGCATAAGGCGTCCACATACCAAAACTACATTAAGCAATGCCAAAATTCAAACATTCCTGGCGCTCGAATTGAGACCTCCCCGACTTCCTTCGCCCCTTCCTTTAGACCATGCCCTGTGCGAGGGAGAGCGGAACATATGATTCTTGGGTTTTTTTTACTTTTTGTGTAGGCTAGGGAAAGTTTCTAACTTAAAGATACGTTTGGTAAGCCCTAAATCTGCCTAGTGTAGGTTTGACACCAATCTTATATAATTTATTATTTATACATTTATTCAAATGAAAAGCTTATTAAAAAACAGTCTAACCTATCAGACGGTCGAGATCTAGGTGCTTTATTTTAACGATAAAATGGATAATCGAGACTTAGTCTTGGTTGTCAAGTACAGTTGCTACAGTGATAAATATCCTCACTACAGGTTCAAACAGTCATAACTTGGCGCAGAATAAAATAATTTAAATGAAATTATCAATATATTCATTTATCATTTTTCTATGTTTGATCTATTACAGCAAAACAGGACATAACCTTTATGGAAATCGTGGGTAATAGTAAGAATCCTGTAGAATTGTCAGATATATACCAAGGATATCCAACCATACTCTTCCTATTCATAATGACTATGCATTATTATTAATCCAAACTGGCCTTTCTTTTTGAAGTTGAAAACCTGTCAGTCAACGGAAAGTGTGTCGATTACTATACCACAATCCCGTCAATGACGTGTATCACTATAAGTGTATACATTGTCACTCTTCCACATCCGGGTGCATCACAATTATCCGCGAGTTTCTTATTTGATAGTTATTATGATGAAAAGAAGAACACCAAATGTAAATACATCTTTCTAAGACAAATATGGTTAATAGAGTATTCACAAAACTAAAGTGGACTTATATTTGTTTCAATGGGAATCCTTTTACGCCATGGGTTTGAGGATATATCAAATGTCCAGTTCTAAGTTTATCCTTGAACGTATGAAAGAGGTGTCAGATTTTCAAGTTGTTATTTCATTCAACAAAATGGGGCTGCATACAAATTTTATAAAATGAAACAAAACCACATTCGTGTACAAAGTGTCAAAACTGAGCTCAAATGCCATAGGCGTACGGGCCAGGGGGCAGGGGGGGGGCGGGGCAGCTGCCCCCTAACTTTCGGGCAAGCTGACTTTTCGGGCAGACGGGTAAAGTGAGAGAAAAAAAATTATTTGATCTACTTGGCAAAATAAAATGCCCGAAATCTAATAAAAGACTAATTTTACGGGCAGGAATAGCAGGAAAACGTGTTAGCGGCCGTCAAATATTCCAAAATTTTCTTGAGGGATCTATCCGAGGTCTGCTCCGCTTCTTCGCCTTTCGAAGAAAACTGGCGCCGCTGTCTGTACACCTGAAATTTTTTCGGGCATTTTTAGTTTTGCTTCCCTAACAGATCGAGACCTAATAAAACACTAATTTTACTTTTCTTTTAATTGAATACCACGAATTTGTACTATGTTGACTATGGATTAAAATCGATTAGTATTTGAGCTGCAACAGTCTGATTGGATGCTTGGAATTCTGAGTGGGATTTCGGTTACAAAACCATAGGATACTTTTGGAGCTGCTTACACGGGCTAGAATAGCAGAAAAGGCATTTGCGGTGGTTAAATTTTCAAATTTTTCTCCGGGCGGGGGTGGGGTGTGTGAGGCCCGCTTAGCCCGCGACAATTAATTGATTGTTTGGAATTCGGGTCAGCAGGTAGGCTGTACTGGACCAAATTGAAGTTGATGTATTCACAGGCTGGAATAGCAGTAAGACGCGTTTGCAGCTGTTAAATTTTCAAAATTGTCCTGTCTTCGTGGACTGTAAACGATTGATTGAAATTCGAGTCCGCCTCCTTAATTAAGCTTGCTATAATATTAGACCATTTTGTAGTTGGTTTGTTCAAGAGCTGAATTAGCAGAAAAACGTGTTTGCAGCCGTCAAATATTCCAAATTCTTCTTGAAGGGGGGGGGGCTGTCTGTAAACCAGAAATTTTTCGGGCAATTCGGGTTCTGCCCCTCCCCCTAACTGTCATCGAGCCCGTACGCCTATGTCAAATGCCAAATCGGTAAATAACCTTCAAGATAGGGGTAATAGCAAAAATTAATCGTAATAGCTTTATCTGATGCTGGAAAACCATTGATAGTAGAAATGAGACTTGCTGGAATACTACCGACAATAATAATAAAAAAATGATACTTATTGGAATACTATCGATAGTATTGGATTGTGCAGTGTGGTTTCTTTGTGTCGGTGGTGTGGGCTGAGGGCCTCGCAAGGAAACGCGTCTAGTAGTTCGGATGTGACAAAAAACATAAGTCCCATGTACATGTTGGTGTGCACATACCAATTGCAACTCAGTTTATCGCTCAGTTTAGAGCGGTTGATTCCAACGAATATGTTTAATTAGATAAAAAGGTTAAAATACTTTTACTGCATAAGAAGTGTTTGACAGGTCGGTGTTCAAGGGAAAGTCGATGGGTCCGTTTGACAAAGATTTATTGTAATGGTAAGACAAGAGTAATGACAACTTGAAATGCACAATTTGTTTTTTGTACAGGGTTCGTTAAAACAACATTTACTGTGTTAAAACAAACTGTTTCAATAGTACTGAAATGGATGACAAAGATGCTATATTTGATCTTGTGGAATATGGTACTGAAGCAGGTGATAAGGATGGGTGTTGATCTAGTGGTACATGTATATGGTACCGAAACAGATGATAGGGATGCTGTTTGATCTAGTGGATTTGATCTAGTGTTGTATACAAATGGTTCCACTACTGATTTCTTCCGTCTTACTCCAGGCACAGTTTACTAGCCCATAGCTTCCTTAATTTAACTGTAATGACATGTGTTGACACTTGTGCGTTTGAACCTTTTGAACGCACGTAATGGTTCTTAGACTGTATCAACTGTAACCTTAACACAGCTTAAGGTTAGCAATTGTAACCTTAACACAGGTTAAGGTTGTAAGCACAGTAACTAGTGTTGTATGGTACTGAAACGGGTAATAAGGCTGGTATTTAATCTTGTGGAATATTATACTAAATCGGGTGATAAAGGTCTTGTGAAATATGGTACTAAAACAAGTGGATTTGATCTATTTGAATATTATACTGAAAAAACAGATGATAAAGGTGAGGTTTGATCTAATGGGAAATGTACTGAAATAGGTGATAAGAATGGGGTTTGATCCAGTGGAGAATGATACTAAAGCGAGATATTGATTTAATCTAGTGGTATATGATACTCAAATAAGTTACAAGGATGGTAACATTTTATTGCATATATTCCCTTGCGCGTAGGGGTCTTTAGCATTTGACGAAACCCGCAGAGGACACGGAGAAAACCCACAAGGTTGGGCAGACGCCCCTTCTTAGTCGGTCACATCCTCAGCCCAACGCCCAGCGCCCCCCAAAAATCAGCCCACCAAATTTCATCAGCTGGCCCGACGTCGCTTGTCCCAATAACATATCCTATGATCTCTGACGGTCGCGTTAAACCACTCGACCACCCACCCAAAGGAAATCCAAAGCCCACCAAATTTCATGAGCTGGCTACGGGCCCGACGTCGTTTGTCCCAATAACATATCCTATGATCTCTAACGGTCGCGTTAAACCACTCGACCACCCACCCAAAGAAAATCCAAAGCTGCTAGCCACCGAAAGTTATCAGAACAACATCCCGGGCTATTCCAGATGAGCGGTCTTCGTAAACTTTAATTTCATTTCTCAATTCAAGATGTGTGTTGTATGGTCGTCTCTGATACTATTTTATGATGGTAACAATGTCCCAGCTATATATAGTTATTACATAATGATATACGTGAACTAAAGGATCGTGAACTCTACAGAGACAAGGTGTCTTTTGTTAAATATCGTGTTCGGAATATGTGCAAAGGGTGGGGTCAAGTGTGAGACAACCTAAAGTTTCACGTGAGACCTGAGGGATTAGGCCAACCCGAGAGTATTATAAAATTTGAGGTTCCGAGGGAATATTCTGTTTATTTAGGTGTGCATTTTATAGGATTAGAGTGCTCTGGGCGCTGGGCGAGTTATGTATGGTCCGGATTCTCTAGCCCTCTGCACATGCGACTGACTTTGGATACATGTTTACATTCGTCTGTATGTTTTCTATAAAGGCAAAAACTTCTGAGGGGGTTTTCTTTATTCGGGCTATGTGGTATATAGAATTCATGCATGCATAAAGGATATTTTTTGATAAATAGAAACAAATACTCCATACAAGTATTATTTACTAAGTTTGTCAAGTTCTCCATAAACGTCAACATTAAAAAATTTCAATTAATATTCTTGTAAAGACATGATTTGAAGCCCAAACCATATAATAGGCTTTTAAAATTATTCGCCTATTTTTGAAGTTGGTTTTAGAAATTTTGTTTCAATATTGATATTACTCGCGGTCTTTGTGCGAGAAAGAGGCCGAACTATAAGACGCTATGATGATAGATGAATAAGACGGTCGTGTATGAAAAATGGGAAGAGAGGTAATATATAAACGCCCTGTAGTTATTGTAAGCTTTTTATCTGGAATTAAAAAGACTCTATCTTAATAAATGTATGCTTTGGTAAAACGCATTAGAATATGTTTTTTTTTTTTTAATAGTTAATCTTAGTATTGTGCAATTATCTAAAGACTGTCAGTGTCCTTTGCTGTATAAAAACAGCAATTTCATATTTTTTACTTATATTTTTAAAATATATTAAAATATAGCCCTCAAATAGATGCATTCTATAAATAGCACTACCTTGTTAAAGAATAATCCTTTTCAACTTCAAATTCAAACGTTTGAAGATTGCCATTGAATGGAGGGGAATGGGAAAGCAAGGGAGGTAATTCAAGTAATTGTGCTATTATTTTCTGCCAGTGATATCTATGCCTGTGAAATATTGCCCATGATCGTATAATAGTGTGTTGACAACCTTTTGAGCAAAAGACATATAAATAATTATGTTTCGACTTTCTTAGAAAATATGAAATTTCCACTTTAAATAAAGTACCAAATAGACACCTCGTTTTAGAAGTGTTCAGCTGCTATAAATATTTAGTTTACTTTTTTAAACTTAAAGGTGAATTGACAACAAAATGTTCAAATGGCAGTATTGCATGGCGATATTATTATAACGATCTCTGTCGGTATTAAGTAAACCGCGGTTTCAGTATCGTCGGACTGCCTAATTTTTATACATTTCACTGATATTTTTACCTGTATAGGTAATTTTTACTTCATTATGCTTACATTCATATTTCATGTAACACTCATACTCATAGTTTGGTTTCAATTTTGAGTATCTGTATCACCAAATGCCAGAGACTGTACATGTCCGGACCCATTCGCTTAATTTGATATGTTCGTTTGTTTGTGATTTCTGCGTATTGTTTTTGTGTAAATTATATGTGTGGAGCAGTCCCCTTGCACTTACTGTTAGAGACTGGAAAACCAGCAAAGTCTGGGGTGGGGACAAAACAGAAGCACGGGCATGCAACTGTAAGACTGGTATGATTGAATAACAAACAAATAAAAAGCATTCTTGCTGGTTAGCAAAATAAAGAATTAATATCCCTCAAATTGTTAACTCTGGCCAACATGGAGAAAAATAGAGCTTTGAGATGCCGTGAAATGTAATATCCCGGATACCCTGGTGATACCCTTAAGGTTAAAGTTTACTTTAATGGGACACTACGATGATTATTAAAAATATGAAATTTGTACATACGTTAAAAGGGGGTTTGGGATGGCCTAGTGGACTAGAGTGCCGCGCTTCGACCTCTAGCTGACCGGTCACCTCTGGCTTCCGGCTGTGGTTTCGAGCCCTGGTGTGAGCGTAAGTGGCATGGAGATAGGGGCGCCTTCTCAACCTCGTGGGTTTCCCCCGGGCACTCCGATTTCCTCCCACTTCTAAGGACCCCTACGCGCAAGCGAACTATTGAAATAAAATTAAACCATATGTTAGTCCCGAAATGACCTAGTTTGTGTTGAGTGCACGTTAAACCCCATTTCTCTCCCTCACATACATTAAAAAATATTCTCTGCACACCGCCCCCCCCCCCCCACACACACACATCTTTCGGAAATCGTGCATAGTTAGTGTTCTATATGCGCTATTGATACTCAGCATATGTCACGATATATCCAGATCGTGACGCTCAGAGGTTATTCCTTTGCCTTAAGAAAATAAAGATGGTTGATAAATGGAGCATGGTATTGAATTAACCGTTTAACCCTAGTCTGCACGATCTATGTATTCAAATGGTTTTCTGTATAGAACACATTAAGGTGTGGATGTTTGTACGGATGTTCAATAATAAACCCAACCATTATTGCCTTTCATACTGTTCATACAAAATAATAGTAATAATTCTTGTGATGTACATATGAATGTCAAATAGCAAGTGAAAATTGACACACATAATATAACAAAAACCAGACATTTTGTTTTGTATGCGAACTTCTGTTTATATTAAGATATCTCCCAAAATAAAACACACATCGAAACTTCTAGACTCTGAAAAAGCGTGACATAAAATGGGGTTTAACGTCCAACAATTTACCGTGAGAGTGGATGTGGCAGGGTTAGATCTTGAGGTTTGTTAGTGATAGAAGTGTCGGGAATCCGATTCTCACACGCTTGACAGGGGTGTGGTGACCGCTGACTTTTCATGAGAAACAATATAAAGTATATATTGTTAAAGGCGTTCTCAGCTGTGCGGATCACACTAGGAGTCGATTGTAACTTTTTTGCACCACGTATATGTTTGACACTGCCTCATGATCATAGCATTAAAAAACAACAATGGAAGTGAAATCATATGATTTTATTTTGCATTTGATCGGGTGGGGGCGGTGACCCAACGTGATTAAAACACAGATCGTTCCGTTTTTATTGTTCAAAAATCGTTTTACTTGTCTTTACTACACTGGAATCTGGAAGAGTTGTTATCATTGACGTGTTCTGAATGGTGTGGGGGATTAGCCAATGAAACGGTATGTTACGGCGACTTTTTGGATTTTAAATGCACGGAACTAAGGGTAAAACGCTAGAAACGTCTACGCTAATTGATTATTCAATGTTTGACATCATAGGGTCAAAAGCCTCTCGTTTGACCCCTGACTTGAACTTCCACTATAACTGGCCAGAATGAAATATAGATGTGTATTTTAATCAGATTGACGGTGGCCAAAACTCAATTCGAGGCAAACACTCAAAATCATGACGCAAAGTGCTTTCAACTTAAGGAGAGAGAGAGAGAGAGAGGAGACAGAGAGAGAGAGAGATGGGGTCTAACGTCCAGTCGACACAAACTAGGTCATTTCGGGACTGACATATGGTGTAGGGGTCTTAAGCAGTGCGAGGAAACCAGAGTGCCCGGAGGAAACCCACGAGGTTGAGAAGGCGCCCCATATCTCCATGCCATATACGCTCATACTGAGGATCGAAACCACAGCCGCAGGTCAGAGGCGACCGGCCAGCTAGTGCGGCACTCGAGACCACTAGGCCATCTCAACGCCCCTTCTAACTTAGGTGTTATAACATACGATAAATGTAACATGACGTATGAAGTTGATATAACATGACGATCGAACAGAGATGATATACGGAATAACATTAAAAACCTATTATAGCCGATTTACTTGGGTGTAATAATTAAAGTTCCAATAGCATTTTTTATACGCCCACATTTTTATGTGGACGTATATTGTCGTCGCCCCTGTCCGTCCGTCCGTCCGTCCGTCCGTCCGTCCGTCCACATTTTTTTGTGAACAGTCTACAGGTCACAATTTTTATCCGATTTCAATGAAACTTAAAATATAGGTTTATTACCATAAGATCTCGGTTCCTTTCGATATTGGCATGTATCGGACTGTAACTTCATGGGTTATGGCCCCTGATTGTACGAAAAATCACGTTTTTTAGCTTGTGAACAGTGTAGAGGTCACAATTTTGAACCGATTTGGATGAAACTTGACATGTATGTTTATAACCCAAAGATCTTGGTTCCTTTCGATATTTGCGCCCATCGGATCGTAACTTCCTGAATTATGGCCCCTGATTGTCCGAAAAATCGCCCTTTTTAGCTTGTGGTCCCTCTGGAGGTCACAATTGTTATCTGATTTAAAAAATCGTTTGATTATATCACCGTTGCATGGTTATGAAGGTTGAGTTCGAATTTCGTGAAAATCGGAGCAAAATTGACGGACAAAATGGCCGCCTTTTGTACGCGAATAGTGTGAAAATATGTTATATCAAGGTTGTGGACCTTATAGAGGTCACAATTTTGAACCGATTTTGATGAAACTTGACATTTATGTTTATAACCCAAAGATATTGGTTCCTTTCGATATTTGCGCCCATCGGATTGTAACTTCCTGAATTATGGCCCCTGATTGTCCGAAAAATTGCCCTTTTTAGCTTGTGGTCCCTCTGGAGGTCAAAATTGTTATCGGATTTAAAAAACCGTTTGATTATATCACCGTTCCATGGTTATGAAGGTTGACTTCGAATTTCGTGAAAATCAGACAAAAATTGACGGACAAAATGGCCGCCGTTTGTACGCGAATAGTGTGAAAATATGTTATATCAAGGTTGTGGACCTTATAGAGGTCACAATTTTGAACCAATTTGGATGAAACTTGACATGTATGTTTATAACCCAAAGATCTTGGTTCCTGTCGATATTTGCGCCCATCGGATGGTAACTTCCCGAATTATGGCCCCTGATTGTCCGAAAAATTGCCCTTTTTAGCTTGTGGTCCCTCTGGAGGTCAAAATTGTTATTGGATTTAAAAAACCGTTTGATTATATCACCGTTCCATGGTTATGAAGGTTGAATTCAAATTTCATGAAAATCGGACGAAAATTGACGGACAAAATGGCCGCCGTTTGTACGCAAATAGTGTGAAAATATGTTATATAAAGGTTGTGGACCTTATAGAGGTCACAATTTTGAACCGATTTTGATGAAACTTGACATGTATGTTTATAACCCAAAGATCTTGGTTCCTTTCGATATTTGCACCCATTGGATCATAACTTCTTGAATTATGTCCCAGGATTGTCTGAAAAATCGCTTTTGTTAGCTTTTGGTCCATCTGGAGGTCAAAATTATTATCCGATTTAAAAAAACGTTTGACTATATCACCGTTATATGGTAATGAAGAGAGAGTTTGAATTACGTGAAAATCGGACTAGAATTGATGGACAAAATGGCCGTCGTTTGCACATGAATAGTGTGAAAATATGTTATATCAAGGTTGTGGACCCTATAGAGGTCACAATTTTGAACCGATTTTGATGAAACTTGACATGTATGTTTATATCCCAAAGATCTTGGTTCCTTTCGATATTTGCGCATATCGATTCGTAACTTTCTGAGTTATGGCCCCTGATTGTCCGAAAAATCGCCTTTTTAACTAATTGGAGGTCACAATTATTCTCCAATTTAAAAAAAAAAACAAACAAACTATGATTATATCACCGTTACACCTTAATGAAGGTCGAGTTTGAATTTCATGAAAATTGGGCCAAAAATTGCGGGACAAAATGGCTGCCGTTTGTAAGCGAATAGTTTAAAAATATGGTATATCAAGGTTGTTGGCAAGTAGAGAACACAATTTTAATCCGATTTTGATGAAACTTGAAATTCAGGTTTGAAACCCAAAGATCTTGGTTCCTGTCAATATTTGCGCATATCGAATTGTAACTTCATGAATTATGGCCCTTTATTGTAGGAAAAATCACTTTCTTTTTAGCTTGTTCTCTATCCATCTCTCGAAAATGTGGGCGTATCCTGCCTGGCAGCCGCTGGTTTAAGTTATATTTTTAAAATTTATTAAAATAAAGCCCCAAAATAGATTGAACCTATAAACAGTCCTACCTTGTTAAAGAATAATCCTATTAATCCTATAATTCACTATTGCCAGTTGAGAAATTGGCAAAAATATCATTTTCAACTTCAAATTCAAACGTTTGAAGATGGCCGTCCATGGAGTCTGAGAAGAATAGGAAAACAAGGGAGGTAATTGAGTAACTATTTCCTCAATCAACCAGTGTCACCCTTTCTACCCCCCCCCCCCACAATTTTGTCCATGATCGTATAATAGTGAGTTGACAACCTTTTGAGCAAAAAACAATGAAATAATTATATTTTGACTATCTTAGAAAAAGTGAAATTGGAACTTTAAAATGAAAGTTAAAATTTGAAAAATCCTGTTTTAGGTCTACTGCTTAATTTGCACCCGGTGATAATAAATTATTTATTATAAGATTGCTTTATATTTTGTATGCCAGGAGTTCTACTTTTTATGTCACAAGGTCTAATTTTGTATATCTGAAGCTCTATGAATTATTATTTAGACAAACCCATAATAGTCTCGCTAGAACATAGGGTGGCAGAGATATTGAATGGGTTAGCATACTAGCGCCATTAAGCAATTTAACCAGGACTCTATATATCACCGTGGCAACTGTACGTAGCACTAGAGTAATTTTTATTTATCCACATTTGAACTAATACAGCAAGAACACCCAGTTATTTATCGACATCTTCCCTATTGCACCTTTAAAATCGAAATAATATATCTAATAAAAAGTTTTAAATGAACACAATGTAAGACGGAAAAAACCGAAGGGGATAGAAGCTTAAAAAATGTCAATGAATAAACAAATCAAACACGAAGGACAAATATTTCTAAAGATGAACAAACATCATATAGGTGGGGAAAAACGACGATATAATGGGGTCATAAACAAGGAAGGGGGGTCACAAATAAAACTTTTACTCAATAAAAACGCGAACGACTGGAAAATTAATAAGACGCAGAAAGACCAGGATGTAAAATATACGAAAATATTCTTTAGTTTCGTATTTTTTCACATCCTGGTTAAAACCAATTTATTTTAGATTATTTCGCAATTTGTTTAATATCTGGACAGCATCTTAACTCAGTGGTTGCACTGTGTGTAAACACATATTATCCACAAGATATCCTTTCTTAAACACGTTTCATCGTTTGTAAATAATTAAAATTAAAAAGATTTTATGAATACTATAACATACTCCGTTATGATATCACGGAGTTGGGTTGTTCTTGACGCGGTGTAGTTTAATAGTAAGATGAGTATTCTTACGTGCTTTCTCCTTTCATGCGAATTCTGAACAAGGATAATGTAATCATATATACTTTTAATTTTTTCAAACAATATATTATTTTCTAGTACTGAAACGTACGTATGCTATAATTTCATCTAATGATTTAAATCCATGTCACTGTTAGCAGTGCTGTTTAATTGTTACTGATGGCGGTCATACCACTTCTTGTGTTTCTACTTTACTGTCACATACCGGTAGCTAACAGGATTTGTCTGCTTAAAAACGCAGTGGCGGACCCAGCATTTTTTTTGTGGGGGGGGGGGGGGGACAACCCCATGTTTTGTCTCACCGACCGCGGTTTACGGAGCTAATTTCTGTCGCTAGTAACAAAGATGCTGATTGTGTGTCTGATAAGATGCGCACCGTGTGCTATATAATATATATTACGACAATGCGTGCATGTCCCGGTGGAAGCTTGTAGGACCCCAGATTCCTATACACCGATGGGGAGGTGGGTGACTAGTCCGCCCCTGAAACGACACTTACGGAAGAATGGCTTCACCTACTATTAAATTTAAGCATTTTAACCATCTGTAGCACACGAGTAAAATCATTTGACGGACATGGGTTTATTGGCTGAAAACTGTTTTTAAAAAAGGTTTTATTGAATGTGGACACCCCCTTCCGGCCACTGGTTCGCCCACGCTTTATTGTGAGCGTAAGCAGCGACTTAGCCTTTCGAGCCATGGGTGTAGAGTTTTACCGTCATAGAGTTTTTGTACCCAAATATTTTGCAAGAACTTTCACGCTCAGATTCTGATATTAATTATAACTTAATGGCTTACAAAGTGTTAAATACATGCCGATACAGATTGACTTGGCGGATGAGAGAATACCACCTTAGTCCTACCAAAATAATATAAATGTTGGGTTCTAATGCTCACAAGAGATCTTCTTCCTCACGCAAAATCAGCGGCCACCACGTCCCTGAACATATATAATATTGTCTATACATTTTCACCGTCCTTTCCAATATATAAGGAAAAAATCCCGATGCACTTACTCTGTCAACAGAAGGATCGAACACGGGACCTCTAGGTTAGCGAATCAACATTTAACTCTGCCACCGTGGCCCTAATTCAGCCCTGAACGTAGTTACTGCACCTGCAACCTTAAACTGTGTTAAGGTTACAATTGATACAGTCTAAGAACCATTACGCAAGTTCAAATAGGTTCAAATGCACAACTGTCAACACATATCATTAAAGTTTGTATTGGAATAAGTAGTTCTATCACAAATAGTAAGGACTGGACCATTGAAACAGTTTTTCTTTGCATAGCGATGTTTATGGCCTAATGACATATTAGTAATATGATATTACGCAACTTGCCGCCATGACACCGGCTAGTTGAAATTTCAGTTGGGTTTCATCAAATCATATAATTATGCCATAAGGCTTCACCTTTATTTCAATGTGAATTGATTTAGTATATGTTAAGCTATGTGCAGTACAGTTTTCGGTTAGTTTATGTGTAAATTAAGGAAGCTATCGGCCAGTAAACTTTTTGTAGTCATTTGAATAAATTACTTGCGCAAATTCAGTCTGTAGGAAAAGTCACTACTGTGCTTGGAGTAAGACATCAGTCAGTATTGGAACCATTTCTACTCTGAACCTAGATCTCATTACACTCGCCCTGTACATTCAGGGACTGTACTATTGAATCCTTGGCGAAAATAACATATTACTGGGCAACTTTTTACTGCTTAACTGTCGCGTGTCAGTTCCTGTGAACGTCTGAACAATGCAACTGAACATCTAAGTAGGAACCTTTTTAGCTGGCTAGAAACAGTATGAGCGACACAACACGCTGTTAAAAAATACATCCCCGTCTTCTAACCGACATGGCCGACTTTATTGAAAGGGTAACGCACAAATTTACAAACTCGGTCGAATAAGATGAAACGAAATTTTCACAGGGACTGACACGCGACCGTTTCTTTTCGACAAGGATGCAATGGTGCAGTCCTTGAACGTACAGGGCTAGTGTAATGAGACCTACCGTGGCCAATTCGGTATGCAATATGTATTAATATTAGTCGTGTGACTAAATTCATAACAAAATAGTTTGAAAATGTGATTGGGTCGTACCGCTGTGATTTTACACAGTTCACTGCTCAGATACATGCTAGGACGAATTTAGCATAGATGGGAGGTATGCATAACATTTCAAATATAACAAAAAACTCGAAATATTTATAAAATTGATTACTTTATAAGAAAAAGGTAATGAAATAAATCTATCAAATAGGAATTGTCCTTCCCCTTTTTTGGAAAAGATACATAAAGGCGTTAGAAAGGGCAAAATATTTGGGGAGCAGCGGTACCGTTAATTTGTTTTCTAAATCGTGAAATGAAATGAAACGAAATGAGGTTTAACACCCTACATTTCTGCACGGACTGTTCTAATTAAGACGGGCGTAGGCTACGCCATATAATGTAGCCTACTATGCGGGAAGTTTTTCCTAACAACATAGGCCTACTCGAATTCCAACTGTCAGCGATTGTTACGTGTACGCCATTGTGTAAGCCTACATAGAAAGACTAGACACTGTTTCTTGCCAGGCCCGTCATACATTGCTGACAGAGGGAAACCTTGTCCGAAAATCCCAAGGTGGTGTGGGTGGGGCGACGGGGGGGGGGGGGGGGACACCGAGACCTTTTGGTTAACGATAAGCGTTAGATCCTTCCTTGCGAGACCGGTTTTAACGATTATGCTGAGCGAGACAGATGTAAGCCGCGCCTCTTTCTTGTTTAAGTCCCTCCCATTTTATTTGAAGGTCGAGTTTAGAAAGGAATATTTATAAAACAATAAATAGTCCTTTCTAAACTCGACCTTCAAATAAAATGGGAGGGATTAAAATAATAAAAGAAATCTCAAGTGCTACTACACTTACGTACACCCTGTGATTTCCGTGATCCTAGTGGCCTCGCTCAACAGCGGTCCTGCTCACTACGCCACGTAGCTGTTTAGAAACTTTATCTAATAATATGAATCAATTCCGAGTAAATCATAGCACGTTTTCGTACATCCAAAAGCTCAGTAAATAGGTTTATAATTACACACCACCACCATACATATATAGTTCCTTTAGGAACTGTCTTTGAGCGAACAATGTACACTGACAGTTCCTATCCGGCCTTATACATACAGCTGCAGTAAGAAAATACCTCTGTTCTAAGGCTATTTTGGAATCCTTACCTACTATTTTTCACCCTGATTCTACTTTATTCGCCAAAGGAATCATTTCTTGCCACAGGTTACACACACATATGAAGATTCAACACTATTTTCAAGTAGAATGCAGCCATTAAAACATACACCAAATAGTCTACGTTTAAGCTGAAGGGCCATTAGGAGATCCGGACATGCACAAACCGCATCTTTATTTCATCGCTAAATACTTCTTGAAAGTTGAGTTGAATTATTATAAATTTGTGTCAAATATAGTGAGAAATGATTCCTTTTGGTGGAAAATAAAGAATTGTGATGACAAATGGACGGTAACAGTTCTAAAATAGCCTGAGAACAGAGGTGTGGAATAGGCCTGGCGGTATTTTACCGTATTTTCATATTGCAGCTATATTAGGCCGGATAGGAACTGTCAGCGAATATCGTTCGCTCAAAGACAGTTCCAAAGGAATTACACGAAACCCACTGCTCGATTCTGCATCGACGAATAAACCGTCGGCATTATGGACCGTCTGCCAGGAATACTAACAATGATTAAAGGGAGATAAAGCTGGCAATGAAATCTATAGGATACAGACCACAATAAATTTCCCCTTTGACTTCAATATACGTTCTGTCTCTTTGTCCGGCCTCAACTTTCCCAAAAAATTTCGTTGTGCTGAACTGTTTCCTCTAGAAATCTTGACAATAGCCATGTCTTTGTTCTCAAATTTGCATCATATTGATCTCTGAAATTTTGAGATGTACAAACGTGAAGTAGCATATCAAACATATGCAACGATTCGTCCTATATATATATATATATATATATATATATATATATATATATATATATACATGTATTTATCATCGTAATCAAGCTCTTAGCCCTGTTATCCTTCCTCCGCTTAATCATGAATATTTACTAAAACCTGGCAGAAATATTAATTCAAACACCCCTCCTTGATTCTAGACAAGAAAGAAGCAGAAATGTCCATCTGGGAGAATGACTGTATAATTTAGTCTGGGTGGTTAAATTTCAATTAATTGTGGTCGGCTTCCATAATAATACGTTCTCGTACATTTTTCATACATGTTTTCTTGTTTTTAATGCGAATGACGGTCCCAGACGATTTACCTCTATATAATATACATATGGATGCATTGACGAATGAATTACAAACTTACAAGCTGTTTTGTAATATGAAGTTGTTAAGTTGAAAGGGGGGTATTGCAAATGCTAGTATTATAAGTAGAAACTAAATATGACCTAAATGATTTATTTATTTATTTATTTATTTATTTATTCTTCAAGTAAAGGTTACAACATGACAACAATAAATTAATGTACATGTACTAAGAACTATGAGCTGCATTGTATGATCGGGAAAGTGGCAACAATATAATATATATATTAAGTTGTGCATATAAAATAAAGACGTTCTGGTGCATTGTATGATTGGAATAAGAAATGAGAAGTATGATAGGTATGATGTCATGAAGAGACCTTTACTTAGGATAGCCCAAAAAGCTTGACGTAAATAACATCTATTGCTTATTTCCATTGGGGTCCACGGTTGTCAAGGTCGCGCCAGGTCATCATTAGGAGACAAAATTTAATAACTAAGCCATCACAGAAATGTATCACAAATAATTAAAAAATAGTTAAGTCTACATGCTATACATCAACCAATTTTACTAATAGTAGATAATCAAGCATGTAGGCCTATTACAGATTAATTTTGGGTTAACAATAAATACTTCTTGGTTGCAGCTTTAAAGCTGTATAGTGATGCACAGATTATTTAATGTAAAAATGGCCTAATTGTACACAGTCTACATTAAATATTCTATCATTAATTATTAAATTCCTTGTCTTTTGGGGGTCATTTTATGCACAGTAAAATTTAACTGATCTCCATCCATAAACCATTTAGCTGAATTTCTATAGAACTCTTTTTTATGAAAAATTTAATAGTTGCAACAAATTTCAAAATAAATGTCGAACACTCGAACATGTAAAAAACATGACCAATAGGATGTTATATAAACTGACATACTTTTATACATTTTTTTGTCGTCAATATTTATTTTATTCAACGTGACACTTTAAAAATAGAGAAGGCATAATATTATTTTATGAATACAGCTAAGGCTATAAGGATACTACGACCAATTATTGTGCTTTGTATTCATAGGAAAATGAGAGGTCGACACCTATCATAACATTGAATAAATCACGTAAAGGTGATGACATTTCAAACCAGATCAAACTACATTAATCTAGATATGATTTTTTTTTTTTTTTTTCATTTTGCCGTCAATATTATCTAAATTATTAATTAGACATTGATTAACTTATCGATGTCATCGTTAACCTGCGATATTTAGTGGGTTTTAGTAAATTTTGTGATATTATATAATTTAAAACAAAAATGGATAAACGCTGGTAACTACTATCGAGGTTGGCCAAAAGTTGATCGCTATAATCTCGGTCAGAGTGAAGCAATTTTACTGAAATTTTCAGCACATTCTGTTTTATTATCTATTTTTTAAACTTATATAGCGAAAACTGTCAGCTATTTCTAAACTAATCTTTCCAAGTGCCCCTTTAAGTGAATGAAATTGGGTTTAATGCCCAACTTTTTCTGCATTAAACATACAAATGAAGAGTACCATTCAACATACCCCAAGGAAATGTTAGGTTTCTAACGGTGACAAATTGATTGTTGACCTTCAATGCATACGCTCTGGGGTAATACATAAGGACAGATATTTTTCCCATTTAGTTTTAAGACGTCCACGCGTGAATGTATCCGTATATTTTCGTTAATCATTAGCTTGCATACCGATTATTGTAACTCCCATTGAAACCCTGCAAGCGTTCGACACATCAGAGTTAAAATAGTCCGTTATATCCGTCCATTTCTTTACCCAGCCATGAAGCCTATCGACGGGGATGAGTTGTCAAATAAACGAGCTGCAAGTTATGACGTCTACTATCTAAAGAATTAGATGTCAGGTGTTGATGACCGTTTTGTGTGGTTTGGGTGCCAGGTTTCTTAACAAACCAAAAATTCCAGTCCCCACGCGAACTACTGATATAAAAAAGATACATGATATTGGGAGGAACCCTATCGCGCATGATTCTCACCGTAGGAAAACCTTAGGCCTAATGTTATAGGTGTGAAGTCCAGATGTATTCAGATTTATTGTAAGACTAGGATTTGTTTGTCTAGTGATAGGGATGAACCTGTTAAAGTTCATGTAACCATTATTTGAAGAGTTGTTGCCTCTGTCATCAAAACCTCAGCTACTGGCGTGGCTATGATTTGTTGCTTAACAGTCTGTGTTTTGCACTTTTAAATGAACTTACCGGTACGTTTATATATATTATATAAAGGTCACTATACAATATCTCCAAAAATAAACCTGCTTGCATAACTTTGTCTCTATATAGGCCAGATGGTCACTACAATTTTTTATCGAAAGATTATATACTAGCCACGGGGTTAAGTATGGCATTGTCGTTTTTACATAACAATTTCACGGACGATAAAGAGGGGGAGTGTAGTATAGTAACGAGATTTAAAGGGGAAACGTATTAGTGGTCATTTTTTTGTATAAATACAAAAGAGACGAATGACTTTCAGGGAGAAGTTCTATAGCCTACTGCTTCCGCAACATCGAATGACTACGACAATTCACATCTATGTACAATAATGCTGCACAGAAAATGGCTCGTAGTAAATAAGCTTACATATCTAGACCTTGCCCTTTAATTTCAAATTATTTAAATAATTTATTATAAATGGCGTTCTTTTAGTAGTGTGCGCAAATGATTGGTTGTACCTTCGTTCAAAAGTTTATTTCTGATCATTGACTTAGTTTGCCCTCGTGTATGATTACCATAAATATTAGTTTAGTATATGTATGTCTGTATACATTAGATTTGCTATAGTTTTCACTCATAAAGGGGACATTAGTATACATAGTTTATATCGAATATTAATAATCAACCACAAGAGGATTTATTTCATATTTTCCAAAAAATGAAAACTAAAGGTAAATTTTTTTATTCAAATTGTTCTTTTTTCAAATTTATTTTTCGATGTTTTAATTTTGAAATGTACGTGTGTATTATATTAAATTTGTTTTGTTTTTTTTCACAGTTTTATCACTTGTGAGAGTAACTTGATCATTATTTTTGCAAATAATATCAAAATTAAACAATTTGTACATTCATAAAGCCTTTCATTGAATCAACTGGTGTTGTTTCGAATAACGGTTGTACGTGACAAGGAGTAGGGTCGCCTGTCCAACCTCGTGGGTTTTCTCCGGGTCCTCAAGTTTCCGCCCACTACTCAAGACCCCTTCGCATTAATGATCTATATAACGTTGAAGGCATAGAGGAAGACCTGCAATAGGCAGATTTAACTCTTTAACAATTTACTCGTTGAATTTTAGAATTATCTTTTATGAATTATATTGCTTATCTATTTTAGGCATAATTTTTTTCCTTACGACCGAGAGTTAACTCGTATAGTTTATACACGAAATCATATTAAATAATTGAACTTAAATGAAAAAAACGCAGGAGCCGCCGTGGCTCGCTCATCAGGAGGTGTCGGTTTCGCTCCCGGTATTCATCGTGTCAGAATTTTACATCGTAGATTCTTCTTGTCGGTGGTGAAGGGGGGGGGGCTGCATCACAAGGAACGGTGACTAAAAACCATGTCTAATTATATTCCTCTTGTCGACGGTGCAGAAAGGTGAGCGCATTTAAATGCAATCCTAATAAAGTCAATTTTCGTAGAACGTGTCGTAAATGTGAATTAAACTTTATTTTTACTCCATTTCTTATTTCAATATTTGTCTTCATTCAGGTTCTACTGAAGCAAATGAGAAAGCCAAAGTAGAAAATGGTGCCACCGAATTGGCTGTGCCAGGATGGCGAACCAGTGAAAGTGGTTCCACATCAACTATTAGCTCTGCCGTCACTGAAACTACTGATGTCGCACTGAGAAAAGAAGTTGGTTTAATCAGTGGCGTAGCTCTAATAGTTGGAACCATGATCGGTGGGTGAATTTTGCTAACATTATGTATAATGATGTGACTTTCTTTGTGATGTCACGTGAATTTTAAAAATACAAAAATCATAAAGAGCGAGGAATGGGGTGCACTCAACATAACCCAGGTCAGTTCTTATAACATAATATGGTAAAATTTTATTTCTAAAATCCGCTTGCGTTTGGGGGTCTTTAGCAGTGGGAGTAAACAGCAGGATCCTGAGAAAACCAACGAATATTGCTGGAGACCTATCTCCTTTTTAAGGAAACCAAACCACTTGACTTTTTTATGACAGACCTTGTGATCCAAAAGCACACGCATTAGACCATTCCATTCCTTCCAAAGGTATGACATTCCACAGTATTGTTGTTTATTTTGCTACATTACAATTGAATTTTATTTTTAGGATCTGGTATATTTGTTTCCCCTCGTGGAGTTTTAGAGGGTTCTGGATCTGTAGCTATGAGTTTAATAGTTTGGGCGGGATGTGGATTTCTAGCCATGATGGGTTAGTAACTTTAATATCATCAATCAATAAAAAAGATTTAGCACAATACATCCTAACCAAATAGACGAACAAAATCAAGTATATTTGCTACACGGTTCCAAAGTGGGCAGTTATTCGTGCGGAATCAGCGGTTCAAATTTAGTCATTTTTTAGCTTTGAGTGCCCAACAGAAGCGAAATGTTGTTTAACGACAAACTCTTCAGCACCGACTGGCCCAATGAAGACGAGCATGCGCCATATACTTAGTCTAGGGACTGTCTCATTGAATCATTGTCGAAAAAATTGGAGAACAGTCAATTTTACTGGACAACTTTTCACTGCTAAACGACGGGGTGTCAATCCGGGTGGAAGCCTGTACAATGTAAAGCCTGTACCTACAGTTAGAGTGTCATGGCTGCGAAATTGTAATTTGATAGGAGGGGACGCATTTTTAACAGCATGTTGTGTCGCTCATACTGACTCCAGCGAAGTAAGCAAGGTCTTATTTTCTCACTAAGATGTTCGTTTACTTTATACATGCGTCCACACGGATTGACACGGATGAGCTACCGGGTAAGTTTTACCTGGACAGTGACGTTATTTAGAATTCCAACGATCAAAGGTTCTTTTACGTCAACGTGCACATGGACGACTGACACTGTCCTTGTCAGATCACCACACTGATCAGCAGCGAATATTCGCTAGGCCGCTACAGTCACTGTTAAGGATGACATCTACGCGACTTATCCTCTGACAAATTAAATTCTAAAACATTTTTTGTATGTATTAGTAAAATAAGTAAAGACGTTTGAAGTATTTGTAGTTAAAAAGTATTTCCTATATTTAGTGTAAATGGGTATTAAAATGAGTAATACAGCCGAGGCTAAATGTAGGGTACTGGAATCTGCTGAGGTTTGCCTATTGCGTCATAAAGTTGTGGGATATCACTCGGCAACCCTCAGCAGATTCCAGTACCCTTCATCTAGCCTCGGCTGTATGACGAAGTGCGCCATTAGAACTACTTTCAAGTTCCCGGATTAGCAGCGGCGTTGTCCATGATGACGCCTTTGAAGAATGTTTTATCTTACAAAGTTTTCAAAGTTTGAAGCTGTTTTTCTTTCAAGTTTTTCCGATTGTCTTTAAACAAGGACAAGTTTGCACGGAAAATTCTACACACCCTTCGAACGACGCAATTTTGAGAACTTCTTTCTTAAAGAGACAGGTTTTCCAAATAAGTAAACCGGCATCGCATCGCAATTGTATAGGCGTAGGTACATATCACTTACTGTCATACAGCAGAGGCTAGACCTCGGTCTTTCTGGTCACTGAAACAAATGACGCTGAGACGCACTATGGTACACGATTCGTGTACCAATAGTAAAATGTTTATTTTGTCTTAAATATTGGATATTAGAAGCCTACCCTTTCAAGGTAAGATAGCAACATCAATGTTGATTTGAATTGGCAAATAATTTGTGTTTTCAACGTGTAAGACTTCTGATGATATTGCGTTAGAGACTTAGCTACTTTAACCGAAATTCAATGACCGGTAAAGGGCCTTTTTTTGTGTACGGTCAACTCTAGCGAGTATTATGTTTCGAAGGTTCATCTTAAATAATCCACACCACTCGAGACAGACATATACAGGTCAGTGTCATGTGAGGTTATCAGAAGGTCTGTGTCCATATTTGGATACCGATAAGACGGGGCAAAGTCCTTTTAATGGGGATGATAATGTTAGATATTGAATACAATTTTCATTTCCGCTGTATATAATCTTAGCACAACATAACTGATTCAGGGGTTTAGATAGGGATATAGACAGGCGAGATCTCTAATGTCATTTTCAGACTTTGAGATTTCACTAATAATTTCAGGCACTGCCTCTATAATGAATATATCGAGATTTTAGCGATAAACAAAGAAACACCGTATTACTTTGTGATTTTAAAATAGTCAATATAATTTTTTTTTACAAACTATGATAATACATCAGCAGCAGATGCCAGGTTAGACCAGCCGGATCAGAACACAGAACAGTAGGACGATGTGGATTAGTCCATTATGTGTCCATTGTTGGCAGCTTTTGCCTATCAAACGGATGAAGGGTGTGACCACTAATGACGAAGGACGGGCTGTCTGGTCATAATGCATCTGGCTATATCTGACAAACACAATAAATATTTTGAGAATGCGGCCTTTTCATTGGCTTTGAACTAAATTATGTTTAATTTAGTTGGCTTTGAACTAAACTATGTTTAATTTTTTCAAAGATCGTTTCTACGGTTCTTGTCCATACTTTATTTACAATGCTATTCTGAACGACTTTGATTGTATATGGTAACAGACGTGCGTGGCCAATCATAGCGTCACCAAGTGATTCCAATCGCCATGTTGACAAAAAAAGCATTTGGCGATCTAACCGGCCACTTTCCATAAAATTCCAATCGAGACACGAGACCATTTTAAATATTTAATTGACCACATCAATTTTATAACGAAAATGATCTTAGAATCTAATAGTAACTGCTGGAGAAGCGTACTACATGCAAAATAAAACCGACACGATAACCCGACGGATAGGACATACTACATAGACACTGCATGAAATACACAACAAATAACAAATGAAGTGAATAGACCCCGGGATCAGTCGTAGCGTCCATTGTGCTGAACACTACCGGGTTTGTAATGATACAGGCCACACTTAAAATAAAAAAAAAATACACATAATAACAACACCAACAAAATATGGCGTCATAAATTAGAACGTCAAAACAATTTTAAAGGGGCTAAATCGCTAACATTTGGGACCTAGAAATAGACACAAGTGGGTCGCAACGCATATAATATGCTAATATGAATGAATATAAACTGATTTACATTCAGTGGTTTCCGTTTTTACTTTAATTTCAAATCAGTTATGTTCGGCGAAATACGCCAGCAGTGTCAATCGAATGCAAATTTACAGTGTCTAGTTATTCCAGTCTATATGCACCGATTGATTTGGTGCAACGTTTCTAGCCTCGTTCCTCGAGTCTCTTGCTAGAACTGGGACTGGGACTATGGTATCTTTTTCCGGTAAGATCACATCATCAATTTTGATTTAAATTGACAAATAATTCGTGTTTTCAATGTTGAAGATTTTGGATGATATTGAGTTAGAGACTTAGCTACTTTAACTGTAAGGTCGACAATCCGGACAGAATCTCGGAAAACGCCCCCCCCTCAAAAAAAAATAATAATAAAAAAGTAGTGTTGTGAAATAATCAAACTTTATTTATATTTATCTTTCTAGGTGCCCTAACTTATGCCGAACTAGGAACTAGTATACCATTATCTGGTGGAGAACATGCTTATTTAATGCACACATTTAAACCTATGAATAAATGTTGGGGACCGGTGCCGGCCTTTTTATTTGACTGGTTGGGCATATTTGTATTAAGACCCGCCATGTTTGCCATCATGAGTCTGAGTCTAGGAACATATGCTACTCAGCCGTTCTTTGGTGACTGTGGAGCCCCTCTATATCTGAAGAAAGTGGTCACAGTGTGTGCTATGTGTAAGGAATATAACATTTTTCATTTGATATTTTATCTTTCTTGTAAATTATTCATAATGCTTTGATAATTGTGGATGGAAAGTGCAAAGAGATTAAGACCCATCCATGTTAGCCGTTTGACAGCTTGATCAGATACAGGAACAAAGCTTCTAAATGTTGCGTATCGTCAGCATACACATTTTGAAATTTTATGCTTTGCATTCATAGTTATTAGAATGGGTTCTAAAGCAGAACCTTGGGGAACACCCCAAACTAGAGGTTCGCATTCTGAACAAATACCCAAAGCATGACCATTAATATCAAAGATTTTATTAGCCGTTTTCGGGTGGTCTATCGTGTCAATGATTGAATGATTCTTTTTAACGTTCTACCTTTTCTACATCCACCGGGCTAAGGAAAACGGTTATAGTGGTACGATCCAGTAGTGCGACGTTATTATTGAATTTATTTTGCAATCCCGGTTAAACAATACCTAGACTTATATTCTTTAATGTTGCTTAACCGGCAAACGCTAATAGTCCCTAGAGCACAACAACTACTTCATACTCCGCGCAGTGTTTCGTAATCCCACTACCTCGGGCCATTGCTTCAGGAATATGCAACTACATCTGTTCATATTTTGTTTATTTTAAACTCAGTTTGTTCAAATGATGTAGAATTCATTACATTTCAGTATTGATATTAGCCATCAACTGTTACAGTGTTAAATTAGCCACTATAATACAGAATTGGTTGACATTGGTTAAACTTGTAGCTATTGCTATCATAACCGTAGGTGGTTTCTATAAAATGGCAACAGGTAAGCAATGAAGCAATGAGTTTAATGCCACACTGTTCTATGTCCTATGTCCTACTCTTATATCAAATTCCAACTATGGTCGTTCTTTAACGTGCACGCCACGGTGTACACGGTACTACGGTTTTTCGTCCCAACCGAACGACCGTGCATCTCCCTTGCTAGTCCCCATGTCCCAAACCATGTACAAGGGAGAACCCCGTCGGAAAATCCTTTCTCGACCAATACTTGGATCGAACACAAGACACCCACGTTAGGGTGTCATCGGCTTACGGACGGAGCCACCACGGTTCCCAACAGATAAACTTTGTTGATTGGACAAGTTTAATGTTCACTTGACCTAACTAATTACTCCCAACACATTAACAACATTAACCACGTATATCTAAGTAATAAACGGATGACATGCATACAATTATTAATCATTTAACTGCATTTTGGCGACCTTTCCGATTCTTGAAGAGAGTTGCTTTTGGTCGTTTTTGTCTTTTTAGGTAGTACTGCTTACATATCCGAAGGCTTTGAAGGGACAACACAAAATCCGTCAATTCTAGCTCTTGCGTTTTATAATGGTCTTTGGGCGTACGATGGCTGGTAAGGGTATTTTTAACGTCGAGCTTTTTAGAATAAAACCTGTGATTGATTTTTTCCCATAATTGTGCTCTCTTGGTGTGTGAAAAGTGGTTTAAAGTCACACTTTTCTACACTACTGTTTGATAAGGATAAGAGGATACTTGGCGAAACGTCGTGCTTTTAGAATAAAACCTGTGATACTTTCCCCTAAAAATTGTGCACTGTTAATATGTAAAATTATGTGGTTGATGGTCCTACTTTTCTAATGCTACTTTTCGAAGACGACCAGGCAATACAAAACAATATGATGTCATTGTAATGATATTTAAAATAGTAGCATTGTCCATGGGAACATTTGGATCATCGGTCAATTATGATCTTTTAAGGGTTTATTTATTTATTTATTTAGGACGAATATACAGCATTAAATGCAGTAATAGCCAATTAAATATATTTCATTTTCTAATTATTTTGCATATCCATTTTCAGGAACAATCTTAATTTTGTAACTGAAGAATTAAAAAATCCGCAAAGGTGTGTATTAATACATGTAGTATTTTTGAACCAGGAACTTGACCCCAACGGCTACACATCTAGAAAAACACCGAAGGTTCCACCGGTTCGAGTTCAATTGCGCAACGATTGAGAGACGTCGATTTTTGATATGGCATCAAACTTCCAAGATGGCTATTTGCTATCTGGTCCATTGTAGTCCCGGACTTTTTTATACTGCATTAACATCATAATCATGTTTGATTGTTAAATCTGTACTTTTATATCACTACCAAAACAAATATCTGATAACCAAGACAACGACAATTTATTAATATGTTACTTCCAGGAATCTTCCATTGTCTATTGGTCTTGGAATACCGCTGACAACTATATGTTATATTCTAGTCAACATTGGATATTTTAGTGTTATATCAAAAGAAGAACTTCTTTTATCAGACGCCGTTGCCATGGTAAGAACAATTTGTGAAATTGATAGGTGATGTACCAATATTTTCTTTGAATGCAGTTGCCATTAGGATTTTTCTTCTGTGTAGATCTTCATATTTTGGTATGGGGTTATACAATGTTTTCCAGGTTGTTGTTTTGGGTTTTTTACCTATGGGCAAATTCACACATTCTCGATCTATGTGTTAAGGCTATCGTCATGTGTGATCAAAGGTTACAACATGTAAACAAGGCTAGCGCTAAACCCAACCTAAACCTGTACCTAGCCCTAATGATTACCCTATCCAGGCGCGGATCCAGAGGGGGGGGTCCAGGGAGTCGGGACCCCCCCCCCCCCTGCTCAGACTTGAACATTTTTTATGCGATTTTATTGGCGATTTAGACTTGTAATTTTGGAATTTACATTCCGGAAATACGTCAGAATGAACCAAATTGAATCTAATTTACCAAACCCCCTGTTAATCGGTTGAGCGCCATTAGCTAAGCAATTATCAAACCTAGACCCCCCCCCCCCATACAAAAAATCCTGGATCCGCGCCTGCTAACCCACAATCTCATAATGCCGTAACCTTATTTACATCTCAGAGACCTTGACTAAAATTGAACCCACATTAGATGTTTATTGTTTTCAGACATGGTCTGTAAAGGTTATTGGTATATTATCATGGTTTATGCCAGTATTTGTGGTATTGTCGTGTTTTGGAGCAGCTAATGGTTCTCTGTTTGCCAGTGGTAGACTGTGTTTAGTTGCAGCTAGAGATGGACATCTACCACAAGTTTTATCTTATATACATATTAACAGACGTACACCAGTTCCATCACTTATATTTACAGTAAGCGTGTTGACTAGCTATAGACATTATTTTATACTGTTTGGGGCAATAACATTTCTTATATGTGTTTCATCCAATTAAATCATAGAGTCTTGAAACCTCGATGGAACGAAACAATATATTCGAGATAAAAGAGAATCGGATAGTCTATATCTGACCAAATTGGTGTCGTAATCTCGAGTGTTTACCTTAGAAAAGCATATTTGATTCAGTCAAACAATAGCGTTATCGAGATGGTTTTTTTTATAGACTTATGATAAAAATACAATTTCGATGAGAGAGAGAGAGAGAGAGAGAGAGGGAGAGAGAGAAATGGGGTTTAACGTCCATTCGACACAAACTAGGTCATTTTGGGACTAACATATGGTTTCATTTTATTTCAATAATTCGCTTGCACGTAGGGGTCTTTAGCAGTGGGAAGAAACCGGCATGCCCGGAGGAAACCCACCAATTTCGATGAATCAACATATCAGGCTTTGTTATATATATATATGTATACAAGGATCAAGTTTACTGTGTCTTCTAAATAATTGGTCCAAATATCTATAAGAATCTGAAAAGTTGTACTAGGGTGTTTCCTTGGGTAGTTTTTCAAATGGTAATCGTTGATCAAAAGCTTCAATTTATGCTTTTTGGTACCTTTCAGAAAAGTTGGTTTTTAGTTTTTGTCTCTGTTTTCAGACGATTGTAGCCATCTTGTTAATTTTACCAAGTGATCTAGGGATATTGATTGGATTTTTTGGCTTCACTGCCTGGATATTTTATGGTTTAACAGCAGCGTCGCTTCTAGTCCTTAGGTATACCAGTCCAGACATCGAAAGGCCGTATAAGGTAATGACCAAAGTGCGTGAAGGGCGGATTAATTATTGGGGGATAAACAGTAGAAGATAAATTATAATGTTAATTCTCGTTTCTTTACTCGGCTCTTGCTGTTTTTCTAAAACTTTCTACCATAGAAAGCATGTATAAGGTATCCGCTGGAAAATCCCGATGAACTTTCTGTCATCGAAACCTTGCAAACACTATAATTCAGAGATTTAGGCGTGTCCATCACACAGGCATAGGTATAATCCCGCCGTAATACAATTGAATGGTCTGGTTTCAAGATTATTCATGATTTTAATGTATGTTTCAGGTACCAATCATTATTCCAATATTTGTGGTTTTAGCTTCGATTTATCTAGTGTTAGCCCCGATTATCATGCTACCAAAAATGGAATATTTCTATGCCATATTGTTTATATTAAGTGGATTGCTACTGTATTTTCCAATGGTATATAATAAATATCATCCTAAATGGTTTGGTAAGCAGCACCTTTCTAAAAATATTTTATTCGTGACGATGTAACTCTACCTGTGACCACGAGGTTTTCTTTTACCAGCAAAATCTTCTTCAGCTGTCTGTAATCGATCCGGGGGGGGGGGCACATAAGTGTACCAAAATATAACCGTACTAGAATCTCGCAAAATAACGCATATCTGGTCGAATTTTCTGGAACTGCAGTTTGGATCATAAATTCCCTGAACCAAAATAAATACCATTCTTTGGGTATAAATCAAATTCCTGTAAAGTGATATCTCCTCTGTAGGCCTAGATATCGCTATCAGTAGAATATGACAGTTATCACACACCGGTTATTGGGTGATAAACTACTTTATATAAACCATATTCCGTCTTCATTTGCACTGCTGGTGAAGAAAAGTAGGCCGTTAAACCCCATTTCATTCATTCATTTATTTCTCTTACAGAAGGCGTGTCTAGATGGCTGCAGAAACTATTTGTTATTCTACCAGAACATTGCCATGAGAAATGTAGTTGATTAGCCTACAGACAATTAGAGATATGGCGTCAAATATGATAATCAGCTAAGAATGTCGTTTAACCAATGACCTTTATGTAAATGAATTTGTTTGAACGGCAAACAGATCAAGAATATTGGATTTGCAGTTTATTGTAATGTTAGTAGTCCATGAACTGGGCGGGAAATTGTATTTTCCCGGGTTTCCTGTTTGTTGCCTTGAACATTGTCATTGTCAAAAAAAGGAATTGTTTGTAAAAATTTCAAGTCACAAATCTCAGACAAATAAATGTTGTGCACTGAAGGACTGAAATGCTAGTGTAAATGGTTGTTACCATAATGTTTATTTGTCTGTGGACTGTGGTGATGGCCCCGAAGTTGTTAGAGGCGTTTCATACATAAACAAATAGTGTCAGCTTATTAAAGGGACAATAACATTCTTGCTGGCTTGGTAGCTCCAGAAAATAAATAATACCCTTATTCTAAGTACTAGATGTTTAAATGTCCTACCTGTTGTGTAAATTATCCATTACAACCTATTTTATTTGTCCAGAGGGTTCGAAAATATTTTAAAATCCAAGTCACATTTGAAAAGGTTTACGTTAGACTTTTCAAATCAATTGGTTGAATTTTTCCAATTTTTTAAATTAGGTGTGTTGAGATGAAATTTATATCATCATTTAATTGGAATATTCTAAAATAATACGATTTGTTGACCAGAATGAAGATTGGGACATATTTTTCAGTTACAACAAGAGTGTTATTGGGGCTTTAATGTAACTGAATGATGTTCTTAATGGTCGATTCCATGCAATAAAGTTTCTGACTTATTTAGTAAGAGTTATCTTCCTCTACAATGTGCACCTTTTGTAGTTGAAATTAGAAATATTAACGGACGTCTTTCTTCTTTAGCCCTGTTGGTATGGAAAGGTGGGGCAAACTACATAAAAGGGAAATAACCACTATAACTGTGACGAAGTTAAAATGAATGTGATAAAACTATTGAAGGTTATTTAGAGATTTAATTTTTTTTTTCCACGTCTGGCGGACAAAGCAGTGATTGATTTTAACGTCATTTATTTTTAAGTGGATTCCCTAACGCATGTATATTTGTTCCCAGATATTCCCACTTAAAAAATCAAGAATTCAGCACGTTTCTTTAATGGTCCATAGGAGGTGAACTTTGTTACTGTGGTGTATGATACCCTAGAACAATATTAATGCAAACAGTAATATACAACCTGATAGTGAACATAGTGCTCTAGTATAGTGACTTACCCCCCCCCCCTCACCAACACACGTTTAGATTTATTGAGTATCTCTTGAGTATCTCTTGTTATTTTTCATTAGTGCCAAGTCATTTGAGTTTTCATTGAAACATTTCAATTGCATAGGATGAGTCCTGTCGATTTTCAACATTCTAGTACTTTCATTGGCAGTGGTGTAGGTGTCATATCAGATTTCGTCAACATCCAAGTTAACCTTTCATGCTGTCTGTGTTCATCTTGGCTGTATGTGACTGCAGTTCCATATATAATGTTCTTAATGTCTAATCTGTAATATTATCATTCCGGTTTGTTTTTGAAGGGCTGAATTTTGCCAATTTCTGTAGCTGGTTGTTAAAATTTTTTTTTAGACTGGTAAGAATCCCATCTTTCAAAATATATAAATCAACACAGAAACAACTACAAATATTTGTATCATTCGCATTTTATTAATGCATATCATCAATATGTATCCTTGTAATTAATTGGCCTACATAATAAAATAATATCACATAATGTTTGACACAAAAATATCAAAAATGTATATCTGTTATAATTAAGTAGACTTTGCAATAAAATATAACAATTAACATAAAAAAAAAGAAATAAAGAGAACTTCAATTCTTAGACATTAAATTATATCAAAGTACATTTTTTGAAACTCATCCAACATTATAGTACCAAGCCTCCACCCCTCTTTCTCCTCTTGCTAATCTAGTACAAATCATATTCATTTAATTTCGTTTCAATGTCTAAAACATTGTCCCTTACTTATGGGTGCACGTGCCCCGTGCCACCCCTATCAACTTCTGTTCAACAAATTTGAATAAACACTACTACTATATATCAAGTGATAGAAGAAATAGGTTATCTAGAAATTTTGGGATATGGCATCATCCTTTAGACCCATAAATAAGCCTGATGAGTTAAAGAGAAGGAACAATTAATATTAATGAAATAATTAAATTAATATATGAAAATGCTGAATTTTGTTCTTTGCATTGTTATACAAAACACAAAATTGTGGTCCCAATGTTTGTGGAAAGAAATGAATTATCCTTCGAGTGTCTACAGACGATTACAAGCAAAATAAAGATGGTAGCAATAGAAAACAGAGTAAACTTCAAGTGATTACAAATTACGATGGGATTGATCAACTTAAATCGTTGCAAGACTACTTTTTTGTTCTGCAAGTTTTCAAAGTCTACATTAGCCTTTTAGTCAGTATTGAGCCTTTATTGCCTGTAAATAAGAGACTTAATAGTGATTTATACAATTAAACAACATTTCAAAGTGAACAATTATATGCTTTTACCCCATGGAAGACCTTCCTGTATTTCACCCTGCAATATTGCTGCCATTAGTGTCTTGAGCAACGAACAAACCAGTTGCCAATCATAAATTCAATGTTTGGCTTTAAGGGAATACTAGTTAGCACTATTAATTATCATTTGGCATCAGCACAAAAATAAATAATACCCTGTTCTCCTTGCATAATATAATTTGAATTAATAACCACAGTTTGACTTGATCACAAGAAACTTGCAGTGTGAATGCTTGCTTGCTGGTAGTTTTTAATCATGTAGGTGCCTTAACCCTTTAGCTCTTTGACTGAGTCATATAAATATGTATGGCACCGCCATTAACTAGTATACAGTCCTGTAATATGAAGAGCTATTTCAGGCAGTGCCTGGAATCACATTTCAGACGATTTCAGGCAGTCCGAGGATATTCCGTTCTGAAATATGTATCACTCTTTTCTTATTTTCTGTAAAGAACTTGGGACGTAGTCAATATTTACATGTGCCAAGTGCTAAAAGGTTGAAATTGTCCATTCAAATTAACGTTACCATGACAATATGATTGGATTTTTAAACTCCAATAGATATATCCGTGGACATTGTCATTGCCACTTATGGAACTTTGTAATCCTGTTTCTTTCTTTTTCTTCGTTAGATTGTCTTTTGATTGTCAATTCACAGAAAACACTGGATTTAATAATAGCTGTGTGTTTTGATCAGCCATTGTTAAATCAAAGATCACATTAGATTGGGACATATAATAAATCATAACATTTGATTGGGACATATAATAAATCATAACATTCAATGGGGACATATAATAAATCATAACATTCAATTGGGACAAACAATAAATCATAACATTCGATTTGGACATATATAACAAATAATAAGAATACTAATTACTGGTAAAATAACAAAACAAAATAAAAATAAATCCTCCTAAGGGGCATCACAAAACGTAATCTTTATGATCATAAATTAATTTTGAATAATGTGAACAATCAAATAAATGCTTTCTTTCTAAATTGCACAGTTTTCTAAATAAAAAATAAAAAGACAATTACTCCATTACCGGTACTAAAAATAAAATCTTAAAAGAAATCGTAAAATAATATTAATATTATGATTATTACAGGTAGATAAAATATTTCAAGTTCAATATCACAACAAATAATTAAATGCATTCTAAATAGAAATGTTTTAAAAAAAATCAACAAACAATAAGCCCATATAAAAAAAATGTTCTGTTTCTCAGATAATCCAGTGTCACTTAACGGGACAGCATAACTCATTTTTATTTCAATAGATACAAAGTCTCACTCATTACCTCACGCAAATATTTTCCCCTAATTACAGGAAGTAACACTATAAGAAACTGATTAAGAGTAGGCTAACAACCCATTAAGTAATTATCATTAGAATTTGTTTGGCTTCTTGTTCTGCACCATGCTAACATTTTGGTCTTAAAAGCGACCAAGGGCCATAACTCTTGCAGCAATTATCAGAAATCATAGAACACGCTTCTTCATGGCATGAGCTAGAACAGTGTGTATATCAACTTTTTACTCCAGAACATCCATAAGCAATTGGTTGACAACAATATACAATCACTTTTCAATTTGGGCATATAAAATGCCTTGAAATGAGAAGTATATGAGAACACAAAATAATAACATACAAATTGCCCTCCTTCATTAGATTTTTAAGATGATTGTCTGAGAACAAGAATATTTTTTGTTTGGCCTAATTATTTAAACAAAAATCATGTGAATATCACAAAATTCATCTCTTTAGACAATCAACTTTCATTCTTAATCAACTTTACATTACTGTACAGCAAGACAGGCATTCTTAATCGACTTTACATTACAGTACAACAAGACACTCATTCTTAATCAACTTTATTTACAATATAACAAGACTACCGGTATTGCTGCATCAGAAATATACTTATTGTAGATATACATTACAGTACGAGACATTCATTCTTAATCAACTTTACAGTATAGCAAGACCATAGCTGCATCAGAAATATACTTAATGTAGAAATCTTGTTGGTAAATATTAATATTAACTAAATTAGTAGAAATCTAATCATCTGCTCATTTTGCTATCACTATAAAAACAATTATATTAAAACAACCTCTGAACATGACATATGCTAGATTTTACAATTTGGCACAATATATAAAGTCAGTTAACCAAGTTATTTGTTTAAACATCTATCTGTTTTCATTATAAAAATAATAATCTGTATCGAGAATTTTTGAAACAACTTAACCCAATGGATGAAATGTAAGTCTTGGGTAGAATAATTTGTAAAGTTTCGTCTGATTAAAATCCTTGTAATCTCCATCATAAAAATCAGGAGCATTGTGCGGACAATATACAAATGTCTGATTCCCAAAATTCTGGCTTTCGAAATAATAAGTAGTATTAAGCATGTCCACATCATCTTTTGTTAAGTTGTGCTCTTGTGGATCCATTAAAAGCTCGTGGATGTAAGTCAGATTAAAATCGTGTCCATGAATCAAAACACAATGTTGATGAGCAGTAAACTCTTTTAGGTATTCATGAACAACGATGCCAATTATTAAAAACATCACACAACACAAAAACGGAATCAGGCGGATGAGAATTAAGCGTCTTTTTCTATTGTATTCTGATTCCATATATTCTGTATCGTTACTATTAATACTGTTTAAACTGGGACTTTCTGTTAACAAGAGATGATCGGCTTCTATCAACTGTTGATTATCTTCTCCTTCCGAAACTGTACACTCATCTATAAAACATATAATAATACAATATACTTTAAAGATGCGTTATGTAGGAACTAAATATTCCTATTGCAAGTCTTTTTTCTAGCTTCAAACCTAGACCGGAATAACCAGATGCTAGAGATTGCCATTCGATTGAGACTTCTGCCATAACCATAACCGATTAGAAATTACAGTAAATGTAAATCAGTCTGTATACATTCACATTACATTATGTGTCCATTTCCAGGCCAAACGTATCAGCGATTTAGCGCCTTTAAACATATATTATGCCAGAGATAGATTGTAGGTATTTACTCTAGCTTCACATCTTATGTTAATTAAACATTTATTCATGTAACAAGAACATATTGAACACTCCTGGTCATCTCAGCGGGCTTAGATATGAAAAAACTGCCATTTATTCATTTAACAATAAACTTGATAATTGAGACATTGTTTACTATTACAACAACAGTATTTCTTGTCAAAAATTCAAACTCACATAACTTCATTCTGAATAAAGTAATTCGATTGAAATTCTGTTGTATAAAACAACAAAATAAGTAAGGAATCAATCTACTTTTGGTTTCAAGTAAGAAAATTATAAAGAAAAACTGAAACTAGGAGAATTTATCACTAACAAATGTTCAGAATTTTCCTGTTGAACTAAAACATAGCATGAAATTAATGTGATGCCTGGTTGATAATTTAAGGATCTGATGACAGATTTTTTTTCATATATTTTGATGATTTGTTTAACAGAGTTTTGTATGTTTTGATTGATAAAATAACTTTTATTTTTGACTGATGGTAAGACTGAAAATCAAACAGTTTGATTGATGATTTGGTATCTCATACGTTTATAACATAATCCCGCATTCAATCCTTCTAATGAGGACTGCATATATTGATGTAGAAAATACAGTATCATTGGTTTTTTAAAATTTAATTTGGAGTAAGACTGAATCATATATGGAGATATCTATGATATTATATTTTTACCTTGTACTCCATCTATTTTTGTAGTTTTAACTCCAGCCCTTAAAGAAGCCTGAAAAAACACAAACAATTATATATCATGTTTAAATATTTCGGCAATGAAAATATACCAAATAGAAACTTGCTGAAAGTAAACAAAGACTGTCATAGCCTGTTGCTATGTAAAATACACAAGTAATAACTAAAACAAGGCCAATAATTGAACAATTCCAGCTAGTTTCAACACATGACAATCTTTGAAAGTTTGGGGGGGGGGGGGGGTTATAGTGATGCAAAAATTTCAGTTCAAGAACCGAACTTATAAATCAGAGTACTGTATGTTCAGACAACAGATCTGAACAATAATTGTAGACTTACTGGAAATTAAATCCAAAAGTTGAAATATGCTTTCTCAAAGTTTCCTCTGCCCTGCCTTATAGGCCAACGTAACTACATTTGAACAAACCTACACAAGCATCACCCTGGGATTATATTTCTAGAACAAAACATCAAAATTATTCAAATTTACGATGTCCATTTGGAGCAAGTAACTTTATTTAAAATAATATTGAGAAGATTCACCCAATCAATATGGTTGAATCCATCAAGTGATTACAGAGAAGACGTTGTGTCTAAATTTGCCCTGCCGCCTCACCCCTAACTGTGAACAATTGGAATAAGCACCATACAGAGAACATTAACAGCAAGGTAAAACCACAAAATTTTATTAAATTTCTAAAGAGATTTAATATTTCCTTCTGTGGTACTGCTCCCATCTTGCTAATTTGATACCATTATTTACCATATTCGAATCCATTCTTTATTTACAAGCATTGAATGAATTACCTTTTTAGATTCTTCAACCCAGTTTAAAAAACAAATCTTAATAAAAAATGAAACACACTGGAATGTACTACCAAAACATATACCCCACCAAGCTCCTGAAATAAATGAATAAAAACATAAATAACATATAGACAGGATTTTTCAGTGGAATAGGTTACATATCATGGACCACAACAACATTCCAAAAGCTGTAGTTTCTTTACACATAGCTTTACTAGCCAACAGATTTTAGGTGTCAGGGGCAATAAATATGTATTTAACAGAAGGGTATATTCGAAGAGAAAATATCATTTTGCAACTACATAATCAATATAATTTCTGCCTTGAACTGGCTGACATACCCCCCCCCCCCCAAAAAAAAACCCAAACTCTCTGACCTGTAGAGCGATTATACTGTCGACAGATAGACACATGGATGGATATAAAAATAGGTGAACTCAAACTCAAAATGGTGAATATGCATTTACCTGCTATACCAAGTGGTGTATAAAATATAAGTACTATAGCTATAGGAAGACCAACAATATAATATGCTATAAGATTTATAACTGCACCAAATCTCTGTTGTCCTGTACCTCTTAATACTCCTGATGCTACACCCTATTCAAAATATTCAAATAAAGGTTAATTTAATATCTATCTACTTATACAAGTGAGATTAGTATACAAAGAAATGAAAGTTTAAGCTCATATTAACATCAATAATATGAAATGTGGCCCTATCAAAACAGTTTTGTTCTCTACATATCTGGGATGGCTTCATTAAATAGTTTTAATCTCTGGACTGTAATATCTAGCTTGTTCCCTTTAAAAAGAAGCTTCCACTTGAGACTGGGAGTTAGCTTATCACTGTTAAAATTAGTATTCCAATAATATACATAAAGCTGAACATCTGGCATCAAAATTTCAAGGGAGTTGGAAAGCTGGATGGTTAACGTGCACGTTGTGTCATAAGGTCTGTCATTGACTCAACTGGTGTGGTTTCGATTCTCCGCTTGTATGGGTTTTCTCAGGGTCCTCCGGTTTTCTCCCACTGCTAAAGACTCCTACACGCATGCGAATCATTGAAATAAAATTAAACCATATGTTAGTCTTTAATGACCTGGTTTGTGCTGAATGGACGTTAAACCCATTTCTCTATACAGTAATGACTTACTTCTAGAGCATCAGCTACATGAAAGACAGCCAAAATCAGGAGAAGATTGGAAGTTAGCTCTATTACATCTCTGAAAAGAAAGAAACAGTTCACAATTTACACATCGGAATTCTACAGAATTCTGTGATATCCCTCATCATTTTCATGTCCCAATTTATTTCTTTATTACTTCAACAAAAAACATTTTGAGTAGTCCGTATTCTGAATATTCCGAATTACGACATCAATCAACAGTCCCCTGGCACGATTTGCATTGAATTAATACTGGATAATCCGGCCTTCAATCAGTGAGCTTAAAACGTGAGTCAGTTTTTGTGGAAAACCTTGATAATTTTATAGTAAGAGTAAGAGAGCACTTGGTATTTCATTTCAGTTTTTCATGTCAGCGACATTATTATAAATTGCTGAGATGAAGAGTCACTATCATTATAATATTGTGTTCATAAGGTGTGATCATCCTTAAGTATAATGTACAGAAAGGTTTATGATAGTTCCAGTACAATAATACCTCCAGCCTAAGACAACTGAGTATTCCGTCATGCTGTATAGTCTGACATATTGTATCGATCCCATACAAGTGACAGAGTCCACTGTATATTGAATTCCTGATTTTGACCATAAAACGATTGCACAGTACTCAACATTGATATCACGCAACATCGAATTGGAGCCTACAGAAACATTGGTGTCCAGTTAAAATTCCCCATCCCAAATTGTCCACCATAGTAAATAAATTATTGTATGTTAGTCTCAAAATGATTAAGGCAGGGTATTAACAAGACATCAAATCACATTCCAACCCTTGCATACGCTATATTTTAGTAAGGACGCATAAATGTCTTCTAAAATATACCCATCAGATATGTGAATTTGTGAAGCATTTAAAATGTTTGTAAATCAAACAATTTCTTCATGTCAAACTGTTTCAATATTTACATAATGATTTAAATGATACAGGTGATCACGGTGGATAAGTGGGTAAGACACTGGCTCTCTAGTCTGGAGGACGGGTGTTTGATCCCTGCATTGGCTGAGAAAGTTCATCCAGATTTTCCAATTGGTTTCCTCTTGTCAATGATGCAGGACAAACGGCCTGGCGATGTCGGCTGTCAAGTTGTTTGGATGCACATATAAGATCTTTGGGGAAGATAGTTAATACTAGAGTAGGCCATAGTGCCGCTGCCCTGGCAATATTTTACCCATAGCACACTGTATAGCATATGCCCATCTTCATCAACCCAGTTTTGGAGCAGAACAGTAGGACGTTAAATGCAATTTAATTTAATTTCATTTCAAATGACACCATTACAAAGAAGAGTAAAGAATGGAATTGTGTCAACTGGTCAAAACAAGTAATTCCATACACTTTCATTCTCTAACCTATAAGCATTACAACATCTATTTTACCTACGTACCTGTCTTGTGTAAAACCTAACGGTATCAAGTCTTTAAAACTACACAAAAGTATTGCATCAAATGCAGCTATAAAAACTGAAAAAGTAAAAAAAAATACATATTTGGTGGTCATTCAGAATTTAGTTAAAGAAGTTTAAAAACACAGTCACCAGTAAGTTCACAAGATTCGAGAAAGGGCAATAATTCTACAAGTTATCAACAGATATTGTTAAAATGCGATCAGATTGTGAAAAAGAAGCAGATGATATGATAACTTTGTCATTGGAGCATTTATAAAATTCTACAAAATCTTAATCAATATAAATTCTATGTAGATCAGATATCATTTGGGGTCCTCGATTTTAGAAGAGAAGATTCTACAAAGTAATCAAGGGCAATAACTCTGAAAATTGTTATCAGAATAGACTGTCCTCAAAAAATTACCCTTGAATGATAATTAGAAGTAGAAGTATAACTTTACGGATTTACTACTTTTTAGTTTATTACATTCAACGTTTTAATACTTTTACAGACAAAGATACATGTAAGAGTATTAAAATGTGGCATGTAGTAAAGGAAGCATTAATACACCCATGAAGCTGAGTTATTATGAATTCTTTAACATATCTATTAATACTTACAAGTAAATGAAACTATAACATGAGCTGAGTTGGCAGCCATTTGATGTAAACCTTCTCCTAGTAAATTACCAACTCGAACACATGCTGATTGAGCTAATCCTAACGGTGTCTACAAATATACAATTAAAATAATAATAAACACATACAAACAATCAATATAACAACAAATAAGATGGTAGTAAACAACACATAGCAACAAGCTAATAATGGCGACTAGCATATATGGTTCAATTTACTAAGGGTAGGGGTCTTTAGAAATGGGAGGAAACCCACAAGGTTGGACATGCGATCCTACTGGTTTAAAAGTATAAAAACTGTATTGTCTTTTGAAAAATTAATTGTCTGCGATATCACTTCTGTGGAAGCGGGCGTTAAAACACCAGGTAGTAGTAGTAGTAGTCGTAACTAATAGTGAAAAATTAAGTCTGCGGTATCTATCATTGGTAAATGATGATAACCTACCATAAACATAATGGCAGCCATTTGATATAAAATAGAATGAGCTGCTAATGATGTGGTTCCTAATGTACCTGAAAACAAAAATACAAAATAATTAATAGAAAAACAAATTATTTCAAGGGAGATAATAAGTGGTAAAAATTGTGCAATATTATCTCCACTTAGACCACGAATATGAAGCCACTGTTACTAATGTGTAAGTATTGAAAAGAATTTGTAACAATGTTTTTTTTACACCTTTTTATGCACTTATTTCAGAAATAACAAAACACATTAAAACGTTGTAGATAATTGGTAGCTCTACCTGCTAAAAAGACTAAGACTTCAAAAGACCACCATTCTAGACATAACATTAACATGCCAGGTAAAGCTAGACTGATATATAACTTCCAGCCCTCCAGACACTTCCACGATAATCCTGAAATATATTAAACTCATTTCCATCCAAGTTCTTTCACTCCTCTAATGTAAAATTCAAATATTCAAAGACAAACAGCAGGTTTATCAGGCCTCCTACTAAAATCATCAGTAGCAAATATGTCATAAATTTCAACAAAAGCAGTTGAATAAGTTTGTGATATACAAAAACTTCTGCATTTCAATTGGATCAGCCTTTAATTCAAATAAACAGTTTGACCAATCCAAGAGAACTTTTAAAAGAATTATGACAGGAAAAAACTCAAATCATACTAGAAAGAGAACTAGGCCCCAGTAGCTAGTGGTATTCTGCAAGAGAGCGTGTTAGGACCTGTTTTAATCATCTGCTTTATAAATGATTTGCATGGACAATACAAAAAAGTTCAGGCACATTGGCAAGGATTAGTCAATGACATCTTGGAAGACGGCGTCTATCTGGTTGAAGGAAGCAAAAAGTGATATTAAGGGGTACGGCTCCCTACAAAAGTTAGATACGCACCCAATTGTCCTATCCCTCTTTATTTAGCTTAAGGAACTTTAAATAAAATAACTTAACATACCTGACCATGTAGTTCTGTAAATTTTCGTTGCTTTGATGTAAACAATATGTAGAATACCACTAGTCCAAAACCCAAGACTCAATGCTGCACCAGCTCCTCTAAAAATATATGGATTAAAACATTTATCTATATTCTCAGGAAATGATAATGTGAAATATTAAAAATAAAAATATTAACCATAGCTTTTTCATTTAAATGGTGCTATTGAGATTTACCAGTTAAATAAATTTCTGTGCTTTAATTGAAAATGCTAGAAAGTGATAAAAGACTTTATTATTAAACATTTATAGTCTAATCTTTTAGTTGCATTTGAGTGATCGGAATACACATTAACAGAACAAAGTTTTTATGGGATACAATCACTAGTTTTATACTAAAAGCACGACGTTTCGACAAGTATCCTCTAATCGTGTTCAAGCACAAGTAGATGGTTTCTTATTAATTTCATATATATTGACCTCAAGTTTACTAAATTGTCATTTGTGTTTGATAACGATTAGAGGATACTTGTCGAAACGTCATGCTTTTAGTATAAAACTAGTGATTATATCGCAGTAAAACTGTGTTCTGTTAATTTATAGTCTAATTGTTTTATTATTTTTTTTATTTTTTTTAAATGTCTGTAACTACAATGAAATCATTATAGAGAAATCCTACTTGATTTACCTGACACCAAGTTTCCACCAGTATATAAACATAGCATGGTATACAGCAGTTAGTAGGTTGGTTATAATACCTATTATAAGACTAGGTATAACTATACTCTGTAATATAACATATAATATGATATACAGCTGGAACTAGGTTTGTTATAATATCTATAATAAGACTATACTCTATAATATAACATGATATACAACCGGAACTAGGTTTGTTATAACATGTTATAATACATATTATAAGACTAGGTATAACTATACAGCATGATATACAACATTCAGTAGGTTTGTTATAATACATATTATATAACTTTACTCTGTAATAAATGATATACATGTATATTTTAAAAATATCAAGAACCATTACATCAAAAACGAAATGTGAGATGTAAAAACAGAAATCATGTAAATATATTTACCTGACAGCGTATGTATCTTATTAATATCATACATAATGCATAACCCTGAAAACAAACAAATTTTATGAGGCTAATATCAAGATAAATGGCAAGTACTATCATTAAAACAACATCTAACATAAAAGGATTATTTTAAGTTGAGGAAATTTAGTACATTATTAACAGAATATTTAAAGAGAGAAATGGGGTTTAACATCCACTTGTCACAAACTAGGTCATTTCCGGACTAACATATGGTTAATTTTATTTCAATGATTCGCTTGCGTGTAGGGGTCTCTAGCAGTGGGAGGAAACTGGAGGAAACCCACGACAGGCGACCCTACTCCTTGTCACGTACAACCAGGGATTCGAAACCACACCAGTTGACTCAATGACAGGCTTTATGATACAGCGCGCACGGGCTAACCATTCGGCCCCTACTATAATATCACAAAGAGAAACTGATATTTCCACCTGGAAACTACATGTAACACTCAAATATTCTGAGGAATGAAACATATAATGAAGAAAAAGTATAGTGGGGTTTAATATCCACTTGACACAAACTAGATCATTTCTGCACTAAAATATGGTTCTATTTCATTAAATAAATTGCTTGTGCTTAGGGGTTAGCAGTTGGACAGGCGAACCTACAAACAACCAGGGAATCAAAACCATGCCAGCTGACTCAACGATAGACCTTCGGACACAGCGCACACACTCTAACCATTCGGACACCCAAATCCGCTACAATAACATATTTTCCAGTGCATATGACTGTGTAGTTATTACAAATAGTTCAAATACTTACAGGTACACCCGGTATGAAATATAAAGAATATTGTAAAGCATGCCTGAAAAATAAGTTAAAATATAAAATATTGAAAGAAATCCAAAGATAAATAAACCTGTATCAAACCACAGGAATCTGATCTTCTATCTGCGTATATATGCATACCCCATACCGAACTAGACATATATATAATAAGAAAAAAACAGGAATGCAATGCCTGTTGAAGCCTCGATTTTACCTGCTCTCGCTTTGGCTCGTTTTTTTTCAACAATTGGTCATGTCAGGCAATGGGGTATGCATATATATACGGATAGAAGGTCAAATTCCTGTAACTAAACAAGAGTAATTAGTGATGTGCTGTTTCAAATATTATAAAATTTCTGTGAATATATGGTGCATAACGAGTAACTATGTTTGTTAATAATTTTAATAATTTAAATAATCTTACTGTGCTACATCTGTTGGTTGTGATACTAAAAGTAGGATATGATCAACATTGATAAGAACAGCCCAACATGGCAGACAGACCATACCAAGTATTATAATACCTTCAATAAAATATAGCATACAAAGACATTACATATACACCTTAAATAAAATATAGCAGATAAACAAATTACATGCATAAAAAAGCCCTGATCGTCATTTGGAACTGTTGACATTTGGCATCGTCTGCATAAATGGAATGTAGTCAAAACAAACTAGTGCCACCTACAAACTTCCTTAAAATCTTTTGATGAGCCTCTATCTATTTTTGACTGAATCCAAGCTGGGAGATTATATATGGTTGATATTTTGATTTTGTCTTCTTAATCATATATTATGTCATCACTTTTAGTACATTTTAGTGTGTAGCATAGATTGTTTATTATTGCAGTAACAGTACTTGACGATGAAGACCAAGTCTTGATTATCCATTTTTAGAATAAATTATTAACTAGGGACAGCAACAGTGTTTCAATCCATTTAAATCTGTCATCCAATTGTCTACAGAGTTGATTACAGGCTTGCCATGTGAATAAATGTCTAAATAATAGATTGTATAATATATAAAGCCAAAAGAAAGACCTAAAATAGGCAGTTTCAGCTCTTCAATAACACATCTTGAAATATCGATCTACAAAATAAATCACAACTTACTTTGTTGTAAAATAATACCAACTTGTTTTTTATTTTTACTACCATATGTCTAAAAATAAATCAGAAAATTTATTGTTAATGTCAGTGTTAATGCACAAGATCACGATTCAGTAACTAGACAACTTTGGCGGAACTTTGTTCTTTGTTCTAAAATTCAAACTCTAATAGTCTAACAAGGTACCAGTGTACAGTTGCTCAGTGAGAATAGCGATGGCTGACTAATGTTCAGATCCCAGTTGCTCAGAAAGAATATGCTGGCTCACTAATGTTCAGATCCACAGACTCAATCCCTCAGTTGGCTGAGGGATTTTCCGGTATGTAATCCCTTTGTCAACAGTGTAGCAAGGATGGCATGCTGCTGTGCCTGATAAAGAACCCATGGCAACAAGCAAAAAAACTGGTTCAAATTTTCCTCACAGCACACTGCAATAGCCTGGTTTGTGCAGAAAAGTAGAATGTTAAACCCCAATTCATTCATTTCGATAGTTAGTCATCTAAAATATTTTCAAATAAAGAAATCCAATCATTATTCACCTGTGAGAAGAGCGTTTCACATCCAGCAGCGAGACCTTGTAATATAGAACATCCAGCTACATTAATTAACTGAAAAAAAGAAATATACACATTCTAACACAAAAATTGAGTAATAATTTTTTTCTTTTTTTTGCCACCCTAAGTCTTTTGATCAACAGGCGTCTCTCTTTTATAAGTCACACTATAATAATTAAAATACAAATAGGAAGTTAACCGTGTATCCTTTTGCCATTTTCTGTCTACCTTTTGCAAATGAAGTTCATTCCGTCACGCTGTAAAGTGTATTGTCCCATGCCACTGACCACATTACTTTCAGTTCATGATCTATTTATTGCAGAATGCATAATTGTGTGAGGTATAAGTTTAAAGGAGCTAAATTGCTAACATTTGGGACCTAGAAATTGACATAAGTGGACTGCATCGCATATAATAATCTAATATGAATGTATATAAACTGATTTACATTCAATGGTTTCCGTTTTTACTCTAATTTCAAATCAGTTATGTTCAGCGAAATAAGCCAGCAGTGTCAATTGAATGCAAGTTTTTAGCATCTAGTTATTCAAGTCTACATGCGTCGTTTGATTTGGTGCAATGTTTCTCGCCTTGTTCCTCGAGTCTCTTGCTAGAACTGGGGCTGAAATGCATTATGGTACACAATTCGTGTACCAATGGTAATATTATTTAAATATTGGATATAAGAAGCCCATCTTTTTCCGGTAAGATCACATCATTGATTCAAATTGACAAATAATTTGTGTTTTCAAAGTTGAAGATTTCGGATGATATTGAGTTAGAGACTTAGCTACTTTAACACTGATATGAGAGAGAGAGAAATGGGGTTTAACGTCCACTCAACACAAACTAGGTCATTTCGGGACTAACATATGGTTTAATTTTATTTCAATAATTCGCTTGCGCGTAGGGGACTTTAGCAGTGGGAGGAAACCGGAGTGCCCGGAGGAAACCCATGAGGTTGAGAAGGCGCCCCTATCTCCATGCCACATACGCTCACACCAGGACTCGAAACCACAGCCGCAAGCCAGAGGTGACCGGCCAGCTAGAGGTCGAAGCGCGGCATTCTAGACCACTAGGCCATCCCAACCCCCCTAACACTGATATGACTGTGTAGCCTTGACAACACCAGATCAACGAGGTGTGTTGATACAGCAGATGAAGTCCTAGAGTAAAAGATGTGAGATATGGCTTTGGGATATTTAAACATCAAATTACAGTAAATGTCGAGAATCACAAATAATTGAGAACAAGTAGCCTTGTTCAAAACTATACAATAACAAATGTTGTTTCTAATGTAGAAGGTAGATGGATCATATTGCTACCCGGTGCATTGTTTTCGTACATGTATCTTTAGTAGTGCTGGTACTTTTCTTGTCATCCTCAAACCCAAACCTTATAATGTACGACACTACGTCCATGAGATCATTCAGGCACTACACCATAACCAGTAATTTAAGTCATAAGATCATCTGGTAGAAATTTAATACTGATACATTTCCATTGTGTATATATATACGTATATATACGTATTACTTACTGTAAGTGCCATTGCTGCTCCATCCAACTGATTTTTCCCTATATGTCCACAAAACATTAAACTTATCATAAACAAAAACTGTTCGGAAAACTGCACCAAGACCTGCAAAGAAATTCACAAAATCATACATCAAACTATTGAGAATCTAGTTTTTATGTGACATTAAGAATTAAGATGATCAAAAACACATTAACAGAACACAATTTAATGGAAAACAATCATAGGTTGATATGCATGGCAACCAAAATCAGTGATACCAGCCAAGTACCATACTGCATAATAATAAGCTGCTATAAAAGTTAGATAAACCTTGAAGCCCCAGTCATACTTTCCAAGCAATAAGCTGCTATAAAATTCAAATAAACCTTGAACTTGAAGCCCTGATCACCTTTGGGCCCAATTCTGCCAAATTAGTAGGCTTAATGTACTTACTGTTGGCCAAGCTAACTTGAAAATCATTTTCAACTCTGATTTATAGCCAAGAGGGAAAAAACGATGATATAGTTTCTTCACACAATTACCACTTGTATCTACAAATTAATGTCAAATACTCTATGAAAATTGTTACACTAGAATACAATTAACATATGAAAATACTGAGGTCCCGTCTACACATTGGTATGCTTGTAAAAAAAAATCCTGAAACCTTAGGAGATGAAATGAAATGAAATTTGGTTTTATGGCTCAAACCGGGCCATATTTTCGAGACAAAAGAAATCGTAGGATTTTTCTAAATCATAAACACTGTGTATAGATATAGGAAATGTGAACAGACATTTAAATATTGTACAAAAATAAAAACAGCACTTACGCTTGCAAGATGCTTTGAGAGGTCAATTCACCATTTAAATATGTGATTTCCTGATAATTCTACACAAAAATTTTGAAGCCATTTTGTCTTGGCAGAATTAACTCAATCTTTGGAGCTATAAGTAATAGTATGCTACAACTTATCGTGAACTGATTTTTGAAACCCTGCAAATTTTCATAATACGCGTTATTTTAAGCCATTTGGAGAAGTTGAGATAGGTCTCTTCAGCATTAACTAAGTGCGTAAGACGTTGGCTCGCAAGCCCGGAGGTTTGGTGTTCGATCCCTGCATTGGCCGAGAAAGTTCATCCAGATTTTCCGGCGTGGTTTCTCCTTGTCAGTGATGCAGGAAGGGGGCCTGACACACAGCTGTCTAGCCATTTGGATGGAACAAAAAAACAAAGTCCCGCATACACATTGGGGTGCACATAAAAGATCCCTTGACAAATGGAAGTCGATATAAGAATAGGTCATAGTGCCACTGTAAGGGCAAAATTTCCCTCATAACACACTGTATGGCATATGCCAGTCTTCATTAGCACAGTTTAGGTGCTGAACAGTAGGACATTAAACCCCATTTCGTTTCCTTATCTATTAGTACTACCATGGTACAACTTATCATGAACTGATTTTTTGACATCCTGCATAATGCTTTTTACAATTTTCATAATGGCTACTTTACCATGCTGTATAATACTGGTAGTAGTTGGGGAGTAAATATTCTCCTGTCCATCGGATATCACATTCAAAATAGTTTCTGACTCCATCATATTTCTCTTCTTATCTGTTAATAAAATGAAAAGATCAGATTTTGGTGATATTTACAAACAAATTCTATTTAGCACTTACTCACCAACAAGCCTAGCTATGTTTCCCTCTTTAGTCCACCAAAGTTATTTTCTTACTCCGTCATACAAATATCCTAAGAGGACCCCACCCCCATCCCGGCCGTGACCCTTACTAGAACATTTGGGTGCCATCACTGGGTTATAAATATAAATGTCAAACAACTAAAATGTAATTTTAACATTAATTCATTCTTCTCGGGAAGTTGTTCACAGCTTAATTTTACTGGAACACAGAACACATAATACTGTGTAATATCCTCAAATCATTTCTTAATAGCACAATTTTCCTGGAAACAGTATTCAATGAATCATGGAAGAAAGGTTTCAACACCCAGCCATGGATCGTACATGCATCAACAGCTTGATCTTGTTTATTTACTTCTGTGTACGATTCCCTCATTCTACCTTCCAAAGCCCCCACACACTGCCTGCACAGTTGACAGTGACAGCTGAAGTTTTACACAGTTAATAATAGGGGCAGATCCCGGAATTTTTGCAGGATCGAGGCAGTTTGCCAGGTTTCTGTCACGGAAATCTGCCATCATCGTCTCTAAATTACATAGGCATACATACAAATTGAGCTTTTTAAACAGAGAAATCATTTTTATAGTGATGTAGGATCACTTTGTGATGTAATTTCATTGATGCACGGCATTAATTTTTTTTTATGTAGCTGAGCGGGCGGGGGGGGGGGGGGGGAATAAGGGTATCTAATAAGGGTATCATATTTAAATAGTAAAAATATTCTCATACAAATACTATAAGATAATTCAGGTGCAGCACTGCTGATATATATAATATATGCATCAAGAATCTTTTTTACATGAACTTTATATCCTATACATTTTTAAACCAAAAGACAATATAGCCTATATTTAGCCATTAATAATGAATTTAGTTGTAGCTAAAGCAACTACTCACCAAGAAGATATAAGTAGCTAAATTGCCTACAAGTCAGCCACTTGTCCCCTATTCACATTGATTGTCAAACACATTAGATATTGCACATCAGGTGGAAATTTGACAATGACCTAATTCGAGAGTAAGTCTATCTATGGCATAGACTATGGTAGGCTACAGTGCCTCGATATAAACTAGAGCAGATTTTAAACACAAAGAACCCTCTTTCTTTGGTTGTCATGAATATGCCACAGACACGAGGATAACGTCTGCTTCCACACGACTATTACTGGCAATGACACCGGAGAATTCACGAAGATCTTATAATATTATAAATTCACACTCAAGTCGCCAACATTGCGATGTGATCGCAAATCATTTTAGAAATTTACATTGTGATTATTAGCCTACAAAACATAAGAAGTATCCCGACGAATTATAGGTATGCCTATGCTACAATAATTTTCACAGACTAAAAAAATATGTAATACATTAATTACTACTAAGAGTCTAAACTAAGCTCTATAAAGCATGACAAAGGGACAAGGGAATACCGGTGGTACGGTGTTCTTTAACTCAAGTCTTCTAAGATTGAGCTAATTTTAGTAATTATTACTTCCTCTTTTATCTAAACGAATGCAATTTGATTTATAGCGATTCGTTTTCACAAAGACCCGACGTTTTGTTCCAGAATTGAACAATGTTTGAATTCATATTTTAGGTTCGCTTTAGGGGAGTATTCACTATTTGGAGACGGAAGGATTTCGACGTAAACAGGCATGTGACAACGGGGAAATCCGACATGTGACGTCACAGCCTAATGGATCTTTTAACCTTGCGTTGCTAAATATCGTTATTGTCAAACTCTTTCACTAATTTTATTAGATAATTGTGTCATACTAGGCGCCTTGTTACAATTATTGATTTAGATCACCCGATTCGAATTTTTTTTCTAATCATTTTGGACAGGAAATAGGATGAAATTTAACTGTGAGGTCTGAATCCTGAATGTGTTCAACGGTAACTGATCTTGTCCAATGACCTCAGTTGCTTGCAGTTACGGATATATAATTATAATATTGCTCATAGGTGCGGAGGGATAAAATGAATTTTGCTTTCTAGTCGGCAAAATAAAATAATAAGCACAAATTTTATTTTCTTTGATTAAAAAGGGCCTACTGCGAATTTGTGCTAAATTTACGGATCAAAAAAAAAATCTGTATGGGGAGCCATTCCTCTTTTTCGGGCATCGTTCATTAAGCTATTTGTTTCATCAATTTTTCAAAAAAAAAAAAAAAAAAAAAAAAAATCCCATTGTAGGCTATTTAGATTGACTAATGGGTTAAAATTTGAAATATTTAGAATTTTTATACTTTCTGCATGGAAAAATATTAAAATACAGGTTTAGAAATTTAGAAGAGCATAGTCACGAACTTGTTCTTACATGATGTGATTTGCTGATGATCAGAGTATTGGAAGCGAGCTCCTTTAAATGGGCGAAAAATGTTTCAAAATAACGATGTAGGCATGTTTCAAATCATAACGGTTCTTCCCCGGTCGGTTTCATAAGTCTACGCAATAAAATGTTCTTTAAGACAATTTTTTTTTTTAATGAACGTATCAAAATCTATCCATTGAAAAAAAAAGACCCATAATTTACTGTTCATATTAATGAAAATAAAAAATGAGAAAATTATCAAGGTGGGCATTTCGCCATTGATAGACACGTGTACAAGCAACATTCGTGCCCGACTTTCAAATTTTTCATAAACGGCTCCTATTTTACCTATTTAAATTTTGCGACATGGGTTGGTTTTCAAAGCTAATTGTTCTGAGAAACACATACAGATACACTAACAAACTCTCATATTGATGTTATAAAATTTCTACATTGTTTCGAAATCTTGATTTTTTTCTTACAGTTAATGATTTTTGGCATGAGTCCCCTTGACATGATATGGACCTGTTATATTCCCTATTCGTGAAGAGGGGTTGGGTGGCCGAAAAGTTAACGTGTGTGCGGAGTATCAAAAGGTCTGCCATTGAGTCCATGACTCGTGGTTTCGATTCCCCGCCTGTACTGACAAAGGGGGGGATCACCTGACCAACCTCGTGGGTTTTCTCCGGTTCCTTCGCCTCCCCCCCACACACACTGCTAAAGACCCCAAGCGATTGACTGGAATAAAACTGAACCGTGTTAGTCTCGGAATGGCTTAGTTTTAGTCGAGTGGAGGTTAAACCCTATTTCTCTCTCTACTCATTCCACGAAACGGCAACATTTTTCCCAACGGCATCATAACTCTTCATACATTATAAACATGTTGTAATATATGAATGGCTTATTAATGTTCAATTTTTTTTTTTTTTTTTTTGGGGGGGGGGGGTATTTAATTTGTAATATCACTTCTGTGTGGAGGCTATTTAATACCATAGAGTTATATCACAGACAATTATAGTAAACGATAGTATTGAAGTTGTCGTTACATTTACACTGATCGAGGGAGTTGGGTGGTCTATATACGTTAAAACGCGTACACATGAAATCACTGGGTCTGTAATTGAGTCAAGCGGCGTGTTTTCGATTCCTCATCTGTATGTCACATATAAGGTCGCCAGTCCAATTTTCTGCGGGTCCTCTGGCTTCAACTCCTGAGGACGACTGCAAGCGAATTATCCCACTCTCTCTGTTCCATGGATTGATTGGATCAACTTTTACTTCATTGAGCAATATCGTTAATCAAATAATCTTATACACAGTGTTCAATGTGGATTTCACGCAGGTCGCAGACCACGGAACAGTAGAGCGTGTTATTATTTTTTTTATTTTGCTATTATACTATTCAAAAAAGTAGGGGATATTTGATTTTTAAGTGTTATTAAAGTCACCTAATGAAACTGACGAAGAAACAAATGATAAAATGAAATGAAGTTCACATTCATCGATTTATTCCAAATGATCGTTAGACTAAGTAAGGCACAGACTGACCATTATAAGGGTAAAATGATACCCGGGGTCAAACAGGAAAGTTACCACCGCATCACAACAAAGTCAGTAACGGGTAAATCCTCCTCTGTTTGCCAAACAATCATTGATCCGACGTGGTATACTCCTAATGAGACGTCTAATGTCATTTTAGTCCAGATTGTCCCATTCCTGTTGCAACGCAGCAGCAAGTTCTTGGAAATTGGCAGGACGTTGTTGACGTTGACGTAACCTCTGTCCAAGCATGTCCCAGACATGCTCGATGGGGGAGAGGTCGGGACTCAGTGCTGGCCAAGGTAATGTGGTGATGTTCTGTTGTTGGAGGTAACCTGTAACGATCCTGGCCCTGTGACATCTTGCGTTGTCATCCTGGAAGATGAAACGGCGGCCATGACGTCGTGCGAACGGCACAACATGGACTGCCAAGATGTTGTTCCGGTTGTACTGGCCTGTAACACGCCCTGCAACAACATGTAAAGCCGTTCTTCCAGCTACAGTGATGCCTCCCCACACCATTACAGAACCACCCCCAAATCGATCATGTCTGATGACTTTAACGTCTTGGAAGCGCTCGTTTCTACGTCTGTCCAAAAAAATCAACAGTGAACCTTGACTCATCTGAAAACATCACATTGCTCCAGGATCGATTATCCCAGTGTTGACGATCCCTACACCAACGACGTCTTGCCTGAATGTGATGATCTCTCAAACAAGGGATCACGCGAGGACGTCGGGCGCGAAGGTGGCACCTATGCAGTCGATTCAGAATCGTCTGGCCACTCACTCTCACACCAGTGTCTGCCTGAAGACGAGCGCTGATCTGATTTGCTGTGATGACACGATTTCTCAAGGCCAAGGTACGGATAAATCGATCCTGGGCTTGAGTTGTCGCCCTTGGTCGACCTGAGCGTGGTCTGTCCTGTACAGATTGTGTATCACGGTATCTGGACCATAGCCTGCTTATGACAGACTGAGAAACATTCATCGTCCGCGCCACAACCGCCTGTGTTGTGCCGATCTGTAGCATGCCAAGGGCACGTAACATTTCATTTTGGGTAAGCCGACGCATACCAAAATTTGTTTTCTGGTCACTAAAACAATTAAACTGATGTTTCCACCCTGGAATTCAATGCCACAATGACTGTAACATTCAAAGTCAGAGTCGTGCAAATCTTGGGTTGGACCCCCATGATGATCCCAAGCATCACCTGCATTCCATGCGGTAGCTATTGGTGCGTTTGGGCGTCACATGTAACTGCAAATGTTTCTTCTGTTAGGTTCTATAGTGACTTTTTTCGTAGTCATTTGCATATTTTAGTATTATGCCCCCAAAATCAAATATCCCCTACTTTTTTTACAGACACAAAACAAAATCTATCCGTGTTGGTTTTCATTAATCGTTTGGTGAGACATATGTGTACTCAGTCCAACTCTGTTCAATATACACATTCATGGCCCCATTCATGAAGATGTCCTTCTTCATGACTTATTTCCCACCTACTCTTTGAAAATAACCGTCATTTATTCTCAACAGCTAATGTGTCTTGAAAACAATTTATACATTATTTAGCCAAATCTTGACAAAGCCATCAAATTTGACAGAGACGCTACAAAACTCGTCCAACATAGCAGTTTACATTTAATCGCAAATAACGGTTCCTATATTTGTTATGGGGTAAAATTTCGTCATCCTGGTTGAGAATCCGACAGAAAGTCTATTCATCTGATTATTTACCCACAGATGTGCCTGTGGAAATATTTCAAAACGCTATCAATAAAATTGTCTTTTATGCCTCTGACATTTTGGGAGCGCAAATTGTTGATACATGTATAGCATAAATAGTTCAACATCGTCAAAGTGGAACATAAACCATTACCTGGAAAAAAATATGCAAATCAATATAACCCACCTGCTATATTAATAATAACGAAAGTCGCTTCTCCGAACTGCGCGTTTTAACTTTGCGTGTGGTATCTAAATGAAAATGGTATCTCCTTATAAAGAGTGTCTACGTCGCGTATGAATGAAAAACGTGCATGGAAAACTTCAATTAATTTAATGAGTAATACGATCTTTTCAAAACTATAGTCACTGCTAAGTTAAATTAAATTCTCTGTGCAACGTTCTCACTGCAATCAAGAATTACAAACTACAGTATATAGTTACACCTGCAGTATATAGTTACCTCCAGTCCAAGTTAAAACATTACGATCAAAACCCATTCAAGCCAAAAATATGCAAAAATTCAAAGAAAGTTCAAAACAGCAATGTGGAAATCTGATACTCGGCGTACATGTATATAGAAATAGAAAGGGGCGAATCTATATAACACTCCAGCAGATAAAAGACTGCGTACTAAATCCTCAAAACAAGAAGTCGAGAAAAATTACTTTCCTCGTGAACTGTAATTTCTGTGCTGGATTAAGATTAAAACATATCCTCGAGAACTGTAACTTCTGTGCTGGATTAAGATTAAAACATATCCACATTGCCCTTCAAAATTGCCTTTCCGCGTATTGCGTATTCATGTTGTTTTGGCAACAGTGAATGGTCGAATGGATTAACGCATCAACCTGTGGCCATTGGGCCATGTGGTGCGGTTTCGATTCACCGCTTGTCAGGACAAGTGCATTTTTTAAAAAAATTAAAACACATTTTATGTCCCGCTTTAGAATAAGCACACATTCCCTTGAAATAGAGAAAGGGCGACACAAAAATATACCTGAACAAATAACCAACAATTAAAAGACCTCTTCTTCACGTTGAGTTCAAGCGAATGTTTTCAAAACTTTGGTTTATATTTTGTACATACTATCTCAATGTATAAATGTACATTTCATTCACTTTTATGTAATTTGAATCCACTTTTTGATATTTGTCACCATTTTTTATGTATTTTTCATCCAATTCTATAACGTATTTATCATGATGTCCGTAATGCATTGCTTTTACAAAAAAATAAAGGACGTGGAACACACTTCTACAAGTTTAGTCCAAGCAACTATCGCATGTATTAAAGGAGCTAAATCGCTAATATTTGAGACCTAGAAATTGCCACAAATGGGTCGCAACGCATATAATAATGTAATATGAATGTATACAAACTGATTTACATTCAATCGTTTTCGTTTGTACTCTAATTTCAAATCAGTTATGTTCGGCGAAATACGCTAGATAAGTTTCATTCGAGTGACTATTTCGAGTGTCTGGTTATTCCAGTCTACATATGCCGTTTGATTTGGTGCAATGTTTCTAGCATCGTCCCTCGGGTCTCTTGCTAGAACTTGGGCTGAAACGCATTATGGTACACGATTCGTGTACCAATGGTAGAATGTTTATTTTGTTTTAAATATTGGATATGAAAAGCCCATCTTTTCCCAGTAAAATGACAGCATCAGTGTTGATTTAAATTGACAAATAATTCGTGTTTTGAATGCCGAAGACTTTGGACGAGATTGAGTTAATGACTTAGCTACTTTAAGTAGAGCATTTGTTTATCTGTGCATTTAATATATAACTCATAGCCCTTTTATGTATTTTTCATACATTTATGTAATAAATATATGTCTAACTATGTCTGTCTTCATTAGTCTGTTGGTGCAGAAATCATGCGTCTGTCAGTCTTCTGTTCATATTTCAAGTTAAAACACTTTTTGTCCACCTTGACGTCTTGTTTGTCACACGTTTATAGTTGTTACAATTAATGTCGCCGCTTGTCTTCGGTAAATAGACACATCCATGTAATATTCAGGTGGATTTTGGTTAATTTTGTGTATTTTGATCAATAGTTCTGAAGACATTACGTATGTAAATATGTTAAATTACTGAATTGACTTAAAAATCATAGGCTATATATTATATATTTGTGTAAACTATTTCTCTACAATATTGATATTATTTATTTAAAATCTTCAATGTTCTAGCTGTTAGTTTTTCTCAAGATCCAGACGAATTCTTTTCATAGGGCGCTAAAAACGTCTATCTAACAACATAGCGGCTTCTAGTCGGTACTTTCAGTTTATTCAATCAGTATCAAATAATGTTCCGTTAAGTGTGAAAACAATGATCAGGTTAGTCGTTTAATAAAACAAAAGATTAATTAACTGATAATCCCGGGTTAATTGTTATTCTTGTAACGTGATCAGTGGGAGTCCAGTTAATTGATTACTACTCACGAGATCAGCGGGGGGGGGGGGTACGAAGAACGACAAGATGGTATCATTCAACAATGGCCGTTGAATGGGCGATGTTTGTAACACTACATACAGATAACAGAATATCAGCATAGTTGATAGACCTTTATTAAGAACATGAAATAGGCATACTCCGGGAGGAGCGCCACTCCAAGTCTTCTGAAACTAACAGTAAATTCTGGTTTATAAAGCATACAATTAATTAAGAAAAGTGCTACACAAGCGATGTACATATTTGGCATTGTTTATTTATGAGATTATAGTATCTGTAACTGCACTGCATATTCCTTTGAATAAATAATATGTTTAATGAGATCGTGCCTTTTATCAAAACGTGCAGAGGCCATTCGTGTGTAGTCCGTAAAGACATATTGAATACATTAGTTGTTTTAATAAGTCCGTGCCTTAGAAGAAGTTGTGTATGCGAACACGTCAATATCATTAATGATCACAGAGGTCAGAAAGTTCTATCTGTATATTTCAATTGGATGTAGAGATGACTTTGTCACATGTTTTGCTAAATTTATTAGCAAAATAGTGACCGCTGGCCGCGTTAGAGGAGTGGCCGTTGAATAAAGAGATGAAACAATAGAATTTTTACGGGGGGAATTTATTGTGACCGCTTACAAGGAGATGTCGCTGAATAAGAGTGGCTGCTCATACGGATTCTACTGTATATCACTATGTGACCATTTTTTGTGCTGGAAATTAAACTACAATTTATTGGATATAACCAGCTGAGTTAGGCATCGGGGTCAATGGGTCAATCACAGGAATCGGCCTTCTATCCGTATATGCAATTAATATTTCCTAGTTCGGTAAGGTATATGTATATGCATGGGCCTATGATTAGAAGTCCAGATTCCTGTGGTTCAATCCCCCGTGAAATCTTCTGGCTTTTTCAGCACGGTCCATCCCGTGATGCAGGGCTGCGAGCTTGGAAAGGACAGTGTATAGTCGTTCGTATAAAACCAAAAATACCGACCCCGAGGTTCCGCATTAGTGTGCATGTAAAACAACCATTGAAGTTGAATTCGAATCAAGAGGAGGACGTTGTGCCACTGTCCCTGCAAAACTCATAGGTGCTATGACCGATGTCCATGTAGGTTACATTAGACCAGTCGGTGTAGAAAAATGGGACGTTAAACCCAATTTCAATTTCAAGAATCCCAACGATGACAGAGATATAACTTTATCTCAAAGTCACTTTGATTAGTATATTATTATTATAGACTGAAGATACTGTAGTTAACTTCAGTAACGGATTCTTGTCGATCGTCTCTGGATAGAGTGAAGAGTCGACAAGAATCCGTATTCTATTCAAAAAAAAGAAGTAGGGCCCGCTAAACTAATCACACTCAACGCTGAAATGTTTGTTTTGCCTCCCTTAATTGTACCTGTACGTTTATTATTTTTTAGCACATGACAGGTAATAATAAGAATGCTACGCGCGGTTGATATTATTTTTGTGTCGCGATTAAAGGGAGATAATAAGTGTCACGGTTGAATATAACGGCCTTGAACCCTATGACCTAAAACAGTCATTCTTCAGGTATTCAAACGACAGAGAGGGGGGACATTAAAATTACAGGTAAGTTTATGATTGCACACCTTTTATTGTCGAAAACTCCGTATAATAATCTTTATTAAAGAATTATATTATTATAAAAGAAAACTAGCAAGATTAGAATTATTGACTTTAGTGGGATTTTGAATTATTAATATTATCGCGCACCTGTTCCGCTGTGTATAGGATTTTGCAATGACTCAAAATGGCGTCATATTTATCGTGTTATTGCTAAACAGAACATACATGGATAATGTTTTTATTATTTTTTGCTTCCATAGCCGTAAAATATTTTTTTTAATACAGTTTTTCTATTTTTATTTGTCGTTAGATGTACATGTAAATAACACATTATTCATTTAGGGACGGTAATGGGACTATTTCTTTCTATTATTATGATTTATACTCCATCAGTCCATGTCCAATATATAGGAATGCCCAGAAACAATAATTAGAGATAGAAATTAATCTATCCTAATGAGGCTTATCATATGTTATCATTATTTAAAACTATCAAGAATGTCTTACATCTTAATTATTATCTATTGCATCCCTGTATCTAAAGTTTTATTTAGATTTAACCATTTCTGACCTCAAGTATGGAATTTTACTAATTTCAGAATAAAGTTCCCACAATGTTATCACGGCTAGTTTTAGCCATTTTGGCTGTCTTTGTAACTTCAACGGCAGCTGCACTTATAGATGAATGTATGCTGGACAATACAGCCGGTTGTCCCAAAACTAGACCTCCGTAAGTCATATTTTTTATAATCATAATACATGTGTCATGTATAATATATATGTGTTTTTGTGTCTTACTAACCATGAGGCCTTGAGTTTGCTCCTGGTATGAGATTCTCAGGATTTTCCCATTGTCAGTGGTGGAGGATGAAGCACTTTGGAAAGGAACATTATCTTAGACGAAAAATGAAGGTCTTGTGTACACATTGGCATGTTCTTATATACACTCTTAACAATTCAAATTCAAAATAAGAGTAGGCCTAAGCTGTAGTGCTGCTGCCTCAAAGCACTCTTCATTAGCCGAGATGGAGCAGAAAAGTATGACATTAAACCACAGTCATTACATATTATCTTTTAACCAGTATGGTGTATGTCTGTTATAGACCAATCTGATTAAAACACAGATCCAATTTCGTTTCGTTTTTTATAGTTCAAAATTTCGTTTCTACTTGTCTTTACTACTCTTGGATCTGGAGGACTTGTTATTTAACTTGTGTTCTGCCTGAAATGACGGGTCAGCCAATCAAATGGTCTGTCGAATCGACCGTTTGACCTTTTCATGCGTGGAACTGTGGGTAGATATTACCAGCCAATGACGTCTATACTAACACCAGCGGATAGAAATCAAAACAAAACAAAAGTAGACTTTAAAAAGCATGGCGGTCGCTAATTGGTTAATCGAGTGACTGACGTTATCAGGGCAAATGTCCCGTGCTTGATACCTGACGTCACAGAACGTGAGCTCCCACTATAACTTGTTAGATCTACATGAGTGTAGGCCATCGAAAGTATAAAAAACGAAACGAAATATAGATCTATATTTTAATTAGATTGGTTATAGACACATGTACATGACAGTTAGGGTGGTCCTTATTTTCTATTTTTCGAAATGTGTACTTCTCACCCTTGGAAAGTGTTCCTTCGTCCGTAAAAACACCACAGCCAAAAAAAGAAATGAAATCCATCAATATTTAGGGGTAGCTCAAGCCTGCTGAACTTTTACCATTTTTCACATGGCGTCAATATAGGATTTTCACTGACGGTTTACACTCACTCAGTGAAGCATTCACATGTCACCGTATATCAGTAGCATAGACCTAGTTTTATAAGGCTTTGTAACCATTCTGACTTCACACAGATCAAATATGGCGTCACCAAGTACTAAGAGGCAGCAAGTGTTTTTGCTAGGGTCTCTCAGTGACATAACTGGATCTAAATTGCCGTCTATTTATCAAGTCTTGGGATTTTTCCTACATCAGCATCTAGACTTAAAGAAACCAAAAAGAGAGGCATCTGCGTCTACTATTGACAAATTATTGACCTTTTGGGAGAGAGCCGACATACCAACACGTGAAAGACAACACTGCCAAACGAAGGTCGAAAAACTGTTTGAAGAGTGGCGCCTCTTAAAAAAGAACGAGAAGAGGCGATCTGGCACACAGGTGGCAAATGAAGAGAACTTCAAAGAGTCATTTGATGACTTGTTTGATGTGGCTCATGCAGACGCTTTAACGTTGATCACTATCTCAGAAGACAGAGAGTTTCTCCTCGCCCAACGTGAAAAAGGAAGGAGAGGAACAATGGCCGGTATCGACGTGACGCTAGATAACAAAAATAAACGTAAGGCTCAGAGGATGCTGAAAGTTGCCGCGAAAAAACAACATGAAGTACAAGAACAGCAGGCACGATCATCAACCGTTACGCTTGCTTCAAGCAGTAGTTCAGCAGATGAGTCGACTGGTGGTGAAGGCGTGACCGGTGCCAAAACTCCTCCACCTCCCAAACGAGGGCGAATGACAGTGGTCACACCAACACTGAGCGCTGCACTAGACAGAACTAAAATGTCCGACCGGAAAGCGATGATGGTTGTGACTGCCACAGCGCAGAGTTTGGGGCACAATGTCGAAGACATGGCTTTAAATCGTAGCTCCATTCGCCGTCTCAGACAAAAGTATCGTACAATTGGAGCAGAAAATCTTAAAGAAGCCTTCAGCGCAGACCAAGCTCTGGTAGTTCATTGGGATGGAAAGTTGTTGCCAGAACTGACAGGCAAAGACAAAGTCGATCGCCTTCCAGTATTAGTGTCTGGCATGGGGACTTCCCAGCTGCTAACAGTGGCCAAACTGCCAACTGGAACAGGAAAAGCTCAGGCTGATGCAGTTGTTGCAGCGTTGAGGGACTGGGGAATTGATTCTCAAGTGCAAGCCCTGAGTTTTGACACCACAAGCTCGAACACTGGTCGCTTGAATGGAGCCTGTGTGCTCATTGAGCAAGCTCTTAACAGGCAGTTACTGTTTCTTGCATGCCGCCATCATATCCTTGAGCTCATCATTGGTGCTGTCTTCATAGTATGCATGGGAGCTTCGTCTTCTCCAGAAGTTCTAGTCTTTAAGCGGTTTCAGGCTCATTGGGAGTTTCTTGATCTGGAGAAATTTGATGACGCGTCTACAGATGAGCATGTTACTAAAGCACTGGCTGATGTCAGAGATGATATCATAGAATTCGCTGTAGCTCAGCTCTCCGAAGTCCAACCAAGAGACGACTATCGAGAATTCTTAGAGTTAACGCTGATCTTTATTGGCGAGGTTCCTCCAAGAGGAATCAGATTCATGGCACCAGGACCGATGCACCATGCCAGGTGGATGAGCAAAGTCATCTACAGCTTGAAAGTTTGGCTTTTCAGAAAACAGTTCAAGCTTAAAACGAGAGAGGCGAAAGGTCTTAGAGAGGTAGCGATCTTCTCAGTCCATGAGTACATTAAAGCTTGGATGACGGCTCCTCTTGCAGCATGTGCACCTTACAATGACCTCCTCCTCATGAAATCATTGGTTGAGTATGAGAAGATCAACAAGGAGGTATCCAAGACTGCATCCACAAAGCTGGCGGCTCATATGTGGTACCTGTCTGAGGAATTAGTAGGTCTGGCATTATTCGACAGGAATGTTCCATCTTCAGTGAAACGAGAAATGGTACAGTCTCTGGAGATTGAAGGTGAAGACGACGCACCGAAGAGGGTACAGATGAACATACCGGCAATTTTAGCCAGTGAATTGAAGGACTTCACAACATCATCCTCAAAGACTATGTTCCAGAAGATGAAACTGCCAGATGATTTCCTCGTCACAGATCCTGACACCTGGGATGAGAACGATGACTTCAACAGGGCCTTGTTAATCGTACAGAAAATGAAGGTTGTCAACGATCATGCTGAACGTGGCGTGGCACTCATTCAAGAGTACAGTGGTATACTGACCAAAGACGAAGATCAACTACAGTATCTTTTGCAAATCGTACAAGAGCACAGGAAAATGTACCCAGACAGTAAAAAGGTGACTCTTCTGAAGAAGCAGTAAAAGAGAGAGACATTTTGTGAAATTTTAGAGACTTTGTGAAAATTTAGAGACATTTTGTGAAATTTTAGAGACATTTTAGAGACATTTTGTGAAATTTTAGAGATATTTTGTTACTTTAGAATATATGTTGATCTTGGATGTGCACGGATTTAGTGTCAATTGATTTTAGGAAATCATTATTGGTGTAGACATAACAATAAAACGTATATGTATATTAGGCAAAACTTCACCAGACTTGAGCTACCCCTAAATATTTAAATAAGTGACTGAAAACTTCCAGGAATTGTTTTTGTACCGATCAGAACATATTCTGGGGGTGAGAGTTGTGAAAAGTTCAAAAAAATTTTTTTATCTTAAACAAGGACCACCCTAATGACAGTACATGTTTTATATATTTTTGTGTAGAATTAGATGCTTTTCCTGGAAATAAATGGCTCTTCACAATTTTTCATGAGAGTTTCTGTATAATTTTTTTATATACACTGCCAGTATTGGAGCACATAACCCAGTGCAGAAACACTACAGAATGTATGATCCTCACTTGTCTATAACATTTGAATATTTTTCAGTATTTATATGGTGATAGTTCCAAGGAAGATTCGTCCGAATCAGGTTATTCAAATTTTTGCGAGCATTTTGAAATTGGAGTACAGTCATGTCAATGTTAAAGTTTCTATTGTGAAAGAGAATGTGGCTTATGCTGGAACTTCAATGAAATTTGACCGCGCTTCCAGTAGAATCATGCAACTGCAGGTAAAAGTGTTATTAAAATTTATTCTTTTTAATTCTTATTTACATGTAAGGAGTGACACAGGAACCATATGTTGAGAGGGTGGGAGGGCTTTAAATTCTAAGGAGGGGTTGGGGCACCAAGGCTGGGGAAACTTTTTGGAATTGATGTATTCTAGAGTCATTTTCTGGTTTATCTTCACTCTAAATAGTGGGGAAGCAGGTTGTCGAATATCATGGGTACCTCTGTTTCAGTTGTGATGTGGTGAATCTAAAGGCGACCAATGATGAATGAGAAGAGTTGATACGTATAGAAATAGGTTGAAAAATATGGGTTGGCAAAATGTAATGCATGTAAAACAATAAGGCAAAATTTTATTGCTTTATTAGAATACTTAGTACATATCTAACCTGTATGTGTTCTGAAACATTGTTATTGAATAACAATGTATTTATCCTTGTGTTGTGTTTTCGTTGTGGATATTACACCATACTTCTGGACATTAAGGAATTGATATATCTAACCTGATGAAAAAATATTCTGACATTTTCTGTTATGTTAATGCTGGCACACTTTGGTGCAGTTAATTCTTTGTCTTGTGCAGTCTTACCTACTCAGATTATTGAATTTCCCTTTCAGATTACGACTTCAACAATTATATCAAATGTTCCCCCGTTTTGCTTTAAACCGGAGGTTAAATCCTCATCTGCATTTATATAAACTGTTCATTCAATTTATTTTTTAGATGCCTCAAAATGCCCCAGCTGGTTCCTATAAACTAAGACTAGAAGGAACTTTAAATGGTGGAATTAGTGGATATATATTCTATAATGAGACTGATATTCTGTTTGATACAAAGCAAGCTTCAATGTTTATTCAAATGAGCAAACCTCTTTATAAACAGGGACAGTTAGGTAAGTATCTCTAAATTAAATGAAATGGGGTTTAAAATCCTACTATTATTATCCATCTGGGCTAATGGAGACTGACATATGTCATGCAGTGTTCTAAGAGTCAAATTTGCCCTGGACAATGGTGCTAAGGCCTGCTCTTAAATTCCAAGATTTCCTATACTTGCACACGTCTGTGTACACTGGACATTAGTTTTTGCCCAACCTGAATGACTAAAGGGGGAAACCCATGCTGGAAATTCCTGAATTACTATTTCCGCTAACACCATGATCGAACCTGGGGTCTACAGTTTAGCGAATCAGTTACCTACTCATTGAACCACTACAATATTATGATTTTAATTTGTGGGTCTTGGTGGGATCAACTTAATCTGAATATTTTTATACGTCCACATTCATAATGTGAACGTATTATGCCGTCGCCCCTGTCTGTGTGTGTGTGTGTGTGTGTGTGTGTGTGTGTGTGTGTGTGTGTGTGTGTGTCTGTGGTTCGCCTACAGGCCGCAATTCTTCATGGATTTTCTTCAAACTTGGTATACTTATTCCTTATACCCCAAGGAAGATCCCTATTGTTTTTGGGGCATGCCCGACCCCCAGGGGCCGAGCCACGCCCATTTCTAGTATTTGTTTGTTTGTCGTCTACAGGCCATATTTCTTAACTTATAATTTTGAAACTTAGCATACACATTCTTTGTACCCTAAGGAACATCCCTATCATTTGGGGTGTATGCCCCACCCCCAGGGGCAGAGCCACGCCCATTTTCTTTTCGTGTGTCTTTGTGTCGCCTACAGGGCGCAATTCTTACTGGATTTTCTTCAAACTTGGTATACGTATTCCTTATACCCTAAGGAAGATCTCTATTGTTTTTGGTGCATGCCCGACCCCCAGGGACAGAGCCACGCCCATTTCTAGTATGTATTTGTTTGTCGTCTACAGGCCACATTTCTTAACTTATAATTTTGAAACTTAGCATACACATTCTTTGTACCCTAAGGAACATCCCTATCATTTGGGGTGCATGCCCAACCCCCTGGGGCAGAGCCACACCCATTTTCTTATCGTGTGTCTTTGTGTCGCCTACAGGCCGCAATTCTTATTGGATTTTCTTTAAAACTTTGTATACTTACTCTTTATACTCTAAGGATGATCCCTATTGTTTGGGGTGCATGCCCAACCCCCCAGGGGCAGAGCCACGCCCATTTTCTTTTTGTGTGTCTCTGTGTCGCCTAGAAGCCGCAATTCTAACTGTATTTTCTTAAAACTTTGTATACTTACCCTAAGGATGATCCGTATTGTTTTTTGGTGCATGCCCGACCCCCAATGGCAGAGCCACGCCCATTCCTTGTATTTATTTGTTTGTCGTCTACAAGCCACATTTCTTAACGTATCATCTTGAAACTTTGAATGATTATGCTTTGTACCCTAAGGAACATTTCTATCATTTGGGGTGCATGCCCAACCCCCAGGGGCAGAGTCACGCCCATTTTCTTTTTGTGTGTCGCCTACAGGCCACAATTCTTAATCGGTCATCTTGAAACTTAAAAATACTTATTCCTTATACCCTAAGGATGACCCCTTTTGTTTTGGGTGCATGCCCGACCCCCATGGGACAGCAACACCCATTTGGTTTATGTATTCCTTATAGCCTGAGGGCGTCCACTATTGATTTTGACGAATGTCCCGACCCCTAGGGGCAGAGCCACGCCCATTTTTTGCCTTTAGTGTTAGGAAGGCACAATTCTGAATGGATTATCTTGGTATAGTTATTCCTTATACTCTAAGGACGGCAACTATTAATGTTGGTGCACGACCCTCAACGCTAAACAAACCAAACGCCTAGCCTTCTTGACAAAGTACCATATCAATCAAAGTAGGAATGTGGACGTATATTGTAGCGTTAGCGTTATGTTTGAAATTGTAAAGTGTTAAACATTTTTCGGGGGTCAATTTACGCCTATGCATTAAAGATAGCATATTTAGGCCATTATTGATTTGTGCATTGACAACACAATAAAAACTTTATTCTTTAGTTCAATTCCGTGTGATTCCAATTCTACCAAATATGATGCCTAAATATGGAAGTATGACAGTTTACATTGATGTAAGTATATCATTTTTTGGCCACATTCTTTTAATTTCAACAATTCAGCAAGGGCCCTCTCCTAACTTATACTTTTTTGTTAGAAATCTTGTTTATAGCCCTCTATAAACCTTGATTAGCCAGTATCCAGTGAAATTTTCTAAGAGTTAATGCAAGGAAAAATTCTGTATTTTTAATGATATTCGAAATCATATTATGTTTCTTTGATATGAAATTTAATATTTTATTTTCTAGGCCCCTACAGGAATACCAGTCAGACGATGGTTAGGTTTACAAACAAATGCTGGAGGTAATGTAGACTACAGTTTTAATCCTTTCCCATTTTATTTTTGAATTTTTCTAACATTTACAAAAAATTTGGAATACTATTACAACTTGTTTTATTGAATCCATGTTCAGTTTGAATTCAAATTCATTTAATTGATACACGATTTATTTCATATTCATCCTGTTTATTGTCAGTGTGGTTTTAAATCTTTGACATTTTGGCAGAGTTTGGCTTACCATTTGGAAATCAATAATATGTGACACTGAACTTGGAGATGAAAATTACCTACACATGAATTTATTAAATTATCAAATGTTAATAAAGGAATCCAGTTTAGACATGACTTAAAATTGACTTATGTTCGACATGGGTTCTCATCTGTGTGATATGTCTTGTATGCAGGGTTATCTTCTGGCTTTCTGTTTCGTTACTATTTTAAAGACAGTGAGTGTCTGGTAAACTGTCTTTGTCTTTTTCAGGTATTGTTAGTCAATCGTTCCGGCTTTCAGATCAGCCAAGCTTTGGAAACTGGTCGATTAGAGTTGTAGCCTTTGTAAGTCTTTTCTTTAATATTAATTACATGTATTTTTGAAAATTTAAAATGTTATATTCTTGAATTGGATAAACCAATATAGACTTCAGATTAATTGAAATCATCACTTTAAAAATCTTTTTCATCCTTCCAATGTTTTCTCTCCAATAATAATTTTTCATTTTCTTCAGGGTCATACATACAGAAAACCCTTTACAGTTGAAGAATTTTGTAAGTATTTGTTTTTTTATTCTTACGGTTTTAATTTTCTTTTTAAAAATAGACCAATCTTTATAATTTGTAAATGAAATAATATAATATTAAAAAAGTAAAAGTAATACATATTCGTGGAGTTTCTCTATGCTTTGTGAATTTCTTCTTAATCCCTGAAGCAGTCATACCCTTCTTTCGGAAATTTCCTGCTAACTTTACCATTTCTGTCCAAACTATTATCAAACTTGGTTTTTTTTGGTTTTTTAGGGGAACCAAGATTTGATGTTAATGTATCTGTACCGCCATATTTAACTGATACAGCTGAGAAAATCAGTGGTGTAATGTTGGCTAAGTAAGCTTTTTCTTCAGTTATTGTAGTCAGTAAACATGCTTATTACTGGTAATATACATTGTCTTTCAAATCCTTTCTGTGTGCAATAAAATAGTGGGGAATATTTTGCAGGGATTTTTGAAGCGTGTAGGCTTCCTTGTATTTTAGTGCAAGATTAAATGGTGGCATTTCTTTAACTTTATTTCTAAATTTTTCTCTTACTTTTTATAAATGTTACACACTATCAGCATCCTGGATAAACATTACACATTAAAGTAAGTAATGTTTATCCAAGATGCTGATAGTGTGTAGGTTTTTTTATATTAGTACAGGGTTAAATGGTGGCATTTCTATTATTATATAACTAAATTCTGTATTCTTTCTATTCACTACTTCATCTGATCATATATTTCATTTTTCAGTCAAACATCTGGTAAACCAGTTACTGGTAACGCATCTATAACAATGTATTTCAAACCACCCAATTCTCCAGCTTATGGCGATTATCCTTATATTTACCGCTTTTACAATTACGTAAGTAAATACTGAGCTTTTTACATCATGTAATAATTCATTAACCATATATTGACCAATCTTGTAGCGGATGATATTCATCTGTTTAGTAGATGACAACAAAATTTAAATTACGATATTATTATTCTTTTTTATTTGCTCACAATTTCACGTGGTCATACATCGTTGCACCTGTCCATCTGTTCACATTTGTTTATGGACATCTACAGATAACAATATTTATCCAATTTTGATGAAAATTACCGTGTATGTTTATATCCGAAAGATTTCAGTTTCTGTTGATATTGGCGGACATCAAACCATAATTTCCTGGATTATGATCCCTAATAGTACGAAAAATCATGTTTTCAGATTTTGGACCCTTTTGAGTTCACAATTGTTATCCGATTTTAATGAAACTTACCATGTTGGTTTATAACCCAAAGTTCTTAGTTCCTGTTGATATTGCCGTCTATAGTATCAGAATGCTGATCCCTGGGTTATGGCCCCTTATTTCACAAAAAGATCTTGGTTCCTTTTCACATTGGTGGATATCCGACTGTATCTCCCTGGATGATGGCGTCTGAATTTAGCCTGTGGACACTATAGATATCACAATTTTTATCCGATTTTGATGAAACTCAAAATGTATGTTTATGTCCTTTCAACATACGCGCATGTTAGACCCAAACAATTGGGATTATGGCCCCTGATTGTATGAAAAAATGCTTTTATAGCATGTTCTCTGTCCATCTCTTGCAAAATGTGGGCATATCATGGCATATCATGGCAACTGCTTGTTAAGTTAATCTTATAATTTTCAATTGATTATGGATGTTGAGCTATGAAATCATCTGTTTAACCAAAACTTCAAAGAGCTTATATCATGCTATTTCTTTTTCTTCAGCATACAGGGAGAATTGATTTTGAATTCACAATGCAGGAAATCCGTGAATTAGCAAATCGTAGATTTGTTGGACAAAATCTTATTGATAGTGAATTAATATTTCATGTCAATGTATCTGATTGGGATTCTGGAGAAAATCGGACGGGAATGGCTAGTTCAATCATCTTTAATTCTCGCATCAAATTACAGTGGATTGGTGATCGTGTTCGGACTTTTAAACCAGATTCAGTCATGAAAATTGCTGTAAGTATTATAGATTGAAAACTGTATACATGTATTTCTGTATTAAAATAAGTAGGTACTCAGACCAAAAATATTACCTTACTCACCAAGAATTCAACCAAAGTTCTACCGTTAATTACATAGTCCATACATTATTAATCTTTTCTTTCTTGCATTCTTAAGGGCATATTTGCTATTGTTTTGATTATAATTTCCTGTGTTATTCAGGGGCGGATCCGGGGGGGGGGGGGTGACTAGTATAGGAATCCAGGGTCCTACAAGCTTCGACTGAGACATGCACGCATGGTCATATATATATTATATAGCACACGGTGTGCATAGTACCAGACACACAATCAGCATCTATGTTACTAGCGGCAGACATTAGCTCTGTAAACCGCGGTCGGTAAGACAAAACATGGGGTTGTCACCCCCTCAAAAAAATCCTGGATCCGCCACTGTTATTCTACAGCCACAGCTTGGTGTATGTTTCGTTGAGTAGCAACTTTCGTTTATCTGTGGATGTTAATCTCACTGTCACACTTTTTCTATATCTGTTACTGTTGTTTGGTACTTGAATTATTAATATATTTAAATTTGTATTATTAGGTGGCTGTAATGAATTACGATGGGACACCAGTAGATACCAATAATCGTATTGTACGGTTGTATCCAACCATATCTAGTTCTGGTTCGGCAGCTAGTGCAAGATATGATAATCCTATACAAGTTCAACCTGTCAATGGGATTGCGGAATTCCGTATATATGCGTCAGTTGATGCTGAGAGTATGTTGTTACAGGTATGTTTAAGATTGATCACAGCATGCAATATTGAGGACGTGGCAAGCAACATTGTTTATTCATGCAGATGCGATAATCAAATTTGTGTACTGATTTGTGTGTACTTAACTCATTGACTCCTAGAGCTAATTATCTTAATTACTGCTTAATGTTGAGATCCTAAGCCAATTAACCAGACTATATAGCTTCTATATCCTGTTATGGATTAATCTTAGATTATGTATACTTGGTTACGTTATAGTATTGAAATAAGTACACTGAGTACTGGACCTACTGTTTTAACATGTTTTTATTATGACAAATGGAGCGGTTTTATAAGTGTGATTTAAATTGACTTTTTGATGTACAAGGACTTTTTAACATGTTTTTATTATGACAAAGGGAGAAGATGACCCATCCTCTCTTCTCAAGACAGTGGTTTTATAAGTGTGATTTGAATGACATTTGACCTTTGTAACATAAGACTACTTCCTTTCTAATGACCAATCAATAATTAGAAAAACAATGCAGTCTGTGGTCCGTGGTCCGTGGTCTTACATGTACGTTTGTTGACATTGTTGTAGAAACTAACTCAGTACAAATATATAAATAAGTATTCATAATAAAACATCGGTTAGCAGTTTTAATATATTACAATGGGGATGAGGATAAACTAATGTTGTCTTATATCTGGTGAGCGGTGTCCGGACAATTAAAAATTTGCTGGACAATGGCAGTGGCAAGTTTTGGAAAATTTGAACAATTTTCTGAGGAATGTGATGATTTTCAACTGTACGAGGAAAGGCTTGAGCAGCCAATGACATTGAAGGGGAAGAAAATATGAAATCTGTATTTTTATACGCCCACATTTATGATTCTGATGATTAGTTCAAACTATATGTTTAATAGATTACAACTTTTTGAAAGCCAAAGGGCAATTTTTTTAAACTTTATTGACCAGTAAAACAGAGCCCAAGTCACCAAGCGTTGAACAGGAGTCTGACTAGACACTAGGTTGTGGCCTGGCGATGTAAGCCGGTGAGAGTCAGTAGCTAATTATGTCGCTGCCAGACGTAACTTGGAAACAATTCCCCCTGATGTCCGTTTTCATTAGCTGGCTTGATACAGAAAAGTAGGACAAACTTAATTTAATTTGATCACAGTATAGAGTTGTAGTTAGATTTAGTTTAGTATACAAAGTTAACTTAATTTGGGTAGGCTTTGATCTCAAAGTGCTTGCCCTCTCTCTCTCTCCGAGTGAATTTTATCATCTACATGTAATGTATCTTACTTTCAGGCCGACTACGATGATGATCCAACCGCTAGGAAAATAGAATTACGAGCAACAAGATATAATTCACCAAGTAACAGCTATATCACTGTTGAAACTTCTACTACTCATCCAAAGGTACCACCTGCTTTTTATAATCTGTAAATTCTCTCTTGGGTGTATACAAATTTGTATTTAAAGAGACTACCCAAATTGCAGCCATGGTTTTCATTTTGTTATTCAATCTGTAAAAAGCCAAATATTTCCCTGGTGTTTTGCACACAAGAAGACATTTGGCTTAATATATACCATAACTACCAGAAATTTTAGGTTAGAAATTAAACAATTTTCTTTCTTTAATTCTATTGGCTAATGACTATTTATTGACTGTTTTCAGGTGAACGAATACATGATATTCCATGTAAGAACCAGTAATTTTGTGCCAAGAATATTTTATCAGGTAATATATTGTTTCAAGAAAGATTATACAAATAAACTTTCCTGCAGCTATTTGATCTTATTATAAATGAAATGAAATGGGGTTTAACAAACCTTCCGCTTTGCTCCTAACCAGGGCTTATGAAGACGGAAATACGCCATACATTGTGCTGTGAGGGAAATTTTGCTCGGGCAGCGGCGTAACGAATTCCAATTGCCAAGGGATCTTTTACGTGCATGTCAATGTATACACAGGACTTCGTTTTTTTGTCCCATCCGAACAACTAGACAACTTTCTGTATGACTGACAACGTTTAGCCATGCCGTAAAATCTGGATGAACTTTCTCGGCCAATGCAGGGATCAAACACCCCGACCTCCAGTCTAATGAGCCAGCATCTTACCCACGATCTTATCATAAGTGGATAGAACAGACGTCTCTCAATTCAGTACAATGGTGTGCTGAGTCAGAAAATTGAAAAAAGTTTTGCATACAATTTTATATCGCATGCAAAAGATTTCTGTGGAGTAAGAATTCAAAGAAAAAGATGCAGTCCATGCAAAATTACACTATTTTAGGTTTGTGTTTGTGCATTTTTTCTAGGTTATATCTGGTGGTAATATTGTCATTGGTGATGAGCTAGAAATGTCATCCAGACAGAAGACATTTGCAATAGCATTGTCCCGTGAGATGATTCCTACAGCTAGAATTGTTGTTTTTTACATTCGACAACCCGAAGAAGTTGTTGTTGATGTTTTAAATTTCTTTGTCAATGGAACTCGGCAAAATCAGGTAGTTATCTCATTTGGTAGATTAAACCATGACTTGATATTTTATTTTATTTCACCTATTTTTCTCGAATAATGCCTACAATAATTCAGATACATTACACTTGGCCAAGATTCCTACATGAATATAATGAAGCTCACCACATTAATACAGAAAATGTGGACCAAAGGTTTTGCTAGTGCCAAAGTAGGGGACATTTAATTTGCATTTTGAGAATTTTATTGCATTTTACTTACGTTTGATATCAAAAAAGTTATAAGTCAGGGTTCAGTTGGCGAAGAAGGAGAAAATAGAACATGGTTCTGACCGTTAATTTCACCCATGAATGGACACCTGTTTGATCCATCCATGCCCTATAGTTAACAAAAAAAATTTTTTTTAATAGAAAAATCATTCCAGTTCTAAAATATGTAAATATTTTTCTCTAGGTGAAATTGAATTTGAATCGTGGAAAAGACTTCAGTCGGGATACTTTGGAATTCAATGCCTATGCTGATCCAGGATCCTATGTTGCTTTTGCTGCCATGCCTCATGATTTGTTTATTCGAGGTTTGAATGATGGAATTAGTGAGAATAACGTAAGTATGTTTATTAAAAAAAGTTAATTAACCACATAAAGGAAAGTTAAATGTTTGTAAAAGGAAACAATTTTTTAACAAACCTAAAAAACAATTTTTAGCTATATGCTAACAACTGAAACTTAAAGAATATATTATTATTTCAAATGTATTTTATGAATATATTTTTAGCTCATAGATGAATTGGGAACGTATGACCAACCAGCTAATGGTAGCTACAGACATCTATGGCGAGTCTCTGATACAGAATATGAATACAAATTCTTCCATGCTAATGGTTATGGTATTGATGCCAATACAACTTTTGATGTAAGTAACCTATATACTAAGGGTGAGGTTGGGTGGTTTAGTTTTTGCTGACTTAACTGAAGTTTTGTGTTGCTTCATTAATTTTGCCAAAAACCAGGCACTGTAAAATCCGCAAATCTAGCATGTTATGATATTACTGCTATCTGAAAGACATGGATAAAATGATAAATACATATTTAAGTTGCTGGTGCAATTACTTCTTCTGTTATGCTACTGAACTGAAAAAAATGTATTGGAATTAACACAAATATGTTTGTTCATATCTGATTAAGTTACATTAATTTATCGAGAAATCTACTGAAACTCACCTTTTATTAAAATAGGTAAAGATATGTATTAGAAATTATGACACGTTACAGATAGTTAAATTACATGTTTCATTTTTTCTAGACGGCTGGTTTAATGGTTTTGACAGATGCCAGATTAGACAGAGTACAAAGTAAGTACAGCTATGTTGAATTTCCGATTTTTACTGCTTTGATTTCTAAAGCCGAGAAAGTTCCTCAGGATTATTTGGTGTGATTTTCCTTTGCCTAGTTGTTAGGATGGGATAAATAAAAAAGAGTAAGTGTACTTAAATGATCCTTTGATATTTTATTTTGAGTAGGCGTAGCACTTTTGCAAGTCCCTTTGAAATCATTGGTGGGTACTTGAATGATCCTTTGACATTTTATTTGGAAATAAGATTAGGCGCAACACTGTTCTGTGAGAAACATGGAACACTGCATGTCATATGCCAGTCTATATTAGTCTGATCGATGGAAAAATTAGAATGTTAAACCCCATGTGTTATATTACATTCCCATCCAAAAATCAAGCAAACCATACATATCTTAGAGGAATTTTATCAATGTTGATTCTGAAGTGAATTCAATACTATGTTTGACAACAATTTGGTGAATTATTTGAAATTTAAGAAGTTTATTGGTAGCAGTATGTTTCTAATTGTCTGGCATATCACAGTATGGATTCATTGCTTGTTGATTGTAATTACAAAATTTATTTGTTATAAGAATTATGATTTGTTTTTATTTTAGATGCGGATAGATGTGATATTAACATAGACCAGTATCCCTGCTTTACTGGTGAAGCTCAGTGTTTTAGTTCAATACAGAAATGCGATGGTAACTTTGATTGTACAGATGGAGCTGATGAATGGGGATGTAAGTTTCTCATTGTCATTCTTCAATCTATCATTTTGTGCCCTGTATATGGTACTTTTACAAGAAATGGAAAGTCTAATTTAGTTCATTAATTTTAATTTGATAAGACAAATAATAAGGTTATCACATTTATTTCAAAGAAATATTTTATACTGATTAACATGTCATGAAATGGTAAATTAATCTGCCTGTTAAAATTTTGATGAGACTCCCGATGATTCTGATGGCATAACTTCAAGATTTAGTCCCATGTGGTCCTGTTACTCATACTGATGTTAGATTCCGATTTGTAACAAATTTGGAATCACACTATCGTTCATAATTTCAGTCTTTATCAGGCACAGTCCCTTGTGACAAAGTGCTCCTAACTTGTATCATAGTCAGATTATATTGTATACATGTAAAGTATTTATTTAAATGCATAGAACCAATTTGTGCTAACCCATTGAACACAATACTTGATCTACAATATAAGATATACTCTCCACTACATATATAGACATGTCCACTACATATATAGACATGTCCACTACATATATGAATGTACATTTCCACTACATACATGCACGTATATAGTTACAGACTTAACAAATCCTCCCACATGTAGTGACAATGCTCTTGATTAAATTGTATTTTTAAAGTCAGTTATTCAAGGGTGTACAAGCTGTATAATATTTATGTTCCAGGGGCTTGTTTCACCAAATTTTAACTAAGATAAAATCCAGATTTTAGTAATTTGATTGGACATATAAGATTGATTTTAGTTCTTAGCCAATAAAAATTGAAATATCTTCTAAAATCTGAATTTTATCTTTAGTTAAAATTTCGGGAAACAGGGCACTGATGTAAATAAATCATTTATTGATGAAACTGATCAGTTATCATTATAATAGTGTTACGCCGTCTGGTTATTGATATTATTCATACTTATCTGAAATCTTTTCACTGCTAAAGCCTGTACTTGACTTGTTAGCAAACTATAGAAATAAGAATGTACCTCATGTTCGTCCCAAAATGACACAGATTGTATCCAATGATTGTCAAACCATCTCTCTGACATTTGTGTATTATATATCATTTAGGTGTATTTGAAGACGATAGATTAATTCATCGAACTGCTATGGATAGAGTTAGTCGTGTGATGCGTTTCTATGATGATAGCTCCTGGGCATGGCAAGAGATATTTGTCAAGTAAGTTATTTTTCGTAATGTAAGGATTTATGCACGTCTCAGAGTTTATTGATTATAGAATTATTAATTATCTCAGCATCAGTGTAATAAAGGAAACAATAGTGGATGACAATTTATATGTTTAACTTATGTTTGTGTATTGTTAGACCAGACGGTAGAGTGGACTTCAGAGTAGATGTTCCCAAATATCCTTTATCTTGGGTCATCAATGGAATATCGGTTAGCAGAGAAATTGGTCTTGGTATCATGCAACGTCCTATTAAAGTAAGTAGTTATTAAAACACTAATGAATCCTGTATGTGTTATGTTTTATTTGTGGGTCGGGGTATTTTTTTTTAATATCATCACAGTAAATAATCAGAATATCTGTCTTCATTATGATGGAGCCTGATCCAACACTTGTGAAGTGATCAGAAGTGGGGTCACCTGTGCCAGGGTTTTTCTGTGGAATTAACCTCCCACCCATTACTAATGTTTAATTCATGCAAGACAGTATACCCCAATTTTCCCTTTCTGTGTGTATGTTCAATAGTAGAACAAAAATGTGTTTGCTGTTTAAACTTAGATACCCTCTACCTGAATATGTCTTACAGTATATGTCTTGATATAGGCTAGTTACTTACTGTACATGTCTTATTTTATTATAGTATGATGCAGCTCGTTATATGTATATACAAGTTGAAACACCTGATGTTGTTGTTAGAGGTGAGCAGATTGGTGTACGAGTTACTGTGTTTAATCACTGGTATATCGATGACTACATTGAGGTATGAATTTTAGCTCCTTCTCAGAATATATCTGATACTTTTGATACTTTATAGTCCATTATTATAACTTTTCGAAATTATAACTGTTATTAAAGTTATGGTTATGATAATATTAATTCATTATTGATAATTGTTTCCCTCTTGATCAGCATCTTGTTATAATAGAATCCCCCTTCAAATCTCAGTCTTTATCACTAAAAAAGGCCAAAGAAATACAACATAAGGGAGACAACTTATATCAACCTAAGCATAAGGTTTCAGACCACAATAATCTTCAATATGACATAATCTGTACACACCAAATTTTATTTACCTTGAAGTTTATGAATAAAATAGTTGACAACTTGCAGGCATTATGACTTTAATTACATTATTTCAGGTTTTGGTTACAATTCATGATGATCCACAATATGATTTTGTACTAGTTGAAGATATGGGTATTGTCAGTTCATATGCTCCACGCACACACACTGGTGATCATCAAACTTTATTATTTGTGAGTTTATTGTCCTTTTTCATTCACATTTATAATCTTCAATTAATGACAATTGTCATGATTACCATTCAACCAAGAGGCTACAATAAATCATTCAGTTTTCTCAGAACCCAATTCCATCTTCATGCAACTTTGTTATTAAGTGTTGTCCATCCGTTTATCTGCCATTCACATTTCTTGACAGAGTCCTCAATAATCAGTATATCTTTATTTTAATTTGTCTAGTTTGTATCTCATTGGAAGGAAGAATCCCATTGATTTTCAATAATCACATCCAGAGTTATGTATCTTTGTTATGAAATCTTGTTAGAACTTTGTTGGCAACAATTATTGCTAAAATTTCTATTGGAGGTCTATCTTACTAAAATAAGGAATGCCACTGATTTTCAGAGTTAATCTCCTTTGTGTTGAAATCTGAGAAGCTGGCTCGCTAGCTTGGATGTTTTAGGTTGACTTGTTCACTCCTGGTGTTGGCCAAGAAGGTTCCACTGGATTTTTCCCTGTTTTCAGTTGTGTAGGGCAAAGATTCTGTGTATTTGTAAAGAAATCCTTTGGCAGATGGAATTCAATAAAAGAAGCCATAGTCGTTCACCCATTTTCATTAGCCGAAATGGAGCAGACCAGTTACACCCCATTCAAAGATTTTAGCTCAGGTCTGCTTGGATGACTTTTCAGCTGGTGGGAATATATTTTGTTTGTTGGATAAAGTATCTTGAAGAGACTTTACTTATGATCTGATCTATTTAAAATTTATATGAGTCATTTTTAACTCAAATCTGCTTGCTTGAATTATTTGTTTCTATTTTTAGTTGGAACCCGGTCAAGCTAGAGATATTTACATGCCAATTGTTCCTAAAATTATTAAAGGACAATTTGAGTTAAAAGTATCTGCTTCCTGTTTTATGGAAAGAGATGAAGTCAGAAAAACAATTCATGTTAAGGTAATATTTTTTTGATCAATTAGTTTACACTACAACATATTGGCTGAAAATCCAGCAAACTATCGTATACAAATTAACAACAAGAGCAAGTGAATAAATCCTAGCACATTTTGTAACAATGAACGATTCATAATACTAATGGATTAATCACATTCCGCCAAATATTTTTGACCATTGTGTTTTCATCGAAGGAATGACAATAGAAGTGACAATACGTAGTCATATAGATTTTAGAAACAATAAACGATTCATGAATACTAATAGATTAATCATATTCTGCCGAGTATTTTCGACTGTTGTGTTTTTACCTCAGGGCGAATGACAATGGAAGTGACAATACAATGTCAAAGTGACGTCAAAAGTTAATCCAGAAGTCACCTGATTGTTTGAAAACATTGTTATTAACAATTATAGTGAGAACTGCCAATTATTTATGTTATCTCCCATAATGTATCTTTAAATATCGTAATAGCGGTGTGTCAACAACATATACGACCACAAAATGCAAAACAGAAATTCAGGAAGTCCTGTCTGTGATGGATTTTAAATTGATCAAACATGTTAATAAAGAATTATTATAGATCAAATGATATGCATCTTGGGGTAGTCACTAAATTTCAAAATCAAAATATAGACAAAATTTCTGTATCAGAACCTGCAGTGTTATCAGGAATTAGATGCAATTGTGCCAATAAAGGGCTGTTTCCAAGTAATTTGTTTGTTGATTTTGATGTCTGAATTGGCAAGTTAACAAAGGTCATTTTAAAATAAAAAATTCTGAAATTTGCAGCAGGGAAATCCACACCTGCTTTGATGATTTTATGCCATGAATTAAGTTAGTCACATATTTTATTAAATGTATTTATTATTTCTAGCCTGATGGTGTGGAGAATTATTACCACACACCATATTTGATTGATTTGATTCGATATGGTTCCCTGATTATTCCTGATTTTGATGTGCCAGTTCCAGAACAGTTTGTTGTACCAGAACAGAGAGAACATCTTTATGTACCTGGTTCGGCTGTTGCTCATCTTAGTCTTTTTGGTAAATGAATTATTGCATTGGTCCCCCAAGGTTTCAGGCTTAGTGTTGTTCGGAAACTTCCTCAAGATCTTTCAGCATGGTTTCCCTATATTAATGTTGCAAGATGTAGGGCCCTACAAGGAGAGTGCCTAGTCATTCATATAGGATGGAAAACTGTGGTCTAGTGTACAATTTGACATGGGCGTAACTGAACTCTTGACAGTTGGAATTCAACTTTTGGCCAGGCAAAATTTCACTCATAGCAGAGTGTGTGGGTCTTTGTCTTGGTATCTATGCAAGCCATGTGTTTAATCTCATGTTTATGTAACACAGTTTGGGGTAATCTAAAAGAGCACAGTTTTACCTAGATTCTGTATATTACATCTGTGTTTCCTAATGTCGATGAACATCATCATCAACAATATCGGCATCATCATTATAATATCTTGATTTATATCATGCATCCTACATAAAAACTATTCATTATATTAAAGGTGATGTTGTTACCCCTGGATTCTTTGAAGATTATTTAAATGCTGAAAATATTTTACATCGACCATATGGAGGAGGAGAAATGATCACGTTCAATTTTGCCTATAATTTGATAACTTTACGATTCATGAAAGCATCCCAACAGTTGTCTGATGAAGTCTTGAAAATAGGACTCAAAAACATGAATATTGGTATGTAATATTATGATGATCCGTAAGCTTGTCAAGATTTTATTAGATCTGTCTTGATTGATAAATATTTACACATGTGAAAGGTATAATTGATGGAAGATGGCAGCTACTTCTAGTAGTAGAGAAGCTATATGTTTCATCCCAGTTCAGTGGAATTACTTCAAGACCATATTTTCTGAAATTAGGAATTTAAAATACTATGTTATACTTTTAATTTTACAGCCATGCAGAGGCAATTAGGTTATATGCATAAAGATGGTTACTTCTTCATGTTCAGAGATGATCCTAAACCCAATATATGGCAAGTATATAAATAAGTTAAAATTTTAACCAATGTTCCTTTCCATATGCATATATATCTTAATGTTCCATACATTTCAAACGTGCTAAATGCCACTAAAACATAACATAGAAATTTGAATGATATTTCAAAAGGAGCTTGATGACAGTATTGGTTGGAGGGTGTAAATGATCTAGGTTTCCTGGCAAACTATGTATAATATGGTGTATAATATAACCAAATTAATGGACAGAAAACCACTACATTACATAGGAAACTCAGAGTGCATAATTTTTCAATATTATTGTCTGTTTTTATAGGTTGACAGCATTTGCGACTAAAACTTTCCATTCAGCAAGATTTGGAGAGTGGGAGAGAGATTTATTTATTCCAATAGAGTTGATTAATAGAATGGTATTATGGTTATGTTCCCAACAAAACACAACAACAGGAGCGTTTGATCCCAATGATATAGCTTTTGACAGAAAAATGGTAAATATCAGAATATTTAGCAGACATTTGCAAAATATGTTAATAGTATGCTATGTGAGAATCCATATTGATTTAAGTATCTATTGTTTCCAAACCTAGACAATGAAATTTAGCTAGATGTGTTACATCGTCTATAAATTTCATCTTTAACAATATATTTAAAAAGACAAAATGTTCGGTAACCCTTTGATATTTTTGTCTTGGTGGTCCAGGGTATAGTTATAAGTTACACAACATGATAAAACATTGGTTATACTTGTATAATTAATGTTGAAGGAGTTAATATCCTAATCTTAAATAGAAGAATAACACACTTACACTGGAAGATCTTTTGTAAGAATTTTAATATTTCTGGTCCCCTTTTCAGTCAGGTAGTCTTCTATTGCAATTGTTGTTGAATTGATTTAATTTCAGTCATCTTACGAAGCAATCAAAGAAGAACAGATGTATACCCACCCTATACCTCTTACAGCCTATGTTTTAATAGCTCTTTATGAAACCACAGATGTCTCTGGGGTAAGTATGTTACATCTACAAATATGGTACCAAACTAGCTTGGTTAACAGATCAGTGATCTGCTGAACAACTGTTTCAATTTTATGATCAGCCTACTCCCAGGGAACCACAGTGGCTCAGTGTGTAATGGTCTGGGTCACTAACTAACAAGGGTGTCTGGGGTTCAATCCCAATGTTGGCGTAAAAAGTTGCCCTTGGATTTGCCAGCAATGTTTCTTCTTTGTCAGTGGTGTAGTATAGCGTCTGCCAAGGTACAGTGTCTAGTCTTTCCTTGTTCTCATGCACATGTTGGTGTGCATGTGAAAGGAGCCCTGACAGTTAAAATTCAAATTTATAATTTTAGAAAAATGTTAATCCATAGCACACATGCATGGAGTGTACCACCCTTCTTTATATTTCATTAACCTGTTTGGAGCAAAAAGGAAAGACTTTCAAATCCAATATCATTTCACTTCTGAAGATTAGAATTGTATTCTGAAAAATAAATTCATATTTGTGCATTTCATTTGCATTTCTTATGTTTTAATTAAAGGATGCCCTTGCTTGTCTGGACTCGGTCCGATCAAACGCTGCAAATTATTTATCTGCTAAAGTGGTTGAGATCCCGTCTACAGAAATATTCCATCTGGCTATCACAGCTTATGCTTTGTCTCGGAGTCAAGAAAAGAGTAAAACTGCTTTCAATAGATTAATGAGCAACAAAAGAAAAAGTAAGTATAGAAAGCAATATAATGGGCCGTGCAGACGCTTATTTGTAAACTAGTTAATTATGCATCAATACATGTCGTCACTTTGCTGTTCATTTGACCAAGATAACTTGGCAGGTAGAGAGCTGTGTTTTATCAAACTGGTTTATTTGCCCTACCTTCGTGTTTCAGAGCTCAAGTTAAATTGGTTTAGCGATTGCCAGTTTTTTAAAAATTAGTTAAACTTGAGCATCCGATCAGGCCTTAAGTGTTAGCGGTCAGACTCTTATAGTCCGGTAAAGATAATGAATAACCTAGAATTTTCTCAATGAAATCTCATAGGTCTATTGTAAATTTCAAACAAAAGACAGTGATAGTAGAAAAAGGGGGAAATTTACTTATATTTAAGTATCAATTTTACTGATATTAAAAACAAATGTATGTATAGACATTTTTTTTTGTGTTTATTCTTAAGTTATGATAGTACTATTTTCATCATTTCCAATTTGAAAATATGACGACTGTAATGAAGAGTTCTTATTAGAATCTTTTTGGTGGTGTGAATTTTTAAGTTATCGTCTGTTTTATTTTAGGTGAAGAAATTTATTTTGCTGATCAAGAGGTACCAGTTAACCCAAGTCAAATTATTAATACTGTTAGATTTTTATTAAATCGACAAGAATTGATGAATGATGGATATGCCGTTCAATCCACCGCATATGCGTTAATGGCTCATATAGATAATAATGAAAACAAACTGGATCGTGATTCTATGATGAGATGGTTACAAACAATGAGAAATAGTATTGGTGGATTTGCTTCTACACAAGATACATTGGTTGCTATGGAAGCTTTGTTCAAGTTTACACAGGTTGATCCTAATCGTAACGTATTTGAATTGATGGTCCAGTTAGAGTCTACAGCTACAGCCAACTGGAAAGTCAATAAATTTATCAGTAAAAGAAATTACACCAGGTTACAGAGTGCTTATGTAAGTAATGTTTTCTTAATTCTTTATATTTTGTAGCCTTTTCACAGACATATTCAAGATTTTTTTTTTTAAAAATACCTTATAGTATTTTACTTTTTATTTGAATACAGTAATAGGTTATATCTTTATTTTAGATACCAGACGTATGGGGAGCAATGAGGATATTAACACAGGGTACAGGACGAGCTCTTATGCAGGTAACACAAAATACTCAATTTTTGACTTTTAATATAGTCCATTTTAATTCATTGAAAAAAACTATCCATAAAAACTTGATGCTTATGGCTAGCATCTGGATCCATTCACTCTTTTTGAATTGTTTGTTTGTCTGTGGTCTCTGACTATGATGTCTTGTCCATATATTTGTTTTTGTGTAAAATTGTGTGTGGTGATGTCACCCTGCACTTACTATTAGAGATGATAATAAACTTTTTAAAGTAGCAAATTAAGAATATTTAGGTTTAAAGTTTTACTTTCAGGCTATAAACTTGTCAAAATGCTACATCCACGTTTTCTGCTTGAATTCAAGTACCTCACATACTATTATATTTGAGAAAAAGGTGCTTAAATCTCGTAAAACCATCAAATATGGTACAAAATGATACACCTGGACTTTCTTTCCGCTATTTACTGTATTTTTTACTCCTTATTTTCAGCTTACAACTACTGTGAATGTTGAATATCCATGGTTATTGAAACCTACACAAGATGAAATAAAATTCTTTGATTTGATGGTTGACGAGCTTAAATATCATGGAAGGAATTTTTCTATTATGGAAATGTCTATATGTGCCAGGTCAGTTTTAAATCTTTATAATATATACCCTAGAGCTATACTACTTCCGCAGTAATGGATGGTAGATAAAGTTATGCAACCTCATGCAGTATTCCACACTGATTTAATATTTTAACATTTTTGCTCAGCTAGGAGCTGATAGAAACAAAAATAAAAACACAAAGTTGAGATTGCTTTTGAAATTGTAAGTGTGTGTTTTACTAAGAGATAATTTCCTAAAAAATAAGTTGCTTAATTATTGAGAGAGAGAGAAATAGGGTTTAACGTCCACAAACTAGGTCATTTCAAGACTAGGTGTCTTTAGTAGTTGGAGGAAGCTGGAGGACACGGAAACAAAACCCACGAGGTTAGACAGGCGACCCAACTCATTGTCACGTCATGTTCAGTTATATTCCTCCCATAACACAATACATGTCATGGGGGAGGGGGGCCGTGGTCAGCCCCAGTGACATAGTTAATTTTCATTTTCATTTGCTTTGTTACTGTTGTAGTTCACATATCTGCTCTTTAATAGATGATATAAACATGATTTACGCATTGTCTCTGTCCAAGCAATCCAAGGTTGCTACATATTACCCTTTGCTCCAATGTGTGGTCCCCCCATCGACAAAATCCTGGATCCGAGCCTGAGGATTATTGCTGCCATCATTAAAATAAGACCTCTTGGTAACAAGGCAGCGTGAGTAGGACTAAACGGTTACATCATGGGTATATCCTTGTAAACATGATTACATCATTATAAAATATAAAGATTTGATAGATTATAACTACATGTATTATTATTATGTTGTAGTTGGGTGTACACAGAAAGAAGTTTAACTAGTGGTTTGGCAGTAATAGAAGTTGACATACCAACAGGTTATGTTGTGATGAATGATACACTCCGTGACTACGTTCAGTCGGGAATTGTACCTAATTTAAAAAGAGCTGAATTTTACAATAGAAAAGTAGTATACTACTTTGATTATGTAAGTAAAATCTTCATGTCATGTACTCCACATTAAGATACATTGTCCTGAAAGTTTTATCAGGTAGTTATCCCAAATTTGGTATATATGATAGACACCCAATCCTACTAGATAAATACTTGGACCGATTACCTGAAAAATGCCTATGGGGCAAGCACTGCATGGGCAAAAATGTCTGGATATTTCTAACTGGCAACCTGACTTTTGTCAGCTGTTGTGTGCTAGCTTGACTGGTCATTTAAGGTTACAAGTCCTTCCATTTTATTTACTTTTTATAATTTAGCTTTTCTCCAACACGTCAGTTAATTATAATATGTTGTACAAAGAAGCTGCAAGGTTAAGAGATGCATCTACTAATTGAAAGATCTTGTTTTCATAGGCGGCTATTAAAGGTGTTTTAAAATGAGTTTGGGTCGAGTTGTCAAACGCATTCGCTTTACATCATAAGGTCTGTTGTACAGCTTACACCCACTACTCAAGACCCAAACAAGCATGCAATTTATTAAAAGATAAATATGCACCATATGATAGTGTCGTAATGACCTAGTTTGTGTCAAGAGGACTTTAAACCAAATTTATCTCTCTGTATGTACGGTAAGTAATTTTGATCTATTTATAATTTTAGCTTGATGTGAGCAAGACTTGTGTGTATTTACGAGGCAGTCGTTGGTATCCTGTAGCGAATGCTACAATTCAACACAGAATGCGAGTTTATGATTATTATGAGCCAGGTAATTCAAATAATTTGATAAAGTGCAAATATTTGTAATAAATTAAAAAAAAATATTTTTGTAATAAATTTAAAAAATTATTTTGTAAGAAATTTTAAAAAATATTTCTGTAATAAATTTTAAAAAATATTTTTATAATAAATTGAAAAAATTATTTTTGTAAAAAATTAAAAAGAATCTTTATTTTATTACCTAAATACAAAATTATACAATTAAATATTTAAAAAAATGAAACCCATATTTGATATTGATGCTAAATTACTTTTGATAAAAGTAAGTCAAAGTCGATGTATGAAAATAGTACCAAGATTTTATTTTTGAGATATTTATGTGTTTTATTTATTTTTTCAGGGATGCACAATACATCTATGTATACGACATATGGATTATTTAATTTAAATGTCTGTTTTGTTTGTGGTTCCTACCAATGTCCTTACTGTCCCTCTTTTAATGTTGCCTCGGCCATAAAGGCATCAATATCGTTGCTATGTCTGATATTGGGATATTTTAGTCGACAGTATATACTGCGATCCTGATTTTTGTAAAATAACTGTTTAAATTTTTAAAACATTTTAGTCATCATCTTTTAGAAAGAAAGGCCCATTTTACTAATTTTCATTGTTATCCAGAAATGTATATATTTTCTTTCACATTCCTGTACAAAATGAATAAATAATGCAAAAATTTCTATATTTCCTACCTTTTGAATATTTTGTAAAAACAATTTTTAACTAGCAAAGTTCATTATGCAATGCTACTTTTAATATATTTGTACATATAAATGTGTCCCAATATCAAAGATATTGAGTACTATCTGTACCTATGTATTATTATTTCAGGGGACGTTTTTGAATAATATGATTATACACATTAAATACATTTTGAAATGGTAGCTATTTATTTAGAATATTCTAATTGTAAATTTAATTAGTTATTTTAAATGTTTAAATATTTTAAAATATTATTTTGAAAGGTTTTTTTTTCGCCAATTCTTGATCTGATAGATTAAAGCCATATCTAATAAATACTTGCCATTGACATACCAAATAGATTGCAATAAATAGAAGCTATGATACAGTGCTAAATTCCTTGTTCCTTTCCTTTTGTTTAAAAAGAGAAATGAATCTTTATTTTTGCTCATTGTATATTTCATCTGATTTGTTTTTTATGTGTTAATAGATTTAACATAATGTTTACATATACATGTACAGGGAAATAAGCATACTAGAATAATGACAGCAAAACATTAAAATTAAAATCTGGACAATTTTTTCTTTGTCCCTTTTAAATTGCTCATCCTGTATGACATGCCGTTGTGTATATTGCAGTTTTCATCCTGTAATTTTTTGTAATTATTTTTTCATAAATGTAATTTAGGATACTAATAAATTTGTACATAGATTTTGTAATCAAATATTATTTTAAAACATAGTAATTCTTTGTAAGTTACTTAAAAAATCATTCATATTATATGTTTAAAACATTCCTTTATAATACTTATATTTTTACATAATAAATCATTTTTAGATAAAACTGTAAGCGTTTCTTGTGAGTTTACTGTAGTAAATTAATGTGCTGTATTATGAATTACCCTTCATGGCATGCATCAACTTTTATTGGTAAAGTTGCTTTAAAGATCCAAATTGCTGTATCAAAATACAGCACCTCAACCCGATTGAACAATCAAATCATATAATTAATTAGACAATATACATGTATAGTGTTGAATTTTAGGTACACAGAGACAGGGTTTTTTTTTGGTTTAAACATAATGAGGAGGGTTGGGATGGCCTAGTGGTCTAGAGTGGCGCGCTTCAACCTCTAACTGGCCGGTCACCTCTGGCTTGCGGCTGTGCATTTCGATACTTGGTGTGAGCGTATGTTGCATGTAGATAGGGGTGCCTTCTCAACTTCGTGGGTTTCCTCCAGGCCCTCCAGTTTCCTCCCACTGCTCAAGACCCTTACGCGCAAGCGAATTATTGAAATAAAATAAAACCATATGTTAGTCCTGAAATGACCTAGTTTTTGTGGAGTTGAGGTTAAACCACATTTCTCTCTCTCTCTCTTTTAAATATTGTGAAGAGAATAAAGATGGTGCTGAGAATACATCTCTAGAATGAAAAAAACTGATCAGAGGAAAAATCTGTCATCACCCCATAATAATGTACTAATATGGCATATTGTTCATTAAATCGTGGCACTGTGTCATGTAATTTGGACAGTCAGGGAAACAATACTGTGCATTTTCAATAGCCATTTTGGAAATTTTAGTTTTGAACCAGGTTAAATCTTTATTCTTTGGCACCAAGAAATGGACATAAATGGGTTGCAAGGTATATAATGTAATCTTTTTACTGTAATTTCTAAGTGTGAATTGAATGGTAGTCTTTGGCATCTGGTTATTCGAGTCTACATCGGTAACATTCTTCTATGTGGGATATGGTTAGCCTCCTTAGTTGAGTCACTTCATACTGGCATTCGAAACCATTCTGGTACACGATTCGTGTGTAAATTGCAAAATGTTCATTTTGTCTTAAATAATGATATCAGAAACCCAACTTTCCCACATAAAGATAACAACATCGATGTTGATTTAAATTGACCAATAAATCGTGTTTGTAATGTCGAAGACTGTGGATGATATGAGTTAAAGACTTGCCTCCTTTTACTCTGTATAGATCCTATCTAAATGTACTGAATGGGTTATCACATACACGTATTTACCTTTTCCTGAGCATGTTTGATATTTGGGTTTGAAAATTGACTTATTTAAGTTATCTCTCGATGTTTTAGTTGTAGTAACAGACGATTTTAGGGGGTTTATAATCATTTAAGATTTCAGATAAGTACCTTTGGCATTGCATGGTTATTGTTTATTTCTTATAAAGTTTTCTTTGAGGTTTCCTTTCAAACAAGCTTTCCCACCCAGTTTGGAGATATAATTGTTGTTTGCTTGCATATTTCTGTAAGCCGATATGGAAGCGGACAGCTTCTAATTGGATTCTATTCTGTGTTATTATACCCATCCCTAAAGTGGTAAGAGTGTTCCAGTGAGTTTTTATTTAACGTATATTTTTCAATGGTAAAGGGACTATTTCGAGTTATATGTCACCGAGTTGATAGATATGAATATGGATTAAGTGGAAATATTTTAGGATCAATATATAGGGTATTTTTTTTTATCATGGTTTAGTGATAATTCTATTTCATTTACCGTTTGTCTATTGCAGTCTAAGGGTGTGTCATCAGCAAAAGGAATATTAGTGCCATGCCAGTCAGTGTATCTTGGATATCATTTATATAGATTAAGAAGAGGGGTGGTTCCAAAACGGAACCCTGGGGACTTCCAGAGATTGGAGTCGTTTCGTGTGATAAAACCAAACACCTCTGTTTCCTTTCACAAATATGGCTCAGGAATAATCTCAAGATTAACAAAATGACCAGGGGAAACATAATTGAGAATCTTGAAATTTTAACACTATCAGCAACTATCTTTCTTACAAGGCAAAAATATCGAAAGATTGGAAGAACTGTTGTTCCGAGGCTAAATTAAGGTATTATTTCAATAACTTAGGATAACTGCATGACAATTAACTGTTCGTTTACATTTTGCAAAAATCTATATTATTGTTCTCGTTATAACAGTTAAAAAGTAACTTCACTCTGAACCTGGTGATCGGGGATACAATTAGAATGCAGTCTCGATTTTCAGTGCTACTGTTGCCACGATAATTCGAACAAAGTCTCAATGGATGGCCCCTAGACAGAAGGCTCCCCTTTTCAGAGCTCGTGGAAGACTGCCGCGGTCGTCTATATAACCCTAACTATCTTTGAACTAGTCTGAAAATGATCGCAGTATATGTTGAGACTCTAAACCCCATCCTGTTCTATAGGCCTATTTGTATTTACCTACAATATAGACCAGGTTTCATTATTTACAGCTGAATGTGAACTAAATATAGCGTATTATCGCAGAATGGCCTCAATATGTGTCGTATTTATACATTCCTGATATAAGTCGGTGTCGTAACGACCCGCGTCTTTATTACCTCGTGATTCACTGCATATTGATTTAAACCAGTTTGCAAGTACAACCCAGATTGTTCGACATAGTATAAAACCGTGGGAGTAAAACGAAGGGAGTAGAAGCTCTGTATTATGGGTCGATCGAAGGAGAGAGAGAGGGGGGATTTAATGTCTACTCGAGATCAATTCGGGACTAACATATAGTTTAATTTTATTTCATTCCTATTTCGTTTACGCGTAGGGGTCTTTAGCAGTGGGGAAAAACAGGAGGGCCCGGAGAAAACCCACGTGGTTGGACAGGCGACCCTACTCCTTGTCACGTAGGCCTACACTCAAATGTCTAGATAGGAAATGTTTAAACCGCACTGATGTTTGTCATTATCAAAATTGGTACTGCAAGCAACAACTGAATAATAAATGGCGTAATGCCAACTAATTGTGCATACGTATTCATAATATTATTTGTAAATGTGAAACAAGAAAATTGTTGCCATTTTTCTTTTTTTTTTGATAATATTTAATGCAGGTTTTTAGTGTTTTTGGTTTTTTTTAAATTGGGCACAAATTTTCCGTTTCTTACATGAATAAAATGCTAAATATTTATACTGTCTAATGCCATCATCGGTAGACATGTTCACGGTTATTACAAGTATTGTCAGAAATGACTGTAACCGTTGTTATACATCGCCTTATTCAAAACAAATAACATCCATTTGAAGTTGACCTGTGGCCATCACGTTTTTGGTTAAAGCATTCAAATTTTTACTTTTCAAAGTGAACAAGGGTTATAATTCTAGAAGTAGGTTTCGCGAATTTTAACAATACCTATAAATGCAATAAAATGAAATGGGGTTTAATGTCCTACTGTTCTGCTCCTAAACCGGGCTAATGAAGACGCGCATACACCATACAGTGTGCTATTATGGAAATTTTGCCCGGGCAGCGGCGCTACGGCCTACTCTTGTGTCGAATTCCAACTGCCACGGGATCTTTTACGTGCACGCCAATGTGTACGCGAAACCTCGGTTTATCGTCCCATCCGAACGACTCGACAGCTGTCCTTGTCAACCCATTCGTCCTGCATCACTGACAAGGGGAACCACGCCGGAAAATCTGGATGAACTTTCTCGGCCAATGCAGGGATCGAACATCTGACCTCCAGGATAGAGGGCCAGCAATATAAATATTAAACTTGTTGCTTGGGCGTTCAGAAGATGTTACCAAGCTAACAGGGGTCACAACTCTAGAAATATTGATCGAAAATTGTTGAGGTTTCTATATCGTTATCGTTTCCTGATTTGAATAATACAGATCCCATAAAATCTTTTGCCGTTAGAGCATTCACAAGATTCTACAAAGAGAGCAACTCTGGAAGTTATTATTAGAGGTCGCAAAAATCCAAAAGGCGTATTTTGTCTCATTAAACATTTCAAAAAAGATCAAATGATAAATGCAGCCTGTAGAGTGTAGGCAAGAAATTGTGTAAGACCCCATTTCCACATAATTGTATAAGCAGGAACAAAAACGTCTTTAAGTGCGAATGGGATAGTGTGAAGGTATCTGTAGCTTCTACCTTTCATATGGCAGCTTTCGTTAGTAATTTCTACCCACCCCCATCCCCGAGAAAGCGAAAAGTCTGAAAATAGAAGTATAAAATGCGAAAAGCAGAAATTAGAAATGTTAGTTATAGGTTTCCATACACGAATCTGCCTGTCTGTGTCAGCTTATCGTCTTGAATGCATTTACATGTGTACCGCATTATGCTCGTTTGTTATTCGAATACTCCGTAACATAAACCTCTAGATAACTTAAAGTCTTATCGTTGCATGGGACGCCATATATAGGTGGATATAGTAGCCTAATAGGAATATTAAATGACATCAACTTGTTCTACGGAAGAAGGTAAAATGGCGAACACAGCTAATCCAGTTGGCAGGTTATTTGAAGATATTTGTACAATGGCGGCCAAAGAAATTGGTATCGTTAATTTAGGGCGGGGATTCCCTGATTTCAGTCCACCCCAGCATGTGTTAGATGCCTTGGTACAAGTCACCCAGAGCAGTAACCCTCTGCTTCACCAGTACACCAGAAGTTTTGGCCATGTTCGCCTGGTACAAGCATTATGTAAGCTATATTCTCCATACTATAATCAGCATTTGGATCCGTATCAGAATATCCTAATTCCCGTAGGTGCTTATGGCGCTTTGGTTTGTGCCATCGACAGCACTGTTCAAGAAGGAGATGAAGTAATTATCTTTGAACCATTTTTTGACGCCTATAAAAAGATGATAAATGATATCGGTGCAACCCCAGTCTTCATACCATTGGCACCACGGACAACTGAATCCTCACCAACTTCGCACAGCGATGACTGGACTTTCGATGAACAGTTTCTTTTGTCAAAAATACGCGCGAATACAAAGGCTATATTACTTAACTCTCCGAGTAATCCGTTGGGAAAAGTTTTCAACCAAAGAGAGTTGGAAATAATTCGGGACATCTGCATCGAGTTCGACCTTATTTGTATATCAGACGAAGTTTATGAATGGATGATGTTTAATTTTAAAAAGCACATCAAAATAGCAACCATGGAGGGGATGTGGGAGAGAACGTTAACGATAGGAAGCGCAGGGAAAACTTTCAGTGCTACAGGGTGGAAATTAGGCTGGGTAATTGGACCAGAACCTTTGATCAAAAAGTGTCAAGTTATCTTTCAAAAATGTTACTATCGATGCCCTACTCCGATACAAGAAGCAGTTGCCATAGCAATTGAAACAGAAATGACGCGATTAGAATCGGAAGATTGCTATTTAAAAAGTCTGGCGAGGGATTTAGAAAATAAACGAGACTATCTTGCATCCTTGTTAGCGGAAATTGGACTAAAGCCGATTCTTCCAGGAGGGGGCTATTTTTTGGTTGCTGATGTCTTCGATTTTCACAAACAAATAAAGGATAGCGAACTGGAGAAACACAGCTCCAAGGACGAAGCCGACGATGTCCGTTTTGTAAAGTGGGCAATAAAAGAAAAGAAATTTGGTGCTATTCCAGTTTCCGTGTTTTATTCTGATGAAAACAAAAGGAGACAACACTTAATACGTTTATGTTTCGCAAAGCAACTTAGCACTTTAGAAAAAGCTGGAACTATTCTTAAACATTGGTAAACTCTGTTGCATAAATATAGCCTTTTATTTTTAAAGCGCAGCATTGTAATAAAGATAATTCCAAATTTTTTATCTAAATGGGACAGAAATTGTGGAGAGAGGGAGAGAAATGGTGTTTAAAGTCTACTCGACACAAACTAGGTCATTTCGGGACTATTTGGTTCAATATTATTGCAATAATTCGCTTTTGTGTAGGGTCTTTTGCAGTTGGGGGAAACGGACGACCCGGAGAAAATTCACCAGTTTGGACAGGCAACCCACCCAACTCCTTGTCACGTACGACCGGGGAATCAAAACCACGTCAGCTGACTCAATGATACACCTTCTAATACAGCGCGCACATGCTATTGTTATTCATTCGCCACCCCACCCCCTCAGAAATTGTGGCCTCTAGAGAGTCCACAGCATTAATACATCTATATTACATGCCTGGCCACTACCAATTGAGTAAAGGGGAGAGGTCCAATTAAGACCCGATACGCACTAAAATCGAACTCAACGCAGAACTTTGAGATATAACCATCATTCTGCGGACTCCGGTGGTCAGATCTAAATATCAAGGCCACCTGTCGATTTCTTCAAGGTCACGAGATGTAAACAAGGTTAGGGCGATGATTGTTGCAGATGATTGATTGTAGATTAGGGTTGGGTAAGGATTAGGGCTAGGTGTAAGACTATGGTCTTTAAGACCATGTTGGAATATTGCGAAAACAACTATTTTTATAAAGTCAAATTCACATGTACGCTATACATAAAAATCAAGTGATGTTTTGGTAAAATCCTAACCACTGTCAAAATATTCGTTAAGTTCTTCTTGTTATTTGACCTATGGTTGGAAGACCATATAAGGAGTATCACCTCATTGTAGTGTAGAGAAATATAAGGCTTCATTCCATATTTGGAATGGAATTTAGGGTCAAAGTTAATCTTGAGCCTGCAGGAACTGGGGGATATAAAATAGGGGGTAGAGCGAGATTCGTTAGAAACTCATCCAGATATTCAAGCAGCCATTATATGTTGAGAACAGGGGCCCTGCGAAGTCATTTACTTGGCAATAAAGTTCTTATACTTTAAATACTGTGGTATTATTTTACTATCACAAGAACACAACAAAGCAAGAAGTCCTAAAAGTAGCAGTAGTACTACATAGGGCACCGGAGTCTGCCAAATGATACATGTATAATCATGGGTCTATATTTTAATTTTCATCAACATCGAATATTGAAAGGAACAGATCATACAAGTTTCATCAAAATTGTGACTTCTAGAGGGTCCACAACATGGAATTACACACTTTTACACTATTTGCGTAAAAGGACTCAAAGGAGCTTTCATTTTCTTCGGGTATAATAGTTTCCGTCGGTTTTCAACCATCATAAAAGGGTGTAGGCCTAACTCTGATGTACGGTATTTAAATTAAATACAAAGAGTGACTTCTCAAGGGTCCACACGCTAAAGGCGCGATTTTTCGTAGAATCGGGGGGATAATCCAAGAAGTTACGTTCCGATATGCGGGATTGTTGAAAGAAACCATAAGATCTTTGTGATGTAAACCTAAAGTTAAATTTTCGTAAAAATAGGATCAAAATAAAATTTTTGACAGCTTAATCCATGCTGAAACAATACTCAAATTGATTTTGACCATCATATCCTGTTTATTTCTTGTGCAAAGGTTGTGACCTCTAAAAACGTGATTTTATCATACAATCAGGGGACATAATCCTTTGCTATTATTATAAGGTCCATGGCTATACGGTCCGATAGGCTACATGAAAATTTCGAAAGGAGTCAATTTTAAGCTCTTTGAGAGATAAACCTCTATTTCAATTTACGTCAATTTAGGCTAGAAATTGTGCTCTGTAGGCTAGGGTGTTCACGGCACAAGTGACAACAATAAATTGTAGACGGGCGGGCGCTAGGGGCGCGCGGCGTATAAAACACGCGACCTGTTAGTGGGTCCACAAACAAATGTGACACGACGTCGTGACAGGGGCATAATCACCCATATATAGGACTAATAATCTCTAGTCTAATAAAGGAGTAAAAACGTTGGCGTATAAAAATCTATAAAATACTCTTTTCCTTAGTTTCACTTATAGTTATAGAAATTACCCAATAACTATGTGGGGTCCATTAGGCCTACAGGCCCGTAGCTAAAAAAAAAAAAAAAAAAAAAATAAATTAAATAAAATAAAATTGAAAAAAAAAAACTACATTGGTAGGTTATAGGATAGTCTATAGGATATTTTTCAAGTCTTAAAATAAAGGCCCTAAAAAAATGGAAAAAAAAACCCCTGGAACTTAGACCTTTTTTATTCACGATTACGATCTTGTTTCCTTTTTTTAGCGGCTATACATGGGAGATCTCGTGATAATGAACACAGGGTTTACAAACCCACTTTGGGCAGTAACCGGTTATGTGGTATTTGAAGCTTTAAAGACAATACACAACTCTGTGGAATCAGGACATGTCTTTACAAGCTACTGAAATTCAAATTTGCCCGATTTTTCAACCTATCATGGGCAAATCACTCAGTCGACTTTAATCAACATCCGGGGATTTTCTTAGATGAGCCTCGCTTTGGTCTGTCCGCGCACTGATCAACGCCATTTTGGATAAAATTCGGTGAAAATATGTCCCAAGAAGTTCAATCTGTGACACATATACAGGTTGAAAATGTTCCTGGTATGTATAATCCTCTCAAACAATGTTTAAAATATCAAAACAATTCAGTCTAAGGGCTATATTAAGTAGTTATTGATAATTAGAGCGTGCTAATTTTGGTGTAGTTCCTCTGACCATCGTTGTAATGGGCGCAGTAATACCCTCAGATTTATTCTGAAGGTATTCCTACTCCTGTTATTTTTACCGAGACCTCGGAGTGGGATGGTCGTAATAATAATAATAATAATAAATTCTTTATTTTCAAAAGGGTGAAAAATTAGGCTTTGCAGCCTGTTTACAATTCTGCCCTTAAATGACAACAGACAAAACAAACATACACATATATTATACATGCAAGGAAACTGAAAAATGAAAATGTATTTTTTACATTCCAAATAACACATATATTATACATGCAAGGAAACTGAAAAATGAAAATGTATTTTTTACATTCCAAATAACATCAAATGCAGAAAACGATAATGGTTTAAATTTAAATATACAGAATGGTTATATAACATTTTGGATATAATTATGCAGTGATTTTTTAAAAGTTGAGAGAACATGTAATGAGTTTAAATTATTTGGAAGTGAATTCCATAAAACTGGTCCATTATAGCTAAGACTATGTTTAAATTTAGTACAATTTGGATGTGGAATTTGTAGTTTAAGATTTATAGAGTTGTAAGGAGTATTTTTAAATTGAAATAAAGAACATAAGTAATTTGGACTTTTATAGTTTAATATTTTGAACAGAAATATATATTTATTCATTAAATGACGTTGTTGAATGGTAGGCAGTTTTAAAGATTTTGAAAGAATGGAATATGAAGAATCAGAAGCATTATTTTTAATAATAGGTTTGTTGAATATAATTTTAAATGATAATTTTTGGATAATTTTAAGTTTATGAAGAGAAGAAATTTGACAGGAGTCCCAAATGGTAGAGCAGTAGTCAAGATGTGATTGAAAGTGAGCGTTATAAAATAATTTTAATACATCGGTTGGAAGTAATGATTTGATTTTCCTAAGTTGAAAGTTTTTCTGTTTTAAAATAGTACATAAATGGCTTACATGAGTGTCCCAAGAAAGATTAGAGTCAAAATATACTCCTAAGAGTTTAAAGTTGGAAACATGTTCAATGAAGGTAGAATTGATAGAAATGGACAAATGTGTAGTTAGGGAATTTATTTTAGGTTTTGAAGCAATAATCATACATTTAGTTTTAGATTCATTGATTATCATGTCATTGGAGTTGCACCATTTTATAATTTTATCAGTTTCTGACTGAAGTGTAGAGTTAAGAGAATCAAAATTGGTAGAAGAAGAATATACTGTGGTATCATCAGCAAAAATATCACATTGAGCTGTCAAATTTAGAGGAAGGTCATTAATAAACAGGTTAAATAGTAGTGGTCCAAGAATGGAGCCTTGAGGAACACCACGAGTTATGAGATCAAGAGAGGACTTGGTTTCACCAATTTGAGTGCGCTGATAACGCTCAGATAAGTACGATTCTAATAATGTGCATAATTTGGTAGAAATTTGGTATAATTTTAGTTTCTCAAGCAACAGGGAGTGATTGACCATATCAAAGGCTTTACGGAAATCAAAGAAAACTAAACCAGTGTATTGACCTTTATTAATGGCAGAATAAACATTTTCTGCAATATTTGTAAGGGCAGTATGACAAGAAAATTTGGACCTAAAACCAGACTGATGAGAATAAAGTAAATCGTGATCCAGGAGAAAGTTATTAATGTGTTTACAAATATGCTTTTCCAAGGGTTTAGAAATAGTTTGAAGTATAGATATGGGGCGATAATTATTGGGCTGGGATTTTTGACCAGATTTATATAATGGAAGAACTTTAGCCTGTTTAAGGGTGGACGGAAAAATATTCTTATCTATACAAAGATTATAAATAAATGTCAATGAATCACAAAGAATTGGAGCACCAAGTTTAAGAAAATGAGGACCAACTTGATCTAATCCTATTGATTTGGAAGTATCAAGAGAATGAAGATATTGGAATACATCAAATTTTGATATGTAGGGAAGATGACACAAGGTATTGTTTTCAAGATGATTAGATACAAATGTAGATATCACATTAGAGGTAGAACGATCTAAATGTTTTGATGGACTACGTATAATGGACTTTGCAACATTAACAAAATGAGCATTAAAAATATCAGGGGCAACAGGAATGGAAGAACAATCATGAGATTTACCCTCAGAATTAGCAGTATTGATAGCTTTCCAAATTTGTTTACTGTTTTTGCGATCAGTGACTAATAATTCAAGACATTTCCTTTTATTACTACGAATAAGAGATTTAACTTTATTACGAAAATGTTTAAATTGCAGAGTATTGCCTTTTTTCTTATGAAAATCACGTTCATGAATATAATGAAACACTTCAGGGGTTATCCAATCAGGTTTATGAACATTTTTGACTCGTTTGGTTTTTAAAGGGGCATGTTTATTAATAATGGGCAGTGTAATATTATACCAGTTGTCCAGTGCAGTATTAGGATCACAGTGATCATATACAGAATTATATGGAGCCCATTGTAAGTCATAGAGGAATAATTCATTATTAAAATGTTTAAATGAGCGATAAGTAATATTAGTATGTGAAGATTTGGGGAATTTTACCCCTTTCTTTTGCCAAGTAAAACAAATAGGGAAATGGTCTGATATTGAGTATGAAGGAACAATAGATTCTTTGACATGTTTAGTTTCAGATACAAATATATGATCAATTAGTGATTTAGAGGAAGAAGTAATTCTAGTAGGTGACCTAATAATTTGATGTAGACCATATATTTCAAGAAGATCGGTCCAAGATTTATTATGATTGTGTAATAAGTCAATATTTAAATCTCCTAATAATAGTATCTCACAGTGAGAATTCCATGCTTTTTCTATCATAAATGAGAATTCAGTATTCCAGGAAGATAAAGAAATTTGATTCGTTGAAGAAATATAGAATAAAATATATTTTCTGATATATGTATAAATTTATTGTTATTGTATACAACTTACGGAATGTTCGACCTAGAAATGACCTAATTTGACAAAATTGTCTCTCAGTTTTTCTAGTTCTTGACTTTGTTTTCACAAGTTTTAAAACAATCACATCACTATCAGTGAACTATCACATTCACTTCTTCTTACTTTATTTAATACTTTGTTTTTTTCTATTACAAGTCAAGTAGCCGACAATTTAAAGGGCACATTCATTGGCAATGCGCTATCTATACCTGGTCAGTGACTTGTAAACGAAATAAGGGCATGCCAATGAACAAGATGTCATGAATTGACCCTTTTTTAAGAAATTCCGAAAAAGTTATTTAAAAAAAAAAAAACATAGCCATATTCATATTGTCATATCTGATCTGTAGGACTCTTTAATTTGGGGATACAAAAGAAAAGTACTAAGTACATCAATGAGTTTATAGCTAATTTATATTAACTTGGCTATCTAGGCCTACCTTGTAAATGTTTAAAAAATAGAATGGGAATTAAGTAAGACCTGTGATATGACTATCAACCTGTAGCTTATCAATCTTTGTCATTATTTATTGATGAATTGATGGCTCAACAAAATACTTAAATAGCGTTAATTAAAAGACCAATGAAAATATAGATCTATGCCGACTACATGTACCAAATTAGTCTCAGGTCTGCAAGTGGTTACTACATAATGAAGAGGGCATGACAAGACAAGGACAACTGTCTAGCTGTTTGAATGGTACGAAAAATACCCGAGGTCCCGTGTACACATTGGCATGCACATAGAACATCCCTTGGCAGTTGGAATTTGATATAACACTAAGAGTAGACCGTAGAGCTGCTGTCCGGGCAAAATTCCCCTCATAGCACAATGTATGGCATATGCGCTTCTTCATTAGCCAAATTCGGGAGCAGAACTATAGGACGTTATTCCCCATTTTCTTTCAGAACTAGAGAACATTACAGCACCTTTATATGCCCATATGGAAATGTCGTATATTACTGTTGCGTCCTTCGGCCATAATTTCTTATGAACACTCTGAACTTAAGAGTATGAAGACTACATTTATCATATTGTTGTGGAATTGATTTGTTGAGAGAGATATTACTGATCGAGGCCTTAATCAACCATCGATGGTATCAGATTCTCCAATATTAAATAGATTAGAACTGTTCAGTGATACTTTGATTTAATCAAATATGGAGGACTGAGACAGCTTCGATAAACAAGACGGTGGTTGAAATTATTACGCATGTCTGTTAAAACTTCAAAGGGTTATCTTCGCTTTCAATAGAGTAAATTGAATGAAATTTTCAAATAGTCATTTTACATGAACTACTTTGGAACTATTATAGCAAGAATGGCTAGTTCTTTATCTAAATCTTACATAATGTATCTTTAAGTTATAAATGTCTACAGTGATAACTAATTTCAAAGCAATTTAAGCAACACCTTAAACTTTATTAAATCAACATGTTACTGTCTTGACAGAGGTGCAGCATGGACTGTTTGGTTGAACCTATAATTTTCTCTTGATAATGAGTTATCCCCCTTGACAGAATTTGAAAAGCTAGAAAAACTTATTGAGTTATTACACAATTATTAAATGTGTTTTGGGTAATACCACATACATACATCATGCATATAATTGTTAAAATAACATCATATTTTGGCTTGAATCAAACACAAACACTTTAAACCTTATATTTTTGTCTTGCATTACCTCCCTTTGTGAAGTCCCTTGATAAGTTTTACATTGTGACTTGTACATATTTTGTAGTAGATTTGACAGAGAGTAATGAATGCTTGTAGAACGTTACTCTAAGTAAGTATGTACATGTAGGCCTACCTGTTTTCTTTTACGAAAAGATTCATGTCTACTCTAAGGTTATTTTGAATATATTATTGATATTCAAAATTGATTACATTTATTTTGTTGGTGAGAGTACTGTAAGTGATAATTTCTTTAATGTTTTGGGAAAATTTTGTCTCTATTGTTTCTTTTACACAGAACTGCATCATATCCAGTTTGCTGAAGGTATACCCGAGGGCGCAACTGTTACTTTCATTGACTCTTCTTCCCTGGATCAGCAACAAATAATAGATCTTCCACCAGGAATTGAAATATATCAGACAATTCAACTACAAGATGGCTCTGAGCATGTTTTATTGGAACAACCAATCCTCACTCAAATTAATGGGAATGGAAATCTGTCTGTGGCTTCTATACCTCCACAACAGGAAGTCAATGTCCAACAACCTCCGGCTCAACTACCAAAACAACCAGAAATCAAACCACCAGTTGGCAAGGTCAGTGAATTTCACTTTCTTCATAAGAAGTATTTTCATTTCACCTAAATATTAACACTTAAACAAAGTGGTGGGTTGGGATGGCCTAGAGGACTAGAGTGCCACGCTTCAACCTCTAGCTGGCTGGTCACCTCTGGCTTGCGGCTGTGGTTTCGAGCCCTGGTGTGAGCGTATGTGGCATGGAGATAGGGGCGCCTTCTCAACCTCGTGGGTTTCCTCCGGGTACTCCGGTTTCCTCCCACTGCTAAAGACCACTACGCGCAAGCGAATTATTGAAATAAAATTAAACCATATGTTATTCCGAAATGACCTAGTTTGTGTTGAGTGGACCTTAAACCCCATTTCTCTCTCTCTTAAACAAAGTCATTGTTTTTTTAAGGTGCTCAGAGGTATTGGCAAATAGTCATTCATTGTGTATACTTCTAAGCTTTTTGAATCAAGAAAACCCAAATGAAACATTTGCTAAAAACTTCTTATACAAATGTTGTGAATTGATTAAGTGTAAGGTATAGGTTATATTGGGGTTACGTCATTTCATCAGAAATGGTATTGATCTCAGACTAATGCTAATTTCGAATCCTCTAGACAATGGAATAATAAACATATTTTACATCAAATGATGCATGTTTTAACCGCTGCTATTTATTTTTTATTTCCATTTTAGGGACCATATAACTGTGAATATTGTGATAAAATATTCAAGAAGTGGAACCAGCTTCAGCGTCATGTAAAAACTCATGATGATGATAAACCATTCCAGTGTGGTACATGTACGGCATCGTTTAATGTAGAAGATAACCTCATACTTCATGAATCAACTCATGTAGGAGAGAACCAAGATCCAGTCTGTCCAGAATGTGGAAAGAAATTCTCTCGTGTGGCGTCATTAAAGGCTCATATTATGTTACATGAGAAAGAAGAAAATTTAATGTGTCCAGAATGTGGTGATGAATTTGGTTTACAGGTAATTACACAAACTTTTGTACCAGGTAACACCTTTTCAGAAAATTTTAAATTATATACTTGTAGGTATGTTTTGATTGAAATAAAAAAATTATTATGGCTTAAGTAAGTTACAACTTTTCATGAATCTCATCCCCAGAGGTGTGCACTGCGGGAAATCTAATTTCAGCGTGATAGACCACAATGTCTATGGTATGCTACAGTCATAATAATGACTTAGTATTTTTGGATATGTTCTCCCTCTTTATTTGTACTTGGTAGTTTAGGGATGGTACATGTAGGCCCGATAAGCACTGAAATCTTAACTAATGTGGTGAGTGCATGTAATAAATTCTTTGTCATTATATACACAGGACAAAATTGTACAAAATACAATTGCTGTTTATTAATGAAAGACGTTTTTGAATAGACCACTCACTCTACTATCTAGGCTTTATCAAGCAATGATGAGCAAAGTTTCAAGATAAAGATTAGAAACATTTATTTTATTCCATAGAATTGTGTCCAGCTAGATGAAAACATTAAACTTTGTCAGGTTGACTTTGAAGAGGAGTAAATGTAAACAATGAAGTCTAAAATAAAAATACCAGTAATTTAGTTTGAAGGTGGCATTTTTAATGTATTTTGATTTTAGATGTACTATTAAAGGAATGGCATTATTTGTTCTCTTTCAGAGTCAGCTAGATCGTCACATGCAGGAACATAGAGAGGAACATGTTGGTGTTCGTATGTTTCCATGTCGACAGTGCCATCATGAATTTACAAAAGTATCACTACTCAGAGAACATATGAAACAACATTATAAAATAAAGTAAGTTTTGAAGAACCAATTCAAATGTATACAGGTTAAATACTGGTACATTTAGATCAATTTTGACCAGCTTTGATAAAGATAAACTATTCTTTTTTCTGCAATATTTTTCTTTTAGCATTTTTCCTCATCATTGGATGTGAATTTTTTTCAGAGCTTCTCTATCACACCGAACATATAAAAGAGACATAGATAGATCAAATTTTGGACATCGATGTAAACACTGTAACAAGCATTTCCAAAAACCTAGTCAGCTACAGAGACATGAACGTATACATACAGGTGAAAGACCGTATAAGTGTACAGATTGTGATAAATCATTTAATCAGAAAGGTGCTCTACAAATACACATGACAAAACATACTGGCAATAAACCTCATCTATGCGACTTCTGTCCATCGGCATTCTCACAGAAAGGAAATCTACGCGCTCATATACAGGTTTGTTTACTGTTTTGGTGTTTACTAACATACAGTATTCTAAAGCATGCCTTTCTTGGAGAACAAATGTTGTTAAATTCCATTTGATTTAATTTATTTTCATTCACATTAACTCAGAAAATAGTTTAAATATTCTGCTCCTATTAAATAATTCCAAACATTCCTGCAATTTTTATTTTTGATGATTATTTTATGATATTTTAGATGTGAAGTTATCTGTCTCTGTCTTACAAAAATGAAATTGATATGTTTTTATGAATATATTTATTTTACAGAGAGTTCACACAATAACAAAAGAATCTGATGGTCCAACATATGAGTGTGGTGAATGTAGCTGTATGTTTAAAAAACTGGGTAGTTTAAATGCTCATGTCAGCCGAGCACATTCAGATACAACTGTAAGTTCAAATCAATATTAATTAGCCTCTTGTATACAAGTTTATAATTATTTTATGAAACGCTGATTTGCAAAGTTCTAGGAATTATACACGAGAGAGCCACAGTGACCCAGTGCGTATGGCAGTGGCTCAGTGACCAGGCAATCCGAGGTTCGATTAAGCTGTTGGCTGAGAAAATTCTTAGGATTTTACACTATACGTTCCCCTTGTTGGTGATGTAGGACAGAGAGGACCTGACAAGGAAATAATTTTAAGTCGTTTGTATGGAATGACAAACAGACGTCCAACTGTGTAATCACTAACTCGTATGTTAAAGAACCCTGTGTGCACCTTGTGTCATGTACCTAGAGACAGTTTAAAATATTGGACACCTAATATCATTTGGTTCGTCCCGGTGAGCCTGAATGTTGTCTTACAAGTTCAAGCTGCATGCAATTGGTGGATTTTTGATGCGTCATGTTTTTTTTCTTTTTTTGTTGCTCCCAGTTTCCTTTATTTCTTGCCAGAATATCTGCTGCTCCTTGTGCTCTAATTTGTTTTGATATCAGCCATGTTTTTTTTAATAAAGGATTGGAATGAGGCTTCTTGGAATGATAGACCTAAAGAAAATGAATCACAAGTAATAGAACGTCTGTTGGAGATGACAGAACAAACAACGGAAAATGCAGAAAATGGTCAGCCAACAGAAAATGCTGATGTACCAAATATTGATGTAGCAGCTAACGAGGTTGAAATCAATACTTATTTCAGTTCTACACGTACCCAGTTATACATTTGACCAACACTATTCATTAATATATCAGGGTCCGGTCTCTCAAAAACTTAACTAAAGATAAAATCCAAATTTTGGTAGATACTTCAATTTTGATTGGCTAAGCACTAAATTCAATCTAATATAATCCAATGAATTAACTAAAATTTGGATTTTATGTTGGTTAAAATTTTGTGAAACAGGGTCGAGGAATTCCCCCAAAATTCAACTTTGTGGATTGTAAAGAAATAAGCTTGGTATGCCTGGATGCCCCTACCCCACCTCCAAAACACAACATTCACCAGTCCGATAGTATGATTTTCTCAAAGAAATAAGAATTCAGAATTCTTTTTTGATCTTTTATTTTTTTAATTGATATTTTCAGAATGATATTGCTGAAGCTTCTTCCTCTGATATTTTACAACAAGCTTTAGAAAATAGTGGTCTTCCAAATAAGGCAAATGAGACGTCTGACTCAACTGGTCAACCTGTTACAACTGCTACAACCAATCAGACATCACCGTCTGAATCTCAACCTGTACAAAGTACTATTACAACTATGACAATTCATGATACAGCCACAGGCATTGTTAAAAGACATCTCATCAGAAAGGTACAGATAGTAGATTCATCATACAAAGCTTAAACATACAATGTGCAAGGGCGAAATCTGCATGTTGCAGGTCTGTTTTGGGGCCTGAAATGTTATCTTAATTATCAATTAGACATTAATAAAATTATCCATGCCTGAATCAACTCTCGATGGCATCGCTAGTCTGCGATCTTTAGTGGATTATGACCCGATTTACTACATAACTTCTTTTCACGATTAAATCAGTAAATGGATAATGGAGACTATGCTTTTTACCGTACTGACTTGAATAATAATGATTGATTCTAGGAAATTTCACTCGCTTAATTCTCGGATCATAGTGAATCAATTTGACTGAAATTTTCAGCAAACTGCCATTACATTATCTAGTTTTAAACTATTATAGTGAGAATTGCCAGCTTGTTATCTAATCTCCCATAATATATCTTTAATGTAACATTTGTCTTCAAAAGAAGATTTGATCTCGCTTTTTACAGTACCGAGCTCTAGACCTCTCTGATTCCTCGATAGGAAATGTTATTGCGAAAATACCTTGTGCTTTGCAACTGAAATGTCTGTGATAGCATCTTGTTGAACAATTCATGAGTATGTTTTTATTTGTGTTTTTATTTATTCTCAGGTGAATGGTGTTCGATGGCACCAATGTAATTATTGTGCTAAAGAGTTTAAGAAACCCAGTGATCTAGTTCGTCATATCCGTATTCATACCCATGAGAAACCATATAAATGTACCCAGTGTTTTCGTAGTTTTGCCGTTAAAAGTACACTGACTGCTCATATCAAAACACATACTGGAGTTAAAGATTATCGTTGTGATCAATGTCGCAAATTGTTCTCAACACAAGGCAGTCTTAAAGTACACCTACGATTACACACTGGTAAATGTTTTGCTATTTAGATAAAATTCTTCTAGAATTTATAGTCTTTAAATAATTATCACAATCAGTTTTCGTATACCCTTGATGACCTTCACTAAGTTAAGATTTTTGTCAAGTAAAACAAAATTTTGAAATAGGAACTGTGTTTTAATCAGAGTGTATTAAACACAATTTATTCTTGCATACGAAATGAATAAAGATGTCTACGAATTGAAAGCTGAATTGATATATCAAATTTGATCCAGTGTTTTTGGTTTGATTGAATTTTTGGTACTCTTTTTCAGTATTATATTAACTTTATCTATTATTCAATTGTTCATTTCCAGGAGCCAAACCATTCAATTGTCCTCAATGTGATAAAAAGTTCCGTACGTCTGCTCACAGGAAGTCACATGTTCAGTGTCACTTTAAAGATGGGTGTGATCCCCGTATGATGGATAGACGACCTCGACGATCAGTAAGACGACCAGCGCGACTATCAGATCAAACTAATCTACCCGATATAGCCTTACAAGAACCCATTTTAATTACTGATACAGGTGGGGAGATGAATTCATTTAAAGATATGAGTTTAATAATGGTGAACTGTTTCAATGATTGATATATGTCGGTGGAAAAATAATTCACAAATATCATTTTAAAGATGAATTCTCATGAAATTATTTATAGGGTACTTATCTGTAATAAAAATATGGCAAAGTTGGTATATATGTGGAAAGTAGAGACACTTAATCTTAAGGGGAAAAATTATGGATTCCCTGTAAAGTGTCAATAACTGGAAGTTAGACTTAAAATATGGTGTACATGCAGTCAAGTAAGAATGGTTGTTTACGTTTAACATATTAGATCCTATACAAAAAAGAATCTAGAACTGAATAGTATTTTACAATTTGATTCCAAATCTCCTTCATTTAAATTATTTCAGGGTTAATACAACAACCTCCAAGGTCCAATGTTTTTACTCAGTATTTAGGTGAAGCCAGTTCAGCTGATCGACCATATAAATGTCAGTATTGTCAACGGGGTTTTAAAAAATCCAGCCATTTAAAACAGCATGTTAGATCTCATACAGGTACAAAAGTTTTATGTTATACACTTTAATGGGTCTGATTCTCATTGTTATACATTGAAAAGAAATCATCCAAAGTAGAAAAATACATATCTTTAAATTGGATGTATTTTGAGATATACATTACATGTATCTGAAAATTGATATTTAAACTGCTATAAAGATTTTGATACTAGTAAATGACTACACGATAACCTCGTATGGCAAGTTTTATCCCATGTTAGTTATCTCAAGTTTCATGAAATAATTACAAGTTTTGAAATCACATAAAGTCTTCAATAATCAAGTTGAGTAAATTTTAGCATAGATTATGCCGTAATAAATGATGACGAACTGCATCCTTTAAGTATAATGTTGATGAAACATTTAAGTCTCTATTTATGATAAGATTTGTTGTAATCGCAGAGTTTTTTAAATATGATTTCAGGAGAGAAACCATATCGATGTAATCAGTGTACTAGATCATTTGTATCAAGTGGTGTTTTAAAGGCTCATCTACGTACACACTCAGGTGTTAAAGAATATCGGTGTATTATTTGTGAAACTATGTTTACAACAAATGGCAGTTTAAAACGACACATGTCTACTCATAGTGAAGTCCGACCTTTCATGTGTCCATACTGTCAGAAAACTTTTAAAACTTCTGTCAATTGTAAAAAACACATGAAAACTCACAAGTAAGTATTTGTAAGGATAGTTAGGTCAATTTGTTGTAAATATTGCATCTTATGTTAATTTGTTCTTCACAACATTTCCTGTCCACTGTCTTATAAAATCTAAACATGGTTGAAATTCCATTTGGAACCCCTGCTTTTTCTGAGTAAACGAAAGACAGAGCCCCACCTATATATATGGTGAGCATATATTGTCTGGACAAATAGAAGTTACCATATATTAGAAATAGCATGAGTAAAATGTCAATGAGAAATTAAACTCCGAAGTTTATTAGTTGCAAAATACATCTTATGCCAAAAATACCAAAAAGTTGACAAAAGTTGCCCATTTGTTATTTTTTGCTTATCCATATTTTCTTGCAGACATGAGTTAGCTCTACAAGCAATCCAACAAGATCCTTCACAGCAGACACAACAAGATGATGTCACCTTAGCACCAGACGGAACACAGATAGGCCAATCACAATCTACGACAGATATAACAGTTTTACAACAACAGGATGTTGGTCATACAACAACTATTGGTCAGACAGAATTAAGTCAAGCCAATCTACAAGATGCATTAGCTGGTACAGGATTAGAACATAATTTACAACAAACTCTACATAGTCAGGTAGGATCAGTTTGATTTACATAAAATCATTAATACTTCAACAGTTGATTTACTTGTAGTCATTAATACTACATTCACTAAGTCATTTGTAGTAAATGACAATTTGCATATTTCCTAAGATTTTCTTAAATGAAATTAGAAAGTTTAAAATTTCTCGTGGCTGTGGGTGGCAACAAAAGATTCCCAAACAGTGGTTTAAATCCCAAAATTAGCTGAGAGATCTGACTATGGTAATCCGAATCATGGTAAACAAATTTATTTTATTTTCAGATTTGTGATATAATTTAAAAAAAAGTTGGTTGCACATGTTTCCTATTATTGAAATGTATCTTATTTTGTTTTATATTCACTTTTTTAGGTGTTTGGTCAACATCAGTCGTATGGTGAAGCTATTTTAAGCAGTACCCAGAACTTTGGACAACTTGGTACTCAATTACAACAAGTAAATCAACTAGCAGCAAACAATATGTCCCATATGACGAATCAACAGGACCTATCTAATCAGGTGACGAATGCAATGACCAATCAAATGACCCAAGATATAACTAATTTGACAAATTTGGAGGTATGTTACGATCCAGATTTTTATTTGAATTGTTAATGCTAGAAACAATAATCACCAATACAGTAACTACTTCAGAATAGGCATCTATGTCATAACCGAAAATTTAATAAAACAAGCCTTTCCAGTTCTGAAATTAAATCGTCATTAATTAACTAAATGCACAACAAATATAATAGTACAAAGTTTCATAAAGAATCTTTGACAGCTTATGAGACTCATTCTAGAAAAATAATTTTAAACCAAAACCTAAGTTTTCCTGGTGAAACACAAAAATGACTTAATCCACAAATTTAATTTTTTTGCTGGATAGTGAAAGCATCTGTGTAACCTGAGCCTTATATTCGGAGATACATTCATATTTCATTCTGTAATATTTTTCGGATAAAAATTTCTTTGGTTTAATTTGAATTATTTCAAACTGATTGTCAATTAATTTTTTGTTCAGAATTCTCAGTATAATAATACAATACAGATCCATCCATTACATTCTAACCAGATGATGACTACATCTACTAGAAACATCTTAATGAACAGGTAAATCATTTATATATTTAGGAGGGGGGTTGGAATGGCCCAGTGTGCCCCGCTTCGACCTCTAGCTGGCCAGTCACCTCTGGCTTGCGGATGTGGTTTCGATTCCTGGTGTGAGCGTATGTGGCATGGAGATAGGGGCGCCTTCTCGTCCTCGTGGGTTTCCTCTGGGCACTCTGGTTTCCTCCCACAGCTAAAGAACCCTACGCGCAAGCGAATTATTGAAATAAAATTGAACCATATGTTAATCCTGAAATGACCTAGTTTGTGTCGAGTGGACGATAAACCCCATTTCTCTCTTTCTCTTATATATTTAGGAGTAGACCATTATGTATTTTTGTCTAGCCCAATAAATTATGAACCTGATCTCACTCTGTTATTTCATTATAAGTTGATTGATAATTATGGTCTGTAGTCGTGCCACGCAAAAGTTGTGGCACCCTGATTTGACCTTTTTCATTATACTTTTAGTGAAGAGTTTTGTTATAAATTGTAAAGTATAGATATATTTGTGTGAGAAAGTAATTCAATAATTTAAGCAACAGAATAACTGGTGATGTTTTTTTTTTATTTTTGTAGTAATGAAGAACAGCAAGTAGAGAACCAACAATTAGGAACACAGCAAACAACAACTCAACAAATTGAAAATCAGCAGGTTGTATCAGAAGTTGCCAATCCAGAACCCCAACCAGAAGTCTTACCTTCATTATCCTATGAAGATTCTAAGAGAACCTACCAATGTGGTTACTGTGAAAAAGCTTTTAAAAAATCCAGCCATTTAAAGCAACACATAAGGTCACACACAGGTAATGTAGCAAACAGATTGTTATGAATTTGTAATTGGCATTAAAATGAAATCATATGAAATGTGGTTTAAGGTCCTACTCTTCTGCACCTAATGGAAGACGGGCATACGCCATACAGTGTGCTATGAGGGAAATTTTGCCCGGGCAGCGGTGCTACGGCGTATTCTTATAGCGAATTCCAACTGCCAAGGGATCTTTTACGTGCACACCAATGTGTACATGGGACCTCAGTTTTCCATACCATCCGATCGACTAGGCAGCTGTTCTTGACAGGTCCTCAGTTCTGCATCACTGACAAGAGAAAACCATCGAGATGAACTTTATCGACCAATGCAGGGATTGAACACCTGACCTCCAAACTAGTGAGCCGGCGTCCTACCCACATAGCCACATCATTCCCAAATTTGTAATTGGTTATCTAGGTTTTTAGTTACGTCGGAGTTTTAATAATGTAGTAAATACTGAGATATGGAAATTCCTCATAGTGTTGGTGGTAGAAACCTGGTTATGAGTTGTGGATACTGATGAAATAAACCTCTAAAAACAGTTTATTGATAAACTAAATAGCCTAGCTTATCAAAAAACTGCTTGACCAAAAGTCCAACTATGTTTTGGGGGGTTGGGATGGCCTAGTGGTCTAGAGTGCCGCACTTCGACCTCTAGCTGGTCTGTCACCTCTGGCTTGCAGCTGTGGTTTCGAGCCCTGGTGTGAGCCTTCTCAACCTCGTGGGTTTCCTCCGGGCACTCCGGTTTCCTCCCACTGCTAAAGACCCCTACGCACAAACGAATTATTAAAATAAAATTAAACCATATGTTAGTCCCGCAATGACCTAGTTTGTGTTGAGTGGACGTTAAACTCCATTTCTCTCTCTCTCTCTCTCTCTCTCTCTCTCTCTCTCTCCAACTATGTTTGTTAAACTTTAAAGGCCTCCCTCCGCAAAAGTGGTATTGTAGACAAGGAACATTCTCTAGATAAATCTTACATGTCTATATATAGCTACAGCACAGAGCTAAACACAACTTTACTAGACGTAGGATAAAGTGATGGATAACTCCCCCCAAAAACATTAAATATTATTATACATGTACAGTTAGCTACGCCAGTCTTATATAATTTAAATGATATTATTGTACAGATATTTAAAATGATGTGAATTTGTTATTTTAGGAGAGAAGCCTTATCGATGTTTACAGTGTGATAGAACCTTTGTATCATCTGGTGTATTACGAGCTCACGCTAAAACCCATACTGGACATAAAGATTACCGTTGTCCTCTATGTCATGCTCTCTTCACAACAAATGGTTCACTGACACGTCATATGGTTATACATAACTCCGCCCAGACAGTTACATGCCCATATTGTTCTGAGACTTTCCGCAATATTGTACTTTGTCGACGTCATATGAAAACAGTTCACAAAGTTCATAAAGATGGTCAAGGTAACAATTACATTCATGGATATTAATTTTTTAATGACTTCAAATAATAGATTGACTCAATATTGAATCAGTAAAGAAAATGTCAATTTCTGTCCCTCGTGACAGCACTGCCGTACGCTTTCATGTCCCAAGATGTGACAATCCGTCTATCAAGCTATCAATAGAGAAGGTTTATTTTCAGAAGTAACGGTTAAGTGTATAGAAATATAAGATTTTTTTAGTCTCCTTTCATTATTTGACTGCATTATACTGATCTATAACAAATTTGCATTATTGTTTCCACCATTATCCAAGGCAGGGTATTCTTACTCTTATATTGATATGAATTTTTGTAGATGAGAATCAGATACCATCTCAACAAACTCAACAAATACATCAACCGGTGATACAAGTATCAGAAGAGGTGACAGCAGAATTATCTAAAGTTACAGTAGAAGAATTAACTATATCAGAAAAAATACTGATGGAATCGGCTGTAGAGAAAGATAGAATTAGTGAAATTAAAGTATGTTATTCTTTTTATATATAGAATAATTCACTTGCTTGATTATTTTGACTGTGTGAGACAGTGTAATTTGACTCTGTTTGACAGTGTATTTTGACTGTGTGTATAATTTGACAGTGTTCAAGTATTTTGACTGTATTTAAAGTACTGGTTGGCTTATTCTTGCTTTAAAAATTTGATTTGTTTTTTTACAAGACCTATTTGATTTTCCATCTGAGACCAATTCCATATGTATTTCTATATTATATAATTTCAGGCTGTGAGTGAACCTGTAGAAAGTGATTCTAAACATCCATATAAATGTAATCATTGTTCTAAAAGTTTTAAAAAACCCAGTGATTTACAACGACATATCCGAACTCATACTGGAGAGAAACCTTTTAGTTGTGATATATGTAATAGATCATTTACTGTGAAATCTACACTAGCAAGTCATATAAAAACACATGGAAACAGTAAGTTTAATTACATGTATTTAAAATGGCCATTAACAGATAGAATTTTTGTGAAAATTAATGAATGAAATAATGGTTATTGTCCTACCAGACAGCTGTACTATGTGAAAAGACACCGTGACATCAACACGGGACCTCAGTTTTTCATACCATTTGATTGACTAGACACATGGGTTGAAGTTCCTACTTTTCTGCAAAATATGGTCAAAAGTATTCCACTGTAAACTTGTGTCTGTAACAAGTAGGACTGCTTGATGTGTAGTTACCAATTTGCTGGAGTGCTAAAGAGTTCTGTAATCTATTTATGTAAAGAAATACCATATGATGTTCCAAAGGTAACCTACATGTACAGGTCATACAAGCTTCATAACAGGGCTCACTAGGTCAACTTCTGATGAATTTGTAGTTCTCAGAATAAAGCAGTTGAGCAAAATCTGTTGAATGATAGGATAATGTGCTCCACAAACTACTATAACTAGAGCCTGAATCTCAAAAAATGTGCTCAATAACATTGCAAGTCAATTTCTGGCAGCAAATAAAAAATATCACTCCAAAAATACTTACTAGAAATGGGAGTTTGGCATCTCCATCATGTGGTATTGGGGTGTATATAGGATGCAAGATGGCGGGATTGTTTATGACAATCAGAAGGGCTAATTGAAACTAGCCATCTTACATTTCACGCCATCCCAGAATTCTATCAAAGATCAAAGCCTTTTATCAATCAAGGGAAGTAACTCAATTAACACAAATAACTCAAGAAGGCTTCAGACCACGATTCCTTAATGATGATATGAATAAGTTGGTTTAGAGTATGACAATACATATTCATCATTGCTTCTGAAGTTTTAAGATTTTATTTATTTTTATTTTTCAGGTGATAAGGTGTTTAAATGTCATGTTTGTGAATCACTGTTTTCGACTAAAGGAAGTTTAAAGGTACACATGAGGTTGCATACCGGAGCTCGTCCCTTTAAATGTAGTCACTGTGATCAGCGATTCCGTACTTCAGGTCATCGAAAGAGTCATATTCTAACACACTTCAAAGATGTTACCACACCTAAAAAACGGAAATCCTTCCCTAGATCTCAGGATAATAATCAGTCTATTCAAATATTGAATCAAGCTGAAGATCCTAACGTAGGAAATCAAGTATTAACATTAGATCCTTCGATGTTATCACAACAAAATATAATGCCTGTATCGCTAGCAGTGGCAGACGGCATGGGTGGATCTCTTGGTGAATCAGCTCTAGCAGCCCACGTATTACAAGGACTGGACGGTATTCAGTTACATTTTACTGGTAGTCTAGGTCAAGGTATACAGATAGCTGGTATGGATCCTAATCTTCTATCACAGACAGTTCAAATAGATGCTAGTCTCTTACAGCAATTACAACAACAAGGCAATATAAACATTACTATTAACCCCAACGTGATAACCCAGCCCCTTCCAACAGCTGCTGATCCTAATCTAGTCCAGAACATGCCAGCACAACAAACTGTCTCTATGTCTGAAGCAGTTAATCCAAATATGCTGATGCAGTCTAATATGGTGATGTCACAGTCTGATATGCAAACGACCGTAACAACAAGTTATGATTCTAGTAATGTTATCAAGGATGATTCAGTTTACTCAACGGCTAATGATGGGGTAATTTTACTTTTACAATTTATTCTATATTTACCTTTTCTGTAGATCATAAGGTCTGTCATTGACTAACATGGTGTGGGTTTTATATCAAACTGTAATTGTCACTGAGTTAGATCTTGCCTCCAAGTTTTTTTCGATTACTCAATGGACACTGATGACAGAGTGATCTAATATGTATGCTTTAGATAATAACATATTTTATTGAGTCAAGTGGCATGATTTCAGTTCCAAGTTTGTAGGGGACAAGGAGTAAGACTAAACACAAGTTTTTTTTCTCCACCACTGAAGTGAATTATTGAAATGAAATTAACCATGTTAGTCTGTACTAATATGACCTGGATTGTGTTAGTCTGTCCTAAAATGACCTAAATTGTATTATGAGGAGGATTAACATTTTCCTTGATCTCTGTACGCAAAGCGTATTCAAAATTTTGTAATTACAATAAATATTGTAATGTGACTTTATATTGTATTCTACAAAACATATAGATATTTTCATCTTTTGGACCTATAGTATTCCGCTTGCAGGATATTGTAGCCGATAGTATCTTATATTTAGTTTCCATTATGCATGTCTCAAAAAATTATAACACTACACAAAATTTTGATGTGTTGTAGTGTTGTTGTAATGGAGTTAGTATGAATGAATGAAATGGGCTAAACATCCTGCTTTAAAATTTTATGCTAAAGACAGGAATAATACCATACTGTGTGCTATGGTGGATATTTTGCCTGGATAGTAACTGTCAAGGATTTTTTTATGTGTTCATGGGACCTCGTTTTTTATCCCATCTGAATCAATAGAAGCTGTGCCTTGCCAGTCCCTTAGTGCTGCATCACTAACAAGGGAACAAGGCTGGAAAAGTCTAGGTGAACTTTTGCGGCCAACACCAGGATTTATCTTTGGACATCCTGGTTAATGAGCCAATGCCTTACCCACTGAGCCACTGTGGCTGCCGTGAAATGAGTAAGAATTGTATTAATCCATTGTATATGATTTACAGATAACAGTTAATCAACTGGTACATCAAGAACCAGTTATACCTGATGAAGATGGACAGATACACATTGGTGGTGGTGAAGATGATGATGAAGTAGACGAAGATGATGAAGAAGATGATATGGATGAAGTTATCAATAGTCAATCTGATCTAGGATCTCAGGGTGTTAATTTATTATCTGGTGATGTAGTAACCAGTATAGCTGGTGGTGACTCCGGTGATTTAAGTCACATGACAGCGTTACAGAAACCTTATGATCCAGATAGACATCATGTCTGTGGAGTGAGTTTTAATTCTCATTGATTTTCCCAAACAAAGTATTAGAACTTTTGTGTTAGATTTTAAAGTCTGTTAGAGTGATTTGAGCAGTCCCTTCAAAACTACAATATAAAAGGAATATCAGTATTTAAAGAGATTTGATGAGTGAAAAATTCATTGTTGTGATCTATTCTGCTCCCTATGCCCTATCTCTGGTAAAACATTATTTTCAATTTGTCTAGTTTTCCATAATTAGATGAGTCTTTAGAATATATCATAATATATAAAATTGAACACATTTATTTTCTCGGTGAGAAACACCAAGACATTGTAAACAATCATAGACACATCAGTTCAAGTGAATTGATTGGTAGCTAGCAGAATATGGACTCTTCAATAATAGATTTTCATCTAACTTATTCTCAAATCTTATGATCTATCTTTTCAGATTTGTGAAAAGGCTTTTAAAAGAGCTGGTCACTTGAAGGATCATCTAGCTACACATGGTATCTCACCTAAACAAACCAAAAATAAACATCATATCTGTGTAACTTGTAATAAATCATTTGAAAAACCCAGTCAGTTAGCTCGACATATTCGTATTCATTCAGGTATGATTTTAATTCAACATAAAATCTTTGAATACTTTTGAAAACTAATTAATTCGTCCTTCTATGGCAGCCATTATAGGTCAACGAGTAAAGGGCTGTCTCACTAAGGATCTAGAGTCCAATCCCTTTGAACGGCCGAGAAATTTTCCGGCTGGGTTTCCCCTTGTCACTAGTGTTGGACAGGGAGCACATAAAACGGCTTTGACAGAATTTGAAATAAGAGTAGATTTGATTGGCTAGACAACTTTAACATTTACCAAAAGAAGAATCATGTGAAATTCCCAAAGATACAAAGGCTGTTTTGTATATCTTGAGCTTTACATTGGGAAAATAGACATATTTATATTAATTTATAACATTTTCTTTGTTGCAGGTGAAAGACCGTTTGTTTGCCAAATTTGCCAGAAAGCTTTCAATCAGAAAAATGCTCTTCAGATACATTTACGTCGCCATAGTGATGAAAGGCCTCATTCTTGTTCTTATTGTGGCAAAACCTTCTTACAGAAGGGTAACTTAAAAACACATATAAAACGTGCACATCATGTTGATATGGTGCAATCCATGAATTTACCACCATCTATCACCGAGGCAACCACATCAATGGCTGCTAATTCTGTGTCTGCTGAACCGGGTACAGATGGAATGGATATGGTAGATTTCTTTGAGAGTTCTTCTGCAGCATTATAAATTATTGTTATATTTTCTTATGAATAGGGGTACATTTTTTAATCATTTCATACAAAATGCAATATATAAATATATGTTTGATAATTACATCATAGTTAATTTATTAATGCAGGCACAATACATTTGATTCAACTCAAATCAATTGATAACATTTTATGCATGAGGCATTTAGAACCATGCCTTGGTTGGGAGGTATCAAGATAGATATCGCTAACAAGAATAGCATTATTTAACTTTACTGGATAATTATGGTTAAAGATGCATTATGTAAAATTTAGATAAAGAGCAGTACGTTCTTGCTATAATAGTTCAAATATAAATAATGAAAATTCATTCAAAGTAAACCATTTTATTATCGTAGCAATGGTACTTGAAAACCGAGACTAAGTGTAATAATTTATGTAACATTTGAAACCAAAAGAAAGACTGGCAATAGATAAAGTTAGCTTTTACATAATGCATATATAATTTTCTCAGATAAAATTGTAAAAGCAGCCTAATTTAGATTAAACAATTCTTACACTTCTTGCACAAGGGTGGGGGATTACGATAAATACAGGTACCACGAAAAGTATTATTTAGTTTGTGAAGGATAACTTATTTATCGTCACTGGCTGATATATGTATAATAAAATCCACACTTTCAAAGATAGCAACAGGAACTATGAATTACATCTTTAAGATCATTGCTACAGTTCTATAGTTAACATCCTGAAATATTATAACTTATTAAGTAAAAAGGTTTTCTGCAAATGAGGTTAATATCTTACCCAAGGAAATAACAATATTTTAATGTTAAATCATTTTCGCCTATTTAAATCATTTGTAAAAACAACCAAATTATATAAATTTTGAATATGCCCTACAAATAATCTTTAATCTTGATCAAATGTGTCAACAAACAAAAAAAAAAACAACATGCATGTGCAGCCTAATATTTAAAGTTCTTGTTCTTAATTATTAATTTCTCTGAAAGAATTAATCAGGGATTAATATTGTAGAAGTAATGTTTCTTATTTTGATATTATTTATATTTTTGTTGTTCATATCAACATTGTTACTATATTGTTATTTTGTAAGGGTAGTTTAATCAATTTACAAAACTATTTCTGTGACTATTTGTTACACTATGTAAATAAATTGTTTTCAAAATGGCTATGGATGAATCTTTTAGTTTCTCTGTAACTTAAACCTGCTGGGGAAGCCACAGTTCAATAAATGATCCTGGGTAGGAAACTTCAGTTTCAGAGGAGTACTGGAATATACACTAGTTGGCACTACCGAACAGACTACTTGATTGGGATTGCTCAATAAAGCTCAATTTATACATTTATCAAAAACACACAACACTTTCATTGGGCGATTCAGAAATTTATTTTTTCAAGCTTATAGAAAATAATAATTATTCTTTTATAAAAATAACACTATTTAACAATTAACATTACTTCACTTTGTAAATGTAGATTAATAGATAACAATAAGATTTATATATAACAAACAGATATATATGTGGTTTAATGGTCGAGAGCAAGACATAAGTAATACATGGATACAGTGTTATTTCAATGTATTATGCAATGTACACTACCATGGATGTGCAATTAATGTAATCGTCACACGAGTCCAATATTTCATCCGGTATAGATTATGTATACCAGTATCAAAGGATGACGTCACACGGGTTTTTTCATTGTCAATAAAAGTCCTAATAATAAAATTTATCCTATGTAATTTCAATAAACATGTTGACAAAAAGAGAAGTAGACAACTGGTAAATAATGATGGACTTTTGGATAAAACATCTACATATTAGTGGACGGACACAATTCAATTCAAGCGATATAATTGTTTGTTTTTTTGACTAAAGTCTTTTGTACATTGACATATTAGTGGACACCATTCAATTCAAGTGATATAATTGTTTTTTTTTTTTATTAAAGTCTTTAATTTGTTTCAAAATACACTAAACATCAATCTGTTGTAGTATAAATTCTGTATGACTATCTTTACAAGTTGCAGATTTAACTAAACAGCTAATTAATGGAAGAGATTTCCCAATAACTTGATTTATATCATAGCCCTGAAATATCAACATAATAAATCATATTAAAATTCATTAGATAATTATTTGATTCATTAGCTAATTATTTGATTTATATAGAAAAGTAACGCAGATGAGTTTAAAATGTGGAGTTCAAACAGGATGAGTGATCATCCAGTTATTTCAATGATCCATTGTCAATGAAATGAAAAAGGGTTTAACGATCTATTTTTCTGGGCTAATGAAAACAGCACAAATAATATAATATTAAGAAAAATAATCTGCAGATCATTTACATTAATTTCTGGTAAGTCGCGCACGGTGGATATTATACTTATTTTTTCTATGGACACCAGAAACTCTTTCATTATTGAGTTGTATTTTGTCTTTTGTTGATGAACTTTTTGTCTTCAAGGAAAAACCCCTTGGGATTGATTTCATACATTATTTGTATTATAGTCAATGAAATTTTTAATTTGATGTGCCCTTTAATTATTTTAATCTGTAGTTTTTAATATTGTTGACACATCATTCCATCCTGTAAACTTTTAAATTTACAACTATCATAACTTACTACATAATATAATTATTGCATTGTATTCTTACCTCATCTGAGGTTTCCGATGGTAACAAAGTCTTGATTGTTGATTCTAGTAACTGAAAAATATGCAATTTTTTTTTTTATCTATGACCAACACTTCCTATATATTGACTAAAAATATAGAATTGTTTTCAGTTAACTTAACTAACAAGTAACAAAGTATCCATTTACTCAATTAAAAAATCTAAACAAAATTCACATCTGAGAAAGGTATAAGTGGGAGTTTAACATCAATTTGATGCAACTACGTCATTTTGAAATTAACACGAAACAATTTTTTACTCCTTTGTTTTCCTTGGATGACCAATGGCCACTTGGGGATGGCACCTTCATTTTCCAATTCCTGTGCAACCATTTTCAAATCACGATAGTACAGATTGTCAACCCTACCATCGTAACACAATGTCTGGATGACAAACCACTGACCAACCACAACCTCCTACTTCTCAGTAATACAAATGATTTTAAATCACGGTAGTACAGATTCATATAGTCGACCCTATGGCTATGAGGTAACAAATGCCTGTATGACCAACCAATGGTCTTGAGCTGCCGGAAGAAACTTGAGAAAAGCCAACCTCCTATTCCTTATTTGTACAACTAATTTCAAACTTACATTTATTTTTATAGATGTAGAATCAGGGAGGTCCTCCATTTTAACAAATAATTCCATTTCTAATCTAACGACTGGTGTTATTACAGACTGGTTACATTTACTACAATGTGCTGGACTGAAATACAGTAATATCAATAACATGGCTTCACTTCTAAAACCTTGAAAAGGTGGTCCAAAAGAAATGCTGATTTAAAGCATGTGAGTTTTCCTAGTATATCTATCGGTTCCTAAAAAGAACCTCAAAATATTTTATCTCTGTATGCATGAATTTTATCTTTCTTGATATTCATATAAAAGATCAAAAATTCAAAAGGTTGAATAATTTGAAATCAAGTCCTCCAAATGTAAAACTGGTATTTTACACTTGACATGTAGCTGATGATCACATGTATATCAACTATATTACCCGTCATCTGATAGATCACTTGTGTATTAATTATATTACCCATCATCTGATAGATCACTTGTGTATTAATTATATTACCCATCATCTGATAGATCACTTGTGTATTAATTATATTACCCATCATCTGATAGATCACTTGTGTATTAATTATATTACCCATCATCTGATAGATCACTTGTGTATCAATTATATTACCCATCATCTTCTAGATCACTTGTGTATCAATTATATACTACTCCTCATCTGATGGATCACTTGTGTATCAATTATATTATATTACCTATCATCTGATAGATCACTTGTGTATCAATTATACTGATAGATCACTTGTGTGTGAATTATATTACCTATCATCTGATAGATCACTTGTGTATTTATTATATTACCTATCATCTGATATAATTGTAAGTTGATCACTACCACATATATCACACTCTTCCCATGAACAGGCCGAGTCCTCATCAATATCATCTATAATACCTACAACAAACATTTAATCAATCATTTTCTATAGCCCACACATTATTCATAAATCTTAATTATCATTTAATTAACACCAAAGATAAGGCACTCAAGTTTTTAAGTGACAGCCAAGATAGGCCAGCTTTTTGCCCCATTTCTGCGTTCGGATGACAAAGTTAAACATGCTTAACAGCATATTTGAGAAGTTTGTTTTCTTGGAAGTAGATTTATTTCATGTTCTTTTTAATAAAATTTGCCCATGTCTTTGTCAAGTTTTACCTGGCAATGCTATAAATTTATTTCAAATTTATATATAATACTGTATGGGTAAAATAATTAATAAGATACCACATTGAAAACACATGTAAACCAAAAAATATCATGACCTATATATGCCTCATTCATATCTCTGTTACTAAAATTTATATCTATCAATAATTTCAAGTTCAATGTGATATATCCTACCTTGAACAGATACTAAAGATTTAAAGTTTGTATCTGATGTTAATCTCGGTAATTTAATATTTAAAGTATTCAGATTTACGATATCTGTCGTCTCCATAGTAATTCTTGTAAATTCATCAGCTGCTAATTGTCCTGTACAAGAAAATAACAATCAAATAATATTTATGCAACAAGGCAATGTGTATTAACACAAGATTAAGCAATTTGAAATTTGAAGTGGATGAGCAAAATAACATTCCATAAAGTTACAAAAATTCATTTTTAAAATTGTTTAATTGAAAGTTTTACTCATAAAGTGCAATCTCATTTGAACAAATCTGGCAACATGACTACCAAATTTCGTTCAAATCCGTGAAATAATTTATGCGAAAAGTCGAAAAAGGAAAACTTTTACACCAGGTGACCCTTTGGAGAGAAGTGACAACATGAGCCCTTTGAGTAGATGTCCTGACTGATGGTCTAAAAACTCAACCTAACAAAATGATATTTCAGTCATATGAAATGATATTTTGGTTGATATAAAAGTGTTGAAAGTAGCTAGATCTTCTTTTAATCTATAACAGTATTTTGACCTACCATTTTCTAATCTAAGATCTGTACAGCATACAATAGGACCAGGTGTAGTTGTTATAGGGTACAGATGATTACTGGGCAATATCTGTATAACTCTATATGGTATATTATTAGATACAATGGATACATCACTTATATACAGTTCTCTTGTAATCTACAAATAAATATATTATATGATATAGTTCACGTGTCACCAAACAAATATATTATATGATATAGTAGATACAATAGATATATCACTTATACACAGTTCTCTTGTTATCTACAAATACATATATTAAAAAACTTGATTAGTGCCATCAAACATCCCTTTTGTAATTTTTTGCCCCTAAAACCCCCCAGAAATCATTTGACAAAGTACAAATACAAAAATGTTTTACACAAAATTTTGTTATGTTGCTTTTCATATAAACTGGAAATGAATCTATTGGATTTTTGGAAAAGATCCCTTCAGATATTGATTTCAATATTATTACTGATCTCCCAATTTGTTTTTGCTTACTCTTTGTCGAATTCTAATTTTGTGATATCTTACTAACCTGTTTATGGCTTGTTATATATAAAATCTTACAGTAACATGTAAATCTACATATACTTTTGCACTGAAATATCATACAATATTATGTTAACATATTGTTACTAAATATTGAACAAATATACTCAAAATCATCGAGACTTATTCCTTTCAGAAATACCTAGTAGATGGAAAGTCACCTTTTAAAGACAATGAAATTGAATAGTGTTAAAGGCCCTACATTTCTATATCAACTGGGCTAATGAAGACAGGTATATGCAATTTTGACTGGATAACAGCCTTTCTACCTGCTCTTAAAATTTCAACTGCCAAGGTTTTTTGACATGCAAACCATTATGTACATGCGAAGATGCCAGGAAATTTGAAAACAATCTTCCTTAAACATAAAGAAAACGTAGATCTAAGTTTTTTGAACGCAACTACAAATACTGTAAACTTTTCAAAAATTATGTGCAAATATTTTTTAATGTCTTGTTCACCAAAAAGAAGTAATCTTTATATGACTCACAATACCAAAGGCAAATTCAGATAGTGAAGTGACTCCCATGCCATATAATATCTATAATAGAAAAGCTACTAGGGTTCTACATCTGGCCATTGGCATACAAACCTTTTTAAGATGAGAAAGAGATATTTTAGTTATTTCTGGCAATTTTGTTGATTGTGTATTTTCTGCCACGTTAAAATCAAAAATGTCTTCTTCATGTGGTGATAAAATATAACAAAATCCTGGTGGTTCCGTATCCTCCTGTAAACACAAAGATTTACAATTATTTATAGTTTTCTCCTTCCTTTATGAACAGAATACCGTAATGGAATAAAAAGAAATGGGGTTTAATCACTGATCTATATATAGATCAGTGGGTTTAATGTCCTAATTGTATACTGGAATATGGTGATATCAAGTTATATTTAAGGACATATATATATTCTACACACACTAGATACATGTAGAGGAGCAGACAAGACATATAAATAACCATTCTACTGTTTCTCAAAACCATAAGTTCTGGTCAAAAGATTTGTAGGTAGTGATAATTATCAACAGAAAATGATTTGTAGCAAATATAGATTTGAAATATAGATGTGTCGAGATAAGAAAAAGATTATTTAGTGATAATAATCCATAGGAGAGGATTATAGAGATAATAATCAATAGAAGAGGATTATAGTGACAATTATCAATAGAAAATGGTTTGTTGTAATAATTATCAATAGGAAAACATTTGTATCGATAATTATTAAAGAGAAAAATGATTTTGATGATCATTATAACAAAGAAAAGATTAGAATCCATAGAAAAAAACCTTAAAAGTCAACATATAACCATATTGTACATACATTAAACATAGTTTGTGATTGACTCTCCTGACTAATTGCTTGATATGACTGTCCACTCCATGCTACATCAATTACAGAAAATAACCTGGCGTCTCTGAAATATAATATACATGTACAACCAAATATTAGGATTCTTCAGAAAACCTTGTGGTTTTAGGGGAATAACAATGTTATTCGATAAAGATAATGACATACTTCATATGGATTGAATAATTTAAAACCAAGAATTGTAAAATGGGGTTAAAGAAGACAACAAGTTAGTTTGAGACTAGTATACATATTTATATTAGGAACTCAAAAGCATGTGAGAATCAGGGTCTCCATTCATAAAATCTTAAATGAAAATATTTAAGAATTCAGCCCTTTCACTTACAAATGTACACAGAGCTAACTAGAATTTTAACACTCAACCAATAAAAAGGCTGCATTCTTGTTCAAGTTTTTATGAATTAAGACCCCAGATTTAAAAAGTACTGAAATAACCTAATACCAATAGTACCATTAATAATACAGGTTTAATATGCCATCTTTAAATCTCACCTGTCTCTTGGTACTCTTTGTTGTACTTTAAGACCTGTAAACCAGGACAAAGAACCTGCATGTTTGTCCAGATCAGTCAAGTTTCTATCATCTGATAGATATATTACAGCCATTGTTCCACAATCTTCTACCATTAAACTACATCTAATCAAAACCATTAATTGATTGAGAATAAATTTTACATATAACCAAATTAATTCAGAGTCATGATATTGTTGCAATACATCAACTAAGGCTTAAAATTAAAGAGTCAATAGTTCTATTATTTGAAATATATTTTGGTAAATCCCGAAATTAATGTAATCTCCATTTTATTTACAATTTTTATATTGATTTCACATTACAATATTTTCAAGTATTATAGACATGAAAAAGCTAGACTCTACATTGTGATCAGCACAGGATCTTCAGTGAAGTTAGCATGCATAAACCTTGATCTACAATCTGACCAATCCTTACCTGGATTCTTTTAACCGTGTGTCATACCAATGAAATACTCTTGATATCTGAGCTATAAATGAAAGGGACTGATCTGTATGGTTCTCTAGACATTGTCGTAAAGTAGGAGAATTTTGATTGGATAAAACTGGTACTTGTGAGGCTGTCACTGTGTGTATTGTTTTTTCTGTTGTCTTGGAATGTTCTATTGATGAGATTGGTACAATCTACAAATCAGAAAATACATCTATTTCTTCATTCTTCATACAAGACTATTTGCCTTATCAAAATGCTTTTCTAAAGGGTTGATCAATTCTAACATATGTCAAGTTTTCAGGTTTACTGCCATTGTCAAAGATCAAAAAAGTTAGTCTTGAAATGGTGAAAGAACATTAAATGTCATATTTCTCTGACTTTCTGATAATAAAGTCAGTTTTTGATAGTAAAAAAAACGAATAGGTTGTGCTTGAATCTCACCTGTACATTTTCGGCTGGTTGTTTTCCTATTAAAGTTGTTGAGTTATTTGCTGGACATTCTTTACTACTAACTCTAACATCTGAAATAATATACCAGTACATGAATATCACCATTAGACAAAAACAGCACCGCTGTTATCTTTCAGAGTTGAGGTAAAGAAAGTAGTATATTCATTCTGTGCTTTACAAATTGTGGTGGAATGAAGTACTGTGTTACAGCAGGATAAATTTTTTTTCAGCAAAGAAATACTTCACAAGGGAAAGAATATACACATAACTGTTATTGTTACATAATGACTTTTTCACAATTTTCATCATTATAGTAAAAGAACTACTTAATTTAAGGCAGTCTACTGATAGATTTCTTAAACATGCATCTTGACAAACAGTCAATAAAAAATTACAGGCTAAAAGGCATATATATCATCAAGATGTTAATTAATCTATGGTAATAAAAAATCAAATACAAATTCGACACATTCATTCAGTAATAATAATTAAAACAATGTTTGTCTTAAACAAAAGCAAATTAAACAATGAGTATGAGAGTCATACCATGTAAACAAGGACAACTCCAGGAAGAATAGGTATTTTTAACAGATTTAAATGGTGATGTCTTTCTGGATTGATTTGTCTGGGATAAAACTTTAACATAGTTTGTACACAATATAATAGAAGTATTACTTGACACACAGTTTAACTCCTGCCTGTAAAAAAATAAAATACTTTGTTAAAATACTATGGAAAACTAATATTCTTCATTTCTAACATATTATTTATTCTATATTTTTATCATTTTTCGGAGAATTGTTATCTCCGACCAATCACTAAGCAGAGAGGAGGCGGTCGAACGTAAGCTCTGAAGTAATAGTTCTATCAATCACAACTTGTGTAGAATCATGATGAGACTATTCTTTTGTTTCCTACCTAAATTTTATGTGTTTATTCAATTGGCACTGACAATTTAATTTATATGTTAGAAAGTTAATTAATATCAACAGCCCTGATATTAAACTTCCTTGAAACAAGCCATAAACGATGGCTGGCTGGAGTTTTGTTTTCAGTGCCTTGTATCCCAATCTTATCAGATTTTAAATTTTTAAAAAAGCATTGTAGATCGATATTCCGACATAGATTGAATATTTACCAAGGTGCATGTACTTCTACTTCTGTTCCTTCTTTGATTTGTAGACTTTCCATTAAATGTTTCGTAAATAAAACTTTTTGGCTCTTTGATTCCCCATCTTCTGTATTTGTTAACGTACAATCAGCTACCTGCATGGAATAGATCAACTCAAACTTCACAACACACAGTCTTAAAACCTTTGTTGTAGCTGAAATATATAAAGTATTGAAAGTCAATGAAGAAGCATTCTTTTAAAGCTATAAAAGTCTATCTCATTAGAGATAATTAGACTCAAGTCAAAATTTCTCCCAGTTCATTGCTTTTAAGAACTTGCTTTTGTTTTCGAACAATAATTAGGGTAAAAAGCCTGGTTGTTCAAATTATCTCTCCATGTTTACTAAAGTTAGAAATATTCATTAGAAAATAGTTATTATATAATTGCTAGTTTTTCAAGAGGAAAAATATTTAAAAAAAAAAAAATCTTACTTTGTTGTGTATTTGTTTGTGATTGATGCTGCCAAATTCTTAAACACGACTTCTCTCTTGCCTGAATTTTATATAAACTTTCTGCTAGACCACCTCTGAATAAAAAACAGTTAAAATTTAAAAGTTTAGTCCCTCATATTCAAATCAAACAGGGAGGTTGGTGGCCAAATCAGGGTTCTTAATCCATTTTAAAATGAACCGGCCAAGTAAGCCTAACGGATAGTCATATTTTCAACAACAGACATGTTGGTTTATGCATACTTTATTCAGGTTGATAATTGCATAACGTATTCCGAATAATAATAGCTTAAACTTCGAATAAACAAAACCTTTGTTGTAATAGCGTACCTGTATTCATACATCGATAAAAATATCGAAATTTATAGTCAAATTTCAGCAACTTGCCTAATGCATATTCCTACTTTGGCTTTCATCCAACCAAACGGAAGTTATAATTTAGTAAGAAGAAAAACTATCAGTAAATATAAATATGTTTTTTTACAATTGTATTATTGTGATCACTTGTCAATATATAAAAATAAAAAGAATGTAAGCACATATCAATAATAACAAATTAGCACAAATTAGTTTCTGTGTATAGTCGGAACTCGGAAATATGCCGACATGCGAAAAGTCATGTGGCCAATTGTCATGATAGGGTCAGTAGGTTATTACCAGATTTTTACTGGGCCAAATGGTTATTGGATGTGTGTTGCATCATAAGGTCTGTCAATGGGTCAAGTGGAGTGATTTCGATGCCCTGCTTGTACGTGACAAAGAGGAGATCGCCTATCCAACCATGTGGATTTTCTCCAGGTCCTCCGTTTTCCTCCCACTGCTTCATGCAAACAATTAATGATAAAATTGAACCATATGCTAGTCCCAAAATTACCTCGAATGTGTTGAGTGGACTTTAAACCCTATTTCTCTCTCGTATTCAAACAAAAGATTATTCATTAGACTTGAGTGGCTTATTCTATCTCAAGACCCTGAAGAACTAAAATTAAATTGGTTTGACATTACAGACATACCTCAGATATTTTTTACGAGATTTTTTGGCAGAGTCAGGATCCGGCTGTTCTTCTTGGTAATTCTGTTTTTCGGGTGACGTTTGCCAGTCCATTAATTTCATCCAGTCACTTCCCTTTAAACCAGACGTTCCAGGAGACGTTGATTGACTAGACGGACAACTACTTATATGAGGTGATACTCTGGCTTCCAATTGGCTTGAAAGACGTTTCTGGCAGTTCACATTTTGTGTTTCCACATCTGAATCTGAAGATAAGTTGTCAATACTGTCCTCATCTTTGATAGAAGTCTTTTTTCTCAAGTTATCAAAATCCTGACCTGATTTCCTGTTTAATGTTTTAGTTTGACGTCCAGATTTACTCCACTTTTTATTAGCGATCACTGTCACCTGTCCAACATCTCTTTCTCGCCCTTCTTCTCCACTTTCACTTGAATTCCAGGATATTTCATCATCATCTTAAATAAAATTAGTTAAATTATTAATATTTTCTACAGAGACTAATATCACTATCATCTTTGTCAGTGGCAGGCAGATAAGACTACAGGAGATAAGATAAAGAGATGGCAGTTCTCACTATAATAGTTAAAACTAGATAGTGTAGTAAAGGTAATTTGCTGAAAATTGATCCACTATTAGCCAAGAACGAAGCGAGTTAAATATTCACATAGACTCTGTCATCATTTCTAAAATCATTAATATAAATAGCATAGTCTCGATTATCCATTTGATTGATTTAATTATTAATGGCCGTTAAGCAGCATATAGGAATTTAATCCACAAATATCGAAGGCTAGCCTGGACATCAAGAGTTTATTATGGTCTGGATAAGTTAATTAATGTCTAATCAATTATTTAGATAACATTTCAGGCCTAAAGAAAGACCTGTAATAAGCAGATTTTGCTCTTGTATAATGCTATTTTAAGGGTAGCTTGTACAACAAAGTTAATAGCATTCAAATCAAATTTCATAATTAATCTAATTCTTTTGTTGGATGCCCAGGGCTGTCAGTCTCAACCCCCTCTCTACACACTACTGTTAAATAAGCAAATCCATACACATCCCTACAGACTAAATAATAATACTAATGATAACTAAATGACATCACTCTTCTAGATTTATGATGTTGGAAGTGACTGTAAATATGATTTTTCAAGCCTGCACAGATAAACATCCTTCAACAAAAAATCTAAAGCAGTTTATGCAGCAGATTTCTTATTTTATTGACTTATAATTAATCTTTTACCTATAACTTGTTCCTCTTCATCAGATGAACTTGCAATATTATACGATGGGACAAACTTAGGTTTCTTAGAACTTTGAGCCCTGCTGGGTTTGTTTTTAGTAGAAGAATCGAAGGCCAATCCCGAGAAACCCTCACAGCTACGGCTCCAATCAAAACTTGTGTTGCCCATATCTTTCACAGGTTGTTTTAATTCAGGTTTCTTAACTGATGTTGTAACAGAATCTTTATTCCAACCAACTTGTAAAGAATCAAAATCATAACAGTCTTCTAACTAAAAAAGCAATCATCATAACCTTTGTTATAATACAGGGCATATACACATACAAAATGGTAATTCACACATCAAATCGAGATCCACTGTATATATATATATGCAGGAATGTTAACTCAACTGAGAAGACTTCAGCAACATCGTCCAATATTTGCCGTGTTACATTGGCCTTTATAATGAAATGAAATGGGTTTAACATGCTATGGGGGAAACTTTGCCCAGTGGTACAATAGTCTAGTCTTATATCAAATTCGAACTTCCAAGGGATCTTTAACGCACATACCCAAGCATACATGTACACAACACAGGACCTGTTATTTGTCCTATCCGAATGACTAGGCAGTTGTCCTTGTCAAACCCTCCACCCTGCACCACTGACAAGGCGGGACCACGTCTGAAAATCCTGATAAACTTTAAAAAAGAATCAAATAATTCAACATGGGATAATTGCTGTGGACTGGTCATACTGTAAGGGCCCTACCTTGTTCAATGGGTTCTATTTCAGAATCGCACCTCTACCAGTTCCCGGTGTCGTAGAGACTTGAAATTTTCAGGGGATGTTCCGCTGGGTTAGCGATAACCTCACACCAAATTTTAGCAAAATCGATCTATAACTTTTCATTTTACCGACCTTTAGCTTCTCCGGGGAGATATGTTTATCGGTACGACGCCATTTGCATTTCTTGACAATTTAGACTCGAATAATAAGACACTCAAACGAACTCCAACACTCGGCGCCCCGTGCCTGATGCTGCCGTTCATAAAAGTAATAATAATTTTCGTATATTTTAATTATACGCCCACATGGAAATGTGGTCGTATATTGCCGTCGCCCCCGACCGTCCGTCCACCTATCGTCCACAATTTCTTGTGAACGCTCTAGAGGCTAAAGTTAATACCCGACTGACTTTAAATTTATGCACAGTGTTTAAGGTCATGAGACGAAAAAGCATAATAATGGATTTTGAGGGATATCCGATAATTACTGCCAGAGTTATTACCCTTGATCTCTTCAAAAAATATTGTGAACGCTCTAGCGGCTCAAGTTAATATCCGATTGACTTGAAATTTAAGCACACAGTTTTAGGTCACGAGACGAAAAAGCCTATTTTCAGTGATATACACTAATTACTGCCAGAGTTATGGCCCTTGATCACTTTGAAAAACCTTGCGAACGCTCTAACGGCTAAAGTTAATAGCCGATTGACTTGAAATTTATGCACAGTGTTAAAGGTCACGAGACGAAGAAGCCTATGGATATCCGATAATTACTGCCTGGGTTATTACCCTTGATCTCTCAAAAAATTCTTGTGAGCCGTCTAGCAACTAAAGTTAATATCTGATTGACTTTAATTGTATACACAGTGTCTAAGGTCACGAGACGGAGATTCCTATTGATTTTCAGCGATATCTACTAATTACTGCCGGAGTTATGGCCCTTGATCACTTTGAAAAATCTTGTGAACTCTCTAACGGCTAAAGTTGATATCCGATTGACTTGAAATTTATGCACAATGTTAAAGGTCACGAGACGAAGACGCCTATGGATATCCGATAATTACTGCCTGGGTTATTACCCTTGATCTCTCAAAAAATTCTTGTGAACGCTCTAGCGACTAAAGTTAATATCTGATTGACTTTAAATGTATACACAGTGTCTAAGGTCACGAGACGGAGATGCCTTTTGATTTTCAGCTATATCCAATAATTACTGACAGAGTTATGGCCCTTGGTCACTTTGAAAAATCTTGTGAACGCTCTAACGGCTAAAGTTAATAACCGATTGACTTGAAATTTATGCACACAGTTTAAGGTCAGTTTTTCGACACTTGCCCTTTTGGTACGACCTTCACCCCATACAATATTCTAAAGGCCACATTCTTGACTTGGACCACCGACCCTGACCCTTGGTCGTGTCACACACGGCTCGGTCAGAAAACGGTCAAACGTTAAGGGCCTGTGTTTGAAGGGTGGTCTATGGGCCTTGTCAATATGAAAGTCGTGGGTCAAGGCAGGGTTTGAAAGGAATAAAATCATGGAGAGCTCTAAAAGCTGCACCTAAAATTACAAATTCAGAAAATCGCTCTCCTAAAAACCCCACCTCAGATATTCTAGGAGAGTGAAGAGTCGACTCAATGTTTTCTGTGACTTAATCCTTCGTATAATAATACAATAGCCTACATCGGTCACTTTATATTTACTTCAAAGTCTCAATCTCAATGTAGCTTTTCCCCCCAAACAATATTGAAATAAATTCCCCCTCATTTAAACAATACTTTCATTAGAAGCAATAATCGCCATATCATGGAATTCGCTGAATTGGATATACCCAGATGTGTAAATAACCCGGAGTTTCCCCTAAACTTTCAGAATTCGTCTGCTCATTATAACTGACTGATAGATGACAAAAACGTTTGTATTTCTTATTCGGAATCAAGGCTACATTATTTTAATAATAATAAACAATTTACGAATTTGTGATAAGTTATTTAGGCTATTAAATTTTCTTTAATTTTTGCACGCGAATTGACAACGTATTGGTATTGGTCGCTCTCACGTACGCAATGTTTTGAATCGACTCGTGCTCATTTTATTTTGGTTCCTCCACATACATCGGCCTATCAACCGTATTTCGTCATTCAGAACCAAGGCTACATTTTTTAAAAATTAAGTAAATATGAAACGTTTTATTATTAATTAGACAAACAAAAAAACATCTATCGCAACATCGTATGGTTTTGACTTTTGAATACGTAACCCATTCATGGTTACGACCGTGAAAATAAGATTGTTTCGATACATTTCAATGCCGATTACTGTCGTTGTTTTTTGTATTTCAGAGGAGAGCCCCCCAAAAAAAGCCCCCCTCAATCAACAAATTGAAAAAATGGCTCTCCTAAAAGGTTCTCCAAGTTTCGATAAGATGAATGCTTTAGAAATTAAGGCGAGTGATTTAGAAATTAAGGAGAGTGATCTGATATTAAGGAGAGTGATTGGTAGAATTCGTAGGCCATGCCGCCAAGGCCGACGGCGTGTCAAGCCTTGCTTGAGGCCGTTAAATAAAAATAGATTATTTTTACGAGAATTTTATTAAAAGCAAAAGCGTTCGCGTTATTTCATTTAAAAGGTTGGGTGATATTTTAAAAAGAGAACCGTGAGTTAGCCTTCGGTACGAGAAGCGTTGTTTATAAAATTCGGGTGCGTTTAAAAATATGTACCTGGGTTTCACTTTAGGTGCATGGTAGGTACGCGAGCGCTTCCGCGCGCCTTTCGTTTCGAGCCCTGTCAAGGTCATGTTACAGAAAACTGAACTCAAACTTTTCACCACGATCTTCCATATTGATCTTTCGAACACAGGCCCTCCACGTTTGACCGTTTTCTGGCCAAGCAGTGTGTGACAGGACCAAAGTCAAGGTCGTTGGTCCAAGTCAAGATTGTGGCCTTTAAATATTGTATGGGGTGAAGGTCGTATTCCAATCACAAGTGTCCAAAACCTGACTTTGAAAAGTTTGAGTTCAGTTTTCTGTAACATGACCTTGACCCTCGACTTTGACCCAGTTACCCTTTTGAAGGGCATCGTTTCTGCTTTAACCTCAAACATCGACCTTCATAATACAACGAGAATTAATGCCATGACAAGCATAAACGTAAAGGCCCTGAGCTCAATGGGAATTTTGGGTTCAAGGTCAAAGTCGATGGCACGGTTGGTTAGCCTTGATTACCGGAGGTCACCACAACCTTTAATATTGACAAGGCTCAAAGACCTCTTTTCGAACTCGGGCCCTCAGCGTTTGATCGTTTTCTGACCGGGTCGTGTGTGACAGGACCAAGGTCAAGGTATGTGGTCCAAGTCAAGATTGCGGCCTTTGATATATTGTATGGAGTGAAGGTCGTACCCAAGGTCAAGTGTCCAAAAACTCACTTTGAAAAGTTTGAGTTTAGTTTTCTGTACCATGACCTTGACCCATGACTTTGACCCTGCTACTTTTTTTGAAGGGCATCGTCTCTGCTTTCACGTAGAACATCGACCTTCATAATGCAACGCGCAATAGGGCCATGACAAGCATAAACGTAAAGGCCCCGAGCTCGATGGGAATTTGGGGTTCAAGGTCAAAGTGGAGGTCACGGCTGGTTAACCTTAATTACCAAAGGTCACCACGACCTTTCATATTGACAAGGCCCATAGACCACCCTTCAAACACAGGCCCTTAACGTTTGACCGTTTTCTGACCGATCCGTGTGTGACACGACCAAGGTCAGGGTCGGTGGTCCAAGTCAAGATTGTGGCCTTTAAAATATTGTATGGGGTGAAGGTCTTACCCAAAGGCCAAGTGTCGAAAAACTGACCTTAAACTGTGTGCTTAAGTTTCAAGTCAATCGGAAATTAACTTTAGCCGTTAGAGCGTTCATAAGATTTTTCAAAGTGATCAAGGGCCATAACCCTGGCAGTAATTAGTGGATATCGCTCAAAATCAATAGGCATCTCCGTCTCGTGACCTTAGACACTGTGTATACATTTAAAGTCAATCAGATATTAACTTTAGTCGCTAGAGCGTTCACAAGAATTTTTTGAGAGATCAAGGGTAATAACCCAGGCAGTAATTATCGGATACCCATAGGCTTCTTCGTCTCGTGACCTTTAACACTGTGCATAAATTTCAAGTCAATCGGATATTAACTTTAGCCGTTAGAGCGTTCACAAGATTTTTCAAAGTTATCAAGGGCCATAACTCTGGCAGTATTTAGTGGATATCGCTGAAAATTGATAGGCGTGTTCATCTCGTGACCTAAAACTGTGTGCTTAAATTTCAAGTCAATCGGAAATTAACTTTAGCCGTTAGAGCGTTCACGAGGTTTTTCCAAGTGATCAAGGGCCAAAACTCTGGCAGTAATTATTGGATATAGCTGAAAATCCATAGGATCCTCCGTCTCGTGACCTTAAACACTGTGCATAACTTTGAAGCCAATCGGATATTAATTTTAGCCGCTAGAGCGTTCACAAGATTTTTCGAAGAGATCAAGGGTAATAACTCTGGTAGTAATTATCGGATTTCCCTGAAAATCCATTATATGCTTCTTCGTCTCATGACATTAATAAACACTGTGCACAAATTTGAAGTCAATCGGGTATTAACTTTAGCCTCTAGAGCGTTCACAAGAAATTGTGGACGACACGCGGACGGACGGACGGGCGGCCGGCCGGGGGCGACGGCAATAAACGACCACATTTCCATGTGGGCGTATACTTAAAATATACGAAAATTATTATTAATATTATGAACGGCAGCATCAGGCACGGGGCGCTGAGTGTTGGTTTTCGTTTGAGTGTCTTGTTATTCGAGTCTAAATAGTCAAGAAATGCAAATGGCGTCGTACGGATAAACATATCACACGGGAGAAGCTAAAGGTCGGTAAAATAAAAAGTTATTGGTCGATTTTGCTAAAATTTGGTGTGAGGTCATCTCGAACCCAGCGGGACATCCCCTGAAAATTTCAAGTCTCTACGACACCGGGAACTGGTAGAGGTGCGATTCTGAAATAGAACCTGTTCAATGTTCCAGCATGGTTTTAGTTTAGATGATAATGTCCCGATCATGAGAAATGCTGGACTTGCAAGGGAAGCCATATGAATAATTTTACGATGGCAACTAAACAGAAATAGTGACAATGTGAATGTCAGTCTCTGATGCACATGAATGACATACTGATACTCAGACTACTCAGCAGAGACTGGAATTTAAATTTTGTCAAGTTGTTTTGCATGCATAGTGCTCTAGCCAACTCCAGTACCCCAAACCTTCTTCTTACCTTTCGTTTACTTCTTCTAGAACTCTTCATTTCCCTAATATTTTAAGGAGTTATTCTGTTTATGACTATTTTGGTACAAATTTCAATTAATGAAATGTCAAAAACATAAATAAACTTTCACTTTCAGCTTTTCCCGCCATTTCTACCTCAAACATTAAAGAGTAGGTAAATTTTCAAGGGAACAAACTCTTTATTGTTGATGGAGTCAAACCACACATTTTTTCTCAGTTGGCTTCATTGTTACATTTATGCCATTAAATTAATTTCTTTTTACCAACAATGCTGAAAATACTCTATTATGGGGTTGACACACTCATTTTTTCAATACCGGGTGGGCATTATATATAATCAGGCTGCAGTATCATTTTGAAGTATGATTTTCAAATACCGAGAAGTTTGTTTAATTTCTTTAACTATCTGTATTAAATTCATTGTTATAAACCAAATTCGACAATTATGCCCACTGTTTTGAGATAGTATATCTATTTTTATCCTGTCATTCTGTTTCTGTGAAGAACTCTATTTTTTTTGAAAAACAGTTTTCAATACAACAATCAAGAGTTAATTGTGAGGCCTTTTGAACAAGACATGGAGAAAACACATTCTATATGTGGTGAGCATTAACCCCAGTTATGGACCGATACTATTTTTGTTTTTGTTTGTAAACAATATTAAATTTCATTTGAAAATGGATTGACTCCTCTCTACCCCTTTATTATAATAATTAATAACTAGATCTGCAAAGCAGATATTAAAGCTTTCATATTAACAGTCACTTCCTGTCACATGTCATGGGTCATGTAAATAATCTCATCAACAAAAAAAAAATCATTAAAATCGGTCAAAATATAGCGAAGTTTTTATGATTTTTCAATCGTAAACAACTTTATCGGCACGAAAAACATCAAAGACAAAACTCGAAATTGTGACATTTTCAAATAACAATATTTCGACCCTGATCCCGGCTATCCAGAAATGTATTCATTTTGGAAATAGGAGACATATTCTCCAAACTACGGCCTATTGCTTTCATTCACGTGCTCGTTAATGTCGAATTTTCACCTTTTCTCATATTCAGTTCGAAATGGTGACCATCACGTGACCGAAATCAAAATTCTGATCCGATAGATTTTTAGGCATTCCTTCAAGGATTCCGAAAATGTAACTCCCAGGTCTGTAAGTAAAATATCGCAAAAGCCTTTGTGATTTTTCACGTTTCAAGATGGCGGCACTTCCGTTCGATCCACAAACTCAATATTCTGACCTATATTTCTTCGATTTTTTTGAAAACTTCGATCGCTAATTTCACCAAGGGGAGATAATTTAGAAAATTTCTAAGGACATCTTTAAAGTTGCATCGGTAAGATCTACTTACATACTAAATTTCATGAAAATCGTACAACTATTAAAGAAATTGTCAAGTTGGTCTCAACTTCCGGTTCGAAATCACAGCGACGAATTTTCGAAATTCGAAAATCTGAAACTGCAGTTGAAAATGATTTTTGTCAGGGTACTCAAAGAAAAAGGAATTAGTAAAATAGGTCTAATAGTCACAGAGTTACAGTAATGCAGGTCAAATTCACTCGTTCGTAAAATTCGGTGATTTCGAATGCTTTTAACGTTTTGAAAATATATTTAATCAATACTCACGACCCATTTTTGGGGGGGTAGGTCAAAGTTTCAGAAACATCCTATGGTTAGATTCTGAGAAATCCGATTTGCAGGAAACGCATGTTGACTTGACGAGAAAGACCTTTAAACAGGCTCCAAATTGTAAAAAATACGACTCTTTGGATTTTCAATCTTTTTTTTTCGGCTACCCCGGACATTTAAGAAAAAATGATACAATGATTTCACACAACAGGTTAGCTATTAGACTCTCGATTGACAAGAGTTTCATCGCGGTCCCTTCATTATAACCAAAGTTATCGTGCCCTAAAGAATCAACAAATAAGCTTGCTTATCTCTGCTTACCCTAGGCAGAAAATGCTCATCTTTGAAGTCAATCAAGACAGTGACCTAGTGAACGTCTACACCAAGTTTGACCATTCTAGCTCAATTAGAAGGAGAGTTATTGTGTTCCAAATTCTCAGCCCTTCAAATTGCTTCTATTTTTCACTTTCACTTCAAAATGGCGACCATCAATTGACCTAAATCAAAATTCTACTCCGAACGTTTTTTAGGCCATCCTTGAAGGATTCAGAAAATATAACTCCCGTGTCTGTAAGTAAAATAGCAAAAAAGCCTTTGTGATTTTTCACGTTTCAAGATGGCGGCCCTTCCGGTTCAATCCACAAACTCAATATTTTGGGTACGAATCAGTATTTACTTATCTAGTATCCAAAAAAACCATCAGGTCATTCTGACCTATATTTCTTCGATTTTTTTGAAAACTTTGATCCTTAATTTCACCAAGGGGAGATAATTTAGAAAAAATCTATTTATAGAAAGTCACATGGGTAAGATCTACTTACATACTAAATTTCATGAAAATCGTAGAACTATTAAAGAAGTTGTCAAGTAGGTCTCAACTTTCGGTTCGAAATCACAGCGACGAATTTTCGAAATTCGAAAATCTGAAACTGGGGTTGAAAATGATTTTTGTCAAGGTACTCAAAGAAAAAAGAATTAGTAAAATAGGTCAAATAGTCACAGAGTTACAGTAATGCAGGTCAAATTCACTCGTTCGTAAAATTCGGTGATTTCGAATTCGTAAAACGTTTTGAAAATATATTTAAACAAAAACTGCCACCCAGTTTTGGGGGCTAGGTCAAAGTTTCAGAAAGATCCCATGGTTAGATTCTGAGAAATCCGATTTGCAGAAATGACACAAAAAAAAAAAAAAATAATAATAATAATCTTAACAAAAACAATAATAATGACTTTATTTGAGAAAGGTTGAAGATTAGGCTATAATAGTTACTAGTTCTGTGCCTTGAGGAAAATAATTTCCACTTTGCAATCAATGGCAATAGCCTGCAAATGGTAAGATTGCAAAATAGTATTCTAATATACAGGAGCAAGAGACAGACAAGCCAACAGTGAGGCTGATGTCCCCCGCCGAAATCCCAAAATAAATAGAAGACACATATTAATTTATCGCACATTTATTTTTTTCAAACGTATCAAGCAATCAAACTGTGCACGAAGTGTCATCCAAAAGTGTTTTATAAAGAAAAATGCTAAAACCGACGAGAAAAATGAAAATGTACCCTAGTTAGGGGGACCCTAAAGGCAGACAAAAGGGCCCCTCTGGCCAAGGGAAAGGGCGCTCGTGTCCAAGTCAAGTCTTCGAAAGGCGGGGGACAATAAATTATATGACTTGGGCAGTCCATACTTCTTCTTTCTTTTGTTTATTACAAATTCTAACTTCATATACGTATGGTTTATAACTAATTTATTGTAACTATACATATGGCCAGGCAACAGAGGATGCTACTAACAGATTATGCTCCTATTTCCAATTCAGTCACGTGTTTGTGACTTAAAAGACAACAGTAGTCTTCTAATCAACTTGCCATATTTTATTATAAATATATAAACAAATACAAGGCTAATACATACTTCATGAAGTCAATATGTAACTAATGTAATACAAATATACAGGATGAAAATGAATCAGGATACCATACGGTATATAAATACTTAAAATTTACAAAAATATACCAATTAACAAATAAATATGCAACAAATGACATTGATAGGTACATGAATTCATATTTTAATTTTATTTTCAATTAACCTTCATGTTAGATTTGCAAGAGATGGACAGCGAACAAGCTCAAAAAAAGAAGAGATTTTCCGTACAATCAAGGGCCATAATTCAGAAGTTATGATCCGATATGTGCAAATATCGATAATATCCAAGATCTTTAGATTATATACACATATTTCAAGTTTCATCAAAATCAGATGAAAATTGTGACCTCCACAGGCCTCGAAATGTTTGAAAAAAGCTACCTGTCGCAAGCGACAGGTAGCTTTTCATCATACCTGTCGCTTCAGTAAATAACCTGTCACTAGATCTCAATTGTCAAACCCAAAGACTAAGTAATAGTATATAGTATCACACATATCCATACATGTGTACTACACACACGTTTGTTTAGATATTGACGTATTACATTGCTTCATATAAATATCGTAATATAAAAACCTTTTTATTTCTTCGACATCGGAATGTCTAAAAGTTCTTGAAAGTCGGCGAATCTGCGTTGGCCTAGCGAGTCGAAGATTCGTACAACTACAATTCTAATTTCTATCACCCGTAGCCACGTGGATTCCAGAAATTATCATGGTATTACACCTCCGTGCTAAATCGAATAGTTCGACGTTGAGGTGTAGAATTCAAATTTTAAAATATCTGTATTACAAATCACCTCTTTGCATCGCACAGTAAGAAATATGCCGCGTGCGAAAGACAGGTAGGCGCCACCTGGAATTCCCGTCTCACATACAATGTATCGGGACTATATTTACGCTACAGTACAAATTATATTAATATCCGAGATATTTTTCCGACCTGATTATTTGATTTTGTCGAATTGTCTTGTGAATTATTTAAATGATTAGATACAAGAACTTACGAGGCATCGATCTATCGAGCCGTGTGTATTTCCCTTCCACTCCAGCCACTTTCAAGGTGTCGTTACGGTAGAATTATTTCAGGTGACGTTTTAATTTACTTAGATATAATACTCCATAATGCTATAAACTAGTGCCAAGTAGATGAAAACAAGAGTAGATGGTGTGAAATTCATTGTTATAAAATTGTCTACTTCCAAACTGAGTACCTGTAGCCTGCGACAGAGCGAAATGTAAACAATGCAAATGGCGGCTTTTCGCGGTATTTCCGTGCTCAATTCTTAATTCTTGTATTTAGAACGACTCTACGAATAAATAAATACGGCCTACATGTACATGACGTGGACATGAGTATTGTGGTCAATTTACTGAACATCAAGTAAAATTTAGTCCACCTGTCGCAAGCGACAGGTAGTTTTATTTGCTACCTGTCGGACGAAAAAATCGCCTGTCGGCGACAAGTAGACAGGTGAACATTTCGAGCCATGCCTCCAGAGTGTCCACAAGCTAAAAATGTGAATTTTTCATATGATCAGGGGCCATAATTCATGAAGTTTCAATCTGATACATGCCAATATTGAAAGGAATCAAGATCTTTTGGAGATAAACCTAAATTTCAAGTTTTGTCAAAATCGGATAAGAATTGTGACTTGTAGTGTGTCCACAAACAAACTGGGGACGAACAGACGGGCAGACAGCGGACGGACGGGGCAACGACAATACACGTCCATATGAAAATGTGGGTGTACAAAAACTTTGGTTCAATTTTCAAGAATTCTAACTGCTTGTGCAGAGCATTTTTTATTTCTACTACATTCATCAAAATAACGTCCAACAAATTTGCAAATATCACACGACTCCAATCACATAGATGTAAGCACCTCAAGCCAAACTTCATGTTGTATCCACCACGAACAGTGTTTCTATTTGATGCAAAGTGACGATACAGTCGAGAGTCGTCAATACAGTGTTTCTATTTCACAAGACTTAACCTTGACATCAGAATGTTGAAATTACAGTATGTGAAATCGGAAGATAAATCTGTTATTCCATTGCTGAGAAATCAATGTTTCATCTGCCATTCCTTAATTTAAGGGTTAAATACATAAGTTTTTCTCTTTAGAATTAAATGCACAGATCTAAAAAAATCATAATATGTAACGATATGATAAAAATTCTACTGGGGTATTTTATTCAATTAAACTTCCTATAACCCATTTTAATTCTTCTGAATATTGTTCATCAATGCTTGTCCTCTGTTCTTTATTCATGGCATTATATAACGATTCTTGCAGTTTGGGTAAAATATTAGCATTCTTCATCAAAACTTTAGCCTGGAAAAATATAAAAGGAATTATTTAATCTTGCAAGTTAAAAAAATTAAATATTGATCATTTTTTTTGTATTATTATGCATCAACTGTATGTTTGTACAAATATTTTCTTGTAAGTCGATTCCTTACTCAACCCAAAATGGCATCGAACCTGGGATCTCCTGGTTAGTCACTGTGGCTTCGAAAAAAACAAAACAAAGACCACACAATTGTTTAGACAAATCATTTTCTAGGCTGATCTAAATTATTAAATTGCAATATTTTATTAAGTAACTGATTATGTTACCTTTTGATTATTATAAATAAGAGCCCACAGAGCAGACGTGCCAACTCGTTGATTTTTTCCACCTCCATTTTCTATTATCTTCAGTATGTAGGGTATGAGTTTTTCTGAAATTAACCACATATTTCTTTCATCATTTCATAAATCTCTTAAATAACAGTCATACTGCATTTATAGAATATACCATGGCATACATACAACAAGTCTAAAATGTTTTAGTGATAAAATAAAGTTAATAGTAAAAACACATTGGTAATGACACTTAGACTAAGAAATAAAATAGTTTCTATTTATTTAATAGTAATTAGAATTGTACATTTTTTATGTTGTAGTTGTTGTTGAATTTTAAAGCGAGCTTCCACCTAGGCTGACATCAGTCATTAAATCTTCCATAAGCTTTCTTATTTTTATAGCATTTTTTAATTACATTGTAAAACGGACCATTATGTTATGTCCATATGATAAACAGTTGATTATAACACACAGCATAATTATATGGTTACTACAGAAGTTTCAGCAAGTGTTATCTTGTCTTTATCAGGCAAAGAAATGTGTGTCATGTGTTATTCTCCTTCAATTATAAATTACTTAAAATAGCATTAAGCAAGAGCAAAATCTGCTTATTACAGGTCTTTCTTTAGGCCTAAAATGTTATCTAAATAATAAATTAGACATTAATTAACTTATCCAGACCATAATAATCTCTTGATGCCAAGGCTAGCCTTTGATGTTGGGGGATTAAATTCCTATATGCCACTTCACGGCCATTGATAATTAAATCAATCATGTGGATAATCGAGACTATGCTGTTTATATCAATGATTTTAGTAATGATGACCGAGGCTATGTGAATATTTCACTCGCTTCTTTCTCGGCTAATAGTGGATCAATTTGACTGAAATTTTCAGCATATTACCTTTACACTATCTAGTTTTAACTATTATAGTGAGAACTGCCATCTCTTTATCATATCTCCAATAATGTATCTTTTATGAATCTTATCAATTGATAATAATTAATGAAATAAAGTCTTACCATTAGCTAATAATTTAGGTTTATTAGATGTATGACAACACAGATTACGTAGAATCAGTAAAGACAGTTCAGAACATTTCTGATTTCCATGTTCAACGAAATCTAACAATAAATCAATAGCACCTGAAATATACACAAAGACAGTCAGTCAATACACCATAATACATAATCTATATACACGATGATAGACAATCAAGACACATGATGATAAATAATCAGGAATACACAATGATAAATAATCAATATACACAATGACAGTCAATCAATATCAGGCACGGATCCAGAGGGGGGTTCAGGGGGTCCTGACCCCCCCCCCCCACCTGCTCAGACTTTGAAATTTTTTATGCGATTTTATTGGCGATTTAGACCTGTAATTTTGGAATTTACCTTCCGGAAATACGTCAGAATGAACCAAATTGAATCTAATTTACCAAACCGTTAATCAGTTAAGCAATTATCAAACCTAGACCCCCCCCCCCCCTGCAAAAAATCCTGGATCCGCGCCTGAATATACACAATGACAAATAATCAGTATCAGTTATGGAATTCATAGATCTTCAGACAAGTGGAAATAGGTACCAGATCTCATCGTCAAGTGTCACCTTCCTTTTCCCAATCACAAGATTGTGTTCAAACTATGATACAGAAAATGATGTAATTTCATAAGTAAATGATATTTTTCAATGAATGAAATCTTACCATTAACTTTAAACATAATTTGTTGTCCTTCTGTAGTGAACGACAGATTAACCAATAAATCTAACCATAAGACATCTAAATACTGTTTGTGTTTTGGTTTCTGTTTTTTAGACTTCTGTGGATTAAGTTGAGTAAATTCACTCAACATATTACACTGTAATAATAAAGACAATATAAAATAATAACCTAGGGAGAAGTCTAGGTCAATTCAACAACCCCAGGTCTATTTCAGACTAAAATAATATCTCAAATCTGAAATTCAGAGAACAGACATAACCCACAAATCTACTCCATTGTTATGTTCAGTTGCAGGATTGAACTACTACTAATACGTGATTAAACAGAAAACAGGAAAATCCAAACTGAAGCGATCTATTGCGCTGACCATTAGAATTGGACTGCAAGTGAGCTAGTTAAGGACAAAACTTACACAGTGATAAACATTTATCGAACAAAATATTTCAAGCAGTATGAACAATGCTACTTCTGATTTACAAAAACTCCCTAAGTATTTTTTTATGTCCATATCCAAAAGTATTCGGATTATAATTAATATCAAGGGTTTGGTTTAACCTCAATAAGTTTAATTTCCTTTTCAAGTTCTAATAGTACGGACCTTCACATCTCTTTGATTAAATCATACTCTAAATTTGGGAAAAAATAAACAATAAGATGTATACGTACCTTCCACATAATGTTTCTACCTTCAGCCGACATGACTATATTACATAGTAGACTAAATATAGTTTTAATAATAGCAGACACATCTTTCTCTAGTTCTCTATTAGCTAGTTTTATTATACTGTGTACTAAAGAGTTAGATGATAAAGGTGATTTGCCTGGTATAGCAGATGATATTCCTGTTGGACTAGTGTACGCTAGTGAACTGGTTGCTACAAAATACAGTATCAAATTAACATACTAACAAAAGAATTAACGAAATGGGATAAACATCCTACTTTTTGGCAACAGGCAAAAACCATACATGGCCTTTTCATACCATCCTAACAACTAGACACTGTTCCTTGCCAAGACCTCTGTTCTGTACTTCTGGCAAGGAGAATACCTGATGAAGAATCTAGGCCTATTGCTTAACATAAGGTGTCAACTGACAACTACTGCATCCAACTAATAGATTGACTTATCTCAACATGAAATCTGAAGCTAGTTTTTTCTGCATTGTAAACTGATGTATTATTGGTTAAAAACAATCACTGTTTACCTGTTGAACATTGAGCTGTATAGGTAGTGAGCAGATTCAACATGGCTGACATTAAACTAGGTTCAACTTGACACCATGCCCATAATTTGTGACAGACGGAACTTAACCCACTGTGATAACATGCAGTCTGAAATATAACATATTCATTAATAAATGTTCATATATAATATTTAGATATGTATTTGTCTCCATTCCTCAATACCCCCAAAATTTCAACTGATGCAAAATGATTGACACCAGCGTTAACTTTTTAGTAAACTGAAGGTGTGGGTTTTATGATACTTCCATCAAACCTGAACTGTTATTTTGTGAAATATAGAATATTGTGAATAGATTCAATTTAATTAGTCTACCTTGACATCAGAATTTTGGCACATAAAATTTCTCAGCAGATCATACGTCATAACCAATTCCTGAATAATTGGATCCTCCTGAAAGATAATTCAAACACATCTTTAATCATTTTAATTTTAATGTTTTGCAAGGCAAGTAACTTAATATCACCAAATGCTCAGAATTATACCTGTAATATTTTATAGATATCTTTCTGTCAATCTTAAACTAGTTATTAACAACCATTTATATGTGGTACTACGGTGAAAATATATACCTTTTTGCGTATAGTGTTTTTGGAAGGTTGTACTGATTCAAAACTCAACTTTGAATGTGACTGTTTTATATTCTCTATGAGAGTCTCTGCTAAGCCATCTGAAATAACAAAATTAAACATTGACATACAATTTCTTGATCGAAGCAAGTAGATCAACACCCTCTTTGATGAGTAAATATTATCAATATGTCATTCAAGCGAATGATCAAGATATTACTTAATAATAACACTTGATTATTGAAATCTTGTAGAAATCTAGAATAAAGAGAATAAAGATCTTAATAAATGATTTATACAAGCTGTCTTAGGTATGTTTTAGAGAATAACTTGATTAATTCTGTAAGGAAAGCTCAATCGTATTTTAGACCTGTGCAAACTATCTGAAGCCTTGTGGTAATTTTTCTAAGAAATATAGCCTGTCAATATCAACAAATTCAGCCTTCCAGCATTAAAAGACTCTGAGTGACCTTATCAATAAGTTGTGACATTTATCAGGTCACTTACAGTAAACAATAGCTCACTATTTTGTAATTTCGATATATAGCCCCATTAAATAATTTTATTAGCTGTTTCTGATCAGTTTGATATATTGGGTTCGGACTGGAAGACATTTTTAACATCCTTTACATTCTGACATTCATTTGTACATGTATATCTAAGGCCATGTATGTCAATGGATACCTTGTGATAAGATAATTCCAAGACAACATACCGGTATCTCAAGGAATTATGTTACGTTTATCTCAGAAATTAATGAAAATATTGAGTACCATTACAACTTACCGTCTAATGCTGTTTGTTTAGCTGACTGACAAATCACAAGAAGGGACTTTAATACATTAATAATCAATGTTCTTTCACTCAACTGGTTGGAATCTTTTGGTTTTGTAGAATTAAGCTCATATGAACTAATCAAAACTTTACATAAACGGGAACCACTGGACTGTAAACTGGTTTCTTTGGTAAATTTTTCTGGAATAGAGAACAACAAAGATGATTGCATACCTACATTATGAAAATCTTAAAACATTTAATTAAAGAATTATGTGCACACCAACTTAAATACAGGTTCTCGGATTTTCATCACATCTGAATGACTAGGCAATGTCCTTGCGAGGACCTCCTGTACTGCATTTCTGACAAGCCTGAACCCTGCCTTTTATGATTCGACAATCAGTTTCCTGCAATCTGTGAATAATGATTTTTATTCTCGAACTTTGGCATATTAGCAAAATTGGTCTAGAATAATTGTGACTGGGTTTTTTCAGCCCTAACTATACATAGATAATTAGTTTCAATAATTCAATTTGCATACGGTTCTTTATCAAAGGTGAGAGGAAACAAAAAAAAATATATAAAAAAAAAAAAAAAATAAACACTACTCCATTTGGAAAAGGGAAAAGGTGATATATATCAATAAAGATTCCACCCATTAAGAATAATAAACTTTATGATTGATATTTACTTGATTTAGATGTTTGATCTAGTAGTTCTGTGAGTGTTATTTCATCTGATTCAGCTGATCTATAAAATCGTTTCCCCTCTTCACAGAATAATACAGCCAGGAACGTTAAACATGTGATATATAAATCTTGTGTTTGATGAACTTGTATTATACCCATACATGAATCTGAAAACAATTTCATCACATAAAATTATTAAATCAAGCTCTTTTCTAAACACACTCTGATCAGATCTATCGATTATAATTCTACAGTCAAATAAATTACCAGATATGATCTATTGACCCATGTAGGATCATCTTTAATAGAAAGTTTGATCTCGCTTTAACTCTTATCAAGGCCTATACGTAATACCATAGATATTTCAGCACTTATTTCATTGCTAATACCAAGTCCCACACTTTCCAGCTAAAATGTCTACCTGTGATAATCAAGATGCAAAGTTCAAGGTTCTTCAATGTCAAGGTTTCCGTGGAGATTGCTGTCACATCCTCTGATTGGATGCTACTGTTCACGTGTCTGTAGATAATGTAGCTATAAGTTCAGGAATTGTAAAGTAATTTAGCAACGTCCAGATGTTGTAAACCTTGCAGTTGTTGCATCAGGAACACTAAATGACATTTCAACATGTTTTGTTGAAATACTGGGTAAGAATTTTACAACTAACCAGTTTCGTATATTATAGTGAACAAAAACTGATTAACCTTGTGCAAAAGAGAAATGGAAATATTCTTACTAGTTTTATGCAACTATCTGAAGCTGTGTGATAAATTCAAACCAAAATTTCAAATATTTTGTTTAGATGATAATACCTGTGATGGCTGGCCAGAGTTTTGTGAAAACAGAAGTCAGGGAATGGAGAGTTGTAGAACCTTGAATCTGTAGTAGATTGGTGAAGAAAGTAAAAATAGTTCTCCATAATTTACAACAACATGTATAGATATCGGTACTACCTGTAAATATATAAACTTATAGATTATTGACAAGTACAAGTAATATATAACAGGTTCTATAAAGTATTTAGATAATTATCATTGGTAGATTATCATGTTATATACTACAACATATATATGGAGATAATTATCGTTGATAGATTATCATGTTAAATACTACAACATAATATGGAGATAATTATCATTATCACTTGTTATACACTACAACATATAGAGATAGTTATCATTGATAGATTATCATGCTATACACTACTACAACATATGGAGATAATTATCATTATGACATGTTATACACTATAAAGTATGGAGAAATTTGCCATTCTTTGATTATCACACTACAAATTATGGAGATAATTATCGTTGATAACAACTGTCCATGTTTTCCCTAAAGTTTGAAGGATTAAAGATTTTAATTGACTTGAAGTTGGTCCTCTTTTGTGAGTGTGTAATATGAAGATAATTATCCTTAATAGCTTTTCCTTTTCTTGAGAAATAAGGGATTTGAAAGGGATCAAAGGTGGTATGCTTTTGTGATTGTGTAACTTTCTGAATTGACAGTCATGATAACATATGTCATGTGAGTATAATTATGACATGATAAACCTTGGTGGAAATGTATTGGCCTGAAGTGATTGGTGTTGATAGTTTCTTGTTTTGGCATCCAAAGCTCCTTTTGGCAATCAATTCCAGAACATTTGATGGAATACTCCCTGTGTGTTCAATATAAATAAGAACGTCAGGATGGTGCTTGTGTTTCAATGTACATAATGGTGTATGCTAGAAATAAATACCGTTTGTTGAACTTTGTGTTCAAAAAGAATAACTTGAAGAACCACTATTGCAAAATTAACATACCTTCACATTCAAGTAATAATAAAGATGCTATGGCTTGTAGTGGTTCTAAACAATTTAATATATCACTTCTGATTGGTGTATCATAAACAATACACACACGGAATAGATCAACAATCCCATCATACATCAGTATTAAATCACGTAAAACTAACTCCGTCTGATTACAGGTGGTACCATTCTGTAAATCTTTACATAACGCTTGAACTATAGATATATCTAACATACTAAAATAAATATAAATATATATTTTATATACATATAACATAATATATTCAGATTTCATACAAGTACATAACATAACATATTCAGATTTCATACTGTTTATGGGGTTGATGTCTTATAAGTCATGATCCAATCACTATAGTGCTTTTTCCAAAAGAATAAAGGGACACTATGCAGATATTAAACACAGCAGACCAAAACCGGTCGCAATACATTTCAATTTAGAGGAGATAGGAGTAGAAATGCTATGATTAAAATGATAGAGTTTTTTAAGACTGACCCAGATAATGTCAAAAATGGTAGCCAAATGGATTCACTCTTTCAGAACATTCGCACCAGATCGCATTAACGATAAGGGTCCTCCACTTTATTGTTTACTCTATAGCGTCCTTGAGCAAGTGGTTTGGGAATGGAAAAGGGTTCAGAACCACTTGTCTGGTCCATGATTCAAAGTAAGCAAGATAATAAAAATTCAAGACCAAATTACATATGACACACATATAAAATTATACAAAAACTAGTGCTTTAAATCTTTGTAATGTTCTGTAATAGAAACTAATGTCTCACCTTAGAAATATCTGTATAAAAGAATCTCTTTTCAAACATTCAAAAGTATCTTTTGGAGCTAATATCACTATATTGCGTAAAAGTTTTGTTACCCCGGTAACCAAACATGGAGTAACAACACTATGTTCAGCTACATAATCACCAAATTCTGGACTTATTGTACTTGTTGTTTCACCTTGACCTGTAGAGTACAATTTAACATTTGGGGCCTTATTCAATAAAACTTAAGCTAACATATTTTAAGAAAGCATCTTTTTCATTGGCTAAGACTAAGACTAAAACTTGTGCAATGAACCATCTTTAATCTTAAAATATTCTAACACAAGTTTTCATGACTGAATAAGGCCCAGCATAGTAGTAAACTAAATATTAAAATTATTCATAATAATAATCATTACTATATATGTAACATATTACACAAAATCATTACTATAGTACAATTTGATAAAACCTGGGCCCTGTTTCACGAAATTTTAACTAAAGATAAAATCCAAATTTTAGCAGATACTTCAATTTTGATAGGCTAAGAACTAAAATCAATCTAATATTGTCCAATCAAATAACTAAAATTCAGATCTTATCTTAGTTAAAATTTTGTGAAATAGGCCCCAGAGTATCAGAATAAGGTTGGTGTCAGCATTATAGTCAAGTCTTATCGTCTTAATGCTCTTTGAACACCAGTAGAGTAAATTGACGTACACAACACGGTTATAGCAAAATCCATGTTTCTTGTCGCACTGGTTTGGATGCAATATTGAAAAAATTCATTAACAATTCTTTTCAAAATACTGATTTAGTGAACATTGGTGTGGAAAATTAGGTGCAGTTGTTGTCCACACCACCATTCTTGCCCCCTCCCCTTTCGACAATATAGCGACTTGTCCAATCCCTAACTATAGGATAACTATAATTTATGAACAGAACAAATCAAAAATGAAACATATTTATAAAATTTAGATGCTTGAGCTTGGCAAGTATCAAGATCTACTTATATAATTCATACTTACCATAAGACCTAGTAGATTCAGGACTACTTATTGTTCCAATAGATAAATGCTGAGAACGCTACAAAAGAGAAAGATAATTAATATTAATAACATGATCAGGGCCTGATTTAAAAACTAGAAGATAATTACAAGATGATATATATAGGTGTAATGAAAATACTCACATGACTGAAATGTTGGGATGTAGCAAACGAAAATGGTGTGAATGTACCAGTTGTACTACCAGCTGAAAATATAGTTCTTGTTTTAGGATCTACTTTATCTATAAGTAGCAACTTTTTCCTCACAGATAGTTTATTACTTTATATTGTATTACTTTATATTGTATTACTTTATAGTATATTACTTCAGAGTGTATTACTTCATATTGTATTAATTTATATTGCATAATTTCATATTGTATTACTTTATATTGTGTAACTTTATACTGTATGACTTTATATTGTATTTATTACTTTATATTGTATTAATTACTTTATATTGTATTACTTTATATTATATTGCATTACTTTACATTGTGTTACTTTATACTGTATAACTTTATACTATATGCTTTTATAGCATATCACTTTATTATATTGTATTAACTACTTTATATTGTATTAATTACTTTATATTGTATTACTTTATATTATAGTGTATTACTTTACATTGCATTACTTCATATTGTATTAATATTGTATTACTTCATAGTGTATTACTTTATACTTGCATAGTATATTACTTGATACTGTATTACTTTATATTGTATTTAAGTGTATATACCTGAAGAGGAAACTTCTGATTCATTGGTTGGTAATTGAGTTTCCATGTCAACAGAAACTGTCTGTACCGAGGCATATGGGTAGAAGTTTGACAATAACACCACCATTTGTTGATAAAATTGACTATGATGTAGTAAAGCTAATAGAGCTGGTAGTCCAACTAATGTCATCTATATAAAACAAAATATATGACAGTGAACAATGGGATTCAACTGAAAATTTAAGAACGTCAGAAAACATCAAATTTCTCACGGCTTGATCCACGCTAATATGTACTCAGATTAATTATTAGTTAACATTGAATTCAGAAAACATAAAAAAAACAAAAAAACAGTGCTTGATAATATCCTTGACTTGGCCAATCAATATGGTTCATGACAAATAAAGATGGCATTAACTTGTTGCATGGGGAGCAGCATAGATCAATAGAATTTTCAATTCATCTTATCTTTGAAAATACTGAACGGAACTGAGCCATTTTTGGACTGATATGCCAATTAGAGATTCAACTTTCACACTATTGTACTTTGCAAGGAATTCAATAGTGCTAAAATCATGCATCACGTCTTTAATAAATTAAAAATTCCATCTCGCAAACTGAATATTTTGTGAAACTTTTTTATATCAGTTTATATATAATAAAGATGTATTTAAAGACATTAAATATTTCATGCTGCCTTGTTTTGGAGAGTTATTGACACTAGCACCATATAATTACTTCTTAAAATATAAATATGAAATATCACCATTGTCAAATACTACTGGACAGAGGGCTATCATAATTAATCGAGCTTTATATATTACCTGAAATTCTTCATCAGTAACAACAGGTCCTTGCCACATTGTTTGTCCTCCTTCTAAATTACCACTAGGCATTGTCTGTGATGTTAGGTTAATTAAGAGCATGGCAGCCTAACATAAAAGTCAGAGGAAATATAGGATGGTAAATAAAAATACTATAGAAGAGGAAATACATAGACGGGAAATAAAAACCAATACTGAATTTATATAACATACATTTGTTATAAAAAAATAAATCGCGAAGGAATAATGCCACATATATACATGTGTATGCTTGTAATACAGCAAAATTTAAAAATTATTATGCAACAATAAAGTGTTAAAGAATAATGCTGCATGTAATAGAACAAAATTGAACTAATATCTTACCTGTTGACGGACAATACTACATTCTGATTGGTTCAATAAAATAGTGAAGGCTGCGCCCCAGATACCTCCTGGTATATGTTTACAATTTGACGTCATCATAATGCGACCCGCTTCTGTTGACATCAATGACATGGCTATACCCAATCCTGCTGCTCTCACCTAAACAGACAAAACACATATAGCAATATAATCTCTAGTTTTTGCTTCATTGTCAGACACAAAAGATACAACTAACTTGGCGAAAAGAAGTAATGACCCTGTTTTGAATTCGATTAATCCAAGTCCGGAGGTTATATATAGTTCCTCCCTGTCTTCATTTATAGTTCCTCCACAATCCATTGTTTTTATAGACAGTCAACATCTTGATTTTAACATTTTTTAAGTAGGCATGTGTGTGGTATGAGGTTGTGTGCGAGGAGAATGTTTGAGTGCAAATAAGCTGAGTATGTGATGAAAACATTCTTTTCTTTTTGGGGTAATTCAAGTTTTACACAAATTTTAGTAGTCTAAAATAAGCTATCCAAATGAGTAAATGTACATTTACAAATTTAGTATCGATGCCCACATATTTTAGACATAGGAATTGCTACAACTGATTTAAAGCAAATTCAAATTTCCTAATAGCATAGTTTAAAGAAATGTGTAAGACAACTGAAGATTATAAAAGATGTCTAACCTCTGGATCCCGATATGCCCATAATGTCAACATCCAATTTAACCCTGGTTCACCTACAGCGTCTGCACCTTGACGTGAATATAACCAATTCTTCTGCCAATCCTATTCCATTAAAATTAACATTATCAAAAGACTAGAAATCAGAACTGAACATAACAATGTATGGAGAAAATGGTCTCCCCACACCTGAATTCATAAAATATAGAAATTAAATAAATCAGTAAATCTGTATTAATTTTACAAAACTTAAATTGACTTACATCTTTTTCAGAAATTTTAGGCATCTCAAAGGCTAGGTGACGAAGACAAAGAGTTGCTGCTTTAGTAACTCCCTTTCCCATGTAAGACATAAGAGTTCCTCCTCGACCAATATGGAAAGCCGATACCACCTAGATAAGCATAATTACGAGGCCATTACCATTATATTACCTTCTAATGCATTATATTAAACAATTACACTCAAGTTATATATTCTATATCATAGAAAAACAAAAGTTACTAAACCTACACCAATGTATTATGTATATTATTAAGAAAATAAATACCTCTAAAAGACAGTTTAATACTTGAGCTGTTAGATTATGTGGATCTAAACTTGAACATTCTTCACTCCACCCTGGTCTACAATATACAAACATGTACTTATTGATTATAAAATATATAAAGTCGCTGACTGCAATTCGAAGGATTTTGAGTTGCTGTAATCTGAGTGAATCCTTCTACAATATAGTGAAAATTGAATATCAGTCCAGAAATAGTTCAATTCCTTTCAATATTTATAAAGATGTGATGAATTGAAAACTTGTCAACATTTGGCATTCACTGTCGATGATAAAGGTCAAAATCATCCAGTACAACCTACATCACATGTTGGGTTAAATGTGTTGGGATTGGCCTCTTCCTTGTCCGATTTAATCAAAGTAAGACTAAGAGATCATCTACCGTTGATATTTGTTTTTCTTTTCCTGCTGAAATGTTTTATATTGTGAAAAAAATGCATGATTTTCACCTGCGACTTTAATAATTTAAATAAAGATACTTACCTTGCTGTGACATGCATTAGAGAAGTTAGTGTTCCTTCTAAAGATGCTAGATTATAAAAATGAGGTGCATCAGTGACATTTAGTCTTTGAAATAATTCCTTTACTAAATCCCCTCGCATCTGATGTAGGCTCAATCTGAAATAAATTTACATACAAGTAACATGATTCAACATTTATAAAATCTTTCAAAGAGAGAAAGATAATGAAATGAAGTTTGACATCCACTTAGCATAAACAAGGTCATTTTAGGACTAACATACAGTTCAATTTTGTTTCACTAATTTGTTTGCGAGTAGGGGGTCATTACCAATTGGAGGACCTTATTCCTTGTCATGTACAAGAGTGGGATTGAAAACACACTACTTGACAGACCTTATAATCTGAAGTTCACACAATTGACCACTCGGCTACAAACATCCCCATAAAAATCTTGAAAAAAATCTACAGGTGGTTTGTAAATTATATTTTATTTCATTTCCCTAAATAATATTCTATCCAAACCAAATCATTTTACAATTTATTTAGAATACTAACCTTCTAGTGAGTTGATATGGAAGTTTACTATTAAATACTGAGATGAACCGGAGTAAAGTTTTATCTAATAATCTGAAAAAAACACATCATTAACATACTAGATAATATTCTCTATTCAATGCAATATTTCATCAACTGATTTTACAGTTATCTATTACATTTCTTATATATTATTTCTCTTATTATTTACATGTATACTAGATATTATTTTACTATATTATTTTATTAATTATTAGATAATCTTTTATCACTATATATTCTATCATTAATTATTAGATATTGTTTTATTAATTATTACATATTGTTTTATTAATTATTAGATATTTTTTTTTATAAATTACTAAATATTCTTTATGGTTATTTACCGTCTCATTTGCACTACTTGTTCTTCAATATTTGACGAATCACTGGCTGAAGACCTACTCAGTAAACCAATGAGAGGACCTGATGCCTGATATAATCTTTCACCAATCCATTGTAAGATGTTATCTGGTATACAATTGGTTAGTTTTAATAGAAAGGTGATGAAATCCAAGATTTTAAATAATAATTCTTCATCAGCTGCAGATGAGGGGGTCACTTCTAGAAATCTACAACAGAAAAAAAAGTTTAGCCAACAGTTAATAACCTTTTTCATTTTTAAATAGCTTAAAAATATTCTCAGTTCTTGGAAGAGAATGTAGAAATAAAAGTGCAAAATATTATTAAATTTGATGATTTTTTAATCCAGATATTAAAACTGAACCAATTCTGTAATCTATAAATTCAACCTCGGGATGATCCCAGTGTAGACATTAACCCCGAAACAACCCCCCCCCCCCAAAAAAAAACCCAGACAAAGTAAAGTGCCAAATATTAGTATAGAGAAATATTTGGGTATACACAAGTTTTATCAATATATTGAATTTTATTATTCAATATCTATTTCATTATTTTTGATATACTGACTTTTATTACTTAATGAAGGATACACAGATTATATCAATAAATCAATACTAAGTTAAATATAAGATTTAAAACCAGGGTGTGGCACTAGGTTTATAACTGAACAAAATAAAAAAATCTATAGTGACAGCTGTTACATTTTTACACTTGACTATTTCTTATTCTATTTCTTTTCCACAAGCCTTCATAGCTCAGTGGCTAGAGCACTGGTCTTGTAAACCAGGGGTCGGGAGTTCGATCCTCCCTGAAGGCTATCTCCTTTTTCACAAATAATTTTTTTTTTTCAAAAAGAACAGTATTGATTAATTCAAACAATTTGCTTTGTAATTCATAAGCCTCCATAGCTCAGTGGCTAGAGCACTGGGGGCAGTTTCACAAAAGTTCGTAACTTTAAGAAAAAAAACTGCGTAAAGAAAAACTTACGAAAAAGATACGAATTATTTACGTCGGTTTCACAAAGGCCGGCGTAAGTTTTTTTTTAACTTTTTCACGTATCCTTTACGTCGTGACCATTCATGACGTCATGCTGCGTCACTTCATTCAAACTTCTGTAAACATTCCCACGGCCTACATGTTGACAATGTCGGCATTATAGCCGCTATGTTTGTTTTGATCATTACCTTTTGAAACATTAACGACGAAATGATATATTCTTTATATATATGCTAAGATGTAGTTGTGTATTTATCAATAAAATAATATTTTCAAGCATTTTGTTTACTTGTTTTTGTTTGCTACGTCATAGTGCGTGTCACACTAGCATGCGCGTCGTCTGTCAGTCTGCCAAAAGCCGAAATGGGGTCTAAAATTGGACCCCTGCAGCCCTCCGCTTTTAAATTGGGGCAGTCAAGCAGACCTGTGGAATTCTAAAAGGAAAATTGAGCAGCAGCCTGACCAAGTCATCGAAATTCAGCGTTTGGGAGAATATACTGAGCGCCATAGAAAACGCATCACTTAGTTTTTCGTGTAACAAAATGATCCTGTAAACATATCTTATTTATTTTGCTTCTTATTGTGAACAATATTCAAATGGGGATACATCAATAACATTTGTACACTTATGGATGTTTAACCTGTAATCTACGGTACAAAGTCAGAGGGGTCAAAACCAAAAGTACGACAAAGATGGTTAATTGTCAGTAGCGCGTGTGTCATCCACTGGCTCTTACAAACGCTGTACAGAATAATCAACCATCTTTGTCGTACTTTTGGTTTTGACCCCCCTGACTTTGTACCGTTGATTACAGATTAAACATCCATAAGTGTACAAATATGTTGTTATTGATGTGTTCCCATTTGAATATTGTTCACAATAAGTAGCAAAATAAAAAAAATATGTTTACAGGATCATTTTGTTATACGAAAAACTAAGTGATGCGTTTTCTATGGCGCTCAGTATAATTGTAAGTGTCAGTCTTTGCCGCAATAGGCTTACTCTTAAGGCCCTAGTTACTTTTAGGCCTACAGGGTCTAGTAGTACTACTAGGCATAATAATAGTAATACCGAGCGTTAGCCATAATCTTGTTTAATGAAAACTAACCCACCGAGATTATTTTTCCTGGGTTCCTGTTTGTGATAAATCAAATTAAATACTATGTTGTAGGCCTACTTGTAGTGTAAATGCTTGCCTACAACTGAAGGCTCACGATACCCTAGTTTTAAGCCTGAGTCTACCAAGCTATAGGCTATATATATAGGCACTTTTCCGGTACTTTATTAGGTAAACCCGATCCTGACCACAAAACTTAAAAGGCGATTAGTCTAGACACTGATGGTACGCCAACCATGTGCCATTAGCAATGAAATTTTGGAAGCTAACTGTGGCATAGTAGCCTATCGTAATGCATGAAATGAAATTGGGTTTAACGTAACCTGGGCTAATGGAAGACGGGCATACTCCATACAGTGTGCTATGCGGGGAATTTTGCCCGGGCAGCGGCACTGCGGACTTCTCTTTTATATCGAATTCCAACTGCCAAGCGATCTTTTACGTGCACGCCAATGTGTACACAGGACCTCGGTTTTACGTCCCATCCGAACGACTAGACAGCAGTCCTTGTCAGCCCCTCCGTTCTGCATCACTGACAAGGGGAAACCACGTCGGAAAATCGAGATGAACTTTCTCGACCAATGCAGGGATCGAACCCGACCTCCAGGCTAGCAGGCCACGTGATCCCCCCTATTGTAATGCAATCTGGACTTGTACTGTAGTTTGTACACTACAGATGACAAGGATTTCGATCGGTGAATTGCGGTTTCCATATCATAATTAATACAGTTAATAACATGTAATATGTTTATTGGTCCGATCAAGTTTGTACCGCGAAACTAACTCGTCTGTATGGATGTCGGGAGGTTTAATCTATCCCCGAATATTCTCTCCCAACGAAGTTCCTGAGGGCAGTTAAAAAAAAGTTACGTTAAAAAACCTTACGAAAAAGATACGAATTATTTACGCCGGTTTCACAATGGTCGGTGTAAGTTTTTTCTTAACTTTTTCTCGTATCTTTTTACGTAGATACGCCAGGAATGGTCGTGACGTCATGTTACGTCACTTCATTCAAACTTCTGTAAGCATTCCCACGGTCATCATGTTGACAAATTCGGCATTATAACCGTTATGTTTGGTTTTATCCTAACCTTTTGAAACATAAAGGACGAAATGATATATTCCTTATATATACGCTAAGATGTAGCTGTGTACTTATGAATAAAAAGCTATTTTCATGCCTTTTGTTTACATGTTTTTCTTTGCTACGCCATAGCGCGTGACATAGTAGCATACGTCGCCTGTCAGTCTGTCAAAAGCGGAAATTAATAGAAAGCGTGAACATTAAAAATCGAAAACAAAATTGGGACAGCTTTCGGTGTTTCGATTGTGGGCGTAGAGCAGAATTATGGAATTCTGAAAGGAAAATTGAGCAGCAGTCTGACTAGGTAATCGAAATAAAATATATTAAAATAAAGCCTTAAAATATATGGTATCTATAAACAGTCCAACCTTGTTAAAGAATAATGCTATAATTCACTATTGCCAGTTGAGAAATTGGCAAAAATATCAATTTCAGCATTAAATTCAAACGTTTGAAGATAGCTATTGTATGGGGGGAATGGGAAAACAAGGAGGTAATTGTGTTATTATTTCCGATGTGAAAGATGTTTCAGTGTGGAAAATAATGCCTATACATAGAAATAAATATGTTTTGACTTTATTGGAAAATATAAAATTCCCGCTTTAATACAGTGAACAACGTGTAATATAGGGGGCCTACTGGTCCAATCAAGTTTGTTACGTGAAACTAACTGCTCGCCCGTATGGGTGTCCCTAAATATTCTCTCTCGCCGAAGTTGCCGACACGCATAAAGCAATGATTGCCAACTTTTTCGTGATAGAGTACCACTTGTCCGGAGGTCCCGTACAGTCGCCACGTAGGCTACCACCTGATTCCAGAGAAACTCAATACGTTCAAATAAAATAAAACCAAGTACGAACAATCCAAACCATAAGACAAAATTCGAAGTCCTAAAAAAACGTACGTAATAGGCAAAATAGTGTAATCAGACAATGGACTGCTCCCCGTGTACAAAATACACGACAAACAGTGGTAACAGGTGTCCGGAAGAGTAAGCTTACCCTGTCTGGCGCCACACCCGCCATAGCTGCACTTTATTTGAATAATTTTACAAGTAGAACACACAGGAGAACTAAAAAAAACTCAACTCAATGTGAGGGTTGTGGGCTATCTGCTTCTTTCCCAAAAAATGATTAATCAATCAAGAAATAGATAAAGAAGTATAGAGATAAAATATAAGTAAGTAGGCCTATACAAAACAATAATAAGAACAGTAACATATACAAACTGAGGAAATAATGGGTATTATCTTGTGTTAGGCAGTAAACATTTTTGTGAAGTAAAAAATAACTAAAAACGTTCATGACCCCGAAAGTGCTCGCGTACCACCTGAAAGGCCCACTTGTACCTCTCGTGGTACGCGTACCTCAGATTGGGACCCACTGGCATAAAGTAACAAGTCGGCCATTTTGTCTAAGATACGTAAAAAATCCAACTTACGACAGGGTGAGAGTTGCCGTAGACTTTACGATCAAATTTACGAATTTTGTAAGTTAAGAATTTTAGTGAAACGCAATTTTTTCGTAAGTTTACGTTACGATAAATTTTTCATCGTAAGTTGCTTTGTGAAACTACCTCCTGATACGCATAAATTATAAAGGCGACCATTTCGTCAAAGATACGAAAAATTTCCAACTTACGACAAGTTTAGAGTTGCCGTAAACTGTACGATAAAAGTTACGAATTTCGTAAGTTAAGAAGTTTAGTGAAACGCGATTTTTACGTAAGTTTACGTTACGATAAACTTACGCAAATTTTCATCGTAAGTTGCTTTGTGAAACTGGCCCCTGGTCTTGTAAACCAGGGGTCGGGAGTTCGATCCTCCCTGGGGGCTTGGGTTAAGTTTTAAAGCCACTGAATGCAAAATAGTTAAATTAAATATAGGTGCATGAGATGTATTGTTCAGGGAGTCTTCCATATGCATTACAAAAATCATCAAATATATCTTGACAACCATGAGTCCTTACTTTGGAGGCCATAAATATTCACACTATTCCAGATTGATCTTTAAATTTTTCTTTAATAAATTTTTACTTTAATAACAATTTTAAAATTTAAAAACAAAAACAATATATGGAAATGAATGTATATATTGTCTTACTCTTACATGATAAAACTTTAAAATCAGAGTTGTTTTGTAAAGAGAGAGAGAAAGAGGGAGAAATGGGGTTTAATGTCCACTTGACACGAACTAGGTAATTTCGGGACTAACATATGATTCAATTTTATTTCAATAATTCGATTGCGCGTAGGGTTCTTTAGCTGTGGGAGGAAACCAGAGAACCCGAAGAAAACCAATGAGGTTGGACAGGCGAGAGTTGTTTTGTAAGGATTAAATTTGCATATCATATACTTCGTATGAATATGTTACAATGTACATAAGCATGTACATAAGATCCATAACACCTGCTGACAATAAGAATATTAATTCATACTCCTATATCATAAGCCTCCATAGCTCAGTGGCTAGAGCACTGGTCTTGTAAACCAGGGGTCGGGAGTTCGATCCTCCCTGGGGGCTTCGGAGAATTTTGTAAAATGATTTTCATGAAATTACCTTGTTAAAACTGTCCACCATTCCATCTCGTGTAATATTCCCACAGAAGATGACCCATGACCTATTGTTATATAGGTTAACAGACGGTCCAGTGCCACAATAACAGCTCGGTGAGATGTCCCATTTGATATCGCAAACACGCCATTCTGTAGTTGTGATTTAAGACAGGATGTTTCTAGTATATAACGATCTACGCTGGTCAGTTTTAGTGTTGATGAAAATCTGAAATGAAGAGTTTTTAATATACATCTGTAAAAAGATATTAAAGGAGCTACCTCAATATTTTCCATACCATTCAATATTCTGATGAACAAATAAAAACATAACCTAGAACAGAATGTGGAAGTAATTAGTAAACGCTGATTCACAAACAAAATTAATAATAATTTAAAAAATGTGTAGGATGCACTAAGCAGGCGTAAATGACTGCCGATCAATTTAAACTGGTCATGTATTTCACCGAACATAATTATTAGAAATTACAATATTTTTTCAAAAATTGAGTATAAATCACAATCATATCACATTAATATGTGCTTTTAGAAACGTTATTGTCTATTCCATGGTTCCAAAAAGCCATTCGCCCTTTAAACTGAATCAATATCTAAAGCAATTATTGAAGAAACAGTTTATAATATCTTTGAATAATAATTAGTAATTGAAACAAACATGTACATCTGTACTATATAAACAAGGAACTTACTATGATGTTATTTGATGTTTTATATCCAAAATGGAAGTCAGCTAGTCTAAAGAACAACTATGCCAAGTTTCATGTTGTTCTAACTTCAATTGGCAGAGCCTGAGGCATTTTGTATAGAGTATCACCCCAAGAAGATTACCAATAATTTAAGCCAATAACTTACTCTTGGACCGAATCTGTTTGTTTTTTGTCAAGTTTAATCAAATCTAAAAGTTGTTCCATTCCATCATTCCAAGACAGATTCCATGAAATTCTTAACATTTCCATAGCCTCACCAGATGTCAAGGGGTCAGGGTCAGGTGTAATGGTCACAGCATGAGGACTAATATCATGATGACAAGAAGGTTTAAATGGTAGTTTATATCTAAAAATTAAAATAAATAATTTCGAAATAAGGTGAGAAGACAATTACAGTTTTGTTTATCTGTGTTTTAAAATTATAGAAAATATATTCTTATATAGCCATTAGTACTAACTAATATATATATACTTTTGTCTGTAATATAGAAACAACTATTTACTGCCTGTAAATAAACTTGTTTGTATTCAGCTTTGCGTCGAGTATGTAAATGTGATGTTTCAGAGATGTCATTTAGCAAAGTGATACTTTAACAAAATAAAAAAAAAAAAAAAAAAAAAAAAAAAAATGTCCCCAAAAATTCTTCCATCATTAGATTATTGAGAATCAGAATATGTGGTATAAGGTATTCTATTTTCAACACTGTAATTGTAGCAAATATTTTATATACTGTATATCTATAAATTTGCTACAGATGGACTGGAATCTGTAAATTGTATCCACAAGGATCTTAGCTTTATCTAATTGTCATATACTCCTTTACTAAACCTACTCTTTCATATTAATATTATTAAGGAATAGTGGTCTGAAACCTTCTTGAGTTTTTTGTGTTAATAGAGGTACTTCCCTTCGTTAATAAAACGCTTTGATCCTAGATGGAATTCAGGGATGGAGTGAAATGAAAGATGTCTGTTTTTAATTAGCCTTCTGATTGTCATAAACAATCCAGGCCATCTTGTTGCCTATACACCCCAATACCACATGGTGGAAAGCACCCCAATACCACATAATATAGAATTTATTTTAGCCTACTAGAATCAATGTTTCGACAATCCAGAATTAACCTCAAATTGCTCCATTTTTGTGTTTTAATCGATTAAATTAAAATTTGCAATAAATAATTCTAATAATTCTATAAATACCTTTTAGCAACTACAGCAGGTAAGGTAAAGGTTGTTCCTGATTTCGAATTACCCACATCAAACTTTGAAATCTCATCAAATAATAGTAAGGTTAAAATATGGCTGATATCATAATGGGTTTTATCATCGTTCATATACAGGAGAGCAACTAGAAATAAATTAAATTGAGTAGTAATCACTTAGAAAATAAAGAAACAAAATTATGAAGAAGAATTATTCAAAACTATTGAGACTAAACTTTATTTTGCTTCAAAATGATTGATTTTTTTTTAATACTTTCGTTTATTTTCCATAATTTTTATCAGATTTTTTCGAAATTTGAAATTCTGAATATAATCGATTTGCTTTTATAGTGATTCACATAATGAAATGAATAAATTACTATCATGGAGTAAAGAGGTAAATCAAATGAATATAATACAACTTGAGAATAAAGAGCTATTCATACCAGTAAAATATTGGACTAGTGTGACATATTTCACGTGCTGATTGTCTGTATTTTAAGTAGTTCAATGGTTTAGAGATTAAGACATTATAGTTCCCAAATGACCTAGTTTGTGTCGAGTGGACGTTAAACTCCATTTCTCTCTCTCTTAAGACATTATGTCTAGCTCTCGACCATTAAACCAAACATAATACAACCTCAGAGTAAAGAGGTAAATTAAATGAATATAATACTACCTCGGAGTAAAGTGTAGTATATCTGTGGATCATGAGCTAGATTATGACGTAGATTATAATCATGATGTAGTATATAACGTAGTATAGAAATACAGGCAGGTAAATAATTAGGTACTCCAGTCTATAAATATACAAATAATAATCATCATTACATCTTTCACAGTCATCAAATATTTATATCAACAACAAATTGGAAATTATAAAAGAAATATGAATTTCATTTGTTCATCTTTTCACTAATCATAAAATCCACTAGAGCGCGGATTTTCTGTATTTTGGTGGTCTACCTGTAAATTGGATTCATGGAATTATAAAAGTAAAAAAAAAACACATTATGATAAATACCTGAGCATCAGTAGTTTTATAAACACTCTTTCTTAATATATCTAATATAACTTCTAAACCACCAGTTTCACGGAATGCCGTATGAAGATTTGTATCTGTAAATCAAACGTGTATAACTTGTTATTATCTACAAAATCCTCAAAATTATTTGTTCTGAAAGCCATGGTAAGGCACCTGTTGCACACAAAGTGACCAATCGAATAACCTAACCAAAATAGTACTTAATTTAAATCAGACAGAACACAATCTTGCTTCATACTTTTTTCTTTTAACTAATTATGTGAAGGGACGGCTGATTGATGTCTTAATCCGGAACATACAGATTCCAGATTTACCAGAGATTTTTTTTGCCTGAAGTAATAAGGAAATAAATCGGGACATTAAAATCATGTCGGATGTCACAGAAATCCAGATTTATCAGAGATCTGAGTCCACTGTACATAAAAATGATAATGTGGATAAAAAATGTAAAGCGTCAGATGTATCTTATATATAAGAGAACAAAAAATATATATCAAAAGGTCAAATACAAACCATGTAACATAATAGCTAATTGTTCAGCAGCCGATTTTTTTACTGTAGGATCCACCGACGAACCATTAAATATATCATATACTTGTTTCAAACTATTCATCTGGAAAAACAATATATCAGATTTTCTGTCTCTATAATCTTATTACTAAACACTGGTGTTAGTCGAGAAAGTTCCTTGTCTGTGGATGTAGGACTGAGGGTCTGGCAAGGACAGTGTCTTGGCTTTCGGATGGGAAGAAAAACTGAAGTCTGTGTACATGTTGACGTCTACGTAAAATAACCGTTCACTGAGTAAGAGTAGGCTGTACAGAAAAGTAGGATGGTAACCCCATTTCATTTTACTTCATATTAACAAAGAGTATACTTAATCAAATATTATAACTGAGTATCAAATTCGAACTGAAGATTTTTCCACTAAAAGCAGGACTTGTTACAGATATAAGCTTATATTACTGAAGTCTATCTATACTTAAAATAATTTAAAAACAAAAACATTTACTAACCTGAAAGACGGAACGGCCAATATCCTCTTCTACATTACGAACATTCTTGACAATCAACGTATCACATAAATTATTAACATCCAGATCAGAGAATACTGGTATCTTTTTATCACTTTCTTCTTCATTCGCTAAAAACCATGAAATTCTTTCTAGGACTCTGGTACGAACTCTGAAATTATCAACACACAGATGAAACAATGGAAAGGATTCTCTTATTTAGATGTGTGATAAAACATTAACTACAATGGAAAGTTTTATTTCAACAATTTCTTTTTCTTACAAACAGGCCATACATGAAATATACACTGAGGAAGCCCTCGTAAAGATATTCAGGTAAGTATCATCAGGTCTTTATTTATAGAAATTATTTCAAAACTAATATCAGTGTGTCAACAATATATCTTACTGTAGATTGTGAGAAAACCAAACAATATAACTTAATGTAGATTGTGAGAAAACCCAACAATATAACTTAATGCAGACTGTGAGAAAACCCAACAATATAACTTAATGCAGATTGTGAGAAAACCCAACAATATAACTTACTGTAGATTGTCAGGAAACTCAACAATATAACTTACTGTAGATGGTGAAAAAATCAAACAATATAACTTAATGTAGATCGTGACAAAACCCAACAACATAACTTTAATGTAGATCGTGAGAAAGCACAACAATATAACTTACTTTAGATTGTGAGAAAACCCAACAATATAACTTACTGTAGATCGTGAGAAAAGAGAAGTCGAAGACATCCTCGTAATTTATCTTGTAAAGAAATTAATTCTGTACTTGACTTAGGATCTAACATTGACCATATCTTCTGACCAAGCTTAGTGGACATATCACAGTAAGACTGCAAAATAGACATATTATCTGATTAATAATAAATGAAATAAATAAAATTCTTTAACACACTACCAAAAATTTTTATAAGCTAGTTTATAAAAAGTTCTTTCAGCATATCTATACCTTTTGTGTAGATGATATGAAATATTATCAAGACATTCCTTTGTCAACAAGAAAACTATCTAACACAGAGAGAGAGAGAGAGAGAGAGAGAGAGAGAGAGAGAGGTTAAACTTCCACTTGACACAAACTAGGTCATTTTGGGACCAACATATGGTTCAATTTAACAAGTTATAGTGGGAGCTCACGTTCTATGATGTCAGGTATCAAGCACAGGACATTTGACCCGATAACGTCAGTCATTCGATTAACCAATTAGCGACCGCCATGCTTTTCGAAATCTACTTTTGTTTTGTTTTGATTTCTATCCGCTGGTGTTAGTATAGACGTCCGTTGGCTGGTAATATCTACCCACAGTTCCACACATGAAAAGGTCAAACGGTCGATTCGACAGACCATTTGATTGGCTGACCCTTCATTTCAGGCAGAACACAAGTTAAATAACAAGTCCCCCAGATCCAAGAGTAGTAAAGACAAGTAAAAACGAAATTTTGAACTATAAAAAACGAAACGAAATTGGATCTGTGTTTTAATCAGATTGTATTCTTCAACACCACCGACCATATGTGTCTGTAACTTTACATATGCTTTTGGGAATTAGCCCCAGGTGTAATTATAATTTCATTAATTTCATGCATATCAAGGTACAAAGAGTTCAGGGTGAATAGTTTTCAAGAAATAAATATACTTGTTATACAAGTAGATTATTTGTTTACCTGTATGACTGGAAATGATCTATATAAAGCCTGTATTAATGTTGGCCACATATCTTCTATCATCAAATATCTACTGTTTAATACATGATGTATCAGTTCAGTACATACCACAGATATCTACAACCAAAATACAATGACATAATTAAATCTTATCAAACATGTTTCAAAATCAGATAACTTACTAGATAAATAAAGACATGTGAATTACATTTTTATATCGATGATGTAACCAAATTAAACATAAATTAAATTTCATTACTCTCTTATTGAAACAATATTTATATTAAGAGTACTTTAAAAACAAATTTCAGGACCTTACCTCTTTTTCTGAATCATTTAGACCAAATACAACAAGTTCATACAAGATATCTGAATCTAGAAGAAAACAAGCTTGTAAACAGGAACGAGATCGAGGATCAGCTGCTTCTTTTACATTCAACACTGCCTAAAATTATCAAATAATCTCTTAAACACACTTAATATCAAAAGTCAAAAAAATAAGAAGAAAGACTGAATTTCAAAATTTCCATCTGCATTCAGTTACTAGTACCTCAGGCATCTCTAGGAATGCATATGTTGTAGACTTCGAACAAAACAGAAAATCATACGAAATAAATAAAGAACCAAAAATTCTATGGATACCACATTTGAGATAGAGTTAGTAAGTTTATGAGTTTAAAAAACTTTATTTCTTAGGTTCAAGGCCTTGTGAGTTATGTTTTCCGGGATCCTACTTTGTATCTAAGACAGATATATTAAACAAATAGATTACCTGTATGTGATGTAGTACTGCCTTATATGTAAACTCTCGAACATTATTTAATGGATGAGATAAAAATCTTAGTAACAATTTCCTGACTGAGGATAAAATATTTTTATCTGGTAGTAAACGACTTCCTCTGTAATAAAATCATATCATAAAAACAGTCTTATCTTATGGGAGCTGGACAACTGTGTCACCATAATACGATATTAATTTTAAAACTAAAATATTCCTGGCAATATAAAAGTATAAAGAACTGGTAGTTAATAATGACCCCATATTTGTCTATCTTAATAATTTACTCTCAGACATGTAATTAACATCCTAGCATATTGCTTTTTTTAATATCAGAAATTGAATATAAACTTACACGTGATTAGCTACAAATTTGATGAACTCAGTAACCATTGGTAAATACTGATGATATGGCATGCTGGGTAAGGCATCAGTTGCCATGGTTATAATATCTTCTGGTAAATGACCCTTGAAATAAATTTGAATGAATCTAGTTTTAAATCTGACACGCCCTCTATCATGCTTGAAACTTTATCAAAATTATAATACCAATGACAATTTCAGCGTTTTTTGTCTTCCAGATGAGAAAACATGTAGGCTCAATTTCTTCAAAATTTGCTCTAGATTTATAGAACAGGATAAAAAAAAGCATGAAATTGTGTTGTAACGTAATATCAAAAATCGAAATCCATCAATCCATGCACAATTGTCGAAGGAACAAGCATGGCAAGTTTCACATTGATTGTACTGAAATTGACAAGAGTCTTCCCCTTTTTCGAAGAGTGTTGCCCTCAAGAACAACAAAATGAGTAGCACTGGACGTCTAGTTTCTCATCCAAAAATAGTATGCAATTATTTTATTCTTACCCCATTTTTGACAGCCTTGACAAACTGACAAGTTTTCTTCATAGCTTGACAAATTCTAGACGTAGAGTAATATTTGTGATGAGATTGTGTATCTAGTTCTTGTAGGTATGGTAATAAAGTAGTTCTAATATAACCATAACTACCAGCAAGACTTTCATCAAATACAACTCTGCATATAGAAACAATCAATCGTTCTGGTACAACACTAACACACTGAAACATAAAACAAATAGTTTTAAAACAAATGAAATGAAAGTTAATGCCCTACTTATATACCATAAAGTGTGCAATGAGAGAAGTTTAACCAGACAGTCGAGGGTTCTTTACATGCATGCCAATGTGTACATGGCACCTTGGTTTTTCACACCATCAAAAAGACTTGATGCTGTTTCTTGCCAGGCCCTCCATCCTGCACCACTGACAAAGGGAAACCACCCTGAGGAACAAAGGGGGCAAACTGTGTCTTTCATATTTGAAAAGAGTACAAGAGACTATACTTTTGAAGTGATATAAAATATAGAACTTTACCTTGTTCCGTGGTATCAGTATTATTATTTTAACGAAGAGATTACAAACACCAATATATATCAATCTATGACGTGTAATATCTGCTTCGTTAGATCGAGATTCCTGATGACCGTGAAATTCCAATAATGTAGAAATATTAACCAGACAATCTTGTAGTTTATCCATCTGAAATTATAGAAAATATATAACTACACATAAAATCAAAAGACAAAATGGACCAATGCAGGCTTCATGGATCGATAGTTTATATACACAGAAAAGCTGCGGGGATTTTTTTCAATGTTTTTCGTTGGATTAGTTGTCATGACTTAATACTTACGGTATCACGGGTCATTTCACTGCTGTCAGACCAAATATCACCCATAATTTCTGTAAAAATAGCGACTACTTGATGTAAGAGATTGAAAATCTTTACGGCCGTCGTTTCATCTTTAGTTTGTAATAATGGCAGTGATTTTAACATAGTATTCAAACAGAATTGTGGGATATATATTTGATGATGTTGTAATGATGAACATTCGTTAAAATCTGTTTCTTCTCTAGATCTATCACCGTCCAGTACTAAACTTGATGCCCTGAAAAAAAGACGAATTATACATACATACCTAGTTTAGGAAAACAAATTATAGAAACTAGAAATAGAGATAGAAACAAGGCTATTCTGGGATTAACATACGGTTACAATTCTATTTTAATAATTTGTTTGCGCGTAGGTGTCTATAGCTGTGGGAGGAAACCAAAAGACACAGAGAAAACACTACTCCTTGTCACCCTTGAATTATATAAATAAACTGTCAAATATATCGGAAAGGTTCTCAGACAATCCTTCCTAAATATCTGATGCAGAAGTGAAGTTTTGATTTTTGTGTTTTTATTTCGTCAAAGTTGTTGATTATATGATTATCCAGTAACAATTATGACTGTCATTAACATTTATCCAGGATGCCTATTTGATAATTGAGACTATGGTACATTTCTCGATTGATTCATATTTACTGGATAAAATGCCTAACTTACAATTGCTTCTTGTGATGAGCCAGTATCTGAAAACCTGAATATTTGTTTTTATAAAGCCAAACTATCATGTTGTTTTCTTTGTATCAAACATGCATCTCCCCCCACTCCCCCCATAAAAACCCACAGAAAATATAAAAAAAATGGTAATATTAAAACAGAAATTGTGCTTGAACGAGGACTGAAATTATGTCTGACAATTTCATTGAGTGGTGGCCTATTTTCAGACTTGTATCATTTACACCATTCCATGGTTCTGTTCTCTTCATCACAATTTGAAGTATTAGTACTAAACTTCCTGGAACTAAGTCAAGATAATAAAATAATTTTGTACCTGCTAGAGGATGTGTCTCCATCTCTACCATCACCACGATGGCGTGTATCATTCCACCCAACAACTGATGGCCTAGAATCGGTTGAGTTTCCTGATTGGTTGGATCCTTCTCCAATGGAATATGAAGTTGGTGATGCAGATGAAAAATCTGGAAAAAAACCCCAAGATCACATAATTTATGTTGCTACTTTTACGTATTTCGCAGTATCAAACCCAAATGTCCATGAACAGAAGGAAATGAAATGAAATGGGGTTTAATATCCTACTTTTCTGTTCAATACAAGCTAGTAAAGACAGGCATAAGCTATGAATTTCAACCGTCATGGATTCTTTTACTTGCCCAAGGAAGTTTTTCTGCCAACATTGGAATCGTTTCTGGAACCCCTAGCCACCTCCTTACTCACAGTGGCTACTTTACATAAACACAGAATGAATTATGAAATACAAATAAGATATAACCTTGATTAGGCGTGTATAAAGCTGGATCTTGATAAAAATGAATTCTGGAACGTAAACACCGAGTAAGATCTGTTAATGTGTCTGCTGCTTGTGCTGATAAATCATAATTCTTCTCTTTAGACGGTAAAAGAAGTGACCACAAACTCTGAAAATAGAAAAATACATTAATGACATGAAACAAGGCAAAATAACTAAGCAGCCATTAATCGTCTCAGAAAAACAGGTATCTAATTATAACCTAACAAATCATAAGTATCAGATTATAATTAATAGACTGACAGTGACAGACATATTGGGATGAAGATTATATACATTATAATTTAAGACTATAAAACCTACTTTTGTAATTTGAGGTCTCTGTAAGAAGATCTCTGATGGAAAATCTTGGAAGACTACATCACCTAAAAATTCACAAGCACTAACAAGCATTTTAGGATCTCGACTTTGTAGTGATCTGAAAAACAAACATTCAGAGTAATAAAGAAAGGATTTGTCAGGCTCTTATAAGAATAATCATGCTTGTCGATAAAGATTAATAGGAAGCAAAAATTTTCCAAGTCAATGATGCTTAGTCTGGACAGATGGAAATAACTTCAATTCTAAAAATATTCTTTTGCAAGTTTTGTTGTACTAACCTATTAGTAGATTCTAGAACATGGCGATCTGTAGGGGTCAACGCTAACCATGGAAAAGCTGTGAGACGGAATCCAAATGGGGGAGCTGGTAAATGAAAGAAAATTTTAACAATACAATTACACAAAAGTTGAATATATATAAACAATATATATATACAAATGTTGAATAAATGTAAACAATATGTACAAAAGTTGAATACATGTAAACATAATATATACAAAGTCGAATACATGTAAACAATGATTACATTATAACAATTTTTACAAAAGTTAAAATAAATTTAAAATGTAAACAATATGTACAAAAGTTGAATACATGTAAACAATTTCTAAAGTTGAATACATGTAAACAATCAATACATTGAAAAAAATGCATACAATTGAATACATGTAAACAATACAAAAGTTGAATATTGGAAAATGATAGAACTTACGATTTGATGTAGTTGTGGGTTCAGTTGTTTCAGTAAAATATCTTGGTACAGGATCTTCTAGTATGTCAATCTTATCAGTGTTAACCATGCTAGAACCTTGTGTTGTTGTTGTACCTGTAAGGGTAGATTGATGACTTCTACTATCATCTCCAGATTGATTGGACTGCTGCGTAACTACAACATATGAAAAACAGCAAGGATGTAATCATATTTATTTTCATACTTTCTTCAATTCACAAAGTAGAAGAACACTTATTATCAATGTAAACTTATTTTATTTATATTGATTTCTGATGTGTTAATTTGTCAAATTAATTTATTAATTTTATTTCTAATTTCTAGATTTTCATATCAAGAATTAATATCAATCTTTATGGGGTGGTTTTTTTTGCAATGGTCATTTTTTTTATATATTGGAATGGTCATTTCTTTATAGTAGCTCGATAAATAGCAGTTTTAATTTAATAGATCATAGGAAATTAGACAAAAAAGAGAGAATGATAAGACTTTTTATTTACTGTTATGTTCTGTAACTGGTCTATGATATATACATTCTGGTGCATGTTGATCTACTGATGCTGTAGGCAATCTAAGTGTGTTTTCTAGTATCTGATCTATGATTGGTTGAAGATTTAGAGCTGCATTAATACGCAGATTCGAAAGAAACTCAACTCCACCTACATCTTGGATTATTTCAGCGGCAGATGTATGCTAAATTAATAATAAAAAATATTTCAATCTGAGTATAAAATAAATAATAACACACATAACTGAACATTCATATTTCTATTAATCTAAAAATAATTATGATCTCAACACAGAAGATACAAGATTTTGGACCACTAGGGCTGTCACATGTAGCCTATTCTGCTGGCAAACAATTCTGATAAAAACTTGCACATAGAAAGTCTACATGCAGGTTTGTGACAACAGCAGCAGAGTATAAAATCAACAATATAAAAAATCCAGTCATGATAAACATGAACAAAAAAAAAAAGGCTGGATTGGAGGTGATGAAAATCCATATAAAAACATCAAATAATCATACCTGTGAGAGAGACTTAAGAAAGTTTAAGACTTGTTCCTGTTGCGGAGCTTTTGAGAAATTGAACCATTCTAGTAAACGAATAAACAGATGTCGTTCATGAATCAGATCAGCCTCACAAATAAGGTTGTGGTTCAATTTAGATAAAATATTCTCCAATGCTCGAACTCGTATCTCTTCCAAGTTATGACCTGGAAAAAAAGAAGAGGTATGCTGCTTCAGAATGCTACTCTCGATCTGTATGAATTTAACTTGATAAGCCCATTGTTATTTACTTTTTAAATAATTTAGCAGGAGAAACTAGCTGATCTAACTTAATAATAGCAATTAACTTAATAATAAATTGAAACATCAGATCAAATAAAATTGGCTTTCACAAATTAAAGTACCATGTCTAAGAGTCTTAAAGTAGCTAAGTCTCTAACTCAGTATCATAACTGATTTGAAATTACAGTATAGACGGAAATGATTGAATGTAAATTAGTTTATATACATTTATAATTTTATATTGCATTATTATGCGTTGAGATTTGGATTTGGGTCAATTTCTGGTACCAAATATTAGCAACTTATTAACTCCTTACCACATGGGTTTTCTCTGGGTACTACCAATACCACTACTGAGCCTATGCATGTGGGCCTATGCCTATGCAAGTAAATTATTATTGAAATAAAATTGCTGAATTGGGCCTCGTTCATCCCGAAGGTTAAGGGTTCTGCTATAGACTATAACAAACTAAGTATATTATATTAATATTAATTAATAGTGTCCGTAAACCCCATCTCTCTCTCACTCTCTCTCTCTATAAAGGATGCGGTGAGCTGTATAAATATACATTTTATTTATCTAAATTAAAATAAAAAAAAAACAAACAAAAAATAAAAACCAAACATAGTTTACATAGCTGTCATTCACTCATTGACATTAGCTTATTGGGCCTACCAAGTTTCCTGAAAAGACCCTGGAAATCTACATCCTGTCTCAATGTCTTTGTCGCCATTTTTGACAAAGTTCAGTAAATTCACATGGCACTATTATTCTGAATGTCAGTCATCACCCATCACTCTTTGAAATGTCAAACTGCAATCAATATGTGGATGTTGTCCAAACATGTTTCAAAATATCCGCCATTACTGTTTATATTCATAAATTGGTCAAAGGGAGATAACTACAATGTAGATTTTCTCTTATCTGGCAACAGATCACTAATTATTTCCACATTGCCTTTAATGTTAATTCTCGTCTTTTAGACTAACCTTTTCCCAAATATTCGTTGGGTAAAACGCTTTCTGCCACAGATTTAGCAAAATGTGGCAATATGTTGCCCAAAAGCATGTATGAGGTTCACCATGAAAAACTAGAGATACACAAGCTGGATGTAGAGACAAGTAAACATGCAAAACCCGGCCCAACATTTCAACGTAACTTACCTCACAATTCTTGTATCCTTCCGCCTCAAAGTCATGAATATTCACAAAAAGCTGTCAGAAAATGTATTTTCAAACCCTTTTTATACGCCCACATTTTCATGTGGACGTATTATGTCGTCGCCCCTGTCCGTCCGGACGTCCGTCCGTCCGTCCACAATTTGTTTGTGGACTCTCTACAGGTCACAATTCTAATCCGATTTTGACGAAACTTGAAATATAGGTTTATCCCCATAAGATCTCGGTTCCTTTCGATATTGGCATGTATTGGATCAAAACTTCATGGATTATGGCCCCTGATTGTACGAAAAATCACGTTTTTAGCTTGTGGACCCTATAGAGGTAACAATTTTGAACCGATTTTGATGAAACTTGACATGCATGTTTGTAACCCAAAGATCTTGGTTCCTTTCGATATTTGCGGCTATCGGAATGTAATTTCCTGGATTATGGCCCCTGATTGTTCGAAAAATCACCCTTTTTAGCTTGTGGTCCCTCTGGAGGTCACAATTATTATTCGATTTAAAAAACCGTTTGATTATATCACCGTTACACCCTAAGGAAGGTTGAGTTCGAATTTCGGGAAAATCGGACGAAAATTGCCATACAAAATGGCCGCCGTTTGTACGCGAAGACAGTTAAAAAAATGGTATATCAAGGTTGTGGAGCCTGTGGAGGTCACAATTTTGATTCGATTTTGATGAAACTTGAAATTCATGGTTATAACCCAAAGATCTTGCCTCCTTTCGATATTTGCGCATATCGGATCGTAACTTCCTGAATTATGGCCCCTGATTATACGAAAAATCGCCTTTTTTTTAGCTTGGAGGTCACAATTATTATTCGATTTAAAAAATCGTTTGATTATATCACCGTTACACGCTGTGTTCGAATTTCGGGAAAATCGGACGAAAATTGCCATACAAAATGGCCGCCGTTTGTACGCGAATACTGTTAAAAAATGGTATATCAAGGTTGTGGACCCTGTATGGAGGTCACAATTTTGATTCGATTTTGATGAAACTTGAAATTCATGGTTATAACCCAAAGATCTTGCTTCCTTTCGATATTTGCGCATATCGGATCGTAACTTCCTGAATTATGGCCCCTGATTATAAGCAAAATCGCCCTTTTTTTAGCTTGGAGGTCACAATTATTATCTGATTTAAAAAAACGTTTGATTATATTACCGTTACACCGTAAGGAAGGTTGAGTTAGAATTTCGGGAAAATCAGACCAAAATTGCCATACAAAATGGCCGCCGTTTGTACGCGAATACTGTTGAGTTTGAATTTCGGGAAAATCGGACCAAAATTAACAGATAAAATGGCCGCCGTTTGTACACGAATACTGATTAAAAAATGGTATATCATGGTTGTGGACCCTGTATAGGTCACAATTTTAATTCGATTTTGATTAGGAAGGTTGAGTTCTAATTTCGTGAAAATCATACAAAAATTGCCGGACGAAATGGTCGCCGTTTGTACGCGAATAGTGTAAAAATATGGTATATCATACAGGTCACAAGTCACATTTCTAGGTTGTGTACCGTCACACCATAATCATTGTTGGTTTCGAATTTCATTAATATCAGACTGGAACTGACCAACTAAATGGCTGCTCCCAATACAGTATGAAATACAGGACTTAAAGATGCAGGAAAAATCACTTTCGGTATTGCTTGTTCTCTGTCCATCTCTCGAAAATGTGGGCGTATCCTGCCTGGCAGTGCCAGCCTATCTTTTCGATTCTACACCATAAAGTCAACAAAAATCGCCATGCAAAAGGGGAAAGAGAGAGAGAGAGAGAGAGAGAGAAATGGGGTTTAACATCCACTCGACACAATTACTAGGTCATTTTGGGACTAACATATGGGGTCTTTAGCAGTGGGAGGAAACCGGAGTGCCTGGAGGAAACCCACAAGGTTGAGGAGGCACCCCTATCTCCATGCCACATACGCTCACACCAGGGCTCGAAACCACAGCCGCAAGGCAGAGGTGACCGGCTAGCTAGAGGTCGAAGCGCAGCACTCTAGACCACTAGGCCATCCCAACCCCCAAAAAAGGGAAAAGGGAAAGGGTGAGAAAGACTAATGATTGTACTTTAGATCATAAGGTTTGTCATTGCTTCAAGTTGCATGGTTTCGAATCCAAACTTGTATGACGGCCCTTGGAATATTTGGTGATCAGTATCAATCTATAGTAACTAGTTCAAATGCACTAGCCTATTATTTACAGAAAAATTATATATTTGATCGATTATAGAAAATGTAGTACAGAATCAAAAATCTATGTCACCCTTTTCCTATGTTGATTTTTCATATAAAGGTTATTTAAACCGACAATTAACCAAGCTACATCCACCTGTATTTGTAAATTGTATGCTACCTCTTTTGGGGCGCTTAGATAAATTCCAATTTTATATTATTTTATAGTATTTTTAATTCACAGGTACGTGGTGCTGCTGTGACTCAGTAAGATGTTGGCTCGCTAACCTGGAGTTCCTCTGTTCAATCCTGGAGTGGGTCGAGAATGTACATCAGGATTTTCTGGTGTGGTTCCCCGGGCCCTCTTGTCAGTAGTGCATGACGGATGGACGAAAAACCAAGGTCCTATGTACACATTGGTGTGCACCTAAAAGAAACCTTAACAGATGGAATTGGATATAAAAGTAAGCCATAGAGCTGCAGTTTGGGTAAAATTTCCTTTCATAGCACACTGCATGGCGTATATTCGTCTTCATTCGCCGAATTCACATCAAAGCCACTTGCTAAATATTAAAAGTTGATAAATTTTCAGGGTATATAGATTGCCTGGCCACAAAAGAAACCGCAAGCCAAACAGGAGCTCATAGTCATCCAACGGTTGATAAAGCTAATCACCATTTTCTAAATTTTGATCTTTACAAAAGAATTCACTGGAATCCATCAACTGTGATTACAAGGATCAAGTATTTGATGGATGATGGGTTAAATGTTCAGTGAATGTTGGTTCATTTACTAAAGTGATCCAGCATTCTTAATTTCAATAAGCTTCATCCATGTTACTAGTTGAAAAATCAATGCAATTGGGACATAAGATAATCGCACAAGGTCTGAACTGTAGAGCAATTGGAGGGTCAATAACACTATGAATAACTGAACACACAACACATTTCAATGGGGTTCATGAACTACATGTCTATGATAATCTGAATAAACTCAATAAATATAAATCTCAACAATTAGGCATGCTTAGGGTTATTTTAGCTGATTACATTTAATTCCTAATTGAAGAGATAATGTTTATTATAAAAATTGCACATGTGTGCATTAAAGGGAGACAATCGTTTATTCCTGATTTTCAGAGTGCCTTCATTCTCAAATAACCATATTTGGCTAATCCCTAGGCATCTAGAAAACTAACCACTTTAACCTTTATAGCATGGTAGATGTGGAATCAAATGCTGAATAATTTCCAATATACATCATACCACTTTGTGAGAACTTGTGCACTAAAGCGAGATAAACACTTGTGGAAACTTCAACATTTTTCGATATAGAACAAGTTTCCCTATTTATGCTATTGTACATGAATATCGTATATTAAAAAGTGACAAGTGCTGCTCATCAGTGAAAATCCAAAGATGAAAGTTATTATTTCATTTCAATGTCAAATTCCTCATCTTCATAACCTCAATACAATAAATTTAGTAAAGGTGAGTGGCATCCATGTTTTCCCTGAACTGAACCTGAAAGTTTATCAAGGCCCCTCACCATGTTAAGCTTGATTCAATGAAGGAAAGAGCAAAGGGTATGCTAATCCAATTGTCAAAAATCTGTGACTAAGCCAATTATTTGTCAGCTTTTTTCAGGTAGGGTTTTTTTTTTTTTTAAAAGCTCAACAAGTTATTAGCACTAACAAATTATTAGCTAGTATACAAAGATAATTCAAAAAGACAAAGAAAATTCCATTTTACAAATACAACAATTTTTATTACAATCTTCTTATTTTCGCCGTTTAAATTTGGAACCTGAAACAGTAAGAAAATATTTTATAAATATTCATAATTTCTAAAACAACTGTTGTAACCCAAAACTACACAACAGCCTAGACTCCTTTTGAAGAAAGTGATCTGGTGAATTAACATATATATTCAATACATATTCATACAGCTGCATGGTAATTTCAGTCAAATTGATCCACTGTGAACCAAGATATTAGCTTTTGTATTTTAAACCTAGCCTTGATCATCATTACTAAAGGTTGTTCAATAAAGACATAGTCTCAATTATCCATTTTTGTTTATGTGCATTTGGAAAAGAAATTTTCAAATCCACAGATGTTGAAAAAGCTTTGAAAAAATGGGCTTTAGCAAAAGAATTTTGTAAATTGTAATATCATATGTATATTGTATGTGCTTATGTAATAACAAAATTACTCAAAAATCTAATAGATATTTGTTCTTTTTTTTGAGCGGAAAAAATATATGGCTTATAAATTAAAATGCAGACAAAAATAAAACCCAGTGTGAGCACCTCCACATCCACTTGGTGTGACTATGGACCTTTTAATACATGGTCCATGATGTAACTTATTACTTAGTTTGACAACAATTATTGGAGATTTTCTTGACTAATTGCAAAGATATTCAGTACAGGTCACTACATTTAGTATTCAACCAAACATCAAGGATATTGCACAATTTCAAAGTGTTAGAGCATTATTAAACATACCTTTAAGCTTTTTCTTTCCTTTTGGTTTGGACTTTTGCTGAAAATATTTAAAAAATTTAATTCATAAAACAATCAAACTCTGATTTCAGTAACAGAGTTTGCTATATAGAGCAATTTATCGTACAAGGTATGGGTCAGCATGGCTCTTAATCCTGGTGCATAATACCCAGAGAACAAACTGCAATGGAGTGTAGTAAGTGGCCCCTGTATTCAGCATTAAACTCAGCATCTGAACCAGTTTAACATTTAACACTATTAACAGCTCATGGAAAAAAGACATACCAGTAGCAAAGTTTTCTATGCCAGCTCTAAAATGAATGTCAAGAAATCCTTCTAAACAATTCTATCCTGTATCGGGTTCAAATACTTTACATGTCAAAATATGAATGGAAATATAAATCGACAAAATGCATTTGAAATTTATGATCCGACTTTCGATACGGCTCTTTATTATTACCAATTTGGACCAAAAGAACCATCTCTCCGATTTTAAAAAACTATATAATATGATGAGCTCATAACTACCTTTTTATTAGCTGCTGTCATCTTACGTTTCTTGCCTCCTCTCTATAATAAATAATAAGAAATTTTTTTTAAAGCAAACTTATGGCATGAATTCCTTCTCTTTGTAAAAGGATAGCTTCAAGCTTCAGGCATATAAATCATCTACCACTCGAATGTGAACCAATGAAGCATAATTCAATTTGAATAAACAGATATTCAAACACAATCACATCACATATTTATATGCCTGCAATATTCTTGATGACTATTTCCTTACATAAATTAAACAGGAATAAAAAATTTAATATTAACCGTATGGTTACAGATTAAAACACAATATATCCATCTAGATCTACTTACACTTTTAAATAAACCATCATCTGCTGTCAATGCAGACATGTCACCAAATTCTGTTAATTTACTTAATGATGTCAGTGTTGCTAGGTTATTTCCCTCTGATGCCTGTAAGACAAATGTGGAAACATGATGTAGAAGTAATCATTATTAATAATGTTATTATATATGTAAAATTCAATAAGGAATATAGATACACACTAAATAGACACCTACCCTTTGTTTTTTACTGCTTGGTAAACGAATAAATCTCTCTTCTTCATATCTGTAAATATAAATAAATAACAATAATATGAAATATCTATAAGACAGTAGTCAATAATTTTAAATGCAAGTTAAATAGCTATGTTCTAAATAAAAGCTAAACCTAACAGCACACAAATAAATTATAGGATAAGAACGTTCTCAAAAGTAACTTAGTTTAAAGCTGTGTGAAAATTTTTTTTATTTCTATTCCTTAACAGCTTTTCTTTTGTTAAATTCTGTCAGTTTGTTAATACATTAATTGTTTAATACTAAAATCAATATCGTGATATTGTTTTGAGACTGGAATGACTGTGGGTACTAAAAGTAGTTCCAAAAAAACAAACTTGCAACAGAGTCACACAGAAACATTGTGTTAAAGATCTTTCAGTATCAATAATGAATAAAAGCATTAATCAAGTACAGCAAATAGGTTTCCACTGTTAAGAAAATTGCTTATTCAACAGGTCCATGTTTCACTACCCAAAATGCTTGAGTTAACTTCAATTCAAGCCATGGGTATGTTTCTCAAAAGTAACTTAGTTTAAAGCTGTGTGAAAATTTTTTTATTTCTATTGCTTAACAGCTTTTCTATTGTTAAATTCTGTCAGTTTGTTAATACATTAATTGTTTAATACTAAAATCAATATCGTGATATTGTTTTGAGACTGGAATGACTGTGGGTACTAAAAGTAGTTCCAAAATAACAAACTTGCAACAGAGTCACACAGAAACATTGTGTTAAAGATCTTTCAGTATCAATAATGAATAAAAGCATTAATCAAGTACAGCAAATAGGTTTCCACTGTTGAGAAAACTGCTTATTCAACAGGTCCATGTTTCACTACCCAAAATGCTTGAGTTAACTTCAATTCAAGCCATGGGTACGTTTCTCAAAAGTAACTTAGTTTAAAGCTGTGTGAAAATTTTTTTATTTCTATTGCTTAACAGCTTTTCTATTGTTAAATTCTGTCAGTTTGTTAATACATTAATTGTTTAATACTAAAATCAATATCGTGATATTGTTTTGAGACTGGAATGACTGTGGGTACTAAAAGTAGTTCCAAAATAACAAACTTGCAACAGAGTCACACAGAAACATTGTGTTAAAGATCTTTCAGTATCAATAATGAATAAAAGCATTAATCAAGTACAGCAAATAGGTTTCCACTGTTGAGAAAACTGCTTATTCAACAGGTCCATGTTTCACTACCCAAAATGCTTGAGTTAATTTCAATTCAAGCCATGGGTACGTTTGTAAACATATATTTTCAGTATGTTCAATCAAGTACTCTATATGATTTATATGAAGTTAACTTACTCTGTTCTGTCCCTTTCTGTTTTATTTTCTCGTAATCTGTGAACATCATATGCTTCCTGAATTATTAAAATAAATTTCATTAAACACAGTGTTCATTTAGAATCTTAATTACATAGACACATCAGTGGGTACAAATACCATACAAAATAATTCATATCTTTATAATACTAGTTGCTGGATACAGGATATCAATCTGCACTAAAACTGATATGGGAGGCAAGATATTCTCTAACTTAGTTCTCCTTTATCAAACATAACGCTAACGCTAAAATATACGTCCACATTCCTGCTTTGATTGATATGGTACTTTGTCAAGAAGGCTAGGCGTTTGGTTTGTTTAGCGTTGAGGGTCGTGCACCAACATTAATAGTTGCCGTCCTTAGAGTATAAGGAATAACTATACCAAGATAATCCATTCAGAATTGTGCCTTCCTAACACTAAAGGCAAAAAGTGGGCGCGGCTCTGCCCCTGGGGGTCGGGACATTCATCAAAATCAATAGTGGACGCCCTCAGGCTATAAGGAATACATAAACCAAGTACCAAGCTGATTCATTCAGAATTGCGGCCTGTAAACGACAAACACAAAAATTGGTCGTGTCTTGCCTGTGTGAGTCGGGACATGCAGTTGACGTCCTTAGGCTATATGGAATACATATCCCAAGTTTAAAGACGATCCATTAAGAATCGTGGCCTGTAGACAACACACATAGACACGAAGTAAAAATGGGCATGACTCTGCCCCTGGGGGTTAGGAAATCACCAAAAACAATAGGGGTCATCTTTATGCAGCCTGTAGGCGACAGACAAACAAATACACGAAATGGGTGTTGCTGTCCCATGGGGGTCGGGCATGCACCCAAAACAAAAGGGGTCATCCTTAGGGTATAAGGAATAAGTATTTTAAGTTTCAAGATAACCGATTAAGAATTATGGCCTGTAGGCGACACACAAAAAGAAAATGGGCGTGACTCTGCCCCTGGGGGTTGGGCTTGGGCATGCACCCCAAATGATAGAAATGTTCCTTAGGGTACAAAGAATAATCATTCAAAGTTTCAAGATGATACGTTAAGAAATGTGGCTTGTAGACGACAAACAAATAAATACAAGGAATGGGCGTGGCTCTGCCATTGGGGGTCGGGCATGCACCAAAAAACAATACGGATCATCCTTAGGGTAAGTATACAAAGTTTTAAGAAAATACAGTTAGAATTGCGGCTTCTAGGCGACACAGAGACACACAAAAAGAAAAATGGGCGTGGCTCTGCCCCTGGGGGGTTGGGCATGCACCCCAAACGATAGGGATCATCCTTAGAGTATAAAGAGTAAGTATACAAAGTTTTAAAAAAAATCCAATAAGAATTGTGGCCTGTAGGCGACACAAAGACACACGATAAGAAAATGGGTGTGGCTCTGCCCCAGGGGGGTTGGGCATGCACCCCAAATGATAGGGATGTTCCTTAGGGTACAAAGAATGTGTATGCTAAGTTTCAAAATTATAAGTTCAGAAATGTGGCCTGTAGACGACAAACAAATACATACTAGAAATGGGCGTGGCTCTGTCCCTGGGGGTCGGGCATGCACCAAAAACAATGGAGATCTTCCTTAGGGTATAAGGAATACGTATACCAAGTTTGAAGAAAATCCAGTAAGAATTGCGCCCTGTAGGCCACACAAAGACACACGAAAAGAAAATGGGCGTGGCTCTGCCCCTGGGGGTGGGGCATACACCCCAAACGATAGGGATGTTCCTTAGGGTACAAAGAATGTGTATGCAAAGTTTCAAGATTATAAGTTAAGAAATGTGGCCTGTAGACGACAAACAAAGAAATACTAGAAATGGGCGTGGCTCGGCCCCTGGGGGTCGGGCATGCCCCAAAAACAATAGGGATCTTCCTTGGGGTATAAGGAATAAGTATACCAAGTTTGAAGAAAATCCATGAAGAATTGCGCCCTGTAGGCGAACCACAGACACACACACACACACATACATACATACACACACACACACACACACACCCACACACCCACACACACACACACACACACACACACACACACACACAGACAGGGGCGACGGCATAATACGTTCACATTATGAATGTGGACGTATAATAAATGAGAGAGAGAAAGATTGAGTATGTCCACATGACACAAATTAGTTCATTTTGGGACTAACATGTAGGGGTTTTTAGAAGTGGCACGAAAGCAGAGAACCTGGAGAAGCCACTTGACTCAATCATAGACCTTGTGATCTGAACCAAACACTTCAGACCTTTCGATCCCTGTTATTACAGGTAATTATAGAAATGTAGCTATGTTATGATATTTTAAATATACTTACCCTAATTTCTTCAGGTGAATCATCATACTGGTGCCTTAACTCTTTTAACATTCGACTGCTTAATACTCGTTTAACAGCTCTTTGTTTTATCAACTCTTCTTGTTCTGCTGCTGTTAAATCACCAGCTACAAATATTCAAGACATTCAATAAAGTTAGATTTCTTATTCATTATAACTCATATTTTCACATTTACATGTATATTTATGATGCTCTACCAACTCATTGTGTACAGATTAAATAAAATGTCCAATAATATAGTAATTCATAAAATGTGCTCATATAGCGTATGATATATAAGTATTCCTGTATCAATATTTTGATTCTTTATATTATTGACAACAAAAATTAAAAGGCCTAGCCAACATGTAATTAAAGACTGTAATTATATAAAGTTCTTACTATAAGCTACAGGAGCAACTTTAGGAGCCACATATTTCTTTGGTTCACCATCTTCATCTTCTTCATCATCATTATCTGCCTAGAAAATTAAAACAAGAGAAATAAAACATACATGCCACTTCAGATTCTAGATTTTCTATTAAACATATCTCACTACATAACATAAACAACGGATTATAGATTATACAATCTAATTAAAATACAAATCTATATTTCATTTTGTTTTTTTATATTTTTGATAGCTTCTACTACATGAAGATCTAACCCTAACCTCCTATATGACATACCTCAGCAGCTAAATTTGCTGGATTGGCACGGAAACGTAATGGATCACTAGCATCTGTAAATAAAGAAAATAATATTCATAACTCAATAATGATTGATATACTATGAAATTGATGTTTAGTTACAAATACAAAACTTGCACAAGATACATACTTTAAACGGAATGGAACATTCTTCCAACTATTCTTCTCAATAAAAGTTTTAAATACAAAAAAATTGGAATGTCTCTGGACTCTCCCCGAACCTGTAGTTAATATTTGTATGGTTAACAATTACAGGAACTAACCTTGAGTTCCAGTTTGTGCTGTCTTGATAAGCTTGTCTATTTGGTACTTCAGTGTTTGATCAATGGGTCTCATTCTTTCTAAAACCTAAATAGAATCAAGTTACACAAAGTTGAAGAAAGTGAAAAATATATGGTGGAAATCAAATTATATAGGAATATATGTATCAATATTGATTATGATTCATTTTAAATGAGAATGCATTCATGTACATACAAAGAAAGAATAAAAATATTTTATAATGTAAAGATTTATATAAATAAAATATGTAGGTAATGGAAGAATTTAATGGGAGCCAAGGGCTTCAAGGCATGGAGTAATTAGAAAAATAATAAATTTTGGCATGCTTCTTCCTAGCACTAAACAAAACATGTTTATGATAAATATTAGATGTTAAATGTATCGGAAGTTGCTGCTGAAAATAAATTGACTTTTTTTTCAAAAGATAACTTTAGATGAAGAGCTGTTTTGTCAAAGTGAGTAAGACACTGGCTCGCTAGTCTGCAGGTCTTGTGTTTGCGCAAGGTGTTGGCGAAGAGAAGTTACTCAGGATGGCTGTCTAGTCATTTGGATGGGACGTAAAACCAAGGTCATGTATGCCTGTGTATATATTGAAGTGTATGTAAAAGACCCCACATAGCACACTGCATAGCATATTCCCATCTTCAACAGCTATACAGTGTTAGCAAGTCAGCACCAATCAAGCAATACAGTGTGAGACATAGATATGTAAAAAATTATCACCGATTTGTAAATCTTAAAAAAATATATAATCAATCACTATTAAATATTAAAACATACAGTATCACAAAAATTGTGAAATGAATGAAAACTCACTGTTCTTATTTCCACTAATCGTTCAATAGCTGGATCATCTGCTATTGATAGTCCACTAGACTTTCGTAGCATAGTATACACCAAGTTGATCAGATAACTCAATAACATTTCAAATTTAACCTCTAAAAAGCTGATACCCTATAAAAAATATTAAATTGATACATCTATTAAACCTTTCATTGAAATTTGTGGCCTTCTTACAACATATTTATTAATTCATACATGTAACTATCTTATATACATAATGTAGGTCTACTGGTACATCTAAATAAGCGAAAAACATCTAATCTCATATATAGGTAATTTTGAGACTTATCCAGAGAACCACACTCATGTAGAATTATTTTTTAGAAAATTGCTTTTCAAAATATTAAGATAAAATTCTCCAAAATATTCTTTTAATTCTTCAATACCCTTGATTAAGTTATCTGATATATCAAAGATAAGAATTATTAACACTTGGCAATGTCTTGGGAAACATTCAGGAACCAAGTATGAATAAACAACTGATTAAATACCTTTGCAGTTGGATGTTCACCATTTTCTATTTTTGAAATCAGTGATGTCACCTGACCAATAGCATCTGATGTTTTGTTTTTGACATCTTTGAAAATGTTCAGCACCTTTGGCAAATCTTGTTCAACTATCTAAAAATAAAATAAGTACCAGTACACAAAATATTTGTAACCAAACCTAAACCTTGTTTGCTGTACAGTGTACATGCAATACAGGTATGCAAGTGATTAACACAGTCCGGCACATAGGCCTAAATCTATGTTCATTTAATTCTTAGTTCAAATTTCCTTACTGTTAGTGAGTCATTTAGTTGAGAGAGAGAGAAATGGGGTTTAACGTCCACTCGACACAAACTAGGTCATTTCAGGACTAACATATGTTATTTAATTTTATTTCAATAATTCGCTTGCGTGTAGGGGTCTTTTGCATCGGGAGGAAACCTGTGCTCCCGGTGGAAACCCACGAGGTTGAAAAGGCGCCCCTATCTCCATGCCACATACGCTCACACCAGGGATCGAAACCACAGTCGCAAGCCAGAGGTGACCGGCCATCTAGAGGTCGAAGCACGACACTCTAGATCACTAGGCCATCCCAACCTCGTCATTTAGTCAATATTTATGGACAACATGTTATATATAATTTTTCGTATGGTATTATATTATCATTATTACTGGACCATTGTTTTGAACACAACTTTCTGCATTCATGTTTGATGTGACTCTCATTTTTGTGTTATAGGCTTTAATCTTAAATGGACTGAGAGCGAGAAATGTGGTTTAACATCCACTCGACACAAACCAGATTATTTTGGAATCTTAACATATGGTTTTGATTTTATTTCAATAATTCGCCTACACTTAGGGGTCTTTAGCAGTGAGAGGAAATCAGGAAGACCCAGAGAAAACCCACAAGATTGCACTGACGACTCTTCACCTTGTCATGTATAACCGGGGATTCGAGACCGTTAATGCTAAGACCCATTTGGCCATCCAACCCCCACTTATATTAAAATACCTGACCCTAAACCTAAACTAATAGAATGTAGGAAGTTCCTTATGGACACAGTACAGATGGCTAACTGCTACTTTTTCGGTGTAAGTAAAACTAAAAGTGATCGAAAGAGAGAAGGCAGATGGATCAAGCTAGCTACGAGAACGTAGCTAAAAACGTTGAGATATACTGATGTTCTTGTTTTTAGCTACGATTTGAGGCGCTTTAGTTCTATGTTGCAAACTCAATTTCTTTATTAATGCATGTAACATCTTTAAAATAAGATAAGTTAATACTCTTATCACTAATTAAACTTACAGAGGCCAATGCGGTGGCACAACTATCGCCTAACTCCAAATATTCGCATTTAAATTACTGAATCTATATTTTGTCAGACATCCACTTCCATTGATATACACGTGGATGTCATTTAGTATTTCCACATGGAATTGCGTTTTTGATTGGCTGTTATAAAGCCTAAGATTGAGCGCCCGCCCACATTATGACAGCTGTTAGACTTCACTGCTCTAAAAAAGATGGCGGTCTTAGTAACGGCATAACGCCTCGATTTTAAATGCGATGATTTATACCCGTTCCAGGTAGGATTACATGCTTAATTGTAATTGAGTGTGGCAGAAATATTATAAATAACAATAATCAATCGTTGTTTTGATGAAAAATATTGTCAATTTTGTTTAATCGCAGCAGGAGTGAATCACGACGGGATGTGCTACATTGGAGACTATAGGCCAAAATCTTATCTCGAAACACGGAGTGTGGAGAGATAAGATTTGTTATCTAGGATCAAGCATGAGCGCACAACTTTCTACGATATTGTTCTATGAACTTTCATCCAATACTGATATTTTCTTTATTATGAGTAATTAACATGCTGCCCGAAAATGGTGTGTTATGAAATAAATATCTATCTATCATCAATATATTCATTGAATGTATTATTTCATTCATTCAGCATTTTGAATGATTTTCACATATTTAGGGTTTCACACTGCGAAGCTTGTGTGAAACACTATTGTTTTTGTTAAAATTATTAGGGTTTCACACTGCGTAGCTTGTGTGAAACACTATTGTTTTTGTTAAAATTATTATTCTTATTATTATTATTCAGATTCCAATTTGAATAGATCTCAGCAACTACGTGTCGCATCGTTATGATTTCTTCGGTTTTACTGGGAAAGTGGGTGTGACTTAGAGGATAAAGCTATTTTGAACGTTCTGCGACAATGCGAAATGTCCGAAATCACCAAATTATCGTTTTTTAAAATATTGCAGTAATTTTAACAATAATCATTGAATTTTAACTTTCGATACATTTTGGCATAGCCGGAGACAGGGCACATAGCTACGCTACTTTCGATTTTTGATTTTCGGCAAATCTTCGAAGATATTAGGCGCCAAATTTCGAAAATTTAAAATTTTACAAAAAACTTTTTTATTTATGACTATTTTTTAGTCGTATTGTGCACAGAAATAAAGAGTCATCTGACTAGTGCAAAAATGTTAAAAAATTTTGTCTCAGTAATTTTCCTTGGCCGCCATTGGCTAATTCAGTTTTTCAGTCCTAGATTAATTTTTTATTGTTCGATTTGTATAAAACAAAGTTCATATGCTTCGTTGTCTCAGTTGTCATTTTTTTTATTACCGGAAGTGTTATCTGTCGGCACCGGAAGTGGCATAATTTTACCAAAATCTACAATTTTGACAGTTAGGTACCATTTTTCGAAAACAAATATTATTTTTTGGAAAAATTATTTGACTCAAAGAGTGTGCCCTTTCAAGGCGCAAAAAATGTCGGAAGCAGTTTTTTTAATTTCGATTTCATTTTCGAGCAAATTCGATTAAATGGCTAAAAATGGTGTAAAATTGACCTATTTACAACCTATTCAGGCTTTTCAGATTTTAAAATATTTCTTCGTAACTTTTATAAACTTGTAGCTATAATCCATACGAAGAAAATGTATGTTAAAATTAGTTTGTAATATAAGCAGTTCCCAAGAAATGGGCAGTTCTGTACAAGTCACTGTTTTCGTTATTTTGCCTGTAAAATAGTCAATTATTATTGGATTTTTATAAAAGTGACATCATTTGATTCAAAAAGCATGTGGCGTCATATCAAGTTGATTACAATTTAAAATTGACACCGGAAGTGACGTCATTTGGTCAAAAACTGCATTTTAAACTTTTTAAATCAATGTTTTATTCAACCATGAATAACTTAATATGTATTAATAATTTTAACTTTTGGTTTAAATTCACATATAAATACAACTCATATGGTCACATAGATATCATAAAAATGTTTCTAACTTGTTCGGTTGCCGAGAAATAGACGGTTTTCTACAGGTCACTTTTGAAGGTTTCGGGGCCATAAAAGTGTCAATTATTATTCGATTTTCATAAACGTTACACCATGTTATACCTAATGCCATTTGTGATTTCATACAAGTAATTTAAGACTTTCATTATCACCGGAAGTAACGTCATTTTGGCAAAAACTGAATTTTTAGCCTTCAAAACAGATATTTTATTCAAATGAGTCTGTTTTGAAATCTTTTTCAAATTATGGTATTTGATGGCAATCAACAAATAGAATGAACCCATACGATCATACAGATACCAAAAAATGGTTTCTAACTTGTACGGTTGCAGAGAAATAGCAGATTTTCTACAAGTCACTTTTCAAGTTTTTTGGTCTTTAAAAGTGGCAATTATTATTCGATTTACATAAAATTGTCACTATATGATATCGTATGCCATTTCTGATTTCATAAAACTAATTGAACATTTTCATTAACACCGGAAGTAATTTAATTTTGTCAAGATCATTTACAAGTAACAAATGTATAAAATGACTTGATATTGCTGGATTGATTGGTTGATTCTACGTCCATTTTATTTGTGTGCAATGTTAATTTGGAAACCTGTTTAGTGGTTTCGTTGGTACCGGAAGTGACATATGTTCAAGTGTAACTTGGCACCGAAAGAGACATGTTTAAGAGTAACTTGGCACCAGTGAAACCCGTCATTCCTGCATGCAGGTCTAGTTATTCTTATTATTATTATTATTATTCTTCTTTTGTTTTGAGTAGATCTCAGCAACTACGTGTCGCATCGTTACGATTTCTTCGGTTTTACTGGGAAAGTGGGTGTGACTTAGAGGATAAAGCTATTTTGAACGTTCTGCGTTAATGCGAAATGTCCGAAATCACCGAAGTTATCGTTTTTACAAATATTGCGGTAATTTTAACAATAATCATGGGATTTTAACTTTCGATACATTTTGGCATAGCTGGAGACAGGGCACATAGCTGCGCTACTTTCGATTTTTGATTTTCGGCAAATCTTCGAAGATATTAGGCGCAAAATTTCGGAAATTTAAAATTTTACAAAAATTTTTTTTATTTATGAATATTTTTTAGTCGTATTGTGCACAGAATTAAAGAGTCATCTGACTTGCGCAAAAATGTTAAAAAATTTTGTCTCAGTAATTTTCCTTGGCCTCCATTGGCTAATTCAGTTTTTCAGTCCTAGATTAATTTTTTATTGTTCGATTTGTATAAAACAAAGTTCATATGCTTCGTTGTCTCAATTGTCATTTTTTTTATTACCAAAAGTGTTATCTGTCGGCACCGGAAGTGGCATAATTTTACCAAAAACTACAATTTTGACAGTTAGGTACATTTTTTGAAAACAAATATTATTTTTTTGAAAAATTATATGACTCAAAGAGTGTGTCCTTTAAAGGCGCAAAAAATGTCGGAAGCAGTTTTTTTAATTTCTTTTTCATTTTCTAGCAAATTGGATTAAGAGGTGAAAAAAGGCGTAAAATTGACCTATTTACAACTCATTCAGGCTTTTCAGATTTTAAAATATTTTTACGTAACTTTTATAAACTTGTAGCTATAATCCATACGAAGAGAATGTATGTGAAAATTAGTTTGTAATATAAGCAGTTGCCGAGAAATAGGCAATTTTGCATGAGTCACTTTTCACGTAATTTTGGCTGTAAAAGAATCAATTATTATTCGATTTTCAATTTTCTTTCGCCATTGGATGCCTAATGCCATAGTGGACTATGTCAAACCATTTTACCCCTTGCGCTGCCACCGGAAATGCCGTCATTTGCTCAAAACTTAAATTTTAGCCTTCAAAAAACAATATTTTATTCAAATGAGTCGTATTTGTTATTTTTTTCAAATTGTGATATTTGATTCTATTGATCAAATAGATTGAACCCATACGATCATACAGATACCACAAAATGGTTTCTAACTTGTACGGTTGCAGAGAAATGGGCGATTTTCCTTAAGTCACTTTTCAAGGTTTTTGGTCTATAAAAGTGTCAGTTATTATTCGATTTTCATAAAATTTTCACCATATGATATCTTGTGTCATTTATGATTTCATAGATCTAATTTAACATTTTCAGTATCACCGGAAGTAATGTCATTTTGGCAAAAACTGTATTTTTAGCCTTCAAAACAGACATTTTTTTCAAATGAGTCTGATTTGCAATATATTTCAAATTATGATATTTGATTCCAATCAACAAATGGATTGAACCCATACGATCATATAGATACCAAAAGATAGTTTTTATCGTGTACGGTTGCCGAGAAATAGACGATTTTCTACAGGTCACTTTTCAAGGTTTTTGGTCTATAAAAGTGGCAATTCTCATTCGATTTACATACAATTTTCGCCATTATGCTGCCTTATGCCATTTCTGATTTCATAAAACTAATTGAACATTTTCATTATCACCGGAAGTAATGAAATTTTGCCAGGATCACTTACAAGTAACATATATATAAAATGAATTGATATTGCTGGATTTGGTTGATTCTTCGTATTATTTTTTTGAAAAATTATATGACTCAAAGAGTGTGTCCTTTAAAGGCGCAAAAAATGTCGGAAGCAGTTTTTTTAATTTCTTTTTCATTTTCTAGCAAATTGGATTAAGAGGTGAAAAAAGGCGTAAAATTGACCTATTTACAACTCATTCAGGCTTTTCAGATTTTAAAATATTTTTACGTAACTTTTATAAACTTGTAGCTATAATCCATACGAAGAGAATGTATGTGAAAATTAGTTTGTAATATAAGCAGTTGCCGAGAAATAGGCAATTTTGCATGAGTCACTTTTCACGTAATTTTGGCTGTAAAAGAATCAATTATTATTCGATTTTCAATTTTCTTTCGCCATTGGATGCCTAATGCCATAGTGGACTATGTCAAACCATTTTACCCCTTGCGCTGCCACCGGAAATGACGTCATTTGCTCAAAACTTAAATTTTAGTCTTCAAAAAACAATATTTTATTCAAATGAGTCGTATTTGTTATTTTTTTCAAATTGTGATATTTGATTCTATTGATCAAATAGATTGAACCCTTACGATCATACAGATACCACAAAATGGTTTCTAACTTGTACGGTTGCAGAGAAATGGGCGATTTTCCTTAAGTCACTTTTCAAGGTTTTTGGTCTATAAAAGTGTCAGTTATTATTCGATTTTCATAAAATTTTCACCATATGATATCTTGTGTCATTTATGATTTCATAGAACTAATTTAACATTTTCAGTATCACCGGAAGTAATGTCATTTTGGCAAAAACTGTATTTTTAGCCTTCAAAACAGACATTTTTTTCAAATGAGTCTGATTTGTAATATATTTCAAATTATGATATTTGATTCCAATCAACAAATGGATTGAACCCATACGATCATATAGATACCAAAAGATAGTTTTTATCGTGTACGGTTGCCGAGAAATAGACGATTTTCTACAAGTCACTTTTCAAGGTTTTTGGTCTATAAAAGTGGCAATTCTCATTCGATTTACATACAATTTTCGCCATTATGCTGCCTTATGCCATTTCTGATTTCATAAAACTAATTGAACATTTTCATTATCACCGGAAGTAATGAAATTTTGCCAGGATTACTTACAAGTAACATATATATAAAATGAATTGATATTGCTGGATTTGGTTGATTCTTCGTCCATTTTATTTGATGTTTACAATGCTTATGTGGAAACCTGTTTGATGGTTTCATTGGTATCGGAAGTGACATATGTTTAAGGGTAACGTGGCACCGAAAGTGACGTGGCACCAGTGAAACCCGTCATTCCTGCATGCAGGTCTAGTTTGTTTTGCTATCATCACTACTATCACCTTTCAGCTATTTCAAGTCCATTTTTCGCGATTTTGTGGAAAATTTAACTTGTTTAGACACAAATTATTTGACAAATCACCGTCTTTTTATTTCATTCAGGTATAAAATTACTTTTAAATTATACAGATAGAAATATTACTAAAAACTATAATATTTACCTGCTCCATGTGAATTCAATGGAGGCTACCATATTACATTCAGCGCCCTCTGTAAATAAAGAGTTATCTAATCTTGGTGCACTATCAGGTGGATTGAGCAGGGCCAGTTATCTATACGGGAGGAATATTAAACCAAACACTCAAACACTATTGGCTTTAATAAAGAGAGAGAGAGAGAAATGGGGTTTAACGTCCACTCAACACAAACTTGGTCATTTTGGGACTAACATATGGTTTCATTTTATTTCAATACTTCGCTTGCGCGTAGGGGTCTTTTAGCAGTGGGAGGAAACCGGAGTGCCCGGAGGAAACCCACGAGGTTGAGAAGGCGCCCCTATCTCCATGCCACATATGCTCACACGAGGGCTCAAAACCACAGCCGCAAGCCAGAGGTGACCGGCCAGCTAGGCTTTAATAAAAACACTTCATGTGATTTGTGGAAGTCAGTATAAACTTGTGATGTGGCAGACAGGATAGACTAAGCCGGCTTGTAGATCAGGAGAAATGCAACATTTTTTAGTGTGGAAAAATTGACCCATGTCTGGAAACCAATGTTTTTCAGGCTCTATTGACTTTTTTTCTGTCTACCGTAAATGTACGTGTACGTGATGTCCCTATTGGACATCTCAATGCAACAAACAACAATATATCTTATAATTATCTGGATGTGTATGCAGATGTGCACAATTATTATACTTATTTATTTCCTGATTTCATTGAAAAGAAAAATAATCAAATACAACAATTTATTCAAAAATATAAAAATATTATTTATTATTCACATAAAAATGTTATTTATTTTTCATATACAAATTATTATAACATTATATACAATTTATAATATAAATAATACAATTTATGGAAGTACGTGTATCTCTAAAATACTGCCTCACTTTTATTAATAACATTATATTCAATTTATAATTTTAATAACATTATATTCAATTTATAATAGACATGATAATAATATCATTTTCAAAAATTTCTCTAAAATACCCTGTCACTTTTACATTATGTTTTACACAAATTACATAACATTATATACAATCTATAACAGATTTTTTTTTCTTTTTTATGAAATTACTGTCTTACATTCAAATTATAGTTAAAATAATTTAATTACAGAAGAAATACAATTTTTTAGTATCTATGAGCGTCTTATGAACAGTTTGGTAGTGGCATCTGCAAAACTGGAGAAGCAGTTTTTGGGTTGTCGGTATAAATAGATAGAACACATCTGGTTATATCATAAATTGCTGAAAAACATAACAATATATAATTATGCAACAATTGTAGACAAAATAGAATGGGGTTTAACATCTCCACATGTACAACTAATAGCTGACAACTAGTACCAGAGATGTATGATAAATATATAAAACATTAAGAATAATAAAAACAAAATCTTTGCCAGACAAAATGTCAGCAGGACTGTGTCTGAGAAAGCATCTGACGGTGCCTTATTTCCAGGTATAAGACACAGTTATTCTTATTTTCATGATGGTGACAAGGGCAATGCGAGGAGGAGTATTCTGCCAACTGCCCGGGGATCTTTAATGTGCACTGCCAATATGTTCATGGAACCTCAATTTTTTTTATCCATCCAAACATCTTTTTTATCAGCCTTGCAGGTGCCACCCTTGACAAGGAGGTTCTTTATGGCACACAAAGGTTGGTTGAAAAAATAAATTTTGTAATATAAGTTACACAAAGGTCCCCAAACCTACAGTATTGCCTCTAGTTTTTAGGAGTCAGTGTGTGCAAAAATCTTATGGTATGCAATATTTATTCCTGTGACAATAGTATAGTTGTACCATGGACGGTATATATACGGTCCATGGTTGTACAAATGTAAACATGACATTTTGGCACAGCCCATATCTCAGACACAGGTTAGAGAGAGGGAAGATATCTTAATCGACCCATTACATTTTAATAAATGGTCCGGGGTGGACTCAAATTGTTGAATAGTGTCTTAAATCAATTTTCTTCATGGCAAATTGTTATTATATGTATATAATATGCCCATACCAGTAGCACATGTTGAAGTATTATCGGATGGTCGAGGTGTTCTGTAGATAGGATAAATACTATCTCCTGTGTCACCAAGAATATTTCTGATACTGGCAATATCGGTTGGTGTTGGTAGCTGCTCAGCTCGTTTTCTACGGTGGATTGAGCTGATTGTGTGATTTATAAATTGTGGAATATTAAAAGTGTCAGGATGTTCAAACCTACATATTTGTAACAAAATACAAAAAAATTAATTCTCAGAATAAAAATCTTTCAGTTTTCAACTAATTTTGTTTATTATCAAAAGGATAATTGAAGCTAATTTGCTGGATAGCACTGGTAGTTTTAGGTAAATAGGGTTTAATGTCCTAATGTTCTGCTCTGAGAGCATTTGTCATAGAGTGTGCCATGAGGGAATTTTGCCCGGACAGTGGCGCTACTGTCTATTCTTATATACAATTTCAACTGCCATGGGATTTTTTACGTGCATGCCAATGTTTAGAGGAACCTTGATGTTTTGTCCCATCCAAATGGCTAGACAGTTGTCTTTGCCATGCCCTTTGTCTTGCACCACTCAGAAGGGGAAACCACGTCAGAAAATCTCAATTAAACTTTCTCAGCCAATGCTGGTATCAAACACTTGACCTTCAGGCTAGCGAGCCAGCATGTTACCAAAATAGCCACCATGACTCCCAGATTCATAGAGTACTTAATGCTAGATCATCAAGGACTTTACAAATACATTATGTAAGATTTGGATAAATAGTTTGTCATTCCTGCTGTAATAGCTTTTAACAATAGATAAATTAAACGACACGGACATTCCAATAGATTTTAATTTTCGGCCTTATTTCAAGTTGAGTTTTCTCGATTTTGTTGAAGATATTACATTTATAGACACAAAATATTTGATAATTTACAGGCTTAATATTTCATGAAGGTAAAATTACTTTTAGGTTATAGAGGCAGGAAGGGGTGGCCGTTGTTCCTGTTATAGTTTTTAAAGAATATTGAATTATTAAATGGCAAGGATGTTCTAATCCATTTAATACATCAGCCTTTGGATGGCCTACATAATCTATTAAATTATGGACTTGTCATGTAAATAATTGTCTAAATCATGATTTATACAAAATTTGAAGCCAGGAAAACACATGCAATAGACCAATTTAACTCGCAAAAAATAATATATCTTTGATAAACTTTACATACTCTGTCCATACTGAAAGAGGACAAATATTAGATCATGAACTTTACATAAAGGGTCTGCACTGAAAGAGCACAAATATCAGATCATGAAATTAACATAGTCTGCACTGACTGGTCGAAAGGGTATTAATCTCATAACTTCAAGTTATGAGAGATCAGGATTACTAAAACTTCACAAATATATTTCTTTCAGATCTGTTTAAATTCCAAACTATTTGTAGAATGACTGTAGTAGGTCAGACATGAGATGGTGACGAGTATCATGAATTATTTACTCACTTGTTAAAATGAAAGTAGTGTCCAGTTGTATTATATAATGATGTGTCATATTTTGACGTTTGTAAATGTACTGTTTTCTTACTAACTAAAGACACATCCATCTTGGTTGAGGTCACTTCATAGTTTACACTTTGTCTGGATTTTCTCTTTAAATCCGCAAAATTGCAGCTGGAAAATTAACAATACAAATTGAAATGATCCATTAAAATTGTGCTATAGAAAACAGTTTTCTGAATCATTTTACTATACAGTAATGCAGAAAAAATTAACGAATACCAAACTGTACAGCAAACAATAAATGAATACAAAACTGTACCAAACTGTACAGCAAACAAGAATTTGTACCCATCCCGACACCAAAGTGTGAACATAGTATATATCCATTTATGAAATATGTTATCAAATGGGAGAATTTAATGTTATAATTACGGTACATATATTTATGTTTATAAAAATTAGTCACCTAAAAGCATATGCTCCACCTATACCATTACTAAGTAAAACCTTTTCTACATCTTCTTCTGTTGATTGGGCTAACAAAGCTCTGTTCACATAATTTCTAGCTGAAAATAATATTTAAATACATGCACTCGTGTATGTATAGTAGTAAAAAGTAGTTTTAAAAAATATAACGTTCCAACCAGTAGGTTTGAAAAGAAGAGCAAGCCAGTGGCAATAACTGATGTACCCCACCTCAATCCCAATAATATAACTGGAGGACCTGGAGAAAACCCATGAGATTGGACAGGTAACCTAACTCCTTGACGTACAACCAGGGAATCGAAACCATGGCAGTTGACTCAATGACAGACCTTAAATGATAGAGTGCACACTTGCTAATCATTTGGCCACCCACCCCTCCATCCCGTTCTTTGCTCATTATCGATCCGAGTCCTGGTTATAGATGCAGTGTACAAAATGAAATCATCCGTAGAAAATGCTAAAAGAGGTTTTGTTGTCTCCCTGCTTCCTCCAAGATGCCATGGGTAATAACTATGAAAACAATCACACAAAGTTGACCTTCAGTGAGTTTTTTCAATAATGGTGAACTGATGGAAAGTGTGATACAGGATATACATATTAATTGTGTATCCTTTATACTCTTCGATACTTAAGATACACTGAATGATAACAGTATGCATCTTATAAACTATTTATTTCTATTGTAACCTGCTAAACTATTATTCTAATTTTTTCTTCTCTTCATTTTCAGTATAGAGACAACAACTTACGTAATTTTTGGTCTCCGAAGGCTTTAGGAGAAAGTGCATTAACTGACATTATTAAACCAGACATTGTGAAACCAAATGCATTGCCTGGTAGGTAACCTAAATAAAAATATAAAAACTCTATATATACAGGTAACAGATACAAATAAAATGTAACTTAATGAAATTTCCTTTTAATGCCATTTGTCTCCAAATTTTACTCAGTGGCTGAGACAAATTTTTGCCCAGACAGTGGTTCTACAGCATACCCTTACAAAGAATTACAAATTCCAACTGCCAAGGGATATTTTTTGTCCCATCCGAAAGACTAGACAGCTATCCTTGTCTGGCCCTCCATCCTGCATCACTGACAATGGGGAACCACGTTGGAAAATCTGAATGAACTTTCTTGGCTAATGCAGGGATCCAACACCTGACCTCCTAGCTAGCGAGGCAGTGTGATCCCCCTATTATTAATAACAAGACACAGTATGACTTAAATTATTTCAAGAACACATGATATCACATGGGCATCTGTGAGTCAGATATTGTTCCATTACTGGTTCATGTCACTGACAGTTCCAAAAATCTTACCAGGGTAGGTATATGCCATGAAATTCTCGACAATATTTCCATTCTTATCAACAATTGTAGCATTTACAAAATAAGCTCTGTCTTTAATTAAAGGATCTGCATCTTCATTATGACCAATAGCAAACTAAAATATAGATACAAATAAATTATTTAATATAATATAACACAACAATATAATACAAAGATACACATTACTACATGGACATACACAAAGTCATGGACTGCTTAATAAAGAGTGATTTTGGTGCAAAAATACGATTCAGGATTCCTCACCAGGTCAATATTTACCAAGAAAACAACAGGATAAATGAATAATTGATATTTTCAGTCCTACCGATGTCGTAGAAATAAAAATGTTTTATATCACAATGATGTGGATCAAGTAAAGACCAAAACAATTTGTGAGTGTTTGTATGACCCAAACAATTAATATTGACATGTTACTGACTGCTGAAATGAAAAAACAAAACATAAAAAAGAATCCAGATAAATTGATTAAGTGCCTCGTGATTCAATACGCAAATCGTAAGAAGGAGAATCTAAATACGTTGATTCAACAATATATCGTGCCAGCAATATTACATAGAATTGTATTCCTTTGAAACGTCAGCCAGTAATAAACAGTAATTGCATTCCATATAATTGTGTATTTCCAGTTTAACTACTAAATTTCACTGAAACAGTTTACCATGTAGAGATCAATGTTAACCTTGTTAAGACTGACTATAAAGTAACGTCACATTAATTAGAGACAGATCTGATGAATATTCATGTGATTCAATCAGGTTTAATTGGAAGGTTGTCTTTATAGCAGCAACCAAACCAATCTCCATGTGATATTTTCTTCACATGGTGAATCTAACATGATGACAATTTGAAAGAGTTTGCTTAAACATGTTTACATTTCAACAATAACTAGATCTCACCTGCTGTGCATTATTAACATGAACATCTGAACAACTCTCAGCACCCCAATCACCATCAATATGGGCATTTAACTCATTACGAATAGAATTAATAAAAATCTGAAAGAATATATATGATACTGCATTTAAAATAAATAGCTAACCCCTTTTATATGAATGATGGACATTAGAGATAACCCACAAATAAAGAAAGCCAGTAATAAATTTATATGTTTAAATATTTCCTGCATTTTAAAAGAAAATTGATCATTGCCTAATTCTATATATCTGAGTAAAACAAAAGGATGAGCACACCATATACTCAAATATTTTGAAAAAGGAATTATTTGAGAGATAATTATAAAAGAAAATTACCTGAATAAAGGGCATTTCTGATCCTGCAGCTATACCTTTAAGTTCATCAAGATATTGTGGGTAATATTGTCGTACAACTGTTAAATATTTATCCATAACCTGGAACAGATATAATAATAACCTTCTACATGTGAACATAAAAAAATAATACAAAGTAGCCTTTAAAATAGCTGAAAAAATTTAGGAGTTTACTTAATCATCAGAAAAGACCCAAAAAATCAAATAGATAGTCGTCTCCTACAGCCTATTCTTGTCCTGTTGCCTCCATCAGGACAGATCATAAATTTCCATGATCTGGAAAGCCAGTTTTGAAATTAACTCAAAAGCGTCTGACTCAAATAAAATATACATATATATTATGCATGGTGCCATAATCAAAATACCATAGTAAATTGAAATTTCCTTTCCAAAAGCTATAATGGTAACAATTACCCCAGGGGAAAATGCTCAGACTGGTCTAATGAAGACAGAGGCACTACACCCTACTCTTATATCAAATTACAACTGCCAAAGGATCATTTAATTATGTGCACCCCAATGTGTAAACCAGACCACAGTTTTCTGTCACATTCAAACAACTAGACAGCTGTCCTTGTCAGTCTCTCAGCCCTGCATCACTGACAAGTGGAAACCGCATTAGAAAATCCCAATCTACTTTCTCGGCCAACACCGGGAGCAAACTCGTGACCTCCAGACTAGTGAGCCAGTATCTTACTCACTTAGTCACCATGACTGCCACACCACGGGGATTAATCACTAAACTACAATTAACAGTAGAGACTCCCCAGTGTTGCAATAAAGAGGGTCTGACAAGGATCAGCATATAGTTCAAATGGAATGAAAATCCAAGGCCCCATATACCAAGTGTGTGTGGGACGGAAGGCCTGGCAAGGTCCTGTGTACACTTAACAGTTGGAATTCAAAATAACTACAAAATATGCCTCCTACATGTACATGAAGCACACCTTGGAAAGATGGTATGTTAAAACCCCATATCATTTCACAAAAGTTATTTTCAAAGTATATTTATTCTGGAAGATTTCTCTAACAAAAGAAATGAATTCTTTACTAGTACCGTAATAACATTTTAACATAATTATACAAACTTACAGACACTCCTTCTTGACTTGTTATATACGGCATTAATCTCTTTTGGAATTCTGTATCTTTTGAATTGTAGTCATGTATCCTAGATTTAAAAGTTTTGCCCTGAAAAATATTTGAAAAGCAGTAATATTTCAAATTAACAATATTAGCTTCCCTACCCCTCCTAAAAATGAAGGGGTAGCCAAAGATATTTTTAGGAGACAACACATCTTTATACTCATTATGTGCAAATATTTGACGCTAGAAGATATACAAGAAATCAAGTTACCCATACGTGCAGTTGAGTTATGAAATTCCATAAATCATATAGTCAGTATTAAACCTGAAATCAAGCAATTATTTTCTAACAACTCAATCAAGGTTCATTTTGTCACATTTTGGCACTTCATTAAATGCTCAAGCCCAATTTTAATTACAATATCTTACAAATTAGATGAAAATTAGAAAGCGTTGTCTTTTGAAAGAAACTATATAAACTTTTATTTTAATAAACAGTCTTAAATCTATTTTTTGATTAAGAAGCAAGAAAGATTCATGTACATACCATGTCAAAGCCAACTTCGGAATAAGTGCCTTTAGTGTGTAAAATTGGAATCTGAATAGAACATTGTATTGACGACAGCCAGGTAACAACCAGGAATATAAGTGTTGGTATCTTATTCATTGTTTCGTACACCATCATATTTCCACGGTTCTAGTTTTTCTGAGAAAATAAATATATACAACAATAATTACATAAACCTATATTACGATACCTTAGGTGTCTAGTCATAAACTTTAAATTCTGTATAAGGTTTAGATCTACAGCTATAAAATTTACAATCCAAATGACCCCATATAATTACCACCAAGCATTATACATTCCATCCATAAAATTGTGTCATGATCACATAATTTAATTCAAGTGGAGGTGCAGAGCATATATATATATATAAAAAATTCAATAGGTGGCCCTCCTGTATGAAAGTTATAATTCACTAAGAAATATTCCCAGTCCCCAAGCCAATTTGAATTTGAACAATATTCCACAGAAATAAGTAAGGTATTAAATGATCTTATAATATTAGTTACCGGTATATATGTGTGTGAACTAACAGATAACTTACTCCTTCTGAAAAAATTCAGATAATCAACCAATGACCAGATAAGATAACGACCAAAATATATGACACTGTGGATGAGCTGAACATTACATTACATTATTGCCATCAAATGATAAACAAATTGTAAGTAGAAAAAAAAAACTATCACAGGGAGGTAACTCCGTTTTATATTTTGGAGTCAGACTAGTGATTTCCTCCTATTGACTTGACTATTGGATCAATTACATTTCTTGGCCAATAACTTTTTCCAAACATTTCGGTGATATCAAAATACAGATGTGACGTCATACTTTGATGTTGACTTACTATTATTTTAAATAATCGTATGGCCAATGTGGCAAGTGTAACTACTTAAAATATTGAACTTGAGTGACGTATTTCACTGTAAAGCATGTGCAAGTATCTGTATTTTAAGTTGTTTAATGGTCTCGAGTTTAAGACATTGCATAATATATTGTAAAAACATTAATTAATACTTAATGTTTATAACCACAAAGACCTCAGCATATCACAATCATCTGATAAAATTATTGAAGGAGGCTGACCATTTCAAAATTATGCTACATGGTTGCACGTCCTTTCGTTTCCTTGTTGTTTCGGACGTCTGCCGAGTTTTCGGACTCAGTCTGGAGACTTTTCGGACTTAATTAGCAACTTTCAGACTCAGACTGGCGACTCAATCCCAATCCTGTCTGTCCCCGACAAGAAGGCCTCCAGTGTGATGTTAATCGCATTATTTTAGTTATTATTACTATTTCAGACATCACTCGAGATGGCTACAGGAGTTTAAACTGTAATAGAACTTACTGTCTTTGAATGGAAATGTTGTAAATGTGTGGTCCTGCTCCCATCTGCAGAAGAAGAAATGGATATCGAAGAATCATTCACCGTTGAAAGACCATACCAGCTGCCTGATCCCGTCATAGAATCATCAATGTCTGAAGATGAGGAAGATATAAGCATGTTTGTGGATGAAGCACTTGAGTTAGCATAGAAGAGGCAGGAACCACGCGTGGAAAAAAGAAGTTGTTCAACAACATGATGGGTTTCTGATATCCAATATGTAAGACAAAATAAACATTTTAGTATTGAATTGATACACGAACTGTGTACCATATTGTTGTTTCAGTGCCATTTGTAACATAAGCGACTTGAAGTACTAGGCTTGACATATTCCACATGTCATGTCAAATGGTGACGGCATATTCTTATCTGGAGAGCATGTGCTGTAAGTAATATCTAGGGAAGACTGGAATAACCAGACACTATACATATTGCCATTCGATTGAGACTTCTGGCGTATTTTCTCCGAACACAGCTGATTAGAAAATACAGTAACCACAGAAACGATTGAATGTAAATCGGTTTAAATTCATTCATATTACATTACGATATGCATTGCGATCCATTTCTTTTTGTGTCAGTCTTTAGGTCCTAAATATTAGCAATTTTTTTAGCCCCTTTAATTAATTCCTATACAGTCTTAGCTTTAAGAACTGTAGTAGCCCTGTAGGCCTAATCATCCTAATCTTTACCTACGAGAATATAACTAAAAACGTTGAGATATTAGCTACGATTGGATGCCTTTAGTTCCAAGACCAAGTGGCAAACTCAGTTTCTTTATTAATGAACGTTACATCTTAAAATCAAGATAAATTTATACTATTATGGCCAATTAAACGTACAGATGCCAATGTAGTGGCACAATTCTATCGCCTAACTCCAAATCTAACATACACCGCCGTACATCTCCCATTTAAAAATGGTAAATTAGTAACGGCTTGACGCCTTCATTTTAAATACGATGATTTATACTCGTTTCAGGTAGGATATATGCTTATTTATATAAATGAAGGCTACTCGTCAGGCAGGGTGAGGCAGAAATATTATAAATAACAATTACAATAGCCAGTCGTTGTTTTGATGAAAAATATTGTCAATTTTCCTTACTGATAGCCAATGCGATTCACGTTGGGCTATGCTATGTGGAACTATGTAGGACCTTCTCTTCTTATCTCGAAACATGGAGGGTTGAGAATGAGAGATGAGGTTTGTTATTATTGTTAATCCATGGATGAGACCTAATTCAGAGCTGAACTCAAAGAACTGCGATCCCACGAAATATTTAAAAAATTTATCGAAGACCAATTTCCATTGAGATGTTCCGCACAATCGAACCCGATGGATGACCCAGTGAACAATTTTATACCACGGCATGCATTTGCAAATAAAGTGTAATAATTATTATGACAACATAGAACAAACTGAAAGTAGAGAAAATAAATAGGTCATAGGGAGGTAACTCTGTTCGAATACATGACCACTCGGACCAAAGACCACTCGGACCAAGACCACTCGGACCACAACGGAGACCACTCGGACCAAACAAAAAGACTACTCGGACCACAATAAAAAGACTACTCGGACCAAGTATTTTTATAGAAAAATAATTGTTAATATGACTACTTACCCGTGGTATTTGATCATACTCGGACCACAAAATAAAAATTAGTACTCGGACCAAACAAAAAGACTACTCGGACCAAGTGTTTTGATAGATAAATAATTGTTATATATGACTACTCGGATCGCTAATAAATTGTTGTTTTAATAAATTGTTTTTGTTTTAATATAGCTACGTCTACACTAGCAGCATTCACCGTCTACACTAGCCTTTTAAATCCCGGTTTTTTCCTAAAAGCCGGCTTTTTCAATTTCTCAATCGAAAAAGCCGGCTTTTTAAAATCCGGCAATTATTGAGGGATTTTTCAAAATCAAAAAGCCGGCTTTTTCAAAAAACCGGCAATTTTATGTGTGTAGACGGTAAATCCGGGATTTATCAAGTACCCGGATGTCATTCGTCCCGAGCTTCCGTACATTCATAACATTGGCATTGCTTCCGGTTCTAAGAAATTGCGGTAAATCTCAAATCCATCTATAGCCATAGCCTATTTAATTTCAACATGCCTAACCTAAAATGGGTGCACGTCGTTTTCTCGCCCTCTTCCGTAAGTCTGTCAGCGATCTGCAATATTCCATAAGCTGGATATATAATTGCACCAAAGTAATCATTACTAGACCTGCATGCAGGAATGACGGGTTTCACTGGTGCCACGTTACCCTTAAACATGTCACTTCCGGTGCCAAGTTACCCTTGAACATATGTCACTTCCGGTACCAGCGAAACCACTAAACAGGTTTCCAAATTAACATTGCACACAAATAAAATGGACGCAGAATCAACAAAATCCAGCAATATCAATTCATTTTATACATTTGTTACTTGTAAATGATCTTGACAAAATTAAATTACTCCCGGTGTTAATGCAAATGTTCAATTAGTCTTATGAAATCAGAAATGGCATACGATATCATATAGTGAAAATTTTATGTAAATCGAATAATAATTGCCACTTTTAAAGACCAAAAAACTTGAAAAGTGACGTGTAGGAAATCGGCTATTTCTCTGCAACCATACAAGTTAGAAACCATTTTGTGGTATCTGTATGATCGTATGGGTTCATTGTATTTGTTGATTGGCATCAAATACCATACTTTGAAAAAGATTTCAAAACAGACTCGTTTGAATAAAATATCTGTTTTAGAGGCTAAAAATACAGTTTTTGCCAAAATGACGTTACTTCCGGTGATAATGAAAATCTTAAATTACTTGTATGAAATCCCAAATGGCATTAGGTATAACATGGTGTGACGTTTATGAAAATCGAATAATAATTGACCCTTTTATGGCCCCGAAACCTTCAAAAGTGACCTGTAGCAAACCGTCTATTTCTCGGCAACCGAACAAGTTAGAAGCCATTTTATGATATCTATATGACCATATGAGTTTTGTTTATATGTGAATTTAAACCAAAAGCTAAAATTATTAATACATATTAAGTTATTCTTGGTTGAATAAAACATTGATTTAAAAAGTTTAAAATGCATTTTTTGACAAAATGATGTCACTTCCGGTGTCAATTTTAAATTGTAATCAACTTGATATGACGCTACGTGCTTTTTGAATCAAATAATGTCACTTTTATAAAAATCCAATCATAATTGACTATTTTACAGGCAAAATAACGAAAACAGTGACTTGTACAGAACTGCCCATTTCTTGGTAACTGCTTATAGTACAAACGAATTTTAACATACATTTTCTTCGTATGGATTATAGCTACAAGTTTATAAAAGTTACGAAGAAATATTTTAAAATCTGAAAAGCCTGAATAGGTTGTAAATAGGCCAATTTTACACCATTTTTAGCCTCTTAATCGAATTTGCTCGAAAATGAAATCGAAATTAAAAAAAACTGCTTCCTACATTCCTAATTAGTCTTATGAAATCAGAAATGGCATATGATATCATATAGTGAAAATTTTATGTAAATCGAATAATAATTGCCACTTTTAAAGACCAAAAAACTTGAAAAGTGACTTGTAGAAAATCGGCTATTTCTCTGCAACCGTACAAGTTAGAAACCATTTTGTGGTATCTGTATGATCGTATGGGTTCATTCTATTTGTTGATTGGCATCAAATACCATACTTTGAAAAAGATTTCAAAACAGACTCATTTGAATAAAATATCTGTTTTAGAGGCTAAAAATACAGTTTTTGCCAAAATGACGTTACTTCCGGTGATAATGAAAATCTTAAATTACTTGTATGAAATCCCAAATGGCATTAGGTATAACATGGTGTGACGTTTATGAAAATCGAATAATAATTGACCCTTTTATGGCCCCGAAACCTTCAAAAGTGACCTGTAGAAAACCGTCTATTTCTCGGCAACCGAACAAGTTAGAAACCATTTTATGATATCTATATGACCATATGAGTTTTGTTCATATGTGAATTTAAACCAAAAGTTAAAATTATTAATACATATTAAGTTATTCTTGGTTGAATAAAACATTGATTTAAAAAGTTTAAAATGCATTTTTTGACAAAATGATGTCACTTCCGGTGTCAATTTTAAATTGTAATCAACTTGATATGACGCTACGTGCTTTTTGAATCAAATAATGTCACTTTTATAAAAATCCAATCATAATTGACTATTTTACAGGCAAAATAACGAAAACAGTGACTTGTACAGAACTGCCCATTTCTTGGTAACTGCTTATAGTACAAACGAATTTTAACATACATTTTCTTCGTATGGATTATAGCTACAAGTTTATAAAAGTTACGAAGAAATATTTTAAAATCTGAAAAGCCTGAATAGGTTGTAAATAGGCCAATTTTACACCATTTTTAGCCTCTTAATCGAATTTGCTCGAAAATGAAATCGAAATTAAAAAAACTGCTTCCTACATTTTTTGCGCCTTGAAAGGGCACACTCTTTGAGTCAAATAATTTTTCCATAAATTAATATTTGTTTTCGAAGAACGAAAATAACTGTCAAAATTGTAGTTTTTGGTAAAATTATGCCACTTCCGGTGCCGACAGATAAAACTTTTGGTAATAAAAAAAATGACAATTGATACAACGAAGCATATGAACTTTGTTTTATACAAATCGAACAATAAAAAATTAATCTAGGACTTAAAAACTGAATTAGCCAATGGCGGCCAAGGTAAATTACTGAGACAAAATTCTTTAACATTTTTGCACTAGTCAGATGACCCTTTCATTCTGTGCATAATACGACTAAAAAAATATTCATAAATAAAAAAGTTTTTTGTAAAATTTTAAATTTTCAAAATTTGGCGCCTAATATCTTTGAAGATTTACCGAAAATCAAAAATCGAAAGTAGTGTAGCTATGTGCCCTGTCTCTGGCTATGCCAAAATGTATCGAAAGTTAAAATTCAATGATTATTGTTAAAATTACTGCAATATTTTAAAAAACGATAATTTGGTGATTTCGGACATTTCGCATTGTCGCAGAACGTTCAAAATAGCTTTATCCTCTAAGTCACACCCACTTTCCCAGTAAAACCGAAGAAATCGTAACGATGCGACAAGCAGTTGCTGAGATCTACTCAAAACAAAAGAAGAATAATAATAATAAGAATAATAATTTTAACAAAAACAATAGTGTTTCACACAAGCTTCGCAGTGTGAAACCCTAATTATTATATTATTATCTCTGCAAAATTGACTGAAGCCGATGGCGTAATAAATAAACCGGAAGTTCCACAAATAACGAAGGTCGGTGTTCATCGTCTTTTTCCGTTCAGTCAGTGTAGACGCTACACTTGAAAAAGCCGGGTTTTGAAAAAACCGGGTTTTTAAAAAGCCGGCTTTTTCAAGCCTAGTGTAGACGAAGCTTATGACTTCTCGGATCGCAAATAAATCGTTGTTTTATTAAATTGTGTTTGTTTTAATATGAATATAAACTGTTGTTTGTATACTTACCGGTGGTATTTGATCATAATGAAGCACATCAAGGAAGATTAATTAACTAAACAACGATAACTGAGTAGTGATTAATGCATTAGTACATGTGTTGATAATATACTCACCCGTGAAGCACATCAAAGAAAATCGATTCAGTTTTAATATAAAGATGTAATTGGTGTGATTGGAGTAATGTCCAAGCGCTGAAATTGTATATAAACGTGTAAAATGTATATTTCATTATCATTTGTCAAAATGTCTGATCTGTGTATAGTTTGCGATTCTTTAGTTCGACCTAGGCAGGAGGCTGTATTGTGTGAGGGTTGTGAAAGATGGCAGCATAGAACCTGTAATACTGGTATGTACAATTAATTGCTTACCAATTTAGTCAATGTAATCGTAACTGAGGGGAAGCTGAAGCGCTATCAAAAAAAACAAACCAGATCCATACAAGGGAAATTGTTCGCGCTTTGTACTGGTATGTACAATTAATTGCTTACCAATTTAGTCAATGTAATCGTAACTGAGGGGAAGCTGAAGCGCTATCAAAAAAAAACAAACCAGATCCATACAAGGGAAATTGTTCGCGCTTTGGAAGTTATACAGCGAAGACAAAATAAGTACAAGCCAGCTATTAAAAAAATGTGGATCTGTTTATGGCCAGTGATCAGAGACATCAAAAAATAAAAAATAAAAAATAAAAAAAATTAATAAATGTATTATCAAAAACTACAAAAAAAATATTTAATAAATTGTTGATGTAATAAATATGAATATGCCACTTACCTGTACTTACGGGCATATTAAAAATATTTAATAAATTGTTGATGTAATAAATATGAATATGCTACTTATCTGTACCATTTGTTACGGGCATATTAAATATAAAAAAATATATTTATTATTAAATAATATTTATTTAACTTAAAATTGGTATTTTGTTTCTTTTTTGGGTTGGTCCGAGTGGTCTTCCAACGTGAATTGAATGGTCCGAGAGGCAACAAATATTGTTTTTTTGGGTTGGTCCGAGTGGTCTTCCAACGTAAATTGAATGGTCCGAGAGGCAACAAATATTGTTTTTTTGGGTTGGTCCGAGTGGTCTTCCAACGTAAATTGAATGGTCCGAGAGGCAACAAATATTGTTTTTTTGGGTTGGTCCGAGTGGTCTTCCAACGTAAATTGAATGGTCCGAGAGGCAACAAATATTGTTTTTTTGGGTTGGTCCGAGTGGTCTTCCAACGTAAATTGAATGGTACGAGAGGCAACAAATATTGTTTTTTTGGGTTGGTCCGAGTGGTCTTCCAACGTAAATTGAATGGTCCGAGAGGCAACAAATATTGTTTTTTTGGGTTGTTCCGAGTGGTCTTCCAACGTAAATTGAATATTTATTTAACTTAAAATTGGTATTTTGTTTCTTTTTTGGGTTGGTCCGAGTGGTCTTCCAACGTAAATTGAATGATCCGAGAGGCAACAAATATTGTTTTTTTTTGGTTGGTCCGAGTGGTCTTTTGGGTTGGTCCGAGTGGTCTCCGTTTTGGTCCGAGTGGTCTTTTTTTTGGTCCGAGTGGACTTGGTCCGAGTGGTCTTTGGTCCGAGTGGTCCGGATACCCTCTGTTCATGTTTTTAGAGTTGTCTTATTGGTTAATCTGACCAATCACTGTTTACTTTTCTTCATTGGAAAAGTCGACACAAATATGGCGGACTTTTGAAAGAAATTTAAGGAAATGATAGATGTTTGAAGTATTTAGTGAACAGATTGCTAATTTGTCTTCCAAAGGCAGGTTTTCTGAAAATATACTATGTTGTCTTGCAAAGTACCGTTTATAAAATGTTGTTTGAAAAGACAAGATTTATAAATAGGCCTATGATCTGAAAAAAAAAATTATCAACACGATTTTGTCAAATTTGGACTGGGCTTTAGTCTCAGCCTGTCTGAAAAATTTCGGCCAAGTACGTTGACCTGGCTACTTCCGAGCTACTTTACTAACCCTAACCTTAAGCCAAAGAATAGACGGATTAATGTACTGCGCCTAAATTTCTAATCAATAGTTTCCATAATCATAATAATCTTTGACTTTGTTGACATATAAAATTATAAAAAGATAAAAAAAAAAAAAAAGGAGCCAAGGCTGCCAAGTCTTTTAATTTTACCTCAATATCCATCCACAGTCCTTGACATTGCAAACACTAGGCCAAGTGACCAGCAGCTTTTATTCAAATATTAATTATCTTATTCAGAAGCTTGCTAGTATTTGAAGTATTATCTCAGTACGTATTATTGTAACAACACCAAGTTTATGGAATTCTGAGCAGAATTGACTGAATTACTGTCCATTTAGTATTAAGTAACACAAACTGAGAGAAGATTTGTTCGTGAAATTGTCCATTTGCTTCAATTTTCAGTCCCACTTACATGTAATATCTCCGAAGCCAAAAGTCCTCTAGACGACTAAGAGACATAATTATTTCACCAGATGGAAAAGCATGACACATTTCCTTGATACGAGAGTATCCCCGTTGAAACGTCGCTTAGTATCAAACTCAGTAATTGTGTATCCATAAAATCTAATAATACACACTGAGCGACAAGTAACGTTTTCTTTGTCAAAGTCGATTGAAATATTAACTGTGGGTTGGACCCATATTGTAATGGAGTTGCATCCCTTTGGAATTTGACACAGTGTCGATTTCCAGGAATTGCCACTTTTCATGGGTGTTTTGTCCTCAGTAATATATTAGATCATTAATTTAATATTTATTTTCATAATTGTAAGTAAACTTTGTGTGTATCAGGCATCAGCTCATATCAGACAATTTCAATAAAAAAGAAAATTTCAACAAATTATTAAAAGGTACACTTGGATACTCTCTAAGGGAATCATCTGGTTTCTGACCCAAATTCTGTTGAAAAAATCTCTACTACAATGTAGCTCGGTGAAAACATGACCCAAAAACAGATCCATGGAGTGTGGTTGAAAATCATCCATAACTGTTCGCAACCCTGTCTGAGCCCCTTAGCGACGGTGCTGGTTGGTACAAACATGACTTTTAATGTTATGATCAGGCACCAAACACTGCCCTTCAATTCAAACTCTTCACATATTGAAATAATTGAATGTAAATCAGTTTATATACATTCATATTACATTTTTATATGCATTTTCAACCCATTTTTATCCATTTTTCGGTGTCAAAGAATAGCAATTTAGAAATACCGTACACATTGATCTATTTAAAACAATACATGTATGGTTTTAAAGAAGCTAAATCGCTGATATTTGAGACCTAGATATTCACACAAATGGCTTGCAACGTATATAATATTGTAAACTGATTTATATTCAATCATCCCAACTTTGGATACTACTACATTTTGTAAGCTTGTACATGTATAGTACAGGCAAATACATGTAGTATGTCCAAGTAATGTGACTTGGCCATTGTTTGGATTCAGTTCTTCAATACATACATGACATGGAATTTGTGTCAAGTTTATTTTTTTTCACATACAATTTGTTAGGTGTAAATTACAAGAATAATCGCCTATCAAATAGTGTACATACGTGTATATAAACATAGAAATTAACGTTGAATTACTTTGATTTGTCTTAAACTGACCTACCTTTCATTCATTCTCATAATTTTTATTATTAAATACTAGATTGTACTTGCCTTGCATGTGAAACATAAATATAATCTATTAATTTGAACCATTTGTTGTAATATTTCATTCTGTTTTGAACTTACAGTCAGATGATCAAATGATGTAATGGATTCCAGACTGTCTTCACATTTAATAGAAGATTTGTCCTTCGTGACTGAAAATGGTCTGAGGCAATCATTAGATGACCATACAGTATGTATAACACCAAGACCTCTTGCAGCTTCAACAGTTGTTAGACCGAGAGATAATGTCAAGTAAGTATTAATTATGATGCAGTGGATTGATATATTACAGTATAAGTACAGGTCTATTTGATAGTCATTATAATCAATATTGAGTACAGAGAATATTGATGTGCTGTTACATGTACATGTTGTTGGTTAGATCTATACTGTAAAAATTCCTCTCTAACATAAAATCTCTACTCTAAAAATACCCTTTTGATACAAGCACATTGAAATGTGGTTGTATATTGTCGTGTTTATGGTCATGAGACGAAGAAGCCTATTTTCATAGATTTCCGATGCTTACTTCCAGAGTTATGGCCGTTGACTTCTTTGAAACATTTTGTAGAAGCTCTAGAGGCTAAAGCTAATGTCTTACTCTCGTCGACTTTAAATTTATACTAGTGTTTAGGGTAACGTGGCAAAACATCCTAGTCATTTCAGCACTTTTTGATAATTACTGCCAGAGTTATGGCGCTTGATCACTTTTTGAGTTAATAGAAATGGTTCAAGGTCATGAAACAAACAATCAAAACAAATTCTAAAGATTTCTGATAATTTCTTTTTAATGGGTTATTACTTGTAAGATTTTCATGTGTTGTAAACGTTCTCCTTACTGACAAAAGAATGAAATATGCGACAATCCCTGTTGACTGATCGGACGACTTAGCTGTTGTGGGCGTATGTTTTGGAATAATTGCAGAAAATTAGTTTATACATGTATTATGAAATGTACTAATATATCTCTTAAGGAGCAGAGATCCGTTGTCATCAGATCCAAGAGGATCATTCATTAATACCACTCCTACTATGCCTCCACAATATGATCGAGATTTTGAAAAGTTGACATTCAGTGGTTCCAATGGATCAGACAAATCAGAGTCAAGGTAATTCAACATATAAGAGCAATTAATTTTGTTTTAGAATTTTATGAGATTAACCTATTGGCCCACAACCATGATCCAGTGAGTTGAATCTTTTAAAAATATCACTTGTAATTGTTTGCAAAGAGAAACAGGTTAAATGATATGATAGTTTAAGACTGTAGGCTCACTTCTGCATCATTCCTATTGAAGTTACCTGTTTTCATTAGCCTGGTTGATTTAGAACAGTAAAACAGTAAACCCCAATTCATTTCATTTATATATTGAAGTACTATTTGTATACTGGTATATAATATGTTGATGTTTAAATATTAGTATGTATGTTTTTGTTTATAGAAAAAGTGAGGAAACGGGATGCAATGATGTCAGTGCTAGATCATCTTTAGGATTAATACATGTTGAAGCTATGAATGGTGAGAACTGGCATATTTTATTCATAAAACTGTAGTCAAATCTATGTAGAATATTTAGTAACTCTAAGAACATCTATAGCCGTGTGTGTGTGAATATTTACATCAGAATAGATTTCATTATCTTATTAATTAGACAGTTCTAGTCAGATATTTATACTGATGTTTTAAATTTTTATGTTTAGACAATGACCTTATTTTTACTGGTAAGTCTATGCACGCTGTTTTTGTCATCTTGAGTTATGATTTATTATTTACACATCATTTAATTATCATAATAAAGTTTATACATAGTAATTACTATTCAAACTAATATGTAAATTATAAACTGCATGAATTATAATTGATAAATGAATGCGACAACGAGAATGTTACATGATACGATACATGATCTATGGCAGACATATTCGCTCATTGAGTAAGGAGCGCCAGGATTTGATCCCGGTGTTGACTGAGACAATTACGGTACCCAGGATTTTCCGGGCTTGGTTTCCTTTTCATTTGTCATTGGTGAAAAAAATAAAGTCCCATGTACGCCTTGGCATGTCCATAGAAAAAAACTTGACAGTTTGAATTCAATTATTTCCCGCGTTGTACACTGCATGGCATATGCCTATCGTCATTAACCAATATGGAACAAGACTGTAGGGCGTTTCATTTATTCGTTAAATCTATTTACCATATATAATGACACTGAAAAGATAATAATAAAAGTTTGTTTTTTTATTGCATGAAGATAGTTTTAGTTTTAAATTACTAATTTAATTGTTTCATCCATTTGTTTAATTCAGTAATGAAACTCTCAATTAATTCATTGGGGCAGACTTTAATGTAGTGGTATTATTAAGAATAAGATATTTTTGTGCTATGAATGTACACTTATAATCTTGTATATTGATGGTTATTATTAAATTCAATATCAGCATAAACCCATATTTTTTTTTCAATAATCTTTATAAAATTTGAAAACTGATTCAGACTTGTAAAATTATTGCTTTTTATGTGAATAATTTCTATCATAAAAGGGGCTTTGATTTAAACAGTAGTATTTATTTCGAGAATATTATACAAATTGTATTTGAAATTTATTTTATAGATTTATCCTCGAGTGCGCTGCTGATTAACAATTTATCAACAGTAAAACCAGCACAGGGGTCAAATATGACCTCAACCAATCAACAGAGTACTTTTGTTAATCGTCTGACCCCAAGCTATTCACAACAACAATCATCATTAAATGGACAATCAACTGCTGATTCAAATGATTGGCGTGACTCGTCAAAACAGGATTCTAAAAATCACGCCATCGGAAGCAGTCATGTTATGGACACAGTTAAAAAGAGGCCTGAAAGTAATTCTGTTGTTGGTGGGAAAGGTAATCAGCATACTGCTGTTGCAATGTCCTTATTTAGTGGTGGTATCCTTGGTGATGTGTCTGAAGGGTGTGAAATGGATGCCAGCATCCATGATGTGCAATTTGAAGCTGATGAGCTACAATTGTTGGATGAAGATTTCAGTGATTTGGAAGAAGTTGCTTCTACAGATGATGAAGAGTTTGGAGCTTCTGGGTTCAAAGTTCAGAAAACTTTAACTGATGATGATAAACTTGGTGTAAATAATGAGGATGGTGAGGATGATATTCATGAAGAATCTGTTGAAGATAGACATGGTGCTGTAGGAGAAGAAAGTATGTTAATGCAGACATTTTTTTAAAAACTTAACTACTTGTTTGTCAATGATTTTGCACAAATTTGGAAAACCTCAGAGTCTGTATTTTTCCTCCATGAATTCCCTCCCATAAATATTTAATTTGAAGAATTCTTATGGGGTTCGTTTTGTATCTAGACAAACTGAAGTTTTATCTATTAATTTATCTATGTTTGTTATAGGTTGGAATTTAGATCAGAAATATTTTCGAGTAAGTCCTGCTGTTTATAGTACAGGTGAAAGAAGAGAATTACCCGGTCGACAAAACTTTACTCAAAATACAGGTATTGTTGATAATCCTTCTTCTTATTACCATTGCATGTTTACAGGAGGTAAATCGCATTCAGTCACGGAGAAATGAACATAAATGATTTACATTCAATTGTTTCTGTTTTTACTGTAAATTCTAATCATTTATGTTGGACAAAAGAGTCCAAATTGAAAGGCAGCCTTTGCCATCTGGTTTTGCTGTCTGCACCTGTAGTATTCTCCCACAGGATATGTTTCACCTCGTATACCAAACTGCTTCATTACAAATGGCACTCGAAAATATTAGGTCTTAAATATTTGAAGCCCATCTTTTCCCTGTAAGATCACAACATCAATGTTGATTTAGATTCAACAATATGTCATGTTTGTTATGCCAAAAACTGTGGATGATATTAAGTTTAAGAAGACTTACCGCCTTTAAGTGCATATTTATTTTAAGTTCAGAGATTTTTTGGGTATGGAAGGCTTTTGTATTTAGTTGAAAATAAAATTTATGGTCATCTATAAAGTTAAGAAATAAGATATATTTTATTGTAGGAGATTGGACAGGTCCATCATTAAATCTATTGGGAGACAGTGATGAGAGATATTGTGATGGGGAAGGTAGTGAAACAGATGATGAACCCAATGGATCTATATTAACTAGGAACAACTCACAACAATCATACTTACGTGAAGCAGGTAGATATATTCTTTATTATAAACAATAAATTGTGAAGATATCAGTGGATTTCAGCTTGTTGCTCAAAATAACATTTCTCCTTGTCATTGGTGCTTGATGGAGGGCCTGGCACGGAACAGTGTCTAGTCATTTGGATGGAATAAAAAGCGTTGGTATCTAATTGTTGTCTGATCAAATTTGCCTTTTAGCTCTCTGTTTGACATGCTCATCTTCATTATGTAGACCAGGGGTTGGATGGCTGTATGGTTAGCATGTGTGTGCTGTATCATAAAGCCTGCCATTGAGTCAACTGGCATGGTTTCGAATCCCCGATTGTACGGGACAAGGAGTAGGGTCGCCTGACCAATCTCATGGGTTTACCTTCGGTTTCCTCCCACTGCTAAAGACCCCTTTGCGCAAGCGAATTATTGAAATAATATACAACCATATGTTAGTCCCAAAATGACCTAATTTGTGATGTTAAACCCCATTTCTCTCTCTCTCTCATTAGACCAGTTGCAGAAAAGTAGGTTGTTTAAACCCCATTTCTTTCTTTCCAAACTAAGACAGATTGAGTTCGAAGCATGCTTCAATGACAAAAATACCCCAAATTGTCTAGTTAAAACAGATATCAATAACAAGATTTCAATTCTTAGGTTTAGTAGGTCAAACCTCTCTAAAATCAGTATTTGAAAGGCAGTCTGGTGAAGGAGAGGTTAGTGATTCACCAGATTCAAGTGCTGTTGGTGGTGTTGGGCTAGGAGATGGAAGCAGTGGTCCTGAAAGGTAATTTGATTATAATAAATATTACATTTCTAACTTATAGGATATGTTGTGAGTTATTTTTTATTAGTTTTTTTTATAATAGAAAATGTAGAAATAATTTAATTCAGAATTTTTATCCTGATATATTGAAATATTTGTGAGACTTAATATTTTCTTTTTTCTACTTCAGTGATGATGGTAATCCTAGAGTACCGACAAGTAAAACAACCACACCTCATAGATTTGCTCAACCTCACACAACCTCTAATCTTGATCTCTATCCAGGAGTGAGTTTCTACAAACATTTTATATAAATTATAAGTTTTATTAAGAATCTGGTGGCAGCAAAATCTCTTAAAATACTTAAATTATAAAAGATATGGATGTCACAATAATTATGAAAAAAAAAAAGACCTAACATGTCTGTTATGTATATCGAACAGTTCAGACTGGATATTAATTGTAACATTTGATATTGTTTCAAATCTGTTTTGCTGAAACCCATGTGTTCTCAAAATGGAGGCCAAGGTTTTGGTTGGCAAATAGAAAATACAAAGTAAAAGGTGAACAAATAGTAATCAACATTTGTATTAATTTTACAGGAAGAGCGACAGCGTCCAATGGGAAATGATCTTCTAACAGAAAGTCACATGACCAATAGATATCAGACATCTGTCCATCAACCTGTATCTTATATGACAGAAGATGATAGTCGTGTAAGTTTTAAAAAAAATAACAGATAACATATCTGCTCTTCAATGTAGTCATACATATATTATGGTTATTAGGCCTTATGAAAATGTTACTGGTTATAAATGAACGTGTATTCAGCTTTACGATCAGGAATACATTTTTAGCTTGGTGCCTCAAGAATTTTTCATTATGCCAGTGAATTACTATAAATACCATGTATAAACTGATTTTAAGATAAATTAGAACCTGTGAATGTGATGTTTTTATATTAGGTAATTTGGGCTCAAGATCCTTTAATTAAATCAAACCAAAAAATAAATGCCTTTCGCGGGAGTCTTTAGATTCCAAAACTATGTTTTCTTAGAAAAAGCTGTGCTGTTTGTCTAAATATTCCATTCAATTTCACTAGAATGTTCTCTTCAAAGAATTGGCTTAAATTAAATTTTGTATTACATTATTATTATATATTTTTGTATTTTGTATTTTTTTTTTAGCTAAATGATGGGAGAACGAGTCAAGGGAACGACTTTTTACTCCAGAGCCAATTTTTCGCAGAAACGAATCAATCTGAGATCACCACCAATCAATCAATGGCACCACTGAATAACAGTTCTTTCCATTTAGAGGATATTTTAAATGGTACACAAGAAGAATCAAGCTATCAGAGAGAAGGAGAAAGAATGGGAGCGTTTGGTTTTAATGCTGCTGATTTACCTCAGGTAAGTAACCATACATTAATGAAGCCTATTCTTAAAAAAAAACAAATGCAACAGAGCATTTAAAGTGATATACATTACTGCTTATTGTATTTAAAGTGATTAAGATATTATGGTGAATAAAGTGTGGAATCTTTAACTTTATAGGAATAGGATAAAAATCTAGATTCTGAGAAGCAATTGCATCAAAGAAGGATAAACTAATAATTTTCGAACTGTGTGTTTTATTTCTCTGAAACCTCTAGCTTCCTCCCATGGCTAAGAACCCCTACGCGTTAACAAATGATTGATATAAGATTGTTCTATATACAATGTAATAGTCCAAAATATTTCTTTCTTGTTTGTTGATTATTATTTTAATTTAAAATAAGTCACTATAATTTGTAATTTTTTTTCCCAGGGTAATGATCCTTTCAGTAATTTCAATTCATCTTTTGGCTCTTTTGGACTAAAGCCTAATGCACAAGATGATAAGAATGATGAAAGTATTCAAAGTGGTCACAACGAAACATGGTCTTCCAATCAAAAACCAGATGCAGAAATCAGGAAAAGCAATTACAGAACGTCTTCCAGCCAGCTTGCAAGTTCAAAACTTGAATCTGATTTTAATAAACCTGATCGTAGATCCTCAGGAAAACACAACACATCTTCCAAGTTTCAATCATCGAGTTCTTCGTCACGTTTACAAGATACAGCTGCTGCTAAATCAACCAATAGAAAATCCAGCACTTCCCTTCATAGATCAGAAAGTCTCCCAAAAGATAAACGGACGTCTGGAACTTTGCCCGAGGTGAGAGGTTTTATTTAGATCGATTGCTGACTTCAAGTGTATAAAGACTTTACCCTAAATATATCTAGACTTCAAGAAGCACTTTTCTTGAATAAATGAGGTGCCACAGCATGCTTTTTCCTTCTTACTGGTGCAGGAATGACATGCTGCAAAAAAACAGTGTCCAGTCATTAGGATGGGACAAAAAAAACACAAAACAAGGTCCCGCGTACACATTGGGGTTCATCTAAAAGAACCCTTGACAGTTGAAATCCGATATAAGAGTAGGCAGTAGTGCAGCTGTCCAGACAAAATATCTCTGATAGCACACCCTATGGGGTATGCCTGTCTTCATTAACCCTGTCTAAACAGAACAGTTGGAGGGGAAAAACCCCATTTCATTCCGCTATGCATTGAGAAATAAGATGTTTTTCTTGATATCAAAATTTGCCAAATTATTGTTTGTAGGCTAAATGTCGTTCAGACAATGTACATGGTGCTAGAAATCCATCAGGTGGATTGATTAAACCACTTAAAGACACGCCAAGACCTCAACAACCATCTAAACACCAAAAAGATCCTTTTACAAAGATGCCTGTACCAATATCTTCTATCGGTCAAGCTTCCAAATCGAGACCGCCTGTCAACCACAATCCAGTTGCAGGTAATTAACATAAGCTGTTGTCACTAATGGTTTCTATACTGTATATATTTTACATAATATAGGTTGTTCTGTTGTCATCTCACTATAATCTCTATACTTAAAATAAGATATTCTGTTATAGACAGTAACTGATGATAATATCGCATTCTAACATACCAGAATTTTGCTATGTGTTCAAGCATGTAAATGTGGAATTATATGCTGTGTACCTAAAGTGTTTTGACGGATACCTACCCCACTTCATGTTGTTATTTTTATCTGCTGTTTTTTCAGATATCAAAAAGTCAGAGGTTGCTCCACTTCCACCATCCCAGACGACAAATCTTGCCTTTCATATGTCATTTAATGAAGAAGCTGTTAAACAGAAAGAAATGTTTGATAGAGATTTTCCGGCTGATGATGAATTTAGATCAACAGGTTTTTGCTTTTGATTATTCATTAATTTAGCGTAATATCTACACCAAATAAACAGTTGACGAAATATATAACTGTTGCCTGTCTGGCACCTTTACCAGATATCACTTTCATCATATTTTTGTAAATATTGAATGGAATTGAAGTTCAGTCATTCTTTTTAAAAACTGATTTACCGTTTAGAGATAACCTAATGGGTTTCCTCCCACTGCTAAAGACCTCTACGTGCCAGCCAAATATTGGAATAAATTGAACCACATGTTAGTCCCGAAATGACCTAGTTTGTGTGAAGTGGACAATAAACCCAAATTTTCTCTCACTTATAGTTTGCAAGTTATTCCTAAATCCCTCAAATGATAGTCACAGGCTTTTATTGGTATATTTTGTACACATATTAGTGATATTATTACATTTATTGATACTGTTAATATATTTTGTTATAAGATGTTATTCTAAAAATGGCAGATTTTGTACACATATTACAAATATCAATACAGTTGATATCTTTTGTTAGAAGATGCTATTCTGAAAATGTTTGAAGAAGATGAAAAAGAATTCAACAAAGAAAATATTTTTAGTCAGGTAAATATTTTAACCGAATCTTTTAAAGATGCTTTATGTTAGTTTTAAATGTGGCATCTAATATATATATAAATGATTATTTAGGTGTTTAATCGACTCTCTAGATCATCGGATGGCTAAAATGTTGTGTGGTAGACAATTTTCTTTTAAATGGTGGTTTCAAATCCCAGATTGTAGGTGGCAAGGATTAGGGTCGCCTGTCCAACCTCGTGGGTTTTCTCCGGGTACTGCAGTTTCCTCCCATTACTAAAGACACCTACGCCCAAGCGACTTATTGAAATAAAATTAAACCCTATGTTACTCCCGAAATGACCTAGTTTGTGTCGAGTGACGTTAAACTCCATTTCTCTCTCCCTTTTAAATGGAAAATGAACACTTTGTTTATTATGGTAGCAGTTATCATTTTCCTGTTTACACTTTATCTTGTTAACACTTGAAACATTCATAGATTTGTTTATAATAAAGTACTTTGAAAGAAATTGTCAAAATATGTATCATAGCAAGAACAGCCAGCTCTTTATGATTATTTATGTGTATATAATTGTTTTAGTTGATCGTGTATTTTTACAACTAAAATGTACTAAGATATACCATTAGACATTTTGTTAAAAAATCTAGATATCAATGGTAGTTAGGCTTCCAGCTTGGATTCAATCGGTAACAGGCCTATCTAAAGACTTTAACGGACAATTTATCAAATCGTTGTAATAAATGATGAATTTCTCTTCTCTGTAGCATGACAATATGAGTGAGAGTGTTGGACCATCACAAGATGCTCAATGGGCATATCGTAGTGTGATGTCACAAAGTCATTGTACCGTACCTAATGATCCCTGGAGTCGTTTGTCAGTAGGGGAGTACTGGGCACACAGAACCGAGAATCTTGGAACACTAGAGGGCAATCCAGATCTTCCTCGTGTATGTTAAGTATATTCTTTATTATTACTAACTACATATTTCTTTGATGCTTGACCTCTTATTATTACAAACATCTTAGAAATGATATCCATTGTTGAGGGAATACTGTTTTAACAACATATCTCATGAAATACAAGGCCTAACTGAAAAGTTCTAAGCCTGAAAAGATTGATCAATTAGGTTAAAACAAACTTTTGCCACCAACAAGTACAATCATTGGATGAAGCATAGACATTAGAACTGTGTGTATACTATACTATTCAAAAAAAGTTGGGGATATTTGATTTTGGGGGCATAATACTAAAATATGCAAATGACTACGAAAAAAGTCACTATGGAACCTAACAGAAGAAACATTTCCAGTTACATGTGACGCCCAAACGCACCAATAGCTACCGCATGGAATGCAGGTGATGCTTGGGATCATCAAGGGGGTCCAACCCAAGATTTGCACGACTCTGACTTTGAATGTTACAGTCATTGTAGCATTGAATTCCGGGGTGGAAACATCAGTTTAATTGTTTTAGTGACCAGAAAACAAATTTTGATATGCGTCGGCTTACCCAAAATGAAAGGTTACGTGCCCTTGTCATGCTACAGATCGGCACAACACAGGTGGTTGTGACGCGGACGATGAATGTTTCTCAGTCTGTCATAAGCAGGCTATGGTCCAGATACCGTGATACACAATCTGTACAGGGCAGACCACGCTCAGGTCGACCAAGGGCGACAACTCAAGCCCAGGATCGATTTATCCGTACCTTGGCCTTGAGAAATCGTGTCATCACAGCAAATCAGATCAGCGCTCGTCTTCAAACAGACACTGGTGTGAGAATGAGTGGCCAGACGATTTGGAATCGACTGCATAGGGGTCACCTTCGCGCCCGACGTCCTCGCGTGATCCCTTGTTTGAGAGATCATCACATTCAGGCAAGACGTCGTTGGTGTAGGGATCGTCAACACTGGGATAATCGATGCTGGAGCAATGTGATGTTTTCAGATGAGTCACGGTTCACTGTTGATTTTTTGGACAGACGTAGGAGGGTGTGGCGTCGTCGAAACGAGCGCTTCCAAGACGTTAACGTCATCAGACATGATCGATTTGGGGGTGGTTCTGTTATGGTGTGGGGAAGCATCACTGTTGCTGGAATAACGGCTTTACATGTTGTTGCAGGGCGTGTTATGGGCCAGTACTACCGGGACAACATCTTGGCAGTCCATGTTGTGCCGTTCGCACGACGTCATGGCCGCTGTTTCATCTTCCATGATGACAACGCAAGATGTCACAGGGCCAGGATCGTTACAGGTTACCTCCAACAACAGAACATCACCACATTACCTTGGCCAGCACTGAGTCCCGACCTCTCCCCCATCGAAGATGTCTGGGACATGCTTGGACAGAGGTTACGTCAACGTCAATAACGTCCTGCCAATGTCCTAGAACTTCCTGCTGCTTTGCAACAGGAATGGGACAATCTGGACCAAAATGACCTTAGACGTCTCATTAGGAGTATGCCACGTCGGATCAATGCTTGTTTGGCAAACAGAGGAGGATTTACCCGTTACTGACTTTGTTGTGATGCTGTGGTAACTTTGCTGTTTGACCCCGGGTATCATTTTACCCTTATAATGGTCAGTCTGTGCCTTACTTAGTCTAACGATCATTTGGAATAAATCGATGAATGTGAATTTCATTTCATTTTGTCATTTGTTTCTTCGTCAGTTTCATTAGGTGACTTTAATAACACTTAAAAATCAAATATCCCCTACTTTTTTTGAATAGTATATATATGTAAATCGAGTATGAAAGACTATTTCAGCCTGAGTTCAAACTTTTCAGCCAGGCCTGATATGAATAAGAAACTCACTCTGTATATATACTGTAAATGTAAATCGTGTATGTATAACTATTTCAGCCCGAGTTTGGAATGAAAATTAAAACACCACCTAATAATAGAAAACCTTTTCCATTGTTTAAAACAGCTAATACATCACCTATGTCTGATATAGGTAATAAATCTGCTAATAGTACCAAAGATCTAAGTAAGTATTGTATTTCTTCTTATTTAACATTTTAGCATAATGTCATTTACTCCCATTACTAAACAACTTGTCCGTGGTATTATAGAATAGTGGTCTGAAGCCTCCTTGGTGACTTTGTGCTAATTTAGTTACTTCCCTTGATTGATAAAAGGCTCTGATCCTAGATAGTTCTGGGATGGAGTGAAATACAGGATGGTTGTGTGTAATTAGCTTATGGACCCCAATACCACAATAACCCTGATCTATAACGTATCTTTTATAATGTCCGGTATTGGAGGTTGTATTTACTTTTGACGTTATCTACTTTGATGTCACAGACAATCAAAATTTAGCTTTGTAGCTTTTTATTATCACATTGTTATTATCAAACAGTAGGACATTAAACCCCATTTCATTTCTTTTATTATCCCTTCCATTCTTATCCAGTCGTTTTAAACTTTGGACTGTAGATATCCACATGGCATGACAGTTTGTGGTAAGAAATAGTTACCTCCTTCACCGTGTAGGCTTAGTACTGGGTTTTGTCAAGAATGATGTAATGAAATACAGATTGCATCATATTATTTCAGTTCTAAAATCACCTAGTTAAGGATACCTTAAACCCGTATTTCTATCGTCAGCATTTTCCTGTTAACAGATGGCGTTCAAGTTTGACCATACACCGGTATATAAATTAATTTATCATAATTAAAATTGTGTTTTGGTTTTTGTTTTCAGATGACAAATCAGTAGTGAGTGATATGACCTTTACCCTCAGTGACTTGGACACTCCCCAGCAACAGAAAGTTGTAAAAAAGACACCACAGTTAGTCCAACCACAGACTCCTGCTGAAGTTAATCAAACCAGTGCATCAGAAGTAGTTGATTCTCCAAAATCTAAAGACAATAGTGTCGATATTTCAGTTTTAACAAATTCTTTGTTAAATCTTGAACAATCTTTATGTGATCAAAGTGGTGTATTGTCTGTGAGCACTATATCCAGCTTTATAAGCAAAATCTCAACGCAATCTAATGCTGCAGAACTAGTCAACACAATCATGGCACTGTCTCAACTTAAATCTAAAGCAAAAGACTCAAAAACGGAGACTCTGGTAGCAATGCTTCAAAAAGAACAAGAAAAAAAGGCTGAGCTCTCATCCAAAGAGGACACCCGACCAGAAAAACCTGATAGACAGTCCAAATTACCAGTTCGTCGAGGATCCACCAAAGATCTGTTGAGAAAAAGTCTAAAGAGTCAAGGAGAAAAAGAGACTCCTAGTCCACCCTCGACAAGAACAGGATCACTACCTACTAGACCTGGAAGTGCTCCAACATCAATTCCATCTAGTTTTGAGAAGTCACAAAAACAAAATGGTGATAAACCTTCACATAATTTGTCTGATAGTTACGCAGATGACAATGAATGGGATAGAATTAATCAACCTGATAGAGACACAGGTGATAATGTAAATCAATCAAAGGAGTTCATTTACTTATCACCAATTAAAAATGAGGCTTCCCAGAAGTCTACGGAATGGCGATCCCCTCGTCCTAGCATGGGAGGACGTCAATGTGTTCTTTCTGATACCCAAGCGAGAAGTCAGTTTCAGACAAATTTTGAAAAAAATGCCTTTCCAATGAAGATAAGAAATGAAAAGGTTGATGAATTTACTTCTGAAGGACTGGAACAAAAACGTACATCTAGAAGATCTTACGAAACTGGAAAAAGTGATCAAAATAATCGTCCATTGAGTCCTCCTGCTCGAGAAGCAGACACTTATACCTCCATAAATGGTGATCAGCGGAAAAGTCTCAGAACTTATGAATCTGAAGTAACCAATCCATCTGAGGATCCTTGGAAAGTGGTGAATGAAGATGAAAAGACCTCTATTCAGTATATGGAAAATGATAGAGCATCATTTCATCCACTGCCTGATCGTCCATCAGATAGATTTCAAGAATATCAACACAATCAAAATACACATACCTCAAGTCGTAGCCATACTGCTAACTTAGACTTCCACCCTGTTGACAGTACTAGGACCGTACATGCTGATCACCATATTCCTGATGGAAGTGACTATAGCTCACGCTCCAACTATTTCAGTCCTGATAAAGAACTATCGCGAGATTTGGCTGTAGGAACAGATGATATTAGATTAAGTGACTCCCGAGGCTATAATTTTCTCCATTCTAAAGACAAACCAAATGAAGTAGATATCGAAAGTAGAACTTATTCTCCTCCTGTGCAAGAAAAACAAGATGGCAAGAAACAGCAGACATCAGTTCCCATTTTTCACCATAATTTATTACCTAACCAGCAACCAGAGAAACCAACCTTGTTAACAGACAAATCTCTCCTTTCAACACAGTTCGCCAAACAATACTTACCGAAAGAATCTCAACAAGCTGAAAGCGAATTTAAAGTTCCCTTCCCAGTTAAAAGTAAGGCCAATGAAACCATGCCACAGGACAGTTTCTACAGTGATGAAACTAGCTTTTATGAACTTCAGGCACAGAATTTATCTCGCATGAGTCATGTAATGTCTGAATCACATCCCAGTTTTATGAGTCAAACACCATCTTATCAGAGCACTCCTTTTAAGCGTGATGGATTGTTTGACAGTCTGCCCTTGATGACACCAAGTTATATGAAATCTGTATTATCAACGGGACCTATTGACAGACGTTTAGCTGAAACACATTTAGATACATCAGGTAGGTTCATCACAAACATTTTCCTAGAATTATTGTAACTAATTGGGCAAATGATCAGTTTTCTTTAAAGTTCGTTAATGAGAGGTAAGGGTAATAAAGCAATAGCATTGCAACCTGTAAAAAATTGTCGTAAAATATACACTTATAGCCTAGTCGGGGGTTGGGTGGCCAAATGGTTAGCATGTGCATGTTGTATAATAAGGTTCTTTCATTGAGTCAACTCGTGGTTTTGATTCCCCAGTTATACGTCCAACCTTATGGGTTTTCTCTTGGACCTCTCACTGCTAAAGACCCATACGCTCTACCGAATTACTGAAATAAGATTAAACCATGTTAGTCCCAAAACAAACTATTTTGTGTCGATTGGACATTAAACCCCATTTCTTTAGCCCAGTCAAAGCAAAACAGTAGGATGTTAAACCCATTATCATTTCATTAAGAACTCAAAATGGTTGGATTGGAAAAGCTAATGGGAATTGGACCTTGTGCCACTGTTTTATAGGGTGTGTTTTTTTTTACATCAGGTATAATATATTGTTGTTTTTTAGGTGTACTAATGGCCACACCTAAACAGTTGACACAACTAGAAGTTCCATCTGTATTTACCTTCCCAGAATCTAGTTGTGTTGGTATTTCATTAAGTGCTAATTTACCTATCAGCAACCCAACATCAAGATGGCAGGAATGTTCGTTAATTATAAAAGATCTAAGTATAAATAATCAACCTGTAGATCCTGATAAACATTCACCATTTGAATTAAAATGTAAAGTTATTATTGAACCTAACTCCACAGAACATATATCTGTAAGTACAACATTGACAATTTCACATATCTGCTTTTTGAACACAATTCACATATCTACTTTTTGAACACAATTCAACACAGAGCTGCTGAAATTTTTTGGGATTGTTCGTAAGTCAGAGCTATATTGATATTGACAATTTTTCTACGTATCCTCATAAAGAGTAAGGTTTGGCCCAATACCATGGTCATTATGGGGAATTTCGGAAAATATAATTGTTTTTACTGCAAGTACATGTATGAATTAAAATCTCTGATGAATTCAAAATATTGAAATAATCTTGAACAAATAGGTGAAGGATCCCCTATCCCATGAGAATCAGAGGCTAATAGTGATAAGAAAGGATTTAATGATTTGGCTCTTTGATCTTGGTCTTCATCAACCTTCATCAGATACATAACGATTATTGACTACGTGATAAAAACACCATCTTTGTTTATTGCAGGTAATGTTTCTACCCAGAATTCCTGGAGCTTTTGTAGCACAACTACTGATCTACGCCAAACCATTTCTTAGAGATGTTGTTGTTCCTCCATGTAGAATACCTGTTGAAGTCACATTACAAGCCATTGCAGAAAAACCCAATATACAGGTGACATTAGAGTTATATTAGAAGTAGACTGAAGTCTCAATGACCAGTCCCTTTTTACATGCTTGCAAAAAGATATGTGATTGTTCATTGTTAAAATTTGAATTTCACCATCATTACTACTCAATATTTGTTTATGGATCGATCCATTGATAAGATCTGATATGTGCGTTTGTTGTAGTACATGTGTATTTTGTCCTGTTCATAGGTTTGTCGTGTGCACTTACTATTATACATAGATTTGTGATTGTATTTGGTATGGGGGGGTGGGTGGATGGACGGTTGAATGGTTAGCATGTGGGCTCAGCGTCATAAGGTCTATCATTAAGTCAACTAACGTGGTTTCAATTGCCTGGTTCTAGGCGGTGACAAGGAGTAGGGTCACCTTTCCAACCTCGTGGGTTTTCTCTGGGTCCTCCGGTTTCCTCCCACTGCTACAGACCCCTACGTGCAAGCAAATTATTGAAATTAAATTAAACCACAGGTTAGTCCCAAAATAACCTAATTTGTGTCGAGTGGACATTTAATCCCATTTATCTCTCTCTATATATTTGGGACATCAACCAGACTTCAATACTAGAATTACTGAAATAGGTTAGTCCCAAAATGACCTAATTTGTGTCGAGTGGACATTAAACCCCATTTATCTCTCTCTATATATTTGGGACATGAACCAGACTTCAATACTAAAATTACTGAAATGAAATGGGGTTTAACATCCTACTGCTCTGCTAAAAAGAATTACTAATAATGTTTCTATTGATTTTATTTTCTAGGTTATAACTAAAGAAGATAGAATGGTATATTTTGGTCAGTTGGCATATGGATCATGTCGTATGTCATCTATTCAACTACGCAATTTGAATAAAGGATCTGTACCTGTTCGATTAACTATAACTAATGTACGTGGAATAGATTTGTTCATTTAATGTCATTTATTTGATTATTGAATCCTTAAAGGCAACAAATGTATTTTGCACTGTGACTCTTCCATACTTATCATAGCGTTTTTTTTGTGGCATCTTGGCACTGTCATGTACACTAAATAAACTCTATGGACAAGCAGCTTTTGATAAATGAATAGCTACTGACTTAATGCAAGAGACCAATGATGTCATTATTTTAAATTTCTCAGCACCTATATTCAGACGGTGATTGTATTTGATTGATTTATTACAGGTGAAATCATCATCATGGCATTGTTTTAGTTTTGATAAAGACATAACATCACCAGAAATATCTCTGTGTTCAACAGGAAGTAGACCAATGTCTCCAGTTTTTGGTAAAAATGCAATGAGTTTAAGTTTAGAGGGTTACGGTGACAGACGATCATCTAGTATAGAAGAAATTAAAATCTATTGTAAACCACCACGTAAACAATCAGATAGAGGTAAATTAACGTTAATTGCTGTTAAAATAAATGAAATAAAATGAGGTTTAACTTTCTACCTGCACCAACAGTGTTCTATTAGGGATATTTCTCCTCTTATTCCAATTCCCTCTGGCTTGTGGCTGTGGTTTCGATCCCTGTTGTGAGCGTATGTGGCATGGAGATAGGGGCGCCTTCTCAACCTCGTGGGTTTTCTCCGGGCATTCCGGTTTCCTCCCACTGCTAAAGACCCCTGCGCGCAAGCGAATTATTGAAATAAAATTGAAACCATATGTTAGTCCCGAAATGACCTAGTTTGTGTCGAGTGGACGTTAAACCCCATTTCTCTCTCTCTCTCTCTCTCTCTCTATTCCAATTCCAACTGCCATGGGTTGTTTTACTTGAATGTAAAGCACAGAATATTATTTTTTGTCCCATCTGAATGACTAGACTTTACATCCAGAGCATGCAGAAAATCAAGAGTAACTTTCTCTTGGCAATACTGTTATCCAGCTCACTGATCAACCGGGCTTCTTGATTATTGTGATGTGTGATGATTTCTATGGAGTTTAGACAAATGCCAGTAAGCATCACAATAACAAATATCTGCCTTTAAAAAAAGAGTAACAAATTCCAACCGTTCGATTAATTTGTCATCAATTAAAAGACAGATCGGCGAAATATTGATTAGCCATGCCTAGAACTTTTGAGATTTTGGAGTCTTTCGTCATTCATCTAGGTACATTGATATTTTAAAAAAAAGTTAAGAAAAAAATCTGTATTTAATTTCAAATCTTGTTATATCATTTCAGCACTGTCTCTCTGTCCTCCAGAATTATTTGAAGCTCAAGTAAATGTTGAGATTGACACAAATATTCCCAATATTCCACCAATCACAAGTGTTGTATTAAAAGCTGAAGTAGGAATGGTTAAACTCCATACACCAATAGATCTAGACGTAAGTATTAACTATAAATAACAGTAACTACTCTCAGTCAAAAATGTTCTTTGTTTCAACACTTTTTTAAGCCTGTAAATCTTTTGAATATGGAAAATAAAATTTTTGGGACTAGGATGACCTAATTAATAAATGACATGATTAAAATCAAGGGAATGTGTCTTTAAAGAAAACATTATGAAGAGAAATCAAGAAACAAACTTAGCAAATGTGTAAACCCAGTCTGTCAAATGTTTAGTTCAATAGACAAATATTTTTATTACAATGATCAATTAAAGGGCGGATTTGTTATTTGCTTCAAAATATCATATTATCTGTGGCTTAATCCTTTCTAAATCTGTATTCAGATTAATTTAATTAATCAGTGGTTGATATGAGCAGAATATATTGGCCTGAGATGACGCCATTAGCAGTTGATATATCAACCTGCCATGACATCATCAGCGGTTGATGTGAACCGAATATATCAATCTATGATGACTTCATGACAGGTTGTTATGAGATATAACTGCATAAGCTTTTAATAAAAAGTCTTTTATTATTAAAATTTTCCAAATTATTTCTTTTTTATCCTTTCAGAAAATTAAATTGTCTTCTGTATTTGGAAAGAAATGTGCTAAGAGTTTTAAATTAAAAAATGCAGGAAATATTGGTATGGAGGTCTCCTTGTTTGTGCCTCAATTTTCTGACATATTTCCAGTAACTCCACGATTTTTGACAATACCTGCCTGTCAGGAACGAGAGGTTACAGTGAACTTTGACCCCAAAGATAAAAATATCTGTACCTACGATACGTAAGTTATGTTTATTGCTCTTACCAATGGTCTATCCAGTTTGGGGGGCAGACAATTTTTGGACCAGGGGCTGTTGTTTGAGCGCTACTTATATTGTTTTACTTGTTGTTCATGGAGGCGACATTCTTAGATTAGGTGTAAGGCTCCGCCACTTCGTGTACATGCCATGATTTTTCCTTGGACACAGGGTACAATTTTCTGGATATACAATTACTGAGTTTAATATTAAGTGACTTGTCAAGGATACTCTCATCTTTATCAAGCAAATGATACAGGTATGTGAATAGTAGGCAAGCAAATTATTGAAATAAGATTAAACCATATATGAATTGATCTAGCTGCAGTTGGCATTAAACTCTCTCTCTCTCTCTCTCTCTCTCTCTCTCTCTCTCTCTCTCATTGTTGTTTAATAAAGGCTGGTCTGTTTTACTTGTAGTTTATTACTGATGGGATTAGAGCCTGATGGACCAACATATGAAATACCTGTACAAGGTGAACTTATACAAGCTGTAGCTCCACCTGCTGGACCATTATTACTTAGTGATAAACATGCCCTACCATTTGGTGGAGTGGCCCTGGGAAGAGCAAAGTAAGTACTTTAGTTATGGTTCCTAATTAATGGCTTTATTATTTGATAGTTTTCACATCATTTTTACCTAAATAGTGTGTGGAAAGATTTGGTACATTTTATTTGTTTCCATCATCTAGAGATTTGTTTGGTTGGATTTTCTTTGCCTTGCTTTTCTTTTATTTTAAATTGTATATCTTTTTACATTCTAGACAACTTAGAGTTACATTAAAGAGCAATGCTCACCAGGCTTTGAAATTACGAGTGGAAATCAGGTCATCTTCTAATACCTTCCAGGTATAACTTTAAACTTTTATAACTTTATTTCTCGAGGAAAAGATGACAATAACGTCAGTTTGAATTCCTGTAAGTGCCAAGAAGAGTCTTTGTTTTATGCCATATTCCAACAACCAGTGTGACATGAAACATTTTTCTGGTCATTTTGATGGCATTCAACATTTAGTTCACTTATATAAATTCATATTGGAAAGATCCTGGCAGATGATGTTTGAGGAAAAAAATGTCATTCGACAAAATCCCTGCCATTCATCTGACAAAGAGACAGAAATACTATATATTAATACGAAGAGAGATTAAATAATTTCTGATATATAGGTATACTATTGGTGCATCAAATCTTGATTTTTTTTACCAACCATATAATCAACTTTCATATACATTTTCCAGTTTCAACTGACTTCAAATCAGTCTAGTAGTGGAAGTCTACATAGAGATGTTATTATCCAGCCACAGGAGAAATTTCCAGTCTATGTTGTTTATTCACCATCAAGAGTAGAAACCAGTAGTGGCAAGCTAGTAATTAAACCATATGACTGCAATGCTAAATTCTCGGTAATAATAAATTTTATTTATTTGTTTCGCAATAAATCAGACATTATTAATATTTTGTTAAACTTGTATGAATAAATATATTTCATCATATGCATTTTAACATGATTTTTCAAATGTATTTTTCTAAGCATGCAGGTTTGCTACCTTCTAAATATTAAATGTTTTTCAATTGATTATCTTTGTTTATTTTTTATTTTAAACAGATATCATTGTCTGGTTATGGCGGAGTTAGTTCTGTTACATTAAAAGATGTACACCATTCTGGAACATCTCGTTTCTGGTTAGATGTAGGGGAAGTTTCTCTAGGTAGTAGTGATATGCATAATGTATCAGTTACCAACACTGGACATAGGGCAGCATTTGTTAAAGCAATCTCATTCACAGGTAATTTCCATGTTTGTAATTCATCAAACTAACAGATATTCAATGTGATTTCTATCTACTTCTATATTCACGTTTAAGAATTCAGTGAAAATGTGGCACCATAGTGGAAATTTTTTTTTTATATCAGGAATTTTGCCTAGCTGTCTAGGAATCAACATATTACATTATTTGTATTCTGTAGATTTCTTGATAATGTTTTCAATAGAGTTTTTAGAAGTGATACCCATTAATCGTTTCACAGATGGAGCTTGGTATAAGAAGGATCTTTCTCGATATGAAATTAGTCTCTCAATTTAGTTTAAAAGCTGTGAAATATTTTTATATGTAAACCTGTAGGTGATGTTCCCGAAAGGTATTACATTTCTACTAATTTTTATAAATATTTAAGAATGTTAAGAATACATTGAATGAGTTATGTTGCTTGTGTAAAATTTGTTGTTATGTGTGTCACTCTACCATGATTATACATGTTGTATATCTATAGATTTACAGTTAAAACAGACACTGCCACCAGGTAGAATAGCCATTGATCCTAGTGAATTTATTCTATCACCTAAAGAAACAAAGGTTAGTCTCGACTCTTTTCAAATACATAATAATGAATGATGTCACCAGTGTTTGTTTATTAATATATTTAAATTACGGGAGGTTTGGTGGCTGAATGGGGGGGCAAAGTGTGTGTTAGACTTAGGCATAGACGGAAATGTTTTTCCCATGTTTGGAAAGTAGAAATTGTTATTTACTGGTTGATATTTTTATTTCAGAGTGTTCATATAGCTTTTTGTCCGTCTGATCGAGAAGTAGCAGCCTGTTATAGGGAGAAAGAAGTGGTTGCTACAGTTGCATTTTATCATGGTGATGAGGTTAGCCGACAGAAATACAGAAGGTTTGTTCATATTATAAAAAATTCTCAAAAAGACCTAATATCTGGGGGGGGAAAAATGAAATGGTTTTAATGTCCTACTGTACTCAGGAAAATCCGGAGAAAGAAACAACATCTGATACAAATGAAATGAGGTTTACTCGTCCTACTGTTCTGCTCCAACTGGGCTAATGAATTCGGGCATACGCAATACAGTGTGCTATGAGGGAAGTTTTGACCAGACAGCGACACAACAGCCTACTGTTATTTCAAATTCAGACTGCCAAGGGGTCTTTTACACTGGACGTAATTTTTTCGTCCCTTTGAAACGATTAGACACTTGTGCTTGTTAGGCACCTCGTCCTGCACCACTGACACAGGAAATCATGCTGGAAAACCCTGATGACTTCCATGCCAGCGAGCCACCGCAACTCCCTATCTGATACAAGAAAAATTATTTGTCATACAGATCCAGATTGAAATTCCACAATTAAAAATTTCTATAAGTGTTCAGTATCTGAAAAGACACTGGATAAAACTTTTCCATGATGTAACTCATTCATCCACTATTTTAGGTTTATCATAGATTCTATTTCCTGAAAGCAAACATATTAATTGGATATATTTCTTGGCAACTCCATTAAACTTTATGCATTATGCAGAGAAACCCATTGTATCTGTTTCTTCATAAAAAAAAAAATGTTCTAATGATAAACATTGTATTTAGAGCCATCAATAAACCACTGAAGCCAGGTAAAAAATCTCACAAAGTACATATAGATCAGCCTTTACAGAAAGTAAATTTTGATGTCAGTTACTATGGTGACTTGGGTGAAAAGGTTGTCAGTGAAGGTAATTATTTTGTAGGTTTTCTCATCTAGAAATTCAGATAAATAACCAGGCGCGGATCCAGGATTTTTTGCAGGGGGGGGGGTGGGGGCCCTCCCCCAGAGAAAATTCGTAAATCAGATTCAATTTGGTTCATTCTGACGTATTTCCGGAAGGTAATTTCCAAAATTACAGGTCTAAATCGCCAATAAAATCGCATAAAAAATTTTCAAGTCTGAGCGGGGGGGGGGTCCGGACCCCCTGGACCCCCCCTCTGGATCCGCGCCTGATAACTTGTTTTTGAATGATGAATTGAATTCTAAACACAAGAAATAGCATGCCAATTTAATCATTCATTTTTTCCCCCATAAATTTTTCTTCCATGCTAATCAGGTTGTTTGAAATGTTTTTATCAAATGCTTTGTATTACAACAAAACTGAATGTTTAGATAACATAAAATATGCGTTTTGTTAGCTGGTAAATCAGTAGTAATAATTAGATTGTCCTGTACAGTGAATTAGTAGCCAGAAGCAAGCTAGCTGTGAAGCAACAAATAATTCTGTAAAAAAAAAAACATCACAATTAATATGGAAAGCAAACTCTGGTTTATACAAAAGTTTGATAACAATAAGAGGAGACTTCTCGGAACATTATACTTTATGTATACAAACCAGTGATTCTTTTCAATATAACTTATAATGTTTTTTATTATGCTTACTGGTAATCGATAAATTCCAGACCATGGAATGGTGGAGATTTAAACAGATTAAAACATGTTTTGATTGTATACAATCTATGCTTCATTTGCAAAACTTAAAACGGTGATAACTTTACCCAGAATAAAGTAATTTGAATTAAATTTTTAATATATATATTTTGCATTATGTATTTTTGAACTATTATAGCAAGAACGGGTAGTTCTTTATCTTCATTTTACATCATTTTCTGAAGGGTTATGGTTTATTTCATTGGGTGAATTGACACAGAATGACCCCTAAGAATAAATTTTGTCTTATTAAGATATCAATTTATATTTGGTTTTGTTGTTTTATGCTTTTGATGGCATCTACTAGGTGAAAGATCTGAAGTTGTAGTGGGAGGTCACGTCAAACAAGCGGCTTTTGACTCTTAGGATGTCCAACATTTGATTAACCAATCAGTGTTGATGATTCTAGAATTTGGCTTCTATGCTTTTAGTGAGATGCAGTGCTGCTTCGTAGCCAAGGCTCATGAGAAAATTATGAAACTGTACAACTACGAACATAAGATGTAAAATTTGTTTCTTTATCATTTTTCAGGATATGGTGTAAATGATTCTGATAGTGATATAGATTTGTTTTATTCTAATCTAGCTCATATATCACTAGCATTGATAGGTCATCCTGTAGTTAAACTAGAGACTTGTACACCACAAGTTTATCCTAAAACTAGACGATCACATGGAGAAGTAGTTAAATCAGATTATCCTACAAATAATAGGTAATGTGAAAACGTTAGAATTAACCTTTGAATTTTAACAATAGTTATATATTTATCTGTGTCAAAACAATCTGATTAAAACACAGATCCAATTTCATTTCGTTTTTTATAGTTCAAAATTTCGTTTTTACTTGTCTTTACTACTCTTGGATCTGGAGGACTTGTTATTTAACTTGTGTTCTGCCTGAAATGAGGGGTCAGCCAATCAAATGGTCTGTCGAATCGACTGTTTGACCTTTTCATGCGTGGAACTGTGGGTAGATATTACCAGCGGATAGAAATCAAAACAAAACAAAAGTAGATTTTAAAAAGCATGGCGGTTGCTAATTGGTTAATCGAATGACTGACGTTATTGGGTCAAATTGTCCCGTGCTTGATACCTGACGTCATAGAACGTGAGCTCCCACTATAACTTGTTAGATCTACATGAGTGAAGGCCATCGAAAGTATAAAAAATGAAACGAAATATAGATCTATATTTTAATTAAATTGGTGTCAAAATTTCCAGTTTGTCCTATGGGCTGATGAGGATCTATTCAATGGGAATCTGGATTTGACTATTGTCCATTTTCACACATATCTGAATGATATGGGAGTAATGGTTCAAAATTTTAGTTGTGTTTATGCATGCATATTCAAAATGCCCACAAATTTGACTGTATTTATGTTAGAAATACAGGTACATCTAAAAATCCCATTCGACTACTCCTTTGGTAGAATTGAATAATTAAGAGAAAAGTAGTAATTTGTTAGGATGCAGAGATATGCAGCAATAATCAATAAAGTTGTTATATGAACCTACAAACCTAGTATAATGTTATATTGTTATAACTGGCAGGTCACCTCTGGCTTGCGGTAGTGGTTTCGAGCCTTGGTGTAAGCGTATGTGCCATGGAGATAGGGGCGCCTTCTCAACCTCGTGGGTTTCCTCCGGGCACTCCGGTTTCCTCCCACTGCTAAAGACCCCTACGCGCAAGCGAATTATTGAAATAAAGTTAAACCATATGTTAGTCCCGAAATGACTTAGTTTGTGTTGAGTGGTTGTTAAATCCCATTTCTCTCTCTCTCTCTCTTATATTGTTATAATTTATGTTATATAGAAGCAGTCTTCAATCTGATAACCGTCAACAACCATATTCTAGTCAACATCCTGGAGAGAAAGATTGTGATTGGTCTGTTCTGCCACAGCAATTGATATGTAATGTAAACAGAGATGGTAAGTTTAATAACAAAACAAGAAAATATTTGTGTCTTTGGGATTTTTTTTGCCCACACTCTGTGAATATCAGTTTCTTATATTAAAAACCATGCGATCTGTCAGCAGTTTGTCTTTATAGACTTAGATATAAGAAAATGATCCTGACTTGCTTTAACCTACTGAATAACCATATTCGTTGTATTACAATAAATTTCAAAAATTCTATTTCAAAGGCATGTAAATTGAATGACAGCTGGTAAAATTCACTGACAAATGTGACTGAAACCAGAACCCTTATCCTATATGTCATATTTTGGTAATTTGTAACAATTTACTTATTCTATCATATTCCCTTTGTTCTACTATAGGACCAACATCTTATTTCTACTGTCTGTGATTCAACTGTCTACTTTATTATTAATATGTAGGAAATTTTGTTTTATTTTAGGAAAGCAAACACAATCTGTGTGTTTCCAGATAATTAACTTCTCTACTAAAGATATCAAGTAAGTACTTTCGTTTGATTTTATTGAAACATTTTTACTTTCTTTTCCTTTTTTATCAATTATAAATTACAATATAATGGTGCAATAAAGTATCACAATACAACTTAAAAAACACTAGTATTACAAAAGCATTACAATATAAGAGTTTATAAAGTATTACAATACAACAGTATTACAGTACAGGATATAAGTATTACAACAGTATTACAATATAACAGTACTACAATATAACAGTACTACAGAAATGATATTGCAACTTCTTTTTCTTTTATGCTTTATATTTTTTGTTTTCAAGGTATGAAATGTCATGGCCAGGTCATTGGTTTACAGTTTCCCCAGAACATGGAATTGTCAAAGCCAAGTATGGATTATCTTTTGATTTGTAGCAATAAAAAAAGGAATTATAATGTTTTATTTCTTCTATTATGAGACAAAAAATCACCTATAGTGACCATAATCTTGTGACCCAGCACCATATACCATTCTTATTATTGAAGCACAACAAACTTATCTGTCCATTATTAATATCTATTGCTTTATTATACTTTTCAAGATCCAACATAATGGTAACTATCGCTCCTCACACCAATCTGAATTTATCGAAATTACCATGGAGTGGAGCTGTCGTTGTTTGTTGTAATGAACAATTTGAAGTAAGTAAATTCCACGATGATAGAGATCTCCCTGTTAAAGGGCCGATCTCGATTATATTTTGGAGAACAAAACTGGGTAATTTTGTGTTAAAATCACTTAATATTCTCTACCTTAGAACCAAGCAGTAAACTAAATATGTGTGAGAAGTTTTCGAATAACTTAACCCCATCAAATAGCTCTAGCTGACCGGTCACCTCTGGCTTGCTGCTGTGTTTTCGAGCCCTGGTGTGAGCGTATGTGGCATGGAGATAGGGGCAGCTTCTCAACCTCGTGGTTTTCCTCCGGCTGCTCTGGTTTCCTCCAACTGCTAAAGACCCCTACACGCAAGCGAATTATTGAAATAAAGTTAAACCATATATATGTTAGTCCCCATTTCTCTCTCTCTCTCTCTCTCATCAAATAGTTAATGAGCCCTACAATCAAAGATAGATTTATACAATTCATGAAATTCAATACCACAGATATGACCATTACTTGGTGTCCCAAATACTTGTTTAGTTTGGTCAGGTTATATAGCTGTTAGTGCATCAAACTGTCAACTCAAGGAAATGTTTTTGAGTTCAGAAAGAACATTCCCAAAGCTCAGCAACAAAGTGTAAAAGAATGTTCACTAAATATCTTAAAATTATAGGAGGTGAAAGTTCAGTTGAGAAGTGAGTTGACCTATGAACCTGATATACCAACTTCTGATAGTACTGAATCTTGTGTGGTTCCTGTGTCGAAAGATATTGATAAATATCTTCAGGTTCCTAATACACATTTTGTTTTTTCTAAAACATTTGTTGGTGATCATAGTGGTGAGTGATATTTTTTTTTAACAGTTATCTTGTACAGAGGTAAAAGAAGGCTTTATCAAGCCCCATCTGTCTTTCTATCTCACTAAGAAAGTAATGTTATTATGTATCATAAAGTAATGTAAATATTTATCATAAATGGATTCTCGGTTATGTTATTTTCATGAATGAGTTATATTTTTTATTATGTAGGTAAGATGTTAGAGTTTACCAATACATCAAATGATACAATCACATGGTCTATTAACTCATTTGCTCCAGCTTATGCAAGGGTACTGTTTTATTTTTTCAATATAACTTATTCATTTAAATAGTTAGTATCTGTAAGATAATATCTTTTTAAAGGAGTGTTATGTAAGAGCTAAATCAGCTTATTGCAGTCTTTTTTCTAGCTTCAATTGTTATATAAACTAATATTTAGACATTTTAATACATGAGAAGCCTATAATCATCAAATGGCCAAGATATTAAATGGATTAGAACCTTCGTGTCATTTAATAACTTACGTTAAAATGGATCAGTAAGACTTTGTTTATTATCATAGCTGTGGTACTTGGCTATCAAGACTGTTTAGGCTATAAATTGTCAAAACTTATTAAATGTTGAAAACTTTGCTCAGGATAAGTAATTTGATTGAATTTTTAATATATCCCATTTGTATGATCTATGTTTTAACAATTATAGTTATAGCAATGTATGTTTAGTGTATAATGACCAGTATTTTACTATTTAACAGGGTATTGACAGCACCAGTGATGTTTATAGAGTTACTTATTCTGTCTTTGTTTTTAAAGAAAAGACAGGTCGATTATTACCTCATCAAACTGCTCAGGTTAGTCCATAGCTGTTGTACTAGGAGTCTGACAAGGATGAAAAACTGCGGTCTTGTGTATACATTAATGTGCACATAAAAGAATTCTATGTAAGACTGGCCGTAGCGCAGTAGTTTCTGTAACTTTGAAGTATCTCATACAATCTACTAGCCAATAAGGGGGTCACGGTGGCTAAGTGGATAGGGCGCTGGTTCGCAAGCCTGGAGGTCGGGTGTTCGATCCCTACATTGGCCGAGAAAGTTCATCTCGAATTTCCGGTGTGATTTCCCCTTGTCATTGATGCAGAAGGAGGGCCTAAAAGATCCCTTGGCAGTTGGAATTCGATATAAGAGTAGGCCGTAGCACCGCTGCCTGGGCAGTCAATTCCACAACAGTGTGAACAATTCCCTCATAGCACACTGTATGGCGTATGCCCGTCTTCCATTAGCCCAGGTTAGGTGCAAAAGAGTAGGACATTAAAACTCATTTCATTTCACTAGCCAATAAAATAACTTTAGCAAACAAAAAAAAAATGATATTTGGACAAGGGGGGTTAAACAGAAGATATATATTTAATTATAAAACTCAGCCACTTATCATATTATGCCACCAACCCCTCTTAGTAAGCTGAGAAAACACAGTGAGTCATGTAACTGACCGAAATATAGAAAACTTTGAAAATGTAGCGTAGAAGGGTTAAAACTTCATGATCGAAACATGTGGAACCAAATTGTTTTAGTGACTGTTCCATTAGACATGTGAATAAATGAATTTAAAATACAGATGTGACTTCATCCTTTGATGTTGGCGTACCATTATTTCAACTAATGGTACCAGCAAAATGCCAAGCGTACATTATTTACATAAGGTGGCGGAAAATATTGGACTCAAAACGATGCGGACAATCGAAAAGAATTTTAATAACAAATTTATTCTTTACAGAAATTTCAAAACTTCAAATTAAACTTGAAATGTTCATTCTCAATAGAAAGTTCTCTGCTACTTGGTTCTTGAATTCCACTTTTGGGTATATTTTCCTGTTTACATTTCTTTCTCTTATTTTGAATGATATCACTAACATCCTGAAGTTGGGCATTGGATGTGCGCTTATATACACGAATAGCGTCTGATGAATGACCCGTAGTTTCAGCTATTAATTGCTCATCCACACCAGCATTATAAAGACGCGTGGCTGCTGTCGCACGTAACGAGTGGTTGGTGAAATTTCCAGTCATTCCACCTCTCAAACACATATTCTTCACTAAATTCTGGAGCGTATGTACGCCAACTGGGATGCTGTTATACCAATGCTCTTTTGAATTTAACTTTGCTGGTTGGAGATAAAATGCATCACAGGCGCAGGTTTTCGGTCTGAAATATACAAATTAATTTTAATTAGTTTTATGGACGATTTTAATTATTCAAAACTGTTCCAGGAGAGCTCACTGCAAACGAAATGAAATGGGGTTTAACGTCCTACTGTTCTGCTCCTAATCAGGGCTAAACAAGGCGGTCATGCATACGCCATACAGTGTGCTATGAGGGAAATTTTGGCCGGGCAGCGGTGCTACGGCCTACTCTTATATCGAATTCCATCTGCAAAGGGATCTTTTACGTGCACGCCAATGTGTACATGGGACCTCGGTTTTCGTCCCATCCGAACGACTACACAGTTGTGCTTGATAGGACTTCCGTCCTGCATCACTGACAAGGGGAAACCTACACGCAGGAAAAAGGGGATGAAATTTCGAACTAGCGTCTTACGAACTTAGCCACCGTGATCCCCTCACTGCAAACGAACCCACGATATACTAACATATAATTCCTCTCCATTGTCCCGGATTAGGACATTTATAAATTCGGTTTTCATAAATTCAATCCAGGCTTTAAAGATTTTTCCTGTTAATTACCATAGACTGTATGAATTGTTTGGTACAGGCTCTCCAATAAATCAAATTTAGCTTACCTGAGTCTAATATACTTTTCATAGAGACGTACAATACATCTCTCGGGAATGTCCAAGTTCTCATAAGCTCTAACGACTTTCTTCTTGTGTTTTTGGTGCTTAAGACCCCCTTGATTTGTTTTCGATACATCTTCTGTGTATTGCAAGTATTGGTCTCCGGATTCGGAAGTATGAAGTGACAGTTGTGAATTCTGTCCATATCGCAAATTTCGGTGCTCCTTACCAGCCCGCAAAGCAAAATTCAACCCAATCAAGTAAAAAATAGTGTCCAACAATTGCTTAGGGGTGTCAGATCCCAGAATCCCCTTTTTCCACAAAATATCTTCATTTTCTACAGATATTATGTCTGCTCTTTTCTTGTCCAATCCAATACCACGACGGGAAAGTTCCTTCATTTTCGCGTCAAGTACATTCCTCATTCCTATGAATTCATTATCTTCGAGAAAATGAACGATTACACCATTAAGCCGTAAATGATATTGAATAGCAGATATAAGCTCATAGAGAGTCTGACCTTTATATTCGGAACCGTCCTGCTTTTTAATTTCTACAATAAAATAACCAAGAGCGTCATTGAGTTGTTCTTTCGTCATCTGTAATAAATCACCTTGAAATGTTTTAATAGCCGATGTAGTTGCCACGGTACGGCGGTAGTTTTGCCAATCGTGAAAAGTACGAACTGCCCACTTACTTTTGGCCACTGTATTTGGCGACAATCTTGAAAAAACAATATCTTTCAGTTCATTTTCAGAGACAGTTTTTCCGAATTGTCTGGAATTCACCACCGTACTTTCTACTAATTTCGTCACTTTCAAGTTGTCACAATCGTCCTCGCTTATATCCGAGTAATGCGAACTGTTTGTGTGATACACTGTATTTGAGGCACCTTTGGCTGTTTGCTGGTCAGAATTTAACTCCTGCTCAGCAATTTGGGACGCTTCGAACAGGATATTATCACTATTATCCGTTTCGGACATAGAAGGCCATTCTACTTTAAATTGTCCGTACTCCATTTATTCTAATTCGACAACTGTCTAAACACGTGTTGAAAAGTGGATATAACAAAATCGCCGCACGTGCGTTTTAACATAGGGTCACATGCTATTGTGACGTAATATAAGTAATCGGAAATATTAATCACGTGATAAATGAACGTGCATTTTTTGCTGACGTGAAAAGGATACCCACAAATAATGGCCACGTGATGATCCCATAGTAACGCACGTGCATGATATTGTAATCGGTATTTTAAGTAGTTTAATGGCCTCGAGCAAGACATTGCGTAATATATTGAAACAACACTCGGCTATCGCCTCGTGCAGTATCAATATATTACTTAATGTCTCGCTCTCGACCATTAAACCACACATATTGTATATGTTACATGTATGTATAATGTAATATTCACAGGTGTGAATGTGTAGATGACTAACAATAATAATAACAGTTTTATTGGAATATCTGATGGAGTATTATTATTTATTTGTAGGTACCTTTGATGTTTGTGCCTAGATCAGAAGGAAAGTTTACACAGTATTGGGATTTACAATGTTATCTCCATCCTTCTGTTCATGATAATTCTATGACTGTTAGAATCAGTTTAGTTGGTGAGGTAATTCAATATTAATGTATTTATAAAAGAAGATTAAATGTATCTCTTTTGAATTAGCTGTTCAAAGGGCAGTATTTTTTAGTCCTGAACAGTAAAGAAATATCTGATACAAATGCAAAGTTCAGGTAATGTGACAAAGTCTGCAAATTTTCCAGTGAAGTATCCAACAAGATAATTGTTCACACTGTTGTGGAATTGACTGTCCAAAATGGTTTTAGACAGTGGATTAATGAGAATTTTAATTATAATTTGGTCATGAATATTCAAGTTGTGTTCCTGTGTGTAAACTGTGAATTGAGGATATATTTGGTCTGAAAACATATACTGAGCACCAAAGTAAAAGCATCACTTAGATTTTCGTATAACAAAATGATCCTGTAAACATATCTTATTTATTTTGCTTCTTATTGTGAACAATATTCAAATGGGAACACATCAATAACAAAAACTAAGTGATGTGTTTTCTATGGCACTCAGTATATTAAACTAATTTATCGATCAAAAGTTTGCTTCAAATGTATTACAAAACATTTTAATTTGAAGGAAAGTACCCCACTCTATTTTAATTCACTTTATTTGTCATGTGACTTGGTAGTGAATCCCTAAATATACTCGCCTAAATAAAGTCTTGGATTATCCTCCACCAGCTTCTTTTTCCGCCGTTGATTTGCAGTGTCTACTGGATGTTTCGCTATCTTAATGTTCTCACAACCTCTAACCATAAGATAAACACATACATAGTGCTCCTCAAGTGAACCAAGTAGACGGGCTGCCAGTCATTGACAGCCTCACATTTTTGTCCAGTGGGCACCCAATGGGTGTTTTTGGTAGAATCCAGTATTTTTCTAGTAAGACTGGGTGTCGCTTCTTTCCATATACCGTTAAACCATCTTCGCGAAATTTTTATTGGAAATGACTACCTTTTTTATGTAGGAATGCATCTTTAATGTTGATTTTAATTATGCTATTTTATACTAATTGTAGGCAAGTAGGAAGAAAGAAGAAAAATCAAGAGATAGAGATTCATCTGTTTCAACAGCATCAGACAAGAAGTCAGTGTATTTTAATTTAGTATTCAATGAATTTTGATAACTGATCACCTAAATCCATGATTTGAAATGTTTCGTATATTATTTAATCTTAATCAGATTTCAGAGTATTATAAATGTTTCATTACCGTAAAAAGTAAGAATATGCGACAACTCTTGTTGACTGCCCGGACGATTTAGCTGCTGTGGGCGTATGTTTCGTTGCCTGGCAACCTATCTTTTGTTAAATTTATTCAGAATTTAATATAAATTTATTTGTTGAATAATTTCAGTAAGGATATTATTGATAGACCAGTTAGTTTGAAGGATACTGTTGTTACTTTTGATTGTGTGGAGGGAGTGAAAGGAACAGCTATAAAAATAGCTTTTGAAAATGCATCAGATAATATATGTGGCGTAAGTAAATAAGTAAATATAGATTTATAAGTAACTGATTTTACTAGAAAAGGTATTTATCGAATATGTGCACTTTAGATTATAATTTGTGTGTTGTGGTTTCAATCCCAGACTTGGACGTGACAAAAGTCTCTTGCCATAGAAGCCAATTATTGAAATAAATAACATATTATGTTTACCCAGGAAAGGTCACAGTAGTGTTGACTAATTGAATGTCATTATGTTAGTTGTGCAAAGCCTACCCTCTTTCAGCTGAATGTAGTTTTTCTGTGTTATCCAAACCTCTAGATGCACCTTTCTTGAAACCTGTAAAATTACAATTGAGAACAGCTGACCCAGTGGGATTACCATTATGAGACTGATATTCGTGTTATGGAATCATCTTCTACTATATTTAAGTTTGCATATGATTCCTATTTCTGAAAATGCTGCATTGGTACTTGAATTGTAAAGTAATGACATGTTAATTATGTAGGTATACTGACCGTTATACAATATTATCACCCAATAACACATTTGACAGTAGATATCGCTTGTGTGATAAAATACATAATCTACTTTACATGAATTTGATTGGTCAATCAAAAAGGAATTACTTCCTTTTATTTGAAAGAAATCACTTATTTTAGATAAAAGGTAACTTTTTTTTTTTAAAAAAGAAACTGTTTTTATTTAATTGACCGTGAAAGAAATACTGGGTCAATATATAGGACTTTGCAATAGTTAAACTGCTGTTAAAAAATGATGTATCACTACGCTGTAGATTCAGTTAAGGGAAATTTATACCAAAGAATTATATTTATTTATTTGTGCATGTAAGAAAGGATTGGGTGATAAATGAAATCTCTAACTCGTCTTTTTTGTATCAAAAAATATCAACACTTCGTTGATAAAGTAAAAAAAAAACTCGACAGAGCCTCGGGTTTTTTTTTACTTTATCAACACTCGTAGGAGATTCTCTATTTACCAACTGTCTTGTAATGTTTTTAGGTAAAAGTAGTACCACCGCAACCTCCATTTTATATAAAACATCATCATTTTAATATTGGGTAAGTAATTTTTAAATTTAAATATTATAATGATTTTTATGATGGACTATATATTCAATCTATTGGTTGAATTTAAATTTAAAGTATTAAATTTTTTAGAATAATTGAAATTCTGTGCAAGATCATTCATATATATTTCAAAAGTCAAAAATATTTACTTTATTGATATTGAAACTCTATACAAGCTATATTTGGCGGGTTTGTTTGAAAAAGATAGGAAAATTATTACTACTTTTTCTTCTGAGACAAATAAAGATGTCTGTGTGAAATCAATAGAAACCAGTGTAATTTTGAAATGACTTAAACTCACATTAAAATTGATTGATTGATTTGAAGAATTTTATCAGTTAATACATGTAGTTTGGTGGACGTGCATCATTTTTTTTCTTCTATTTTTCAGTAAAAGACGATTTTTGAAATATCCCATAGAATTTAAACCTGATAGAGTGGGAACATATGAAGGAATTATTGTATTTAAAACTGATTTAGGATACAGTCTGAGTGTTCAACTACATGGCAACTGCAAGCCAGAATCAAGTTAATGTTGAGTTGAATGGATTCAGTGTTAGGAGAAAGTTTAAATTTCACAAAAATCCCTTTTCCTAATCCTTCTTACTAACACATGTACTAACAGTTGACTACATGTGTAGAATCTTCCTTAAATAATCAAATTAAGACAAGACATCGGATAGGATTGCCTGCGATATGCTAGAGCATGCATTTCTGATGGATTTGCACTTTACTAATATACATTATTATTAATATAATTTAGTTATTAGTATATTCCAAGTGTAAGCCTTGTATCTAAATCAAATTATCTGACAAAAAAGTCATATTTTTCCATTAAGGGCGTTGAGCAGTCTAAGATTCGCACTAACTTTTCAACGCCAATCTTATTAAGTCTTTGCAAACTTGTTCCACTTATAAAATAACTCAGAAAACTCTCGAAAGTCGCGTCGTTTTATGTGTAACAATGGAGATACGAGGCGGAGGAATAAAACTATTTATAGCAAACGAGACTGATTCCCCGACCTAGATCAGGTGTTGAATAAATTATGACGTCGTGCACGCCAGTCACGTGATCAACACAGACGTGGCTTCAACGGGAGTGGAAGATGTCACGTGACCAGAAGGAATTCCCTGTATGACGCGATTATCCAGGTCTATTTATCTATCACGAAAGGAACATGACGGATTTTTTTTTTTTATGGTCAAAGATTACTATTTTTTGAATGCATAACATGATTTAGAGTGCGGTGGAGTGGTGCAGTGAAGTAATTATTTACTTTTACATCCGAATTGTTGTATTTTAATACTTGTTGTCGACGTATTCAAAGAATTAACCCAAAATCGCAAAATCTCGTTTGAAGGTAAATAATGAACAACAATTTTAAAATACTTTGAGTTGGTATTTTTTAACGTTTTTGGTGTCGAAATGTAGCTTATAACCTCCACTTTCGATCTACTGGTGGGATTATCAATAAATCTTTTGAGCTTGTACTAATAGAATTTCCAAGAAAACGCATCGTTTTTTTGCGTTTCCATGGATACAAGACAAACCACAACCTATAGCCAAAAATTGACCAGTGTATTTTTGGGACTTGCTATTAGCATTGTTCATGCGAAATTTGATGAAAATATCTGCAGGCATAACTGAAAAAATTCTACTTTTGTTGTCATCAATACCCCTTTTTATCATGCTTTTGGGCCAAGTTTGGAACATAGTTGGTAAATAAAATTGGTATTTATTTGGTGATTAATATGTAGTTTATCACCTCAAATAACAAAAAATGTCATATCTTATCAACAAAAATTACAGTGCAAGCTTTAAAATTTGCATTTTAGACTACTCAACGCCCTTAACATGTCCAAATTAGCATTGTGATTTTTTTGTGTATTGGAATCCTATTATTTGAATATGAGCCTAGACTTGTTTGTTCAGTATTTAATCCTCAACTTACAGATCAATAATGTTTTATAAAATTTGCCTTGTCATATATGAAAAATAATCCATGTCTTACACTTTGTGATTTAATACATACATAAAAACTATGGCTGTGATAATATAACAAAGCTTTATTTATAAAGAATGAATGTCTAGTGTTTATAAATTGTGTGATTTAGTTTCATTTTGAACATGTACATATGTTATTATATATATTAATATCCATCAGTAATTGACTTTATGTAGATCAAAAAGACAGAAGGATGTTAACCCCTTAGCACTTGGACTGACAGAATCTGTCCAAATTAGGGTTCATTAAGTGGCAGACACACTATCGGAAACGACCGATGCTAAATTTGTCAGATTCACCAGTCATTTGTATGGGTCTGTGTAGAAAGAGGTGGGAGAATAGATGTGACTGGGCTAAAACTGGACGACACACTGGGTTTTTTTTACTAATGGCAGTTATGAAGCCGTGATAGTCAGCATTTTATTTAAAAAAAAACAAAAAAACAGGCAAATACAAATGTTGAGAATGACAATTTGGACAAAAATATCAAACACGATTGATTCATGCACATACAAATTCAGTCAGCATTTTATTTTAAAAAAAAAAAACAACGCATACAAATGCTAAGAATGACAATTTGGACAAAATATCAAACACGATTGATTCATGCACATACAAATTCAGCTTCGCAACTGAACACACTAAGTAAATATCGGAGGCAGCTTTAGACCACCCTAAAATGAACTAGTAATTGGTCCTATTCACATATATCCGACAGCCTATGGAACAACAGTCATGTAATGTTTTAGGGTTTACAGGTATTAATATATTACTTTTCTCTAATTATTTTTATGGAACTGGGTGGTCAATATTTACATATGTCAAGTGCTAAAGGGTTAAAATTATATAGATTAAAGTTGATAAAGAAGGTGAATGTCTATAGTAATGAATGAATGCATGTAATATATAAATATATAAATTGTTATTTACAAGATTATTATTATGTTAATTGCTTTTATGTTTATGCCAAATCTCAGAAAGAAAACTTGTGTCTTACATGTGTTTAGAGTTAATAATTATATGTATAAACTATGTACATTGTAAGCAAATATTTTGGTGCTAAAGTTATGATTATGGTTTATTTTCTATTGTAGTTAACATCATTTAATGTATTGAATATGTATTTGAGAGACAATGTTTGATCACATTTAACATAAAACGCAAGCAAGAATATTGTCCTGAAGTCCATAGCCTATATTATATAAGTCTAAATGGGATTGATGTAGCATCCACCTCAGTCATGGCTGGACTCTACAGAAGACAGTTAAAAACGAAATTTTATTTTATTTCTTTTTAAAATTACTCAATCGTATTTTTGTTTTGAGGCCAATATTTAATTTCAGCAAAATAATTAGCAAAAAAATAAGGGAAAATGGGAAATTTTTCATTTTCTCATTATTTGAATGGAAAGCTTCTCTGATATTAATTTTAGTTATGGTTAATAGGAAAGTATTTGTAATAATTAGTATATAATTTATATTAAAATTGTCTCATATCCAGCTATTTGTGTTATTTTTATATATTAGAAAACACCTCGACAATTTATATTTATTCTGAGCAACAACTTTATCTACATAGAGAAAAAACTAACTTAGAAGAAATCATTGCCCAACATTACGTTTTCCAAAAAATAAGACCACATAATAAAATCAATCCATAGAATCCTATACCAAAGGCCTCTCCCCCCCCCCCCCCAATTTTCAACAGTGCCCATTTTACTGCTGAAAGTGCCTTTTCTCAATAGACCCAAATATGTCCGTTTCAAACGTTTACTTAGACGAAAATATCGGCCAAATAGCCCTTGGAATGGCTACAGATGGAAGGAAATGACGGATAATCTTCTTTTACCCCCCCCCCCCCTCAGGGTCGTGCGCCCCGTCTCCGAGATCAGTATCCTCATTTTGCGGTGCCCCCCCCCCTTTCAAAATTCCTAGATACGCCCCCCCCCACGTATACTACCCTTTCCCCTTTCCCTTACTACACGATTACTTAGGATACAATGTACTATAGCATTTTCATATAGAATTTTCCCAATTAATCTGTAGTATTGTCCAGGTATTTTCGCTATAGAAACTAGAATATGTAAAAACCAGTATTTTGCTGAGGGTACAAGACGCGTGGGAGTCGGCAACCAAATGAACGTCCTACTATTCTTCTCCAACTGGACTAATGAATACAGGCATACGCCATACAGTTTACTTTGAGAGAAATTTTGCCCGGACAGCGGCGCTTATGGCCTACTACATGTATATATCGAATTCCAACAATCAAGCGATATTTTACGTGCACACCAATGTGGACACGAGACCTCGGTTTTTCGTAAAATTTTAACGACTGTGTTTCCTTGCCAGCCCATTCTTTCCTGCAAGACTGCCAAGGGAGAACTAGATTTGATCATCCCGATAAACGTTCTCGGCCAATACAGTGACCGAACACACAGATCTCCAGGAAAGTCACCTTGGCTCTGAGAGTCGGCAATCGAGCAACTGCATCTGAAAGAAATAACCATAAATGAAACCAAGAAGCAACAAATTTTTATTACGAGCAAAGTACAGCATATTATTCCATTTCTATCAAACAAGACTTAATTTTGGAGATTAAGACTCTTAATAATAATACGGCAATTCATGCCAGTCAATAAACAGCGAACCGAATAAACATTTAAAAAATATATATCCAAAGACACTATTAAAGTTAATAAAGATCGTCACTCCAAACGTGGAAATGCATCAAAGCCAAAGGTTCATTTAAAGAAGTGATATTTAGTGTGAGCTGTCCATGCTACAATATCTCAAATATATAGAATGAAAATAGATAACTTTATCCGGAACGACAATATCAGAGAGAGGGGAAATGGGGTTTCACGTCCACTCGACTAGGTCATTTCAGTACTAACACATGGTTCAGTTTTATTTAAATAATTCGCCTGGGCGTGGGGGTCTTAAGCAATGGGGGAAACCGTAGGACCAGGATAAACCCCGCGAAGTTAAAGAATTAAATTTAGAATATCAATCTGTTTCACAGACAATTACTTACGAATTATCTCTGTAACAGATGACTGTCCACAACACGTGCGTTGACTGCACGCGGCGGTAGTCATTGGCTCAACGGCTCGTGCAATGTTTACTGATCACCTAACTGCTTCAGGCAAAATGACGCTTTTTGCTCATTTTAATACCCATTTACACTAAATAGGAAATATTTTTTTAACTACAAATACTTCAATCGTCTTTATTTTTCTTTTACCTCAAATAAATGTTTGAGAATTTAATTTGTCGGAGTAAAAAAGTTAATATGCCGTACTCATTAAGCCTCGTCGATGTCCTGCTTATCAGTGATTGTAGCGGCCAAGCTAATATTCACTGCGGGATCAGTTTGATAGAATATAGGAAGCAGGTTATCCGGAAGGAATACTTTTATGCTGAGCAGATTTTGTTAAGATTCTTTATGCCTTAAACAAATCTGGTCATCCAGTTAAAATCTTTTCCGGACACGTAATCTTTGGAATAGAGAGTTCTAGAATGCTGGAAATTAATAGGGTCCATCATCTCCGGTCCCAATGCTTCATACCAAACTTAATAACCAATAGGCTGTTCACTCTAACGATTCTTTATCTCACAGTCCTAATGCTTTATATCAAAATAAAAAATAAGATCGATAGCATATATTCCGTTCACAATGTTTTGGGGAAATGGTGTATGTATAATCTCTGAACGCTGGAAGTCAATACGCTCTTATTACCACAAACTTACATAATTACATAATTATGTTAGACGTGAAATGTGTGTGTGTGTGTGTGTGTTTGGGAGGCTGGGTAACTTTTTATTGAAAAAACTCAGAATTTCTATAGGATTAATTCTTGCGATCAGTTAACAATTAATATTCATTGCGAATCTGTGAACAGACAAAGATCAACGTTCACAAACGTGGACTTTATAAAATCGAAAACAAATAGGTTAACAAGTTAACACGCAACTTAATAATAAAAATACAATCTAAAAATCCAACACGGATATTGAAATTAACTATTAGAAATATGATTATAAACACATTCTGCAACCCAAATCGTAGTATAATTAAAAGCGTGAATAAATGCAAAATATAATACACAAATAATTATAAATTCATTCCACAGATATTTATATAATCTAATACACAAATGAATATAAATCTAATACACATATAACTATAAACATAGACAATGATGCAGGATATTACACAAATGATTACACACATAGTTATAAATCTAATACGTCTAATACATAAATAATTATAAATCTAATATACAAATAATTATACATCTAATATACAAATAATTATACATCTAATATACAAATAATTAAAAATCTAACACCAAAACCCCATATACTAGAAATGCACCCTTGACACAGAAATTTATAATGAGGAATCGATGTCACAATTCATTCACAAAGTAATAAACATTTGCAAAACTAATCAAATATATTAGTCTTAAGCATTCTGAGATGAAGTGAAAATGCACGAAGATCCAATAAGATGAAGCAGCCTACGGTGCTACACAGAATAATCACAGCCAGTGACCCTACACCTTGTGCTGATGGTCTGTAATCTGGGATACTGATTTTCTTCCTTATAGTAGCTGACAAGTTCCTCGTATCCACCAATAGGTCATCTTGGATCTGTAATGATTTTTGTTTTGCCACTTCATATTCACTGACATTGGAGTATACAACATGGCATCCACAAACGCAAACGTCCGTGTTGTCATCAACCTGCGGTTTAATGGGATCTGAAAATGAACGACAAACTGGAGAAACCATCAAACAACTTTTCTTACCCGCGAACTGTTGGGCAGCCGCATTGCACGGGTAACCACAGAAATAAAAAAATCCACAACCTTACTTTAGTCTCAAGAAAAAGCAATGTATTAAGCGAACAAAGAAATGTTTTATGCCCAGGACAAACTTGGCGAATTTTTACAGCGTATCATCCGGGGGAACCCTTTGCCAGCAAATTTCGCATTCCGAGCTTCGGTCGACAATAATCGCCCGAATAAGTATTTTCACTGACTCGTACGACGGGAGTCGCTGTGTATCAGTGTGTAAGACGTAGGCCTGCTATATGTGGGATCGATAGTTCGATCCCGGTGTTTGCCGAGAAAGTCCATCAGGATTTTCCGGGGTGGCTTCAACTCGTCAGTGTTGCAGGACTGAGAGTCTGAAACGGAACAGCGTATGGTTGGTCGGATGCGAAAAAAAAAAAAAAAAAAAATGAGGTCACATGTACACGTCGACGTGCACGTAATAAAACCTTTGACAGTCGGGATTCGATGTAAGAGTAGGCTGAAGCACAGCTGCCTGGGCAAACGTCTCCCTAGCACACTGTCATCGTTAGCCATGTCGGCGCAGAAAAGTGATAGAAAGTAGAATCTTACCGATACAGGTGATAGCTGAATGGTAAAACGACCTGCTGAATGAGCCGTTCGCTAAACATGCCATGTGAATATAATCCCCGACAGTGGTATCAAACCCTTTAGCGCATTCAATTGTTACTGTGTCTAAATAACGTATTGGACTAGTGTACTGGAATGCATAACCTGGTGCACTTGGTAGTTGGCTTTCAGCACATGTTACTGTTTCTGAAACGATATATCAGGGACTCAAAATATTATTTACTTTCACTTGGTCGGAATATGTGTAGTTTAATGGTCGAGTGTGAGACATTAAGTAATATTATGTCACGCGCGTCCAATATTGCAACTAGTATAATAATGTACCATTGGCACATTGCCCGTACCATTATGCGAAATAATGGTACGCGATGGTCGAAGGATGACGTCTCATCTGTATTTTAGAACAGATTAGCATACCATTGTAACCGTCGTCATTAGCTCAGTCGGAGCAAAACAGTAGGACATTAAACCGCATTTAATTTCATTTAATACGTGTGTAAAGTATTATAATAGTCAGAAACACCGCTATCCATGCAAAATCTAGATAGATCATGTCAAATATTCTCCACTGCGTTGGTGGCCCAAGGAAAACCAATTGGTCCGAAAGCCTAGATACCTCGTCCGCATCTGCATAGCCCGAATCAACTGGCGGATAAATACCTATAGTTCTAAAAGCTGGACTAACATGCTGAATGAGTACTTTGGTTATTATTCGTTAGTAATCACACATGTAGTAGGGAGTAACTTACTTCTCAACTGACAAGTTGTTTCACATTTAATCTGGATTTCAGGCTCATCACATCGACCAGCTTTTGCCCAAATTCCACATTGACAATCTCTATCATGGTTTCCCACTTCTAGAAATAAATCAACATGAATATAAAAAGGGGAAACTCGATCGCCCTCTGACTAATCTTTCTGATTCTATTGTCCTCTTTTACTAAGACAAAAAAGATCCCGTTTATCTGGTTGTTTTCGGAACTTCCGGAAAGAATCAGAAGACGGTTTGTTTAGAAATCCGGAAATGTCAACCCTTTCGAGAAAAATATATGAAAAAAATAATAAAATAAAATAAAAAAAATAAAAAAAATGGAAAAGGATAATCTCTTGAAAATAGTTCTTACTTTGACAGAAGGGTGCCACCTTACAAGAGAATGAACAACGACACCAATAATCCAGCTTAAAAATACATTCACCCACGCTTGCCCAGTATTCACAGGTAGAGGAATTGAAGTTTAAAGAAGCTGCACAGGAATCTGGAATTATATAGATAAGTCACTGCATGAAGATGTTTCTGATGAATGAACCCCTGAGTTTACAGCGATAGTCACTCTAGGGATGCAAATATCAAAAAGTAAAATATGGTTCTAAATATTTTGCTTCTAAAGATATACAAATTATTTAACACTGCTAACTTGTTTCTGGACACAGTTCTTCGTTGTTGCTGTAAATCTCCTAAATCATTTGTATAAATACAATATAGTCAACGTTGTTATGACGCCTTGAAAGCCAGATTCGAAAAGGGTCCCTTAAAATTGTAATTTGTATCCACATGAATGCATAAATTTCAGCATACTTGTAGCATAAAGAGCTGTCTACAAAATAAACCATCGGTATGAAGTTTTTTGCTTTGTTTTGTTTTTTGCTTGTTTTGATGCATTATATATGATTTAGTTAAAGAGTTTGTTCTTGCTATAATAGTCCAAAGACAAATAATGAATATATGGATAATTTCAGTCAAGAGACGATATGGATGTTTTTGAAAAGATTACCATTGCTACAATATAAAATGCCTCGATGATCTATTTAACGTTAAATTATTACAATGAATGACGCGGCTGTTCTAATCCTTTCAATATCGGAGCCATCCTATAAGATACGGGATTTATTTGGTCTTGTCATGACAATACATATCTTAATAATAACTTATATGTATAACATTTAAAACTAAAAAAGACCCGCAATCAGCAGATTTATCTCTTCCATAATTACTTACCACCACATATTAATTCATCTCGAGAATAATCCAGCTTTAATGATGTGTCGACCTGACAGACAAAAACTTCCATTATACCATAAACGGCTTGATATGACGTCGAACAGGTGCGTGTTACACTATCTAAGTAACGGATAGGACTGGTATATTCAATATGTTTTGTTTTATCAATAGGAATTAGATTAACATCACAGAAAATCGCTGAAAACATAATATATGCTGTTATAAACATATGACGGCAATTCGCTTTGATATTTGGGGTATATTCTATACCCGGAAAATAATATATAGACATACTTGGGTTGTTTTTTTTCTTCTGGGAGTTTTTCTTCTAACCTGTATCGGGTTATTCTTCCGGGGTAGGTTTTTTCCATAAGAAAACATGATGTTAGTTTTTTTCTTGCTGGAATTATGGGATATTCTCATTGTACGGACAAGTAACAGTGACGATTTATAGCAAAATAAAGTCCTCGACTTCGGTTATGCTGGGGAGGAAAGACTTCAGAAACCATCGAAAGAAAAACCTCGGCCTTCCGGTCTCAGTTTGTCTTTTCCTCGGGTTATTTTCTCCAGTCTTTTATTTCCCCAGCATAACCTGGCCACAAGTTCACAAAGCATTCTCAGACTTAAGTTGGGAATTTACTCAATTTTTAATCACTGTTGATAAGAAATATCTTTCACCCAGAAACACAAAACTTTGCACATAGCGTCTTATTGATGTATTGGATACATTAAAACAACAAAAGTTTTATAAAGGGCCACATTTTTAAGTAAATTCTTAACTTAAGTCTGAGAATGCTTTGTGAACTTGGGGCCAGGGGCCGGTTGCTCAAAACTAAGTTATTTTAACGATCCGTTCAACTAACGGATCGTTATCTGTCGTGTGTCGGTTGGTAACGGTCCGTTAAATTTCTATTGCTGGACAGTCAATTTCATTATCCGTTAAAGTTAACAGGGCTTCCAGCAACAACCTTTCTCTTCGTTAAAGTTAACGATCCGTTTACTTCATGTTAACGGATCGTTAATAGTTAACAGAGCTTTGAGCAACCGGACGCTGGTCTCGTGCTTTTATTGCACAGTATAATCTAGTACAAAATGTACGACACTTTGCGTAGCCTTATTAGAGACATTTGGCAAGCGTAAATTGCTAGTGCGTAGCGCGTATCCGTATGAATTTTGTGTGTGACGTCATCAATGTGTGTGTATTTCTCATACGTGATACGGCACACGGATACTACAGCCCGTATCAAACAGCTTTCATACGGAGATGGTCCGTATAACATTGTCGTCTTTTTAGACGCTGAAATGTTGTGTCATAGCGTTTTTATGAACCTATGTGTATCTTAGAATAGTGCCATGTGAATTTAATCACAATAAAGACTGGAATTTAATCATTATTTTTGTGTTTTTTTCTCGGAATTTTCATACTTTTCCTGTCTGTCTGCACGCTGGTTGATCTACGCGCTAGCTTTAGGTAGATATGGGACCTTGAAAATCTGTGAATGATCTGATTCTATGGTAAAGGAGTGTCAATGATAAATTAGTGGAACCAAAAATTCCTGTCGAGTCAAAGTCAAAGATTTTTTTTTAAATAAGATCCAACATTTTTTTTTTAATAGCTCAGCGACTGTCAAACGACTTCACGCACTCCGAGAAATTGTAGGCAAGGCACTTGACTAGTACTGATGGCGATCTTGGTAGATAATACTGCCATCATGCTGTACAGAACTAAGCTCAGCTCAGTGACGCATACGTACGCGACGCAAGAATCTGCCAAAACTCTAAAAGTACTCTGACGTAACGTGTGACGTATACGATACGGATACGTGATACGGATAGGGAAAATGCCACTTGGCAAAAGTCTCTAATGTCTGTCGGATATAAACGTATCTACGCACATGCGAAGTCCTTTTCCGTGGTCATTTTAGGGTTAGCGGCCACGAGAGAGTCAGTACAAGCCCCGGATATTAGTCTAATTCGATCAATTCTATTTTACTTTATAGCAATTTTAAGCCTACATTGGGTTTTATGTATTTATATTCGTCGTGAAGGGCATTTTCACATCCAGGTTTGCTTAATTACACCCAGCAGACTTTAAATCTAAATAGTACATTTCTTCGGCTTTCGAAATATATGAAAACTGAATACTGAAGAAATTCGAATCGTATTACAACAATGTGTGACCTGTAAGAATCACCCAATTATTGAAATTGACAGTTTAAACAGTGTTGTTGGTTGCTAGACACATCACTCAAAAACAGATTTTAGACAAAGCAACAATTGAAACTTGTTTATTCCAAATCATTTACATCAATATTATATTGTTTTCTTATCTGAATATCGTCTGGGTCTGATGAACTGTCACAAAGGCGGGTTTTTTTTTTGCCTTAAGAAGTTCAGCTAACATTTGAATATGCGTTATAAAAACTGAATATTTTGATTAATCGCGGATTATAGCGGTGGTGCCATAGTTTCCAGACTTCTAACATAAAAAATGAAATTGTACAAACTTGCCATTGACAATAGAATGATAAGTGAAAAGGAGCTTGAAAATCGCGAGAAACTTTCTGGACGAACATCTGAATTAAACTCTGTAAACTATCATGAACCCAGATTTAACCAGATGGACATTTTATGATATACCTTGATTTGCCCCAAGAACCCTCTTTTTGCAAGGGGTGTAAATATGCGTTTATACAACGTTACGGACACATACTATAACACGAAGCCTGTTTAACAACTATTAAAAACGAAGCAAATTAGTGTTGATTTAGCGGGGAATCACTCGACAAACCTCAGCAGATCTAGGTTCCGGAATCTGCCGAGGTTTGCTGCGTAGCAGGGAATTAAGAGAGAGGGAGAGAAATGGGGTTTAACGTCCACTCAACACAAACTAGGTCATTTCGGAACTAACACATGTTTTTAAAAATTTTATTTCAATAATTCGCCTGCGCGTAGGGGTCTTTAGCAGTGGGAGGAAACCGGAGTGCCCGGAGGAAACCCACGAGGTTGAGAAAGCGCCCCCATCTCCATGCCACATACACTCACGCCAGGGCTCGAAACCACAGCCACAAGCCAGAGGTGACCGGCCAGCTAGAGATCGAAGCGCGGCACTCTAGACCACAAGGCCATCCCAACCCCCAGCAGGGAATTAAACTCTCCCCTCATCCCACGTCCGTTTGTGTCAGCAGGGAATTAAACTCTGACACAAACGGACGTGGGATGAAGTTGGGGGGGGGGGGCGGTCACGGAATGGCCTGTCATTGAGTCAAGTGGCGTGGTTTCGATCCCTGCATTGGACGAGAGAGTCCATCCAGATTTTCCGGCGTGGCTCCCCTTGTCAGTGATGCAGGACAGAGTGTCTGACAAGGACAGCTGTCTAGTCGCTCGGATAGTACAAAAATCCATTGTCCCGTGTATAAATTGGCATGTTCGTAAAAGATCCCCTGGGAGTTGGAATTCGATATTAGAGTAGGCCATCTCGCCGTTGTCCGGCGTATGGCGTATGTTCATCTTCATTAGCACATTTTAGGAGCAGAACAGTAGGACGTTACCCCCCATCCCCCCCCCCCCTTCCCCCAACATCTCAAATCCCACGGTGCTATATAGAGGCATCTTACCTGTTCTAGTTAAACACGTTACAACACAGTTTTGGGGCATGCTACTGTCTGTCTCACATGTTGATGCTAAACTTCCACAATTACACGTGCTGTCTTTTATTGGGGTTGCTTAATAATAAGAAAAAGGATATAATTATATATACATTGTTACTGATTGTAAAAATATTAAATAATAATAGAAAAATAATCGTACTTTATTTTTAACGAATTCTATCTTTCTCAAAGGTTAAAAATATCTGATAAAAAAATATTAAGGCGTATGTAGGCCTAGACAGTGTTTTGCTAACCAGTGATAATTTACATGTACGTTCTAAACTACTGTCATCAATCTTATGTCATTGCGAATATGAAAATTTGAATTTTGCGGCAAATTAGTCAAAAATGACTAGTCGAAGATTGGCCTGTAAATATACTGCAAACAATGAGGCCTTAAAATGTTATCAATGCTTGCTAATTTATTAAGAATCTGTTAGAAATGTTTGCGAATGACACGAACACACAACTCATGTGCGGCGAATTGCATATAAACTCCTTTTCCGTACTTCAGCTTTGTCACTTAATACTCACCCTGGCATAGTGGCGGGGCTCTACAGGAATAAGGACAACTACACCATAAGGGAAGATATGTTCCACACAAGCCTTTAGCTGCATACTCTGGACAGAGGGCTAACATATCCAAGTCACGGGTACAGGGATCTGTAATTAGACATTATTAATATATAAATATAAAAAAAAGTTAAATAAATTAAATCATGTTAAATAAATCAATACTAGTAAGTATAATAACATAATATAAACAAGTAATACGTTGAACAAGTAAAGGAATACTGACTAGCTGTGGTGGCATCTATACTTTTAGTACTAGCTGGTAACCCAATGTTACCATATGTTGGTACTGTCATCAGAACAAGCTGTATCTCTATAAGTATACCTATATCAAAATATAATAACATTTTAGAACATCAAACATTTCACAAAATAAACTTCTCTATGTAGAGAATAATCTTTATGAATTAAATAAATTTCTTGAAATCTGTGATGTGTGTCTTCTTATGAACGTTGGCTGAAAGTGAATTAATAGTATCTTTACAATCCACACCCGGCTAATTAGATGATTATTCTAGAGCATGTGCATGTGGAAGGCCAATTACTATATTATTTAGACAACGCCCAATTTAATCAGTAATTGTTCCTCAATAAGCATGACAATGTGTCGTAGTGTATTGCTTTGTTCAGTAACTAATATACATGTACAGGGGTATTCTTATATACATTTTTGAATTCGGCTTATGCAGTAAAAACAGCATATCAAAGTATGTGTTATAATTTGGTGCTCCATCTAATTAAAAATCTAAACATACATTATACAAGAGCTAAATCTGCTAATTGCAGGGCTTTCTTTAGACCTGAAATGTTAACTAAATTAGACATTTATTAACTTATCCGTGCCATAATCAACTCTCGACGTCATCGCTAGCCTGCGATCTTTAGTGGATTATGACCCGATTTACTGCATAACTTTCCTTCACGATTTAATCATTACTTTAGTAATGATGATCGAGGCTAGGCGCATATTTCAATCGCTTAATTCTCAGTTCATAGTGTATCAATTTGACTGATATTTTCAGCAAATTGTCTTTACATTATCTAGTTTTTCACTATTATAGTGGGAACTGTCCACTCGTTATCTAAACTGCTGTAATGTATCTTTAATAAGTGCTGAAAATGGAGTATTCTCAGATGAATGTTTGGAATTCAATTAATAAAGTAAAAGCAACATACCTAAAAACAGCATCTTTAACATTAACCGCTTCTCCTGTAGATAAAACTTTCTATTCAATTCCATTACGTTAATTTTTTAAGTCACATTAAATTATAAGAAGAGGTATAAAATTCACTTAATACAGCAACGCCATTATTGTCCTTACCATTTACATCAACGCTCATTTAATACAAAAACAATTACGATCATCTTGGCCATGTACATCAACACCAGTACAATCGTTTAATACAGTAACACCATTATTACCTTTACCATGTAAATCGACACCAGTGGGTTCATTTGGAATTCATCATTCCCATGAGCAAAATTTATCTAGTTATCTGTAGATATTTCACCTTTAATAGTCCTAACATAATTTTACCTTCGTTCGGAATAACCCGTAGCCAAATACTAAAACGACAGCTTTGTCGACGCATCAGAATGTTGATTCTTGACTGCCTTAAGTTAAAAACTCGATTGATAATCAAATAATGCTTGTTTTTTTTTCATTTCCACGAGTAAACAATGGTATTCAAAGACTATAAAGCTTCGTTACCTTCAGTTGTCCTTACTTACAAACAGCTTAGAAACCTAGTTAACAAAAGAGAAAATCAATTAAATCTTGGAAAACAAGCAAAGATAAAAAATCTTAAGTTCAGTCGTCTCATTTAGTATATACAACAATTCAATACTCTAAAGAACTTTTACATACGTCAAGACGGTACTATATCTTTTGTTCTTTCTGTGGAAAAGAAGCACCCGGTCAGTGAGCTATACGTTGCAGAACAACTGATTCGGAGATTGGATGTAAATTAGGTAAATTAGGGTGTAGTGGGTACCTCTGTTACAAATATCAGCTGTTTTGACCCAATTCTTACAAATCCGCCTTTATTGAATAACAACATAGATTTGTAGAAAATATTTGAAGCAGTAAATCATTTTCGTTCAGTATGCCTAGTCATTGTCGCAATGCAAGTTACATTAATAAACATAGGTAAACAATTTATTTGTCCAACCTTTCTCTGGTAAATGTTACACTATACACCTTTCACCCAAACCAATTATTTTATCAAAACATACAGGAAACTGTATTGTTAGAAAGAACAATTATCCTAGATAACAGACTGGTATTAATTTGTTGGTCGAAGGTAGTTGATATCGAATAAAATCAACCCTTGTGCATCATTAACGTATTTAGTGAGGAACTGGTTCATAATAAACTGTCCAGCAAGAATTCTATGTTCATTGTCAGCTTCTTAACGTCGGGTATAATGCTGCAAATAGAACGGGAGTGAGGCTGTGTCAAAATTCACACTTTTACAATAAACTTAAAAGTATTACATTCTCGGAAACAGTTTTTTTTTACTTAATTGATTATTAATCTAGTTTGATCGTATTTGAATAAAATTATGCATTCAAAAACCTATTTTAGTCTGTGGCCTTAGTTTACCCCTTGTTGACAACAAAGTTATTCACGTGACGTGTTTTCACCGGTGTTAAAGACACAGAAGGTGTTAATATCTATATTGAGTGGCCCAGAAAAAACGAGTAAACATTTTAAAGTGGAATAATTCCAAAAGTATTGTACCTATATCCTTTGCATGTCGTCCGATATGTATATTTGACAATTTCGCTTCAAATGTCAGGCCCGTAACCAAAATAGTGTTATTTATATGATATTTATAACATTGTACGAGAAGCCTAGTCGAAACGTGGCTCAGTAATAAGCAGTAAGCAGGTCAAATTATGTCAATGCCCGTCAATCAGTGTCACGAGTCAAAGTTCGTGTATTTGTAAACATTTACTAGTGCTTCAAGTTGTTTTTTTTTTCTTCTGAAACTAACAAAACCTGTCATTGAGGCTTGTTTTAGGGAAACGGACTAGGAAATCAGGCGCATTGTCTTTGTGAGGCTGGAATATTTCTTGTGCATCGCTTCATCAATAAAATCAGAGAGACAAAAAGGAACATGGAACTGGTAAGATGTAATATAATTAGGGGTCTCTGCTCAGGGGCGGATCCAGGAATTTTTGCAGGAGGGGGTTTGCCAGGTTTCTGTCACGGAAATCTGCCATCATCGTCTCAAAAGTACATAGGCATACATACAAATTGAGCTTTTTAAACAGACCCCCCCTCCCCTCCCTCTGGAACCGTAAAATGAATATGACAGCACTCTGACATGTTATTCTGGTTTTATTGTTTTACATATTTTTTTATATTAAAGGGACCATCCCGATTTTAACAGAGTCTGAGAAATAAGTCTGTGTACGTATGAAAAATAGAGGAGTGGTTAATCTGATTAAAATACAGATCTATATTTCGTTTCGGTTTTTTTTTTACACTCAATGGCCTACACTGCATGAAGACCTGGCAAGTTAGTTATAGTGGGGTCGAGCTGCGTTGACACCTGTACTGGTTTACCCACAGCTATATGTATCGAAAGGCCAAGAAGTCGTCGTAACAAACCGTTTCATTGGCTAATCCCTCACAGCACCCAGAACACGTCAACGATAACAGCTCTTCCACATCTTAGTGTAGTAAAACTAAATTTTGAACTACAAAAACGAAGCGAAATAGGATCTGTGTTTTAATCATATTGAGGAATGGTGTATTTACCCTGTCTCAAAATTTTAACCCAAAATATGTGGAGTCGTTTGGGTGTGAACGTCAAAACCGCTTAACCGGACCCAACCCTTTTAAGATTTTGGGTCAATGTTTTCGTTCTGTGACCTGATAATCTATTGCCTTTCAATGGTATTTAGAATATAAGCCTTTTCAGATTATCAGTACATGGAATTTGGTCGTTTCGTTGTGAATTTCCCGGTCGTTTTGCATTTTACAGCAGAATAATGAAATGAAATGAACTGGGGTTTAACGTCCTACTCTTCTGCACCTAATCTGGGCTAACCGGGCATATAACATACAGTGTGCTAAGAGGGAAATTTTGCCCGAGCAGCGGCGCTACGGTCTATTCTTATATCGAATTCTAACTGCCAATGTATATTTTACGTGCACGCCAATGTGTACACCGGACCTTTGTTTTTCGTCCCATCCGAACGACTGGACTGCTGTCCTTGTCAGCCCCCCCCCCGTTCTGCATCACTGACAAGGAGAAACCCCGCCGGAAAATCGAAATGAACTTTCTCGGCCAATGCAGGGATCGAACATCCGAAATCCGTGCTTGCGAGCCAGCACCTACCAACTTAGCTACGTGATCCCCCACAGCAGAATAAAAACTATGCGGGAAATAAAGGGATCACGATCATCAAGTCGCATTATTTCTATTGTGTTTGGCGTTCGACATTCGCCGTTTTAGCAAACTACAGCAACCGTGCTATTACAGTATTGAACATGTAATTCAACATTGACTCCGACAAAAAAAATGATTGCGGATATAATATGTTTGCTGCAAAACCTCTTCAATGACGACAGCCTCCTTGGCTCAGTGATTAGGTCCCTGGCTTCCTTAAGCTTGGCGCAGACGGTCAACCTTTCGTCGCTTGTTGCTGCAATAGGCAACTACTGGCAACTCCGAGCAATTGGTAACTCGCGAGGTCTCCCGTGTGCGGTGACTGGCCGTTTAGCCCACATTTCCACCAACATGTCTTCCATCTCCACGGACTATGTTAATGTTGTTACTTGTTAACTGTTCCGACGCCGCCGTCTTGAAGTATCACATGACAGTAGAGCGCTCGCTGATTGGACAGTTAATCAGTTGCCTGTTGTCGCCTACCGCCGCAGACGAGCAATTTTGAAGCAACAGATGAACAATTTCTCGGCGACGAGCGATTTTCTGTTGTCGAATATCAAACATGTTTGATATTTGGCAACGGGAAGCAACTCGGAGCAACAGCAGACAACTATTGTTGCCCGTTGGCGCAGACCAGCGATTTTTTCTTTCAACGACCAGCGATTTCACTGTTGCCTGAAAGTTGCTCGAAAAAGTTGCCCGTCTGCGCCTGGCTTTAACAATTGTCAAGTTCACGAGAAAGGTCTTCGGAATATCCTTGCCTGTTTTTTTATGTACTGGTGCAAGAAACATCGTCTAGTCCATCGGTGGAACGTAAAACAAATATCGTGCACTTAAAATAACCCTTGACAGTTTCAATTCGATGAAGATTAGAGGGAAACTTCGCTATCTGGGCAAAATTTCAACAATAGACTGCATTAGAAAAGTTGGACGTTATAAATCCTATTCCACCCAGTACGACATGTACCTTTGTATACCGTTATATCGTTTTAAATACATACGCTTGCGCTAATATAATGCTTTGTCGGTTTTGTGTTGCGTATTGTGCGGTCCTCCTGCATTTAGTATTTGGCGAATAATCATTCTTCCACAATTTCAAGAACATCGAACTATTAGGTAAAATAATTACTTTCATGTTTATAATGTTTATTTCATTGTAAAATAGAATTACATTTTACAACAAACTGATGTTAATTAGCGGAATTAGGTAAGACTAGCTGATATTTCTCGCTACAATACAATTTCAGTCTATCCCCGATTGTCATTGTTACGTTAACCTGATCAATCGCAAAACCTATATAAATCTACTCCGAGAGTTGACTCTGGTCTCAAGGCCCAAAGACAGATCTGCCATAGACAGATTTAGCTCTTGTATGATGCCTGTTAAATATTAACATTGCCACGGTACAGGCTAGTTTGAATTCTAATATCATTCGCGGGTGCCTAGTGTACCTACTAGTACTACCCTCCTTAATTTTATAGCGTAAAAGCCAAGCTGTCGTGTATTTCTGTCACAAAATGGTATTTACATTTGAAGATAGACCTTTTCTGTGTCAAAATCAAATCTTTAATATAGATAGAATTCTAATTAATTTCCAGTTTTTGAAATACAAAGGAGCATGAAATCTCTTCGTACACATCATCATGTACAAAAACAAAATTAATTGAAGTTGTTGATGTGCTGACGACGTAAATACTGCCATTCTGATGTGTCACATGACGAATCACGCGATCTGTTGTATTTTGCGGGATCGCCGAAGTCGTCGTGTAGTGTGCTCACTCCACTTAAATTACGGCGATATTTGTCGCCAAACTCGTCGCTTCAGTTGTCGCGTAGTCTGCGCCAGGCTTTAATCTAAACCAAATTGTATGATCCATGTAGTTTTAATTCTTGCTTTCAAACTGCAAGACAAAAAATAGTCGATATAAAACTCATTTAATGTTATCTTTTCTCGAAAATATCACAAGAATAGAAAAATAAAGAATATATTTCCCAAGACAGAAAATCGTTATATTTACAAGATCAAATTATATTTAACAAAGGTAGAGATTTTTAAGTTTTAGGAATAGGTGCAATGTCAATATCGTTGCTTTCTTCCAGTTGTGTGAAGGATTTAGGTTTCTTTCGTCTGAAAAATAAAAAAATTACAAAGGATAAAAGACGATAAAATTATGCTTTTCACAACGTAAGGTATGGGTGGACGAGGAGAAAATTGTTATTTGGTAACATATCGGTGAGGCTTCATATAAATGTCGGGAGCGGCGGTGACTCAGTGAGTAATATGCTTTCTCGCTAACCAGCCCCTTTCCGCGGAGAGATACGGGGGGCTTGGAATGGTCTATTATTAAGTTCCACTGGAAGTGAGTAAGACGCTGCGGTTGCGGGTTTGAAAGTTCATCGGGCGTTTCCGGCGTGGTTACCACTTGTCAGTGGTGCCCTATGGAGGGCCTGATAAGGAAAGCTGTCCAGTCGATCACATGGGACAAATAACGATGTCTCACGTACGCACTGGCATTCACGTAAAAGAACCATTGGCATTAGGCCGTAGCGCAAAATGTCCCTCGCTGTACACTGAATGGCACGATTGTGCTTTCTTCATAGGCACAGAACAACAAAGCGCTTTCAGCCCATCTCATTTTATTTTATTTCAATTTCATTTGATATACATGCACCTGGCTCTGCATGGGTTCAGTAGTCCGCCGATATCTATTGTTGCCTCTTTTTCGTTTGAAAATTACATAATAGAAACTTTTGGCAAGTGGCATTTCTCGTATCCGTATCACGTATCCGTATCGTATACGTTGCGTCAGAGTAGTTTTAGAGTTTTGGCAGATTCTCGCCTCGCGTACGTATGCGTCACTGAGCCGAGCTTAGTTCTATTACAGCATGATGGCAGTTATCTACCGAGATCACCATCAGTACTAGTCAAGTGCCTAGTGCAGTTTTTGGTCAAGTCAAGTGCAATTTTTGGTTTCACTAATTAACTATTTATACCCCTTTGCCATAGAATCACGTCATTTGTGGAAGGTCCCATTTCTACTTAAATTATCACGTAGTTCAACCAGCATACAGACAGACAGACGGGAAAAGTATGACAATTCCGAGAAAAACCCATCAAAAATAATGATAAAATTCCCGTCTTTATTATGTTTAAATTCACATCAAATATACATCTGCGTGTTCTAGAATACACATAGATTCATAAAAACGCTATGATACAACATTTCAGCGTCTGAAAAGATGGCAATGTTATAGGGACCTACTCCGTATGAAAGCTGTTCGATACGGGCGGCCGTATCCGTGTGCCGTAACACGCATGAGAAATACACACACATTGATGAAGTCAAACGCAAAATCCATAGGATTACGCGATACGTACTGGGAATTTACCCTTGCCAAAATCCTATTATGTGAATGCACACCCGTAATGAACAATAATTCTAACGCACCCACACTGACATTTAGGTTTTATCATTCTTTGTATCGTGACTTATGTGATAAGCATCAGTAGCGGCACCAAGGGGGGGGGGGTCTGGCCAGCGCTATTTATCTCAACGACCATTGTCTGAAATGCTACCTGGCTGCATTTCCGGCAGTCTATTATACAAAATATAGTGGCGAAAATATTCATTCACTTTGAGTCACTCTTACTCCGCCCGGTCGACACTTTCTTTTCTGGTCGGATAAACTAGTGATTTGGCGACAGGCGTTATCTGTTAAGCTCTATTTATCTCGACGATCAATGTCTGAAATACTGCCAGACTGTATTTCGGGCCGTCTACTTTTCAAATTATTGGGGACTTCGTTCGCAAGTCCGTTCATTTCACAAAACATAGTGGCGAAAATGTTCATTCACTTTTTTGTGACTCACTCCGCCCGTTTGTCATTTTCTTCTCTGGTCGGATAAACTAGTGATTTGTACTCCCTACATTGGCGCTCGAGAGTGGGATTCGTCGAGGTTCGCTAGTCCGTTCGTTTGACACTTTTCCTCAACGATCATTGCCTGAAATACTGTCAGGCTGCATTTTCGGCAGCCTGTTTTTCAAAATTTTCTTGGGGAGACCCCCCCCCCCTTAGTTGATACTCGTACCTTTGCCCCCTTAACCTTGGACTTTGCCCCAGTGTTGCCCCTCCAACCACCGACGGCTGGCGCCGCCACTGATAAGCATGTATATCTTGCATTTGTCAAATCCTGGTAGTTGTTTCGATATCTTCCAATATTACAATGGTAGTTGTTTCGATATCTTCCAATATTACAACATCATTCTAATGATTTGTTATATTACAATATCGTCGTGTTGTGCTCATATAAATTCTGCAACCTTCAATAGGTCATGGGGTCGATGGTTTTTTTTTAAATACCCATATAAAAACTTTTTGACCCTTTGACCATGACAAAACATGGCCGAAAACCATCAGTAGCTTCTGCTGTTTTTTGTATTTCTTACACCAATATTTTAAGTATTTGTTACAGTGGCTAGTGCACCGTGGATCCCTCTCCTTGATCCGGTCGTAATATACGCCTTTGGCAATAAGACATGACAGTTTGTAATAATCGTGGAATATTTGTCTGAATGATAGAGACTTGACAGTTAAATCAAGAAGCATGGCTTGATATAGTGTTACTATAGTTACGCCGCGATGTCCTCTATTCTGTAAGTGGAGGGACTTCAAAAATACAATTTCTAAACGAAAATCACTTGAATTGTTTAGTTAGAAGACTTCTATTACTATTATTAAAGATATATTCTCTCGGTGTTAATTAGGGCATTATAAATTTACAATTTTGAAACATAAAATGGATGTACTTACCTAAATCTGAACTTGGAAAGAAAGTTATCAACAGCTAATTGTAGTGTTTCTCGTCTAAATATTTCTCTGTCCTTGGCGTAATATAAGTAAACAAATGCCATAACAGATATCATTAACGCTATACTACCCCATAGTTGTAGTTGCTCAACACTGAAATGTCAATACAATAAATTATGCGGTGGAAGTGAGTTGTTCTTCTTTGCAGTAAGTAGGTAAATCTGATCAAAATACATATGCTATTTTGTTTTAGGCCCTGCATGAGTTGTTATATAACGCGCGTTCTGGTTGATGTTAGGAATTAGCCAATGAAACGGTTTGTTGCAGAGAGTTCTTGGCGTGCGGTGCACGGAATTGTGGGTGTTCCACTAACATCAACGCTGATTGGTTAATCAAATGTCTGGCGTCATAGGGTCCAACACCACTCGCATGACCCCTGATGCGTTTAAATAAGCTAGCATGAGATTTTTGTGGAATTGTAGTTCGATTCGCTGAAATATTTTCCTTCATAATTTACCACTAAAAATGGATAACCGAGACTACTGGTTTTGTCTTACCGACTTTAGTAATTATGACCGTGGCTAAGCTGAAATTTCAATCGCTTAGTACTAAGCTAATAGTGGATCAATTTGACTGAAATTTTCAGCAAATTGCCTTTACATTAGCTAGTTTTTAACTATTGTAGTGAGAACTGCCAACTCGTTATCTAATCTCCCATAATGTATCTTTAACATTGGAGATCCACGGATCAACTTAATGGCATGGTTTAAGAAAAAAACAAAATTAATATTTTCTCTAATGTCTGATCGAAATCACATCAGTTCCATTCAACACTATTATTCATTTGTTTTGTTTTTTTTTTACTTTTAATAAGAATTGTGCATAGACTACTTCCTTTAACTGGTTTTTTTTATGAAGCCGTCGTGAATATTTTCATTGACATATTTCTCCATATTGTTAAACATCGCTATCCCCGAGGGCCTGGGATATGTCGGTGTCCGCTTTCCATCCCAGTATTAAAGCCAAATGATTATTTTTTATTATTATTATTTAGACGGTCTGGCTTAACCCCACGCCCTTTCCGCCTTTGATTTCCTTCATTCATTGTTTACGGTGAAGTCGAGCATACGTTCAATTATGTTTTCTGTAGATAAGCCGCTTAATAATAATGTAATCTTTACTGAATTTACTTTAGCGAATTTTAATCATTTGATTTATTCATTTTGGGTCACCAGATAAATATGTAATGCCAAAACAATGAAATAGGAATCGAAGCCTAGTCGGGAAATCTATAAAGTACATATAACTCTGGCCCATGTGTAATCCATCATAACGAAACTTCTGGATAGAGAAACAAATATTTCAGTGAACAAAATAGAAACAGTTAATTCTGAGAGGTTTATTCTTTCACAGTCCCATATAGTACAGCAGATAACTGCATAAAAAGGTAAATATCCCAATCTGATTAAAATACAGATCTATATTTCGTTTTTTTTTTTTATATATTTTCGACCGTGAGAGAGAGAGAGAAATGGGGTTTAACGTCCACTCAACACAAACTAGGTCATTTCGGGACCAAGATATGGTTTAATTTTATTTCAATAATTCGCTTGCGAGTAGGGTCTTTAGCAGTGGGAGGAAACCGGAGTACCCGGAGGAAACCCACGAGGTTGAGAAGGCGCCCCTATCTCCATGCCACATACGCTCACACCAGGGCTCGAAACCACAGCCGCAAGCCAGAGGTGACCGACCAGCTAGAGGTCGAAGCGCGGCACTCTAGTCCACTAGGCCATCCCAACCCCCCATTTTCGACCGTAGTTTGTAGTGGGAGGTCGCGTCAGAGGTTATACGAGCGACATTTGATCTATGACGTCTAATATTGATTAATCAACAAGTAATGATCACCCTCACATTATCCAGAACGCGGCTTATATAACAATTCTTCCACATCAAAGTGTTGCGAAGACATGTAAAACGAAATTTTGAAGTATAAAAAACGAAAAGAAATGGGATTTGAGTTTTAATCAGATTGGTAAATATCCAAACCAAAAATCGAATCAGACCGAGATGGCAAACATGGGCGACAACAATACCCCGACACTGAGTTATGGATGTATAAAACACCGTCCAATGAGTAAACTTGTATATAAAAGATAAACCGAAAATGGTAGTAGACAAGCGAAAATATGTTGTCAGACCTTGAAATGGTTTCACTAAAATTTTAATATATTCATTTTTCATTATCAATTTTTGAAAAAGTATAGCAAGAAAAACAAACGCTTTGTCTAAATCTTACATACTGAATCTGTTATGCCAGTATTTGAAATTTTAAAAGTCTTACACATTATTTTCTGTAGTGGGGACACAACAAGTAAATTCTTTATCTCTTTCACAGCAGTCTTGTTTCTCCGGATCATTACACGTATACAAGTTACCTTCTCTGTATCCAATAACATCATTCTTCAAACAAATCTTACATTCTGAAATATATATTTTTTTATTTCTATAAGATCTTCATCAAATAAAATTTCGTGCACAAACTGTGACCCTCTCTTATACACGAGGCTGGTTGGCCGACATTTTATTTCCTATTTCGACATTTTTAGTCAAAAACACTAAGATATTTCTGAATATGGTGGGCAAAGTAGATAGTTCTCTGTATGCAGGTGGGTGGTAAATAGCACAAATATTTCACAAAATTATGTACTAAAATATAATGTATCATACGCAAGAAGCTCTTATTGCGACTGCCGTGGGAACACCCACGCCCATTATATACCGTCAATTTGGATGATTAACTACATGGACAGCAGAACTTTTTAGCTAAATAATTTTGACGACGAATAAAGAGGATTATTTAAAAAAAACATAGATATGGTCCTTCAAGAGAGAAATGTTATAATAAACTGTTGTTTTAAAGTGTTGGATATTGAACGGGCAATGCGCAAATAGATTGTTATGAAATATATGAAACTTCTAAAACAAAAGCTATAGCACATGCCATTGTTTTTCTACTCCACAAGGACGGAGTAAACACTACATAACTAACTTGAGAAAACATTCCCATCAAACACTAAATGGGCCTTGAATAATTCAATAGAGCGTTTGTTCGAAGGGCAGTTCATCGTCCATCGAGATTTACTACATGTGTAGTTTGTCAGACATATAATGCATGGAAGTCAAAATTGTTGTTCTAAAATCGACTTAGGATCTCATCTAATGCGCTTGAATCGTTTTTTGGTCTATAGTGTCCAAGGTATTGCGGTCAGTGGCCAATAACGAAAGATATGTTATAGGTGCATATTTTACATATCATATCCAAAATTAAATTCAAGAGATCTCATAAACAATTGATAAAAATATGGGTAACTGCAATAGACATTAAAAAATTATTTTCTAAGGTAAAACTATTTGTGTTGAAATTGCAATTAAAATGTTTTAAATTTATTTCGAAATCAGTTAAATTTTTGATATGATCTTTAATATATGCCTATCTATAACAAATCTTTCCTTGTCGGTGACTTTTTCCAAAAAAATTCCAAAATTCAACTTAAAACAACATTCCCATTAAAATTCAATTGGATCCTAAATAATTAAGTATTGCTGCATGACTAGTTTGTTAGTGCATCATTATCGCTAGTGCTTTAAGGGAAAAATCGACAAAAGATCTCATGTAATGTGCTTGAAACGCCATCGTGGATAAAAAGTATACTTTGCATGTAATAGCGGCCCTATTAATTATCGACAAGAATTAGAAACGTTAAGCACGTTTTTTGGTCCATAGCGCACAGCGTCCTTCCTTATTGGTCACCTTTTTTTCAATACTTCCGGCGTTACTGACCCAAAATAAATCGCCCCAGTCGGTCCTTGTGATTGATTAGTCGGACCCTCTAAACGGAAAGATGCCAATATCTACATTTTACATTGAAGAACATTGAAAAGCTCATCCAATCTCAGAGAAATAAGGAATGATAAATGAGCACAAGGGGTTTCATAAGCTGTGGGAGGTAATTGTATTTGTGTATTTAAATCTGTACAGATATTTTACAAGAATACGTGACAAACGTCTTTAAACACATTATTTCGTTATTCAAGGATAATCGATCAGTTTAAAATCATTAGGTGTAAATACGATGTTTGACAAATAATCAAAATAATCACAAATACAATTTAGAACAACGTACCAACCGTTAAATCAAACTAACGGTTTAATTGAATATTACATTAAATGTGGTATCATTATTTTTGGACAAAATAAAAAAAGATATCGTTATCGTGGATAGCTCTTGCTCAAAGAGTATAAACAAGTATTGATTAATGTTCTTAACGATGGTTTAATTATTCTTAACACGTTCTTATTGATGGCTCTTCGCGATAAAAGCATAACGTTATCGATCGTATCTGCGGATATATTTTACATTATGGTTGATTTACGACTTATCACACGTGCAGTACCCAGTAAACACGATAATTATCACAAACCTTATACAAATCACGCACACAAATAACCAAATCTCATTTTCGATATCAAAGAAGGAAATATGCCTAATTGGAGGTAGAATATTTCGTTTTTCTTGTGTTTTGGGTACTATAAAAAGGGGTTTCGGATATTGTTTACATCAGTTTGAAAGAGCATGCACACAGATAACTATCTACTTTGAGAATCTAGATCTCTGTCCGGGATGTCCGCCATGTTGAAAATGTGTTTACTATTACGGAATTTGGTTCCAATACGTTATTTACACACAACTAAATATTTTCAATTTCATTAAAGATGCATTATGTAAGAGCTAAATCTGCCTATTGCAGTTTATTCGTTTGGCCTCAAATATCATGCCTATACAAATCATTAATTAGACATTTATTTACATTCCAAGCCCAAAATCAACGCTCTAAAGCATCGGATGTTTTTCGTGTTCAACAGATTAATAAACACGATTGCTAGTTAATAATCGAGACATTGTTTATTATCGCAAAACTTTAACAACGCAGACTACACTGTTCTTCTAACGACCATAACTTCACTCATAAGTAAGTAATTTGACTGGATTTTTCTACGTTTTCATTTTTCAATTTATTAACTACGTGAAAACACAAGCTCTTTATTTTAACCTTAAAAGAGTGCATCTTTAAATATGAAAATGAAAACATTATAAAAATATTACCAAATACCATGTAGAAACGAGGTTCGTGTCGGTTCTCGGGCAGCATGAGTTTCGTATGGAGTTTTAAGTATATCAATTTATAAAGGACGCAAACAACGAACTGCGGAATATTCGAGAAAAAACATTTTTTTTGTGGAATGCCTAACAACATAATAAATAATAAATAATATTTACAAGTCGCTGCGATAAGACGGAACGTTTTCTCTCGAGTGTTAAAGGAGTTGAATAATACAGACATCACTCATCGAACTGTGAAATACTTCAGAAAACATTTCTGAATTTTAATTTATTTCTCTTTATGCTGAAACAATTTCTGTTCTCTCGAGCATTAGTTTCTTAAATGAACTCAATAGACAAATAACCATTGAACTGCGAAATAATCACAAAGGATAAAATATAAGTTGAAACGAACGTTTCCTGAGTTTAATACACGCTTGACTTCCACTGCCTCCTCCCCGTGTACATTAACCCAGTGGGTTGAAAATGGAGAATTTTAAACACCATAAAGACAGTTTAGGAGATTTGCTGCGGAAGATAATGTTATCACAGAATCAGACGAAAAACAAACATTACTCAACTGTTTTTTTTTTTAAATTAGCGAAAGATACATTTACTATTATAACAGATTTTTGTCCTTTAATCTGTAGCACTTGAAGGAATTTTCCCCAAATTGTGAAAATTAATGTTGTTTTGAAGAAAAATATTTGAAATATCTAAATCAATATATGTGACATAGGCAATACGTGCAACATGCACAGTGACTTAGGCAATTTTTGAACTCGACGATTAGAGTTATCTCACCCTTTGCGCCATTTCAACAGATAGAATGACAACAAATGCCGCAAAATTAACCGCTACAGGGGTCTTAAAGGGACAATAACATTCTGGCTGGCTTGGTTGCTCCAGAAAATAAATAATACCCTTATTCTAAGTACTAGATGTTGAAGTGTCCTACCTGTTGTGTAAATTACAACCTATTTTACTTGTCCAGAGGGTTCGAAAATATTTTAAAATCCAAGTCACATTTGAAAAGGTTTACGTTAGACTTTTCAAATCAATTGGTTGAATTTTTCCGATTTTTTTAAAATAGGTGTGTTAAGTGTTAAGATGAAATTTATATCATCATCTAATTGGAATATTCTAAATTAATACGATTTGTTGACCAGAATGAAGATTAGGACATATTATTCAGTTACAACAAGAGTGTTATTTTAAAGCAATTAGAAAATGGATCAAGCGAAGAAGAAAATTATACATCAGGCATGTTTTGAGAAGGCATATATTTCAAATGTCATTTATTAAGACATGTCTTCTATTCGCATAGACTAATTAATTACATATTCGCTTATATTGTGTTAATAACTCCATGCTGATGAAATAGTTATCATCATTTACAGTTTTTCGATCAAAATTAGCTTAATATCTTAGATCTCTCCTAACTTCAATATGAAATGAAATGAAATGGGGTTTAACGTCGTACTCTTCTGCACCTAACTTCGTTTCGCTGTGAATTTTCCGTGGTTTTAATTGTTATAAGGAAGGCAGGTTATATCATGCCGATACGAATTATCCTAAATATACTAAAATATACTAACAAATGCCTTTTTCCCGTATTTTAGATTCATCGGCTGTGGTGAAACAGAATTTGATGGCCTTATGCCAGTGTTTCGAAACAGCAAATTTAAACCGAATCCGTTAAGCTGAGAAAAGCTCAACAGACACAGAAGAAGTAGAAGATACAACTGTTGTGTTAATGTGGTAGAAACCGATGATTTAAACCTAAGAGAAGACAGAAATATGAATACGGAAACCGTTGGTTATTTTAAAAGATAGAAATGTGTACCAGTATATAGATATTTTAAACCAGGTAGAATTAGAAGATAGAATTTGATCATTTAAACCAGATAGAATTAGAAGATAGAATTTGATGATTTAAACTAGATAGAACTAGAAAAATACAGATGATTTGAACCTGTCACTAAACCAAGAGAAAGAAAAAGATACCAAAAAAGATGAAAGTAAAAGCTTCTAATACCAGGAAAAGAAAGGTTCCGTAATTTGAGTGAAAGACCGATCGCAATGAAATGCAATTCAGCATTCTGTAAGAAATCTAGGATATGAGTTTGTTCAGAAATATTAGAAAATACAAGAAGAGTTTTGGGTTGAGTTGCGTGATTGGGAGAGGCGTCGTGTTTTTGTTTCAGTTTTAATAAAACGAGTTCAAATTAAACAGAAGTGGGTCCAAGAAGAAATTGTTTGTGGATGTATCATCCCCACATGCTGGTTAATCGTATCAGGTATGTAAGCACGTTAGGGGTATCAGAACACTTTCAATTTGGGCTTGCCCCATTGACAGCATTAAAGAAAATGTTGACCCATCGCCACCGACCCAAAAAAATGTTTGAAAGTAATCTCCGAAGAAGGCATAGAAGCGGCCGAGATACCAATGCGTCTAGTAAAAATTAAAGCTAAAGAATTTGATCTAGAATTCCTTAATCAGTCTCTGTCATGAATTTCGGCAGTATAATCTCACTATTGTCGGGTTACCTATGCGGACCAAAGGTTTCTGGAGCCTGGTACTTTGTTATAAATATCTACCAGGATTATGTAATATCCATGCCCTAAGCTACTTTTTATCGTATTTTTTACGATATTCTGTATTTATTGTTCCCAGAAAGGACCAATGTGACTTATGTAATTGGTTTCAAGTACCAAAACATAGAAGCACCACTATATAATAACCACGTCCTCACAGAAGATGGTGCTAGGAATGTGAAGAGAGATGACATACTTAGCAGTTCTAAAAATGAATCTGTGGGGTCCACGGATTTTCAAGCCGTTCTCCTGATCCTGTGCCCCAAAACTGAAGCACGCTGTATGTATTATACAACGAAAATGAAAACACACAACTTTACTCTTTGCACCATGAATTAACCTGATGGTTACAACTATGTATGAATGAATCTCTATGCACAGCACAATTGAAAGGAAAATAGTCCACCCTATTTACTCCCAAAGAGACGATGCTCTCATTATCAGGGTCAAAGTATACAAGCAACAATGTCGAATTTAAGACAGCTTTTTGTGATCACCTGTGAACACGGATGTCAATCTTGAGTCGTTATTCAAGGGAAAATTGCCATTAACCAAAAGAAAATTTGAAGATCTCCAAGCTCTCATAACTGTTATTCCGCCTGAGTTTCGTGCTTTTTATGGCAAGCACCCTTGTGACTGAAATCTGCCATAACATTTTAAAAGCCTGTATATTTACTCATTTAAAATAGTTAATTTTAAGATGAGATCCTTATGTATGAACTAATGAAATTATAATTTACACTGCATATGTCTTAATTTATTCAATGTATATTTTAAAATTTTAATCCATGAGGATACATTTTAAAAAAGCATTATGCAAGAGCTAAAGCAGAATATTGTAAGCCTATACTTAGGCTTCAGATGTTATAGAATTTATTAGTTCTCAATTTTTGACGAAAATTACTGGATAATCTACCACATAAAAAACCAAACATTTGGTTACGCATGGGCAATGGAACCTTTTGGCTAAAGTCTGGGTAAGTGCTAGATCTTATGAAGCCGGGCCGATTTTGCTAGATTCTATAAAACATGGTTGAAATATATCCCACAATTCACTTGGCACATCTATTATTAGAAGCAAAATAGAGACGAGGAATAAGCAGCATGAATCGCGAAGAAGAAATAAGAAGATTGTGAGAAGCCATACGTCTGATTCATGACGAGAGAAAATTACCATTTCAATTGAAACCTTTACAAACAAAATTTAAAAGAGTGTCATCGTTGACAAGCGAGCTGTTTTGATGGATTCAGTACGTGGTAACTTAAAAGACTCGATAATCCAGACTATGGCCGATTTTCCGTCAAATTTTGAGGACCCATCCAGACTAATATTCGTAGAATATTTGTATGGATGATAGAGACTAGGGTACCATTGCCGTTGAGAATGTTATTTGATTACCAAGAATATGTAGTAACAACGGCCAACTCTGTATTAAGCATCTTTTAATGTTGTATCACACTGGAGGATGAATAAAACATTTTTATTGTTAGCTAGCTGTGTAATTATATTTTGCAGTTTCTTTGATCCATATTCTGGCAGTTACATTAGCTAATGATAAGACGATGTAAGACACTTACAATTCCAGGTAACGTGCTACCTTGTCTCCATTACACTTTACACCCATTGGCATCGAATTTCAGCCCCCAAGAGAACACATGACCTATTTTTATCTCCCGACCCCCCTTGATGACAAGTATCTACGTCCCTCCTACATTTTGGTGAACCGTATCGAAACCCGTTCAAAGTTAGGGGCAATGTAAACACGGCTTATTCATTCTAGCGACAATGGGTAGCTCAAGTGTTAGCCAAGAAAGTTCATCGTAATTTTCTGACGGGGTATCCCCTTGTAAATGGTGCAGGGCGGAGGGTCTGATAAGGACAAGAAACGAGATCCCATAAACAGACATATGAACGCTAAAGAATCCTTGGCAGTTGGAAATCGGAATAAGAGTGAGCTGTAGCGCCGCTGTCCGGGCAAAACGTCCCTCATTTTTTTGTTTATTTCAGATATTTGTCATGTTATGTATCTAGCTCTTGTGTTACCTACATATTTGACCTACATAGGTGCCTACATGTGTTATGTATCATATTATATGAATGAATATTATTAAAAAGCATTAAAATAAAATACTATATACTCTTTTATTTTTGTCAGGATTTATTTTTATGTATTGTGTGAGTTTTAAACGCAAATTGGATGTTTGACCTATATAAGTGGACTTGCGGTTAGCGTCAGAAGAGAAAATTCCTTTGTTCTGTAAAGACGTGTTTTAATGTCGCTCTTATTATATCCATTATTTTCTGGTTTAGAGATAACGTTTTAATTACTCTTATTTTGTATATAATAGAAGAGTTTGTATATATTTGGAACCTTGTTGGGTAATATTTTAAGAGCGATATTTCGATTATTCTGTTCTTGTCTGTTCGTTCAACTTACTACAGTTGTAACAGCCACTATAAAGATGAACCATCCACTGTTCCTGTAATTTTACGCTCTCTAAGAAATCATCTTGAATTGATTCTTGCATAGAAACTGAGATTCTATCCGGATTATCGCCCTTATTGTTAAAAATGTTTGACGTTCTACCTCATGACGTCAACTGGCAGATTATCGCCATTGAAGAGACGACCACTGTCAAGATTGGTCCCGTTATTTCTGTCTTTTTTTGTAAATCATTTTTTTTTTTCAGTGAAGTGGGTACTATACATAGAGTTATATATAAACTAGAGTCCGCACTGATCACGTGACTCCCATGACTACAACGTTAAAGGTTTGTGCCGGAATGAAGCGACGGCCGCCATGTTAGTTCCGGGGAGTATGCACGTAAATACCCGGATGTTCACTATGTTATCGCATCAATCAATCCGTGTCGAACTGTTTTAAATCGTGCACAAATATTACATTTTTAAATTTTCTCACCCAAATATTTATTGTTTGATAAAAATAATAATAAAGGTCCATGGACCGAGTCTCCGGACCCCTCTTTTCACGTAAAGGTTATAGAATAATTCATTTTGACATAACAGCGATCTCGACCGCAGTGTCTCTATCTATACTATATGCTACTATTTACTTTACCTTCGCTTTCTCTTTTAATTTTTATTAAAATATTGATCGTTTGAATTGGTGCAATGTCCACAATATGTATTCTTATACAGTAAATTTGTTTTAAAAATTTATAGAATTAATTAATAAAGAGTGTAGAGAAATGAATGTTTTTTTTAATTTAAGCACTAAAAGTTAACAGAAAACAATAGCCCGCAGAATTATATGTACTGGTATTTTTATTTATTTGTTAATTATTTTATTTCAGGAAATTTGGGAATGGAAAGTGAATAAAAATTACTAGTCTACGAAAATGTGTTATTTTTTTGTTAATTTGTTTTAGAAAATTATGGAATGAAAAGTGACACATGTCATTGTCAGCGATCCCGTACTCTACTTTCACTTTCAATTTAATTTCCAGTATAATATTTGATACTTTAAAATATGTCCCGAATGTGTATTCTATAGTAAATATGTACTGGTATTTTTATTATTTGTTAATTATTTTATTTCAGGAAATTAGTGAATGCAAAGTGAAGAAAAATTAATAGCCTACGTATAATGACATGTTGTAGGCCTATTTCTATTTACCGCCCGGTATTGATTTATTTCAATATTTGTTAATTATTTTTAGAAATATATGGAACTGAAAAGGGAAGAGAAACTAAAAACAGCCTGCCGAAAATGTTTTATTTTTAATTATTTATTTGTTAATTTGTTTTATAAAATTATGTAATGAAAAGTGGCATGTCAGTGTCAGCGATCTCGTAGGCTTACTCTACTTTCACTTTAATTTCCAGTTTAATATTTGATACTTTAAATTATGTCCCGAATGTGTATTCTATAGTAAATATGACTAATAAATTTATAAATTGAAATCTTACCTTACTGTCATAAAGTTTGCTAACTTTTTGAGGCCTATGTCATAGAGTATTATTATTATATTAGTAAAAAAGGTAAAGTAAGTAGACGCAGAGACGGTGTTGTTGTTGTCGAGATCGCTGATATGTCAAAATAAATTATTCTATAACCTTTACGTGGAAAGAGGGGCCCGGAGATAAGTCGGTCCATGGATCTTTATTATTATTTTTTATTAAACAATAAGTATTTGGGTGAGAAAATTTAAAAATGTAATATTTGTGCACGTTTTAAAACAGTTCGACACCGATTGATTGATGCAATAACATAGTGAACATCCGGGTATTTACGTTCATACTCCCCGGAACTAACATGGCGGACAAGGCTCCATGTCGGCACGCTGTCACGTGATCAGTGCGGACTCTAGTTTCTATATATAACTCTATGGTACTATAACAGACCGGGACTGTACAGCGCAATGGACGCTTACGGCTGGCCCCCGGATCCTTTCACTTTATTATACGTCCACATTCATAATGTGAACGTATTATGCCGTCGCCCCTGTCTGTGTGTGTGTGTGTATGTGTGTGTGTGTGTGTGTGTGTGGTTCGCCTACAGGGCGCAATTCTTCATGGATTTTCTTCAAACTTGGTATACTTATTCCTTATACCCCAAGGAAGATCCCTATTGTTTTTGGGGCATGCCCGACCCCCAGGGGCCGAGCCACGCCCATTTCTAGTATTTGTTTGTTTGTCGTCTACAGGCCACATTTCTTAACTTATAATCTTGAAAGTTTGCATACATATTCTTTGTACCCTAAGGAACATCCCTATCGTTTGGGGTGTATGCCCCACCCCCAGGGGCAGAGCCACGCCCATTTTTTTTTTCGTGTGTCTTTGTGTCGCCTACAGGGCGCAATTCTTACTGGATTTTCTTCAAACTTGGTATACGTATTCCTTATACCCTAAGGAAGATCTCAATTGTTTTTGGTGCATGCCCGACCCCCAGGGACAGAGCCACGCCCATTTCTAGTATGTATTTGTTTGTCGTCTACAGGCCACATTTCTTAACTTATAATTTTGAAACTTAGCATACACATTCTTTGTACCCTAAGGAACATCCCTATCATTTGGGGTGCATGCCCAACCCCCTGGGGCAGAGCCACACCCATTTTCTTATCGTGTGTCTTTGTGTCCGCCTACAGGCCGCAATTCTTATTGGATTTTCTTTAAAACTTTGTATACTTACTTTTTATACTCTAAGGATGATCCCTATCGTTTGGGGTGTATGCCCCACCCCCAGGGGCAGAGCCACGCCCATTTTCTTTTCATGAGTCTTTATGTCGCCTACAGGGCGCAATTCTTACTGGATTTTCTTCAAACTTGGTATACTTATTCCTTATACCCTAAGGAAGATCTCTATTGTTTTTGGTGCATGCCCGACCCCCAGGGACAGAGTCACGCCCATTTCTAGTATGTATTTGTTTGTCGTCTACAGGCCACATTTCTTAACTTATAATTTTGAAACTTAGCATACACATTCTTTGTTCCCTAAGGAACATCCCTATCATTTGGGATGCATGCCCAACCCCCTGGGGCAGAGCCACACCCATTTTCTTATCGTGTGTCTTTGTGTCGCCTACAGGCCGCAATTCTTATTGTATTTTCTTTAAAACTTTGTATACTTACTCTTTATACTCTAAGGATGATCCCTATTGTTTGGGGTGCATGCCCAACCCCCAGGGGCAGAGCCATGCCCATTTTCTTTTTGTGTGTCTCTGTGTCGTCTAGAAGCCGCAATTCTAACTGGATTTTCTTAAAATCAGCGTGGTACTTGGTTTATGTATTCCTTATAGTCTGAGGGCGTCCACTATTGATTTTGATGAATGTCCCGACCCCCAGGGGCAGAGCCACGCCCACTTTTTGCCTTTAGTGTTAGGAAGGCACAATTCTGAATGGATTATCTTGGTATAGTTATTCCTTATACTCTGAGGACGACAACTATTAATGTTGGTGCACGACCGTCAACGCTAAACAAACCAAACGCCTAGCCTTCTTGACAAAGTACCATATCAATCAAAGCAGGAATGTGGACGTATATTTTAGCGTTAGCGTTATGTTCTTGTAGATTTTTGCTTTGCGTGTAGTGCGACCCTCCTGCATTTACTATCAGTGTAGAGTTTTAACCCTTCTTACTGCAGAATGTTCTCGTTGTTGAGCAATCTTCCTGTTTACTGACTACACTTTTTATTTTAGCGTGTTCCGAGATTCTATCTGGACTATCGCCCTTAACCTTGTTTGACGTTCTAATTCATGACGTCAACTGGCAAACTATCGCCATTGAAGAGACGACCACTATCAAGATTGGTCGCATTATTTCTGTCACGTCTTTTTCGTAAATCTTTTTTTTTTTCATTTTTAGTGAAGCCTGTACCATAACAGGCCCGTGACGGTACAGCACAGTGGACGCTTACAGCTGGCCCCCGGAGATCCATTTACTTGATTTGTTTATGATGTCTATTTACGTCTTGTCCGTAGGTTTATCTTATAGTAGATTTTTTTTGTGTGTAGTGCGGTCCTCCTGCATTTACTATTTAGGGCTATTCCAACCATATTGTGAACAAACTATTTATGCGACTTACTTTGAGCACGTGGAGATCAATCCAATTCTCTACTTAAAAAACGAATATTGAAGCCAGGATCGTCTACGAGAGAAATAAAATCAGCGCCCCGTAACTTATTAAGGAATAATCTTACACATCTCTTCAAGATTCTCTTGAGTAACAATGGTTTTATTCAAACTATAACTGAATTTTCATTCAAACAATTTACATGCGTAACGCAAATGTCAATTACCTTGTCGGGAATAATAAGTGTCTGAATTGTCGAGGTAAAACCATATTATTTACAATACAAGCTCAGACCAAACCACACTCGACCATCTCATTAAAATCTACAAAAACGCATGAAAGCCCCTTTGTTACTTATCAAACAACTTTCTGTACTTGGCAGAACAGAATCGTCCTTCATTAAAGTTTTGGGCGAATTTCGTGAGAAACTGCAGAATATTAGAATATTTCAAACCTAGGGAGGATACTCTCAAATGATGTTATAGATTTGTTTACAAATGTACCTAGGAAAGAGGCTCTGAAGATTCTAGAAAAGCGAATAGATAGCTTAGACATTCCACTGTAGCCCCCCCCCCCCCCCGCCCCCTATCATCCAGCAACTCCATACTCCTGTTGAAACAACGCATCAATTCAACCAATTTTCCTTGGATGATGACGTTTTTGAACAGACCAATAGATTGCCTATGGGAAGATCACTCTAACCCATAATTTCAGAAATATTGTTATCTGATTTTGAAGAGATGAAACTTCAAACGTCCACGATAAACCCAAATGGCTTTTTTTTTAGAAGAGTAGATAATATTTTTATTATTATCAAATAACAAGATGATCGACGGATGCTGTTAGAACACCTCAACAGCAACACCCACATATAAAATTCACAATGGAAAGCGAAAATAATAATCAACTACGCTTCCTCGACGTCTGTGCAACCAAAACCAACATCCCAATTACAGGAAACCAATTCACACCGATCAGTATAATATTCACCTTAATATAAATCCATTCACCCCAATAGTGTTAGATTGGCCACAATTTCAACCGCACAAAAAAAAACAACAAAAAAACAACCCAAAAACATGTGATCCGGAGAACTTGCCGAAGGCAATTGACCATCTCAAACATGTCTTCAAAAAGTTCATCGGATATCCCGTTTGTGACAAACACCACCATTAAGACCCTGTCCACTAGTGCCAGTTAGACTGCCCCAGTCAGAATCGTTCTTCTTTTCAACGGCAAAGTCTTCTTCCAAATAAAACGGATACCAATACAACAACCAGAAATATATGTAACTTTCAAAAAAGCAAAAAGCAGTATATATGAATCTAATCCAGCCAACATCGAAGGCTAGCCTATACATCGAAGGTTTATTATGGTCTGGATAAGTTAATTAATGTCTAAATGTTAATTTAGATAACATCTCAGACCTAAAGAAAAACTTGTCATGGACAGATTTAGTTCTTGTATAATGCATATTTAAAATACAGATCTATTATTCATTTTTTTTAAAAAATATATATTTATATAGGCCCTATATATTTTCGATGGCCTTCACTACATGCAAATCTGACCGGTTGTGGTGGGAGGTCGCGCCAGAGGTCATTTGAGCGGCTTTTGTCCTATGACGTCAGACATTTGATTAAGTAATCGGCAATGATGTTACTAGTGGGTTACACTTAGTTCCGTACACCTAACGACCGTTTCATTGGCTAATCCCTCACACCATCCAGAACGCGGGTTATACAACAACTCTTCCAGATCCTAGTGTAGTAACGACAAGTAAAACGAAATTTCGAACTATAAAAACAATTTTCATTATATATATTTGAGCTATTGTAGCATGGACGGCTCACTCTTTATCTAAATATCACTTCTTTAATTGAACCTTTAGGTATTAAGACAATGTTTTTTTTTTGTTCTTTTTGTTTAAGTTTTAAAGACTCGTTTCCAAATTATTAGGCAAAAGACCCCCAACCCCGCTCCAAGAATACAACGTCAGCAAATAGAACGTATGTATGATATTTGGAAAAAACGTCACATAAAGCCAATCGAGGTTAATCATTGGTCGCTCCGCTTTGATGACGTATGGCACGTTTTATTAAAATATTTGGTTTCCCTTTTTCGAGCCACACGAAGCTACGGTGGCTCAGTGAATAAGACGCTCGCTAGCAAGTCTGGTTTCCCCTTGTCAGTGGTGCAGGACGGGTGGCCTGACATGGATGGAAGGAAAAGCCGAGGTCCTGTGTACATATAGGCGTGCACGTAAAAGATCCCATGACAGTTGGAATACGTCTGTCAGTCCTCATTATCCCAGTCGGGGCAGAAGAGTAGGACGTTAAACCCCATTTTCTTTCATTTCAGTTGAACCGTCCAATATAAATTCTAAGAAATTACAAATGGATGCATTTTCTGTAACGTAACATCTGAATTTTAGTTCATCTACCCCTAACAGTAAGTGTGTTTTTGTTGCTGGCGAATGACTTTAATTCAATATTCAGAGATAGAGAAATAAATGGGGTTTAACGCCCACTCGACACAAACTAGGTTATTTTGGGATTTACATATGGTTTATTTCAATAATTCGCTTGCGCGTAGTCGTAGGGTCTTTAGCAGGGGGGTGAAACGGGAGTACCCGGAGAAAACCCACGAGGTTGGACAGGCGCCCTTACTCCTTTCCACTTCCAAACGGGGATTTGAAACCAATCCAGTTGAATTCAATATTCAAACGATTTAAAATTATAATTCGTCGGGTTTTCTTAGTTTTGTGATGCCCCATATTCGCGGGTTTGAAGCCAAACGGGTGACTTTAATTTAATATCCAAGGCGGAATACAGACTGAAAAACTAGAGACACTTTCCCTTTTAAAACGGTCATCGAACCCGATACCCGATCCTGGTGCCACATGATTTTGCCTGAGGAATAAGATTCCACCGAGCCCCCCCCCCCAAAAAAAAAACAGTATTTATATATGCGTGTGGGAGGGGGGATGGCGGGCCTTCTCGGTACCACCGAGTAATACTGGATGTGTGGAACATGGTAGGGTCACACGGTATATGTTTTTTACACTACATACTTCAAAAACACAACGGAAAGCTCGTCACTGCGTCCCTCTTACTTAGCCCCTCTCTGAGACCGGACCTTATCCGCTAAGCCAACATGGATACGTGTGATTTAGGGCCAATAACTATGTTGATCGAACATGGTGATGACAGAAATCAGAATAAAACAAAACGAAACGAAATTGTATTTTGCTTTTAGTTAGGTAATGATTTTTTTTTCTTCTTTTAAAAAAAGAAACTAAAGGAAATTGTTATCTAATTTATTTCGATTGTCACGAAGACCATTTCGACAAATTGAGCCGCTAGCATTTGTGATACCAAATGTTGAAAATGAATAATATTCCCCGGTTATTCTCCTTGAATGAAGCTATAGTCCACTTACCTAAAAATGGTAACATCAAAATCCAAATCCACAAAATGACGGGATTTAAGCTCACACCCGCCATTTTCTCCACAAGATTCATCGTCGTTTCAAGACAGCACAGCTAAACATCGATAGTCTCGTTATTCACGCCTTACTGCCAATACTGACTTGCTTGACTAGAACAATGGCTTATCAAACCTTTTGTCAGGTAAAATAAAAAAAAGAAGCTTAGTTTAGAACTGATAATTCCCACTCATGGGTCCTTTTCACAAAGGTAAACTTTGTCTGCAATGAAATAATCAGTTTTAAAATGGAAAACGTTTTTTATAAACTCAAATTCATCAATGCAAATATAAATGCTCTTCAATAAATTTTATAATATTTGTAACAGAATAAAAGCCTTTAAATTTAACAATACAAAATGTTTTCCTTTAGGTTGAAAGCAATTTTAATCTTCGAATACCCTTTTTAGTATATCAAAATTCCGTCAAATCCTTTTCAAGTCCAATTAGAACACACCAAATTATTGTTGTGAATATTTTGTTTTTTTATCACCCAGAAAGCCCAGGGTTTCTTTAATGTAACAATAAGCTTCGGATTATAAAGCAACTCGATTTATCTCTAAAATCGTTTTTTAACAATACAAAAATCATCTTTGGCTATAAACTTGTAAACAATGGTTGCTATAGTTACCGTATGAATATCGAAGTTAAGCCAATCTTATCTACGACGTTCCTTAGTTATTTATGGTATATTTTCATACATGTATTCCAAGACGTTCTTTATTGTTCTTTGATGCTATTAAATATGCTTATCCATATCAAATTATTTTACTTAATTAACGAGGATTTTTGTGTAAACAGTTACCTATTTATAGAGAATAGATCTTAAAGCGGGAATTTTTTTATTTTCTAAGAAAGTCAGAACATATTTATTTCTATGTCTTTTGCTCAATAGGTTGTCAACTCACTATTATACAATCATAGGCATTATTTTCCACACTTACAAATCTTTCATATCGGAAATAATAAAACAATTATTTACCTTGTTTTTCCATTCCCCCATGCAATAACTATCGTCAAACGTTTGAATTTGAAGTTGAAAATTATATTTTTGCCAATTTCTCAACTGACAATAGTGAATTATAGGATTAATAGGATTACTCTTCAATTAGGTATAGGACTGTTTATAGATACCATCAATTTTAGGGCTTTATTTTAATATATGTTAAAGATATAACTTAAAAATATGAAATTGTAGCTTTAAAGGTCAAATTACTGATAAAAATTCGTCACACAAAATTTATATAAGAATTCGAAATGTAGGCTTACGTGTTATGTACATGTAAGTCCATTTTAATTTTCAAAGGGCATTGTCGAATTTGAGATATTTCACAATATATGTTTGTTTCCAAAATTTGTTTTAAAAAAAAAAAAAATCTTTTACTTGGCTAAACCATTTTTTAGAGTCACTTGGCTTAACTATTTTTACGAACCTCGTTGGGAGTATGGACTGGGCACTCGCTCACTATGCAGGACATCGGAGGATCAAACTACTGTTTGCGTCATGGTAAATAATAAACATATTTCTACGATTATGAACAAACTAGTTAACTTTGGTTATTATAAACTTACCTGTGTGTTTGAAATGAACTTCCGTTAAATAAAATCCATTTGTTATTTACCATGACCAAAACAGTAGGTGTTGACTCAATCTGATCAAAACACCGATCATATTTCGTTTCGTTTTTTTTTTATAGTTCAAAATTTCGTTCTACTAGTCTTTACTATACTAGGGTCTGGAAGAGATGTTATCATTGACGTGTCCTGGATGGTGTGAGGGATTAGCCAATGAAACTGTATGTTGCGGCGAGCTTTAGGCGTTATTTTGCACGGAACTGTGGGTAATCCACCAGAAACATCAACGCTGACGGGTTAATCCATAGAAATATATAAATATTTATATATTTCTATGGGTTAATCAAATGTCTGACATCATAGTGTCAGCTCAAAACCTGACAGAAAATGCATTTTCAAACCATTTTCTTCGATTCTACACCAAAAAGTCAACAACAATCGCCATGCAAACGGTGGGTGAGGGGGACTAAAAATAGCCTTGACCCTTATTTCGTGGGTGTCGGCGTAGAAATATTTGGTGAGCTGTTTCCATATGATCTGTTTTATTGTTATGTCGTGACTGCCCAGACACACAGGATGTGGATAAATATGTCAGATTTCCGCAAAAGGATGCTATTGGAGATAAAACATACATTTTTAAAATGGAAAGTATATTATTACACAGTACATTATTGTTAAATAGCCTAATTCATAAGAAAACAAAATAAAAGATACACCAGATAATAGCGATATTAAATATATTTAACATGCATACGAGTTTTATACGCCCACATTTTCACGTGGACGTATTTTGTCGTCACCCCTGTTCGTCCGTCCGTCCGTCGGTCTGGACGTCCGTCCACAATTGTTTGTGAACAGTCTACAGGTCACAATTTTTATCCGATTTCAATGAAACTTAAACTATGGGTTATGGCCCCTGACTCTACGAAAAATTACGTTTTTAGCTTGTAAAAAGTGTAGAGGTCACAATTTTGAACCGATTTGGATGAAATTTGAAATGCATGTTTATAACCCAAAGATCTTGGATCTTTTCGATATTTGCGCCCATCGGATCTTAACTTCCTGAATTATGGCCCCTGACTGTCCGAAAAATCGCCATTTTTAGCTTTTGGTCCCTCTGGAGTTCAAAATTGTTATCCGATTTAAAAAACCGTTTGATTATGTCACCGTTACATGGTTATGGAGGGTGAATTCGAATTTCGTGAATATCGGAAGAAAATTGACAGACAAAATGGCCGCCGTTTGTACGCGAATCGTGTGAAAATATGTTATATCAAGGTTGTGGATCCTACAGAGGTCACAAATTTGAACCGGTTTTGATGAAACTTGAAATGCATGTCCATAACTCAAAGATCTTGGTTCCTGTCGATATTTGCACATAGCTGATCGTAACTTCCTGAATTATGGCCCCTGATTGTACGAAAAATCGCCATTTTTTTAGCTTGAGGTCCCTCTGGATGTCAAAATTGTAATTCGATTTTAAAAAAAACCGTTTGATTACATACATGTAGTTATGGAGGGTGATTTCGAATTTCGTGAAAATCGGACCAAAATTGACAGACGAAATGGCCGCCACTTGGTACGCGAATACTATAAGAATATAGTAAGGTTGTAGACCCTGTAGAGGTCAAAATTTTAATCTGATTTGGATGAAACTTTAAATGCATGTTTATAATCCAAATTGTAACTTCCTGAATAATGGCCCATGATTGTACTTAAAATCGCCTTTTGTAGCTTGTGGTCCCTCTGGAGGTCACAACTACTATCCAATTTTAAAAAATGTTTGATTATATCACCGTTTCACTGTAATGAAGTTTGAGGTTGAATTTCGTCAAAATCGGACCAAAACTGCCGGACAAAATGGCTGCCGCTAATACGCGAATAGTGTAAAATATGATATATCAAGGTTGTGGACCCTGTAGAGGTCACAATTTTGATGAAATTTGAAATGTAAGTTTATAACCCTTGTGGACCCTTTGGATGTCACAATTTTATTCCGAATTAAAAAAAAAACGTTTGACTATATCCCCGTCACACATTAATGATTGTTGAGTGTGAATTTCTTGAAACTCGATAATTGAACAGGTAAATCCATAATATTGAATGTTTCGTGTACTTAACGTTAGCATGGGGCAGAACTTTATCAAAACCAAACAAATTTTAATGTTTTCCTGATAATTACTTAATATGCGACATCTCTTGTAGACTCCCTGGACGATTTAGCTGATGTGTGGGCGTATGTTTCGTTGCTTGGCAACTTATTTTAAAAATCAGATCTGAACAAATCTGAATAGGCTAAATGGAGCAATAGAGCAAGTTCGCCTTAACGTAGACAATTACGTAAGGCTATATGAAATAAGATATTTTTATGATAGGATTCAACTACATGTATATATTATGCATCATCGATGATGAATATCTACATTCAAGTTAAACCAACTGCATTTAATGTCTCATGTCTAGCTGAATAAAATATGATTTTCCCCATTATTTGATACATGTATTTGTTTATTTTTTTTTGCAATGTCTATTTTCTGTTTGGGGAATCACGGTGTCTAAGTGGCTAAGGCACTGGCTCGCTAGCCTGGAGGTCGGGTGTTCGATCCTTGCATTGGCCGAGAAAGTTCATCTCGATTTTCCGGCGTGGTTTCCCCTTGTGAGTGATGCAGAACGGGGGGCCTGGCAAGGACAGCTGTCTAGTCGTTCGGATGGGACGAAAAACCGAGGTCCCGCGTACACATTGGCGTCCACGTAAAAGATCCCTTGGCAGTTGGAATTCGATATAAGAGTAGGCCGTAGGGACTCTGCCAGGGCAAAATTTCCCTCATAGCACACTGTATGGCGTATGCCATCTTCCATTAGCCCAGGTTAGGTGCAGAAGAGTAGGACGTTAAACCCCATTTCATTTCATTTCTATTTTCTGTCTTATCCGCGGGTTTATCTTTAAGATGTCATTTCTGTGTTAACATATTCCTTTGGCGATTGACCTTCTATTTACAAAACTATGCTTTATCCCAACTACGTAAACATGGTTTAGAGACTCTTAAATCATGTAGAATCTTCTGTCCTACTTGGTGTGTTTTCTCAAAGCCCTCTCTCTCTCTTTCTCTCTAGTCCTATCTTAATTGAAATAATACACTAGATCAACTCAGTGCACAACAATACTTTATTTTTGTTACCTAGATTACAACATCATGTGCACATGTAGCTGTTTGCAATAAATATGTGTTTAGATTACAGAAGTTTGTCTCCTTTATCCAAACACATTGTTTTAAAAACAAAACTTTATCTTTCATGATTCGCGTTAAATGCATAACGTTATAGTGCATATAACACTTTGAAAATCAGTAAAAGGACCACTCAATAAATAAAACAAACAACCTGTTTTCATTGGAGATGAAATGACAGTAAAGTAAACAAACCGAAAACAATTTCTATTCTCTTGAATACAAAAAACACATTTCTAAAATAATTCCATTTCTGAAAGACATTTACACAAAAAAAATCAAACAAAATCCTTCAGGCAAACACAAATGGATTTAGAAAAAAAAAGTTTCAAAAAGCGATTGTTTAACCATGTTGTTTTTGAAAGAGATTTTTGTATAATTTAATAATTTGAAATCTTTGCATCCCTGGAAACAACAGTTTTAGTTGTAGCTAAGAAAATGTCGAACTCTGTTGAAGGACAATGTTCTGGAATATTTTATTTGCGAAACATTCTTGATAGAAAATCAACATTGTAACAATAAATTTTCGCAAATAGGACTATCATAAAACAATTACTGGTATATATAATATGAGTCTCAGATAAAGATTCAAGTCAAAATTAAAATTTTCATTCGTGATATAAAATATACAAATGTTGAACTGTTCCCGTTAAGTGACTTGATAAGGCAAATGTTTTACACGGTAAAACATGCATTATTCGAAGGCTAAATCTGCCTATTGAAGGTCTTTCTTTAGGCCTGAAATGTTATATAAATCATTAATTAAACATTGATTTACATGACAAGACCATAATCAACCACCGATTCAACCGGATGACTACGGTATTTAGTAGATTTAAAGTAGCAAGTCTCTAACTCAATATCATCCGAATTTTCAACACGAATTATTTGCCAATTCAAATCAACATTGATGCTGTGATCGTACGGGATGGGCTTCTGATATCCAATAATAAACATTTTACCATTGGTACACGAATCGTGTACCGTAACGCGTTTTAGTCCAAGTTCTAGCAAGAGACTCGGGGAACGAGGCTAAACGCATTGTACCAAATCAAACGGCGTATGTAGACTGGAATAAGCAGACGCTAGAAATTTACATTCGATTGAAACTGCTGGCTTATTTCGCAGAACATAACTGGTTTGAAATTAGAGTAAAAACGGAAACCATTGAATGTAAATCAGTTTATATACATTCATATTACAATATTATATGCGTTGCGACCCACCTCTGTCAATTTCTCGGTCCCAAATGTATGCGATTTAGCTCCTTTAAAGGGACAATAACATTCTTGCTGGCTTGGTAGCTCCAGAAAAAAAATAATACTCTTATTCTAAGTACTAGATGTTTAAATGTCCTACCTGTTGTGTAAATTATCCATTACAACCTATTTTATTTGTCCAGAGGGTCGGAAAATATTTTAAAATCCAAGTCACACTTGAAAAGGTTTACGTTAGACTTTTCAAATCAATTGGTTGAATTTTTCCAATTTTTTAAATTAGGTGTGTTAAGATGAAATTTATATCATCATTTAATTGGAATATTCTAAAATAGTACAATTTGTTGACCAGAAAGAAGATTGGGACATATTTTTCAGTTACAACAAGAGTGTTATTGGGGCTTTAAATACATTCTGTGGTGACTGTGGTCACCATAAAAATGTATGTTTGAGAATTTGATCATTATCCTAACAACGTCAGTAATGACAGTCTATAATTGTAACTAGTATAGCAAGAACTGTCAGCTTTTTCTCTATTTATCAGTAAGTGTGAGTGCTAAAGACTTCGGGGGGGTGGGATGGCCTAGTGGTCTAGAGTGCCGCGCTTCGACCTCTGGCTGGCCGGTCACCTCTGGCTTGCGGCTATGGTTTCGAGCCCTGGTGTGAGCGTATGTGACATGGAGATAGGGGCGCCTTCTCAACCTCGTGGGTTTCCTCCGGGCACTCCGGTTTCCTCCCACTGCTAAAGACCCCTACGCGCAAGCGAATTATTAAAATAAAATGGAACCATATGTTAGTCCCAAAATGATCTAGTTTGTGTCGATTGGACGTTAAACCCCATTTCTCTCTCTCGCTAAAGACTTTGTCGTCTTTCATAGTGAATCTTTTTCACTAACGTGGATGCTGATGTCCTTCAGTGGTTTTACGAACAAATGATTGTTAGGTAAGCGACAATAGTTAGCGTATAATAGATATTCCATAAAACTGAACATTCGGGATGCTCAGATTTATTTTGTTTTTAGTTTGGAGGGCTTTCTTTGTGATTTACATGATGCTGGCATAAAAAGCTATTGGTTTTGCGTCATAGCAGCATATCAGGTTGAATATGGAATTCTAACCTGGCCACTAGCTTACAACATGGGGCGTGTAACACTGCCCCTTCAACATATTCTTTGTCGTGGCCACCAATGGTATGACAATCCATTCTCCTCACAAGTCTCGCTACCATTGGTTCGTCCGAAATGACCTAGTTTGTGTCGAATGGACGTTAAACCCCATTTCTCTCTCTCGCAAGGGAACACGACCCTATTTGGGAGACACCATTAATTTCCCCGTTGACTTTTATTTAATGTTAATTCTGGCCTCTTTGCCCACGTCCACCTTTTCCCCAAATATTGGTTACTTTTCACTACAGACAGGGGAACAAATGGCCGTGTCTTTGCACTAAAATTTGTATGAGGTTGACCACCAAAATTTTGAGATACACACACTTGCAGAAACATACTAAAACATGTATCTAGTTGCCGTATATATCGCCGTAGCCAGTCTGATAACCCCGTTATCCTTCAGCCTCAAAATCATGAATATTAATTTTACCAAAACCTGTCAGAAAATGTTAATACAAACCCTCTTCGTCCATATTAGACCAACAACAACAATTGGCATGCAGCGGGGGAGAAAAGAGACAGAGGGAGACTTGCTATAAATAGACGAACTAGGTACCGAGATGGTGAAATTTCATGATGGTCTGCCTCCAGAGATGGAGAAACTTAATGTTGGGCTGCCTCCAGACTGATGACTGTAGAGTGTTTAATGGTACAGCTTTACAATCTTGCTTCACTCTGTATAACATATGGACTTAAAATCAGACTTCCCCACAAACTTAATAAGCGGCATACATCTCAAATACTGAGTTTATAACGGATGATACATTAGCACAACATAAATCTAAAAAATTAAAATATATGTTGGTCTTTCTCGATCCACCCCGAAAGGTTTATTTTATACTCCCGATTTCTGGATGAGCTATTTGTTTTATTATTTGATTGGTTAACTTTATTCCAGAATATGCATTAGATGCTTAATTTAGAGATAATGTGGAAACCGATTTCTTATTATAGAGATGGACATGCGCATTTCTTGCAAATTTTCCTGTGGGCAGCTAGCTCTGACATCATGTCCCAAACTGATCCCGCAGTGAATATTCGCTTGGCCGCTACAATCACTGATAAGCATGACATTGACGAGGCTTAATGAGTACGGCATATTAACTTTTTTACTCCGACAAATTAAATTCTCAAACATTTTTTTGAGGTAAAAGAAAAATAAATAAAGACGTTTGAAGTATTTGTAGTTAAAAAATAATTCCTATTTAGTGTAAATGGGTATTAAAATGAGTAAAATGCATCATTTTGCCCGAAGCAGTTAGGTGTTAAGTAAACATTGCACGAGCCGTTGAGCCAATGACTACGAGGCGTGCAAGTCAACGCACGTGTTTTAGACAGCCATCCGTTACAGGGATATTTCGTTAGTAATTCTCTGTGAAACAGGTTGATCATGTCCGGCAAGTCACACTTATTTATTTTAACGCACAATTACGCTATCAAGTTGAAAAGAAGAGAAATGGCGTTTCTTGATAAACATATTATTAAATGTATTATCCCTTTCCTTTGATATTGTCTCATGCCTCCAACCGTTTAAGACCTGCCAATGCTAAAATTATTGGCGGTAAAGTTCGACAGCTCATAAATCACATCCCCTTCATGGAACATACAATAGACGTGATTACATAAAGATAGAATACAACATTGCACAGGACAATAGCAAAATCGAATGCTTTTGAAAGGTCACTGAATTTTCTGTCGTACAAAACTATAACTGATGTAATAGTTCATCGATTTCTCTTTCATTGTCTCAATTCTAAAAGTACCCCTACAATCCTAATTCTACTAGGAATAGTTGTTTCCTATTCAGAATTTTCTGTTTAGCATCTTTGGTTAATTGTTGAAACTTCTTTAAATTTTTTCTATCCTATAAATTGGTTAATTTGTTTTCTCGCCTCGGGCTAATTCCAGTTTTAGATTCGACGATGGCAGGCGCGGATCCAGAGGGGGGGTCCAGGGGGTCCGGACACCCCCCCCCCCCTGCTCAGGCTTGAAAATTTTTTATGCGATTTTATTGGCGATTTTTAGACCTGTAATTTTGGAATTTACCTTCCGGAAATACGTCAGAATGCACCAAATTGAATCTAATTTACCAAATTTTTCTGGGGGGGGGGGGCCCCCATAACCCCCTTTAATCGGTTGAGCGCCATTAGTTAAGGCCTAACCTTAAAATCACTGCCACCCCTTGAAACGAATATTTCGGGTGGCAAGTAGGCCTATACACTTTTTAAAGTTGAATAATTCAACAATTATTGTACCTAGATCATCAACGTTTCACATGTAGAACAATAATATGGATGTTTGAAAATTACATTTCAATTTGTGGACCCATCGTATCAGGGGCGTTTTAAGGTTTATCATGGCGGAGGCTATACTATTTTGAGGGCCATCTTTCGTGGGGGGGGGGTCTGCCCCCGGCCACCGGAGGGCGAGAAATTTCGCAAAATAGAAAACATTCTTGTGCATTCTGACATATCATCCCGGACCCTCCAGACCGATATAATCTGAGGCCCGGGGCCTAATTCGATACTCGTCTGAAGCCTGAATGCGAAACAAATCACTTGTTCGTACGGGGAGCTTATTAGTAGGTTTTCAGATTGATGAATTTCATGCCAATGCAATGACTGCATTCTCATTCAGTGGGGAATTCGACAGAAACAGTGTATAGAAAACGATTGTCTCAGTCTTGAAGGGCCCTTTCTCTGGGCAGGGGGGCCCTTTATCAGACGTGGGTCCCTTGTCTGCCTTTAGGGCCCTTCTCTAACTAGGGTGCATTTTCATTTTTATCATCGGTTTTAGCATTTTTCTTGGTTTTTTTTTCGTTTCCAGCGCCTCGGCTACAAAACGCCTTTGCATCGCACAAATAGTGTTAACATTAACGTAAAAGTCTTAATTTGAATGTCAAATTACCTTTTGTTGGACTGAGAAGTCACATCACACTCACCACAGTTTAGATAAACAAATATTCAATATGTTCCCGGCCTTTCCACACTGAAATCAATTTTCGTATTTCCTCTAAGTGTTTTTTCAACCATCGTGTCTGAAGTGTATCCTTCAGTTCATTTTCCGTAATTTGTTTCATGCGTCCTGTCATAAACCTTTTCCGAGAGGCTGTTACAGATGGCGTAATCCAACGGATGCGGATGGAGATTAAATTCAGAGATACGTATCATATTTTAAATAGAACAGAATTTTATTTATGTATATGTATATAATAACACAAGCCATCAAAGAAAGATAAAATTTCAATTTATTTCTTTTTCTTTTAAATTTTAGTAAAATCAAGGAAATTGAAAGGAACGGTACTATCACAAGGGAACTCTTCAACTTGTCCAACGACGACCTTTTCACCAGTTACAGCTTCACATATAATAGGAGATCCTCCATCACCCTGAAATAAATATTATCTTATCATGATCTTAGGGGTGTTGGATGGTCGAATGGCTAGCGCGTGCGCGCTGTTTTATATTAAACTGGTGTGGTTGCCTCGTACGTTTTTCCCGGGTCCCCCGGTAACCTTCCACCCCTACGCGCAGGCGAATTATAGAAATGAAATTGAAAATAACCTAGTTTGTGTCCAATAGACGTTACACTACCCCCCCCCCTCTCTCTCTCTCCCTCTCTCTCTCTGTGATAAAGGGTTTGGCAGGCGAACGAACATTGGTGACGTTAATATAGCCCGCATTAAATGTGTGTGGGCACAATAAAGAAAACATCTATTTATTTGGTGTGACCCAGCTAGCCCTAGGTCGTGGACATACGAAATTTAAACGCATAGTGGTACTTGTGTTTCCTTCTTTATTGAAGATTAGATTATAAAATGCATCGACGTTTAATTTGATAACCAATAATCAATTCGTCATTGTGATTTTGCCAACGATTTGTGGCGTGATTATGCCGTAATATACTACGCATCAATGCACCTTCCGGCTTGTAGGATACTTCATGAGATTATTTGAAGTCATTAACCGGCTAGATTTATTATTTAAGGCCCACTCAATATTTCGTCATGTTCGCCGAGATGTTAATAAGATTGTGGGCAAAATTATTAGTTAAGGTTAGGGTAAGCGTTTGGGCTAGGTCCAGGGTTAGGTTTGGGATTAGTACTAGCCCCTTTGACCAATCTTGAAGTTGGCCGTATAAAATAGATCTAATCGTCACCAACCATTTAAAATATTGACAGATACTATACCGTTCGTAATCTAGTGAACTTTAAATCGCATTGTCAGGCAACTAAATATACACCAACCAGTAACTTTGTCGTCCACTGCGCCGGTAAGAAGAATCAACAGACTTAGCCCATTCCCTGATCTCATTCTTGTTGAATAAAATATAACATTTCACCAAAAGGACTGTCCTGCACAATGTTTAATTAACAGGATATCTGTGATGAATTCAGGAATCGTCGCTAAGCTAAATTCATTAAAATACTCACAGCGCAAGGTGAACCAGTGGCCGATGTGGCGCAACTTGTAACAACTTCAGGAGCTAAATCAGCGGGTTTGGTACATGAACTGTCATCGATTGAATCAATAGAGAAACCTTGTAAACCATTATATTTAGGATCTTCATTAGGCAAAGCTGTTCAAATATAATATGTATAGCTATAAAGAATGTCGTATCTTTTAAACTTTCTGAACTGTTGTGTACAATAAAATTTTATGTAATAACAAGGAAAGAACTATGATACTGGAGTTTGCGAAATTTTTTATGTTGCCGAATAACATGATACTTGTGTTAATTTTTACTGCAAAGTTTTGAATATAGGTTATTTCCTTTCTCCTCTGAAATAAAGACTAAATAAAACAATAGTAAGTGGAATCGCCAGTGAAAATTGCACAATTACCTTTCCCGAGTCTCGTAGGTAACACATATTGATGATTATATACGTTGTTAGAACAGATGATTGGTTTGGACGTAGACAGTGAATGGATTAAATTTTAACCATCCGTGACATTAAAACCGACCCACAAAACCTTTGTAGGGCACTACCTCAGAACAGATGCCCTTTTCGTGTTCCACGACCGCATTAACAGTGCAATGTCATATTGTGAAATATGTGCCTTCCCCACTCCCCAATCTACTTTTGCTGTGTACGGCCCTTTGGCTAATGCTATGCAACAAGATACCTGGTTTGTGGGTACCATATTAAACTTTCCCAATGAAATATTCAATTAGTTTATTTTAAACTCATATCTACAGGTACATTACTATTATCTTGTATATTATAGTTACATACCTGGCTCCAGAACACCATAACCAGCAGTGGTACATTTTGTGAAATCAATGAAACCTTCCATTGTAGCAGGATCATAGATACAAGGTAAACCAGGACATTTTGTAACATCTAATGGAGTTGTCAGGGTTATAGTTGTTGTACCAGGTATAGCTCCTTTAAAAAAAACAAACCCCAAAAAACAAATGTATGCTTGTAGGGAAATAATTGCATTTTTTCAAAATAATGTGCGGATGTACAGTGCACACAGTTCGAGGATTGATTGTGGTGCAGTTATACTCAGCTCAGGTCCATATAATGTCCATACTTGTTACACCTATTCTTTAATATTTTTTTTAAATTTTTGTTTTTAAAAATAATTCAAAGAATGTCACATACAGGTACATCATACAGTATATTACATTATAGGTTTATCATACATCATCTGTACACATATTTATGTCATATATTTTCAAAATAATTAACATTCATGTATTATGTGCATTACATGTTTATCTCTACCGTTGTGCGCAGGGGATAGTTTCTTCTATTGTTAAAATAGTAGTTTTATTGTTACGTGTATTTATATTTAGCTTTGTTTTCCCTCATAATGTGTTATCTCCTCGTAAGGAGGTCCAGAGTCTTGCCATTACTAGCAAACTTGTTTGGTACATTTTAAGGGAAAGTTATAAGCTAATTCTTTAATGATAATTGTTTGCCCCAGGATGCAGGAGCGTGTAAAAATGTGTGCAGTGTACAACAGCTTTCGCATACTATAAATATATTTAGACCTTGGAATCGGGTTTTAAAGATTTTACTATTTCAAGAATGAATCACTAACCATCTGCTGTGCTAGCTGCTGCGCTCTTCTGTTCGTCGGCCCCTTCTCCAATCGTAAGCTCTAAACCACCAATGACATTGCTGAAAGATATTGGCAAGTTCTAAAGCGGGCTCGTTTATACATATGAATTGATACTTGAGATAATCTTTAATCGTCGACATTAAAATCATGGTTATATAAGGATAACAAACCCTCATTCTTTGAATAAAGTAAATGTATATGGTACGTACGGTAATGCGGCTACTTCTCCGCAAGATTTGGGAACTTGAACAGTTGTTTCGTCAATAAGAACACCAGTACATAAAACTACTTGGAATCCCGGATGAAATATGTTTACAACTCCTGGTACATCACATGCTGGTGTGGGTGCTCCACCTATCATCCTCCTTCTTCTAACTGTTACTGATGGATCTGGGCATACTAAAATAGCAAAAGTAATACTCAGTATTAAGTTTTCAATTAATTTCTAAGAAATGTATCCTTTTTTTAGCGTATACTTTTTATACGTGAATAATTTGTATGCATGCAAAAGGAATTTGTTATAAAATGAATGACAAGGAAAATTGTATTACGTTGAGATGGAATTGTTGTTGTAGTTGGAGCCTCTGTTGTTGTTAGTTCTTCAGTTGTCGTCGGTTCTACAGTTGTTGTAGGTTCTTCAGTAGTTGTTGGTTCTTCAGTTGTCGGTTCTACAGTTGTAGGTTCTTCAGTGGTTGTTGGTTCGGCAGTGGTTGTAATAGCTTCAGTGGTAGTTGCATCATTGGCTGGTTCAGTTGTAGTAGCGGGTTCTTCGGTAGTAGTGTTTGGTTCTTCAGTGGTTGTTGGAGCGTCCGTTGGTTCTTCAGTGGTTGTTGGAGCGTCAGTTGCTTCTTCGGTTGTTGTTGGTGCCACAGTTGTGGTAGGTTCATCTTCTTCACATGTGTTACATAGCGCACAGAAATCTGAAAAAAAATGAAATGTTGATAATTTGGTACACTGTCACAATTAAGAAATGTGAACTAACTTTCGGTTTTCCTAAATGATGTCTGAAAGAAATTCTATCCTTATAAAGACTGCAGTCATATTAGAAGCTTATCTATTTCAAGTGAGGTTTCTGTAGGTCTGTATAATAGTCTATAGGTACTTGACCAATGCGAGAGGACACGCGACACTAGCCCCGGCCGTTACCTTAACGCTTAATCTAAAATCCCACCAATAAACTAATATACACCTCGGCGACCTTGATAAAATATCGACTTAGCCTTAAGAAAAAGATCTACTCGAACAATTGTGGTTGAAATCTGAAGCAAAGTTGTGAGCATCTAAATTAACATATAGGTTTGGTTATATACGTTGGTTCGGGAAAATAGCTTAAAACGGAAATTTCATATTTTCTAAGAAAGTCAAAACATAATTATTTCTATGTCTTTTGCTCAAAAGGTTGTCAACTCACTATTACACGATCTACGGCAATATTTCACAGGCATAAAAATCCCTGACGACACAGAAAATAATAACACAATAACTTGAATTACCTCCCTTGTTCTCCCATTCCCCTCCATGCAATGGCGATCTTCAACATTGAATTTGAAGTTGAAAATGATATTTTTGCCAATTTCTCAACCCGGCAATAGTGAATTATAGGATTAATAGAATTATTCTTTAACAAAGTGGGACTGTTTATAGATACAATCTATTTTAGGACTTTATTTTAATATATTTTAAAAATATAACTAAAAATATGAAATTGCCGTTTTAATTAATCTCCGCTTCCTTTGAAGTGATATCGCAGACAAGCGGGGGTTCTCAAAATAGGGGATTATATTCTAGAATATTTATACTTATGAACTTATACACAACAGGAATTGGAGGATATAAGTAGGGCTAGATTATCTCCCTTATCGGGAGTTTTGCACATTGCGGTGGTTATATTACAAAATCTGATACTGAAGTGGTTTTATACTAGGATGTGGTTATGTACTGAGATCTAAAATAATGACTGACATATTGACTTGGGAAAGCATTCATTTTACTTAGCAACAACTTCAGAGTCTAGGTGATGGGAAGCAATGACACCCCCTTATCAAATGGAAAACATAACTTCAAAATCGTAAGGCTCAAGCAGTGTCAAGTTCCTGCCGTTACTCAGACACGCTACAAACATACACTGCAACGCTTATTTTTTTCACAGGGAACACCCGAACCACCAAACACCTTTATGATATGAATTTGGCTTTTGGTGCCATCATGTGATTTTGTCCCCAGTAAAGTCATTCGTCACAAAGTCACTGGACAACATATAATAATAGTTCGTATTCTTGATGTCATTGGTCACAATGATCAACGACCACTGTATGGTATATAGTCCTCAGAGTACTGCGGTGGTAAAATGAGAAGGAAAATAGAACTCAGTGTATAAACTTTTGGACGAGTGCTAACTTTGGTTATATACGGGGTGGGTGGAGAGTTGGAATGCTGTTTAGAGTTAAACGTTAATGTTGCTATGAACGGGTATCTGAAGATTAGGATAGTTAACTTGGATCTGGGATATTATGTCGCTAAAATTTAAACAATAAATTAAACAATGATTACTTACAGGGTGTGAAACAATATTCTGGTAATTCTGCTGGTGGTGGTGGATCTGTTGCTGGTGGCGGTGGTGGTGTTGCCGGTTTTGGACAGAATAAAGATAATACTGTGAACAAAATGATTATTAAAAAAATTAGAATACTGAAAGCAGTTATGCTTTTGAATTGGGCTGATATGGTCTGTCATTTCGAAATCTGTTCCATTAAATTTTAGTTTATATAGATTAAGTATAAATCGGCCGATTTACTAATTCTACTTTCAATTTTAGCTTACTGGGTTGACAGCGGAATATCATATTGGTGACGTAATCCTTTTTTATGTTGGCGTACTATTATTTCAAATAATGGTACGGACAATATGCAAAGCGTGCATTATTTATAATAGTTGAAATATTTGACCCGCGTTCCGTATTTCATTGATATGCACGTGCTGGATAGTGTCTGTATTTTAAGTGGTTTGATGGTCTCCCCCTTTACCATTAAACTACAAATAACAAATTAACACAAATTTCTGCCCAACCATACGTACTAATACTTTAATAGTGGTAAATTACTAGATTTTGACGATTTTGATAATCATATAGAGCAAGTTATCATATGGATACCTATTTATCAAACACACAAGTATCATTCTAATGTTCCATTTTATCTGAAAGTTATATTTTGGAAAAACAGGAGTGTGAGACAACCTGGAGTTAGGATTTCTCACACAAATCCCCTTTCTGTGCCACTATATGGGTGTAGGAATGATAGTAAAATATACAGTGTACTCACTCGAATCGGTATCGCAGTAAGCTGATGATTCAGATGCTGCAGGTTTCGGTTCTGCTGGTGGTGGTGGTGGTGGAGGTGTTGGAGGTGGCGCACAGAATGCAGATAAAACTGGAAACATAAACATGTTATTTGATTGTTAATAAGTATAAGCAATTTTTATTGTTTGGATGAATAAAATCAATGCATTTGTGAACATGAAAAAGAGGCATTCTTTGTCTTAATCGAATTAAATTTTGCCTGGGGTATGGGAAGACGTTGGTGAACTATTAAAATGTTTTTAGTTTTCTTTCGTGATTTTAACGCTTAAATTGATAGATACAAGTACTTTTCGGTAGAGTATCTTAATTGATATTGATTATGATTGAACTTTTGTAAAATATATGAATCATTAGTACAAAACGTACAAATTGACCGGCAATTCAATTATAGTGACCTACCATTCAGTATTTCTTATCATTCAAATTTCCACGTTAATACTGACCGCCTATTTAGTATTACATACTTTTGTAAAATTTATAGCGTTAATAGTGACCACCTATTCAATATTACATACTGTCATGATGATACTGCCAGACTATTTATTATTACTTATTTCGGTCCAATTTACTACCGATTTCTTATTCGGGTGTGGGATGTAGTGGCGGAATAATATTCATGATTGAATGACTAATTTTGATTTTATATATAAAAAATAGATAATAACAATTCAATTCAAAATTAACACTTACTGTTTCTTTTGCAGTATGTAGACCTCTTCAGTATGTTACCTGTTTAAAATGTGATATAAAAATATATTTTACATGCTTGATGCTTAAATATACAGTAACTGTTATGGTATTGACCTGTAAATTGTGTGACTCACATGTAAATAGTATTTTACTATTTTAAAGGCGCAGCGGACCAGTTTCTGGCGTATATTAATTTGATACGAGGACTGGCTGAATAGTTATAACCCTATCTGTGCAAGGCCTTCCCTGGATGCCAACCAGAGAGAAATATTCTACATCCACCTTAAAAAAGTCGTTCACGGCTGACATGAGGTCATCATTACTAAGAAAATGACGACCGACTAGTTCCTTTTCGTTTTTTGGAAACAGGTCTCATCCATGGTTACAAATCTGGGACCTATTTCACAAAATTTTAACTAAGATAAGATCTGAATTTTAGTTATTTGATTGGACAATATTAGATTGATTTTAGTTCTTAGCCAATCAAAATTGAAGTATCTGCTAAAATTTGGATTTTATCTTTAGTTAAAATTTCGTGAAACAGGGCCCTGGCCAAAACATTATCAACATCTGCTTCTAAACGGCGCAGATTGTCACAGGGCGTCAGGAATCTGACACGTTTCTGGTCCGTAGTCAAACGCTTTGGCAGCCATGTTACAGACATTTTTGTTTTCGACGATAATGTGCTCATTCCCACATCACTGACAATATGTTGAGTAGTCAATCGTCGATCAGCCATCACCATGTCATGTAGTCGGCTAATGTTTTCTTGGATGGTTGCTGCTGACGACCTTCCAGGGGCCGGTTGCTCAAAACTAATTTATTTTAACGATCCGTTAAACTAACGGATCGTTATCTTTCATGTGTCGTTTGGTAACGATCTGTTAAATTTCTGTGGCTGGACAGTCAATTTCATTATCCGTTAAAGTTGACGGGGCTTCCAGCAACAACCTTTCTCTCCGTTAAAGTTAACGATCCGTTTACTCCATGTTACTGTATAAAAAGGAGGGACGTCATCCTTTAAAGTGAAGACAATGGCTGCCTGTGTCTGTGTTGGGGTTAGACATTTCAGTTGCCCTATAGCCTGTATAGTGATTTTAATTAGTAAGCTGCAGTTGCTATGTCTATGATTTAATCAATCATTGTACTTGTTGGTGGTATAAGTTTGTTTCAACCCAATTGACCTGTCCTTTTCAGACTTATAACGTTTCAGTCAGTCCTCGTATAATATTCAGCACATCCTAATTTTAAAGATCGACTCTTTATTACAAAAGAGGCTGGATTGGGAATCATCCGCCGCTCAAATTTGATTCCATAAAACTTTAATTATATATTGGCTAGTAATACGTATGGTTTTGTTAATGTCCCAGTCTTATTTCCAGCACACAACATGAACGTTTTATTAATAGCGAAAGCTAATTTCAAATCTTATGCTTAACTGTTATTTGATGGATGACTAAAGCTAAATTTAGGGGGGTTGGGTGACCGAATGGATAGCGTGGGCGAACTGTATCAAGGAGGAGCGTCGCCTGTCCAACCTCGTGGGTTTTCTCTAGGTCTTCCGGTTTCCTCCAACTGCTAAAAGACTAAACCATATGTTAGTCCCGAAATGACCTAGTTTGTGTCGAGTGGACGTTAAACCCAATTTCTCACTCTCTCTCTCTAAAGCTTAATTTGATTTTATACTTTATATCTGTATCTAATCCGTCGAAATTTATTAAATGGCTATTTTCGACTAATAAGGCTTCAATGGAACTGAAAAAACCAAACAGAGCTCATGAAGTGGGGTTCAACGTTATCTTAACACAGACTAGGTCATTTCGGGACTTACCTATATTCTAATAATTCGTTTGCATGTACGGGTCATTAGCAGTGGGAAAAAACGGAGGACCCAGAGAAAACCCACGAGGTTGGACAGGCGACGGGGAATCGAAACCACGCCGGTTGACTCAATGACAGACCTTATTACAGAACGCGCTCATGCTAACAATTCGGCCAGTTTGAGTGTCTGGAAAATGTTAATGGTGGTTCATCGGTTTTAAACAAGTTCCTGAAATTTATAAATTGACATAAGGCTTTCCTGTAGAACATATTTTTGTGGTTATATCCTAAACAAATTATTTGTATGCAACTTACTAAAATGTCCCGACTCTACCAAGGGACAAACGGCCAAAAGGGCACAGACGAAAAAAGCAGACGTTGACCTCATCGTGTAATGATATCCTTTCTACGTTTTGTCATTTTTAAAATTTTACATTTCGTTTTATATCAACATATATACAAACATATTTTTTCTGTAATTAACGACTTTGTATGATCAGCTGTCTATTTTACAACCATCCCTATACCTATATATATATAGGTATACATGATAAAACTAATAGGTATACTACAAACAAACAATTATTTAAACATCATTAGCATCTTAATTTCAACCCACGAAAACAACCATTAGGGATTTAGGACTGGGTAATAGAATCACAATATTGGAATTATCATCCAGGACATGGTATTCTGATTTGTGTGTAGAATTAGATATATAAATAAACTATACATAGGTCATTTTCACTCCACTTTTTGTTTAAAAGGACGAGTACCTACGACCTGGTGTATATCCAAAATATCGATTCGTTTGACCCAAATAAGAGTCCTAGAAAAGTAACACTGATTATGTACATGTTAAGTATGTGATTCTGGAGGTTGGAATATTGATAAGGATTTCGCTAGTCAAACAAAATGTACTCTTATACCATTATTTAAACAGCATTATGCAAGAGCAAAATCTGCTTATTACAGGTCTTTCTTTAGGCCGAGATGGTATCTAAATAATCAATTAGACATCAATTAACATTCAGACCATAATAAACTATTAAAGGCAAGGCTAGCCTTCGATGTTGGCGGATTGAATTCCTATCTGACGCTTAATGGCCGTTGATAATTAAATCAATCAAGTGGATAATCGAGACTATGCTCTTTATATTAATGGTTTGAGTGATGATGACCGAGGCTATGTAACTATTTCAAACGCTTTTTTCTCGGCTTATAGTGGACCAATTTGACTGAAATTTTCAGCAAATTACCTTTACACTATCTAGATTTTAACTATTATAGTGAGAACTGTCATCGCTTTATCTTATCTCCCATAATGTAACTTTAATGATGTATTGAAATGGTCCATTTTCAATATGTGTCCTATAATTTTGATTATTTAAGAATTTTGACTAGACTGTAGAGAACTTATTGTTTAAAAAGGCGAGTACTTGCGCCCTGGTGTATATCCAAAATATCGATTCGTTTGACCCAAATAAGAGTACTAGAAAAGTAACACTTATTATGTACATGTTAAGTATGTGATTCTGGAGGTTGGAATATTGATAAGGATTTTGCTAATCAAACAAAATGTACTCTTATACCATTATTAATGATGTATTGAAATGGTCCATTTTCAATATGTGTCCTATAATTTTGATTATTTAAGAATTTTGACTAGACTGTAGAGAACTTATCGCGAACCAGATTTTTCCCCAGAACAGTTGTCATTATCGAGAAAGCCTATTCCGAATAACAGGACTAGGGCATGCCCCACCCCACCCCATGTCAGTATAGAAATACGGCTCCATATCTTTAAAAAAATAACGGATCAGCCTGGTGGAACACGGACTCCATGACCCCACATCGGTGTCCCCACAATATGTTAGTCGCTTATATATGCAGTCCGAGTAAAGCCGATGAGCTTACATCCAGTGGACGATAAACCGTATCCCTCTCTAGTCACATAGTACTACAAATAAAAACTATTAACTCAGTCAAGAAAGATAACAATTCTTTATTTCCTTTACATTTTAGTAAAGTCAATGAAAGTTAAAGGAACTGTAGAATCACACGGGAACTCTTCAACTTGTCCGATGACGACCTTTTCACCAGTTACAGCTTCACATATAATAGGAGATCCTCCATCACCCTTTAATAAATATTATCTTCGTGTTTAATTTGCCGTGAAGGGGAATCAATAAGAGCACAATAAGCAAGTCACCCGGTTGCATGCGTCACCAATTATCTACTGGAAATCAAATGGGGTTTAACGTTATACGTATCACCACCGACATAAGACGGGCATAAGCTATATAGTGTGGCACGGGGCACAGTGTCGCTACGGTCTTTTATCACCCAATAACACATTTGACAGTAGATATCGCTTGTATGATAAATTACATAATCTACTGCGTTATCTCCTTAGGAGATATCGCTTTACATGAATTTGATTGGTCATCAAAAAGGAACTAATTTCTTTTATTTTAAAGAAACCACTTATTTGAAATAAAAAGTGACTTTTTTTAGTTAAAAAGAAACTGTTTTTATTTAATTGACCTTGATGGAAATACTGGGTCAATATATAGGACTTTGCAATAGCTAAACTGCTGTCAAAAAACTGATGTATCACTACGCTGTAATGTAATTAGATTCTTAAAAGTGAAATCTATACCAAAGAATTATATTTATTTATTTGTGCATGTAAGAAAGGATTGGGTGATAAATAAAATCTCCAACTCGTGTTTTTTGATATCAAAAAATATCAAAAAACACTCGTAGGAGATTCTCTATATCTTATGTCGAATTTGAACTGTCAGGTTAACTTTTCGCCCAATTCAAACGTTCATTGTAAGACTCTCCAGGGGACTAGGAACTGTCCTGCATCACCTGCCAGGGGAAACACGATGGATGGAAAATCCCGGTGAACATTTTCGGCCAACACTGGAATCGAACCGAGGAACTATTGGTTAGTGAGCTAGTGTCTTACTGGCATAGTGTCCACTTATCTATGGGACCTGCGCTGTGTATTTGATAAACCATACACAAGTTCCCCAATTCATGGAACAAAGTTCTCTATCGAAAAACATCGCACCTGTGAAGTATGGGTTTTTTGTTGATATGAATAAATTTTCGTTATTATGGAACCTTTTGTAAGTTAAAATACTCACAGCACAAGGTGAACCAGGAGAGGACGAAGCACAACTTATAGCAACTTCAGCAGGTAATGTATCAGATTTTTTACATGAATTGACATTAGCAGAATCAAATGGAAAGATAGAATCGATAGAGAAGCCATTTAAACCATCATATGAAAAAGATGTACCTGTAAAAAACGAAAAACATGATTTCCACATGGGGTAGTCAGACAACCAATTTACGCCTATCAGAAGAGGTATGAAAGTCATAGAATGTTGATTATAAACAGCTTTTAACAATAATTCTGCAATAGTTTTAGTATAGTTTATATGCAAACAAATCCTTCAAAGTTTTGCAATTTTGGTTTCGGTAAAAGTGGTTAAATAACCCCAAAATGTTTTTAGATTTTTCAATGTGTATATTATCTTGTGTAGATGAGTAACCTACCGTCGGACGGTTCAACAACACCATAACCAGCAGTGGCACATTTTGTGAAATCAATGAAACCTTCCATTGTAGCAGGATCATAGATACAAGGTAAACCAGGACATTTTGTAACATCTAATGGAGTCGTCAGGGTTAACGCTGTTGTACCAGGTATAGCTCCTTTAAAAAACAAACCCCAAAAAACAGATGTATGCTTGTAGGGAAAAAATTGCCAGAATAATATAATTGCCAACATAACTAAACCATTTTATATGTATTGAAGTAATATTTACTCTCGAATACGGTAAATCTCAGCCCCATTACACCGCTCTCTGTAATATGTTACGGAATCATCTGATTGTTGGAATTTTCACGTAAAAGTTGCAAAACTGCAATCAAGCATTGTTCAAATCGAAATGTTCACTAACCATCAGCAGAACTTGCAGCTCCACTAGTCTGCTGATCTGCACCTTCACCAACTGTAAGCTGTAAATCGCCCATGACCGTGCTGAAATAGGTATGTTTAAGGATATGAAAAGCGAACAAGCAAAATGATTGTATTTTTTAAAAAGATAAATATGAAAGAGCATCCGTGGTCCCAGCTCGGTATTTTATCAGTACCATTCAGCCTTCCCAGAAAGCACATTAGTGTAATACAATATACACTTACAAACGATCGTATTCAGAGGCGGATCCAATGGGGGACGCAAGTGGCGCCCTCCCACCCTTTCGACAGTGCCCTTTCTTACTGTTGAAAGTGCCTTTTTCAGACCCAAATATATCCTCTCCGAACGTTAACTTAGACGAAAATATCAGCCAAATAGCTCTTGGAATGTCTACAGATGCAAAGAAATGAAGGATAATTGTCTTGCCCCTTCCCTCAACCCCCTCGCAGCGCCCCCCCCTCTTTTCAAAGTTCCTAGATCCACCCCTGATATTGAAGAAGAGCGTGTAAATAAATATATGCAGATAGCATTGATGTTGAGACGTCGGCTAAAGACATGTTATTAAGATTTATTCATAGTTTAGTTGATAATTAAATAGACTTTGATAACACAGATTTTCGAAATGGTATGGGGTGGGGGCTGAAATGATTATGGTTAATTTCGAGTACAATTTTTAGATTTCCAAAATTGGATTACAGTATGTTACAAAGGGTAAAGCAGTGTTATTAAGAGCAAAAGTCGTAATGTAGTTTATATCATTGTATTAGAAGCAGAATTAGTTCATCTTCAAACTTAGGCAAATAACTAAGACAGTGAAGGTGTTGTATTCCAAAGTTTTAATCCAATAAACAAAGAAACAATTAGTCACTTATCGATATATCGATGAGGTTCTATCACTGAATAATACGTAATCAAGAATTCATATACAGTGTATCCTGATGGGTTCAAAATTAAAACACTAATGACAGTGACAATTACGCTTACTACTTGACAATTGAATGTTAAATTATACGATAAACGTGATGATTTTGACTTTCTTATTGTGAACTTTCCATTTATTAGTAGTAACATTCCATAATCACCAGCTTACGGGATTTATGTGTCCCAGATACGCGAGAGCTTGTTCCTTTTGTTCCGACGATTTTTTTTAAGTAGATCAAGGCATTTTTCATTTAAAGTTCCAATTTCATATTTTCTAAGAAAGTCAAAACATAATTATTTCTATGTCTTTTGCTCAAAAGGTTGTCAACTCACTATTATACGATCACGGGCAAAATTTTTGGGGCATTACAAAGGGTGACACATGCTGATTGAGGAAATAGTTACTCAATTACCTCCCTTGTTTTCCCATTCCTCTGCATGGACGGCCATCTTCCAACGTTTGAATTTGAAGTTGAAAATGATATTTTGCCAATTTCTCAACTGGCAATAGTGAATTATAGGATTAATAGGATTATTCTTTAACAAGGTAGGACTGTTTATAGGTTCAATCTATTTTTGGGCTTTATTTTAATACATTTTAAAAATATAACTTAAAAAAATGCTATTGGAGCTTTAAGCTTCAATTGATTTTCCACTAAACACAAAAAAACCTTTAAAAAGCTTTATGGCGTCACATTGACCTGATTAATGAATATAACATGTCTCTTTCGTCTATTATTTCTAGAGATATTTAATTGACGCTTGTACTATCACCTTGATTATGTCTACGACATCTATTAACACTGTTCTTCGTGTACATTTTGTATATGGAAAGTTCACTGGCTGATTACGCTAATGGTTCAGATGCAGATATGGCGGGGTAAGCTTACTCTTCCTGACACCTGTTATCACTGTTTATCATGTATTTTGTACATGGTGAACAGCCCATTTGCTTATACCGTTTTCATAACTGGTTTTGATTGTTTTATGTCTTTTGTCTAAACTTGGTTGAAGATGATAAGGATTGTACTAGATTAATCTGAACTAAATTAATATGATTAATTACTCAAGTAAATATATATTAATCTCCGTTCTTTCAACACAAATAAATAAAAATATTTATAAATAACATACGGCATAGTGGCTAGTTCTGCACATGATGATGGAATTTGAACAGTTGTTTGATCAATAAGAATTCCAGTGCATAAAACTATACCGAAAGCCGGATGAAATAATCTTACAACTCCTGGTGCATCACATGCTGGTGTAGCTGCTCCACCTGTCATCCTTCTTCTTCTGGTTGTTACTGATGGAGCTGGACATACTAAAATAACAAAAAATGATAGCTCAGTTAATAAAGCTGAAGATTTTGCAGATTTCAACTGAATTATAACAAATTTGGAGTGTTGAAATCATTATATTGTCGATATTCAAAATTCTTCTTAATGTATATGTTATTAGTACACCCAATTGTTTAAAATTGAAAAGAAATAGAAAAATGTATTACACTGTAGTGCTTCAGTGGTAGTAGTGGGTTCCTCGGTGGTTGTAGTGGGTTCCTCAGTGGTTGTAGTGGGTTCCTCGGTGGTTGTAGTGGGTTCTTCCGTGGTTGTAGTGGGTTCTTCCGTGGTTGTAGTGGGTTTTTCAGTGGTTGTAGTGGGTTCTTCAGTGGTTGTCGTGGGTTCTTCAGTAGTTGTAGGAGGTTCAGTAGTTGGTGCTTCAGTAGTTGTAGTTGCACAAGTGCCACAGAGGGTACAGAAATCTGAAATGAGTGTACCGGTTTTCATTGTTTAGAATCGGTAACATTTTGCCGTCATCGGTTGCTACAAATGGGTCCATTGTTCGAATCTTATTGGGTTAATACGTTTTACTTTACTGTATGTTTGTGTTTATGACAATAGTATTTGGGAACACACACGAATATAGATAGGTAGCTTTGTCGAATGCGACAATTTCAATAAATACATGATCAACATTAAGCTCGTTCAGCATTGTTTACACAAACAGATGTCAAAATGGAATATATATATGTTAAGGCAAAAAATACTAGAAATAAATGGAATCCAACGAATTTCAAATATTATACAAAACAAAATATTCTACAGCGTAATCAAGTATCATAACTAATACAGAGTTGTCGAAAAGACATTCCCAGCGGCAGGTGGGTGCTCGACAGAGATCAATGCCAATACCAGACAGTATTGAAATTCAGTCCCTATTGTAGACGGCTGTTTCAGGCGCAGTGTGTGGCCATGTCCTTACATATGATTATTGACAATAATACAAAAATAAATTACTCACAGGGACTAAAACAATATGATGGTAAATTTTTTGGTGGTGGTGGTGGAGGAGGTGTTGTTGTTGTTGTTTCCGTTGCACAAAATGCAGCAAATATTGCATATACTGCATATATAAAAAATGATATTAAAAGCGCGTTTAAAAATAACTTAAAACAATGAAAGATGTAAGGTACATAAATGTATAAGTGGGGGTATCATGTGTTCCAGGATATTATGCATACCATATCGTATTGTTTTTGTTAAAAGTAAGTAAGGTGCTGATTCGCTACCCTGGAAGTCCAGGGTTTGATCCTGGTGCTGATCGTGAAAGTGCCTCGCGAGTTTTAGGTGTGGATGACCCAGCGTCTTATTCATCAGATGCCAAATGAGGTTCCGTGCACACATAAAAGAACCCTTGGCGGCCCGTTTTCATTATCCCGACTGGAGCAAGCAGGACGTTCATTCACCTTTTCAGTTGTTAAGAATTGAGTAATATGCTGAGTGTGATACAGCAAAAACAAATAACTCAAATCCCTCCATACCCCCCCCCCCCAGTTTGTATTCCGAACAGGGAGTTAGATCTATTAGATCAGGGTGTCTAATTTTGATACTAATTGTTAGGGGAAATCAAGTCCTCTATACACACTGGCGTGCACATAAGTGTACTCTTGACAGCTGAAAGTCGAAATAACAGTAGTTCGGGAAAAATTTCACTATGCCCATTTTCATTACCTCAATCGGCACAGAATGGTATGACGTGTAAGCCCAAGCATTTCGTTAATCATTTACAAACATTTAAAGACCTATCTTCGATATTTGAGATAGTTGGTTCATGTAAGCCAGGGATAATTGCTATAGAAAAAATAAATGAATTTCAACAGAGGTTCACCTCAAAGTCAAGTGCACTCGCAAGACTACGCCAATGCCTAAACTGTGTTTTGTACCACGCTTACAAGTTTTAAAAAATAAACTCTTACCGTTGCCAGTGCAGTATGACCGCTTCAGTCTTGAAACTGTTTAAATGAAAAGATATCGATACAAGATTACTAAATTTATGCATTCTCAATCATTTTGAAACATAATTTACTGGTTCGCAAACTAGGGGGTTCTATCCAGGTGATGGTCGATAAAGTTCCGCGTGATTTTCCGGTGTAGATTGTCTGGCAAGTAGCAGTGCCTGGTGGTTCGGATCGGACGAAAACCGAGTTTCCTCGTCCTACCACACTGATAACGTATTCGTGTCTTTATTATCCCTTTATAATTTGTTTCTTTTAGTCTCACAAAAGTATTTCCCGTTTGTGTGATTTTTTAATCAAAGTGTCAAGTAAATTACTTTGATACAATTCTTACTCTCTGAAACAATTCCAATATAAGGCTTCTATTTTAATCGCATATGAACTATAGCTAAATCTCAAGAAATTAATTGTAGACGACTTACTAAGATTTTCCGATTTAGAAACGGCCAGGAAAGCACAAACCAAAAGAGCAATCGTAAGCTTCATAGTGGAATGATATCCGTAAGAGAATTTGGCATAATTTGGAATTCAGATTGTATTATATATGAAGATGATATAAAAAACGGTCAAACACTTTCTGTGAACAGGTGGCCATATTGCAGCCATTCCAATTACACATTATTTTGTACATTTTAACGAAAGGTTTTTTAAACACAAGTAAACAATTGTTTAAAAATTATTATTTTTTATTCTAGTAGTGTGATATATAAATATACCACAGCCATATTTTCTCAGTTCCAGACCGAAGCATGATCGACGCGTGATCGAATCTGATATTGATTAAATGATTTTTATATCTGACGTAAGAATAACTTACGAAGGACAACGCTAATCACCAAGAGAACGACGAATACAAATTCAAAGAGATTCTTACCAATATCTTTCTTTGATTATAAGAACTGAATGTCATTAGTTAATCATACTCCGCGCAGCGTTTCGTTTGATTAGAACTAATCCTACTACACACTGTTATTATGTGTGGATATTATTGTTTTAAATTTTGATTGGTCAGTAGTCCGTCTACCAACCAATCACTAGCTGCCCTACAAAAGCTTTACATTTAAAACGAATGCCAATATTAGACCAAATCTGTTTACATAACGTTACGTCATGGCTCACGATTTTATTATGCCCAATTAACCCGTACATAGCAGAATACTGCAGTAAAACTAATTGTGTGACAAACGAGGCTATCAAGTCGAATGAAATATAAACAATATAACTGTTTGCCAACGAACATACTTTCACCGTTTTTAATACCATAAATCACTTTCCAAAGTTTTAGGGAAGACCCAGATTAAACGAAGGACTGTCATGTTGCTGTACTTAAGTGATAACTTTCATTTAACGGAAAGAATAGACACACTCCCGCATAACTTCAAGAAACATACGCTATATTCCAGCAATGGACAGAGAGGGATTTCTCGGGCCATTGCTTCAGGAATATGTTAATATTAGTTAATATCATTTAAGGTTTCATAATTATTTTCAAAAACATAATCAAAACACACCTTGCGAATCGAAAGTAATATAAGACAGCTTGATAGGGGGGGGGGAACCTTTTCCAGAAAGGGACTAAGTTTCACGGTTGCTCACAAACTGATCAGCAGTGAAAATTGACTTCGCCGCTACAATCACTGAAAGGGATGACATCACTGTCAGTTACAAGTTTTCAATATAAACTTTCCATATTTTTGCAAATTAAATTTTTAAAACATTTTATTTTGATTATTAGGGGAAAAAAAATAAATGTGTTGGAAGTATATCTGGATAACAAAATATTTTTTATGAAGTATAAATAGGTACATAAATTTGTACGCGAAGGCCTAAAATGCGCCAAGACACCATTTTGCCCTGGCCAGTTTCTGTTATACTGCTTTCGATCACTGATCTAGAAATATTTATCATATAGATCAATGCTTCCAATGTCACAAATGCACGTGACCTATTGTGCGCGGGACCTTAAGGGTAGATCATCTTCCAATATGTGGGCTTGTGTGGGCGGAAAATATGTGAAACATTTATGTGAATGAAAACGTCACACATGATACACAGTGCAAATAAGATAACCAGACAAACTGCGCCTGCGCCTTTAATTTCAATATCTTATAAAATGCAAACAGACTGTAGAATGTAATTAACAAACATGTGAAGCCCGCCATATGTTCTCTACAACATATACACCTACATAATAAAAACTTATACATACAGTATTTATGGGAGAGTCTTATCAAATAAACGTGTCTTTATCCGCTTGTATAAAAGGAGAAATGTGAAATGGGGTTTAACGTCCTACTGTTCTGCCCCTAAACTGGGCTAATGAAGACGGACATACGCCATACAGTGTGCTATGAGGGAAATTTTGCCCGGGCAGCTCGCTACGGCCTACTCTTATATCGAAATCCAAATGCCAAGGGATCTCTTACGTGCACGCCAGTGTGTACATGCGACCTCAGCCAGCGTTTTCGTCCCATCCGAATTACTAGACAGCTGTCCTTGTCAGTCCCTCCATCCTGCGTCGCTGACAAGAGGAAACCAATCCGGAAAATCTGGATGAATTTTCTCGGCCAATGCAGGGATCGAAAAAATGAAATAAAATGGGGTTTAACTTAACGTCCATCCGTACAAACCAATGATAAAGCTACCATCGGCGATCTCGAAATTCTACTGTATAAACTCCCTAGTAACCACGATATTAAGATAGAAATTCTGATCACAAAGCAAAATGGAGCGAAATCAAAAATTGATACCAGGACGTTGCTGAATAATATTGGTCAGAAAAAAGAAATTATTCATCATTTGTCCCCACCATGCAAGACAAATGGAACTGTTAGTGTTGAATCGCGGTGTGAGTTGTGAGATTGCAAGTTATCAAACCACGATTGGGTGTCCTACAAGTATACCAGAGGGAACAGATGCTTCAGTGCAAACCGCATCAAAATCAATCAGTAAATCTGTTCAAGTTGCACCAGGATACAGGGAAGACTGTGTTCAAGCTACACCACAATGTGTGTAGGCTGTACCAGGATGCAGGGAGCATCCATACAAGCTACGCCACGATTGACCAGTACATATGTTCAAGCTGTGCCAGACTACGTTGAAACCTCTGTTCAAGCTGCGCCGACACTTGTTGTTCGTGCGACTCAATATGCAGCCGTGGTTAAAAGATGTCAAGACCAAACTCCACAAGAAATCATAGATGTATCTTCACAGGTTAATGTATCTTCTGTCAACAATGCACAGCACATCCCTTTCAACATAACAAAGATATGTACATCACCCGATGGTGGGGCTTGCACCTTAAATACGGATATAAGAAGTCTTGCAAAACGGGCCACCAATTATGCAGCTGGCTAGGCACCGTCATACTTTGGTGTTACTGATTTTAAAATTGTCGTTAGGTCCAACTTACTGCGTTTTGAAAATCATTCAGCTTCACTTCCTGGTACAGTTTCAGATATACCAGTACCGACGATGAGTTAGCTTTTTCAAATAAAATACGTACGGCAAGATTAGATTTTGTACTTGGTGTTGAACAAACAGTTCGGCTAACTAGTTCAGCTGTTCTGCTTGATCCAGTGTATTTTGTCACAAAGGCAGAAGCAGAAAGTCGCCACCAAGGAGAAGATACCATCGTAAAAGAAAGTCTTTAGAACGGCAGCTTGAAAGAAAACTTCGACATCGCCAGTCTGGTATATATTGACAGTTTTGGGAATTTTGTCAAGAACCACAATGTCATGATAGACTTGTTCAGATACGATCCTAGACATTCGCCCTTCTTGCCATCGGGATATGAAGCTTTGAGTGATCTACCCGAAGACCTGGATACTGTTTTTGTACCCTCTATCCGATCAAAGGATATTATTATTATGTTTTACAAGAATGAAGACTAATCGCTTAAGGAGATTGGGCGAGGTAGTTATGGCGTGGTATATCTAGGAAGCTTGCTCAAAACATCAAAGCAGGTTGTTGTAAAGGATTTCTTGAACGAAAGCGTGTGCTGAGAATTTGTGGAACACGAAGCTCGGATTGTGGCTCTGTTACAAGGAAAAGACATAGCACCTGCATTTCATGGGATCATGACATCAACCATCGACGAGAATGACTTTTCGCCCGTGCAGGAGTTTTTTGGGTCGGGAAGCATCGAGGCCATCTTGAAACACCATGATGATCTGCCAGCCACATCATGGATAACAATTTGCATAAATATCTGCAAGGCGCTTTTTAACATCCACAGCTGTCACGTTATTCATAATGATGTTAAGGCTGACAATATCCTGGTGGATCTCGATGGTTTTGATGTCCGTTTCATTGACTTCGGGATGTCAACATTCAGGAAAGGCTTGGAATTTACTGCCAGCTCCGATTACATGACTAAGTACAAATTCGTGGCTCCCGAAGTTCGTGAAAACTGCCACTCAACTCCACAGTCGGAAATCTTCAGCTTGGGTTATTTATTTTGTCAGATTATGACCCAGGCTAGAGTCGTCCAATTAAGGCCCCTCTGGAAAACCTGCTCCAGCACCCGAGCTCTATCCAGACCAAGATTGCCACACATCATAGCTACCTTAGAAGAATTATAAAATTATAATGCAATTTGCAGTCTAAATTATATTCGAGATAAAATACTTGTAAATTCATGTAATTGAACATTCTCGTTAAAATGAAAATCAAATTTCTGAGTATAATATTAAGGCATTATTGTAGTCGTGGCATCGTGTTTGGAAACTTACTGTCTTTATATGCATCTTAAAGGGACAATAACATTCTTGCTGGCTTGGTAGCTCCAAAAAATAAATAATACTCTTATTCTAAGTACTAGATGTTTAAGTGTCCTACCTGTTGTGTAAATTATCCATTACAACCTATTTTACTTGTCCAGAGGGTTCGAAAATATTTTAAATCAAAGTCATATTTGAAAAGGTTTATGTTAGACTTTTCAAATCAATTAGTTGAATTTTTCCAATTTTTTAAATCAGGTGTGTTAAGATGAAATTTATATTATCATTTAACTGGAATATTCTAAAATAATACGATTTGTTGACCAGAATGAAGATTGGGACATATTATTCAGTTACAACAAGAGTGTTATTGGGGCTTTAAGTAAAATTAGCAAATAGTTTCGTATCATTCATATACAATTTCAGTAAGGTTATCCGATAGTTTTGTATCATTTAAATACCGATAGTTTTGTATGTTGTATGAATACAATTTAAGTAAAGTTAGCAGATAGTTTGGTAGGATAACATTAATATAGACTTGAAGTGAGGATAACCGATAATTTTGTAAATACAATTTCAGTAAGTTTAGTTTTGTATCATTGAAACACAATTTAAGTAAAAGTTAGGCGATAATTTCGTATCTTTTATACAATTGAAGTAAAGTTAACCGATGTGTTATGTACAAGTTTAGTCGATAATTAGCTATCTTTTATATGTTAGCCGATAGATTTGTATCTTTTATATACAATTTAAGTAAGGTTGGCCGATAGTTTTGTATCTTTAAATAATTATATATACAATTTGAAGATGCATTATGTAAATTTTCGATAAATAGCTGACAGTTTACACTGTAATAGTTAAAACAAATAGATAATGAAAAGGGAGAATTGGGTCATTCTGAGCACAGTTATGGCCGTCTGAAGAGCCAAGTACTGGGTCACTGGGTGTAGTCTCAACTGCATCACTGCTACCGTTGTTACGATAATAAACAAAGTCTCGATTATCCGTTTTTAATTAAATTATCAACTAGCAATCGTGTTAAAATCCACTGAATGAAAATGAAAACTGTCCGATTGTCTACAGAGTTGATTATTGGCATGCGAATAAATGTTTAATTCCTAATTTATATAACATTTCAGGCAAAGCGAAAAATCTACTTTGTGCATGTTAGCTCTTACATAATGGATAATAACGATACAAATATACCTAGTCAGCTGCGGTAAAAAATTCAGTGCTACGTCAGTGGTATAGATAATCCAAACGTGACAGATTTAAAGCCAGAGGAAAAGTTGTTTATAGGGTTATTTTGGTTACATTGCAAAATTAGATTTGTATCGTTAATAATTAAATGGTATATTAAAGATTTTTGTTTCTCAAAATAATCGGCTAAACCATTTCTAAGAATTATTTTGATATGAATAATCTTGTGTTTAGGTGTTAGGTCATGCACGAACATTTACGAAGTATATGTATGGGTAGGTGGGTGGCACTTTTAGAATAATCTACAAGTGACATCTATATTGAAAATTATATTAAACTGTTTGTAAGAAGTAAAATGTATTCATGGTAGGGTTGGATATTACGATAAGGATATAAAAATCCACAATATATTGCCATAATTACAACATTATGGTGGTTAAAACAAGGGGACTCTAAAGGAGGGGTCGACCCCTCAAGGGCCTCTCTGAGAATCAAATGTTTAATCATGTTGAACTGGATTCAAACGGCTCTTTTCGTGCACACATGGAAGCGAACTATCAATAACCACTTCAAAATTAAACCCATGATGGTCAAAGATGTCCTTTTGATGGATATTTGCAATTAAATTCATTCTGCAGAAACTGCGTAATTGGTATTAAAGAATAAGGTGCATTTAACGGTAAATGAATGTGTATAAAAAATCTAATTAACGAGTGGTTAGTTAGCCTTTATGTCACGAGGCTTTGGGAAAGGATGAATAACTCCGGAATAAAAGGTCGACCAAAATCACACCAATCCAAGATATGTTGATGCCTTAGCATAGGGGACAGGCCGTTTATACGACGACAATATACATATAATTAGTTCTGCTAACATAATCATATATCATAAAAAAGTGAGACTTTTGAACAATAACTTTTAATATACAGTAGTTATAACCTTTGAGTTTTCTTGTTGTTTTTTTTTTACAATTGTTGTAGAAATGATATGTAAAACAGGTATTTTTTTTAAATGATGTTAATTAACAGTGTAAAACATTTTGTTATCTCAACACTCTTAACAGGAACAGTTCAACATTTTTATATCACGAATGAACATTTTCTGTTTACAGGGAATGACTCCAATTTCGATTTTGACTTGAATCTTTATCTGAGACTCATATTATATATACCAGTAATTGTTTTATAATAGTCCTTTTTGGGAAATAAAATTATCACAAATATTTTGTAGATAATATAATCCAGTTGGGTCAATATTCAACAAGACATAGTCAATTCAATAAAAATATTTACATAAAACAAACAACACATTTGAAATGCTGATTGTTTTCGCCAATATTTCACAAAACCCCAGAACATTTAATACAAATATTTACATAAAGCTGACCACACACTTCAAATTCATCTATGATAATACATTTTATTTTCTCATTATAAAAACTGTGATTTATTTAGCTATAAATATTTATTATGTCTACTCTCTCCACCTGCATCATCATTTGGTCCAGCAGCTACACAGATCCAATATTACCAGCCTCTGCTACTTTTTTAAGGGAGCATTGCCGTTCTCAGTGCCCCCACTCCCTTCCGTTTCCCATATTTATCTATTTGTTTATAAACTAAACACATACATATCAATTATTTTTTTTATTTTTTACAAACATACTGAAGCAATATAAAATGAACTAATTATCCACACACCTTGTTCCACGCACATAAACACTATTAGATATATGCAGATTAAAACTAATGAATGATTGATCTAAATGAAAACACCACTATTGATCCAGAATAGATGCAAATGTGATAGAATAAATGTTTTCCCTAGAATCCACCATCAGTTGGGGCAACTTGACTAGCTGAGCCCATTATGTTTTTAATAAATAAATGGAAGAAAGTCACACTAAACCATTCCGTGGCCTCAAATGGAAAGACTGCAAAATGATATTCTCCTAATCTTGTCTGTGACAGATAAATACACCATGATTCCTCGACTGTTTTAATATCTGTCTGTCGTGTGAACTTTAATATGTTTTAGTAAGTTTCCAATGTCACTGTCTTGTTTTCCGCAAAATTCACACAAATATGGTTTTTCGCCACTGTGAAGTTTTAAATGAACCATAAGATTTGATCTGTGTCCAAATGTTTTACCACAAACATTGCATTTATAAGGTTTTTCACCACCATGTGTTTTGTAATGTTTTTCTAGTTGGAGATATGATCGTAACTTTTCACCACAAACTCGGCATGTCATAGTATTGTCCTTTTCTTCTGGTCCTATGTCCATGCTTGTTCAAATAACCTACAAAAGAAATATTACATGTACTTTGAATTGTGCTTTCATTGCTTTCTCTCCCCAACACAAATGACAATTATGATTATCGAGGAGGTAATTAATTCATCCCTATAATTAGTATCAGTATTTTAAGTTGTAAGTTTTACAACTAATTCATAAAAAAAGATAAGCATGCTCGTTTCGAGCTCTCTGCCTAATTATCAGAAAGAGTTGCAACATTATATTTTTTAATCTTATGAGAGAGAGGGGCTTGACTCCAGCAGCAGCAGGTCTACTGACCAGTGGGCTATTAGGCAGTTAGTTACTTCAAGTAACGTAAATTTGTTTTCGCTCCGTATCTCTGACAAATCCGTTATTATAATAACTACTAGGCAGTAGCCTACGCTCATTTCAAAGCCAGCTGGACATGAATAAAAGAAATACGTTGTGTGCACACCTTATCACATATACTTAGAAACAACACAAATCTTATGCAAAATAATATGACAGTTGGTAATCAGTTAATAGATACTACAAAATGATTATGAAGTTTATACTATTTTGGTACGCCATATTGCCATTTTCATTTCCTGTAGCTTTATCCAAAAAACAGACCTGGATCACTAAGATCGCAATTAGCATGTCCCAGATACAATATTTTGGTCATTTTGAGACATGTGGTATATATTTGTTTCTGTTTGTTTGGTTTTTTGGGTTTTTTTTTTTTGGACTGCATGTGTAATTCTAGGCACGAGAATTTTGCCTACTCTCTTGCGTGGTTTCAATGTATACAGGGATGGATCTCGTGTTTGCGTAAAAAAAACAAACACATATCTCAACGTTTTAGCTACGTTCTCGTGTTTGCGCTCTAACCGAACGACCATGTACATTTTCTTTGTCAGCTCCGTATGTAGCTGCCACCTAATTCATATCATAATGCATGTTATTTAATCTAATTTTAATCACAAAACATTTAGATTCCCCTTTTTTCAAATCACGTTTCGGGATATTAATTTGCTAATTTATAAACTTAATGAATTCGTCCGCAAGAGCATTACTTTTTTCAATATCGCCCAAGAGAGTATTGCGAAAAGTGAGTGAAAAGGAAAGAAAAGGTATGCCATAAATACAACAAAACAAAATAAAACAAACGGCCCATGTCGGTGATTAGCAAGACCGTAAATTAATGACAAAACTTAAATCAGACATAATTTTTAAAGTTTTAATTAATGAAATAATTTAATATCTAAACGTATTTTTCCTTGTCAGTCACTTTTTGCAACGAACCACAGCGCCTATATGCGGATAAATGAAATGAAATGGGGTTTAACGTCCTACTCTTTTGCACCTAACCTGGGCTACCTATGCGGATAAGACGCTAGCATTATAGTCTGGAGGTGTGTTCGATCCCTGCATGCCCGTCTTCATTAGCCCTAGCGGAGCATAACGGTAGGACATTAAACCCCATTTCATTTCATTTCATGTTTAGCCCTGTTTCGATCTTCTATACTATGAACTTCATTATGGAACGAAACCTTGTCTACGATATCACCTTAGGTGGAAGTGGACGTTAAACCCCACGAACGAACGAACGAACGGAACGAAACCGTGTCTAAATAATAATTTTGATCAATAAAATGTGTTTATAGGCTATTGCGCAAATTCGGGAGGTACATTATAAGTAAAAAAAATTGATTGTTTTGCGCTGCATTCCGGTAACTCGTTCCTTCTTTGTAGTAAATTTAATAAATTCGTCCAAATTTATAAAACTTAGGGACTACCGGTATTTCAGTTGGAACGGTCCCCTGTTCGGCTCGATTTCGTAACACAACGGGACTACCGTGAAATGCAATAGTTGATATCGTTTCTGTTTTGTTCCCAGGGAGCCCCGGTGGTTTAGTGGGTAAAGCGCTGGCTCGCTAGCCTGGAGGTGGCGTATTCGATCCCTGCAGCATTGGTCGATAAAGTTCTAACGTGGCTTCCCCTTGTCAATGATAAAGGATGGAGGACCCCCATAAACATTGCAACATGGGGACCATATGGGGAAAAAAGGGGCTGTGGGCCCAGATCATACCACAAGGTTCCCATACTGGACCCATATTATCTTCCCACGTACAAATGTAGGCAAATACACTTTATTTTCATATATATTAATATCACAGAGACAAGCCAAATGATATAATGCTTACTTCTGTCTTATAATGATAATCTGAGCTTATAGTGTGTGTATCTGGGGCCAATATGGGATTTCCCGCATTAATAACTCTGTTTTTGTATACATATGGGGCCAATATGGTGTCCATATAGGATTACCCATTTGTGCATCTGGGGCCAATATGGGATGTATATGGGATTACCCACATTAACCACTCTGTTTTGTAAACATGGGGCCAATATGGTGTCCACATGGGATTACCCATGTTTGTATCTGGGATAATATGGTATCTTTATGGGATTACATATTAACTTTTGTATATCTGGGACCAACATGGTATCCATATGGGATTGGGTATGTTAGCTCATTATTGAACCCATACTTTTATTTGTTTATACCTTGAACCAAAATGTGCAACCAGAATCTGTGTGGTATGGATATGGTATAACAACATTCCTGTATATTATGTACATGGGCCCAATATGGTATCCATATGGAAATACCCACACGTGTATCTGGGGTCAATATATCTATATGGCATTTCCCCCACATATAATATATCTAATTCTAATATGGTATCCATATGGAGTTACCTACATGTGTTTCTGGGTCCAAAATAATATATATGGTTTATTTACCACATATAAAATAATTAAATAGGTCTGGGTCCAATATGGTATCCATATGGGCCCCATAAACATTGCAATGTGGGGAACATTATGGGGAGAAAATGGGCTGTGGGCCCAGATCATACCACATGGTTCCCATACTGAACCCATATTATCTCCCCACATACAAATGTAGGCAAATACGCTTTATTTTCATATATAATAATATCCCAGAGATACGCCAAATGATATAATGGTTACATGAACTTCTTTCTTACATTGATAATCTGACCTTATAGTGTGTATATCATATCTGGGGCCAATATGGGATTTATATGGTATTACCCACATTAAAACTCTGTTTTGTAAACATGGGGCCAATATGGTGTCCATATGGGATTACCCATTTGTGTATCTGGGGATAATATGGTATCTGTATGGGTTTACATGATAAATTTTATAAATCTGGGGCCAACATGGCATCCATATGGGATTACTTATTTGCATATGTTAGCTCATTATTGAACCCACACTTTTAGTTGTATGTACCTTGAACCGATATGCGCAGATGTGATTACCAACATGTGCACCTGGAATCTGCGTGGTATGGATATGATATGACCTTATTCATGTGTATTACGTATGTGGGTTCAACATGGTATCCATATGGGATTACCCACGCGTGTATCAGGGGCCAATATATCTATATAATATATATCTACATTGTAATTCCAATGTGGTATCCATATGGGGTTAATTAACACCTGTATCTGTTTCAACATGAATCTAATATCATTTAAACGTTTGTGCAAATCTGTAATATGGCCAAGATTACACACAGTTTTCCAAATGAGAAAGAGGCTGTCTAAATATCTTTCAAATTTCTCTTTGATGTAGTTTCTACAGTTAAATCTGCTAAAGGGCAATTCCACCGTAACAAACGTACATTTAGAACTCATCATATTTTTATTACTTCCAATATTATCTAACCATGAATAATTAACCGTTTTGGTTTTATTTAGTATTAAAACATATGATTAAAATATCAATTGACATATGTACAGAAATGAGCACCATGATTTGCCTGCATGAACATATAGTTGAATTGTCCGGTGGAATTGAAAAGTTTTTCTGCTTGTAAAAAAGGACACTAATACTAAACACCTACTGTATGGTCACATTTGGATTCTTGTAATCCAGTAAATTAGAAATTATCGTGGTAACGGACGTACATATTTTCTTGTAACAGATGTACGAGTGCAAATTGCAAACCCATTACATGAGATATGTAAACTTTCAAATAATCGGACTGATACATAATAATAATTATTAACTCATTTGAATTAATGGAGCAGTTACTTTCGAAAAAACATTACTCCTTGAATAAAATATTGTGACCCTAAAATTTTGGTAGCTGACGAACATACGTCTTTGAAATCCCGCAAGTGAATCAGAGAATTTTGTCAAATGTTTTCTTTTTACGGTCATAATCAAGAATGGGTGATGTTAGCTTTGAATATGAGTTTTTGAACAGTTCCATAAATAAGTATGAATGAGAGATAAACTGTAAATATTTGATTACATGAAATACTGTGAAAATTAATGGACTGGACGTGCATCTATGAATACCAAAGTTTACTGAGAATTTTTATACGCCCACATTTTCATGTGGACGTATTATGTCGTCGCCCCTGTCCGTCCGGACGTCCGTCCGTCCACAATTTGTTTGTGGACTCTCTACAGGTCACAATTCTTATCCGATTTTGACGAAACTTGAAATATAGGTTTATCCCCAAAAGATCTCGGTTCCTTTCGATATTGGCATGTATCGGATCAAAACTTCATGGATTATGGCCCCTGATTGTACGAAAAATCACGTTTTTAGCTTGTGGACCCTATAGAGGTCACAATTTTGAACCGATTTTGATGAAACTTGACATGCATGTTTGTAACCCAAAGATCTTGGTTCCTTTCGATATTTGCGGCTATCAGAATGTAATTTCCTGAATTATGGCCCCTGATTGTCCGAAAAATCACCCTTTTTAGCTTGTGGTCCCTCTGGAGGTCACAATTATTATTCGATTTAAAAAACCGTTTGATTATATCACCGTTACACCCTAAGGAAGGTTGAGTTCGAATTTCGGGAAAATCGGACGAAAATTGCCATACAAAATGGCCGCCGTTAGTACGCGAATACTGTTAAAAAATGGTATATCAAGGTTGTGGACCCTGTGGAGGTCACAATTTTGATTCGATTTTGATGAAACTTGAAATTCATGGTTATAACCCAAAGATCTCGCTTCCTTTCGATATTTGCGCATATCGGATCGTAACTTCCTGAATTATGGCCCCTGATTATACGCAAAATCGCCCTTTTTTTAGCTTGGAGGTCACAATTATTATTCGATTTAAAAAAACGTTTGATTATATCACCGTTACACCCTAAGGAAGGTTGAGTTCGAATTTCGGGAAAATCGGACGAAAATTGCCATACAAAATGGCCGCCGTTTGTACGCGAATACTGTTAAAAAATGGTATATCAAGGTTGTGGACCCTGTGGAGGTCACAATTTTGATTCGATTGTGATGAAACTTGAAATTCAAGGTTATAACCCAAAGATCTTGCTTCTTTTCGATATTTGCGCATATCGGATCGTAACTTCCTGAATTATGGCCCCTGATTATACGCAAAATCGCCTTTTTTTTTTAGCTTGGAGGTCACAATTATTATCCGATTTAAAAAAACGTTTGATTATATTACCGTTACACCGTAAGGAAGGTTGAGTTCGAATTTCGGGAAAATCAGACCAAAATTGCCATACAAAATGGCCACCGTTTGTACGTGAATACTGTTAAAAAATGGTATATCAAGGTTGTGGACCCTGTAAAGGTCACAATTTTAATTCGATTTTGATGAAACTTGAAATGCATGGTTATAACCCAAAGATCTTGGTTCCTTTCGGTATTTGCGCATATCGGATCGTAACTTCCTGAATTATTCGAATTTCGTGAAAATGGTACCAAAATTGCCGGACGAAATGGTCGCCGTTTGTACGCGAATAGTGTAAAGATATGGTATATCATGGTTGTGTACAGGTCACAATTCTTATCCGATTTTGACGAAAAGTCACATTTCTAGGTTGTGTACCGTCACACCATAATCATTGTCGACTTCGAATTTCATGAATATCAGACTGGAACTGACCAACAAAATGGCTGCTCCCAATACAGTATGAAATACAGGACTTAATGATGTAGGAAAAATCACTTTCCGTATTGTTTGTTCTCCATCCATCTCTCGAAAATGTGGGCGTATCCTGCCTGGCAGTGCCAGCCTATCTTTTTAAATCTTTTCTTTTTATGGACAGTATCATAAGAATGGGTTATTCTTGCTTTAGATAATGAAGTTTTAAACAATTCCATACATAAATCATATGAATGAGAGAGAAAAAATGTAAATATTTGGAAACAGGCGCAGGTTCTCATAGTAATATTTTTCATTGTTATACTTTTGCAAAACTATATTATTTTTATATTTTAATGTATAAATATCATGTTTATATACATTGTCAGATAATGAATGCCAAATCATTCGTTGTGATTCAGAATAATCAAACAAACACAAAGTAAGAAAATACAAAAAAATTACAAATTCGACATTAAGAATGTAAACATTGACCAACTTTTCAATTAATTAAATTTGTCACCTAATTGTATACTTTGACGTGGAATTGCCCTGAAGATTTACGTGTAATATAAATAGTTACTCCATAGGTAGCCGATTTAGTCTACTGTCGTACAGAAATTGCTTTTATATCTTAAATAAAATAACAGTCGAAACACTAAAAATTTAGTGATGCACTGATATGGACTTTGCAGAGATTATATAGATTACAATAAAATTCTCCTAACTGACTGGTATACCAAATGACAGACTATAATAATATGTTTACCATGAATAAAAAAAATAGAGTTTATTTATGAATGAAATTGTGATACATGTTTTCACTTTAAGAAATACTCCACCCCGCCTTTCGAATCAAATGCCCGTCTTTGTGGAGCTTTAAAGCAAAAAGAGTCGCTAATACTTATTCTTTTAAAAAAAAGCCAAATAGGACCCGTTATTACTCAAATTTATTATGAATACATCATGGCTGGTAGTATCTTGCTAGTACGATTTTAATGACTATAGCAGATTCTGTACACAAATTATATAATATCTAACTTTACTGTGGAGGTCACCAAGCCACCCATGAAAACCTGTCAGCGAGTCATCATTAACAACCAATTTAGTCTCTTGAAGTCGGTTTGGTCACTGGCTGAAATTTAGATTCTACAATGTAGAAGTATGTATATTATTAGTACTAACAAGAAGAAACTGCTGAAAGTGGTACGCATCTCTGAAATCAGTTCACAAAACTTAATCAAAGGTAAATTTTTCCCATCCTTTCATACTATAATAAGCTTAATGGCTTTTGGGTAAAACAAATTAAATGAAAGGTATTAAAGTTTCTATATTTCGAAAAAATGTCTTTTGGAAAATAACTGATACAAATGAGTTGATCATTTTCTGTGGAAATATACAAGTGCATCTAAGTATTTATGCAAAAGTTTTGTAATAATATAAGAATAGATTTGAATAGATGTTTCTTTTTTTCTTAGTTATTTTGATTTGACAGAATATTGGTAAACTCTAAAACAAGAAAGCTGTCATTTCCAGAAAGGTGACTATTTCCATTTTCATTGCAAAATATGTTTCTTGCTCTCGCTGGACTAAACGCTTGAAAGTTTTATCAGCTATACAACGAAATACAAATGACATATATATATAACTGAATTTGGTAAAGATGAAATAAACGCACTTTAAAACAAAAGATATAATAAATGCTAAATCTGGTCTTTTTACAGCTTAATCCGTTTGAAACAACAGATTAAAGAATTAAAATGACAACATAAGCACTGGTCAACTATTTCACATGTTCCGGACCAAAAGACAATGGTGAGTTTCTGTTTGTATTAATTACTGTTTGTGGAGACTACAGGCCAGAATTTATATCCGATTTTTATGAAAATTAAAATATGTGTTTGTATTCCAAATATATTGATTGAATTCAATATCGGCGCAAAATATGGGTAGAGTTGTCTTACTTTGTCAGGCTGCACATCAACAGACCTAATCAATGTGCTTTTCTTTTGAATTGCAGAGTCGGTCAGAAGAAATCCAATGTTTGTGAACACTACAAACGAAGAAATCAAAACAGCTGTTAGTTGATTCCTGGCTAATTCAAGGGGCAGGGATGGTGGGAGATCCCAACGAATTTCAACTGTCTTACCAAAAAAGCATTATAATAAAACATGAAACCAAATAAACAGTTTTGTTATTTTATTAGACTGATTCGGTACTTGTTGTTTACCATGCTTAGAACTAGAGAATTCATCAAAGTTACACGGAGCTGTGTAGCACACTTGATATTATCATTAAAATAGTGTTTAGCATGTAATATCAAAAGATAATTTCATACTTGTATTAAATTAGTCTATGTTCGGCTATAATGTCTGGTATAAATAGTTTACTGTCCATATATGTGTTGTCACCACAAATAAGCTCAGTACAATATTTCTTAGAATCCCACAGGAAATCCATTTAGTGCCCAAATTAATATCCTGGCATATCCACACAGATCCCATATGATGCCCATATTACATTGATTTGTACTCCCACATGAGTCCCATATAGTACCCATATTACATCATACATGTCTTATCAAGACCATATAGGTCCCATATTACACACATATTATTTTAGATGATTTACCCATATAGAACCCACACAAACCCCATTTAGTACCCATGTGGATCCCATATTATGCCCATATATCATTTATTTGTACCCCATATGAGTCCCATATAGTACCCATATTATATTTTTTAACATGGCCATATAGGTCCCACACAGGCCCCATATAGCACCCATATTACTTTAAATCAGTTATCCATATAGGCCCCACACAAACCCCATTTAGTACCCATATGGTTGAGCCCATATGGATCCCATATGGATGTTGGGTGCAAAAATGTCGGGGTCCGGTATGGGCTCCCCATCATGGCCCCATATCACATGACACATGGTACCCATCAATGAATGTTATCAGGGACATGACAGGGACATCTGTCTAGTGGTTCGGGTGGTACGAAAACCCGAGGTCAGGGGAGAATCCAGGGGGTGGTGGTGCAAAACCCACCCTGCTCAGCAACATAATGCCTTGCATCAATGAAATTACATCACAAAGTGATCCTACATCAGTATAAAAATGATTTCTCTGTTTAAAAAGTTCAATTTGTTGTCTATGTAATTTAGAGACGATGATGGCAGATTTCCGTAACAGAAACCTGGCAAACCCCCTCTTGCAAAAAATCCTGGATCCGTCCCTGGAGGTACCGCGTGTACATTAGCGTGCACGTAAAAGATCCCTTGGCTGTTGGAATTTGATATGAGTAGACCATAGTGCCGCTGCCCGGGCAAAATTTCTCTCATATACGTCTTCACAAGCCCAGTCGGAGCAGACAGTTAGTTAGTCCTATCCTTTATTTATTTGGGTCCCTATTTTTTTTCTAGCTTGTAAGAAGTCGCTTTATTTACTGGTCCACTTTTAAAATTGTAAAGGGGGAGGCAATAACTTTAAATGGTAAAATACCATGCAAATACCCTGTACCCGATCGGCCCTTTTTTACACAACGTCTGTGGACCATCGTCGTCGTATCCGTTTAATTGGTTCCCTGTTTTTTCATTTATATTTACTGAACTATTTTGTTAATTGTAAAGCGTATGTGGTTGGCTGGGTTGGGCCAATAACTTTCCTTGTGAAACGCGATGCCAATGATGATTAGCAGCAATCTACGTCCTTGATTAGCAGCAACCAAGGTGTTCGTTCAATGTAGTAAGCCTGGACAAGCGAGACAGATATAGGACTAAGACTAGTAATTATTTCCCCTTATTTCATGATGGAAATGTAGTGCGAGTTATAAATAGACAATTTTTCTCTTATTTTTTTCTCCCCTCTTCCTGCATTTTTGAGTTGACTTTTTGGTCTAGAATTGGAGAAAAGGCATCAAATTTTCAATTTCATAGCCGTTTTGGGTAATACTGAGGATATTACAGCGGAGGGATAGGGGGCAATGACGTCTATAGACGTCATTGATAGGGGGTGTAAAATTTCTTTCTGCGGAGCAATCATTGTGTCGGAAGTGAGATTTTACCTCAGTCAACTTCAAATCCCCGTAGCAAAAAAATCTAAATGGTCAACCCTCTACAAATTTATGATGAGGAGATTGCCAAATTTGGTCCCCATTGTGCCTAAAAAGATTGGAAGCAACGGAATGTTGAGAAAAAAACTACAGCCTGTGATGTTACAGCCATTTAACATTGAAGTCAATTAATTACTAGTCTGAGTCCAGAAATGCAACGGAAGTACACCAGAGTTATCCATTTTTCGCATAAATTTTAATAAGGAATTTTGCTTTATTCTTGATTAGCAAATTTGATGAATTCTGTTTCTTTGGAAGTCTAAATTTGTAAGTGTTTAGGTTCTCATGTTGTAGGTAGCATAGCATTTGTATCATAGCCGAGACACGCACAATTTCAGGCACGCCCTGGTTGTGTGTGTTGTAGATACCTCATCCTTCGACCATGCGTCATTGCGTGTCTGCAGTGCAAGATTGATTATGAGATACGATTATAACAATACAATGGTCGGCGATATTAGGGCTAAATCTATTTGTTAAGGATAGCTCGATTGTTGTCAAGGTCGATTAGATGTAAATAAGGTTATGGCACTTGATTGTTGACGCGATTGTAGGTTAGCGTAGGCATTAGATAGTAGGGCCAGGGGCTAGTTCGAGGGTTAGGGTTGGGATTAGCGGTAGCACTATTGTTTACATCTTCTGACCTACACAGATAAGGTTGACTTAATTAGTCCCCCATATTAACTTTTTTCTTCCGACAAATTAAATTCTAAATCATTTTTAATATGTATTAGAAAAATAATTTGAAGTATTTGTAGTTTAAAAGTATTTCCTTTTTAGTGTAATTGGGTATTAAAATGAGTAAAAGGTATTATTTTGCCCAGCAGATAGTTACTTCACATAACATACATATATTTATAATAATTTGTGCCTGACAAGGTCTGTGTTTTGTGGCTTACATGTATGTCTTGTGACAATTTGTACTAATAAAAGTCTGTTACAGATGCCTTACATATGTCCAGACTTGATTGATATGTGTTTTTTTGACCCATATTTGTCCATTTTCAGTTCCAAAGAATAGGGATTTATATAGCTCCTTTAATTTTTGATATATGATTTGCATAGTGCTTTAATCAATGCAACATGTTCATAAAACCATGTGTTGATCGGAATTACATAATTTATTAATATTTGCTATTGTAGGAGTGAATAAATATAAAGATGTATAGAGGTAATGATCGTTATGGACATCAGGAAGTTGATAGAAGGTACGACGAGAGAGATCGTATGACAGATCGAGATAATCGAAAGAATGACAGGAGAAGATCAAATGAGGGTTATGACAGCGGATCACGAGACAGCCGGCGATCTGTAGATCGTAGAGTCGAAATGGAATTATTGGAGGAAAGAGAACGTAAACACAAGATGGCAGAAGAACTGCGGATTCGAGAACAACAGCTTGCTATGACTAGTTCTCTTTTAGAAAAACAGTCAATGATGTTACAAAATCTGGAGTCAAATATTATGGCACAAAATGTACAACCGCATCCAGGAAACATGATGCCAATGGGAAATATGAACCCAAATATGCGGATGAACCAACAATTTCGTGGACCAATGAATCCTCCCATGGATGGACCATCACCAGCAAAGCGATTTAGGAATGACCAGGTATGTATGAGATATGCTAACTATACATGTATAATGTTTTCAAAAATTATTTCTCTTTAGTTTGTTGATAGAATTATCTAAAAGTAATTACCTATGAAAGTGTACAGGGCCTGCTAGATCTTGAACAATGAACATTTGTTTATTATAATATATTATATTTCAGAATTTAGTACAGTACCACTGTATTTCAGATACGGGCATATTTGACTGCCTGTTGACTCCAATCCCAAAATAAGCAATCACCCAAAGTACATCTATCGGTTATTCTGGAAACTCATGTATTCTATAAGGCAGTAGCAAAAAGTTCAGACAAGTTGTCGGAACCTGTTATTATTATATGTCTTCTGGCATGGAGGCTTTATAAAGTGTCAGATGGTACGAAAAACCGAGGTCCAGTGTACCCATTGGCACGCACGTAAAAGATTCCTTGGCAGTCTAAATTCGGTACAAGAGTACATGTAGGTCGTTGCGCTGCTGCCTGTGCAAAATTTCCCTCATAGCACACTGTATGTACCGGGTATACCCGTCTTAATTAGCCCAGTTAATAGGAGCAGAACAGTAGGACGTTCAAGACCATTTCCTTTTTTATACGCCCACATTTTCATGTGGACGTATATTGTCGTCGCCCCTGTTCTTCCGTCCATCTGTCCACAATTGTTTCTGAACAGTCTACAGGTCACAATTTTTATCTGATTTCAATGAAACTTGAAATATAGGTTTATCACCTTAAGATCTCTGTTACTTTCGATATTAGGATGTATCGGACTGTAACTTCATGGATTATGGCCCATGATTGTACGGAAAAATCATGTTTTTCATTTGTACATGTTAACACTGTAGAGGTCACAATTTTGAAACGATTTTGATGCAACTTGAAATGCATGTTTATAACCCAAAGTTCTTGGTTCCTTTCGATATTTGCGGATCGTAACTTCCTGAATTATGGCCCCTGATTGTACGAAAAATCACCTATTTTAGCCTGTGGTCACGCTGGAGGTCACAATTATTATCCGATTTAAGAATAATGTTTAATTATATCTCCGTTACACCATAATGAAGGTTGAATTTCGTGAAAATCCCACCAAAACTGTTTGACAAAATGGTCGCGGCTTGTACGCGAATAGTGTAAAAATATGGTACATCAAGGTTGTGGAACCTGTGGAGAGGTCACAATTTTGATCCGATTTTGATGAAACTTGAAATGCATGTTCATAACCCAAAGATCTTGGTTCCTTCGATATTTGCGCATATCGAATTGTAACTTCATGAATTATGCCCTTGATTGTAGGAAAAATAGCTTTCTTTTTAGCTTGTTCTCTATTCATCTCTCGAAAATGTGGAAGTATACCGCCTGGCAGCCGCTGGTTTATGAAATGTGTCAACATGTGATTATAAGAGTTGATATTGTTATTTTTGATAATGACTGATTTGTATCTGAAGTAAGCTTTACCTAGTGGAGTAATTATCAGATTTATGAACCAAAATTGAATTTGGGCTGCAAGAATAATCTGAGCAAACTGAACCTGTGTCTCATTAAATTTATGATAAGTTTAAAAGGCAGGTTCTTAAACAAAAACCGGAGATGCTTTGCTAATAGGTTTGGAATTATTTTGCACATCGAGATGTCGGTAAGATATGGATTGCACTTTTGGTGATAAGGTAATTGACATTGAATCCTTGAAGGTAGCAGCGGTATCTCCTTATGTTGGTAGAGAAAGTTCCACAGGATTATCCGGGCATGTTTTCTCCTTGTCATTGATGCAGGATGGGGAGTGTCTAGTAGTTTGGATCGGAGGGAGCACCATGTGTCCTATGTACACGTGCATGTAACTGAACTGTAACGGTTGGAATTTGAAATAGAGTAGGCCATAGTGCAATTGTTCAGGCAAAATTTCCATAATAACGCAATGCGTGGGGTATGCAGTCTTCAATTGCTCAGTCGATGCAGAAAAATAGGACATTAAATCCCATTTCATTGCATTTCTGTAACCTTGAATAAACTTAGTTATTTAGTCCAGCCAGCTGGGTGCCATAACAATAGTAGCCTATATGTACATGTATATACTGTGCTAGTAACACAGTTTTTACATTATATGACCTCGGAAGGGATGTAAAAGAAAAACTCAGAACATGATGTACTCGACACAATCTCTGTCAATTTTGGAAAATTCTTGGTACCCCGAAATTAAATGTATTATCTTTGAAAAAAAGCAGATATATGTATAAATTCTGATTTAAAAAAATCAACCTATTTCTATAAGATTACTGAAGTATGCTTGTACATGTATTCTATTGTTACTGATTTGATAAATTGTAAGTTGGTACAGCAAGCGAAATATGAATGATTGACTAGCTCTGCTGTAATCCTAAATGTTATGGCGAGTGCATACTGTTTTCTGTTGGCTATGGTAAACATATATTAGGCTGCTTTTGTTTCTTTGAAATGGGCCTTTTTCATCATAAAATTAGATCCAAATACATATTGCTGTAGACCTACGAAATACAGGTAACAATATAAATATAATACAAGCTTTGACTAATGAAATCTGGACATCTCCAATAAATTAGAAATGGTACCAGGTGTTCTAGAAAGAGAAGCTAAGACAATTGTTTATGGCTTGATTGTAATCTGTAATGCTTAGAGGTAAATGTATTCAGACAAAGCAGAGTTTGATTGAGTATGATGTTGGCACGGAATAACCGAGAGAAAGAGTTTCAAAATCTGCATTTCTAAGTACAACTATCAATAGCTTTTGCTGGCATCGTATTAAAATAACGCTCAGACTCTTGCGTAAAGCAAGAAGATAAAATTAGCATGAACATATATTAGATGTAAATTATAGTAATTTGTGCTACATGCAAGTCGAGTCTCAATATTGGACTATGTTACTTGTTCAGGCGCAGTTGATTAGCTACCCCATGGCATTGGCTGAAATTGAAACATTTTCACATCTGTACAGAGATGTGGTGCCATTCCAAATTATCGGCTTTCATTTTAGACAAATTAAGATAAGTATTGATATTGATCTAAATTCAACATTTTGTTGTATTAGTATTATGGTTGATTTAAAAAACAAATGTGCTATGTGGTAGTTTCAGTTCCAAGGTGGAAGCAGAAATGATGCAGGCCCAGATGGAAGAGGAGATCGACAAGACAACAGAATCAAATCTCTAGGTATTCAAAATATGTAACGTATGTAAATTGAGATGTGATTTGATGTGGTAATTATAAAATTATCTTTCAAGTTGTTATTCTGATTTCTGTATGCTTGGTTTGTATTAAGATACATTCCCATGTGAAATCAGATATATTAGTAGTACCTAGTATGCCTAAGTTTGCCTTAAGTGCAAGCAAAGGAAATATGTGGTGAATAAGGCAAAATGAAACTACTGGGATTACCCTGACACTTTTTTTTAAGTGTGATTATTGATAGCGGAATCCGAAAAAATATCGAATGAAAGGCAAAAATGTTTTGGGACATTAGCATTCCTGAAAATAATGGTTTTAGCTGTACCTGATAAAATGTCGTGCTCTGCTGAACTAGTACCTGGCATTTTGAACTTTGTCCATTAGTACCGGGACATGTACTAAAAGTAGCAATAAAAATACAGAATATAGACAAATCAATGCCGAACAAAACGAGAGATTGTGGCTGACAAGGCCTGGAATTGTACCGGACAATTTCAGTGCCAGACACCCTAATTGCAGGCATGGTCATCAAAAATGTGTGTAGTCAGAGAATTTTTATTGGAAACCATATTTTTTTCACCATTTTCATAGGCAATTTATGCTACATAATGCCTGGGACATCTAATATCCAGAAACAATATGTTCTTATACGCCGTAAAAAATATAAATATGTCTCGCCTAATGAAAAGACAAGTAGAAGTTAACCTGAAGATTGAACTTGGTGAAGAGATCCAAAGATAGTTATTCAAGTTATGGAACCAAAGCGCTGTTGAATATTAATCTTGATGTCAGAAATATCCACAATCAAACATGTAAACCCAGAAACGCCAGAAAGAAAGCCCAAGACATCAAACACCAACAAGGTGGAAATGCCAGAAAGATAAACCCAAGACATCAAACACCAACAAGGTGGACGTGTCAGAAAGATAAGCCCAAGACATCAAACACCAACAAGGTGGAAACGACATCAAACTCCAACAAGGTGGAGATGCCAGAAAGATAAGCCCAAGACATCAAACACCAACAAGGTGGAAGTGTCAGAAAGATAAGCCCAAGACAACAAACACCAACAAGGTGGAAACGCCAGAAAAATAAACCCAAGACATCAAACTCCAACAAGGTCGAAACATCAGAGAGATACATGTAAGCCCAAGACATCAAACACCAACAAGGTGGAAACGCCAGAAAAATAAACCTAAGACACCAAACACCAACAAGGTGGAAACATCAGAAAGATAAGCCCAAGACATCAAACATCCACAAGGTGGAAACATCAGAAAGATAAGCCCAAGACATCAAACATCCACAATGTGGACATAGTTGACTGAATTGTGGAATGGTGTGTCTCCCTGACTGGTGACCACTAATAACATAATGATACATAATTTGTCCACTGATAAACACAAGCCAAAGTCATCAACACTGACAAGATGGATATATTCCAATGGTTTACTGAATTATTTCATAGAAATATATATTTTTTAAGATATATAATATCGTAAGCAGATAATATGTGTGCTTATGTACAGTACCAATGTAGATAAACAGCATTTCAATTTCTTTGAATGACACAGTTCTATGGTATATGAAAGTATTTGAAAATATGACAAGGAGGATTTTTTCCAGTTTTTATAGCGAAACTATGCTTTTTGATCGAAATTAGCCTTCAGTATGAGGTTTATTATGGAGAACATTTAAAATTTTGGAGAAAAGTAATAATACCAAACAAATATATCGAACCAGGAGTCTGCTTCAAAGGCCATATCTCAACAGAACCAGCACTGCTTTTATCTTCAGTTAGATGTACTCTATCCAGTAATAGTAGACCTTTTCAGTGGTGATATTTGGCCTTAATACATTATTTAATGTTAAGAGACAAGAAAAGTCTGGTTACAAAAAGGACAGTTATTTGTAGCCTATTGCTACATATTAATATAAGACTTGAGTAGCTGAAATTGAAAGATCAAAACTTTCATCCTGGATGTTCTGTTATTATGGATTTATAGTTTTTGTGATACCTTTTAATCCATTCCGTCTATGTACAGTATAAGCATTGATCTGTCGTTGAACTGAGCAAGATGATTGTTTAGATGTTAGAGAGTTATTGTCTCCTGTCTCCGGATCCTTCCAACAAAGAACATTCTCATCCGATTGTTGCTGTGTGCTGGTCACATTTTTTAGAACAAATCTTAAGGATTATAATTCTCAATGGTGAAGATATTTTTGCTTTATTGTTCGTAATGTTTTCAGTGTCATTTCAGTTCTGTCCAATTTTGTCTTCTATTATTCACACTATTGTTTAAATTTATTGTTAGACGTATACACCAAGGTAAGTTTTTCAAATGTGATTGAAGAAATAAAGTTACATTGTAATATAATTTTGGAATTTTTTTTTTAGCTAAAAGAAAGTGTTTTGTTTGCGACAAAGCTGGTCATTTAGCGAAAGATTGTAAAAGCAAAGTGGACAGAAGTTCTTGTAAGTTACATTTATATAGTTTTCTTAAACTTGCATCTTAAGTTGTCCAATATTGTTAACTATCTTCCCATTACAGCTGTGACTTAGAGCTATGGTGGCTAAGTGAGAGTAGGGCACTGGCTCGCGTGTTCGATCACGGTTTTGTCGAGGAACGTTTATCAGGAATTTCCAGTGTGGTTTCCCCTTGTCAGTAGTTGTCTAGTCATATGGATGGGACAAAAAACCAAGGTCTTGTCAACATAAAAGATTCCTTGGCAGTTGGAATTCGATATAAAAGTGGGCTGTAACATGACTTCCAAACAAATTTTATCATAAGCCCAGTCGGATTGGAACAGTAGGTCCTTAAACCCCATTTCATTTCCACTGTGACTCAATCAGCAAGGCACAGGCCCACTAACAAAGATATCTGTTTCCTTTTCCAGCATTGGGGACCTGGCTAGGAAAAGTGTCTTGTCGTTAGGATGTTATGAAAATCCAATATCTCGTGTACACATTATATAAAGAACCCTTGACAGTTGGAATTCGAAATAAAACTTAAAGTTGAACAGTGTTGCTAACTATCTTTTGCTTTTTTTGACATCTATTTAAGACTTTATTCATTAATGGAGGTTATATGTTGGGATTGTCCGAATTGTCATAAGCTTTTATGTGTCATTGGCCATTGCAAATTTTGTGTCACTTTACATAAGATAGTCTGGGTAGCAGAGACTAGTACTGAATTCTAAAATTAGCCAAAGTTTCAATGCTATGTGTTGCCCGGCAACATATCTTTAGTGAGTTTATTTTAATTATTTTGATCTTTATTTCAACAGATCCAAATAAAACTAACAACATTTCAAGATCGCCACAAAGCAAGTCGTTAGCAGCAGGAAAAGCAAATGAGTCTTGTTTTAATTGCGGTGAAAAAGGTCATTTTATTAGGGACTGTAGGAATCGAAAACCTGGTAAGTTATAAATTATCAGAGTTATCCTCTCTAGTTTGTTTTGTCCATGTAAAAGTATTTTGCTTTTTATTTACCTAAAATTGACTGTGTTTCCTTGCCAAGCAACCAATCTGTTTTGATCTGTATTTAGATTTAATTTCTATACATTTTTTTTTTGTTTATTTTTTTATCGTACAGATAAAGGAAGTAAACCAGCTGATAAATCAGAGGTACAGTATAGATTTATCACTTAACATATAGCTTGTCTCTAGCAGGGGGGGTTGGATGGCTAGCATGTGCGTTCTGTAGTATCATAAAACCTGTCATTGAGTCATCTGGCATAGTTTCGACTCCCCAGTTGTACGTAACAAGGAGTAGGGTCCCCTGTCCAACCTCATGGGTTTTCTCCTGTCCAACCTCATGGGTTTTCTCCGGGTCCTCCGGTTTCCTCCACTGCTAAAGACCACTTTGCCCAAGCGAATTATTGAAATAAAATGAAACCATATGTTAGTCCTGAAATGACCTAGTTTATAAATAATTGTGTCAGTGGATGTTAAGCCCCATTTCTCTCTCTCTCTCTTGTCTCTAGTAGCATCACTAAAACAATGGATAGAATATTTTCTTTATCTGTAAGGTGGGGTTTGGTAGCCTAATGGTCGAAGGCATACATGTTAGATCATATGGTCTGTCATTGAGTCAATGGCATTGTTTTGGTTCCCAGTTTGTATGTGACAAGGAGTGGGATCGACTGTCCAAAATTTTGGGTTTTTTGGGTATTTCCAATTGTGTACCACTGCTAAAGACCCCAAATCACAAGCAAATTATTGAAACAAAATTGAACCATATGTTAATCCTGTGAGTTAAGTCAATAATTTCTGCTTGTTCATATTTCCTGTGATCAAGGGCAGTAACCCTATTAAACGTTCCTAATAACAGGAAATGAATGTTATACTCTGCTATCAAGTATGTAACCATGGGAAACACTAATGACAATTATGAATGGCACTGGGTAATCGATTGTTAATTTATTATTCGCAATGATGCGATGGAAATAATTTTGTAGTCAATCTGCCTTTTTTACGAACAGAATGCCTCTTTAAGACTAATTGAGACCTTATTATCAAAACTCAAGATTATCTCATGGTATTTTTGGAGTTATTTCCCATGCATGTATTACTTTCATTGGGTCATACGGAAGAACTATATTAAATTTCATAACTTTTGGATTGTAAATTTTAAATGTATGTTCATATTTTGGTTACTTTTGATATTGACATGTATTGGGTCAAAACTTTATGGATTATGGCCCCTGAATATACTAAAAATGTCTCTGGGTTTTTTTTTAGCCTGTGGACGTCTTTTTTGTGTGTTTCTAAATTAGTAGTATAATAGGTTGTACGTGTGTATGTAGTTTTCCTATATGACTTGTCTTAGTTAGGAGGTAGTTTTGATTAAATTTTATTAATTTTTAAATTTAATATTTTCAGGGTACAAAAGGCACTGGTAGATTCAGTGACACCAAACCATTCAAGAAACCAGAATTCAAAAAACAGACTTTCCATCAGTATGTAATTTTATATACAGGTCCTTATTTTATGCGATTTAATTATGAAAAAAAATGTTTAATTATATCACTGTTACCCCATAATGACAGTTGGGGTTCAAATGTTGTGAAAATCGTACAAAAATTGCCCAACAAAATGGTTACTCTCAGTTCACAAATAGTATGAAAGTATATACTACCAAGGTTGTGGACTTCCAAAGGGCACAATTTTATCCCATTTTGATGAAAACTTGATAAAATTTTATCCCAAAGATAATGGAGGGATGGAGCAACTCAGTTTCATACACTTTTTGGACTTCTTCTGAACCTCGCGACAAATGAAATTTGAAAGTCAAGTTGCTCATGTTGTGGTTGTTCAGATTGTTCAAATAAGCTACTTTACTTGGATGGTTCTACCTTGGACCATATATTGTTATATAATGAAATTGCTTGACCACAAGAACAAGCAAGTGAATGATATTTTGATAGCCTTGCCCAACTCACCGTTTGGTGATTGAATTAAACTTGGTTCTTGTTTTTGTTTACAGACGGAATCCGAATACTTGTAGATTATGTGTTAAAACTGTAAGTGATTGGCAAAAACATCTTAAAGATCCCGAGCATATGGTATGTTTGTGTTACATTATTATCTACCTATACTTATTGTTGTTATTTCTATATAGCACGGTAAAGTTGATATCGTTCTCTTATAATGAGAGCATAATACGCATCACATAGTTTTTCGTATAACAAAATGATCCTGTAAACATATCTTATTTTTTTTGCTTCTTATTGTGAACAATATTCAAATGGGAACACATCAATAACAACACATTTGTACACTTATGGATGTTTAATCTGTAATCAACGGTACAAAGTCAGAGGGGTCAAAACCAAAAGTATGACAAAGATGGTTAATTGTGCTGCACAGCGTGCGTAAGAGCCAGTGGAGGAAACTCGCGCTACTGACAATTAACCATCTTTGTCGTATTTTTGGATTATTATTATAAATGTATGGCAAAAACATATCTAAGTCATCATTTTATATGCATTATGTTTCCTCATCAGTGATTAGACTGTAATCATAAGAAGGTGTTATATCACTATGGTGTTAATTAGACATTGACTATTGAATGATATACCTCACAATTGGTTGGGTTTGTGTATTCAGTAGTATTAGAATTTGTCACACTTTGCATCTTGTACAGCTAGTTATCACAGTTAATTGATGGCTACTGTATAATGACTTACCAACTTTCCAAACACACTAACCATTAGTTTACAGTAATGGTCACTAAATGAGTTTATGACAAAAATTTTCATTAGTTTAAGGAGTGGATTGTTAGTGAATAATAACAGCGTATTTAGCTTATAAAGTCATCAAGTTCTAAACATCTTCCATCTTTTTATTTATTTTCAGCCAACTAGTTATGCTGTTATTCATAATTCATCAAAATTATTTGTTTTTATTTTGCCTTTCCATTTATTTCTTTGTGTTTTTCTAGAGAATAAATGAAGTATGTCGAAAGGGATGTAAAGTTTGTTCCAAAAAGAGGTTTAATACGATATTTGCCCATAATAAACATCAGGATTCACCTTTACATAGAGCGGTAAGTATTACTGTGTATTTTAATATGGAAATCCATGCAGATAATCTCCTAACTTGGATTTAATCCAATTAGAAAGAGATTTTACACAGCAGATAGTGCTGGCTTTTTTATATTGTCTGCCGAGGATACTGAATGTTTTCAGAAATTTTCTATTCATCATGTCTTTGTAAATAATGAACAGATTAGCACCATTTTTTGGAATAATATTCCTTTTAGCGATGCGGTAGTTTACAAGAGATTAACAAATCCTAAAATTATAATCAGAGACTTTATATTCCAGACTATATGACCTATAGTAAACATTAACTCTGAATAAATGTGTCAAAAATAAATCTCATAAAGCTTAAAGATATGATTCATCTCATCGTAATTTACAACTGAAAGCTTGACAAAAAGGAGGAGCAGCCATGGCTCACTAACCAGGTCTTGCAGACAGATTTTCGAGGGAAACCAAAGGAAACCCACAAGGTTGAGAAGGCGCACCTATCTCTATGCCACATACACTCACACCAGGGATCGAAACCTCAGCCGCAAGCCAGAGGTGAACGGCCAGCTAGAGGTCGAAGCGCAGCACTCTAGACCACTAGGCCATCCCAACCCCCTGCATGTAAAAGAACCCTTGACAAATGGAATTCAAAATAAGAGTGGGCCATATAAGCAAAAGTATATTTTTTATAGCTGACCCAGCTGCAATATAAAGATTATATTAGTCACTACCTGTAGTGTATTATGACATGATTTTTCTTCCAGTTGATAAATAAGAAGAAACAGGTTGTAGAATCAAAGATCAGTCCTTATTCGGCCGAAAAAGTTACAGGTAAACAAATTATATGTCTTAGTGTAAGTAAAGATAATCAGTGATGATGTGCTTTTTCTTGAGTTTGATGACAAGCATTTTCTAGACTTGACAGAGATAATAATTGCGTGAGAGTGATGAAACATCAGTGCCTTGAAATATGAAAGAATATTTTATGCTCAGGATAAGCAGAGTAATAAGTTCAGATATTTAAAACTAATGACATCAGCCTTACTGTTGGCTTGTTTTTTCTAGTCAATTGGGGAGCCGTGTGTGCCAGGTGGATTAGTACTAAGACGCTGGTTCCTTGATATTTTAAACTTGGATGTGAAACTCAATTTCATTTCATTTTATGATTTTCAAGTCAATCATGTTACATTAAGCATTTCAAGTGCCATTTTGTAATTACAGGTGTAGAGTATGTGGTACCAGTAACTGGTTTCTTCTGTAAACTTTGTAAGAAATTCTACAACAAGGAACAATATGCTAAAGTACAACATTGTCAAACCAAGGCTCATTATGAACATGTTGCCGTGAGTATTCCATTCTAAAAGTTACCCTTAAGCACCATTTACACTTGGCCGCAATAAGTGTGCTGTTCTAGGCAGGGCATCAGGTTGTGATAAATTTCAAGAAATTGACTCGTTTACAATACTATACAATAACCGACATCGACATCCAAATTATGCCAGGCAGGCCAAATGTGGTATTCTTCACTGAAAAGTTAGCTTCAGACCCTATGCAAGAGTATATTGTTTAAGAGACTCAAGTTCCTTCAGTCTTTCTGTAGATTAATTAGGTCAAAGTGCAAAATTCATTTCAGATTGTTCTGGTGTTGAATAACTATTGGTTTGTTTTTTTGTGTTTCAGGCGGTTGTTGGTAGTAGATATGAAACAGCTGTTGGTGCTAAATTTGCAGAATTATCTGCAAAAGTTACCAAGGAAAATAAAAAACCTTCTCAGTTGGAGCGACAGATTATAGAAGCTGTAAGAAAGGCTGATTTTGTCACAGGAATAAAACCCATAAAACCTGTGGTGAAGCCGAAGCCTGAAAATGGCGCAGTCAGCAAGAAAGCTGAGGTAAAGCCAGATGCAGAAAGTGAAGAGTCTACCCCAGCAGATGATAAAACAAAGACAGAGACAACAGATGCTGCAGAAGATGCTACAGAAAGTGCAGCGGATAAAGATGGTAATCCTGATAGAGAGTCCGAAGATGAAGGAAGCATCCATCCTGATGATTTAGAAATGGAAGTTTTGGATGCTGTAGATGAGGATCAGGATGAGGAGGACAAGGACACAGAGATCAAAGAGGACACAGAGATCAAAGAGGAACAAGAGGACACAGAGATCAAAGAGGAACCAGAGATCAAAGAGGAACCAGAGGACACTGAAGACAAAGAATGAATTCCTCTTTAAGCTGTAAATTTAAATATTTTCTTTGTATACATTTAAATCTTTAATTTTCATAAAATCAAAAATGAAATTTTTCAGTACATTTTTCCAAACAAGTGGGAATCTTAATCAATTGATATGAGAAAATCATTTGTGTCCCAAGATTCATCTTCGTGTAGTGTTTAATCAAAACTGAAGAATGTCATTTGAGATAATAGTGTCGAGTTGTTTAGATGTGATGTAAAACCAAGTTCTCGTATACATGTTTGCTTGCATGTAAAAGAAACATGAAATTTGGAAAAAAAAAGTAGGCCATACCACCACTGTCTGACCAAAAATACCACATACACATAGCACACTGCATGGCGTATGCCCGTTTTCATTAGCCTATTTGGTGCAGAACGGTACAGCGTTAAACCTCTTTTCAGTCTAAATCTTAATCCACAATATACATGTAGCACTTGAACTTAACATTATTACATTGATTAACAGACATGGATGTATTTAGTTTTTTTAAATTTTGAGTAATTTGTATGGAATAAAATCCGTGGCAAATAATTATTTACTATTCATCAAATGGTACTTTTAGTCAAATAAGACATCTAGATTAAATTTGAATGTGAGGGTTGAAACTTGTACATTGTGTCGTTTATATATGTTATATTGTTTCAAATCATGATATATTTTATCTCTCCATCAGTAATGTTTTTGTTTCGTCATGTACAACAGATATGTCATCTCCTATAAGAGAAAAAAAGATGTGTTTACATTAATGTTCAGAGTTATTTCCCTTGTAATAGTACCGTATATAACTTCATAATAGGCGATACAAAAAATATTCTAGTTCTCAGACAATCTTTATTTTTGTGTTTTTCTTTTGTCGAAGAATCACTACTGGTCTATGACTTATCATATGGTGCAGGATTATGACAACCCAATCTGGTTAAAATATACATGTAGATCTATATTTTGTTTCTTTTTTTATACTTTCGATAGCCTTTTCTATATGAAGATTTGATTGACTCTAGGTGAAGGTCGCGCCGAAACAGCAGTTTTTGACCTTATGACATCAGACATTGATTAATTAATCAGCATTGATGTTTCTAGTGGTTTACCAAAAGTTCTGTGCAATAACTCAGTTAAACACTGTGTGTTATGTAACAAGTCTTCCAGATCCTAGTGCTGTGAAGACAAGTAAAAGGAAGTTTTTGACCTTATGACATCAGACATTGATTAATTAATCAGCATTGATGTTTCTAGTGGTTTACCAAAAGTTCTGTGCAATAACTCAGTTAAACACTGTGTGTTATGTAACAAGTCTTCCAGATCCTAGTGCTGTGAAGACAAGTAAAAGGAAATAATAAAAAATAAAACGAAGATTGATGAGAACCAGATTGGGTTTTTTTTTATATACGACCATAGTATTTTTGTTTTCTTCATGTCTATAGGGAAATATACCACTGTCTCTTAAATATCTTGTGTTATTCAATAGTCTTCGCCATTTCAGCCTATGTTGTCTCTAATTAACAATAACATAGCAACCATTGTTTTATGTAACTGACGTTTTGAATACAAATATAACAACTTATGGGAAATAAATGGCCAGGGCAGTTGAGTGGTCAGACCACTGGACTCTCGACTACAATGTTCACGGTTTAAATCCTGGTGTAGGATAAAAAGAATCACTGGATATTTGTAGATCTGAAAACCCGTGCACATAAAAGAACCCTTGATTGTTTAGTTTGATGAAGAATGTACAAAATGCCACTGTCCAGGTAAAATTCTCCTCTCCAGCATTGCACATATGACCATAGAAACAACAAATACTGTATATTAGTCTCAAAGCGATATAAGAGAATCTTCATATGCCCTGTACCACTGTGCAAATATTAGGACTACATGTATATTTGTTGTAGACGAAGCCGAGACAATACGGGCTACAATTATCAAGACTCAATTGATGGGAATTGTTCTGTTGTAGTTTTCATACTCAAAGTCGTAGGTATATTACAGAGTATTAAAATATTTTGTCATCAACTCATGAAATAAACATTATCTCTGTAAAACCTTTCTTAAGTATAGTCTGTTACAAGTACTTCCTTCTGGAACTGGAAGGCATGGTTACTTGGTGAGTAAGGTGTGGCTTTGGCGTGCACATGAACGAACCCTTGTGACAAAGACTTGGCGGAAATGCCGTTGATAGCTCACTGCATTTTGTCATTCGGATGGGCCATAAAACATTTTGTTAGAATTTAATAAAAAAAAAAAGAACAAACATATGCGCATGCCTATTGACTTTCAACAATTTGGGATAAATTCATGTAGAGTTATGACCCTTGAGGTCATTGAAAAAGCATGCGGATACGCAAGAGGGATCAATCATGGACCTTATAATGTGTTATAAGGTCCATGGGATCAATCTGTTTCACAGAGAATTACTTGCCAAGCGAATATTCACTGCGGGATCAGTATGAAGAGGGATAGGTAAACATTTTTGACCACCTCTGTCTGCAACCAACTTTATCAAGTTTATGCTCTCAGTTTCCACGTTTATTACTCGAGCTTTTGGTGCATGTGTTATTTTATTACTTCCCTAGGGAAAGAAGATATAATCGAATTTAATGTATTAATTGTGTGAATGTGTTGACGAGAGGTCAAAATGCAAATATACACGAGTTCAAGTTCACGGCCACACCCACCCAGCCCTCCATTGAGGTAAAAATGATATAAGCGTAACAATTGACTGAAAGACATGCCAAGAATAATTGTCATATTATAGCGGAAACTATATGCTGCGTCACGTCACGCATGACTAATGAAAAAGGCCTTTTTTTCTGTTGCCTTCGTTTTATATTATTACATGTGTAGATTGTGAAATATAAAGGGACAATTTTAAAAGATTATTTATGATCCACTACTGTCAAACATCATACTGTCAACGCGCTTACGGATAGGCTGATGTGCACGTGTGTAATAGCTCTATTTTACGAAGTGATGGGCAAAGTCGCCAGGCGTTAATTATCGCCCGTAGACAGACGACTGCAACATTTTTCGAGACAATACCGTGACGCGTCTTCTTCATGACATTAGCTCCGTCGAGGCAGAACAGTAGGTCGTTACACACCATTTCAATTAGTTATTATTCCCGACAATACAAATTCCAACCTTGCAGATATGTGTGAGGGAGAAAAGGGAGAGATTGTGCTTAACGTCCACTCGACACAAACTAGGTCATTGCGGGACTAATATATGGTTCAATTTTATTTTGCGCTTACGGGTCTTTAGCAGTGGGAGGACCCGGCGAAAACCCACAAGGTTGGACATGCTACCCTTCTCATCATGTACAACCGTGGACTCGACACCACACCAGTTGACTCAATGACAAACCTTATTATACAGCGCACACGCGCTAACCATTCGGCCACCCAACCTAGCAGATGTAAACTGTAACATTTCACCCGCCCCCTCCATAATTTCACGTACTTTTCCAAATCCAGATCTCACTCAAACCTAGCATGAAGTAATTTGAATACCCAGTTTCTTACTACAGCTCGGACTAGTATTTTATACATAAATTTTAAGGCAGTACCAAATGTGAAATTTCTCTTTAACTATTGAATACGATACGTCAGAGCAGTCAAAGGCTCTAAAAGGCAAACGAAGACCACGCGACACTGTTGGTGAGAATTTGAACAATCTGCATTATATAGATAGGTATTTATTTACGACACCAGACATGCATACAAATATGTCCCCGTATTATACGCCTTGAATGAACATCAATGAGCGATTTAAATATATAAATAATCTATTAACTATTTATAGGGGTGCCTTTTTAAACGAACAAAAAACAGCGATTTAAAAACTCTTCAAAAGTTAATTATTTAAATATTTCATGATTGTTAAAGTAATGCTTAAATATCTATTAAGAAGTGTTCGTGTATTCCACTAAACATCACAATCTTTCTCTTTAAAATCGCTCTGAGATATAGTCGTTCAATTAAATATCTATCACACTTTAAGCTTTCACTTTAATAGGTAGAACAATGTATTCGGCGACATTAATATATAGAACATTGCGTGTAGTCGGTGACTTTAATATCTAACATTGTAGTCGGTGACTTTAATACACTGCATGTAGTCTTTAATATTGCTACTACTGCAGTCGTCTTTCACTTTAAAGCTACAATTTCATACTTTTAAGTGATAGATGGTTAAAGAATAATCCTATTAATCCGATAATTCACTATTGCCAATTGAGAAATTGGTAAAAATGTCATTTTCAACTTCAAATTCAAACGTTTGAAGATAACTATTCCATGGAGGGAATAGGAAAACAAGGGGGGTAATTGTTTTATTATTTCTGATGTGAATGATTTTCATGTAAGGGAAATGATCCAATAATAGTGAGTTGACAACCCTTTGAACAAAAGACATAGAAATAATTATGTTTTGACTTTCTTAGAAAATATCAAATTCTCGCTTTGATATATCTCACACACCGTAGTCTTTCACTTTAATATCTCTAATAATATCTCTAATACTGGATTCTTTTCCTGAAAAGCTCATATACTTTCTCAATGTCCAAAACTGTCCCTAAGGTCTAGTGAAGTGCGGGGATTGAAAATTTGGAAGGAGAGAATTTTTAAGAACAAATTAATGACATAGAAGTGCAGTTGATAAAATAGAGCGGGGTAGAAAATTAAAAAAATAATGACATGGGGACATTAGACTGGTATAATGAAAGCATTATTCTCAATGACTATATAAATTCTAAACACTTCGCGTATCTCAACGGCACTAGTATACATCGGTCGAAAAAAAAATGTTTTAGATGTATAAGATTTAAAAATTTCAAAGATGAAATAAATTATATTTAATTTCACTCTTTTATTGGATGCCCCTCCACCCTTCCTCCTATGAAATGGATGCCTTTCTACACGCAACAACTGCCTCTCCCTTCCCCACCGCCTTGGCCCCTTCGTTGTCTAACCACAACACGGTTTTCCCATTCAAAATCGCATTGCTATTACCAAACCCTGAATGTTATCCATAAAGTTTTCATATATCGCGTTCACGAAATGCATTTCAAAGACACCATTACCAAACCCTATTCTGCAATCATTTTATTATATGAAATTACCCTGAGTTATCTTTTCTTGATATTTCTGTCTGGCTTTTCCAATTACTATAAAGGGTCGCGTGACAAATGGATATTTGAGATGTTGATTTTTTTTCTTCTGAATTTTAAGTGTTTTCCTGAAAACCCATTATCAGTATAAATATAAAAGAACAAGCGTACACTAAAGCTTTTTGTTGTGATAAGTGAAAGAAATACTCATTTTTCAAAATAAAATGTTTTAAACTCCGTTTATTTAAACCTTCGCAATAAACATTTATCAATGATCATAAAGGGTTGCATGTATCTTTGGATTGTTTTTTTTGGCTACTGTTTTGTAAAAAAGTGGATCTTTCTGTAATCTCCTATATTGTGAAGTACATGTATTTCTTTGTTTCCCCCCAAACAGATATCAAATGGAAAGGCCTATAAACCAGCATCAATTTCAGTTTCATGGACAATATACGAGAGGAGGGAGGGCGAATTGGTGAAGTATAATCTGTTATTCTCTAAATTACTGGGAACCTTTTACTTGAGGAACTACTAATCTGTACGCGGTGTCTCTTTTTATTCACCCCCTACGACTTGAAGCACTTGTATCACGTATCCGAGAACGATCATCTGGATATACCAATCGATGCAGAAAAGATGAACGCTAAACGCTTCATTATGTTTAGTAAACTGTTATGACCTTGGTTTCTCGGGACGTCTATTTTGACATGTTTGTTGAATCCCAAACAACGAAATGTATGAAAGGTGTGTTTCGAATTAATCAATGAAAGATAGAGTTAAATATACATGGCTAACATTATAAATAAATAATATATTATCTTCTCGTGGCAGGCACGTGGGACGTTTTTTACCCGACAAGAGCTCTCTGACATGTCCAATACAAACCCTTTAGATTGACGCATTAATACGAACGATTAGGGAGATAATGGGAAATAAAGAATCGAATATTTGTCAGTTGCTTGCCTTTGTATTTTATTCATCGTTTTTGGTCGTACGACGCGTCCTTATTATTCCAAATTTGAATTAGTTATTATTAACACGAATGCCTGCTATTCAAATATAATAAGGGCGGGGTAATATATATATATATAACGAAATATGAATGACAGTTTATTACTAAATATTTTCAGATTTTAAGCCAAAAAGCTGATTACACAAGAAGTATATAGCAAGGAGCTGATGATAGTGTATTAAGTCATGTTGACGAACATGGGGGTATGTGATAACTTACACACAGTTTACCACAGGCGGACATGTTGGAATGTTCAGTCTGTATGCACCAAGTGAATAAACTATCTCGCCACCCCATTCCTACCACATCACGTAGCCTAGCTCAGACTTTAAACTCTCATTAGTTAGGCCTATATATTCTTAAGGCCTTTGCACACCGTGGTATGCGGCAAATTATTGTGCATTCCGGAAAAATTGCTCCCGCCCCCCCCCACACACACACACATTCAGTTCTTAAAAGAGTGATGTACATGTAGGCTCCTTGTGATAACGCGCTAAACAAAGACAAAAAATTAAAATATTCGACTTTTATATCGGAAATTGTCAGTTTAGTTTGTACGAAGGACTAAACAGATATCGACAAGTAAATATCAAGGCGATCCGACGAAACGTCTCGAACGTTATCTCTGACGAGGAGTCGGCTGGCGCGACACATACTTGGGGTGTGTAGGCCTGAAGGCTAAATGTGACTTTTATATTTGCAATCTGTAGGCCCTATTTGTTAGCTCAAGCTGCCCCCCCCCCCCTCAACAAACCCTCAACAAACCCCCTCCCCCCAAAAAACCACACGAATAAAGACCTTAAAGTAGCTAAGTCTCTAACTCAAAACCATTGAAAGTCTTCGACGTTGAAAACACAAATTATTTGTCAGTTTAAATCAACATTGATGGTGTAGTCTTACCAGGAAAAGATGGGCTTCTGATATCCAATATTTAAGACGAAATATTGTTTTTACCATTGGTACACAAATCGTGTACCATTCAGCGTTTCAGGCTCATTTTCGGCTAGGGACCCAAAGAACAAGGCTAGGTATACTCCACATTACATCTCAAACGGTGAGCATGCGCAATAAATACTGTGTATCCTGGAATAACCAGACGCTATATATATTGTGATTCAATTGAGACTTCTGGTGTGCTTCGCCAAGCATAACTGATTCGATATTGGAGTAAAAACGGAAACGATTGAATGTAAATCAGTTTATTAAATTTACATTCACATTACATTATTATATGGCTTGCGACCCATGTGTGTCAATTTCTAGGCCTCAAATATTAGCGATTTAGCTCCTTTAAAGTTTGATATTCTCATCACTAGAGTCATCGGGCTTAAAAATAGTGCAATTGAGTTCATATTCCCTATGTTCCTCACTGAAGAAATCAAGAAAAAAAATACATTTATATTAGACATTTGGTCGTGTAGTTGAAATAAATATCTAAGCTAGACATAATTATCATGATTAAACGAAACCATTTTGGCTTCGTTGTGTCGCTCAGAGATACACAGGAGCCTATAACCTATGAACTATTCACTTTATTTATTTGTTCAAATGACGTTTTTAACTATCGGTTTATCAGTTATTATTATGTTGAGGACAGCATTTCTAGGAGAGCACATGCCGGTAATCTGTCGATAGACTAACGGTTTATTATGGTAATTTCTAAACCGTTTGATTTCAAATTTTGACAGATCGTAAATCAATTCAATAGGGGACTGGCTTGATCAATACGAGTACTGTTAATAAATCGTAAATAACAATTATGTACTGTTACACACTATGGTATGCGGGATTGCTATTTAATGAAAGGAGTGCTAATATAATATCATCTATTTAAAGTAACGAAATTAATAGAGGATTTTTGTTATTCATTCGAAAGTGAAAACGTCATCAAATAGCATAATATCCAATAGAGACGCGCTACCTATATTAAGTTTTCGAGTGATAGTTACGTACCGTATGCAAAAAGAGATTATAAAGACTTTTGAGCAGGAGATATCTGGAAATAGTATTCTATTTGATATTATTGGAGTTGAATTAATATTATTTAAATAAATCATTTAATGAATAGATAGATAAATGAAAAAATTACATAGTTTTTAGACTGTCTTCATATAAATGATTTTGTCACTAATGTTTAGGGAGCCACGATGGCTGAGTGTTGGTCGAAAACGTTCCTCTAGACTGTCTAGCGTAGTTTCCCGGAGTCGGGGGTGCGGGGTGGAGAGTCTAGTCTTTCGAATGTGACGAAAAAGTGAGGTCCTGTCTACAGATGGACGTGTGCGTAAAAGAAGAGTATAGAAGGGAACGTCGCAGTCCAGCCCCCCCCCCCAACCAGCACATTGTATGGCATCGTAAACCCGTCTTACTTATCCCTGTTGTTTCAGAAACGTTAGACGTTAATCCCCATTTGATTTCGTCACTAATATTGTGAATGTTCCGTAGCTTTTGGAATGAGACAGTATTCAGTTGTTTTGTAGATTATTTTAGATAGTACGTGCTAGCGACAGTAACGCTAAAAAAGAAAATTATAGATATTACAAAAGTAGGCCTATGACACGTAGATCTAGATCATCTAGTACACTAGTAAAAGACAGCGTACCAAGATGCAATTTACTAGTTCGCCAGGTGGGTTTCAGCTAGACAACAACAATTTTAACCATGCAAACTTTCACTGATGGTAACGAAAACAAAAGCTATAAATAAAACATATGAGGTAATTATTGTAGCCTTAAAATTTATTTCAGAATTCTATTATGTGTGTGTGTGTGTGTGGGGGGGGGGGGGGTAGTGGTCTAGAGTGCCGCGCTTCGACCTCTAGCTGGCCGGTCACCTCTGGCTTGCGGCTGTGGTTTCGATCCCTGGTGTGAGCGTATGTGGCATGGAGATAGGGGCGCCTTCTCACCCTCGTGGGTTTCCTCCGGGTACTCCTGTTTCCTCCCACTGCTAAAGACCCCTACGCACAAGCGAATTATGGAAATAAAATAAAAACCATGTGTTAGTCCCGAAATGACCTAGTTTGTGTCGAGTGGACGTTAAACCCCATCTCTCTCTCTCTCTCTCTCTCTCGATCGATCGATTATGAGTATCGATCTTTAGCAGTGGTAGGAAAATGGAGGACCAGGCGGAAACTCTCAAGGTTGGACAGGTGAGGAGTAATGAGGGTTTTACGTCCGCTATAGCAGGGGTGTGGTGCAGATTCGTGATTTTGCATGAGGAAAAAGATCCCGTCCGGGACCAAAAAATAATATTAATATGTGAGGGAGGGGTGGTGTGGAACATGCTAGGGGCAATTTGCAGCATATCTGATCCAGGGTTTATGTTTAAAACTAGTAGAGCATGATGTTTATGACGGTAATGTTAAAAATCGCATTGAAATGGCGTGATTTTTTGCCCCTTGAGAGAGGGCGCAAAAACTAAAAACCATGACGCAAAGCGATAGAGAAATGGGGTTTAACGTCCGCTCGACACAAACTAGGTCATTTCAGGACTAACATGGTTTAAATTTATTTCAATAATTCGCTTGTGCGTAGGGGTCTGTAACAGTGGGAGGAAACCGGAGGACCCGGAGAAAACCCACGAGGTTGGACAGGCGACCCTTCTCCTTGCCAAAATTACGCAAAGCTCGTCACTGAGTCGCCCTCACTTAGCCCTTGCTGACTAGCCTTTGAGAATCACTGGCTCAACAAAATATACTAATATTATAAAACCCACGCTTTAGACCACCAGACCCCAACCACACATGGAACCAGGAACTAGCAATATCATGTTATCCGTATAAAAATATCGACCTGTAGACAATCTTTCCTGCTTCCAGCTTTGAAGTCATACTTTTTATCCTTGTTACACAAATAAATTATGGATAGTCAACTTTACAGTCACCCATTTTATCCATATTTTTGAGTTGAAAAAAAACCCAGATAAAAAAAAAACAAAACATTTTGTCACCTTTAAATCGTCATAATAATCATAATTGCGGAAACACTTTTATATGAAAAGTTTTGATTGTTACCATCCTCTTTTTTTTCAGAATGACCAATTGTTAAAACCAATCTTCTTTTGAATGAAAAATTGTTTAAATAAAATGAAATGAAAATTTAATGGGTTTTACCGTCCTACATTATATGCTCATGGGCTAATATAAATACGACTTACTCTTATTTCAAATATCAACTACATGGGTTCTTTGACGTGCAGGGGAACCTCGTTTTTCGCGTCATCACATCGACTATATAAATACTGTTTAAAACATCGCGAGGCATTAATTAAAGCTGGATTTTTTTAAATAATTAAGACATTTTTGATAATTTTTATTGAGGAAAGTGTCGGATAATTTCATGGCCAAGGCGGATAATTGGCAAAGATAAAAGAACACCTGTAAATAATTTAATATTCTTTATTTACGAAATATCAAATTGTCAAAAGTTCCATTTATGATTTATAAACAGTAAACTATTAAACATAGATACAAAAAATGTGGCTATAAAAATGACAATTTTGAGTTGACCAGTTACGTGTACAGAAAGTATTTCATTTTATTTGACCGACTAGTACCGAAAATACAACTAGCTGTTCCCGTTATCATACCTGACAACCCTATGATTGAATTTGGACTCGTCGTATTCAGGTAAAGCGTGGTGGCTTGACGTTATACCAACAGTAAAACCGCAGACCGGTCTGGGACTGATGTGTTTTATGTAACGGAGTTTTCTCGTGATTTACAAAGATTTCTGGACACATTTAGCCAAATGAAGGCATGGGGGAAACATCTTCAGGGTGTTTAGTATTATGGGTGTTCTTGGCACTGGTGTGTCGCCAAGTGTCGAGTGGAAATCACCACTTTTTACGTGGTCAGTGCTACAGTTATTGTCTAACTCAATACACATCTAGCGACACTATACAGGCACACGTGAGTTTTAATTTTATTAACTTTTGATTTTAGACCAATAAACTTTTGCTATAAACTTTCATTTAATGACAGGATGGATTAAAAAAAAAACCCAAACAATCGCATTGCCATTTAACTACCATAAAACTGTCACTATTCTCACATAACTTGAAATATAAGATTTAAATGTTTTTAATCTGTCACTGGTAAAAAGTAGAATGATTTGCCTGATCACAACATGGCCTACATAATATAATTATCTTGGTATTTCTTTAAAGAAAACAATTATATATAGGCAAAGGTTAATATCAGTTCTAGGGCCATAGTACATGACACATAAAAAAGATTTAATTAGAATCTTGTCAATATTTTTTAACTGCAGAACCCAAATCTTATTTTCTCTGCTATGCAACAAGCCTACAAATACATGTACAAACAGTGGGGGTCAAATTCTAGTATCTAGCCAGATGGCCCAAGTTTGAAGTGGTCAAAATAAAAGTTCAGTTATTTTACTGCTGTCCCGGCAAATTTAGGCCTACTGTATTGTCAATGTGAAACTTCACTAGATTGTGCTAAAATGCCTATATATAGGGCCTTCCTCTTCTTATTGCATTCTCAACGATTTCAAATATTTCGTGTTTCAAGATGGGTCTACCAAATGATAGGCCTCTTGACTCAGGTACTATTTTTTATTCATTAATACTGTTATAATTTTCTGCACATCTGGGGCCTATTTCACAAAATTTTAACTAAGATAAGATCTGAATTTTAGTTATTTGATTGGACAATATTAGATTGATTTTAGTTCTTAGCCAATCAAAATTGAAGTATTCGCTTAAATTTGGATTTTATCTTTAGTTAAAATTTTGTGAAACAGGGCCCAGTATAATTTGGGGGTTGTTGGTCATACATGTTGGAGTAGTCTACGGTCTTGATGAATATTTGGGATATGGGGGGGGGGGCAGAACCTGTAATGCCTAGGAAAAAAAAATCGGGTCACAAACGGCAAGTAGGGAACTTTTGGGAATTGTTTACAGTCCACGGAGACAGGACTGTTCACTGTTGTGAGAAAATTTAACTGCCACAGAAGATAAAAAAACCCATCAAGATTTCTAGCGCGTCAAGATTTTAACGCCTGTAACGAACAAAGACAAAATTAACAGTGTACAATGTATTTTTATTATTAATTTATTACCAACATTACACAGCATACATGTACCTCTGGGGCCATCTTGGCTCTGGGCCCCAGGACAAGTGCTCCAGCAGTTGGAATGTGATGTAAGAGTAGGCTTTACACTGCTCTCCTGGCAAAATATCCCTCATAGCACACTGCATGGTGCATGCCTGTCTTCATTAGCCAAGTCGATGCAGAACAATAGGAAGGTCATCGCTTTTTCATTTCATGGACAAGGTTTTCCAATGTCTTTCGAAATCCCTTCTCAGTTGTGCAGGATTAAGGGGCTGACAAGCAAAAAATGATGTTCCATATTCTCACAGGGAAAAGTTATATATTCTCTTAAGATAAAGTTCTGTATTCTCTCAGTGTTCTTTGGGATAAAATGTTACAAAATTTTGTGGTGAATTTAAAACATTTTAGTTTATACGACATGTATTGTAAAATGAATGATGTTATAAGTCAACTGACAAGTTTTTCCAGTTTATCAACAATGTTTATTACCATATGTTTTATACCATACTTATCTAATGACGTCTATATATAACTGTTAGAAAACCTTCAAAATATATTATACAGTCTATCTTATTGTATATTTAACTCATACATGTATATATAAGCAATTCCACAAGGGAGAGTAGGTGGCTCGAAGTTTGGATATTTGTTTGCTTATGAAATGAAATGAAATCGAGTTTATAAACTGTACTGTTCCAAACTAGACTAATGAAGACTGCCATACAGAGTGTTATGCGGGAAATTTTGCCCAGACAGTGGCACGATACCATACTCTTATATCGAATACCAACTGTCAAGGTAACGTCCATGCCAGTGTGTACACAGGACCTTTGTTTTTCGTCCCATCCAAGCGACTAGACAGCTGTCCTTTTCAGGCCCTCCGTCCTGCATCACTGACAAGGGGGGGGGGGAATCACGCCAGAAAATGTGGATGAACTTTCTTGGCAAATGCAGGGGTCGCACACCTGACCACCAGACTAACGAGCTAGCATCTTACCCACTGGGTCAACGTGAAGCCTTTGTTTTCTTTCTGTGCATAAAATTTTGTATAAAACACTCATTTAGTTTGTAATGTTTTGCAAGAAATTGAAAATTTAGATTTCACATTCAGGTGTACATGTATATATCTATTGTAAGATTTTGCGTGTGGCCAATCGTACTCACCATCCCCATTTTATAATACGTGTATCATTCTCAACACTTGAGTGTAGACATCACAAAACTTTATTTTTCAATTTGTACACAAATCTTGATACACAGATTTCTTTAACACCAAAGATTTAAGATAAGTGTTTGTATTTCTTTCAATTTATTTGGGAATTTGGAATTCAAGGCCACAATTATTGGAAGTATTCCGTGCATTTAAAGAAAGTAGCCATTCATTTAAACAAATTAGACATTCATATCCTATATAAACTATACACTACTTGAATAGTTTTCTTAACGCCAGGTAATTTCACTAACAACAGGTGTACTGGTTGAAAACAGAAAAATTACTAATAATTTAAATAATCGAGAGGTTATTGATTCAGATAAATCAATGAATGCATGAATGAATGAAATGATTAAAGTGTTGATATCTATAATGTGATAGACAGTTTATCAGAATAATCAGGCCAATTATCATATTTAGTGACCCTTTACATGACCCCAGACGATAAGATAATCAAATGTAATGTAAGAGGTATTAAGATGTTTTTCATTGACAATGTTTTCTTTAGTATCTAGTAAATTTAACAAAGTTACAGTAGATTTGCATCCTTTGACCTTACTATTTATTTTATTAATTGTACATTGTCGTATATTTTGTTTATATACTTGTAGCAAATACTTTGGTCATTGTGAGACTAACATATGGTTCAATTTTTATTCTATGGTTAATACATGTATGCAATGGCAATCTATTTCACAGAGGTATTGTGAAAGCCTTCTTATACCTCTGTATTAAATGACTGACCTTTAAAAGTTCAAGTTGGTGACATCACATCACCAGGCGTCCATCATTAGGGTCTATGCAGTGCATTGTTGACATAAACATTGTTGCGGTAACTGGTCTGAGCAGAATGGTGCCTTTAACTCATTTTATATACCCATTTACACTGAATATGACATAATTTTTTTTTTATCTAGATATACTTCACTACAAGTACTTCAAAACTTTTTTTTAGAATTTAATTTGCAGATAAAAAAAAGTTAATATCACAAGCTCATTAAGCTGTTCCAATTGTAGCGGCCTAGCAAATATTCACTGCTGATTAGTGTGATGCAGTGCTATATGGAAGTGAACCTCAGCCCTTAAACAGCATTTCGGCCTACTCTTCATTACTTGCATACCAATGTTTACATGGCTGGATCATGGGTTTTTGTCCCATCCACATGACTAGGCAAGGCATCACTTTATTTGTTTGTCAAATTCACTGGTAAATATGAAAACAAGATAATCTTAGTTTTTAGTAATTATTTGAAATCTACATGTAACTACTGACAAATCTAAAGTAATTTAGGCTGAGGTGGATTTTTGACATATCTTGAATATCACAGTAAATATTTGTGTACGTATCATGTATGTTGTACAATGTACATGTGTAATTATTTATTATATAGGGTAAGGAATGGTTGGATTGACCTCAAAATTTATACACAAACTAATATGAAAATACCAAGTGTACATACATAATCAATTCTTATCCAGTTTATTGATGGAAACTACAAATGTGATAGATTTTGCATAATGTTAAAAGTAGATCAGCCCAATATACATATATTCAGTGAGATGGGTTGCCATAGCCAATGAAATGATCTAGTTCGATTGATTATTCCCCAATCATAAATACGTTAATTCATACATTGATATTATAAGATTACATATAGACTTAGAGTTATGAATGAATAGGCTAGACTAGCTGAGCGGAGGTTTTTATCTTGATATTTCATTGACGATCACAAGCTTGATCTTATCATGGTTATTAATAATACTTGTGTAATAAAATCGTGTGTTTTATGTATGTGTCTATGATAAAAGCATATAAAATGCATTGTAATAGATGGGTGGGCCAGAAGCAAGGGTATAGTATAACACCCTACTTAACAACTGTATCAGTCAAACCCATCTCCTTCAAGTATGTAATTTAACAAATATGTTAAAAATATGTTGCAAGTTTTTAGAGACCTGTCACAAACTAAGTCGAAAAACATCTGATCCGATCTACATTTTGTCTTTACTTACACAAGGACTGAATTTTAATATGGTCATGTTACCATAGTTTAATTTGTTACATTGTCATGTATGACCTTTTAAGGATTGTGGGTATACCCAACAAAAGTTCAAAGTCCAAATTTTTCCAATGCAACTGTTACGGGTGGTGAGCATACACAAGTCTTATTCTTTTCCAGTACCATTTTTTAAGGGTTGTGGGTGTACATGCCCCGATGAATGTTAGAGGTGTAATGGCTCCCAAAAATTCCTGTTTCCAACGGCGGCGGCAGTCATCAGTTTTGAGAGCTTACAATATGGGAACCTCCCAGTAAGTTTGGAAAACTCAAGGGTCACAAATGCATTTTCCTGGAATTTCAGCCTGTGAATACAACAACTTCAATGTGGTCCAGATATAGCCTGAAATTGAAAACAGAGCTGCATCTTGCAAAGCAGGTCATCTCGGAGTATGAGGAACTTCATATTCCTGAAGCAATGGCCCAAGAAATCCCTCTCTACTCTCTGACCATTGCTGGAATAGCGTCTTGTTTCTTGAACTTATGCGGGAGTGTGCCTATTCATTCCGTTCAATGAAAGCTGTCACTTGAGTACAGCAACATGACAGTCCTTCGTTTAATCTGGGTCTTCCCTAAAACTTTGGACAGTGATTTAAGGTATTAAAAACCGTGAAAGTATGTTCGTTTCCAAACAGTATTGTTTACATTTCATTCGACTTGATAGCCTCGTTTGTCACGCAATTAGTTTTACTGCAGTATTCTGCTATGCACGGGTTAATTAGGCATAATAAAATCGTGAGTCATGACGTAACGTTATGTAAACATATTTGGTCCAATATTGACAGCTAGTGATTGGTTGGTAGACGGAATACTGACAAATCAAAATTTAAAACAACAATATCCACTCACAATAGCAGTGTGTAGTTGGATTACTCTAAGTAGACGCAACACTGCGCGGAGTATGGAGGAACTTGCCCTCGCCAAGAATGTTTTAAAAATTGAACTGCTGCAGATATCAAGACTATGCTCTTTATATTAATGATTTTAGTAATGATGACCGAGGCTAGGCGACAATTTCACCCGCTTTGTTCTCCGCTCATACTGGATCAATTTGACTGAAATTTTCAGCAAATAATTTTTACACCATGTAGTTTTTAACTATTATAGTGAGAACTGCCAACTCTTTATCTTATCTCCCATAATTATGTATCTTTAATATTTTCGAGAAATCGATGAAATTGGAATCTAAACGATGGTCAACTACCTTCAGTCTGTTCTTGAATAGAGCATATTGTAGAAAGTTTAAAGTTTGTATGGCATGTAATGTGTCGACAAATTTATTGAAATGAAATCAAATGGTGTTTAATATCCACCTATTCTAAGCCAACATGAAGATGGTCAAACACCATGCATCGTGCTATAAGGGAAATTATGTCAGGATATACTGTTATACAAGTAGGTTTGTTGGAACAAAATTCTTATGTTCATATGGGGGGGGGGGGCTTCCAGCTTAGCAAAGCCAAAATGGGGTTATGGGAATTTTTACACCAATAAACACATATTTGCAAGTTCCCAAGGCCCAGTGTTCTGTCGTCAAGTGTTCTTTTATGCATGTGACCACATGTTTTTCGCACCATACATGTACATGTAAATAGGATGATTTTTGGAAATAATGTAAGGTTTTAAGGGCGTTAGTATTTAAACTTTTGAATATTTATCTTGCAAGTATATATTTTGTAATCCTAACATATTCTTTATAAATTAGGATGGAAAAAAGACGTATTTTAATTATTTAACTCTGTTTGATGAATGATTCATGTAAATCGTGGCAACGCCAAACTTCAAACTATTTTAACTATTCATCTCTCTCTTAATACACCTGCTTAAATTAGAGCTAGGTGTTATGTTCTCGAAAATCATAAAATACGGGACTTTGCAACCTGTTGACAATAAAAAGCTGAATTTTACCGTTACATGAAACATGAGAACGTTTAAGAAGATAATAAAATACTTGTTAAGGAATTTGGGATATTTTAGGTTGAATACACGACCAGTAGGATGTCTTGAAAATATGTTGAGTTAGAATATAAGATGAATAAATTTTGTCATGTCAATAGATACACATGGGTGGAGAAATAAGATAGAATATATAGTTTTTTTCTGGACAAGATGTTATTGGTGTTATTTCTATAAGATGGTATCATGTTATTGGCTAAAGGCGGTGTAGTGATGAAGTTTATATCTTATCTAGCTTGGTTTGCAGACAAACATCTGTATTATAATAAGCATGCTATATTAAAGATGCACTATGTAAAATTTAGATAAAGAGCAGGACATTCTTTCTATAATACATGTAGTTCAAATATAGATATTGAAAAATGAATATATTGAAGATTTTAGTCAAATTTCTTTATTCTGAGCGAAGTTTTGACAAGAAGTAGTATAAAAAGTCTTAATTGTCAAATTGCTACGATAATAAACGAAGTCTTGAATTTCCATTTTAACACTTAACCAAGACATTGTCTAATCCACTTAATATCTCAGCCATTAAATGTTTTAGACTTTTGATCGTTGATTATTGGCTTGATATTTGAATAAATGTGTATTGTAGTCTGGAGGTATAAGTTTCTAAATTTAAAGTTATATAATGATAATTAGAGGTAACATTTGGGAAGGTCAAAGTCTATATATAGGTAATAGCTGTAATTAAAGGTTTCATACAATAAGGTGAAGGTCTATAGGTATATATGAAAATACATTGCAGTTAATATGTAATTATGACCTATTTAACAGTGTACACTCATTATAGTGAGTTCCAATTCTCAACCTTTTGACATCCAATAAAAAGCGAGGGAGATTAATATTTTACATCAGGGCATTTAAATACTTAAATTTGAAAAGAAATTTTTTTTTTGTTGAGAAGAATTATAAATTGATGATATAGATAAGAATTTTGAAATGCATATTAATTTTTGTGTTCGGTGGAGAATCCGTGCAAATTTAGTGATACCTCTTTATATTTCTCTGGTCAATAAATCGATAGATAAAATAGTGTGTAGATAAAAAAAGATCTTATGTTACTTATCTGTCCGATATGTGGGTCGAAAGTCAGACCAACATTCTCGTAATCACTCAAGCTTATCCACCATGTTTGTTTAAGTTTGTTATTTAAGAAGAGAATAGGCTTCTCGTTGTTCACATAACCTGCTGCGTCTATTGTCCCATCTGTCATATAAATATTTCTGTACGGAAAAACTGCTGATTCACGTTATTTCACATAAAATCACATTAACTTGGCTCAACAAAAAATGTAAAAACTAATGAGATTTTTATTTTAGATGAAATTTTGTTTGTGAACTTACTCTGCTAGTTTTAAATGAATTCATTGTCAGTTTGTTGAACGTTGTTGACATATCTAAGGAGAGTTAAATTAATGAAGCATCTGAATGTCTCCATACACACACAGCACCTGTACGTCTTGCCACCGCTATCTTATTTACTTAAATCATTAAATTTTATTTGTCTTTTTGCTATTTATATATACGTATGTATATGTATGCAGTGACGCATTAATGACAGAGAAAGGTGCCATCGACTTGTTGTCTTAAGGTTAGTTTCAACATCCTGTCCCCATGTATACCAAAAACTAACTGCAATTTATTTCTCCAAAAACTCAAAAGTGATTAATTCAGAGAAATTTCTAGGTTGATGTGTGTACCATGTTGCATAAAAATATCTTGAAAAGTGTAGAGATATTCTCCAGAAAACAAAATGTGGACAAATGAATGTTGCCCGTTTCCTTAGCGTATCCCTGCCTTAACATCGATTAGCAATGATATAAAAAATAAAAACCCTACAGGGTCCCTAACGTGGTCAGTAAAAAGGAAGAAATACTGACTATGTAAAACTAATCACATTTATTTTAATAGGGAATAAAAAGATTAAAAAGGATTTTCATGCGCCCACATTTGAAATGTGAATGTATTATGTTGTCAGCTCTGCTGGACTCTTTGGATGTCACAATTTTTATCCGAATTTAACAGAACTTGTATGTTTATATTCTAAAGAATATTTGAAAATGATTTATATAGCAGACCTTCATTGCAAACTGTAATATTATAACAAAATGATTTCAAATATATTTTTTCGTGTATTTTCAGTTAGAGGAGGAAAACAAGTCAATGGTAGATCCTTTAATTAGAAAATGTAAACAAAGTCAAGATTGTAGATGGGTAAGAAGATTGCTTTAAATATTTATAAGATAATGTGGTTAAATTCACATACAGTACATGTACATTCAATTATTGTAGAACTCTTGATTTAGAGCTACTGTGGCTCAGTGAGTAAGATGCTGGCTCGCTAACCAGGAGGATAGGGTTCACTCAAAGTATTGATTTTCTAGCTTGGGTTCTTCTTGTCAGAGGTGTGGGACATAGGGTCTAGCAAGTATAGTGCCTAGTCACTCGGATGGGATGAAAAACCAAGGTATTGATGATTGGAATTCTAAATAAGAGTAGGATGCAGTGCAAAACTTTCCTTGGTGCAGAAAAGTAGCATGTTACACTATTACATTCTTTTGTAAACTAAAGATAAACCTGCCTGGCTCATATATATGTAGTATTTTTGATTGCTTATAGTATAGGCCTGACATGCAAATTATTAAGAGGGAAATCACCAGCCTCCCCCTTTAAGGCATCATTTTAAACGTTCTTACTAACCATGTTGTTTTAATGAATATATCAGTGCAGTAGTGGATTTCCCCCATATAATTAGTACACCTATGGACATGAAAGTAATGTTATGAATTATAATTTCTTATAGTGTTTACATATTTGTGATCGAAGGGATGCTGAATATTATACAAATCTACAACACTGTAAATCTTATTGTCAGGTATGTATATTACATTATATGTCATCAATTCAAATCTGAGATATAGGGGAATTGAGGGGGTGGCTCAATGGGTGAGATGTTTGATCTTGAAAAAGTTCACCCTTGTCAGTGGTGTACAACAAAGGGCCTGGCAAAGGCCAAAGTACAGTCGTTTGGATGCTGCGACAAACCAAGATTAAGTGTACACATTCGCATGCACGTTAAAGAACCCTAGACAATTAGAATTCAAAATAGGAGAAGACTGTAGCACTGCTGTCTCAGCAGAATTTCCTTTATGGTGTATGCCTGTCTTCATTGGCCTATTCGATGGAGAAAAGTAGGATGTTAAAGGCCATTTCATTTCATTGACTATTTCATTATACATCGTCAATTTAAAACTGACTTACATGTACTTGTGTAAATATACCATCACAAGAAGATAAGAAAATAAACAAAAAATCTGAGTAAATTTCAAGAATAATTGAATTAGCCTAGTGCTTGAAGTTTTCTTTTTCAATTTAAACAATAATTATGTATAATTTGATTTTACAGTTTTGTTTAGAAAGTTGGTGTCATAAAGATGGTGAAATGCAAACATCTAACAGCTGTGGTAAAACCTGTGGATTTGTTCATAGAGCAGCTGAAACTAAAGCTGGATCATGTAAAACTGTAACAAACAATAAGGCTTTAATACCTTCATGTGTGAAAGAATGTAAAAAGGATTCAAATTGTGGCAGAAATAAAAAATGCTGTCGACATGGCTGCAGTGCTACTTGTGAAAAGCCAATGGACATTGACAGTAAGTAGTCTATAGACTTTATTGTTTGAATAATATTTATTTCAAGCCGTTGCATATTTTTTATACTTTATTCCAGTGATAGGATTTCGCCGTATATTCGGGATATGTTCGTCTCTATTTTTCAAACGTCCTAAATTATCCAACCTGGAATATGCCCAATCGGACATCAAGACTTGGTGAATAATATTCATTATTAGAAAATTGATATAGTTAATATTATCTACTTCTCAACCCGATTATCGTTGATAAAAGGCTGGGTTGATTAAGTAATTAAGAGATCAATGTATTTATCAGGTGATACAGTCTATACACCTACCTTGTCTAACTAAATGCCTCATTTTCGGTAAAAATGTATCACAAGAAAAATGTTGAAATCCCATCACTTTTTCATTCATTATCAGGTAATAGAGTAATTTTGTGATGCAACCTAAGTACAGTTTATTTGAACAAATTATAAAGTCGACTGTCAGTCAATGTTTATAAACAAAGTCATGTGCATATTAGATATTTTCTGTAAACATGTGGCTATGTTTACAGTGGATAACATGTATAAAGCTGATAAGAGGCAAGCGGCAGACTTTGTAATTTGTTAATTAAAGATGAAATGGTTTGTACTCCTGGAAGAGCTTGGTGAAAACTGTCTATATTAAATGATGAATAAGATATACTGTATAAAATAGCATTAGACAGCCTTCTCCATGAGCAATATGAACCTCTCTCTTTGGAAAGGTTGTGGAAAATGTAGGATTTAGATTTAAGTTTTCAAGTGCTTTGTGAAATATGGCTCAGGTGTTCTATTAAGAGTGTGCTTGGTTTTGTGTATAGTGCAGTCCTCCTGTAATTACTTATACTCTCCCTTGACACCTATCAGTGCTTAGAGCAGTTTTTTTTCTGATCTTACTTCAGGTTTTGTCCCGATAGACATTGTTCAACAATTTGTCTTTTGTGGTCCAAGCTCAAATAATTTTAAGATTTTCACTAGAAAACCAACATCAGTGAATTCTTTGCAATTTATAAAATTATTTTTTCAGTTTTGCCACCTAAACCAGAGAAAATTACAATAAAAGATAATGAAGATAAAGGTATTATTGTTAGTTGGGTGCAGGGTAAAAATGACGAGGGACGTGAAAGAATTGATCCAGAGTTTTATCTTCTACAATATTGGCCAAGGTCATCACCTGTTGGAAGAGAACAGTTAATTGTAAGTTCACAATCTTAAATTTCTGTATTCCTTGAGATAATTTTGCTATCAATATTTTTAACGAAAACTGCCCCAAAGCTTTTTCTCTCCACCCCTTATCCTCTCTGCCTCCAAATTATAGTTCCGTGGGATCTCAGTGGAGGTTTCGGCATGGTTTGGCCTTGTCAGTTATGAAGGATTGGGGGTCTGGCACGGAAGAGTGTCAAGTCCTTTGGATGGAAAGAAAAACCGGCAGTTGAAACTAGATAGAATTTCCGTCATTGCACCTCTCTTGGCCTTTGTCCATCTTGTTAGTCCAGTTGGAGCAAAAAAGTAGGACGTTTACCCCCGTTTGACATCATTTCTGAATTATGAACCAAGATTATAACAAAATAAAGGTATGATGCGTAGTGATTTTTTATTCTAAATTTCTTTAATGAGTTATGAAAAAATGATATCATTTATTTTTTAGACATCAACAACAGAATATAGTATAAATTTACCTCTGCACAGTTTCCAACCTGGAGCAAGTTTTAAATTCCGTGTAGCAGCGATCAATATTCATGGTTCCCGTGGCTATTCTAATGTAACTGTTTATACAAAGTGTAAGTATTATATCTACCAGTGCTTCCACTCCAATATTTTCTCTGTCAATCATTCAGCAGACAGAGAAAGTGGTGCTATTTTTAGGACATAATAAGAAGCCACAAAACAATATGCTATTGAAATGTCGATGGGTTGGCGGTGGTTTCTATCCTCGGACTACTGAACTCTGTTGATTTTTTTATATCCGACAGACAGTTTACATCATGACTCGCACAGAGTTTCTTTGTGCGCAGGGATTTTATTATTTGGCACAAAATATGCTATTTATCCAGCATGAAAAATGATCGTCGGGTCTGACCCAGTTTTGGTCATTTCCTAAAGCCACCAGTTCTGACTGGCATATACGTCAGACATGGAACCCATGATATCTACAGATCTTATACACCATTAAAACATGGTTGAAATACCAGGACAACAAGGCTTCAGTAGATCAAAGAATTTTACAACAGCTAGAAAACCGGTATCGGTGTTCAGTGTAGTGCTTGTTACCAGGGTGGTGTTGGGTGGCCGAATGATTTAACATTCGCTTCATTGAGTCATATGGTGCATGGATTTGATTACCTGCTTGAATGTAATAACAAGTAGCGTCACCTGTCCAAACTGGTGAGTTTTATACTGATCCTGCGGTTTCCGACCATTGCTAAAGATCCCTATGCTCTAGCAAATTATTGAACCATATGTTTGTCCAAAAATAACCCCAGTTGTATCGTGGATGTTAAACTCTGTTTCCCTTGCTACCAGAAATTCCATGTTACTTGTACCAAAGCAACACTAAACTGAATTTAGAGTCAAAACTCCAAAAAACTTACATCTATACTTTCTTATTGCAAGTTATTACTAATTAAATTTTACAGTATTGTTGGAGCCACCAAAACCTGAGAATTTGAAAGTTGAAAGAAGTGTATATACTAATAATAAAGTTGATTTAACTATCACATGGCAGCCACCTAGATTACCTTATAGGTTAGCAGTGAAAAGATTCTTGGTAAGAATTAACATTATCATTTATTGTGTTGAATTGAATACAACATTTCTCCTGTAAAAACTTCACAAAAAGACTAGTTTGTGGGTTTTTATTGTCGCTGTAACTGGGGAATTCAAGGCTTTGAAATACTGAAAAGTAAATAACCATTGCAACCAAAATGTTATTTGGCTATAATATTATTGAATTCACTGTATGTCTGTTACAGGTTTTTTGGGTTTTAATACCCAAAACATCTACCTCGTATGTACGACAAAATTATAGCCGGAAGTCAGTTCCTGCAGTAAGTAGAAATTTGATTTGATTGACAATTTCTTTATTCACCTACTTTTTCATGTGGACGTACGTGTTGTTGATCCATTTGTCCACAATTTTCATCCGATTTTGACAAAATAACTTGTAATATAGGTTTATCGCCTAAAGTTCTTGATTCCTTTCGATAATGACATGATGTATCGGACTGTAACTTCATGGATTATGGCCCCTGATTGAACGAAAAATCACGTTTTTAGCTTGTGAACAATGTATTGCTTACAATTTTTATCCTATTTGGTTTAAACTTGAAATGTATGTTTATAACCTACAGATCTTGGTTCCTTTCGATAATTGCACATATATGACTAACACCCTGGATTGTATGAAAAATCACGCTTTTAACTTGTTTTCCTTCCAGAGGTCACAGTTTTTATCTGTATGTTTGTTATCACAGCCTCTCCGTACAAACTGTTGGCCATATTGATCGACATGTTCTACTAGAGTATGCTTTGTTTCTAAAACTGTTATTGTTCTTTGTGTCTAAAACTAATCTAGTTCTTTGTTTCGAGAACTATAGTTGTTCTTTAATTTTCATGAATTGTTACTTGATCAAATTCTCAAAACTTGGTGGGATTATTCATTTAGCATAGAGAAGAAGTTGAAACCCTATTTATATGAAAAAATCCACCAACTGTCTACATTTTTTTCCTATAGGATGTTAATCGTTTTAAGATACCAAAGTTGGAGCCAGGAACTCAGTATTTAATTACAGTCAAAGCTTTAGTAGCCTTAAATGGAAATCAGAGAGTTGGGAGACCAGCATCACTCTCTATAGAAACTTACTCACCTCCTCAGCCAGTGAATTCTGGTAAGAATTTAAAGCTTATATTGACACAGCATCATACAATTTCACTAAACATTGACTTCAAGTCATGATTACAAACAAATTATGGGGCAGTTTAAATAAAGTAATTTTACAATTAGTACAGAAGGTATGGAGAAGGGTGGGGTTGAACATAAGTAGTACTACCAACGTTGTATATTTCAGTTAATGTGTTATACAAAGAAAGACGTGAAAATTAATATATAAATACTAATACCTGCCTCATTGGACCTATATGTCACTATATAACGAAAACTAATACTTATGTCTCCGTCATACAAAGTATGATTGTAGTCTGGACACATTGTTGACTTTCCGTGGAAGTATCACTCCACATATAATTATATTTGAGAAACAATAAATAAAAAAACAAAATTGTATGGTTAACGTCAACTTCAAAATATCTAAAATATATTTAGAATTTCATCAAACAGCCATACAAAATTTGATTCTTGTAGTTGTAATAAAGAAGTCAATATGCTAATAACAGGTCCAGTCGGTATGGGTGATCTGGATGAACTGAATGATTGACATAAGCTTATTCTTGTACTTAAAACTTGTAAAATTATATATAGCATTATATATTTTATAGATAATGGGGTAACCTGGAATCATGCAGGTGGAAATGTTTATAATATTAGTGTGCTGGAATCTTTCTATCACAATGGAATAATTAAAGCCTCAGTCACCTGGAAGTCTACAATATCTGCTGAAAAATATATGATATATTGGAAAGCAGAAAATTGTCAGCAGCCTTCTTCTCCTAGTCATTTTCAAGAGAAATCAGCCACAAGTCATAGTCAAGAGTTTAATTTATATAATCTACAGTATGGATGCGATTATGTTGTTAGAATTCATGCCGTTGATATTAAAGCTATCATGGGACCCGGAGCTGTCACCAGTTTTAAAACTCCCATCTGTTCTGAAATAAAAATTAAAGGACACAGTTCCCATTCTTGCCCAAATCAAGGTAGGTAATATTTATAAATTGTGTACCAGGTATTTCAGCTGAATAACTGTTATAAATCGTGTCCTGGGTATTTCAGTGAATTAACAATTTTATCACTTTTGTAAATTGTGCATTTCAGTATAATAACTTTTATGAATCGTGCATTTCAGTTCAATGACTTTCATAATTCATGTAGTTCAGTTGAATGATATTTACGAATCATGTATTTAATAGATATATTTCACTTAAAAAACTGTTATAAATAGTTTATTTCAGATGAATAACGTTGAATATCTGTTATAAAATCATGTATTTCAGTATCATCAAAACTAGAACCACCACATGGTATAGAAGTAGAAATAAAAGATGGTTTATGTAATGATTTATCTGTGGTTGTTAAATGGCGGCCAGTGCCGTGGAAAGAAGGAATTAATTATTTTGTACAATGGGGAGCCAGTACTGAATCATCTAAAACTCAAATAATATATACCTCACAACCTCATAAACTCACTTTATCTGGGGTAAGTACTTTACCTAAAAATAATTACTTGTTTTAAAATAATATTCATTACTAAATTATGGTAATGTTTCATATTAAAACAAAGAATTGAGTTGTATTTGCAATTGAATTTTATAAAATGTGGTTATAGTGGATTAAATTCGTGCTTGAGATTGATGCACAATTCTAAATTATAACTAGATTTTAGAATGATGCAATAATCTGGATGGTGTACAACTGTACAGTATGGCTAACATTACAATGGTCCTCTACTCTAGTTTTAAGCTGTCCATGTACTTTATTTAGAATAGTAATCTGGTACTCTTGCAGTGTTTTGGCTATTGCTGTACATGTTTTGTCCTAATGCAGATGATTGTGTTACAGTGTTGCCTAAAGCCTAGAACAGACGAGAATAATTTTTTTGCCTGATCATGTAAATGGAAATTCGCTGGCGATTCTTTACATCTGTTCACGAATGGGTACATGTATCGATGGTCTCGACATCTTACACCACTATGCAAGAAAATTATGTTGATCATGTGACTCATCGATTGGCTTATGAAAATGGTTCGCTCAACAACATATGTTGGACACGAAAAGACAAGTTGATTTTCCAGCAAATTGATTGCAGCATAAAATATTAGGCCAAAAATATATAACATGCTAGATTCGGGTTATCGATTGATGGGGGGATTGGTTCGACAAACAGAGTTGTAGCTGTGGAGGGGGGTACACATGGGGATTTTTTTTAGCATTTTAAAGATCGGTAGTGCACTGTTGACTATATTATAACTGTTGTATTATATGATTATTTTCTAGAATGTTGGTAAAGTGATATTATATCAAGTAGAATATGCTACACATTATACACTACAGTTATCTGTTATATCATCATATGAGAAGGGAAGACCTGTTATAAAAACATTTAAAACACCACAACAAAACTGTTCACATTCAACAGGTAACTTATATTTCTTACTATATGATACTTGTATTTGACTTGTGTCTATCGGATCCAGGATTCTACATTAAATTACCCAATAATGGCTTCGTTAACTTTCACAATATTGTCTATTGCTATGTATATTTGTTTTTTTTGTTTGAATATTTAAGATGAATGTGGTGAAAATGATCCAATGTAGCATTATGATGGTTAGTAGATTTAAGGTAGCCATTTGGAGTCCTGTCCAAACTTTCTCTTACGGTTGTCTCTTTATGGTTGTAATAGGGCACCAAGTGGTCTAATGCACATGACAAGGATTATGGTCCCTTTCCCAATCATGTGGAGTTTCTCTGGGTCCTCTGGGTTCCGCCCCCTGTTAATTTAAAAATTATTCTATTTAGGGCCGATTATGGCTCCCAGACTGTGTATTAGCATGGAATTGTGCACAGTATAAATATACATTTTATTATTATTATTATTTCAGGTTCAGCTGTAACAGACAGTAGTGTGAATATATCAACATTTATAACTAACAAACAGTTATACAACCATGTTAATACAGACGTTAATAAAACTAACACCTCTGTTAGTCACTACTATACAATAAACTATTTTACTTTATATACCCTAATGATATTAATATATTGCATCGTGTGAAAATATTTTACAACTGAACATTATACACAAAGTGTGTAAAAAATAGTTCTGGTGCATTTTGGATACTTCAGAGGTCTTTGGTTCAAGTGCTACGTGTATATGTAAATTAGATGAAATGAAAAGAATTGGATTTTGATGCCCATTTTTTTTTGCATCAATCGAGAATGATTATGCATACACCATCGAGTGTGTATGAGGTGAAAACTTCCCTGGGCGTTTCCGTCTAATCGTCATCAAGCTTTCAAGCATGCCAACAGGAGGTCCTAGTTTTCTAGAGTGCTGCACTTTGACCTCTAGCTGGTCGGTCACCTCTGGCTTACGGCTGTGGTTTCGATGCCTGGTGTGAGCGTATGTGGCATGGAGATAGGGTGGGTTTCCTTCCACTGAGAATTATTGAAATAAGATTAAGCCATATGTTAGTCGCGAAATGACCTAGTTTGTGTCGAGTGGATGTTAAACCCCATATCATTTTTTTTCCTTTTGTTGATGGCCAGTTCTGAAACTGATCAAGATATTTTTTTTATATCTAATCCATCAGTCAACAGATAAACTATGCAGATAATGTGACAATTTATTATGATGTAGCTTTAACAGACTTGATGAACCAAGTTATAATTAATGATTGAATTGTTTTAAAATTTGTTACCCTCTCATATGTCTTTGTGGAACTCTAGACTTTGTATTGCATTAAAAAATTAGTATGGTGCATGTAGAATGACAGTTGTATGTTTGTTAATATTAATGTTTTTAATACCTTTTACTTTAAGTGCCATATATAGAAACTATTATTTCTTGTTATTGTTTGTGATTCACCATTATTATTTAGCATCTATAGTGCTCTAAGGCCACATCTATTTGAATTTTTGTTCTGACGCTAATATCTCCAAAAAAAGACTAAGTTAAAAACAAAAAGTACTTTGTTCTCTTCTTATAATCTTTTAGTTCCAAATATTTTAGTTTTGAAATTTTAACAAAACATTGAACATAACAATTTAGTGGGTTATTTATCGATTAGACCCTGAAGAACTAAAAATTAAACTGGTTTGGGCTAACTTGATCAATACTGACATAAAATATGTAAGCTATTAACTGGGGAAAAACTGCTAAAAACTGTATAATTTGACAAGTCTGCTTTCTTGAGGATCTATAGATACTAGAAGGATAAGTAAAAAAGCAACTTTGGCTATATTGTACATGAGAAGGGCTTCAAATTATCTCAAATTAGGCTGAGAAATATTTAATAAGCCATTAGTATTTGGTTAAGATCAGTTAGAATGATGTTGTAATGTCTGTAGTTATTTATATGTAAAATGTTAACAATGTTTAATTATTATTTAGCTGAAGTTTTGAAAATAACAAATTCTATTCAGGTATTATTGTAAATATTCTATATTTGTGTATATATTGAATGTAAGTATATTGTTATTATTTTGTAATAAAGCTTTAACATTGTTTTTATATATAATTACATTTTGTATGTGTTTATTTTTTTGTATTAGCCCATTTCTATTATTAATATTTTAATGCTTACTCTCTCGAGAACATTTATACCACTTCTCATTTGAGGCATTCACAACATTAATACATTATAAAAGCAGAAAGGGAATATATAAAGTCTTCCATCTTGTTACATCAGGGTGATTTAATTCTGATCAATTCTATCTTACAACATCAGTTTTCTCTAGACTACTCAAGATGCTGTGTTAATTGCCTGAGATTACAAGTGAATAGCAGGTGATCGGAGTGATTTGACGTCAAAAGTACCAATTTATTAGGTAATAAATAGGTGCTCTTCGGAGACTAAAGGGGGACAACTCTTTCCTGAAACTGTGATCTTGGAATAGATTCAATTGAAATGAAGGATATTTAAAATCATCAAACCACATTTAATGTAGTGTCAGTAACCTTTAAGTTATATTTATAGCACAGCTTTTATGAGTTTACAGGTTTAAGCACTACAGCTCATGTGCTTTAAATAACTTGTAAGAATGATACCTGTCAATAATGAGAAAAGGGTGTGTAACTCGCGTCTTGTCATCGAATCAGATCAATGCATGTGCATAACAGTCATGTCTTCAAGCTTATGTGGTGAAATTACACTGTTTGTGCTTATTGCCAGTGAACAGTAAACTAACAAAAATGCCTAGTTATGGCACGTTAAAGAGACTATCCTGATTTGAACAGTCAATTTTTCGTTAGGTGACCTGATAATCGATTCCTGTTTCCTTAGAGGTCTATACAATAAATGATCCATGTGCTGTATCCGGATTAGCCATTTAAGCTCCACCTGATCTATCAAAGCAAAAACAAAACAAAAGTAGATTCCCATGCAATGTTATTTTAAGGCTAATAAAGTTGTCTTTCAGGAAAAGTAAGAGTAATCAGATTCTAAACCTCAGATGAACCAATTTTTATACCTTTGGCCACTGTCCCATGTATCCATCTCACTGAGAATATTTATATATAACAGGCATTCAGTTCATATAAATCTGTAAAAATGAGCTTTGAAAACATTCTTAACTTCTATATTTCCTTCAATTGATTTAATTTCACCCGGCATTGTTTGGAAAACCACAAAACCAGATTTTTAATACTAATAATTTTATTATTTTTTATTATTACAAAAATAAGCAATGAAATAAATATGTTCTAGAATTAAAGTTTGTGGCTGTGTGAACACTTCTCATATCTTTCTGTTTATACTCTAAAAGTTATACGAGTTGCTGAAGTGACCAGGCATGTTCTTCTAATTTTTTCTAGAACACCTGATACAACTTCTCGTGCATTCAACATTGATAAATATTTTTATTGTACTTTAATGTCAAAGGATATTGTAAAGATAAAAATCCAGACTCAAGGCCACATAAAAAACATCTCAATCTCAGATAATACAGCGTAGCTTAAAAAGGGCTGCATGACCTGTTTTTATTCATAAAGCTAAAAAGAGTCTCTTGTTACTGTTAACTCAATAAAAAAACTCCCTTCTGTATTGGATTTTTTTGGTAAGGATTATCTCAAAACAAGAATATTTTTTGTGTGGCCTAATTAACAATCAATACTAAACTAAATGGATACACCACATGTACACAGAGTTTAAGACAGTTTTCTTGAAATAAATCACAAGGGTGATAAGTTTTGGTAATAGCTGATATACACCATAAACAACTAAAATACATATTACAAAACACATACAAAATAAAATCAATCAAGTAACTGGGACAGGACAACAGGTAAACTGTGAATTTGGGTGGGTCTTCAAAAGATCAGTGCTCAGGCTCTACAAAACTCCATCTAAACTATGATTAAAATACGGCTTTCTAAGGTTATCCAAATTCCTAAACTTCTGTAACTTCGTGTAAATATGACTTGACCAGGGTAAGATTGTTACAATATTACAGCTCAATCTCGACAAAGCATCATCTAAACTATGATCAAAATATAGTTCCTAAGTTCTTTCTTACGTTATCCAAATTGATGTTTACATATTTGCATGTTATATTTTTTGATAAAACAAAATATGATACCCTGTATATTTGCAAAATTGAAAACTTCAAACTTTAAAACGTTTTGCTAAAAAGAATTTATGCCTAAATGAAATTAAGATAATGGTGACTGCACTCCATCACTCCATCAGTATTTTGAATAATCTGGTCTGACTAATCTGAACATCCAGTGGCAATGCCAAGGTTAATAGTGTAGATGGTTCTGTGTAGAGTGTGAGTAAAATGAGCTTACAAACAATACTTTTCTACATTTTGTAATGCAAGATTTAAGGAGAAAGACACACATGATTTATGCCAGGAGTTGATTTTCCTTATCTTATATATTAACTATATCATTATAATTCATTATTAATGATTCATTATCACATGAGTTGAAATTACTTCCCTTGTAAATCAACAACATATAATTAGCATTTATTCATAATTAACATTCATATGAACAAAGTAAAAGCATCCCTTAAAAGGTAATAATATTGACACACGGATTACATATCAAAATACATAGAAACAAAGCTTTAAAGGAATATTACACAACTTGTTATTTAGCATGTTTTTGAATACATGATGTTGAATCCAAAATGGTAAAATATTTTATTTCTCGCAGAAGTTTTGAAGCCTTAAAATCTGGTGTTCTTTATTCTTCAAATGCTGATTAGATTGATCCGTAGCTCATGAATAGTTTGTGATCGGTGAACCCAGGGGACTCAGCCCACTCAACATAAATTAGATCATTTTGGGACTAATATATGGTTGGGATAACATAGATTAGAGTTTATTCAATTCACAAGTTTTGTTTAAAATAAAAATATATAACAAACTAATTAATAATAATATCTAACAATCCTAGAGTATATAACTATACGTATATATATATATAAACACTAAATAAATTAATCAAAATATATAAATAAACATCCCAACTTTATAATGGTGACTTACAGCAATATAAAAGTTATTTCTCCTTACAAAATAACCTATCCCGGTAACTGAATGCCTCCGAATTGGTCCTAAGTTCTCAAAGCATTGTCAGACATAAAAATTTACTCAAAATTGTTCCCCTTATTTTTAACTAAAATATAGCCCTTTATAAAAGTGTTTTTGTTTTAATGTATCAAATACTTCAATAAGAAACTATGTGCAGATTTTTGTGATTGAATGTTGAGTAAATTATTAACTTAAGTCTAAGAATGCTTTGTGAACTCATGGCCTGCAAAAAAGGAAGTTAAATGGTAAGAATAGTGCACAGTATAACATTAAAATTGTCCCAGATTTTCTCTCATAAAGCTACTACTAGTTTGCTCTTATTCAATCTCTTAGTACTATTATGCCTTAAAATGTTTTTAGATACTTTAGAGTTAGCGATCCTGATTGTGCATTCTTCAGAAAATATATAATCCACCCTAAAGCAGGGCTTATGTCGACTTTGCAACCCAAAGCAACTAGTTGCAGTCAGTTGCAAGAGTGCTTATGTTGATAATATCAGCAACTGAGGACAACTGGGAGCAACTGAATTCGGAGCGCTTATGTCGACTCGAAACTGATAGCGATCACACTTAACACGTGACTTAATTTATTCATCACATGATCAACAAAATGGCGAATACCTTAAAAGAAGCAACACAAAGGCATGGTCGGTCTTACTACAATTCTATTAGTATATTATTGTCGACATCATCAACATTTGAAAAGTGGGTGTCTTCGTTCGCTTCCATTTGCTTATTTATAAAGTCACAAAACACATGTCTCTTATCACGTGATGTTATTTCCAAGGAAACGAGTTGACTCCAGTTGCAAGAGCGCTCATGTCGACTGCAACAAGTTGCCGCTAGTTGCAACGAGTTGCAGAAAGTTGAACATGTGCAACTGACGGCAACTGATAGCAACTGACTGCAACTAGTTGTAAGGGGCGCTCAGGTCGACTTTTTTCAGTTGCATTCAGTTGTTTTCAATTGCTCCCAGTTGCCGAAACGCCAGTTGCTTTCAGTTGTAAGTCGACATAAGCCCCCCTTAAAATGTACTAAACATTGATTATTGAACATTTCAGTTAGAAAACCAAACCAAAAATATCAATATAAGGTATATTCTGACTTGGATTCAATCAGATTAAGAAAGAAACCATCAGGAGATTCTACCTAACACTTTGGTTGGAACTGAATTATTTTTGGACTGACATTGCATTAAGAGACTAAAAATCACTCAGCAGCTAAAATAGCTGATTTAACTTCTTGGAACTCCATATGCATGGAATGGGTCTACTAAATTTGTCATCATTTCTGGCACAATGTTTTGTTGATCGAATTACAGGAAAGATACTTTTGTATTGTTGTTGTTCACCATTTAAAGTTCCAATTTCACTTTTTCTAAGAAAGTCAAAATATAATTATTTCTATGTTTTTTGCTCAAAAGGTTGTCAACTCACTATTATACGATCATGGACAAAATTTTGGGGGGGTTAGAAAGGGTGACACGGGTTGATTGAGGAAACAGTTACTCAATTACCTCCCTTGTTTTCCCATTCTTCTCCATGGACGGCCATCTTCAAACGTTTGAATTTGAAGTTGAAAATGATATTTTTGTCAATTTCTCAACTGGCAATAGTGAATTATAGGATTATTCTTTAATAAGGTAGGACTGTTTATAGGTTCAATCTATTTTGGGGCTTTATTTTGAGAAATTTTAAAAATATAACTTAAAAAAATGCTATTGGAACTTTAATTAACTCAAGTGATAAAAAACATTTTCCAATATACAATAAAACAAAATACAGATGGCTAAGTATAGAGATGCAAACAGTATAACAAATAAAGTATTCACTATTTATATTTGTGTAAAGCTGTACTAAAGCGAGAATAAACATAATTTACACCTTATCTTACTGACATATTATATAGTCTTACACTTTCTCTATTTCTACAACTTTATGTGTACAAACCTAAATATAACTAAACCCCTTCCTGATTTTGATTTAATTAAATCCCATCTACTGATTTGATTTATAAAACAGGTATATGTCCATGATTTACCCAGTGTCAATGTTTAGATATAACTAACTTTTTGTTCATAATCAACAGTTGACAGTTTTCGACAAAGATAGGTTGCCAACAAACACCCACAGCAGCCAATTAAGTCGTCCAAGTCTTACTCACAGGTTGTCACATTTCGACTGTTAAAGTTCACTAATCTGAACAATGCATATAAATCTTAAGCAGATCAGATGGTAGCTTTTGTTGATAGAGTATTCACAAAATTCTACACAATGATCAAATGCAATATCAAAGTTATTATCAGAAATCGTTGAACTGAATAGGGTTCCGTGTCTCACTTATGAAAATTACATAATTGTAGTTTGTACAGTGTTTACAAGAAATTGTGGATGACCAACATATAATACATTTAAAACCGAACAGAAATATACTAACTGCCACTTGATTTTTCATAACAAATTTTAAAAAATATGTCATGATTTCTACACATCTTCATTGCGGGTCAATTTAAAATTGCACTACCACTTTGAATATGAATCAGAAATACAATTATTGAATTTATAGAATTATATTTGTTAATTTGTTTTGTGAGATACCAATTTGTCCGTGTTCGATATGTTTCAATATCTAGATGAAGCTAATGTCGAGTGTTCATATGTTAAAACTGAAACTAAAATAAGTCAACAAACCTTATAAGATTTAGAATATATGGTATCACTAATCAAAATACCAGATCTTATTATCTAAATCAATGAGCTGAGGCACTAATTTGAAAAAGTTATAAAAATATTAATATTTCATATTGTATGTACATTTTTAAAATTTCTCTCCAATTTTTTACGGTTAAGCTTAAATTATATACACTCCTAGCGATAAAATCAAAAGAATTTATGATTATCATATATTTTGTACATTGATACCGGTAAGTAGAAATGTAGAGAGAGAGAGAGAGAGAGAGAGAGAGGGAGGGAGAGAGAGGGAGGGTTGGAGAGGCAGTGAGGATAAATAAAAAAGGTTCACAAAAGTATGTGAATTGTGAACAGAGTCTAATATTTCTTAAACTGATAAATAGAGAATTGTTATTATGAAGAAATTTGCTGCCAATTTCCAATAATATAATATTAAGTGTTTAAATGGACGGATTCTTAATATAAATGCACATTATACATATATATATATATATATATACTACAGTAATTACATCTAAACATCTGTTTTCCATAACACATTAAACAACATCTAAAACTTTCTTTTTTACAACCGTTATTCTATCTCTTATATCTACTTCACATACCTTCAGATATAAAGCCAATGTTTTAAGATACAACTGATTTTGTGTTCTATAGTTTGAGCCAAAAACAAAACTAAAATTACTACACTAAACTGTCATCCGATTAATGTCTTGAAGCGAAAATCTAATTTGTTCATCGTTCACCATTGATTGAAATAACACATCAAATCAACCCAATACAACAGAAAGGAAATGAGGCTTAAAGTCTGACTGTTCTGCTCCGACTGGATAAATGAAGATGGGCATATGCAATACAGTGTGCTAAGGGGAAATTTTGCGCAGACAGCGGCCCTACGGCCTACTCTTATTTCGAATTCCAAATGTCAAGAGCACCTTGGATTTTTTTGTCCTATCCAAACAAACATACACTGCCCCTTGCGAGACAATCCACTCTGCACCACTGACATTGGGGAATCAGGCTGCAAAATCTCAGAACCTTCACACTGAGCCACTGCAGCTCCCTCAATTCAAAAGTCTGTTTCCCCGAATAAATTGTTATGTAGTTTAGGTTATTTTGGAAAACAGATCTTTATCTATCAACATAACAAAAAGAAACAAATACAGCCATTTATTTCAGATTTTTCGAGAAATGTGTTCATCAAAAAAAAATAAATTGTTTATAAAAGTAACATGGAATTCACTTCCTACATTAAATTTTTTCATGAAGAGAAATTAAATTTTATTTCTGTCCATAAAATAACTACATTCTATGGTAGAATTTTCAATTACCGTTATAACAAGCCTGGCAATAAGGCACCCGTCATAGACATGGTCAGGCGCAAATTCAGGCTTTGAATGGCACAATGCCTATCAGGCCTGTCATTTTCTCTGCCACGGATTTGTCTTTTTTTTCTGTGTTTTTACAAATTTATTACTACATGTCCAATAGAAATGTAAAAAAAAGTTAGGTACTTGTTCTGTAGTACCAGACATCTTTATATATGGTCTTGTTATCAAACTGTATAAAATAATTGAACTCCTTATTATGTTAACTTATAATAGTTTCTATACACCCAATAATGCTAGTATATATCTTATACTAAATACTGTTTATGGCACACTATATATATCAATTATAGTTATAATCCATCCAGTTAATTATAACATATATTAATAAATAATTATAATCAATCCAGCCAATTATAATATATATCAATAAATAGTTATATTCAATCCAATCAATTATACTATGTATTAATAAATAATTATAATTAATCCAGTCTATTTAGTGATTCCTTTACAAGCCAACTCTTCTTTAACCCGATTTAAATAGGTTGGGTCGGGATATCCATGGCTGAAAATTTAAATACAATTAATAATTTGGTTTTGTTTAATGGATTCAAACTGGTTTCTAATTAATGAACATACAAGTTTAATCTTATTCGCAAACTAATTAATCAATGGTAATCCCTAATTGCTAAATTTTACATATATGCAAAAGATGTAACAATCATGTGTTAGTCCGTGTTTGAAGTCTCCATTTGTTTTTCTTTTTAGTCAAATCTGCGCTATATGACCGACCATTTTGTATAATAATCAACTCCCAGATGACAAAATAATAAAGTACAAATACAAACTAAGTTGAATGTAAATAAATGTATGAAGATGATTATTAAGTTCAGCAGAGTTCAGCCACAGATTTAGCAAAACAGCTTTAAAGTTACGTGTCTAAAGACAAAAAGGAGCATACACTAAATGGAAGTTGTCCCATTACTTTACATAAGAGGAGACGCTTACATGGAAAACATGACTTTAGTAATATTTCCTTGGTGTGATGTCTAGAATGTAACTACAGCACAATTTCCTGCTAATACCCTCTTCTTGAAAAGATATTTCTAAGCGTTTTGGCACAATGAGTAGTACTAGTAAAATATAATCATATTGAAAAGTATAATATACAAGGCCAAAATAAAAAAAAACAACATTTATTTACAGTTACCCGACCAAACCTTTGCTTTACAATTTTGAAAAGATGGCCGACCTTAAACATTTCCCTTCTCATGCCCTACAACTCGGTCTTACCATGATTTCCTCAAGGCAAAACCAAGCATTGAAATTTTGGTATTGTCTTCAAGAATCATGCCCAGATATAAAGCTAGAAATGCTTGAAAATAGATAATTAAAAAGCTCCCCCCCCCCAAAAAAAACCCAACTATTTTTTGTTGCCAAGTAACAGTTAACACACATATATTTTTGTTTGGTCATGAGAACTTACTTGGTAGGTCCACCAGTCATACTAGTTTTATGATGTATGTCGTTCCAGGTTATCACCCCACTTTTACCCGTAGTGCATGAATCACCAATCGTAAATATTAGACGTGCATCAAAAGCCTTGTATAACAACTGCAGAATATCTTGTCCATCTTTATTGTTGGGTAGATAGGCTCTACGTCGGATACCCTCATAGGGACGGCCAGGATTTGGGTGACTCTCCTGTGAAAATTGTTTTTATGCTATTAGCCATTTGCCAAAAAAATGCTTTCGAAAACCTTAAATAAAGAAGTAGGGTAGGATATGGTGGACGGGGGTGCCGGTATTATTGAGTTAAGTTGACACCGTGCAGGTCACTCTAATGCTGCATTTGGTAAATGTATACTCAAACAAATACGGATGGAAGAATGTGTTGACATTTATAACCACTAATGCCAACAGGCTATACTAATATTTTCTTCACTAATAAAACTTCTGCCAATTTACTACCATCAAATTAAGGGGTATGCCAGATTGGTTGATTGTTTATTTATCGACCAATCACAGCCTATTTGTTAGATCAAACCAGTCTTTTCAAAGTCAAAAATATATTGCTAGTTGAACATTGTGTGTGTTCATCCGAAAATCAAAATATGCATTGAAGTTATAAAAATACACAGGTTAATAAACAGACAAAAATAGAAAAAAGATAAGGAAAATATTCAGTATATTCAAAACTGTATTAATCACAAGCTAAATAACCTACTACATATCTAGTAATTGCATTCATTGGGGGGTGTCTAATAATATCAGTTACTGACACAGACTCTTTGATCAGAATAACAAACATTCCCCCCCCCCCCCCCAAAAAAAAATGTAGGACTGTATTAATTAGCTTAATTTGGGATGGTGTTTTTAAATTGGGAATTACAACAGATATCAGAACTTTGAATCAAGACAATTTCCTCCACAACTCTCAAATGACTTTCCTATCTTGTGAATAATAATAGATATCACAACTTTTTGAATCAAAAGATTTTCTTCCAAGACTCTGGAATGACATTCCTATATTGGGAATAATAATAGATAATACCTTGAACCAGACGATTTTATTCCATCATACTTACATCTTGTATTCCATCATGAAAGCTATAAGTAATTTCCAAAACCCCATCAGCATCCCTGAATCCTTCCAGTTTATGGGAGACAATTATTTTATGGATCATCTTTCCTCCTTTTGGTTGATTTCCCATCAGAACTCCATAAATCATTCCACATTCTGGGCAGACAGGTTTATTTATAAAAGCATGGCGAATACAATCAGTACAATATTTATGGCCACATTTTGTCAATGTTTTAGGATTAGTCATCTCGTCTAAACAAATTCCGCATGTACTATTGGAACCGGTTCGTCTGTTGATGTTTGCTGGAAGACTTTGGTACTCATCTGAGAATCTTGAGTGTGATGAATGATCGAAAGAACGAAGGAGGCGCTCAGTCACGGTACTTGAGGCTGCACTCCCTGTAAACAGAATTCAATTTAGTCTGATATAAATTGCACTATCAACTTTTCAAAATCAATTTTATATAACTTAAACGTTCGGTATCTGACATCAGTTAAATATAAATATCATTTATATTTATATGTTAAAGTGTAAAATTAAATGCCTGTATCCCGAAACAGGCCACATAAAGAAAAGAAAAAATTCAATATATTTTCTGAGCAACGAAAAGGTTTGAGTATCTGCTCAACAAAATTGAGTTATTTACTGATTACTAAATATCAGAGGATAATACAGACAATGGGAAATATCAGACGGTTAACTTGATTCCTTGCATAAATGAAAGGCTTATGACTTATCTTTCAACACTTTTGAGGAGAGAGGCTTGGCAAGAGTTTGTATTACATGTAGAAACAACAAAGAGAAAGATGAAAATTTTATTGATGAAATGAAATAAAATAGGGTAATCAAGATGAGCTTATGCTATACAGTGAATCAGGAGATAAACTTTGCCCTGATATTGTTGCTATGAAAAAATCTCTTATTTAGAATTAAAACTGTCAAGGGTTCTTTTACGTTCAAGCCATTGTGTAAACTGTACAAGGGATAATGATTTTAGTTACATCTGAAGAACTGTCTTTGAACAACATGGACATAAATGATATCCACAATTAGTAATAGTAAAAAGAATATGAATTACGTACAGCTGGTTTTTATGGCCTTTTATCTACATCTGGGTGGGTAAGATGCTGACTCGCTAGTCTGGAGGCTGGGTGTTCAATCCCTGCCGAGAGAGTTCACCCTGATTTTTCGGCGTGGTTCCCCCTTGTCAGTGATGCAGGACATAAGGCCTGACAAGGTCGGCTGTTTAGTTGTTCGGATGGGGCGAGAAACCGAGATCCTGTGTACACAAAGGCATGCATGTTAAAGAACCCTTGACAGTTGGAATTCGATAAGAGTAGAGTAGGCTGTATTGCCGCTGCATGGGCAAAATTTCCCTCATAGCACGTTGTATGGCGTAAGCCTGTCTTCATTACCCAGGATGGATCCGAACAGTAGGACGTTAAACCCCATTTCATTTCATTTCTTAATCTTGTTAATATAAAAATACACCCACCTTTTGACTTTCTACTATCTGAACTAGTAGACACTGGCGCTATAGCTTTCAGTGGTGACACCGAACCTCTAGTACTCTTACTGGCACTTGACATATTCTTCTTCAAGGACTGAGAGATACTGCTCGCCTTGGCCACCGTGGAATCATTAACAGGGTATGTACGTGTTGTGCTGCTTCGTTGAGATGTTCTTGGATCACTGGTTCGTGATGATTTGGCCAGTTCCAAAGAGCTTGTCATTTTAGGGGAATCTGGCCGATTAAATGTTTTATCTGGACTTCGTCGACTAAGAGAACTTGATCGTTGTCTACATGATGTTGATGCTGAAATACCTGTAGCAGAAACATAACCAGAATTATAATCTGCTATTAAAGAAATGTTCTGTGGAAAATAATAGCATTTTCTAAAATGTGTAGATTGTCCCCAAAGTGGCCAAAGGTTTCTTTTAAAGTGGATATTTGTGGATATGTTTTCTTATCAGTGCTCATGTATGTAAGGTCGACTGTGATATCAGAAGGATTGTTATAATGGGGGAAATATATCTGTAGGATTATGATCGATTGTTGAGGCAATATATCTTCAGGATTTTGAAAGTTGAGGTGGAAATATATTTCAAGAAAACATATCTTCATATCTAATCACATACTGTTATTTAATTCGTTGTAATACATCTTCTTCTGATACAGGGACACAGTGAGTAAGTGGGTAAGATGCTAGCTTGTTAGCCTGGAGATCGGCTGTTCGATCCCTGCATTGGCCTAAAAAGTTCATCTAAATTTGTCAGCGTGGTTCCCCCTTGTCAATGATGCAGAATGGAGGGCCCCAACAATTTTAGCTGTCTAGTTGTTCAGATGGGTTGAAAAAATGAGGTCCCGTTTAATTATTGTCGTGCATGTAAAATATCCATTGACACTTGGAATTCGATACTCGAGTAGGTCGTAGTGCTGCTGTATGGGCAATATTTCTCTCATAGCACACTGTATGGCATGCCCCTCTTTATTAGCCCAGTTCGGAACAAAACAGTAGGACGTTAAACGCCATTTTATTTCATTCCTTCTGATACAAATCTTGAACATCAGCAGCAAACAAATTGAATTCTGAGTAAAGTTTGAACGGAGGAAAAGCTCTACGGCACAGTTCCCAAGACTTTGAAGATACTGTATTGTAATTGCAATATTAAGATATTTCTAACAGTAGAAAATTTGAAAGTCAAAAAAAAACTTTATACCTGCAGCTCCTATAACACTTTTTCTATCTGACGATGTATCATAACTTTTAGTCATAGATGTTGCTGAGTAAGTATCAGATGGTTGATTGTGTAACATATCCATAGAATTACATCTTCGTAAACTACTACCATCTTTAGGTCGTGCTCCAGCAGCTCTAAAAGATAACATTTATTTGATACTGATCAGGAGATAGAACTATCAACTTTGAAACAGTCATAGCTTAGTTGATATCTGTTCACAAGGAGTGCAATTGCGGTGTTTTACATCAAATAGTATAGTTATTGTGTTTGAAATGATGTAGGAAGGAGGGCCTTGCAAGGACAGCTGACTAGTCATTTGGATGAAACAAAAAACAATGGCCCTGTGTACACATTTACGTGCACGTACAAGATCCCTTGGTAGTTTGAAATCGATGTAAGAGTAGGCCATAGCACCGTTGCCATGGAAAAATTTCACTCATAGCACACTGTATAGCGTGTACCCGTCTTCATTAGCCCAGTTTAGGAGCAGAACTGTAGGATGTTAAATCCCATTTCATTTCATTTCGAAGGATGGAAGCTAATAAAATGTTCAAAAGAAGTAAGCTTATTATCAAATTGGAAAGAATGGAGTCATGGACCATTCATATTGCAATAGCTAAGTATATATGTGGGGATGGCATTGATGTTCAAAATCATATAAGTGATTGCAATAAAGATTATTTCAAGATTCACTAAAAAATCAAGCAAAATTAATAATTCTTACCCTGTAGCTGTTAAACCTCGGTTGAAAATATCACCTTTACTATCTTTCAGTTCAAATTTACTCACAGCTTCTGCTGTCATCTGATCTATTTCACTTGAGTCGAGGATAGACTGTAGTAGAGTACTGGCCATACTGACAACATTAATATCATTATTTACCAAATGAACCTCTTTTAATGAATTCGGTTTCGACTTACTGAGGAAGATTAACACAGCATCAATAAATGCGCCAACACAATCTTCTAACGGTGTAGAGAACAATCCTAAAACAGAAAAACACAAAGCAAAATGTAGCCCAGTTATCTTTTTTGTTGAACTATTCCACCCTTTTGAAGTTTTTACTTATTTGTTTTGATGAAAATCCATAACAAGAGTATTTCATATAGCTAGTGCTAAATCTTAATGAGGTGTAGGATTTCTTACTTTCTGAGTTAACCCTTTCACCTGGATATATTGAAACACACTGGAAATTACTGAAATTAATTTAAATAAGTTGACTGAGAGTAAACAATTTCTATAGAACTTATCGACCCTTCAAATATCTAAACCACATTTCTATAGACTGATCAATTTGCCCCACACCCATCCCTCCATTCAAAATCTAAATCTAATGAAAACTGTACTGAAAAATTCATCAAAAATACATGTACATACCTGTGCTAATAAATGGAAGAGCCAAAGATTTCAAGAAAAGTTTTTTGTCTGCATAAATTAGACAGTTTAAGAATGTTTTCGTCAGTTGAAAGAAACAATCAGCCTTATAATTATCTCCAATGTAGATTGGCCCAACTGTATGAAGAATATAGTTAAATTGTTTTAATTGTCCACCAGATGAGGTATGCATAACTGCACTAGTTTCTAGACGACCATGTTTAGAAATATAATCAATACACTCTCTTTCCATCATTTCACCTGCTGCTTTAGCAATAGATCTAGCAACACCTGACCAGTTCTTTAGTTCTGAATTGGCAGCATTAACTATTGCTTCAGCAGTAGCCTTGGTGATATCTGCAAGATATACCTTGATGTTGAGATCTCCAATTTTATAAGACTGGGATCTGTACCCATCGGGAACTTCATCTTCCTCAGCATAAGGTGCTGAAGCGCCGTAACGAGATCCAACTCTGCGCATACTAGATGAATAAGAGTACAATTGATCAACTGCCCCGGTGCTGGTACTAGGTTGTGCCAATCTATTATCTATCATACTGTTTCTAGGTGTTTCGGAGTGACCTGAAGCAACAGAATGATGATCTTGAAGAGTCTCAGGATCGCTGATATCTGCATCTTCACCTTCATCATGAGATCTATGGACAGAAGCAGTTCTTTCATCTGATTCTGGCAAAACTCTGTAAGTTTCTTGACCTTCGTGAATGGACGATCTGCCACTGCCACTTTCAGCTCTGGCCAATAAGCTATCACCATGACCTTGCTCAAGACTATTCTCTCGCTGATGGTCAGATTCCCTGGTTGGCTCACGTCCTGATGTGGACTGGAGACTGGTAAAATGATTAAAAGTTGTATCAGCATCCCTGGCGCGGGAGTTCCTGGACAAGCTTCTCTGTAGCATCTCCTCTCCAACAGAAGAAGTCATGGATAATCCAGCATCTATTTCACGATTTTCCTTAATCAGAGCGGTACCATGAAGTTGGGCAAGACCAGAATTTCTTGATGATCTTCTATGATCAGACCTCATATCTAAATCACTTTCATCGTCAGATTGTCTATATCTTCCTGGATCAGTTTCATAGCCACGCCCATGGGGAGCTTCTCTAACATTTCGTCTTTGATTGCTGACTTCTCCATCATCTCTACGCTGTCTCTCATCCCGGTCTCTTCTGTCACCTCTGTTTAATCTTTCATTTTGCTGCACCTCTTTTCTGAATAAACAAATATAAAATTTTTTATAAATTAATGAAATCTTTTTCTTTGGATGGGCCTCTTTATAATCCATCTGAATCCAAATCGGGAGATCATCTACAGTTGATAGGTTGATTTTGTTTTCTGACTTAAATGTTAAATAATCAAATTAATTTAATCAATACATTTATCATGGGAAATCTGATATTTTCTGAAAAATCCAAAAGACACACTGAGGCTTTGTTATTATATTGGGCCAATATTGGGATATACAGAAAGATGTTTCAGATTAAAAACCAAAGAAATTACCTCTTAGCTTGAGAGGTGGAGACACTGGCCCGGAGTTCAGAGGCTCTAGCAGCACCATTAGTAAGATGTCCTTCTTGTGGGGAACCATCTCTATCAGAAAGTTCTGAGATGTCTGAATCTTCCTGACTAATCTGTTCCTGTAGGCGATGATGAATGGCATGCTGTTTCTCCATTATTTGGCTTAAATAATTCCACGCCCATTCTATTTTATACCAACTACCAGACAGTGTAATGATTTCACGTCCTTTCATCCCTGTAGTTACACGCAATCCCCAGTCTTGGAGTGTCTTAATGTAATCATCTGTAGTCAGAACAAATGTGGATAATCCAGGTTCAAGATGAACATCAACACTTGAAAAAACCTAAAGGCATTGCAAGATACAGTATTTAAATAAATATTTCTGCACAAAATTTAATGATATGAAATGAAATACAATGGGTTTTATTTTCTATTTTTCTGCATCGACTGGGCTTAAAAAGACAGAAATATGCCATGCTGTCTTCAATGAGGGAAATTTGGCTCAGGCAGTCATGCTATAGCCTACTTTTATATCGAATTCAAACTGTCCATGGTTCTTTTACATCCGATTAGAACAACTTGGCCCTACAGGCTGGAGTGAGCCAGTGCCTTACTCATCCAGTCAAAACTTAATTAAACAGGTTATTTTATGAGGCAAATTTTGCCCAGACAGTGAAAGAATGGCTTCATATCAAATTTCAACATGTACAAGGGACCTTGTTTTTTTATCTGATCAGAAAAACCAGACAATGTTTAACATAAGGTGTATCTTTAGATCAATAATTTGGTTGCACACAGGTTAGGCAGATAACTTACTCGGTTTCACATACCAAACTTGTCACAGATATGTACAAAATTTGCTGTTTTGTATAGATGTAAAATATAAATATTCGTGGTTTATTTCCTTGACTAATACATCTGTTTTAGCCAGAAACATTTACAATTATCTAAAATACATGGATAAACTTTGCTTACAAACCTCATGGGGAAGTGGTGTCAGACAGAAAGTGTGTGATCTATCTTCATGTTTCTTTGTAACAGCAGTTACAGCGGCTTAAATGATAAAATATACTCAAACAATATTGTTTACATTCAGGCACGGAAATAATAACTTTGTTAAAATGGAGTTTATTGACAGACAACAACCATACCACTAGCTACGAGAACGTAGCTAAAAATGTTGAGATATATTGATGTGCTTGAGGGCTGAGAGATGAGGTTTCTTATCTACCATACTTTTCTTCAAATTCCAACTGCCAATGTCTGCTGAAGGTTTTTTTACGGTCACGGCAATGTGCACACATGTGAACCTCTGCTCATTGTGCTATCCAAATGACTAGGAACTCATTCCCTGTCTTCAGTCTTGCTTGTGGACACAACCACTGATGGGTGAAAACCAAAATAGAAAACTACCAAAGGTTCAACTAGGCACACGTCGCAAATTGAACACAGGATATTCTAGTTGAGTTCCCTACCTCGCAACTACCTTAGCCATAACAAGTTTGGCTTTTTGCCAGACAAAATGTCAGGCCTTGTTGAATTTGCTTTAAATTAATTCCAGGCTCTCATGCCTAAAACTAAAAAAAAATACACTTACTTATTTCTCGGTTAAATATAATAACAGCATCATTATTTATTAAAGGATAATAAATCCTTTTAATTTCACCACCGCCATGTGAGGGATCCGAAAAATATGTTCTTAATAATTTCTCACTAAGCTGTATAGGTATATTAGATACCCTTACACCATTCATTGTATCACATCTACAAAAAAAATCAACATCATATGCTTAAAACAAAGCTTTAAAAACATTTGATTGGGGAGGCAGACATCCCCTACCTAAATCTTAAAATAAATACCTGTAGATGACTTTCATTAATTTTTCATAAATCATCTAGGAATCAAATTGTATATCAATCTGCATAACTTAGGCAGAAAATTCTCAATACTGAAAGGCGGGGGACGATAACCTGATCTTTTACAATCATTACCAAGACACTACAGTCTAAACCCAGAAAAGTGAAATGAATATGCCATGTATTTTCATCATGATGCACAACACATCCTGTTTTGGATAATCCCAATTTAACAATAATATTAATCCACCATAAGTAAATATAATTCAATTTGGAGATTTTTAGTGTAAAAACATATAAAATTGGAAAATAATGATGGACAAATTGTTCTCATGCTCAGGAAATTGTCTAAGCAACTCCAAAAATCACAAAATGCACCAAAAATGGCATTCTTGTACTGTCCTGTATGCAGAATCATTTTGAAAAAAAAAAATCATTCCACAAGAAACATATTTTAACAAAAATATTATGTCCATACATTTCCCTGACAATTTTGGTGTACACATCTATGAATGACTTATTTCCAGTTCCAACATATAATGATTTTCTTAAAAATTTGCTGATTTTCATTGGCCGAGTCTGAGCAGAACAGTAGGACATTAAACACATTTCATTTCATTTAAAAATGTGAGCAAAAAGTAATAGACTAGGCCATACAGTTTATATTTCTTTCAATAATAGGTTTGTGTGTTGGCATTTCCCCATAGCAGTAGGAGGTAGGTAACTGGAGATAACCAACATGAAGTCGCAGGCGACATCAATCAATGACAGACAGAAAGTTCTAAAGCACAGACATCAGACGACTTGAACCCCACTCCAAAATAACACATGTAAACAGAGCATACATAAACAAAGAAGCACAAATTCAAAATAATAAAGAATGAACACATTAAATCACTACTTTCTGTGAAATATACTAAATATTTGGCTAAAATGGCTAAATATTTGGTGACATTTAAAATGTATATGAAATCAAATGGGGTATAACGTCCTACTGTTCTGCTACGCCTTGAATGAAGACCGGAATATATTCATATGTATTGCAAATATGTATTATGGATGGCTAAAATGCATGCAAATATCTAAACAATGTTATCTGATCCACAATTGGTTGCAGTTTAGTTCCATGCAAGATCAACAACAATCTGTTTCACAGAGAATTACCTACGAATTATCTCTGATGACTGTCCACAACACGTGGGTTGACTGCACGCGGCGGTAGTCATTGGCTCAACGGCTCGTGCAATGTTTACTTAACACCTAACTGCTTCGGGCAAAATGATGCATTTTACTCATTGTTTTTTAATACCATTTACACTAAATAGGAAATATTTTTTAACTACAAATACTTCAAACGTCTTTATTTATTTTTCTTTTGCCTCAAAAAAATGTTTGAGAATTTAATTTGTCGGGGTAAAAAAGTTAATATGCCGTACTCATTAAGCCTCGTCGACGTCATGCTTATCAGTGATTGTAGCGGCCAAGCGGGATCAGTTTGGATCAATAAATGTAATACAATGACCATACATGTATAAGCTTATTCTTCAACATTTAACAATAATTTGTCTTATGACTTATTATAACTAAATTTTATAGTCATTCACTTTGATGTGGTGGGGTAACAGTTGTTCATTCTCTGTGTTTAATACTGTTAAACTCCTCTATTCTCATACATGTATGTTGGAATTTATAGCCCAGATTATCTAGTCTTACATGTATCTATGTTACTTGCTCTGTTCAGGTATATGTAGAACATGTTTTGTAGTCCTTGAATTAATGATTCTAGGTGTGCCTGACAAATTGTTGGTAGATTGTAATAAACCAATGAATACTTGATATTTTGAACTTTGTGTGGAAAATGTATTGAAAACATCACTGATAAACTGAAAGAAGGCAAATCCGTGCCAGACAAAATGTCAGACATCAGAAGGAAAGCGCCTGAAAAACTGTGAATCTGGTCCTGCATCACACTAACAAAATTTATTAGAGCGTAGCTTGTGTGAAACACTATTGTTTTTGTTAAAATTCTTCTTATTATTAAGCTTTCATATTTCATATGAAAGCTTATTGTTTCTGTTAAGATTATTATTATTTTTTTTTTTTGTGTTTCTCCTGCAAATCGGATTTCACAGAATCTATCCATAGGATGTTTCTGAAACTTTGACCTACCCCCCCAAAAATGGGTGGTGGCTGTTGATTAAATATATTTTCAAAACGTTTTGCGAATTCGAAATCACCGAATTTTACGAACGAAAAAACTGACAATGCATAGTCGTAACTTTGCTATTTTTTGACCGATTTTACTAATTCTTTTTTCTTTGAATACCTTGAAAAAAATCATTTTCATCTGCAGTTTCACATTTTCGAATTTCGAAAATTCGTCGCTGTGATTTCGAACCGGAAGTTTAGACCAATTTGACAACTTCTTTAATAGTTGTACGATTTTCATGAAATTTAGTATTTAAGTAGATCTTACCAATGTGACTTCAAAATTATAATGAGAAATTTTCTAAATTATCTCCCCTTGGTGAAATTAAGGATCGAAGTTTTAAAAATAATCGTCAAAATATAGGTCAGAATGACCTGAAAATTTTTTTCGATACTCGACAGGTAATTACTTATTCCTACACAAAATATGGAGTTTGTCGATCAAACCGGAAATGCCACCATCTTGAAACATGAAAAATCCCTAAGGCTTTTTTGCTATCTTACTTACAGACACGGGAGTTATATTTTCTGAATCCTTGAAGGATGGCCCGAAAATCGTAGGGAGCAGAATTTTGATTTAGGTCAACTGGTGGTTGCCATTTTGAAGTGAATATGAAAAGTAGTAGCAATTTGAAGGGCCGAGACTTTGAAACACAATAACTCTCCTTCTAATTGAGCTAGAATGTTCAATCTTGGTGTAGACGTTCACTAGGTCAATGTCATGATTGAGTGCAAAGATGAACATTTTCTGCCTAGGGTAAGCAGAGATAAGCATGCTGATTTGTTGATTCTTTAGGGCACAATAACTTCGGTTATAATGAAGGGAGGGTGATGAAACTCTTGTCAATCGAGAGTCTAATAGCTAGCCTGTTGTGTGAAATCATTGTATCATTTTTTTTAAATATCAGGGGTAGCAGAAAAAAGAGATCGAAAATCCAAAAAGTCGTATTTTTACGATTTGGAGCATTTTTCAAGGTCCCTTTCTCTTAAAGTCAACATAATATTTTGGGGGAACTTCTTCTACAAAGAGTCTTATCGGTAGTCTTTTATATGAAACCATAGATCAACAGTCCAAAATATCAGGAGTAGTAGAATAAAAGGATCGAAAATTGAAAACCGCACCCTTTCATTGTTAAGCAAAACATGCAGTGTGGGTGGCTACAATCTGCACATTTAGTCATCGTATAGAGCTTATTCAACAATATAGAATTCCAACTGCTAAGGGATCTTTTACGTGCACTCCAATGTGTACACGGCGGATGGGGGGACACGCCAGAATATCGAGATGAACTTTCTCGGCCAATGCAGGGATCGAACACCCGACCTCCTGGCCAACGCCTTAGCCACATAGTGTGAACACCCATCGTACATTTCATCCGTCAAATCAAAGCATTTCATTGCATTAGACCAATAATTAATTATTCTTAATTTAAAACTTTATTTAATATTAGTCTGGCATTATTAAATCCTAATTTTATTGGTCTTATTTAAAATTAAACTTTAATTTAACGTGTCTCTTTAAAACAATTAAATACTCTAAAACAAAAAACAAAACAAAAAATCAATAAGCGGGTCAATTCAGGTAAGTATAACTACGGGTTCTGTCCAGCTTCTCTCGTCTACGGCCATACCACGTTGAAAACACCAGTTGTCGTCCGATCACTGAAGTTAAGCAACGTCGGGCCCGGTTAGTACTTGGATGGGTGACCGCCTGGGAACACCGGGTGCTGTAGAGGCCTTTTTGCCCTGATTCTTCGTGAAAAAATCAATTTTCCGCGAATCAGACCACAGCGCGCACTCTTTTGCACCACTCCAGCTCTGCGCTCGGCCCGTCTCCCCGGGGAATAAGACACAAAAAGAATTTGAGTTAGCACAAGTATGGGTTCTGTCCACCTTCTCTCGTCTACGGCTACACCACGTTGAAAACACCAGTTCTCGTCCGTTAAGCAACGTCCGGCCCGGTCAGTACTTGGATGGGTGACCGCCTGGGAACACCGGGTGCTGTAGACGCCTTTTTAAAACCGACCACCCCCCCAAAAAAAAAAATCAATAAGCGGGTCAATTCAGGTAAGTGTAACTACGGGTTCTGTCCACGTTCTCTCGTCTACGGCCACACCACGTTGAAAACACCAGTTCTCGTCCGATCACTGAAGTTAAGCAACGTCGGGCCCGGTCAGTACTTGGATGGGTGAACGCCTGGGAACACCGGTTGCTGTAGACGCCTTTTTAAAACCGACACCTCCCCCCCCCCACAAAAAAAAATCAATAAGCGGGTCAATTCAGGTAAGTATAACTACGGGTTCTGCCCACCTTCTCTCGTCTACGGCCACACTACGTTGAAAACACCAGTTCTTGTCCGATCACTGAAGTTAAGCAACGTCGGGCCCGGTTAGTACTTGGATGGGTGACCGCCTGGGAACACCGGGTGCTATAGACGCCTTTTTAAAACCGACAAAAACCGCCCCAAAAATCAATAAGCGGGTCAATTCCGGTAAGTATAACTACGGGTTCTGTCCACCACCTCTCGTCTACGGCCATACCACGTTGAAAACACCAGTTCTCGTCCGATCACTGAAGTTAAGCAACGTCGGGCCCGGTCAGTGCTTGGATGGGTTACCGCCTGGGAACATCGGGTGCTGTAGGCCCCTTTTTAAAACCGACAAAAAACAAAAAAAAATCAATAAGCGGGTCAATTGAGGTAAGTATAACTACGGGTTCTGTCCACCTTCTCTCGTCTACGGCCACACCACGTTGAAAACACCAGTTCTCGTCCGATCACTGAAGTTAAGCAACGTCGGGCCCGGTCAGTACTTGGATGGGTGACCGCCTGGGAACATCGGGTGCTGTAGGCCCCTTTTTAAAACCGACAAAAAACCCAAAAAAATCAATAAGCGGGTCAATTGAGGTAAGTATAACTACGGGTTCTGTCCACCTTCTCTCGTCTACGGCCACACCACGTTGAAAACACCAGTTCTCGTCCGATCACTGAAGTTAAGCAACGTCGGGCCCGGTCAGTACTTGGATGGGTGACCGCCTGGGAACACCGGGTGCTGTGCTGTGCTTTTTAAAACCGACAACCCCCCCCCAAAAAAAATCAATAAGCGGGTCAATTCAAGTATGTATAACTACGGGTTCTGTCCACCTTCTCTCGTCTACTGTCATACCATGTTGAAAACACCAGTTCTCGTCCGATCACTCAAGTTAAGCAACGTCGGGCCCGGTTAGTACTAGGATGGGTGACCGCCTGGGAACACCGGGTGCTGTAGACGCCTTTTTGCACTAAACTCATTAATTTACCATTTTTTTGTGAGTGGCTTGTACGTGTCTGATTTCAAAGGGGGGGTTGGGCGGCTGAATGGTTAGCACGCGCGCCTGTCATTGAGTTAACTAGCGTGTTTTCGAATGCTCGGTTGTACGTGACAAGGAGTAAGGTCGCCTGTCCAACCTGTCATTTTTAATTTTTTCCGGCAATTTTCATTTCATTTTCTCATCCGTCTCATTACAGTAATACAAGTTTCGGTTATTTCCCTTTAGTTTTCAGATTATTGTTATGCCTGGGTGCAATGTTTCATACTATATTTAGACTTGTAATTTTGCGAGTTTTGGACGAATTTTGATAATTTTTTCTTCTTATCCTTTTATTTAGGATACTTGATACAATCAATGCAACGTGGCGATGAATATGAAAGCTTTCATATCTGCATGGGACAGTAGCAGATCTAGTTATTCTTCTTATTATTATTTTTTTTTTTCCAATTTGCTTATATCTCAGGAACTACTTGTCGGATCGATGCAATGTCTTGAGTTTTACTGCGAAAGTGGGTGCGACTTAGAGATTAAAGCTATTTCCGGCATTCTGCGACAATGCGAAATGTCCGAAATCACCGAAGTTGTCGTTTTTTGAAATATTGCCGTAATATTAACAACAATTGTTGGATTTTATCGTTGATAGTTTTTGACATAGCCAGAGACATGGCACATAGCTACGGGTCTTTAGAGTTTTAAATTTCGCCGAATCTTCAGAAAAATAAGGCGCCAAATTTTGAAAATTTAAATTTTGACAAAAAACTTTTTTATTAATGAATATTTTTTAATGACCTTTTACCAAGGGTTAAAGGGTTGTCTGATTTGGGCAAAAATGTGAACATTTTTTTTCTGGATAATTTTCCTTGGTCGCTATTGGCTAATTCAGTTTATCGGTTCTATATTAATTATTTATTGTCCGATTTGTATAAAACAAAGTTTATATGCTCCATGGTCCAAAATGTCATTTTTTTTGTTACCGGCAAAGTTTCCTGTCGGCACCGTAAGTGACGTAAATTTAGCAAAAACTACAATTTTAACAGTTCGGTACCACTTTTTGAAAGCAAAAATTATTTTTTTGAAATCTAATATGACTGAAAAGATGTGCCATATAAAGGCGCACAAAACATCGCGCTCAGTTTTTTTAATTTCGATTTCGTTTTCGGTCAATTTGGATTAAAGGGTGAAAAAAGGTGTCAAAATAAGCTATTTACAACCCATCCAGCGTCTTCATATTAAAAAATATATCTTCATAACATTAATAATCTCGTAGCAATAACCCATACGAAGAGAATGTATGTGAAAATTAATTTGTAATATGCGCAGTTGCTGAGAAAAAGTCAATTTTGCATGAGTCACTTTTCACGTTATTTTGGCTGTATAAGAATCAATTATTATGTGATTTTCAATTTTCTTTCACCATTGGATGCCTAATGCCATAGTGGACAAGGTCAAACCATTCTACCTCATACTCTGCCACCGGAAATGACGTCATTTGCTCAAAACTTAATTTTTAGCATTAAAAAACAATATTTTATTTAAATGGGTCGTACTTGTTATTTTTTTCAAATTATGATATTTGATTCTATTCATCAAATAGAATGAACCCATGTGATCATACAGATATCACAAAACGGTTTCTAACGTGTACGGTTGCAGAGAAATGGGCGATTTTCCACAAGTCACTTTTCGGGGATTTCAGTCTATAAAAGTGTCAGTTATTATTCGATTTTCATAAAATTTTCGCCATATGATATCTTACGTCATTTATGATTTAATAGAACTAATTTAACATTTCCAGTATCACCGGAAGTAATTATATTTTGGCAAAAACTGTATTTTTAGCCTTCAAAACAGATATTTTTTTCAAATGAGTCTGATTTGTAATATGTGGCTGGTGTCAGCAAAATCAGTCACTTGGATCACTTCACCAAAATTGAGTTCTATACATTTTCTGAAAGCCACAACTGTGGGCTTTCAAATGCAACAAAAATTATGTTGATATCTCAAAAATTGACTGAGTTGTGAAATTTTGAAGCTTCAAGGTCAACATAAGTACATTCTGAGAAAACGCAGATTAAAGTCTGGGTACTAAAAATTTTCAAACCATTATAGCAACCAGTATCTTAGAATGGGGATATTGCCTCCACATTTTTACCGGTTGAAAATTTATTTGACATGTTAAGTGACGACTAATTTCGATTGTTTTAGGGAGAATTTTGATTACGTAACATTCTACATGTTTTATTAAAATCAATTTTTGAGGCATTTAGAGTTCGAATAATTAAAAATGGTTTAGAATTCCGAAAGACAACATTTCAAACTATTGTTTGGTGATGAAAACTGAAAATCAATAATTTCACCACTGACTGCCGTATTTTGCCTATAACGCAAAATGAATGATTCCGACTTCCGACTGAAAACGATAACTCCGGTCTCATATATTTAAAATTATGTTATTTAGTTCGCATCAACTAATAGAATGAACCCATGCGATCATTCAGATACCACAAAATGGTTTCTAACTTGTACGGTTAGCCGAAATAGCCGATTTTCTACAAGTCGCTTTTCAAGTTTTTTGGTCAATAAAAGTGGCGATTATTTTTCGATTTACATAAAATTTTCACTATATGATATCTTATGCCATTTCTGATTTCATGAAACTAATTGAACATTTTCATTATCCCCGGAAGTACTGTAATTTTATCAGGATTAATTACAAATGTATAAAATGAATTGATATTGCTGGATTTTTGTTGATTCTGTTTCCCTTTTATTTGACGTGTGCAATGTTTATGTGGAAATCTGTTTATCGGTGCCATTGATTCAAGGGCAACATGGGAGCGAAAGTGACATAAGTTTAAAGTTAACGTGGCACCAGTGAAACCCGTCATTCCTGCATGCAGGTCTAGTTACAATTTGAAAATATTCAAAATGTTCCTTTATAATATAAGGCGTAGAAATAACGGTTTTATATGTACCTGACAAAATGTCAGACACTAATGAAATAGTACCTGACATTTTTAACTTAGTGCCGCACATATACAATATCAACAAAAAAAACAAATCAGTGCCAGACAAAATGACAGGCACCAGAGGTTTTATGCCTGACAAAGCCTGAATCTGTGTCTGACATTGCGTTCCTACTTTTGGTCGTATCGGCCAATAGCTACTGTAAATTTTTCCGGATTTAGATGACTCCATCAAATGATAAAATAGAATTTGTTTGACGTACGGAATGACAATCCAGCTATTAATATGAAATTTTCTCTTGATGGAATATGAATAACAGAAACAATCATTACGCCGAATCGGTAAATAATTCTTTTTTAAATTTTTATAACTTTGGTTTTTTTTCTCTGTTAATTGTTTGTAACCACAGATCATCTTGGCCGATCAGCTTTTGGCATCAGTTTATCTCCATTGTCATATGCAAGAAAGACACATTTGTGTCTCATTTTATCAAAATTTCAAATTCAGTACAGTATTTGGTTCAGAGAATAACTGTTGAATGAAAATATATAACTGAACTCGATGCATTCTATACAGAATTATTTCTACTTCCAACATTATTATTATTTGTTCTTTTTTTTTTTTAAAGATGTGCTATGGCCGTGCTTAAATTTTGATTTTGTCTTGAATTTTTTCATGGAATTTATTGGAACGGCAGGTCAACTATCTAATCCACTCTATTATTGACTCTTACACTCTATTTCAGGACGTTATACAACCAATTAAACAGATATTATCTATTAATTGTTAGCAGTAAAATTAACACAAAACATAGCCTAGCTATACATTGATTTCATACAGCATGCATGTTGGTTAATACTTTTACATCGTAACAAACAGCGGTTGACTGGGCCTTGTGCGAGGTTGTCAAGTTAACATATCGTCTGCTACAGTACAGTGTTGTACCGTACATGTATTGTGACAGTTGTCCTTTAAACGTTTTTTGCATATCGACGGAATTTCCCTTTAAATTCTACACATTTGGCTGTCAGGTGTCACGTGACGAACAGTTCACCATTTTTTTGAGTCTGCAAACACGCATGGTAGCCGCCGAATATTAGTTGTGTAGGCGCATGGAGTTTTCACGTCTGTGATGTGAGAGAAAGTACGGTCCACGATGGCTATCGCATAATCTACGTCCGCAACGAATGACATGTTCGATTCTTATGCATTACCATTGACTTTCTAATGTATTGTTGTGTTGTTGTTGACCTCGTCCGATACTTTTGTCAATAATAATAAACTTCAACCAGTCACAGTTAGTCGAGACTTCCATGTTTGTTCGTTTGTTAAAAAACCCCTAATGACAGTCTCTGTCCTGCCTGCTACCATGAATACGAATACGATTCCGATTCGTTGACAGCGGCTGCCGTTATCATCATTAAAACAACAATATTAAGTAATTCAAACATGATTTGAAATAAAAAATTTGTTATGAATGCTACATGCAACAACAAGACTGGCATTCAAGAATATGTTTTCAATAAAGGGAAAAAGACTAAAAACAATTGTTAGCCTATCATTTACCATGTTATAAGACACATGAAGAATAAGATTCAAGAGCTTACATGTTATTTTGGGGGCTGTCATGATCATGAACCAAATGTTTTGGCCGTTTTGGTTTAGGCATGGACAAGGTCCATGATGATTGATTTATGGCTCTTGTGGTTCATAAGAATTCAGAAACATTCTGTCTTCTGCAAGTGCAACAGGGTAATTCTTTCTCATTAGGCTACTATGCCACCTCAATATAATTCATATTGCTCCTTTTTGAGGAGCCAAACAGTTTCATGTGGCATTTTACGGCATTTGCCAAATCATTCGAAAGTGAAAATAAGTCATTCAGATGAGTCACTCGTTCGTAAAAGACTTCACTACAGACCTTACTTGTAGTAAGAATTTGACTGAAGAAGCCAATTTTAGAAGTTCGAGTTTATACAATTAGCACATTACATTAATTCACTTTGTTGGATGTCAAATAACGGGTTAGTAAGCAAATTCCATACCAAACAATGCAAGCAATTGTCACATCTCAAATTCGTTCAAAAGTGAAAGTTAATTTGTTTACAAATTCCTTGGTTCCATTTTCGGAGCCGGAAGAAAACAACGAGTCAAGGTGGGAGTTATTTCCCTTCTTAAAACTTGTTAAATCATAGATTGTATTCTCTAATACTGATATAGATCAACAATATTGATTTGTATGCGTTTCTTAGGTATACAGTTAAATGAAATTCTACAAAATGTCACCTAAAACATTATTTTGTGAACGTTAGATAGATATATTTTATAATTCGTTTCGTCAAATTAAGTTAACAAATATTTAATTTACCAGTAAACATTGCTATTTCCGGTTTCACTGCATAAGGAAGTTTTCTTGGAAAAACATGTAACGCCAAATATGTTAGGTTATAATTAATTCTGCATTTCTTACACTTTGGAGCAAGTCCGAGCAAGGCAGTGCGACTAAACTTTGTTGTGATGGATTCACCTTTAAATTCGGTAAACTTCTATTGTGATTAAAATAAATAAAATTGATAACGTCCAGCAAATTACCAATTTTCACCTTCAGAATCGCACCTCTACCAGTTCCCGGGGTCGTAGAGACTTGAAATTTTCAGGGGATGTTCCGCTGGGTTAGCGATGACCTCACACCAAATTTTAGCAAAATCGACCAATAACTTTTCATTTTACCGACCTTTAGCTTCTCCCGTGAGATATGTTTATCCGTACGACGCCATTTGCATTTCTTGACTATTTAGACTCGAATAACAAGACACTCAAACGAAAACCAACACACGGCGCCCCGTGCCTGATGCTGCCGTTCATAATATTTTAAGTATACGCCCACATGGAAATGTGGTCGTATATTGCCGTCGCCCCCGGCCGCCCGCCCGTCCGTCCGTGCGTCGTCCACAATTTCTTGTGAACGCTCTAGAGGCTAAAGTTAATACCCGATTGACTTCAAATTTATGCACAGTGTTAAATGTCATGAGACGAAGAAGCATATAATGGATTTTCAGGGATTTCCGATGATTACTACCAGAGTTATTACCCTTGATCTCTTCGAAAAATCTTGCGAACGCTCTAGCGGCTAAAGTTAATATCCGATTGGCTTCAAATTTATGCACAGTGTTTAAGGTCACGAGACGAAGAAGCCTATGGATATCCGATAATTACTGCCTGGGTTATTACCCTTGATCTCTCAAAAAATTCTTGTGAACGCTCTAGCGACTAAAGTTAATATCTGATTGACTTTAAATGTATACACAGTGTCTAAGGTCACGAGACGGAGATGCCTATTGATTTTCAGCGATATCCACTAATTACTGCCAGGGTTATGGCCCTTGATCACTTTGAAAAATCTTGTGAACGCTCTAACGGCTAAAGTTAATTTCCGATTGACTTGAAACTTAAGCATACAGTTTAAGGTCAGTTTTTCGACACTTGGCCGTTGGGTACGACCTTCACCCCATACAATATTTTAAAGGCCACAATCTTGACTTGGACCACCGACCCTGACCTTGGTCGTGTCACACACAGCTCGGTCAGAAAACGGTCAAACGTTAAGGGCCTGTGTTTGAAGGGTGGTCTACGGGCCTTGTCAATATGAAAGGTCGTGGTGACCTTTGGTAATCAAGGTTAACCAGCCGTGACCTCCACTTTGACCTTGAACCCCAAATTCCCATCGAGCTCGGGGCCTTTACGTTTATGCTTGTCATGGGGCCCTATTGCTCGTTGCATTATGAAGGTCGATGTTCTATGTGAAAGCAGAGACGATGCCCTTCAAAAAAAGTAGCAGGGTCAAAGTCATGGGTCAAGGTCATGGTACAGAAAACTGAACTCAAACTTTTCAAAGTGAGTTTTTGGACACTTGACCTTGGGTACGACCTTCACTCCATACATTATATCAAAGGCCACAATCTTGACTTGGACCACATACCTTGACCTTGGTCCTGCCACACGACCCGGTCAGAAAACGATCAAACGTTGAGGGCCCGAGTTCGAAAAGAGGTCTTTGCGCCTTGTCAATATTAAAGGTCGTGGTGACCTCCGGTAATCAAGGCTAACCAACTGTGACATCAACTTTGACCTTGAACCCCAAATTCCCATTGAGCCCAGGGCCTTTACGTTTATGCTTGTCATGGCATTATGAAGGTCGATGTTTGAGGTTAAAGCAGAAACGATGCCCTTCAAAAGGATAACTGGGTCAAAGTCGAGGGTCAAGGTCATGTTACAGAAAACTGAACTCAAACATTTCAAAGTCAGGTTTTGGACACATGAAATTGGGGTAGGACCTTCACCCCATACAATATTTAAAGGCCACAATCTTGACTTGGACCAACGACCTTGACTTTGGTCCTGTCACACACTGCTTGGCCAGAAAACTGTCAAACGTGGAGGGCCTGTGTTCGAAAGATCAATATGGAAGATCGTGGTGAAAAGTTTGAGTTCAGTTTTCTGTAACATGACCTTGACAGGGCTCGAAACGAAAGGCGCGCGAAAGCGCTCGCGTACCTACCATACACCTAAAGTGAAACCCAGGTACATATTTTTAAACGCACCCGAATTTTATAAACAACGATCCTCGCACCAAAGGCTAACTCACGGTTCTCTTTTTAAAATATCACCCGGCCTTTTAAATGAATTAACGCGAACGCTTTTGCTTTTAATAAAATTCTCGTAAAAATAATCTATTTTTATTTAACGGTCTCAAGCAAGGCTTGACACGCCGTCGGCCTCGGCGGCATGGCCTACGAATTTTACAATTTGGCCGCAGATTCGTGGCCGATTTTTAACTATCCACGGCCATGTATGGTCAGCTATTTGTGTTGGATATCAATAGTTATTTTGCTATCGATAATCGCAATCATTGTTTTTTAAGGCGAGTGATCGCTCTCGAGCGCCTACAGCTCACCTGAATGTCGACCTAGGGGAGTTTTTTTCCGTCCCCTTAAAATTGAAAATCACTCTCCTTTACAAATTCATTGGGGGTTTATTAACATTTATCACCAATCACTCTCCTTAATATCAGATCACTCTCCTTAATTTCTAATTCACTCGCCTTAATTTCTACAGCATTCATCTTATCGAAACTTGGAGAATCTTTTAGGAGAGCCATTTTTCAATTTGTTGATTGAGGGAAGCTTTTTTGGCTCTCCTCTGAAATACAAAAAACAACGACAGTAATCGACATTGAAATGTATCGAAACAATCTTATTTTCACGGTCGTAACCAAGAATGGGTTACGTATTCAAAAGTCAAAACCATACGATGTTGCGATAGATGGTTTTTTGTTTGTCTAATTAATAATAAAACGTTTCATATTACGTATAAATTGTACTTAATTTTTAAAAAATGTAGCCTTGGTTCTGAATGACGAAATACGGTTGATAGGCCGATGTATGTGGAGGAACCAAAATAAAATGAGCACGAGTCGATTCAAAACATTGCGTACGTGAGAGCGACCAATACCAACATGGAGGACAATACGTTGTCAATTCGCGTGCAAAAATTAAAGAAAATTTAATAGCCTAAATAACTTAACACAAATTCGTAAATTGTTTATTATTATTAAAATAATGTAGCCTTGATTCCGAATAAGAAATACAAACGTTTTTGTCATCTATCAGTCATTTGTACTGAGCAGACGAATTCTGAAAGTTTAGGGGAAACCCCGGGTTATTTACACATCCGGGTATATCCAATTTAGCGAATTCCATGATATGGCGATTATTGCTTCTAATGAAAGTATTGTTTAAATGAGGGCGAATTTATTTCAACATTGTTTGGGTGAAAAAGCTTCATTGAGATTGAGACTTTGAAGTAAATATAAAGTGACCGATGTAGGCTTTTGTATCATTATACGAAGGATTAAGTCACAGAAAACATTGAGTCGACTTTTCACTCTCCTAGAATATCTGAGGTGAGGTTTTTAGGAGAGCGATTTTTTGAATTTGTAATTTTAGGTGCAGCTTTTAGAGCTCTCGGTGATTTTATTAAGGTCAGGGTCGGTGGTCCAAGTCAAGATTGTGGCCTTTAAAATATTGTATGGGGTGAAGGTCGTACCCAAAGGCCAAGTGTCGAAAAACTGACCTTAAACTGTGTGCATAAATTTCAAGTCAATCGGATATTAACTTTAGCCGTTAGAGCGTTCACAAGATTTTTCAAAGTGACCAAGGGCCATAACTCTGGCAGTAATTTTTAGATATAGCTGAAAATCAATAGGCATCTCCGTCTCGTGACCTTAGACAATGTGTATACATTTAAAGTCAATCAGATATTAACTTTAGTCGCTAGAGCGTTCACAGGAATTTTTTGAGAGATCAAGGGTAATAACCCAGGCAGTAATTATCGGATATCCATAGGCTTCTTCGTCTCGTGACCTTTAACACTGTGCATAAATTTCAAGTCAATCGGATATCAACTTTAGCCGTTAGAGAGTTCACAAGATTTTTCAAAGTGATCAAGGGCCATAACTCTGGCAGTAATTAGTGGATATCGCTGAAAATTGATAGGCTTGTTCGTCTCGTGACCTAAAACTGTGGTCTTAAATTTCAAGTCAATCGGATATTAACTTTAGCCGCTAGAGCGTTCACAATATTTTTTGAAGAGATCAAGGGTAATAACTCTGGCAGTAATTATCGGATATCCCTCAAAATCCATTATATGCTTCTTCGTCTCATGACCTTAAACACTGTGCATAAATTTAAAGTCAATCGGGTATTAACTTTAGCCTCTAGCGCGTTCACAAGAAATTGTGGACGACAGGTGGACGGACGGTCGGGGGCGACGGCAATATACGACCACATTTCCATGTGGGCGTATAATTAAATTATTATAATTTTTATGAACGCCAGCATCAGGCACGGGGCGCCGAGTGTTGGAGTTCGTTTGAGTGTCTTGTTATTCGAGTCTAAATTGTCAAGAAATGCAAATGGCGTCGTACGGATAAACATACCTCCCGGGAGAAGCTAAAGGTCGGTAAAATGAAAAGTTATTGTTCGATTTTGCTAAAATTTGGTGTGAGGTTATCGCTAACCCAGCGGAACATCCCCTGAAAATTTCAAGTCTCTCCGACCCCGGGAACTGGTAGAGGTGCGATTCTGAAATAGAACCAAAAAAATTAATTGATTTTAAATTAATATTAATAATAATATACAGGCATTGCCTGATGTGATGTTGTCAAATATATACCTTCATTAAGTTTCCCAAATGATACAAAAAATGTTAAATAATGTTGTTTTTCCAAATTTCGACTGGGTGAGAATTGGTAAGTTGGCATGCGCATTGCCAGTTTTGCCCAGTGTATCCATTTTTGGTCTGAATGTGAGCGACAGTTTTAATCAATTAATGTGCATGTGTTAACAGAAAAAAGCATTGCTCGAGCACTGTGCATAGCTCTACATTATAAAGTTTGTGGAACTCGCTACCCGAAAATCTTCGATCCAATCCATCATTAGACTCCTTTATTAAATCCAGATTGAAAACGTACCTATTTGAGAAACATCTGCAAGAGTGATTGTATGTTTTGTAGCGCTATGAGCACGACTTTATGTGGAATTATCGCGATATAAATGGACTTATTAGCCTATTATAACTCTAGAACGGAGATGGTCTAGCACATACATGTATGACATCATGTGGGTTAGGGTAAGGGTTAAGGCTACAGATTTTTTCAAAGTCTCGCGACGTAAACAGTGCTAGTACTAATCCCAGCCACAAGAACTGTCTTTCTCTCCATAATTATTATATTAGACTACTATTGATACAAACCTGAAGTCAGAAATATTTTTTAAAAAAACCTGACAAAACAAGAAAAAATCTTATTACCGTATTATAATCTTTGTATTGCTTAATTAGATATTCCCATAATCAATTTTTTCACTTCTTACATCAATGCATTGGTTATTTCCATCACTCAGACCATTTTGGCCTCAATTAAAATATATCTTGATGTTTCAGACTCGGGTTGATGAATTTTTGGACTTAGGTGCACAACAGTTGGTACACCTGTTTTCCACAATGATTTATTTAGTCATCATTTTATTATTGCCCAAAACTGAGTCTGAAGAACATGTATCTTGTTCGAAAAGTCATTGAGTAAGTCCAAAAAGTTGTTATGTAAGTCCAAGAGTTCAAAACAAATGTTGCAGAAGATATCAAATTGGATGTAAAAAACCCCAACAAATTCTGCCCAACATGTACTTTTTGGTTCTGCATGCACAGGAAATTATTGTTATACATGTAGCTCAGTAAGCTATTAGGAAAAAAAATGGCGGTAATTGTAAAAATGTCTTCTTCAGGCACATCAGTTTGCTAGAAGAGCAGAAGCCATGCTAAAATCTGGAAATTTTGAAGGTGCTATACAATGTCATGCCAGTGCTTCAGGTAATAACACTGGGAAACTGGCATCGTTTAATATGGTTTTTTTTTAGACTTTTAAAAAATGCTATAGAGTTTAATTTCAAAACATCGTTTGATAATTGACATGAACTGATCGGATAAACGACTCGCGATCAAATAAATTTTTCGTCTAATATTTAAACCCTTGATAAATTAATCGGCAGCTCGGAAATTAAAGCGATGTCTAGTAATCAAACGCATTACATAATTCGACGGTTAGTCCATTTTTAAACCCCCCTCAGAGAAATTAAACGCTGTACCATTAAATTAAACTATAGTTCTAATTAAACCATTTTTGTAATTTTCAAACGATTATTGTCAATTATCAAACGATGTTTGAAAATTAAATTCTATAGCATTTTTTAAAGTCTAAAAACCCCATATGAAACTATGCCAGTTTTCCAGTGTAAATCTGTGTAAGATTTCTCACAAATTCTCAGTTTCTGAATAGAAATTCACATAGTGAAAAATAAGACAAAAACATCAATCTACCATTGAAAAAATTCATTTTGTCTAACTTGCATTTTTATTATTAGATATGCATTTTGCCACAGATATACATGTATTGAGGTACATGTACATGTATCAACTGTTGTTTGTATAGTAGGATTTTTGTGGCAAATAGCCTAGCAGACTGTCATCAGACACTCAGACTGTTCTTGATTAATGACAGTAACTGCAATTTTATCCTAGATGTGTGGGGATCACGGTGGCTAAGTGAGTAAGACGCTGGCTCGCTGGCTTGGAGGTTGGGTGTTCGATCCCTGGCCGAGAAAGTTCATCCAGATTTTATGGCGTGGTTCTCCCATGGCATGTTTTAAAAGATCCTTTGTCAGTTAGAATTTGATATAAGAGTAGGCTGTAGTATCGCTGTCTGGGCAAAATTTCCCCCATAGCACACTGTATGGCGAATACCTGCCTTCATTAGCCCAGTTTGGAGTAGAACAGTAGAACGTTGAACTCCATTTCATTTCCAGGATTTGTAAATCCTAAAAGCCTTGTGAATAATATTTTCATGCCCAGGTTACAATGTACACAGTATGTTTCTATTTCAGAGTTGATTTTAGAGGCCATGACACAGACATCTTCAAACTACGCTCTCGAGTCTATGAACTTACAGCATCGTCATCACATCAAGAAAATGGACCTTATTCAAGAAAAGTGCAATAAGATCGAAAAATACAATTCCAAGCGAATATCTAAGGGGGACAATTGTGCAAATAAAGAATGTCAAACAGATAACATAGAAGCAAACATTAGAGATGCACTGTTTGATGTCACTGACAGTCCTTTACAATTACAAAATGAAGTATACCAGTCATTAGCTGAAACAGATACTTTATTAAATATATTAGAAAATCGTTGCTCAAGTCTAACGGGCACGTCTGGACTTCCAACCAGCTTGGCCCAAAGACCTAGACTGAATTATAACAAACATCCAAAAGACAGTCAAACTATTATCGAAGAATTAAACATTCACAACAAATTATTACGAAGTCATGTGGAACAAATGGTAAATGAAATTGAGCAGCTCAAAAAAGAAAAAAATACCCTGAGCCATAACTTGCAAGCGAGCAAAGAAAATAATTTAACATGTGACATCTCGGAAGGACATTTTTTTCAAGAAGATTTTTATGACCTACCGCCATTAGAGATGCCAACCTTGGATCCATTGTTCTTTCAAGATGAAACAAAGGAAACTGCCGAAAATTTACCGTGTGAAAAATTAGATGCACTGACATTGAAATAAATAAAACAGTTGTGATTTTAAGAACTCTTTGCGCCAGTTATAAAAAAAAATGTGATAACCCATCTATTTATGAAATAATGTTGTTTATTATCGTTTTTTGTTATTCTACATGTATTTTGAATGATTCCATTTATGATAAAAATAATCGCAATTCATGAGTACAGTTTGATATTTATTCATGGTTATGAATAATCTCTTCCATTGGTTTTTAATTATAATTTTAAAAAGAATCGGAAGTTGATAAGAAAAAGTGTGAAGAACGAATACAGCAGCCATACTAAGGCAGCACTGTAACATCATTCCATCGTAGATCAAGAATACAATGTAGTATTTTTTACAAAAATTTTTGAATTTATCGTAACATGTTTCATTCATTATTGAAGCAGTTCTCTTAAATCACATGTTTTTGATATTTTGGCATCATTGCAATGTGCAGTTACATGAATGGCCTTTGATAACATTTCGAAATATATTGGATGCCTTAGTGGTTGAAAAGTATTACAGATTTTTAAATAACATTATTTACATTATTATACATGTATTATTAAACGATTGAATATTAAAGATTTCCTACATGTTTTTGTTATATATTCTGAAGTTGAAGTTAATTGTTTTAAAAAGTATATGCATTATTACATGTTAGATGTAGAAGCTGATCAAATATCTAAGACAGCTAATTCTATAAATACTTGCAGAATTTGTCATCGTCATTGCATTTTGTCTGTGTGTTTTTACAAGGGTTATTTTTACAGGATGTCACCATCATCTTGTGAACACACTCCAAACAACATTTATCATACAATCTTTTCAAAATTTATAGAAGTAGTGAGATGAAGAAGCCTATTCCATCTGTTGTATTGTAAATTTAGGTTAATTTTACATGTAAATTAAAACCTATGTTATTTTCATACCGGTACTGTCAAAAAAAAATTGGGACCACTTTAAAATGTATTCCTTTATTGTTAATGGTTATTTCTTTAAGAAAAGTATTTTCTAATGTAATTTATAAATTTGTTGTTATTGATAACATCTACATATAATTATATGTATGTGACTGTTGTGATTAAATAATTATTACTTAAATATTGTTTTTATTTAACAATTAGTTCTGATATTTTTCTAAAGGTTATGAAGTTAATAGGGGTCATTAGCTCAAAATTATTCCATATGGTCATTTGATGGATGTGGATTTGCTGTAATATCAGTTAATTGAGCTTTCCTGGAACGTATAGGTTACATATGGAAGTAAAATACATGTAATTATATGCAGATGGTACTCGCATCAGTACTTCCAATAAGACTGTCGTACATAGCCAGTAAGACAATTAAATATGCACAGATGACACTGATGTTCAAACTTGTCAAGAAATGGCGTTGATGTTTGAAGCTTCTACTGTAGCTGGGGGGGGGGGGTGGATGGCTGAATGGTTAGCTGTTTAATAAGGTCTGTCGTTGACATAAAATTGAACTATATGTTAGTCCCAAAATGGCCTGGCTTTGTGTAGAGTGTACGGTAAATCAAACCTCATTTCTCTCTCTCTCTTTTCTGTTGTAGCTAGGGACCGATTTGTATATTTTGAATTTTCAAAGGGTAAAAGCATTTTATAAAGCTATAGCGCTAAATAAAAACTAAATCGTTTACCCTAAAATTTGTAGACTAAATTGCATTTTAACCTTGATACAACACATTTTTTTCTTGTTAATAATATAGCTTCCCAGATACTGATAATATGATAAAACAGCTTTCAAGCTTGGTCAACTTTTTGGATGACCCCATGACAAAACTCATTGTTTGTCTTTATTTAGCTACATGGATGCAGGTGGAATGATTTCTTTTGCAATTTGTGGCTGCAGGTTCAACTGCTAATTTGAGTGGCTTATCAAGAATGCAAAAGCTGAATTACAAATTCCTTTGGTTGTAATAGCAAATTAAGTTGCCTGCTGTTATGATGAAACTGTCAGTAAGTGTAAACAAACATGACATCCATTATAATTTATGTACACACAAACAAGTGTTACAGGTTTGTATATTTCAAGACAGTTCTCATAATTCCACAGCTGGTATCAAAGGCAAAATGAATTTTACTTCATGTTGTTCATTCATAAATAATATACAAATATAATAGTAGGCTGATATACTTGTATATATATTTCTTGTCCTGTATAAATAATTAGAAAACTAATCCATACATTTGTACAGAACGTCTTAAACTTTACATATCAACACAGTCGAATGAATCCAAAATTACTTACAAGTTACACAGTTTAAAGTAGCTAAGGCTCTAACTTAAATCAACATTGATGTTGTGATCTTACCAGGCAAAGATGGACTTCTGATATCAAATATTTAAGACAAAATAAACATTTTACCATTGGTACATGCATTGTGTACCATAATGCGCTTCGGCGACATTTGTAACAAGATACTCGAAGAATGAGGCAGACATATTCCATAAGTCATGTCAAATAGTGATGTCATATTATCAGGAGAGCATGTGCAATAAATGCTATCAGTTTAGACAGGAAAAACCAGGCGCTAATGTAGAGATTGCCAATCGATTGAGACTTCTGGCTTATTTTGCCAAACATAAATGATTTGAAATTAGTGTAAAAACGGAAACGATTGAATGTAAATCAGGTTATATACATTCATATTACTTTATTATACTATATGTTGTGACCCATTAGTGTCATCAATTTCTAGGCCCTAAATATCTCCTTTAATCCGAAAGAGATATTTGAAATCACAGTATTAAATATTTGTGATTAAAGCTTAAATAACAAAGACAATTTTCTGGTTTGAAAAAAAAGTCTTCATTACCCATTTGAGCAGAAAAGAAGGAAGTTACAAATCACAATTCATTTATTTCTGGTTTGAAAAGCATTTATTTTCACCCGAAAATAACAAACATGGTCAAATATGGTTAGTTCTTCTACAATAAAAGGATAAATTATACATATTAAAGACACATTATTCAAGAGCTAAATCTGCCTATTGCAGGTATTTCTTTAGGCCTTATATATTGTATAAGTTATTAATTAGATATTTATTAACGACAGACGACCATAATCAGCTCTCTCATCAGATGGCTACAATTTTAAGTAATTTAGAACTTTTCAGCCATTTAATGATTTAATTTAAAACTGGAGAAGTGAGACTAAGTCTAGAATAACCAGCACCATGGTTACAATATAATAATAAACAATCAATGCACACTTCGCTCAGAATAAAGTAATTTGATTCAATTTGAATTAATAGCAGACTCACATTATCATAAATTCCTTGCTTTCATACCAGATTATAACTTTCATGATCGTAAATTAAATTTTTCTTTTGATAATTCATTGAAATCGGTGATTGTTTCTAAGCTATAGATATAATTAGATTTATGGTTATAATCCTGTCTTCATACGCCCGAGTGGAGCAAAAAAAGTAGGAAGTTAAACCTATTTCATATCATATTTAAATTGCCTAATTTCATTTGATAATAAAACTTGTTCAAAATTATGAGGAATCACAGATGTGGGTAATAACAATAACAATTTTAACCTTTAAAATTAACATAGGCTACAGGCACTATAATAATGATAGGGCAAAATATTAGTAATAATAGCAATAAATAAAGATGTTCAGATCACTATAACCAAATGCAATACATACACCTCTCTGGTTTCTACATTTCATTATCTAATTCATTATATGACCAGAAAGTGTCAATAAAAAGTTTACATTAAAGCCCCAATAACACTCTTTTTGTAACTGAATAATATGTCCCAATCTTCATTCTGGTCAACAAATTGTATTATTTTACAATATTCCAATAAATTGATGATATAAATTTCATCTTAACACACCCAATTTAAAAATTTGGAAAAATTCATCTAATTGATTTGAAAAGTCTAACGTAAACCTTTTCAAATGTGACTTTGATTTAAAATATTTTCGAACCCTCTGGACAAGTAAAATAGGTTGTAATGGATAATTTACACAACAGGTAGGACACTTAAACATCTAGTACTTAGAATAAGGCTATTTATTTATTTTCTGAAGCTGCCAAGCCAGCAAGAGTGTTATTGTCCCTTTAAATGGTTTAATTTTGCAATTTCTACTTGCAAGACACCAAAGAGTGTTTAAATAAAAAATAAAACAACTAAGGGGTTTATATTATAGTTTAAAGTCTATCAACAGAACTGAGTCATTTTGTATGTTTTCTCCCAAAATTGATAAATCATGTTACATATATGACCACAGATTGTGTTTCATATTCCTTATCTTTATTCACAATGTAGATGTAGGGTAACATTTTTAGGCTGATCAGCAGGCCATCGACAAACCGGGCAGAAATGATTATCTCTGTTCAACCAAGATAAGATACACTGTTCATGAAACGAATGTCTGCAAGGAAGGCCACATAATATTATGCCATGCATGTAGTCATCCAAACAGATAACACATTGTGTATTTGGTAGATAGCCAGTCGGGAAGCAAGAATTTGAACAAATATCAGCCATTAGCTTTTCATCACATTGGATTTCTTCCTTCATCCTCTCAATATTATGAATTCCAATCGATCCTATTTCTTCAATAGTTTTACCAGCCATCCTTCCTGTATTTAATACTTCTGGGCTATTTAGCTTTTGGCTTTCAGTAGGTGGAAATTTTGAAACTTGGAATTTCCAGGTCGGTAATTGTTGTATGTAATCAACAGATCCAGAAGGTCTCAACCAAAGGGTCGGACTTGATATTGTACCAAATCTGCCAAAACCAGCTTCCAGCTGACCAATACTATCGGCTGGGCGTATCAGGTGTTCCAATGTTCGCATCTGATTAAAGTTCCATAAGTCGTCTTCTTCAGAACTGTCCACATCTGTGCTGTTATCACTTTTTCGGTACTGGACAAATCCAATGATTAAAGCATACATGAGAAATGAAGATGTTAAACTGAAAACATGTTTGGTGTAAAATAAGAAATCTTTTCGGACCAGACTTGCGAAAGAAGACGTTGAAATGAAACGCACAAATTTTAACCCAATCATTATAAGTTTCTCGAAATAAGGAAGTGAAAATAAACCCACCAACGGTAGCCACATCATTATCAACAAAACATTATATTTTATTGCACACCATAAAAGTTTCCGCAGTCTTTTGAAAAACGTTCCCTGAACCTCGAAAAACTCAAACCAACTCATAACATTAACGATAACAAAACTAAGAATAAACAGATCATTCAGGGAGGGGTAGAGTGATTTTAAAAATATTTCTAATGACTCAAACGTCAAATATTCCCCTCTTTGTATTCCATAAAGAAATTTATCTTCAGGTGTGATGATAAGATAATGTGGCAATGGTCCGGAAGTCTTTGAATTGTTCTTAAAATAGGAAGAAAATTCATCTTTTAATGAATTTTTCATGTCAGCTTTTCCAAAACGAACTCTGCCAGGAAATCGTAAACTTAAAGCGGAATAAAACATGGGCATCACTCCTTCTTTGGTAAATAAAACAGTACGGATTTCCGGATCCAGAAAATTATGTTTATATTTCAACCAGTCATATTTGAATTCTTTGTAGCTATTTATTGTGTTAATTTTTTCATCTAGTTTATTATGAATCCAATTATTGATGGCCGATTCTCTAGGAGAACCAGTATAGGTGTGCATCTTAACACTGGCTTTTGTTTTGAAGTCTTGTGGTAAAGCTAACAGTAATTGTGGTGATGTTAAACCTTTAGCATTGCAGTACCTGTAAAATATTATTAAAATGGAATTAGAGAATACTGATTAACTCCTTAAATCAGAAGTGTTATTGGGTGTTCTACATGTATAGACTCTTGGCACTCATGCACCCCATCTGTCTGACACTACTTCTAAAATAAGGAGTAAGTAGTTGAATGTAACTTAGTACTATGATATTGAGAGTATAACTACATGACCTTTACTAGGCTTTACTTACATCAATTTTAAATATGATGCCACTTACATACCACCCCACCCCCAACACACACAATGTTATAAATATCACCTATGTCTGGCCAATCTCTTTTCAGATGTTTGTTGTAAACAATAGTAATACAGTATAATAATATCCCCACACTCAACCCCCCACCCTGACTCTGCAAATTATGCCTTTAAGAATCACAACTAAAGCTTGTAATTATTGCCCTTTTCAACAGCAATACAAACCTTTGATATCTAGTACAGTCCATAACCCCTGCACGAACACCAAATCTCAAAATCCTCTTTTTTATTGATTTCCAGGTTTGATCTGAAATAAATCTTAGGTTGCTGGTTTCACCCATAGAAACAAATATCATCCAAACACTATCTTTTGCATCCTCAACCTGTTCATAAAAATGAGCCCCAGATTCAAAAACAGTTTCGTCAGTAGCTGATTCTTCAGATAATGAGAGTTCAACTTCATCTTCCATGGCTGGACCTGTAAAATAGTAATAATTCATTAATAAAGATATATTATGAGAGATTAGATAACAAGTTGGCAGTTATCACTACAATAGATAAAAACTAGCAGATGACAATTTGCTGAAAATTTCAATATGAACTTAAAACTAAGCGAATGAGTTGGCAGTTAGGCTATCACTACAATAGATAAAAAATAACTGATGACAATTTGCTGAAAATTTCACTATGAACTTAAAACTAAGCGAATAAAAGTTCCGCTTAGCCTCGGTCATCATTACTAAAGTTGGTAAGACAAAACTTGTAGTCTCGGTTATCCATTTTTTTTAAATTACATTTCAGACCTAAATGTATGTTTAAGCACACTTTCACATTACACTGGATCATTTGAGTATATATACTACAATGTGTACATGAATGAATGAATATTTAAATAATGCCACATGCGTATATTGGCTCCAGGCTAGAATTATAGTAAACTTATCACCAGTTACACTTTTGTCCTTTAATAATATTATCTAGAGGTTTATCATATGTGAATTATTACTCTAGATCTGCTGTGGTAGTATAGTAATTACAACTACATTACGTCATTACGTTCGAAGTTTATTACGCTCAATTAGCAGGTGCATAGGAAAATATTGCAGAAATACTTAGTGTGTGAGAAAAGAGGCTATTCAAAATCACTGCAAACATAATTCAAACATTGTATAATCACCACACATGAAATCTGCTTGGACCACACAGCAGACAAACAATATTTTCAATTTCTTTTAATACATTCAATCGGTTGTCTTGGATTTAGTGAAGACAACAGACGGACTGTCATTATACGTATTGGGTATCAACAAACACTAAACAGGATACAAATATGACTGCCAAAAGTTTTTTTCACCTGTGTCTTTTTGATAAAAAAATAATACTTCATGGATTTTCTTCACAAAACCGAATAAATATTATTAAGTACGGTAAAAAAGGTATATTATGGATGTCTATTACAAATATCTAATTCTCCAGAAGCAGCAAGTTATCCCAAACTAGTAACTATTGCACAAAATATGGCTTCTTTTCGGTAATCAGATTAAAAGCATTGTCCATTATTATCATGTGTAATCTTAAATGCATTAAGCAAAGAATTGGCTAGATAATTAGTAGAAATTACTACAGACTCAATCATACAAAGCACATTATTAAACAAATACCTACTCTTCACTTGTGAGTTTATTACAATCTATATTATGTAATAACACTAACAATTACCGTGATGTTATGTATTTTAAAATAACATGTATCAACGTAAAGTTTCATAAGTTCATAGAAGTCTTGATATGGTAATTGTTCCATCCACTACCAATAACTTCGACAATTGGACTCTGTCACTCCAGGCACAGTGTTTTAAGCAGGTTTTGTAATCATTTACCAAAAAGTTAAACATTTTTGCAAATGATTACAAAACCTGCTCAAAACAGAAATAAAAGTGAAACTTAACTTTATAATTCGAGGATTTGGAAAATCCAATGGTTAGGCTAATAATACTTCATTGTTTGTGATAAAACTAAAAGCATTTATTACAACACAAATTCGGACAATATGTATGTTACAAAATCATTCAGTTGGGGTTATTACCTGCCTAAAGCATCATTGAATGAATGTACATGTACTAAGTGAAATGAAATGAAATGAAATTGGGTTTAACATCCTATTCTTCTGCACCTAACCTGGGCTAATGGAAAACGGGCATACGCCATACAGTGTGCTATTAAGAAAATTTTGCCCGGGCAGCAGCGCTACAGCCTACTCTTATATCGAATTCCAACTGCCAAGAGATCTCTTACGTGCACTCCAATGTATACACAAGACCCCGGTTTTTTGTCCCATTCGAACGACAAAACAGCTGTCCTTGTCAGGCCCTCCGTTTCTCGGCCAAAGCAGGAATCGAACACCCGACCTCCAGGTTAGCGCCTTAAATTTTTAGCCTCCCAAATGTACAACTAAGAAAATGTAGCCTAGACACTATATTGACTGCAGCTGGTCCCACCTAGAGATAAAACTATTTTGGGTGATTAATCTTGTAAGTGTCATTGTATTTACCTGTTCCTTCTACCAACTGAGTAAGATCAGACTTTTCAACTACACTATCATATGTAACTCCTCGTTGATGCAACAGGGCCTTTAATTTCATCACCGACAGAGTCATGGGGTCCAGCAACCGACGTGACAGCGAACCTGTTTCGTACCATGTCACGGCCTCTATCAAACGAGCAATTATGAACAGGGCTGTTACATAAATTAACAACAAACAAAGCTTAAGCCACATTCTATCGGTAAACGATTATAACATTCTAAAATTAATAGCCTTTCTTGGATGACAGTAATCGGAGTCGTGCGCATTGACAACTTCCGGGAAACCGATAGTGTTGACACGTCAAGCAAAAGTTGAAGATGAGATTTAGCCGGTTGTTATCCAGTGACTTCCGCTAAAACAACGGAATTAGTGTCTCTCTGACATCAGCATCGCTTCTATCGATATTCTAGACCCATAATCATCGACACACCACTAGAAAACGACCTTTCCTATCGTGATAATTTTCAGCCCTCGACTCCACAAAAAAAAGATGGCGGAAGTAAATATTTAGTCACGTGACTTCGTTAAACTTTGCTTTTCATTTCTGACTCTAATTTATATGTCCAAAGTAAATCGCGTACCAAACCAATTAGGAATATTTTGATACAGTTTTTTAACATAACAAATTATTATCATTGCCTGAAAAATCACACAAAACAGGTTTGACAAACTGTACAGACAGGTCTGAAAAAGAGCAGACGCATTTTCGGACTTGTATGTCCAAGTCTTTGACGAGGAACAGAATACTAGAGTTATCTTCTTTTACAAGGTGCATAAATTTTGCCAAATCTTTCTTAATACAACACGAGTAAATCACTATAAAATATTGTTATTTAACACAGTTTCTAGTTCTTGTTTCATAAATGTAATTGTTCTGGAACAGGTAACATTGTCATTAGATTTAGTACAATGATAGAGGTGACAAGGTGTGTGTATCCGGATCCCAAATAAGATTTGATTTTATATTGAGGATTGAGGATTTATTCCTAACTTCAGGTTCATGATGTGATATTTTGTGGAATTCAGTAGGTTCGTTTGATAGAGAGTGTGACATGGGGTTTAACGTCCACTTGACACAAACTGTCATTTCGGGACTTACATAGGGTTTAATTTTATTTCAATAATTTGCGAATCACTTGCGCGTGGGGGTCTTTAGCAATGGGAGGAAACCTGAGGACCAGTAGATTTGAAAACCATGTCAGTTGACTCAATGACAGGCTTTATGATACAGCGCGTACATAGTACATGCCATGCTAACCATTCTGCAATCCAATGCACCGTCCGATACAGAATACGTAAACTGTCTAACTTCAAAATGAGAAAAAAATGATCTTGTAGATAGCCTATGGGATGTATTGATACGCACATAGTTTATTTTCTTATCATATTAACGCTACTGTTTTGTTTTTCAGCTGTAGAAATGGACAGAAGAAAAGTTTTACAAAATGAAGAAAACAGCACATCTAACCGTGACAACTCATCTTTAACCTTAGGGACATCAAGTCCTGATTTAACCAGAATGATGACACCAACATTATCAGATGATAAAACAGACACACTGAGCACAGACATTAGTCTAGACTTCTCTTGTACAGAGATGTCAAAATTTGAGACTGATTCTATGTTAAACGCAACATTTAATCCTGATCGAGATATTGACAGAAGTCCTGATACAGCTTGCCTACAGCTTCAGTCTCCTTCTCCTTTAGATTTATCCATAACCACATCATTTGAAAATTCTTTATCAGACTGTGGAGTGTCATGTTTTGATTCTGAAAGTGGAGGAAAAAATGCCTATTCATTTAGCAGCAATGTAAATTCAACTGAATCAGACACTTTTGTGAACTTAGATGAAGGATTAACAATAGATACTTTGTCTAAACCGGATTTATCAAAAGTTGTTCCTTCAACATCTATTGGGGTCACCCATCCACCAGTTATATTAGGTAGTTTAGGTGCAGCTAATTTTGTGACAGCAGTTTTGAATAAAAATATAAACACTTCAGAATCAGAAGTACCAGTTATAAATAATATGATTCTTCCACCTACTTCATTATCTTTGACAACTCCAGGAATTTTAGTTCTGAATCCATGTGCATTATCTAGTGGCTTAGTTAATCTTTTTCCATCAAATAGCAATAATAGTAGTGTGGACTTGGCAAGTAATAACAGACATCATGAAAACACCTCAGCCTCTATTATTGATATGTGTCCAGGACCTATTAAATCCATTTTATCTTTTCTGACAACAAAACCTCAAAGTACAAAAGCAAGTGTCTTTACTGCTTCGTTTGATCAAAACAATACATTTATTTCCCAAGAAGCATCCCCCTCAACATCAATTTTGACATCAAAATGTACAGAAAACTGTACAAAATTACCTGACATTTCTGAAGTATGTGTTCTGCCACTCGAATCTGAACATTTGACTATCGCAGAAGCTGAATGTGAAACGGATAATAAATTAGAAAATCATGAAACCAATTTAACAGTAGAAAAAAACAGTCAATACATTGACGAAGACAATGGTGTCTCTCCTGCTAAAAAACCCATGTTGATTAAAACTAGTGTAATTGATGTGTCAGATATTAAGGATACTGAATTGGAATCAGATGATGACTGTGCCGATATTTTAAACTGTAACAATATATGTGATGAAGTAGATGGTAATGTGGTCACAGCTGACAAAGCAAATGAAGTCGTCAGCGAAGCAAGCATCAAAGTTAATAAGATGTTAACTCGCCAATCAAACATTCAAAATGAAAGTTTAGAAATATCTGATAAACAAAGCACTTCAAAATCTGAATCTGAAAATATTTCAGAGGAGCAAATCAATTCTAAAGAAGTGTCAGAATCAGAGATCCAAAATGTAGCCAAAAAGAAGAGAACAAGATATAATAATTCTGAAAAAAAACCTAAGAAATCTATTAATTTGAAGTGTGATTTATGCAGTGCTACATTTTCTAAAACTGGTAATTACCATAGGCACAGAAAGATACATACCATTGCAACTGAGGTAAGTGACAGACATTTTCTCAACCCAATGTTTTTCTACCTCATACCAGGCTAAACCTATTTTTGTCAAGGTTGCTAAGAAGTAAGAAAGTTTAAGGCAAGTGATTGTTCGCGATATTGTAGGTTTTTTTATGATTCAGATTATTGAAGTATTTTAAATGTTATTACAGGGAGAAGATTGTCGTTTTGCTTGTAGCCAGTGTGATCGTAAATTTTTACAGAAATGTGATTTAAAACGTCACATGTTGATACATATGAAGAAAGAACCATTTCGCTGTGAAGTTTGTGATAAAGGTAAGAACACTGATCTTCAAGTAATGTGAGAGGGAGCCTTTAGCAGAAATGAATCCTCTGTTTATAAATACATGAATATATAATTAGCTTGGTAACCTTTAGAGAAACCTCTTAATATATGTTGCCTACATAAATCATTAGCTGTTTTCCACAAGTATGTGTTTAACATACTCCGGGCAGTGTTGCGTCTGATTAGAGGTAATCCAACTACACACTGCTACACACAGTGGATATTGTTGTGTTAAATTTTGATTGATCAGTAGTCCGTCTACCAACCAATCACGAGCTGCCAATACTGGACCAATTATGTTTACATAACGTATACGTCATGACTCACGATTTTATTATGCCTAATTAACCCGTGCATAGCAGAATACTGCAGTAAAACTAATTGCGTGACAAACGAGGCTATCAAGTCGAATGAAATGTAAACAATACTGTTTCGAAATGAACATACTTTCACCGTTTTGAATACCTTAAATCACTGTCCAAAGTTTTAGGGAAGACCCAGATTAAACGAAGGACTGTCATGTTGCTGTACTAAAGTGATAGCTTTCATTGAACGGAAAGAATAGACACACTCCCGCATAAGTTCAAGAAACAGACGCTATTCCAGCAATGGTCAGAGAGGGATTTCTCGGGCCATTGCTTCAGGAATATGGTGTTAAATGGTTTTTGATTGTTCGTACTTGGTTTTATTTTGTTTTATGTAATTGTAGTTGATTATGACATGGTTGATTTTCAGGTTATATTCGACAGTCTGATTTGAAAGTTCATATCAGATTTCACACAAGAGAAAGAACACATGCCTGTGATACTTGTGATAAGAAATTCTTCCAATCAGGTGGGTAGCCATTAAAGAAGCTAAACATCTTTGATTTAGGAAAAGAGAGACTAACATGGTTTTTAACTTTATTTCAATAATTTGCTTAAGCGTAGGGGTCTTTATCAGTGGAGGAAACCGGAAGACCCAGAGGAAATCCAAGAGGCTGGACAACCGACTCTATTCCTTGCCATGTACAACAGGGCATTCTTTGTTTTAGGGCAAAATAATGTGCTAAATTTGGTTTATCTGATTTTGATGGGACGATGAAATTTTTTGTTTCAAAGTTTGTTTACTAATTTCGGTTTCATTTTTGGCTTACTGTATGGACACAAAACACATGATCTCAACATTGGCTTTATCTGAGGACATAAAATTTAGTCTCACCAGGTCACATACATGTATGTCAATAAAAGAGTATAAATATTGGTACCATATTAATTAGATACATGTGTATATAGTGATTGTTGTTGTTTCCCCTTTCCTTATTTTTTGAGACCGATCTTTGTAATTGACATTGTATAATGCCAAAACAAATTATGCTATCATAGTCAGATCAAATGTATTTCTAATCTTTCAGGTGATTTAAATCGTCATAAACGTCGTGTGCATGATGAATCAGCTGGACTAGTTTGCGGTCATTGTAAAAGGAGTTATGCCAAGGAGACAACACTTATTCGTCACATGCAAGACAATCATAGAAACCTTATACTGAAATGTTTGAATGACAGAGTGAAAACTTAAGTGGGCCTTATAAGGTCCATGCTATTGCAAATATGAAGAAATAACGATTGTGATGTGCACAAACTGCCAGTGATTAGTAGTAAAGGGGGATAAATCTGTAATTCCCTAGCATTAGATTGTAGGGAACAGACCACCCAAAATATTCCTTGAATTTATGTCCTGGACAAAACATTGCCACATTTTTGCATGGGATCTGTGGCTTTAAATCGGATATATTACCATCAGTAAATCACCTTAAACTACCAAGAAAACATAATTAGAAGATTTGTGTAAAATTTTGAATAAATAGGTTAAAAAAAACCATATAAACTAGGGATGGGCTCGCTGATTACATTTGTTGCTGTGTTTGCAATTTTAAAAGGTATACAGTGTTTCTGTTAGATGTGCAAATGTTATGGCTAATTTCATAGTCACCAGTCTTGATTGTGAATTTGTCGGACAATATCTATTTTGTCAGAGCTTAATCCATGCTAAAATGTACTGAAATTGAATATTCAACATTTATCAACAGTAGATCATCTCCCTGTCCGGGATTTAATTTGATTGAAAAGAGGTCCATAGTCCATATATATGAATGTACTTTATGGAATTTTAAGGGCTAGAATCAATTTGTATTATTCAAGACTATATTTAAAGTCTTATTGCATGGTGTTAGTGCAATATGAATCCCTTTCATCAATCTATGCTCCTTGCCCATTTTATTTTAAATTCTGATTGAATCCAAGCTGGGAGATTATCTAGTAGGTGTGATGATTTTCCGTTTCAGAAAATTCTGTTTTAAATGTTTTAAATTCCGTTATTTTCCATTTCAAAGCTGACCATATTCCGTTTTTTCCGGATAAAATGCTATTTCATAAATAAATGAATAAAACATCTCAAAATATAAAACTGTCCATTTTAAACTAATGATAACAAATTATGAATTGTGAATGACTTTTATTTTTAATTCAAATAATTGTCCATGACTAGCTGTACTTCCATTTTAACACATTATATTTACTGGTAATTAGTCAAACGGATCGAAAAGTTAATTTTGAAATTCACATCTTCCTTCCACATCACCATTGTCAATTGTAGAAGTAATGCCTGCCTAGTGAAGCCGTCATTTTTGTGCCGGACACTCGCTGACTTTTTTGTGTAGCTTGATGCTTTTTGGAATTAATGTGGTCTTTAATTTTATCAACGCGTCAGAAATCTACGCTGTGACAATCCTCATAAAAGTCTGCAGGGAATTGCCGCACCCTATTGACGGCAGAAAGGCTTATTATAACCCTGTGGGCGCGTTTCATTTTTTTAAGCAGACGACGCCATTATGATTTCGTTCGACTACTTGTTGTAGTTGCGATGTATCCAGACAAGCTTCGTAGTTTCTACGGGAATAAAGGCTGGATGCACTAGACTACGATATATTTGTGATATCACGTGGTTAAAGCAGATAAACACGAGCCACGAACCCAGGAATAAAAAAGAAGCATAAATGAAATGATTTTTACTTTTATAAAATTACTATATAAAGACATAAGAAAGAAATAAATATCATTATTGAATTCAAGTAAACAGTAATTGTATTATATGAGGGATAAATGGATTATTACGGAAGACAGGTTTTCATCTCGAGTAAATTCATATTACAAAATGATGAAATGAAAGTAGCCTATACTTAGTAAATACTAAAAGTAATAAAACCACACGCTTTCGTTCAATATTTTCGATTTATTCATGAATAGAAAGTCGAAATACTTGGATAAATACAAAGTTTTGTTGAGATTTTATTTAATATCAGAAAAAAATCGGCTTTTCCGTCTGAAATTTCAAATTCCGTTTGGAGTGCCAAATTCCGCGATTTCCCCTAGAAGTTTTCAAGATTAATCTTCAGGCATTTTTATCGTAGTGATGTCATGTGACATTATAGTCGATTTCAAAGTATTTTGACAAATTTGTTAAATGCACCAATTAGGGTAATTAATTTGAACAAGACGGATGTTAAAGATAAAAATTTGATTGATTGCAAATCACTTTTTGGGGGATCACATAGCTAAGTGGGTAAGAATATGGCTTGCTAGCCTGGAGGTCGGGTTTTCGATCCCTGCATTGGCCGAGAAAGTTCATCCAGATTTGCTGGTGTGGTTCCTGTGTACACATTGGCGTGCACGTAAAAGATCCCTTGGCATTTAGGATTCGATACATAAGTACGCCGTAATGCCGCTGCCCGGGCAAAATTTCCCTCATAGCACACTGTGTGGCATATGCCCATCTTCATTAGCCCCGGTTAGGTGCAGAACAGTAGGACATTAAACCTCATTACATTTCATTTGCAAATCACTTTGGTTAATCAGTGGTCGGTAAAAAGCCTTTAACTACATGTATACCAGTGTATGTTAGATTTAGATAAAAGAGTTGGCTGCTCTCGCTATAATAGTTCTATAAAACATATATTAAAAATTTTACAAAAATTACTTTATTCTATGAGTGTTTGAAGTTTTAACCAAATGTTTTGTAGATTGTGTCAACTTAATTCTATGCATTGTTATGAGTGTGGTAAGTTTTAAACAAATGTGGTGTAGATTTTTCATTATGGTAGCAACGGTACTTGACAGTCGGGATTAAGTCATGATTATCTATTTTTTATCCTTTAACTACCTTAAATGACTACAGTGTTCTGATTTACTTAAAGTCTGAACCCAGAGAGTTGATTTTGGGGTATCATGTTAATAAATGTTTAAATGATAATTTATATGACATTTGAAGCCAGAAATGAGAGCTGCTATAGGCAATCTATTGTCTTGTATATAATGCCGTACATGTAGGCTATGGTGCCAGGGGAATATATATGAGTGATAATTATGTATTATTTACTTCTTAGTTTACAGTATTTACTACAGATTGTTATATATTTGTTATTGTTTATTATATATATATAAAAATATAGTAATATCTGGAATCTTAGTTTTATTTTCAATAGTCATACATGGTAATGGGGTCTAAGAACCATGGTGGCTCTATTCGATCCTGGTGTTGGGTGAATAAGGACCTCAGGATTTTCTAGTCTGTGATTACCCCATGTCAGTGGTGCAGGATGAATAGTGTGACAAATAATATTGTCTAGTTCTTTGGATGGGATGGAAACAGGATCCCTATGGCCTGTACTAAATAAAAATATATGGTAATGCCGCTGCCTGAGCAAAAGTTTCCTTAAAGCACATTGCATGGCATATACCTTCATTAGCATAGTTGGGGGTTAATCACTGTATTACCTTTACCCTATGTCAGTGGATGTAGGATATTTGGTTCGTTAAGGTGGTCAATGGTGATTTGTGGCATATTTCTTGACCCAAATATAACATTCAATATCATCAGTTACATCACCCCATCCAATTTACTAGTTTCACATAGAGTGAGAGAAATGGGGTTTTACGTCTACTCAACACAAACTAGGTCATTTCGGAACTAACAAATGGTTTAATTTTATTTCCAAATTTCACATGCGCGTAGGGATCTTTAGCAGTGGGAGGAAAACCGGAGGACCCGGAGAAAACCCACAAGGTTGGACAGGTGACCCTACTCCTTGTCAGTGTGATGTTCAACCGGGGATTCAAAACCACTCCAACTGACTCAATGACAGGCTTTATGATACAGCACGCAGGTGCTAACCATTCGGCCATCCCCCCTCCCTGTTTCATATAGAAAAAGGATAATAAGTGTATTTAAATGTTGCCCTATGTGGCTTCATTGTCCCCAATTTCTTGCTAACATCTTTCCATGGAGATTTCATCCGGTTCGATCCCGGTGATTATGTAAAATAATCCTTGTCACTTGGAATTCAAAACCAGGTAGGCTGTGCCCGGGCATAGCGCAATCTATGGCATGTGCCCATCATCCTTATCCTAGTCTGTGCAGAAAAGTAGGATGTTAAAGCCAAATTTCATTTCTATTGGCAAATAAGTAGCATTTTATCTATACAAAAAAAGAAAATGTCACCATTCAGTGGTATATTAGAAATGCTAGCTATTAGAAAGGTTATTCGACTATTGATCTGGTCTTTGTGACTTCAGTTTTTGATTAACCAAGATGAAGTTCTCTCCCTTTATCTGGTTATTTTCAGAAAAAGAAAACGCTGGTTTCACGTCTCGTCAACACAATAATCAATATATGGTCGTTTTGAGACAATATAGTCAAGGCAGAATTAAAGCGTGTGCTGCTGTCAGGAGCCACCAATTAGCTCAAAAATACACAATTGTACCCAAAACTAATGTTGCTCTAGAGTTTACCAAGGGGGATAACATTTTTTCACAGCTACGGTCGGCACATGCGTAGACCAGAGAGTTATCTATGGTGTATGGGCCTACTGATATGCAAATTGCATTTTCTGATGGTCAATAACCAGAAAATGGCCGGGTTTCACTGCTGATGCAAGGCCCCCCAGTGACATTTTCAGCCGGGGCCCATGCAAACTTAATCCCTCTTTGCACACCAAATAGAATAATTCGGAGGTCCTTATTTAAAGGGCCAATCCTGATAATATTTTGGAGAGTAAAACTGCTTAATTTTGTGTTCAAATAATATCCTCTACCTCAGGGCCGAGAACAACTCAATAAATATTAAACCCGTCAGTCTTCATCTGGAAACGATAAGGCACCTTGTAACCAGGGATGCAGCCGCCACCCTTGTACGCTGTATGATTATGTCGAGGCTTGATTACGGAAATAGTTTGTTAGCAGGCATTTCAAAAGAACAGCTATATCGGCTTCAACAAATTCAGAACCGCTGTGCGAGAATCGTCACTAGGACTAAGCTGCGTTCTCACATATCTCCAGCTCTAAACTCTCTCCACTGGCTTAGAATTCAGGAACGGATCGAATTTAAAGTGCTCTCTTTAACGTTTCAAACGGTTTCAAAAAAGGCTCCACCCTACCTACAGGATATTGTTTATCCATATGTTCCATCTAGGTTCCTTCGCTCCACTGATCAATGTCTGCTTGAGACGCCCAAATTCAAATTGAAAACATTTGGTGCAAGATCTTTTTCACATATCTCTGCAACGCTTTGGAATTCATTGCCCCTAAAAATAAAGTCTGCTGAAACATTAACTTCATTCAAATCAAACCTAAAGACCCATCTTTTCCAACGTTATGTTTGAATATGACATTATCATGTGCATTTTGTAGTGTTGTGTGTTTTGTGTGTAGTCAGCGCTTAGAGCATTTCCCTATTGTGACGTGGATTTTAGCGCTTTATAAGACTCCTTATTATTATTATTATTATAAACGGAGACCGGTGTCCTAAGCTGTATTATGTGGTGTCGAGGTAAAACCAGACTTTTTTTTATAAAAAAATAATGTGTAGGTGAAATATACCTTTCGTTATCAAGTACAGAATATGGGGCATTCACTATATAGACCACTAAAGGAACGAGAGTCGATTATCAGGTCACCCAACGAAAAAAAACCCAACCCGAAATCTTGAAAAGGTTACGAGTCCAGATAAACAGTTTTAACTTTCACGTCCAAACGACTTAATATTTTTAGCTGAAATTTTGAGACAAGGTAAATACCAATCTGATTAAAACACAGATCTAATTTCGTTTCGTTTTTTATAGTTCAAAATTTCGTTTTTACTTGTGTTTACTACTCTTGCATCTGGAAGACTTGTTGTTTAAGGGTAAACGGTTTTTTCCACCCACCGGAGCCTTGTCTTATGACGTCATATGTGGATTGTGGGTTAGGATAAGGGTTAGGCTTGGCCCAGGGTTAGGGTTAGGGCTAGCCCTGTCTACATCTCGAGACTGTGACGAAATCTGCAGGCCACAGCCCTTATTCTAACCCTTATCCAAACCCACAATCCACATATGACGTCATAAGATCAGGATCCGGTGGATGGAAAAAACGCTTACCTTATTTAAGTCGTGTTCTGCCTGAAATGAGGGGTAAGCCAATCAAATGGTCTGTCGAATTGACCGTTTAACCTTTTCATGCGTGGAACTGTGGGTAAATATTACCAGCGGATAGAAATCAAAACAAAACAAAAGTAGATGTTAAAAAGCATGGCGGTCGCTAATTGGTTAATCGAATGACTGACGTTATCGGGTCAAATGTCCCGTGCTTGATACCTGACGTCATAGAACGTGAGCTCTCACTATAACTAGTTAGATCTACATATGTGTAGGCCATCGAAAGTATAAAAAAACGCAACGAAATATAGATCTATATTTTAATTAGATTGGGTAAATACACCCTTCCTCGATATTTTGCCGCTTACATTTCATACGTACTCGGATTTTATTTTTGAGGCCCTATTCAAATCGGGATAGTCGGGATAGTTCCTAATCGTTAGACATCAACTCGCCCCGATAAAGATATCGGAATCGGGGGTAGCTTTAGCTCTTCGCTGCCTGAACAGGCAAGCGGAACTTGGATTACATAGTGTCATAATATACGGTTTCTCGGGTTTCAACTACACAACGTGAAGTCCAAAGCGAAGTATTAATAAAAGGAATCGAAGTCCATATCGAAGAATAAGGCCGATACCAAGACAATACTGCCACCGTGTACTTAGTGTCACATAATAGTAACCAGGATAGTCAAACATAAGAAATACAACAAAAATCAAAGATTAATACTAATAATGATGATTTAGGTCCCTAACAATAGACAATTATTTAAAACATATCACACATTATACACCAACCCTCGGCTTTACAATTTTATTATCAGGTTCTATAGAGACTTGCAATACAATAAGAAACGTAATTGGTGCTTTCGTTTCCACACGATGCAAAGACGTGAGTGACACGTGACACCAGACTTGTAGTATAATAGGATTCTTTTAGCACCATGTACGTGGATAACTAACTTACTTACTAGTGGTCTGGAGTGCCGCGCTTCGACCTCTAGCTGGCCGGTCACCTCTGGCTTAAGGCTGTGGTTTCGAGCCGTGGTGTGAGCGTATGTGGCATGGATATAGGGACGCCTTCTCAACCTCGTGGGTTTCCTCCGGGCACCCCGGTTTCCTCCCACTGCTAAAGACCCCTACGCGCAAGCGAATTATTGAAATAAAGTTAAACCATGTGTTAGTCCCGAAATGACCTAGTTTGCGTTGAGTGGACGATAAACCAATTTCTCCCCCTCTCTCTACTATGACACCTTCTACTAAAACCACTACAACCTTACAACATTTTTATCAGCTGTTAAATAGACAAGTGATCAATCACGTCAAATCGAAAGTAATTTTACACCCACGCACGAAGATCCCGAACGTGATAATTAAATGCCCTCTAGTTTCGAAACAGAAGTAATTTACATTTCATTCTCAATTTTATGACGTTATTTGATTGTAACACCATTCGTCTCACCGGGGCGGGTGTTTGGGCGGTCGAGTGGTCAAACACGCGCGTTGTACATTATGGTCCGCTGTGGAGTCACATGGCGTGGTTTCTATGAAACATTTTGTATACCTGACAAAGAATAAAGTCGCTGGCCCTCGAGTCACCCGGTCTCCTCAAGCTGCTAAAGGTCCCTTAATCGACAGCGAATTCTGTCAGCATGTCTGTTACAGGTTTTTTCGTTGTTATCTTTGTCAGTAAATAAATAAATAAAAAAAAAATATAAAATAAAATAAAAGCAAAACAGACCAAACACCAAAATTCCCTTAAAAGTCGACATGGGAATAATATGATATATTTAATGTAAGAATCACTGAATATTGGAACTGAAATGCCAATATGGTGCAAGCAGCCCACAGCCTCCGCAAGTCTTTGATGATGGAAAGTTATCTGACTTTATAGTATGTTGATCGTCTTAAATAATCACAATCGGCACAAAAAATGTCTGATTCTGTTTGAATTATAGATTAACTTTTAATCTATATATTACATTGATACAAAACACGGCATGGTCTGTTTTAAGATAGCTGTTGATTCTTCTATCAGTACACGTGTCACGTTTTATCTCGTGGACAAAAACTCTCATCAACTTTTAAGCACGCAACTGCATAATAAATGTGTACAGAGAGAGAGAGAGAGAGAGGGAGAGAGAGATGTAACGTCCACTCGACACCAACTAGATCATTGGACTAAATATGGTTCAGTTTTATTGCGATAATTTAGCTGTAGGAATAAACCGTGGGAGATAACCCATGTGGTGGAACAGGCCACCCAACTGCAGGTCACATACGAGCGGGGTATCGAAACCACTTGATTCTAACGTGCACCAAATACTCCACCCACAATCCCTAAATGTGTGGGGACACTCGGCACACGCCGATGGATCGAGGGGGCGTACTTTAGAACAGTATTCTTGTCTGAGATCACTGGGAATGGTATTTCCAGGCTTCTATTTATCGAACTTTTCCAGAGGAGGCCACCCTGATATGTCAACTAAACACGAACTTTCCTCTCCCCTTCCATCTCAAAATGAAATACTAGTTGCAACGTCTGCAGGGCGGGTGTCAAGGAAGCCGATTAGGCGAAAAACCAAAGTCGCGTGTCCAAACTGAACAAGTAGTACACTTAAAGACCATCAGAGCCGAACGCCGGTGCCAAGCGATATTCACTTCCTTTTAACACATGCACAATGACAGAAATGTAACACTATTATAATGTCTATTTAGCTGTAATTTCTATCTTTCTGAAGACCCAGACGTATTATACCGTGTGCTTGTTCTTATCTTAGCCTTAGCGACATGTAGCATTGTTCAGCAATTGTACATGGTAGGATTCCTGTGTGCTTAGATGGTCTACTATAGTTACAGCCCTTACTTATTTGTCTCGCATTTGCAATCTTTCTTTAGGAATTGGAGTTTATATCCACAAATGAGAGAGAGAGGGAGATATATGGAGTTAAACGTCCACTCGACACAAACAAGGTCATTTCAGGACTAACATATGGTTTCATTTCATTTCAATAATTCGCTTGCGCGTAGGGGTCTTTAGCAGTGGGAGGAAACCGGAGTACCCGGTGAAAACCCACGAGGTTGGACAGACGACCCTACCCTTGCCACGTACAACCAGGGATTCGAAACCATGCCAGTTGACTGAATGGCAGGCCGTATGATACAGCGCGCGCACGCTAACCATTCGGCCACTCAACCCCCATCCACAAAGAAAACGAGAACGCAAAAAAGAAGTAAAATCAACCAGATTAAAGGAGCTAAATCGCTAACATTTGGGACCTAGAAATTGACTCAAGTGGATCGCAATGCATATAATACTGTGATATAAATGTATATAAACTGATTTGCATTCAATTGTTTCCGTTTTTACTCCAATTTCAAATCAGTTATGTTCGGCGAAATAAACCAGAAGTGTCAACCGAAGGCATTTTTTTTTAGCGTCTAGTTATTCCAGTCTACATGCGCCGTTTGATTTGGTACAATGTTTATAGCCTCGTTCCTCGAGTCTCTTGCTAGAACTGGGGCTGAAACGCATTATGGTACACGATTCGTGTACCAATGGTAAAATATTTATTTTGTCTTAAATATTGGATACCAGAAGCCCATCTTTTTCCGGTAAGATCACATCATCAATTTTGATTTAAATTGACAAATAATTCGTGTTTTCTATGTTGGAGATTTTGGAAGATATTGAGTTAAAGACTTAGCTCCTTTAAAATACAGATCTATATTTCGTTCCGTTTGTTTTGTACATTTGATGGCCTACACTATATGAAGATTTGACAGGTTGTTGCGATAGGCCACGTCAGAAGTCATCCAACTTTCCTGATAACTAAGAACGAACGATATATTTTTATCTTTCATTGAACACAGAGAAAATTAGACTGAAAAAAAATCTTAAGTGATTGAGAACACGTAGTGATTATTTCGCAACGCCACATGCTGTCTAGTGATGGAACGAATGTGACAATATGGTTGATCTAATTTACAAACCATTAACTGCAAAATTCAAACCCAGTCTCGATCACTTTGTCTATATTCAAAATTAATCTTGACACTTCTTTAAAATATTCGGGATTGATTGGGGGCGTCAACATAAACGCACCATTAATATAAGAATTCCGTCACAGCAGCAGTTCTATGTATCATTTTAACGGTCCACATGGAAAACACCTTAAAATTTAAGTGGGAGTCTTTCACATTTGTTATTGTCCATGCTTACATTGCAAAACAAGACCATAAAGGGCTATTACCTTTTTAATATTAGGTCATTGGTGAAAATGGAAGTCCGATGCGCAATTGTTCAAGAATTGGCGAAGACTTAGGCTTTCTTCGAAGAGCGTCGTTCACAAGAAGAGCAAGAAAACACCAAGATGAGTAGCCCTTGGAAACCACTTCCTGCCCCCTGGTAAAAATCAGTTATTTTCTGCTTTCTGATGAAAGAATTCGAATAGAGAACTAATTATTGTACTCGAGATCCGTCGAAGAATAAAGGTGTGTATCGCCACATCCGACCTTCAAATAACCGTAAACATCAATGGCATAAGGCAATCTGAATTCTATTTTGGTAAAATGTAAGTAAAAATATTACTTATATATATATGTATATATACCGGTTTAATCAGTTTGTGGAATAATTGTATTATACGCCTGAATTATTGTGTCTGACACGGGGAGACGTCTGACTGTCAGAGTTTATACTTTGCTGACAGTAATGGACTTACGGGTCACAGCCCTTTCTTGTTAATTTGTTATCTATCAGAATAGCAAACACTGATTAAATTAGTTCTCTGTATAGCAGAACATTGACATTAAGGTTAAATCTGGGTGTTTAATGAGCTATTTGTATTTTTATTTATGTTCCTGTAATATACGTTTCATCTCACTTTGGCAATGTGTCTGCTGTGTTCAGGTTATATATTGTAAGACTGTTGAGCTGAATATATAATTGCGTGTTAGATGGGTCCATTCGTTGATAGAGACCTCCCCTCGGTTATCCATACCACAATAGTCTCTAGTAATAAGTTAATACACGTATTCGAAATTAAAAACACGTATTAGAATTAAATGTTGGTCCATTTCAATAAATATGGATCTTATCTGATCGAACAAGGAAAACATAACATTAAACTTCAAAAACAAAACATCAATGCAAAATAATTAAACCATTTATTGTTTTGTCTGCGAACATTGGCATACATAGAGTTTTGCGTTTTTATGTTCAGACACCTACTCTTAAAAACGTGTGAACAGAAACGAGCCTTTCGGGAAATATATAAAGATTGTTAGCAGTGGGCCTATTTTTTAATACAATTTAAATGTCACAAAGGTGAAATTAAATACATAAAGAAACTAGGGGAAAAAACAGCGAAATGCAATTATGACATTGTTTGTTCTGTTGTATTTTTGTAGAAACCCTTCCGGCCCAGCTGTGCAACTTTCCGATACTCTTCCCAGAAATTTAAACAGATACATTCTATGTATGTTTGCCGATTAAATCTGTATATGTGTGTTTATAAGCTGGCGGAAAATAACAAAGGTAATTAGTCGTTGCGTTTAAAGGGACACACACATTAAACAATAGAGGAACGAAAATTAAAATGAAATGAAATACGGTTTAACGTTCTAATGTTCTGCTTCGACTGTGCATTTGTCATACATTGTGCTCTAAGGGAAATTTTTCCCGGACAGGGCGTTACGGCCTACTCTTATAATGAATTCCAACCACCAAGAGATGTCCGAACGACTGAACAGTTGTCCACTTACAAGAGGTAATCACGCCGGAAAACCACGATGGACTTTCTTGGAGAAAACGCAGACCCAGCGTCTTACTCACTAAGACCTTGCGGCTCAACAATAGAGGAACATTCTTTTTATTTTGCGCGGATTCTTTCTGTTCACTTTCTTTTGGACAAATACGTGAATTAAAAACTATAAGCCACCTTACGGGCCTTCGCGCCGTGGACCCCCGATCCGTATTCGCTCGACCTGGAGCTCTAGTTACTGTTCGGGTATCCTGACCACGGCATAACTCGGGACAGTAGAACACCATCTGTCCCACTGACTCCATGTCTGGTTGGTCCTCTCGTTCGCAAGAATTTACTCCCAGCAATGATCCCAAATTCCAGGATATTGACTCAGTCTTTCAAATTTTCTCACGGGGAGATCCCGTCACCGTTCAGGTTGACCCGTGTTATAGCCACTGCCCGTATATGATAACAAAATCAATACCAATCATATTAGTGAGGAACTGGGCAAATTGATGCGAAAGTTTTGTTTTCAGTACCAATTTGAAAGTAATGGTCTATATGGAAGCAGTCAGAAAAAAAATCAAAATGGCCCGCAAACTCCACGATCGCTGCCAATTTCAACCATTTTCCCACTTTACCCCGACTCATAACTTTCGTACTATTGAACCTAGAATGGTGGTTTTGTTCCTTATATCTAGGTAATTGAATTAAAAGTAAAATAAATATTATGATTGAAGCATATCTTCTCCTATATTAAATCCTACTTCCAAGTAAATTCTTACACCTTTGCCTGAAACAACTCCTTGAACAAAACATTCAATAAGCAAATGCCTGACAAATCTGACATAAGGCATTGGAGCAATATGGGGTAAAAACCCTACCGATTTTCCCAGTTCTCCAACCATCTCTTGCAAAATTTGGGCACATTTTGCTTTGCATGGCAACCGCTTGATGGTGTTTAAAACCAGCCACTGGTTTGCATGGCGTTGGCCGGTAATAAATATATTTGTTATAAATACATAGACATTGTTTTAGGAATTAATATAAATTCTTTATGTATTATAAATTAGTTCGTTAAATCTTTTCACCAATTTCTATAGCTTGGCCTTTAGTATTAGTCTTGTCAGATATTTGTCATGTAGTGAAAACCTATTTCGTGGTCGATATAAGCCATTATTTTCTCCGGAGACTTGCATTACTTAAATATGAAGAAACCAAATGACTAAAACAATGGAAAAAAGTCATTCAACGGCCTTATGTTCTTTAATTTGACGTAAGTAAAAGACCTTTTTTGCACCATTGGGGAAGATTTGACAAAACAAAAGTACATTCTGTGATTCAACCTTTTACCTTCGTTAACATCTAAAGATAAGCAACCTTAACGTATGTTATGGTCATTTTTCAGTTTCATTAGTTTCTAGCGATTTCACGCAGCGATTTGTGCGCAGATGCAGTGTTTTGATTCGAATCGGACACAATCGACATGAAATGAAATGGGGTTTAACGTCCTTACTGTTCTGCTCCGACTGGGCTAATGACGGCGGTCTTACGCCATGTACTGTGCCCGGTCAGCGGGACTATGACCTACTTTTATACAGATTCCAACTACCAAGGGATATTTTACGTGACGTCAATATGCACATAAGGCCTCGGGTTTTCGTCAGGCCCTCCTTCCTCCACCGCTGACAAGGGTACACCACGTCTGAAAACGCCACCATCGAGATAATTAAATTCTACACCGCCATTATTCGTACGTCTGTAATGTTTTAAATATATAATTTGATAATTATATTGCTAAATAAATGTTTTCAGTTGTATACAGTGTAGGAAATCTCCTCACCACCACATGAAAACAAACCCCATAAACTGTCTTTAGCCGCCATTTGTACCATTTTTGAACCAATTCAAATTTCTTGGACGACCACAAAGACGCGCATTGAGTAGCCATTTCAAACGTGGGAGCTACTTCAAATGAAAGAAAGATGGGTTCTTTTCTGTTGAAACTTTCAGTGGTAGCTACTTCAAACGAAATAAAGGTGGATTCTTTTCTGTTAAAATTTGATTTAAACGGTTTAGGTCTATCCAGGTCTTTATTAGTAAGGCAGTGCTGAGGTCTACACTACACTTCACACAAGATAAACCGACGGACAAAACAAAATACATTGACTTTGCAAAACAGAAACAAATATCAAATCAAGTCAATGGATATGTTGGTGATTGCTGATGAAAGTTTATCAATGGCTTGTTGTTGGACATCACCGATTTTAAAAGAGACAGCCAGCTTTGTGTCACAAGCATAGATACGAAGTATTGTAAGTTCATTTAAGAGAGAGGGGGAGAAAAAGTTTACGTCCACTCGACACAAACTATTTCAATAATTCCCTTGCGCGCAGGTGTATTTAGCATTGGGAGAAAACCGAAGAACCCAGAGAAAACAAACCAGGCTGAACAGGCGACCCCCACTCCTTGTCTCGTACAACCGTGGAATCGAATTGACACATTGGCAGACCTAATGATACAGTGCGAACAGCGTAACCATTCGGCTATCCCCCTCCCCAAAAGTTCATTTAAAGTAGCTAAGTCTCTAACTCAGTATCATCCAAAATCTTCAACATTGAAAACACAAATTATTTGTTACTTTAAATCAACATTGATGCTGTGGTCTTACCGGGCAAAAGATGAGCTTTTGATATCCAATATTCAAGACAAAATAAACATTTTACTTTTGATACACGAATCGTGTACCATAATGCGTTTCAGCCCCAGTTGTAAAAAGAGACTCGAAGAACAAGACCAAACACATTGCACCAAATTAAACGCCATATGTAGACTGGAATAACCAGAAATTTGCATTCGATTGACACTGCTGGCTTATTGCGCCGAACATAGCTGATTCGAAATTAGAGTAAAAAGGGAAACCATTGGATGTAAATCAGTTTATATACATTCACATTACATAATATGCGTTGCTACCCACTTTTGTCAATTTCTAAGTGCCAAATGTTAGCGATTTAGCTCCTTTAAATAATAGCCGAGCTACACTGGGCCTAAAGCAGAAAACAGTGACATCAAAGCGTCTGACGTTGAGCAATTCGCAACAAGATACGACTGTCTAAATGTAAAAAAACCAAGACATGACTAAAACCATTAGAACACTGCTATCGACACCGAACTCTGATTGGGGTCCATCTAAGAGCAAACTAGGATCAATGGAGTCGAATACAGCTGAGGAATCTAAAAGTATCCAAATTGCAATTTGATCATCATCCTCTGACATTCTTATATCATTCAGGACTTTGTTGGGTTTAAATGTTCAAACGAAGTAGATAATTACTTTTTTATTTTAAATCGATCTAATTATAGATGGAACAGTTCATTTTTGCTAGCGGATATAATAATGATTGTCGCTATTGTGGGCATACCCCCCCCCCCCCCAAAAAAAAAAAAAAAACCGAAACAAACCCCCAAGATATGTGAGAAACAGAAGTTTTAGTAAATGCTCCAAGTCACAGAAAGTTGGTTTTGAATATTTTAAGCTTGGCGCAGACGGTCAACTTTTCGTCGTTTGTTGCTGCAATAGGCAACTACTGGCAACTCCGAGTAATTGGCAACGAGAGGTCTCCCGTGTGCGCTGACTGGCAACGAGAGGCAATTTTTTCCCGGAAATATCCGGAATGCCGATATCACATGATCATTCAAAATGGCGCCGTACATACGACAGTAGAGCGCTCGCTGTTTGGACAGTTTTAACCAGTTTCTTGTTGCCCGTTGGCGCAGACGAGCGATATTTTTCTTTCAACGACCAGCGATTTCACTGTTGCCTGAAAGTTGCTCGAAAAAGTTGCCCTTCTTCGCCTGGCTTAATAAATTATTTATCGAAAGCATTCAAAATTGACCCCCAGAAATTTTAAGTTATACTGGTTGTTTTGGGAATCATAATCGGGTAGTAACCAGAATCAGTTGTTCTTCAGATTGGTGACAACACAAAAGAAAATAATTATCACTTTATCCTCTTTTCTCTTTAGCATATGGGAGCCACGGCTGGTAAGTGGGTAGGGCTCTGGTTCCTTCGTCTGGAGCTCTCGGTGTTGGCCTAGAAATGTCACCGGAATTTGAGGGCGTAGTTTCGCTTTGTTAGTGGTACTGTGTGTAAAAGATCTATCGGACGGGCAAAGTTTCCCCCCATGGAACAGTGCATAGCGTATGTCCGCCTTCATTAACCCAGACTTAGTGTATTAAGTTATTAAGTCTGGCATCAAGTCAAGTCACGTGGTCTGAAGCCTACGGTTGTACGTGACAAGGTGTAGGATTGACTCTGTAACCGCATGGATATTCTTCAAGCAGCAGGGAAGACTCTGCAGCCTCGTGGGCTTTCCCAGGTATTCAGCACCCCACCTAAAATGATCCCTGCGAGCAAGCGAATTACTGAAAATGAATAACCTGTTTTTTGTCAAGTAAATTTTAAACTACCCCCCCCCCCACACACACACACACACAACCTCTTTCTGTCTCTCTCGTAAATCCAGGTAAGCACTTTTGATTAAAAATTCATAATACTGCCTCTTTCTTTTGTTTTATTAGAAAGGTAATATCAAAACGAATTAATAGGATCCATGATATAGAATGTAGAATTATCTTTAAGTCACATTTTTCTTAGAAGCCATTGATAAAACGTTATTAATGAATGCTTTCCGGCCTTGATGTAGATTATCTACAGATTAGAGAAACTTCTGTTGTTTTCAGTATTCGACTTATGTTATCATGTTTTTATATTTTTTTAAAAAAATATCCCTCAAATTGTGAAATCAAAATTGAATCTTGTTTATATCTTGATGGAGATTTATATCTCCAGACGATAATTAGTTATTGTATAAAGGCGAACAAAGAGTAATGAGATGATGGTTGTATGGATGCTTTCTAATCACACTCCCTTCCCCTCCTACCTGTTATACCTTTTGTATAGGCATTATATTTTCCAACAGTAAAAGGAAGATAGTTAATATTGTATTTTGTAATGTTTGATTTCGTCCTAATTAGTATCGTGATGAGAGATCAGATTAATAATGTAAGTTATATAAAGGTAGCAGACTATAACCAGTAATGTGCGCGCAGATATTAAAGGCCCACTAATGCATTGATAATTTCCATCCATGTTACTGACACATACATGTATACAGAGCAACTTTATAATTTCGGCATTACAAATGTATCATTATTTTTGTACTTTCCAAACATTAACGGCAGCACTTTTCTGTTTGTCAAATTTGATGATTGTTTTTGCTGTAGCCCCAACTAATTTATTTTTATACCCTAACTTCCGGTTTAATTTTTCAGCATATTACACGATTTTAAATTTACACACCTGTATCACTGCATAGTGTATAACTCCCTACCTTGTGTATTATTGAACTGTGCAACTTTCTTGTCACTTCACAAGATTACTGTATTGTGCAATACGTTGCTGTTTAGTGTATTTGTATTACTCAACTGTGTTTTACACGTACCTCACTATACACTGTAGAATTTTACTACACAAGATATTGTTGTTCTGAGTATTTAACGTCCGCTTTCAGAGAAGGTCATATCGCAGACAAGTAATCTTAATTTCACTTTTATTATCTTAGTACACGCGAAGTTAACCCACGGGGTAGAGAAAGCACCCTTGATGTACGTTCACACCAGGGATCGAAACCTCATTCTACTCCACTACATGTATATACCCTAGGTCCACGTTTCTCAACCTTTTGTTACCGCTCACCCCTAAATGAATTCTCAACCAACCCATTTACCCCAAGAGTTTTGAGTAGGTTACTGATCGCGGAGCCGTGGCCAGTGAAGCTGGTCACCGCGAGCGTTGTAGGCGAGAACCCCCTCGAGGAGGGTCAAGGTGCTCCCCCCTAGGAAATTTTTAAGAAATGGAACCCGGAAATATGATTTCAGGTACTCTTCAGGCATTTCATAGGAACTTAAAAATGGCCTTTTTCTATAGAAGCCATCCGACATGAACCGCGGACCCTTGCACGGGCCTGCACCCTATGACCACATTGCCATTGAATATTTAATGAATACAGATCGAAGGTGAGATTTAATAATCACCCAATTTATATTTTAATGAAAATACGTTGTTTCCAGTTCAGTGCGAAATTTGCTCCTGGTGATTGTCACAAACGATTTTTTTTTTATTCTCGGGACAGTGTTTGAGATTGCTAATCTCAACTGCACAACCTTTATATGATCATTTTTGAAGTTACTGGGAGTGTGGTCATTCACCCACTGGACGCGAGCCATTCCCCCCTTGGGGGTGAATTCACCCCAGGTTGAGAAACACGGCCCTAGGTTAATCCGTAGGGTTCCCACGAATTCAAATTATCTGCCCTAGCCAAGATTATAGCTACAGTCTACAAACCAGTCAAAGAACAGTTTACACCAATGGTTTTGCCACCGTTTTTATAAGGGTAGATAACCATATTCATGTCCATTTACTGAATGATTTATGTAAATAATGTACATATTTCTAAGCTATTCATATTCAATTGTATTATCAAATTCTGTAGCATGTGTTGCTGATTTCAAATATGTATACCATCTATATGTTTGCCCTTTTTATTATTATTTCCATTCCTTCTTTGTCTGAAAGGTTACATTCTGTTGTTTATTATTATTGAAGTTATACTTGGCAATTCGGTAAAAATGACTTGCCTACGATATCACATGGACATAAAACTCCGGGTACAAACGACCGATTCACAATGAAACTCCTGACCCTACGTTATTATATGAACGTCTGGTTTTCATTAATATAGTATTATATAATTTATTTTGTTGTTAATAAATACGCCTCATTAAGGCCAACTCCTTACGCTGTCCTATGAGAGTTACTCCCCTTTGTCATCTTCCTTTTCAATTAATGATTTATGGGATTGGTTGAAAACGTGTCTCCCCAATAGATCGACCCAGGGGTTAGTGGCGTAGAATGAAATGGAACCACTGGTGATACCGAGGATGGAGGTGACCGGCAAGCGCGGTACTCAAGACCATCCCAAGTCCCAACTATACAAGACTATTAGACGACATATTTATACAGCCGCGAGGAGGATTGCACTGTATAAATATAAGATATTTCAGCACACCCGCATTGAACTAAGTAACTACATAACAAAGTTGTGTATTATGTTTGTGCTTTACTCAGCTGTGTATTACATCACTGGTTTACGAGGTGTGTCACCAAACAACCAGGACATTCTGACTATCAACATTGAACCACTTTAAAATAACCGTGTATTGTTTAAAAAAAGGAACACACAAATAGAAACCATTTCTGCATACTTTATGTTATTTATGACAGTTTAAAATAGTATTTAATTATACCAGTATAATATATTCCTAAACAACCAACTGCTGTTTTAAAACATCATTTTAATTATTTAGACCATTTTAACATATGTTCTTAACAAATAATTCATCATTTATGCCTAAATCACAACTAATTGTCAATATTAATTAAAGTCCCAATAAAGAATGTTAGAATCTATGTGAAGAATTTGTTTACCAAATGTCTTATCATATATATCATACATAAATAGTCCAATATAAATAGTTGTTAAAGAGGTATTCAGGTATTTTTTTTTGTTTTTTTAAAAATAGACAAATAAACGCACGACATTTTATTTCAACAATTCGTTTGTACGTAGGTGTTTTAACTAGTGGCAGGGAAACCCACTAGGTGAGGCAAACATACATCATCAAATAAAGGTTTGGTTGTTTTTTTGTTTTTGTTTTTGTTTTTTTTTTTACCGTGAAACGATATCCAATATTTAAAACACAATGGAACATACGAATCGCGTGCCAGAATGCTTTCGGGCGCCATTTATAATAAGGCGACTACACATGCCTCACAGGAGAATACTACCTGTGTAGACTACAATAACCAGACGCCCAAAACTGCCTTTCAATTTGGACTCTTGTTTTTACAAAATCGACATAACTTGTTACAGAACTTCAAATATTATGGAAACAGTTTTATATATACACCTTTGCTTGTTACTGCATCCTATTCGCGTATAATTTCAAAATAATCAATTGTAAATACCAATCGTCTCTTGAATTCAATATTGTTTAAACCAAATATTATGGTAATCGCTTAATGACGGGAACACTCTTTAATGGGAAGTTCAATGCCACCAGTGTTTTAAGATATAAAGAATAAAGGTACACTGTCAATCTTATAATTGGTAAATTATAGCCATTGAGGTATCTAATACAGAGACGATCTCTGTCTAATAAGCAGTTTCTATACGATACGGGAGTTGAAACTCAATACGAGAACAACTGGCCAGGTTTCAATTGCTTTTATAGTTAAAGAAAATCAATAATAGTCAAAACAACTCCGAATTTGATATAGCCCGTCTCAATCAATATTGATGTTGTTATCTTGCCTTGAAGATAGGGGATCCTAATTATAAGACAAGTTTGAAACATTTTTTAAACAGTTCACTAGTCGTGTATTACTCTACTGTTCAGAAGATTGATACATAGTCTTTAAGTAATGGTTATAAGATGTTAAAATATACAAATCTCAATAAAACAATTTCGTGGAAAAAGGTATACAATAATTATCCCCGTATAATTTTACCATTTGTTGCCTAAGTTATAATAATATACCATATTCTTAAATGGCACCCAGAAGTAGGATTTACATATTAACAACCAATATACACATGGCAAAGATATAATACATCCATAATGGCTTTCTCTGGAGATGATAGGTACCTTATTTGATACCCTAATGTACTTTTCGTTGCTGTATTAGAATATTCTATCTCCACATAATTTACTTTATCTTCAAGCTATTACTAACATTATGAGTCAAATAATATTATGCTTGAACAAAACGGGTTGATCGAAGGAAATCGTTGTTTGCTTTATCCATGTACCTTCTTATCTGACAAATCGAGTTGTCTTGAAGTTCTAAAAACCGATTACATTAATAAGATTTCTGAATTAATTCAATCTGGAACGATAATAGAATTCATGTTCTTAACTATCGGTTTATATACATATTGAATATACCATTGTTCTACTTTTAAATCTCTCAAATGATCCCAGGGAGTATAATCACGCTAATCCACACATAGTTAATTTCCTTCCGCGTGAACGTGACAAGACGTTGGGTCGCCTGTGGTATGTCTCTGGTTCAACCCCATCGCTAGTGTCAAGAGTTGGCTGGATTGTACGAAAAAAACATTACTTTATTTATGGACTATTGGTTTGGATTGTTCGTACTTGGTTTTATTTTATTATTATTATTATGGTATTAATTCAATAAAATGTAGTGCAAACTTTAAATGGCTGTAATTTAAAATTTGATTAATGTCTAGACCAAAATGCCCCTTTCATTGCTTTGAGATTTAGCGACCTTAAAAATATATTCTTTGGCATGTAAGTAACTTAAAACTGAAAATTGAAATATCTTATAGACAGATTACCTAAATTTTAAAAAATATATAAATACCAATCGTCTGACCTTACAAATAGCAAAAAGTGATTCCGGTGCACCTTGAATCATACGTCAAATTAGTCGGTAATTATCGCACAAGGAAAGGCTAAATACACTATAGTCAATTAGGTGGGATGGGATGCTAACAGTTTTTTTTTCTTTTTTTTAAAAAATATAACGGATTGGCAGCTAGTCTATATTGAAACATTCCTCAGAGTTTTTCATGAAGCGGCGCTGAAGCAAAACCAAACAAAAAATCCAAAATAGATTATTTATGTTTGCACCAAAATATCGGTGTGATAAAAGCTAAAAAGCGACTAGAAACTCAAACTTTGCTATTTTAAAATATTTAAATAATAACTTTCTGGCCTTTTTTTAGTTTTAGCCTTTGTTGACTTTTAATTTTGTAGTAATCATGTTTAAATTCACTAGATATGTCAAGAATTCTGTTGAGGTTTTGTTATGGTTTCTAATCTGACGCTACGATTTCTCTAAGGCTGGATAACTTCTGAATGAAACTGTCTGGAAATGAGTAAAGTTTCTGGCGTATTTCTATTGATAATACAGGTGTTTATGAACGAAATAAAGCTACACCTGCTACAAGTCATCACCGTTCATTCATAAAAATCAGGAATCTCTTTCTAAACACCGGTAAATGATACACGTTGATAAAGATATAAATGTAACATTCCTTAGTTTTATATAGAATCTCGTAGTGTTTCTTTTCTCCGACCTTCTTAACGGGAGAAGATTATAACCAAATCTGTCTTTGAATGATAAAATTGAAAATGCTAGGATACATAAAACGGAAATTATTCTCTGCGTAAATTATTCAATATTCTTTGTATTTATTTGGTATATTTGACGTACTTCTACATTGTTAATTATTATTATAAAACATTTACATAACGCTGCGTTCACTGAATTTAGATAAAAGCAAATACATATATTAACAAAATATCTGAATTATAAATAAATTATTTTTAAGTGATGAAAATAAAATACATAAATAACAAGCTAGTAAGAAAATAAATAAATATCACCTGAGTTTTCGTTTTTTCCATCAAATTGCTATAATATAGTCTATTGCGTAAACAGCAGTTGTGTTCTAAAGTCCCTTTGTTTTATTTTACATAGTTTTATTTAAAGAGAGACTTCTTCTTGTTGACCTCGTGGGTTTTCTCCGGGTCTTTCTGTTTACACCCACTGCTAAAGACCCCTACGCGCAAGCGAATTATTAAAATAAAATTAAACCATATGTTATTTCCGAAATGACCTAGTTTGTGTCGAGTGGGCGTTAAAGCCCATTTAAAATTAACTGGACAGGTAACCAATTCAGTTGATTCAAGTAGGAGATTTTTATATAAAAGTTTATTATATAATCGACTGAATTGTGTACTTCCTGTAATTTATATTTAGCATCATTGCAAATCAATGCAGTTTTATAAACTAGGAGTTATGTGTTAAGCGTAGCAACCTAATTGCGCACGTCCCGGAGTTTATTTCAGACCAGCAAACAAAGAAGCATATTAGGTGTATAGCATCAGTAGTTCAATTTCATTTTATCATTGGATTTCAAAGTGCCAAAGCCATGCACAGCTGTGAGCAATAAAATTGGACCCAAGACACTGCTTTGTGGAACACCGAATAAGACACTCCTTTACCCGGACAAGATAGCGCTAATAAGAACTAATTGACCGTACGATGTTAGATAAGAGATAAGAATTATTTACAGATCTGGACACACGTTATCGTAATCAACAAGGCAAGTAATGGTTAGTTCATGGTAAGATTTAAAACTCATAACGATGCAGAGTTTGTGGATTTGAATTGATGACAGGAACTATATGACCTCTAGTAAACCACGAGGTTGGCTAGGAGACCCCTTGTCACGTAGGAGTGGGGGTGACCGAAAGGTTAGCACGTGCGTGCTGTATCCTAAAGCCTGTCATTGAGTCAACTGACGTGACTCCTAATCCCCGGTTGTACGTGACAAGGAGTAGGGTCGCCTGTCCAACCTCGTGGATTTTCTCCGGATCTTCCGGTTTACTTCCACTGCTATTGAAATAATAATAATATAAAACATATATTAGTCCCGAAATGAACTAGTTGTGTCGAGTGGACGTTAAATCCCATTTCTCCCTCTCTCCCCTTGTCACGTACAAACACACATCATATATTAATAGAAACATCCCATATCGCCAAACCGACAGTATGTGTCGAGTGGGCGTTAAATCCCATTCCCCTATCTCTCTCTCCTTGTCACGTGCAAACACACATCATGTTTTAATAGAAACATCCCATATTGTCAAACCCAACCAAACTACCCCAAACAGAGTTAGAATAAACTAGATATAACCACGTTAATTAGAAAATTAATCTATTTCAAAATAAATTGACCCTTTTATATCAATCAAAGTGTTACAAACCAATGCTCAATTTAAACAATTTCATAAACACCTTCATTAGTTGAAATCATTATCCATATTTAATTGGAATATTTTCCCTCAACCCCCAATACTTACACCAACACTGTTGATTCTATACAAATATTGTATTGTGATCCCATCCGCCAATTTTTCTTTAGATAATTGCCTTTTGGGTGCCTGCCTTTATAGTTTTGTACTTGTAGAGTCGAAATTTCAGTTAAATAAATCAATATACATTCTTTTGCAATAAAGATAAAAAAAATAGGATGAAATTATATATTTTATTTTACACTCTTGCCTACTTGTCCAATCTCCTATCAAAATATCTCCAACGCATTTACACTACCCACCTTGACATCAATTAAATATAGAAATGTCTGGGTTTTAAACATAGGCAACAAAAAGAACTAAATTTTATTCTCGAAGATTTTATATAATTATTTTGTTTTCGTCTGTAGATGTACATATTTCAATTACATATGTGAAGTCTTTAGAAAATATTAAATTTATTTCCTTCAATAAAAATTAATTTTGATATAAAAAATCAAACATTGCAATTATTGCTAGAAAGGGAAGTAATTTCCAACAGATTTCCCAAGACCGTAATTGTTGCTGAATATAGGTGAATTAGGAGTTTGACCTCTTGAATGTTCTAATAAATGAAAAATATTTTTTTTTAGACGGAGACCAAGAATAGTTTAATAAAAACATAGCAGTATCTGTAATTAGCTGATACTTAATATTTAACAAATGATGTCATCATTGGCCAAGTTAAATTTAATTAGAATTTTGTTATCAGATATATTTTCTTTGATGTGAAATTAGCTTCCTCCCCCGTAAATACTATAAAAAGATACACGTTTGAACTTAACAACCCGTACCCGAATTATCATTGAGTCAAGATATATTTTTTATTGAAATGAAGACTGATGAAATCACTAATGACAGTATTTTCATTTTTAAAAAGATATTTTTCTTCAACTGAAGAATGTTCATTTTGTAACTTATATTTCTGGTCAAACGCAGACTGTTGAAATTATGATATAATTTTCATTTGAAATTAAGCAATTATAATTCCCTATAATTTAGCATATGTGTTTCCTAAAATATATTTTACATGTACGTTTTGCAATTGTTTTTTTTTATAGATTTATTCCGTTTAAAAAGAATCCATAACTGAAGTGTGTATGGTGAAATGGCACTAAATGGAAATAGGGTTCAAGAAATATGTTTGTTAAAGATTGTATACTGGAATCCCATTCTTATCTTGAACTCCGACCCTTCCTTGTAGCCTCATATCTGGTTTCTTCGCAGCACCGACCTCCTTCGCGACCACCATGTTTGTAGATGTGATTTCCATCCACATTCCTTTTCCTGATCACATGACACAAAACTATGTGGGCTAAGTGAAATGGGGTTTGTAAGTTTCTAATGTTCTGCTACTGGGCTAGTAAAGACGAGCACACGCCATACAGTGTGGTATGAGGGAGGGGAATTTGGTCCGGAGAGCGGCGCTACGGCCAACTCTTACAGGGGGTAGGGGACCACACCGGGAAATCTTTGGCGGGATCGAACACGGGACTCCCGGATAAACAAGCCACCGCGGCTCTATGGGACTCCCGGATAAGCGAGCCACCGCGGCTCGATAATTAAGAAGTGGCATCAGATGTTGTAATCGGAGTAAGCATACGCAAGACCCTAGGACAGTGATGACGACGGCCCATAAACCTTATTTCTATTACTGTAATACTCTCTGGAATATCACCGTTAATTGTGATATAATAATGTGTTCTACTTTATTTTCTAGAAGAAATATAAATAAACCCCGACCATTAGCTACGTTTATTGGATCAAAATGTTCACCTTGATAAAAAACAGTTTACTGTCAAGAACATGTCGATATGTAATAGCTTTTAATGATAATGTACAAGATTATGTAACACACAAACCATTAATTTTGTATTACATACTTGCCAACATGTTGTAATAAGCTCAAGCTCATCCTATCATACTTGAGGGTGTTTAAAACGGAGTTCGCAGCCTGTATTTATAGCCGTTGGAGTTATTTTCAGAGAGCTAAATGATAAAAGATGATAGAATAGATGGCAAGGTTGCTAATTTAGAAATTTATTTAGTTGAGCTAATAAACGTCAGATAGTGCTACCAGCGTGTGGGCATACCTGTAAATTTGTAACGCCGTTAAATGTAATATATACATGATACATTTTCAAGAACCGTTAAAACAGTCAATGGAACAGTGCAGTTTCTTCTTAAAGCGGCTGACGAAGCAATGAAAATCGGCCAATTGTACCATTTTATATCATCCCATCCAAACTGTATACTCTATCGGCATATGTTCTGCACTTTTGTAGGGGGTTGACATAGAAGCCTCAATGAACAGAGATTTACCGACCGGCAACGAACATCTTTAACGTATTGAAGAGAGACCAGGTTATTAACGACAGAAACTTTGCATAACATTGGCGGACATGTCTAAAATACCTTGTAGCTGAGGAAACCCAGCAAGTATGAATTAGATATCCTTTTGCAAAGTTATGGACTAAAGGACGCACATTATGAGCTGTGAAACGCTGTATATTTTCCTTTTTTGCGACGTTCAAAGTACTGTATTATAGTCATTTCAGTATATATGAAAAGATAACATTAACAGTAATTTGTAAAAAAAACTCGACGTTTTCACCAATCTAGTATATCTCCAGTCTCAACACAAAACAAAAAACTTCGGTTCTTTATATTTAGCCCTGACCCGGTTCCGCCGTTCTTAAATTGGTAGAGTTTATGTTAATCAACTTTGGCAAGACATTATTATTTTATTTACCATAAAACAAGAACCAGTTTACCCTGGGGAAACGACAGACTTCCAACGGTCAAAATGTAATAGAAAATATAACAATGTTCTGGAAAATGTGATCTGCTGAGAAACTAGTTTGGGATCAATTAATCACCTCCTTTTTCTCCACCCCACGAATCGGACAATTCACTTATTTTACACAATGCAATTTAAATTATGATACACTCATTTCAACCGAAGACTGCGTGCCATAAACTATCATGCACGTTATATTAATAAATGGTCCAAGGAAAATTAATTGAACACCACATAAGAACACAAATTCTTAGAAAAACAAGTTGATCTCTAGTTATTCGCCGTCACGCAATCCGGAAAACTGTTTTTTCTGTAATTATACAATACTAACTATACTCACCGGGTTAACCATCACGAAACTTAAGTTCTTTTATTAAGTTTTGTATTATGTAGTGTATAATTGCTAACTAGAAATAAAACAGACAAGTTAAAAGCAGCTAATGATTTTGTTTTTCTTTTACTGGAAATTGTATTAAGAAATATCTTTAGTGGAATTCCTGCATGTCTTTAATTACAGAACCTGCTGATAAAATTGAAGACATTGTCATAGAGCTATCAAATGTCTCCTTCTTTGCTTGAAATAGTTTTCTGTGGGAATCAATTCATTTCCTAAGGTACAATTATTAAAAACAAAAACGTCTCAATTCAATTCTCTTATTTTAGTTTTTGTTTTTTACTTCATATAAAACTCTCGTTTTAATCGACAAAATGGGAAAAATTATGACAACGTCTTAAACGGATGCGATTTTCCAGATTATGTGGAGATGTATTCTTAAATCCTTCAGAATTATCGAATGATCCCTCCGTTCTATATTGTAACAAAAAGTTTGATAACCACGACAGCTATCCGGGTCAACGGTTAGGAAAATTGTAGGCGTTTGTGTTTAAGCTAAACCATTAAATAAAGAACGTGACGTCATCAATGCTACAAATTGACGCCCTACCAATGAAAACAGGCCTTGATTTTAGTAGATCGGCTAGTCGTGCTTGTATCGCCAGGGGTAACGTCTGATTATAACTGACGGTTTACTGCGTTCAGCTTTATAGTCTAATGATAGGTTTTATCCTTCATGATTTACACTTAATATATCATGTATTTACGCCCCCCCCCCACGTCCAGTTTCATAATCTAATAATACGTTTATCTCTTATGATTTTCTGTTTGTTTAATTATTAATTTGCATTTTCCTTTGCATTAGCTATCACCCTTGTTCATGCATAACCCCATACATGCACACTTGTAATTATTGTTTATCTATCTATAGCTCAGGTTAATTGGTTTCCCATTAATGGTGTTAATGTATAGATTGTTACAATAATACTTCCCCCTTTTTAATCCCTACAAGAGTTTCCACAGTAGGTTTAGTTGTAAATGGCTCGCTAATCAAAGGTGTTATGTTTTTGATTCTTATTTTGTTGCATATTCTGTATATATCTACCCACTATTCATTTTCTTGATAAAAACGAGAGTATCCTCGTCGAAGCGCGGTTTACTATTAACTCAGTACTTGTGTATCCATAAAATTGTACCTTTTGTTACCATATATTGTCAGGTCAAAATACAGTTTGCAACAGAAGGATTCTCAATTGATTCTGGCAGAGTTTGGTGTACTTTATAACATACTAAAAGTTTACCAAAGTAGTACAAAGTGTTTTTTTCAAGATGGCGTCAAAGATGGCCATCGAAACGTCTAAATGATCATAATTATGTATCTATCAACTCAAATTTGATGATCTTGGGATCTATTCCTATGTTTTGGGGGGCAAAGTACTCATTGAGATCCTTATAATAATGTTGTTGGTCTTCTATGTCAAAAATGGCCGCCAACACCTCCAAATGACCGCCCAAATTTGATGACCATCCCCTGGTTTTTGGGGGCAAGGAACATATTAAGACAACTTTGGATGTCCCTATTCAGTCATTACGAAATTTAAGTCATGACTTTCGGCTGACCACTATCACCTAATGCACAAGCACCCCTGTCTAAAAAATAAGTTTCAGAGCGTTCAGTTTTGGGAGTTGTTGGAATTGTCACAATTTTCAGTTTGACAGGGGCCACATACAGCAGTGTAGGGGAGTCCATAGCGTCTGCAGGTGCATCGAGAGAACTTGCCCCCCCCCCCCAAGAGTTGCAATGGGTAATTGTAAAGAGTTCGCCAGGCACAGCATTGTTTTGTGTCATAATTGAAATTAACTGACCATTTCCCTGTTTCCATCCCTATTCAGTTAGGTCAATTTCATTTGCCATCTCTGTCTATACCATAATTTAAAAGTACACACGTTGGCTGTGAAATCTTGTTGCAGGTGATGTTGGGGGAAGCCGTTTAGGAATGACAAATGCTTCAGCAGTTGCCAATTTCTTTGTGATAATGATATGGCACGGTGCCTAAAATCCTTACAAGTTGAATCACAGCCTGAGTAGACATGTGCAAAGGGCACGCATCGTCTCCTAATGTTTCTTTCAACAGATTAATGTTATACACTTTATGTTCGTTTGACTGCTTGTTTGAACGGAAGTAGATGGCCTCATTGTCTGTTCTGGAGTAATGAAAAAGTAAGATCACTCAAAATGTCGATACTGAGGAGGTTTATGACACTCAAAACTATGAACGCTCTGAAACTTATTCTATGATAGTGGACAACTGAAGGTCATGAATTCAATTTCATAATGATTCAACAGCTCAGTGATATCCAAAGTTCTGTTAATGTGTTCATTGTCCCCCAAAACCTGGGCCAATAGTTATGGACTTGCGGTCATTTGGAGGTGTGGGCGGTCATTTTTGACATATTATGTCAACATAATTTTAATGATCTTAACGTGTTCTTTACTCCCCAAACCCTATTGAAAGACACCAACAGCATCAAATTTGAGTTGATAATTCCATAATTTATGACAATTTTAAGACGTTTTGGTGGCCATTTTTGACGGCATCTTGAAAAAAAAACTAATACTTTTCTGGGGGTCCTACTTTGGTAAACTTTTAGTCTGTTATAAAGTACACTAAACCCTACCAGAATCAGTTGAGAAACATTTTGTTGCAATTGTTTGGGGGCTGAGAGGGTATTTTCCATATATTGACCTGACAAGTAATTAATTTCCCATTCCGTTCCTGACAGTATGAAAATCGGGCGGGGAAAGATGGGATAACTCCTTTAAACATTTGTGGGATGTTTGTACAGAGAATGACCAATTTGAAAGATTACCCAAACAACTAAAAATAAGGTTTCAATATTTTTTTATTTAAATGACCTAGTAAACGAACATCCGGCTTAATTTTACTCGATATTGTATTCGACAAATTTCCTTATAAGAAAGTCCACCAATATCCCGCAACACGATACATATAGCAGTCTTGAATTACTTCCGTGAGGTTTCCCTTAAATTTGGTGTTTTCTCAAATATATATCATATTTACATACGGATGTTATTGAGTTCTATTCAAAGAAATCAACGTAGACCATCCGTGGACCTGGAATGCGGAAGAGTACTTTAATGTCTGTATCCACTAAAATAATATCAGAGACAAGACTTAGACAGGAACCGAGGCTTCCTCCTGAATGCGGAAGGTTCTTTCTGTAACATTAAATACCACCCTTCTCAACAATCTATTATAGTCAAAACTCTATGAAAATGAGAATAAATAAGCATCCTTTGAACCAATTATTAACATCTCTGGTAGTTACATAAAAAGTAAAAATATTCTGTAGGATAATTAAAATCCCATTTGCATTACCCCTTTTTAAGCAAGACAGGAACGGTTCTGAGAATGGAATGGTTCAATTTTGAGAACAGTTATAATCAGGACCAGAAAGGTAATGTAACCAGCCAGACCAACTCCATTTGTTTCATCCAGGTAACATGCATTAAGACTTCACTTTACTGTGAAAAGTTTTACATTTAGGGCTATATTAAAGTAAGGCGAACAATTTTGAGAAAATTCTTAACTTAAGTATGAAAATGCTTTGTGATTTCAGGGCAAGACTTCCGGGATCTATTTTAATATGATTTAGCTGCCTTATACTACTTAGAGAAAAGTCTTTGTCTAAAGCAGACGTTAGACATCAATGAAATACCCCCGTAAAGTCTGATTAATACATGACAATCCCTCACTTCTAAATGAAATGAAATGGGGTTTAACGTCCCACTCTTTTGCACCTATGGCTAAAGGCAGACGGGCATACGCCATACAGTGTGCTATTAGGAAAATTTTGCCCGGGCAGCGGCGCTACGGCCTACTCTTATATCTAATTCCAACTGCCAAGGGATATTTTACGTGCACTCCAATGTGTACACGGGACCTCGGTTTTTCGTCCCACCCAAACGACTAGGCAGCCGTCCTTGCCAGGCCCTCCTTCTGCATCACTGACAAGGGGAAATTACGCCGGAAAATCGAGATGAAGTTTCTCGGCCAATAAAGGGATCGAACACCCGACCTCCAGGCTAGCGAACCAGCGCCTTATCCACTTAGCCACCGTGACCCCATCCCTCACTTCAACCAAAACACCGGTAATATATCAACTCTTCAAGATCACATTCAAAAAAGACAAGTAAAACGAAATAACTCCCCCAGATCCTATTGTAGTAAAGACAAATAAACGCAATTTTGAACCATAAAAAACGAAACGAAAATAAGATCTGTGTGTTAATCAAAATATATGAATGGACCATTAAACAACATTTACCGTATCTCAAGATAGAGAAACCCAATGGGAGATCGTATGACAAACAGGAAGTTTTCACGAATGTACTAAAGGCTTAAAATAAACTTTCTTTACATGTAAGGATCACCTAATGAAAGACCAGTGTTACGTGTTATATATAGGCATTGTACGTTCAAACAAAGCATTGCCAGATTTCTACATACGACAATAGCTGTAACACAATCAAAGATCAGCGTCAGGTATTGTAACTTCAACATCTGTCAATAAAATCAATGTATTATCGATATTATTTACAACGACTGGTGAAGGCAAAACACACATTTACTCAGTGTAGGAGTGAGAAATTTCACAGTCTAGGAAAACACCAACTGTGTTTACAGCCCAAAGGGTATTTTGGTCTAGTCCGGGGAAGGATCATAATACATTTGAGAAATAATGAAAATCCTTTGTAACGCGTTGTTTTCAAAGCTAGTTATCCGACACATTGATGCTAAGTCGGAAACAGGAACTGTTATATTTAGATGAAAATATTATGATGGGGGTGGTCCCAGTAGCCAACATATACGACATTTTATCACAAATTAATCACGGTAATTGATTGTTGACGCCGTCTTACTGTTAAGGCAATCGGAAATAGCTACTCCGATCGTCATGCAGAGCTCTAATAAAGAAATTATCCAGGAAAAGTCTAAGCGCGACCAATCTTCGACCAAACATTGCATGCCGCTTTTGCCAACTCTACTTTCGTGATCTTTTCGGTTATTTTGTTTCCTGGACGTAATAGGACAGTACTTGATTTCCAAAGAATCTGTGAACAAGTAATTCCGGTAGACTTACAGTTTTCAACCGTGTACATACATAAGCACAACACTACATGACATAAATCATTAAATTGCGGACATGGACTAGTTAAATAAACAAAAAATCTGTTATTTTTAACTGAATTATACCACAAACAGTGTAACATATGTTTGTTCCAGACTTGGACACAGTAAATAGTTTTTAAAAGAAATTGAAACTGGAGCTAGATAAGGAGCGACAGATCTGGTACCTTAAGAATTGCGCTTAACAAAAACAAAATTCGAACGGTGCCAGTACGGATTATGATGCAGATAGGTTAGGGTGTTTAAGACTGCGGTTGATGTAAGTACAAACTACAGGCAGTGTCGGATTTACTGAAGCTCTGGTTTGCAAGATGTAGAGGGCCTCCAGTCAAAGTGTATGATATTTGTAACACGGTCATATTGGGTTTGGTAGACTGCCGCCTTGAACCTCAAGATCTAAAAGGCCTCCAGCCAAGGTGTAGGATATATTTTTGACACCGTCATGCCAAAGACTCCAGTCTATTAAACCTGTAGTTAAATCCGACGCGACTTGTAGTTTGTGATGAAGTGGTAAGCCTAAGACCAAAATGATGTTGTTACAGATTATCCGTGTAGTGTGCCAGGTAGAATGAAGGTTTGTTTTTAATAAAAAAAAAGTCAAAATTGATCCGATGTTAAGTTTTAAGGTTGAATACTTACAGGTTAAAAAGCTTCCATTCGAAACGATAACCCCAGTCAACATATTGGCAATATTAGTTATATTTTTAGCCCCCTTATCTGTAATTTAACACATTGTTCTTCTTTATCAACCCAACATAATGGGCATGTACCCTTCTCTGCATCAACATTCGTTTCTGCTCTTAAAATGCATTAATGGACTAATTTTGGAAGAAATGGGACGCCTGATATGCCGTTTAACAAAAAAAGTAAATAAATTAAAATGTCAAATTAATGTTAGTTTGACCAAAACGAGACGAGAATATAACGGTGCATTACTTATATTTCATATGTGGTAGATGATAAGGCGTAAATTTGTACCACGAACTGGTTACCTAACGTTACCCATCCCTTAAAAAAGTCAGAGATTCGTAACTCAAAGATGTTCGACATAAAATTTGGCATAAGCTTGTACCTTGGATAATAGGGAATCGACTGTCGGCATTTGATATGACGCCATAATTCCAAGACGGCTGCGATGACCTCTCATGCTGGTTTTCTAGTCAAACGTTTGTACTTGAACATAAATGCCCCATCGCACCACGAATGTTAATGATTTTGCCGTATGCTGTTCTCCTTAATAACGTTTTAGCCCTCAACTCTTCCCTTATACAGAAAGCCTGAACCCAGCTTGCCAAACACTTATCAAATTGTGTTGTACTATATCATCTGTGCTATCTGTTTAGTAGTTATCCAGCATTGTCTGCCATTCTCTCAGTGATTTGCTAGCTTTTCCGGAGGTCTTTCATAAAATCGATACTTGGACCTATGTTTAATATAACGATTTTTAAAAAAACAGAAGTGAATGAAAGAAGAGAGCAGGTGGGTAAGATCTCTTTCCTTAAGAATATTAATTATCTACAGGATATAGATAGAATAATAAGAAATATCATGGGAACTAAATAGTTGTAAAGTTATTCCAACTCTAGTGATGATTTGTGCAAATGGCTGAAACTCATTTTCAAAATAACACTTTGTTAAGCGGTTATAACGAGTTAAAAATGCAACACAGGGAGCAAATAAAGAGAAAAGAGTGTTCTACTATTATATTTTATAACACCCATTAAATCGTTTAAGACATTAGGCTAGTAGTGAAAAATTCTCCTCAGAAAAGATGCGGTTTTTTTCACCAAAATTAATGTATACCCGATATCGACCACGAAACCTGTCACGATAAACTAGAACTCGATTTCAAAATCCTTATTAATTTATCGCCATATTTTCAACAGCTTTTTTCTTATCCGCTATATTCCACAAACCCTCGGTTCTTGCAGCTGCATAGGGTTATTGAGCAGAAATCAATTATTTGGAATAACAAGCAATACCACTCAATAAGAATTGAATACGCACAATTAGTCTTCGACAGATCTTAAAAAAACCCACTGACCATCAAAACAATACAAAACACATTGAATTTCATCCACTCAAAATTGAAAGCGGGATAAATTTTTGTTTGAGAAAAATGAACTCTGTTTGGCTTCGTACTCATTATCACCATGCTGTTCCCTTTGCAATGTTCATAATGACAAGATTAATAGTTTTCAGTTTACCCCAGAATTATCTAAATACTGTTCGATCTAAGGCACTTCACCACCAAGGCATTTTCTCGCGTATTTTGGGTCACGGAGTGTTAGTCGAGGGTTAAAGTCATATTTAACATAGATTAAATTAAAACCTTAATTAAAATACATGAATCTATACACACCATCCTACCTTGTTAACGAGTAATCCTAAATCCTATAATTCACTTGTTAAGTTGAGAAATTGGCAGATCTTTCATTTTCTTTATAAATCCAACGTTTGATTTTAAGGTTATTTCACATGTGCACGTAAGAAAAGATTCGCTCAACCAGGCATCATTAACCCTATCTGTTTATCTACGAACCTTAGCAATCGAGACAACTTCCTACCTTTTCCAGTGAAAAGAAATAATCCAATTTACAAGTAAGGTGCAAAAGAGTAGGACGTTAAACCCCATTTCATTTCCAATTTACAAGGAGCGTCAGCAAATAAAAATAATTTCAAATTTTTATGTGAATGTTTTATAAGTTCTAGAATGGATATAGAAATGATTGTTTTGGCTTTCTTAGAATATATGCAATTCTCGCTTTAAGACCACACAGGCTGTGATTCAACGGCCTTAGCTTCGAACACAAGATTGGACGTGACAAGTAGTGTGGTTGCATGCATGACCAACCTCGTGGGTTTTCTTCAGTTTCCTAGAAGCAATGCGCAGAAGCAAATTATTGAAATCAAATATGACCATGTTAGTCTCGTTTGTGTCTAGTGGGCGTTAATGCCATTCCGTTTACGGAAGGTTGAGTTCGTTTCTCTTTCTTTAGATAGCCGCGGTGGCTCATTGAGTAAGAACCTAACTCGATAACCAGAAGTTCTCGGATTTGCTTCCGGTGCTGAACGAGAAAGTTCCTCGGGATTTACTTACGTGGTCTCCCCGTAAATGTAAGGAACTATGACTAGTTGTTTCTGTAGACATAGAAAAATAACCTTAGACTGTTTGATTAGACCGTAGCGTTGCAATCCGGGCACAGTTTCGCTCATATCACAGTGCGTGGTTTAGGCGCTTCTTCATTGACGAGTCGGTCTAGAAAAGCAGGAAGTTAACTAAAGAAACCCATCGATTGAAGAGTTTGACAGTATCTGAGAACGATATTTGTGAAGATATTTGTCCTTTTTATATTAACTAGATGCTGTCCTAGAATTTCATTAAAATGTGGGTGTATAAAAATGACAATGCATGTCACTAGTATGAATCCCCAAAGAGAAATGACTGCAATTAGAAATGTTAAAAAACAAACTGAATAAAATATGACTGCAGAGGTGTTATGACAGCAATAATTCCAACAAATGCTTTTTAAAAAGATCTATTTTCAGCATATCAGTTATTTCCAGTATACAAACAATTGATAAAGGAGGATGCCGATAAAGGATGATGATAATATAACGTGGGTTTGAAGTATCTTTATTAGTATAGTTTATTACGATGTCAAATAATATGTTTTTATTTAATTATTTGAGACATAAATTTTGCAATTTGTGAAGGTTTGTTTGGTATATAATTTATTGCCCTTGTTGGTGCAGAAAAGAAGGACGTTGCAAATTCCATCGGTCTAACCGCATTTAAAGAGACGGCTGCCATCTATATTTGCAGTGAACGAAATTGTTAGCCTGTTTTTAACACGACTGAATCCAAGCCGAGAGATTGTCTAGCGTCGGTACTTAAGTTTTATTTTCTTAATTGAATAATTAACCTGGGTATATTATAGCGCATCTTCAATAGAAGGATTGATCTCGTTTTAACACTGTAGGCCTTATCAAGGATATCACGTAATGCCCTGCATATTTCGGCAATAATTTCGATTGGCTAGTGACCCAGCTGGGGCCTATAAGGTGTCCGTGAAAAACTATCAAACATAGCTTTCGCAATGACCGTAGAACATTTGTAAGGGTTTGTGTGAAAACAATATTTCGATCAATGTGATTTTTGTACACACAGGGTCAACGACCCCGAAAGTTAAGCCCAGACTCTGATATGTGCCAAAATTGAACTCAATGAGATATAATTTTAGTTTCTCCCAAACCGGTTGAAACTTTGACCCATATATAGAGTGTCCAACAAAATGTTAAGACGACATAATACGTTCGCATGACAGTCTGCGCGAATAAAAATTGCCAGACACCAACGTAACGCCTTAATATAAACAAAGCCACTTTAATATCTAGCAAAATGTGAACGTTTTGGTTTTTCATTTGTGTCAGTAACTAAAATTGTTCGGCCTTCTTTTTCCATTTTATCTGCGGTCGTTGATTAATCCCCGATACAGTTTCCTTAGTTCAAACAATACCTTATTTAGTCATGGTGAATAGCAGAAAAGATTACTCATTCAACAAACCAGACTATTAATTGCGAATCGGTGACTTTATCTTTTATATGGCAGAAAATCGTCAGATATTATATGACAAGATCTGAGTCAATGATTAAATAACCATTAACGAATGTTGGCAAGACGTCGATCTAGACAGTTAATAAGCTTTGCAGGATGGTCAAACAGCCGACAGTCAAATAGTGGTCATTATTAGATATAGCCCATCATAAAGTAATAACCGACCACGGTCTAGTCCCAAGCTAACACAGTAATTGATTCCGTCACCTTTCTTAAGGTATACAATGAAGGCGTATTTCCCGTTGATGATACAGCCGAAATATGGATAATTACTGCAAGAGTGTTTTACTTCCAATTGACACTGGTCGTTTGCATGGTTATACCCGGAAGTTAACTTTTAGGGAAATAATGATCCGTAGTTAATTTAGCCATATCCAAAACAAATGTTTAAACCAGGTTTGCCTAACTGAGTATAAATCAACTTTGGGTAATTTGGAACCATACACGTATACAGTGGCATCATTACAAAGTAAAGAACTGTACTATTTAATACCATGGAAGCTTGGAGATCATCCTCGGTATCTCCAGTGGGCCCATTCCGTTCTACCCCACTAATCACTGGAATAATTTAAAGGGGGACACGTTTTCAAGTTATCTGCCTTTGACGATTGTGTTGTTTTTAACGACAAAGCCCATAAATTGTTAATTGTAAAGGAGGCTGGTCAGGGGAAGTAGCTCTCATGGGGTAGAGTAAGCAACACGCAACGGAACCACTATACATCATATACGAACGTAAATCATACCCATGGAATAACCGTTAATTAACTTAATACTTCTAAACAAGTCTGGTTTAAGGTTGTGTTACCAAAGCACAGTTTTCAAAGATGCTGGTTTATAGAGGGAAATATAGCGAACAAATTGGCCACGACCAAACCAATTACACTTTTATAACCACATAATTGACAGAAGGTGCATATGTACATTTATAACCGAGCTTTGGTATCATAAGCAGATCTAAAAGCAAACGAACGTAACATAAAATGACAGTGAATCGCAAGGCTTAGACTGGATGCTTCGCCAAACGAAGTGATCAGTTTTCTGACAAGTATACATCCTCATTCTCCAGAATTAGCCAATTAATCAAAATATTGACATGATTCCTGCATTCAATTATTTAAATAAATGTATTAACGAAATATTAAAATGTGTAATCAGCTTCCTGTCATTCGTCAAAAACATTGTTAATTAGCATTAAATCTATGTATACCTTTCTCAGAAGCCACATGTTTTTCTGGATTGTTTAAATAAACAAATTACACTAATTTTAGTGTCAAATATTAAATGTTATCAACTATGATAATTAGTATTTTAAAATCTACTTGTACCTTGTATAACATCTAGAGACCCCAATACGACCTATACAGCTTTACAGTAGTCTTTAATTTTGGTCACGCCTCCTTAATAGTTGGTCAAATATAATAATTTCAGAATAATATAGCGCAAGATTATTAAAACACTTTAATTCCCAATACGCTTTCTCGTTGGCCATATAAACCTGTTTTGAAAAAGATGGGATTTCATTGCTGACTTTTAGTGATTATTTAAATGGTAACTGGTTCCAGAGATACACTGTAAAAAATATCTGTTTTTTAAAATCCCTACTTTTTGTTTGAGGGGAAATTATCCGTATTACCACAGAAATATCTGTGATTTGAAAATTTTTCAAAATTTTCTGGGGGAGGTCGCCCATACCCTCCATAAGTACTCCCTACTTTGACACTCGTGAGTGGGATTCGTCGAGGTTCGTAAGTCCGTTCGTTTGACAACGATCATTACCTGCAATGCCTCCAGACTGCATTTCCGGCAATACCTGTTTTTCAAAATTTGCTGGGGGAGCCCACCCCCCCTTTACCCTAGTTGAAGCTCGTTACGTTGCCCCCTTAACCTTGGACTTTGCCCCAGCTTTGCCCCTCCAACCACCGACGGCTGGCGCCGCCACTGACTGACGATGAAGAATAAAGAACAGAGGGGAAATCAACACTAAAATGTGACGGTAAATCTTTCTAATAATATCTATGTGTGAAGGAAAATCTACAGCATAAGTAGATACTGAGTATGTTATTGGATTTAAAGCCACAACCTCTGTACTGTCTGTTTAGTTTGCTGTTTTTTATGTTTTGCAAATGTATGTTGTTTTATGAATGTGGAATCGACCAAGTAAACACTATTAAAGTGTAAGTAACGCTATGGTTCAGAAAATACGATGCTGGCTTATTAACATTAGCCAAGAAAGCTACCCGTGCTTATATTGACGGGCGAGACAAGTTACAGCCTTTTTATATCATGTCCTGTATGTGCTTCATCATCAGATTTGTATGGAAGGTAGGTAACTGAATTTGCAAGAGGACAGGGCGGCAGAAAGTAGTAAACCTGGCTTTCAGAAAATTCAAAATTTGAAGGATACTCCGTGACATATGCAGGTAAGTTAACGCCTTTTGGTTTCATGTCCTGTATGTGCGTAATCATTTTGTTTCAGATTTGTATGGAAGATAACAGAATTTGCAAGAGGTAGAACATAGTTTGAGTTAACAGAAATAAAACATGATCGGGATGCAACATTTTATTCTAGCATACTAGATATACTATAAAGTCGTATCTGGTCAGCCACCAAAGCTGGTCTCATTTACATGACTACTACTACCTGGTGTTTTAACGTCCGCTTACACAGAAGTGATATCGCAGACAAGACATAGGAGAGCCGAGGCTTCTTCCTGTTTTTAGAATATGATTTTGCAATCTTTCCATTTACGGCCTTGAGCCATGAAGTAGGTTTAGTGAGAAGTTCTCTCCTCTATTTAATAAAAACATATTGTTTGGTAGTTGATCTGTAGAGACAGCATTTATGCAGACATATATGCGTCTCGTCTCTGGATTGGTAGAAGTCATCTTTTGGGGTTTAGGTGCCAGGCCCGTCTTATCGTGGCCTCCGCTTACTCCACTTTGAAGGTTTGGTGTCTTTGTAGTGGATTAGTGTTTAGATGCCGAGTCCGTCTTTCCGTGACCCTCTCTTACTCCACTATCCTGCTGCTTTGGTGTATATCCCCTATGTAGATTAGTGTTTAGATGCCGAGCTCGTCTTATCGTGGCCCCCTCTTACTTCACTATTCTACTTAATCCAACGGTGTTCATTAAATCGTGAATTAGTTCGAAGATTTGCAGCTTCAGATCGCGTCTTGGAAAGAGTAGGTTCTTAGTGTTGAGCGGTACGTTGTTGGTCTCCATCATCTCCACTAGTACCGTTCTCTCTTCCTTGTATACCTCCCAGTCTACCAGGACATGGTTGGTGGTACATTCTTCTCCGCACTCACAGACGATGACTTGGTGTTTGTAGTCTCGCAGCCGTTCTTTCACCCTTAGTTTCGATATACGTTTGCATATATCTCTTCTGGGGTGATTGATAGCTGTCTTCGTGTAGATCTTGTCATCCAGCCGGAATCTGTATGTGTCGAGTTCAACGAGCTTTAATTCCCAGAGTGAATTGACCTGTCTTTTTACCATACTATAGATTTCCGTGGTGCTGTGATCTATCGTGCGGAATGGTGCTGTGTCCTTGAGACCCTCGTTGGCGAGTCGATCTGCCTCTTCGTTTCCTCTAATGTTCACATGTGATGGAATCCACACGAGCTCTAATTTGCCTCCTTTTCTAGGACCCTCTGGTACCGCTGTCTCTGGTCTTGAGTTCGACTTGTCATTTTGGATTGAAATCAGAATGCTCAGAGAGTCGATTGGGATGACGAACTTACTAGTCTTTTGAGAAGAGATCCATGATATAGCATTACGGATGGCCACAATCTCTGCAGTGTACACCGAACAGTTATTGGGCAGTTTCCAGCTTATCCCCTGTTCCCCGTTTGGCAGGTATATTGCAAACGAGCTGGTGCCCCTTTCAGCATTGCGTGAGCCATCCGTATCAACATGTTCCCAGTCATCCGACGGCCAGTTGTCTTCCAGGTGTTCCAGAGAGAGAGCCCGTGCTGCAGTGGGTTTTTTTTTCTTGTCGGTTTTCGGTAGCAGATCTAGATTGACCGGTGGTATTGGGAGTGTCCCAGGAGCGATCGATGGTGGGTCGAGCACCGCCAGTCGTAGTTCCTTGACTGTTTTTCCCTGATACCCTGACCGAAGCTTTTCTTTCTAGGATATCTTACATATCTTGTCTTCTTTAGGCTGACAAAGGCTAGGGATCTCTCACCCAATTGCGAGATCTTAGCCCAATACCTTATTGCAAGTTCTTTTCTTCTTAGGGATAGGGGGCAACTCTTCGGCTTCCTTTAGTAATGCCACTCTCCTGGTCCCAAGCCCTACGCCAGTCGCAATACACAGAACTTTGTATTGGATGGTGTTAAGCTTACTTAAGAGTATTGGCGCGCAGTTCATGAAGACCAAAGATCCGTAGTCTAATACACAGCGTATGAGAGCACGATACACCATTATAAGTGTAACTCTATTGGCTCCCCAAGTGCTCCCTATATTTTAGCACTATTGACCATTATGACGTGGGTTTTTATGACGTCAAATCTCTGGTTCATTTAAGAGTTAAGCTTACTTAAGAGTGTTGGCGCGCAGTTCATGAAGACCAAAGATCCGTAGTCTAATACAGAGCGTATTAGAGCACGATACACCATTATAAGTGTAACTCTTTTGGCTCCCAAGTGCTGCCCGTTATTTTTCTCATTAAGTTTAGGACTTTGGAGCATCTATCTACAGTCCAATCGATGTGCGGTTTCCAGGTCAGCCTTCAATCAAAGGTTACGCCAAGGAACTTGGTTTGGTCTTTAAACTCGATGGTTTTCCCGTTCATACACAGAGTCATTCTGCGTATCCCTCTATCAGTGCACACAAGCATGCCGACTGTTTTCTTCTCCGAGACCTTAAATCCCCAGTCGTTTGCCCATGTCATGAAATTGTTTAAGGACTTTTGCATATTCTTTTGAAGTTCACAGAATCTCGTCCCTTTCCTCCATATTGTGCTGTCGTCGGCAAATTTTGCTAACTAAGTTATGGCGTCGAGATATGAAGATTTCTGTATGTCGTTGATCATGCTATTGAAGAGAGTGGGACTGATGACCGACCCCCGAGGCGTGCCATTTTCTAATGTATCCTTCTATCGCTCAGAAAGCTTTAGATCCACCAAAACATTGTGCCCGTTATTCCGATACGTCCCAGCTTAAAAAGCAGCCCGTCCAACCAAACTAAATCGAAAGCCTCGGTTAAATCTTCGAACACGGCACATAGCAGGTGCCCCGAGAGGAGTGCCTGAGACATGACTTGCTGTAGTCGCAACAAGTGGTTCTTGGTTGATCGTCCCTTCCTGAACCCGTTTTGATTTTCGTCGGTCAGTGGGTTGCTCTCCAGGTAGAACTGAAGTCGGATGTTAACCATTGTCTCCAAGGTTTTGCACACTGTGGTCATTTACACGATCATTCGTTCGTGGGGTTTAACGTCCATTTCCACCTAAGGTGATATCGTAGACAAAATTTACATGAAAAATCAAAGCCAATTTATACTAAATTCACTTTGATAACAGGGGTAATTAATAATATGGAACAAAAGACTACATAATTAAATCATTTGTCATTGATAGATTATCTCACTATAAGCATATGACAGGCTACAGAACAATTGATGTGTGACAGCTAACGATAGTAAACGTCATTAGTCATCAGCGGATTATCTAACTTGACGATTATACATATGGCAGCATCTCGTTCTGTATTAAATGAAACAATAGTGTCAATTAGAGAACAGCGGAGAGTTTATAAGGAGAGAGCGGGGCTAGTTCGTACCAAATTGATTGGTCACCTTCCCGATACGATTGTTTTACTTTCATTATGGTGGACATGAGAACATAACTGTCGAATTTGTGCAGTAAATTTCATTTTTCTCTCTGAATTTAGTGTTTAATTGTTAACACATGCTTGGGGTTGATGGCCAATGTTTTATATGTGAAGTATGATAGGGTAATGACCTTCAATAGGCCACATGGTTCAGTTCGATTGACGACCTCCACAAGGCAAAATCACGTGTACCGTTGGGGCTAGTTCGAACCTTTTGCTCGGTGTAAGTTCGCCCAGGTGGGTGGGAACATGTGGGTGCGAACGCGCCCCATACCTTAATGGTATTGAAATTCGCCGTATTCGTTGTATGCATAATTGTTAGACTGGCGCGTAAAAATTAATGATAACCTAAGATACTTAGATCTGCATTTAATTTTTTTTCAGAATTTAAAACGATCGAGCGAAACCATAATACACAAATACAAGAGATCAAACGGCAGGCCTTAGAACATTATAAAAGCAGTCCTGATATGGAATGATTATTAGAGAACATTTTATATAACTGAAATGTCTACAACTTAAGTAAAAGAAGATATTAGTTCAACTTGACTAAACGTGTTGGTTTTATAATAGTTCTATATTAGTTTACTTTTACTATAATTTAGTATAAAACCTATTAAAAAAAAATCATTTAATACTTACAGAAATAGACAGTGCATCGAGAAGGTGGATATATATGTAATATTATTTTAGTTTCATTGAATAAATAAATAACTGAATAAATACATGTCTTTTTATTTCTCCGTTCGAACTCACCCAACCAGGAGGCGAACTTGCCCCAATTCGGACATGGTGACTTTAAGCTGAAATTACTTGTATACACCTGGCGATAAAGCCCTTTAATGTATGCCGTAAATTAGCCGACCCCACTGTCTTTAATCTGGTATAGTCTACGGAAACGTAGCTTCAATAGTTATCGAGATATGCTGGTTTTAATTACAATGGTGCGAACTAGTCCCGCTCTCCCCTACACATGCGTCATAGGATAATTATAATCTTTTACCTATCACTGTCTCTCACACTATGTGACAGGGGAGCGGCAGAAAGTAGTAAACCTGGCCTTCAGAAAATTCAAAATATGAAGCCATTCATGATTTCGTGCTCTTAATTTCTGTTCATGTTTAATATCTTTGTATATTCATGATGGAAACATTACATTTACAGAAAGTAAATTATTTTTACGGAAGATTTTGTTTTATATTTAGCAAAAATAATTCTATTAAAGAACAGAAAAGATTCTGGCAGCAGGATTACCAGAATGGTTTTCCCTGTAATTTTACAGAAACATGCTTCTGTGACTTAACAGATAGCATTGGTAAAAATACAATAAATATTGGAGAAAAATCAGGTAAATCTGCTGCAGAATTTTTCTGTTTGTTTTACAGATATTTTTAACGGTGTATGGTGTTTGAAATGTAGTAACATCAGATTATAACAAAAGCATATGAGAATAATATTTTTACGTTTGCATAAACGCTATGGACGAATTTGCCCAAATACAAACAACTGAATTCAACAGAATGAAAACGTTAAATGTGCCTTTTAATAAACTAGGTCCATAACCAGACTGGCCCGAAGTTTTGGATTCCATTATTCCACAAGGCAAGGTGCACTAGAAGGCTTGGGTGACACCGCGTGTTATCGGCAACACAAGACCGACCACAGACGACTGTAGTAACGTGGTAAATATTTCAAAAATAACATCAAACTATGATCTAAGTATAGATCTAAAGTTTGTTTCGTCCATGTTCGTAAGCGAGATTATCAAATAACTGGACTTATTCCAATTTCTAACTCAGGGGCAATAAACATACATGTATACAATTTAAGATGTAGTGAGGAGTAGAACTTCAATGTACTTATAAAAATCCGTTCTTTCCATCAACAATTCGACACTAGAACTCATCATATTCATTAACAAAGAAAATAGAATGTATCAAAACGTTTAACCAACTTTTGTTATGGGTGCAGTTTCCTCATCCCATATCTGTTTCGGATATACTGAAAAGAAAATTATTGTACTGAAAGAAATGAACTTTTCGGTTCCTTACCTAGCCTCAGCACCTTAAATATACTTCTTTTGGGGGTGATTCTGGTCTAATACTGACAGTAACATTTATATCTTTAATCAAGTTCAAAAACATATAAAATCAACTAGACAATTCAATGCATAAATGTGGGTAAAGTAGTTTCATCTTTTTTCCGTTTTGCACAACTGTAAAAAAAACCAAAAAACGGTTGAATACTTGTGTTGATTTAAAAGATTCCTTTAAACCCTTCCGTTAGATTCTTTGGATAGGTAAACGAAATATTGCTTTCATAGATCTGGCTTTTATCCCCCGTACAAGAATACGAATTTTAACTTTTTGCACTTTTTCCATAATGATTGTACTGTTACGAATGCCAATTTCAAAGTAAGTGGATAGGGTCATCGATAAGTTTTCGCAACTTTTTAAATTACCCACGTCACACTCTGTAAGTCGTCACATGGACTTTAAACGCCTTCGTAGACTCGATTGAATAATATGTAGTAGGTATTACTTAACATGTTCTGCAGGGTAGTTCTATTTTATTCAGGGTATGCTCGGGTAGTTTCGATGTAACTGGCCAAAGGGCAACTGGTCGACATTTTCTGCTTGGTGCCCGTCTCCCTTCGTAAATATTGATAATAGATTTACGTTGGTCAATCAGACGGCAGCGTATCATACCATGTATGCGATGTAAGCTGGAGTATGAGCTTAATGCTGGGGGCGCATTGCCTTAGGCACTTTTCTATAGGACCAGGTTAACGATATTATCTGCAGGGGTGAATATAAATATAGGTCGAAACCTACACACTGGATCCATAAACCTCGCCATATTAGACAATCCAATCTATGATATGTATTTAAATAAATGGTTGTCTAAGAACATTGAGTATTCAGTATAGCGACCCTCTGACACAAAGTAAAGCACTTTCGACCCACGAAAGCACACGCAGGTTTGAGGTACTATAGGTCACAATGCCATACCTTTAGTGAGTACTTTATTTTAATGCGCCTATGCTTTTTGGTAGGAGTATCAGGTGAGATGCGCCTTAACGTTCTGTGAGTTGAATTTGATAAGGATAAATTCCCAGATTTCTCAAACATTAACAATTGCCGTTGAAACTCCGCAAAGAGTGATTGATTACAAGTCGGTAAATCTTAAGTTAATTAAAGGGACAATAACATTAACAATTGCCGTTGAAACTCTGCAAAGAGTGATTGATTACAAGTCGGTAAATCTTAAGTTAATTAAAGGGACAATAACATTCTTGCTGGCTTGGTAGCTCCAGAAAATAAATAATACCCTTATTCTACGTACTAGATGTTTAAGTGTCCTACCTGTTGTGTAAATTATCCATTACAACCTATTTTACTTGTCAAGAGGGTTCGAAAATATTTTATAATCCAAGTCACATTTGAAAAGGTTTACGTTAGACTTTTCAAATCAATTGGTTGAAATTTTCCAATTTTTCAAAATAGATGTGTTAAGATGAAATTTATATCATCAATTAATTGAAATATTGTAAAATAATACGATTTGTTGAGAGTGTTATAGGGGCTTTAATAACTTTTTATTTTTTAAGTTGGGTTCGACTAAATTGATTGATTTGTGGCATGGTTGTAGGCTGTACATTTAATGACAATCTACGGAGCTCATACAAACTTTACAGTGAAAAGAAATGATGGCCCAGGCGGGTAAATCGTTAAGTCACTTGAGTGCATTAAGTCCGAAATTATCCAATTTAAAGCCGTCGAGTACGAACAACGGACGTCTGGCAGTGGCAACAGTAAGGACAGTTTGCAGCATGCGATCCTGTAGATGTTGCCGGATGTGTTGGTGTTGTCGATGTGATGCCCAGCCGCTAAAACCTTATCGGGTGTCCCAATCTCGAAACCAGAAAATTTTTTGAAGAAATTTCTCTGGTGAATCGGGGTAGTCATTTTCCCGGAAAATGACATGTAATTCCTACGCGCGAAATTTCTCGTTTATTTGCGTCGCACGCCCCTGATTTTACGTGCCTGGATGACCGAATCACTTAAAAATATACCCACGCGTAGAAAAATAGGTCTTTACAAAAACTTGAATTTGTTCGTCCAGGATCCAATTCTATATGTCAGTGAGTTGACTTTGACTCAAGTATCGTTTTACAACAAACGAAACGACGATCCGACCTCTTAGTTTTCGAGAAATCGACCCAAATAGATTGGCCAATCAGATGTCAGAATGAGCGGGGCTTAGGTTTGGAAAAAATGGACGGTCTAATGTGCCAGAGGCCTTCGGGAACGAGGTTGCGGGTGTCCGAAACTCAGGATGATAGTGTGGTGGAATTGAAACTTTCGGGCCATGGCCGAATGGTTAGCACGCACGCTATTTCATACGGTGTCATTAAAGTCAAGTGACGGGGTTTCGATTCCCCGGTTGTCCGTGACAAGGAGTAGGGTTGCCTGTCCAACCTCGTGGGTTTTCTCCGGTTTCCTCCCACTGCTCAAGACCCCTACGCACAAGCGAATGATTGAAATAAAATTGAACCACGTGTTAGTCCCGAAATGACATAGTTTGTGTCGCGTGGACGTTATACCCCATTTTTCTCTCTCCGAAAGGAAAACATGAATGTTGACCAAAATTCACGAGGAGCCTGTATGCCTTCTCTTTCGTGATCAGAATTTTCCAGACACGTGATATCTCTAAAATAGAGAGGGGGTGAAATGGCATCAGAACGTGGGATCTTGTGGTCCCAATGATTCAATTTATTTTGAACCAAAATGTACCTCAATCATGTTAGCAAGAATCGCAAAAGAGGATGTAGGGTAACTCTGAATATCGCGTAACACTGAATATCGTCTACTCGTTGAAAATGTACCTCCGATCGCGTTCACAGAACTGCTGAATATCAAATGGGTTCGTCCTCTAATGACCGCAATGCATCCAGCCTAATTTGAAACAAACTGTTAAACGCTGTTACACTTGTAGCCCTGAGTTTTCATAAATTCATAAATTTTTCGGAAAAGAGGCGCTTAGATCCCGAACGGAATACCGCTGAAGCTAAATATCAACAGGGTTATGATCCTGCCATGACCCAAACGCTTCACACTGAATCGATAATCCGTTCTAATTGTAACTTCTAACGGGGCAATATCGCGTAGCGCGGAAGATAGGAAGGTTCGGCACGTCATTTCATTCTCATCCTTAATTTGAAAAGAATGTGTTAAAATGGTAGCCTGTATCTCGGCCACAAGACCATTGTAGATGGATAAACACAACATAATACGCCCAAATGTAGGCTGCAATAAGAATAGTGGCGTTATCATTTGAGCTTCGGAAGTTCGTAACGCATGTAAGGTCACAGTGCTATCGATCATAAAGGGTACTCAAAAACCAAACTACCGTACCATCAATCTTTATTGTACTCCTTGTAATAAGATAAAATTGTGTAGGACGAGGTCATCTAGTTCCCAGAAACAATATAAAGATCGCTTTTTAGGAATTGCCATTACAATAATTTTATTGATTATGAGATCAACCTAAGAGTATATAAAAAAACATATATTTACTTTTACCTCTTATAATTCACAAAATAATCCCTGAAATCAATACTATATATTATCAATATTTTATAATATGGAACAAAATAGGCTTAACGGATTCAGTAACAGTGGGCCATGATTAGCCTAATGTACGAACATTGTGCGTCCCGACGGATTTAGGGTCTTATATTAATTACTTCTGATAATGAAATATTCATAAAAAACGTTCATATCTATCGATTTTATCGATAAAGCCGTCAAGTACATGGTAGTCACGGTATTAGATGTGTGTTTGACGAGGGCATTCTATAGTCAGTGGAGTGACATAGGCGTCAATTGTGCAATCAGAAAGCAATCAATACGTTGCTTCAGTTTTCTCCTTTTTGCGTCTTTCAATTGCATCAGACACATTTAATTGATTTATCGACTAATGGTTAATTAACGTAACCATTTTCAATTACAAGATCTATTTTAGTATAATAACTAACCCGAAATAGAACGGAAATTTATGAGGTGAATCAAGTTCTCTCATAGTAAGATGCCCATATTTGGTTGTAGAATATGACGTCATTATTGACGCTCCCACGCCCGTTCATTGATAAACTTGGGACAAGAGAATTAAATGAATCACTGAGGGTCATATTGTGACGGGGACATCCATCTATTGACGTGAAGGATAGGGCAGTAATTAGTTAGGTAAATAATGAAAGCTTCAACGGAAATTGTAAGAATGGCACGGAAGTTGATATCACAAATAAAGGCCTGGCGATAAAAATACTAAACCAGTTACAAGTTTATTACAACAAATACACCTAGTTCTTTGTTCTATTACTTACTTGCGTATTATATGAATAATTTATACAAAAAATTAATCCAATTGTCGATTGAGATATCGTTTTAAAACAAACTACGAAATGTCGATAAAACCAATTGAATATTTGGGTTATAATAATGAAAATTGGCTCTCATTTGAGTATAGACCTATCTTTAGATTTGCACAACACTCACAAATAAAATTCCAGATTTTCCCTTTTTACCAAATGGTAAGTATAGTCAATTAAAACCACAGTGTTACTATGTATCAATGCACTAAACTGTCCATCTTTATAACTTTATAAACAGTCTCAAGATGGACGAAAAGTACTTTAAAATGTTACTAAACCAGTGTTAAAATCATTTTGTGTCGGCATACCTCTTATCTTTTCATCATTTACCGTGAATTAATGTAGTGCAGCTTTACGGTTGTGCTAATATTTCTGGATGAGCTATACAAAATTACAATCAATGTGTATTTATCATAGATTATTTACAATATGTATTAATCACATGTTGATATTTTCAATATGTATTACTCAGATATTATTTACAGTATGTATTAATCTGCTATCGACGTAAAATAAACAGGGGGCAATAGGTACGATTCAAATGCACGGTATGCAGTAACTCAGTATCATCCAAAATCTTCAACATTCAAAACAAAATTATTTGTCAATTTAAATCAGCATTGGTGTTGTGATCTTGCCGGGAAAAGATGGGCTTTTGATATCTAATATTTAAGTCAAAATAATCATTTTATCATTAGTACACGAATTGTGTACCATAATGCGTTTCAGCCCCAATTCTAGCAAGAGATTCGGGGGACGGGGCTACACACATTGCACCAAATCAAACGGCGTATGTAGGCTGGAATAACCAGACGCTAGAAATTTGCATTCGATTGACACTGCTGGCTTTTTTCGCAGAACATAATCGATTTCAAATTAAAAGTAAAAACGGAAACCATTGAATGTAAATCAGTTTATATACATTCATATTACAGTATTACATGCGTTACGATCCGTTTCTGTCAATTTCTAGTGCCCAAACTTTAGCGATTTAGTTCCTTTAAATATCGAAGAACCGTCCCATGTCAGACTTGTCAAGTCGTTCTCTTATGAGTAAATTCAACCACTTGATCCCCATTTATATCAAATCGCCGACCCAGTTATTTAAAGGCATAGCCAAGACTAGTTTCCTTACTCTGTAAACAGAAGCACATTAGTCTTAAAATGTTCTGGGTTGGGTGAAGCAATGGCTAAATTAGAAGTAACATTACAAATAGGAAGTGGTATCTGCTGTTTTAATTAGTACAAATACTCCAACGTTTAAATGACACTCGCTACAGTAATCTGGGGCTAATTAAATAATACAACACCGTGGAAGTCATGAACTTTATGTAATTTAATTACAGAATTAGGTCGATTAGTTTCGTATCTTCTGGTACATCGAGGAAATAACCAATAACTATTGTTGAACAATTTCATCACTTGCATTACATTACCATGTATGTAAAGGCGACATACCATACTACACATTAACCTAAGCCTTGAACTGTGTCCTACATAGAAAAAGTAAGTCGAGTTTACGTATACACCAGATCATCTACTGTCTCTGTAACATTTACATATTATTAAACGCAGTGTGGATGGTACCTTAACGGCCATTTTAGAAAACTTTCAGAATGAATACAAAGTAGGGGTTGTGTTTTTTTTTCACAAATGTTGATGTTCAAATTCAGGGCCCCCTTCAAAAGTTGCAGTAAACCCTACCCATTACACTCGCTTGTACTACGTTCAGGGACTGTCCTGTTGAATCCAAGTCAACTTTACTGCTAAACGATCACCTGTCGTCCCTGCAAACGCCTGAAAAATGTAACTAAACATCTTAGTGAGAAGAAATATCGTGCTTACCTCGCAAGAACGAGTATGACTGACATAACACGCTGTTGAAATACGTCTCCGTTTTCTAGACGACTTGAAGGATGCCATTGATAGGTTAACGCACAAATTTACGAACTCTGTCATATAAGATGAAACGAAATTTACGTAAGCCGGAGGAGGTGGGGAGGCTTGAAATCTGAAAAATTGAGAATCTTCAGTCATTTATTGTTTTTTTTATTCCAATGACAATAATTTATGATAATTTTTTTTCAAACATCCCAATTCTCCCCCCTCCCCCGGTTTTGGTATTACTTTAGTTTGTAAGCGCACACATGTGAGAATATAGACAAACATAGGTGAGTATGTAGATAAGTACACATAAAATGTTTTATAGACAAGAAAATATCAACACGTATGAAATTTGTGGAAATATTGCCGCCATCTTGTATTTACGCCATTTTGGATATTTAAATTTATTAAACATCACCAATGAACTCAGCGACCCTGAAAAACGCTACACAATCAAGATTTGTAATGAAATCTAAATTATCTACGCCAGTTTAATCCCGCTAACTTCAGGATGTGTGTACATGGGGGGGGGGTCAGAAATAATATGTATACATGGGAAGGGTAACTACAACGTTTGGAGAGGGCCCCGAAAAAATTCATATTTAACACCACCACCCTACTCCTCGCAGTGTTCCGCTAATCCCACTTCTCACTGCTGAAAATTCTTCTTCGAAATTATGATTGGTCAATAGTCCGATTAACAACGAACTGATAACTACGTTACTGAAGCATTACTTTTAAAACAGAGCGCCAACTTGGTCCAAATATGTGTACATAACGTTATGTCATGACATGGCTTACGATTTTATTATACCCAATTAACCAGTACATAGCAGAATATTGCAGTAAAACTAATAGCGAGACAAACGAGTCTATCAAATCGAATAAAATGTAAACAATACTGTTTGGAAACGAACATACTTTCACCGTATTTAAATATTTTAATACCTTAAATCACTGTACAAAGTTTTAGGGAAGACCCAGATTAAACGCAGGACTGCTGTACTTCAGGTGATTGAATGAGAAGAGTAGACACATTACCTCAAAAGTTCAAGTATCAGAAGCCAATCCAGCAATGGCCAGGGGGATTTCTCGGGCCATTGCTTCAGGAATATGTACCACCCCCTACTTAAAGATAAGAGAACGGGTGGGAGAAAACTCGGGTCGGTACCATGAAATTACCCGAGGACCACGATCTTCTTCACAAGAGCCCATTGTCACACCACCAAAACAGCTTAACTCGGCAAAGATCTTTTGCGTTTGCAACATCAAATCTCAGGAACCAGAAGCCAATGAAATTAAATAATCCAAATCGTAAAAGGTCATATCAGCAATGAAAACAGATCTTGTTCAAAATAGTTTTATGTGCCCAACAAGAAAATACTTGTTAGGTTTTCATTAGAATAGACACACTCCCCCAAAAAGCTCAGATAACGATTTCTCAGGCCATTGCTTTAGGAATATGGGTAATCATGCGTTAAATTAATTCTTGCATTAGAGACTTTGGGCAAGTGGAACTTTTCTCATCCGTACCGCGTATCCGCATCGTCACGTGATACGTCATGGTTGTTTTAGAGTTTTGGCAGATTTTCGCGACGCCTACGTATGGGTAACTGAGATGAGCTTATAGTTCTATTACAACATGATGGCAGTTGTCTACCATGATCAACATCAGTACTAGTCGAGTGCCTAGCCTACAAATTACTGGAGGGAGTAAAATCCCTTTAAGTCGCTGAACTATTTTAAATTTTAACAAATTTAGTGTCCAAACTAATTAAAACTTTAGCACGTCGACCAATCAGCATGCAGACAGGAAAATTATGAAAATTAGGTGAAAAGCTCATCAAGAGTAATGATTAAATTCCAGTCTTTATCGTGACCAAAATCACTTCAAATATATACACTCGTGTTCTAGGATACACAGAGATTCATAAAAACGCTCCAGTACAATATTTCAGCGTCTAAAAGAAGCAAAATATGTTAAAAAGACAACGAGATTATAGGGACCATTTCCGTATGAAATACGTTCGATACGTGCTGCCGTATCACGTATGCGAAATACGCATGTATTGGTGACGTTACACGCAAAATCGATGCGGACCAAGAACTTGCGCTTGCCAAAAGCCTCTAGTAGTATTATTATAATTATAAGCGACTATTCATGTATGCGTCGGACAGTACCTACAAACTATGTCAAATTAATAATGCAAGTTACCTTATCCACTAGCCAGAAGTGCTTCTCTTTACGCCTCTCTTTAAGAAAAGTTAGATTGCAACGGCAAATCGCATTAAGTTTGGAAGTACAAATCGCATTAAGTTTGGAAGTACAACCGGCTGTTTTACGTTTTCCCACCCACCTGCAAAAGGACCAACATATTATAGTCTACAGTGCGTCCGTCAGTACCTACAATACTTTGTCGGTATAAAACTTTAAAATGAACATTATATAGAGTTAAGCGCCTTAATATTCTGTCACAACTGGGTTAATCAGGACGGACAGGTGCGCACCATGCAGTGTGCGACGAGGAAAATTTTGCCAGAACATCTAATTCCAACTGTCAAGGGTGCCTTAATTACGATTAAGTACATCCCGACGTGTACACGTGACGTGAATGTTTGGTTCCACCCGAACAACTAGATGCAGTTCTTTGCCAAGTCTCCCGCCCTGCACCACTGACAAAGAGAAACCACACCGGAAAATCCCAAGCACACGTGTTGAACCAGTTACAAAGGACGTGGACAGGATCATACATCCAAGTGGATATAAATTAGTACAAGCAACGGAAGAATGATTAACGTTGACAATGGTAAAGGATTAATTCATCACAACTTCTTCACGACAAAGTGCTGGTGAATCCCACCGGGATTGTTGGTTACTGTCCGAGGTGTATTGACATGAAATAAAATGGGGTTCTGCATTGACTGAGTTAATAAAGACGGGAATACGCTCTAAAGGAAAACTGTTTTCTTCGAATTCTAACTGCCAATGACTCTTTTACGAGCACACCAATGTGTGCATTGGATCCTTATCCGACCACAAGGGAAGAACACACCAGAAAATCAGGAGGGGGCATTCTCGATCAGCACTAGAAGTGAACCCAATACCCCATGGTTAACGAGCCAGCGTCATACACTGGAGTGTACAACGGAGTTGAGGGGTAGTAATAACAACACTATATACACACCCCGTGATCCCAAGTGATACATACACTCGGTTGAAGTGTCCATGAAGTTTAATGTAAATGATACAAAAATCGTCATGCTTAAGTACGGGAAAAGATAAAAAATGTGGATACAAATCAATAACCAACACGCAGATGCCACATTTAATTGTCAATATCAGTTCGAACTTCATATGGGTGGCGTCATCACTTTAGATGCGTAATCGAGTCATTCGCTTATGATGTTGTTTGGGGTCCCGTTGGGAAAAATCCATATACTATACCACCGAACTATCACCATGCTCGAGAAAATGCGGACTTCGGATGTATGGTACTATATTAGGTTAAACTTAATTTTTGTCACAAAGAAGGATCTGGGCCTGGCTATTGCCATCTGTAGTTGTATAGTAAAGTTTGACACATTTAAAGTGGAACGGAATCAGTGTATTTGATATGCCGCCAACATAGGTAGGAAGGCGAAGTGTGCTCCGGGGACGTCTTTTAAAGGACACTTCTTCGATTTCCAACTGCCACGGGGTGTTTGATGTAGCCCATGTTATTATCCGTAGAGACAACTAGGCACAGTTGCTTTGTAAGTCCAACAAGCACCCGTGAAACCAAGGGGGGGGGGGGCTTGCATATACTATAAGTTATGCTCAGACTACACCGATATTCGAGCCTAGAACAATCTACCACGGCCCCCTTAAATTTATCATCAACATTAATTTAATTTCTATTATAAATAAGATTCGAAAATAGAACATTGCCGTAGCTAATTTTAATGAGATCTATGTATGGAAACGTATTTTGAAAGATATTAATAATTCCCTAGTTGCATTAATGACTGTTTATTTTAGTAGATTCTCGAAACGAAATTAAACAAATATATTATTTTGTGCATTGTCAGTTAAATTTAATTTACTTCAGCTCCCTGTATCGCCACTTAATAAGGTTACATGCCGAACTGCCCAAAGCGCCGACCACAAATAAAACACAGTATGTAAGAGCTAATTCGCCCCTTTGTTAGTTTCAAACGTTTTATTAATTATTAACAAGATGACTAGTCATCAACATCCCACGCTCTTGCACTTAAATGAAAGACACGAGGATATGGAATTTCTTGATGTAATTGGTAATCAATGGAAAAATATATCAGATTAATGTCATATTCCAACATTCATACTCCTATCACAGTAGCTCGTCAAGGCAGGATCGCTTCTCTGTGTAAGGTTTGCACCACGGTGTCTCGATTCTTACTTAAACAAATGGCGAACAATAGGGATAATTCAACTTAACGATCGAGATTCTTTTATTCCCAGTGTATTTCTCTATTCTGCTGCAAGAATTGCCAGATGCTGATAATACAAGAAGGCGTATATTTTTAATGTCATGTCTTTTATTCACTTAATCCATTAAATATTCTCATATATGTGTTAGTAATTCAAAGCTAATGAAATAATATTAAGTATTTGTTTCCACGGAAACACAACAATTATTTAATGTGAGAAACTTCACATTAGCAGAAGGTTTTACTATAATAGGTTGAGATATCTAGAAATCGGTAAGGACGGTCCCAATTTCAGTATCCCTCCCCAACTTCGTTCGGTGCGTATTAATTATGCAGTTATTCACATGAGAAGCCCATAGTGATTTAATAATTTAACGTAAAAATAGACGTTGTTTATTATCGTAGCAGTGATAGCTGATCGAAGCTATTGTCATCTCTTAAACCTTAAAGAACTCTTATTTGATGCATATTTAATAGTATTCTTGATATCGCTGAAACAGAAACGTTTTTACATTTGATTTCATTTTGAATTAAATTAATTGGTGAAGGAGGGTATGTGTGATCAGGCAGAGTTCATAAGTGGTTGAATTACATGAAACTGATATCGTCCCAAATATTGTCAGGTTAAATTAGAAAAGTATTCAGAATTAGTAGCTCAAAAATGGAATTTGTGTTTAGACAGAGAAAAGGGCCAGACCAAGAACGGATCCCTGTGGAAGTCCACGGGACACGGATTGATATAATTGGTGACATTTCGTGTATAGTTCAATTACATCAATACCTTGAGTAAGTCCGATGATGAACATTTTCTGCTTAGGCTTAAGTAAATACCTACAAATGAGTGGTCGAGACTTCGAAAAGAATACATCTACTTCTAATTGAGGTAGAATGTATAAAATTAAGTGTAGGCGTTTTCAGATGAATGCCTTGAATAGGCACTGTCCACGAAGGCTAAGCAGAGGAAAGCAATTTTATTGTTGAGACATTGGATCCTTGGAGCACAACAGCGTTGGTTCTTATTGGGTGAACGTGATAAGACTCAGAGTATAAATTCATAATACCAACACCTTGATTAGTTCGATGTTGAGAATTTTCTGCAAAGACTTAAGTAGCGATAAGCAATTTGATTGTTATGACCAATGACTAATATTATCAACTAAAGCTAAGCGACTCCATTCGTCGACGATTCTAGCTGACAGAGAGTGGTAAAACTACCAGGTACATCAAAACCTTGACTTACTGATTTCGTGAATATTGTCTGTTTATATTAGATACCTAGTTTGGTTGCTCGATACTTTTCTATGCCATCAATTTATTGTGAGATGTCGGCGGAGGACTTCAATCTTACTCTTGGCTTGTTTATTAAAGACACATTATGGGAGATTAGATTACGATATAATAGTTAATAACTAGATTACGATATAATAGTTAAAAACTAGCTAATGTAAAGGCAATTTGCTGAAAACGTCAGTCAAATTGATCCACTATGAACCGAGAACTAAGCCAATGAAAGTTCCGCTTAGCCGCGATCATCATTACTAAAGTCGGTAAGACAAAACAAGTAGTCTCGAATATCCATTTAATCCTTAAGTGACGACGGAATATTTTGCAGCAAATCGAACTATAATCAAACGATTATTGCAGGCTAGCCTTGACACCGAGAGTTGATTATGGTCTTGATAATTTAACTGATGTCTAATTAATAGTTTTCAGGCCTAAAGAAGGGTCTACAATAGGCAGATTTTGCTTTGCATAATTTATGTTTAATATGTGTAGTCTTATGTTCGGATGAAAGAGCATTCTATAAGTCACATAGGGTTGTTTATTATCCTATCACGAGCTAGACTGTAGGACATTTGTCACTTCTCTGTCCATGCTTAGACACCAACCTAACCTTTAAAATTACATTAAAATACGAAGAAGTTTGATCAGTGTCGATTCTGCGATGACTGAAAGTTTGAAGAAGATTTTCATGGACTAAGTTAATTTCCATGCATAAACATTGGTGACGCCAAAACAAAAGAGTGTGAACTAATTAAAAACACGTGCATGACCTAGAACGGAAGGTCACAGAACGCTGAATATTTAAAGAGTACACCATTGTATGACTCACTCCAGAATAAAAAGGAATCCAATAGAAAAGGGGGAATAACTCTTTTTCAATAACTTCCACAGGCCGACGGACGATGTGACGACATAATATGTTGAATCGAACTTAAACAGTCCAAAATAGTCATCAAAATATGTTAACCAATTTTATAACGGAGAACGCACAGGGTTAAAATTTGATCGGAGCTATGCTGCATTAATGAATCGATAATCCCCTTTTACCATTGAAATCATTTCTTAAGAATTGGTACCACTATGACTGGGTGAATATGGCGACTACTCAACGAATTGCACCACATGTTTGTCCCTAAAATAATTCAGTAGGCTATAACGTGGGCATGTGCTATTTCAGTCTTTCAGGTAACAAAGGATGTCGTGAGTTGATGAGATATTCAAACAACTTGGGTATTTTAAATATTAACTATATAAACACGGTACATATTTAGATTTATTTATTCGAGATGATAATGTGTACATGTATTGGCAAACACGAGTGAGTTTTGTTATTTAGTCTATACTCAATTATTCTAAATATGCACGTCCCTTTGTCGTCGTATCTTTATTCCATTTACTCTATACCAAGTATGCATAATACTTGACTGACTTCCTTGTAGCCATCCGAAATTTTTGTTTTGAATACTATAACCAAGGGATACCTTATAATGGCAGTATCTTTAATTGGTGAATAAATTATTTGATTCGTTGGTATAGTGTAGCAAAAAAACCCCCCAAAAAACAACAACAAAAAAACATGATCAAGCTACAGAAATAATAAATTGGGTTAACATGCTGGTCAGTAATTATTGCTGTGTAGTATCGATCACTTAATTGATTTTCCCTATATTGTGAAAGAGTCACAGATTGTCATACCATATTAGTTTTAACACATGCATTCACACATTTTCTTTTACTTAGTAAAGGAACATGAACTGTCTTTGTTATTGATATTATTACGACATATTTATATTCCTGGAAGTAGTTACATTGTTGTCAACATTCATTATGCTGTGTGACAAATAATTATAAGCGTGCTAACATAATTAGCGCTGACGAAATTTTCCGCGGCACACAGCTACTCTTTAAGCAGGGACAATAGAAGTTAGATATAAGATACTTCCCAAGAAAAGTATTTATCGGGTGGTTATTTACAATATGAGTATGCCAAATTTGGTATATATGGAAAGTATAGACACCCAATCTTACTAGAAAATACTGGATTACAAGAAAAACGCCCATGGGGAAAGCATTGAGCAAAACGGTTAGGGTACATCACGAAATTGGTCAAGTAAAAATATACCTTAATGTCGAAATTATCCCGTGTGATTGGACGCCCCTCCCCCCGTCTGTGTCCTATCTCCATGCATTTACTAGACCATGATTTGATCAGATACTTGAATACCCTATGATTTGATCAGTACACGGTTTGATCAGATATATTTAGAATACCCCACGGCACCGTACCCCCTCCTTTTCGATTGACGACGCCCACTTGATGACATCGCGCCTGGTACGTTCGTGCATTTTTATGCGCGAACTCTTAGTTTTCCTATTACTGGCACGCGCACTATTTCTTTTTCTTTTGCATGTACCAAAATCGGGTGTTTTGCGCGGAGGTACTTTTGAGGTATTAGCCTGAGAAGCATAACACTTGCCACTGTACCTGTATATCGCTAATTATAAATCGAGTGTGTGAAGACAGTTTATATAGATCACTCGAAAATTTTTCAGTACAGAGTTTATTCTCGCTGTATTTGCAGCTAAGAAAACCAATGGGACTATTTTCTCAACAGTGTATGAACTTTTTCATAGGCGATAATATCCTTACACCGAGAGAAATTATCTAGTCTCGGTGAAAAACCATGATCATCTGGTAAAAAATTACTTTTCTATTTTTTGGAACGAAAAACAGTGTTTTTAAAAACAAACGAACCTGCCGCACACGAGGAAGTCATTATACTAATAATAACAGACGAGAACTCTTTTGGGGCACAGGCTTTCTTACTGAGTAGTAAATCGTCCACAAAAAATCATGAATGAACTATATAATAAGAGTAGCGACGACTGTAGACAGTAAGTAGGTTATACACTATACTTTTGAGTCGAGATTACTCGCTTTCAGTCGAGATAACCAGCTTTCAGGTCACCGATAACCAATTATGTCAGAAATACCATACTGACATTCGGTTTTTTCAAGTTGTACGCGAACTAACAATCGGCGCCCTAACTGTCTTCGTCAGCTACTTTCAGTTTCACTATGGCGTACGACATTCGGTTTTTCAAGTTGTACGCGAACTAACAATCGACGCCCTTGCTGTTTCGTCAGCTATTTTCAGTTGCTGGCGTACGGCCAGTGCCGGTGGGAAAAGACAACTTAAAATCAGAAATAGTTTATTTATTATTGTCGGACTTACGGTATCAATCCTGTCTAACAAATCATAAAGCTGTGGTGTTACGGTAGCGGCATAGTATTTCAACGTAACACCACAGCCACTGTAACAATTCATAATACATCTAACTATCACTCCCTACACATTTCCCCTCGACCTACTTTCCCAAACGTCAACAACACATTTCATACATCCAGTTCACTGAATAACCCTTGTACCACGTCTACTGGATGTATATCAGTATAAATTATATATCAGATTTTGTTGACCGGACGTATTTTCAATGTGGGCGTGTAATGCCTTAAACCGGTCTGCCCGTCAATAGTAATGGATTATGTACGTGAGAGAGGTTTTGGACTGGTAAACCGCAATCTGTTCCCTTTAAAGGCCACGGTATGGTTTAGTGCTTTTCAAAATTGACATGAAACATTGGTTTCCGGAGAGAATGAACAATTTCGATATTCGGCGTAAAACCATAGAGCTAGGCTACAATTTTTTTAAAAACAGATTTGGTGTGAAGTATAGGGGAAGGACATGCACGGACGAATTCTTTCGTAGATATTCAGCCTTCCAATAAAATAAAAACCAAGTACGAACAATCCAAACCATTAGTCTAAATTCGAAGTCCTAAAAAACGGTCGAGGCAAAATAGTGTAATCAGCAAATGGACTGTTCACCGGTTACAAAATACACGACAAACAGTGGTAACAGGTGTCTAGAAGAGTAAGCTTACCCTACCTGGTGCCACAGCTGCATCCAAACTATTAAGACGAAATTTAAATACAATTTCCCCAAACCTCGTAAAACGTAGAATGAGAGAACCAAGCCAATTGATATTCATTACCACTTTTCGGAAAACTTTAAAGGTTACAGGTGTTTATCAATTTTGGAGGAGAACTAGGGTCATAAGAGAACGAATCTCCTCGATATTCAGCGTTCCGAGACCTCTCATTCTAGACTTCTGTCCGTTTTCCCGAAAAAAACGAGAACGCGATAGGGACTAGTGTTCAAATTTGGTGTGAAGTAGTTTTGTCATGAGAAGGCGGACCCGATCGATCCAGTGTTCCGCAATTTTCTTGTTAAATTTACAGTTCGTTTTCCAACCTTGAAGGCATAAAGGATCCTTTTCAAATTTACTCATCATGTAAGTTTTCCTTTGAAATAAGCTCATGACTATAGCTATTTTCTATGAAAAAATCACATGTCGAATTACCAAAGGGCAACACTGCTGTTAATAAATAATTAAATGTACATATGTATATCATTGACAAGTATTATAAATAGAAAACATGTTGTTAAATAATGGCTTTTATAATTAAAATAATCCTATATATGATTAATAACATATAATACATAAAGTAAAATGATATGTGACATCAATAATTTGATGTATAATCACACAAAATCATATATCCTTTGTTTCCAGCAAACAGCCTCCACATAAAGTATTAATTTATAGGGCATGTCTTCTTGATACAGTGATAGAGAAAAGGGTATCCAATTTCCTGAAAATATAGGATTTATTAAGACTGCAAAATAACATATTTAATAGTATCATTTATTATGGCGTATCATCATCACTCGAGTTCATATAGCCATTTCCTCGGAGTTAATTTCAGTGCTTAATTATTCGATAGTTCTTTTCTATAAAGGATCGGTAACGGCTATTCGCCTCGAGTTGCGCCTGTTTGTTGAAGTCGACTCAATCGACCCATTTAACCCACCCCATCGTTTCACCATATTTCTTCCCATTTAATTGAACACTCATCTGCACAAGTTAATTGTCAATGTTACCGTTTTACATCACTACATTAATTTTAATCCCTAAAGACTAGAGATACTAGATTCAAAATAGTTGAGAATGAAAGATTTTATAAAATGATGCTTAGAAGCATCTAATTAATTATCAAACTCCTCATGTGACAAATAAAGTACGCCATAGGTTATGCCACTGAAACTAATCTAACATATATATAAGCACACTTGTACGGTGTATTTGATTGAGGGGGAGGGGGGTCTTACGCGGGTATGCGTTTTAGATCACAAATGACGTGGTTTCAATGGTCCGCTTGTGTGTGTCAAGGTGTATGATCGCCTGTAAAATACTGTAGGTTTTCTCTGCTTCCCCCAGACTATGCCCATTCGCGCAATCGAACTAATTAGAATTGAAAATTGTATCGTATGTTACACCCGATATGTTTGCTCTCTCTTGATTTACTGTCTTTCTCAAGAAATGTTTAAGTCCCATACCCTTCCTGGGATCATGTTCACACCTGGATGTTATATTCTTGATATCCAGCGATCAATAGCTAACATCTGGTTTGTATTTCCATAGGCATACGGGCTCGATGACAGTTAGGGGGCAGAACCCGAAAAATGTTGGGGTTTACAGACTTCCCCCCACAAGAAAATTTGGAATATTTGACGGCTGCAAACACGTTTTCCTGCTATTTCAACCCGTGAACAATTTCAATCAATCGTTTACAGCCCACGAATTTAGAAAATTTAACAACCACAAACGTGTCTTCCTGCTATTCCCGCCTTTGAATACAGCAACTTCAATTTGGTCCTATAGGGCTTACCTGCTGACCCGATTTCCAAACAATCAATCAATCGTCGCAGGGTATGGGGGCCTCGCCCTCCTGGAGAAAATTTTGAAAATTTAACCACCACAAATGTATTTTCTGCTATTCTAGCCCGTGTAAGTAACTCCAAAATTATCCAATGGTTTTATAACACAAATTCCACACCGAATTCCAACCATCCCATCAGACTGTTCCACCTGCATTCACAAATACTAATCGATGCCCGAAAAATGACGCACTAGTCAAGTGGCTCCAGACAAATTGTTTTAAACTCAATTGGTGGTATTCAAAGAAAAGAAAGGCGTTGTTATTGGGGCCCAAGGACAGTTAGGGAAGCAAAACTAGAAATGGCCGACAAAATTTCAGGTTTACAGATGAAGTGGAGCTGATCTTGTATAGACATCCCAAGAAATTTTGGAATATTTGACGGCGGCAAACGCGTTTTACTGCTATTTTAGCACGTACAACTTCACCGTGCTCTACATTGGTTGCCTATTAGTTTCTGGATGGAAGTGCTCCGAAGTACCTGCACGTCCTCTTAAAATTTTCCATCCCATCTAGACAGATACGGTCACTCAATCAGAAAAAAACTCGTTGTGTTCCTTCACAGAAGTCACACACTTAATTAATTTAAATCTGACGTGAAAATTTATCTGTTTAAATTATATTATTAGAGACTTATGTATAAAGGCGCCATGGGCACGTTTCACAACGACTGTCACTCGGCCCTACACACCGGGTGCCTATTTCACAAAATTTTAACTAAGATAAGATCTGAATTTTAGTTATTTGATTGGTCAATATTAGATTGATTTTAGTTCTTAGCCAATCAAAATTGAAGTATCTACTAAAATTTGGATTTTATCTTTAGTTAAAATTTCGTGAAACAGGGCCCAGGTTATTTCTGGTTTCACAACATACAAGGTTACCTTATGTATCTCAACGAATGTCACCGCGCTCTACATATGTATCACACCGGCATGTCATGTTGCGCTACATGCTATATTACTATATGCATTACAACTAATGTCACCGTGCGACATTACCTTGCACTCCAATCGGAATAGGTCAATATATAGTTTGACTTCACTTGCACTCAGAATAATCTAGCAACATGCTTGAAATAAAATTTTGTTTCTTTTACTGGATTGTTTCGATGAACTAATGACCACACTTGAAATTTGGTAAATAAATGAGATTACTTGTAATTACATCTATTAACTGAAAGCCGTCGGTCTGCTATTACATCTCGTTTGCCGTGTGTACTTTTCTTTTACAATTAATACGTGTGCATACAATCAATACGTGTGCCTCAGTAAAATTTCGAGGTGTCATCAACGGATTATTAAGCATAAAACGTGCAATCTATAGACAGTAATTGCACCCTTTAGTTTATGCATTAACTGCGTTTATATTGTCTAATTAATGTTTGCGCGCCAAAATTGCATTCCGTTTTATTATAGATAATAATATTGAATTTTATTCCATATCAAAAATACAAAGCAATCTGTGCTATGAAACCAGAATAACCCAAAGTGATATTGTTAGTTCTATAAATATTTATGTACGTTGCATTACTTGTTATATCAAGGTTAGGCTTTTGTTCGGTGCACGACTGCAGCCTACAGCAGAATTTTCGACATTGTGCAATAAATATATAAATAAATGTTATACGCAGTGAAAGCAGGTGGTCGCATATCGTAAGTCATCTTGGTTTTTATCTAGTCATCACAACTTCTCTGTAGGTATAAAACAGAATGTTGACTTCGTGAAGTGGATCCCAAAAGTCAATTCTACATGCAGGAATCGACATGCGCAGTGTAATCGGGGTTACTGTTTTGACTTACTACTGTATGAATTGACTATTTATACAACTCGAAAATGGAAATATCACAACAGTTGTATGAAAAAAAAACCATATCTAGTTTTTGTTTAGTTCTTGTTCTGATAAAGCAGTCCGTGAAATGCTCGATACTTACTTAAATTTATAAATAGATAGGTGTTTTGATTATCTGTTTGCAAGGAACCTTTCTGTTATGCCTGAAATGTTATATAAACTGTTAATTAGACATTTATTCACAAAAAAGACCATAATCAACTCATCGGATACTCGAAGTTTTAAAGGTTAGAACGCTTCGCTATTTGAAACTTTAATTAAAAAATGGGAAACCGATGCTAAAGCCGCGACTATACCAGTTACCACACTCCATATATCTTGTCGAAACTTCAAACAGCGATAACTTAGCTCAGAATGAAGAAATTTGAATGAAATTTGTCGTGGTCAACTGTTTATCTAAATATTAAACAATGTATCTTTAACTTTGTTTGATATATTTTGTTAATTTCTTGCAATGTTTGTCGACACCAGCTGCTCTGGAGGCTAATTTAACTTAAGTAAGCTAATTTCATGTGTATACCGTAATCGAAATATATAAATATATATGTTCCCCCTGGGAAATAAATCCTATATTTAAAAAGTATTATAAAAATAGACCTTCACAAAACATATTTTTGAAATTCTTTGAGTTAATGGCGTTTTAATCCAATCGATCAATTCCCGTAAAGTAAGTCAACTCACCAAACGTATCTGTATATCTAAAATGTTATCATTAAAATAGATCTAAAATATAAAAAATTCAGCAAAATATGAATTCTTGATGCGAAATTCTTCCCGATTTGATTCTCCTTACATCACTGTTTCTTCTTTTTTTTCCTGACAATATATTACGATCCCCAAATATTATTGTATTTTGAATTATGGGAGAATTTATCCTAAAGACAGACAATAAATAAAACATTTGGCGATTACCGTCCATCAGAAAATAATATATTTAATCATCCGACAAGAGTCTAAAGTTGAGGATTAAAATGTCAGTACTTTTGTAAAACCGTATCGCGGAAATGATTTCTACTGCAATTAAGTCATTTTTGTATTTAAAATTTATGCCGTTTGCTACTATTACACTTAAAATTGCAACTGTAAGGGCTCAACGAAGACCCATTTTTACAGTAATAATATTATCATCAATTAGAACAGGAGGGCAGGATTATCCATAATGTCGCATATGGACAAACGATACATCAATTTTAAATTCAGAAATTAATTTAAATTGGAGAACAAATGTAGCTGTGACACGATTTTATCCCAACTGTTTTTCTCGATGTCATCTAGTCCAAGAGAAAATAAAGAAATAATACAGTTTTATTAATTTCGACTAAATATTATGCCTAGTCAAACTCGTCTATTGTTTAGTCTCGGGGGTGAACTCGATGAAAATTTATGAGCATCAGGAGGCATCCGGAACAGCATCAGAGGCTTCGTGACTAGATGATTAATTGGCAGTCCTTGGATCAGATCTGAAGTGTAAAAACTGAAAAGATATGGTTAAAAGAAACCCCAGTGTAATCATACTTTCTTTACTCAATAATGCCTCTTGCCGTAGCTCCTCAGAATAATTTAACCCCTGCACATTGTTCTTAGTAGCTACAATATAATAATTTATATAAAGTCAAAACTATAATCAGAGACTGGAATACGTAAAGTTTTGTAACATCATTATACTGACTGCAAATCGACATGCAATTAGACCCATTTAATAAGGGCTTGGGTCGGGTAGGGCCCCATTGCATTTATGTCATAAAACCGATCCAAGAATTGTGTCGCTGGTCGAACCCCTGGACCCCACAAGGGTTCGTCGTAGGTGTTGTAAAAACGATTCCATAGACATAATATTTCCCCCTACCAAACCGCTCCCCGATAATAGATTCAAAATTATCCACGTTCTGTGAAGCCATTTGCCTTGCCTAATACTTGAATGCTTCACATAAGCCTGGATAAACAAAACCTGCTAAAATCTGCACTTAGTTCTTTTCCGGGAGACTACCATCCAACTTATAGTTTGTTCAAATATTGACAGAAGAATAAAACTGTTTCAATGAATTTACGAATAATGAAAATCAGGATGTCTGGCTTATAGCCGTGATATTTTTTAATATCTTCAGCCGACTTTACCTGTGATTGAGCCAAACCTTTATTTACAACGAAGAACTCCAGTTTAGGTAAATACAGGACATGGACTTCGGGTTGTATAAGGTAAATACACGTGCATACCCAAGTCAAATTAAATAATACACGTGTCTACAATACGTCATAATGGTTACATTAGTAAACCGGGAATGCAGAATGTGTACTGATAATAACTCACACCCAGTTTGATGTACAAAAAATACAGGATTTTAGTTTTTGCTACAGAATTCAGATCTTACCCAGGCAGTAAAGTTTTCTGTATATTTCATAATACGAAATGAAATGAGGTTTAATGTCCAACTGTTTTTGCTCCTAAACTGGGTTAATGAAGACAGGCATACGCCATGCAGTGTGCTATGACCGAAATTTTGCCCGGGCAGCGGCGCTACGGCCTACTCTTATATCGAATTTCATCTGCCAAGGGATCTTTTACGCGCAAGCCAATGAGTCACGGGACCTCGTTTATTCGTACCATCCGAACGACAAGACAGTTCTGCTTGTCAGACTCTCCGTCCTGCGTCACTGAGAAGGGGAAACCACGCTGGATGCCATAATACCGTTTTAAACGCAACCTATTCAATATACAGCATTTATTTATGTAAATAAGTTGTGGGTGGCAACCCAGGGGTAATGCTGACCAGTCCGCCGATATCTACTGCCATTTATACCATTGATGATGATCAGATGTAAAATGAAATAAATATGGGGTTTAACGTCCTACCGTTCTGCCCCTAACTGTGCTAATGAAGACGGGAAATTTTGCTTTGACAACGGCACTACTCCTATATCGAATTCCATCTGTCGAGGGATCTTTTACGTCCATGCCAATGTGTACACGGGACCTAGGTTTTTCGTACCATCCAAATGATCAGATGTACATGTACACCCGTAACAAACTCTGACAATACTAACGCACGGACTAGTGAAAATAGGCATACGACGGAAAAAAATCTAGAGACATTGGCATTTCTCCATCGAATTCCGTCTGTGAAGAGTACATTTCACAGCACGGCTATGTGTACAGCGTGGCTTGGTATTAGTCTCATCTTCACAGACACTGTTCTTTGCCAGACCATTCGTACTGCACTACCAAAATGGAGAAACCACGCTGCAAAATCCCGGAGAACTTACTTGACCAACACCAGTGTACATAATCAAACTATATATTGTGAGGAAGATGGTGGACAACACAATTTAAAGACTGGAATATTGTGCTGTCGAAACTTTAAATCCCACACCTTTCTTTATGTCTTTTTCTGATGATTTCGTGTAGTTGATTAGGCTATTCAGCCGACATGAGAAATTACTCGGGTTATTAAAGGTGAAATGCTAGTGAGATGTCCAGTTATATAATCTTAATTTAATGATCATGTTCCGTGGCGATTAACTTAATAATAATTGGTGGACGTCTAGCGCATGTCGTTCTCTATTAATAAAATGGCAGCAAGCTAACTGACTGATGGCTGACACCATTGGTGTCAGATATTCAAACGCTTACCGAAAGTAACTCACTTGTTAAATGGATTAAATGTACATATAACCAGCATGTATCTTGATGGGGTTTACTGATTAGTGGATTGGGGTTGCTATACTTCATTCAAGATGTTTCATTGTATGGGGGAGGTGGGATTAATAGTATAACAATTACAGTGGAATTCTTTCAACCCCCACTTGAGATTAAAATCGATGCTGATGCTGCAATTGTTTTCCAAGATAAGTCTTCTGTATGCTCAATAATAATAATAACAGATTTATATAGCGCAAGATTACACTAAAGTTTTTAATGCAATTCCAATTCACTAACACTTTAACACTTTGAAAGAACTAATTGTTGAATAAGTGTGTTTTCAACTCGGATTTAAATTGGTCAAGAGTTATTTTTTCTTTTATTAATCTACCGATTTCTAAAAAGAAAGAGGGTTATATTTCTGACAAAATAGATTTTTTCTGTCTCCTTGAAATTACCTGATTTTGACAGAAATTGTACACATGCAGCTATACACTCCCACCATCTAAACATACTACTCAGCAAATTGCTTCACAATGGGGCGGGGGCTTGATTCCTTATACCACGCAAATACATAAATCCAGCATTGAGATGCATGGTGCACCCCGAAGGCTCGTCTGGCAACATTGTGTGAAAAGGGTAATAAACATGTTGTGATGTATATTAATAATAATAAATAAACAACCCTACATCCACATATTTTAGGTGAATGTAAATGTTGAGGTAGTGGATACAATAAATAATAAAGTCATACATTTTATAACCCCTGGTTTAATAATAACAACATCACCAAGAACATGTTAGACAAATGCCTTAAAACACATCTCATCAGAAGTGGTTCTCTTTATTTTCTTGTAGGGAATAATTAGTCAACTCATTAAATGCGGAGTACTTTGTTATTAAGCATATTAAGATCGAACTATTGTCATTAGATAAATGCCGCTAAGAGCAGTCTCGAGGGTGTAGTAAAAATAATGGAACTTTGATCATCATAACTGTTCTGCTCATGGTCATCTAATATGATTAAACACTGCAGTTATATATCACAACCGTTGCCTGAAATTTAGAAATTAGGATCTTGTTGCTTTAGACATATTCACCATGGGGAATATTTACTATGTGCTGCTGGACTGACGTTTCGGCCACATAGGTTAAATGCTTTTATTTGATTGGTTGTTTTTGTAATATTTGGTGTGCCTATATTTCTGAATGTGAGCATATTAACAGTTCATGTAACCAGAGACTTGTGTTGCTTTATCGTGGCATATGTCGGCTATTTCCTTTGCACTTTAATGATTATTCACTCGAGATAATAACTCAAGTATTTATTCTACATAATGTCTCGATATGAGGTTACATTTCCCCTGTTAGGTTATTTACCGACGACAAATGTGTCCAATATTCACAATGGTTTCTTTTTGCATTCTGATTATGTATGACACAAAGCACTCCTACCCATGGATGAATTCTCAGTAAAACAAAGACTTTGGCCGAAGGTCTCATTCATTCTTTTCCATCGGATTACTTCCCTCGGGTTTTTATTATTTTTTTTTACAGTATAACGTCTGAGTTCTGCTTTATGTTACCATTCGCAAAGTGCACGTATTGTTCATAATGTGTGAAGGTGGCGCACTACATTTACCAACAAGATCAGCAAAACGGCTATACAATGTGTGCTTCCATCCTGGGGTATATTGTTGAACTATTATTCATGATGTTTGTATTATGTGACGATTTCAGGTCACTTGGCATCCTCTTAAATGCAGAAATAGCCAAAGGCTTACAGGGAGCGCACTTATGCCATCAGATGTTTATATTAAAAGTCCTATCATACAACCGCAAGGCATTTATCTGTGACATTCGTGGTATCAGTTAATAATTAGAATTCGCAGCCAGGAAAGCAAAAAAATAAAAAATGACTTAATTATATGCTGAATTGCCATTATTCCTGGGCTCTATAATACCTTACATTATAAATTCTCCCAGACAACATAATTACATATTCCCCAAGACAACATCGTTTTATAATTTGCAATTATTGCATGTGTTACTTTGACAAATACAGTTGTATCTTTTGACACCTTGTCGTATTTAATGATTATTTTAAATTAAACATAACGGGGTTTAACGTCTCGCGGAGACTCATATATTATATGTTTTAATTTTTATTTTAGTGGATGCGTAGACGTTTTTGTCTCGGTAGCGGCGTTTTGCTTGGTCTTCTTCGAATGCCAACTAATAATAATAATAATCGTTTTCTATAGCGCTGAACATTCAGTCAGTCTGACTACTCTGTGGCGCTTTACAATGTAGATATGTTATAAAATAAGACAAAACAAAACATACATGTATATACAAATAAACACAATAACACAAAGGAATAGTTAAGTTACAATATACAGATAAAAAGTGAAGCATTTCAATTATTGTTCAAAAGTTTGGGTAAAAAACAGGGTTTTTAGACGTGGTTTGAATACAGCCAAGTTTGGACTATTTTGGACTTCTAGGGGCAATTTGTTCCATTCTTTTGGTGCTGCGTACACAAAAGCTCTCTCACCAAATTTTGACTTTTGTACTGGACGTACAAGCTGTTTTTTTATGAGATGAACGCAAGGAACGAGAAGGTACATATTGCTTAATCAAATCGGATAAATAGGATGGTGCCAAAGGATCGTTTAAACAATTGAAAGTGATTGTGTTAATTTTGAGCATAATGCGTTGATTAACCGGTGGCCAATGTAACTGTTTTAGAACAGGTGTAATATGGTCAGATGAGTTGGTGAGAGACACAATTCGAGCTGGGCCCTGTTTCACGAAATTTTAACTAAAGATAAAATCTTATCTTAGTTAAAATTTTGTGAAAAAGGCCCTCGCTTTATTCTGGATTTTCTGTAGCTGACATACAAGAGTTATTTTAGATGCACTCCCATATATACACGTCGGATTGTGAACTCTAGAAAATTCTAGTCGAAAGGCCAGTGCACTTTCGAACGACCACCACGTATCTCAAAGGTAAAAGTAAAAGACAGCGATTTTCTGACATCCTAAAGCATTGCGACATAGATATCTTACTAGTAGTAAATGGGTTTATTTTAGATGCACTTTACACATATATCTATATCTAGGCTTGTTGGTACCTCATGGCATTAGTGCAGGAATCGAGATGAGATACATATTACGCTTTTGGCGAAGTCTAGCTAGCACTAGCAGTCAACAACTCTTTAAACTCTACACAGAGTCTAACACGTATATGCATAAACTCCTTGAAACTGATCAGAAGTGGCGCTATTAGTTCTTTAAAGAAGCATACTATTGACTTGACCACCAGTTATGTGTCCCTTGCTTCATCAATCATCGAGATATTCCTGTCGGTTTGAGACTGATCTTGGCGTAAAAATTCAAAAAATAAAGGCTGTTTATGTTATGTTGTAAAGCCGTGTTAGCTGATAACACTGATTATCTCGAGTTGCCCATGACACGGAAATAAGGTGACCTAATTTAGTCGCAAAAAGACAAGAAAAACAAAACTAGTGAACCCTGTGTCACCAATTCCTTGAAGCGTTCCATATCTGAACAGTGCAAGTTCCGATGGCTTATTGATTTTGTCTAAAGTATTCATTTCTAGGTCGATATGGTACATTCTGTTGTTGTTTTTGTTAAAACTATTTCCTTGCTTTATTTATACTTTTGGTCAGTCGAGTCGAGGCTTGGAAGTTTTCACAATATAATCTTGATTGTTCACTACCGTTGGTACGATAATAAACAAATTCTCAATGATCCAACTCTAAATCAAGTTATTAAATGGCGAATGTGTTTTTATCCAATGAATATCGCGACCATACGATAGTCTAGGGAGTTGAGTATGGGCCTATATAACATCCGGGGCCAACAGAAAGACCCGAAAAGGAAGAATTAGCTCTTAAAGATACATTGTCCTGAACGTATTTCAATTAAAGCAATGCAAATGTGGTATATATGGAAAGCATATATAAACACCCAATCTTACTACAAAAATACTAGGTTAACCGAAAAACATCTGCCAGCTTTTTGGATGCTAGCTTGACTTGGGGAGCGGTGATTGATTATTGATCAAATGGTTAAGGCGGTTTTGAGAACATTGAGGGGCGTCAACGTAAAGTTGACAGAATGTAATTAAAAATTTACTTAGGCCTCAATATGTATTGTAAATGGACATTAAGTAATGAAAAACAAATTCTGGAAATGGACCCTACTTCAATGAAGGGAAGAGACAGCAATGGCTTTTAACAACAATTTATTTATAGCCTGAGGTATCTCACAACGAGTACAAAGTTTTCAGGGGGGTTTAGGTCAAATTTGGATAGAATTAATAGTTGAGATAAGTTGTTAGTCCAAATATATCATCCAATCATAGATTGTACGCGGTAAAGTATCTTTAACACAATTCACTTCAAGGCGGATTACCTGGGAAAGTTTGCTGTTGATGTCATGAATATATGTTTACGATTGTGTTTACTTCCGACTTGTGCTTAATCCTCATCGTTGCACATAAATCGCTAAGCCCAGGTCACACCTCCACGGTCTTCGCCGGTTCTGGAACTACGGGGCAGGGAGACTGGTCCTAAGCAGGTCGAACCAAGACATACAGATAACGCCACATCTGTTTCGTTGGCATTTTATTTCATATCAAATAATTCTGTTCTAATCGTATTTAAACTTTGATTTCTATGTTGATTCTATTATAATTAGTATTATACGTGGCTATATTATATTTTTAAAAAGATTTCTAAGTAGTAACATGCTTATCTATGGCTTATCTGATATTATATAAAAAAAACAATTGAGTTTTGTGTACTTAAAGTAATTAGTATAAATCGGATCCGATAATAAACTTTTATTTTTAGTTTCAGCCGACGAATATTTTTTGGGAACAATATGGATGAAAAGATTTTAATATGATTTGAATATATAAATCGAAATCTAATTGGAGATCTAAATAACTTACAAGTGAGTGTCTGTTAATTTTGCCCTTGGCCTTATGTATTCGTCCAATCAGACGAACCAATTTTAGAGTACGAGTAGCAGTGGGGGGGGGGGTACCCGGAGAAACCCCACGAGATTGGACATCCGATCCTGTGCTCCTTACCACGTACAACCGGGGATTCCAGACCACGCCAGTTGACTCAATGGCAGGCCGTACAGCGCGCGCTAACCACCCAATCTGTATATAGATAACATCATCGATTTCGCCATATTAAGTGATAAGAAACAATCATCCGTTAGACCTTAACCCACAAGAAGGTGTATGTATTACAATATTCACTATTCAACTCTTCTATCTTAAATTTCGGCGTGCAACATGGTTCTATTTTGGGCCCGTTGCTACATATACAGCACCATTTGTTAACACAGACTGCGCGTAAATTTACATAGGTTTTGAAGTTTCTTTTCTTTTTTTTTGTTTTGGCAATAAAATCTGCGAAATCTTCTTAATCAGTTCATCAACACGTATATCAACAGTGACAAAACATCTTGGTAATTAATTTAACTCGAATCTGGTCATGAGTAAACCCATTCTGGCCATGTGTAAAATCATCAATTTCAAAATTTTAATATTGGAACCAATAAATCACAAGTGTGGTGCCGCTTCTTTAATGCTGATAAACACTCTTCAGAGACGTCTTATTAGACCAAATGAACATATTGAAATTCAGATTTCCGTGATTTTACTTTCTTAAGTTACAGTGCAGCCCCTTTCCCTAAACCTGTTAAGACTCTGTTAGCATGGGAGAGACTCTAGCTTCGTTTTCAAATTTCGTTTGAAGTAATCTCATATTAAAACAGCCTCAACCAGAATGTGAACACTGTCATGTTCCTTTGACAGTTAAGCACATTTTGATAGAGTGTGAACATTTCAAGAATATTCGATTAACTCATTACGGTTGCCACTCCTTAAATCAATTGTTTGCCCAAACGGGTCTATGTTGTATATTACTAGATTTTTGTAAAACAGGAGAATTGTTTAACTAAATTTTAAATAGATATTTTTTTATTTTTATTTGTTGTATTTTAATTATATATACATACGTAAAGTGACAATTGTTTTTAATTGATAATCAATGTGATATTTGTTTTATATATGTATATATAGATTACTATTGTGGTTATTATTTCCTTGGACTAGTATAGCTCATCATATGTTTGGTTCAAAACAACCCGATTGATGCAGATGTGCCATAAAACCACACTTCATTTCCCGAGAGGATTAACCCCATTGAATGTCAACTTTTTTTTTAACCCTGTTGGTTGTAGCATTGTAGTATATTATAAAGTAGCATAAATTGAATACTGATACATTGAATAATATTAACTCGTGCATTCCCCGAATTCTAAATGTAGTTCAATACACTGGATATGTCAATGTGACGCTATTCATATGGAGAAACCCCTTGGATACCCACACCCAAAATGTTTTTCATATCTGGCTTATAAATCACTTTAGTTTGGAAATTTTCAATTATAACATTAGATATAGTAACAATTTTGATAAATATGGTCAGAGAGATGTTGGGGGTAGGGGCTGTGACAAGGTATAGTCGTTCGGATTTCATCGGCTTTTGCCGTCGCGGTTCCCCCGTTAGTTATAACGTTGACGCAGTATACAAAATGGGCAATATTATGTGTAGACCATTTCGTGGTTGCAGAAGAAACCAATATTGACTTTACTGCCAAAACTTAGATGATTGCTTTGAATACTGCCTCGACTGCTGTTTGGACTAATATGTTTAACTGTGTATTAAACTGTATTACCAAAATAGTATTATTTACATCATATCTATTTTGGTAGCCTTGTTTGTCACGCAATTATTTTTTCTGTAATATTCACTATGCACTGGTTAATTGGGCATAATAAAATCGTGAGTCATGACGTAACGTTATGTGAGAGAGAGAGAGAGAAATGGGGTTTAACGTGCACTCAACACAAACTAGGTCATTTCGGGACTAACATATGGTTTAATTTTATTTCAATAATTCGCTTGCGCGTAGGTATCTTTAGCATTTGGAGGAAATCGGAGTGCCCAGAGGAAACCCACGAGGTTGAGAAGGCGCCCCTATCTCCATGCCACATACGCTCACACCAGTGCTCGAAACCACAGCCGCAAGCCAGAGGTGACCGGCCAGCTAGAGGTCGAAGCACGGCACTCTAGACCACTAGGCCATCCCAACGCCCGTAACGTTATGTAAGCATATTTGGTCCAATTTGGAGCACCGTTTAAAGTGTAATGATATTGTTGCGCAGTTAGCTATTGGTTGTTAATCGGAATATTGACCTGTCATAATTTGGAACATTTGCTTCCATTAAAGCAGTTTTAAGTGGAATCAGTTGTAATTATACGAAACACTGCGAGAAGTATGCACTCTTACCGTCTCACAGAATATGAATCTCTTGCAAAGCACAATAGTGTATCTGGCCTTGGTATTTACATGGATGCATGTTGGCGTGGGTTAATTCGTGACAAATTTGATATTTTAGCGAACATGTTGCTTTAATCATTATTATCTCAGTAAGAAAATAGTAAATTAGCGCATAGAGTTTAAACTATGTGTTTGAATCGGATGGTACTTAATTTGGATTTTAATAAATTCAACACATTACATTGTTATAGTAATCCACAATGTTTACACACTCCCATGGCACAAGCACATAATTCCCACATAAATATGGGCATGTTGCTCTTTATAAGCATAAAATATAGAGCAAAACACAATACAATGATTTCGATTCCTGGCGTGAGCGTATGTGGAGGTAGGGGCGCCTTTTCCACCTCGTGGGTTTCCTCCGGTTTCCTCCCACTGCTAAAGACCCCTACGAGCAAGCGAATTAATGAAATAAAATTAAACCATATGTTAGTCCCGAAATGACATAGTTTGTGTCGAGTGGACGTTAAACCCATCTCTCTTTCTTTAGCAGTGAGAAGAAACTGGAGGACCTGCAGAATACCCCCGAAGTTGGTCAGGCTATTCTTTACTCCTTCTCACGTACACAAGAGGGGCTTCGAAACCATGCCACTTGATTCAATGACACCCGAAAAAAAAAAACACGAGGATGGACAGCGACCCTTCCCCTTGCCACGTACAACCGGGAATTCGAAACCACGCCAGTTGACTCAATGGCAGGCCGTATGATACAGCGCTTGCACGCTAACCATTCGCCCCCCCCCCCCCCATAATTAAATCGAATCATAAACTTTGGTTTTATGGAACCATTCTGCATATACTGGTAAAAGCAATATTCAAAATAAAAAGCAGGATACCTTAAAATTAATTTTCCGATCTGTTTGACTAACGGCTGATTATAATGGAAATCTATGCTTAAAATATACAAAGTCCATAGGCTCTTACTAGATCTTATTGCACAATACATACACAAACATTTCAGTAAATGGAATCACCAATCTGACAATTTCAACTCCTTATTTTCAGCATTCCAGTAATCTGATATACATAATATATCAATGGAATTGCAAATCGCGATTTTTCAATTCGCCTGAAATACAAATGGGTGGACGCGGGGGTGTGGGTTGGGGGGGGGGGGTGCTGACTGTTTTTATATCTTATTTCATATTCCAGTAAAGTGATATATATTATGTCTATAAATTGATTCGCCAATTTAGATTATACATTTTTTTATTCATGATTAAATCTTTCCCCAGCTAAAAATGGCTGGAAGTGCCTTAAGCTATTTTTGTATAGATTGAAAATTAATCTGTTTTTAGGATGAATCAAAGAAATATTCTATTACGAACATGCCTGTTGGTGAAAAACATGCCTTTTATTCTTTGTAATAACATTAATTTCCAAAGAGCCACTATTACTTTCAATTACTTCCATCAACATATTTATTGGATGCACTTGCATCCTAGGGCAAAAGGAATTTTCTTTTTTTAAAAAGGTGTGACAGATTAAGTGATATTAATATGTATCTCTGCCATCCCTCTATTTTCTCTTTTTAACGATCTGACATTCTGCATTGCCTTAAGACGTGTAACACCACAATTTTATACCGGCTTCTTGCATTTATGAACAGAAAAAGGCGTTCGGTTATTTGTAAAGAGGCGGGTTGGTTGAATATATGTTTTTTTTATTCTATTAATAATTGTTAACAATTATTGCTTTTTATCGGTGCATAACCTAAATATAGCTAATATATAATCAGCCGTTCGACATTATAAAGGACCATGGAAGTTGATGAAATTCCGATATGAGAAACTGACACAATCTCGAAACCGGTTGATGCTTACGAGTAAAGGATATTATTTACTCCATCCTGGGTATACCACGTTGCATTCCTAGTAATAAAGACTGCAACCACCCGGAATTATCTTAACTTCCGCATTGAATAATTTTACAGTAACCGAAACCAAGGTCAGAAGCGTTCTGCATACTGAATTTATATCCCGAAATCCAGTCTCATGTTAATGAATTGAAAGCATATAGTGAACTTCACAAAATTACAACGTATGCGCTCAAACAAGGAACCCATGGAACTATGTGGATCGGTTGAACAACAACGCGGATTTAACTTGCTAAATTAAATGTTGATTATTTAATGTTGTCTTTCCTCCATCGGTTCGGGTAGAGGGGTGGGTCGAGGTCTATCTGCAGGTTTTAGACGCAAGTGTTGAATTTTTGCGAAGGTTTCTTACTAAAGGTTCTCAAACCGCCACTTTAACGCGAAGGCTATAATTCAGTTTGATATAAAATAGTAAAATATCTGAAAATTGGAGAGGATATAAATGCTCTCTATTGGACTGCAATATTTAAGGATAGGTAGAAAGATTGATAAAGATAAAGCCGCGGCATTCCATTCATTCATTATGAAGAATGTAGTCTAAAGCTAAAATCTCACACTGTCTATTCTTCAACATTCTTATCAATGAACTACCGTACTTCAAACACAGTCAGTATATACATGGGAATATCACTGTCATTCGATTGGCCAATATGTATTGTAGGCGGAGTTGTCATAAGGCGGCAATATCTGGCAAATATTTCTGGTTCCTATGACGTGCGAATTGTGTTGACTACGCCCATACGCGTAAGCCTGTTCACTCCTCGCGATTATTTAAACTCGGACAGTATTCTTCGAACCTCAGAAAATAAAACTTGACAAGCGAGAAACACGTCGAAAAGTCGCCAGCTTTTAAAGAGTTTCACTTGCAACTTGATTAATGTGACAAAAAGTGTGACTAGAATTCGAAAAAAAAATTACTAGTAGGACATTCGTGTTTACTTATTTAGAATAAGAAACAACACATAACTATAGTAAACGAAGACGGACGAACTTGGAACACTTATAATTTACAACATTTAGTGGATCGATTGTACAGAGATAATATTTACCTTTAAAAAGACACCCCTGCATTAAGGATGTCGCACTGGTAAATTCGATATAAATGGGAATACACAATGTTAGATTCAGTTCTAAAACTAGTAACAGAGGTTTTGATTGGACTATGAACTGGACAAAGGTGCTTCATCTATTTTGTATTATCATGCTATTAACTTCTCTGAGCGACGGAAGAGCCATATGTAGAGGAATGCGGTGCTTCAACGGCGGATTGACAATTGGACGGTCGGTGTGGGGTAGTTGTAGGTGCCAGTGCCGTAGCGGATTTGCTGGACTAAGATGCCAAGTTCCGAACTCAAGGGCGTCGAAGAGAAGTTTAGACATGTTTTATGATATAAGAGTTCGATTACAAAATTTATCGAAGAGACTTCAACCTACAAATCCATATAATATTGTGATTAGTTAGCAGGTTAGCATTAAAAGGTATGTATTACTACTAATTCTATGATATCTAATTCCCATTTTGTATTAAACGTCTTTATATTCACAACAAAAACCCTCCGATTTATTTAGAGCTAAACTGTCACGAAACGCCTGGGACTATGACTTGCTTGCATGCAGGAAATTAATGTGTATTTTATTGGCATTTATGAGCAGTAATTGTTCAGTATTTCCTTTTCATTGTTATTCAATTACATCGACTTAAACTTTGCAAAAGTTTATATGATTTAAGACAACATTTGATAAAACTTGAAAGATCCATTTTCTTTCGGAGCTTTGATTCATGCATCTCCTTTTATATTTTCTTTCGGAGATTTAAATTTTACCCGTCTCCCTTTTGAAAATAGCCAGTGATGAATGTAGTTTTATAATATAGTCGGTATAATGTATCGTTTTACTACCCGTCATTCGATCAATAGCGTATACGGGCGTTTTTTAAACCCTCTTCCGTTATACGTCTAAATTACAAAGGCTTCTTCAGCCGCATGTATTTGATATAAAGGAAACGCGGCATCGAATTTAGAAGGAATGCGCAGTTTACTTAAATTCGGCGATTAACGCTTAATCTTAGTCTAACACTCCTTGCCGAATTTCCGACGCAGGCCGCACCCTTGTGCGAAAAACTGACTTCTGTCGCGTCGAATATGCGCTCGACGCACCACACCTCCCCGCAACCAAAATTGTTAAAGTTTAAGGTTTTACTTTTTTTCTTATATATTAAAGAAATTGAATATTGCCTAAGCTAATTGAATCCGCACTTTTCACAAGCATACGTAAAACAATTAAACTTTGATTCCCCAAATTTTAATTCAGGTCCTTTACTGTTTAAACTTTTCGACAATAATCTCCATACTAAAAAAAATCACGTTGCAAGAATTTCGGATGTGGGACGAGGTTGTATTCTGATATAAGGCGAGAGTTAACATATTTAGAGAACTTTTGACGTCCCGTCTAATTACGATTGTCGTAGCTAACGGTCATGACCATAAGACAGTGCGGTCGTAGTTTTCTAAGCAGTTTTCGTATTGCCCGGATTTCATTCCATTTCAATTAAAGATAAACACCTTTATAATTACACTGATATTCTAAGTATTTCCGTACGTTTTTATGTACCTGTTAAACGATTCGTGTTCAATATTAAAGTAACCAGAGCCCATTGTTATTTCAACGGCAGATAAAACACCTTTCATAACTAGTCAAATATCCAATGCTTTTATTTTCGTATTTACTTAGGTCTGTCAATAGTTATGTTACATGATATGTGAAAATGGTATTTGACCTACCTACGGAATGGACCTAATAAATGGCATGATATTAAACACGATAAAACCAAGCTGTCACACTATAGATCCATTAACAAACTCGCTATTTCCGAAATCATTAGTAGTTGTCATGGTAAAATACATTTCTTATCAGATAGCACAAGGAACTTGCCACGATATTACCTTTGCAAAGATCAGTTCCCACCTTCACTTGTCAGTTTTATTCATGGGCGATGTTATTAGCCTCTCACCTTTTTATTAAGGAAATCAATCAACCAGTCTCTTGGTGTCGTTTGAACGGAAATTTTAACAACGCAATAAAAGATTGACCTTTATAAATTCAACCAAGTTTAAAAGAAAACATTTATTTATCTGAAGGCGCCGTTTTTTTCCTGCCAAATATCTGTTTCACATTCGCTTAGAAATCCCATACAATGTTATTTTAATTCAAGTTTCTAAAAATAAAAAATTATGATTGTTATAATTTTTGTATAACGGCCATCCCAGTTTAGGAGCAGAACAGTAGGACGTTAAACCTCATGTCAATTAAATTCGAACAATGTTCATTGCCTATACCTTAAAAATAAGTTACAATATATATTTTTATTTATATGATAATTTATTAGAAATAAACGCATCTTGGGAAGGGTCCAATTCAAATTAAGCCAAGTGCTTCTAGTGAAAATACAGACTACAATGGACAAACATCTATCACCTTTTGTGCACGCATCAAACTAAAAATAACTCATATGTTGTTCTCAAAATCATAGAATGACTGGGGGCGGTGTTGAAGCGCATTTGTCTCCGATGGAGTTTTGAAATTCTCTTCATAATCACTCAGCGACTTTTAAAATGGCGGAATAACTGTGTTGATGATGCCTTAAAGTTAAAACACGCGTGTCTCAGTTGGCGCTCCCAAATGCCCTTCACTATCACACAGTACAGGAGGGTTGTACATTAGTCCCACATTAGTTGTTTTCAGAAGATAACTGGTATTAAGGAATATTGCTACTATTAATTAAGATATTATTATCATTTTACTCTTATTTATTCTTCCAGGTTGTGGTACTGACAATTGATGACAGCAGAAATCCCTCATAGACTCATTTATACATTCCGAGCAAAACAGAACGAGAATTCAATTTCTGGTCTCTTCCGGACGAGATGGTTGTAGAGCTGACACCAGATTCCTCAACAGCTATGTTTCAAGATACCACTGTAGTCGCTGGCTTCGGCTTGATCTCGCCATCTTAAAAAAAAAAAATCATGGACATTTTGTCTGAGCGTAAAATAGTTATCTTTGCGAAGCCTACTTTTATTGGTTGTGGATTTGTCTGTGATAAGAATTGATGTTTTTGAAGTTAGATTAACCTACAGAAAAACAATCTTTAATAACTCTAGCTATTTGGTGAATGCCGACAAACGATTCTGTGACAGGCTTGAAATGGGTCTCTTAATGTGATCAATCCAAGCCAAAAAAAACCCACAGTAAACTGAAATTGATGGAACTGATATTTTGGAAAAGCAGGAAGGAGTCTTATTAGTTTTTCTTTAATTCCAACAGATGGCTTGACGATGGCGTGGTTTGGAATACATTATAAGATTGGTTAATGTTTGAACTTATTTTGATGGACATATTTTACGTTTGCGAAAAAGTAAATCGACAATGTGCCTCCGCTTGATAAAATAGCCCCCACCTCATCTTTATGAAATGATAGTTCTATTTTCTTACGAAACAAGCGACAATCATTGATTTTTAAGCTGCTTTATTTTCAAAGAAATGCTTTCGATGAGGTTTTTCAAATAAAATTATATTATCTAATTTAAAATATTAACATTCTGTATCAAATGCGAATGTGCAGGTTGTGATGTTTTAATAAAAAAAAACCGCTCCATTGGCTGTACACAGTTACGCTTTAGTGTTTTTTGTTGTTTTTCTTTTAAAAATAAAGTTATTTAAATTATTGTTCTCCAAAGAAACGTTATTCCCATTTATTAAAAGTATTTACAGAATCAGATATAATATGTATATTATGATTGTTGTTATATTATAACAAGAGAGTAAATGTACATGTATTTATTAGTTAAATTGTGAGCACATGACTGCTTGATTTTATTGACGATGACGTTATTATTACGTCATAGAATGTTATATATTGTATGATAAAAGAAATTATATTTATTTATTACGCGAGACAAGGTGCTATTAAATGTTATCAATTGTTACCATAATTTTAGTTTTTTGTTAATTTACATCATATTTTTTTTTCTGTTGCATTCCATTAATTACTGTATAGAGAGAGAGAGGTGACGTTTTAGACTGCCATTGCCCTTCGAAATGAAATGTTTCGAATTCCATCAGTCAACGTTTCTTTTATCTGCACGCCAATGTGTTCTCGAGACCTAGGTTTTAGTTTCACCCAAACCACGCAGCGCGCCGTTCTTTGTGGGTTATATCGCCTTGCAATACTTACAAGGGGGGGGGGGGGTCCAACTGGCAGTTCATGCGGAAGAAACATACTCTTAATAATTTATTACCATAGCGAAATGAAATGAAATGGGATCTAACGTCCTACTCTTCTGCACCTAACCTGGGCTAATGGAAGACAGGCATGCGCCATACAGTGTGCTATGAGGGAAATTTTGCCCGGGCAGCGGCGCTACGGCCTACTCTTATATCGAATTCCAAAGGGCTCTTTTACGTGGACTCCAATGTGTACACGGGACCTCGATTTTCCGTCCCATCCGAAAGACTAGGTAGCTGTCCTTGCCAGGCCGTCCTTCTGCATCACTGACAGGGGGAAATCACGCCGGAAAATCGAGATGAGCTTTCTCGGCCAATGCAGGGATCGATCATTCGACCTCCAGGCTAGCGAGCCACCGCCTTGCCCACTTAGCCACCGTGATTCCTTATTACCTTAGCGTGACAAACTATAACGCTATTTAACAACGTTGAAATGTGTTCACACTGCAGCTTACAAGGCACGGGGATTGAAATGTCCGACATAATATGTTTAACTGTTTATTTCGCACTCCAGAATAAGTCATCATATAAGACTTTGATTTGGGTTTAACGTCTAACCTTTCTGTACCGATTGGATAACGAAGACGGGCATACGCAATACAGTGTACTATGGGGCGGATTTTATTTCGAATTCCAACTGTCGGTGTTCGAACTTTCCAAACAACTAGACGGCATTTCTTTGCAAACCATCTGTTCTGCACCAATGACAAAGGGGGAACCACGCTTTACTTTCTCAACCAACACCTAGCGCTGAACGGATACCCCCTAGTTAACAAGATAGAGGCTAACCCACTGAGCCCCAGGGGAATGAAATAGGGCTTAAAGTGTAATTTTCACAATTTTACACTCACGAAACTAATACCCCCGTCACACCGGGGTTGCGTGCTTACAGCGCGTCTACTGCGACCGAAATGGCCTCGGAGCGAGTCAAGATCGCCATAAGCGTGGTTGAAATGGTAGATATCGTGCTGTGGTCTCCATGGTCGCCGAGCCACGACGTTTGTTTTGAATATGCTCATATGATCTGGAAAGCTGCGAGAACGTGATGGGGTCGCAAAGGTCCTTACTGCGCTGCTACGGCGACAAAAATTGGTTTCAGAGCGTGCCAAGATCACCATAAGTGTGGAGGAAACGCGAGATATCGTGTTGTGGTCTCCATGGTCGCCAATGATCGCTGAGTCACGACGTTTGCTTTGAGTATGTTCAAAGCAAGCGCCAAGGTTCGGTCATATAACCTGGAAAGCTGAGAGAACGTGTTGGGTCGTGAAGGTCGCGAGATAAGCGTGGTAACATCTCTATGAACGTAGTACACGCACAGTACATACGTGGCAAAGACGCTACGAAAATTGTAACATTTGCAACAGTGCCTTCATCGAGTCTTCACCACAACCCACACGTGTTGGCCGCGACCCCACTAAGTGTTCTGAGTCCTTATGGCGTTGTCATGGCGACGTTACAATGATTCCACCATTGTTGCGCAATTGCATCACGACCTCATGGGGCTACCTGTTAGCGTATGGCGATGTTATGAGGTTCCCTCTACGTGTATGGAGTTCTTAATACGACAATGGCGCGGTTACTAAGCTTGCATTACTCGACTATGTCGACCATGTTTTTCCTGTACGACTTGCTTTGAAAACGAGCTATTCAAAGGTCATCTTGAAATTTCGAAAAAAAATCTAACCAGCTTATATAGTCGCCGTGATTACGTGGCGGAAACGCACGTGTAGTCCAGGTAAGAAGTGTGGTTGAGCGACGCGGCTTCGCGATGACCGCCGTGGCCAAACCTATAGATCTCAATAGAAACGCCATAAGCGTGGAGAGAACGTGACGAGCCCGTCGCGAGAATGCTGTATAAACGCACCGGTCCCTGTAAGAACGCAACTTTTTTAAGTTTGCAATTTTGGGGCATTTTTCCGCGTTGTGTTCACTCTTGCCGACGACCTTGTGTGCTGCTTTCGCTTGCTCCTCGCCCAATTCCATGTGTTCTCTACGGGCACTCTAGATGTAAACGAGTATCTTTAGGTATTCGGGTGGTGGGGGTGGGTCAGGTGGGATGGCCTAGTGGTCTAGAGTGCCGCGCTTTGACCTCAAGCTGGCCGGTCACCTCTGGCTTGCAACTGTTGTTTCGATGCCTGGTGTGAGCGTATGTGGTGGCACGGAGGGCGCCTTCTCAACTTCGTGGTTTCCTCCGGGCACTCCGGTTTCCCCCCACTGCTAAAGACCCCTACGCGCAAGCGAATTATTGAAATGACCTAGTTTGTGTTGAGTGGACGTAAAACCCCATTTATCTCTCTCCAGGTATTCGTGCCACCCCTGGTCAAATGAGGACATTTTTAAACATTTGCATTATTTAAATACAATATAAATGTTTACGTTATGTATTCAACTTGGTGTTGGGTACAATGAATAATCTTGATAATTTAGCATCTGAAATAGATTTTTGACGACGCGATGACCTTATCAATGCCCAATTAAATTTTTACGTTTAAAGATAAATTATTGGCGAATAGATACAGAGTTGGCAGTTCTCGGTATAATAGTTGAAAACTAGATAATGTAAAGGTAATTGCTGAAAATTCAGTCAAATTGATTCACTATGAGCCGAGCTAGCCTCTATTATCATTACTAAAATCAGTAAGATAAACCCATTTTTTAATTTAATTATCAATTTTCGTTAAGCAGCATATAGGATTCTAATCGAGCCAACATCGAGGGCTAGCCTAGACATCGAGAGTGTATTATAATCTGGATAACTTAATTTATGTGTAATTAATTCTTTAGATAACATGCCAGACCTAAAGAAAGACTTGTAATAGGCAGATTTAGCTCTTGCATAATGCATGATGAAACAGTGACTTAATTTTTCTTATAGATTGACTTGTTTTCGCACTTTAAGTTTTGTCAAAGTATCGCCTACACATTAGCGAGATCCATGACAACAAAATATGCGATAAAAGACCAAAAACATTCTTACCATAAACCAAAGTTTACTAATTAACAGAGACATACAAGTATGTAATGTATCAAACTGTAGATTATTATATTCGATGTGTAATAAGTTCAAGGTCATGAAATCGTTGGGAGGCAGGTTTATTTTAACTGTGTTAATTTCCTCAATTGTCACAAATAATTTCATCTATTATCAGCATGAAGTTTGTACAGCTCAGTATAACATCTTCAGGAACAACTTGAAACATCATCTCCACGGTTTGGTTAATAATTTCAGTGAACTTTTCAATGAATCAGTATCATATGAGACTCGATCACAGTTTGTTTACATCCGCCATTTGCATCCAACGGAGAGGACAGCCAGTCCAGCAATTTTGAATAAACAACTCCACTTAAAGTTCCATTTACGATGCTTTATGATATATATTATTTGTATACTTCAGTGTGGCGACGTTCATCCCCATCCTGGCCCTAAACAAATCTGTAGGTCTAATTATGTCAGTAGAAGTACATCAACCAATAGAGAAGGGAGACAATCCAATGTATGTGTCGTCTGCTCAATTCAAACAAACGAACGAACCAAGGTTGTAATATGCCCAACATGTTTTTCGTGTACACATGCTAAATGCTTATCCCCATCAATAGTAAATAAATCGAATCGAAAGGGTTCTCTATCCTATGAAACTGAATGTTACCAATGTAGCCTTGCAAATCTACCATTTTTCCATGATGACATTTTAAACAGGGCAAACGCAAAACCACCGATTTCCAGTACAACGGATATTTCCAGTGATTTATTCCAATGTTTTGAGAATAAAGGATTACACTTTCTTCATGTAAATTCTTCGATCATTCCTACCTAAATTATCTGAACTGCGACTGAATGCTTCATATTCTGAGGCAGCAGTTATATCAATTTCTGAAACATGGCTGGATAACAGTGTTACTGACAGCGAAGTTGGGATTAACAATTATAACTGTCACTCCACCTCGGTAAAACCGAATGTATTCTCTTTGGGCCTAAACGTAAATTAAAACATATTAAACAGTTCACAATAAACTGCAATAACCATACCGTAAGGGCAATGGATAGCCTAAAATATTTGGGTGTATATTTTGACAAATACTTGTCTGGTGAGGACATTGTTAACAATATTGTTAAAAAAGCAAACTCAAGATTAAAATTTCTGTTTCGCTACAATAAATGCCTAAGTAAAAAAAACAAAATTTACTTTGTTCTGCACTTATTCAGTGCCACTTTGATTATGCCTGCTCAGCCTGGTATTCTGGTGTGAATCAATCACTTAAAAATAAACTACAACACGATCCAGAGGGGGGGGGGGGGGTCCAGTTGAAAAAAAATTATGCGATTTTATTGGCGATTTTTAGACCTGTAATTTTGGAATTTACCATCCGGAAATACGTCAGAATGCACCAAAATGAATCTAATTTACCAATTTTTTCTGGGGGAGGGTCCCCAAACCCCCGTTAATTGGTTGAGCGCCTTCGGCGCTGACACCCACCGCAATTATCAAACCTAGACTCCCCCCCCCCTGCAAAAAATCCTGGATCCGCGCCTGTACAAGTCGTTCAAAATAAGGTCCTTAGATTTATACACGAGCTTGGACGTAGAGATCATGTTTCATATTCAGATTTCAAAGTACTAAATGTCGAAAACCGAGTTGAACAGTTAAAACTAAACCATGTACATAAGATTTTTCATAATAATTGTCCATCACACCTTAAATCAAAACTCAAATGTGTTAGAGATACTCATCAATACGGCTTAAGATCTAGTTTATTCAATTTTTCTGTTCCAAAATGCGCGGGTAGAGATCAGTTCACATCATTTTATTACACCGCCATAATATGTATCTGGAACGATTTACCGAATGATATTAAGTCTTTAGAATCACTATACAGCTTTAAAGCTGCAACCAAGAAGTGTTTATTGTTAACCCAAAATTAATTTGTGTTATGCCAGGATGTGATGGCCGACACTCGTAAACATTTTTCAGTCTGTTATCTATCTATGCTTAAATAGTCATAGCTTATTAAGTACATGGTCGTATATTGAGTGGCTGTGAATGTGCGAAAACTGATGGAAGGCTTGGTATATATAAATATTGTGGTGTAATTGTTGAGATAATTCTCTATGGTGGGCCACCCCAACAGTAGTGTTGTCTGTCTGATTGATGGGATAGAAATGTTCTAGTGTTAATGGGTCTAACGAATTTCCGTTCTTTGCGTAAGATTTGCATTGGCTTGTTTTGAGCACAAAGCAGGACGTTAAACTCCATTGAATGTTGCAAAAGGGGAACAAATTATAATCGACTTGGAAAATATGATCAGCATATAGAAGCTTATAGGTATGCCAATGGCTATGTTTTTAACACAACCCGAACAATTTCAACCCATATCTACAACAATGCAATTCACACGCCAATTACTGGGCTGTCAGTGATACTGTGAGTACAGAGCCTAAAATCACAAATCTAAGGTAACCTAATTCGGCAATGCTCCTTAAAAAGCCTTGTCAAATCACGTTAAAATTCTGCCAGCCCTTAATAGTTGTTTGTAGGGTTACTAAAGAGATGTATATATTCGTCATAAATTAAGCACAGATGTTGTTGGGAATCCTGATAGCTGCACTATAATGATTTGTCGGAAATTCACTGAAGGGAATACAGTTGACATAAATTGTTTAGTTTTTATGCCACAAAAATATATTGCAAGCGGAATATAAAGATTCCCCCGTGTCGAGTGCTTTTTTAAAACAATGTATTTCTTTGGCAACATACAACTACACCATGAGTAGAGATTAGTAACAATTTTGGTTGTTTTACATATAGACCAACTGGGCTACTCCTTCCTGGTGGTTTTGGCAAATGCTTTGCTACCGAGACAAATGTCCATGTCGCCACCATAAAAGCAAACAACCATTCATTGAATATTTAACCATTGTTTATTTCCACTTCGTGTTTCCATAGTGTCCATTAAATAGGTCCTGGCAGTGCAGGAGTATCGCCCAACTGTCAGGTCATTGACCAAGGCCCACATAAAGTACACGCAAAAGGCGCGCAAACGTCCAGGGGAGGGGGGTCTCACCCCATGAAAATTGACAACCGCAAACCCATTTTCCAAGCATTTCAGACCAAAGCTTCCTATCTTTTCATTCTCCTGCCCCCCCCATCTCCTCTCTTTCTTGTTTTTTCATTATAGGCCTAGGTGGGCCCAGTCCGGCACTGGTTCCTGGGTGTATAGTGATTACAACGAGATGGGGGACGTGGTGCGAAGGAGTGGGGACACCACTAAAATTAATAATACAAATATATTCTAGCAATAAAATATTCTTTCACGATTGAAAGGGTACCTACAAAACAAGTTTTTAGTATGTATGACAGGGAAATGTAGTTACAAATCACCTATTAGAAATTTAAGATAGCAAAATGTTCATAGAAAACACAATTTAAAAAATTTAAGATGGCAAAATGAAATAAAAACATCTTGTACAGAATTTAAGGCAGAAAAATATACTTATAAGACAAAATTAAGAATACAAGAAGGCAAAATAACAACATAACACAATTTAAGATAAATAAAGAATCTCCTACGAGTGTTTTATCAAATATCAACGAGTTGGAGATTTTATTTATCACCCAATCCTTTCTTACATGCACAAATACATAAATATATTTCTTTGGTATAGATTTCACTTTTACTGAATCTACAGCGTAGTGATACATCATTTTTTTTGACAGCAGTTTAGCTATTGCAAAGTCCTCTATTTTGACCCAGTATTTCCTTCAAGGTCAATTAAATTAAAACAGTTTCTTTTTAACAAAAAAAGTCACTTTTTATGTAAAATACGTGGTTTCTTTAAAATAAAAGAAAGTAGTTCCTTTTTGATTGGCCAATCAAATTCACGTAAAGATTATGTAATTTATCATACAAGCGATATCTACTGTCAAATGTGTTATGGGTGATAATGTATTCTATCCAAAGATTTGTAATGTCCTTGACCTTTGATTAGTGGTTGATGTGCTTCTTTTGCAACGAAATACATTACGATTTGTAATGCAGTCGACTGTTGATTAGTAGTTAATGTGGTTATAGGAGTAGTAAAAGAACAATTATCTATGGGGAACGATATCTTGTGTTCTAGAATGAGTGAACATTCCCTGGCTAGTGTAAAACACTGGTAACTAATTTGTAGCAATTTTAAGTCGTGATTTGGTCGTCGGATGTGTTAACTCTGCGATTTCGGCTACCCCAGAGAAAAGGTAATTTACTGTCATCAGAAGAACCCATGGGACATTAAAGATCGTGTCGCATGCATTTATACAATTTACTTTATAATCTGCCAGAAAGCGCTGAATTAAGGCAGCGTTATAATTTGATGATTCCATCTTTGTGAATTCATCCATGATATATAGCCTGATCATTTGCTGAGCGTGGTCAGACATTTTGTGTATCTTCAAATGACACCCCTGTGTGTTGCAACGTGACAGTTAATTGATGACAGAAATGTTTCAGATTGTCGGCTACTTTCTCTAGATTAGCTGACTAACACCACAACACGACTCTTCGTACATAGTATTGCAAAATAGTGGGCTCAGTTCGATAAACCGGATCGCGATCAAAATCTAGCAGGCATCAGGTGAAGACGACCATGTAGTAGTCATACCAAAAGATGTCCTGTTGTAGTCGTTCTCAAAGTGTACTTTGGTAGTTATACCAAACACCATTCTCGGTATCCCCAGTGGCCTCAATCACTATAACCTAGATTAATCCATGTGGTTTCTACGATTTCAATTTATCTGTCATTGCGAATGAGGTCTGTAAATAATGTATATATTTCTCATTCATTATATCTTATTGTATTATCACAATCTGTAGTAAGTGTCGCTGAATTCAACATCTATATGTTTCACAATTGTTATTGTTATCACTATTCGTTCTTTGTCTGAAATGTTTCTTTAATCATTATCATTCTGATATATATATTCTGTTACATATTTACCACCGAATATTTGTCACCGGCGATCAAATTCACTCGTGTGCTCCTGGATAGCATAAATAGCCGGGCGAATCATTTTTATTAGCCAATCGAAGACGTGATATCACAAGATCTTAAAATGTCTGTATCGACTGTCAAAGCGTAGAATCCAAATGTTTGTTATTTTAAAAACTGAACAAAGACGTTTTAAGTATATCTTAAATATACTTAAAAACCCGAAACTTGATTACATGAAGCTCAAAGTGTTGTCAGGTCGATGGAGACCAAGGGATTAGCCTGTGCTGGTAGCGATAATAAAAACCACCCTGGCTACAAATTGATCTATTCAGCCGATTTTGAAAATATCCAGTTTTATTAATGAGCTCTGCGTTGAATGACAGCACATGATTTTTATACGCCTATACTTGTAGTCTGGTCAACATTCAAATTTTCGTTAAAAATAAGCGCGTGTCTTTAGAAAGAGTTAAATGGGGTTTAACGTCCACTCGGCACAAACTAGGTCATTTCGGACCAAGATCATGGTTCACGTTTATTTCAATAATTCATTTGTGCGTAGGTGTCTTAAGCAGTAGTGGGAGGAAACCGGAGGACCCGGGGAAAACCCACGAATTTGGACAGGCGACCTTACTCCTTGTCACGTACAAACGGGGAATCGAAACCACGCCAGTGAGCGATCGTATGATACAACGCACACTCGCAAACCATTCTGCTATCTAAAGCCGTCTGGCTTTAGACAAAAATCTTGTATTAGGTGGTACGTCTAGGCTGTGCTTGGCAATCGTCATTTACAGTGCTTGATTCTGTATTCAGTGGACTTTGCATTCTGCTTCGATACAACCTGTGGTAGCAGAGGATGTACAGCGAAAACGCCTTTCAAATTGAACAAATTAGATTGGCCTGTACCCTTAAAATAGACTTATGGCACATTGTAGCGCTCACTTGAAATAAGAAGGAACTGTTAACATCGAAATGTCCAAAATATTTTACGAATTTGAAATTCTCAGGTGTATTAAAAAGTGTAAGCATACTCAAATCGAATAGAGAATTTGCATCTTGGTGATCTACGCTAAGCATTATCATAACCGAAACTGGAGCTACAAGTTAATCTGACTATATTCGTAAAATGTTATATTTAGCCAGACTGCTAAAGGGATTAGACACTTAGCGATTACATTAATACCATTTACCAATCACATCGGATAAACCTTATTTAAGTAATAGACTATTCTTGTTGTATACTTACAGTTTGAATTCTATAAAAATCGTTAATTTACAGCAAGTGCTGTAGCTTACATGTAATCTGATTAATAAATAAGAAATCACGATATATCATTCTTATGGGACTAGAAAGATTGGGAACAAATTGAGCGGAGGCGATTTCTTGTAGATTCATTGTTTATCGGATTAAAATAGATACTCGCATTAAAGGAGCCGTCTCACATTTGTAGTGAATTAAAATGTTCAGCTGTCCGACGCACTGAAACGAAATATTAACTTTCCGTTTCGATGTGCACTAGTAATAATAATACTGTCTACGCAAATTATAGTGGTAACTGATCATCAATCGAGCCACTGCAATGACACGATTGAACAATACATTATATAGTTACTTTAGAGACTTAAGTTTGCGACTACTTCCGAAGGGCTGGACAATTACAATGTATATATGAAACAGTCATAAGTACCTGGGCTTTAAATCTATGTATAATTTGTTTTTTTACTAAAGTAAATTTCAGTCCATGCATCGTACGCATTTAAGGAATATTGTTGTGTGGTGTTTACTCATATATTCACTGGGGCCCAGAGAGGCAATTGTTGTTTTAAATTGAAGTATATACATTATTTCCTTAATCTTTATATCAAGCCACAGGGTATGTCAACCTTGTGGAAATGTGTAGGTACATATATGTCACCAGCCCTTCAGAATAAGCTGATTCCGTCGACACTAAGCTACCCTTCTCCAAATAACTGAATTTATGCTATTTATGGTATTTATGGTATTTCCACTTAACTAATAATGATTAAGTAATAGGTGACTTATTATTGACGCCCCCTTCCTTTCAGAGATTTAATAAAGTTAGTCGCGCGATTAAGCATAAAGAGTTTCTTTACGGAAAAGGGGTAGTCTCAGTCAAAAGAAAGTGGGTGTTAAACGCCCTACTTTTCAGCTCAGATTGAGATAATGGATATGGGATAAGCCGAAAAGGATTCATGTTAAATCAGAACAAATCTACTCCACTTTGTGGCTGCATGAAATTAGACACATTCGGTGTGAATGTTTCTTTAAGTAGTTGATAATAATTTAGAATGTGATAGAACTAACTAAGAAAAGACAGTGCTACGTGAAAATAAAAAAGGGGTGAGTGTTTCGTCAAGCCGTTGATAATAATTTTGAATGAGATATCGATAGCTTCAGCTATTAAGCTTTCGGAGACTGAGTAAATAGTTTGTCAAGAAAAGATGCCCGGTTTCCCATGCACTGATAAACCTTTCAATAACATTTGTTGTCGTACAGAGACGCACGGTAATTATATCAAGGCCACATTGGGTTTATTATTTAAGGTCTTTCTTTAGGGGAGAGAGGGAGAAATGGTGTTTAACGTCCACTCGACACAAGGGGTCTTTGGCAGTGGGAATAAACCGGAGGACGGGAACAAGTTACCCTACTCCTTGTCACGTACAACTTGGGATTCAAAATCACGCCACTTGACTCAATGACAGCGCACACGTGCTTACCATTCGGCCACCCCCCCCCCCCTCTTTCTTTGGGCCTTAAGTGTTTTATAAATTCACAAGACATTTATTTACTTGTCAAGACCATAATCAACTCTCTTTTTTGTTTTTCAACGGATTTAACCACGTTTGGTGCTTAAAGGGACAATAACATTCTTGCTGGCTTGGAAGCCCCAGAAAATAAATAATACCCTTATTCTAAGTACTAGATGTTTAAATGTCCTACCTGTTGTGTAAATTATCCATTGCAACCTATTTTACTTGTCCAGAGGGTTCGAAAATATTTTAAAATCCAAGTCACATTTGAAAAGGTTTACGTTAGACTTTTCAAATCAATTGGTTGAATTTTTCCAATTTTTTTTAATAAGGTGTGTTAAGATGAAATATATATCATCATTTAATTGGAATTTTCCAAAATAATACGATTTTTTGACCAGAATGAATATTGGGACATATTTTTCAGTTACAACAAGAGTGTTATTGGGGCTTTAAAGCGAGAATTTCATATTTTCTAAGAAAGTCAAAAACATAATTATTTCTCTCTTTTGCTCAATTGGTTGTCAACTCACTACTATAAGATCATAGGCATTATTCCACACACTAAAAAATCATTGACACCGGAAATAATAACACAGTTACCTCCCTTGTTTTTCTATTGCCCCCAATGGAATAGCTATCTTCAAACGTTTTTAGTTTTTACGAGAGCTGTCGGCCCTATCTTTATATTGCATGGTACAATTTTAATAATACGAAACGAATTGATGCTTTAAAGGCCCCTTTTTGCTTCGAGGAATTATTTTCGTCACTACCAGAAAGCACTTCAGTTAAAACCCTTTCGTCTCCTTCATAGCAGCGAACGTTATGAACAAACCTATTTCTCCCACACCTTTCCTGAGACACTTCTCGGTTATTAGACGAGTAACTACGAATGACCTAAATATAATATCTGCTTACTTCAATGATATGGCCTTACCTTTATTGATATACTCGAGTGTTATGTATTGTACGATCAATTTTAGGATGAGTGTGGTTGTCTAATATTCTAACGTGTATAAGTCAAATGACTGCTGATAGCATGGATTCTTTTCCTTATAAGGTACATATTACATAATCTCTACCCTTTAGTAATTATTACTCAGCAAATGTAACTATGTTTCTCTTTAGTGCTGATCAGAGGTTTTCTGTAATGAATAATATTTTTGTCAATAATGTTCTATGTAGAATACAATCCAATATATAATAATGGTGTTAAATCCCTTTGTTGCAACCACATGATATGGTTGATGATATTAAGAGTGGTTTAATTTTATAATACGACAGCATTCAACAAATCGGTGCGTTTTGTCACACTGCCTGTTGATATTGTACATACCACGATCAATCGACCAACCTAGGCGAATTTTACTTGAACAACCTGCCTCTTTCTATTCGCATATTGAACTGATACTCACGTTTAACAGAATGAATTCAATCATGTATGGCAGAAAGCCATTGTTAATAAAGAGAAATGACAGAGGCCAAGAAGCATCACCTTGGCGCATCTCATACATTAAGTGCACAGTTACGTGTGTGCCCAATGTTCTAGATTCCGCGACACCACGCCTTGAATTTTATTTTGTACTGAACATTGTTTTGGTTTTCTATTAAATTTTACATACAAGCTGACTTGTATTAGATCGAATTGTTACAGAATAAACATCGAATACAGCTTTTGTTATCAAACACAATAAACGGCGGACTGAACTTAAAGCATATTGGTCCAAACATGATTAAAACCGATCATTCCTTCTGGCAGGTATGACCGTCTAAATATCTTATTAATTTCTATTGATTTCACGCCATCCTCTTAATTTCCCTATAACAAATCACTGTCGTGTCGACGTCTGTACGATAACTTACATTATATGCTTTAATCTATGGCTGTTTTCGGAGAATTTTTCTATTTCGTTTAAATTTAATTAAGAACATATCTGACCTCCTGCCACACCACGCGTTTCGTTTTAAGTTAATTAAGAACTTAAATGTGTTGGTTTAATGCAGCAGTGGGCCTTTGATCCGGTTTGTCTATTTTTGGAAATATTTAAAATCTAGGTACTGACTCTACAACTAAATACAGATTGTATGAGTTTATGTATAAATGCATTTCATGACAGTCATTCAAAAAGGAAACGAACACCGTAAGAAGCTTACATGGTTCAAACTCTTCTCAGTTTTATTTTCAATTGTAGGTTGAACTGCATGTTCATATCGATGGGGCTGTCAGACCTAAGACCTTATTGCAAATAGCCAGGTAAAGTTTCTTAGATTTCGTTTCCCTATATTAGACGTGGGTCAAATTTGGAGGGCCACGGTGAGTGTGACCTTAATTCGCTAACCTGGAGATCTCGTGTTCGATCCGGAGATGCGGACGGGGTTTGATTAAAAAAAAACATTGACGCCCACAAAAAATTACCCATGACAGTCGGCACAGAACAATAAAACCTAAAACCTCATTTCATTCGTTTTCTGTTCTTGTATATTTAGTTTATATTACAGTAAAAGAGGAATTACGCTGCCATATTTGGATGAAGCCAGTCTTCGTAAGGCTATTTGCATTAAAGAACCATGCACATTACAGGTTTTACTAAAGGCGTTTGATGAATATATGCCAATTCTAGCGTAAGTTTTCATAAAATTTAATGTAAAATGAACCAGAAGTGCTTTGTATTTAGTAGTGTTTGTTTTATACTTTCTTTTTCTAATAAATGGAATGTATTTACTAGGGCGTTTGATGAATATATGCCAATTCTAGCGTAAGTTTTCATAAAATTTAATGTAAAATGAACCAGAAGTGCTTTGTATTTAGTAGTGTTTGTTTTATACTTTCTTTTTCTAATAAATGGAATGTATGCCCTAACTATATTCAATATACCTAAATACTAAAAATGTGTCTCACTTAACCTAGAACATTTAGTTTTAGACATGTTTTTTCATACATTTCGCTTACATGGTTATGGTTATGTATATGGTTAGTTGTATAGGTAATATTTATTTCAATAACTAATGCTGGCATTACACAATGGTTCTCTCTGGGTTATATCCCGGATTGTTTGCAAATTATGTGTTGCAGTCTACCTGCATTTACTGTGGACGTATTTTTAATTATTTTGTCTACAAACTACTATTCAATTTTGAGCTGTATTCAGGTATCGCAACTGTGGTCGTAAAGTATAACAAGACCGACACAGGGGTTTATTTAAGCTTTGAGACTTCGTGATACTTTAAAGGAGGTGCATGACATAAATCTTGTTTATTTTCTGCCAGGGGTGATAAATCAGCACTATATCGCATGGCGTATGAATTCTGTGAGGATTGTGCTAATCAAGGTATACGTTACGTTGAGGCTCGGTATTCGCCACATGAATTAGCCAACAACAGTCCCGAACCGGAACATGCTCTTGAACCGGGAAATCTAACACCAACTGATGTTGTGGCAACGATTTGTGAAGGTTTACAGAGAGGTTCCAGTGATTTTGCAATCAATGCCAAGTCAATTTTGTGTTGTATGCGTCATAGGCCAGGTTTGTTCTATCTCAGAATTGCTATCTGATTTTGTAGATTATGACGTATGTATTCTTTAGACCATCTCTTTCGATGGACCTTCCTGCAAATTAGAAGTTGATCTTTAATAATGGTTGTCAAGTTCAGAAATTGATCCAATTTTAAGTGTCCAGCGGTGTCGTCATACCGTTATGATGGGTACACGTGCTGAGAAACAAATCTACCATGGCTGTGATTACGTTTCAGTTGCAAATAAACTTGTTCATTGACGAATGTAGTAGTCATTTAATATCTTCCCTTCTTTTAGAATGGTCAATGGAAGTTTTGGACTTGTGTCGACGATATCGAGATAATGGTGTTGTCGGAATAGATATAGCCGGAGAAGAATACCTAGTCTGTTCACAACAAGATGGTGCCAATTCTATTCACCACCAGGCATTTCTAGTATGGCATTTAGCGTTATAAGGAAACAGTCATTACATCACAAGTAAAAGGGTTTGGGTGGCCGATGATATTGACGCTCTTCTGTTACCTATTTTAGAAATTGGTCCAATTCAAGTCTGTTCACAAAAAAAACAAGATGCCGCCAAATCTTTTCACCACCAGTCATTTGTAGTATGGTATTTACCGTTGTATGGAAACAATTATTACATCACAAACAAGCATGACGCTCTCACTGTGGATTATAAGGTCTTCTACCTTTCCTTGAAATTGGTCCAAATCGAGTACGATCGTCTGATTATAGTCGTGGTACCCAGGTTTCATCTCGTTAGCCAGTAGGAACATACCATATACTAGCCAAATTGAAATGACATAGAGCTGTTATATCTCCTCACCATTTACAGTGGTTACGAATAAATTTGGCCTTACCAATCTTTATACTTAATTAGAAGTATAAGTGCTTATCGTTTCAAGGCATTGTAAAATCCATACTTAATATATTATAATATTTGTCGTATTGCAAAATCCATACTTAATATTTTATAATATTTGTCTTAAATATATAAAAGTCTTGATTTCACAAATGAAACGATGTACAATTTACCTTGCAGGACGCGTGTAAACACGATATACATCGAACAGCTCATGCTGGAGAAGTTGGATCTTCACCGGTTGTTAAAGAGGTATGATAGTTCCGATAACTCCCTTCACAATTGTCTCCACCTCGACTGCTATGATCGCGGGCGAAATAGCACTATTGTCGGTACGTAAATGGCGTCCAGGACCCATTTTATTTGTAAGATTTATAGGAGCCACTGTGGTTCAGTGGGTAACACACTTCCTCGCTAGCCTAGAGAAAGTCCTTAGGGATTTTCAAACATGGTTTCGCCTTTTCAGTGGTGCAGTACGCGAGGACCTGACAACGACAGCTGTCTAGTGACACGGATGAACGAAAACCGCATTTCCGTGTATACGTTGACATGTACGTAAAAGATCCACTGGCAGTTGGAATACGACATAAGAGTAAGCTGCGCGGGCAAAATGTCCTTCATATCGCACCGAATGGCTTATGTCCGTCTTCATTATCCCAGTCGGAGCAGAACAATAGGACGTTAAATGCCACCTCATATCTAATTTATAATAGACCACAATTACATGTCATTAGTACTAGTCTAATCAGTTTAGAAATTGTATATACGACCATGTTATTTTTTTTAAAATTCAGGCCATGGATCAGTTGAAAGCTGAACGAATAGGTCATGGTTATTTAATTCTTGATGATAAAGAGTTGTACGCCAGAGCCCACCAACAAGGCGTACATTTTGAAATGTGTCCTATATCTAGTATACGAACCCGTGCAGTGGGGCCTGATATAACTAAACATCCAATGCTAAGGTAGAGAAATGTGATACATAGTTAACTGTTTCAACAACTAATAAAATGTTCCAGTGATGTATCAGAGTACATGAAGATTGTGTAGACATACCCAAACATCTGCCTTTCCCAATTAGTATCATATTACTACTTTGATCTGACAAAGGGAAATAAGTCGAATAAGATTTGAAAACGGCAAATTGTAATGAAAAAGTGTTCAAGAGAACTTGGAACTGTCTATGATGCTTTGTATTATTCACAAATTTTAAAAATCTTAGACTTATGATAAGGGAGAAAGTGATAGTTAAAAATATTCTTCAAAATCAAAAGATTTATTTACTGTCAACTATTTTAATATCAGAACTATTATCTCTTACACATACAACAGGCGATTGTTGTTGTAGGTTTGCTGATGATAAAATGAATTATTCCATTAATACTGATGATCCTGTAATATTTACTAATACCTTGTTAGAAGATTACCAGATGGCCCTGCAAGCTGGATTGACGAGACAACAAATTATTACAACGGTAAGTTCCGTTTAGATCGTTGCTTTATAGGTAAAATATTTTGTTTCGTTTTTGATTTTGTACAATTTGTATGGAATCTCTTAATAATCTAATTCTTAAAAAATACTATTATCATTTGTTTAGAATGATTGGACAACAATCTAACAGCGCACATCTACGCGTAAATGCGTGACATGATGGAATGGACGAGAAAAGCGACTGTAAGCGTATGCAATGTGAAGGGTTATAATTTGGCCCAGAACCATGCTAGAAAATTCTGGATTCTCTGGTCGAAACACTCGAATAGGGGACTCCTCACACTTGTGTCCTATCATTTGACCTCCGGGGAAGGGGGGGGGGGGGCAACCGACCCCTCACCCATAATGGAGAGCAGGGTCTGTGTCAGATTCTCCAAAAAACGTGGAACGCAAACAAATAGTTATAATGCGATTTGGTCACGAATCCTTTACTTCACGCATATTATTTTTATTCTGCTGTAAAATTTAGAACTACCGGAAAATTCACAATGAAACGAAGAAATACTATGTGCTGATAATACGACAAAGACATGTTTTTTGTTTACATCTCTATGAAAATACAATAATCGTAATATTCTTCATTGATTTTTTCTTTTAGTTTGACTCAGACATGTTTAACTTAAAAGTTTTCATTGATCTTTAGTCTGCATTCTATGTTTCTTCGTTTACCCAGTTCGTATTGTACTATTTGTTGTAATTTAAACATAACTCTGGTCGTTTTTTCCGTTGTTGAGGTAATGGTTCAGGGGACACTTTGGCTTTCGCCACCGATCAACATTGTTAATTTTTCTCTTTTTTTCATTTGACTACACAGTTCAATGGGGCTTGATTACAATACAAAGTATGCGACAATTCAGACGATTTATATTTATGTAAGAAGAACATTTCAAAGATTAAAATATCCCAAAGTCCATTTTGGGTTGAAAAACTGTTATCTTGAATAATAATTAGCGTCAATTTATTAACACAGATAAGCGAATTAACGAAATCGACGCCTTATCGTATTAACAGCCCATAGCATTTCCTCATTTCGTTGTGACTTTTTACAGAACGGCAGATTCCGTTACTCTATATCTAGCCTCGGTACCAATGGCGGACTTCATCCTACAGCCGGGGCTAGATGTGGGTTACTGGAATCTGTCGAGGTTTGCCAAGTGGTATTAAACCTATTGGCGTTCGATCGCCACGTTGTGAGAATCAGAGACAGGAACACGTTTAATCATTATTTAAAACATGTCACGGATTTGATTTCCATGCGTTCCGATAACGAAACGGGTAAAGACAATGGAAGATGACCTAATAGTCCCACTTCATCATACTCCTCGCATTGTTTCGTTTGATTAGAGCTAATCCAACTAAATACTGCTTTACATGAAGCATACTTCTGTTGCAAATTATGACTGGTCAGTAGTCCGGTTAACAACAGATAGCTTATTGCGTAACAAAATCACATGTAGAGGCATACTACTTTCACCGAATTTAATACCATAAACCAATGTCCAAAGTTTTAGGGAAGATCCCAGATTAAACGAAGGGCTGTCATTTTGATAGATTTGGTTGAACGGGAAGAATACACACATTCCCACAAAAGCTCAGAAGACAATCCAGCAATGTGCAGAGATAGATTTCTATAGGACCATTGCTTCGGGAACATGCATTTCATATGCAGTGGACGCAGTTTCAACATCGTACGGGTTGAAACAATATCCGGTATTGCACAGCATGTCGAGATATAATCCACCTTATTTACATATTTCAGATTTTTAATGCAGCTAAATCAAGTTTTGCTCCCGAAAAAGAAAAGACACAAATATTGAATGATTTAGCAAAGGTTTATGCAACTAGTGGGGATTGTTAATAAGAATTTCTTATTCTTAATGATCCAGAAATGCTCTGCAGGTTCAAAGGTCCAGCATCTCATGGCAAGTCGACACACATGACTAACACAGTTCTGCATAAATTGCCAATAATTATTAAATATAGTCAGAAGTAGTACATATAATCATTTATCATTAAACAATATGATTGGGTTTGTTACGCGTTTATAATTTGTTGAACAACATCCTGCCTCAACATTCTTACATTTCCGTAAAAGTTAACAACAAAAAAGATCCATCTTGGGGCTAATGATTGTAATGCATATACATGGTACCTCTTTGTAAAATAAACCTTTATTGAATTCAATTCACTTTGACATTTACCAATGCCCGCGGGATGCATCGTTTTCTTAGGCAATAGCCACGGAATTCCTGTAAAGTATAGTACAACATGTCGCCCAAATTAGCTCAAGGTATATGGAAATAGTCAAACTAAAGCCCCGTTTACATGACCAAATAATACACATATGTGCATTTTAGCATATATGTATTAGTTACTCACGTATGCAAAAGTATATTTGCTAAGCGTTCACATGTTATATAAGCATTCACAGTAAATATGTAATAAAGTGTTTGGATGCCATTTAGTCATGGAGCGGATAGCAAGGATTCGTCGTCAAAGAACCTTTCCATGTAAACTTAGTGCTGCAATTATCATAGGAATGTGGATTTAAAGTGCCAATCCCGATAACTTTTTGGGGAATAAAACTGCTTAATTTTGTGTTAAAATTTTTTAAAATCCATAACCTAAGGTCCACCTACTAACCCGATATTTGTGATACGCTTGTAAATAACTTAAACCCGACAGTCTTCATATGGAAATGGAGAACGTTTTATTATACAGTATCTGGATAAAACCAGACTTTTTTCTATAAAAATAATATGTAGGTGAAATTTACCTTTGTTATCAAGTACAGGGCATGGGTCATTCACTGTATAGACCTCACAAGAAACATTAATCGATTATCAGGTCACCCAATGAAAAAATTGACCCGAAACCTTAAAAGGGTTACGTGTCCGGATAAGCAGTGTTGACGTTCACGTCCAAACGACTCAATATTTTGAGCTGAAATTTTGAGACAAGGTAAATACACCATGCCACTATATTTTGATCCATAAATTTCATAAATACTCGGACTTTAATTTTTGAGACTCTGTTCTTATCGAGGTTGTCCCTTTAAGCCAAGGTCAAATGACTGGTATAGTAGGATTATTTTAGAAACGTTTGACGACCAATCCTGGTAGGAACATTTTAGAATGCGAAAAGAAACAATTGATATGCTATGTGGAAAATTGCAGGATACACTCTAGCCAGCCACTCACACTGTTTGAGATGCCATAGACGTCTCATTTACATTTGGGTCCTCTAACTGATGCTCAGTACTATTTTCATGCCAAATACTTATCAAAGCCCTAGTTGCTTCTTCATCCCATGCGATTCCGCGACGACTTTACCTCTAGATATGTTGCTGACTATTTACAGACTACTATTGACGTATTTGTTTTACCCAAAACACCACTCAACATCATATATTTAGCGATGATGCAACTGATAATGAGATATACACACATATGCAAATATTGCTGAGCGTTAATATGACACAATCTGCACAAATACGTACCTTAAATACTTTTGCATATATGCAAATATACTTTTGCATCTGGTCAGGACTAGGTGCAAATTTGCACCTGCAGTATTTTTACATATGTATGCAAATGCGTTTACATGACGAAATTTGCATACATGAGTAATTTTGCATATATGCAAAAGATTTGCACGTGTGCAAATTTCGTCATGTAAACGGGGCTTAAATCGCTATCTTTTGGCACCTAGAAATTGAAACCCATGGGTCATTTCTTGTTTTACTGTATATTCCGACTTGAGAAGCATTCTTCCGCGTCTGGTTATTCCAACGGTGATATTCTCCTACGTGGGTTTTGCTTAGCCTCGCTATTCGAGTCGATTCATACAAGTGACGCTCGAAAGTAGCCCATCACGCGATGCGTGTACCAATTTTGAAATTGTCATTTTGTCTTAAATATTGGATATTAGAAGCCTCAAAAGAACGATTAAACTTTGTCAATAAGCCGTGTTTACAATTTCGGGACTGGACGATATTTGAGTTACGACTTGCCTCCTTTATAAATAATCATTACGATATATTGATCTATGCTTGGATAATCTGTCCCAAATTTTATCTCTCTAAATTAAAGTAAACAACCAGAAGCCCCATGTCATCCATATTAACATGTTTAATTTCCAACCAGATTCTACACAGTGAAGATATATAATCCACCGGGGAATTAGCCAACTTTTTAAGGACGAATAACCATCTTCAATCCGAGCTTTGAGAAAATCTGTCACATACTTCACGCCACTAAATAACCAGAAAATGCCTCACGGCGGCCTTTTTCAACATTTAAATTTGCCCAATGGTGACAGTGTGGCATCATCCGGATTCTGAATGTACACATATTGAAGATTTATAATCCCCGCCCCACACACACACGTATTGTCCCTTTTATGTATTTGTTGTGACGCAATTTATCAATCTAGTTGCATTAATTTATACTTTTCAGCTTATTAATTTAATTTTAATTTCATGTGTTAATTATGCTATCCTCAGATTTGGAGGAAATAAAGATGCTGTTCGTGTTTCTAAGATTGTTGATAATTAATTTACCTACAAAATTATACTGATTGTAAGTTTGATGGTAATCATACATTACCGTACTTTAATCATTCATATAAAATGTTCGGGCATAATAAGCATTGGTTCCATTACTGATGTCTCCCATCGGGCTCCAGCAATATATTACCAAATCGTTACTGGCCTGTAATATCCTTAACTTCCAATTAAACTGATCCCAAACTGTACTGTACATAGCTTAACATAATAACTCAATTCCCGTTGAAATGAAGATAAATTCGTAATTTTATAAAAATCCAACGGCTACGCGATATTTCTGTGGCCAAGGTTTTTTTTTTAAAAAAAATTTGGGCACGTTGCCTGGAAATTTTAGGTTAATTCTCTAGGATTTGAGCTCACAAGGAAAAAAAACTTGTGAACGGTCGGATAGGAAATGGGATATGAATGGAAGCCATAATGGAATCGATAGCGACGTATAATATGTAACTGGAATTTTACATTTTGGGACTGGGTCTCGGGAGACTTTGTCATATGGGGGGGGGGGGGCACCTGCCCCCTTGAATCCTGGCTATGATACTACACAAATAGGTTCTGAAAATGACAATCATATATCACAATAAAGCAACATTATGTGACAGGTTGTAGTTAATTTTGCTGTAACTAAAGATACATGATGTAAGATTGTTATAATAGTTTCATAGTAGATAATGTAAAATGCATAATTTGAAAATTTCACTCAAATTACTCTATTGCAAGCGAAGATATTATTAGCCTTTGAAGATTTGCAAGACGTGTGCAATAATTTCAGCCACCGTACTGGTTGATCAAAGCTAAGTCTCGTTCCTCATTTGATAAAATCAAAGTATCGCTGAACCGTTTCGATCAATTTAATATCGAAGAAATCTGACGCCATCGAGAGTTGTATAATTCCTGCATCAGTTAATTAATACTCTAGAAAACAGAAGGACCTGAAATAGGCAGATTTAGCTCTTGCATAATGCATGCTTAACTATATTTATCCAAACGAAATTTATTTCATTAGCTTGCCGTTAATATCAAATTATAAACGAGATACATCGTAAAACTTGAGACAAAGAGAGGGTGGGGGTATAACCGTCAATTTGTAACTTACATATGACACAAATTTATTTAAATAATAAAATTGGGAGACGGGGCTTTAGCATGCACAAAGTTAGAAGGCGATCTTACGCCGAGCGGGAGGGAATCGAACAGACTTTACATCAAACAAACCAGTCAGACAAATCAGCCAACCAATCAACGTTTTAAAACTTGAACGAAAGCTGTGCCACCCCACAGCAATGTCAAGTTTACAGGTATCGTTAACGGTTTTTAAGTACAGTATATTAATAAATATCGGATTTTCCTATTTCTAAGTTAGCGACCTTCGTTTTGAATCATTACACCCCTAAAACAACCTGTTTACAACTGATTCAAATTACATCTGCCAGTTTGAAATGTAGAGAATCGAGACATTTTATTTTTGTGAAGTTAATGAATAAATAATGAACAGTTCACAAAGAACAGGTGCTGTTTAGACTGAGTACTAATTGTATTATCTTACGGTATAAGACTTTTTTGTAATTGACACGTGTCCCCTGTTTCATATCATATTGAACAAAATACAGAAATAATTTCTAAATGGTAATAGATTATCAATTAATTCTGTGATGATTTAAAAAAGACTATTTGTCACACACAAGGAAATTGCACAGTGGTTTATCGAGTCAGTAAAGGTGCATTTCTTAGTATAAAGGAAAAGAATGTTGGGACCAGGAAAAGGTTGCTCTTCATATATGCGGATGCTACTGAGGAGAAGTGTACAAGGCGAAGGCATGTTTGTCTACTCTTTCTTTAATTCCAGCTATCCATGGTTACTTTGACGATATCTAAAGGTCCCATGTTCTCCTTGCACCTCACCAAGAGTCAAGCCCAGTTATGAATCCGTGATCGACAAAATATAATCGTTATTGATAATGTAATGGCGTATTGATTACGATCAATCCATTCGTATTGTTCATCTGTTCGTTTAGTTCTTTTTTGAAATTTTAAAGAAACGTGTATTGTGTCAAGCAAGATAATGATCTATGTTTCTCTTCAGAGCTATGCCCTCTTTCACTGAAACCTATCCAGTTAAGTATTTGATTTCTCTGAAATTTTCCGGAAATAAAATGAGGATCTAAATTTAGCGCTAGGAAAACTAAGTAATATTGTTAGAGGAATACTATCCGAACTACTTGTTAGGTGTTAATTTCATGGACTTTAGCTGATACTTTTGAGTGATGTTATGTATGACCCTTAGCATCCCCATTGGATGCACGAACTATCTCTGCTAATACACTGATCCGATGTTTCATTGATCAGAATTCGGCGAACAAATGAATCGACTTCTACTTTAAGTACTCTGATGTTTAATGTGGGCATAGATACATTTAGATGAATTTGCTGTTATATAGGCTAATGGAGATAAATAAATTCAATTTCTGGAAGGACGAAGGATCCTTTTTTCAACATCCCTGTTCTTTCTTGGTATAAACTGATGGATATATCACTATTCTCTTGTGTGGGTGTATTGCTATAGGGCTGTACGATATTCTCGATATAGTCATTTATCGCGATATGGTATTTTCAGACCCAACTACGATATCATGTGGCCAAATATCGTCGATATAGTGGTTTATCGAATATCGCCAATAACTTCAAATATCGAAAAAACACCATAAATATAGATAATAAATACAATATTCAGCAGTGGACATTAGCTGACGACATTAACCTATAATAAAACTAATGTTTTCAGAATCGTTAAATGTTGAAAACACTTGCGCAGCCGTTTTTCACTGCATAGTATATGCGCTACTTTTACTTTGTTTTTATTCAACAATAAATTGTTAGTTGTTACTACATGTAAAGCTTAGGCCTACTAAACGCCTGAAATTTCCCACAACCGTGGCTATTTACCAGGCTATAAATAGGTTGTCATATTTTTTAAAAAACAAATATTTTTAGAAAACAGTACAAAACTTAATTTTTGAAAGCAAGAATAAAACGATCTAAAAATAGATTACTGTGACTGTTAAGCCGTATATCGAAGCCAATCGAATGCTTGAATAGAAGATAGCCCGGATCATTTGGTTACAATACAAGACTTGAAGACCGCATCTTTTTACTGCCGCTGCAGTGATATTTGAGAATTTTCTTAATGTGTATTTAATTTAATTATGGAAGACTTAACTAGTACTAGTAGACCCACAGAGGAAATTATGGAGGTGGAGGGCCTAGTTCAAAAAGAGAAATTAGTAACAAAACGAAAATGCACAATTTGTGTTTGGTGAAACGCTTTTATCCAAAATGTAAATGGATGTTGTTTTGTTCATTTTAATTGATAAATCTATATTATATAAAAAAGAAGCAAGGTTTAAAGTGTTTTAATAAAGCAATTCGTACCCACAATTCTTACTCACGCTGTAGTCAGTTTTAATGCATTTATATTTAATTTATTTATTGGAAGGTAACATTATTATTAAATATCGTGATATTTAACTATATCATGGGAAAAAATGCCAATATTGATATCGTCCCCTTTTTGCAATATCGTACAGCCCTATATTGCTATACCTGGAATGGTAAAGGAAGGAGGGCCTGACAACGACAGCAGTTTAGTCGTTCGGATGGTACAAAGCCCATGCACGTAAAGATCCCTTGTGAGTAGGAATTCGATAAAGGAGTAGGTACTATATAGTGCTGCTGCCCAGGCAAAATTTCCTCATAATACAGTGGCGTATGCATTGGTCCAGTCCGTAAGGACATTAAACGTCATTCATTTCTGTAGAATTTGACTCGTGGATGAGATGTTTCCACGTGCGTGATCACGAGGGGTTAGGGACATTTTCACGCGCATGTTCAGTAATTTGATCATGAGACATTTTCAAGTTTGATGTACGGCCGGGCGGGAGGTCTGGATAACCGTGAATTTGTTAACTTCAGAAACGCGGAGACACGATTTTCGCTCCTTTAAGTGCATGTCTGGAGTTTTTGTTGAGTGGGATCAAAACAGTGTTATTCGACGTTATGTCGATGGATGTGGGTTAAAAACCAATATGTGCGTGATGTTCATGCAACTATAATTACCAATGTATCGTAGTACATAAAATTGTCGAGGCTTTAAAACCCATTACAGTTTGCATAGTTACAAATAGGGTTTGAGAGGAGCATCGCTTTTAAACTTGCCAACAGCTCTACATTTTGGTGACAGTTCACATGAACTTACCGCACGATCTAAATATAGGCACATCTTAATTAAATTTGTCTATTATACGACCATTTAGCAATATCTAATGGTTTTACGAAACTGAATTAATTTGATCCGACAGATAATTTGAATCGGGTGAAATGTTATAAAAGGATAAGATTGGATAATTTAAGTCTCAGTACGTGTTATGAATTGTTCGGAAAATATCAAATTTTTCACCACTGAATCCGCGCCAAATTTTACTCAAATTATTCATTATTTATTGATATTTCACCAGGAAAGCAAAATCATAATATCAGTGATAGATAATCTACCTGCTTGGATGCTATGAGATTAAAATGAGGCCCATCAAACGATTGTAGTAAAGATTACAGTCAACTCAATAGCACGCAGACTGTCCGTCAACTCCATTTTCCTGAGAACGTCTATCAACGTCCGGGTAATAACGACGCCCTCTATATATAAGCTACTGTACCCAGAACATCGACACGAGTTCATTACAGTTGCCTTTCATGCGCAACTTAACCCGGAAGTAGAAATTGGTGAGTCACCACACGCGTTACACGCTGCTGTCAACATGGCGAACAAACGAATGAATCTTGATAATGCATTGGATCTTTCTTTTGTTGAAATCAGACCCAGAATTTGATTAAAAGCAGTAGCGAGGAATTAGAAATTCCATCTGATGACCACGTCAATCGGATTTAGAAATGTCTGGGCAGGTAGTTTTGATAGTCAAAACGATGACTAGATATGGTATTTCGAAAACGGTAATACAATGTAACTATCCATAATTGGAAAGATAAATATGTATGCGGTAATAACACTTTGTTGTAATATATTATTCTTCATAATTTTCATTTGATAATATGTATAATTAAAGTGGTTGATATGAGGTCATTAATAATAAAATTGTATTCATATAGATTTGCAAGCATTTTTACAATAATACAAGATACGCCAACGAGCTTTATCAATTCCACGCTAATAGAAAATCACACCATAAATTAAAGTCACTAAGTATCGTATTTTTCAACATCATTGGTACCCTAATATCATCCCCGGGGGGGGGGGGGGGCTAATGGTCTAGAGTGTCGCGCTTCGACTTCTAGCAGGCCGGTCACCTCTGGCTTGCGGCTGTAGTTTCGAGCTCTGGTCTGAGCGTATGTAGCATGGAGATAGGGGCGCCTTCTCAACCGCGTGGGTTTCCTCCGGGCACTCCGGTTTCCTCCCACTGCTAAAGACCCCTACGAGCAAGCGAATTATTGAAATAAAACGAAACCATATGTTAGTCCCAAAATGACCTAGTTTGTGTCGAGTGGACGTTAAACCCCGTTCCTCTCTCTCGCTCTCATCCCCTGGTGAATGCAGAGTATAAATTCACTATACCAAGACTAATAATAGTGTGGTATGACATGTTATCACGTAAGATTGGTATGCTAAAATTGATCTTTTTTTGTTGTTGTTTTGGCTTGTTTAGGGACCAAGCTATCCAAAAATCTTGGGGTTCAAATTTTCCGACTCCTTGACCCCCCTGGCGGGGGGGGGGGGGGCATTTTTAAAGTCGGCAATAATGGTTCGGTTTTCATGACCTAAAGTCCATCTTGCCAACACCATTTGTGATACTCTTCAAGCAATTGAAAACAGTTTTCATTGACTTCCCGGGGGTGGGGGGTGGAGGGTACCAACTTCTGGTGTCAAACTCGGATAGATGTCAGCCAATAATCTTGATTGTATTGAAACATTAGGGTTATCAATTATTTTCAATCGAGTCAGTTGCACTAGTAGATTGGGCGTATCAAAATCTTAGCTTTATGGCATAGTGGGCCGGATTGCGCACGCCCGCCTTGCTTTCTTTTCTTACATCCGTGGCCTCTTTATTCGATGATATGTACCCTTGGCACTTCCAAGGAAACACTTTTCTGTGATATCTCCCTTGGCGAAAGTGAAAGTAAAGCTATAGAAACGGGCGAATCAGATCAGCCAATCCACGCAGACTGGCGAGACATTTTTGCACTCAAATATTAAAATTTTGATATCTTAAAACCTATATTAAAGTCTCTGACTCAATATCATCCAAAATCTTCAACACTGAAAACACGAATTACTTGTCAATTTCAATCAACTTTGATCTTACCGGAAACGATGGGCTTCTGATATCAATTATTTAAGACAAAATAAACATTTTACCCACGAATCATGTACCATAATGCGTTTCAGCCCAAGTTGTTACAAGAGACTCGAGGCTAAACCCATTGCACCAAATCAAACGATGTATATAGACTGAATAACTAGACGCTAGAAATTTGCATTCGATTGAGACTGGTGACTTTTTTTTTTAAAAAATTAGAGTAAAAACGGAAACTATTGAATGTAAATCAGTTTATATACATTCATATTACAGTATTATATGCGTTGCGACCCACTCGTGTCATTTCTAGGTCCCAAATGTTAGCGATTTAGCTCCTTTAAAATCAGTTTCCATAAAACTACCCCTAAAACCTAGCCTATTAATCAGTTGGAAAAAATTGTCCGGCTTTTTTGTTTGAATATAAAACTCGGAAAATATTTTCCGACTTTCCAGTTTGAAACAAAAAGTCGGACAATGTTTTCCGAGTTTTGTGTTTTCAATCGAGTCTATTCATAAAACTCGGAGAGGCGAAAGGTCGGAAAATATTTTCCTAGATTTCCGAGTTTTGTACCTGGCCGAGTTAAGACGCTTTAAAGTCCCAATACCACTCTTGTTGTAACTAAATAATATGTCCCAATCTTCATTCTGGCCAACAAATTGTATTATTCTACAATATTCCAATTAATTGATGATATAAATTTTAACACACCTAATTTAAATAATTGGAAAAATTCAACTTATTGATTTGAAAAGTCTAACATAAACCTTTTCAAATGTGACTTGGATTTTAAAATATTTTCGAACCCTCTGGAAAAGTAAAATAGGATGTAATGGATAATTTACACAACAGGTAAGACACTAAAACATCTAGTACTTAAAATAATGCTATTATTTATTTTCTGGAGCTACCAAGCCATCAAGGGTGTTATTGTCCCTTAAGAGAAAATGCTGTAAATAATCCTCCTTTGGCGATTCATTAATTTAATACGTTTTTAATTATCAATGTGGGCCACTTCGATTAATTTAATAAGAGAGATTTCAAATCAATGCTATAAAAAATACTTATATTCATAATTTATTAAAATCGGATTATAATCCAGTTGTATTTCGTTTCTTTAGTTTAATAATTAGTATTTTCTTTTATCGAAAACACATCTTTGTTCGGACATCGAATTTTTACGTGACAATGAGTAGGGTCACCTCTTAGGTTTTCCCCGCATACTGCAATTGCTAAAATTAGTGAAATAAAATTTTTCTACACGTGTCTCGAAATGACGTCAACCCCTTTTTCTAAAGTTTTTCGTATTTGATGCGTTTCAGAAAGTAAACATAAAATAATCAATGTGAGTACATTTTAGCGTTAATTAACCTTAAACAACAAGTATTGATGAATCAAATTGCTTATCTATAATGAATCTATACTAAAAGAGATTCATCGCTATCACCCAATCAAATTGCTTATCTTTGCTTAGATAAATGATGAAAAATGATGATGACCGCACTCTTTCAAGCGGAAAATGACGATGACCGAACTTCTGTCAAATATTCACCTAATAGACAGCTAACCCGCGTTTAGAAGACGAGTTTATATGTTCCAATTTCTCGACAAAGCAGATTGAAGTCTTTTCGTTGCCTAAGTTAAAATTCCCAGCATCGAACTTTGTTGTTAACATATTGATGTAACAACTTGTACACGAAGTTTCACCACACTCATACTATATAAGAATCAAAGTTTTCGAGCTCCAAATACTCGAACAATCAAATTGCTTATCGAACTGCTTGCTTTGAGCCGACATTCCTCATCATGTAAGTAAGGCCATAAGTCTTAGTCAAATTTCTCCTGGTCCAAAACCATCCAAGTTGCTAACCTCGCCTTCCCATAAACAGAAAATGCCCATCTTCGAACTCCACCCTAATGTACGTAAACATCAAGTTTAAAAATTCTACCCCAAATAGTTGAAAGGCATATAACCACGAGTTCACTCACAGTAAGGCAGACGAGAAGGGCGAGGAAGGGACAGAAGGAGGGTTCAACCGCTGACGAGGCCAAGGTGTGGAACTGTAATCTTAAACTATCCATGTACTGCGTTGATGTCTTTCGGAGGCAGTTTAGTTCCTGTTGTGTTTATGTAGCTGTGTTGTATTCTGTTCCCGAGGACGATATATCATATGCTCAAAACATATTCTTGTATCACTCAAATAGCGTTGGAAAGTTTCTACCAATCAAATTGCTTATTGCTGTGTTTACCCCAAGCAGAGGACGCTAGTCAAGGTATCGACGAAATGAAACTATTTGCAAAGTTCCATCAGCTTCACTTAGTTTGAACTTAAGTTATTGTGTCCCAAAGTTCCATCAGACTTTCTATTGAGTCCAAAAAATTGTGACGGACTGCCAAACATACACACATCCCTGCTTTCTTCGAGAGGCGGGAGATAACTAGTGTTTGGCAAATGTCAAGCGGAAATTAGGTGATCTTATAGTAAAATTGGCCGCGTTATGACCGCTTTCATAAACTTTCAGTTCACGGTCTACCCGTTACTGAGCAGTTGACAGCGAGTATTATCCAGACAGGCAGAAAATCAATGTTATAATCACAGAGCCTTAAACATACATTTAGCAAGAGCAAAATCTGCCTATTGAAGATCTTTAATTAGGCCCGAGATGTTATATATTAACTATTAATAAGTAGATATATATTTAAAAAAAAAAAACCCCCCAAAAAAAAAAAAAAAACATAACTAACTAGATAATAAACGGTTAAATTTAATTACGTAATGGGAAGGCGATGCCAAATTTCGATGTCCCAGCGTCTTGGTTACCCCTATACTACCAACTCTTCATTAAACTCTTAACTAATGTATCTTTATTTATCGCGGATAATTACCTGGCTTGATTTGACCGAGATACCTGAATTTCAATTAAGAGTATGGTGCAAAGGCGGTATGGTTGTTTGAACGACTAGTTTTAATTGGAATATCCACGGTGCGCGAACACCTTGTTTATCACAATTCTTAAACATGTGATATACTATTTATTTAGAATTATTATTGAATATGAGCATTATCTATATTCTTTTTCCTAATAACAAACCCTTATAATTTGATTAACAGGAAATAAATATATCGATGGCTGTAGAGAGTTTAATAAATACGATGGTACTAAGTCAACGATACCTGACAGCTCAAGACGACGTAAAGTAGAGCATATGAAATATTTTGGTCAATATATTTCCCAATCTAGCATGGTATATCTTCGAACGGCCGCGAACATTTAAAGGAACCAAATGTATTTGATTCAGATCAGGAAAAAATACTCAATTAGAGTCATTTCGATTAGTAATAGGACGTGCTTTAAAAATTATAATTTGCATCAGGGTAGTCGGGCCTTACCTGACGGGTTGTCCTAAAGAATTAGGAGGCAGTTCAAGCTAAACAAACCAATATCATCCTTACGGGTAGCACTTACTAATGATGCAGCATACGCACCAAATTTGTTTGGAATCCAGCCAGTTGTGCTTGCGAAAATGAATAAAGTGAAAAGGCGGATCGAAGGTCACGGACGATCATGGGAGCATTACATAAGACCTTAAAATGAATACTAATTGCCTAGATAAGATTATACCAACCTTAGAGAAATTAAATAGCCTAGATCCGACTAAAGCCTCTGGACCGGACGGAGTAAGTACGAAAATTTTACAATTTATAGTAAATGAAATTAGTAATCATATGTGTCAACTAGCTTTCGATTTTCACTAGAAACACACACTGTTACAAATTTATGGAAATCTGCAAATGTCATGGCTATTTTTAAAAAAGGACACCCAAATGAATTTAGTAATTATAGACCCGTTTCTCTCCTTAGCATTATTATAAACATATTTGAGAAAATAATATAAAAACACGTCTTTAATTTAAGGACAATTTCATACTAACAACACTGCAAAGTGGTTTCCTACCAGTGATTCTACTGTCTTCCAATTAATAAATCTAAATCACTTTTTTTGTCAAGCCATTGATCATAACAAATATACCAGGATCGTCTTTTGTGACATATGTTACACAATTGATGATATATCATTGAATACCCTAATGAAATCAATCAGCAATAATATGTTAAATACAGATGCTAGAGACTCGTCATGTCATCTTGACAGTTGATATCGACACCCCTGGTGATCTTGGTAGCATTCCTTATGTCATTCTGTAACTTTAACTTTTGTTGGCATGTCTTATCTAACTTTCTTTGTCTGATAAACTATACTGAATGTTAAACCTGATATGATGCATGATACATAAGACAGGTGCCTAATGAGCTCCTTTGACTTGAATAAGTTTATAAACTCAGAACATAAACGAATGGACAGTGAGGTCCAGCCAGGGCTAGGAGTTAGGTCCGGCCAGGACTCAACGACGGACATGGGCGCCTTGGCACGAGACGAGACTCCCTCCATATAGTTAGTTCGACGGTCGTTTACATTACGATGTTTGTACCTATTGTAAGAAGCAGAATAAAAGTATTATTAGGAGTTATACCAGTGTTGTCATCAAGAAGTTATTTTACAGAACCAATACTCTCGCACATAAGCAAGGCCTTTGACAGAGTCTGGCACGCCGGACTCTGTCATAAGCTGGATGCTGCTGAAGTGGTTCAAGAACTATTTAGATAATCGGCATCAACGTGTTGTAATACAAGGAACCTCCTCGGACTCCAGGGGCACCCCCACTGGTGTCCCACAGGGCAGTGCACTAGGACCACTTTTTTTTTACTATACATCAACGACATTGTAAATGATAAACAGTCAAACATCAGACTATTAGCAGATGATACCTCCCTGTACTTAAAAATAGATGACCCAAAGGCAAGCGCAGATACCATACTATAAACAAAGATCTCCAAACCATCAATATGTGGACGGAAACATGGCTAGTGACATTTAACCCCCTCAAGACAGAAACTTAACACTCACTACTAAACGCAACATTGTGAAATACCCCTATTAATGAAATCTGTTAAAATAAAGGAAGTAACCGAACATAAGCATATTGGACTTAGCTTTCAAGCTAATTGTAAATGGAACAGCCACATCGACGGTATCATTAGTAAAGTTTCAAACTTAGTAAACTGCCTACGCTACTTGAAATATCGTTTAAACAGAAAACACTTTATATTCCTCATTCATACTGCCGCACTTTGACTATGCCGATGTTATTTGGGACGGATGCACAGACTACTTATCTAATAATCTTGAATCACTTCAGCTTGATGCACTACGCACTATTTGTGGGGCAGTTAGGGGTACTAGCCATGCTTTACTCTACGCGGAAACTGAGTTTATTCCACTCAAAGAACGACGAAAATGACACAAAGTAAAATTACTATACATAATTATAAATAACCTTACCTCTACCTATCTTAAGAATCCCATTAATATGGAACCAACAAATACATATTCATTTCGAAACGTAGATAAAATAAAATAAATTCGATGCCGTACTGAAATTTTTTCTAAATCCTTTATCCCATCCAGTATAAGAGAGTGGAATAAACTCAACCTCCCTGTAAGAAACTCAAGTTCAAATCGGATATAAAAATCCAACCTTTTTACTACAACGGTCAACGGAAGCTCCAGATAATCCAGAGTAAACTCTGTGGTCACATTTTTGAAGATCCTGATCACTACCTCTTGCGATGCTCTTTATATTCAAATGCATAAAAAGAAACCATAGACAAACACCAATAAGACCTCCACAACCCACTGTATCGATGTAAACAACAATATCTTCCATCAAGTCCAAAAGTTGATTGGTATGTCAAATAAATTTTAATCATTCTCATCAGCAGTTTAATAAACAAATATTAATTTGAATCCACGTAACAATGTAACCTATAGTGTATATTAATCATTCCTATCCATCTCATTATGTATTTATACTCATATATGTATGTGTTTTATACTTTTTACTGTGTATATACATCCATTTTGTTCCTTTGTTTTAATACTTTGTATGTATACTATCTCGGGAGAGAGGTTTCACATAGGCTAAGCCTGTTCCCCAATCCCATTCAGACATCCTGAATAAAATATTGTTTAAAAAGAAAGAAAAAAAGAGCTTTGGGCCGTTGTCCTGGTGGGCTAAACACTAGATTTTAATAATGGACCCATTTCTATGATATGATACATCAATCAAATGACTGGATGTGTAAGAAAAGGCGCCATTATGAAAAAGCAACTTGAGAGACCTAGAGATCTTTTTGTGTGGAATACGTTCTAAAAAGACATATATTGTGTTAAGATTGTTAAAATCAAGGTATAATGATGTAACAATTGTTATCACGTGAAACTTGATAACATGAGTTTTCATTTCTGTTATTGCTCCATATTTGTCGGTTAGTATATAAAATCGTCTTACGGTGGGTTATTTATTGTATATATATATATATATTAGTCGTGACTTTTAATAAGTTGCTTGTCAACACTGAAGTTGTAAATCGACACCACGTGTAATTCAACACTAATAATAACTATTTGTAAAGTGGCAGCAATAATATCATAGGATGGTTTAATATGTTTCTGTAAAAAGGCACAACTTCGGACGAAATCGTCGCAACTCCAATTTTGATAGGAATACCCATTATCACTAGCTTAACCACATGTCAAACCCATTATCATTAGCTTAACCACATGCCAAAAGATGCCCGAATAATTCCAATATTACGCCGTCGCGTGCAAATCTGCCAAGGTTTGAACGGATAAATCACGGCAAGACCATTAAATACGTTCGCAGCCGACTTCGTGCTAGCCCCCTTCTGACTGAACCCCTGTCGCGATTACTGTTGAACCTGATGGTGCCACAAGCGTATCGTTTGTGTGGGGGTGGCATAAGAGGTTGGGGAGGCATCATAGTTAAAGTCATAGGACTTAACTGCACTGACCGCCTACTAAATTAAGGAGGAATACTTTGACATCCCAAATAATCAGCTAAAAATGTTGATGTAGTTTAATATAAACAATTCTTCACTGTTGGCCTAAGAGTACCTTAGCGATTTTGCAACCCTGATTCTACGTGTCAGAGGCAGCCCCTGTGAGCGTTTACACGAGTTAGGAGACAATTAGGCATCTAGATTCCCAGCATTACGCATGTGCCCATATTGCAATGTATATCAGATGTTGGTCTCGGAAGGGACCCCGAGTGGCTAGCACGTGTGCATTGCATCAAAAGGCCTATTATAGGGTTAACTGTTGCGCTTTCCATTTCCCGGTTGAACATGGCAACGAGTAGGATCGCCTGTCCAACCTGGTGGGTTTTCGCCCACTGATAAAGACCTTTGCGAATTATTGGAAAAAAACAAAAAATAAAATAAACCATTTCAATCCCGAAATGACCTAATTTTGTGTCAAGTGATCTCCGAGTAAGTATACCGATGATGAGACTATTCCTTATAATAATTAATTTGGAATCTGTAGTAGAAGTAATGACAATGATAGCATTACCTACTTTACTGGAATATAGTATGACATTTCACGATTGTCGTGTCCCGATGATCATCTTTTAATTTGTTTTAGTGAAAAGGTAATCTTGTTTTGTTTTATTGAAAAGGTAATCTTGTTTGTGACTCGTATTTAACTGAAACAGTATACCCGTTCCTTTAACTAATCCTCAACGAAAATTGTTTAGTTAGGACACTGATTTGCATTAGGAGCGTTATTATGAAGTGGCGATTCAAAGGGTATTTATGCCTGGTCTAACTAGACTTATCGTGTGTGTCTTACAAACATTTTTAGGACGGTAAACTTGTTATGGATATCCGCCCAGCGGGCATCGCCTTCCTACAATTCGACCCGTTGAGGTATCTTTGGAAACTCCATGCTTTTTATGGCACATTATACGTAGCTGTACCACATGGTTAGAGAGAGGAGAAATGGGGTTTAATGTCCACTCGACACAAACTATGTCATTTCGGGACTAATGTATCACACGGCCTTTACCACATTCGGATTGGCTACAATGGCTTGAAATGTATATTAACATTTGCTGGGAAGGTGAGCTAGCAGTTAACGATTTGCAGTTCAAATGTATTACGATCGTACTTTTTCATGGACAAATGTATAGTCGCATGGACTAAACTTTAGTTACTTGCCCGCCATTAATTATAAAGTAGCTTCTGCAGCTGAACTCTATGTAGCTACAGGTAATTGTGGATGTACACGCAGTGTTTCGTTTAATTAGAACTAATCCCACCACTCACTGCTGTAAAGCGCGAACATTCTTGTTCTAAATTATGATTGAGCAATCGTCCCATTAACAACCAGTAGTTGACTGCGTTACAAAGGCTTTACCCTTAAAACAAAGCGCCAAAGTAGACCAAACATAACGTTAAGTCGTGGCTCACGATTTTATTATGCTCAATTAACCAGTGCATTGCAGAATATTGAAGTAAAATTAATTGCGTGAGAAACTAGGAAGAATAGACACACATCCGCAAAAGTTGAAGCATCAGAAGTCAATCCAGCAATGGCCAGAGAGAGATTTCTCGTGCCATTGGTTCAGGAATATGACATTATCCGAACTTTTTGTTTTCTATAAATCATGTTAATGGTTTTACATTACTAGTTAGTGGAAATTCGGATTTACCATGGCTTATCACTGGTCATAGATCAACACGTTATAAGCTATTACTTTATTTTAATGAACATGGAAATACTACTGTAATACATAGATCACTGAGATGACACGAATATTCAGTTTTGGGGCCAATCTTTTGTACACCAATACGGGAGTAATTTTACGGCGCCTTCTTTGGTATTTTTAAATGGTTTTATGATTTGTAGTGGTCGATGCAATGAATGACCTATGTTTACTTGAAGTAATTTGATAATTGTTGTAATGAAATAGTTACCCATCAAGTGTTTAAAATAAGAACATGATCACGAATGTATGCATATGTAACAAAGGAGATTTACGCTATTAATTCTAAATGTTAGCTTATATTATTTATTTAAATACGAATATTATTGTGTAATAAGTAAGAAATAAAACTGTTTCTTCAATGTTTTCGAAACGTAATAATGATAGTTCATGTATAATTATAAATAGTCAGCAGAACAAAGAGAACGCTATCGTAATTATCCAATTATATGTGTATGTATATTCATTTTGTTTAACAGGCTTTCGATGGAAGGTTGTCTGAGTGACTACGAAGTTAACAGCGTACCTGCGTATGTTCTGTGTATAACTACACACAACTTTCGTAACATCGAGACGCAACTATTGTATGGTGTCGATTCATTAGCTCCGCAAGGGGTTTAGTGTAGAGACAAAACAATATTGGTCCAAGGACGGCTCCTTGAGGTACACCACATGTTAGATTCACTCACTTTGAGACGGCGTTTCTGATTACCACAGCTCGTGACCTTCCAGGTACAGACGAAAACATATTTAAGGCAACTGATCTGATTCCATAATCACCCTCAAGGCGATGCAGAAGCTTGCTGTGATCAATTGTGCTAAGGGCTGCTGTAAAACGTAACTGTTGATGTTATTACCAATGATTTCATTGTTGTGGGTCTTTCTTTTGGCTAGAAATGTTATAAAAACTATTAATTAGACATTAATTAACTTATTCAGACCACAATCAACTCTCGATGTCAAGGCTAAATGGATAACAGAGATTACTAGTTTTGTCTTACCGACTTTAGTAATGATGACCGAAGCTAAGCGGAACTTTCTTTCGCTTAGTTCTAAGTTCATAGTGGATCAATATGACTGAAATTTTAAGCAATTTTAGTTCTTAACTATAGTAGTGAAAACTGCTAACTCGTTATCTAATCTCCCATAATGCATCTTTTAAGTATTGTTTTTTTTTTTTTTTTTTTTTCAACAAAAAGGACAGAATAACAAGTGATATCATCGGCAATAGCACTGCTCCTGCCGTATAAAATTATGAATAATCTCGCGCTACCATATCTCTTTCGACCTATTTAATTATACACTTATAAACAAAGATAAACGAAAGGATTTCAGATGCAGAACCGAAATAAGTCTTTCACCCCTTCAAGTATACAAGAGTGGGACACCCTGTTTTCCTCAGTGGTCAAACCTTCGAAGATCCCGAACACATTTACTCGTATGCCTCTTACTTGCAGATGCATGAAACAGACAATCCATAACCTTCAAAATAATTACAAAACAATCTGTTGTATGGGCAACAAAACTTAGATCTGGGATAAATAAATACAATTTCCAAGAAATTCATCAGTTAAAAAAGACGTAAATCTCCGTAAAACAGCTATTACGTTATTTACAGCTCTGAGGTGATTGCTCAAAGCTTTGTTAACTTTGACCCATCGTAAACTTTAACAAAGAGAAAGGTTCTTGCTGGAATCCCCGTTAAATTAAACATGTCGTTTTTTTACTATATAAGTCATATACTGTAGACGTTATATCAGTTCTGTAAGGGGCTGTGTTTAATATTCTGAAGTTGTACCAGTGACAAGAAGAACTAGGCTAACAAGAATATGTCTGGAAGTTTAAAATCGGACAACGGCATCATATTCTGATAATCCAAGTATAATAATCCCATGCTTTAGAAACGTGGTTAGCTACCCTCCAGCTGCCCGGTCACCTCTGGCTTGCGGCTGTGGTTTCGAGCCTTGGTGTGAGCGTATGTGGCATGGAGATAGGGGCGCCTTCTCAACCTCGTGGGTTACATTTGAAAAGGTTTACGTAAAGCTTTTCAAACCATGTAGTTGAATTTTTCCAATTTTTTAAATTCGGTGTGTTAAGATGAAATTTGTATCATCAATTAATTGGAACATTGTAAAATAGTACAATTTGTTGACCAGAATAATGATTGGGACATATTATTCTGTTACAAGAAGAGTGTAATTGGGCCTTTAAGAGGTTGAAGCAACATCAGTCCAGAAGCACAGACAACAAATCCGCTGTTTACGAACACCTGATACTGAACAAACGCCAACAAGTTAACTATTCTGAAGTCAAAGTATTAAACCAAAATCTCCATAATAAGAAATCCAGAAAACTACAAGAAGCCATCCAAATCAAGAGATTTAAACCTGAACTTAATAGAGATGAGGGATTATACCTTCCAAGGAGCTTTGGTGTCTTAATTAACCCTTAATTAATATCTGTGCTGCCCATTTGTAATGTTTTTAGTATTCCATTCTATTGGCCCTGAGATGGATTCATATCTTAATTAATTAATCCCTAATCTATATCTTTGATGCCCATTCTGTAATGTTATGATTGTTTCTTTTTATTGGCCCTTTAATGGTTGAAACGTAGTGTGAAATAAACTCAGTGGTTGTTTTCCATATAAATTTGTGTTATTTATCAGTTACTAAATGCCGTATAAGGATTTTGTCCTACGAAATGGTTGGGTAACGATAATAGTGTTAATCGTAATCTAGTAAACATAAATTGGGGGAAGAGAACTTATATTTAGCTTATATTTAATGTCATAGCTGTATGGTTATCACGACATGAAGTCCAAGAGAGTCAGGGGGTTGGGGTGGCCCAGTGTTCTAGAGTGCTGCGCTTCGACATCTAGTTGGCCAGTCGCCTCTGGCTTTCTGCTGTCGTTTCGATCCCCGGTGTGAGCGCATGTGGCATGGAGATAGGGGCGCCTTCTCAACCTCGTGGGTTTCCTCCGGGCACTTCGGTTTCCTCCCATTACTAAAGACCCTACGCGCAAATTGAAATAAAATTAAACCATGTGTTAGTGACGAAATGACCTAGTTTGTGTCGAGTGGACTCGAATTAAAATTAAACCATATGATAGTCCCAAAAGCCTAGTTTGTGTCGGGCGGTTGTTAAACCCCATTTTTTGGATTAACATTGATGAATTCGTTAACTAACGGTTAATGAAATTGACTTCCCAGCAATAGAAATTTAACGGAGCGTTAACAATCGACAAATTAGCAAGATAGCAACCCGCCCCTGAACACTCATCTATTATCCTGGCCGCCTAAAGCAATAAATAATAAACAATTTGATCACCCATCGAAGTCAGCTACTATCTTTTCAGAGTGTCAACAAGGACATTGTCCTTTGCTCGTTCCCCAGTCACATGGGTATAAAAGGGAATGATCAAGCAGATTTGGCTGCCAAGTCTGCTTTAGATCTTTTCATCACATTTTTTAATACTTTTCAATGATTTTAAATTCTTCTATATATGACCGCTGGCAACGTTCTTGGGATCTAGCAGACACAGATAAAATTCATCACATTAAGCCTCTCTTACGAGATTGTGTCGCTATCGTATTGGACATACCGTTTTAAATAATATACTATCCAAAAAAAGTAGGGGATATTTTATTTTGGGGGCATAAGGCATAATACTAAAATATGCAAATGACTACGACAAAAGTCACTATAGAACCTAACCGAAGAAACATTTCCAGTTACATGTGACGCCCAAACGCACCAATAGCTACCGCATGGAATGCAGGTGATGCTTAGGATCATCATGGGGGTCCAACCCAAGATTTGCACGACCCTGACTTTGAATGTTACAGTCATTGTGGCATTGAATTCCAGGGTGGAAACATCAGTTTAATTGTTTTAGTGACCAGAAAACAAATTTTGATATGCGTCGGCTTACCCAAAATGAAAGGTTACGTGCCCTCGGCATGCTACATATCGGCACAACACAGGCGGTTGTGGCGCGGACGATGAATGTTTCTCAGTCGGTCATAAGCAGGCTATGGTCCAGATACCGTGATACACAATCTGTACAGGACAGACAACTCAAGCCCAGGATCGATTTATCCGTACCTTGGCTTTGAGAAATCGTGTCATCACAGCAAATCAGATTACCGCTCGTCTTCAAACAGACACTGATGTGAGAGTGAGTGGCCAGACGATTCTGAATCGACTGCATAGGGGTCACCTTCGCGCCCGACGTCCTCGCGTGATCCCTTGATTGAGAGATCATCACATTCAGGTAAGACATCGTTGGTGTAGGGATCGTCAACACTGGGATAATCGACGCTGGAGCAATGTGATGTTTTCTGGGCCCAGTTGTTCAACTTGTCGTTAAATTTAAGGATGTCGTTAAATTATTTAACAACATCGTTAAATTTAACGAAAGAAAAAGTCTGTTGTTCATTGCGTCGTTAAATTTAACGCATGGTTATGTCATCGTTAAAATGGTCCATATTTAACCCACCTAGCAGGGCATCGTTAAATTATTTAACCTGTCGTTAAATCATTCAGGATGGCTGGCAGGCAGGTAATTATGGCCATGCCTCCCACTTTAAACAGGAAAAAAAGTGTATACAAGTGTACTTCAAGTTCAATGCTTCAGGAACTTACCGACTTTGAGTTAAGAGCTCGATACAGGTTTGGAAGAGATTCCTTTGAATTTATTTGTAATATTCTGGAAGAAGATCTTAAAAGTTCCTGTACCAAACAAATCAGTCTGACAGTAGAGCAGCAAGTAGCCATTGCCCTCCGCTTCTATGCCAGTGGTTCATTTCTACAGGTGATTGGGGATACTCTTGATCGAGACAAAGGCAGTGTTAGCTGAGTAATAGATCGTGTTACCAATGCTCTTCTCAGTCAACAACACAATTTTATAAAATGGCCCACAACACATGAAAGTGTTCATATAAAGTCTTGCTTTTACCAACAAGCACAGTTCCGAAATGTCATAGGCTGTATCGATGGCACACATATCCGTATTCAGGCTCCAAGTACAGATGAACCAGCTTATGTCAACCGTAAGGGTTACCATAGTATAAATGTGCAAGCTGTCTGTGATCATGAAGGTATTTTTTTTGTTTTCTAACGTTTTTTCTCCGTTTTCCCCAATGTATTTCACATTTGTTAGCATGTTCTTCCATTGCAGCCTTGACCTTGTGAGGGAGCAAGAGATAACTCTATAATCATTGATACCCACAAATTGTAATAGTTGGAATGAGACCACAAATTGTAATAGTTGGAATGAGACCACAAATTGTAATAGTTGGAATGAGACCACATATCATTATCCAATTGCCTCAGCTTATTCAGCCTTTCGCATACCATATCCCACAAGTTATTTAACATATGGCAAATCTTACTCAAACTTCATAACATTTTTGTTGTAGTTCTAATAATGATTTAAACTGTGGTTCATTTGATTGTACAATTTTCGGTGATCTAATATAAACTTTCATCGGAACTTAAACACCCTTTTAATCAATATTTCAGGAAAATTTACTCAAATAACAGCGAAATGGCCAGGCTCTACACATGATTCCCACATATTCAAAACTTCCTCCTTGTGTACAGACTTAGAATTAAAGCATAAAAGTATATCCGATGGTATTATTCTTGGAGACAGTGGATATGCATGCAGAGCATTTTTGCTAACGCCTTTTCGGAATCCACAAACCAGACACCACCAACGCTACAACACTAGCCATTCATCGACAAGATCTACAATAGAACGGACATTTGGAATCTGGAAGCGGCGATTCCATGTCCTTCATTCTGAGGTAAAAATTGAAGTAATGCAAAAATTATATATAGGCCCTACTGGTATTGCCATCCATATATCTATATATCTACAGCTCAGTCGTTTCATATGGATGATGATTATAATGATAATAAAACTTGGCATATTTACTGTTTTATACGTCAAGATTAATGAAAAATGGGGATCACGGTGGCTAAGTGGATAAGGCGCTGGTTCGCTAGCCTGGAGGTTGGGTGTTCGATTCCTGCATTGGCCAAGAAAGTTCATCTTGATTTTCCGGCATGATTTCCCTTGTCAGTGATGCAGAAGGAGGACCTGACAAGGACAGCTGTCAAGTCGTTTGGATGGGATGAAAAACCTAGGTCTCGTGTACACATTGGAGTGCACGTAAAAGATCCCTTAGAAGTTGGAATTCAATAAAGATCAATGAAAAATACATATGTGATGTCTTATCAAAGTTCACATTTAAAAAATTAATATTTTTAAGATTAGAATGAAGCCAGGAAAAGTTTGTCGTATTGTTGGAGCGTGTGTCATTTTGCATAATATTGCAATAAAAATGAAAGAACCGCTGGTGGAAGAAAGTGTCCTGGATGAGACTCAACAACCTATTCCGGTGCCGGACTTCATTGGTCCTCAAGATGGCAAAGCTGTCAGAGAACATATTGCTCAATCATTCTTTTAAATTGAATGTAAAATTTCAATGTTGTTAACCAATCTCTACTCTGTATATCATTATATTTTAGATAAAACCATGTACATAATGATAACAATTAGAATTTATTTGTTAATATCTTATTAGATACTAATTTAAATTTCTCCACATCTTTCAAAAATACATGTTTATATAATTATAAGATAATATCATAGTATTTATGCATCTTGTGAATCACTCTATTTTGAAACTTCATGAACAATATTATATGAGTGCAGAAAAGTTGATATCACAATAATTATGATCTTAGAAACGATTATGATTTAAAAAACATTCAACAGTCCAATAACTTACGTCCGGGACAACAATCCACGGTATCTTTGAGTGTAAAAACAATAAACAAACGAAAGTCAAACTCAAAATTTAAAAAAAAACCCATACATGTTGCCCCTACAATTGTAATTATCCAGTTATGTATCAATATCATTTTATAATTTCTAACTAACTGTATGTACTTATTGTCCTAAGGTATAGAATGTATACACGGTATATGCATATAACTATACATTATAACTAAGTAATTGTACTTATTATTCTAAGGTAGCATGTATATATGTATATCACATAATATAACTATCCATTAAATTAAACATCGCTGGTAATTGTAAATATTTTGACATCCTCGGAGAAGATTTGTTAATTGTATAATATATACTATATTATGAACGTACAGTTTATGAAATATGCTTAGTATGTGTATAAAGTTTCAAAAAGATATCTTGAATTAAAAAAAAATGGTTTATGCAATATGCACCGGAAACCAAATGAGAACGGAAGGAAGAAAGGAAGGCCGCATGGGTGTTCAGGGAGAAAAGGCTCTGTTGAGTACGGTAGAATAAATTACATCGATGAAAATAATTGAGAAAGTGTTGGTGGTGTTTTAGGTGACGTGGTTTGTAGCTGTTTATTGAGTAGTGCAATTTGTAGGTCAAGTTTTATAATTTCTTTGTTTTGTTTAATCATCTCCTTTTCCAACATTCTGCATTGCAGTTCATAAACATCATCGGCAGTCTTCTTTGTTCGTTTCTTTGGTTCACTGGAAAAAAAAGTTTTCATTAGTCCAAGTATTTAAAGATACCTTCCCGCGTACAAACTATGTGAAACTTCACAGAGAAGGTTGAGGGATATCTCATGTGGTTAATGGCTCGCTACCGCGTGGTTTCCCCTTGTCAGTGGTGCTGGACAGCTGTGTGTTCATTTGAATGGTACGAAAAACCAACGTCCCGTGTACACAATGGCATACACGTAAAAAATCCCTTGGCAGATGGAATTGCAAACTATATGGCATATGACTGTCTTCATTAGCCCAGGTGGAACTGGAACAGTAGGACCTTAAACCCCATTTCATTTAATTTCAGAAACCGTTAAAACAAAACAATCTTAACATCGGCCTACCGCTGATATCCAGTTGGCTTGGATGAGATCGGTGTTGTACGGTCTAAAGATGTTGATGTTGATGTTGATGGACGGGGATCAGAAGATGTTGGTGTTGATGGACGAGGATCAGAAGATGTTGATATTGACAGACGAGGATCAGAAGATGTTGATGGATGAGGATGTAATATCGAAGGGCTGGCAGGAAGGGAATGAAATATTTGATTATTTTCAAATATAGGTGAACTCGTGCACTCAGTTTCAAAGGATTCAAAAATGTCTTCGGTACTTGCTCCTTCTTGGGGTATATTTGATTCTGTGTTTGGTGCTTAAAAATAAATCGTCTTTTTTAAATATATGTCCCACCAACAATTCTCGCAATTTTTAACTACATGTAATTCATTTTATTGTTATTGGGAAGAAACTGATAGATAGATGAAGAAAAAATTAGTAAACTAATTACTAATATACGTCCCATAACAGTATGTATATTGAAACGTGTGAAATGACAAGAATACCTCACCGGGCCCACACACCCCACCCTCTCAGATAAAAAAAAGCTTTATTCACGTATGAATGCTACAATTCTTGCAATTTCTTTACTTATTTATTTTATTATTATTGGGAAGAAACTGATTGTCAAGATGAAAGAGAAATATATGAGTGAAATGATAAGAATACCCCAACCACATGCTCCACCCTTTCCAAAAAAAAAAAAAATTAATCAAAAAAAGTTTCAATCGCGCAGGAATGTTTCAACTCATGCAATTTTTTACTAATTTATTTTATTGTTATTGGGAAGAAACTGATGGATAGATGAACAAGAAATTGAATGAACTGATTATTAATTAGGGCCTATACATTATGATATGCGAATGATATGTCTTTATTGATTTCCCCACTCCCAACCACCTTTTCAAAAAAATTAAATAAAAATATAGGCTACATTATATCATCTAACAATTCTGAATTCTTTCAAATAATTTTTATAGCATTTATTGGCTACCATAGTTGACGCGAACTACCAGTCTATAAATAATTTTGTATAATCAGTGGTGTACTCCAATAATAGACGCGAACCACCAGTGGATTAGAAGCACGTGTTGACAAAGACAAGGCATCGTCAAAATCCGAATAAATAGTCTGTTTTTATGAGCGTCATCGGGAACAAGTTCAACAAGACAAGGTAATAATGAGGAACTAAATTTTGCATTAATTTACAGTGTGGTGATGCAGTTTATTACTCAACAATTATGATACAACATGTTCTTCCAAGCCCTGCTCGGGTCGGAAAGATCGTCATGACATGGCGTCCGAGGCAAGGTCAAGGTCGTTGTTGTTGTCAAACAAAGCAGACGACGCTTGACGAATGTGAACCAAATTGCGAAATAAAAAAAGTGAATGAAACTTGAATGGCAAATGGCAAAATATATGAGAAAATAAATGTTACTATACTAAGACATGTGGAAAACCTACCATCCATTTCTAAAATGCTCCCAAATCCTCCCTCAATGCCCTTGAAGGAGGCACTATCCCTACACATACTGATCACTTTCCCCACAGCCTCATTAATTGGTTTAGGGGGTGGGCCACCACCAGTTTTAGTGGATTCTCTTCTGAATTCTGTGTATGTTTATTTGGCAATTTTTTTGGTATTGTTCCATTTATCCTTAATATCCTTAATTTCTTTCGGCGTTCTTGTTGCAATGCCAAGTGAAGAAACTTTTTGTGCAATTTTTTCCCACACTTTCTTCTTTTTTTCATTTGTTATGTTATTTGTGTACTTTGCATTGTTTATAATGAAATTTTTCTCTACTTCCTCTTGTATTAATAACACTTCATCTATAGTGAAATTGTTTTTTTTTTGTCTTTTCTTTTCCAATCGTTGACTTGGCATTGCAGGTGATGAAAAATGGTTGGCGGCCATCTTGAATTGGTTCCAAGTGAGGGGGATTATGGGATACTTGGTTGCATAGTTAAATTTTAACCAAATGGTTATTGAATGGTTAAATTTTAACCAAATGGTTACATAACGATGTCGTTAAATGTAGTTGGACAACTCAAATTTAACCACAGGTTATGTAACGATTAGTTAAATATATAACCCATGGTTATATGTAACCACGGGTTAAATTTAACGAAAAGTTGAACAACTGGGCCCAGATGAGTCAAGGTTCACTGTTGATTTTTTGGACAGACGTAGGAGGGTGTAGCGTCGTCGAAACGAGCGCTTCCAAGACGTTAACGTCATCAGACATGATGGATTTGGGGGTGGTTCTGTTATGATGTGGGGAGGCATCACTGTTGCTGGAAGAACGGCTTTACATGTTGTTGCAGGGCGTGTTACAGGCCAGTACTACCGGGACAACATCTTGGCAGTCCATTTTGTGCCGTTCGCACGACGTCATGGCCGCCGTTTCATCTTCCAGGATGACAACGCAAGATGTCACAGGGCCAGGATCGTTACAGGTTACCACATTACCTTGGCCAGCACTGAGTCCCGACCTCCCCTCCATCGAGCATGTCTGGGACATGCTTGGACAGAGGTTACGTCAACGTCAACAACGTCCTGCCAATGTCCAAGAACTTGCTGCTGCGTTGCAACAGGAATGGGACAATCTGGACCAAAATGACCTTAGACGTCTCATTAGGAGTATGCCACGTCGGATCAATGCTTGTTTGGCAAACAGAGGAGGATTTACCCGGATTTATCCGTTACTGACTTTGTTGTGATGCTGTGGTAACTTTGCTGTTTGACCCCGGGTATCATTTTACCCTTATAATGGTCAGTCTGTGCTTACTTAGTCTAACGATCATTTGAAATAAATCGATGAATGTGAACTTCATTTCATTTTGTCATTTGTTTCTTCGTCAGTTTCATTAGGTGACTTTAATAACACTTAAAAATCAAATATCCCCTACTTTTTTTGAATAGTATAACATTTGTTTGTGGGACTTGTTTTTATTGATGTATATATATATTAACTGGGAGTTTTATTTACATATATTTTATTACATATATATATGATATTTATTTAATTTGTCTCTTATGACCCCTGATTGTATCAAAATCACGTTTATAGCTTGTGGACCCTTTTGAGGTCACAATTTTGAACCGATTTGATGAAACTTGACATGTATGGTTATAACCCCAAAATCGCCCTGAATTATGGCCCTTGATTGTCCGAAAAATCGCCATTTTAGCTTATGCTCCCCGTGGAGGTCAAAATTGTTATCTGATTTAAAAACCCGTTACATGGTTATGGAGGTTGAGTTCAAATTTCGTGAAAATCGGACCAAAATTGACAGGCAAAATGGCCGCCGTTTGTACGCGAATAGTGTTAAAATATCTTATATCAAGGTTGTGTACAATTTTGATGAAACTTGACATGTATGTTTATAACACAAAGATCTTGGTTCCTTGCGATATTTGCGCCCATCGGATCGTAACTTCCTGGATTATTCCCTGTTTGTCCAAAAAATCGCTCGTGGTCCCTCAGGAGGTCAAAATTGAAATTCGATTTTAAAAAACGTTTGATTATATCACCGTTACATGGTTATGGAGGGTGAGTTCGAATTTCGGAAAATCGGACCAAAATTGACAGGTAAAATGACCGCCGTCTGTGCGCGAATAGTGTCAAAATATGTTATATCAAGGTTGTGGACCCTATAGAGGTCACAATTTTGAACCGATTTTAATCAAACTTGAAATGCATGTTTATAACCTAAAGATCTTGGTTCCTTTTGATATTTGCGAATATCGGATTGTAACTTTCTGAATTATGGCCTCTGATTGTACGAAAAATCGCTTTTTATACGCCCACATTTTCGTGTGGACGTATTATGCCGTCGCCCCTGTCCGTCCGTCCGTCCACAATTTGTTTGTGGACTCTCTACAGGTCACAATTCTTATCCGATTTTGACGAAACTTGAAATATAGGTTTGTCACCATAAGATCTCGGTTCCTTTCGATATTGGCATGTATCGGATCGGGACTTCATGGATTATGGCCCCCGATTGTACGAAATATCATGTTTTTAGCTTGTGGACCCTATAGAGGTCACAATTTTGAACCGATTGTGATGAAACTTGACATGCATGTTTTTACCCCAAAATCTTGGTTCCTTTCGATAATTGCGCCAATCGGATCGTACCTTCCTGAATTATGGCCCCTGATTGTCCGAAAAATCGCCCTTTTTAGCTTGTGGTCTCTCTGGAGGTCAAAATTATTATCCGATTTAAAAAAAAAACGTTTTATTATATCACCGTTACATGGTAATGAAGGTTGAGTTCAAATTTCGTGAAAATCGGACCAAAATTGACAAACAAAATGGCCGCCGTTTGTACTCGAATCAAGGTTGTGGACCCTATAGAGGTCACAATTTTGAACCGATTTTGATGAAACTTGACATGTATGTTTATCGAGCTCAGCTGAAGGCGCGAAAAGGGCAGTGTAAAGAGAGTTTACTCGAATTAGGGGAAGCTGTGAAACGATTAGTAGCTATGGCATACCCTTCTGCGGATAGTGACTTATTAAATATACCGTCTAGGGATGCGTTTTGTGATGCACTCTGTGATGATAGGGAGATAGTGTGGCAGATTCAAAGGTCCAGACCCAGCAATTTTGAGGAAATGGTAAGACTCGGGGTAGAACTGGATGCTCACCGTGTTGCCGGCGAATCGAACAAAGGACAACTCCGTGGTATTGATCTTCCATCTCAGAATCGCGAACTACAGGATCTAAAGAAACTTGTGGAGGAAATGAACAGGTCCCTAAATACTGTTCAAAAACAATTAATGCATACCCAACAACCGGATGCCTCGCCCTCTAGTGATAACCGAACCGGAAAAGGTTTAGAAATACGCAGACACGACAATATTAATCACAATTCAAAACAACAGTACACTCCGAGATATTATACCCAGTCACATGACAAAAACAATTGACGACAACCTGCACAACGCCCCGTTTCTGGTAGTCCCAATCGTCGTGATCATGTAGAATCAAATGATAGTCTGAAAAGTGGAACGGCATCTCACGGCCAACCGAGTGGAACCGGTCTGCATGTAAAATGTATTGTGAATTCGTCAAAACTAAATTCTTTGATAGATACTGGAGCAACAGTCAGTATGCTATCTCGCACTGCCTATAATTCGATTCTGAAAGACAAAAGGCCAAATTTAGAATATGCGCACCAATCTGCTGCAAATGGTGACTTTATGCCTGTACTCGGGAAAGCCATATTTTCCATTGAAAATTATGGACCAGTGTATTCGCATACTCTTATTGTGGCTGTAATTGGTTCTCAATGTATTCTGGGGTTAGACTTTCTCCAAAAGCACGATTGTCATCTCGACTTGAAAAATAAGACTGTAAGCATCAATGGTGATAGTGTTCCACACATTTGGAAGGTCCAATTGGGATCTGCCGTGTGTCTCTTGCTGAGAATACTATTATACCTGCAGGCCATGAAGTATTAGTGAACGGATATATTCCACAGAAGTGTGTTAGTAAATTTTCTCACAAAGAAGTGATGCTACAGCCCTTATAACGATTATATGAGCGAAAACGTGTTACCAGCCAAGGCTGTGTGTGAACTTTCCGATTCTGCTCCCTGGGTTCCAGTCCGCATCCTGAATGCCAACGACTATTATGTGTTTCTAAACAAACATACAGGAATCGGTGATATTGTGCCAGTGAATGTGATTGATACCAGTGATGACCGTTCAAAGTTACCTCCAAAAGGGGATTTACCTCCCCATGTGTTGGAATTGTGTAAAAGAGCGGTCGAGGGTTTGGATAGAGAACAGACGGGTGCAGTCACAAACTTATTATCAAAACATCAAGACCGGTTTGCAGCCAATTCTATGGAACTTGGTAAGACAGATATGGTGAAACATACCATTAATGTGGGTCACTCTGAACCTATAAAGCAACGACCAAGACGCGTAGCACTTCATCAGAAACAGCAGATGGATAAAATGGTGGATGAAATGATGACAGCGGTGTTATTGAACCCTCTTGTAGTCCCTGGGCTAGTCCCGTCATACCTGTCAAGAAATCAGATGGAACTCGATTGTGTCGATTACAGGAAGTTGAATTCGTTAACAATTAAGGATGCATATCCATTACCGAAAATCGACGAAACTTTAGATGCATTATCCGGTGTGAAATAGATATCTACAATGGATCTGGCTAGTGGCTACTGGCAGGTTGAAGTAGAACCAAAAGATCGTCCTAAGACTTCCTTCGCCACATTTGAAGGACTGTACCAATTTAAGGTCATGCCCTTTGGACTGTGTAATGCCCCTTGCACGTTCGAACGGCTAATGGAGTCGGTACTTAGTGGTTTTCAGTGGGAGGCGTGTTTAGTTTACCTGGACGACATTATTATTTATTCCCAAACCTTTGTGGAACACTTGGACAGATTTGAGATGGCAGGATTAAAATTGAAGGCCTCCAAATGTAATTTGTTTCGAGATGAGGTGAAATATTCGGGACATGTTGTGTCGTCCAATGGTATAACCACTGATCCGACAGAGATTGAATGTGTGCGTGGATGTAGAACGCCAGTTAATGTAACTGAGGTTAGGAGTTTCCTTGGTCTTTGTAGCAATTACCGACGGTTTATCAAACAATTCTCAGGTATCGCTAAACCTTTAAATAAATTAACTGAAAAAGGACAGAAATTTAATTGGACCAATGAGTGTGAAAATTCATTTTAGACTTAGAATTTCCGGACCCAACGAAGTCTTTCATACTTGACACGGATGCTAGTGGTTATGGTATAGGAGCGGTTGTGTCTCAGGTGCATGATGGTGTCGAGCGAATGGTAGCCTATGGGAGCCGATCTCTATCTAAGACTGAAAGAAATTACTGTGTTACTGGAAAAGAGCTTTTGGCTGTTGGATTTTTTGTAAACTATTACAAAGCTTATTTGCATGGTCAGAAATTTGTGGTGCGGACTGATCATGGTACATTAAGGTGGTTGTCAAATTTCAAAAACCCACGTTGGATTGAACAACTAGCTCCATATAATTTTGATATACAACACAAACCTCGGCGAGTGCACAACAATGCTGATACCCTGAGTTGTCACCTATGTGTGCAGTGTGGTCGCAAAGAAGAATCAAAATCTAAAGCGTCAAAATGTATGTCAGCCCGTTTACAATTGAATAGACACCCATAGCGTCGACCGTATGCAGCAGGATGACCTAAGTGCTATCAAATCATGGGTGGAAAATGGAGAAAAACCAAAGTGGGAAGATGTCTTTGTTGAAGAGGCTACACCGAGGAATTTATCCGAGTTTCGGTGCCCATATTGCCCGGATACAAATCCAATTTTCACCACCCGCTCCAGATTGGAACGCCATTCGCAGGGATCCGGACACAGGTTGCTTGTGCTGGAGATGGAGAAGTTAAGGAGAGAAGAAAGGGAGAGTGGAGGAGCGGTGCTAAAAGATAAAAAGAAGAGCAGTGACAGTAAGGACAAAAAGAAGAAAGATGGTAGAAAGGACGAGAAGAAGAAAGATGTTAGTAAGGACGAGAAGAAGGAAGACGGTAGTAAGGATGAAAAGAAGAAAGATGGTAGTAAGGACGAGAAGAAGAAAGAAAGATGGTAGTAAGGATGAAAAGAAGGGAGGTGGAAGTAAGGATGTGAAGAAACCTGGAGATAGAAGAGATGAGAGGAAACGAGATGACAGAAGAAAAGATGATAAGAGAACCGAGAAGAGTACAGATGGGAAACCAGATGATAAGAAAAGAGGCAAGAAAACAGCAGATCTTTTGATGAAAGGTAGAAGAGATGAGACGGAAGGGACAGTAGAGGAGAGCAGTGGGAAAGAGAGTGGTGCTGTTGGTGGGTTGACCTATGCCATTAACTTGCGAAGGATTATGTCGGAGTTGGGAGAAGAACCAAAGTTAGATTTTAGTTTGTACAGTGATATCAGTGAAGATGGTGATGGACAGGAGAATGTAGTGGAAAGCGAGGTTTGAGTTGATGGAGCTGAAAATGGTACGGTTGAATGTAGCACGAACACGGAGAAGATGATGACTAGGGATGTTGGAGTGCAGTGTTGTTATGTGCGGTACAAGAAGAGAACTGGGGTCGAATGGATGACGGAGAATGGAAAGAATGAGACAGTGGTGTATGAGGCTGATTGGGAGGTAGATTTAGGGATGCAAGACGATGGTGTAATAGAATATGGATGGTAATTTATGATTATGGTCGGATAATTTATGGTATGATGATGAAGTAAATGGTGAAAAAGATGGTTAGATAATTTATGGTATGATAATGGAATGAATGGTGAAGAAGATGGTTTATGGTACACGATGGAAATGAAGATGTTGACGAAGATTTATATTTAATTGATATTGAGATTATTGCCAAAAGTTGTTTTTTTATATCATTTTTTGAATGTTTCATAATTTTGTATTTCTTTATATTTCTTTTATAATTCCATGTATGGCAATGCGGGACGCATTGTGCGGAGGCGTGGGTAGTGTGACGTTTTTTTTTATTTCATAGCTTACCGTTTGTACGGCAGATTTATCCGCACCCACCCACATTCCCTAGTCTTTTGACACATTTTGCGTTTAGTATATATTCATTTGTCCATCCATAATTTAAATGTATTAATCCTGTGATCTTCCGATGTTGATGTTATTCTACTTTCGATTTATTTATAAATAACCGTTAGTCTGGCGAATGAACGTCACGTTCGCGAGTAGGCGTTTTTGCAAGGTATTACGGGAGTTCTCGTTGCCCGCTATTTTACGGGATTTCATATTGTATAAAAGCTATTCACAGCGCATTTTTAATTAGATTAACATAGATCTTCGATTGAGAGCTCGACTTATAATCTTAACTTGGCAGTATTAGAACGTGAGTGGATGTCTGAAGGTTCCTTATTGTGTTCTTTTATTATTCAGTGAATCCCTCCAAGTGTTCGGTGCTTAAGTTATATTGTATAATAATGTTTTACTACCTCTAGTGTCATTATATTAGAGATTATATTATTGTTCGTCATTACGTGTGTGTCAGTTTGCCATATTTTATATATCGTTTCTGATCGTGTACACGTGTGTTTGTGTTTCGAGCATTATTAGGATTTCGCCTAAAAGCGGTTTCAATATTAATATCATTTTCATTATTGTGCTATATCCTTCTTGTATTTTGTTCAGAAGATAATATATTTTTACATAAATATTTATTTTGTTGGTTGTGTTATTGAGTAAGGGGAGACATTGTGCAAGGCGACATCGCAGTCGCATTTCATTCAACTATTGGAGATGCCAGTCAAGAACTTGGGAAGGGATTCCTTATAGCCACTCTTTAGCTGACACTTACTCATTACCAACCGAAGAGAGTTGTGATCCCAGGCGAGCTTAGCAAACCCCTCCCTGGATAACAGATTAGTAGCCGACGTTCCATTAGTGAGTCCTTGCGGTAGAGGGGCCTATTATACTGTGGATACAGCCGTTGAACGCTACAGTTTCACCACTACCACTCAATTATAATGAAATATCAAACTTAACCAAGGTATTGATGTCACGAAACAATAAACTTTCTCCCCCACCCTGTTCGGCGAAGAACAGACCAAATCTCAGTTGTCCGAGCTGAGTATCCTCTCCTTGCATTGATCATGTTACCGTATTTTGTTGGCGAAAATGTATATTAATTTGACAATGAAAACCCTGGCATATATGACTAAAGTATTGTTATTGGAGACGCTCAACATAATTCCGCCATGTTAATAGGTGTGTTAAATTAAGTGTTCTAAAACGACGATTAATAAAACCTAGGATATAATAGAGGCTTTAAATATACAGGATTATATATATCAAAATTTATGACCGGACTCGCATATTGTCAATAACGCTAATATTTACATCATGCGACTTCTATTCATTTGCCGTCCTGTAATTGCTCAAAGGTCTGTAACAGAAATAGTACGTTGCATAATTTGCTTAATCATGTTGTCATTGAGATGTGTGACTCACACACCAACATATCAGCATAGATAATATTATAGACACGATTTAAGTGTATTTACATGATTAACGAAGGCCATTCCATTGTTTATTGAGCCATCAAACGTTTTATTGCTGTACATTCTCGTGCAGGTATGACCAGGTACATCATTTGTTTTTCACACCATTATTTCTGATTTCATCGGGAAAGCAAATTATGTTTGGGTAAATCAACGCACATTTGGTGATGGGTCTGACATTTGTTTTCAATCTGTATCGGAACGACACATCGTTTCGTACATATGTAGCTTCAGAAACCATGGGGTTCAAATAGAAGACCATATACCACCTATTAGTAGGGGCTTCAACTTCAGATAATTTGAACATACCCCATTTTACATTCCCTCGTTAAAGACGAGAGACTTAGCCCAAAATAATTATCTTAGTAACATGGGTCACATATAATTGTTTAATGTGTTAAAATAAGTTTATATTGCCTGAAATGTTAAGTACAGGGTAATTTAAGAGTTAGTGAATAGTTAGTGTACGTCATCTGTTGGACCAGAATTGGTTATGTCTGTACATGATTCATCATAAGAATCACAAGTTCACCAAGAGATACTGTTTCAAGGTCACATTTCTTCTCGAGATAGAGTGTTACACCGAAAGCTGTGAGTCGATTATTGTTTTGTCTGGTCCGATATACAGTCTGTACATATGGCCATGGATTTGTTAAATGATTTTCTGATACATATTAATCGATGGTCATACGTTAATACATTCTAATCGTGAGTCATGTGTTAATGCACATAAGCTTTTGGGATGGGTGAATTTGTAACGTTTGATACGAATGAAGATGCTCAACATATTACAATTTACATGTGGTCAGTTGTAATTAACCAGGCATAGCTTATATGAGGGGGGGGGGCTGATAAGTTTACTCCGCCACTGAAAGTATGTAATTGTCATTTACGATGCATCAGCGTGGTTTTGGAACAAATTTTGCAAGTGAGTAATATGAATTGGGGGTGGGGTATCCCATCGCGATTATTTTTGGAAAATGTTTTCGTGCCGTCTTCTCCCTATCATGTACTAGAGTATTAATTGCTCTAAAACATGTGGGGAATATGGACCTTTACACCTAGTTTTATTTCAAAAGTTCGACGTTTCTACAAGTATGGGCATGATAACGATAATAGGAAACTTGTCATCGCTAAATGCCACTCATATATGTTGATTTTGGTGTATATAAGATATCAGACTAACCAATTAACCCATACACAAAGGATTACATGCCTTTATTAGCTGCAAATGTAATCATAATTGGAACAGGTGACTTATTAATTTCCTGATATTAACTTTAGCAAACATATGATTTGATTCTGGTGGTCTGCCACCCGAGGAATATAATGTTATTTCCGCATTCTTGGCAATTATGGTCATCTTGCATCGATGGTTTGCTGGACGGATAGTCTAGGTGTTCGGGTCGAACGAAAATATACGTTTGCATTCTGAATAAAAGAAGGCGGTAGCGAAGCGTATGCCGGTCTAAATAAAACCTGCTGGTTACAGAAGAGTAGCGCGTTAAACCTAATTTTTTTTATAATGCGTATTTTCCATGCTAACATCTGGTAATTGGATCTTATGAAGAAAATACAAATATGATGTTTGTGCACATAACAATGTTTATACGCACTTCTATAGATATAAGATATTACATTCGATTGTTTCCAGAGGAAGAATGACGATTGCTATTTTATACCAATAAAAGTCTGCACTCCTAGAGATGAGTAAAAGACCAAAGCGCATTTGTTTACCATTTGAACAAAAAGCCTGCCTTACTGAAAATACCTTGCACTTACTATCGAATTTCTTGCGGTTAGTAAATAAGTTAATCGCTAGCTTAGCTTTTTGGGCAAAGGAGTCTTGACAAATATATGACATTTAACTCGTAGAAAAAATGTAAAAATTGTATAAACAAACTTAACACATCATGACTAACAGAAATTGTTTTTCACATATGTATTTATTTCTGACGGATATATTTGTTAGTGAACAAGCGTATATTAAACATGCATTATGCAAGAGCAAAATCTACCATTTGTAGGTCTTTCGTTGGGCCTTTAATGTTATAAAAACCATTAATTAGACATTAATTAACTTATTCGCTTTCGCTTGATTACACCAAAACACAAAAGTTCAACAACTTGGCGAGCTATTCGCATGGACCTAAATCTAAGGTCTTCAAAATCCGGGGTTCTCGGTTTCCAAATCAGTTGCACATGTAAAACTCAAAGATGCCACATCTGAACGAAGTCCAACGCAACAACGCTATTATTCAATAACAAGCAGGTGAATCCCAGACAGATGTAGCCAGACTACTGAATGTATCCCCGAGTACCATTTCTAGCCTTTGGGATAGGTACCGACTGTGAAGTACCACGTGATCACCAAATCCAAACCTGCCCTTGAGCGTGAGTGATCCCACTTGTACTTGATTGTCACTTTCGGTTACGTCATTTACGGAAACGGTTCTCACTAACGACCTCTATTGCAGCAGCAATATCTCGACGTGAAACTAGATTACGAGCCGGACGTTCTGTTAGAGTGGCTGTTTTGAAATACGCCGATACCGTCAAATCCGGTTTCTGTTGCAACGAGGGAATGGTAGAGAGAGGGAATACCGACGACGAAATGTCACATTTCGTTTTTGGAAGAATATGTATACATGTTGTTTTCAAAGGAATGAACAACTGGGTGTAAATCTCTGCAGTAACAGCATTGTCAGTTAATTGATTTGCATGTTCGATTTGAAACAATTCCCGTTGCTCTGTCTAACGACATTACACTTCTGAGCCGAAGCTTTTAAGAAAGGACACGAGTAATTGAATTCTTCACGAGTATTGCTTTGATAAAAATGATAAAAAAACCCAGAATAAATTCGCAGAACTGGAACACAGTTAAAGTTATAGTAGCTGCGTATTACTAAAGACAGATTACGGATTTGAATCCATCTAATTAGTCAGTAGCAGACACGTGAGTTTACATATTGGCGCTTAGGGCTTTAGTAACAACTACTGTTGAAGGTTATCTTCAAGTTCTGCTTCAGTGGTAACTATAAATGCTAGCCATTCATTACGTAATGAAGAATATTCGAAGAGAGAGAGAGCGGAATGGGGTTCTAGGACATTTCGGGACTAAGATATGCTTTAATTTTATTTCAATTAATCGCTTGGGCGTAGGGGTATTTAGCAGTGGAAGGAAACCAGAAGATCCAGAGAAAACCCACGAGATTGGACAGGCAACCTTACTCCTTGTCAGGTACAATCGGGGATGAGAAACCACGCCAGTTGACTCAATTGAAAGACCTTCTGATCAACTGTGTGTTAATACCTGGTATTTTATACCTTGTGAAAATTATAAGATAAGATATTGGTCTCTGAATTTAAACATTTTCCTTTCCAAAATGAGCGCAATACACCTTGAACATATAACTTGGCCTCGGCGTAGAATTACTTTGTGGCAATTATCAATGGAGGTATCACTCACAACGAATTAGTATCTCTAATGCAGACAAATATTCTACAAATAATAATAATAATAGTCTGGGTGAATTCTTTAACATTTGACAATATCTAGGTCATTGTTTCGATTACATCCTTTTTAAGAGTCGTAACAACAGAGATAAATTGACACTGAATCAGAAGTGTCATTCAGACAATCTATTTGCATTGTCTGGTCAAGATTCAATACTTCAAATTTCATTTTATTATTAAAGGCCTCTATTTTGGAGTTTTGTTATTAATGTGGTTGGCGATCCAATATGCAAATTTGGGAAACTGCGCAAAACCGCACGTACACAGTGTGCCCATGGTTACCAATGGATTTATCAATCACAATGACTACACTAATTAATATACCACTAGTAAAATGACAGTTCTCACCATAATAGTTTAAAGCTAGATAATGTAAAGAGGATAAGCTGTAAATTTCCGTCAAATAGTTTCAGCCAAGAAACCTTTTTTAAAATCACCATCTAGACTTTTTGACAGGAAAAGAACGTATCTGCATATACCCATACACTAAAAGAACTATTAAATACGAATAGCCTGTTTTCGACATCTTTGTCAGTATCCCCGGGCTATTGCTGTAACAGTTTACAGATTAATTGACCTTTTTTGCGATATTATGACTCACAGCCCTGTAGATATAATGTTTAGTGTGAAATACCTCTTATAATTAACGTAATTAAAGATTGGTGCAGTAAGATGTTTTTTGAATTACACGTTTTAATTCTGTTCCGCTGGTTATTAACTTGGGGCACTTGCTAATGATACGATATGTGCTTTTAGCAAGTATGTGATCCTGATATATTATATATTCCTATATTACAATACAGCGTGGTCCGTACACAATATGCCTAATAAACTGTGAAGATTTCAAGTCTCTCAGCATACCCATGAAACTTAAGTGTCATCTGTATCTTCACTATGATCATGATTTATAACACGATTAGAAGCTGGAATAACGGTATAAAAACAATCTTATTCTCGGGGGGGGGGGGGCATGAATCTAGAATCGTTCGACTTTGCAGTTATTATTGGTTGTCGATTCTTATAGGCCCTCTATAGAACAAGAGGACCACTATTTGTTTGGCGCCCATGGTAAGTAAAAGTATTAATTTCCATTAATCCTTCTTGTGTGTACGATACTTTATAAGATTTAAACTGCGAATACAACCACCTGTGAAAAGAGCAAGTTTTGAAACTAAGATAATAAAAGAAGCTGAAGACGTCATTATCAGCCATGTTCAACACAGCATCTTCGTGAAAGAGATCTCGATTCTAAAAGATAAAGAAACAATTAATGTCTCTAAGAAGATCCCACTCAAAGGTTTACCACTTAAAGACTTGGTTTGCTCAGTGTTGGTGGCAGGGCTGGGGTAATGGTAATGGTAATGGAATGTAATCATTACATTTTTCAAGTAATGGCCATGTAATGAGTAATGGAAGATTTTAAAAGTAATGGAAATGTAATTAATTACATTCCAAAAATCATGTAATGGTCAATTACATTTCAATTACTTTTCAATTACATTTTATTTTATGGCACATATAAATATTTCCATATGACAAACATGACATTTTATAGCACCAAAGAAGAAAATTTAGTGTACCTGACACAAATCCAATTTATTATAATTTTCTTTAAAAAAGATTTAAATCAGTTTTAACAAATTTTAATAAGAAGGCATTCAACATTTTCTTTTATTACTTTTTATGTAGGACATGTAACCTAACAAGTGAGTCTTTGAAAAGAAGTATACTTTAATTAAAGATTAGTGTTAATTTACAGTCAATCATTCAGTCAATCAATCAATCAGTTAAGATTAAAAGACAATAGTCTTACTACACTTTAATCTTAATCTCAAGGTAACAAGTGACAAACTAAACAATGGCTTTCAAGTATCTCATCATTTTATGGTTACTTAATAATAAACAATCATTTTTTATTTGGAATCATGCTAAATAATTTACCAGTTATACAATATATTATAGACAAACTCTTTGGGTTGATTAAAAATCTTATATATAATTACTTAAAGGACCTAAATCGCTAACTTTCTTGACCCAGAAATTGACACAAATGGGTCGCAACGCATATAATAGTGCAATATGAATGTATATAAACTGATCAACATTTAATCCTTTCTGTTTTTGCTGTAATTTCTAATCAGTTATGTTCGACGGAGTACAGCAGTTTTTGTAACCACTAACCGTCACTTGAATATTTGCCGGATATTATGATTTATAGAAATAACAATTCATACACAAATATTGATTTAAGTGAAAAAAGTTATTTTAAGTTTGGTTTTGTAGGCTCTTCATGGCAGAAAACAATGTTGTCTTTTTACTTTCTACAATGTATGTGAAAAGTCATAAAGTAATGGGTAATGGTAATTAATTACTTTCAATGTAATGGTAATTAATTACATTTTGCTACAAATGAGAAAGTAATTGTAATGATTACATTTAAAAAGTAATTGTAATGTAATTAATTACATTGGTAATGTAATGGCCCCAGCCCTGGTTGGTGGACGCACGGGACGAGCACAGTGGCTCCAGAGAAACATCCAGCGATATTACCCAAAAATGACCATATCACTTCACTTTTAATAGGCCACTATCATTAGGCTACACACCATCAGGGAAGACTGATTACGCGTGGTAAAATTAGTAGCAATTCAACCCACCCCATGCATCACATTTTGGAGGCATCTGGGAGCGCCAAATTGGTACGTTAAGAAGAGGTTTAGATGGTATGGTTCTTGAGTTAGGTAAAGCTCAACGGACATACCCTACTAATCACCCTTATAGCAGAGGCTGCTGCAATAGTCAACTCGTCCATTTACAGCAGTACCTACAGATGTCGATGAACCTAAACCACTCTCACCAGCAAATATTTTAACAATGAAGATACGCCCATATCTTCCACCACCAGGCGAATTCACTAGGCCGGGTCTGTACCGTCAAAAACAATGGCGCAGAGTTTAATATTTGCCCGACCAATTCTGGTTACGATGGCAAAGTGAGTACACCCAAGATCATCAACAAAGGAAAAAGTGGAAAAGCTCCTCAAGTCCAAAATATTAAAGTAAACGATATTGTTTTGATTAGAGAGAAAGAGAGAGAGATGGGGTTTAACGTCCATTCGACACCAACTAGGTCATTTCGGGACTAACATGGTTTAATTTTATTTTAATAATTCGCTTGCGCGTAGGGGTCTTTAGTAGTGGGATAAAACCGGATTACCCGGAGAAAACCCACGAGGCTGGACAGGCAACCCTACATTAGAGATAAGAATTCCATAAGGGGGATGTGGCCGAAAGGAGAGATGGGGTTTAACGCCCACTCGACACAAACTAGGTCATTTCGGGATTAACATGGTTTAATTATATTGCAATAATTCGCTTGCGTGTAGGGGTCTTTAGCAGTGGGAGGAAACCGGAGTACCCGGAGAAAACCCACGAGGCTAGATAGGCTACCCTAGATTAGAGATAAGAATTTCCTAAGGGGGATATGGCCTAAAGGACGCATAACTATAATCAAAGTAAGCAAAGATGGAATTGTTAGAGAGGCCGAAATCAGTGTATATGTGGGTAATTGCCCGGGTGCTCCTGTGTTACAAATTACAAGAACAGCTAAAAACATACTTGAGGCCAGTGTTCGATTTGGTTGTGTTGTTTTCCGGTGGTAAAGGATTCGTGTAAAAGACAATCTTTTAAGTGGTGTTATTTTTGAAGGACTGTCATAATATATTTTAATGTTTCTTTTTATTTGATAGTTATATGTATTTGCATAATGTAGCTGGCCATCCACATTCCTGCTTCTATTTTTAAGGTTTTTGAATCAAAAGTGTCCATCATTTAAATATGAATCTTGTTCCTCATGCAGTAATACAGTAGACTTTGCAGCAAGACAACTTTGATTCTTCTTGAAATAAGAGTGACGAAAATTTGTCTATATTAGTTTCATTACGTCCATACCACGACTAAGTTTGACGAGAAACATTTTCTGCTGATTGGTCGAGATTTTGGAACACAATAAATCTCCGTCTATTTGAGGTCGAACGTTCAATCTAGGTTGTAGGTGTCTATTAGATGAATACCGTGACAGTGTTCGATCATTCTCATTTCCCCCACATGCAAAGAATAGATAAGAGACATGATTGGTCGAGAATTCATTATGTCAATACCTTGACTAAGTTTCACAGTGAGAATTATTCTCCTTTTACGATAAACAATTTTGTTGGTTAAGACACTGAAAAGTAACGCCACTATACCTGTACAAATATCCCGACACTTGCACACTATCATATGTTAGTCTCAAAGTGAACGAATGTCTTGAATGATTTGTATAACACCCCTAACATTAAGCAGAGCAGAGCCAAGAAATGTCATTGACTGATGATTTGGGACACGGTAACTTTGATTCTAAATTACGAAAAGTGATGAAACTTGGTGTAGTTTCACTGCCAGGCACTGCAAAACCTTGACTGGGTTCGATGGTGAACATTTTCTGCTCATACTAAGGATAGATAATCAGGTTGATTGGTCAAAAAAAAAAAAAAAAAAAAAAAAGTGCAATTAATTAATATGTATCATCTCTTTATTTATGGATTGTGGCGGTTTACATCAACCTCACTGTTGACTTGTTATGTCTTGACTTTCAGAGAAATTATCACATTATCAGTTTTACAATATGATAACACGACAATTGTTGAAAGAGTTTGAATAGAAAACAAATGAAATAATGAGCTGTATTAGTTTTAATGACAGTTATTTTACAGAACTTTCATTTTATATCCTATACGTCATACAAGGCAGAACTCAAATAGATATAATTTTGTTTTCAATGCGTCACAGAAGTTTCTCGCTGGGACTAAATCAGCGTGTTTGAGAGTCACGATCGGTATTGCAAATCTAAATTCGAACCTCTCAATCTGTATATTAATTGTAGACAAGGTAAATCGGTTTCCTTTTTGAAGTTTGTTATACTACAAACAAATTATATCAACGAATACCCTGTAGAATTTAAAACCCCTCCTTTAAGTTCGTATATATTGGCCGAATATTTTAAAAGTAGATTGTCACTTATATGATCAGACCTAATTTTTGAAAGTACTGTTTGTTTGGACAGCCACAAAAGTTACATTCTATGTCAATATCGAAGCCAAATAAATTGGTTTTGTGATCTAAGCATCACAGACTCATATATAATACGGAAACATTGTCATTCACAGATGACTTATTATGCCGTTATTGTCTATATCAGTTAGTGCACTTAATATAATCCCAGTGATCAAATTACCCATGTAATATGCGATAATGCGAGAGAGAAACTGACTATTTTGTCTTTTTGATTTAATTTGGGGGAAAACGTACATCACACTCTTCAGATACTGAATTGTTGTTCGTTCCTGCAGTATACAGATATCATTAACACTTCAAAATACTGACCTTTACTGCTTAGCAACATAATTTGGAATCTATCTGATTTATGAAAAAAACCATTTTGCTTATAAATACTAGGTATCCGTGATAGCATTTAGAGGTATGTTAATAAGCAACGTCATTAAAATTTTAAATTGACATATGTCCTATACTTTAACTTCGACATTACAAGGGGGGAGGGGGGGTGCTAGTGGTCTAGAGTGCCGCACCTCAGTCTCTAGCTTGCCGGTCACCTCTGGCTTGCGGCTGAGGTTTCGATCCCTGGTGTGAGGATATGTGGCATGAAGATAGGGGCGCCTTCTCAACCTCGTGGGTTTTCTCCGGGCACCTCCCACTGCTAAAGACCGATACGCGCAAGCGAATTGTTGAGATAAAATTAAACAAGCCAACAGTGAGGCTGATGTCCCCCGCCGAAATCCCGAAATAAATAGATGACACATATTAATTAATCGCACATTTATTTTTTTCAAACTATCGAGCAATCAAACTGTACACGAAGTGTCATCCAAAAGTGTTTTATAAAGAAAAATGCTAAAACCGACGAGAAAAATGAAAATGTACCCTAGTTAGGGGGACACTAAAGGCAGACAAAAGGGCCCCCACGCTTGACAAAAGGGCCCCTCTGGCCAAGGGAAAGGGCCCTCGTGTCCGAGTCAATCGTTTCTATACACTGTTACTGTCGAATCCATTACTGAATGAGAATGCAGTCATTGTATTGGCATAAAAATCATTAATCAAGATGAACCTAAGTTATCTTGTCCCAAAGTATCACCCAATCAAATTGCTTATCTCTGCCTACCCTAAGAAGAAAATGCTCATCTTTGAACCCCATCAAGGCATTCACCTAATAAGCATACACACCAATTTTGAACATTTTAACTCAATTTGAAGGAGAGTTATTGTGTTCCAAAGTCTCGGCAAATCAAATTGCTGATCGCTCTGCTTACCCTGAGCAGAAAATGCCCATTATCGATCTTAGTCAAGGTATTACTGTAATGAAACTATACACCAGGTTTCATCACTCTCACTTAATTAGAACTAAGGTTATCGTGTCCCAAAGCATCAACCAATCAAATTGCTTATCTCTGCTTACCCTATGCGGAAAATGCTCATCTTCGAACTACATCAAGGCATTGACCTAATAAGCATATACACCAAGTTTGAACATTTTAACTCAATTAGAAGGAGAGTTATTGTGTTCCAAATTCTCGACCAATCAAATTGCGTATCGCTCTGCTTACCCTGAGCAGAAAATGCTCATTATCGAACTTAGTCAAGGTAATGAAACTATACACCAAGTTTTATCACTCTCACTTAATTAGAACTAAAGTTATCGGTCTCAAAGCATCAACCAATCAAATTGCTTATCTCTGCTTACCCTAAGCGGAAAATGCTCATCTTCGAACTCAATCAAGGCAGTGACCTAATAAGCATATACACCAAGTTTGAACATTTTAACTCGATTAGAAGGAGAGTTATTGTGTTCCAAAGTCTCGACCAATCAAATTGCGTACCGCTCTGCTTACCCTGAGCAGAAAATGCTCATTATCGAACTTAGTCAAGGTATTATTGTAATGAAACTATACACCGAGTTTCATCAATCTCACTTAATTAGAACTAAAGTTATCGTGTCCCAAAGCATCAACCAATCAAATTGCTTATCTCTGCTTATATATACCCTAAGCGGAAAATGCTCATCTTCGAACTCCATCAAGGCCTTGACCCAATGAACACATACACCAAGTTTGAACATTCTAGCGCAATTAGGAAGAGAGTTATTGTGTCCCAAAAGGTGTGACGGACCGACCTACAGACAGACAGACGGACGAACCCATTTTAATAGTCCCCAACTTTCTTCGAAATGCGGGGGACAAAAACATATGTTAGTCCCGAAATGACCTAGTTTTTGTCGAGTGGATGCTAAACCCCATTTTTCTCTCTCTCTCTCTCTTACTGTGAAAACATGGATTCCTAATTTACAAATATTTAAGTGCTATGGAACATCTTTAAAACCAACGCAAGTCTTAGCTTTAGCAGAAAATGTTAATCATTGAACTCGGTCAAGACATCCACCTAATGAAAATCTACATCCAATTTAAACATTTCATCACTTCTTTAGAACAAAAGTTATCGTGTCCCAAAGCATCAACCAAACAAATTGCTTATCCCTGCTTACCCCAAGCTCATCTTCGAACTCCGCAAAGATATGACCTAATAAGAGAGAAATGGGGTTTAACGTCCACTCGACACAAACTAGGTCATTTTGGGACTAACATATGGTTCAATTTTATTTCAATAGTTCGCTTGCGTGTAGGGGTCTTTAGCAGTGGGAGGAAACCGGAGTGCCCGGAGGAAACCCACGAGGCTGGTAAGGCGCCCCTATCTCCATGCCACATAAGCTCACTTCAGGGATCGAAACTACAGTCGCAAGCCAGAGGTGACCGGCCAGCTAGAGGTCGAAGCGCGGCACTCTAGACCACTAGGCCATCCCAACCCCCATGGCCTAATAAACATATACGTCAAGTTTGAACATTCTAGCTCAATTAGGTGAGTTATTGTGTCCCAAAATTGTGACGGACGGCCAAACAAATATACAGACATCCAATTTTAATAAACTCCTGCTTACTTCGAAAGGTGGGGGACTACTAGTCATCAAAAGTAGCGGCCAATCAAATTGCGTATCGCGCTGCTCAACCTATACACGAACTCCATCTATGCATGCACCGAACAAACACCTGCACCAAGTTTGAACATTCTAGCTCAGTTAGAGAGTTAAGTGTTTCCCAAAAAGTGTGACGGGCAGACAGACCCATTTTGATAGTTCCCGGTTTTCTGCGAAAGAGGGGGGGGGGACAAAACGTAAATGTAAACCAGTTATGTACAGTCATAGTATGTGCCTTTTTGGCATATTTTAGGTTCCTAAGATTGAAGAAATAGTTCCTCTAATTATATTGACCTAGCATTCAACAATATTGGAATGCAAATGAGAGAAATCGAGGGGCATGAATTATAAATAAAGAATTGCGACAATATTTAATGGTATATAAATCCTGGTTGTGCCGTTTTTTTTTAAATGTATCATTAATACATCTTTGTCATTCATAGAAATTTGTATTTAGATATATTATTAGATTAACAAGGGTTTATTTGGACCCTTCACCAATTCATCCTTGAAGGAATATATCTTGAATTACATCTGTCTGGGACCTGATTGTTTTCACTTCAGACTTGTCCTCATACGCCAACAAAGGAATCATTGAAATGCAGATATATCACCATAGGGCGTCCTATTTAATAACACAATCCATCAGTGAACTATTAGTTATTTACAGTAATTCTAATCACTCACAAGTAATCATGTGGCTTAAAGGGCTTTGGATGTCCATCACTTAATAGTTTTTCTGGGGGATAAATTTAGACTACATAAACATTAATTATAGATGATGATTGCTGAAAATGAACGCATAATCAAAGACTTTCTTTTAATTTTTTAACTCATTCCAAATGGATATATCGCTGACAATTTAAGGCCTTCCAATGTTAAATATATTTAGGAAATAGTACTGATTGTTTTGAATATAAAAGAAACCAACAAAATTTTTATTGCAATGTTATAAAAAATGAAAATTAAAAAAATAAATAACATAGTGACAAAAACATACATAGTATAGAAATCAATTGTCTGTAGATGCATTCAGAAAATTTTCGATTTTTTAGAACATAGGTCCCATAGTACCAGACCAGGTTGTATAAATGCCAAAACACTATAAAAGTTGATGCTAATTAATGAAGGTTACAGTTGTAATTGCAACCTGGTTTCTTATTGTTCTATTCCAAATAATTCTGATAGTTAGCCTAGATATTAACCTCCAAGAACAAAGTATATAAAAGTACAATATATACAACATGTAAAAGGTCTGACAATCCCAAACAACATAAACTATTTTATAAATCCAAAAGTTTTATTTAATAAGCCGCCCTTTGCTCAGTTTTTTTTAATCTTCTACCGAAGCTCCTATGTCCTCAGTTGCAACAATCGGACACACAGCATGGGTTTTAGTAGGTTCTTTTTGTTTGCTGGATCTACTACACCCACTTAATTCACTGTGCAAACTTTCAATTTGCTTCTCCATGGTTTGCCATTGATTCAGAATCTCGTACCGGAAACTGGAAATGTCTTGTTTTATTTCTTTGACGTCATCTGAAAGTACAATGGAAGTTGATGTAGATCAAAGCATGAACCGGATACTAAAGGTAATAGCAATATATGTAATTTGGACCAGGACCTGGGCCGAAACGCTATTCACCTTTTTCATCTTCTGGTTCTTAAAGGGGGTGGTGTTCTTGGAAAAAAGCCCGAAGCTCCGTCTGATATAAGACTTTGCATGCTTGTTTCGCATTGTTAGGGTTATGGCGTCAACATTCTAACATGGCGACGACGATTTTACGCGCAGGTTTGGGTCCATATAATTATTGCTATGCCTGCAGTAAATCGTACTTGTTAACACAATGCAATCTGCATAATGCAACACCTTTACAGAATCAATGAATCAAATGCTACAGATAAACAAGTACGTTTTCTGGACGATGTTTTTGTATAGTTAGATTTACCTTCAGTTACTTCCGATTCTCTTTGAATGTCAAATATATATCTTTGGATAATTCTTTGCATAACTCTCTGAAATACAAACACGAAGTAAAGTCAATAAATGGGTACCAACGAAGCATAATTACTAAGTCATTAGTGATTATTTTAACTGGGTAATGAACCTTATTTTTAAGTACAGTAATGGCTTATATTCGTTCATAGCAATCAGAACATAGTAAAAGCCAGCTGGTAAATAATTGAGCAGTACTAAAGTTCGAGTGTTGATTATATATATTTAATACTACATGCTTTTAAATAAATCATTGTCAAAGGGTAGTCTACAAAAACTCACACAAATGATATCGATTTCCATCATAAATGACTATGAGTACTATTGTTTTTTGATGGGGGCGAAGCAAGCACAAACATGGAAATTATTTTGGCACCCACCACAGCAACAATAATACTCACAAAAGAATAGATCGTATACATAATTGTGCTAAACTGACGTATTTGTTAATTGTTCGAACAAATTACTTGACATTTGTTTGGTTGCTTATAATCAGATCATAACTACTCTACTTTGTCTACAGACAAACCGTAGCTATGTGAACACCCCGAAGTAGTATTAGAAAGAGTAAGCCTTCCCGAAACTCGGCACAACTGGTAGCTGTACATCATTCGTAAATTAATAAAATGTATTCTTGTATTCACATTCAATTTTACATTTGCATCTCTTCAATCAGCATCCCGATGACTAATGTATAATACAAATTGAAGAGGCCCACGTAAGCGTCGGACTCCCACTGGAATCTGAAGATATCTCTTTTATTATCACAATATTAATTTTGTCCATTCTTAGATCACTTTAACAAGCCTGATCAGATTCCTGCAGCATCAAACATGCCACACTCTATATCAAAAATTTTGCTAATGTCGTAAGACTTTGACCAAATAGGTGTAGTTCTTTACATTGAATTACCCTCTTTTAAATATTTGTTTTTATTATAGTGCTAAGAGAAATTGGTGTAATCATTTGGAAGTCTCTTTTGAAAAATAGTCCAGACGTTTGCGAATTGCCATAGTTATGATATATATTATGTATCTAGTTACAGTCAAATGTGTCCACACATGGGATTAGTAGTTTGATTAACAATATATTTTAAAGTTTAGTTTTGGACGAATTGCCGTTTCTTAGGTCCCTGGCGATGGTTCAAACCAAGACAATAATGTGCCTTTTAGAGAGTGATAGTTCGACACAATGCTATCTATTTTGTATTGTAAACTGCGATTGCATTTGTTTGGTAGCTCTATACATAGTGATGTAACGGTATCCAATTACGTATGCAGATAAAGGCTACCCCCCCCCCCCCGCTCTTTAATCCAATGACATTGGATATAGAACAGCTCTTTTCCATATACCCCCTCCCCCAAGAAAAGTAATATGTGAAGGCCACTTTAATCCCAGGCCATCTTTTGCAGAAAACCATTTGCTTTGCTATAGCTAATGACGATGTCATGTCGAATTATGTTTTACGTATATTTTTTTCATACATATTCATCTAAGTCTAAATATCTTTACTAACCTAATATACCTTCTATTTGATGTTATATCAAAAGACAATCTAGAGTTTTTAAAACGAAGAAAAACTACGCTTCATTTATCCAATATTGGATTTAATTTAGAATAATAGAGACTATTCCGTTAACCATGCTTTGTATACACTGGTTTATGATTGAAATACCAGGAATAGATACAAATTTGATGTAAATGGTAATATAAAGCGGAAGGTGCTCCTTAATGTTAGTTCATCAAACACCAATGCCAACCTCAAATGTAGAAAGGTCATGTTTTCAGTAAGCAGTATTAAGTATTACGAGATCTGAGGATAAGCCCGGGGGAGTCAGGGATTAATGATATCATGCCTTATCAGTAAATTCAAGATAGCTCATTTAAATGTTGTATTTTTAGAGAACGCAAACAATTTTTTTGTATGGAACAACAAAAATTTATATCAGGGTAATGGCATCGGCTATGAAACCGTTGTCCTGGTGTAAAACGTGATACAAAACGGCGGAATTGAGAACATGCATTTTGTTGACACCCGAGTGTAACTTGCAATTATTAGGTTCATTAGATTAGTAGGGATTCGCAAAAGAGTATAGGAGCACAGTTAACATATATGAAGTATTTAATATGGGGTATAAATATATATATTAGTTTTGGTATTAAATGTAATCATTAGCATTTTAAGCTTAGAAAAGATCGAAGTTAATGACTTGCTTCAGTTCCCTGAATAAGAATGAATCGTACTTTTCTTGATTTGAGAATAGACACATATTTTATTGAATTTGGTACTTGTATAACTTGAAATGTAAATTTGTTGGTTATTTTAAAACCAGACCATGATAGTGATAGCGATGGATCTACATATACTCTTCAAAAAAAAAATAAATAAATAAATAGGAACCACACAGCACAGCCCTTTTTCATGATTTTTTTTATTTGAACGAAATCGTTGTTTCCATAAATCTTACTTATTTTTAGATGGCATTATGCAAGGGTAACAGAAATTCATTATTGATTTTAAATGTAGTGTCACTTATTTTGATATGTCATACTTTTTGCCAATTTTTTTCCGTTTGATTGCACCAAGAAACACGAATTTAACAACTTCCCGAGCTTTTTGCATGGAACGTAAATCTAAGGCCTTTAAAATCCCATTGTCCTCATTTTCCAAATCAGTTGCACATGTAAACACTCAACGAACCAAATGATGCCACATCTGAACGAAAACCAACGCAACAACGCTATTGGTCAATTCCAAGCAGGTGAATCCCAGGCAGATGTAGCCAGACTGCTGAATGTTTCCCTGAGTTCCATTTCTCGCCTTTGAGGTAGGTACCGCCCAAGCTCAGACCAAACAAGAGTAACCCCACCTGTCCTGGATCGTTACTTCCGGTTACGTCAATGGCGAAAACGGGTTTCAACAGCGACCTCTATTGCAACAGCAATTCCCAGACGGCGTAGAATTTAAGACCATGCAGCCCATAAACGACTACGTGATACCGGATAACGAGCCAGACAAGCCGACACTGTGAAATCTAACTTCAGTGGGTTCAGATACTGAGGGCATGGCCATAGCAACTCTAGAGAGCAGTTTGGTTCAGCGACGTGTCGCGGTTCCTGTTGCAACAAGGCGATGGTAGAGCGAGGATATATCGACGACAAAGTGTAACCTTGCGTTTCTTTTTTTTGGAGAGTATAGTTTTTAACTTGTATTTCGAAGTAATGATAATAAGACTACTGGTATAATTTCACATAGTGAGCCAGCGGTTAGTTCTAGATCTATTGTAGTGTTATTATTTAGTTTTAAATAATGTATATAAGACAAAAAATAGTATATACAACAAACATTCTAGAAACGTTGAATAATCGTACGACATAAGCATTGGTGACTGGCAATGATGCTGAATTGACTTACGATGTATTTGAAAGAACGGGCATTGCTGCAGTCTATAATGGGATTTTCAAAATCACTCATAATACAATAGAAATCCATGTGGAAACTATTGGGATATTATTGTTGATGTCTAACAACTTGAAGGAGGCAATTTGTCCCCTGTACTAAAAGCACATCAATTAGACGGGAAACGTAAATCAGTAAGTGACCACTATAGCAGAATTGACCACCTGCACTTTTGCCCAGGGTATCAGACGATGTCTAGTAAGACATTTTCGTTGCAAATGTAAAATAACTCAATAATATGTAATACTGCACCATATTATCACCTATATCCCCCGGAAAATTAATCTCATATCTTTCGACACTCGAAGTTCAATAAATTTACTTGGATCACTGGCAACGGGTTTCCGTTCCCACTGGCATGTTATTTGACAAATTGTTTATTAACTATGAGTTTGGGTATTAAATGCGACAACTTAACTTGGTCAAATCCTAAGAGAAGTCCTGACTTCTGAACTAATGTGGAAAGATATATATATGAGGAAAATTAATCGGGTCTATGGGCCTTGGGGATTCTGACACTAAATGCTTCTTATTACTAAAGTGATGAAATGGGATGACGAAATATTGTGCAAAGACCCCATTAAATGGTCCAGATTCTGTCGATATGAATCTCTGGTTCTTTATACTCGACAGACCTTGTAACTGAATACATCCCAGAGAGAGAGAGAGAGAGAGAGAGAGAGAGAGAGAGAGACCACTTGACACAAACTAGATCATTTTGTGACACTTGCTACACTTTTATTTCAATAAACCGCGTAAGTGTCCTTAACAGTGAAGGGTAATTAGATGACGCCTTACACTTCTCGAAACCACAACATTTTCACCTTTAATGATAGAGAGAGAAATGTGGTTTAACCTCCACTCGACTCAAACGAGGTCATTTCGATACTAACATATGCTTCAAGTTTACTTCAATAATTTGCTTGTGCAGAGGCGTCTTTAGCAGTGGGAGGTAACCGGAGGACGCGGAGAATATCCACGAGGCTGCACAATCGACCCCAACTCATTGTCACGTACAACCTTGGAATCGAAACCACGTCTGCTGACTCAATGACAGACCTTATGATACAGATCGGACACGAGAACCACCTTCACCACTTTTTACGAACGAAATAATATAATAGGTTAATTAATACTGTAGCTAATCCATTACACATAATAATCAGTAAGTCAAGGTCAATCGTAATGCATCTCAACTTTTCCCCTGGTACACAATTTACGACAGAGCACAGCTTATACCTTTTTGTCGTCCATCTTTTTGCAATGTTTTGCGGACTATGAAAAAAAAAATTAATCCATAAATACACACGTCCTTCAATTTAAATCCCAGAATTACCTATCTTAATTTAAACCCAAATGGAAAAGTGAAATGTGAAATAACATCCCCCACTTTCTAGCTTTACACTTTACGGCGTGGTGTCAGAGTCATATTTCAATTATTGAAATACATCAGTCCTATTTACCTTTCCTTGGATAGTGTAGAGGTATAATTGTCGCAAAACTCCATACTTCATTTTTTACTTTCCAGGCCAAAAAAAAATGTTTTGGTTTTGTTTCATCAAGCTGTTTACATAAAAGTCGCAAGGTATTTCCGAGTTAACAAAATCTGTTTAAAATACTTTTAAACTTTTTGATTTATTGCATTTATAGAGCAGGTGCCCAGGGGTTAACCTAACTGAAAAGTGTACCAATTTGTTTCTTTTATTGTATCAATGCATGTATATCTGGTATCATCAAAATATAAGTCTGCCGGGTTTCTGGCGGTAGGTGTGGTTACCCTAAGTGACATGCCCTCAACTAGTCTAGATTAGCTCAAAAGTGTACCACATGAAATTCACACCGTACATCTTCAGGTATCACAAAAACACTCTGGCAGACACTTCTAGTGGTGGGATACCCCTGGCAGACCTATGTCATTACCAGTGGGTGTAGTGTTGGAGTTTCCAACAGTTAGCTGAGATCTGTACCACCTGAAACAGCTGTTGAGTTGTTCAGTACCACCAAAGGGGTCCTGAACTACCACTGCAAGACAGTATCTGCGGCGGGTAACCCTTAACAGACACGAATAAAAAATACATGCATTGATGATAATTAGAAGAAAATTGGTACACTTTTCAGCAAGGTTGACACCCCTGGGCTCCCGGTTTATGAATCAAAGTTGTGAATAATGATTGATAATGGCAGATTAAGAAATTGCCTGTAATGTCCACTCGACATAAAATAGGTAATCTCGAGACTAACATAATATATGGTTCAATTTTATTTCAATAATTCGCTTGCTGTGGGAGGAAACCGACGGACCCGGAGAAAAACTACGAGGTTGGACAATCGATCCTACTCCTTGTCACGTACAAGCGGGAAATCGAAACCACGGCACTTGACTCAATGTCGGGCCTTGTGAAGTAACGCACGACAGTTAAAGCACCGCCACCCCCCTGAGACTATGAAAAGCGCGTTTGAAAATCAATCTATAAAGTTATTAGCGTTTTCATTTACTGCGCCAATTTCTTTTTTTCTCGCTCTAGTACAATAGTTGTAGACGATAAGTAGATTTGAATAAAAAACAAATTATAGAGGCAGGCATGAATTCTGATAATAAAACGGCACCAATTCTTTAAATATATACCATGTCTATCAAATTAATAACATAGTCCCTACTTGTCTATAGTTTGATTAGTTTATGTCTATGGATTGGGAAATTCCACGTGACAAATTAACAAAGATCAGGTCCTACGCGTAGCTCGACTGTTGCTAAATTTACTGAATCAAAATGGAAAAAGAAAAGAAAATAAATAAGTATGGACAAATCGCATTGCCATCGATGAATATTAATACATGCTAGCAAAAAAAGATAGCAATATATGAGGACGTTTTTCCAATAAGGTATTTTTGTCATGACAAGTTTAGAAACATAGGACGCCGTCTGTGCTATATGATTGGAAGAAATTTGCATTTAATTTATCTTCACATTCGAGAAGAAAAAAATGATTCATAAGTGGGTGTGACAAAGGTGAATAAAGTTTGGGGCAGAGGATCGATGTGGGGGCCCCACGACAAATGTCAGGTCAAATCACCCAGGAAAACCTATCTTAATCGTGCCGACACAAATCAACGAGTGGGACCAGAGCAGCAGAGGTCACACACAATGTCTGAATCTTTTTGGCCAAGGATGCCACTCATGCCCGCAACATATCTTGGATTTTGGGGCTGCCTATAGTCAAATTTTGCAAATTTTTAGATTGAGATATGGCAGGATGATAGTTTTAATGGTTATGTACTAACCGTATAAGTTATTTTTTCATCTAGCTGTGGATCCTTGTTCCTTGAAGATGTGGTCGGCAAGTTTCGTTCTGTCGATGTTGATCCATCTGTTTCAGTCATCTCAACGGCAATGCTGTCGTTTGCTAGATTGGCTGCCTGTAAGAAGAATCATAACAAATTTAATAATTAATTCGTTGGATACAATCATTATCAGCAGCTCGTACCTACGAACTACAATTTTCATGACCGCTCTACGAATTTAACTCTAAAACACGCCGTAGTTCTTTCTTTTCTTCGTAACAGCTTCTGTGAAACTCTTGTTCATTCGTGGCTTTCTACATTTCGAAGAGTGGTCAGCTCTTTATCTAATTTTACATTATACCCCTTTAAACAATTTTTGTTGTCTTTATAATAGGCCAAGGGGAAGTAATTTATTCACTTCAACGAATAACTAAAGTTAATCAGATGTTCGCTTGTCAATCAAACGACGGACGTTTTGGATACCTCGAGGTTATTTTTAGAGCCCATCTAGCTATTTTTATCACTTATTTAAAATAATCTAGCCAGCACATGTACAAAACCCACCGACGCTTTTGTCGAAGCGGAAAGGAATTTAGTGGCAGACGATAAGAGGTATAGAGTATACATATATACATGTTATCATAGCACTCCAACAAGACCGTAATATACTTCATTAGCCTCCATTCTTATTATATAAACATTTCAAATTGTCGTTTTGCGTACAGTTGAGAGAAAAATCCATCTGTCAAATTCTGTGATTATGTTTCGTAATATTTATTACGACTTTAAAATGTGACTTAGAATACGTGGAAATGTGCTTAGCTAAAATAGAACTGATTCAAGAAGTTGCAATTCTAAGCTAGGCATAAAACATTTCAATCTGCCATTTTACGTAAAGTTGAGAAAATTAACATTTGACGAAACCTTTTGATAATTTTTGAACATTTTTATTACGACGTTAAAATACTAGGGAATTTACATAGATAAATAAAACAGTTACAAGGGAATTTCGATTCAAGTTGTCATTTTACGTAAAGTTGAGAAGAAACATCTGACGAAACTCTTGCATAATATTGGTAATATTTATTTCAACTTAAATATTTTCTTAGAATATTAAGGAATTACCTTAGCTAACAAAGATCAGTTTTAAGGGAATTTCAATTATAGTTGTCATTTTATGCAAAATTGAGAAAAAAGCATCTTAGAATACTAGGGAATAGATCAGATTCGAGGGAGTTTCAATTCTAAGTAAGCTACAGCTGGGAGTAAAGCGAACAACTAGCTAGTTGAATTGAAAACAAATCTTCCAAAACGAATTACATGAAATAATTCCAGTCAAGCGACCTGAACAATTTGAAATGGAAAGGGGTTTAACCTCCTACTTTTCTGAAACTGCTCGTGTACGAATTTTAAAATTGGGTTTCGTAAAGTCAATACGTATTGAAATTGATTAAAAATCACTGTGTAACTGTTAAACACACCTCTCATGTATTAAAGTCCCAGTTATTTTTTATTTGTAACATACTTAAATTTTATAATATCTAACATTCCACATATTATCATGCATTTATTTATATCCGTTCAGATCCATTAAAACGTTATTCTAAAATTTAACATTTAATGTAAAAGTAATGTTACATTATAGAATTGGTGTGATTTAAAATCTCTTTTTCGTATTCTAATAGAATAATAATATATGCTTATTTGGCAATACATTATCAAATTTACATTTGTATCTACTTTTATTTCCTTTTATAAGACTGAAATCGATTTGTATTATGAATCTCTGGTGGCCTAATTTTGTCACACATGTTAGACGATGTCCTTGAAGGACAAAGTGATATACTTCATCTGCTATAGTGCCTTTATATTTATTGAAAGTGACATTTCTTTCAGATCTATCAAATTGTATCTAAAAAATTATATTGGAAAAAAAAAACACATACATTTTCGCTAATGTGTTCCGTTCTCTTGAACTCATTCCAATAGTCACATCAATGATATAAATTAAATATCTGTTAATAAAAAAAACCGCCATCCAATGTTTTCCGATTTAAACAATTTCACAATTCTTCAAACTTCTTTTAATACTAATATAATACAAATTTAATTATTATGCATAGACATGTTCGTTGCCATGTATTTTTAAGTATTATACATCTATACAAATGCATTGTATCCTTTAAGTATTATGCGTGGATTAAAATAAAATGGGTTTAAACACCTACTCTTCTGCACTGATTGGGCTAGTACTACACCTTGGCCAATTCATTATAGATTTGTTACTATGAAAACCGAAAACCGACCTTTTCGAACTAAGTATTTATTTAATTAGGAAATTACTAATATCCCCATAGTAAAGCTCCAGCGCATTTTTCTTTTACTCTTTTACAATTTAACCTACATGAACTAAGATGGTCGACCACTGTTGGATATAAGCTTCTAAAATTGTTTTTCTTCTGTTAAGTTTTACCTATTGTATTTGTTACTAGCTGTTACTAATCTATTTTTCTAATACATCAAATCTCAGAGTCCGAGTGCAGTAAAGCAACGTAAAACGATGTTTTGATCTATAAACAAAGAAAGGGAACAGTATCTATGTTCTAATCAGATTGCGGCATCGTTTTACGGACATATTGTCTTAGATTACGGCCGGTGTACTGGAGTAGTATTACCCAAGTGATTTGAACGAGAACTATTTAGCTAAACTAAGAAGTATATTTTAGTAATTTGCTATTCAAAGTAACGATAACTTGCACGTTTCCAAAAATAAAAAACACAGATTGATATTTAATATTTAATTTAGAAAAGAAAATCAAAATACCAACGTCTTATACTCCCCATCTCGGATTCAATCGGATTTGAATTAGGCCCATCCATTTATTAAAGATGCCGATAGGCTTACTAAATAGAAGGAAGGAAACAAAGGTTGATGACATTTTCAATTCGTCTTATATGTTCGATTTGAACCATTTTTGACTGATATTCCTATTAGAGATTCACTTTCACCATATCGTAGTTTAAAAGGGATTCTATAGCGCAATTCAAATTTTGAGTCTTTAACATTTGCTTTTCCGCATTACATGTATTTGTAAATCATTAAACAAACTTTCACAAATAACGCATTTTGTCCATTGATACAAATTCAAGTAAATAATTAAATCATTGAGAGATATTTTCGGCTCCCGTGTCTCGAGTATGTTTGTTAATAATACATGATAATATTTCTTAACAAAGGGTTTCAAGTCTGTTTGACCTAGACTATATAAATGGTCATCAAATATAGGACAAGATAAAATAAGCAAGGTCATAATATTGCGACAACAAAATCTATCTTGACAAAATATTATTTTATCAGATTTGAAATGAAAAGAATTATATTTGAAAGTGATAATGGCCATATAATTGATATGAATATTCGAATATTCTGTTTTAAAAATTAGACGAAATAATTCCTAAATGCATACATTATTATAATTTTACCTCAACAAATTTTCAATGGTGAGTTAATAAGATTATAAAGTACCTTCTACATATAGTCACTGGGGGGTGGGGTGGTGGTGGTACGATTTATCCAATGCTACCTAATTTTCAAATTCTTACAATATTTTAAAGTTCCAATTTCATATTTTCTAAGAAAGTCAAAACATAATTATTTCTATGTCTTTTGCTCAAAAGGTTTTCAACTTACTATTTATTATACGACCATGGGCAAAATTTCACAGGCGTTAAAATAGCTGACAAAGGCTGGCTGAGGAAATAGTAACTCAATTACCTCCCTTGTTCTTCAACCCCTCTCCATGGACGGCCATCTTCAAACGTTTGAATTTGAAGTTGAAAATGATATTTTTGTCAATTTCTCAACTGGCAATAGTGAATTATAGGATTAATAGGATTATTCTTTTACAAGGTAGGGCTGTTTATAGGTACAATCTATTTTAGGGCTTTATTTTAATACATTTTAAAAATATAACTTAAAAATATGCTATTGGAACTTTACATTTCTATGAAACAGCCGTTCCACGCCCTCATCTTCACAATAAATTGACACAGAGACATATGCTTTTAAATGATTGGAATAACTATACAATCATGTTAAGATATTTGAACGATATAAAAATTCAAAACTTAAAATAGACATCATTATTTTATTTTTCTTTTAAGATCTGAGAATATTATGAACCAACCGACCGACCGACCAATTATAATCAGTAAAACTATTATAGAACCATAAGAAATTCGAACGATATAAAATTTTAAACGTAAAAAAAAACCCAACACCATTAAATTCCTACATCACAATTATAGAACAGATTAAGAATGAAAAGTATTTTTTTCCTGGAAATGTTTCATCAAAATTTACTTTTAGATACCCAAATGAGAATGCTTACTGTTTTGTCATTAAGCAAAGTTCCATGCATACCGAAACATTTAGAATCGCCTTGTCATTGTCATTAAACATAAATGTTATCATTTTAATGATAAAAGTGCTACACAATTAGATCGTTTGATCGAAATAACATTTGGTACGTGTGACTTTTTTGTTATTATTTCTTGTAATTTGTGGAAATAAGTCGTTTCGGTTAGTTGCTATATTTATTTTTGGGATCCTTCAGGCTGTTCGTAGTTCTGATCAACTACTCCGGTGTCAAATTTGGAATGATAAACGAAGTAAAAAGTCATTACAGTAAAAACAATAATCTGATAACACACTACTCAATTACACCTACACTGGACCAATCGTCGTTCCCCATGTGATTGACTGAAAGGAAGATAATATAGAATCGTTGTGAACGTGTATGACTTGCTTGAAATAGGAATTTAATAACAAAATCTGGCTTTTCGAGAATGATTTTCACGAGTGATGAAAACCAGACGTATAGAGGGAGGATACAAGATCAAACTAACCAATTCCCTGAAATTCACAATTTTTGCATAACACAATAAAAGGAAACCATCCAATAAATCCTCCGCCTGATCTATGAATAGTTAATAATAAATAAAATAGATACATAATATATAAATTGTACACTCTGTACTGTATCAGACGACTATAGAAGTGAAACTCTTCTATCATCGCTAATCTTTCCATTCGTAAAACAACAACGGGAGTTCCTCGATGATTGGAGAGACTTGTATTTTGCAGATGATGTTGCATTCTTATCTCACACTCGTCAACAAGTACTGTCAAAGACAACTACTGGTGTGGAGATAAAACTGCTTAAACCATGTGATCTAAAAATTTGGCGATCCTATCAACATTGATTGCAGCAGTGAAGATTAAATGACCACGTTTGCATATCTAGGTTTAATCGTCGATGACGCGGGACAAATGACAAGGCTCTCGCTACCGCATAACTATACGCGTATGGCCAAAGAACCAACTATATATACATACAGAACTAAAGATGACTAACTCGAATCTCATCTCCGTATTATTTCATGGAAATAGGAGGCGGGCAGTAATTAGATGGCCAAATTGTATTTTAAATAGGTACGTAAGGAATTAACTACCGAAAAACCATGGGCGGATCCATCAAAGAAACGCATTGGGTGATGGATTGGACATAATTAATGGACCTTGGGACATTAAACACCAAAGAAGTAAACAAAACGAATGTCGTAAGCAAGAAAGAAATAATCAAAATGGCTAAGAACAGGTGACGCAGGTGGATATATCTTATTATATGCTTTGGCAATGGTACCATAAATAGGGAGAGGAAATTAACCAGGACAAAAAATACCGTAATTGTGAGTTGATAATCAAATATCCCTCAGAAAATGATACCCATTTAGCTATACTATTCTACAGTAATATGTTTTGAACAAGTCCGGAAACGGCTATCATTTGTTTTGAATGGGCTTTGAGCTATATACTATTAATGGGATTACATTGTTAGAATCTGTGTAACAATATAACAACAGGATAGAAAAAGTATTGTAACACACAATGATTTAAATGGGGTTTTGGTACGTGGAACTTATCAAGAAAACGTACCAATATAACTGCCACCCCCATGATAACATAATATCCGGCGTTTTCAAAATTGTAGACATATTCTGCCTCGCACCCGACACCCTCTACTTCAAAATTATCCAGAATTTGATACAACCTTTGAGCGACGTATGTCTCTCTCTTTCTCTCCCTTCTCTCTGAAGGGAGACAGCAAAGTTGCCAGTGTTCCAGGTAACGTATCCCCGGGTAAGTGTCTCACGAGATTTCGGTGCAATGTGCACAGCAAACACGGTAAAAACTGAAATCTCCATAGATTTAGTTGAAATTATAATAAATACGTCGTTATTTATGCATCAGGTGCAAATTGATGCGGCTATGCTCTAAAGTATTAATATGCCAGTTCATTAACTCAGATATCAACTAATGCCGTAATTGTAACCTCGGGAAATACAGCCATTTCCTATCCTAGACACTTCTTGGTTATAGCAAACGCCGTGATGCCAAGATGCCACCACCAAATTACCCAGGTCCACAGTTCTACACAAATCTCGGCCAAACATCGACTTTCAATATAAACCCACATATCTCTCACTATATTCCCTAAATACAAGACTTACCCCGGTTTCCGTAGCCTCTGGTATCACACAAGTTTTACCCGGTTCAGCTGTGGCATCTTCCTCTGAACTATGGTAACATGAATAATATAACGTTTTCAATATCACTTTAGGGGCTAAAATTATATTAAAAGGCACTGGTAACACAGGCGAATCATCGATATATTCCATATACAAAATACTCCTAGAAAACTTCCATTCTGAATCAGAGTCTTCCTGAAATGGATTGAAATTTGTTAAAAGCGCTAAATGTGATTGCCATTCTTTCTATAGGCTTCAATTCTTATATAAACTATTAATTAGACCTTTATTTTCACAGAAAGCCCCAAATCATTTAATGGCTGACTAAGATAACATTTACGGTTAATCACTGATGTCACATCCGAGAATCGAGGGTACATTAGGCGTTGAGAATGATACTTGAATTAAGGAGAGAGAGAAAAATGAGGTTTAACATACACGACACACACTAGGTCTGTTCGGGAGTAACAGGCGGTTCAATTTTAATTTCGTAGGTTCTTTAACAGTGGGAGGAACCCGGGGAACCGGCGAAAACCAGTCCTGGGTTATTATCTATAAGAAAACCCGGCCCCGAGTTCACAAAGCATTCTCAGACTTAAGTTGAGAATTCACTCAAATTTTTTCGCCTTATTTTTAACTAAAATACAGCCTTTTATAATAATTTTGTTGTTTTAATGTATCAAATACATCAATAAGAAACTACGTGCAAAGTTTGGTATATCTGGATCAAAGATATTTCTCATAAACTGTGATTCAAAGTTGAGCAAATTCTCAACTTAAGTCTGAGAATGCTTTGTGAACACGGGGCCTGATTATTTGCAAATATACATCTGTACGTCAATGAAAGTGAGACATCAGAAATGCACGTGATGCGGTGGGTAAGGCGCTAACTCAATATCCATTTCACAGCTTGGTTTTTCCGTTGTCAGTGGTACAGAGGAAGACATGACAATTAAAAACGTATTTTCGTTCAGACTGGCAGTATGAACAAATCAATAAAGGGTTTTATTATGCATCTTTATAATATCCCCGTGGGATACCTTACCATAAACCAGCTCACTCGATCTTCAGTGGGAAGATGATCATGTTGCAAGCATAGTACTAATTTCATATGAAATATAATAAGAAATGAAAAGCTATGGGGTTTAATGTCCAACTTGTTTGCAAAGAGGGGGGTTGGGATGGCCTAGTGGTCTAGAGTGCTGCGCTTCGACCTCTAGCAGGCCGGTCACCTCTGGCTTGCGGCTGGGTTTTCGAGCCCTGGTGTGAGCGTATGTGGCATGGAGATTGGGGCGCCTTCTCAACATCGTGGGTTTCCTTCGGGCGCTCCGGTTTCCTCCTACTGCTAAAGACCCCTACGCGCAAGCGAATTATTGAAATAAAATTAAACCATATGTTAGTCCCGAAATGACCTAGTTTGTGTTGAGTGGACGTTAAACCCCATTTCTCTCACTCTCTGTTTGCACCGACTGCGATAATGAAGAAGATGGATATATGCCCAGACAGTAGCACTACGGCCTTCTTTCACGTGCAAACAAATCTGTAAACGGGGCTTCGACTTGACAGTGTTCATTCGAGACTCTCCGTCCTGCACCAGTGACAAGGGGAAAGCACGTCGGAAACCCTGATGAACTTTCGCGGCATATGCAGGGATGAAACACGCGACATCCAGGCTAGCGAGTCATCGTTATGCCGCCGGGGCTCCCTTGATGGATATAAACGGAAAATTCCCAGAAACATGCTCAGCCAATACAGCGTTTTACTCAATTAGCCTCTGAAGCTCTAAAATATTATTAATATATCTCACTTACCACTATTGTTTGAAATGATCTGGTCATCATTGCGATTAACATGTTCAATAAAACAATCACCGACGTTGCGTTATAGGCTCCATATATAATATAACCAATATCTTCTGTCACATTATTATTATATTCACCTAATCGAACAGCATCCGGTTCACCTCGTCCAAATAAAGACCAAAATACTGTTCTAAATGTCGCCATAACACTGTAAAATAAAATACACCAAACAATTTTCAATACCGGAAATGGAGTTTAACATCCTGCTGTTTTGTTCCGAGCCGGGCTAAAGAAGACGGGCATACGCCATACAGTGTGCTATGAGGGGAATTTTGCCAAGACAGTGGAACAACAACACACTCTTATATCGAATTCCAATTATTAAGGGATCTTTTACGTGCTCGCCAATGTGTGCATGAGATATCAGTTTATCGTCCCATCCGAACGATTGAACAACTGTTCTTGTCAAGCCCTTGGTCCTGCATCCCTGAAAAGGGTTAACCACACTTCAAAATCTGGATGAACTATTTTGGCCAATACAGGGATCGAACACCCGACTCCCAGACTAGCGACTTAAAAACATAATATATAAATGTAAATGTGTATAGGATCAATTATGTAAGGTTTCGTAAAAAGTTGCTCGTTCTTGCAATAACAGTTCTAAAATTTTATGGTTAAATTATTACATGGAGAGGGCGTTCTAATCAAAGCAATATCTAAGCCATGTTGACCTTTAGTGTTATAATTATCGACTTGCCTTGTAAATAAATGTCTTAATTTGGATGACATTTCAAACTACAACGTATCGAAGTATGCAGATTTAGCTCTAAACAATGCACGTTTCACATTATTTCGGAAATGTTTTGAGAAAAAACAAGTGCTGAAGAAGTTTTACTGTTGATGGTTGACGATTATTTTTCCAGAACTTTATTTGTCGAAATGAATGCACATAGAGGTTTTAGCTACACCAACATTAAACCAAAATTGAAATGAGGCTTAATGTCTTAGTTTTCTGAGGTATCTAGACATCTGCGGCTTATTCATATTTCGATAGTCAGAGAGAGAGAGACAGAGAGAGAGAGACAGACAGAGAGAAAGAGAGAAAGAGACACACACACACACCCACACACACACAAACTATGCCTTTTCGGGACTACCATTTTGTCCAATCTTATCTAAATGATCATCTTGCGCGTAAGGGTCATTCGCAGTTGGAAGAAACCCGAGTTTGACAGACGAACCTACTCCCCATCATGTACCAAAGTGGAATCTATACCACGCCACTTGTCTCAATGACAGCCCTAGTGATCTAAAGCCCACGCGTTACGTCATTCGGCCACCCAATACCAAAAAGTACATTTACTGATTTTTTAAAGCCACAATGTAATTTGAGAGGAAACACGGATTCCGACAACATAATCGGATCACTCAAAACATTAACAATTAAAGATACTTTTCCCACTTCCATTTTCTTAGCGTCATTTGGTGATGTTTGTCATCTTTTATTCTTGAGGGATTTTCTGGTTTATAAGAAAATATAGTTTTAGCTTTAAAGCGCGCTAATACCTCATTAACTTTACATACATGAATAATAGATTTTGACATTTTGAATAAAATCCGTCTGCCGAACACCATAGGAAAGAATCGCATGTATATTCAAATATCTAAAAAAAAATCAGATTGTTAAATAACAGGAAAGGGTGATAAACAGCGTGTTAACCTAGCCCGGATATTTCATCCCAAAAAAGTTGGCCGTTTGAAAATTATCGTCAACTCAGTTTATTGCACCGTGTGGCCTGATACACGGGATTATTAGTTGTTTTTTGTTGACTGTAAACCTAGGCAAAATAATTACAAATCATTATATAATTAAATCCGGGTCAGAGACGACAGGGAGCCAAATCGCTAACATTTGGGACCTAGAAATTGACACAAGTGGGCCGCAACGCATATAATACTCTAATATGAATGTACATAAACTGATTTACATTCAATGGTTTCCGTTTTACTCAAATTTCAAATCAGTTATGTTCGGTGAAATAAGCCAGCAGTGTCAATCGAATGCAACTAGCGTCTAGATATTCCATTTTACATGCGCCGTTTGATTTGGTGCAATGTTTCTAGCCTCGTTCCTCGAGTCTCTTGCTAGAACTGGGGCTGAAACTCATTATGGTATACACGATTCGTGAACCAATGCGGTAAAAGATTTATTTTGTCTTAAATTTTGGATCTCAGAAGCACCTCTTTTTCCGGTAAGATCACATACGATAATGGAAGCAACAAAAACATTTAAAGATACATTATGCAAGAGCAAGATCTGCAAATTCCAGGTCTTTCTTTAGGCCTGAAAAGTTACCTAAATTATTAATAATTATACATTACTTAACTTATCCAGATGTCATCGCTTACCTGCAATATTTACTGGATTTGAATCCAGTCTACTGCTCTACGCTCATTGATGATAAAATCGAAAAGTGGATAATCAAGGCTATGTTTTTATCGTACGTACTTTAGTAATGATGATTGAGACTAGAGTCAAAATTCAATCGCAAAATTCGCGGTTAATTTATAAGTAGTGCATGTTCTTTATCTAATCTCTCATAATGTGTCTTTAATCACCGCTTACATAAAGTTATCATTAGCGATAAATACACAGGATTCTCTGTTATGAATTTACATGTCCTACATTTGTGTTTCATATAATTAGTTAGATATCTAGACGTGTTTTATATAAATAGTTAGATATCATGTCGTGTTTTATATAAATATACTGAACGCCATAGAAAACGCATCACTTAGTTTTTCGTATAACAAAATGATCCCGTAAACATATCGTATTTATTTTGCTTCTTATTGTAAACAATATTCAAATGGGAACACATCAATAACAACACATTTGTACACTTATGGATGTTTAATCTGTAATCATCGGTACAAAGTCAGAGGGGTCAAAACCAAAAGTACAACACAGATGGTTAATTCCATGCTACGTCGCCGCACAGCGTGTCTAAGAGACAGTTGAGGACACACGCGCTACTGACATCTGTGTCGTACTTTTGGTTTTTACCCCTCTGACTTTGTGTAATTTGTATTTAATTACTGAGACAGCTAGCAGTGTTGTATTTAATTAGTGAGATATCTTGTAGTGTTTTATATAATTAGATAGATATATGTTTGTGTTTTATATAATTAAGTATTGAAATAAAACTGAACCATATGTTGATACCGAAATGACCTAGTTTATGTCGAGTGAACGTTAAACCCCATTTCCCTCTCGCTCTCTCACTTCGACAAAGGGAGGTAACCACAATCGTGCTTTTTTTTATGGGGCATAGTGCAGCGATGAATATGTATCAAACTAACTACTCACTCTCCAAAACTTTGTTTTGCATTAATTGTCATATTCCAGTTTTCAATCTCCAGATCTTCGTGATTACTGTAGTACCAAAACAGGTTGTGTAGCCCGATCATAAAAGCCAGCATAACGAATGCGAAAAGAATCATGAATTTAGCGATGTCCTGAAATTTAAAATAAAAATTTTAAAACAAACATGAATCATTAAGGGTTAAAAATTTGTATTTATTCTTTTTTATCATCAGAACCAAACCAAAAATACCACAATACCACAAGCGACACCAAAGGAAGACCCCTACCGTCACCAGCACCAAAAAACCCAGCGAAACCAATTGTGTATAAATCCAATGTGTTTAATGTGTTTTAAATAAACTTGGAAATATCACAAACCAAATCTCCATCTTCGTGGGTCAGTGCTTATTTAGAGACGTAACCCCTCCCAAATTCTTAAACCTAACCCTGGACCTAACCATAGCCCTTACCTAAACCCTAACCCACAATCTCGCGAACAATCACGTGTCCTAGCTTACTTTAAAGGCAGCGTTATTACCGGGGTATTCTGAAGTAAGTGGCATCCCGTGTCAAAATACTAAATTGTTTGAACTTTAAGCCAAAATTTTAATAGTGAATTAAATAAATAGAAAGTTTATGAACTAAATCGATATGGCTTCAGAGTAACGAGGCTGGATCTGCATTTTTCCGACAATATAAAATTCCCCACGCACGCTAATACGTGCTCATATTGATTTTTTAAAATCATTTCTTTAAGAAAACAAATTCAAAATAACAACGCCGGATAAGCTCCCGTATCGGATTCAATCAATTGTAAAACAGGATCATCAATTTGCGCCAATGAAAATAATGCGTGCGCCCACGTAAGGAACAGCATAGATCGGTGGAATGTTCAATGCGTCATATCGTTGTATATACCGAACAGGATTGAACCGTTTTTGGACTGACACTGACTTTTGCAATATTGTAGTTTTCGTCTTTACGTTAAGCGAATGTATCAGTTCTTACATTTAACATTCGTCCAAGTGATATCTGTAGAGGTCCAAGACTTTCAAGAGCTTGTAAAAGGTAACTCATTCTGGCAAAGCTTAAGATATTAGCCATAGCAAACAAACCCTCTGCAAGGTTGATTGGATCAAATGCATCCCAATAAAATCGATCTGGAAAAAAACCGAACGTATTATAGTTAGGCGCTATAAATAAACAATCATTATTCTAAGATTTGTTTAATATCTCTTCATTGCGATCAAACTACTAAATTGATTACTTCTGATTAAACATATATTATGCACGAGCAAAATCTGCCTATTGTAGGTCTTTCTTTAGGTCTGAAATATTATAAAAACTATTAATAAAACTATTAAATAGACATTAATGTACTGATCCAGGCCATAATCTACTTTCAATGTCGAGGCTAGCATGACATATTTGTTGGATTGTAGTTCGATTGCTGCAAAACTTTCCTTCGTGATTTACAGAATAAGTGGATAACCGAGACTTCTAGCTTTGTCTTAGCGACTTTAGTAATGATGAATAAGTGGATAACCGAGACTTCTAGCTTTGTCTTAGCGACTTTAGTAATGATGACCGAGGCTAAGCGGATCTTTCATTCGCTTAGTTCTAAGTTATTAGTGGATCAGTTTGACTGAAATGTTAAGCAAATTGCCTTTACATTAGCTATAGTTTTTAGGTATTGTAGTGAGAACCGCCAACTAATTATCTAATCTCCCATAATGTATCCGTAAAGCACGATGCGTAATGTGACAGTTGAATTTCAAGACAATTAAGGCTACAGGAAAACAAATCTAAATTTGAATCTGTATTTCCGCTATTAAGTGCGCAGTTTTCGTTCAAATAATGGAGGTGTATTGGTCCATGTTATAACATCGCATGAAAACGTTGACGGACTTGGGAATTTAATTTGGGAAGTAGAATACTTGTTTAATCAGGCGTTTGTCGAGAAAGTTCGTCGGGATGTTTCACCCGATTACTCTCATGAGATTCCCTCGTACCCTTGACAGTTGGAATCCTGTTACATTTTCCCGAAAAGTAGGACGTTAAATACCATTTCATTTCATCTTGGCCGCCTTCTCTCAGTGTGACATGCATGTAAAACCAACCTAGGTAAGAATCTGACTATAATGTACGTAATGGTCTAGAGTGCCGCGCTTCGACCTCTAACTGGCCGGTCACCTCTGGCTAGCGGCTGTGGTTTCGAGCCCTGGTGTGAGCATAGGTGGCATGGAAAGAGGGGCACCTTCTCAACCTCGTGAGTTTCCTCCGGGCACCCGGTTTCCTCCCACTGCTAAAGACCCCTACGTGCAAGTGCATTATTGAATAAAATGAAACAATATGTTAGTCCCAAAATGACCTATAGTATCTCTCTCTCTCTCTCTCTCTCTCTCTCTCACGTAATGGGTGCATACCACGGAATTTTAAAAGCTGTGGTCAGATGAGCGTATGTTTTCGTCTGATCGCGGCAAGCAAAAGTAAAACAAGAGTTATCCTTCTACATAACTAACTGAAGTGACGAGTTATAAAAGATACATGGGCGAATTTCCGCCCGCTAATAATTCCTTTGAAGACCAAAGGGTGTATGTCGGACATACAAACTCATATAGGTACATTCCAATTATATCTATATACTGAACTTGGATAAATTTCATAATTAGGTTTTGGGATCAGCTCGGCATTTGAATAACACATATCCTCTTCCGCTTTGAATAAAATCCCCCAAATATCTCCATGAACCCATTCTCCGAAACTATAGCTATGCCATTTCTGTGGGGTTGAGGCCGCTGTGCAAATATTCGTCAATATAATAAGCTACATGGTTTGCATCCCTGTCAATAATTGTGGCGGGTAATCCTACTAACGGACGTCCGGTTTCCTATTGCAATAATAGTTCTTGAGTGATCAACTGACATCATATTGGGTGGTCACAAAGACAATATGATCAGTTAAATCATATAAATAAATAATGCCTTTTGATCGGTCATGGCGTTATCAATAGAGTTATGCGTGAGGAGGCGCCACTAGATATTAAGCGTTTTGTTGGGAATAACTTGATTAATATCCGCTTCTACAGTCGTTTCTCAGTTAATTGAGTTTAGCTATGACACGTCAGGTAGCGCCAAATAAATGACACACAGTAATGTCATTTCATAAAGGCGTAGTATGGTAATTATATTTGTTAATGATACAACGGTATTATATTTATATAGGTCGTTGTTATAAGATGTGAACCAGACGTCATTATATCCCTGTCACAATCCTGCTGGTTAAACTGATCTGAGATAATTCCACCACATTGGTAATATTAATTGTTCATAACTAGAAGGTGTGGTGCCAAGTGTTTATAATGAGTATAATAAGAACAACACGCTAGGCGAAGCTATAAAATGCATATCGTTCGGCAATATCTTACAAAGAGTAAAGAAAACCGCTGCAAATCGGAACAACCAAGCAACAAGTCTAAATCGTTTAATATGGTATAACGACCTGTATTGAATCAAGTTTGATACGTTGTGAATGATGGGGGATCACGTGGCTAAGTGGGAAAGACGCCGACTCGTTGGCTGGAGGTCGGGTGTTCGATCTCTGCATTTGCCGAGGAAATTCATCCCGATTTTCCGTCTTGGTTCCCCCTTGTCGGTGATGCAACACGGAGGGCTGACAATGACATCATCTGTCTTGTCGGTCCCGTGTACACATTGGCGTGCACGTAAAAGATCCCTTGACAGATCCCTTTACGATATAATAGTCGACTAAGTGCCGCTGTCTGGGCAAAATTCCCCTCATGACCCATTTCATTTCATTTCATTTCGTTGTGAATGACATAGGACAGCGCTACCACCTATTCTATTTTACGAATACCAATTGTCAAAGGTTCTTTTACGTGCAAGCCAAAGCTTATATGCGACGTTTATTCCCGACCCACCCGAACGACACTTTCCATTGTAAGAATCACTGACCAGGCGAAACCACACTGTTCTTAATGAAAAACTATCAGTAAATTGCAGTGCATAAGGCATAAGGGAAACCATATTTCCGTCTAATCTTTCAGAGCTGTAATTTAATCGTTCTAAAGGTTGCCCTATCACAACTCAAGAAACACACTAAGCCAGCCGACTTTGTGCATTAATTTCTTGAGGCTCACCTTCTTTGAAGTAGCTAAGTGTCTAACTCAATATCAATCTAAAGTCTTACACGTTGAAAACACGAATTATTTGTCAATTCAAATAAACATTGATGTTGTTATTTTACTTTGAAAAGGTAGGCTTCTGATATCCAATATTTAAGCAAAATTGAACATTTTACCATTGGTAAACAAATCGTGTACCATAGTGCATTTCAGTGACCAGGAAGAACGAGGCTAGACACATTCCACATAACTCATCTAGAGAGCATGCGCAATAGACTCGAATAACCAGACACAAGAAATTTCTATTCGGTTGGGACTCGTGCCGTATTTCGCTGGACAAAACTGATTTGAAATTAGATTCAAAATTGAATGTAAATATGTTCACATTCATTCCGGTTAATATGCACCGTGATCACGCACGATTAATGAAATGATGGTGCAAAAATGTTTTGTACAGTCAGCTAATTTCTAAACATGGATATTATCACGAGATTTCAGTTCACAATTCCTCAGCTTTTTATTTTCAATTTAAAATGTTTACAGGAATAGAGACTACAAAATAACTCAATAGAAATATCCCCCGCTCAAATCCCCGAGCGTTTAGTGCGACGTGTGTGGGCGGGACAATCCATACCTAGCAGGAAGAGAATTCATAAATGTAAAATGTTTAAGAGGGGCTAATTTAATAACAATAGTTCCTGCTAGAATAATTTGAATTTAAATCAACCTTCGTCCCATATACAATGGACCAGCATGCAGAGATTCAAATTCAAAGAAAGCTCCAATTGTGTAAACGAGTTATTTCTTTTATAGGTCTATGAATGCGAAAATACAAAAGTGATGCATCACCAATATTGTTTTATATATATTTATATGTATGCGTGTGCAATAAAGGCAAACAAAGAATAGATCTGTCTCAATTTACTAACAAATTATACAAGAAGTTCTTTTTTTTTGTTTTTTTTTTAAAAGTTTTCGATTTCCATATCAGTATATGTAACCAAAGAAAAGGACTGGCTCAATTGTCTGACGACCAGACACGTAGCACAGTTTTTTTTTGTTCAAATTCCCTCTAGGTTTCTAAACACGATAGAGAGGGTGTCATATTAAACTGTGAATATTCCAAATCAGGGCCATTGTTTCCTTTAAATTCGCCGAGAATAAATGCGAGACACGAATAACACATTTTCTATGGTTTTAAAAAATAAATAACACTCAGTGGGAAGGCATTTGCAAAGATTTTAAAAATAAGCTCTAATTATTGTCTCTTCTTTCAATATCAAGGGTATTAACTACTTTTTAATATCCCTTGGTTTCGGGCTAGTTATTTGTCTTGTGTCAGGACAATGTGCTAACCAAGATACCTTATCACTGACTCCCCAGTCGAATAATATACCAGAACATACTCTAAATAATGTCGCGATCTATTAAATATTATCCCAGTACCGGGGGGAATATAAATAAAATACAATATAAGTTCCATATTATAAAATCCGAGGGAGAAATCCTAATTTAAAAAACACAAAAGAAGAAAAATATAATCTATGTTCCAGGATAAAAGAAATGAAAAGAGGTTTAGAGAGAGAGAGAGAGAGAGAGAGAGAGAGAGAGAGAGAGAGAGAGAGAGAGAGAGAGAGTGCGAGGTGGGGGGGGGGGGTAACGCCCACTCCACACAAACCCGATCATTTCGGGACTACCATTCGATCAGTTTTATTTCTATAACCATCTTGCGCGTAGGAGTCATTTGCAGCTTGAAGAAATCTCAATAAGAGAGAGAGAGAGAGAGAGACAGAGAGAGACAGAGAGAGAGAGAGAGAGAGTTTAACGTCCACTCGACACAAACTAGGTCCAATTTTATTGCAATAATTCGCTTGCTCGTAGTGTTCTTCGGCAGAGGCAGAAAACTTCAGACCCCGGAGAAAAGCCACGAGATTGGATAGGAGACCCTACTCCTTGCCACGCACAACCGGGGATTCCAAACCACGCTAGTTGACTCGATGACAGGCCTTATGATACAGCGCGCACGTGCTAACCATTCGCCCCACCCGTTTTAATTAATAAAATCAGAGAGAGAGAGAGAGAGAGAGAGAGAGAGAGAGAGAAATGGGGTTTAATGTCCACTCAACACAAACTAGGTCATTTCGGGACTATGATTTTAATTTTATTTCAATAATTCGCATGCGCGTAGTGGTCTTTAGCAGTGGGGGAAAACCGGAGTGCCTGGAGGAAACCCACGAGGTTGAGAAGGCGCCCGCATCTCTATGCCACGTATGCTCACACCTGGGCTCGAAACCACAGCCGCAAGGCAGAGGTGACCGGCCAGCTAGATGTCGAAGCGCGTCACTTATAGACCACTAGGCCACCCCTCCCCAATAAAATCAAATATATGTTATATATATATAATACGATAAAAAATCTTACCGGCATTTAACCAATAAACCGTATAGAAAGCTTCGTCAGGATCAAGGGTGGTCGATTGTTCTATTTCGCGTTGAGCGCTCCAAAACTATGAATACAAAATTAAAATGGTTAGGACATTCAAGAAACTAGAATATCCATTAAGAGATTAAATTGTGCGTGCGTGAGGGATTGACAACGAAAGGATTTCTAGTCCTCTCGATGGGATGCAAACATAGTTCTCCTGCATGAATCGGGTATTGCATTTCCCAGTTTCAATTCCAAAATGTTCAGGTGGGTGGAAGCTCTGTGTTTTGGAAAACGTTCTACCTGCCTCTCTTACGGCACTTTTTCCATGGACTATGTAAAGGGAGGTAATTGCTATTTCAGCCGCTGAAAATCAGTACTGACAAAATTTTATTACGAATCCCGCCTCAATACAGCCTTTAGACATTTAGCCCCACCCCATTTTATGTACGGATGTTCATATTTCGTGTGTAGCTGTGGACAACCGGGACTATCTGAAAAAGTTCAGGTAGAGATAATGCGCTGTCTTCTGTCGCTGTATGTATGCTGAATAATTTGTTCTTCAACTTACCTTATACACACAGAAGAAGCGAAGTGTAAAAGTTACCGTATAAGCTGAGATTAGACAAAAATCCATTAGATTATAATATGATGCTTTATATTTCTTGCAACCCTTCTGATAAATCTGGCTACATTCTTGAAACAAAAATCCTGAAAATACAAACACTTTATTGACCTTTAATAAAAAATTGATTCCTCCTCAATGCAGCATGGGGGAATTTTGCCAGATCAATGGATTCGTGTGCATGGCGGAAAGAAGGTGGCCCAACTTCATACCAGACCTTTTGCGAATGCTTGTCTTATTGACCAGCAGTTTCATATTCTTAATAGATTTTGCCTTGACACTGTGGTTTCCCAAAGGCAATCAAACTCTAATTACTATCTAGTGTTATAAGATATAAAGCTTTAATATCATACATTATGGTAAGTTATATCCGACAAAATATTATACAGTTGTAATAGAATATTATAGATTTTTGTAGATATGACAATACAGTGAACGAAAGATAAAACTAGCCCCATTGGCACTAGAGATGGAAAATGTACTGTAGTGCAATAGCTTAATATCGGAATTAACTAAATTCAGCCAATACCATAATAATTACCACTCGCTTGTTTCGGATTGAATATTCCAAACCATACTGGAAATTAAATGGCCGCATCTGCGGGGATGGCGCACTTGGATAAGGCTTATGGCGCCACCAGTTCAAGTAGCATCGATGTGAAACTTGGCATGCTTTGTTCCAATGTCACTTGAACATGGATTGACGGACTTAGATGTTTGATATGACGTCAGGCCAGAAATCAAAATTCCATGAAAGCATGCATACAACATGCATCGTTAATAGTTGACTCAACGGTCATTACATATTACTAACCTAGAACCCATAAACTCATCAGTATTGTTAGTACTGAAGGCGATTCCGTTCTCAAAGGAAAATCATCTCCAAAAGGCCTGGAACCTGTAGCGTTGATTAACATTTCATATTTAACATGATCCGATGGAAAAGTTGACTTATAAGTTCTAAATTTAGACACACCCTGTGATGACTCGAACGCCGAGGATATAATTAATATTAAAAATATGGAAAACGACAAAGATTGAGCAACAAATTTGACGAATGGATACTTCAACACATTAACAAACTGAAATAAATATATAAGTTCTTAAAAGAAATGATATAGAACTGTAAAAAAAGAGCACGTTTATTTATGAGCCATAATTGATGGATTGTTACTCCTTTGTAAACTTCAATATTGTGATAGGTGCATCTTTAAAGGGAATACAAATCCAAATATGGTTCAATACCATTCCTAATTCAGAATTTACAGCAGACAATACGTCGTAAGGTATGCATATGTTGTAGACACCCTAGCAGCACCTTTAACTTTAGCGGTTGTACGTGACAAGGAGTAGGATCGCCTGTCCAACCTCGTGGGTTTTCTCCGGGTTCTTCAGTTTCCTCCTACTGCTGAAGACCCGCACGCGCAAGAAAATTATTGGAGTAACATTGAAGCACATGGTTGTCCCGAAATGAGCTGTTTGTTTCGAGTAGACATTATCCCCCCACCCACACACACACACACACACACACATGCTCTCTCTGTCACTTTCCTTTAATTTTCTAATCCGACTGAAACCAAGCCAGCAGATGATCGGCTGTTGATGTTTTGGTTTCGTTTTCTTAATTGAAGTCTGTATTAAACCGTGAAAAAAAAAAATCAATTTTTCCAAAAGAAGATCTATTGTATATCAAGATAACAGCTGAGCAACCGGTCGGAAAGGCCACAGAAATGGGCATTTGGTCTGGAATCTTTTGAAATGCCGGAGTACAAAGTTAATTACCGATTTTAATAAGACTTGCTATATAGACTTAAGCTAGCTTCGAATTACACATGTTTTGAAGTTTTGAACCAATAACATACGTTTTAGACGTTGTAATTTGTCTTACCTTGCAATTTGGTATAAATACATAAGCTATGGCTAAAAACGGGTAACGAAGCATCAATAAAAAGACGAATAAAATTCGTTGAGCCCATCCAATTCTCTCCAACCGCCCCATACCAGTATACCATAGTTTAACCAATCTCTGTTGACAACTAGGGTGAGATACAAACTAGAAATAAAAGTTAAAATAGAGTAAACAAATAAACAATAAATAATTAGAACTGTGTAAAAGTAGTATTGACGTGTTTCGGTACGCAAGGTCGCGTCCTTTCGCCCCTTGCCACGTCAACTCTAAAGTTACACGCTGAACTCTTCAGTATAATAACATATTAAAGTGAAAAATACCCTGTCAGTTTGAAATTTTAATAAAACTCGAGGTTATACTTCAAGGCTGAACCTTTTGATATTAGTTGTCAGTAAATGTCAGAGTCATCATGTATGCAAAGGCCAAGTAAAAGATAATTTAAAGTGAAACCGGAAGTAAACATAATGGAAATTTCAAAAATTGGGTTCTAAAGAATTATTGCCATTTGGAGTAGGTCCAAAGCAGAAAACCAGTTTTTGAAAATCGGAAAAAATATGGCGACTGAATATGATTTCGAAGTTTTTGTTTTGGTAAAATCCGATATAGGAACCAAACGGTTGAAAAAGTTATTGAACAAGGTCTCTTAAAATGAAAGACAATATTGTTAATAAAATAAAGAGAACTATTTATGCCCAGAAAAAAATCGGAAGACCTGAGTAACCGTCATAATTTTTCTAATATGCCACCTTGAAGTCTGAAGGCTATAATTTGTTTCTTATTGTTACCAACTTTCAACTAGATACTTCAAATACTGAAGAAAAAAATCGCAAATCTAATCAACAAATTTCCAATAATTATGTCCATTTTTTTAAAAAATTGAAATTCTTCTGGACATCAGCATTCAATATAGTAAAATTAAAAGAATATATCTTTATGTCGTTTCGCACTGGATCCCTAACCAGGGGGACCCGTGTTCCATCCTAGTATTATGATGGGAGCGTTCTTCATGATTTTCAAATGTGGATTCAGTAAGAAATGGAATTTTGGTGAACTCTTGTCGAGGAAACAATTTTAGTTTAAAATTTCGTTTCATCTTCATGATTAGCTGTTTAAATCTGATTATATATCCAGAGCAGCTAAGGTCAGGACGACTGCTTCTTTTTCTTAATAGGGTTACTCTCTACTTCCATATATATTGGCTGATTGGCTGTTCACATTACACACCTTATTGATAAATCTTGTCATAAGCTAAGTAAAACTGTGAATGATGTATTTTAGATAGAGAATTTAAATCAAGTCGTCCCTTAACCAGAAACTAGCCTGGAGGTCGGGTGTCGATCCCTGCATTGGCCGAGGCGGTTCCTCCAGATTTTCGGGCGTGGTTTCCCCTTGTCAGAGATGCAGGACGAATGGACTGACAAGCACAACTGTCTACAACCGAGGTCCCGTGTACAAATAGGCGTGTACGTAAAAGATCCGATGGCAGTTGGAATTCCATATAAGAGTATGACGTAGCAAAATTTCCTTATAGAACACTGTATGACGTATACCCGTCTTCATTAGGCCAGAATAGGAGCAGCACAGTAGAACGTTAAACCCCATTTCATTTCATTTCATTCCCCCTAGCCAGAAGACCCCCCCCCCCCCCAGAAATGTACTTACCCCCTTTTCATGATAGTGTAACGCTTGTTTAAATCTGGCTAAGCTCTCATATTTCTCCTGATTACTTTGACCAGTTTTATCTAATACCATTTCCAGTTCTTCTTGGGTTCTAATTCTGTCTAATAACTTAACAACATATTCACTTAACTGCTCTGCTAACTCTCTGTATTCTTTCTGAAAGGGCGTAACAACAGTCAGGGTTCTAATTCAAGCTATTTCATTGGGTGAGAGCTAAAATCTTAGCTCTTGGTCAATGGAAACGCTGATTTCTTAAAACAGTTTAGTAAAAGTTTTTATTTCTGAATTACAAACCAGTATATTTAAAATTAATGTCGTTACTGGAGAATATCTTAACATATTACCTTATTAATATCGCGATATATTTCGTGCTATTGACCCCTATTCGCACCCATATGTAGCCCGCCTGGTTCCTCAATTTGTGCAATAAAGAATGTAGATTATAAAATAAATATATAATAAATTCTAATACCTTGAAATGTTTCTCCTTTTCGGATAATTTTCGTAATTCTTCAGCAAGTTCAAATGCCGACAGTATAGGGTCTTTACTGGATAGGGAGAGATAGGCCTCACTGGCCAGCCCGCGATAAGCGTTCAGTCTATATTTGGCCAACCTCAATTGGTCAAACTTTGTTTTATTCGGACATTCTTGACACGAACAGGTAAATTTGTGCGGTTTTTGAATTAATTCCCCACGTAAAAGTAACAGCTGAACAATTTCGTACTGATTTTTCTGTGAAGCTAGGATAAGGGGGGTAATGTCTGGTGAGAACTGTGACTCTGCTAAGTTCACTGTTTTGAAGAAGCCATCCGTATCACCCAGTTTTCGTCTTTCCCGCCACATTTCCAAATAACGTCGATGTTTAAGGATTGTCTCAGCAATCTGGACATGACCAGCGCTGATGGCTTGAAGAACCGCTTCATATATATGATGTTGACTTGATCGATCCAAAAGATATTCAACCACCTGAAACGAAAACAGATAGCAACATTCATTTTATCGGCATTTGACATTATGAATATAACACAACGGCTGTCTTCGCATCTAGTTAACTTACTTCCATGTCTTTTTTTTCTGTTCATTAGCATTATCATTTCATACAATACTTTGTGTAGGTTTTATAAAGTATGGCGGTTCGGTACACTGAATGGTTTAATATAATACTATAATAATGGGAATAATGACAAAAGAAACAGCGGCCTACGAATTAAATCATAATCTCAATGTAAAACCACTAGTATTTTCTTGTAATATAACATTGCTATCTACCTACCTCCAAATGTAAAACCACTAGTATTTTCTTGTAATATAACATTGCTATCTACCTACCTCCAAATGTTCATTTTTCACTGCAAGCCTGAGAGCTGTCCGCCCTAGTGCATCAATACAATCTGTATTTAAATTAGGGAACTGGTTTAACAACCGTTTTACTCCATGTATATCACCAAATTCCGCCGCATGGAGAAATTCTTCTTTTGCATCAGCAAACTGGATCATGAAATGAAACAGACAATTTTAACCAAGTAGTCTAAAAATATCAGATGGAGATACCGTAAAGTAAACTCTTTACAGCATACAAAACACTCTAAAGCCCCAATACCACTCTTGTTGTAACTGAATAATATGTTCCAATCTTTATTCTGGTCAACAAATTGTATTATTTTACATTATTCCAATTATTGATGATACAAATTTCATCTTTGCACACCTAATTTAAAAAATTGGAAAAATTTAACTAAGTGATTTGGAAAGCGTAACGTAAAGCTTTTCAAATTTGACTTCGATTTTAAAATATTTTCGCACCATCCGGACAAGTAAAATAGGATATAAAGGATAGTTTACACAACGGGCAAAATATAGGACACTTATAAATCTAGTACTTAGAATAAGGCTATAATTTATTTCCTGGAGCTGCCAAGCCAGCGAAAGTGTTATTGTCCCTATAAGTAAAATGCCAAGCAAGATTAAAATACGGATGGTATATCAATCATATCCGTCCGTCGCACTTTTTGGGACACAATAACTCTCTTTCTAATTTGAGCTAGAATGTTCACACTTGATGTAAGTGTTCATTAGGTCATTTTCTCGAGAGAGGTCGAAGATCAGCCTTTTCTGCTTGATGTCGATGTTCATAGGTAAATGTCTTTTCTGAGTTCAAAGATTAATATTTCGAGCTAAAGCTAAGCAGATCTACGCAATTTCATTGGGCATTGCTTTATGAAAAGATAACTTTGATTCTATCTTATATAGAGTGACGAAACTTAGTTTATAGTTGATATTCAGTTCGATTGCTTGATACTTTTGAAAAAAAAATAAATGTGTGATAAATTAAAACGTGTCATCCATTTATTTTCGGATTTCCGCGGAGGACATTATTCTCACAATTGGCTTGTTTGCTTTTGCGATGTCGATAGAACCGCCATTCCACAAGTTGGAAATTCGTCTAAATGACAAAGTCTGCACTTTAACAAAATGTTTTTGAATTTATATTGGGTTTAATTTAATGACCTATACCCCAAGTGTGTCTATCTAGATTAAATGCGTGCGTACCCCAAGGGTGTCTATCTAGATTAAATGCTTGCGTACGTTACGAATGTGCAATATAGTCTAGGCCCACCTTTAAAATTTTGGACTCTCAGTATAGTTACCACGATCGTATCGTAAAACATGGATATTTCTTTGTAGACGTACAATGAAAAAAAAACCCAATAATGCGCAACTACTCACGTGCGGGCATAAGATGGTGTATTAATTATTATAATGATAACTAATGTATATATCACTGAGTCTTCCAGCTAATAAAAAAAAAACCAATAATGCGCAACTACACACGTGCGGGCATAAAATGGTGTATTAATTATTATAATGATAACTAATGTATATATCACTGAGTCTTGCAGCTAATAAAGTGCTCAAAGAGCGCTCTAATTAATGTAAACACACACGGAAGTAACCATGTAAGCCGATGAAGATTCTAAATTTTTCATCTCTTGTCTATATGAAAGTTGTACGGATACCGCTAATGAAATGAAATAGGTATTGGCGAAGAACACTGATTAATGATAGGGTTCGTCTTCCGATTACCGCATTGCTTCCATCCAAATTTGTTATATAGCTTTTATCGTGTTTACAAGGTTTTTTGAAGAAGGTGGCATAGTTCTGGGACTGGAAAGTCCGATGTTCACCAAACTTTGCACAGTTTTCACATTTGCGTATTATAAGGTGTTGTGTACCAAAAATTGACCACATTAAGATATTTTGGTTCTAAATTTTGTCTAAATCCAGGCGCGGATCCAGAGGGGGTGGGGGGTCCAGGGGGTCCGGATCCCCCCCCCCTGCTCAGGCTTTAAAATGTTTGATGCGATTTTATTGGCGATTTTTAGACCTGTAATTTTGGAATTTACCTTCCGGAAATACGTCAGAATGCACCAAATTGAATCTAATTTACCAAATGTTTCTGCGGGAAGGCCCCCCCCCCCGGTAATGGTGACGGTGGCAATTATCAAACCTGGACCCCCCCCCCCCCCCCTGCAAAAAATCCTGGATCCGCGCCTGAAATCGGACAAAACATTTGCTTAAAAGACAGGTGACAAAACTACGACAGGGAAAGGGGGGTTGGGATGGCCTGGTGGTCTGGGATGGCCTGGTGGGTTTCCCCCGAGCTTTCCGGTTTCCTCCCACTACTAAAGACGCCTACGAGCAAGCGAATTATTGAAATAAAAATTGAACCGTATGTTAGTCCCGAAATGACCTAGTTTGTGTTGAGTAGACGTTAAACCCCATTTCTCTCTCTCTCACGACAGGGAAAGTCAGATTCACTCCCATGTGTAACTCATACCAGATCCATTAATCTACTGAAAATGTGTGCGTATAAAAATTTAATGTACTTTATAAATAAATATGTGTTAGTTTATCTATTATTATTGGTCTATTATTATAATTACACTGTCGGAAACCCATTTCTGGTCTAAATGGAAAGGGAAATAAAAACTTCAATTAAAGCATATGCTTTGTATTAACAACCCTTATAGAATGTATATACACGTATAAACATCGTTACTTACTTTGTCATCTTTCCTTGGTTTATATGTACTTCTTTTTCTCAGAAACGTAAACCTGGCTGCACTGTGCATCTTCACAACTTGCGGGTTTCACACAGTTTTGATAACAATTTTAATACCTACCTACTTTACATAAGATCACATGACCTCCTAAATCTAAGAATATGTCGATATGTATGGTAGCGAAAAGGGGCTATAAATATATAACGTCCGGAATATTTCACCATAACATTTTAACAAAAAGAGAGAGAGAGAGAGAGAGAGAGAGAGAGAGAGATGGGTTTAATTTTTTTTCAATTTTTCGCCCTTGCTAATTATACATATTTTAAAGAACAAAACAAAATCTGTGGAACTGAAACAACAAATACATTAATCTTTCATTAGTTCAGCCATAACGTGATATTAGTCCTGATCAACATAAATATATCATGGTCGCGTTGTCAAAATGATCGAGACTATATTGTAAGATTGGAGCAATTAATAAGCGCCCCTTCACACCAAACAACGTCCTAACGGGACTCAAATTATTTTTAGTCGCGTGGTAAAGCTGACGAAGGTCTACTTAAATTGCGAAGGTCACCGCCAGGTCTTGAAGCGGGAGCAGGTCTTGTTGAAAGAGCACCAACTTGACCTCTTTCCTGCTGGACCTGATTACGGGCTACGGCCCAAACACAACGAATTCGCTGCAGCCCAAATACACTCCAGATCCATCACGACATCTGCAGACTAGTATAAATGACTAGTATATCGTGTCCTTGTGAACATCTTGTTTTGTTGCATCGCTTGATATGTAAGGGTTATCGACTGAGACAGAGGGGTTCAAGTTAGATGAGGTCGATAACTGACTTACACACTGGATTCTTTGTGTAAGGAGTTGAATGTTTACTCAGCGAATTGGGGAGTGGGTAAATAACTGAATATGTTTATACCTGTTTATTTACGATGCATACAATTCAGATCATTCAAATGTCAAATTTTTGAAATGCAATGAAAGTTGGATTGGTATACGGATAAATGTATTTTAAGCCTGTTTCTTGAATTCGGGTTTTCGACACTATTTTGTATACGCCAACATGTCGTATATTGTCGTCGCACCCGTCCGCTCTTTCTCGCTTTGGAGGCTAAACAATTCTGGTCACGCGAGAAGAATCCTCTTGATTTTCTATGATTTCCGATAATGACTTCCAGATTTATGGCTCTTGATATTTAATGTTGTGAGTACTCATTGTCAGTAGACCTCATACCTGGAGGCAAAACAAGTATGACAATTAATTAATGGGTTTGTTGTTCGTAATTAGATTTTAGTGTTGTAAATGTTTACCTTGCCGACAAGGGGGGGGGGGTCGATGCCCGGGTGGTGTGCGCTTGTGCCATAAGGTATGCCATTGTGGCAACTGACGAATAATGTAATATTTTATTTGGTGTGAATGGGGTATGCTTCATTGGCTGGAATACGTTTTACATTCATGATTCGCCAGCCACAGAACAAACTAACAATGTGTTAAAAAATAGCATATGTGTGATGATGTAGAAATGATATTTTACAAGATTACAATTATCTAAAAAAAAAAAAAAAAAAAATGGCCAAACAGAAATTTATCCAAGTTCGATAGGATTTGTGTATTTGTTTCTTATACTGTTGAATGCGTTTTCTAGCTAACGATATTATTTCACAATTTACACTGAAACAATATTTATTTATTGTTTTAACTGCATATAATTATCTTTTTTTTTAATTAACACGATGTTTCTTGTTATTTCTAATACAGTGCACGCATTAAAATGCATGGTCCTTTTTGACAATCACCGGGTTAGTATGCTGGGGTGTTCATTTATATGAACACCTACTTTTCCTCAAATGATCACCTGTGCACGTGCTAAAACAATACAAAACAGGTTGATCAGTAAATGAACACCCGAGTCGGAACAAAGGGTCCAGTGTGTTAGGCGATTTATTTCTTTACCACAAGTTTAGAAATACAGGGGTTAGGGTGGGAGAGTATTCATCGACATATTGATAGAATTAGTCAATTAGTCAATGGATTAAATACTGTTTCTTAATAAGGGATTGGATGGTCTGCACCTGTAACCACTCCAGCAACCATGTCCACTTTATGTGCGTATAATCAAGGGGGGGGGGGGGGAGGGTAGTTTTTAACATAGTACAAATGGTTTTAATAATTATTGATGTCAATATTTTTATTTACGAAAACTATTCATGAGTTTCCGTATTTTATTACAGATATGGTTTATGAGGGGAGCAAAATATATGCAGTTGAAAATTAACCCGAACTTGTATATGCTGCGATACCTCTTTTATTGGCACGATGTCCACATATCAGTGTAGTTTAGTTAAATTTGCTATTGATTCAGTTTTTCCGAGGAATGAAAGTTTCGGGCTATAGCTTTGACTAGTTATTAATAATTATCAAATTATTATTTAGGAAATCCGTGTCAGTACAGCTATCAGTTATTCGTAAATACAGGGAAGTAGAATCATCACATTATCTAATATTATTACTAGTCTATGATCAATATATAAAGGAAATAATTGGTGATGCAATATAGTCAGCGAGCAGTTACAGAGACTCGCTAGATCAGAACTGGATTCGTTTATCCATGGTATCCATGGTTCATGATAAGAATCGCTAAGATCAGGAGTTACGATGTAAAGGTCTAATTTCGTCTCGAGATAGATAGTTACAGGGAACAACTGTTGTGGACGGTCCGATTTACATACAGTCTGAATATGGCCATTTACGCATATTGGGATATGTTGATGGTTTTTAGTTACATTTTAATCGTTAGTTACGGGTTTATGTGCATCAGCTTTTCGGGTCGGTAAATGAGAAACGTTTGGCTGAGGTATCCCACCATTGCAAATGTCTGGCCTGGATATTCCTTATACATGTTAATATGTGAACATTTTACAAGTTCGTGTGGTTAGTAAATGAGCTACTCTGGGACAATAAGAGCGGGGGCTTGGTTTATTATTGTTACAAATAGGTCCAGTAGCATCGCTCCACGGCGTTACCCATCGATTCATCTGTTACAGCGTTTTGCACCATTTTGTATTTTGACTTCTTCAAAGCACATACTTAAGCACAAATTTCGTCACAAACTTGCAGTGAATAACGGTGAAATTCAAAATGACCCCCAAGATGGCCACCATTCCATGTAACAGACGATAAAACCATTACTATTCTGTCTATAAGTACGTGTTACGGTTAAAACTATCACAACCAACAGCTACATTAATCATTGTGAAACCCCAAATGGTCGCCACCAATCTATATAAACTATCACAATGAGCATCCTAGAAGATGGATTTAGGTGTCCATACATTTGTTATAGCGGTCAATATTTGTGAGATGTTTTTTGTCTGTCTGTTTAGTTTTAGTGGCTAAACTAGGGCTGTCCCAAGGCTGAAGTTTCGAAGTTATGCTACTTCCGTTTCGTGGCTATATCCGTTCTATTCCGGGTCAAAAGATAATCTGTTTAATAAAACCATATGAAAAATTATAAGCCAAAGGAATACGCGCCTTTATCAACAGCAAATGTAATCATTACTTGATACAATTGTCTTCTTCCTTTCCTGAGATTAGTCTTATTAGCAAACATATGATTTGGCGTTACCTAATGATTTAATTGTGGCTAATGATCAATGGAGTAATTATATAGTCTCTATTAATCAGTCGAATATGCTACGAATAATAATCTGGCTGTATTCTCAAGATTTGCTAATAAATATATAGGCTATTGGTTTGATTACCAATCTTTTATGCAACCATATACGAATTACGCCCATTTCAGGAAGCCTTATAATAGCGGTGGTAAATAGCCCCAAAGCAAGCATTCGACCATTCTGGTTTTAGTTGAATGAGAATGGTGACACTCGGAGTATAAATTCATTATAACAACAATTTGACTATGTTCAATGATAGGAATTTTCGCCTTGGGCTACGTAGCGATAAGAAATTCGATTTGTCGAGACTTTGGAACACAATCATTCAATTGTGGCTAGTGGCGGCGGCAGGTGGGGGGGGTCAAGGGGGGCGGGGATTTGCACGCTCCAAAATCTGGCCTGCCCTCTGTTTGCCCCCAATAATTTTCGAAAATAAAAAAAAAATGTGATCTGGTCAGCTCCTTTTCATCTCAACGACCATTGTCTGAAATGTTACATGGTTGCATTCCCGGCAGTCTATTTTACAAAATATAGTGGCGAAAATATTCATTCCCTTTGAGTCATTCTTACTCCGCCCGGTCGACACTTTCTTCTCTGGTCGGATAAACTAATGATTTGGCGACAGACGGTATCTGTTAAGCTGTATTCATCTCGAAGATCAATGCCTGAAATACTGCCTGTATGCATTTCGGGCCGTCTAATTTTCAAATTATTGGGGATTTTAGTTGAGGTTCGCAAGTCCGTTCATTTCACAAAATATAGCGGCGAAAATATTCATTAACTTTGAGTCACTCACTCCGCCCGTTTGACACTTTCCTCTCTGGGGTCGGACAGACTAGTGATCAGGCCACAGACGACACCCGATCAGCCCTATTTATCTCTACGATCGGTGCCTAAATACTCTCAGGCAGCATTTCCAACAGTCTATTTTTCAAAAATTTCAAAGCCCCACAAGGACTCGCTACTTTTGGCGCTCACAGAGGTACTTCGTTGAGGTTCACAAGTCCGCTCGTTTGCCATTTTGTTCTCTGATTGTCTATTGATCAGGCGACGGACTGTATGTGGTCAGATTTATTTATCTCGACGATCGGTGCCTGACTAAATAATGACAGATAGCATTTCCGACAGTCTATTTTTCAAAATTTTGTGACTGAATACCCTCCTTAAGTACACCCTCGTGCCTTTGCCCCCTTAACCTTAGACTTTGCCTCAGCTCGGCCCCTTCAACCACCGACGGCTGGCGCCGCCACTGATTGCGATAGAATTCTTAAACTTAAAGTAGATGTTTATTAGGTGAATGTCTTGACAAGGGTTGAACAATTCATTTGGTCCGCAGCTTTGGGACAAGATAACATTGAATATAACTGATGGAGAGTGATGAAACTTACTTAGATAAAGTAGATATTATCAGTTTCATTGTTCGATACCTTTGAAAAGGTAAATGCGTGATTTATCAATATGTATCATCTATTTTGGGATTTCGAAGGGGGACACTGGCCACACTGTTGGCTTGTTTTATTAAAAAAGAGACTTGTATTACAATTTATTAAATAAAAGAGGAACAAACAAACAATTGCATCACTTCATAAAACATGACCGTTACAAAATGTACAATTCATCGAACATTTATTGAAAGCACTGCATTAATATCACATTGGATATACAAATATACAAAGTAATTTATACAGAAGTCTCTGACACCCAGACGTTTATCCATTGCCAAAATTGTCCAGTTCAATTTGTTTTTTTAAATGCACACTTGAAAAATTCAATGACATTTAAAAAAAATGGAACATTTTCCGACCCCCTAAGCAAGATAAATATTACTCCATTGCAATTGCAACGCCTGGGCTACACAAGGGCATAAACTATTATATATACGCATATGTATAACATAATTCTAAGTTAGGGTGGACTTACACCATATACATCGAGTTTTGATCAGTTGCACTTTAAAATGTAACATATTCGACGGTTTTCACTATTTGAACACCATTACAAAGTAATAAATAACCATATACAAGCATGTTTCAAAACAGGTATGCCAATCAAAAACATGACTTGTGGTATTGTTCAATATACCTTATTTTGTTTTTACAAAAACAATGTAGTTGAAGGTTGTAAGGTTGATAATAATATGTCATAAATTATGTTAAAATAAAGCCTTAAAATACACGTATCAATACAGTCCTACCTATTTATCCTGAAATTTTCTCGTCTCAGTTCAGAAGTTGACAAAAATATCCAGTTCTTGTTGAAAAAAAACTTTGATTTTGAAAGTGTCTTGCTTAAAAGCATAGGTAATTGGGGTACTCGATGGTCAGCCCGGAACGTCCCGAACTGACAGAATCGCAGTGATAGGGAATTCAGCCATGTCACAGTTCTACCAGTCCCAACAGCTGAGGTGTATGAGTAGAATCGTAACGTATTTTAAGTAACAAGAATGTGTCAGCTGTCATGACTGCAGTCGGCACATGTGTTATACACCGAAATTCTCTGTTTCACTCGATTGACACTATTTTTAGAATTGAGAGAATTTTATTTCGGGACGTTCAATCGAGTGCCAGGGATACTTTTGCCTCGATCAACCAGACATCACTATCTTTATCTGTTAAACCACAGACCCGGCCAATCCCCCCCCCCCCATTATGTGGAATGTATTATTTAAACGCTAGAATGATTACAACTCAACTTTCAAATCTTCGTTTTGTTTTCATTTTCAATGAAAGCATCTTTTCAAATCAAGAAATTTCCTTTATTATAAATGCCCTACTGACAAATTTGGGACGGACACGTAATGTTGCATTTATCAGGTCATCGGTTAAGTAGCCATATTAAGCAATGTTAGAGTTCATCTCCGAATAAGTCAGTTCTGTCCCGGCTTGTCTAATGAATACACCGTACAATATGATATGAGGGACATTTGGTCCGGGTGGATGCGCTTACTTCTTAGGGTCTTTTACGTTTACACGGGACACGGGTTTACGTTCCATCCGAACAACTAGACAGCTATCCTCGTCAGACTCTCTTGGGAAACCAAGTCGAAAAATCATGATGAAAATCCTGCAGGGATCGAAAACGCGACCTTAATGCCAGAGAGCCAGCTTCTTACCAATTTAGCCACCGCGATTCCCAAACGTTTATAGAAGATGTTTGCTGAAATGGAACACATAATCAAACTCGCCTCATTAATTTCATAACCCATTCCAAATGGAAGTATCGCTGACAAGGCCTTCGAGTGTTAAATATATTGAGGAAATAGTACTGACTATTTTGAATACATAGGAAACCAATTTACAATGTTATAAAAAAAAATAAATAAATAAATAAATAACATAGTGACAAAAATATACATCAATTGTTTGTAGATGCATTCAGAAAAATTGCGATTTCTCTGATCATTAGGTGGTATAGGACCAGACTGGGTTTTATAAATGTCAAAACACTCTAAAGGATAGTATATTATTTACGATGGTTGCAGTTGAATTACAGCTGTTTTACTCCAAATAGACTACTTAACAACTTTTCTGATAGTTAGGGTAGATATTATTAACCTCCAAGAACAAAGTATATAATAATAGTATGAAATATATATATATTATCTGACAATCCCGTACAAAAACATCAACCATTATAAAAATCCACTGGTTTTATTTAACAAGGCCTCAAAAAACATTCACCGCCCTCTGTTCAATTTCCCTTTTTATCTTTTACCGAAGCCTCAATTTCCTCAGGTGCCGCGATCGGACAACTCACAGAGGCTTTAGTTGGTTCTTTTTGTTGGCCTTCGCTGGATCCACTTCGACCACATAATTCACTGCGTAAACTTTCAATTTGCTTCTTCATGGTGATTAGGTTGTTCGCCATCTCCGATTGAACGGCTTCCTTTGTTCGCCATTGATTTAGAATCTCGTACCGGAAACTGGAAATGTCTTGCTTTATTTCTTCGAAATCATCTAAAAGTACAAATGAAATCCATGTAGAATGATAATAATATATGTTTTGGGGCAATGAAGGGGGCCACAAATGCTACTCATCATTTTCTTTTTCTGGTTCTTGTAGCGGGGGCGATGTTCTTGATATGGAACTTTGCAACGTTGTTCTACATTGTTTGGGGATATGGCGTCACATTTATAAGATAGCGGCGATTATGTCATGCTCATATGTTGTTCCATTGAGTTATTTTCTATGTTAATATTACTATTGCACTTTTCGGAACCAGCGGCTTGCCAAATGCTACATATATACAAGAACCAATCCTGAGCGATAATTTCGGAATCATAGTCATTAAGAATGGATGTTTCTATCTAATTAGATTTACCTTCAGTCACTTCCGCTTCTCTCTGAATGTCGAATATATATCTTTGGATAATTCTTTGCATAACTTTCTGAAATCGTAATATAAACTTACTTTAGATAAAAATGTAAATTACTACCAAACGGTAGATATTGACGAGTGAACCAATAGGCCACAGTATCAGGGGGACAGATGCCACGCAAGAGGATGCTCATCGACGATAAAATGTATGAACCAGTCTGGCCAAGGATATCACTGACATCCGCAACATATCGAGGCTTTTAGAGCTGCCAATTGTCAAAATTCGCATATTTTTAAATTCTAATTTGCGATTCCCTAGATTTACGTTAATGCTAATATACTAACCGTATAAGTTATTTTTTCATCTAGCTCTGACTCCTCGTTTATTGAAGATGTGACCGGTAATTTTCGTTCTGTCGATTGTGACCCATTTGTTTCTGTCATCTCAACTGCAACGCTGTCGTATGCTAGATTTGCTGCCTGTAAGAAGAAACGAATTTAATAAATAATTTCTTAAATACACTCATTCTAATAGAGTGCTTGCGGGTCAATACCTGCAGCACCAGAATATCTCTCACCATGTATTATTCTTTGGTGAGACGTAAGTAGAAAGGACTATGCTATCCGGCGGATTTATTCGTTTCTATTGTTATGAATTATGCAAATTAATTTTGTGACCAGCCCGATTGTTACACAGCAGAAGTGCGAGTGGGAGGTATTTACGAGAAAATTGAACTCGTGTTCACGATTTTGTACAAGCAGCCAGATTGTTACACAGAAGCAGTGCGAGTGAGAGGTATTTACGAGAAAAATGAACTCGTTTTCATGATTTTGTAGACGGCTTTCATACCATGTATCCTACGTTCTCATTACTGCTCCCCAGATAATAAACGTACATTAGTCGTGCCGTGATCTACACAGGGATTACAACACAGCTTTAAAAAGACAAACCCCCAAAGCGTTGTAGCCCGTTTGCAAGATCTTGTTCCTTATCTATTTGGTATTGTGATTCTCTTAGTTGAAATTATAATGAATTCCATTGCATTCTTGAATCAAGGGCGAAACTTACCCCGGTTCCGGTAGATTCTTCCACCAGACGGTTTTTACCTGGTTTAGCTATGACTACATCTTCATCTGAACTAGGGCAACAGGAACAAAACAAACTTTTAAATATCTCCTTAGGGGCTAAAATTATATTAAAAGGCACTGGTAACACAGCCGAATCACCGATATATTCCATATACAACATACTCCTAGAAAACTTCCATTCTGCATCAGAGTCTTCCTGAAATGGATTTAAATATGTGTAAATTATGTAGAGTAACCCCCACTTCAAACAGACTAGGTCATTTGGGGATTATAATTGTATGGTCTTTAGCAGTGGGAGGAAACCGGACGACCCAGAGAATACCTTCTGATCTGAAGCGCACGGCTTAAACCCAAGGTTTAATCTTTGCAGAAAACATAAGACTGTTTGCAAATATACATAGAGATGTAAACTAAACTGAGGCGTTACTTTAATAAACAAGATCATTGGAATTCATTCCGGTGTTGGCCGAGGAAGTTCCAGAAGATCATCCAGGTTTGTGTTCCGTTGTCAGTGGTACAAAGAGGAGGACCTGGCAATTAAGCGCATTTTCCCGTTCGGACTGGTGTGCCCATTGACAGGATGAAATCAATAGAGTGTTAGACTAAACTGAAAAGCTACAAAATGTCTATTAACTTGTACAACCGATCGTCAGCTGGATTACACGAGATGATCAGGACAAGCATTGTACTCAGTTGGTATAAAACCTATTAGGAAATGAAATGTAACAGGGTTTAATGTCCAACTTCAGGCGCGGATCCAGGATTTTTAGCAGGGGGGGGGGGGGTCTAGGTTTGATAATTGCTTAACTAATTGCAATCAACCAATTAACGGGGTGTTTGGGGGCCCTCTCCCAGAAAAAAATTGGTAAATAAGATTCAATTTGGTTCATTCTGACGTATTTCCGGAAGGTAAATTCCAAAATTACAGGTCTAAATCGCCAATAAACTCGCATAAAAATTTTCTAAGCAGGTGTGGGGGGGGGTCCGGACACCCTGGACCCCCCTCTGGATCTCCGCCTGCAACTTCTCTGCCCACGTTTACAGGCAAACCAACCTGTAGGTGGGTTTCTATCCCATCCACACTACAAAGACACTGTTCCGTGTAAGACGCTCCATTCCGCATCACTGGGATGGAGACGACGCGCAATAAAATTCCGAGAAACATTCGATTGGTCAGCAAGCCATCGTTTTACTCACTTAGCCACTGCGGCTTCAAAGTATTTGAAGAGTATCTCACTTACTGCTATTGTTTGAAATGATCTCGTCATCATGGCGATCAACATATTCAGTAAAACTGTCACCGATGTTGCGTTATAGGCTCCATATATAATATAACCAATATCTTCTGTCACATTATTATTATATTCCCCTAATCGAACAGCATCTGGTTCACCTCGTCCAAATAAAGACCAAAATACTGTTCTAAATGTCGCCATAACACTGTAAAATAAAACGTTTGAATAAATACACCAACAAAATATATATGTAAGATTCGTTACATAACAGCTGCTCGTTCATGCTAACACAGTTCAAATAACGGAAAATGAACGTATTGAAAATTTCAGTCACATTACTTTATTCTGAGAGATGTTGTGTGTGTTACACTACCAGTATTTGTTGACAACACTGATTCTCCCACATATATCACTCTCTGGTTAATGACTCCTCAGTTAGCTTGCATTGAGGGAGCCTGTTACAAGCTCGGCTCTCTGGTCTTCGTTCGAGACCGGTCCCGACTCTCCGATTCTCATTCAGATCTCTGTTTCTAACCCTGCTGTGGTCAGATATCCAGGGCAACCGACCAAACCCAAAAGTCAGCCCCCTTTCCCACACAATGTCACCTGATTGGATAGGTTTCGATGATTACACAGCTGAGCTATTGTTTTATGCCAGATAAGCTTTAATTATGTGTAAACTACATTGGATGCCCGGTAGTGAGTCAACCATCTGGCTATGACTGACAGCTAACGTGTTTAGGATATTCAACTCATCCTGCTTTAATATTTTGCCAAAGGTGTCCATAATATACCTCTAATGTGTAGCATTTGTGTTTGTCGTTTTGACAAGATTATCTCGATGGCTACGATACCAAAATCCATTATTATCTGTTTTATCGTTAAATAACACATCCAATATCTCATTATCGGCTTCCCTTGTAAATAAATGTCTAAATAATAATTCGTATTTGAAGCTATAGAATAAAGGTCCGCAATACTTGGGACAATACATCATCGCGTACATTTTCCGTAACTTTACTTGTTAAAATTAGTTAACATAGAAGTTTTCGCTGGCTGCACCCAAATGTCTAACTTTTCTGAACAAAATTGTTCCTGAAGCTACTACGGTTTACTCTTATTTGTTAATGGATGAGTAACGCACGGGATATTTTCCTTGTGGAAACAATAACAAGTGTACAACAGGCTTTTTGTATGAAATGACAACATATGGTGCATTTCTACTTCAAATTGCAGTGGGAAGTAACTGAAGGACCCCGTTAGATGGACAGGCGAACCTATTCCTTGTCATGTACCAACGGAGAATCGATACCACGCCACTTGTTGCCAGATGTTGCTATCTAAAGCGCACGCGTTTTCGACACCCAATCTTTTAGAATAAACAAAGTGCATAACCTGGTTATTATAAAGCCCAAGGTAAATCCAGGAATTTTATAGTTTGATTTATTCATCGTAAGAGCTGGCCATATCTATTCCTCAGAGAAAATAACACTTTTAGCATATAAATTATTGTCAATCCAATGTTATAACTATTATGATTTTGATATAGCGTTTTTCCATATTTTCCCCAAAGAATATTTAAACCAATCTAAATGGGAAGGAAACAAATTCCTACGTAAACAAATGTCAATCAAAATATTAACAAAAACTATAAGGAATAAACTTCCACTTTCGTTTTCTTGTCGTTATTTGGTGATGTGTGTCATCTTTTATTCTTATGGGATTTACTGGTTTATAAGAAAATACAATTTTAGCTTTAAAGCGCGCTATAACCTTCTTAACTTTATATACATGAATAATACGTTTCGACAGTTTGAATGAGCGCACCTGTCAGCCAACCACACTGGGGAAAAATGCATGTACATATATATATTATAAAAAACAAATTACATTGTCAAGTTAAAAGAAAGGGGTGATAAATAGAATGTTAACCTTGTCTGGAATATTAAGTTCAAAATACTAGGCCGCTTGAAAATTATCGTCAACTTGTACCGTGTGACCGGAAAATGGGATTATAAGTTGTTTTCTGTAAACGCTAGTAAGCGGTACTTCCAAAACATTCAATTACTCCCAGGAAAAAATTTAAAGGGAAACTGTCACACCGCACGCGATTTCTTGTCAGTACATAACCCCACTTGGAGTTTTGACAAAGGGAGTAGACTTCAGCAATAATTATTAGCAATTATATTGAAAGATAGGAACAATACGTCAGTCAAGTCCCGAAAAGCGACATCCATAATCAACACTTCGGCTTAAGCTTGTATGTTTACCAAACCATGTTTTCGGTATGCCATTTGATTTGCCATTCGGTACCACAATCGGGACTTAAACAAGGCTTAGTGCAGCAATGAAGATTTATCAATTAACTACTTACTCTCCAAAACTTTGTTTGGCATTAATTGTCATATTCCTGTTTTCAATCTCCAGATCTTCGTGATTACTGTAGTACCAAAACAGGTTGTGTAGCCCGATCATAAAAGCAACCATTACGAATACGAAAAGAGTGATGAATTTAGCAATATCCTGAAAATTGAAAAGTTAAATCATAAAAAAAAATAATTTGTATTCTCGATAATGGAGCACCTTATGCATTCAATGGGTGTAGAGCCGATGGACCGTAATGCTATTTTTGCGGTGTGGCGGGATAGCAGTGGTAAACGACAAAACATTCAAGAAGTTTAATTGACTGGGCCTTAAAGGAACGGATGTATAAACGAAATTATCCAATCAGATAAAAGTAATTCCCTGTCACAAAAACAATCGGTCACATCTTAACGGTAGATCTTAATATCCCTAAGTGACAATATACGTGTATAAATTGTATTGTATTAGAGACAAGACAATGCAAACTGAAACGTAGACACGTTTAGTATTATATGAAGGGTTGTGCATATTTTAAAAAGTGTTGCTTTTATTTTGTATTCAAGTCTTGGAGGCTTATTATTTTATAAAAACAAATTATTTTCATAATGTATGTGTACTATTGAAGTATATATTTGTATCGAAAAATCGACCTGAAATGCTTTCGGAAAATATCAAATTTCTCACGGCTTAAAGATACCTTCCCGAGGATAAACTGGGCGATTAGATGACATATTTGGACAAAAATCACGTTCGCACTAATCAATCTATTAAAAATTTGCTAAAGATTGTATTTACGAGGAAATACCATAATATATCCGGTGTGACGTCGAAGGTAAATTCATTGGGTATAAAAGACGGTGATGTCTATAATTGCTTTCCATAATCAGAAATATCGCAACCTAAGTAATTTCTCGGATCTTTCCTTTGATCCGCTCCAATTAAAGATACAGTAGTTGCGTTGTCGTTACATAGAGAACATCACCATGGACGGAATTTTCGTGCGCCATGACGTTATAAATACAGAATTCGACCATTTCGGTCTGATACTCCTATTATAGTTTTAACTGTCACTATATTGGAATTTGTAGATATCGCTAAAATAACACATAGTGTCTTTAAGCTAATGCACCAATTCTTACATTTAACATTCGTCCAAGTGATATCTGTAGAGGTCCAAGGCTTTCGTTAGCTGGTAATAGGTAACTAATTCTGGCAAAGCTTAAGATGTTAGCAATAGCAAACAGACCCTCTGAAAGGTTGATTGGATCAAATGCATCCCAGTAAAATCGATCTGGAAAAAAATCAATGTGTATTTTCAGTTAGGCGCTATAAATAAACATTTATTTTAAGATTTGTTTCATATCCCTTCACTCGGATTCCATTTAAGATCAACCAACTAAATTAATTACTTTTGATTAAAACACGGATGCTATTTCGTTTCGTAATGTGACAGTTCAATTTTAATACAATCAAGGATATCGTAAATACAGGAAAACAAACCCAAATCTAAATATAAAAGCTCTATTACGCTATAGATGACCCGGTAAGTTGGGAGTAAAAACGAGATTCCGTGCTCAATTTTCTGGCGACCAGACATGTAGCACAGTTGTTTTTGTAACAAAACAATCGAGAGAGGGAGAGAGTGTGAGTGAGAGGGAGAGAGAGAGAGAAGAGAGAGAGAGAGAGGGAGAGGGGTGGTGTTTAACGCCCACTCAACACAAGCTAGATCATTTCGACACTAAGATATGGTTTTAAGTTTGTTTCAATAATTCGCTTACGCAGTGGGAGGAAACTGGAGTTCCCGGAGAAAACACACGAGGCTGGACAGGATACCCTACTCCTTGCCACGTACAACCGGGGATTCGAAACCACACCAGTAGGGGTGGGAGGAAACCGGGGTGGACCTGGAGTAAAGCAACGAGGTTGGACAGGCGAACCTACTCCTTGTCACATACAACAAAAAAAAAAAAACAATCTAAGTTTCAAAACACTATAGAGAGGGTACCATATAAAACTATGAACATATATTCCAAATCAGGTGTTACACAATAGAGGGATATTAATGAAAGGTTATCAAGTCAGCTTTGACACATGAAGCAGTGATTAATAACTATCCCTGCCATGTCAGGTCATGACATGGGGGTGGGGTGGGAATATACTATCACTCAAGACCAGATGATTGGCTCATTACCAGATGGCTGGCCTGAGTTGACATTATGTCAGAAAGCCTATCTCGTTGTATGTAATACTCCAGCTGCAAAATCTTTTTGGCATCGTGTGTTTTAAAAGTTCACACACCCAACACCTGCCGGTAGCTGCTGCCCAATTGGAGCATAGTCCGCCCTCGACTGAGAACTATCCATACAGGCCAGAGTATATGTGTGGGGCTGACTTTCGGACAGCCATCAGAGGGTTGGGATGGCTTAGTGTCGTGCTTCGACATCGTATAGCTGGTCGGTCACCTCTGTTATTTCTTGGAGATATAGCGGCCTTCTCAGCCTAGTGGGTTTGCTCCGGATACTCTTATTTTTCTCCATGGGAAAGACCCATGTGTGTGTCCTAAGATGATAAAATGAAAAAAGACACCTTGTCTGCGATATCACCTTTGGTGGAATTGGACGTTAAAATACTAAGAACATCAACAACGATAACCGTCAGATAATACAACGGCGAAGAGCTAGGAGCAGGGCTCCTACAACACAAGCTAACTTTGGGAACAATAAAGTATTGTTGTATGAGTAGCTGATTTAGACAACGAATCATAGAACGATACTGGTTGTAGATCTTATCCTGTTTAGATCTTGTTGAAATGGTCCAACCTATCCTCTGTCACGGTAGTTGGGTGATCATGGAACTAAAATTTAGAATAGAAAGTCCCGGTATGTGCGGAGAAGCACCATCTGCGTTTACCAAACTCGGTTGCACTTGTGAGAGATGACCAGCGCGGGACTGAATAGAGTGGGAGAAAGAGAAAGAGAGAGGGATAACGTCCATTCGACACAAACTAGGTCATTTCCGGACTAACATATGGTTTAATTTTATTTCAATAATTTGCTTGCGCGTAGGGGTCTTTAGCAGTTGGAGGATACCGGAGGAGCCGGACAAAACCCACGAGGATGGACATGCGACCCTACTCCTTGTGACGTACAACCGAGGATTCGAAACCACGTTAGTTTACCCAATGACAGGCTTCATGATACAGCGCCACCCAACCCCCAGGGACTGAAAAGAAACGGTGCAAAACGGATGTTCACCCATTCGTACACAGGCATGCTCGTTGTGAAGATAAGCAAGCAGAAACGTATGAAAATGTATTCATAACCGTTCAAATCAAATATAAGTTAATGTTTTAATCAAAAAAATCATAATATTATACGTTATATAAAAAGATAACAAATCTTACCGGCATTTAACCAATAAACTGTATAAAAAGCGTCGTCAGGATCAAGGGTGGTTGATTGTTCTATTTCGCGTTGAGCGCTCCAAAACTGATAAATACAAAATTAAAATGGTATCTTAATGGTTGGGACTATTGGATTTTAGACGGTGCTTGTATTGAAATATCGCTCTCCCGACACTCACTGTTTCCTTTCAGCGACTATACAAAGGGAGGCATTCAGCAACTATATAAAGGGAGGCAAACGCTACTTCAGCGGTTCAAAATCAGTACTAGTAAAACCAAGTACGAACCCCGTCTTGTTGGCGTAGAAAAGATGGACAATGAAGCCCAATGCAATCAAGGTAAGTCTTGTGTTTACAACTTTTCGGTTTGTAGCTATAGTCAACCATCACTATCAGAGAATGCGCTGTCGCTTTATTTATGTCCAGTTTGCATTTGAAGGTCATCCATGGGATCTGTTTAAGTCGGAAAAATTACGTTATTTGTTCTTCAACTTACCTTATACATACAGAAGAAGCGAAGTGTAAAAGTTGCTGTATAAGCTGAGATTAAACCAAAATCCATTATATTGTAATATGATGTTATATAGTCCATTGGACCGTTCTGATAAATCTGACTACATTCTTGAAACATAAATCCTGAAAATACAAACACTTTATTGAAACTTAGTTAAAAATTAATTCGTCTTCAACGCAGTATGGTGAAATTTTGAGACTGAATATAAGGCCTACGGATTCGTGTGCAAGGCGGAAGAGCATGTGGTGCCACGGCACACTCGACCTTCATCGGATGCTTGTCTTATGTACACACGTGGGACCTTACTGGTCGTCTATGGCAGTTTTGTATTATTATTAGCGCGGCTTTGATCGTGGCGATTTTTCCACTATCAGAGACTGGGGATAAAATATGACATTGTTGTTTCTCAAAAGGCCACAAACTCTAATTACTATTTACTGTAGCTTTAATTTGCATTACTGGTCGTCCAGTTTTGTATTACATTACTGGTCGTCCGGCTTTGATCGTGGTGACTTTTCCACTATCAGAGACCGGGGATAAAATATGACACTGTTGTTTACCAACAGCAACCAAATTACTATCTAATGTAATATAATAGATAGCTTTAATATCATATATTATGATTGTCTGTTATATCCGACAAAATACAATGCAGCTGTTAAAGAATATTATATTAGAACTAGATGAATTAACAACATAATAATAAGTATTCGCTTGTTTCCGATTGTATATTAATGGCAAACATACTGGAATTTATATGGTCAATTCTGCTGGGGGGGGGGGGGGTACGCGTGGACAAAGCCTATGACTCCGCCAGTTCAGTTAAAGTACCAATATGAAACTTGGCATGCTTGTTCCGTTAACCATTGTGCACCGATGGACAGACGTTTGATATGACCTCATAATTCCAAAATTCAATGAAAGTATCGTTAAACGTTGACTACGTGCACACCAACGCTCAAAATATTTTACTAACCTAGAACCCACAAACTCATCAGTATTGTCGGTACTGAAGGCGATTCCGTCCTCAAAGGAAAATCATCTCCAAAAGGCCTGGATCCTGTAGCGTTCATAACCATTTCATATTTAACATGATCCAATGGAAATGTTGACTTATAAGTTCTAAATTTAGATACACCCTGTGATGACTCAAACGCCGAGGATATAATTAACATTAAAAATAAGAAAAACGACAAAGACTGGGCAACAAATTTGACGAACGGGTACTTCAACACATTAACAAACTGAAATAAATGTAAGTTATTAAATGAAATAATCTAGAATTGTTTAAAATATAACACTTTTTATTAAATACTATACATAGGCTAGTGTTAATAGCTATAATAGAATAATTAAAATCTATGGCGACATTTGTTGGATCGTTAATGCTGTGTTAACGGAATCTCTAAACGGAATATCAATCCAAATATGTTTGAATTCAATTCATAATTGTTAAAAATATAATGAACTGAAAATCTAGACTACCATGCAGACAATACGTCAGCACACGCCAACGGCATTTAACCTTCAATACAATATGATATATATGGACAAGTTGACAATAATCATTTATGAAGGCGTGATATAAAAGGAAAATGAGTATCTTGTATATCACAATGTCACGCTAAAACACGGTGCTATAATTGTTGTCGAGGGAACGGCTCATATGGTTCCTTTGTCATAATAAAAACAAGTTAAAACAGGGGGTCCAACAACAGATTGATGTTCGGTGTCATCCGTGAGTACATTTAAGTTTCGTTGAATCTTATAATGGACCTCTTTGTAATTCGACTGATTTCAAACCAGGAGATATTATCGACTGTTTTGTTACTTTGATTTGTTTGATTAATTCAAAGTAAAATAATCATTTGGAATACATTAAGTCGTTTAAAAAATCGTTCTCCAAACATTTTAATGAGGCACAGAAGCTTTAAGTTTTTAAATTATATAAATAAATAATACTTCATGTGAATAAGCTCAACATTACAGCTTAATCACATGATGCCATTCGTCGTAACCGATGTGTGCGCTTCGAGTACATAAAAAACCCATCTTAATAACTGCAACTTAATTCTCTGAAATGACATAGAAAAGGACATTTGCTCACAGCCTAATTAAACTACAGATCTGTATTTCGTTTCGGTTTTTTTATACTTGCGATAGCCTCTACTGCATGATGATGTGACCAGTTGTTGTGGAAGTTCGCGTCGGGGATTATACAAGCCGCTCTTGACCCTACGACGTCATACATTCGATTAACCAATCAGCGTTGATGTTGTAGTGAGTTACCCACAGTTCAGTGCACCTCAGGTCAAAACTCGTCGTAACAAATCGTTCCATTGGCTAATCCCTAACAACATCCAGAACACTGGTTATATAACAACTCTTGAGATCCTGGTGTGGTAAACACAGGTAAAACGAAATTTTGAATTATAAAACACGATACGAAATAAAATCTGTATTTTAATCAGATTGATTCGCTCCAAAGTCTTAAAATTTTCTGAAAGGCCTGGTGTATGAAGGTACTGACTGATTATAATGAAACTTGTTATACAGATTTAGTTTCTAATTAAACTAATGTTTCTTACCTTGCAATTTGGTGCAATTATATAAACTATGATTAAAAACGGGTAACAAAGCATCAATAAAAAGACGAATAAGATTCGTTGAGCCCATCCATTTCTCTCCCACCGCCCCATACCAGTATACCATAGTTTAACCAATCTCTGTTGACAACTAGGGTGAGATACAAACTAGAAATAAAAGGTTAAAATATTTTTAGGCACTAATTTGGATTCGTTCCTGATCCAGCTTTGGACCTTCAAATTTCTTGATTGAAAGTATCATCGCAAAGTCCCCCTCTTTGTCTATCTGTGATAATCAAGTTACATAGTTCAATTTCCGTTCAATGTCAAGGTTTCTGAAACTGTCCTCTTTTCGGCTATGAGTCACTTCACGTATTAGTAAGGCCGTGTTTCTTTGGTTTCCCGTGAGTTTTGCAACTAAAAATAGCTTTCAACGGGCTGTAGACAAATCTTTCCCTTTACCTTTTTGTAAAACGTGGCTGTCATAATGTGAAATAAGTACCTAAAAGATTGGGAATTCCAGAATAATCTGGCCACACTAGCTGATGTAAAACTCGCACAAGTAATATTATAATAACCACAAAATATTTCGTGTCATTTTCGTGAATAAAATCTGATATATCGCAAGTGTGACTCCCGCCAGGGGGATATCGTCTGCTTCCAAGCTGTTTTGTTTAGTTTATAAAAATTTCATTCGATAAACTGAAAGGTAACATTTTGTTTGAAATGAAGTAGATTTCGTTTTGAAGACATGTTTTGGGTCAGAGTATATTTTTAAATCGGTCGAATAAAAAGACCATATTATACTGCAATTCTGTTAATTTTATATTCCAATATAATATCCAATCGACCACAAGCTTTCTGAAACATATTTAAACATGTTTCTTTGTTTTATTAGGGTTAATAGTTACACACCACTGTATGACCGAAGATGACAACATATTCAGATCTTTAGTTATAGAGTTCGCACTACTTAAATAATCGTTAAGAATAATGGTAAAAAGTGAAGTTTCATCGGCGAATATACGTGTGCTGTTAGAGAGTTTATCGGATAAATCATTTTAAAAAATCAAAAATAAAAAAGGACCCAATACACTTCCATGGGGAACTCCGGAATTATGTAAATAATTTCATTTTTAACCTTCTAAAACTATAATTTATGCATTACATAGCCTAATTTTGATATATTTTGTCACCTACTAAGTACACTCGTGTCTGATGTATTATAAATTATGGAATATAAAACGAAACGCATTGATAAACATCTAATTGTAATAAGTAGGACGTTAAACTTCATTTCATTTATAATTTCAATAAAATTGGTCCTTATCCAAAAAATAATGGAAAAGTACTTACTCCCTTCTCGTGATAGTATAACGCTTGTTTAAATCTGGCTAAGCTCTCATATTTCTCCTGATTACTTCGACCAGTTTTATTTAATACCATTTCCAGTTCTTCTTGGGTTCTAATTCTGTCTAATAACTTCACAACATATTCACTTAACTGCTCTGCTAATTCCCTGTATTCTTTCTGAAAGAGCGTAACAGTCAGGGTTGTTTAGATAAATGCGATCACGGGTCTATTGGGTTGGGAGAACGCTAGATCGCAGAAGATCCTGCACATATGACGTCATATGTGTATTGTGGTTTAGAGTAAGGGTTACAATTGGTCCATGTATTAGGGTTAGGGCTAGCGCTAGCCCTGTTTGCATTCCGCGACTTTTACGAAATCCACACGTCCTAACCCTAACCCACATATGACGTCATATGTGCTAAATGTGCAGGACCGTCGCCTAGCGTTATCCATCGAGTAGATGAAGACTTTATTTTGAAGAATTTAAAGATCAATTCAGGGAAATAAATTTCACACTCATAATGCTATTAATCATGAACCCTACCGACCTTCAAAAATCAATTGTCGATGTGGAATCTTACTACTTTGAAGATGGATAAGCAATAGGACGGACTCAACTTTCTCTGCAATCTGACGAATGTTGAGCACAGACTGACCCTCTAGCACATATACTACATGGGGAATCTAACATCCTATTTCGATCCTTAAAAACATCAAGGAGTAATCAGCTTAAATTTGAGAATATATGGTTCAGGGGCGAAGCATGCGCCCAACATACAGAACCAGTAACACTATCCGTTGTGAAGACAACATAAAATGTTTCTAGATTATAAAATAAGTACAAAATAAATTCTAATACCTTGAAATGTTTCTCTATTTTGGATAAATTTCGTAATTCTTCAGCAAGTTCAAATGCTGACAGTATAGGGTCTTTACTGGACAGGGAGAGATAGGCCTCACTGGCCAGCCCGCGATAAGCGTTCAGTCTATATTTGGCCAACCTCAATTGGTCAAACTTTGTTTTATTCCGACATTCTTGACACGAACATGTAAATTTGTGCGGTTTTTGAATTAATTCCCCACGTAAAAGTAACAGCTGAACAATTTCGTACTGATTTTTCTGTGAAGCTAGGATAAGGGGGGTAATGTCTGGTGAGAACTGTGACTCTGCTAAGTTCACTGTTTTGAAGAAGCCATCCGTATCACCCAGTTTTCGTCTTTCCCGCCACATTTCCAAATAACGTCGATGTTTAAGGATTGTCTCAGCAATCTGGACATGACCAGCGCTGATGGCCTGAAGAACCGCTTCATATATATGATGTTGACTTGATCGATCCAAAAGATGTTCAACCACCTGAAACGAGAACAGATATGAAAATGCATTTATTTTGTATTTTTAAATTCTTGACATTATGATTATTGCATCACGGCCGTTCCCGGATCTAGTTAAATTACTTAGATGCAATGGGCAACTGACGCAATTTTATTTAAAGTAGTTCCTACTGATGAAAATCATTAGCGATGTTGACAATAAACAAATTTTCTCTCCAAAGCTCTGGATTTTTTCGCCAAAAACAACGGAGTAGAACCACCAAAAAGGGTACTTATAATTTAAGTCCCCCGGTGGTACTGGTGAACGTTCACTGATGTTTTGGGTATGGTCACAAAGCTTCTGTAATGTACCTAGGAAAAGCTTCGGTATACTCTCGCCGATAATGAACAAAATATCGAACCCTGAGAACATATATGCACATTGTTTTGTCGCGAAAACAGACCGAGAAATGCATCCCAGGAGCTTTCTCGAGCCACAGGAAGACCCAGGGGCTTCTTCCCCGTAGCTTCCGTGCACTATTTTGTCTCCCGAGACATCCACGATTCAAATATCCTCGCGAAGGTCGTCCGATGCTTCGGGGATCAAAAAATATTTCGCGAAAGTCCCAAGGAATATTCTCGGTGATTCCCCGTGGATAACTGCGACCTGCTCTTCCCACAAAATGTCGGAAACAGATCAGGTAAATTTTTCGTAGTTCTCCTAGGGTCTTCCAAACTGATACCGACGCCCCCCCCCCCTGCCCATGGCTCATCAATTTCCATTGGTATAACGTCCCCGAGGGAAAAATACCAAGTGGGACGTAGTAATAAAGGAGTGTACAATTTAAATGTGAGTGACATTCTTTTTTTGTCTGCTCATTAGGATTATCATTTCATACAACAGTCATGTAGGTCGTATAAAGGACCTAACAATGCCCACGATGAGCTCCCAATATTTCACCAGATGAGATCGCCGTAGTGTCAATTGAAGCTCGATGTCCGGAGCTTCACGTGAATTATCCTTGCAACAAGTTCCGACGTTTAGTTTGGGTGAAATGATCGAAAGTAAAAAAAACCCCAAACTTTGTGATGAGGTGGTGTATGGTGATGAGGCTGCCAAGTGATAGCGTATAATTGCAGGGTGGGGCGTACACATTGACGTGGGCGAAAACAAAATCTTGACAGTTCAATTTAAGTAAAAGTAGGCCATAGTGCCTCTGTCCAGGCAAAATGCCCATCGTAACATACAGCTTGGAGTATCTTCATTATCTATATTTGTAATCTAAAATCCATCAAATTAGTAAATTGCTCAAATTAATGTATATAGGCATTCTAACGTTAACAATTTGTAGTCGTCATTCGGGAGGTTATTAGCGGGACCCATAAAAATGCAATTATTGTTGAATAATATATTTATCGATATCCAAGATATGACCTACTAATAGTTGATACTTTTAAACTGCACATAAGGTCACCAGGCGTGATTTTCTGTACTTAAAATCAAAATTTGAATTCCTAAAAGACAGTCGAGGCAAAATAGTGTAATCAGCAAATGGACTGTCCACCGTGTATAAACAGCGGTAACAGGACAGGTGTCCGGAAGAGTACGCTTACCCTGCCTGGGGCACACACGCCATAGCTGCATATTATGGCATGATTGACCAATGGACTATCGGTATGCAAAATGCACATGATGAACAGTGATAAAAATGTAGTAGACAGACATAATTAGGGAGATGATACTTTACGAGTCAATTAAATATATACTCTTCAAAAAAAAAAAGAAAAAAAAAAAAAGAAACGCACAACCCATTTTCCATCGTTGTTTCGGTAAATCTTACTTGTTTTCAATGCCATTATGCAAGGATAAAAGAAATTCATTATTGATTTTAAAGGTAGGGTCACTAATTGTGACTGTTCATCCTATCTGGAATAATAGCCGAGAGAGACATGTTATATTTACCAATCAAGTTGCTCAACTTTGAAAAATAAGAATAAAAGGAACAAGCTCTCGCGTAATTAGCTGAGAGACAAACAATCCATAATGTTTAGTATCAGACATCCCAAAACACTTTTCACTTTTTCAACAACAGTTCCAATCACTTTGATTGACCGCTGGCGTCAAACGAATCACACATACAATATACACTATCCAGGTCTCATCACTATCTATACACACCATCAGTTGATTAAATGTGTACTGATTGAATTATTACACAATTATAATTTTCTATGTTTACGCTACAACAACAGGAATGAAGAGATTAAGATAAATATAAATACTACTATTTGACTATATGTGTATCAGCTGCCATTTTCTTTTGAATTATTGACGACATTTCGTCTGCTATCATCTCACAATACTCACCTTTTCTAACACGTCCCGTAGTTTACATTGCCATCGAGGCTTTATTTGATATTAGACACCTTCCAAGTTCATAAAATTGGTCATTTTGCAGCGTTATTAATTACAAATGATTACTTGGCTATTCGTATCTTCGACGGGCTGGAAGTAAGACGAGATGGTGGCAATGGGAAAAAAACCCACCGTGGCAGCATCAATCTCGAGATTCGGAGTATAACGAACCATCTCTCTTTGTGTGCTGCGAACAGGGGCGAAGGCAATTCGACACAATTTCTGTGTCAATCACCCCAGAAGTACCACCACGAAACACTTCGTAAAAGTCAACAATTAATTTATCTCTTGACTTCATAGATGTTTGTAGCGCTGTCGATAACAATTTTACACTTATATTGTTGTCTTCATAGAAAGCGAATTTTTGTACGGGTTTACTGTTGGTTTACTCCAATCGCAACAGCGACTGTATTTGTTATGATATTATAAAACAAATTATATCAATTGAATCTTAAATTTAATTCAATTACGACACGATTTATTTTGTGTAGGCAATTGTTTAGTTTAATTCAGGGATTAAGAAATCATCTAGGTGTCAATGAATACACACCATGGTTTTATATAGGAAATTAAGGAATAAACATTCGGTCGCTGTGACGTCACTGGCGTCCAAGGGGATTAAGAGTGTTTTCGATACTTATAATTGGCAATGTCTTTTTATGGGAGATATACATTTGCAACTTTGAGTGAAGATCGCTGATTTATTTTCAATCAGATTGGTATGACTTGCCGTAAAGAGAATATAGTGACCAATGGCTGACTACAGCTGCAGAATCCTCGTATAAAAAGCCGGTACACATCTGAGATTTAAAACGCTGTGTTCTCTGTTGTGACTGTCAGGTTTTTCTCAATACAATTTAGCTTGAACATCCTCGATATAATTGTAAAATGATATATACCAACCACCAAAAACATTGCAGCATGTCACGTGTCCGGATCGGAACTCATAGATGCTATGTGTCCGGGTCTGATCCCATAGATGTTATGTGTCCGGGTCTGATCTCATAGATTTTAAGCCTATCTACATACCTTTTTAAATATGCAACTATAAAATAATAATATATTTAGCGAGGCACGTGGATTGAGTCAGATTAAAAGCAGTCTACTGATTACTCCCCTTCTCTCCACAGAAGAATTGCTAGAGGAAATCCACAGATCATTACATTCACCTTCTCGATCTGAATATCAAAGACGATTATTTCAAATCAAAGCTTACCTTTGGATCCTTTTCCCTCAGAAAAGGGTGAACAAAATCCATTCCGTTTGTGGATGCCATACCACCGTTATATCCGGCGCCAAATGAGGTCAGTTAAACATAGCAACTTAATACTCGATAGTAAACAATTCAGTGTAATTTCTATATGACTGTAATGAATTGATGACATCGGACGAGCATGCGCCAATCACAAAACACTTAACCGTCACTAACATCGAAGAGGAACTTTATAAACAATGAGAACGATTTCCCATAACAATAATTTCACATTTTACAACGTCTAAAAGGGAATATGCGCAATGCCTTTTATAATATACCACTAAGTACCAATTAATTAAGAACTGTTTATTAGTACGTATTCATTTATTATTTATTGGAATGCCTAGAGCAAGGTTACTCTCTGGAGTTGCTGGCGCAATATACATAATTATTTATTTTTTTATCGATGCTTCATAAATCATTCAATAGAGCATATTAACACAATATCCATTATAATTATTATTTTGTGTTTCGTTAGAGATATTACAATATCATAAACTTCTTGATCATCAATGAACTATAGTCATGGATCCAGTATCAAAATGTATATTATTAAATGTTCTAAAATTTATTACTAACGACAGGTTATTTGAGGATTTCTCCACGGTATTGTTTTATATGACCTAGGTTTGACAACCCGTCAGAAATATACTAAGTTGAGAGACAAAGAGAAATAAATGAGGTTTAACGCCCACTAGGTCATTTCGGGACTAACACATGGTTTAAATTCATTTCAATATTTATGGGTCTTTAGCAGTTAGGGGGAAACCGGAGGACCCAAAGAAAACTCACGAGGCTGGAAGGCACCCTACTCCTTGTGTCACGTACGACCGGGGATTCGAGACCACGCTAGTTGACTCAATGACACGCCTTAAAATACAAATACAGCAAGCACGTGCTAACCATAATAGGATGATAAACAATCCTTAACCCTTAGAACCCGAAATGCCGCAAAACCGACTCGACGTTGTATCGCATATACCCAAAATGTCGGTTTTGCGGCTTGGGGCGTTTTCAAGCTCCAATTACGTTGACGTCATAATTAATATGACGTCCTGTAAATCCAGGGAGGGACGTGCAACAGCCCATGTAAAGTCAGTGTTCAAAGCGTTAAGGTACAATGTCACTGAATAATTTTGATAGATTTGTTTGAAACGAGCCCACGATTAGACGTGAAATTGGCGAATAATGTCAATACATTATTAAGGCTTCGCCAGATGACTAGCCGGCCCAATTACAGGAAATGCGCCAAAGACTTAATGAGATGAAATGTGCTCGTTAAGAACAAATGCGCAATATATCACATTTGAAACTGTGTACACTACGAACATGGTACACATATTATCAAGGCTTTGATGACTAAAATGTCTGGATCCTGGAGGATGAAACGGATACATCATTATGTTATCAGAAATCGGTTCCAGATTAAATAAAGTGCTGGCAGTTATCAGTAACAATGAAAAACTAAATAATGTACGGGATTTTGCTAAATATTTCAGTCAAATTAATCTACTTTGGACCGAGATTTTAGCGATTGGATTTTCGGCTTAGCCTCGATCACCATTACTGAAGTCTGCACGATAAAAACATAGTTTCAATTATCTATTTCATGATTAAATCATGAATGAAAGTTTACAAATGCCCCAACATCATTCAAGTGATAAATCGCAGGGTGATGGACATAATTGAGCACAGCTGGTGTTCTTTTTATTTCTTTGGCACATTTCAAGTCCAAGGGAAATGCTCCTTCTTGTTTGAAAGAAGATTAGCAAACTATGTCTAATCTGACATATGACAGATTACTCTGTTCTTTTATTCTATAATCGGTGTCGTAATACAGGTATACTATCGATATTTTCCTAAAGGGGCTATTGATTGGCTATGTTAAGATTTATTAATAGTTATATTGAAACATATCGAAGTATTCAAGCGTTTACACATGCATTAATTCCCACAGCAATCTGTGATTCAAAGACAAGCCATTCTGTGTTCTAAGTGATTTTTGTTTCGTGTTATTATTATTATCATGCGTGGTCATGTATAACGCCCACAATAATAAAGATATAATACAGTCCTTAATGCACTTCGGGTCATGTTATCGTAAATTAAATTACTTAACTGACTCATATTTTTCTTTATTAAAGCACCAACTAGAAAAAAAACCTGTGTAGTTTTAGCAAATAAATATTTAAAGTCTTGTCTCTGTGAAATAGTCAAAGAGTGCGTGACTTTATTCTTCGAAATCTAGAATGGGCGAAAATGTATCTAAAATCATTAATTAATGTATATAAATGGATTTATATTCAATGTTTAAATCTGTTATTATAATTTCTATTCAACTATGTCCAGTGACATACGTGAAAGGCAGTAGTAAACTATTCCATGTGTCAAATTATACAAACAGATAACTTCAGGGAGTTATGGGTTGTCATCCATTTTGTCTTTGCTGTCTGCAGGGATTAATAATAGAATCTGATGTCAAAATTTACCTTTTAGCACGGCGAGATTGACTGAAATCACTACTATAGAACAATAATGATTAAATTGTTTACGTGGAAACGGTAATTATGTGTAGCTAGTAGCTATATTGTGTTAATAATTATTGCGATATACATAATGCAAAGTCAAAATTTAAAAAAAAAGTATCAAATTTTAGGGAAAATGTATGGAACGAAATATTAAAATCCATGTCTCTTCTAGCCCCCCCCCCACTTCATTAATCTATCTATCTATCTATCTATCTATCTATATATCTATCTATCTAAACATTTCAGCAATCCGATACCCACAACGTGGTATAGGACGGTTTCATCTTAGACAGTTTAACCACCGCGGGAAAATTAAGCCCAGTTTGGGTCTTGTGTTATACTATAACCTCTAAATTAAAACGGGGTTCGCCTTCATTTAGTTATATTTATAGAAACCTGGTATAAACAGTTATATTATACGTGACTAAGCTTCATTTTATACTTGTTTATCTCAAACTGTTTTAGATCCATGTCGTATTTACGACATTAACGTATTTACAAGTCAGATTAATATTATAGTTTCTATTTCTAAACGTAACTTAAATCAGTTTAGAGCATGCAATTAGAAAATATTGTGTGATGATATGGGATTTGAGAGCTATTTTCAAATCGGAAACTCGTAACAGAGAATCAGTTGCTAAAAACCTGTAATCAAATAGTTTTGTTATTAGGGTTTCACACTGCGTAGCTTGTGTGAAACACTATTGTTTTTGTTAAAATTATTATTCTTATTATTATTATTCAGATTCCAATTTGAATAGATCTCAGCAACTACGTGTCGCATCGTTATGATTTCTTCGGTTTTACTGGGAAAGTGGGTGTGACTTAGAGGATAAAGCTATTTTGAACGTTCTGCGACAATGCGAAATGTCCGAAATCACCAAATTATCGTTTTTTAAAATATTGCAGTAATTTTAACAATAATCATTGAATTTTAACTTTCGATACATTTTGGCATAGCCGGAGACAGGGCACATAGCTACGCTACTTTCGATTTTTGATTTTCGGCAAATCTTCGAAGATATTAGGCGCCAAATTTCGAAAATTTAAAATTTTACAAAAAACTTTTTTATTTATGAATATTTTTTAGTCGTATTGTGCACAGAAGTAAAGAGTCATCTGACTAGTGCTAAAATGTTAAAAAATTTTGTCTCAGTAATTTTCCTTGGCCGCCATTGGCTAATTCAGTTTTTCAGTCCTAGATTAATTTTTTATTGTTCGATTTGTATAAAACAAAGTTCATATGCTTCGTTGTCTCAATTGTCATTTTTTTTATTACCGGAAGTGTTATCTGTCGGCACCGGAAGTGGCATAATTTTACCAAAAACTACAATTTTGACAGTTAGGTACCATTTTTCGTAAACAAATATTATTTTTTGGAAAAATTATTTGACTCAAAGAGTGTGCCCTTTCAAGGCGCAAAAAATGTCGGAAGCAGTTTTTTTAATTTCGATTTCATTTTCGAGCAAATTCGATTAAATGGCTAAAAATGGTGTAAAATTGACCTATTTACAACCTATTCAGGCTTTTCAGATTTTAAAATATTTCTTCGTAACTTTTATAAACTTGTAGCTATAACCCATACGAAGAAAATGTATGTTAAAATTAGTTTGTAATATAAGCAGTTCCCAAGAAATGGGCAGTTCTGTACAAGTCACTGTTTTCGTTATTTTACCTGTAAAATAGTCAATTATTATTGGATTTTTATAAAAGTGACATCATTTGATTCAAAAAGCATGTAGCGTCATATCAAGTTGATTACAATTTAAAATTGACTCCGGAAGTGACGTCATTTGGTCAAAAACTGCATTTTAAACTTTTTAAATCAATGTTTTATTCAACCATGAATAACTTAATATGTATTAATAATTTTAACTTTTGGTTTAAATTCACATATAAACACAACTCATATGTTCATATAGATATCATAAAATTGTTTCTAACTTGTTCGGTTGCCGAGAAATAGACGGTTTTCTACAGGTCATTTTTGAAGGTTTTGGGGCCATAAAAGTGTCAATTATTATTCTATTTTCATAAACTTTACACCATGTTATACCTAATGCCATTTAGGATTTCATACAAGTAATTTAAAATTTTCATTATCACCGGAAGTAACGTCATTGTGGCAAAAACTGTATTTTTAGCCTTCAAAACAGATATTTTATTCAAATGAGTCTGTTTTGAAATCTTTTTCAAATTATGATATTTGATGCCAATCAACAAATAGAGTGAACCAATACGATCATACAGATACCACAAAATGGTTCCTAACTTGTACGGTTGCAGAGAAATAGCCGATTTTCTACAAGTCACTTTTCAAGTTTTTTGGTCTTTAAAAGTGGCAATTATTATTCAATTTACAAAAAAATGTTCACTATATGATATCTATGCCATTTCTGATTTCATAAAACTAATTGAACATTTTCATTAACACCGGAAGTAATGTAATTTTGTCAAGATCATTTACAAGTAACAAATGTATAAAATGAATTGATATTGCTGGATTTGGTTGATTCTGCGTCCATTTTATTTGATGTGAGCAAAGTATTTGGAAACCTGTTTAGTGGTTTCGTTGGTACCATAGTGACATATGTTCAAGGGTAACTTGGCACCGGAAGTGATATGTTTAAGGGTAACGTGGCACCAGTGAAACCCGTCATTCCTGCATGCAGGTCTAGTTATCATTTGTTATCTATTTTAGTTTGTAGGCTAACGTCTAATAAATTTTACAGCGAGGAAATCAGTTGGTTGGTATTAAGTATAAATTTCAACAATTAAATGAATCGCGATTTGCAACAAAAAAAAAAACAAAACAAAACACCCCCCCCCACCAAAAAAAAATAAAAAAAAATAAAAATCCGTCATTAATCAGGGCTAATTAAATTATTTTTTAAAAGGCCACGGCAGAAAGTCTAACTTAGTTGTCCAGCAGACGGCTGAAACTGCGCCTTTAGAACCAAATATTCTGTGCTTGATAATCGTGAGTTAATGATATTGACAAGATCGGGTTACTCAGGCGGTTACCAATCTGATTAAAAGATATTTGTTTCGTTTTATATACTTTTGGTGGTCTCAACTACATGAAGAACTGACTAGATGTAGGTGGAGGTCGGCGTTGATGTGTCCAGTGGAGTACCCTCAGTCGAGGTGTGAAATACGTCATACGAATCCAATATTTCACGATTGGTAAGTTGCCCTTACGATTATCCGTCAACAACAAAAGGTGGCGTCACATCTGTATATCCATATCATCAGAAAGGGTAAAACATTGCAATGTGTTGGCACACTTTTTACAATAACTCTTCTTGAGTCGTATCGGTAGACCTCGGAAGAACTCAATTTACCTTGGCGGAACTTAGTAGCAATATTAGCCGGGAATTTAATACTTGAGACCCTCTTGGGTCTTGTCGTGCGAATGGAACAAAAAATCGAGGTCCATTGTTTTTTTGTTGTTTTGTTGGCATAATTGTAAAAGAACCATTGGCATTTGGAAATCGACGACGACACCCATGTCCGGGCAATGGCAGACAGCATGGCATACGTCCGTTTACATGGCCCAAATGGTATAGAAATACAGTACGTTAAACTCAGTTTCATTTTTAGACGATGCTATATTGATTGATATAGCAGATGACTTAACCAGCTTCTGTTTTTTTTATAAAAAAAAGTAGGCTTTTGTCCTGTAATAATAGTACGTTACAAAGCATGTGTATATTGAACATTAGTAAACCTTGTTTGATATACGTTTACCCATTAGTCACTGTGTCAATGAGTATGACAGGAGTAATCATTATTTTTTTTGAATGACTGCACTAATGGATTACCATAGTATTAATACATCACAATGTTTTTTTTTTACAAACACACTTTAAATTGCTGACTATGACTGTCAAGGGATAGAAAAATAATAATGGGGTATGAGCGCCTTCATAATCCTTCGTATTATCTCGTTCTACATAACCATGTCCTTTTAGGAGTCTTTATCGATAATATTTCTTTAAACCATATCAATAAAATGTCAATTGTTACCATAGGACACAGCTGATATTTGTAGAACGGCATAACATAGTGGATTGATAAATTAAATTGACATTAAGTATCAGTTAATAACTTAAAGTACCAATTCTTGCTCTAAAAAGCCACCACAAACCATGTCATTTTTTAAAATACTAATATGAACACCTGGTTAACATTAAGTTATTAAAATTCTGATCGTAGTTTCCAACCGAGATATGGTATTCCAAAGTCGAAAATGTGATTATAAGTTATGTAAAATCAGTTCATGTGTATTATAAATTATAAAACGTAAACAATATAACAATGAAATTATTAGTTTGTCTAAAAGCTGATATTATTTAAAAGTATTCACAATATTGTAATGGGAATTTGCTGAAAATATCAGTCAAATGGAATTTAGCAATTAAAAATTTGGGTTTAGCATCGATCATCATTACTAAAGTCGGTATGATAAAAACAGTCTCGATTGTCCATTTTTTTATTTAATCATGAAATGGCGTTGAACAACATATCGGGTCCTAATCCAGTAAATATCATAGGCTAGCGGTGACATGGAGAGTTGCTTATGCTCTGGATAATGAATGTCTAGTTAGATATCATTTCAGATTTAAAGAAAGACCCGCAATAGCCAGATTTAGCTCGTGCGTAATGTACTTTTAATGGCATGGTGAATTAAAAGTGTGGCTCCAGTTCCCGGTTGTATACTACGCGCAAGTGGATTATTCAAATAAAATTGAATCACATGTTTGTCCTAAGTGACATAGTTTGTGCCAAGTGGGAGTTAAACCTCAGATATCCACGAAAAGACCCAATATAATTTGCCTTTGCTATTGCTGGAATTATATTATGATCTCCGCAAGTTTCCCATTTCCATTTAATTATTTTCACAAACTTCCATTTAATTATTTTTCACAAATTTCCATTTAATTATTTTCACAAATTTCCACCATAATCTCAATAGAAATTACCAGTATTTTCTTGTAATATCATATTGCTATCTACCTACCTCCAAATGTTCATTTTTAACAGCAAGTCTGAGAGCTGTCCGTCCGAGTGCATCAATACAATCTGTATTTAAATCCGGGAACTCGTTTAACAACCGTTTTACCCCCGGTATATCACCAAATTCCGCCGCGTGAAGAAATTCTTCTTCTGCATCAGCAAACTGGAATATAAAAGAAAACTGCAATTTAAAACAAGGTAATTGAAAAATAACAGATATAGATCTCTCAGAGTAAACTCTTTACAACATGTAATACAAACAAATTAAACAAAATGTCAAATCAGATTAAAACACGGATGGTATATCACTTAACGAGAACATGATAATAGTTTCCTTTTGCGATGTGAACGGAAGCGCCATTTCACATTTGGGAAATTCGTTTAAATGACAAACTATGCATTTTGAATTTATATTGGGTTTAATTAGTCCCGTTTGAATCTTGAATCATTTACAGATTTTGCCGAACGTCTTTATAAATTCTGTCATTTTGAATTTCAGATTTGTCATTGAATCAACGTTACCGTATTCAATTTTTAAGTCCTGAACATAACAATACTGGTTTTAATAAAAAAAATCAGTCAGACAAAGACTACATGTCGTTAACTGTAAAACTATAGACAATTAATTATATATTAATGGGAGCTAACAATTAACTTTTTATATTGTTTACAAGAATCTTAACTTTGTGAACTTAACACAGACAGTGGCGGATCATAACGAGGGCAACAATTTTTTTATAGATATTGTTAAGAAAACAAATAATGAAGTCCCATTTCCCAAAACTCGGGTAACAAAGTGTTCCTTTTTCGATGGGTTTAGAAATTATTATGTAGGGTGGCCCTAAGAGGTATCGGTCAGCGATTCCATATTGGATGGATTGGCAGCGGGAAGTTGATATAGGAAATGTTTCCTTAACTCCAAACCCCAGGGAGCGATATTGTTAATTGTCCAATATTTCCGTCGGGCCCCTTTCTCCCACTTAACCAGCTCGCCTGACAACAAGAACCGCTAACCCATGCCATCGGGCCCTTTTTGGATAACAGGAAAGTGAAATCCTGTCACTGGGGACCGTTTGCCACGCTGCCTTAGGACCCGTCGGCCTCATAACCCGGCAATGCTCACAGAAAGTCTGATTTTGATAATGGTCTCTCACTTAACCAGCTGATTTTGATAATGGTCTATGTGTGTTGTACCAAAGGCATGTGAACAACAATCTGATAACGATGACAGCACAGCGATCTTTCTGAAACCCCACATCGAGTAACATTTACGACTGTAATTAGCTAAAAGAATTATGAAACAGAAAGTAAACAGTGGAAATTACAAACAGTTCAGAATATTTTTCAATGGGTTCACAGTGGAGTTTTACGCGATTAAATATCTATAATCAGCTATTTGGGATATGCGCTACATTGTCCTTGAGATCAAGTCATACTTACATCCGTTGAATTGTTGTGACGATTTTTTAATATTTTCCTTACAAACGCCCAATCTGCATCCATTGATAATGCCACGGATGGATTAATCACAGTATTAGGTAAACATTTATCATTATCTGTCGAATAACTCAGTAGATTGATTTGATTTTACTATATATGCATAAACCAATAAAGAAGGACTTTGCCGATTTACGCCTCAGTTAATCACTGGAGGAGTAATGTCTAAAATTATATCTTTTCAGTTTCTGGATAACATCATAACCATATATTGTGTGTGCACTTTAAAGGCGCTTCATTAAATTAATATAACTTCTGTAAAAGACAAACACATCTCGAAAGATAGGGTTACCACAACTTCATCAGTACGTTCCTTTTTAAATGTTAATAGAATGCTAGTTTATATTATCCGTAAAATTCCTTTGAACTGTACAAATTAAATTTTAGTGTGCGAACACCGTATACTGAAACTGTTGATACGTGTTGTTATAGCCGTTAAAATCCTTTTCAAATGTACAAATCACTCATTAAAGTTTAAGTCACACCTTGGATTTTCATTTTTCGCCTAATAATATTATAACTGTATTTATAGCTACATTTGTCAGAACCAACATCATTACCGCAGAATATATACGTCTAAGTGGAAAGCTTCTGGTGATTAGGAAAAATTCTCATTACTCACGTGAGTATGAAATATTACCTGTATCTTACACAGTGTCTGATATTGAATGCACGCGAATATTTAATAATAACTTCAACAGTATTAAAAACTCAATATACGGTTTAAAGTAGCGGCGAGTCTATGCAAGTAGGAATAGTTTACTTGATTATGCAAATTAATTGAAGCTTCGGTACTTGCAATATTCAAAAATGTTCCGTTTTTTAACTTTCAATAGCGCATTTATTGTACATAATGATCTTTTGGTTTTCAGTTAATTTAAAAATTATGATAGAATCTAAAATGGTTGAATCTAAGATATAATGGATATTTTCAGACACTAAAAAAAGTTGCCTCTGAGATGATTATATGGAAATAAAATGAAATAGGGTTTAACGTCCTATTGTTTTGCTCCAACTAGGTTACCGAAGACAGGCATACGCCATCAATAAAGCGTGCTATGGGGGAAATTTTGTCCGGCCATTGCGCTACGACCTACTTTTACAGTATATCGAATTCAAACTGCCAAAGTATCGTTTACGTGCATTAGACTTCGGCTATTCGTCCCATTAACAAGGAGTAACCATGTCGGTAAATCCAGAAAAAGTAGGGATCGAACACGGGACCTCCAAGTCTTACGCACTGAGCCACCATGGCTCCCTTATTGTATGTAGATTTGCAGATGAGCAAATGCCAGAATATTTTAACCATATTGGTACTTTAAACAATCGAATGATTCTATTTTTATTTCAATGAATGGTAATAGTGGCAGTACATGAATTATCGGAACGAAAATATCCCTTTTTGACAATCATCACGATTCATATTGCCATCGATGTTAAAAGCTATATTTGAATTCTAAATATTAAATTTTCTGTTTAACATGGAACAGTCTAACTTACACATAAGATGAGGACAATTAGATACATATTTGCTTTAGTTGCGAGACACTTCATAATTACGTTGCTGTTTTCGCGATTTTACTATTCCATTAATTACGTTATGGAGAGTTTATCGCTATCATGCATTGTTTTAAAGAAATTGCGGTGTTTATGTTACAGGTAGAGACATACATAATAATATTATCTAAGCTATTCTTCTGTGAATGCATTTGATAGAGAGTTTTTGGTATGCCACTTTAGATTACAGGTCCGTGGATTACGCGTCATATGGAATGTCTACATTTGAGTATATTTTGTCCTCTAGAGGCACAGTCGTGGAAATTCTACAGAAAATTTTACCTTTTTACCTTGCGGGGTATTTGGAGTGAGGCTTAATTTTGTAAAAAAAAAGACATCTTAGGTGATAAAGATTATGGACTGAACTGACCCCTAAATACTCCAAACCAAATGCCAATGGACATTTTGTTTTACCTCCTGGATGTGCTACTGATGAATATTGGTGAACCTCACTAGGCGTCGGGAGCAGGTTCCGCGATGTCTCATGGAAGGATCGGGGGCGTTGGCAGCCATATGGAACCATCGGGAGGCCTGGTCTCGGGAAAAGCACTGAAATTTCCCAGATGTGTTCCCGACGAGGGACCTGGGACCTGTTTCACGAAATTTTAACTAAGATAAAATCCATTAGTAATTTGATTGGATATTATAAGATTGATTTTAGTGCTTAGCCAATCAAGGTATCTACTAAAATTTGGATTTTATATTCAGTTAAGATTTTGAGAAACAATACCCGGGACATTAAATGAATTGAATGAAAATTTGGCTATCTAATAGCGGACCCGTATCTACAGGGGGCGAGAGGGGGGGGGCATGATCACCCCACCGCTCAGAAATTGCTAACAATCATTAAAGTATACACAGTTCCTTATATTAACCTAAAAAAGCTAAAAAAAAGTTTGTTTGAATACTTATTTTAAAATGCTTATTAGACGCCTAGGTAACTACATAGCATGATGATTACAACAGTCTGTTAGAATGACCTTTCCGAAAATTTCCTCAAAAAAGATCATGATTAGGTTTGTAAAATCAACTTCCATTGTTTACAATAACGATTTGACCCCTGTCTGTTCACAGGCCGTAAATAGATTAGTTCGATTATCTCTCTTTACAAACAAATTAATTTGTACACCTATTAACGGATATCCCTTTGTTAATTTAATAACGACATCGCACAGAACATTAGCGTCGTGTTGAATGTCATGTTATATTCCCAGTCTATGGCATATAAAACATTGATATTATGTTATGCTTAGCCATATATCTGGTGATGCAAAGTATGACATTACAAGATTACCATTACCATATCGTTTAGAGACATACAGATTTAAATTGTTTAAGCGGCATTTAGTCACTGGATGAGAATAACACATGACACAAGAATTTATTTTAGCGAAGTTTCGACGAGGGTTATCCCGTCTTTATCAAACAAAGACGGCAGAACACTGAAATAAATTTTTCAAGTAACTTGTCTTCCATATAATTGTGTCACGTGTTACACAAAGATGGCGATGTGTAAAAATTTAATGGACAAGAGAATCCCGAAAAGCACTAAAAAGGGACATGTGCATGAAACTTGTTTCGTTATATACCAATTTAAGCAACATACACCTGAAGCTCTCTGACAATCTGACCCTTTAATTACGTGTCTCATGCTCATAAGAATTTTTCGTTTGTCCGATAACAGTATTATCAGATGAGATGATCTTCAGATATCCAAATGAAGGTCAATTAATAAAGGGGTCACTTGCGTTTGTAAATATTTCAGAAGGCCACATAAAGCGTGGAATACACCCACACAATAACCTTGTCTCAACTGGAAAATTTGATGTTAGTAAATTTGATAAGGATATACATGTATTTGATAAGGATCTAGGATCCTTTGAGAAATCTAACCCCCATGGTTTACCCTCAAATGACCCATTTCTTCCAACCAAATTTGAAAAAATAATATGTTGAACCCATAGCCTCTATTGCGTTCACAAGGTTTTCGATGACTCAAATTTGTCATGCCAAATATAAAAAAAGATCCTTAAATTACAATAAACGTTTACATTGACGCACGGTATAAAACTCTGGATTTTATTGTGCTGACAAGCATCATTAGAAACACAGTGGACAGGTTTCGGTAAAGGGTGGCATAACGTTTAAAAATATTAATCTGATTTTGCCGAAAAAAAATGGTTTTATCATAACAAAAACTTTGTTCAATTTTCAGACAAACCCAGATAAAAAAAAAACCCTCTGGCCTCTGTTGTGGTGACAAGCATAACAAGAGGTGCGGATAGGTTTCGGCAAAAATGGGGAATAACTCCAGAATTCCGATTTTGACGAGATCGTCATTCTATCATAATACAAGCATCCTGAATGTTTCAGAAACATATGATGGACACTCTGACCTTAATAGCACTTATAAGCAGTCGCAATATATATGTTGAGCCGTGGACGTATAAAACTCGTGATCATATAAACACAGCGTTCTTCTTTTATATTAAAATAAGTAAGAGGGATATTTGGCTTAAAGTAATACAAATCTTACGCTATTTTATAATTCCCCCCATAATTTGAGATCTATTGACATGCAGAGGCTTTAATCAACCCTCTAGGACATCTTATGGCTTAAACATATAATGGATTAGACAATGGTTATTATAATAATTGTTAAAAGCTTATATAAGCAGTCTTGCCCACATATTTTGGCGAAATAATGACATTAAGCCCCGAGTGCTCACTGAAAGTTTCAATAAAATATTCATTTTTCCAATATCTATTTTTGAACAATTATAGCAAGTAAGAAGGATCGGCTTTCTTTAAATATCTTATAATGACTCTCTTACCAAGGTATCGAATAGGATGCTTAGAAAATGATAATAACTAGAGAACAATTAGGAAATCAATTCAATAAATAAATGTAGTGATTCATGTTAGCATGTTCATTGAAATATTTAACAATTGTGTTATTATCTGACATGACGACATTCTTCACTGTTTATCGCACCCGTAATGTCTACTGTTTCCATTATTTGATCGATCTACATAATTTGTATCGAAAGCTTTAAAATAAATTGTTTAAAGAGTCTGCTGCCTGCATGAAAGCAATATTGAAAACGCCGTAAGCATGATATATATATTTGTTATTCTCTGATATTTTGACCGTGATGTACGTCGAAGCAAACCAAATCGGATATCGATGGATAGATGGCAGTATAGTGTTTGGTTTCTCTTACAAAACAGATATGAATTAAAGTCCCAACTTGTTTAATTTGTATCAGTTTACATCAGCGTCAAGATATTACCTTGTCCATATTTCTGGTTTAAATCTTCCACCTTAGTCACTAGATAACACCCCCCCCCCTCTATTTGTGTTTAATTTAAATCATTAAATTGTTATTTTTGTACTTTTTCACATGTCGGAAATGAAATGAAATGGGTTTAACGTCCAACTGTTCTGTTCCTAAACTGGGTGAATGAAGATGGGCATACGCCATACAGTGTGTGATAAGGAAAATTGTGCCGGGCCTATTGAAAACTGACATGCGCCATAAGGATAATTTTGCCCTGACAGTGACGTTTCCGTTTACATCAAATCGAATTCAAAAAATCAACCGTCGCTTTTTGACCTATCCTATTTACTAGGTCCCTCGGGTTGGAAAATCTTGTGTAACTTTCTTGACAAGCATCGGTTAGTACTGATTCAACTCCGCGGACTCACTTGGGCAACATGGCTGCCCGCTATATTCAAAGCAGACAATATTAAAGTTCCAATGTAATAGCAAATAGATGCCATCATAGATAAGATAATGTAGTTATGATTAGAAGTATCATTAAATAACCATGGGAATTTAAATGTTCATCACTAAAATGCTACAATATGCTTTCTAATAACTGAAATAAATGTAAAAAAAACGCCTACCGTTTTCAGTGAATCCTGGCTGGCATTTGATATAAAGCTGTAGCGATGGGATCCATTTCGTCTTCTCCATACTTTGTTCCTTCCACTCATCGGCATATCTACCTTTATACGAGAAATGACACCAAATAAATTACTGCCTTTAGCTGTTCTGGTGCGACTAACACCCGTGTTTGCCCGTTTTTTATCCATTATTCGCTGTTACGTGTCTCTAATAAATTGGGGAATGAAATATATATTGAACTCCAACAATGTATAGAAGCCGTAGTAATATTAATAGTATACACAATATTGTTGGGTAATCATCCTATGTTAACTCTTGCATTGCTCACAGATGTTTTGATGTATTCATATCTAGTCCATTAGGACAACTAGAAAGTGCTTTTCAATTTGTCGATATTCCACGCGGACACCGTTGTATACATTATTTTTTATTTTCCATCGCCTTTGCTCTTTAACCAAAGAATCTAAGAGATGAAGTCATTGAAATAACGTGTAGAGAGATACTTAACACACTAAACTATCTATACTTTTAAAACATTCTTAAACCCGAAACTCCATTAAATCCAAACGATGAATAATATAAGTTAAAATAAGTTAGAACGCAATTAGCCAACATTTTCCAGTTTACCATTAACAATGTATATTTCTATGTATCGGATGCATTAAGACCCAGACCACGAAATAGCCGGTTGTGTTTAACCAAATGAATGATTGCCTTTAATAGCCAGCTATTCACTAAGCCTATGTTTTTCTGGGTTTTCTTTTGTTCACGCCCTAAAGATCAATAAATACTAATGAGCTATGGAACTTATCTAACCTGTGGTTTGCATTAGATTAAAGGTAGTAATTCAGTACCACCTGTCAGCATTAGTCTATGTCAGATTGTTTACTTTGTTAATTGACCTTTGCTTCTTTAAGGCAAAGAACTGGAATTTCTAATTACAAGCAGCCAGGTGGGGTTGCCGAATGACCCAAGGCCTCGACTTTAGACCACAAGATCTGCCGTTTAGTCAAATGGCGCGGTGTCAACCGAAATGACGTAGTTGGTGCGGAGTACAACCCATTTCCATGAAAAATAATATCGTTATTGGTCCGAATTGGCTGTTTAGTAAGTGGTAGTCTGATTTAGTCCACTCGATTAATGGAAAAGCGAAAGAATTATTACACTTACAGTTCGTTACAATTTGTAGAGTGATTCTCAATAAACGGCATTGCTATCATATTTAAAGGCAAACCCCAATCAAATTAGATTTGATATGAGTTTTTCAGAAAGAGTATCTATGTCTGACTTACCCCCGCAGACTTATTTTGATTTAGCGTGTATTAATGTTATTTCAAATCAAAAAGGCGGCGATTGATCAAAAACAATGTCGGCATCATACTGTAAAGTGAAATCCTCACGTATGACGTCATCTATGTAGGATTCAACTTTTGAAATGATTTGTTATAGCGATTTTCTGTACAAATAGGCCTTCTTGCTTTCTGACACTGTATTTTAAGTAACGCCAGTTTGGACGTGGATTTCAGGGCTTTAGCTTCTCTAATATGTAGTTATTTTTTGCTACTTTTACTTTAGGAGAAACGGTCAATTGATCTGTATTCATACTAATTATTTGTACAGTTTATTTTTGTATGTTTCAAATAACTAGATACATTCCCTATATCAGCTGCGTATCCAACTACGGAAACGACGTTGAAGTCGAATCCTGGGCAGATACAGAGAAACACGACTCATTATATATAGAACAATTCGTCACAACTGTACAATGCAATCAACAAAATTGTCCCAACGTGTCCCAACAAATATTTTATGCTTACTCTTGACCACCATAAACTACTGTAATCATAAACCAAATTTTAGATAACCCTCTTGGAATTATTTATATTTATTATCAAGGATCTAATTATGATTTAATTATATGCCGTAAAAAGTTTTTATACGTACAATTAAAATTATTTTTATCATGTAGACAAATGATCTGAACCTTCAAGTGAAATTACCAACGAGACCATAATAATATACCACAGCAAAGCAATATATTGTAAATGTTTTATACAAACGAGAGATTTCTAATTACATTCTTTTGTACTTACAACTGAATACAGCCGGAGTGCTGGCACCACAACGTCTTGTGAAACAGTAAGAAAATCCATTGTGGATGCTAATTTACTGTTAATTATTTCAATGATTAAATTGAAAATATTAACCCAGTACCGCTTTGTTGACAGTTGACAATTGAGGAATAAATATATTAGAAATAAAATATATACTTTCTTCGTCAAGATGTATATGTACATGTAAGATATATAAGACTGTTTGTTTACCATTCAAGAAAAGGCACCGCCAATTTGAATATTAGTTTTTGAGAAAAACCTTTTTAAAATTGATTCCTATAATAATAAGAATAATATAATATATTTAATCACCGAAATCCCTTAGTTACAAAATATAATTTTTGAAATTAACGAATAACACTTTTCCACCACACGATAATATTAACATGAGAACATTAAAATAAATTTGTTTTGGCCTTAGGGATTTATGTTGCTGTACAATGAAACGACGAAAATGACACCGAGGACCAATAAAACAGTGTAGTATGATAATTGATTAAAACCAATTCTCGTATTGATTAGGCTATGCTCATGAAAATATAAACACCTTTTTCCTGATATTAAAAGCACAATAATGGGCTAATATAAGTTCATAAGGCAATACTTAGCTGTGACAATATGTAAGCACTGGCCGTAACTGAATGCTCGTAAATTATTCAAAAAATATTCAATAAAAGCCTGAGCACAATTAGCAAGAGAATAAGATAATCAACAACTCACTAATGGTCATGCCCAAAGCATTAAATATTATAAATAAAATGGCGCTTTTCTTTGCCTCGCAGATTCTTAAACCAAGCTTTCGTTAGGCTTTATTGCATTAAGATCTAACCATGAAATTGCGTCATCAGCTGAAACAGGGGTTAAATATAAAAGCAGCATATAACCTAGCATCAACCCAGTATTGAAACACGAGTTAAGCAGGAGTTCGTACTCAAAGTCATTCTAAAACTCCCCTTATCCGTGATGCTGGGCGGAGGGCCTGGTATGGACAACTGTCTTGTCGTTAGGACGAGACGAAAAACCGATATCCCGTGCACTCATTGGGGTGCACACATAAAATCCATTGACAGTTGGAATTCAATATAAGAGTAGGCCGTTGTGTCATTGTTCGAACAAAATTTCACTCATAGCACACTGCATTATGCCCGGGTCTGCATTATCCTAGTTCGGACGTAAAACCCCATTTTGTTTCATTCTGAAACTGACGAGATTACATCTGGGGAATAATCTGTTATAACAATAATAGACGTTTAACATTACTCATAAGTATGCGACTCCAACGGCCACTATATGCGTAACCAACATCATACGTCTTTAACGGTCACTATCTGTGTAAACAGCTACACGTGTGTAGTGAGATAATTCACCTTATTTCAACGCAAATGTGTCTATGTGCAAGTTAAACATAGATTGTAGTCCTAATATACACATAAGACATACAAATTCAGCCATTTCGGAGCTAATATATGATGTAATTTAATGTCAATAGTTCGCTTGGACGTAGGGTGTCTTTAGCGGTGGGGGAAACCGGAGCACTCGGAAAAAAACCATTGAGGTTGGACAGGCTACCCTAATCCTTATAACGTACACACACGAAATCCAAACAACAGCGCTTAACTCAACGGAGGACCTTATGATCTGAAATACACGTCTTAGACTACTGGGCCACTCAAACCCCCTTAACAGACAGTAAATTCTTGGAAGGCAGGCACATGTGGACTGACAGCGAAATTTAATGTGTTTTAAAACCAAAATTTAGAGACAGAGAGCAATGTTTTTTTATGTGTTTACTTAAAGTGCCAATCCCGATAACTTTTTGGGGAATAAAACTGCTTAATTTTGTGTTAAAATCCTTTAAAATCCATAACCTAAGGCCCACCTACTAACCCGATATTTGTGATACGCTTGTAAATAACTTAAACCTGACAGTCTTCATCTGGAAATGGAGAACGTTTTATTATACAGTAGCTGGATAAAACCAGACTTTTTTCTATAAAAATACATGTAATATGTAGGTGAAATTTACCTTTTGTTATCAAGTACAGGGCATGGGTCATTCACTGTATAGACCTCTCAAGAAACATTAATCGATTATCAGGTCACCCAATGAAAAAAATTGACCCGAAATCTTAAAAGGGTTACGTGTCCGGATAAGCAGTGTTGACGTTCACGTCCAAACAACTCAATATTTTGAGCTGAAATTTTGAGACACGGTAAATACACCATGCCACTATATTTTGGTCCATAAATTTCATAAATACTCGGACTTTAATTTTTGAGACTCTGTTCTTATCGGGATTGTCCCTTTAATTATGTAATCATAAATATTATGCAATTTAAAAACACATAGAGTGAATAATTGTTACTACGATTCGTGATTATTAAATAAAAACGTTTACTATACAAGTAATTGTTGAACTGAAGTGGCAATTAATTTTCAAAAACTTCAGCCATATTGTATTATCAGATATAACACAAAAATTGAAAAAAAAAAGGAATTGTGTCAACAACTCTAAAATATCAGAATGTTTCTAATTCATTCTGAACCAAAGAACAACACTCGTTTATACAAAATATTATGATACATAGACACGTGTACATGTATTCATTATGTATATTGATTGAGTGAAAAACTGTTATACTTCAGTTGTCAGTATTTATTTATATTAGCCTAGGTGCTAAATACCAGTTAAGCAATATATTTGTAATATATTCATCTGGGTTTAGCTGTACGTTTATTGTCCTGTTTTGTCTGTATCAAATGTTGCTATAATATGATATATATTATACTAGAGCGAACATTAAGATCCGGTCTGTTGTAAGTTCGTCGTTACAGGTTGCGATGAGTATCTTGCTTTACACGGGGAAACCTTACTATTTACCTAACATCCGAAATCACTTGGTTTACCCTTGACAAGGATACCTCTTTATCATTTCCATGTAGGTTACTGCTTTTTTAACTTGGTATTTTCAGTTACATTGTGGTGTGTTTTTTTTAGAAATTGGAAGTGCTATTTTTCCAATTGATAAAATATATTTGTGTTTTATGTTTAGAATTAGCCAATATTTTCTAAATGTTTTCCATTATGTGCAGAAGCGTTTTTTCGTTGTTGTGGTTGTAGGCTTGCCAAAAAGACTACATTATCAATATTGTCTTGTATTTTTATTTTGATTCGAATTTTTGTTTGGTTCCGAAATTTCAGTCCACCAAAGTCACAGAAAAGCTTATTTATTTTGACTCTCAATACAACTCTTGAACCTACATAATATATAAACACATGTCCGGTCGTCATTAATATATTACTATCCTATCTGTTGAAGGTGAGTCTTTGGGTTTTGCTACCTTTACCAGACGAGAGTTACTGCCCTTTGCCAACTTCCTTTGCAATAAACCATTTATGGAATTTGTCGATAAAAATAGCACAATCATGATCAAGTGTAAAGTGGGGTTGGGATGGCCTAGTGGTCTAGAGTGCCGTGCTTGGACCTCTAGCTGGCTGGTCACCTCTGGCTTGCGGCTGTACTTTCGAGCCATGGTGTGAGCGTATGTGGCATGGAGATAGGGGCTCCTTCTCAACCTCGTGGAAAAAATAAGACTTGTCTGCGATATCACCTTCGGTGGAAGCGGACGTTAAACACCAAGAACACAAGAACAACAACATCAAGCGTAGATGACGTGCCGTGCCCCCCCCCCACACACACACTATTGATTAACTCACGGATTAGTGAAGTAGAATGGGATGAAACCATTGGGATACCGAGGATGACATTGGCATTGCTTTATGCCTAACTGCTTACAGTACCGCCGTGTGTTAACGGTTGGTACGTTCTGAGTGTGGCTACACGTATATTGTATGATGTCGGCATTAATTATTTAAGTACATATGTTGATGTTTTATGAAGTACTAACTGTACTAAATAGATCACATACATAATAATGATTTTATGGAAATTAATTATTAATCAATGTTTTTTTTTCTAGGTTAATGGTCATTTCACTGCATTAACCTAGGACTGTATAGACACCAAGGGAGCTAAAAAAGCTAAGACTGGTAGGATTGCTAGTTGGAAAGCAACATGGGGACAAAAAAAAGAATAAACACTGAGCTATTTCGTATTTATTTATGCACGGCTTCTACGTGTGGGGCTACGAATATTAGGAAACGTCGAAAATATTCAAGAAAAAAAAATCAAATAGATCGTGAAGAATATTGATCAGCTACGAATAGTTGACGAAAGAGTGATGATAATTTGTGGGTAATCGGGTACCAAATGAAATTTAATCAGATAAAGAACATTTCTTAATCCGACCCTGACCAGACTAGTGGATTTTATACCTAGAAGATTTAATGTGAGTGAAGAAGTTATGTCCCTTGGTTGATTTAAACGGGTAAATAACACAAATGATACTAGACGTGCAGTAACCTTAACCAACACTCCATACATCTGGTTCTAATAGCCATGAATGTTGACCACGACAGCAATGTCACATCACCAGCTCGAGATAATCGCAACTTACCGTTAATAGTTTGTCGGTATTTGTATTAAGATTAAAGCAGACGATTGATAACGATTGATCAGCTTCAGTTTTTTAAGGTTATTCTGTTCAGGAACACCACCCAGCATTTCCAGGATGATGTTCTCGGGAAAATGTCCTACCTTGTCTATAGGAAATTGAACAACTGTGTACAAGTTTGGACAAATTTGAACATGTTGGATGGTATTCGAGCATACATATATTAAAGCATGACGCCATGTTAAAACAACCATGAACATGTTCACTAAATCTTGTATGGTGTAAATGGACGCTCGTTGTCATTGAACATCATCCTAGAACTGTCGGATGGTGTTTTTGAACTAAAGTACAATCGTGCAAAAAGGACTGTATGAATTACTGTCACAGTTCAATCGGTCCCACCAAATTACGTGGTGTGCTTAGAATTTTCACTTAATTAAACACAACTCGTATTTAGTTGTATGTTTTCTTATGCTGTCGACACATCTGTTGTTGCCCGAAATTCTGGGTAATCTAATTCCATTAGTATATATCACAGAGTGAGCTTATCTAAATGCATCCCTGACATTGAGTAGCTCAGGCCACATATTTCTAATCGCAGCTTTTATTAACTGACTCAACTATCTGAAAGTTCACAAAGAACGTTTTATGTTTACAAAGAAAATCATATTACTTCCAGCTCATAAAAAGTACCATATTCATAGTTTTTGGTAAGTGGTTATAGGAAATAACCTTGTTAAGCCTATATTATTAAATGGTTAGCTCATTGTTTCGTTGTCCACAGCTCTGTTTGAATGAACTAGGCATATTTAAACTATATTAAACCAACTGACCTTACGAACACACATAATATTTAATCATAATCGATTTGAATGAATGATCCTATTTATACAGTCGAAATGATCCAAATTCCTACTTTACGTATTCAGGAACCCGACTCCCTTCATTATAAACCACCTGACCTTAACCCCCCCCCCCCCAAATTATTTAATCAAAACCCCGTTAATGAATTATCTTAGTTATACAATCTATCTAATGACCCCACTCCAACCCCAAGATAAGTGAAGGGCCAGTACATATATCGAACACCTGAAACACATCCGGCAGTTAGAATTTACACTTATTTGTTAATCCATCTTTAATCAGGATATTTTTGGGCCTTGAAATATATTTAAGTCTTTGCCTTTTGGCCAGTCGCCAACAGGATACAAACGGCTAACTTGACTTTTGACAAATGATTTCCGATAGTGCTATCTAATAGGATGTATAACCAAATAATATATGCTTTAATAAAAAAAACTTTAAATTTAAAACAGAAAGATATTCTCGCAACCCTACATGTTTAAAAGTTCATCTCGATTTTCTGGCGTGATTTTACCTTGTCAGTGATGCAGATGGGACGAAAAACCGAGGTCCAGTCTACGTATTGGCGTATACGTAAAATATTCCTTTGCTAGAATCTGATATTAGATTAGAAGAGAGAGAGAGAGAGAAATGGGGTTTAACGTCCACTCAACACAAACTAGTCATTTTGGGACTAACATATGTTTCAATTTTATTTCAATAATTCGCTTGCGCGTAGGGGTCTTTAGCAGTGGGAAGAAACCGGAGAGCCCGGAGGAAACCCACGAGGTTGAGAAGGCGCCCCTATCTCCATGTCACATACGCTCACACCAGGGCTCGAAACCACAGCCGCAAGCCAGAGGTGACTGGCCAGCTAGAGGTCGAAGCGCGGCACTCTAGACCACTAGGCCATCCCAACCCCCTATTAGATTAGGCCGCTGCAACTTTCCCATCACAGCACACTGTATGGCGTAAGACGGTTAGTCTTCATGAGACCAGTCGGAGTAGGATATTATACCCCATATTCCTCTAACATGATTGTCTATGGGTGTTCATTTAATTCAAAACACGTTAATTTTTACTGCTGATGGTTGCCAATCAACAATTGATGCAAACTTTCACGTTTTACACTATTTGACATTTACGATGAATGAGATGTTCACTCATTAACAGGGGTCTGGGTGGCTAAGTGGGTAAGACGCTGGCTCGCTAGCCTGGAGGTTGGTTGTTCGAGAAAGTTCATTCAAATTTTCCAGCATGGTTTCCCTTGTCAGTGATGCAGGACGGAGGGCCTGACAAGGACAGCTGTCTAGTCGCTTGGACGATACACCGAGGTCTTGTGTAGACATTGACATACACGTAAAAGATCACTTTGCGATATAAGAGTAGGTCGTAGCGCGTCTGTCCGGGCAATATGTCCGTCATAGCACACTGTATGTATAAGCCCCAGTTCGGAGCAGAACAGTAGGATTTAAAACTATTTCATTTCGCTCACTAACAAGGAAATTTGGAGTTTGATTCCTGTGTTCATCAAGAAAATTCCCTGGCTTCATCTTTTGTCAATGGTGCGGAACAACGCATCCGGGAAGGAACAATATCTAGTCATTCTGGTGGGATATTATCAAGGGTCTATTGGCATGCACGTAAATGAACCAATGACATTTGACATTCGAAATAAGCATAGGTTGTGGTCCTGTTCTTCAGTTAAATATTCTGCAAGCTACAAGCACAATAACGTTTGAGAAGAAACATATTTTAAAATAGAGGGTGAATTAGATATCAAGATACATGGCAAAGGTAAAATATGACATATTTTCATTAACTGTGTACGTGTAGACATAAATTCAATAAAGTTGCAGTTCGATTTACATGTACGTACATGCAAGTCTTATCTGCATTTAAAGGCAAAAAGAAATGTTCTTTGAATTAAAGTAAAATTCTGAGATTTCACAGAATATCTGTTGATAGACAAATTAAATAAATACCACACATAACTTGTCGGGAAGTTTCAGCTCAATATATTTTGCCACTTGAAAGGGGTTATGTAACCTTATTGATACAATTCCACTTTAATATTTCATGGTAAATGTGGCTAAATGTGAAAATATCATACATGAATAAATCTGTAGTGTCCCAAAAAATATTTTGAAAATTGCGATCTGTGTATAAATGGTTTTATGCCATTATAAAGGGGTCGTGCGAGTCAAATTCAATTTAAAATTGAAAATATTTGCAGTTTGCTGAATACATGTACACATATTTAAGCTATATGTATAATAGAAATTTACTTTTACACAAATATCATTTCATTGAGACTAGAATTTCTCTTCATCAACGATTAAAATTTAGGTTTTAAAATGTGAATCATTGATTTCATATAATCATTGATTAAAGAGGTTTTTATTATCATTGACGAAAGGGACTGGTTATAGTCAGTAAATTACAAAATTATGACATTGTGTTTGAGAACCATGTTTCCCAACTTGGAGTTCACAGTGTTCGAAGTGTGTAATCAGGGAGAAAAAGACATTCAAATAAATTAGAGTATGAAACTTTTCGTGTTGTAGAATTTTTTAGTGTTGAAACAGTAAATTTCAGTAGTTGTTATCCATCACATTTCCAAGAATCTACCTAGTTAAGTTCACAAAGTAATTTACAGTATGAATTTTTTGATATTATAGTATGTTTTAGTATTGGAATATTTCCCACAAGCAAACTAGTTGAGTTTACAATGGAGAGGTGGGTTAGTGTAATATCCGAATTTTCCTTTTTCGTTGATTTTGTATAAACTTGCAATATTTCAATTTGAAGGGAACATCCAGGATTTTAACTGTCTCAAAAACAAAAGTGTATGTATGAAATTTAAGCGCCAAAATATAGAAGAATGGTGTATTTCACTCGCCTAAAAATTGCCGGATACGTACCTCTATTAATGGTCCGATTCAATCTTTTTCGTTGGGTGACCTGATATTCAATTGACGTTCCGTTAGGGATCTATATAGTGCATGACCCACGTGCTGTACACGTTTTTTTATTAAATAAAAGTCTGGTTTTATCCTTAAACCGTATAATACTGCTTGGGACACCGGTCTCCGTTTCCAGATGAAGACTGGCGGGTTTGAGTTGTTTGAAATTGTATCACATATATTGAGTTAGTTTCTCTGTCCAAAGGTAAAGGATTTTAAGGGCTTTACACACAAGATTAATCAGTTTTATTCTTCAAAATATAGTCCAGATTGGCCATTTAAGGAACACCCCAGACGTGGGCCGGTCACATGGATGATCAAAATGTAATTATCATTTTTAATAAAGTTATTCGCATCGCTTCGCTTGACATGTCATTATAAAAACATAAATTGTGTCTATTGCATGTTTTGATGGAATTTTATTGGCCGTTTAAATACTGTTTTTTCCATGTTTGATGCATACAACTAAGTGTCAATTACATTAAATTTCATGAGATATATTAAATATAATATCGTTTATTATGTAAAAACATGAACAGTATACTTGTAATTATAAAGTTTCAAAGAACTAAAATACAATTATTGAGTTACATCCACTTTGAACTGTTTTTCATTTCTTACTTCTCTTTGTTGGTAATATTGTAAAACAAATTTCATTATGCCAACAAATGTCATTTCTGGTGGACTTGGCCTTGTGTTTTTATGACTTACATAATCAATTGAAAGTGTCACCAAATATGGCGTCATCAATACGCTCGTAGCAAGGATTGAAGGGGGTTCAGTCACAAACATGACAAGGCAGGCTGCGGGTTTTTTTTCGTAGGCTGTATCCAACTCTTGGTCGTGCTTCAGGAACATGCATCCTTTTCGGCTCGAAAATTTCTTGCATTTCTTGGGGTTTTTTGTTGTTCTTTTTTTTTTGGGGGGGGGGGGGTATCACCTCTAAAGCGCAGTGACTAGTCTTAGAATGGCGTCTGACACTGTTAATCACACTGAATTTAACTGGGTTTTTTTATCCATTAGTCAATTTAAAGATATCAATTCGCGAAAAATTAACTAAATAAATAGCACATAAACAATCGCACAATGCACATTGGGATTTCGGGCGCTTTATTTTGTTGACTAGCATGCAAAAGGATTTTCTCCCCTATAATATTTCTTTCTTTTTTTTCACTTTAGACGGGTACCCGGATCAGCCCGGCATAAAGTCAACAGAATCAGAAAGACGCTGTTTTGGGGTTAACCAATATGGCGTCTATGGCTTCACCAAAATGACGTCATGCCGCCTCCACGTCATTAAAGCTTCTTGGAGCACGGCCATTTTCTAATATAGCCGCCATATCATTTCATATAGTACGTTTTAGGGGTCGCAGACTTTAGATTTAATGAGATTTTTTTGCAGTCTATCTGACCATAGAGAACAGTCATTATTGCCCCAATTCAATCAACAAGGGACATAAAAGGATCGGAAAGCCCGAGGATTTTTCTTGATTATAGAGACAGCGTTCACCCGAGACGTCCTTGGTAGCACCACACGTCTGAACAAATGTAGCAACACCTCCAATAACAAGCCACTGGTTAGGTTCTGTTATCAAACATAGAGCTTATCTTCAACACCGCAAATAATTTCAAATGTCAGAGACACATGTACTTAGAGTATTTGTTATATATCAGGCATAGAATAACGATAAAACAAAACTGCATCAAATTGAAGTATTGTCTCAGAAAAAGCAAAATAAATCCAGTTACTATCTTTAGAAACTTATTTCTATTTCATCACTTTAATACTTTTACATCACAATATTAAAGATGCATCATGTAAGTGCTAGTTCTGTCCATTGCAGATTTTTATATATTTTGGCCTCAAAAGTTCTATAAATCAGTCATAACTTCGCTCAGAATGAATGAAGTAATTTGGCTGAAATGTTCAATATGTTCATTTTTCATTATCTATTTAAGCAAGAACTTTCATCTCTTTATCTATATCTTACATAATGTAGCTTTAACAATGCTTTTAGTAGGACTAACTGGTCCATGCCTATCAGAATTACACGGTGCTTGGTTTGATGTATACAAATTAGAAAATTGTTCCAATAAACTTATATGCTTACCGTTTCAGAGACAGCATTTTCCGCCAAATATAAAACACCAGTCGTCAATGCACGTCTGTGTAGACGATTTATATACGTGTATGAGGGATTATGTCGGACAAAATCGTACTAAACGATAAGTATATATTTTCAGCTATTACGTTCTTGGGGTTAATGTCGAGCATTGGGAGGAACTAGGAGGGCCGTTTGAAATAACCACAAATTCGGTTTCTACAATCTCAAAAACATAGTAGTCGACATATTACAACACTATGTTTCGTCGAAAAGCACAAAATACATATTTGCGGCGCCATTTTGGTCGCCATATTGGATTGCCGCGGGTCATTTTCAATGTCATATTGAGATTCACAGACCATGAAAACCTGCATATGAATTTGTCAAAGGCGTTCTAAATAAACTTTTGAGTGATGAAATGACAGAAAAACTGATAATTTGGTTCATTAAGGGGCACATATATTCAGGTGGCATGTACATGGGGGTTAGGGTTGTCGAAGGTCCAAAATTTTTGTAAATTATTAATTTTTATACCTCTCCACATGTTTTAACACCGTACCAAAGGAATCGACTATTATCACACCCCTACTTCTAGAAGATAAAGAATCTGAGCATGAGCATATAAAGAACAAAAAAGAATATATAAGGTCTATTTCTAATTTCACTGATTACACCATTGATCATGTTTTGTTTTGTTATATACTAATGACATGTTTCTTTACATCAATATGTGGAGATACATATCAAAATCCATTAACTCATATAATGGAGTATACACCCTGTCAGCAGGGGCGTACATATCGATTTCGTTTGGGGGGGGGGGTGTTTAGCCAAAATGAGACCGACTGATGCACATACCCCGCCCCACACACCAGTGGTACTACAAACTGGGCAGTTCACTATAATCGTGAATATGATAGTGCTGAGACAGTATAAGACAACTGACGAGTAGAATAATGATTTTAAAATGGAATCGAGCGCCGCAGGCGCGAAAAAATTTCAGATATTTAACCGAGTAGAAGAATGATGTTATAATGGAATCGCGCCCAAGGCGCGAAGAAAAATTTCAGATATGTAACAGAGCTTTTAAATATTTGGGACTGGGGTTGATAAGAAATGGGACAGAATCTCAGGGGCGTGGTGAGAATGAGTTCATGAGTAGCCATACTCATGCGCCAAAAAGTTTTTGCGCCAAAATCACAATCAAATTACTCAAAAATTGAAAAACATTTGTAAGTGGAAAAATTGTTTCATCTGACCCAATTAAAAAAATTTTGAAAGAGTCAAGTGATTTTCTCTTGGAAAGAGAAAGCGCGAGCCCCGGGAAAATTTCGAAAATTAGAAGCCCAGAAACGCAATCTCCAGCAATCCGAGACAAGAAATACGGTAATAAAATATGATTAAATTTTCCAACTTGACTCTTTCAAAATTTTTTTAATTGGGTCAGATGAAACAATTTTTCCACTTACAAATGTTTTTCATTTTTTGAGTAATTTGATTGTGATTTTGGCGCAAAAACTTTTTGGCGCATGAGTATGGCTACTCATGAACTCATTCTCACCACGCCCCTGTTTGAGTGACGTGTGCAATTTAGGCACACGGATTCCCGCAAATACATAGCATTTGGGATCTATTCTGGCATTGTTTTTGAGACCGACTGCAGTGACTGCACTTATTTTGTGACCGACTATTTTTCTCCCTGTTAGACCAATTTAACATACTTACAACAGAATAAGAGTGACGTATGCAATTTAGGCTCACGGATTCACGCAAATATACAGTATTTGGGATCTTTTCTGGCATTGTGTTTGAGACCGACTGCAGTGACTGCACTTGTTTTGAGACCGACTATTTTTCTCCCTGGGTTACATTTTGTTGTAAGACTAACATTATACTCACAACAGAATGAGAGTGAAACACAACATCTTTTCAAAAAGTTGACAAGGTTATTTTATACTAAGACTGCTCCTATTTTGCGACCGACTGCACTGATTTTGCAACCGACTATTTTTATACTAAAGTTTTGCGTGAGTAGCGTGACGTATACAGTGAGTACTTATTTTGATACCAACTACCTCTACTTTGTGACCGACTGCACTAATTTTGCGACCGACATTTTTTTTTTGCGTGAGTAGCGTGACGTATACAGTGAGTACTTATTTTGATACCGACTACCTTTACTTTGCAACCGACTGCACTGATTTTGCGACCGACTATTTTTATACTAAAGTTTTGCGTGAGTAGCGTGACGTATACTTATTTTGATAACGACTACCTCTACTTTGCGACCGACTGCACTGATTTTGCGACCGATTAATTTTTTTTGCAGGGGGGTGTACCACCCCCCCACACCCCACATTTACGCCCCTGCCTGTCAGGCTGTTGTTTTAAATAACAATTAATATGCACTTTGATCAGTATTATTTAAAGAACCCATTATTTATTTCCATATAACGATCTGAACGTTCCAAGAATATTTTCTGGGAAATGTAAACTTTTATTGTCATGGCTATCTTCGGACGTCTCAACTACGATGTCTCTATGTTACAGTGTAATAATCGAAGGACTCGGTTATCAAGTCTCTCATACAAAATGATTCTAGAATTCACTTTCAAACAAGCCGTGTAGTAAGTTATTTCTTCACGTGTTTGCTTGCGTTTATAATTTTTTGTGTGTTATTTTATGGTTTGAGCAAATGACTGGAAATTTCACGGATTTGATCAAACGACTGGCGGCATTGACTGTAACAAATACATATATCAAAATCGTTTCCATTACTAATTTAGCGGTTCATCAATTAAATATATGTCATTCAAAACATGAGAAATTAATCCAACCTTCCAAATGTTCAATTAATTAGTATCTTTCTCTGTTCAACCAATTCAAGACCAAAACATCTCTTAATTCATAGGCATTAATTCTTAGTTCTTAATTCATAATCCTCAATTCTTATTTCTTCATATTGTCGTATTTCGACATTTCTACACCAACACCGACATCTTAAATTCAATATTTGTTTTACAAAATCGGACATTTGTCATATGAGATTTTTGAATTGTATCTTTGTTTAATTTAAATATATTTTAATATATAATGATAAAATGTCTTTTAGAAAATCAAAATACGCAGATATAGCAGCTCTGTTTGGGCGTTGGTCGAGACAGTAATTAACGTGTAATATATCCTCTAATTGCAAGATGGCACGTACGTTCAATAGTATGAATACCTATTATATTCCATCAATATTTACAGGCTAATACGTCATTTATTTTTATAACATGTCGTGACAGCTTCGATCGTTATATCCAATGGTATATTTTTATCATTTAATCGTGTTCCTTTAATTAGCATATTACTTGATAGAGATTAGAGAAGCCTAATCGAAACGTCGTTCAGTAAAAGTAGTAAACATAATAATATATTCCATGGAACTGTGACCTGTATATACCATAAACGTGGTTGTAAATACCATTTCATCCTTTTAAAGATACATTAGGTAAGACTTTTATATAGAGTTGGTCATTCAAAAATATATGATAAATTATTATCTAGAGTTGGCCATTCAAAAATATATGATAAATTGTCACATATTTCGAATGTAAATATCCAACTACTGTGGGTCAATTTCAATTGACAAGTTGTCTTTGATTCGTGTGGGAAATAACCACGATAAACGTATCGATTCTGGTGGCCTGAGTAGCTTATAAATTTATTGTGCCCTTTAGTTCGACATTGATGTTTGAAAACCATAAAAATGTTGGGTGATTGGTGGCTCGAGACTCGGCTGTCATTTTCGATACAAAGTGAAAGATCGTTCCGACCATTTTATTCTGTGTGGAAAGTATAACCGTCGCTTGAATAAGGTTTTTGTTATTTATTTTGGTTACTATCAATCTCTCCCCCCACCCCTCATTCACCTCCTTCTGCATATAACACTGAAGATGCTGTCAAAAAATGCGTGGCATGAAGTATTATACTGTCAGACAAGGGTGTGTATTCACATAAACCTATAAGCACAATCGTGCAAGGCTATTATTGTAAATGGATATCGCACTAAGGGGATCAGTGAGTAATGTTTATATGCTCATGGTTCATTACGAGAATAGCAATTACATAATAATGTCTGTCTCGTGCAGTGCAGGTTTGGCCTTAATCTGAAGTGTCCTAAATTTTCGCTTGATTGTGGACGGCTATTGCGGCGGCAAAACAAGGACTCCTAGTTAAGATATGTTTTTGAGTATTTTCATTATTTTCTGCTGAGTCATATACCATCAAACATACACAAGTTGTATATCCTACCACGTTACGCTTATTTTGCTCGTCCTGGTATTCGCCTGCCTTTCGGTGCCTATATATCCCCGGTGAGTAAGGAATTCGCGAGTACGATAATGGTGTTGGTCGAAGCATTTGAGGTGCGGGGGGAGCATGATTTTCCCTTGTTCAGCTCTAAACTTAGGTCTTATTAAACTCCCCCCCCCTGTACGTTCAGGAACCGTCCTATGTAATCCTTGTCGAAAATGTTTCGGTTCCCCGTCAATTTTACTGGGAAAATTTTCACTGCTAAACGACTGCGTGCAAGTGCCTGTGAACGCCTGTACATTGTAAAGGAATACTTAGTGAGAAACTTGACAGAAGCCAAATCTAGATAGGGTAGCGCACAAATTTACGTAACTCGGCCATAACTAATGAAACGAAAGTTTGGTAAGCAGGCCCGGGGGGGGGGGGGGAATCTTTGCAAAATTGTGTATCTTCAGTCATTTATTGCTTTACCTATCCCAAATACAATGTATCCTTTAAACATTCTAATTCTGGTTTCGTTGCTAACCTAAATTTAGTTTCGCCTTATAAGTGCGAAGAAATACGCAAATACGCAAAACTTAAAGGGACAATAACACTCTTGCTGTTTTGGCAGCCCCAGAAAATAAATAATAGCATTATTCTAAGTACTAGATGTTTAAGTGTCCTACCTGTTGTGTAGATTATCCATTACATCCTATTTCACTTGTCCAGAGGGTTCAACAAAAAATATTTTAAAATCCAAGTCACATTTGAAAAGATTAACGTTAGGCTTTTCAAATCATTTAGTTGAATTTTTCCACTTTCTTTAAATTAGGTGTGTTAAAGTGCCAATTCCGATAACTTTTTGGGGAATAAAATTGCTTAATTTTGTGTTAAAATCATTTAAAATCCATAACCTAAGGCCCACCTACTAACCCGATATTTGTGATACGCTTGTAAATAACTTAAACCTGACGGTCTTCATCTGGAAATGGAGACCGTTGTATTATACAGTATCTGAATAAAACCAGACTTTTTTCTATAAAAATAAGATGTAGGTGAAATTTACCTTTCGTTATCAAGTACAGGGCATGGGTCATTCACTGGATAGACCTCTCAAGAAACATTAATCGATTATTAGGTCACCCAAAGAAAAAATTGACCCGAAATCTTAAAAAGGTTACGTGTCCGGATAAGCAGTGTTGACGTTCACGTCCAAACGACTCAATATTTTGAGCTGAAATTTTGAGACAAGGTAAATACACCATGCCACTATATTTTGGTCCATAAATTTCATAAATACTCAGACTTTAATTTTTCAGACTCTGTTCTTATCGGGACTGTCCCTTTAAGATGACATTTGTATAGTCAATTAATTGGAATATTGTTAAATAATACAATTTGTTGGCCAGAATAAAGATTGGGACATATTATTCAGTTACAGCAAGAGTTGTATTGGGCCTTTAAGACAAGAATTTGAGATTTTTTTATTATTTTTTGATAAGTCATTTACCGAAACAAAATTATGTGCATACCTGACCATGTTACACTTTGTTTCTGAGACCCAATTGGCTGTAGGGACCCATGGTGACTCGGCGAGTAAGGTGCTAAGTCACCAACCATAAAGTCACATCTTCTAGCCCTGCGTTCGACGAGAAAGTACTGCAGTCCATCATCTCAGTTGTGCAAGTAAAATCGTCTGGTCATTCGCAAAACCAAGTTTCTGTGTGCAACGTGGACCGTCATCATTAGAATTACGGTCGGAGCAGAAAAGTAACCCGCTGACTACCAGTCCGTATAGCAGACATGAAAACCGTCGGGGAATCTAAATCACATTACAAAATACATGCGCAAAAGTTACTACAATCCTGGGCCCTGTTTCACGAAATTTTAACTTAAGATAAAAAATCCAATTTTAGTAGATACTTCAATTTTGATTGGCTAAGCACTAAAATCAATCTAATATTATCCAATCAAATTACTAATATTGGGACCTTATCTTAGTTAAAATTTCGTGAAATAGGCCCTTGGCCGTGTGTTGCAGAAGCAACTCTCAATCCCCTGTGTATTTTATTGCTGGTCAAGTTACAAAACCAGCCCCGATGTGATAATGACATCTTTCACACCGCGCTTTCAAATCACGATTATATTGTATCGTACATGGATGAAAAATTAACATTCTTGCCAACCACTTATTATACATTTTCGGACCAAACACCGTAATATTCTTTTCGATAATCTATTAATTTACTGGCGCGGTAGACAACGTATTGGGAAAGTTATGGATTAGAATTGTGTTTTGAGTGGATATTGTTACTTTCGTAAAAAACACAATCTCACGACCTTCACCTTTATAAAATGGATTTAATCATCTGTCCCGGCAAGGTAGGTGTGAATTGTATATGCGAACAACAATGCAGGCAGTTGACATTTAATATTCATCGTGGAGGGGGGGGGGGTATTTAGGCTCGGAGAGACTATTCAATCACTACAACAGAACAAATAAAACAACGTAGATAATAATTATGGCAATATTACACAATGACTTGCCGGAACAAACATGTGACTAAAACACCTAACAAAACAACACCTAACATATGTTATGCAAGATGTTTGTACGGTGTCTTCGATATGGAGAAGGGTGACATAATGATTTGGATAGAAACAGATATAGAACAGCCTCCTCCCCTTGTATTGCCAAACTATGCAACTAGAATTGGTATATATATTATATATATATATATATATATATATATATATATATATATGTGACAGTCCTTCGTGGAATTATGTAAGAGCTATGTCTGCCTATTGCATGTCTATATCTTCCTCACAAGTTCTACATAAAAAAGAAAAAAAAATGTTCTATTGACGAAATTCCCAGAGACATGCACCGTGTAATAATTTGGGCAATAGACGTGATTGCAACAAAATAACCCCTGGCTTAGATATGTATTTAGCCAAACAAAATATAAAGCAATGATTAGTGACGCCCTTAAAAATATAGAAACTGGTGAACTTACGGCCAAACAAACGTCCATAAATGAAGTACATGATGAAAGCATGTCTGCTAGAACAACACAAATTATAGCCAAATGTTGCCACTACCGGCACGGGCTGATTTATGTGGTGAGCTTGTTCCTAATTAACAGATCATTAGGTATTATCTGCTCAAATATCAGTATTCAATAAAAGTATTTTTATAACCCTCTTGTTAACATTCAGTTAATTAGTTTCCTGTTAAAGTGATAACAACGCTAGAAAACATGAATGGAATAATATTTCCCTCCGGGGAAAGTGAAATATGTCAAATATAAGAAATAGATTAAGATTAACGCGTAATCTGGGAGAGCATCATGTCAATTTGTAGACAAAACAAGACGATAATTCCAATATTCCATTTTCCCAGAGACATGTTTCCGGAATAAACGGAAATACCTACATTCATGTTGTATCAACAGAATACTTTATACTTAAGTTGGATAAGCAAGAACATACTTTTAAGTCGGATAAGCCAGATAATACAGTCGGAAAATTCCCTAAATCAAAAAGACATGAAAGAGTAGTCTAGAGTACAAGACGATAATTCCAATATTACATTTTCCCAGACACATGTTTCCGGAATAAACGGAAATACCTACATTCATGTTGTATCAACAGAATACTTTATACTTAAGTTGGATAAGCAAGAACATACTTTTAAGTCGGATAAGCCAGATGATACAGTCAGAAAATTCCCTAAATCAAAAAGACATGAAAGAGTAGTCTAAAGTACCCAGTGCAGCGACACACATTTCTTCGGTGATTTTATATAAGATAACATTACGCAAAGCTGTTTCTTAAGTGTACTGAAATAGCCGAAGACTTCGCGAATGTGAGAAAAATGTTTACTTTAACACAGATGTGAGAAAAAGTGTGTATCAGGTATCGCCTGTGTATAGCTTCATTTCTATATATTGGAATATTAGAAGTCACATAGAATGTCAGAATAATGGTTAATGATTAACATTAGAACTCGATGTCGTGATGAGCTTAATGAAATCGGATTCATATTTTGCCATTATAATATGTTAGCCGCCAGATAGAATATCAACCAGAAGTCTCAAATGTTACTCTCTGTTTAGCTATAAGTCAATTAGAGTTATCTTTCCCAATATGCACAATATTGATTTCGAATTATTAAAAAAAACACCTTTTAATTATAAAAAAGTGAACAAAATTCAAGGCGCGCTCCCTCGAGTAAAACATTAGACATTAATTGGATTTATATATACGATCACACTTTAAAGGAGTTAAATCGCTAATATTTGGGACCTAGAAACTGACCCAAATGCGACTCAACACAGATAATAATGTAATCTGATTGTCTATGAACTGATTTACATTCAATTGTTTCGCTTTTACTCTAATTTCAAATCAGTTATGTCCAGCGAAATACGACATGGGTTTCATTGAAATTTCTAGTGTCTGGTTATTCCAGTCCATTGCGCATGCTCTCCAGAAAAGTTATGGTGTCGCAATTTAGCATAAGTTGTGGAATATGACTAGCCTCGTTCACTTGTTACAAATAAATAATTGTCGAAATTTAAACATATTTAACTTTAAAATAAATCCGCCAAAAAATTAAAAAAGTAGTCTCCATAAATCCGCCAAAAAATTAAAAAAGTAGTCTCCATGGACCATTTTTCACTAGCACATTGAAAATGCAAAGTGCCACGTCTCTTCATTGATAAACCTCGTGGGTTTTCTCCGGGCCCCCCGGATTATTCTCACTGCGAATTATTGAAATAAAATTAAACTATGCGTTACTTCCGAAATGGCATTTTTGTGTCGAGTGGACGTTAAACCTCATTTCTTTCTCTCGGTCTCTCTTATTGGATAAGTCCTATTTTACCCATTAAATATACAGTTGACCCGTAAAACCTGTCACAGTGTGCTTCTATTTGATTTATACTATTCAAAATGAAATGAAGTTCACATTCATCGATTTATTCCAAATGATCTTTAGACTAAGTAAGGCACAGACTGACCATTATAAGGGTAAAATGATACCCGGGGTCAGACAGCAAAGTTACCACAGCATCACAACAAAGTCAGTAACGGGTAAATCCTCCTCTGTTTGCCAAACAAGCATTGATCCGACGTGGCATACTCCTAATGAGACGTCTAAGGTCATTTTGCTCCAGATTGTCCCATTCCTGTTGCAACGCAGCAGCAAGTTCTTGGACATTGGCAGGACGTTGTTGACGTTGACGTAACCTCTGTCCAAGCATGTCCCAGACATGCTCGATGGGGGAGAGGTCGGGACTCAGTGCTGGCCAAGGTAATGTGGTGATGTTCTATTGTTGGAGGTAACCTGTAACGATCCTGGCCCTGTGACATCTTGCGTTGTCATCCTGGAAGATGAAACGGCGGCCATGACGTCGTGCGAACGGCACAACATGGACTGCCAAGATGTTGTCCCGGTAGTACTGGCCTGTAACACACCCTGCAACAACATGTAAAGCCGTTCTTCCAGCAACAGTGATGCCTCCCCATACCGTAACAGAACCACCCCCAAATCGATCATGTCTGATGACGTTAACGTCTTTTCGACGACGCCACACCCTCTTACGTCTGTCCAAAAAATCAACAGTGAACCTTGACTCATCTGAAAACATCACATTGCTCCAGCGTCGATTATCCCAGTTTTGACGATCCCTACACCAACGACGTCTTGCCTGAATGTGATGATCTCTCAAACAAGGGATCACGCGAGAAGGTCGGGCGCGAAGGTGACCCCTATGCAGTCGATTCCGAATCGTCTGGCCACTCACTCCCACACCAGTGTCTGTTTGAAGACGAGCGCTGATCTGATTTGCTGTGATGACACGATTTCTCAAGGCCAAGGTACGAATAAATCGATCCTGGGCGTGAGTTGTCGCCCTTGGTCGACCTGAGCGTGATCTGTCCTGTACAGATTGTGTATCACGGTATCTGGACCATAGCCTGCTTATGACAGACTGAGAAACATTCATCGTCCGCGCCACAACCGCCTGTGTTGTGCCGATTTGTAGCATGCCAAGGGCACGTAACCTTTCATTTTGGGTAAGCCGACGCACATCAAAATTTGTTTTCTGGTCACTAAAACAATTAAACTGATGTTTCCACCCTGGAATTCAATGCCACAATGACTGTAACATTCAAAGTCAAAGTCGTGCAAATCTTGGGTTGGACCTCCATGATGATCCCAAGCATCACCTGCATTCCATGCGGTAGCTATTGGTGCGTTTGGGCGTCACATGTAACTGGAAATGTTTCTTCTGTTAGGTTCTATAGTGACTTTTTTCGTAGTCATTTGCATATTTTAGTATTATGCCCCCAAAATCAAATATCCCCTACTTTTTTTGAATAGTATATATCATTTACGTTTTCCATAAAAATGGTATTAAAAATTATTTTCAAATAGGACTAAGAATAAACGGATTTGAGCCTTTGTTTTTTTTTCCAGAAAATCTTATCCTTAATAAACATTGAAGTGTACCGCACAATTTTACCAAGCAAAGTAAACATCAATTATTATTTACTGAATCAAATAAAACTACTGATAGCTTCATAAGATGTTGGACACATGGTGCGACGTGGCTGCATTCCCGGAAATATGATTTTGAATATCATAAGTGTATTAGTCTAAAATATTATGATAGATTTATTAAAATTGCGTCGCAATTCTTTTATTCGGAATAATGATACACGCAAAGCCGTAAATTTAACAATTAGGGGTACCGCGTATTGTAAGCCTACGTTGGGTCTAATCTTCCTATTGCAGAGTTTTCGCTAAAAAAAAAATACAATTTCCCTTTACCAGATTTCTCAGAAATAAAGGTTAGCCTTGTCTTCTTTCGATTTTTCTCAATATATACGCATGGTTATTTCTCAGTTTGAATTATTGACATGAATATACTTTAATTGTCTGTGTAGATTTTCTTTGTTGTTACCAAAGATATACAATGGACAAAAAATATGTTCAACTACAGATAAATATTTGAAATTCACATCTTACTCTAAAACTGTGAACCTACTTTTTGACAACGAACGATGAACAATGTGGACAATGGCCTGTTTACACAGAAACACAAAGACGTGCTATATTTTCTAATTTTTAATATTATATTTAAATTATATAAGTTATTATAATCTTACTATTATTAAATATCACGGGATGTATTTCCGTTTCATTATTTCAACTAAGTAATATAAACACAATCGGAAGTTGCAACTTTAGTCGACGGAAAGTCTTCTTTTGATTTCTAATCTTTAATCTGTTTGAAAGTTGTAAGAATATTGCTAAAGAAATGAAATGGGGTTTAACGTCCTACTGTTCTGCACCGACTGGGTCAATGGAGAGGGGAGCACAATTCGTTGTACTTTTATAGATAATTTTATTTCAAGATTTTAACTCGATTTTTTTACTATGTTCAACATTATAGCCTTAATCGCGTTCACAAGGTTTCTGAAAATGTTGGTATAATTCAGGCAAATACCTAACCTCGTACATATTTCACACGCGTCGCAACGCAACCCTGGTCTGCCTTACACCAAGATTGGATTTATTTAAGATATTGTGATTTTGTACACGTATTCTATGTTTCATTGAAGTCGGATAAAAATGGCGGTCTTTGGAGAGTCCACAAACTGTATATATATTTTAGTTTCTGCTTACAAAGCAGGCGGCATAGATCCGGCCAGAAATGTCAGATGCACCCCCACATAGAACTCATCTATTGATTAGAAGATCTATTGATTAGTGGGGATCGAAAACATAAATGTGCTTTGTAACTGAAATCAGATATGTGCTAGTTGATGTTCCTTTTTGGCCTTCACTCTAGAAAATATGATCTTATTTCTTGTTTAAATGAATATGAAAACAAACACTCTATTCATGCACATGATTTGTCTTAACAACCCTCTTATACTATTATAAACAAGCATCCCTACTTACATAGTCATATTTCACTACTTTATCTTTGCATCGTTTTTTCAGAAATTTAAAAGCCTTTAACTGTATAGTAGCTGCTCTGTACATCTTCACAACTCGCATGCTTCATACAGATTTGAAAACAATTTTAGTGCATATCTACATTACATTAGATCATCTGACCCTCTTTTTCTAAAAATAGTTTGATATGTATGGTAGCTAAAAGAGGCGACAGAACAAAACAAAATCTGTGGAATTGAAACAACAAATATACATGTATGTTTCTTTCATAGTTCAGTCATTACGCATGTTAGTCCTGATCCACGTGGATATATTTCGGCCGTATTGTCTTATAATGGTCGAGATAACATTGTTACATACATTATAAAAGACGACTTGTAGGTCGAGGTGGGGTGGGGGTAGAGGAAAGGTTTGATCGATTCCCTGAGTAGTGGTTCTCCCCACTCCCAATGACCTGTACGCGCAACCTAATAACTGAATTGAAATTGAGTCGTATGTTGATCCCGAAATGAAATTTTTCATGTTGAGTGGACTTTAAACCGCATCTCTCTCACTCTCTCTTTCTCCCTCTATCTCTCTCTCTCTGTTTCTCCGGATTTTCAAACGTTTTCTCTTAGTAAATGATCCCGAGTAAGCCACTGAAAGCACGCTAAAGACCTCTTAATAGTTTCAAATGGATATAAGAGTAGGTCAAAGCACCACCGTCCATATGATAGTTACCTCACAAAACACTGCATTGTGAATCACCGCCTTCGTTATCCGGTTGATGCAAAATAGTAAGACGTTAAGTTCAATTTAATTTTTTTTTTTAAATTTTTGTAATGTTTATAATGCTTATATATTATAGTGTTCAATATGGTGCTCCATAGAAAGCCATGCCGCGCACACGGATGTTGGAACTAAGATATCGCCCGATCATATCTTACTGACAAAAATGCGCTGTCTTGCAGAGTTACTTATTCAATTTGAACTGCGCGTGCGAATTTAAGATAAGAAAAGTATATTTTAATATGATTTAAAGCTGTAGTTTAGACATTTTAATGTCAGTAATATTACTTGATTTGTTACTGCAAATTATATTTAAAATATTTATTATCTTAAAAGAACATAATTAAGTTTAAAAAGTAATCATGGTGGTCCCGTGGGTATAGAACTGGCTCATTAACCAACGGTCCCGGTAAAGATGCCATTGTTGGCCAATTCTTAGGTCTGTTCCAGCAATGTGGTACAGGACATGGAAAATATCTAGTTATTTTGATATGACGACGCACCGAGGACGCCATGGACAATATTGACATCTAGAATTTAAAAACGATGTTATTGCAGCAAATGTTCTTCAATAACACACACAATACATAAGCAAAATCAATCGAAAGAATTTTAAAATGAAACAAATTTGGTCTGCATACGATGTTGAAAAACATCGTTTTCCGTCTTATACGTCCTAAATTAAAATGAATATGAACAGGTGCAATAATTATCCAGCCGCGAGTTATCTTTCTAACTATTCAAGTTATATGCCATTTCACGATGATAAAATGTAATGTATTATATATATGTCACTTTATGGCATTGTTTGCTGATAACACATACGCCACTTTATAGTGATAACTGTAGCGTGATAACAAACGTCACTATGGCAATAAGTTACTTTATGGAGTATGTTTTATGAACAATATTTTATTTCATTTTAAATTGGTTTGAGGAAACGGCTAGGTCATTTACATAAAAAATCTAATGCATGTACATTCAGACAAAAAATCACCATTTAAATCGCCGTAGCCTAATCGGAACTATCTGATAATAAGGAATAAATAGATCGTCGCTTTAATGAGACAGTGTAGTTCAGGGTTCAGCGAGTTCCATTCTATGATCGTCGACTTAATAAACGAATTTACTTTCATATTTATTACTTAACTCATAGGTTGATTCGTTTCCATGTATTTTCTACATTTAAGTAAGTATTTGTTAAAGCGTTACTACTGGAATAAGAGTGCTTTTTACACATGCACACACATGAGCGTTAATACTTCGAGGCCAAGTTTTTAATTTGGACCCTCTGTTTACTTTTATATTGTCAAGTTTCTAACTTGACGTTCTCCAGTTTTATTCACAAGAAGATCAGTTTTTAACGATATTTTTCAACTTTTCTTGGAGTGTCTTATTGAATGGTGCCAAAACTTGTAAGTAGTCAAACTATCTGAATTATCCTAATATTTAAAAAGTCGATACTATATGTTATAATATACAAGTAATATACTTTACATGCTTACGGTTGATAATTGGATATACCTAATGTGTTGGGGGGGGGGGGGGTGGGATGGCCTAGTGGTCTAGAGTGCCGCGCTTTAGCCTCTAGCTGGCCGGTCACCTCTGGCTTGCGGCTGTGGTTTCGAGCCCTGGTGTGAGCGTATGTGGTATGGAGATAGGGGCGCCTTCTCAACCTCGTGGGTTTCCTCCGGGCACTCCGGTTTCCTCCCACAGCTAAAGACCCCTACGCACAAGCGAATTATTGAAATAAAATGAACCATATGTTAGTCCCCAAAATACCTGGTTGTGTCGAGTGGACGTTAAACCCCATTTCTCTCTCTCTCATCTAATGTGTTAATAGTCATATTTTGTTCGAGTTTCAGTGAACGAAAGGATTATATTTGTTAAATAAAAAGGTGTATCAAGCTAAACATGTGTTTTCTTATTTTCATCTTCTCGTGGAAATTCCAAGTTCCTCTGATTTATCGACGTGGCCGTGATAACGTGTGCAGGTCTAGGCACGGTACAGCAACTTATCGTTCGCATGGAAAAAATAAACCGAGTTCCCGTGTATATTTATGTGTACACCTGAAATACATCTAGATATCACATTCGCCCGCGTGCAGGTGCAGAGAAGTAGGACGTTGATCCACCCCACCCCTCGCCGTAAGTCCAACTACGATTCTTGGAAGGCTTCAGAGATCAAATCCAAAAACAAATTCGCATTCATCTCGATCTACACCGTGATTTGATTTCATGATTTTCGAGAAAATGAGTTAGGTTAATCAGTGCAGAGTGAGAACAGATGCCACATGAAACTTTCATAAACAATAAAATACTCGCGATAATGAAGTATTATCAAATGATAATGCAAGTATAATATTGGTTATTTGTCTTGCATTACGATAGATATTAAAGATACATTATGGGAGATTAGAGAAAGAGCTGACAGTTCTCACTATAAAAGTTCAAAACTAAATATTGTAAAAAGGGAATTTGCTGAAAATTTCAGTCAAATATTGATCCACTCTGAACCGAGAATTTAGCAAATGGATTTTCGGCTTAGCCTCGATTATCATTACTAAAGTCGGTACGATAAAACATAGTCTCGATTATCCAATTCATGATTTAATCATGAATGAAAATTGATCAGCAAATCGGATCCTAATCCAGTACATTTCACAGACTAGCGATGACGTCGAGATTTGGCTATGGTCTGGATGAGTTAATTAATAAATAAAAGTTTAATTTGCTCTTGCATAATGGATGTTTAACGACCACTCTTATACCATTACTAATTGTATTGAATACGGTACATAACTGAAATTTATTGCCTTTCAATTCCTAAAATAATAAGTCGTCATTTGTGATATTTTTTTTTTCATAGACTAGGGTGAGACTAGAGCGAATTTATATACAACAATACATTTAGATATAATATAATGCAAATACATAATTATAATTTATTGCTTTTCTAACTGTGCAGTACTGCATAAATAATACTATATAATAACAATATATTTGGATATGTGCAGATATATGAGTATAAAGTATTACCTGTTTGAAAGGTTGTTCTGCAGGATTCAAATATGACAGCCAATAACAAACAAATAATATAAATATGTGATCTATGGATAGTGCATGTCTAAATAGATGATATCAAATAACCACGCCCTGGCGTCTCAATCTACGTAATTTTTCATATAAATCAATACGAATTAGTGTATATACTCTGCAGCTGGCATGGAATTGTATTATCTATTGGTAATAAAAGAAGCGACATTTTATATGTATTTTTTAAAATCTAAGCATACATGGCCACAACTGGCTACTATTGGTCAATTTCAAACAATGATATCTTGTGGTGAAAATATGGGACCCGAATATCCAATATTTAATTAAGACAAAGTGGGCATTTTAAAATCTGTACTCAAGTCTTGTACTCTTAGGTTTCGGACGCCATCCTATAAACATATCATACGCTTGACCTTACAATAATATTATTTATCCTTAGAATGACGCCCTTCTCTTTGATTTGTACGTGGCGGTAAAACAAATACACTGAAATGGAATAAGGGTTTAACGTCCTGCTGCTCTGCTCCGAACTGGGCTAATGAAGACGAGTATACGCCATACAGTGTGCTATGATGACAATTTTGCCCGGCTAGCGGCACTACGGTCTAATCTTACCTCGAATTCCAACTGTCATGGGATCTTTTACGTGCAAGTCAATGTGTGCGTGGGACCTCGGCTTTTCGTCCCACCGAACGACTAGACATTTGTCCTTGTCAGGCTCTCGGACCTGCATCACTGACAAGGGAAAATCTAGAGTAAATTTCTTAGCCAATGCACGCATCGAACATGTCGGACGACGCCTTAGGTTCTAATTCACTGAATGCAATTGGCGGGACATTTGTTACCTCTCATTTGACCAAATTGTTTTTAATGCACAATTGGATTTAAAAATTGTCATGCCGACTAAATGCAAACTCAAATTATTTTATCTATCAAAATGAAGTTATCAAAATGAAGTTTGCTTCAAATCCCTCTCAATACCTAGGAAGAAAGCTACCCCAACTTGTACGAATCTATTAAATGACAATAGGTGAGGGCAAATGTAGTTTTGGAGTAAATAGGTATGACGTATTGTAACATAGAGTAACTATTTTGACCTCCAATAAGCGCTAAGATAAAAGAAGATAAAAAGTACAGCTTATTATCATTCAACCGTTGAGAAAATAGACGGGGAGTCTCCAGACAACAGTAGTGTTACCCGAAACAAGTTTAAACATGGCTTCCGCTTATTCTGCTTCCGTAATTTGTGTGTTTATATCGTGTTGTCTTTCTTCTTTGAATTGCAAGATATCTTATCACAATCTTATATAACAACTTTTGGTCTTCGAAGGAATTATTAATGAGCAGGAATATAACCAGATATATGTTATCACTCGTCATTTATGTCAGTTATATAGACGGACAACTCGTGTTTTCCTTTCGAGTTCGTCACGTCCGTTGGTTGAAACTTTGATTACGCATCTATCGTAGCAATGATCTTTATGTTAAAATTATATTTGGAACGTGTTAAACCCGTTCTATCACATTATGTGGTGCTGACTGACACCAATATTGTCCTTAAAGTATACCACTGTCCTCGCAGCAGCTTACCATTCCATTAACAAAACCAAACAAACAACAACCGGACAAACCGTCATTGTGCGAATCTCGAGGGTGTTTTTCCAATAAGATTGAATTTATCTCCCTTCAGTGCATACCACTTTTATTTTAAATACTAAGCATACATCTTTAACAATAATAATATAATACTCACTCCTCGTTGAGGTGATCGGTTCCATTTACCATTTATAATAGCTTGTTCTATAACTTGTCGAAACATTTTATATAATTGTCTTCTTATTTTCATTCATGTGTTCTGAAATGTTTTATATAAGCTAACATGTGAAACAATGTTATGAAAAATATTTACATCGGGGAAACTATTAGCCGAAAGACCAAAGAGGAATATACTTGAAAACCCATTATTCGAAAGCCGATAGAGCTGCTGCACGATGAAATTTAAAAAAAATGCTATGTCATTAAGATTTGAAAAACAAATTCATTAATTTATAATTGATACCAACAAACTATGTAAGACACGGTTAACCATATACAATACATACATATAGCTTAGAAAATGCTAATTGCAATGCCCCTGTCGAACACTCACATACCTGATATAAAGTCCAAGAAAATCTGTCGGTCATTTCTTCATCTGACGAGATAAAGGACGACGTCATTTCCGATCGGTTTTTCAAAGATAACCCCATCCATTTAAATCTGGAAATCTAATATTCTACTATAGGGCGTTACAAATAACAATTCGCCAATATAACAAATTTGCGCGGTTTTAAGACGTGATTATTCATACCATGGTTTTTATATATAATCTATGATTTTTATGGTTTATCATTTAATTCTACAATAACGATCTACCTTACTCATCTAGGTATTGATCTACATTATCGTACCATTAAATTGAAATTAACAAGTTCAGTCGACATTAAGTAGACAGCAGCTAGTTAACACGTACATCTACATTGTGATTTTCGCATCATAAAAGTGAAATTAACAATTTCAGTCTACATGAAATAAACAGCAGCAGGCGCGGATCCTGGGGCGCCCCCCCCCCCCTCAGCCCCATTGACATAGTTGATTTTCATTTTCATTTGCTTTGTTACAGTTGTAGTTCACATATCTGCTCTTTAATAGATGGCATAAACATGATTTCCGCATTGTCTAGGGAGGTAAGAACGTCGAAGTTGTGCTTAATCTGTGCCCGAAGACAGGACCAACTCGTAGAAATTTTATTTTATGTTACTACAAATTAAATAACAGGGGGTTTAGGGTCTGACTGTTCTGTGCAAGCTGAACTAACGTTGGCAGATATGCGCCATGCAGTCGTTTATTATTGTTAAGGGCAATTTTGATTCCATCTACTTGTCATCGAATTCCCAATGCCACGGTTTCTTTTACACACACATCAACGTGTACGCGGAACTTCTGGTTTCCGTATCTTTCCTTGCCCCACCCTACAGCAGTTTTGCTCGGGATTGCCAATATGATGCCCGAGTCGATTTGGTATTTCATATGGTAGATTTTCTATTTCAGGGGTGGCAGATTTTTTAGCGGAGCCAGTTGCTCCTAGTGCCCCCGCCTTTTGGATCCGCGCCTGTGGTGGCGCCCCATAACCTCCACATAGATGATATAAGAGTGTTTGGATCAGGTACTAATTGGCGTGTGGGCGCTCTTAAAACCGACCGATTGATCAGTGCCTTAAGATCACCACTGTGTGATCATAATCACATGTAGGCCTATTATTTTATTATTGAAATATTGTCAAATTTGTTTGAGGGGGCGCCATTTCTGGGGGGCGCCTTATTTTTCTGGGGGTGCAATGTACCCGCCGCACCCCCGCTAGATATGGCCCTGCGGTGAAGCGGCGTAGAATCTGCTGTGCAAACACGTACGTCAGAAGACTTTGAGGCCCATGCCAGAGTAAAATGATGTATACCAAATATAATTTTTCTTGTGTACGGCTTAGATTACATATTTTTAATGTATGGACTAGACGACATCAGATTATTCCAAATTTCGTGGCCAGAGAGAAATGAGGTGAAGTGAAGTTAAACTTCCTACGTTTCTGTACCGACCGGACATGCGCTATACAATGTCCAATTTCAAAGTAAAACTATACACGCCTATGTGTGCACGGAACCTGTGTTTTTGTCCTGTCCGAACTAATAGACACTGTCCTTGACATATTCTCCGTCATACGCCAATAACAAAGACACTCCGGGAGTTTTCGCTGTTAACACCGGTTGTGAACCCAAGAACTCCTGCTTAGTCAGCTTCTTACTCCGTGATCCCCCATGACTCCCGTCGTTGCAAGAGTGAGAACACCTATTTAATGGCTGTATCATGATCTTTGATTAATACCATGATGTATTAAACAACATACAGTTCCATTTAGGTAATGACTGTAGCTACTAATGGTGGGATAAAAACGACCGAGTGTATAGAAAAACGTCAACACGTTAATTATTGGAAATTAGTGGGCTTTGTGCAATATATATATACAATGCTCATTAATAAGGACACGTGAGCTACGACGGCGTGAAGGGTGGAGATAATATATTCTGCGACGACAGTTTGCACCGAGATACATATAGTACCACAGCAGTAAGACTAAGTGGTGTAAAAGGTACGGTATCAAAATAAATTCGAAGGCCATGGATAGTGCTCATATTCATGTTTAAAACGGCAATTTCATATTTTTTTGTTATATTTTTAAAATATATTAAAATAAAGCCCTAAAATAGATTGTATCTACAAACAGTCCTATTAAACCTTGTTAAAGAATAATCCTATTAATCCTATAATTCACTATTGCCAGTTTAGAAATTGGCAAAAACATCAAATTCAAACGTTTGAAGATCGCCATTGCATCGAGGGGAATGGGAAAACAAGGTAGGTAATACAAGTAATTGTGTTATTATTTTCTGCCAGGGATTTCTATGCCTGTGAAATATTGCCCATGATCGTATAATAGTGTGTTGACAACCTTTTGAGCAAAAGACATATAAATAATTATGTTTTGACTTTCTTAGAAAATATGAAATTTCCGCTTTAAGTTCTACATATCTTGTTCATAATACGTGTATATGTCTTGCAGCCATTTCATTGATATATTTCTTATTGAACAACGCAGTATACACATTAATAGACAACAGATCAACACGAGACACTATCACATGATATATATGTACACTCGCCGGAGACGAACAGGTGAGGCGGGAAATTGGGAAATCTCTTACGGAAATGAGGTTCTTGTGATCTGGTGTACAAAAACAGCAAATTTGCCACCTCCCTTTTAAATTTATATCAGAAGCGTTGTTAGACTCTTTGTGGTTTGAAATCCATTGGGGGATATTTACACATGCTATTCTATATGGAAGCACGCTGCGCCATTAATTACACCATTCCAACTTTTTCTTTGAGCTGAACGCTTTCTACCACAGACTTAGACACATCTGGTCATGGCTTTTCTCCACTACTTGTATAGTTTTCACTGTTAATGCTTCGATAATAAAGGAAGTCCCGATTTTCCATTTTAAAGTTACCAGATTAAATGGGGCATGTGCTTTATTGATTCTAATTAATATCGCAGCCACTGGATGACCTTGGAAGTTGATAATGGGCTTGTTATATGCATAAATATCCAAATAATAATTCAGATAACAATAGGAAGACCTAGTCCTTACATTATGCAACTAGATATCGGGTTATGCATGACTTTGTCATCGATGTGATTGAACTCTGCTCCATCTCAATATACATGCCATATTGTTGCCAAGATGACTACATTTCTAATGCAATACAGATAACCTTCGTTATCACAAGCTCGGTAATCTCGAAGAACTCTTTTAAATCGATCTCGGGGAATCAGAGAATATGGCTTATATCGACCAAATAAATTATCTATAATAATGAAAATGTGACATATTGATATTTTATATCACGACTGGTGTTTAGTATTCCTCGAGGTATATTTCATCAAATGATTAAAAGACCAAGCCCAACTGCAGTCACATTATGATATAAATTTATTTAACAGTCGACGTAATTGTCTGTAATTTAAATAAATCGAAAGCAAATTAAAAAAAATTAAAATAAAACAAAATATAAATTACATGAGATACATAACATAACAAGAGAGCGACCGTTTTATAAATTTCAAGATGTTAACAGGGACATGAAAATGGCTATCTTTTAAGTTAAGTATAAGGAACGCAAAATCTCTAAATATCAATTATAAGCGTTTTAAATTATATTGGATATAAATTAATGTCTTAAAAACAATCACAAATCAATTTACATTAAATGATAAATTTAAACTATTCGAAAGTTATTAAGATTAATAGATGATCCCAAATCTATTTTATACAAGATGATAAAATTCAACGTCTAATCCGATTCGATAAGGTTATATTCCATTTATTCGCCTCGAATTACATGATTTCCCTAGAATCATATTCAGGATTTGCCTTGAATTACATCAATTTTTACCTAGAATCACAAGATTTGCCTCGAATTATATTCAGGATTTGCTTCGAAATACACAAGAATTTGCCTTGGATTTGCCTCGAATTACATCAGAATTTACTTCGAATTCAGGATGTGTCCCGAATTACATCAAGATTTGCCTCGGAGTACCTAGAAGTACATGATTTACCTAGAAGTACATGAATTGCCAATAATTAAATTCAGGATTTTCCTCGAATTACATCATGATTTGCCGCGAAAAATATCATTATTTACCTAGAATTACACGATATATAAAGAAATAGATCAAACAATATAATACTGGGTTGATTTTGATTTGACAAGATTAGACTGATGTAGATGATTCGACTAGAATGGTAAGCAAAATTGTAATTTGACTCCCATAGTAAGATTGTACATGATTTGATTTGCATAATTTATAGTAGCATTTAACCATTTCGTTAATTTTACTTGAAAGCATGACCCGAAATCAACTCGAATTGGTATTACTGGTAATGGTTATTATATTTCTGATATTACAAGAAAAGATGATATTATTTTACTATTTTTATATAAATTGTATAATCCGTTATTACTGGGAAAGATTACATTATCTGAAGGAGATTTCTGGTAACTAGGGAATTATTTTATTATCTGGTATTACTGGGAAAGATAATATCGGATATTACCAATAAAAAATTATTTGACACTGATATCTGTTCATACTGGGAATAATCAGATTCATTTACTCAAATTACTCAAAAGTGTATTATTTGATACTAGTTGATGTATTAAGTTACTAGTAAAGTTGAAATATTATAATATTAGTAAAGGTATTGTTTGCTATTACTAGGAAACTTGATATTTATCTGATATTACTAGATGTGTGTTATCTTTTTAATTTGGGAAAATGGGTACTTCGTTTGATTTCCGCATACATTTGTAGTACATGTACTTTGATTTGTGAACAGTTCAGGATGCTACATGATTGTTTGGTACATATTTGAATATTTATCCTTACCATTGGTGAATATGGACCAGACAACATTGTTTAAACTGTATTTGGCTAAGAGCGTCAAATGATAATCAATAAATTGTCAGAGAATTGTAACCAAAAATGCATTCACATATCATCAATGAATTACATAAATAGAGAAATTTAAATAAAGATTAATAAATAAAGTTAATAATAAAATTAATCAAAATTGAAAAAAATATAATACTTAAGAATAATTTTGGTATATAAGCACAATACATTGAATATTTTGCATTTTTTATCCCCTCGTAAAAATACGATACTATAATAATCGAACCTTTTTTTAAGGCAAACGCATAAAACTATATGTTTTGAAACCAGGCTGGTATTCATGAAAATTAATACACAACAGTATGGTCAGATTATTGACTGTATTTTAATACATGTAATTTAACTCATTTTACACCCCCGAATCTTATACACACAACTCCTTATTGATTCTCGCTTCCTTTGGTGACATTTGAATTTTTAAAAATCAGCACTATTTGATCTCCAGTGGCTCTATAACTACCAACATAATAACATGGCTGACACTATTCAAACAAACGGTAGTAGTATTCTAGCTAGTTTTAATTAAGGTTGTAAAAATCTCACAATATTTTCTTTTAATAGTTATTGGTAAACATTATTTAAAAATATTCGAACTATCACACCCCGCATCATTTACAACAATCCAGTCTTTTATAATAAACAATAAAAACATAACTTGCATACTAACAATGGCGAAACAAAAAATATTGTAGGCACTTCCTTTGTATCTCATCAATGGTTGTCATGGTAACGTTTATTGAAGCTATAAATTAATATCAATGCTTCCAGTGTCGATGATTTCTGAAACCTCGGGTTCCGCAATCGGACAACCCGGGGTGATATTTTCTTTGGTTGTTTGACCCTGGAGTTTTGATTCTTCAGGAACAGTATGCAATCGGCCATTAGTTGATCGCTTGCCGACTAACGATTTAGCCGAACTGTCTTCTATATTTACAATGGGTTCTGAAAACACATTTTTGGAGTCTAATGTATTTTCTATCACTTTATTGTCTTCCATTGTACCCACGGTTTTCAATAAGCGCCTTAATATTAAGTCTTGTTGCTGGGCCATTATTTCGAGCCTATCACTAAGTTTCTCTAATCTATCGGATTGTCTTTTCTCCTCGGCTTGTCGGACTGAAATATGGTTCAGCATCTCGTACCGGAAACTTGAAATATCTTGCTTAATTTCGTCAAAATCACCTAAAAATAAACGAATTATTTATCAAACAACAAATAATACAGAATTAAAGGTAAAGAAATGAATTCTAGCGATTAATAGTTTTGATTGTTAAGAGAGCGAGAGGGAGAAATGGGTTTAACGTCCACTCGACAAACATATGTTTTTTAATTTTATTTCAATAATTCGCTTGCGCGTAGGGGTCTTTAGCAGTCGGGGGAACCAGAGTACCAGGAGAAAACCTACGAGGATGGACAGGCGACCCTACTTCTTGCCACGTACAACCGGGGATTCGAAACCACGCCAGTTGACTTAATGGCAGGTAGTATGATAGAGTGCGCGCACGCTAACCATTCGGTCATTCATCCCCCTTGTTGTTAAGAAATCGTGTTTAAGTGGCGTTGACGTGTGTTTACTATATCCTTGTAAATGCTGATCGGAATTGAAGCATTCTGTGACTAATATGCCTGTTAAAGATCAGATACAAAGAAGGTCTGAGTTATACACTCTTGATATTATCAAAACCAACTTGAAACCAACTTGACCAAATTTCCTATACGGTAATCTAGATGACATTATAATTAACTCCCTGGGATGTTTTTAGTCTATTGAGAACACCGTTTTGACATCTCTAGAAAACCAGAACTTGGCATTAATTGATTTAGTGTAGTGCGAAATCGTATATTGAGAACACCACGTTGAGTTCGCATAATGAGAACACCAGTGTAAAATCCTTATTAAACCAGAGCATGAAATTAATTCTCTAGGTTCAGCTAGTTTATTGCGCACTTCAACATATTTGACCACAACGGGAACATAACTCCCTAGGATAAGTTTGTGTGGTGAGAACTCTAGCCTATATTAAACCTGAACTTGAAATTAATCGCATAACTCTAGCCTATTAAACCAAAACAGGGAATTAGCTCTCTCTAGGATAGTTAGTGTAGTGAGAACTCCAGCGTATTAAACTAGAACTCTTTACCTTCCGGTCCTTCTGCCTCCCTTTGCATGTCAAATATATACCTTTTTACTATTCTCTTCATTACTCTCTGTATTATATGAAAGATAAAATGTGTATAATCAATTTAAAAGAATAGAAACACAAATATTACTCATAATTTACGCAATAGTCCATAATCTGAGCTTTATACCATAAGGTGCTCATGATATTGAATGAATTATAACACCAGCACAATTTAATATCTTAAGGTTAAATGGATAACCAAGACTTTGTTTATTATCATCGTAATGCTACTTGACAATCGAGACTTTTCATAATAAAGACCGGTGAGTGAAATTATCTATTTTTAGACTATTGTAAGAACAGACAGCTCTTTATCTCAGTCTTACATAATGCATCTGCATCTTTAAGCATCTTGGACGATAATTAAAGCCTAAAAGAATAAGTACCTCTTCACGCATGCCAGAGGCGCCCCCGCCCCCTAATATTCGCCAGTGCCCTTTTTACTGCTGAAAGTGCCTTTTCTCAGATCCAAATATGTCCGTTCCGAACGTTTACTTAGACGATAATATAAGCCAAATAGCTCTTGGAATGGCTACAGATGCAAGGAAATGACGGATAATTTTCTTGGGGGTACCCCCCCCCCACTCAGCGGCGTGCCCCTCGTTTTGCGGCGCCCCCCTTTTCAAAATTGCTAGATCCGCCCCTGCATGCGCTATCAAGTATTTATATAAAGCCTTAGCTGGAATTGCAGAAGACCAAAATAAGGTATAGACAGCAATCTCAGGCAAAGAATCATCAATCGTAAAAAGTCATGCAGTTAATGTAAGTGGGGGGGGGGGGCAGTAAACACGTATTGTTTAAATCAAACAGAAATTACCTTATATGTTAATTTTTCACAGAATATATTAGGATCCGAATCATTTCTTACAAACCCATTTGTATTTGTCATTCTATCCCGGAAGTGCCGGATACCTGGATTGTGGGCACTGATGCCACCATCCCAACCAGCATTTGGTGCAGGATCCTAGGGTAAAATGAAATAAAGTGCACGATATTTTAACATACAATCCGTTGGAAAAGAAGCAATACATACAAATTGTTGCCCGCTCAGTGAATTATGAGTGATTATTTGATTGATTCCCACAACTCAAATTGCGAGTGAAGTCTGTCTTTCCCCTCCCACCCCCGCCCATATGAGCAATGTTTGCGCGAAAAGAATGAAATTCTATCATGCCTCCTTGTTATTCCAACAGAAATGTTTTTGTCCTAAATTCAGCGGACAGAAATTGGCACCGCTACCACCCCAACATGGTGAAGTCTGTTTTTTAATTTAATACAAATCGCCCCACCCCCAAAAAGAAATTAAAAGTAAATGAAGCCCATAACTTGTAAAAAAAATATGGTTAAATATTTATAAATTATATAAGAGAGCACTTGAATGAATGAAAGAAAACAATAATTTAAATTCTAAGTTTAGCTTGATTCTTCTAGAAACATCACCTTTGCATGCCTTTAGTAAAATGCACTAAAGCAAAATTATGACAAATTAATTGAAGCTAGCATACGAGTATGAACGTTTGTACGCTAAATCAAAGCCTAAAAAGTTAGTTGTCCCAAAATGGTGACCCAACACTGTAAAATGCATAACAATACCTAAAGAAGTTTAGAAGTTATGGATAGTTTATGACTTACCACTGAATTACCAGCAGGAAACATTTCTATATCTTTTATTCTGCCTGGATGACTGGCAATAGGGGGATCATCACGTTTCCAGCACATATTAAAACAGAAACGGAAAAGATAGTATATAGATTTAGGTGTAGGAAATATATTGAAAGGTACAGGTAGAGTGCATTCCCCTTTAATATACTCCATATACATTTTACTTCTGGCAAATTTCCATTCTGTGTCAGCCATTTCCTGGAAAGAGATAGAGATTCAAGATTTAAGAGATCGAATGGAAATAATGAAATAAATAACCTCTGCTGGGATAAACTTTTTTCAAGGTTCGAAATTGTTAATATGTGTAATAGTATAGCAATAAATATTTCGTTTCGTTTTTTTCATATCGTCTATGGCATCAACCAGAAGAAAAATATTTGGTCGTTTTTTTGTGAGACAATTAAAACAAAACTTTAAAAGATAAAAATATGATGTGTCTTAATGTAATTCAGTATCTGGAATACTGATAAGTTTATAAACGAGATTCCCACTGGCACGAATCAATTGATTGGATTACTACTAATTAAGCGATGACGGCCATCTTTTATGTCCGTAACAATTACGTAAATGTAGGATCAATTGTGAAGAACATCACGTCACGGGGCATCAGACCGAACAGATCAACAACAATAGGAAATTCCCAATTGAAAAAAACGTTAATTTGATATATAAGATATGTTACCTGTATAATTTCGAATGATCTAGTCATCATAGCAATCAACATATTCAGTAAAACGATAACAATGGCCACGTTATATGCTCCATATAACCAATAGCCAACATTCTGAGTAAAATGATTATTAAATTCACCAAGTTCTACAGCAGTTGGCTCCCCTCGACCCAACATTGACCAAAACACAGTTCGGAATGTTATATCTGGTCTGGAAAATATAAATAAAAAATCTCATCAATACAAGTCACTATATATTATAGTTGGTTAAAGAATAAACGACAATTGTAAAATCTCTATGGTCCGGGCGGTCCTACACAACCACCAATAGAAATAAAATTGTACATGATCACATGGGGGAATGCGAAGGTCCCCATATAACGCAAAATATATAGCTAAGTGTAGTACTATTTATTTATTGACAAGCATCACAAGATTATTAGATTAACGTGTGTTACCGGGCAAGTGCCCAGCGTACCCATAGTTAAGGCGACCATGTCGATGTTAAAAGTTACATGTAATATACGTTTGGAAATGATTCAATAAATTTGATCAAAGTATAGATTTATTATTCTTCTATTAGTGTTTAACGGTCGCTCCCACCGAGGTTGATATCTCAGTCAAGTTTTCTGTGCATATCTTTATTTCAATTGTGTTTTTTTTATACTACCACACGTGTCAGGTTCCTTCACGGTATATATATCATAAAGTATCCAGTAAGATCAAAGTAGGCTACGCCGATTACAGCTACATTTGTAAAAGTTTATTGCCAGGCGCAGTTGAGAATTATGCAAATTGGTCTTATGGACATTATTCTTTTATACTCACATGCCAAAATTTTCTTCTGCTACTGTAGTGATATTATTGGGTATCAACTCAACTTCTTCTCGGACGTTTTTAGGATAGTACCAATAGAGATTATGTAAACCCACCATAAAGGCGATAAATAAAACCAAAAATACCACGAAAAATTTCATAATATCCTGTAAAACAGATAATAAATAGTGTTACAAATGAAGCACCTTAATAATTTTCAATTCTAAAACAAGAGTTATCTACCCTTGTTAGAGCTTCTTATTAATATCAGATGGACGCAAAATTATAGGCACGAACGAACGAATAACAGTAATTTCAATAAGTCTGACCATAACTAGGCATAGTTCAGACGGTAAATGTAGGATTGTTTAAGATGCAAGATAAATAACTCGACAAAGCAATGTCTGCATTTTAACATTAGTTGGCACCGGGTACAGAAAGAAAATGACTTTGCATTCTTGACAGTCTTATTAAAAAAAGAGTATACTTTGTTTTTATTATGCAGTATTATGTTGCTTATATTTACACTAGAGTAAGGGCTAAAGTCAGACATCAAAATGAACAGGTGTCAGGTAAAGAAGAAGTTTGGTAGTATGTAAAGGTACAGAGTAGACAAAATAATAAGTTAAATTTGGGGAGGAAGGTGGGGTGGGGGTAAATAGTATTCTCATTTCTTCAAGGACTCAAAATATTGGAGATAACTTTAAATTGGCGCTTACAGTGATCATTCTGGCTAAAGAAATCTGCATAGGTCCAAACAGTTCATTGGCTGGTAATAGATAGGATACACGTGTAAAACTTATCACATTGGCTACAGCAAACGCTGCCTCGGCTACATTATACGGGTCCCAACTATCCCAATAAAACCGATCTGAAAAATATAACGTATAGCTATTTATATGGTTGTGTGATGCAAGATTGTAGTTAATCTATACACAATGTGAAACTCAACTTCATTCGCAAAGTCGACAAATCTAAGCTAAAGCAAAGTTATCGGTTATTGGTTAATATAACCCAATAATAAGATAAACAGGATGCATATTTTATCATTTCTAATAACAAAACTTACCTGCTACTAGCCAGTAAAGTTGCAATTTTGCTTCTAAAGAACCATTACCCAAGGCATGCCACGAACTCTCCGATTTAAAATAGGATAGTGATGCTTTGACCTACAAAAAAGAGAACAAAAATTATGAAGTATAGTTATTTTTTTAGATGAGAATTTGGTCTGATTTACTTCTCTTAAAATACCACTAATAACTGCTGCGATCGTGTCAGATTCTAATAATATAAGTCTTTTCGAAAACAGTATGACACTCCGAACTTGACAAAATATCACACTGCTATATAACATTTAAACAACGCATAAAGAGTGCCGATCTACTTCTTTTTGTTTTTGATAGATTACATATTTTAAGCATGGAGATATTTGTTTCAATTGTAACACAAATTGTTGCCATTTGAGCCTGACATCATAAACATAATTAACAGTTAGTATATACATGTACTAACTTAATATACTACCGGTTGGACATGTATTTTGTCGGTAGATCCCAAGACCAGAAGTAATATAGATCAGAAACCGGACGTGATACTGCAACAACATTCCCCATCCTATATCATTCCCTCGCCTCCCATATTACAGTCTGGTGGCAGCAGTGGGTTTTAACGATCAACTGTTCTACTCCTATTGGGCTAATGAAGACCGGCATATGTCCGGGCAACGGTACTAATATATTCTATTATATTGAATTCTGTCAAGGGATCTTTCAAGTGCACGCCAATCTATACGCCGAGCTTCAGTTCTTCGTCCCACCCGAACGACGACTATACGATGTATCTTGCCAGGCCCTCCGACCGGCATGCAACAATGACAAGGGGAACCATGCCGGAAAATCCCGATGAACTTTCTCGGCCAACGCAAGAATCGAACCCGGAACACCCAGGTTGGCGGGCTAACGTCTTACTCCCCGGTCCCCTTTTCTCTCCGACCAAACAAACGACAGACACGTAGATTAATAAATGATAATACAAACCTTCATTATGCTGACGTATCGTAATGAAAACGACATGATATAAACCGTTAATACAGCCGTATCTAAATAATTATACAGAGAATCAAAATAATTAAACAATCCACTGCTATATAACTGTTTCACTTCTTGCCATAACATGCCTGAAACATATACAAATAACAAAAACCATTAGTTTTAGCATTCAGTGCGTTCTATAGAAGTATGAAAAAGCAACATCCGCAAGACATTTGTGCACAATTCCTTACAATTCCTTGTGTACAATTGGGGCGCTATTGAAGGGTATATGTTGTGCATTGTATGCTTACAAATACACGTGACTTTGTGGGTACAGTGTACTGAAAATTGAAACTGTTTCGACAGGTCTAAGATTCATTTTAACACATATACTCTTCAGACACACCCCCAGCCATTAACAAACTCTTTAAGCGTGTACACCCAGGTCTAATGTCTATAAAAATAGCCCTACTTGTGATTGATCGGAAGTTTTATACGAATACAGGAAGGACCCAATTGAAAAAGAATATTTTACGTCAGAGACTGTCTGGGGTATATTCATGTAAACGAGAAATGTATATTTAATACAAATTTATATATGTATACATCACGACATTTCTAGATGATAAATGGATTACTGAGTCAAAGAAAAGCTTTTTTAATTGCATTTATCCATAGAAAGTATAGCGCACGAGACAGTTTTGTTTTTTACTCATTTAAGAAAACTTTGACAAGAAAAATAAATTCAAAATGGATTATTTTGTTATCAGCTATGATCGTGTCTGGTTGAGACACAGCAAGCACAAAAGAGTCACACTTGGGAATTATTTTTTTCAATATCTGCAAACGGTCACCTCGTTCCGCCATTTCGGGCAATAAAATGAAGTATTTAAACGTTGAACTTTGACTCCAACAGCATTTATCTCTGACAAAAAATATTGATGGTTCTTATTGAGTGGATGCGTGTAAGTACATGGTGAGCCGCTTGGACTCCATTATTGATCCGCCGATTAATCTACGGACGTGATGAGCTTCAAACCAACTGATGACTTATATCCCATTGCTGAACCGTCTAAAACCACGACTAATACACCGGAGTAAAAACGACCCAATCCCTACAAAAAGTACCCGTCGAGACGATTTAGGAGTTCTCACGAAATTTGCTGAAGTGGGAAATTGCTGTGAAAACTGGCTTACATAACACGCTATTCCGGACCTTGATTGAGTTATTCTCGTTTAATATTTCTCGTCCTTGGCTGATTGGCAATAAAACGTTATATAAATTGCGTCTATAGCTACTGGTGTTGCCAATTGAGAACGTTTTCTTCAATTAATGTTATTGTATTTAATACGCATGGCAAGTGTAACTGGATGACCTTTACATGTAGGTATTTCGCTGTTGGTCCTCCCAATTTAATCTTATCCTGATCAATGTCCCCTGAATCATGTCCTAGCATCAATCACTTTTTTTGTTTTTGTTATTTTATTGCAGATCGTTAACAGTTTATGGTTCTGGAATAAAATATGTCTTCCAGGAAGGCTACTTTGAACTTCAGATTGCATATAAAAAGTAGAAAAGATGAAGATATGGTTTATGCATCCTTTGAATGTTCCATTATGGGTTAGAGTTCATTTCATACAGAGATCAATCCGTGATGGCGATTGTTAACGTTTCATATCACAATGACACATTTATACGACTCAAGAAGAATGATGTGAAATACATTTTAAATCTAAATCAATGACATTATACAAAAATGATTTGTCTGGAGTATACACAGAAGCAATTAATTTCCGGTAAATTGGACACATGTGAAATTATTTAAGTCAAAATACTCTCTAGCCAGTGACGTGATAAAACATTATTTATTTCTTCATCCAAAATGCTAGAATCATCAATAGATAATTTTAAAATATTGCCAGCAAAATTACAAAAACAACGTCTTAATAAACAAGTCATTGGTGTTGATTTACAAATTCGATATAATTTGACATCAGAGAATAGATTCAACATAATCTCTGAACTTTTTACTATTGAGGTCATTATTGAAGCATTCATGGGAGTGAAGTTCGATAAGAAACAATCGTTATCAAATTTTGTTAATCGAAAACTATAAGGTATTGAAATATCACATATCATCGAAATTAACATTAGATATCGATTTTCGAATTATATTCTGAAACATGGCGAGTATGTACTATTGGAAAACGAATTACGCTTGATGCTTGCTGTTAACCTATTGCGTGATGTGGAAATTGAACAAGTGTTCAAGTAACAAATAAGACCATATTCTTAGCACGAACATGAGGGTAGCAAAACATAGCTAAAAGGGGTGTTTGATCTAAAATAAACAACGACCATTGGTGTTTTGGGGGATGTTTAGGAGAATTTGTCTTGTAATAAGAATATATATGGAGAGGCACAAAATATATAATATACATGTAAACATTATGTAAGCAGGGGCCATTTAAGGTTTATCATGGCAGAGGCTATACTATTTCTTTCTGTCGATGGGGGGGGGGTGTCCTGGGGGTTCTTGATTGATGACCGTGTATAGAAAACGATTGACCTAGACTCGTCAGTCTTCTGTCAGTCGTGGGGCCCTTTTGTCTAGCTTTTCATTTTTCTCATCGTTTTTAGCATTTTCAACTTCTTTAATGTCTTGTCACGAGGAGGCAGGCGCCTCTGAAGCCTCAACTATAAAACGCCTTTGTATGTAAGAGATAAATCCATCAATCGCGGGACTTTTTGGGGGTTCCAGATGCTACATATATTATTATTTAGACAATTATTTACATGACAAGCTTATAATTATCTCTCTAGATCATCGTATGGCTGAGGATTAAATTGATTGGATATCCCACAATATTTTAAAAAAGTAAGGATAAAACGATAATAAATTATCCAAGTTACATCTTTACTGGACTCCTTCGCTCAGAATAAAGTAATTTGTAAGAAATTGTTTATATTATCATTTTGCATTATCTAATGTTGAAATACAAATGGGGGTTTGGGATGGCCTAGTGGTCTAGAGTGCCGCGCTTCGACCTCTAGCTGGCCGGTCACCTCTGGCTTGCGGCTGTGGTTTCGAGCCCTGGTGTGAGCGTATGTGGCATGGAGATAGGGGCGCCTTCTCAACCTCGTGGGTTTCCTCCGGGCACTCCGGTTTCCTCCCACTGCTAAAGACCCCTACGCGCAAGCGAATTATTGAAATAAAATTAAACCATATGTTAGTCCCGAAATGACCTAGTTTGTGTTGAGTGGACGTTAAACCCCATTTCTCTCTCTCTGAAATACAAATATTTCGTTTCCTCTTTTTATACTTTCGATGGCCTACCCTACATGAGAATCTGACCAGTTTTACTGAAAGGATAAGTCACTGGCCCTAAAAGCGGTTTTTGACTCTATTGCGTCAGATATTGATAATCAATCATCGTTGACGTTTTCAGCGTTGTCCATGCATCGCACGCCAAAAACCCGCCAACTATTTCGTTGGCTAATCCGTCAGTTCAACCAAACAGTGGACCACACAGTGGTAATGTAACAACGGTCCCAGAATAGTAAAGACCAGTAAAACGAAATTTAGAACTATAAAAAATCTAAACGAAATAGGATCTTCTTTGATTCGCATTTAGTAATTGAACATATTAACACAAAGTACAATTTTATGGATACACAATTACCGAGTTTGATTTGCTTGATAAAGACGAGAGTATCCTTGACAAGTTGCTTAGTATCAAACTCAGTAATTGTGTCCATAAAATTGTACCTTGTGTTGAAATAGAAGCTGAGTTTTAATTAGATTGCAAACTCGCGTGTTTGACAATTCCAGCCCCTTAGCATTTATAATCATCTCGGACTTACCCATTATCCAAACAGACATCAGCAAATGAATTATTTCTGGTTCAAATGTCCGTAAAACAAAGTCCTCCGGCCACGTTCCAGAGGTTGAATTGCGCCACACCGAATAATGTTTATGCACAGGTGCAAAAGCAGATAAAACTTTATGTGTTGAAGGTCGTTCTGTCGCCGTCGAAATAAATATCATCACAAGAAATGTAACAAAGGACATGGTTTGTCCAATAAATTTTACACATGGATACCTGAGAAATTTACCCGCCTGAAATTATAAAAAAAAAACACACATTAATTAGATGTGTTTTAAATGGTATAAACAAAACACATGAATAAACTTGGTTATGGATACTATTAAATAATAAACACGTGGCTTAATTGAGTGTTAAATGTTGTTTATTGTAGGACAGATTTGATAATAAATTTTATACATCATGTATTTTTAATTCTTATTTTCATCGTTGACTACAGATTCGACGCGAATGTAGAATACGGCCATTTAAAATAGACAATTGTCAGTAGAGCAGGGACAGGCGAAATGACAACTAAAATACTAGACTAAGGGAATCCGAAATTAGGTGGACTCTCAGCACTATTTCTTTCATAGAACTCTGCATGGCACGTGCCCTTCCTCCATTTGTACTGTATTGTCTATTAAGTCTTATTATGAAACTGGTATATTAAATAATGTACCAATTTACTACCACTAACCTGTGTTGTGGGTACAACCCAGTACACCATAGCCATAACAGGATAAAACATGGTTATTAAAAAAACAATTACTGAACGGAAAAACCAGTTGGATCTTTCTAGGGCCCGTAAATCACCATACCAGATACTGACTAATCTCTGTTGACAGCTTGGGTGAGCTACAAACTAAAATATCAATCAATAGTATTTATAACCGATTACTATAAATAATAATTTCTTATGACAAACATTCAGAAAGTAATGCTGAATAAATATTTGTCCCCAAATGGTTTTTAAACAAAATGAACTAGGTCAATACTTTGATTACATTTCTGTGGGTATATAATCTTTAACATACTTTTAGATGGAATCGATTCTTTGAAACCCAATTCTTATCGAATTGGTTTGTAGTCTGCTATGTAAGAGGGTTAACTAAACTGTAACCGAATACCTGAAATGTCTATCACAATTCCGGAAAACAACGACTTTTAGTCAACTAAGTCAAAAATAGGTGAAATATCACGAAATGCAAATTTATAGCTTTATAGGTGCACCATAGCTGTATACCAACATTCAACCCATTCCCCCATAATTTAACCTAAAATGTTTTCGGTAAACGTCTTATCGACCTTAAGTAAGTCAGCGAAGGATTCACACAATCTCGCAGTTCGTTAACCTGATATGAAACACTGCTACATGCAACAGAGTCCGAAAATCCGAAAAAAACTCAGAATCTAACCCAAAAAAAATCACAGAAAGTACATTATTCCTTAATGTAAAGAAAACAAAAGGACCTCAATTTAGTAAATAATTAGCCGAATCCCAGGAACCCCCAAATCACCAATCTTCCAGAAAAGAGAATATTCATCAAAATCAATATTCCAAAAAAAAAAAAGAGAAAGAAATGAACAGAATCCTGCTTAACGCAAATGGAATCTGAATCGGAAACCCTGTGTGCCAAATTCTTATCAAATACTATAAGTTTAAATATGCATTATATACGATTTAGATAAGAGCTGCTCATGCATGCTATTATAGTTAAAAGAAAGAAAATGGGGAATTTATGTATTATGTTGTTACAACTTATGCAAAGAAAAGAACAAAGTCATAGATATTTCGTTCTTAAAATTCAAATTAAGCACACACTTTTCTAAAAAAATATGCCAAAAAGAGTAATAATAAAATATGTGTAGAAGCACTGAACTATAGTAATGGATAGTAATTTGTACAAATATAACATCCACTTCTAATGACATATTTCACTCTAATTCTATTCACGTATGCACCTAAATTAACTGCTCTATCGTTTCAAAGCTTCCTATTTTATCAAATTCTCAGTTTATCCCTCGGACCTCACGCCAAACTTGACGCTTTTTCCACCCCGAATCCCCCACCGTTAAATTTATATTAATATTTAGTAATTTACTATCTTTATTATGTCGCGATCTTCATAAAACTGCCACCAATTAAAGCTAACATTTACTAAATGCGTTGAAGGCCGGACAGGGGAACATTATACACCGCTATTTAATACTCATTATACTGGTCGTAAAACTTATATATGAGACTTTAGCCAACTTTAAACTGGTTAATGGCAATCTCTAGTTATATAATTAATATTTACGTAATATATATATATGAGAGAGAGAGGGAGAGAGAGAGATGAGGTTTAACGTCCACTCAACACAAACTATGGCTATGAGCCAGAGAGGAATGATGGGTAAGCGAAATAAGGTTTGACGGTCAACACAACACGAACTATAGATAATTTTGGGACTAACATATGATATAATACAATTTGTTTCAATAAACCACTTGAGCTTAAGGACCTTTATTAGACGTGTGACTAAACCGAGGGACCAGAAAACGTTGGCCAGCGACCATTCTAAAACGACAGATTGTATGATAATACTACTACTGTTCGAATATCCACGGAGCATTTTCCAAAGACGGGAAACTAGTCTCAGAGAATAGTTATACAAACTGAACGATATTGTGCACGGGACAGGGTCTGTTTAGTCCATATAGACGACTCCATACACAGTCACAATTATCAATAAATATTATCAGACAAAGATGCAAATATAAACACGACCGCTGCTATGGTGACATTTTGAATATTGAAGATGCTATTTAATATTTATATGTTTGTTGGTCCTAACAAAGATGGCTGACATATAATAATGTTTGACTTAATGGCATAGCTGTAATTGTTGAGATGAATATTGATCATAACGAGTAATAATACATCATACTCAACAGCAAACACACATCAAAGGTCATTCTAGCTCTTCCATTATAGACCGCACCCCCAAATTATTATTTTAATATGATAATTGTTGTCGGTTAGGGTGTGGTGACTTTTACCGACGTAATCCAGGTCGGGTTGAAGAAGGAGTTGAAAGATCTGAATTAATACTTAAAGATCAACCAATGAAAGATACGCCCACTGCAGTTAAATCGTCGGTGCAGTCAACAAGAGTTGTCGCATATTTTTTTTTTTATTGTCGGTAATGAAACATTTATAATACACTAAACATTCACTAGACTCTGAAACTTTACCCAAGGGCAGTCAATATCAAATATTGATCCGCCCGGGGAAGAGCAGGAAAACCTCCGTGTAAATAGTTCTAAAAAAATAATCCCCAAGCAGGAAACATGACACGATTGTGTGTGATGCAATGGTTTAATCCATGACGCATTGCGGGTACCAGTTGACACAGGGCTTATCATTTCAGTCAGTGTGCATTTTCATGGACTCGATAAAGTCCTTCCATTGACTCTGAAACACTACAGATTGGGGTTCAATTTCAAATCTTATCTCCGAATTCGACAGTCTATTTTCATTTAATGTTTCGACATTTTCAGCTTTTGTTCGGGACTCGGTATAAAGATCAAATATTATAACCATAACTCACCTTCTTTTCATTGTATTGTATAGCTTGGTTTAATCTGGACAGGGATTCGTATGTTTCAGCTTCACTATCTGTTCCTGTTTTATTGAGTATGAGTTCCAGCTCTTCGTGACCCCTGACCTTGTCTAATAATTTCACCACATATTCACTTAACTGAGCCGCTAACTCTAAATACTCATTCTGAAAAAAGATATCAATTCGCTCAGAATAACAATAATATCGTATGCTTATTTATCAGATTCTTCACAAATGTGTTTGAATTTGCGAACAGACATATGGGCTAACATCCACTCGACACAGAGTATTTTAATATTTCGCTTGTTCACAGGTCTCGGACAGTAGCGCAAGATCGAAACCCCTTGACTTGGCGAATTAGTCTTGAATCAAGTATACACATTAGACTGCTCGGCTCTCACCCCCTAACCAATCTCCACCCGATTGTCGGGAAAAGCGAGGTTTAAGGCCTTTCCATGTCTGTTCAATTTGTCACAGTAACTTCAACAATAAGAGACAGAGAGAGAGAGAGAGAGAGACAGAGGAGAGAGAGAGAAATGAGGTTTAACGTCCACTCGACACAAACTAGGTCATTTTGGGACTAACATATGGTGTCATTTTATTCCAGTAATTCGCTTGCGCGTAGGGGTCTTTAGCAGTTTGAGGAAACCGGAGTGCCCGGAGGAAACCCACGAGGTTGAGAAGGCGCCCCTATCTCCATGCCACATACACTCACACCAGGGCTCGAAACCACAACCGCATGCCAGAGGTGACCGGTCAGCTAGAGGTCGAAACGCGGAACTCTAGACCACTAGGCCATCCCAACCCCCTTCAACAATAAGGCCACAAAGCAGGTATTATGTGAACAAATAAATTGATATTACACGCGCGATTAAAATTTCATTTTGGCAATAATCATATTCAACCATAGGTCGGAAACGTAATTTAAGTACGATTCGAACACAGACGATTCTCGAGTGGGGAAAAGGTCCGTCGTTTGATTCATTACCGCCGCCAAAAGGCTGTAAAGTGAACGATGGGTCTTACTGTAAGTATCTCTCTCACAAATGATGAAATTGAAATTTTTGCCGCGGATTCAGATTCGGATACCGTTACGGTAGCTGAAAAATGCAATAGGCCTTTTGTACACACAAAATGTAAATTTAAAGAAAACTGGATTATTGGAAATAGTATAGACACCACAAATAAAATAAATCTTAGTAAATCATATCCAAACTGTTCTAATGTATGTGAAGAAGTATTGTGTAGGTTGTTGTGTATTGTGTGCCGGTAATTGGTTCATAATAGGACCACCTGAGAAATGAAATTGTCTTTTTTGTCACAAAGTGTTGAAAGATAAATTATAATCCATATTGGTGGAAAAAAATGAAAGAGAATTACCCTATATTAGTCTGAAACTGTGGTACGTAATGCACTGAAAGATACTTTTTACATCATCTATTTGTAGTATTTATATTTAAAGGGTTTTAATACTGTAGTATGGACATGAATTACAATTCCAATACGATCTACGAAATATTTAGTATTGTTATGTATGGAATTTAACAACAAACTACGAAATAGGGAGTATTGCCTGATATGAGATTAAACAACAATCTATAATATATCGAGTGCTATCTTATATGAAATTCAACAAAAATGTACGAAGTAATGAGTATTACCTTATAATATTTTTCTACAACCGCTACTCTCCGTAATTCTCTGGCCAATTCAAACGCCGTCAAAATGGGATCCTTACTGGACAGAGATATATAAGCACCACTAGCCAAACCTTTATAGGCATTGAGTCTCGTCTTGGCCAAACGAAGTTGGTCGAATTCAAGCTTATTAGAACATTCTTGACAGTGACAATAATAATGATGAGGCTTAGGAATGGTTTCACCTCTCAATAACAATAACTGGACAATTTCAAACTGATTTCTCTCAGCCGCTAAAATTAATGGCGTTATATCCGAAGAAAATGGCGAGTCTTCGCTATTTGTGTTATAAAAGTAGTCCGTTTCACCGAATCTTTTATTCTCCTTTTTGATTTCTCGGTATTTATGGTGTTTAAGGATTGTCTCTGCGATCTGTTCATGTCCGGCACTTATAGCCTGTAACAGAGCCTCGTGAATACTGGAAATATTACACCTGTCCAGAAGTAATTCGCAAACCTGAAATTTAAAGATAGTTGGATTACAAAGGATAAAATAAATACATAATAATGAACTGCACGTAACATTTCGTTTTCTTTTCATTTTGGTTGTTTTTAAAATCGATTACTACTTTCCGAAATGATTACTATAGACGTTTTCCCTTGAGATTCAAAACTCCGTTGTATTTGAAAATAGAATTGAAGAAATATGTTAAGAAAATTGATTGGTACAAAATATTGCTTGACATTGGTTGAAATATGCGCTACCTTAAACATGATCCTTAACAGAATAATATTATTGCAGCTTTAGCAATATACAGGAACGATTTCGATTAACAATCTAGATCGTATGAACGCGACAATTGCCGAAATGACAAATAAAATCCATGTGCCAAAAACAAATCACTGAATTGCAAATCTCCATTATGTAAATTGTTCCCAATTACAAAAATAAAATGTCTAATGTCGTTCAAAATGGCGCCCTCGGCTTAGTATCCGATACTTCCTATATAAAACCTCTCTAATGATTTTAATAAAAATCGCCAGATAATTTGACAGTTGTCAATTCCCACACATTCTAATCTGGTTTTATAATCACTCCCGGTAACCCGAGACCGTACTCTTGACAATTGATGTCAAAACCTAAGGTGCTTATAGCCATTTGAAATGACAAAAGACAACCCTAGCTATGATGAAACGTCTTCCTCTATATGTCAATTGTTAATAAATCATTATAAAGGGAAAAGGTGAAATATTTCTAAAAAGAATATCTGAGTCTATATTTTCAAATATCAAAAAACTCTGATATATACCATATTGCATTGATTCCTGAAAAACGGAAATACGGCATAAAAAGGAAAATTCTATTTGTTTTGAAATCTATACGTGTCTGCGATTATCAAAATATCCAATTCCACTGGGAAAACAATTAATAAAAGTAAACAGCGTTTGTCTGAAAATTATTTTATATTCTAGTTTAAATAAACTGTATTGTTCTTTGCTTCACTTGAAGAGATATCCGCAAATTTGATCACTTTTCAAAACCAGGTGACGCGAGTTGATACGTTCTGGTTCTATTTGGTGCGCTTGGATGCGATATGGCTACGATTGGTCAATTTCAGGTGACACGACCTGTCACGACCTGGTCTCTGGTTTAGATCTTCGTATTGGAAAAGAAGACAAAATGAATCACTTATAAATAGACCTTGCGATTTTTTACCAGCCGTTTCAACACTGAACAAAAATACACCGCATTCTCCATGAACCCACACCTCCACAAAGAATCAACATTCGTATAAAACAAGTGATAGTTTCTCATCTGAATTCCAGATAAATATGTTTTTACATGGATGTGTATCTATGATCCCAATAACAAAACATAATAATGCAATTTGATGATTTATTTGAGAGATAAAAAAAATACACCTAAAATTATCACAATGAGCGGTATTTTCATTGATTATCACATACTATTTTCAGTGACATTGCATTTACATTAAATTGATGTTATATACGACATACATCGGTTGATAAAAACATGGTACTATTTTGTAAACTGCGTGGAGTCTATAAATGGAATTCGGGCAACCTATTTTATAAAGCCTAATTGTATAATTACTATGTTTATAAACCAGTATAGAACAGAACTTTACTCGAGTCTCCTAATGTAGAAATAACTGTATCCACTGTGATATGTCTATCGTAGCTTCAGAGAGAGAGAGGGAGAGAGAGAGAGAAATGGAGTTTAACGTCCACTCGACACAAACCAGGTCATTTTGGGACTAACATATGGTTTCATTTTATTTCAATAATTCGCTTGCGCGTAGGGGTCTTTAGCAGTGGGAGGAAACCGGAGTGTCAGGAGAAAACCGACGAGGTTGAGAATGCGCCCTTATCTCCATGCCACATACTCTCACACCAGGGCTCGAAACCACAGCCGCAAGCCAGAGGTGACCGGCTAGCTAGAGGTCGAAGCGCGGCACTCTAGACCACTAAGCCATCCCAACCCCCTCTATCGTAGCTTCAATTTTATATTCTAGCATTATATTCCTCGAAATAATTGTCGTGTTTTCCTATATAATTTCTTCGCTTGACTAAAAAATCAAACATAAATTACTTTGATACAAATATACCACATTTATCTTGTCTACGATATCACCCCTGGTGGAAGTGGACTTTGAACTCCAGAAACGAAAGAACGAAAAACAATTTACCTACCAGATCACCCTTTCTGAGACAAATCGGATGAATTATAAACAATTGATCAAAGTGTCCTAAATCTGTCATAGCACTGTCATGATAATATTATTAATCGCAAATAATGTCTTTTCGTAAACTTGGATTTTGTGATTTTATTATAACTTAGTCGCCTCAATAAACATAAATTAAGTGAGAAATCAAATGTCTTCATTCGTGTATGAGATTTATAAAAATATTTATCTCAGCAAGGTATATATTTTAGTTAATAGTATACCTACCTCCAAATGTTCATTACCAACTGCTAGTCTAAGCGGGGTTCGTCCTAAAATATCACTGAAGTCGACATTAAAACTTGGATTGTCTTCAAGAATTCTCTGGACTGTTGGAATATCTCCAAACTCGGCTGCATATATAAAATCTTCTTCTAACGTCGTCAGCTATAATATACAAATATAAACGTTCAATAATTTGAAACTTGAATTGTCCTCAAGACTATTCTGGGCTATATATAGCAATATCACCAAATTCGACTGTAAATAATATCCGCTTCTATGATAACAATCATGTTTTGTAAAAGTTCGAGACTTTGAGAGATTGTCACAGAATAAGGGCGTTTAGAAAATGGAAATTAATGGTGACTGGGTAAACGGAATAGTTTTAAATTATCTGCCTCAAAAACTATTAGTTACATGTGGTTAGCCATGCTAAACCAGCAGCTGTAACTGAAAGCCTCAAGGAAACTAAAATTATAAGGTGTGGGTTGCATTAATTGAAAAAAAAACCCAGAAGATGAATGGCGTGGGGTGTATCGGTACAGGTCTGGGTTCATGATTATATTGAACAATGTTATGGATAGCATTCACAAGGTTTATTGGATTAATAGTATGTACCTGGAATATGGAACTACCTATATATTCAGTCATATTTCTGAGTCGCTTAGCGGGTACCATTTGATCTGGGGCCTGTGTCACAAAATTTTAACTAAGATAAAATCTAAATATTAGTACTTTGATTGGATAACATTAAACTGATTTTCGTGCTTAGCCAATCAAAATTGGAGTATCTACTAAAATTTGGATTTTATCTTTAAGATTTCGAAAAACAGGGCTCTGGTTTACAATTACAAGCCCTAATGCAAAAAATTTATAACACCAGCAAATCCTAATCCAAAAGTAGTATAACGCTAGCAAGCCCTAATCCAATAAAAGGATTAGCAAGCCCTAATTCAATAGTATCATTATAGTGTGGGTGTAACAATAGCAAATCCTAATCCAAAAGTAGTATATCGCTAGAAAACCCTAATCCAATAAAAGGATAACATTAGCAAGCCCTAATTCAATAGTATCATTATAGTGTGGCAGGGGTGGGTGTAACAATGACCTAATATTGCCCCCAATCAGATAATATTATTATGACGTGGCTGGGGAGGGTGTAACAGTATTATAGCCTAATATTGCTTTCAAATTCATGGAAATTGATGATATTAACTGTCCAATAACTTTTTTGGTTGTCAGAAACACGTCATTACTGATATAGTACTAGTACTTTAATTGCAAATTGACTATATTGGCTGTCAAGGTCAATGCCCATATTTAGTATACCCTTAATCAACCAGCAAAATTAATATGAGAAATCTGAGAATATAAAAGGCACAAAAGTAGGCTTAGCAATCCAAGTTTCTTAAAAAAAAGAATACTTGTGTGTGATATCACCCTTGGTGGAAGCGGACGTAAAACTCATATTAGATGAAGCTTGGCAAATTAGATGACACAGCAATTCTGAGAGACCATATGTTAATATTTTCCATATGTCTATAGCCCCGCTAGCTACACTTTGCACGGGTGTGGTTGAGAGAATGAAAGACGTGATATTTTTAAGTATTTTAAATATGTCATCTTCGATATAAATCGTATATAAGAAACTCTTGGAGTTCCTGATACATATCGCATTTGGTTGCCGTATTTAAGCAAATAACTTCCAACAGTATCTACGCCATTCAATCCCAGGCGATTGAGGCTGAAACAAATAATGTATAGCCGGAATGTGTCATACGTCAGACGTGCGGCAAGCTTTTGGCGGTTTTCCATATTCGACCAATGTGTAGTCCCGGGCGTTTGGTGGGGTGGGGCGTATTTTTTGCATTCACATTACTATAAGAGAAGTTGAGTGTCCACAATCAATTGTTTTCAGACTAAGAATTGTATATTTCATCCTCAATTCGTGTTCAGTACATAAGCTTTATATTTTATAATTGCATGATGTGCTTTTATTAAATCTATCAATATATTATGTATGTTCGTGCACACCTGGTGCATGATGTGCCTTTATTAAATCTATCAATATAATATGTATGTTCGTGCACACCTGGTGCCAAGTCCCACAGTGACGATCTGTGCAGGGAATATTATAGATTATATCTTGTCAGTCGTAGCCTATTCAATGGCGGTTTGCATTTTTCCTTTATAGCGACACTATTCATCCAAAACCAAATATATTACACGGAGAACTGTATCTGTGAACTTTGGTGTAATATTATAACATCAGAAGTGGTTAATGCATTCTCAAATTTGATAATTGCTACTCTTTGCGAGATTAAAATTCTAGGGATCGATACAAATGTATAATTTAACAGAAAATAGCAACCTTATGAAGTACATTATGCGGTTCTGATCCTTTTCATACACACATAGATTGAATAAACATTCTCAGTGATTGCATAAATGGACGGGGAATAATTATCCAAGTGTACTTATTGTTTTCGACTGAAATCGTCGTTTTTTCGAGAGCGGGGCTTATTACAGGCATTATGCAAGAGCTAAATCTGCCTACTACAGGTCTTCATTGTGGACCTTAAATGTTTATATCAATTATTAATTAACATTCATTAGCCCTGTGATATAATTTCAAAATATAGAAGCGAGTATCAGTAGCCCCGAACAACCAGTGTGGTCACAATCAATGCACACATTTTGTCAAACCATCAAAGGCTAATATCGTCGCTCAGAATAAAGTAATTTGAATGAAATTTTCAATATATTCATTGAAACTATTAAAGCAAGAACAACTAACTCTTTATCTAAATCCTACATAATGCATCTTTAAGTTTCGTATGAATGATAGTTTCACTTACTCCATTTTTCTTTAAGGCTAATTTTGACCCCTCGGCCCATATCTGAACACCTTTAATCTTCCGAACCATTTAATCACTTTAATTAATGATCTCAGTAGTTTCAAATATGTCATAAAATAATTGTTCAATTCAACATAATTCTAACAATGAATAGCTATTTCCTCTTTTCCGGTTGACATATCACGTCCACGCTTTATTCAGGTCTCATAAGAACTACCAAAACATCTCTATACTGATGTAGCAAATTGTTAACACTCCCATTTACCGAACATTAAGTATCAAACCAAACGTCCCAAAGATGCTCTGCTATATAGCTTTTATTCTTCATCCACACCAAAACATACATATTGAAGAACGTCTCACTTTTTTAAACATTCCTGGTTTACGTTGTATCATTTTGACCTTTCAACCCATGGAAAAATCAATTACAAATCACGTTATTCTTCTAAATGACAACTCAGACTTTGTTTTTATTTATGCAGCTTAGCAGTTAATAATTCACCAGTTTTCAATTTCACACATTATAAACACAGAGCTAATTATATTTTATGAAATTAAGGACGACTCAGGTGGTCTGGTTAAAATAGTAAAATACGAAAAACACAATATTAATAAGCATACTAACGATGGAATAACAAAACAAAGCCCGTATATCCTTTTCGTTGGATTTCAATTATTCCTCACAAGTTAAACGAGTCTGTTCAAAAAACCGCAAACGACTCGAACGACATCGTTGCTTCAAATGGGCTTTGGTTTCAAAGTAATGGTTTACATTTACATTTTAACTAATCGATCCACTCAGTCAATAACATGAGTCGCATGAGCGTGATATAATATAAACATATTGTGTTGTTTATATGTACGTAAACTCATGGGACTGATTTTCTCTCAGGCTGTTCTATTCACTCCCTTGACAACATTATACGAATATATTTGCCTAATGGATTGATGCTAATCAGGTATAAAACACAGCTGTAAGCTTTTCTATATAATAATCTTTTGGTGTAAGTAGTGTTTTGTTCTAATAATATTTACATCTGTACACGCCCCTACACTTACGTAAAAAAGCAGAAATCTAATTTATATTTTCTTTATGATAGATGGATTTTAGTTTTATTTAAAGCACATGCAATCAAATATATGCAACACATCTTTTCATGACGACACGATAGTATTGATTGAGTTAATAAGTATTTAACCTTCCTATCAATATTAATACCTGTGGCAAACACGCCATTAGCTTTTGATATAATAAAACAAATATTCGTGGCATCCGTGATTAGTAACCACACGGGTATCGCCTACACAAAATTTTAAAACTATTAGCATTAATAAAGGCTATTAATTAAGAAAATGATAAAACTATTCGTATACATAATAGGTATTTACAAAGGACTTGTACTTGGGTAATAATTAAAAAGTTAGAAATGTCCCGTTATGCTATAAATAATGACAAGCTGGTTTCTCTAGTTTCAAAATAAAAGACAACGCTATAATGTTGGATCGAACATCGACCATATTTTGAAATAAAATGGGTGTTATGTGTCCGCTAAATTATGTTGCCTTTGCATGAAAAACTTACTATGGGGCCGACTAGGTGTTTTATTCTATCCTACATCCTAGTAAAAATAACTAATTTTGTACTAAAACGCCTTATTATTAGAAAGACAACTAAAGTACTGGACGGCGCACTGTAACACAAACAATACAGAAACTAATAATTCCTTTTTTATCAAAGTTTTATGCTAAAACAGTTCATTTAACTGTGTGCTTGACCACTGTATTTGATTTTCATACCCGAATTATAGACAACCGATCAAAAAAAAAAAAAATGAACAAGACAAATAAAAAACAAAAACAAAATCCCATCAACATGTTCCATTTAACCTTGACTTCACGAACCTGAATGTAACATAAATTCAACAGGAAGTAACTTACAGATTTCGCGGATTTATCTCCTAGATTAAATCTGGATGCTGTTCTCTTATCACGGGTAGATCTGGGAGGCATGGTACCATCTGTCGGCTGCTCATTGTGTCGAACTGAAATTACATATTAATAAAACATGTTAAAACCTCATTAAACATACATTTGCTATAGAACAGTGGTTTCTCAACCTTTTTTTGCTAAGGGCACACTTTGGAACACATTAACAAATTGTGGCACCCCTGGCTAAAATATATGAACAATATTTGAATTTTGCAAAATAAAAACATGGCAAGTCAGGCGACATACAACCATAGACAGAGAGCTATAAACTTATTAGTAGATACCAGTGAATACTTAATTGGGATCACGTAGTTTTTCGCATTTTGTTAGTGTGCCATTTTAAATAAGGCAGCACACTTTGAAAGATTTTGCGGGACACCTGGTTGCGCATCACTGCTATAGAATATAGTCTGATTTAACATCATCCCGAGGTTTACATGGAGCATGTGCTTCGTTCGCCGTGCAGAACCTCCAGCAAAATAAATTTAAACACTGCGTTGCTGTAAGATGGCCAGCCTAACCATTCTGATATTTTGATCACACCTCAACTGCAAACTTCAAATTAGACCACACTTGCATCAGAATATGGCCCATCCATTTTAGATGCCAGTTTATTATTTTGGTTTCTTGTAAGTTCGTTTTGCCCATAGCTTGCATCAGAATATGATGCACCAATTTTAGATCCCAGTCAGTGTATTATTTTGGTTTCTTGTTGGTTTGTTTTGTCCATAACTTTTAATTTGTGACTCTTAACAAACCAGGCGAATATGGGGCATCAACTTTAGATCCTAGTGTATTATTCTTGTTTCCTGTTGGTTCGTTTTCCCATAGTTTTTAATTCATATAACATTTAGCAAACAGCAAAATAAAATATTTTCATTACTCAAAGTTTTCTTCTTGAGATACATAAAAGTATTAGTTACTTTTATTACCTTTGTTTAGCCTATAATGACAGATTACATGCCAAACCCCTTTCAAACCTTTTGATTTCATTTACCAATTTATTATTCAAACTTTCCGGGTCCATTAGTTGATGGTGTCTGTTGAAATTATTACCAACCAGACGTCTGAAGCTAGTCGCAATTTGATATGTAAGTACTTGCGTGACTATACACTATTAGCCACATAAAGAACTATTTAGCTCAATCATAAAGCGAACTACATTTTCTCGAGATCACTTACATTCACGAAAATGCATTTAAAACTAATTTTTAAAGTGAACATAATTGAGGCAAGAGACAAAACATCCAACGATTTTCACTAAAACACAAAAATACAAGTTTCCTGGGTGACAAAATTTATCTAAGACACGCGTCCAAATATCATTGTCGCCTGAAAGAGGATAATAATAACGAAATATATCCGCCTATATGGACGTTAACGGCAACCCATTTTCACCATTCGGTAAATTTATGAACCTCATCTTAATATGGACATGAAGGTCCACTTTCCAGAATATGCGTATCTTATGGTAAGATATGTAGGTTTTAGACTCGGTTCCGGCGTACTTTCCCCCACCTTGTCAGTGATGTAGGACGGAGGGTATGGCAAGAAATGCTGCCTAGTCGTTCGGTTGTGACGAAAAACTGAGGTCCCGTGTACAGTTTGGCGTGCACGTGAAGGATCCCTTGACAGTTGGAATTCGATATAGGAGTAACACTAAGACGTTAAACCCCATTTCATTTCATTTGGGCCCGGTTTTCTTTTTGTGGAATTACCTCAACTGCCCAAGGATTTAACGCGTCCATATGCGTGGTGGACCTATGTTTCGCTAGGGTATAGGGTCTGGTTAGCTGGTTAGAGAGAGAGAATTCGGATTAGCATAGCCTAAATTTTCAACCAATATTTCAGAACAGTCCCTTGGGAGCACTAAAGCACTGATATATATACATGTATAGAGAGAGAGAATTCGGATTAACATAGCCTAAATTTTCAACCAATATTTTAGAACAGTCCCTTGGGAGCACTAAAGGTATGTGACTGAAACAACAGCGCCTGTAGAACTTACACATTACATTCTATAGTTATTTTCTAATGTGGTTTATTACAAGATAACAACAATCAATAGATACAGCGACATACTGCATTATATCTTGTATAAACGGAAACATTTGTCCACAAGTAGCTATTTGTGTTGAACTTTCTAAAGTTTACAAAATAATTTAATATAATCTATCAAAGCTTAACACCAATTCGATGTTAGGAGTAACCCCCCCAAATTACAAGGTTTCAATGGCAGCTGCAACAACTGTGCGAATAATTCCTACACACAACAGTGATTTGAATAAAATAAAATAAGGCGGACACTTCTTAATACCAACAGACATGTCTTATATTGTAACTGAAATAGCTTATAGCAATTAATATATAGCAACTTGGTTTGATGTAGATTAGGCCTGTCTCCCAAATCTCTATTCAGATTCCAAACTGAATAAAAGTATATTGGATATACTTCAGACATGGCACCTCTAAACATATTCGAGCAATACGAAATCAAATCAAACTATAGTCTTGTAGCAAAAACTATCAGCACTTTCACTTGATTTGATATTTGTTTAATTTTTGCAATGTCTCTTCTGTCTTGAACGCGGTTTTATATTGTGGATTTTTGTTTTGCGTGTAGTGCGGTTCTCCTGTACTTACTCTTACTATTAGTATATTAATGACTAAATCTAGATAGTGCAATTTCGGAATGTCTAATGCGCCATTTTCGCAAAAATCTGTGCATAATGTAATAGTAAATTTAAAAAATTATTCCAACATTTAAAACCGATGAACAACTTTTATAAGTGTGGGCTGTGAATTTGTCAAAAGGACCCGAGTGTATGATTTGCTTAATGACAGTCCAGAAAATATCATTTAACTTGATTTGGCCTCGTCTAGAAATATTCTATGAAAGGTCAGCAGTTTATAATATAAAATGACATAACCTTAACTATGGGTCACTCTTACGATAATAAGGTTAGTAAAGAAAGGATGCGTTATACCCATTTATCAGTGTATTGATTGGGTTTGGAAGTAATCTGAAGTAAGGCAAATCTCTGACAAAAACGACAATCTCTTCTACTACTCAATCTGTATTTACCAAATCCCAGAAATTAGATCAACTCTGCTTCTTTCTTTGTCAGCCAAATCTTAAATCTGACAGAATTTTAATCAATCTTACTAAAAATAACCAAACTTGAAGCATTCGATAAAAAATGAGTTTTAGTCTAGATTTGGTTCTATTGAGATTGAGTATGGTTGGCCGTATCTTAAATCGTACAGAGGGATACTTCAGTTTGTATTCACGCATTCAGACGTTCTTTGGCTTCTTTTAACGCATCCGTACATGCAATGTCATTTAGCAGTTGATGTTGACATGAATCTGAAATACATCACCGTAGCTTCCGCCAACTTAAAAATAAACATTTATTTAACTGTTGGCATATATTTGAAAGCAGTAAATGTGGTGTCTAATCCCGAATGCCGATTTTAAAAAAAATCAATGACTGGTGAATCTTTTAGATCAAACTGTAGATCAAATTTTAAAAGGCTTGTGAAATTACCTAAAAGGTTCAGTAGAACATTTGCTTGGTGAATGGTTTAGAGTACAACAACCATCTCCGTTTCATAAATCAAATCAGGAGTTCGGGGGAAACTGTTGCCCGAAAAGAATCCAAATTAAACGACTGTAAAAATGAGCCAGTGTAAAACTACTCGTTCTCTCTAAAACATGAACTTCCAAATAAGCTCAAAAACACAGTATTGTAATACATGTCCTGAAATATATGTCTTTTGAGTGGGTGGGGAGAATACTAGTAGAATATAACCCAATTAAACGGTCATCTCCTTAAATTATGGAAATGAAATGAAATTAAATGGGGTTTAACGTCTTACTGTTCTTCTCCTGACTGGGATAATGAAGACGAGCATATGACATACAATGAGAGAAATGTGCCTGGACAGCGACACTACGGCCTACTCTTTTGTCAAATTCCAGCTATCAAGGGATATTTTACGTGCACGCAAATGCATTTCGTCCCATCCGAACGAGAAGACAGCTGTCATGCCCTCCGTCCTGCATCACTGACAAGGGGGACCACGCCGGACAATCTGGATGAACACCTCCAGGCTAGCGATCCAGTGTCTTACCCACTTAGCCACCGTGATCTCCTTTAAAGTATAGTAATAAATAAGACGCAGACCAGCAACTTAAAGGGCTATATTACTAGATAGTGACATTAAATTATAAAACTGTAGAGGAGCCATATTGTATTCGGATCCACGCACTAAGAATATTTAATTACCTTTTCTTTTAGCATATCAATTATTTTTGTTTAGAAAAACCATTCATGTCAATATCGTATCATATTTGTTTTCTAGGTGTTCTCTTTTGTTGAGATCATACTGAAATGTGCTACAGGAAATATTGTATACAGAAATACATTAATGAAGCTCTTTGTACAAATTATCATCTTCATGTTTTAGATATTAATGATATCTACATCACGATTTCATATGTTTATTGACATCTATATCTATTTCAAGTCATGATATATGCGTAGATCTTGCGTATTCTATAAAATTTAGTAGGTAATTTGTGTAGACAGTTTGATAGAAATTGTAATTAGTAATCTGATGCCTGATATATAATTGCAGTAGTTTCATGTCTTCATAGTTCAATTAAGTAAGTATACGTTTTCAATAGCCAGCACATAATCAGAATTCTTTGGACGCTATTTCAGCCGAGTATGAATTTTGTGGACCCAAAAATGACCACTGCCCTGAAAATTGACTTGAGTTTAAAAACTATCTCGTTATGTTTGGTGAACAGCTGACAATACTAGCGATATTGTGAAGGGAGAGGGGTAAACAGCTAACCCACTGCCACTTTCCTGTGGATCCGCGATTGCTGATCGTATATATGGCCAGTGTAAAGACCACTGTAAAGATTCCTTTTTTCTTGAATTTAGTTCGGTAATAGTAGTTTTGGCTCAGTGTCTCACTTAAAAAAAAATAAGGGACCATACCTACACTTCAGTCAGCTACCACGTATGTCGATGTATATAGTGAATAGGTTATAGTATTATGGTGTATACCAAGTTTTATATTAATGTAATCACAATGTTATAAATGTTCGTGCATATTAGTATTTATCATATTACGTTCTAATCATTTTACCAATCTGATTATATACTATTCAAAAAAAGTAGGGGATATTTGATTTTTAAGTGTTATTAAAGTCATCGAATGAAACTGACGAAGAAACAAATGACAAAATGAAATGAAGTTCACATTCATCGATTTATTCCAAATGATCGTTAGACTAAGTAAGGCACAGACTGACTATTATAAGGGTAAAATGATACCCGGGGTCAAACAGCAAAGTTACCACAGCATCACAACAAAGTCGGTAACGGGTAAATCCTCCTCTGTTTGCCAAACAAGCATTGATCCGACGTGGCACACTCCTAATGAGACGTCTAAGGTCATTTTGGTTCAGATTGTCCCATTCCTGTTGCAACGCAGCAGCAAGTTCTTGGACATTGGCAGAACGTTGTTGACGTTGACGTAACCTCTGTCCAAGCATGTCCCAGACATGCTCGATGGGGGAAAGGTAGGGACTCAGTGCTGGCCAAGGTAATGTGGTAATGTTCTGTTGTTGGAGGTAACCTGTAACGATCCTGGCCCTGTGACATCTTGCGTTGTCATCCTGGAAGATGAAACGGCGGCCATGACGTCGTAACCTTTCATTGTGGGTAAGCCGACGCATATCAAAATTTGTTTTCTGGTCACTAAAACAATTAAACTAATGTTTCCACCCTGGAATTCAATGCCACAATGACTGTAACATTCAAAGTCAGAGTCGTACAAATCTTGGGTTGGACCCCCATGATGATCCCAAGCATCACCTGCATTCCATGCGGTAGCTATTGGTGCGTTTGGGCGTCACATGTAACTGGAAATGTTTCTTCTGTTAGGTTCTATAGTGACTTTTTTCGTAGTCATTTGCATATTTTAGTATTATGCCCCCAAAATCAAATATCCCCTACTTTTTTTGAATAGTATATGTTTGATGACCTTTACTACATGAAGATCTGACCAGTTGTAGTGGGGTTCGCGTCAGGGGTCATACGAGCGGCTTTTGACCGTACGATGTCAGACAATTGATTAACCGATCAGCGTGGATGTTTCTAGTAGGATACCCACAGTTCCGTGCATCAAACTCCAAGAACGCACTGCAACAGACCGTTTCGTTGGCCAATCCATGACATTAACCACAACGCGGGTTACATACCAACTCTTCCAGATCCTAGTGTAGTAAAGAGCAAGTTAAAACAAATTTTGAACTATACAAAATGAAACGAAATAGGATCTGTGTTTTAATCAGATTGATCCTTTTACATTCATTTCTGGGATTATGATAGCTGAATCGAGTGTTATAACCCATGCAGCACTCACACACACATTGTGTACTTGTAATAAAACCGCATTCTTCGCATTATAGGCCTATAGTAATCCTGCAATGTGTACAATATGGTACTTAAAGGGCCTAATAGTAATAAGTAGAAAAGAAAGCAATATGAATAATTAAAAACTACAAAATCATATCAAAGGCTAATACTTTTTATAAACAGTAGGAGTTGTTGAATAATACAATATATAAACAATGAGAACACCAGATATGGAATCCCAAAGGCAAAGAATCTTGCAGCGTCACCGCCATTATAATGTTTCATTTGCTTTGGCCTGCCTTACGGGTGGTGCTACCAAAGCACAAATTGCCACTGTTGGCTATAAACACTATACACGTCTTGGTGCATTTGTTAGGTTTGAAAACAGATTATTTGAAACACGATTCTGGTCTGGTCTAATCTGATATCTGTTATTGGACATGTATTTAGGTTCTTAATATACCAATACCGAGGGCCATAGACTTAGCTAATAGACAGCCTAATGGGTCAATACTCTAATGGTTTATTGGGCCAGTTAGTATTGGGTCAACTGATTGATTAGATTTACCGTTAAGGTGAGATCAATCTTTGATAGCAAACATTGAATAGATCGCCCTACAGTAACCATTAGGCAAAACTTGATAACTCGTCACTATTTTTCCATAGTGCTGACACCTTTAGAGTAAAATATCTATGGACATCTTGTAAGTGAGCAAATATAAGTCAGTGGTGGCACTGAGAGAGTAAGACTAACCAAGAGGTATCGGTTCGATCCAAGTGTTAGCTTAAAAATTGCCTTGGGAGCAATGGAATGATACGTCGTCCTGATCAGACGAAAATCCTGGCCCCGTGCACATGTTCCTGCACCCAAAAAATCACTGAGAGTTGGTATTAGAAGTAAAAGCACCTATCCGGGCAAAATTTCCCCAATTGTAGTACAATGCGTATGTTTGTATGCATTATCCGGGTTGCCGCAGAAAAGAAGAAGGACTATGTCCTTAAATATCCAATGTAGACGAATATCGACAATAAATCAATACATCACATTTAATTGAATTGAAACACGTTTAAACCCAAATCAAAGAAGTTGTGTGCATTTAAAAATACAAAAGGGTAAGTGCAGAAGCTAGAAATACCAAAATCGATCAAGTCAAAGGGGATGAATCTTCCCAAGACAACTTCCCTGATACAAAATCTTTGGTCTTCTTAATTAATGATTGCATTTACCGACTTGAGTTTTAGAACCATCAGAAATAATAACAAAGTTCTGTCTATGGCTATGCTAATTCTAATAAAATCTCTCCCAATCAGTTTCAAAATAAATTCACTGTCTCTAACGTATATCTATTGATCTATGCCTTAAAAAGAGACAGGGCCGATTATTTTTTAATCACATGGATCACCCTCTTTCTAAAACAAGACTCACAGGCAACCGGCTCAGACGCTAGTTATCTGAGAAAAGATTAAGTCTTCAAATCGATCGGAAAATACAAAAGAATGGTGAGAAATGGAATTAGATGCTCGGTCTCATGTTCCTTTTATAGTTTATCTTACAGTCGATATCTAGCTGCCCTTTAAACGTATATAAAACATCGAAATATACCCATAGAGCGTCAGAAATCATTCTTATTATAACTAATTCTTGGTTATCAGCCCAGCATATCATGATGAGAGTCACAGGTGGCAGCACACTGATCGATCCGATTAGGGTTATTCTTGATTATTTACTCTCTGATTAAGCTGTAATCCTCACTGTTTTATTTTATGCAACAGACAAACACACTTGTCATCTACATATGTATATGTATCTGATTCTTCTGTGTAGGAGAAAACATGAGACTGGGGAAAAATGAGAATATCTCAGAATTCCATTAAGAAACACCTTATTTCATGTTGTCTTATAGAAAAAAAACATAACCTTGAAGAATAGCTCGATATAGATTTAACGAAAACTTTCTGAAAAATTGCCCCGAATTCTCCTCTTTATAGTAACACCTCAAGTTATTCCGGGCATTGTTTATATCCCAAAGATCAAAGAGATTTAACGTTAAATGTTTATAAAAATAAAATACAGTGGTTGGAGTTCCTAGAGGTTAATCCTTCCCTATTATTATTTAAACCAGTAGTCAAATAAGGCAATGGTACTTGTAACTAGGTGTTCAAAACAGTTAATTGCACCTTAAATTGCCCCGTGCCATCAGTTATTCTAGTATCCAAATTGGCCGATCGTTCAAAGACCAGTTTTAGAGTTCCGAGGAAAGAGTTTGACATCAGTTCATTGTAAACCTTATAAATAAAGGGGTGGAAAATATTATTTTGACATAATAAGTTTTATAGGCCCAGGTCCTGCTTTTATGCCAGCGCTTATGTTCTCAGTATACGCAATTGATACTTTTAATGGCATGCACGGCAATGGATATGCTGTCTACCATGGCAATTTAAAAGCAATATTCTACAAGCAGAGTTCCGTATGTATAAAATACACATTTTTCTTGGATGTTTAACGACACATGCTAAATTAATACGTAGGCATTAAGATTATAGATTAATGGAAATGGTGTATAAGCAGACATCAATATGAGAATTGCCGTCTAGTCTACCTGTCTTAAATAATTGAGAGGAATAGCCCCAGATTTCATAGCCCTATTACCGTGTCTTAAAGATAGAATAATGAACAACATTATTCGTAACCATGGCATCCACAAATAAAAATTACCTCGTAACCACTTAACCCTACTTCAAACACGAGTAAATCTGTAATTGAATTACCCTAACGCCACCCCGACGTAACGTGGTCATTTCGGGATTAACATATGGTTATATGTTACTTCATTTTCTCGTTTGCTCGTGGTGGTCTTTAGCAGTGGGTTGAATCCAGAGGACCCGGAGAAAAAACCTGACGTTGAACAGGCGACCCTACCCCTTGTCACGAATATTTCTTAAGAGTGTTTCAATGTGTATAAACAAAATTTAAATTTATTCGGTAAAATATATTAAGGTATCCCCTTAGAGAAACCATATAAATCTGTAACCCAATTGCGATATTATACAATGTAATTGTAATATGAGAATAACATATTAATTATACTACTCGTTGTAGTGTAAGGTTCAGTCAATCATATCATAATAATTAAATTAAGCCCAGCAATAGTAATTAGTACAGGAAGGAAACCCCATTGCCAGTCTTTTTTTTAAATCCTAGACAATTCGCTTGTTTTCCTTTTTTTGTCCCATTTAACTGTGGCAGAATTTCTGTGGATTGTTTTGTAATTATCTCAAATTGCTTGAGCTTGAGCTATGACAAGAAAAATAATTTGTGATATATAAATGTTGTCTTAGGTTTTTCAGGCGATCACAATGTCACAATGCAGTTCTACAGTGTTACATAATTAAATGTTCCAATTAAAGTAGCCAAGCCTCTAACTCAATATCATCGAAAGTCTTCGACAATGAAAACTCGAATTATTAGTCATTTTAAATCAACACTGATGTTGTGATCTTACCAGAAAGAGATGGGCTTCTAATATCCAATATTTAAGACAAATAAACATTTTATCATTGGTACACGAATCGTGTACCATAATGCGTTTCAGGTCCATTTCTAACAAGGGATTCGAAGAACGAGACTAGACATATTCCACAAGTCATGCCAAACGGTTACGCCATGACTCCATATTCTTATCTGGCGTGCATGCGCAATAAATACTGTATAGAAAAACCAGACGCTATGGATTGCCATTCGATTGACACTTCCGGCTTATTTCGCCGAAATTAAAAGATTTGAAATTAGGGTAAAAACGGCGACGATTGAAAGTATATCATTATATGCGTTGTGACCTTTTGTGGCCCATTTTAGGTCCCAAAATAGTATCGATTTAGTTCCTTTAAGGGTGAAATACCAAAATAGATATTGATATTCCCACAAGGGGAATTATATCTAGACCAATTACCCCAATCAAAAGTATTTACGACAAAAATGTCTAGATAACTTGATATGATATGGCTTTTTAATTTAGATTTGGACTTCGATGAGTTTTATGATAGTTTTCTTGATAAACACCACGACTTTTGTAAATGTAATGTATGTCGGTTTCATACTGTATGTTTTGTATGTGCGATGATGTCGGTGCGTGTGTTGGTATGTGTTTGTAAGGATGGGAAAATGCGTATTCTGTACGGAATACCCTGGCCAACAGTAAGGACATGCAATTCTAATTCGATATGTATCTAGTTTGCTTTGACTTCAGATTGATATCTCATGATTGGTCGTTAAAGCGTGCATGATACATTTTAAGTTATATATTCGAAAGTTTTCTATGGTGGGTTTTTTTTTCACATTTGGTTTTCTATGTTTAAAAAGAAGACATGCCGGATATATTCCATTATTACGTATTCTAGATTCCTGCCCTTATGAACTACCTGAAGCTCTGTGTTATGCCCCCGCCAGACCATACCGGGGTGTTGTCCTTTGAAAAATGTCCAAAAAATTTTCGAACTTGAAAAAAGTCGCCTTCACACAGCTTTCTAGGTCAAATCGCAGGAACTTGACGTTTGTTTTGAATACGCTTAAAACAAACGCCTGATCATGGAGATCACAGCACGATATCTGGCGTTTCCACCACGCTTTTATCACGTTTATGGCGATCTTGGCGCGCTCTGGGACCACCTTCCGTCGCCGTAGTAGCACAGTAAGGACACCACCGTTCCCAGATAATTATATTATGTCACCCGTCTTTATTAGCCCAGTTCGGAGCAGTACAGTTGGACGTTAAACCCCATTTTATTTTATCTCTTCTATAACTCAAACGTGTGAAGTGAAATTGTTCTGATGTTTTGTTGTGCATTTCAGCGATAATAATTTTGCAGGTTAAAGCTGGGTTTTAATTAACTCACCACAAAGATTACAGATTTGGAGGCCAGTGCGCTAAAAGAATGTATCACAATAAATTACATAATTCAAATGTATTATAAGAATTGATATGATCACCACATATCGCGAATTCAACCACAGCACGAATCGTGATATTGGGGGCTAGCATAGCCGAATTTTATGAAAAGGGTAGTTAAATGTATTTTCAACAAACCAACGTTCTACTCAAGATATTTTGGCCACCTCGTCGTTACTTAAGATTTCATTAAGAGTACAAACCAATGGGCGACGTTCTGAGTAAATCCAAACGACTCTGCTTTGTAGGAAGATCCTAGTTTTATATTTAGAATATTTCGTTAATTTACTTTTCGTAACATATTTACTTGTAAGTTTTATATAGCTGGAGCTGGTCTCGTAATGTTTCCGGTTCACAATAGGGACGATAAGGTAATTTCGAATAACGTTCCTGACACTTCTTAATTAATACTCGGCATTGTACTTCGCTTTCTCCACATTTAATTAGAAAACGTCATAAAAGTATAGACCTGTGTAGGTTCATAATATAGACGAATAGACTATCTATATAATATAGGCATTTGTATTATTTCAAATAGCCAACTTTATTGTCATATAACGTACTAAAGGTCACTAAATTAACTAGGTTACTATCTGATCAACAGTTTTATGAGATACAGTACTGAACTATCGCGTTATATTCAGAATTAAAACTTACAGAATACTACATGACTATTACATGATTAGTTCGTCGGTTTAAACTCTCATATTCACACAAATTATTTAAATCCTAACAGACCATTTACGTTCAAATCAGATTCGAGAACAATGTTTAGTTAAATATTTACTTTTAGCTTTCTATTTGCGAAGCCTACATATTTGGTAGTGGTTTTCATGAGTATAACGCGCATTTGTCAGTGATGCAAAACGGAGGGCCTGACATGGACAGTAGTCTAGTCGTTTGAACAATACGAAAATTCGAGGTCATGTGAACACATTGGCATTCACGTAAAAGATCCGTTGACAGTTGAAATTCTATATAAGAGTAAGCCGTAGTGCCGCTGTCCTGGTAACATTTCCCTCATAGCACACTGTAGGACTTCAAATCCCATTTCATTTCATTTCATTTAACTAAGGTTATTTTGAATATGGTTTTCCTTACATTTATCTTTTTCGAGTGTTTGATAATGCCTTCTTAAGAGACCAAACGGGATGAATTTCACTACAAAACAAACCATGAGATAATGCAATCAGACAATTTTTGGAGAAAAACTACAACCAAAGCTATTTAAGAATGAACGAATGAATGAAATGGAATTTGACGTCCCACATTTTTGTACCGACCACGCTATTGAAGAAAGAAGTTATACCAAGCAGTGTTATTTTAAACAAATGTATGCTATTTTAGAACCTTGTCTATTCCAGTTGTTTATGATCAAACTATACATGACATTGCATTAATTAAATAACATAGAATACCAAATGTAACCAACCTTTCATATTCAACACACTAGTCGCCAGATATTGCTCCATTTCACTGATTAACAGCAGAGAATACTAGACTGAAGCAAAGATCTTCCTATTAATTCAACTGACCAGCAAGCTCTGAATATCTCACCCAAGAATAAATCAAACACTATGGAGATCGTTTTAACATTTTATTGAGCCAGAAATTGAATCGATTGATTTTTTTCAGAAATCCCACAGCGAAAAGACATAAATGTTGGAGCAAAAGCATCATAATCCATCACGCGGTAGACTAGATTTAAGAAGATTTTGGTACAGAATTATTCTAACATCTGATTTAAAAAAACCGACAGCTGCTACAACAAAAATACAATGAGTTGGTGGATCATTCAATAATTCTCTGTTTCAAAGAAACTTCGGTTGTTTAACACCAGAGCAAGGTGGTGTTCAAACAATGATAATAAAAGGAAATGGGCGTTTAACATTTCTTTGCTCCGGCTGAACTAATGAAGACGAGCCTACGTCAAACAATGTACTAGATGGGACATTTTGCCCGGACAGCGCCGCTACGGCCTACTCTTATATCGAATTCCAACTGTCAACGATCACAGAACAACATATTTATACACAGATTTGGGTTTCGTTATCGGATAGGGATGGAATATTTCACACGCATAGCATACAGTTGTTTTCGCTTTGGTTATTGTTTCCTTGGGGGCTGGGGGGGATTTGGCAAATTTATATCACAACCGTTGTTCAAAACACTGGTCTTTGGTCTATACTGCCAATAGTCAGACGGATGGGACGAAAAACCGAGGTTCCATGTACACGTTGACGTACACGTAATAGAACCATTCACAGTTGGAATTCGATGTAAGAGTACATCGTTGTTCCGCTGTTCTGGCAAAGTTTATCTCATTGCACACGTCTTCATTAGTCCAGTTGGTGCAGAAAAGTTACTACAACCCGTAACAAATGATTTAAAATAGTTGATTGAGAAGATACGAGACCGTTAAATCAATGGCTGATGACACTCTACCGAGAGACATCACCTTTATTTAAATGATCCTTCAGTATTGGCCGGAAATAAAGAAGTGTGGTTGTGGTATTAAAAGGTTCAAATAGGCTTTTAATCAATTAGTCAAAGAAGAAATAACACTTTACTCGTATCTAATAGTCCAATGATGAGCTGGTGCTGTCAATAAAGTTAATTGATAGGCACACATTCACAGAAACGTTAACCTAATATAACAGATCAATCCTCAAATCCGGATATTAGCATGTCAGTTAACCATACAATTTCTAACTTAACTAATGTTTGTATTTAGATGGTACATATTAAGTCGTGAATTTTAGAGTCTGTAATTGTTTTTCAATTCAAAACCACTCTTTAGGGATTCTATTTGCAAACCCTAAGAATAAATAACCTGTAAATGATAATCTAATTTTTCAAGATAAAATGTAATAAACAGTTGCCTTATAAATAATAATGCAAACAAATACTGTAATTTATTTAAGTTTTTTTTTAAACTAAAGTTGCAAGATATAACAACAGAGTATTGGTTTTATAAAACGAATGCCTGCAGTCAAAATATTCGCTATACAATCAAGTTACATATAAATTTTGATGGATATTTCTGTCATTGCCATCATTGGAGTTTTTATGGCCCAATTCGATCTAAGTATGTCTGTTGCTTTAAATAATACCAAATAAATTGTCTACGCCCAGTTTTGATATTAAGAAAATGTAGTGATGCTACTATGCTCACTATCAAATGTCTATAACGTATAACAAGTGATGGTCACTTTTAATATTAAATAAATATAAGGGATGTTCTTTATCAAAATTCTATAACGTAAAACTACTGATGTTCTTTATCAAAATTCTATAACGTATAACTACTGATGTTCTTTATCAAAATTCTATAACGTAAACTACTGATGTTCACTATCAAACTTCTATAATATATAGCGATGTTCACTACCAAACTAGTATAACTAGCCATGTTCAATGCCAAACTTCTATAACTAGCGATGTTACTACCAAACTAGTATAATTAGTGATGTTCGATCACTACCAAACTTGAAGAACTAGCGATGTTCACTACCAAAATTCTATAACTAGCTTTGTTCACTACCTAGCGATGTTCACTACCAAACTTCTATAACTAGCTATGTTCACTACCAAACTTCTATAACTAGCGATGTTCACTAAAAAAAACCTTTCGTAACCATCTTCGGTGGTTTATCTGTTGTTTATTACAATTACAACGCAAACTCATTTTCACAATTTTAACTCAAACTAACTGTCGCAATTATATCCCTAACTAATTAAGTCAATTTGCCTCTTTCGTGGTAGCTATTCTATACGTGAACGTGTTATCGTTTATTAAGATACATATTTACTAACCAAGGCTTCACCGAATCACGAAATTTGTATACAAGATGAAGGAACAAAACAAAAATCGACACTCAAAGGTAATAAAATTAAGAAATCTTGTTCATCTTACTATAAATCGACTGATCACTCCTGCTATGACAATACATTATAATATATTATGGCATTTATTACGATAAATATTCATAAGTTACTATACTAATATACTGTATTTGTTATTTATTACACTCATTACGGTAACTGTTTAAAATCTGAGAACGTGGCAGCCTTGCTCCTCATTAACGTTAACTAATTACTTTTAAATGATGTGTGTTTATATAGCCATGCTTTATGATCGTTTAATCCCTGGACAGATCAAAGTAGATTATAATTCAATAAAACGTTATCGAGATCTCAAGGGTGTAGACATTACAGATTATTAGACCTAGATTGGAAGATAACCTTATAATGCCCAGATCAACAGGTAGATCTAGCCGTTTGAGTCATAAGGAAACTGGGTGGTTCAATGTATCACCATTTTTCTCGGTATGAAAAGGAATACCAGTGTATACATGTAGGTTAATGGACTTGTTTACATATATAAAGATTTCTGAATTCTGTTTATTATTATATGGATACAATTCATGTAAATTCAATGTAACATTCAAACGATCACCACTGAAGTTAGAACTGGTATACTTTGATAAAAGAGGGCTGGGTTGCCGAATTATTTAACGTGCATGATTCAGATCATAAAGTTTGTCATTAGGGACCTTTCGCATCGGCACGAAAACGAACACCAAAAACAAACGTATGTTGGTTTACGTATTCGTATCCTCTAACACACCGTTTTGGAATCTGACGTACGAAAATAGCTAGAAGACGTTAATTTCGACTTCTCTGTCCGGGCGAAGGTTGAATCGATATTTTGGTAGATGTATACAACAAATCAAGCAGAATATTGCATTTGAACAATTCTACAAACTCTACATGATCAACAATATACACAAGGCCTCGTAAAATTGTCGAAATTCAATATATGAGACAAAAAATTTTCCTTTGCATACCTACGTGAATCCCGCTCCAAACGCGTAACTCTTTTCAGTCACTTGTCGAACACTCATTACGGATTGACGTCACAAGTACACACGAATCGATGACGTGTTCGTTTTCGTATTTGTTTTCGTACCGATGCGAAAGGTCCCTATTGAGTCAAGTGGCATGATAGGAATGAATTAACAGTCGTGTTAAAATACAAATTGAAAGATACCAATAGCCTTTTGTGCCTTAAGTACAGATTTAAGAATCACCCGCACTGAATAAAATCCGACAATTGCTTCAATTATAAGCCGCACGATTTTAAAAAGTATGTTGATGCCTATTCTATATTTACATGCAGCCAGTTCCTAAACATCTATCATGACTCGTTCAGAAAGACGGCTACAGTTACACAATGTCCAATGTCCATCATACATATTCATATAATACTCTTGAGAATGGCAATACAATAGAAAACAGTGGTAAATCCTCCAGGCATATTGATAATACAATATAAATAGAATAATATATCCAACACTGTTAAAATATGATTGCAGCCCTGGAGAAAAGTACTATGGGAATCATATCTGAGGTTGCTGATGATATATATCAATAAACAATGTAATAAACACCATCATTGTGAAAAGATTAAATAAAATATAGCCTCGGTATTATATATTAATAAATTCGGGAGGACCGCACTATACCCACAAACAATGCCTATAAGACAAGACAAACAAGACAGACATTGCTAGAAATTAATAACAAATATTAAATCAAGTGAATGGATCCAGAGGCCAGTCGTAAGCGTCCACTGCATTGCATTGTTTCGTGTTTGTAAATGATGCAGGCAAAACTGTAAATGAAAAACTTAAGAAATAATGATTTGCAAGACCGACGTAATGGAGTAATAAGTAGAATGTTACTTTACCTGTTAATACGAGTATACCGTTATAAAATCAATAATTAAACGATATTATAAAAACGGAATTTGAAGTACATATTATTCAATTAATTTATTGATCCAATCAGCATAAACAATCCAGATATATGTAGTCTAATCTGAGCAAAATTCATTTAGAGAAATCATATCTTACCTCGGAAGTTTTGATATCCGTTATGACGTCTAGATCCAATTAGTTGATGGTTATAAGCCATATTGGCCGATGGATTCATTAGACGTTTATTAACGACATAACACAATAGAACAAAGGATTATTTTTCTATTCTGTTGTTACAGTCATTGTCATAAAAAATCCTGTGAGAATCGATGTCATTACCAGCATTCATTTGGCACCATTTCATGATTGTTCATCTGATTTATATAATCAACTTCTGTTTGTTTGACCAGTTGTCTATGACATCATCTTGGTTATAAACACCCAGTTACGGCCATGCTTCATAAACTTAACAAATCCAAAGAACACTATCTTGAAAACTAAACAGAACAACACACGCGGGCTGCCATTGTAGTTTATCTTGATGTAACTCTATCGTTCAGAAATCCTTAGTGTTCATTTGGCAGTTCAATTATCTAGAATCACATAAAATGACCCATTCCGTACTAAAGTACGTAATTGAATATCTCCATCTTTGTATCAGCTTTTCCATATGGTTAATATCACGACCTCGTATCCATATTATGTGATATTAACACTATATTTTAGAGATCTTAAACCACGGAAAGGCATACACAACACCCGTCCATTGCATGTACTGGGATTAGATCACCAAAAAAAAAAGAAATGCGAACATAGTGTCAGTCATTTTTATCAGATTTTTGACTCTAAAGAACATAACAAACTAAAACCTACGCACAATTGCGAGTAAACACCACAGACTAGAACATCCACATTTATCTCCTAATATTTTATATCCTAATTATCCATAAACGTAATTTACGTTTTTCGTCTTCTGTAGACACCCACGTATCACAACTGAAACATTAATTTATCATAGCTTGCGTTTTGATGACGTGAAAAGTGTCACCAGAAAGAATATATATATATTCTTTTGGAAAGGCAAATAGACATAATTATTATATTTCACAACTATACTTTTTTATTATATGAGCTTAAACACAAGCAGTCTTCAGAGTTACCCACAATATAACATTTGTTGATATAATTTAAAATCTATTTTTTAAGACAAAAGCGCACATACATGTTTCATGCGATTGCTGGTGGGTATTGCAGAATGGTGCACCATGTGGCAATGAAGAACACAGCTATTATTCCTAACCGTTTTGTCCATACACAACACAACCATGAGTAAAAATAGGAAAATTGATCGCTTATGCTGCTAAACAATATTAAAATGTCAATCACTTTATCCTTCCTGGAATCAGAACAACTGTTGAACTTTCATAATACAAATTATAATTAGTCAATGTTTCTATATAAACAGTATTAAAACGCACAAAACATCAATTCGCGCAAAACAGGTAAGAAGAGAGGGGGAGGTAGTTTTTGTGAATACAAGGAATCTTAAGAAAGGATCACATTCACCTTTTTAGACATTATTTACCTTTTTGTTACTTTAAGAGTATTCCTAGAAGACAGTCTGTGGCAATTTTCACGTGGCTAGAAGTGCCATTCTAGTTAGTCAGTTAAATAACTCGATTTCACTAATCTACTACCATATGCTGTAAATATAATGGAGAACCATTGAGCTTTGGAACCTTCTAACTAACTGTACTGGCGGTTTAATGATAAGAAACAAGTCGGCGGTTGGATGCAACAGTAGAATTGACTATACTACTAAATGGAAGCACGGCTCGATGACCTAGCAAAGATAAGTCAATGTGGGAGATTTTCTTAATGAATTCCTTGATAGAAATGTTGCCAAACTGTTTAGGACAATGATGTGAAGGACTTCAAATCGCGTAATTAGCAGGAATTTATGATTGCTCTGTACATCAAAAGACTTCATCCCTCAAGAATTTTGTTAGGTTTGTTTATTAGCTGATACGCACAAGTAAGTTCAAATAGGAATATGTAAATTTGTTCAAGTTTTGCTATTCAGGGAAACTAACATTTGTAACACCAAATCGACCCAAAACTATCACATTTGGGACAGGAATTCTATATGTATTTATTTCAAAATCTCGATGAAGCTCAGGGACTTTCGCTAGGATTACCATTTAATACACAGTTCATTTTGAATTAAAATATTATAGTTATCATTTATATATGGGAGAAATTACTTTGGGGAACTGTACCCGGACATCGAACACATCGAATTTATCTATTCACCAAAATGTTTCCTTTGCACCCACGCCAGTTAATCTCATTGAAAGAAAGAACAGGATACTTTAATGGCAACTGGAGCAATATGTGCATTTATCGTATTAATTGTCACTAGCGATAGTTGTCAGATAAAAATTCATAAGTTACCCATATTTTTATTGTGTTTCCCTTCACAAATAATAAGATGGCATAATTAATCAATTTATCCATGAAATAAACATGATCTTTGGACATGGACGTATTACTTGATCTTTACGATTATGGTAAATCAATTAAGTCTCCACTTCAGGCTTGTTCACATCAAAGGCTATTTATTCAGTGGTCTCTGTTAACCAAGGCAGATGATCATAAAACATTTTAGTTTTTGTTACGCATATTACTCCTATTATGTCAAACAGTTAACAAAATATATGATGCAGACCTAGAGTTACAAATTTGAATATTCTTAAAATGTTTGAAGGTCCCAGATCAGGATTAAAACAATCAAAAATAAAGTTTATATAGTTATGGGATTTAGTTGTTCGTGGGGTTTGCGAATTGAGTTGTAAAAACGATCAACGACTGGGTCAGTTATACTCCCGGTTACAAAGGGATCACACATAATACAAAGGCCATTTACTGAGTTTATTTGATCCAAGTAAAAATAAAAACGAATGGAAAGATGCAAATTCGCCTATCATTAATAATTACAAACATGACCATTACTATTTAACTGGGAATTAATAACATAAATTGGCTACATTGTCTGTATAACGATCTGGGGTTTTTTTAAAGAAATTTTAATTCAACATGGTCTGGACCACATTAAAGCGATACATAAATCGTGCGGGGTGACAAGGATTGATTCGTCAGTCATTTGAAATTGCAAAAGTGTAGATGGCGACGCGTTTTAAAATACATCTGTGCCATATAAAAGATCTCGGCCGTTTTTAAATTTAGCAAAATGTTTGAGACTTTCCAGCAATTCGCACGTCACGCCCATCGAGACAAACTTGTAATTTCTATAACGTCTCTGAAAATTCCACCGAAAATTCCACCAACTCACATTGATACATCATTGTCAGATTATAAAAGATAATTATGTTATATCATTTCTATTCTTGCCTAAAATAGAATTATCAAGGTCTATGTTTGTATGTATTTGTATTAATTATGTTATAAAACAGTTCATTACTGTCCTTAATATACGCGTAAAATCAATAAAAATACGTAAAGATGGAAACACAACTGAAAATACGAATTAAGATAATTACCACTCAAAAACAAAAATTGGCCACAGCAGAATTATAATGTAAGGATGTTTCAATTGCATGGACACAAGCATGTTTCGCAAAGATGGTAAAAATTTCAACGACCACCACCCAGGGCGGATCCAAAAGGGGGGGGAGGGGTCCAAACCCCACCCTGCTCAGCTACAAAAAAAATTGAATGCCCTGCATCAATGAAATTAAATCACAGTATGATCCTAAATCATTACAAAAATGATTTCTCTGTTTAAAAAGCTCAATTTGTATGTCTGTCTATGTAAGTTAGAGACGATGACTGACAGATTTCCTTAACTGGAACCTGGCAAACCCCCTCCTGCAAAAATTCCTGGATCTGCCACTGTCAATGAGAAAGTATAAGATTGTTGACTCGCGCTGTACTACGGAATTGTGGGTTTTTTTTTTACCTAATTGGATTGGAAACTATTTTACCCGGGTTGACTGGCATTTTAAATTCTCAATTTGGAACGTGTTCCATCAAAATATGCCATTGTTCATTCAGTTATGGATATTCTACGGAACAGTTATCGAACAAATAGTCTTGAAATGTGACCAATTTGTGGAAGACCACTCGCTCTATAGATACATTATGACCATTCGAATGAAATATACGCGATTATAGCCGCTAATTAAAGATACATTATGGGAGATTTTTACAAGGAGTTAGCCATTCTTGCTATAACAGTTCAAAAATAGATGCTGAAACAAGAATATATTGAAAATTTCAGTCAAATTACTTTATCCTGAACAAAGTTGTTACCACTATAATTTTTTACTAGAAATGGGGGTTAAATTCATCGACACCCTTTTCCCATTATGGCCGATTGTTGATTGACAGGCGTTCACTCCACCTATATTTTCTCGATAATCAAGTAATGTTTACAATGACTAGTACGGTACTGATAGCGTATTCGGTTTGAGACAGGACTGCAATTCAATTCGTATACATTTATTTTTTACTATAATTTAGAATTACGATTTTAATATATAGATAAGAAGAGAAAGTCTGCGATAGGATATTAAAGTTTGAAAGGAATGGGCCAAATCAACGAGGCAGTATTGTAAATAAATTATAATAAATAGCCGACTGCTTGCGTTGCCTGCGTGTACTCTTTTGTACTTCAGGTAGGCCTAAGCGACTCCCTTAGCAGACGAATTGAAAACAGTCCGGAAGTATGATGACGTCAACGTCACGGAGAAGCCCCGCCCACGACGCCATAGTGATTAAATCAGTCAACGAAATCCTGTTTTAATCCGAGCCCAATCCAAGCCATCCGTGGGTCTACATAGTTCATTTTAGGCTTGTTGTTTAAATAAAGATCTAATTTATAATTTCTATGACTTCTGAGGCCCAAAGGAAGACCGACAAAAGTCTGTTTTTGCTCTCCCATAATGTATGTTTAAAAGAAAATCAATACTTCTATCTGATCACTTTCAAGGTAGATAGTCTATTTAGTTCGTATGTAAATGAACATCTTATAGCGACTTGTAAAAAGCTATTTTCTACTATTCATACTCATGGGGCAATTCTATCCATTAAAGTATAGCCGGTTTTACAAATTACCCAAGAGGTCTTTTAACATATTTACACAACTTGCGTTTTATAAATACCAAAATGCAAACAAACAGAACATATTGCACCGTTCTGAAATACACATTAACATTGTTTAAAGGGTTTGTGTAATTCTGATGAAATTTGTTAGTAATTTGAACAACCTGATAAAACCATATCCAAAATTTAACAAGCTATTAGACACGACTAAAAAAAAGATATCCGCTCTTTAAGTTTTTGTTCCAGACAGGTTTCACATACAATTAACCAGTTTTATTCACAAAATATTACCTAGAACCACGTTGTTAATGTATACCCCCACTTGCTTCATAGGTATTAACTTTTATATCAGGAAAAACAGATGGTAGCTAGTTGAATAAGAGGTTATTGAAACTACCGTTATTTTATCTATTACAGTTCTACGTACATACATCAGTAGTAATTGATATAATCTAGGCCACTGACATTACATGAATTTTAATGACACGCGGCAAAACTAAAATTTGCTGGCTTTAAACACTTGCCCGAATTTATATATAATTATAGCCAAAATATCGCATTTATTTCTGATCATTGTCAGAAAGTCTTATTTTGGACAGAAAAATTGATCATTTTGCCACGTAATCACACCACTTTGAATAATTTTAGACCAAGGTGTTGCTTACTCAGTCCCTTGCTTACTATCTTTGTGATATATTTTATAAATTCTGATAGATTTGATGAATATGGATATGTTTCCTGTATGTGAAGACTTCCAAGATTTATTTCAAAATATATATAATATACATATTTCTAGTCTCTTTTTACAACAGAAATGTCAACAGATTTCAATTTATTGTGACATATGATATCATATTTTCAGAAGTTTTAAGAAATGTGATAAACGAAGCCTTACAAAATAGAATTTGATAAATAGGAATATAATCACTTACGTCATTTATTAAAGAGGGCAAGAACTGCCAGGAAATGTGAACGAAGAGTCCAGGATTGCTATAGCTTCTGAGAAATGTAATCGATCGGTTTGTCAGATGAATTAAATTGAGGAAACTATCTTATCGTAGGAAAATATTATTCTCCATATTGGATTTCGTGATCTTTTACAACTTCTTTGGATACTATTAACAAATTTCCACTCTCGGTTGTCAAGTCAACATTTTGTAAGATGTCTTGGTGTACAAATTGATAGTTTGAATACACGGGTATCTTCGTCTTGTACAATTGTGGTAATGATTAAAACACCCACATTTAAAATATAAAAGTCATCTTTATGAAAGTTTGACCTCTAAATGTCTTACGAAGCTCTATTCGTCAGGATAATTCCCGAAATATTATGACCTATAAAGCAAAATGCGTCATATAAATTTTCAAAATATATATGACCTATGAAGCTCATTTCTTCGTTATAAACCCTGAAATATATTAACAGGAACTGGATTCTAATGCAGTTAAGGTTCCTGAACCCATATCATTTCTAATTTTGAGTCGAGATCATATGGTAGAACTTCGGGTTGGTTTTTTTCTCCTCTAAATAACAACTGATACAGTCCATATGCTGATTACACTATTTAGCCTGATTATACTATTTTGCCTATACCAGTTTGTTCTTGTTTTTTTTTGTTTTTTTTTGGGGGGGGGGATTCTACCGGTGTATGCTGTCATTGATAGTCCATTGGCCAATCACGCTGTTTTACCGAGATTTCGTCTAATAGTTTGGATGCAGCTATGACGGGTGTTGACGCCGGGCAGGGTAAGCTTACTCTTTCGGACACCTGTTACCACTGTTTGTCGTGTATTTTGTACACGGTGAACAGTCCATTTGCTGATTACACTATTTTGCCTCGACCGTTTTTATTGGACTTCGAATTTTGACTAATGGTTTGGATTGTTCGTACTTGGTTTTATTTTATTCAGAAAATCGAAAACGTCAAGTGCTGAAGTCGACGAGCTGCTGTGTCTGCATCGATAAGATAGCATTCAATAAACACCTAAATGCATAGATCGCGATTCCACTTTATGAACGAAAGCATCATTTTTGATAATAATAAATTCTTTAATTTCGATTGCTTCAATATTATTGGGATATTTTGTTATACTGATAATGCTAATAAACCATATTTGGAACGCCAAGCTATTTTGTTATTGGATAGGCGTCTATTATATTTTCTTAATGATTATCCATCTTAGCTGTACATCAGAAAACATAACGTGTGTCACATCCTTAATGGACAATAGACAATATAAATTAATGTGTGCCACGTCCTTAAGGACACTAGACAACACTGTATGTTCCACATCCTTAGTGGATATTAAACAACATGACTTGCCAATCCGCTTATTTGGCTCCCAGAACTTTACTAATTGTATATGGCGTAGATTCGAATTTAGGAACAAATGTAATTTATTTTATAAATTAAAGTCCGTATAGTCGGTCCATCACCAATATTTATTAGCACCAAAACTACCAGTACCACTCTTACCTACAGTGTATTGCCAAAGGCAAATCAGATCATTTTGACTTCCAATTCATGAAGTAGTTGCAAGGGTTGGTCAAGCGTGAGAGTTAAGGGAATTAAAATCTTACAGCACATGTACAGGTCGAAGCACTGGTGCATGTATATTGGAAAATAAGAAGCAGCCAATTCATCTTTTTCAGACTTCAATGTCTTTGTAGATACTTCAGTACTTTTTTGTTTGTGTTATTATATTGATGGCCAGTCAACCACACTACTTCACGTTCAGATTACCTAAATAATTCCAATCTAGAATTCTTTGAAACGTGAAAACGCATAATACCAATATTCACTTAAAAGACAAAGAGAGAGAAAGACGGAGATAGTGTGACAGGGGGGGGGGGGTAATGTTCACTCGAAACAAAATAGGTCTTTTCGGGACTAACATAATGCGCATAGGGGTCTTTAGCAGTGGGGGGATATCCCAGGTACAACCGGGAAATCGAGTAGGTCCAGTGTCCGATCTCCATGTAGGCCGAGACAATTTCTCGAGGGGCTCCAGTTTTTTGTGCAAGGTGCTGGATAATGGCCCATACGCGCGAGTCTCTGGTGATTAATAACGGAATCATTTTACGAAACACGTTGTGATTTTGGCTTATACATGACTTAGCTTAATATTTTAAAATTAATTGTACCATTTTATGGCCGAGGGTTACGTAAATCAACCGATTTTACGACAATCGTTGTTTATTAGTTCCCTCTCAGACAATTTTATGACCAATACTTGAACATCAAGTCCCACTTTATTAGAAAACCTAAATTAGAAAATATCAAAAAAGGCTGGAAGAGTTAAAGTTATTACTATATTACGTCAAGCCTGCCATGAGATGTCAAAGGTGATATTCTCAGTAAGAGGTATCGTCAAGCCATTTTGTCAAATGCAAACGCTGAATGTTTTAATCAATAATATATACATATATCAATTTATATATGAAATATGAAACCAAGTTGGTTGTACTAAATGGAGGCAATAGTGTAATACTTTTTTTATCGAATTTTTGATGGCTGTAAATTTTATTATTTGATAATCTTCAGTAGATTCGCATATATGTATTTAAAATAATTAAATCAACTTATAGTCAATGATGGACATATTATAAAAAGAGCTACAGAACCATAACATACCGGTTCTATCTTTCAACAAATTACATGTGCTTGGAAGTTTACCTATTGTGTCATTTGGCTTAATTTATCCAATCACATCGTTGTTTTCACAGATTCATGGCCATGAACATGCGGGTTTCTGCATGATATTCATAAGGCTATAAATCAAACTATATTATAACTTTTAAGACAGACGGCATTTAGATTCCAGAGTTCCGATACAACAGGAAAACTCTCCCAGTGAGTTTGGCTGGCTAGTGATTGAGAATGGTTTTTGTATTGTAATCTATACTATGCTTGTATGTATCCGGCTTGATATAAAATGTAAAAACGAACAATTGCATTGTTATTCCTGGTAAGACAAACGTCTTAAGAAACAGTAAGAAGAAATACACAACGTGAAACAGAAGCAAAGACGATCAGAGATAAATTCTAAACGATCTACTAAAATATGTAGTAAGAAAAGATGTATGGGTCGTACATAGATGTGGCGACCGGGACTGACAATGACCCGCTCTCCACGTCTGACAAAAAGACACATGGTGCTACAATAGCGATCAAACAAAAATATTAAGAACCCCAAAAGTTCATAACGAGTTATAAGTAAATTAAAAAGTGTACGCGGGGGTAAAGTTTACGCGGTGACCGAATGGTTAGCAAGTAGGCGTTGTATCACAAGGTATGTCATTGAGTCAAGTTGCGTGTTTCGATTCCCCGGTTGTGAGCGACAAGGAGTTTTCTCTGATTCCTTCCAACTGCTAAAGACCTCAAGCGAATTGTTGATGGTATTATGGTAGTCCCGAAAGGACCTAGTTTGTGTTGAGTGGAAGTTAACCCCATTGCTCTATGTATATTTCAACGTACGTATATGGGTCCTGTTGCAAAGAAAAATGTACAAGACGCAAATCGTAAGATTAACTAAACGAGAATCTGGATAGAGAAGGAGGGTTATTTTGAGATTTTAATACTTCGCTTGTTAGTGGAGGTCTTAGCAGTGTGAGGGAACTGATGGCTACGTAGAAAACTACCTGCAACGCACCAATGTGGGATGTAAACCAAGCCACTTGAGTCAATGTCAGACCAATGTGATCTGAAGTGCCCAAGTTAGAGACAATTCGGCCACTAAATTCCCGAATCGTTTAAAACAGTAATATGTCTCTCAATTGATTAAACGTATCACAGCAATGATTTATCAAGCACGCCAGAAAGTTAACTGTTTATTCATAGATACGATGATGAATATGCGACAGTTTAACTGCTGACAGGGGAATAATCAATGTTGCTAGAATGCAGAACATTATATTCATTATCAGTGGCCTAATTCTACAAACCAGAAAATTATGCATCAATACATTAAAGTTTTATAAGTCCAATTAATTTAAGTATCCCGATAAACAAATGTATTCCGATCTATCCTGAAATTCGAAAAACATATTAGAATATGGTGTTCCTTTTAATGTCGGGGGTAGGGCAAATGTGTGCCCGAATGGTTAACGCGTGCCTTTTGCATGATAAGGTCTGTTATAGAGTCAAGTGACGTGGTTTCGATTCTCCACGTGTACTTGACACGGAGTTGGGTCGTCTGCCTAACTTCGTGGGCCCCTCGGTTTCCTCTCTCTGCTAAAGACTTCTACGCGCAAACGAATTATTGAAATAAAATTGAATCATGTTAATTCAAAAATGACCTAGTTTGTGTCGGTGTCGAGTGGACGTTACCCCCCCCCCGCTCTCTCTCTCAAATAGAGTAAATAAACATAAATGATGCCTAACCATTGGCAAGAATTAGTCTTAGAGTGGCAAAACCTCTTTGACTTGTATTTAGAATAACCCAGTGGTCTCCGTGAATTTCAAATTACGGCACTGTTCATAAGAAAATGGAGAACGGATCGGTGACTAGACCCAGTGCGGGGTATAAATAAATTTATCGATTTGTTCCAATTTGGTGTGGTGATCTGTTTTGCGAAGTGGGTATATGTCTGAATCTAACAATTTACTTCCGAAGATACACCCAATGTTGAATTGTATAGATGATTTTGTGTCGATTATTTAAAGCGATAATTTCATATTTTCAAAGAAAGTCAAAACATGTCTTTTGCTCAATAGGTTGTCAACTCACTATTTTACGATCATAGGCATTATTTCCCACTCACTAACACAGGAAATAATAATACACTTACCTCCCTTGTTTTTCTATTGCCCCCGTGGACCCTCGACAATCATCGACAGATTTCGTAACTTACATCTAGTCTCGGCTGTATGACGAATTCCGCCATATTGGAACTACTTTAAAGGTCCCGGGTGAAACATGGCTGCACCCATGGTGTTCGGATGGTATGAAAATCAAGGTATCGTGTACAAATGGGCGTGCACGTTAAAGATCCCCTGGTAGTTTCGATAAGAGTCGACCGCAGTGCCGCTGTCAGGGTAAAATTCCCCTCATAACACACCGTATGGTATTTGCTCGTCCTTATTAGCCCAGTCGGAGCAGAGTAGGAAGTTAAACCCAATTTAATTTTTCCCAAACGTACATAATATACATTATACCACCTGAAGCCGCTCGTTAAGGACAGACGTAGGAGTTGATGTATATCTGAATGAAGAAGTGTAAGTGGTCGATTATAAAAAAAAACCCCAAAAACTCGACATGGTCTTATTTCTTTATGTATGTATCTACCGTAAACATGGGGATACTTTATCTACTTTAGTATATATAACGACGCTGCTAAAGGTCTGTTTTCACGCAAATGGTTAATTTGTCTGGTCAGTAATATAAGTTAATTGATTCGTGAACTTCATCTCACGTTCTCAAACAGTCAGTGTTGATCAGAGGTGTTTGATATTTTACAAACAAGATGGCAATTAACTCATCTAACAGAAATCAACAGATATACTCTGTTTCTTGGTTTGGTTTCTATCGAGAAGCACAACATCTGACATATTAATCCAGATATTTAGACTGGAATTATTTTTTAAAATATTTCATTCGTGTTCACCTGATTTCCTTTTTTTATAAATCGGTTGTTGTGGTGATCGGTGTCATTCAGACAAAATGGGCAAAATTACTTTGATTTGAGAATTCTAGCGTGATGAAGCTGATTCATTTGATATTTGATGTAAACATGTTCCGTTTTGTGTCCGCTAAGTAGAAGGATTGGAGAGTACTTCCTAACATAGTGGATGTAATGCCAGATAAAATAATGTGTTTGAATTGAGGCTAAAGTGGTTGTAAGAAGAACTTCATGTTGACGTATTGCCATGAAATGGAAGCCAGCCAAATATTCCTCATAGATTTCATGTTTGTGATTCACTTTTTAAAATGACAATTTTATATTCAATAGTGAAATGTTGTTGGAACTGTTTTTCGCCGTATGATTGCCAAATAGATTTAATATATCTAACCATGTTTAAAATTCGTAGTAGAGTGAACGATCATTACAAACGTAATTTTAACAGGGTCTTTTCAATCCGCAATGAACAATTAATTACCAAAAGGTTAGAAATGTCTCAATTGAACTGGAAAACGAAACTAGCTATAAGATCGTGGTAATATTGTTCACTTATAAACAATCCCACCACTTCCAGTTACCTCTTCTGCCGCATCGGGTTTACAATATTTCCTAATTTTGAGCTTAATGAGGAAAATAGCTGTTGTATTCCAATAGAGTTGGAATTTGAATTCCAATACAATTAATATATAGTAAAGGGTGATGGCAGGACGGTAAACGGCATTCAAATAAAGAACAGTCATCTACGTGCGTGACCGTAAGGTGTGCCCGCGGCTCAAGATCAAATGAAAAATCGCTGGGAATTTCCAACCAAATGTTCCGGATTGGTTTTCTTTTTGTCAGTGGTGAAGGCCATAGGGTCTGACATGTACAGTGTCTAATCGTTCGGTACACGTTCGCGTGCACGTAAAATAATTCTTGACAGTTGGAATTCGAGATAAGGGTAAGTTGTAGCGCCGTTGTCCGAACATTTCTATGGCGTACGTCTGTCTTCATATGTTAAATGTCGGACGTTTACCCTATTTCATTCCAGTTAATTTGCCTACTGATATAGGGTGCGATTTAATATTCATTAAATAAGTTGGATTTGTTTGTTTACGTGGCCTATATTTGGTATGAAGGTGTACTATTCCGGGTTCAATCAACCGAAAAGTAATTTTTGTAAGCATTATTTTCTATATCTTCAATATTTTAATGCCAGAATATAACAGTATTATATTTTGGCATAAAAATTTTCAAAGAATTGCACTCACAGTCATCTCCCAAAACGTTACATCTATATACAAATTTAAATAAAATCGGGTTCGTTTCCTACTCTGTTACAGATTGAGACTGCCAGAAATAATTTAAATCAAAGTCCACTGGTGAGAAGAAGAGGAATGCCAGAGCCATATATCTTCACACCAGACTTCCGTGTCAATTGTATTATGTTCCTGAGAAATGAGGCATGTGTGCAGAGGATATGTAAACGAGCTGTATTCCTTGTCTTAGGAAAATTAAATGCAGCAAGGGATTCACATGGTATAATTTATGGATCTGGATACAACATTTATGCAGATAAGACACGAACGTTTACAGATAGGTATTCAATGGTGGGTATCCGAATAAACATTACTTTTGCAGATGGATGTAAAAAAAAGAACATGAGGCCGTTGGGGAAACGACTGTCATTACGCTGAATATGTCGTTACAATGAAAATCAGTCTGGCATAACAAAACAAAACAAGCCAAATGAGTAGTATCCATAACTAGAGCACGTGGTTTATAAATAAGTTGGCATGAACATTGGATTAAATCAAGATGCATCAACTTTTAACGGCAAAACTGGGATTCTGAAAGACTTATAATCCTATTGGTTTAATATCACTTAATCGGTAATTAATTTCAAAGTTCTTAAAACTATGAAACTAGTCCCAGGTGAACCGAATACTTCTTAATAGGTAAATACACAACAACTGCTCTCATCCACGATTTCTACATAAAACGAGCAGTTCTAGCATAGAACACATACCAACTATCTTATCTTGCTTGCTGTTTGTGAAGTGACTGTTGCAACTTAACAATACGGACTGTGTAATGGGGATATATTATAGTCTCTTGCATTTCATCCTTTATGTAAATAACCAGGACACCCCTACCACCACCGACTGAAACAAATACAACTTAATACCCTTATATTTAAACATTTTAACATTAGTGTGCTCAATCTAGGGTATGCGGACGACGTTTTTATTGGTGGGCTTACGCGTACTGCCTCGCACCCACATTAAGCCGCTGAAACACGACTGATTGATCAGATCAAATTGATCGAAAATGTTCCAGATTGGTATACCCTTGTCAAGGGCCTCGCAGAGAATAACGTCTAGTCGACCAGATGAGACTAAAACCCGAGGACTAAAAATAAGCGTAAGTTGTAGCACCGCTCTTGCTCATAGCACACTGTATAACGTTATCCACCTTCATTAGCACAGTATGTACATAAATCTAGGACGTTAAAACCCATCGGATTCCATTACTTCATGTTTTAAAGTACGTTTGTGTCTAATAATTATATAAATAAAAGTACATTATAAGTAGACGTAATTGGACGAACTTTCATAGCCCAATTAGCAAGTCTTTTGAAGTGTTTCAGAAACCTTTCAAGTCGTACAATATTAAAATCTACACGGAATTTGTTATATATTAGCCATGAAGTGGTTGTATTAGCTAAGTATGGATCACAATATAAGATTTAAGTAGTCTTCCTGTATCACATATCGCTGTTGCTTCATCAACAGATTCCCTTGACGTTAAAAGACGAAAAATAATGCTAGTGACAAATTGAATATGACATTAGAAATGCATTAACGCTGGGAATGTTGTTGTTATAAAAATGTATCCAAAAGTTAACAAAAAGTGCCAGGCAATAAGGAATGAGATAAAATGAGGTTTAATATTTCGTCAAAAAATATTCTTCAGTCATGGCGATCTTTATTTCTATGGTAACATTTATAATGCGAGGGAGGATGATTATATCTGGACAGCAACGTGTCCGCTGCTTTCCCTCCTTCCCTTTATTCAACAGTTTACTTGCACGGGTGGATCTCGGTGTTTCTTCTGCCTCACAGCCCCACTCTTAGCTTCGGCAATGCAAACATACGCGTGGGGTTCACAATGAACATATTGGGATGCCCAAAGAAGCACAAAACATATTCGCCCTACATTTCAACATTACCTCCCAATGTCCTTAAAATTGTGAGAATTTACCAAAATCAGGCGAGAAATATATGTTTAATACATCTTATTCGATCCTTGATCATAACGTTGACAAATATCACCATACAAAAAGGGAGTTAGAGTCTATATAGAGCGGGAACCACATTCCTAAAATGTGGGAAAATAATAGTGTAGAAGTGAATTATGTAAAGCACATAATCAAGATGACGACTTTTTGTGATTTTTAAAAAAAATGCATCTTTGGGTTATAACACTGCCACTACAAATGTGATTTGATATGTAATACATATAAGCTTTGGGACTATAAACGGATGCTCCAGAATGTAACAATGCTCGACTAAGTAGACCACAAACAAAATGATGTACGATATCAAATAGAAATGCTGAGATTTAAAATAAATAAGAAGCAATTTGTCGTTTAGCCAGGGAGCACAGGGCCTTCTTTTAATGCTTTAATAGCAGTAAAATTTAACCTCATTCAGACCAGACGTGACGTAATAGTTTCTATAATGAAATCACTTACGTCAGTTGACGTAGATAGAATTTATTTTAGATATACATAGACGAATATAGCAATGTCTTTTTGAAACTTGACTATCAATGAAAATGCTTGATATGTTTCGCAAATTGATTGATGGCGATCCATTTTGTTCACATTTGATGTAGACAAGAACACACAGGCGTTTGTATAAAGACCCCGTACATCGCAGACGTGATTATATATCGGTATATGTACGACCAAAGGCATTACATGTGAAGTTATTACATAGACTGGCATATAGCTTTAAGTATTAATTTATGTTTCAGTAAGAAAGTCTGGAACTGTTAGACACTTTAATTCAAATATTGAATTAACCGTAACCCACTGAAGAAATGTTGTATCTTTTCAATCTTTTACGGAACTAAACGGTCAAGAAAAATGTAAACTTGGAAAAGATAGATCTTCGAAATTTCTATGTTCAGACTAAATGCTGAAGTGCGCGTGTTTTTGATGGGAGAACATTACAAAACATTTCTATTGGCCATTTAAAGGGTATTGGCGAAATTCCACCGTATTCCGAACGTTGCAGGGTTACCGTTTAATTTGGTTACTTCCCTTTCCTATCTGGATGTATCTTGTATCCCGAAGAACATGGAGGGATCACACCCCCACCAAAAAATAACAATAAAAAAAATACAGACAATGGTCTAATGGTCGACCATTTTCTTATTATTTTGAATAAATGTGATCGATGTTAATGGAAATAAAATTGGTCTTGTCGGTTCCTTCAATAATTCCCATCGGTTATTGTGTGGCTCCGATATAGGTCGAATGAAACATTTTGTATCATACAAACGACAAAATGTCATAACCCGGAAATATTCTTTGGAATAAAATTATTGTTTCTGATTATGCGACGTTTCCACAAGGATTATGTAGTCTTTTGGTGGGTACCACCTGCCTTATATAGTATAAGAAGTTGCTGACTGCTTAGAATAATCAGTAATTGTATCCTGTGCCATGTGCAGTTTAATAAATAATTAACATTGAAAAGTAAGTTAGCACCCTGTTTCATAACAATATTACGCATTTTTTGATGATGGCTCATACTGAACACAGAAAAAATGTACTTCTAGTGAATAGCCAGCTTATCTAAAATTAAGCTACTAATAGCTAATTGACTGTCTGAACATTATAAATTCACAGTATTATAGGTTATCGAATTCAATTATAGGCTTAACATTTCTACACATACCATCTGTTTAAAACCCAGCTTTAATTGATTCAAACATAAAGTACTAAACAATTTGATGCATGCTAAGACACAAACTAAGTTATTTCGGAACTAACATCGTTCAATTTTATTTCAATAATTCGCAAACTTCGAATCCCATGCAACCGCACAGGCTTTTTTTACGTGCACACCAATGTGTACATGGGTTTTCTTTCGTACCATCACTTTCCGAGCAAGGCAACCGTGTCGGAGTGGATTTTGCAGTGAAATATCCGTTTTGTATCAAATGTATTTCCAGATTTTCCATTACCGCAAAACAAATAAAACAGATAACAGATGTTAATGCCATTAACAAGTATCAGTCGAAGGCAATGGGGTGTTTGCCATTTTATGTAAATAACTTTCCATATATTTTTTGTTTAAAATAGCAGTAAAATATTTTTGTCCAAAACACAGAAAAGTGAATAATAATGACCGATATGGCGCTATTTAACACGACCTGTGTACGGTGAAGCATATTTTCTTGTGAAGAAATCTATCACAATGATCTTGTTGTGACGATATGCACACCTTTAATGATATTAGTTTTAATCTGAGAGTCAGACCTAATCTCATATTGAAGCAATCAGACAAAGATGGCGCAGTATAATTACACCCGTGATCAACGATTCGGTGTCGATGCAAGTAACGATGTTTGCTCCAGAAGCATTTCACGGTAAAAAAAAAAAAAAATTGACATCAGCACTAACAAACATTGCGATTTTTTTTTTAAAAAAAGAGGTCACCCCGCTAAGCAGTAGTAATTTCACTGACTGAACGATGAGAGTGGACATACCCAGTTTAGCAATGACAGAACACAGAAACGTCGTGCTTTTAGAATAAACTAGTGATTGTATCCCATAAAAACTGTGTTCTGTTAATGTGTTTCCCGATCGGTCCAAGAGTATATCAATGATTATCAGGCGCGGATACAGTGGGGGCGCACCCGACGCACGCCCTCTCTATTTTTAGAGGTGGCGAACAATTTTTAGCTTCATATATTCTCGCGAGAAAGGAGAACAAAAATTGTTTAGGTTGGAAATCGTAATTTACAGTACTAGTATAAAATTAGTCCTTGTGGGCATTTTTTACATTCAAAAATCACAGTTCCGGGCTTCGCACTCCCAAGTTGGTGCAACACGCCCCCTCTTTTTGAAAATCCAGGATCCGCCCTTGATTATTGCATCAGGAATATGGACATGGAAGTGTCAAAGAGTTGCATGCCATCAAACTCAATAGCCACCCCTCCTTTATCTCTCGATCTTCCTCTCTCTCACACACACGACCGACCCATTGTGACATGGCGGGTGGATAGCACGTGCGCATTGAATCATAATGTCACTGAATCAACTGGCGTGGTTTCGATTCCCCGGTTGTACACGTCAAGGAGTCTGGTCGCCTGTCCAACCTCGTCGGTTTCCACGGTATCCTCCAACTTCGAAAGAATAAAATTGAACCATATGTTTGTCCCGAAATGACATAGTTTGTATCGAGTAGACATTAAACTCAATTTTTCTCTCCATTATGGCATCAATTATCGATTTAAGAGAATCCACAGTGAACATAAATTGCTTACAATGAAAGGGACACAACTCGAATACTACGTTAGTTTAGACTAACGTTTCAGATCACAAGTTCAATAATTCGCTTGTACACAGGACATTGTCTTCAACACTGAATCGCAGATTCAGAAAGCAAACCAGGTAAGACATGCATGTCTGCTTTTTGTCACATGAGGATGATTATCACAAGCCCGCAGCTCTCTGAATACTTTCCTATCTCTCAGTCCTAGGTCATTGCGAAATAAAATCATTACCATTAAGCTTCACCAATTTGATTTTCTGTAAAAACGTTCCTTCCTACTTTTTCGGGGGAAAAACTTTTTTAAAAAAAACGAAAAGTACTTAGCCGTGCTGTTCAAAAGCTTTTAGTTCCGAAATTTAAAGTAACGAAATTTTAAACAAAGCATCTCTCCCATACTTCAGGTGGTTATTTATTTACCAGGACATCAAGAACAGAAAACGACCTTGTATATGAAATAAAACTCTTTTTGCACCTAATCTGGGCTAATGGACGACGGACATAAGCCATACAGTGTGCTATGAGGGAAATTTTGCCCGGGCAGCGGCGCTACGACCTACTCTTATATCGAATTCCTACTGCCAATGGATCTTTTACGTGCACTCCAATGTGTACACGGGACCCCTGTTTTTCGCACCATCCGAACGACTAGGCAGCTTCCTTGCCAGGCCCTCCTTCTACATCACTGACAAGGGGAAATCACGCGACCTTATGTAAATATCAATATAATGTACTAATGACACGTAGACATTTTTATTTTTTAAATTTCTCAAAATTGTACACCATATGGTATACTATATTGCAGGGAAGTGTGGTTCGTGTCCAAGGAATAACATAGTAGATGTTGACATCGAAGGATGTGCCACTTGGACCTAAAGCGATTGTCAAGCTTCTTCGGTATTTAGTGTTAATGTTTGATGGCCGCCGGATCAAAATAGCCGTAAGAGATAGATGTGATGTAATATCTGCAAAATAATGTAAATATAATTTATAAAAACAACTTTTCACTGCCCACGTTTAGCTATTGTACAGTAATAAATATGCTTCTACCACATGCCCAACGTTTAGTCAATGTTCAGTAAATATGCTTTTACCACATGTCCAACGTTTAGTCAATGTTCAGTAAATATGCTTCTACCACATGCCCAACACACAGTCGCGCCACACAGATTGGAGATTAAGTGATTATTGTGATCACCGTCATTTCTTTTAACTGAAGGACACAGTGAACATGAAAACGCCAGATGGTTTCTCCCACATCTTCAAGATACCAATACCAGTGTTATCACTGCCGATAAATAAAATAAATAAAAAAAAAATATCTCAGCTTCATTCTGTCAGAGAAAGATTAATGGTTGTTAAGTACTGGGTAAAAACACACACAATATTCTCGAGCATCGTGTGTAATCCAGTTGTCTTCTCTCCTTTTAATGCACAATCTAACCACCCAACCAAACAAAAGGAAGCAATTTTTTCCATGACGCGGCAACTATTTATTTTCCTTAACAGAGCATTTGTTATTTTCTGACAAGTTCAATTTTAGATTTCGAAACCACATTTTTAAGATTATTACTAAGTTGTAGTGGAAATCTTAGCCCTAATTTACGAGGATGGCGTAGGAGATAGAGATTATGAATCAACAATGACATATGGCTATAATATTATGGTGATAAATGATACAATAATCAGTAATCAGTTCTTTCAATGGTCACCGCATCTGTTGTTTCCTGGGTTCCTTTTTATACGCCCACATTTTTATGTGGACGTATATTGTCGTCGCCCCTGTCCGTCCGGACGTCCGTCCGTCCGGACGTCCGTCCGTCCACAATTTGTTTGTGGACTCTCTACAGGTCACAATTCTTATCCGATTTTGACGAAACTTGAAATATAGGTTTATCCCCAAAAGATCTCGGTTCCTTTCGATATTGGCATGTATCGGATGAAAACTTCATGGATTATGGCCCCTGATTGTACGAAAAGTCACGTTTTTAGCTTGTGGACCCTATAGAGGTCACAATTTTGAACCGATTTTGATGAAACTTGACATGCATGTTTATAACCCAAAGATCTTGGTTCCTTTCGATATTTGCACCTATCGGAATGTAATTTCCTGAATTATGGCCCCTGATTGTCCGAAAAATCACCCTTTTTAGCTTGTGGTCCCTCTGGAGGTCACAATTATTACCCGATTTAAAAAACCGTTTGATTATATCACCGTTACACCCTAAGGAAGGTTGAGTTCGAATTTCGGGAAAATCGGACGAAAATTGCCATACAAAATGGCCGCCGTTTGAACGCGAATACTGTTAAAAAATTGTATATCATGGGTTGTGGACCTTGTAAAAGTCACATTTTTAAATCGATTTTGATGAAACTTGAAATTCATGGTTATTACCCAAAGATCTTGGTTCCTTTCGATATTTGCGCATATTGGAACGTAACTTCCTGAATTATGGCCCCTGATTATATGCAAAATCGCCTTATTTTAGCTTGTGGTCCCTCTGGTGGTCACAATTATTATCCGATTTAATAAAACGGTTGATAATATTACCGTTACACCGTAAGGAAGGTTGAGTTCGAATTTCGGGAAAATCGGACCAAAATTGCCATACAAAATGGCCGCCGTTTGTACGCGAATACTGTTAAAAAATTGTATATCATGGTTGTGGACCCTGTAGAGGTCACAATTTTAATTCGATTTTGATGAAACTTGAAATGCATGGTTATAACCCAAAGATCTTGGTTCCTTTCGTTATTTGCGCATATCAGATCATAACTTCCTGAATTATGGCCCCTGATTGTCCGAAAAATCGACTATGGTCCCTCTGGAGGTCACAATTATTATCCAATTTAAAAAAACATTTGACTCTATCACCGTTACACCCTACAGAAGGTTCAGTTCGAATTTCGAGAAAATCGGACTATAATTGCCAGAAAAAATGGCCGCCGTTTGTACGCGAACAGTGTAAAAATATGGTATATCAAAGTTGTGGACCCTGTAGAGGTGACAATTTTAATTCGATTTTGATGAAACCTGAAATGCTTGTTTATAACCTAAAGATCTTTATTCTTTTTGATATTTGTGCATATCAAATTGTAACTTAATGAATTATGGCCTTTGATTGTTGGAAAAATCACTTTCGGTATTGCTTGTTCTCTGTCTATCTCTCGAACGATTATTATCTGATTTAAAAAAAAACTCTAATTATATTACTGTTGCTCCGTATGGAAGGTTGAGTTCGAATTTCGTGAAAATCGTACCAAAATTGCCGGACGAAATGGTCACCGTTTGTACGCGTATAGTGTAAAAATATGGTATATCATGGTTGTGGACTCTCTACAGGTCACAATTCTTATCCGATTTTGACGAAAAGTAACATTTCTACGTTGTGTCGGCTTCGAATTTCATGAATATCAGACTGGAACTGACCAACAAAATGGCTGCTCCCAATACAGTATGAAATACAGGACTTAATGATGTAGGAAAAATCACTTTCGGTATTGCTTGTTCTCTATCCATCTCCCAAAAATGTGGGCGTATCCTGCCTGGCAGTGCCAGCCTATCTTTACAGTTATTACACTCGAAATAGTTATCTCATTATTCCGCTCCGACAACATTTGACAGCGAGCCTGAAATCTGTTCCTTCTTGAAGGTATCGCCGAGATTGTAGAAGTGCGACATGACACTATCCAGGGGAGAAGTGTGGTGGGTATGATGCAGTTCCGGATGAACCGCATTAGGCAATTAAGACACGTACCTTCTGGCCAGCCAAAGTCCAGACACAAAGAATATTAAGTAAAAGACAAATAAAAGTCATTTCTGGACTAACAAGTGGAGTAAAGCCACGGGGATTGACTAGTGACTTGTCAAGTACAAGCTGGCAATCGAAAGCACGCCGACCTTATGATATAAAGATGTCGGCGACAATGAGACGTGACTTCTGGAAATGTTATCCATATACATTCAGACTGGTATATTAGTTCGATTAGAAAATCACCTACAAATTAAACGCCCCTTGCTTACATGAACTCGAAAAATGGGTAATTGAGAAGATCATTCATCGGTGTACAGTTGGGAATATATTTAACAGAGTGGATGTTTAAAATGGGAAAAAAGTGTTTGCGCCAAAAAACTGAACAGGGCTTTTAGCAAAACAACATTACGTATGAACTTTAAGGAAATAAAATATATTGCAATTTTATTCCAGAGAAGTCTAGTTGTCGGTAGATTGTTTAAATTCAAACATTTATCTAAATTAGAAAGATGGTTTCATTACATGGAGCGTGTAAGAGAGACAACCCCTGGATATTGAACGCAAATGCCAAGCCTGTATCTTACTACAAAATATAATTTCTAAAGTAAATAAATCGATTTTATATCAGGTCGAATCGCTTGCTTCTAGTATAAATAATCCAGACCTTCCACTATAGGAAAATTTTAATAGGTTCTGTCAATAGCCGATTCTCATATATTAGGGATCCAGAAACTAGAAACGGTTTACTGTCTCCATCGTTTACTGTGATTTACAGTCACGGTAACTCAATTTGTTCACCATCAATTTAATGGCAATTTCCAGGATCATTTGGGTGTACTGTTCTTACCGAATTACACCATAAACACATATTTGTGAATTACAGTATAGTTCAGATGTTATCCGAAAAGAGCGTTGTTATGATAGAAATAAAAATTGAATTGTGTTCAATTTATAACGTTCTAACCCGCATTCGCCATTATGTATTGTGCTATATAGGGCTAATATTGTCAGGACAGCGACGCTACAGTCTACTCTTATTTCAAATCCCAACCGTCAAGGGTTCTTTTACGTGGACAACAATGCGTATCGGTATTTCGCCCCATTCATCCTACTCCGGAAAATCCCGGGGAAAATTATCGACCAAAACCGGGAGACACCCGAGACCTGACAGGCAGGGTGACTCCCAGTGTGTCAAAGGAACATGAAGTCATTTATCTCGACATACACCATTTTGTTTCATAAAACCAACATTCATTAAGTTCGTACCAGCATTCTACAGTGACATAATCATGGATATATATATTGATATCAAAGTAGTTCTACATATTGTTGAATTATTAATATGAACATTAACTTTCCAGTAACATTTTTAGTCATGTCAATATAATTATGAAGACTTGGATACAGATCTTATGGGAGATCTTAAAAAAGAATCCGCAAAATTATAGAGCTGTGTTGACAGAAAACCGAAATATCACATGTCCTTGGTAAGAAAACACATTTCGATTGACAATCCATGTCTCGACGTTCCGATAATCAATAGCAAGAAAATTATACGTAAACTTAATTCAATATGGGATTTAAAAACAATACACTTGATTTTATCATTTAATTATTGTCACACATGTATTCAGAGTTGCTACAAAAATAGCCTGGTAGATCGATGATACAAAGTAGTTTGCATACCACAGCACCCTGTTTTTCTCGTATATGGTAAGTATATATAAATATATTCAAGTTTGCCTAGAAACCTTAAAGATAGCTGTACTGTCCTTGAGCTGTGGTATTACAAATAATAAATATAGTAAAGTTAGATACAAGTTTGCCCAGAAATCCTAAAGATTGTATTACTGTCCTTGGGTGGCGGTATTACAAATAATAGTCAAGTTAGATACATGTTTAAATGACGACTAGTGTGAATATAAATACAGTAAACTATTGTCTAGTCTGTGTTGATAAATGGCTTTATTGCCTAGTTTCCTCGAGCCTCTGGGGCTTACAGACGGCTGATTACCATGTTTGATTGGGTGCCTTTTCTGCTCCACCGACGACGAACATGTTCATAATAAAGTACTTAACATACGGCGGTTCATAGTTCCTTAAACACATACATACATTGTTTTATACCGAAAGCACGTTTTTTAAGAGTATGCTTTCATAATGAGTTTAAATTTGTTCTGACGCGAAGCTAGCAAGAATATAGCTTTTGTCTAATTAGTGGCTTGATATTGTATACATTGTATCAGATCCCCTGACATTTGAGAGAAAAAGAAGTCGAAAATGTCACCATTTTCTAGCTGCAACATAGAATATTCAAACATAGTATTAGCGTTGGCATAAAATGACCTAAATAAAATAATCTCGAGTTACTTTGCAATTTCATCTTCTGTCGAACTAAATGTATCATAATAGTCCCTTTAAACTCGGGTTTTCTCATCTCCAAATGGCACTGATCTCCTCTTTCGCTGCTTCTTTATTATCAAATCACAGCTTAAAACCCAGAGGCAATTGAAAGGCAATTTGTCAAAATTAAGAAACGTCTCTGTTACGTGATGTGCATCTCGACATCAATTGAAATAAATTACCATTGATTTGGGATGTAGGAAAATTGAGCGTACCGACAAATTCACTTACTTTTTTTCTCTACAGTTCGACATATTGGGGTTATTTAGTTCTGTTTACAACGATTTTATAATAGATCATTGTTTCATAAGAATTCGATTTCCTATTCAAAATCATCAATAGTGTAGAAATTAGCTATAACAACACACCCTGGAAAACGATGTTTAATTCCTGATTAGTCTCCGAATAAGTCAATAACACCGTCCTTTTAAAAATGGTCAAATGAATCTATAGTTATTATAGAGATTGGAATGTAAAGAACACTAAGTTAAAATATTGTCGAAACATGTAGTGTCTTGTCATTGGGGGGGGGGGGGGTGAAGACCATTGACATTCATTTCCGCTAGATATTCAATAAAAAATCTGAAATTATATCTCTGTTTACATGCTTGTACAACCTGTCGCATTTAATTTGAATAAAGCATTTATTTCATACGTTTTCACATTTCTAAAATGTCACCCTTTCTCACTGCTTGGGTATTAGGTCATATATAGGGGACTTGGCACATTAACAGAACACACTTTTTAATGGATATAATCACTAGTTTTATTCTAAAAACACGACGTTTCGACAAGTATCCTCTTATCACGCTAAATGCCACTTAAACATTATGTTCAACGTCGCTAAATGCCACTTAAACATTATGTTCAACTTAAACATTATGTTCATCGTCGCTAAATGCCACTTAAACATTATGTTCAACGTCGCTAAATGCCAATTTAAGATTATGTTCAACGTCGCTAAAAGCCACTTAAAGATTATGTTTATTCAACGTCGCTAAATGTCACTTAATGGCTTTTACAACGGGGATAACTCAATCTCTGCACGTCACTGTAGTTATTTTTTTTTATCTAATTGCGACTGGTGATAGGTTCCTTTCTGCGTACGCCATAGGCACCAGGTTGGATTTGGATCGTTGGCCTCATCCCAATGATAAGGCAACGCTGTTTTCACAGACATCAAGGTTGGCAATCTTGATCAAAACGCCGGAAGTCTAGTCAAGAATCCAGTTCCTTTACCCGTAATGCAAAGGTCAAGGTCGGCATAACATGTTATCTAAAAGACGAATCACTAAGATTCTTGCAATGCATTATGACTGTTATACAAGGCAGGGACAGAAAAGTCACAGATACAAATTTAAACTGGAGAAGAATATATAACACGGCTGATTACCATGTTTGATTGGTTGCCTTTTCTGCTCCACCGACGACGAGCATGTTCATAATAAAGTTCAAGGACCTAGGGGCGGAGTGCAAATGCATAAGTACGGAGCGTCGCACCAGAGTAGATCTTACACCAAATATTACACAATCGCAATGCATTCACATGTTTGTCATATTATACAAGTTATATCAGAGTGAAGAAACCATTTACCAATTTTCATTTTCCAATCTTTGGCAGTATCAGACAAAACCTGACCTTTAAAAGAAATCCTCTAACGTTGATGCCAAAGCCCCCTTCCAAATTTCTCAGAATCGGACACGTATTCAACCGACCTGGCATCTTCAAATCAATCTTAGTTGTTGTATTGAATCTATCTTGAGAGACTGGTCAATAGGTACTAATATTAATACCCGCGTCTAACCAGACGGTAATCATGACACTTGGGAATTACCAGAACAGAATACGACCATACCGAAAACACCAGACTTAATACATATTCAATATAAGTCATTGTTTAGTCATACACTACAGAATATTTATACACCATATCTCCATCTAAGATGATGAAAACTGATTAAATCCATTAAGTGTACAAGACGATAAGTAGATGGTAGGTTGCTAAAGGAGACTGTGATTAATTTACACCGTCTAGGCTCGTTGGAGTCTACAGATGAGATTTTGGTTTCGGGGATACTGACCGAAACAGTCGCTTATATAATATGCATATTATTAACTTACATTGTAGAAAATGCAGTATTTAATTTATAACCGTTAACGGCTTATTAACATATTATGGGAAAATCAGTAGCATAGTAGGTGTCAGTATCACTCAATTTTGGCGCAATGTCTCTCACAGCGGCGAACAGATATTGCTGAGCCGCATTAATTTATAACAGTTAACAGCTTGTTAACATTAGAATAGAGAGGTCAGTAGCCTATTAACTCACTCATATTTGGGGCAATATCTTAACATCGGTGAAACGATATCATTGAGGTCCCCAAAAGAATAATGACACAAAAAGTAATGTATTTGAAACCCTGAACCTCAGTTAGTGGGCAACCACCTGACGCACTGAGTTATATTACTCCACAACTTGGGTAGCCGAAAAGAACTTCTATAACGAAACACTCGTAATTTCGTATTCTAATCAGAAATAAAATGCTAAAATGATACTGGGTTCTGCACCAACATGGGTAATAAAGATACACTTAGGCAGCGGCAATGTTGTCTACTCATCGTCGAATTCCAATTATTAATGGTTCTTTCACGTCCCGCCAATGAGCCAACATGACTCTCAATTATAATCAGAATGCCCTCGGCTAAGCTGTACCTTTATTATATGTTGACTCATGTACACATTGCATATTTAGGCTTTTGTTCACAACCACACACAACAAATAAATAACTACGTCGCCATATTCGAATATTAACAGACCTGTAATGTGTAGTCGGATGACGTAAATTGCATCAAATGGAAATATAACCGTATCGACAATAAATCAAAATGTCTGTTTATTTTTTTAATCAAATTTAAATGGTTTTTAATATTATTAGAAATCTAATAATGGGAACAAAATGAATTGCATTCACAGTAGTTATTCTAGTTGATAAAGAGACATGTCAATTCTTTTTACGGTGAATTTTTGTATTAAAGTGGGCGATATAAATACTTCAAACAAATCGACTTCTAACATTACATATAATATTGACGCATGATTGATGAATAATCCCGACAATACAAAGAACTCTGCTAGAACATTTAGCCCACCATGTCCAGGAAATCAAGGTAATTATATTTTAATTATGTCCGCCTGAACGAGATTTGATTACGGGATGGGACAGGCGGGGGTCAGATTAGTCAGACAGAACAAAGCTATATAGACAATCTAATTATTATTACAATTATAGTCTGACATTCATATATAGAGCAGTGTGTTATTGATCATACATAATCGATATTATTGGTATTTTTTATAAATATATGATCTAATTAAAGCCAGTTCAATCACGTTTATTTTTACTTAAGTCCATATTATTAAAATCCGTTTTTTTACCTACTACTGGAATACACGTCATTGCTATAAAGGATGCGTATTCTTAAAATACCAATAACTTTAACAAGAAGAAAATTGGCACCGTACATAACTCACAATTAGTGTAGAGTTTAAAAATAGGAACATCAAAGTTTTAAATTGCATTTGCGTGGGTATAAGGGGCAATGTCCCCCTTTTTACTAGTGGCACAGGCATAATGAACACTAACTGAACATGAAGCATAATATTTTTTAGGAACATTGTCTTTTGAATTACCTCATTCCTGCTATGTATTTTTTTTTTTTTTTTTAATTTTTACCCACTTTTCCTCCCACATTCGCATCCTTCCACATTAAAATAAAGAGAAATATCTGTGAACACAGTCAAAAATATAAGCAGATTAAATTAATGATAGTGCGCGAAACTATGCATTTCAACTTGCTATAACTAATCTGGACTTGGATCGTAACAAAACTTCGAATTTAGTTCATATATTCGACAATGTAAACGGCAAATATAAAGGAATGAGGTCGCATTAAGAATAAGACTATCAAAACATGTGACTTGAGCTACCAATTTCCTGATAGCACAAAGATAAATATGAAAAACGACTTAGGTCACCCGATGACCAAATTAATGGACTCGACGAAAACAATGAATATAAAGAAAGACCATTTACCATGGATTAATCGCTGAGATAAAGTCAGGAATCGCTGGAAATTGCTCTGTGGGTTAGGATGTAGCACTGTTGTTTCGGAAGACATTTAATGAGCTTCCAATAGAGGACATCTACGGTTTAATGAATATCAGTACAAAGACATCACAATAAATCTAATTGATGATGGATGCCATATAGATTTACCAATTCGTAATATTTAGCATAGGTTGACCTAAATAACCATCAGAGTACTATACCAGGACGTCTTATTGGTTCCCTTTAAATGACAAATGGTGAAGATATGAGCTTTTAGTGATGGATGTATTGTTTGAGACATTACATACTATACATCAAACTGATCCCGCAGTGAATATTCGCTTGGCCGCTACAATCACTGATAAGCATGACATCGACGAGGCTTAATGAGTACGGCATATTAACTTTTTTACTCCGACAAATTAAATTCTCAAACATTTTTTTGAGGTAAAAGAAAAATAATTAAAGACGTTTGAAGTATTTGTAGTTAAAAATATTTCCTATTTAGTGCAAATGGGTATTAAAAAGAGTAAAATGCATCATTTTGCCCGAAGCAGTTAGGTGTTAAGTAAACATTGCACGAGCCGTTGAGCCAACGCACATGTTGTGAACAGTCATCTGTTTCACAGATAATTCGTAAGTAATTCTCTTTGAAACAGATTGACTATACATACGTCCAAGAGTATTTTCATCTCGGCTCTGGAACAAATCACAATCTGTTCTATTTCTATCAATCTAATTTATATACAGATCTATTTTCGTTTCGTTATTTTATACTTTCGACGGCCAACACTACAGGAAGATCTGACCATTTCTAGTGGAAGGTCGCGTCAGGTGTCATACGAGCGTTGACGTTTCTTGTGGTTTACCCAAAGTTCCGTGCACAACACGTTAACGACTCACCGTAACAGACCGTTTCATTGAATAATCCAGAACGCCGGCTATATAATAGCTATTGCAGTTCCGAGTGTAGTGACGACAAGTAAAACAAAATTTTAAACTTTAAAAAAAAAAAACCGGAACGAAATATGATCTGTGTTTTAATCAGATTTCTACAATGTACATCTCCCAAGCGTCTTTTTTACTAATTTTATGCATTTTAATGTTTTTGTGTGTAGCTATTTTTATTTTCAGGCCCTTATATGGCTTTGAATATTATACAATGAAAAAAAAACGGGTGAACTCTTAACACAGAGGTGTATGCTAGCGGGGTTGGCTGCGCAACAAATCAGATTCAGTGAACCCTGGATCAATAGTTTACTATGCTTATTGGTAAAGCCGGCAATGAGTTGGTCTCTTCAATATTCAGATACAAATCAGGCTGTTAACAATTTGAACAATAAATTAAACCATAAATTGAACAATAAATAACTAAACAATCCCTGAGTTGAATATAAACCCACATTAACCTTTATAGAATTAATGATCGTTTACAAGATTACATGTTTATATCGTTTAGTGCATCTATAATGATGCCTGGGGAATTATTGGTATTAAATGTATTCATGGGGTATCCCTAATAAATATTCATACTGTATTCGATCAATTTAATGTCACACAAAAGTATAACTGTTATGATATATGACGCACAACTTATTTCTCACTATTTCAGAAAATGCTTACAGTTTGACGATGGTAAGCTTAATCGGAACTTAACATAAATGCCGTCTTTGGCAGGGGATACTTGAATGGTGACGAAAAGACGAGATGTGTGTCATTGGTTTGATGTTTTGCGTGGATATTGTAACTTAACCCTTACCTGCTACAAATTGACGCACGTTGCACACAAGCCACAATTTCTCAGCGTTGTGAGCAGAGAACCACGGCTATAATTGCTGCTGTTCCTCACACAAATCAGTGATCACCACATCCCTGCGTCCCAGTATAATCTAGATCGACACAATATATATTTTTTTTATTTCTGAGTGATGCCCGTATTTATAACCAGTTTCCAACGGCGGTGTCACAACTTGCCCTATTTCCGATCGGTCATATCGCTGCATTTATACTTTGTATTATGTAAATTCATGTATGTTTGGATGAAGATTTCCAATAAAGATTATTCCTAATGCGTTATTCTGGATTGCAACATCAGATTGTAATAATAAACGAGTTCCTACTTACTCGTTCCATTTCCAAGCTCAGAATAAACCATCGAAGCTAAACAAAACCTAATACACCTATTTACAACTACCATTTAATACAAAAAACTTGATTTATTGCATTTATTCTCAGTCGTAAATAGACTTATAACTGTTTTATTTCCGATTAAATACAAAATAAGAGTTTTAAAGTACAAAATAACAATGACAAAATAAGAGTTTTAAAGTACAGTGGAACCTATTTGCCCTAAGAGCTAAAAGAAAAAGTATTTAATTTGACTAATTATTGGGGGAAATATTTAATTCTGATAAATATTGAACAAAACACTTTATTATACTTAATATTAAACAAAGTCTAGAATCAAAGGTATCAGTTTATACTTTTGATAATTCTTACATGGTATACCTTACATCGTGTGCGGTATCCAGCAGTTTTTTCGCCGCCCTTGGCGTCTTTAAATATTGCCCTTTTTAAGTATGACGATTGACGTCTTTAAATATTGCCGGGCGAAAGATAAGTTTGATCCGGAAGTTGTCGGAACTGGCAAGAATTCTTTAGCAAAGCGGGTAACGGTATTCAGATTCCTTATTAATTATTGTTTTACTTCGTGACTATCTATCACATTATACCATATCTGTTACGTATCAGTATCTCTAAATACATGGAATTAGTAAGAGAGATAATACCCTCATACATAAACCAGCATATTATTGGTTTAGCATTTATAGAGGTTTAACGTCAACTCGACACAAAACAGTTCATTCCATAACTACAAAAATGGTCTTTTATTTCAATATTTCGCTTGCGCGTAGGGGTCCTTAGCAGGGGGGGGGGGGTCGACACCACGCCACTTGACTCAATGACAGACGTTATGATCTAATTCGATCACCACCCCCTTCTCCGCCCGGTTGATATATATATATAGATTATTACGCAACGGATGACTCGCCAAACCAACTCTAATAACCATTCCTTGACTAACCCAAATACATTTCCATTATTCCGCCCCATAAAGATCATGGCCCCTGAAACTACACCAGTTAACTCAATGACAAATGTTATGATACAACGCGCACGCGTAGAAAATAATACAGGTATTGGGCATTATAGACATGAACAACTGTAAAAAAAAATACTTAGAATTCATGCACAGGAAATAAAATTTAATATGCCTATATGTTATTATTATTTCTTACATGTCATATGTTTTATATGTCTTACATATCGGAATAATGGGACTGAAGATCGCTACAATTTTTATGATGAATATCTAGCTAACATATCGCTCAAAAGAAATTGCTCTTGGGATAGACGATTAAGATGAAAACCATGAGTTATATACAATATTGGCCCCGAGGTTAACAGGTTAACATCTTACAATCAGTGAGAATAAAGATGGCGGCCTGAAAATGATAGAAAATATTGTGAACTGTAGTTGGCCATAACTTAATTCATGATTGATTTTAGCCATATGCTTATCGTAAAATTACTGCTTATGGTGTTGTGGTACGAAAGTCTATATACGCCGTAAATCTGTTAAGCCCTTAACTAAACTCGTTCTTTCATTTTTTTAAACCAGGTCGATACATTTTATATTATAAGATCAATGAAGACGTATGATTTTAATTAGAGATGGGAGTATATGAAATTGATTACTGAAGACATGTCATTATATATCTGACCAAATTGATTTCGACTTCGCTATAATTTTATTAACGTACTCACATACATGGCGGACACAATAGTCTATAACAACGTTCATGGACAGATTTTTAGACAATGGTCTGTTCATTTTACTCAAATTCATTCAGGGTGATGATTTTATATTCTATATTTTACCACAATATTATTAAATCAACCTACTAGGCTTTTAGTGAAGGTTGGCAGTTTCCTTTGAATGGTTTTGACGATTTTCACGACAAGACCAACTTTGTATTATAAAACTGTCAATCATTCTGACTGGTCTGTTGCCATTCTGTTACAAAAAGGTTAAAACACAGTATTCATGACGGAATGCTGTTAAAAGTGATCTCTCTTAAACATGAATAAGAAAAGATCAGCAAATAGTAATATTGTCGTTCACGAGGCAGGGTATGCTTAACCCTTTGGAAACATAATTTGGGAAGTTCTCTCATTTTGTACCACGGTCAAACATGGAAGCGAACTCGTTAATCTGGATTTTCTTATAGAATTAGTCACCCGAAAGCCAACTATGTTAGCACCTTCAACATGAGTAACAGGAAGTGCAACTGCGGTATCGCAGCGGTACGTATAGAAAAGGTTTTAACACGCCAGATTGAATTGTACATTGAATCACGTTAAACAGAATATGATATCTTTCCATATTGCTTTAGTGTTGGAACCTTCTTAAGATGGTAATTATACTTGCTTGAAAATGTTTCAACAAAAACAGAAATGCATAAAAGGAAAATCAATGGGGTAATCTTTTGAGTTTGTGAAATGTTAACGGTGCCTGAAAAATCCCATAATTAATTCTTATTGTACAGGAAGTCAAGTAGAAGTCGTGAAAGCTATAGTTTTCTAATGTACAATTACAATATGGACAGCTTCGGAGCCTCGGTAATCGCACCCAACACCGGGTTATTCACTCGAAATTGTGATAAATCACCGCATCAATCGCGCAAACATCTGTTACGAAAGAATTGCTGGACAACTTCCTCTTTCCCGATACCATGCTTTCTTACAAGTTAATTTCAACATAGTTAAATGTTTATGCTACAAATACAAGCATAAAGCCACCATTTAGTATGATTAAAATTATGAAGAAAGTTCCAGAGGCACTTGGAGTGAAAAGTTACAAGAATCTAATTTCAGTGGGTTTTATGTGGGTATGGTTGCTATGGATTGTGACTTGCCATCATGACATTTAATACAATATTTTAAAGACTCCAGTGCTATTTATTTATCATTCGGAACTCGGTAAATTGTGTTTCAAAATTAGTTATGTTACACTGTATGGTGATAATATTTTAATGTAATAAAATCAAATATTATTTTCATTGCCCTTATCCTTGTGGTCACTTCATCGTATGGAGTGAAGTAAATAATCTCAAACATATTGTTAAAGTTGCAATTTCATATTTTTAAATTATATTTTTAAAATATAGTAAAATAAAGCCTTATAGATGGTATCTATTAACAGTCCCACCTTGCTAAAGAATAGTCCTACTATAATTCACTATTGTCATTTGAGAAATTGGCAAAAATATCATTTTCAACTTTAAATTCAAACGTTTGAAGATAGTTATTGCATAGGGGTAATGGAAAACACGTGAGATATCGGGTTATTATTTCCGATGTGAAGAATTTGTAAGTGTGGAATATAATGCCTATGATATTGAGTTGACAATCTATAAGCAAAAGACATAGAAATAAATGTTTTGACTTTCTTGGAAAATATGACAATCCTGCTTTAAGACTCCAGTGTTAATGTTTTATCATTTGGAATTTGATAAATGTGTTTCAGAACTAGTTGTATCACTACTCCTTGAAAGCCACGAATACACAGACAATTCTTAATCTTATTGACATTGTTATTTTCATTCCTATTATCCTGAAGGTCATTTCACCATAATGGAATGGAATAAACAATCGCAAACTCGAAACGGAGCGAATATTGCTATAATATTTAGTTCCAATTCTAATTGTTTAAGTTCATTAAATAAAGCTTGTAAACTACGTGAATGCCCCCCCCCCCTCCCCATGAGAAGCTTTTTTAGAAGTTTTAATCGTACTATGTTTCGAGCACATACGTAAGTGATTTTCAGCCTTGATGTCCAAGGGATATTGCTCGATTGATTTGGGGTGATTCATATGATATATCAATAAAAAAACATGCCATTTTATTTTAAATTCATAACACAAATACGCCGAAATATTTATGGGTTTGTTGCAGAGTTTATAATGCAAGTATACAAACCGTTACACACTATTTCGTTTCTATAGCAACGTAGATCCTTGTCATTTCACATTCTAATAGGATCGATTGCGTTTGATTTTTATTTGAATTATGATTCCGTAAGAAAAAAAGGCCACCCTATGTGTGATATTAAAATAACCACAGATAGTTTAAGGTATTTATGTTTCCATGGTAATCTTGGCAGGGGTTACAAAAGAAATAGGTGGCAGTATAGTTTTATGACAGATTAGTAATTTAGTTGAAATATTAAAAAATGACAAGTTGTTAATAATATAGTGTTACGAATAGATATCATATGATGGGACAGTGACAACTTAAAGACATATGTTCTTCTTGGTCAAAAATATATCCAGCATTGATGACAGATTGCCATTTTCAGTGGTCACTCTTAGATCCATTTTAATTTTAAATGATTTTATTTCATCTTGTTTTTGCCAGGTTCGTTTCTACACTTTAGAAATGAGTACTAGTATATATTCTTGGGGTTGACGAACTTTAGTATAGAAAGTAGTTGGGCAAATACCCCTCCGCTTACGAAAATTGACCGACTGATTTGTAAAATAATAACGAAGACGTTGGGCAATCGACTAAAAATAATACCTTTTCAGGTGTGGGGATGGGTGTAGAATATAGACATAGACATCACAGAGTTTGAAATGTCAATATTCAACCAGGGCTAAATAATTGCATAAGATATACTTCAACTAGATAATACGCTTGAAGCACGATTTGATGATACACAATATAAAATAAAGCATTCGTAGGAGGAGCTGATGTTTGGTTTTGGATACACCACCCCTCTTCCCCATCATTAAGTCGAAGTGCATCAGAAAATGCCTTAGAAGGTGCATATCATTTGATATGGGTTAACCAGTGAACGTACATCAAGCGGGTTATTTACGAACAAACCTGTAACGTCTTGCCAAGACTGTACATATTATGGATGATCTGGAGTTTTGATAGACCAATGACTTCACAACCGTACATTGATATGCGATACCGTAATAACACAATGCATAATACAGTGTGTAAATCGGTATATTTTGTACAAATAAGCAAATTGGTCAGAACAAATGGGAACTCATCAAGCGTAATCATTTATACGATCAAGACATGTTAGCTTGCTTCGGATTGCCTTTCTCAAAATAAAACCTTAACATGAACGCTGAATGGGTGCTACAGATATCATCGATAGAGCAGGCGCACTTTGCGAAAGACTTATTATAACCATTCTAGACAGTTTTTCTTATTCCATTTCTTAAAAAGTGCCGTTGAAATTTGCTTATTAAGTTGTTTCGAGACACATTGGGTCAAAATAGAACATCATTTAATAACGGATGCTTAGGGTAGACGAGATGTATTTCCAGACACTTGACGTCTTGATTTATCAAACTCATAACAACATTTGTGACGTAGCTGGGGCATCTTTAAACCCAAACCGCATACTAAACAACATCCTTGTAACTGAACTTATCAATGCCGGTAGACAAGAGAAGGGAAGATTAGTGCCGATTTTATCGATATTCAGAACACGGAGGAACCCTCAATTATCATGATAAAACTGCCGACAGAAACGAGTCCCTACTCTAAAACCGTCTATTATAATGAAGACGATCGGCCTTTTGCTTCCATAATACTATTTGCTGATGTAATATTACCTAGTCAGTTCATAAGAGTATTTGATCAGAACTCAAGTCTTGACATATCTAATATTTGACAAACTAGTTAGCTGAAAAGGACAGATTAAATATATTTGATCACGACGTAGGAAATAAACTGGATTATTATTTCAGTTAATATAAATGTAGTAAGTGATTAAACGAAATTGACGATGTTATATGGATAACTCTCATCCCAAGCAAAAGTATAATGCACCATTCTAAAGATTTTGAAAAGGGACACCGTTGATACAATTGCTGTTTAAATCATTAGAATTCCATATAGTTTACTATAATACAACGTCGTGCTGAGGATTATGATGTTCAGATAGTGTTACGGCAACCAAAATTGAAGGTATACTGCATAAACAATCATGAGATGTGTTTTTTTTTTCTTATTTGTCGTGTTCAGCTGCCCCGGGTGTAAAACAAAGATGATTATCGCGATGTCGCAATTACAGAGTTTTGCAACTGAAATTACGCTTCAAATGATATTGGTTTAATCCCCATTACATACGCCCTTTAAAAACTATCTTAAAAGAACAAACACGGGGCCTGATGTCTGCAATACACATCACGTGCACTACTAGTATGTGACTGCCAGGAACACAGTGGCTATCTAACCTGTATCCTCCAAAGTATTCAAAGGGCACGGAATGATGACTGGGGATGCATGTGCTGGTACGCACACAAAATAATGAAACCATGTCATATATAAAATGTAACCGTCTATAGCAAATCAAATATGAAGTGTACTGATCCCCTCCCCCCGGTGTATATATTAAGCAGAATGATTCGAAATATCAAAGGATTATCCTATGCGATACAACAAAAATGCCACACGCAGGGAAAAAGTATTAACGTTGTAACAAACAGTATGTCCACCAATCAGCTAATATTTTTAAGCAGTGAAAATCTACACAATGCCCCAGGGAATATAAAGTGCTGTTCCAGACAGCTTATCAAACGTTTGTTTTCAAAATGTATAAGTAATCTGTACTTAAGATAAACTATATCTTAGCAACAATTATAAGAATTTATACATTATGAAAAAAACAACCGAATCTTCCAGGGTCAAATGCGTGTTGGGTTAACATATATTGGTAAACAATACAATAAAACGGCTCCCAAAGTTTCGGGCAATAAAACGTAAAAGTCACCATTACCATACAAACATTGATATATTGATACTATTTTGCTGGCATCTGTGCTATATTTAACACATTAGCCTTGATATAATGCTGATTCTCCATTCCAAATCCGTTCTCGTGGGACCAATTAACATAATTAGTAGAACCATTTTCCCCATAGCGAGGTATTAGGCTGTGTAGACCATACCGTCACTAATCGACAATAAGTCTTGTTACCAATTTATACATACGGTTAGCTATAGTGTGTTGTATTATACATGATAGCCATGTTAATAATTATTTAAGAAATTAAAAGTCTTTAATTCCAAGAAAAGGTAGTGGTGATTATCATATATACTATTCCAAAAAAGTAGGGGATATTTGATTTTTAAGTGTTATTAAAGTCACCTAATGAAACTGACGAAGAAACAAATGACAAAATGAAATGAAGTTCACATTCATCAATTTATTCCAAATGATCGTTATACTAAGTAAGGCACAGACTGGCCATTATAAGGGTAAAATGATACCCGGGGTCAAACAGCAAAGTTACCACAGCATCACAACAAAGTCAGTAACGGGTAAATCCTCCTCTGTTTGCCAAACAAGCATTGATCCGACGTGGCATACTCCTAACGAGACGTCTAAGGTCAATTTGGTCCAGATTGTCCCATTCCTGTTGCAACGCAGCAGCAAGTTCTTGGACATTGGCAGGACGTTGTTGACGTTGACGTAACCTCTGTCCAAGCATGTCCCAGACATGCTCGATGGGGGAGAGGTCGGGACTCAGTGCTGGCCAAGGTAATGTGGTGATGTTCTGTTGTTGGAGGTAACCTGTAACGATCCTGGCCCTGTGACATCTTGCGTTGTCATCCTGGAAGATGAAACGGCGGCCACGACGTCGTGTGAATGGCACAACATGGACTGCCAAGATGTTGTCCCGGTAGAACTGGCCTGTAACACGCCCTGCAACAACATGTAAAGCCGTTCTTTCAGCAACAATGATGCCTCCCAACACCATAACAGAACCACCCCAAATCGATCATGTCTGATGACGTTAACGTCTTGGAAGCGATCGTTTCGACGACGCCACACCCTCCTACGTCTGTCCAAAAAATCAACAGTGAACCTTGAATCATCTGAAAACATCACATTGCTTCAGCGTCGATTATCCCAGTGTTGACGATCCCTACACCAACGACGTCTTGCCTGAATGTGATGATCTCTCAAACAAGGGATCACGGTATCTGGACCATAGCCTGCTTATGACAGACTTTGAAACATTCACCGTCCGCGCCACAATCGCCTGTGTTGTGCCGATCTGTAGCATGCCAAGGGCACGTAACCTTTCATTTTGGGTAAGCCGACGCATATCAAAATTTGTTTTCTCGTCACTAACAACTGATGTTTCCACCCTGGAATTCAATGCCACAATGACTGTAACATTCAAAGTCAGAGTCGTGCAAATCTTGGGTCGGACCCCCATGATGATCCCAAGCATCACCTGCATTCCATGCGGTAGCTATTGGTGCGTCTGGGCGTCACATGCAACTGGAAATGTTTCTTCTGTTAGGTTCTATATTAATTTTTTTTGTAGTCATTTGCATATTTTAGTATTATGCCCCCAAAATCAAATATCCCCTACTTTTCTTGAATAGTATATAGGTGGTGAAATTGTATTTCACAATTACATTAAAAGGTACGTGGAAATCGTAATCAAAATTACGTGTAACTATCAGAACCGTGGTATACACAGTGCCTGGAGAACCATGTGTATGACCCAGTTTAAGTAGTTGTGATTATCTAGTCAATCAGCATAAGATGTAAACAAAGACTAAAACAAATGGACAAAACAAACAAAATTCTAAATTGAGCTTTTTGGCTGAAAATGTATCCCTCATTTCTTTACGTCTGGAGTGACGTCTGGGGCCGTTAGACCTCTACCCCACACTCCCATTCAATGGATTTGATAAACTGGATGAGGTCAAATGTAGTGTTGGAGCAAATAATTATGACGTTTATGTAACACCATGTAACTATTTTACTAAGTTTTGACCTTAAAGTATTAAAGGGACAATCCCGATAACAACAAAGTCTCAAAAATTAAAGTCCGAGTATTTATGAAATTTATGGACCAAAATATAGTGGCATGGTGTATTTACCTTGTCTCAAAATTTCAGCTCAAAATATTTAATCGTTTGGAGGTTAACGTCAACACTGCTTATCCGGACACGTAACCCTTTTAAGATTTCGGGTCAATTTTTTCATTGGGTGACCTGATAATCGATTAATGTTTCTTGAGAGGTCTATACAGTGAATGACCCATGCCCTGTACGTGATAACAAAAGGTAAATTTCACCTACATATTACTTTTATAGAAAAAAGTCTGGTTTTATCCAGATACTGTATAATAAAACGTTCTCCATTTCCAGATAAAGACTGCCAGGTTTAAGTTATTTACAAGCGTATCACAAATATCGGGTTAGTAAGTGGGCCTTAGGTTATGGATTTTAAAGGATTTTAACACAAAATTAAGCAGTTTTATTCCCCAAAAAGTTATCGGGATTGGCATTTTAAGCCACAAATTAAATTGAGGTCAAAACAATGAGTCAGTGTAGAGGGAAAAAATAATTTTATTAAGTATAGAATAAATTTTTAACTACTTGTCTCAGATGCATTATATAATTCTCCACTCATAATGTATTTAAAGGTAGATAGCACAAACTAGGTCCTAAAATAGCACGGGCTCTGTGTTCGGTGGAGCTCCGATTTCCAACCCACATTGCAAAGCTTAAAGGACAATATTGGTGCCAGTCATTATCACGCATGTGATAGAACTGATTAAACACCTTCCAAATATAATATTATCACAGAGATCATCGCTACCATAGAGGAGTAATAAAGGATTCACGAATCGGAAGTGACGAACGCCAAAGGAAAACACGAGTTATTCCTCTATATAACTAACTGCAGTCACTAATGATAACAGATACATGGGCGAATATCTGCTCACTAATAATTCCCTCGAAGACCTAAAGTTGCTGTGTGACGCTGTGAGAGAATATCTTACAATTCATGAAAAGAATTGACTGCCACTAGATAAGAGAACAGGAAAGAAAAACAGATTAAAAGTCCGTGCATTACCATGTTTTTATAAGGTAGGGGAGACCGGGACACATTGAACCACCATGGATATATCCTTTATAACTAATACTATACAACCCAACACTATACAGAAGTGAGATAATTTCTCAGACCCATTTCTCCATCAATAAGCCACATGCTGTCAATTATTTTCTTAGGCAGTGGATTTTTCAAAAAAGAGAAAAATTTTCCATACATGTTAACTTCTTAGCCTACGAAATTCTTGTACTTAAGTTCATATATGTCTAATCTGTACATTCCAGATAAACCGGGGTTTGATCCATATAAGAGGGCATATTGCTTTTTTTTTTTAAATTTTGATCATGAAATAAAGAGATCTTCTAATAAAAACATTTGATATGAAATCAGTACAAACATGTGTGTGAACAAAGCGGTTCAATGTGCCCCGGTCTCCCCTATAGAATGAATAAAAACAAGGGGCTGTACGGAGTATTTCTATTTTTCCCGTGTTCTCTTATCTTATGACTCTTAATTGCTTTATTGTATCGTCGGATAACCTCTTGCGGTCCCATATAACAACTTTTTGTCTTCGAAGGAATTATTAGTGAGCAGAAATTCGGCCGTTTATCTCTCATCACTCTTCACTTCAGTTATTCACATAGAGAGATAACTCGTGTTTTCCTTTGGCGTTCGTCACTTCCGATTCGTGAATCCTTTATTACTCCTCTATGGTAGCGATGATCTCTGTGTTAATATTATATTTGGAAAGTGTTTTATCAGTTCTACCACATATGTGATAATGACTGGCACCAATATTGTCCTTTAAAATCGAAGATAATACGTAAGTTTCTTGACAATTTATGTCAAAAATAACCTTATTTTAAGTGAATTGACGGTCAATGACGCAGCGATACCAGACCTACTTAATATCCTGATAAGTGACCTGATACGACTGGCACTCACTCAACTCATCCGAGGAAGTCGTTCTGATCTGATCTGGGTTTTGTTTTGTTTTGTTTGTGTATAGTGTAATCTTCCGACACTGACTACTAGGCTACACCATATTGTAATTAATCAACCCGTGGGATTTGAGGTTGTGATTTAGTCAAGTTTGTATCAAATAATTCGTGTAAGGGAACTTTTATATATCAACTAACGCGTATACTAGTTTTGACCTTTTCGTCTTAAAAGTCACGACTATCATCCGTTGGGGATTATCCCAATGGCTAAATTAACCACGTTTTTGGTTTGCATTGTCTCTAAAGGCAGTAATTACTGGGCGAGTCGTATTATATAATTCGAGTATTTAGATCCATTTACCATTACTAGTATTTCTCAAAAGGCTTAGAGCAATTAACCGATTTAGATAGCCATTATCAACGCATGAATATTTTTGCCACCTTTTTCCCCTTACAGCAAGAAGTTATACCCATTTATTTACTCGGCCGACGATTTACGATGTGTATCCAAAAGAGTGTTTTTAGTGTCTTGCGAACTGGCTTGATTATTACATTAAAGCAAAAAATTGCTCTCTGTTATGTGTTCAAAGGCAGAAAAATTACTGTTTTAAAGATCACAGGTTTTCTTATCTCAGTTTATGGGAACGTTAACTAGGTGTCGATAATGTGCATGTCAGTATTTATGATCTGAATTCAGCACGGTGTTCTATTTTATTTGGGTGATCAATATGTTTTATGAAATCGTGACGTTGGCCAGGAAATCTTCAAGAGAAAGAACTGCGTATATCGTTTGCTCTTTTCGTCGTTCAAAGCATAAACAATTAAAATTAAACTAATACATAAAGGGAGAGGGCATCATGGACGTCAGATTTAATATTCAGATTGGTCCTGAAAGGATTTGAGTTTTGCTCAATTTTTTCGCAACACCCTTCTCATCTTCGACCTCCGAATGAATGCATGTCACGTGATATATACCTCAAATGTCACTCTGAGCTGAGTCTTTGCTGTCCATGTGGTAGTTAATCCTTGATTTTAACCCCAACATTTCCTACTCCGCATTTGAATATTATTCTTTATATATTGGCATATTTTCCACCAGACTTTTTTTACGTCTGGTTATCGGTATATCTTTACTTATTGATATTAATTCTAGTGAAAGACAATGATGTCAAATGTAAGAGTGAACATGCAAGTGTATGATGTTGATAGAACTTTCAACACAAGTCATACATTGCTTCCGCATAATATCTATTGACGCCACTTCCTTCAGGATGTGTTAGGAAATAGGTTCCCAGGGGCTAAACATCTTGCAAGAGTTCGGTCGGGTATAAAAATGTTGAAATAATGGTGTATATAAATATTCTAATATCTTGAACTTTAAAAATTTAATAGAACTCCTGTTATGGCAATTGGTTATGGGGTTCTTTCTACCCACTATGGCTAGATATTCTAAGAATCTATTATTCCGACATTCCTGATATTTCTGTGTTTAAAACTGGAATAGAGAGTTTGCATTGAACATGTACACGCTAACGTGTACACCATGAATACGATATAACTCTATTGTGAAGGTGCTGCTAAATAAAGTTTCTTTACACATACTGATGGTTCATGAATTTTAAATCTTCCTATTGCAGGTATTTCCGTGTATGTCCTGTTATATATATATTATTAATTATACCTTTTATTCACATGAGAAGACCATAACCAACTCACTAGGCCATAGGATTACTCCGATTTAAGTATATTTGAAATGCTCGGCCATTTTAATGATTTGATTTAATAATGAAGAAGTGAAGATAAGTCTCGAATAACCAGTACTGTGATTACGATTTTAAACAATCAACACATACGGCTTGTCAAAATTACAAACAGTGATAAATTCGACATGTTGAATATATTAGTTTTGCATCATCTACTTTTGAACTATATATTATAGTAAAGTGGCCAGTTCTTTGACTGAATCTAATTACACGATGCACCTTTAAGGGGTGGATGTTTAACGTATGGGTGTTCTCACTTGACCAACAGATTGTGTATAGAATATTTGTATTTGAATATTTCCGATTGACTAAGAACTGTTATGCAACAAAAAATCAGGTTACGCTCTTAAAATATGACGGACAAGCTAATATAGTACTTACACGAATCTCCTTTTCGAAGTTTTTCATATCTATACTCCTTCCAGCTTCCACTTGAATTTGATTTCCACGACATTTTTACATCCAATAGAGCTGCCAAACTTAGTCCGTATCAATGTACATATACATTATATAAATAATCCCAAGAATAAATCTAGTCAATCAACGTAAACAGTTCATTAGGTTCATCAGCGACTTTAATCATAGAATCCATTGATAATTCTTCACAAATAGTTGGTACATTCGGTTTATAATCAACAAACAAATATTACATTTAAAAAGTCCAGAATACTATCAATAAGTCCCTTTATGTTAGTAGTCAATTTCGGCTGAACAGATTAGCAGTCTACACATTTGAGAAAAGTGTTGGTCTGAAACCACTGACCAATCTAAGAACACTGTCAAACTCAACGGTTATTTAAGACGAATTGCACTTCGGATTGTCCTATTCGTTTCTATCCTGCCTAGGGTATATCGGATAAATTTATTAACATATTTCAGTATTTTGTTTTGTCCACTATCTTCAAGTTATGATTTACCGTGCGTATGGTGAATCCGTGACGTGTACTATTCCAGTTGGCTAAATCAATATCCTACCATATAGAATCTTATGACAAGTCACAATAAAACATAGTAGCTTTGAGTACGGAATTACCATTTATAATCCTGTTTATAGTTAATACAAATTGTCTATCTCAATATATACATTTACGTCCAGAATGATAGCTTGATATTGTAAACGATCAACTCCTACCGATCGCTTCAAACCATTCTGAGCAAGAACAGCAGCGTTCACGTTATCTCCATTTAATTTGTTTTTGTCCCAGAAAACAGTTCCAATTTGTATATCCTGCGGCTTTTAGATAATAATATCAGTTGTCTGTATCAAATAAAGTTCTACCAACTAAAGTCAGAACTTTGGAATTAATAATTCATTTAAAGCACCACGCGAGAACCGGCACTAGAATGATTGTACAGACATTTGTTGATTTTTACATGCAGTAAAAATCGGAACTGTCGAAATACAAATAATACGCTCCCACACAATGACAAAAAACAAACTTAATTATTTGGTATATTGAGAGGAAAGATAAAACCAAGTATAAAACTTCAATTTATTATGTTTCGGCACTTCCAATATTTTGACCTTCTACCGCTGCGACCAACAGGATATTGTGTTGGGACAATTCAAAAGAATGATCCTTATCAAGATACTATGGCATTTTTCACTCTCATGTTTTAATAATCATTCCTGAAATTTTACGGGAATCCGCGCGTTTCAAAAATTAATTTGGGCTTTATAAGATGCCCACCGTTATGTTGAAATATTTTGAAAGACAGTGCAACTTCGACTTCTATGGATTTCAAAATTCACAGTTTTGTCATCAAATAAGTGCGATTTGAAATGACCAACAGCAGCACAAAACGACAAATATATGGACATTTTATATATTTTGCGAGGTGTTCAAAATGATTTATTTAAATTATTGCGGGAATATATTCATAAACAACTCAATTTAAATTCACAGCTGTCCCATGATATTCATTTTAAACCCAGAAAAAAAAGGTTAATATTACAGTCTGGCGTATCACCAAAGGAATAGTACATAAAACGATTTTTACGCCATAAACAAAATACACAAATTGGCAATTTCAGTACGAATAATAATAATAACGTAAAATAAATGTTAAAACATAATACATATAACACGAACAATTTCGCTCTTTGAACGAGGGAGCCACGGAGGCTGATTTAGTAAGACGGTGGCTCGTTAGCCTGGAGGTCGCAGAATCACTCTCGGTATTGGCCAAGAAAGGTTATTGGGATTTTCCGGTGTGGTTTACCCTTCATTGTATGTAGTGCAGGGCTGAGTGGCTAGTCATTCGGATGGGTCGAAAATATGATGTCCCGTGTATATATTGGCGTACACGTTAAAGAACCTTGGCAGTTAGAATTCGATATAAGAGTAAGCCACAGCGCCGTTGTCCGCGCAAAATTTCCTTCCTTAACCCAATCGCAACAGAACAGTATGACGTTAAACCGGATGTCATTTTATTTCCCCTAAATTATAGTCCCTTTACGTCAAGTTATAATATTACCTTTATTGACGTGAAACTTGGATCTTTAAAAGGAATACTAGTCCATAAAATGGTCCAATACGTTTATGTTTGTACAAAGACACAATACATTGACATTTGACATCCTTCGCAATGTGCAAAATCAGCACCACCCTTTAATATTTGCAACAATCGTTTGGTGGCGCTATTTTAATCCAACTGAATCAATGACGCACATTGCATGAACGACGTAATGTCATTTGTGATTAATATACCATGATACAAGCAACGAGAAAATAATGTAACAGCATATTAGTTCGTGAAACCGAATGTACTGTGTGGCCTAAAACAGATGTATTGACCTTAAGAATAAGTCAACACACGCTTTATGCAATATCATTTTGAATCTCATACGGCGGTGGGTTACTTTCAACTTTTCGTTTTGTTTCTAAACCTACGAGCGTAACATGTTAAACGCATAAAGGTATTCGTAGTGATCATTGGCCAAACTAAACTAAATCAAATCTACCCTTCCATTTCTGACCTAATGCTGCAATGCACTATGGAATTGTATGTTTCAAATTTCAAAATGTAATTGTGCGTTTGTAGATTTTGATGGGGAGGGGGGGGGGCTGTCCACTGATTCCGCTGTCAATATAACGCCTATATAATATAGAATGTAGGTGTTTATATCAAGATCCAATATATCATTCGCGGTGTTTTACAAATATAAATATCTAGATGATATCAAATTAACTGGTTTTAATTTCCCGTGTAGTAGATAACACTGATAGGTATATAGTGATCTATCACCGATAAAACACCTGTATGTTCGATTTTATACCATATTAAATTAATATAAAATATATATTAAAAAATTAAATTGAAATAGATATTATCCACATATAGTTCGAGAGAACTATGCAATGGAAAATTGAAATAAACGTTAGAGAGAGAGAGAGAGAGAGGGAGAAAGAAATGGGGTTTAGCGTCCACTTGACACAAACTAGGTCATTTCGGGAATAACACATGGTTTAACCTTATTTCAATACTTCGCTTGCGCGTAGAGGTCTTTACAGTGGGAGCAAACCGGATTGCCCGGAGGAAACCAACAAGGTTGAGAAGGCGCCCCTATCTCCGTGCCACATACGCTCACACCATCACACTAGCTGCAAGCCAGAGGTGACCGGCAAGCTAGAGGTCGAAGCGCGGCACTCTAGATCACTGGGCAATCCCAACCCCCCAGACGTTATAGAAGTGTGATTTAAATGCCGTTAGCCTTTAAAATTGATGTGCTGTATTAAGTTTCACACAAAAGAGCTATTTCGATATTTCATAGTTTGAAAAGCAGTGAAGATGTTTGCGAGGTTAATTAATAACGACCCTGATTTACTTATATAAGTTTAGGAACAAAAAGTGCTAATTTAATGGAGCCGTTAGAAAATTAGCAGTCGTTTGCAATCTGGGATTGGCAATTATTTTAAATTAATGGCTTTCCAATCGTGTGTGGTTGAGGTGCCCACCAGATTTGTTTTGGATTTATCCAAAAAAGCGGGGTTGGGTGGATGAATAGTAAGCGCGTGCACGGTGTATTATAAAATCCGTCGCCTATCTAACCCTCAGTAAGTTGTTAGGTGTGTGTATGTGGGTGAGGGGGGGATAGCCGGGTAATCACAGTCGCCTCCAGATCATATGGTTACCTCCCACTCCTACAAACCCATTCGTGCAAGCGAAATACTGAAATATGTAAACTACGTTAAGTTACCATCCACGCTCTCCCGCTCTCTCCAATGAAAATTATAGTACTAAATAACCCGTATTTTTCTTAACCTACCAATGTACATGTATACTATTGCAAATGATATTTATCCGTTAGCATACGAGGTGTAATATTTATCAACAATAATAAGTCTGGGAAGTATTTACCGCGTCATAGTTTCAATTACACGGGATAAGCAAATACAATTATCAATGTGAATGTCTTTCAGCGAAACCAAGTGTAATTGTATGTGTTTCGGAGAGAGTAAGCATACAATTCCGCGAAAAGAACACCGGTCACTCTTTAATCTCTATCGTCTAACAGAGCGTGCACGGCAGAAATGTTGACAAATATATTGAACAAATGCTAACCTAACTGAAAAACCAACGTAGTCAAAATAAAAGGAAGGGGGTAAATTATCAAAATAAAGCAAGCAAACAAAAATACGAAAAACAAAATATCGATGATTTGAAATTAAAATATACACATATAAAATAAGTATACACATTGATTTACGTACGCTTCTACAGATAACGCGAATTCACTTCCAGAAAAATTACGTTTAAACAATCCAACGTATTTTTTAAATACAATAACGGTTTCTAGTCCTAACCAACACACTGTGACATCACATAGAAGTCGTTATAAAGATACTTCTTGATCGCTTTTACATCACATTACGACGAAAAGTGGCTTAACTGATCATCTTCAATGAATTGTATCGTCTGCTACAGAATAGGTTTGATTAAGACGCATGCGTGGCTATTCTGTGGCACGATTATTATCGGTTGGGGAATTAATGGTACGGGGTGATAAGACAGCGATCTTTCAAATTACCAATAATTTTAAGAAATATAACGCAAAATGTCACGGAGAAAAATAAAAAAAAATAGAAGGAATGTTTGATTTATTGATTGTGTTACGAATACCAGAATACACAAAATTGCCAGCTACGCCGTCTTCCGCATGACTTAAAATTAAATTGTTTTTTTTTCCGCGAGGCGCTAAACTAATAACTGGAAGGGGATGATTTACTGAACGATGAGAAATAATAATTGTCTCATATGTGTTTAAAATTTGAGAACCTTTTTACTTCATTGGTGGAACTGGGAAAATAATTGTTTGAACTTGTTATGTTATCGAAGATGGGTGCCAAGTTGTTTTACTCCGCCAGCAAGCTGAATTATTTGAAAATGTAAGGTTATGATGATTTAAACCGCTGGTCGCCATTTGCATCTAATTTGGCAAAGGTTTTTTCATAGAGAGGGAGAAATGGGGTTTAACGTCCACTCGACACAAACTAGATCATATTGGGACTAATATATGGTTTGGTTTTATTTAAATAATTCGCTTGCGCGTAGGGGACTTTAGCAGAGGGAGGAAACCCGTTGGACAGGCGACCCGTGTCACGTACTACTGTGGTTTCGAAACCGCACCAGTTGACTGAGTGACAGGCCATCCGCCCCCTTTCCCAGTAAGATAAACCCCCTAATAAGATTAAAACAGATTAAGAAGAGGTTCATCAAACTCTTTTACCCAACACTTTTATCCAACAAGTGTTCTAGTACGTTCGAAGAGACCAGAATCCTTGGTAATAAAAGGTTTATAAAAACGATAGCAGGGTGAATATTTTATTTTATACGAATAATCATAAAAATATTGAAACTGGAACCCACAAAATGGCGTTGGTGCCAAAAACGGTGAAATAAAACAAACCTAAATATATAGCACCAAAACCCAGACAGGCACGGTTCCCAAATCAAACAGACGACACAATAAGAATCCTACCTCGCAGAAAAAATTCCAATCGATTCGACCCAATAACCTAAAGTCATTCCATCATAGCGATAAGATTCTTCATCTGTCCGACACTCTACTAAGAAATCAAAGAATTCTGCTCATCAAATGTGGAAATAATCTTCTCTCGGCAACCAAATGTAGACTTTGATAGTATTACCTATGAATCCTTTCATGGATCTTATCGGTTAATATGCGTTTTTAATGAAAGTCTTCGGTGAGCTGGCGTAGATAAGGAAGCACAGATGATAAACCAAAAATGGATTTTAAGAAAGAAAAAACCAAAACAAAACAGGCATTTGATATTTTATTTCTAAAATGAGAGTCCGATGATAATTTCATATATATCACAAAAACATTATATAATTCATTTATTTTGAAATTTGTCTTGGGTTGACTCGGGTATTGCGAGCACTTAAAATATTGGCCCGATTTCAATAAACCAGATCTTGAAAATAGCTTAACGCGTGTGGCATTTAATAACATAAACTGTTCCCTGAAATATCGAAAACACTTGTAGCCGATTCGTGACAAGACAATGTTACTTTAAGTAATGAACATGGGTAGCCTTCAGATACTTCCAACGTCCTTATAATGTAAATAATGACTCGGTTAGTCGATTGGTTTTGAAATGAGGTAAGGCGAGTACGAGACGAATAAAAACTAATAAGATGCATAGAAAGTGTGATTACATGCACGCTTATATCTCCCGTTTATGGCGCTAGAATAATACAAAGTTAGTGATATTATAAAAGATATTGCCGTTAACCACAAATCAGAAAAAAAACTAACTACAAAGTACTTCCTTCTCATCAGCTATTTGAATTCTTGTTTAAGCAATGGTGATTAGCTGAAAACAATTTCCATTTGAAAAGATGTGAGGTTATGAAAGGTCTTCGTTATACTTTAAAATGCCAATTGGTGTGAGCAAAATCTGTCTCTTGCAGATCCCTTTACTGGTTTTAAATAATTAACATTGTCACATAGCAGCAGTCGGATGACTAAAATATTAAATGAATTCCACAATACCTGGTTTCTCTTGTTTAAACACAAAACGGTCTTAACTAAATATCAGTAGTAAGTGCTTGGAGGGGGGGGGGGGTATACCACACACAAACACAGTATGCAAGACAATCCGAAGGACAAGATAAAATAATACAGACACAACAAACAACAAAACTACACATCAGATCAAGGGAATGAAACTGGGGTATTTTATTACAATAAGGGCTGTTATTACAATAGAGGTGGTAACAGTCCACTGTGTGGTAGAATCCCCTGTCTGTTGTGGTACGAAGTAACAATAAGGGTAGCAACTCAAGAAAAAGGGGATATTTTCCCAAACTTTGTATAGAACTAGTGTGAGTCATGATCGGCTATGACGTGTTGCATGAAATATAAATGTGTCACATTATCTATATCTGGACTATAGCAAGAAAGACCAGCTCTTTTTTCTTCATCTTACTCAGACCATCTTAATATATAGAAATGAAATGAAATGAAATGAAATAGGGTTTAATGAAGGCTTATGAGGCTAATGCAGACGGGCATACACTATACAGTGTGTTATGGGGAAATTTGTCCCGGATATCGGCACTATGGTCTACTCTTATATCGAATTCTGTCTGTTAAGGGATCTTTTACGTGTACGTCAATGTGTACACTGGGCCTCGGTGTTTCGTACCATCTGAACGACTAGAAAACTGTCCTTGTCAGCCCTCCCCCCCCCGTCCTGCATCACTCACAAAGGGGAACCACGACTGAAAATCTAGATGAACTTTCTCGGCCAATGCGGGGATCGAACACTGGACCTCCAGGCTAGCGAGCCAGTGTCTTATCCACTTAGCCACCGTGGTCCCCTTTAGTATATAGAATATGCATGTTTAACGAGTTTGTTATAACCTGTACTTTTGCGTAGCTGTTAAATGATTTGTTCCGCCTATTTCAATATTAGAACAATAGATAAAATATAACGATGATAACGAACAGAAATAAGTTTAACTTAAAAAGATAATAGACTCCGCCTACCCCCACCCCCTTTGCTCTTCAAACATTAAAATAAGGGCTGCGTTCGTGGCATCAGTGGTCGCAAGTTATATCGGTACCTTAAGTCCGAGTGCATGCACAAATTTCGAAGTCTTCAGTCGAACCTCGTGAACAAATGTTTCAATTTTGGTAATTAAACTGAGTATATCCTATGAAATTAATGACATTTATTGTCCTGTTGAAACATTTCGTTACAAATATCCATCAAATATTATCCTAGTATTTTGAGAGATAAACTAGAAGCCAGATAATATATCCCACCTCCATCTACGTCATTTACTTAAGCTACAGATTGCTGGAACGTGTCTACGGAATACTTTCATAGGGACAAAAAGTCGCTTCAACAGCGCTAATATTTCAACTGATAGTTCTATTGTTATATGAACGTATTGGATTACCCATTTATAACTTACTCCAGGCAGGAACTTGAGACCAATATAACGTCGAATAATGATTGATACAATGTTTTGTCTGAGAATGTATAAAGTTTTTTTTCTGCCTGGTTGTTTCTCTCCCTCCGCCCCCACTCTCTCTCACTCATAAAATGAATACACCATAAAGAATGATAGCAACAGAAACGCCAATGTAAACCATATATTATTTCGATTGGAGATGGAGCTAGTCAATTTGAATAAAGTTTGAACTAAATATATAGAAAATAAATGTATACTTTTGATTGTGAATGGTCTGAAGAAAGACATTTAACCGGAGAAAGTGTATAGCTTACTCTGTCCCCTCTCCCCTCCTCTCTATCAACCATATCGATATCACGGACAATCTCCTTCTTTCTTAAAACAGGATATTTGTTAGTGGTACAGATATCGATAACCGCATTAGTATTTAACAGGATATACTAAATATATTTTAATATCCGCCATTCAAACAACAAACAAAAATATGAGAAGATATTGGGATGATATCCCATGATTACTAAGTACATTAATCCATGCACGTGTGTGAAATACGGAAAATTATATGATCAGCTGTAGATAAATTTAACGAAAAGGCAGACGTCCGCCATAATATCATTTTACATTTGTTTGCACATTGAATCATTTATTCCAAGTTTCTATTCTTTAAATGGGTCTAAGAGTCAAAGGCTAAATGTAGGTTATTAATCATCGGTCATCCAGCCCACAACAACATAGACCCATTACGAAAGATCTAAATAGTCTAAATGATGCTACCATATTGATTATGCTGTTGTTGTCTACCATGGCAATAGATCAAAAGTCAACATAATCACCATTAATAACACTCTCCGTGAACACTCCACACGTCCAAGCTGGTAAATATATGTAAATTACACTAGATTGACTGCTGTTATCACATGTTCCCAGACAGTCCAAAATCTGTCCGAAATTACATTTCATGCACTCAAAGTTGACGTTAAATTTTGTGACGATTCCTTACAGAACACATTATGCCATTTTCTACTACGCATTTTCCTCTTCGCGCCTTAGTGTAAAAATTCTTATTACGCAATACCCTACGGCTGGCCCTCGCATCCATTCACTTGTTATTATATATATCTGTTGTTTATTGCTTACAATGTCCGTGTAGTCTGTGTGTCTTGACCGCGGGTTTGCCTTATGGGTTTTTGTTGGGTGCGCTTGTGGTGAGTTCCTCTAGCACCTACTATTAGAAAACATCAACCCAATATAATATACAACTTTTAAAACACCAATGTTCTCTAAAACGCCAGTGTGAATGAGGATATTTATCTAAAATACTTTTAGGGGATGCAACATATTGATAAGCAGTGAAACCACGGTAAGGACATATGTGTGCTAGCCAGTGGCTGGCAACGACGGATCATTAGATCGCCGGACCCTGAGGCATTGTAGGTGTTGGACCCCAGTGACAAGATGACACTCTGAAATGGTGGTCTGTGGAGTATATCTGGTGCCCCTTTGAGTAGACCTACCTAATAATTACAAACTCATTGAAAAAAGGCCACCTTGTTTCGCAATTTTTGGTAAATAGGTCTTCATTATTTCCTCTACTATACCCGAGGCATTGGCCTCATTGCCCTCCACATGATCCTTCACTGGCGGATGGGGGGAGGCAAAAGAACCATCAAATATTTTGGGTAGTAGTGGTCAAATGATGAAAAAATTGTGGATATAAATGGGTTCATCTTTTCGGTCACTGTTCCTCTCCAAGGAACAATTGGCCCACACGACTATTGCCAATGGACGTGATATCAACCCATTAATAGACCTTACTTAGCTGGTTTCAAAAATGAAAGAGTGGTTATGATCGGTAAGAAAGGGAAGTAATAATGGATACCATTTAATTCGAGGACAATGCGGAACGTTAGTAAATATTTGATTTTCTATATATTGCTGGGTGTCTGAACTAATTGATTTAGAAGGGAATGTGGCACCACCGGAATCCATAAATTACCGATTCTGGTAAGTATTACTCAAGAAACAGAACAGTTGTGTACATAGTAAGGTATAACACAATCATCAAAAGCAATTGTTATTTACTTCCATAATTATTAACAATTCGTCCATATTTATATAAAATATATACATCACGCCCCAACCGAAGTCTTTCCAAAAATAACAATTACACCCAATACAAAATGGCCAACTCTAGTTCAATATATTTGATGAAATGAAATGAAATGGGGTTTTAATGTCCTACTATTCTGTTCCTAAACTGGGCTAATGAAGACGGACATACGCCATACAGTGTGCTACGGGGAAACGTTGCCCGGGCAGTGGCGCTAAGGCCTACTCTTATATCGAATTCCAACTGCCAAGGGATCTTTTACCTGCACACCAATGTGTACACGGGGCCTCGGTTTTTCATCGCATCCGAACGACTTGGCAGATGTCATTGTCAGATATTTTGTCCTGCATCACTGACAAGGAAAAACCACCCGGGAAATTCTGGATGAACTTTCTCGGCCAATGCAGGGATCGAAAACCCGACTTTGATGAAAAATACTGTTGGGTCTAAAACAAAGTTACTGACATTTCAGTCTAATTTTATAAAGAAGAATCCAAAATTTTCTTCCGATATTTTTTGCGGATTTAATTCATTTTAATCTAATGTTAGAGAGAAGAATCCGATGTTTTCTTTAAGATACTTTTTGTGGGTTTAATACATTTGTGTTATCGCAGGTCCTATCCTGTCGCAACAGAGAACTAAGAAATCTTCTAGTTTTTCTAAGCTTCTTACACTATAAAAGTATGAAAAAATGTATAAATCCGCGGTAATTTGATGTAGGACGGACCCAATGTTGGCTGATCTTATTTAATCTTCGTATGGATGAAGAGTAATCTAATTGCTGACATTAGATTGAATTGGTTAACAATATAAATGCCTATCTCTTGTCAAATTTAACCAATTACTCCACCATTTTATAACGCATTCCACTCTTTTACACGATAATTTTATAACCAATAAAAGGGAATTTCCTCGATCTGGTGTATGTCTTGTGAGATATTGTCAATTGGACGAACGTTTTCTTTCAATTCAAGGTAGCGATAATAATCATATATAACACTAAGAGGCCGTAAATTAAATCAAGTCGCTTTACAAAAATGACTCTTTTGGCACATTGACAGTTTTGCGTTTGTTTGGTCAACACTGCTGATATTTAGCTTTATTTATTTATTTTGTAAATATAGATTGCGAGTATTCCAGTGAGAATGATAAAGTTTGGATGTCTGATTTGATTTCCTTTTATAGACAATATACTGCATTTATCACAATGGATACATGTTGTTCGCCTTTGCTACGATATATATGCAATGTGATATATGGAAAGTCTGTCTGAACAGTAGTGCTATAGCCCACTCTTATTACGAATTCTAACTGTAAAGGTTTCTTTTACGTGAACGTCAATGTGTACACCGGACCTCGCTTTACCGTCCCATACCAACGCCTTAGATAGCTGTCCGCATCAGGTTCCCAACCTGCATCACTCGCAAGGAGAAACCACACCAGGCCCCAAGTTCACAAAGCATTCTCAGACTTAAGTGAAGAATTTACTCAAAATTACAAAAATAATATACATCAATAAGTAACTATGAGCAAAGTTTTATGTTTCTGGGTCAAGGATATTTGTCATAAACAGTGATTGAAAGTTGAATAAATTCTTAATTGAAGTCTGAGAATTCTTTGTGAAGTCGGGGCCAGGTCGCGTATAACGGCCCTTGGTATTATAGAAATCAAAGAATAATGCAATCAGCTAAATTTACGATTGATTTAATAGCTGTTAGTGTGCATTTATCCTAGAGAACATTCATTGTAAAATTTAATTAAAACTCCTTATGTAACAGATTTACTTAAAAGCAAAGGTCGAAACTATTCCTGATATATCAAGATGATAACATACGGTTTTGTTCAATAAAACATCCTTGAAGATGTCTACTAGCTATCATTCGGACCACTCTGTTTTATTTATCACCCATCTGTATGAGACAGTATAAATGTAGGATTCAAGGCAAATCTAAAGCGTTGAGTTGTTTTTTGTTAAATACCAACCCATCGTTTGTATGGCTGATATTATTTCAATTCTTTCATATTTTAAATCTGAAAGAATTTTAATGTTAAGGGCACATACGCATTACCTTCCAGAAATCTAGTTACGACATTGTCATTTTGGATGTACCAACTGCTGGAAACAATAATGCAATTTTAGTATATGCGACTGATCGGAATAGACGAGCCATACATTATTTGCCTATAGGATTAAATATTGAAACACTGCTTCATACAGACAACGATGAGTGGGTTAGATTTGTACTTAAATAACTCGTGGCTTTTCTGCTGGCGGCCAGTATCCTTGGGTAACATTCCACAGCGGCAGTATCCCGTGGTAATTTTCTACTAGGCAACTACCAATTCCATCCATTCAATTGGCTTCAAGTAGTGTCGAGTAGAGGGTGCAATTTACTTCTGGGTCTTTTTAGAATACCCGATATCGCTTATTTGATATTTGGGACGTTCACGGAGCCAAGAATCCATGTTCGAACATTGTATTTTTAGAATAGAACATGGACATTGTCCCCAAGCAACTTTTGCTTTGAAATGCAGAATATGATTACTTGTTCTTGAAAGTAACCGTAAACTATTGGTTGCAAATCATGTTCAATTCTTTAAAGAGATACACCTGTATTCGTCCGAACTTTAAAGGAGCTAAAACTCCATCCTTTGGCATCAAGTAATGGACACAAGTGGATCGCAAGTTATAATGTAATATGAACATATATAAACTGATCTACATTCAATCGTTTCTGTTTTTCCTGTAACTTCTAATCAGTGATGTTAGGTGAGATACGCGAATAGTTTAACAAATTGAATGTCAGATTTTGACGTTAGGTTATGCCAGTCTACAGCGGTATTATTCGGTGTATTCTGTGGGGTCTGTTTAGCCCGGTTCATTGAGTCGCTTTGTTACAAACTGCGCTTGAGGCAATAAAGTTGGTTCATGATCACTGATTCTAAAATGCCCACTGTGTCTTAAATATTGGAAATCGTGAGAATATGTCTTTCCAGTAAGCTGACAACAAAAATGATATTGATTAACAGGGACCAATATTATATTCTAATTCGTGATCTTATTGGATTACGTATACTATTGGGTTAATAAAGAGATTTAGCTACTTTAGTTAGTAAGGAGACATTTCAGACATAGCCCATTACGTTAGCCGAGTCGGATCAAAAAAGTAACCCCTTTTAAATACAAACTGCGTCTATACGTAAATACGACCGCCACCCACCGCCCCCCCCCCCCACACACACACAGAGAAACACAGCTTTGTATTTACTTTAGCAGTCCGCGCAATTAACATTTTAACTTCTTATACCATGATCTGCAAGACTGTGTGATCAGAAATATGGGATTATACCAGTTTCAGCCGATATTTTCCTGTTGGCGATCCGTTCATTAATTTGATATTTTCCTTGTTTAAGATATATCACATCATTCAACAAACTTAATAAGCGATAACTCACGTTACAGTGTCGCGGATGTATATCAAAAATAGTTTGCCTTAAAGCTGTTTTAGCATCACCTATCCTTAGGAACTGTTTAAATGAATACTCCATATTCTGTTCCTAATGCAGTTGTTTTCTAAGCGGCCTACAGTTCCACATTTTGCGCTTTTAGTTTGGATTTTGTTATATAAGGAGTAGTTTACAAGACCATCAACTTTCGAAAATAAAACTTCCATGTCTTTCAATGAACAAAGTAAATAAAAAGACCAATAATTGTATGTTATTTAGAAGTTTATTTCTGAGTAAATTCCATATAGTTGTAGCATTTTTACCGTGTGTTATTCCTATTCATTTAATAAATGCCATAATAATATGGAGCATACGTTAATTGGAAGATTATTTGACTTAGTTATTTGTAAAAATAGCATAAAAACGAACCTCGGGTGAATAGCTACCGGCCAAAGGGTGATTTGCATCTTCCCTGTCGAGTGAAAGGTCGTGTAAAACGTAACAAAATGTCACTTCGAATGAATCGGTTCCCAGAACAGAGAAAAAAATTCCAATGGTTTATCAGCACCAGGCTAGAGAATAAAAATACTGTAAGAATACTAATTTGCCGGCCACCACCGGATGGAAAAAAAAAAGAAACTCGCAAAAATATTGATGTGAAATCGGAGATGTACCTGAGAAACAACTTGTTCTAAGACCATTTCTAACCTTTAATACAGAAACGTTTTAGGATGTGGATTGTGCAATAATGGCGTAAAATGAATGCCCGGGGTTTAATGTTGCCTTCAAATTGTGTCGTAAGTAGTTTCCAACATCAAAAATATCAATGTACAATAATAATATAGTCAACTTTCAACCTCTATGGTAAATCAGTTTCGAATATTTGCATATGTTGTGTTTGGACACTGTTTATAAGTTGAAATAGCTTTAATAGCGTTCTTTTACGCCGAGGCGATATCGCAGTCAAGAGCATGTTTCTTGTGAATGTAAGTCATTTATATGCCGCGTTGCATAACCCACGTTGCAAACCTCTGACGTTTTGATCATTATAATATCGCCATGAAGGCGACACTTCATCCTTAACTTGACCCGTAGAATATCTTTAATATTTGTGGAACAGCGAACCCGAGTATGGCAATTTGCAACGTGGACACAGTCTAAACCAGATTATTACCCATGAGTTACCTTGATTAGGGTTGCCGGTGTTGGCCGAGAAAGCTCCCCGCGATTCACGTCGTGGTTTCTACTTATCTTTGGTCTGGCCGAAAGAAACGAAATCCCGATGCCCCGTGGACACGTTGACATGTGAAGGTAAAAACATCAATTTGAATTCGAAATAAGAGAAAGTGACTGAACTTAGCAATAAGGTCAAAAATGCTCTGATTACCACGCTGAATTGCAGGTGTCAGCCATCATTGGTGCAAAAAGGCAGCAACTTAAACCAAATTTGATTTCGTATTGTTAACCAACTATTCGTATTACTCGGCATATATAATGAAATTGACACCGGTGATAGTCACAACCTTCCAGTTCAATGACCTTATCAAGAGATCACAACCACGGTGTTGTATGCATGACTAATTAGATTATTTAGACATATAATTTAACTAAAAAATTGAACAAATGGCCAACTTATTGTATGTCAATGTTAAGCAACATTAAGATTACTTGTTCAAGTTAAAACAAAACAAAAAATACAAAAAATCTAGTAATTAAATCGTTCGTTTTTTATTTAATACATATGTTAGACAGAATTGTATAATAACTCAGATTAATGACCGTTTAATAAGTTCTCCCAATCGAACAGAACTCTTTCAAATCCAGACCTACTCTCGTAATACAATTACATATGCTGCGGTCTAGACAGAAGCCACGAAATGATTCAAAGCTTCAGATGATAACCAGAATACTGAAGACAGGCAATTACACGAATACGATTCTTCTGACAGAATAGTTAACCAATTTGTACAGCATGACGCTGTACGCTCATTCAATTTACATTGGCAGTCTTTAACAATATGTTTTGTAAGCAGGCCGGCTATTGTTTGTCAAGATTTCATTAGTAGCTTTAAAGAAACCAGACCGGCTATTGTTTGCCAGGATTTCATTAGGAACTTTAAAGGTCAACCACACCTGTTGCAAATGAAAAATAACCTTGAATACAAATCTAGTAAATGCTCACGAAAGCATGAAATAATGAGATACAATTATTGAAAATTTAAAATTCGTGAGACAAATTCTAGTGAGAAGATAGATTAAACGTGTATCGGGTATAACCGAGGTCACCGGGGGTTATGTTGCATAATCGAATAGGGTTCCTATCTCACCTAGACCGTCATAAACAAGTAATCATTAGAACATTCTCGACTGTAAACTACTGAAACGCATTAATAACTTTAATCGGGTAGTTCTGCTTATTAGGTAGAACAAGTGAATGTAGAATAATAATCTCACGCATGGTTATTATGTAGAACGATAATCTCATCCCAGACTATTCTTTAGAATTATAATCGGATTACATGTATTATTACCTCACAGTTGGTTATTATTAGAATAACAACCTTACCTCGGCTTGTTTGTAGATGTATATAATAATTTAGTAAAATAATAACTGTGCACCAGGTTAGTATGTGGACGTCAAACCCAATCTCTCCTGTGTACTGGTGCACCCGGGTAAAGAAGACGGGCATATGACACACATTGTGTTATGGAGGAAACTTTTCCCCAAAATGCGGCACTGCGGCCTTGTATTTTTAATTCGGATTCCATCTGTTAAGGGCCATTTTATGTGTTCTTTGAAACAGACTGTATAGCTTTATGCAGCCGGGATAACATTGTGGAAGTTGATATCCTGATTTACGACTGTGTAATCAAATCGAATAGTTTTGAACACCTTAATATTGCACAAGAAAATAGTCTTAAAGGCCGTATGGCTCTATCTTTTGGAACCTTAAAATAGACAAAACGTTTATAAAAACAAATATTAATGTAATATGAATGTATGTAAAATGATTTATATTCAATGTTTGAAAAATAAGTGTAATTTCTAATCAATTATGTTCGGTGAAATACGTGAACAGTTAAATGGAACGGCAGTCGTTTACGCATGCTTAGTGCATTCTATTTTCTACACGTTTTATCATTTTGTCGTTTGTGAATCAGCCTTTACTAATTAATTGCACATTGTGTTGTAAGATGTATTTTTAATGTGTCTCAAATATTGGATATTAGGATCGGCATCAATATTGCATGGAATCAAGTTTTAATTTCGAATGTTATAGAAAATATTGCGTTAGTGACTTAGCTCCTTTAAATAAAAGACAAATGTAATTATGAGACAAACAACAGGCACTAGCAGAGATTTTAAGTTTTAAATAATATCTTATTTTCTATATTGATTCCATTGTTTGTTACATAAGGTCGCCACTGATAGATTATACGTGTATTTTCCTTAGGAAGATTTTCTTAATTGTAATCAATAAAATGAAATGAAAAACGTATTATGTCTAGACATTGTTGATAACAAATTCGATTTTAGGAAAAAAATTTTTTCGTTCTATGTTCAGAGACAAAAATAATTATAACAAACAATTTTGAACTTAAATACTGTAGCACTTTCCAATTACAATAATTCTACAAACAATCATCTTATTTATAGTTTAAAAATAAATTACTTCAGTATAGGCAATTAAACTATGTCTCCCGAAATGGAACGAAATGAAGTCGATTTTAAGGTCCTATGGGTCTGCACCATCTGTGCACAGAACAGTTATACAATGTGCTACGACCTACTCATTTAATTTCAACTGCCAGGGGTTCTTTTGTCGTTTTTTCTTTGTTTTTTGCATGTACGCCAATGTGCACACGGGATCATGGTCTTTCGTCGCATCCGTCATCGGAAAGTCTCGAGACTTCCTTGAGCCACCGGGGTACTCCACATTTGCCCTCAAAGATTGCTCAGTGAAATGAAGCAATTATTCAGTGTAAACGATATATTATACGGGGGGGGGGGGGGGGTCAGTTATTATACTATAAGAAAACTAAAGAGCGATTTATGTACGAGCATAACAAGGAAAGGACAAAAGTATTATGTAGAATATTTATAATTTTCCTTTTGAGAAAAGACACAAATAAATGGGGTTAAGTTATCCGTAAAGTGATTTAGATTATACTAAACATTGATTAACTTTAGGTGATGGCAACATGGCGTCGTTCAAAAAAAATATCAACTCAGACAAGTTCAATCTACATAGACATTTTACTTCTTCGTGGTTTATAGAAAGGGTAATACAGGTATTTATTACAAAAAATATACCCCAAAACGTACTTCTGTCTTGAAAACAAAACGAATATAAGAAGGGAGGCAACTCCTTCGAAGTTGTTGATTTAGAATATGAAAGCCACTTGATGGTTTATGACGGTGATAAATATTGTTGAATAAAAATTTCATGCGTTGCTTTAACATATCGGAAAACCGTAGAAAAGGGAATTCAATATCAAATTTAAATTACAATAAAAGCATACGTTGACACCGGTCATTTGTTTTCATTATTTTATGTTATGAGTAATGGGGTTACCCTCCCCTTTCAAAATTCGATATATAGTAGATTTTTCAATAATTTTTTGCTTTGACTGGGCTATTGAAGACGATATGTTAGGGTAATATTGCCAGAACAGCGGCGCTATACGACTCACTGTTATATCAAATTCCAGCTACCAAGGGATCATTTACGTACACGTGCATACGTTCCGAACGACTAGACACCTGTTCTTCGTAGATTTTCGGGGGGTTGGGATGGCCTAGTGGTCTAGAGTGCCGCGCTTCGACCTCTAGCTGGCCGGTCACCTCTGGCTTGCAGCTGTGGTTTCGAGCCCTGGTGTGTGCGTATGTGGGTTTCCTCCGGTTTCCTCCCACTGCTAAAGACCACTACGCGCAAGCGAATTATTGAAATAAAATTGAACCATGTTAGTCCCGAAATGACCTAGTTTGTGTTGAGTGGATGTTAAACCCCATTTCTCTCTCTCTCTCTCTTTTATAGATCTTCCGTCCTACATCACTGACAAGTCCGGGTTTGAAATGTAATATCAATCTGAACATTTTAAATATTAATATTATTTTCCAATTAACGTAATTGAAAGTGTATACAATTAATTCTGATCTGTGTTTTGTATCTTGATGTGATTTGTCCCAGGAACAGGCTTAGGCTACACCGAGGGGAGCTGTCATGGTGGTTAAGTGGGTGGGACGCCGGTTCGCTATATTGGAGGTCGTGTGCTCGATGCCTGCATTTACCATGAAAGGTCATCGGGTTTTTCCGACGTGCCGCCCGACTACCCCTTGTCAGTGCAGAGTGGAGGGCCTGATGAGGACAGTCGTCTAGTAGCTCGGATGGGACGAAAACCCAAGGTTCCGTGTATACATTGGCGTGCATATAAAAGATCCCTTGTCAGTTGGAATCCGATATAAGAGTAGGCCATAGTGCTGCTGCCCGGGTAAAATTTCCCTCATAGCCCACTTTATGGCGCATGTTCCGTCTTCATAAGCCCCGACGGAGCAAAACAATAGGACGTTAAACCCGATTTCATTTATTTACTGCCGTATTTTCATATATTCAAAGGGAAATAACTATGTCAAAGTCGGAGCTGAATAGCAATACCTCGTCGAAGTACAAACATTTTTTCTGAACCAATCGATAATACTGTCAATACTTGGGGAACGAAAACATTTTAAAAGTGTGCTCAATATACTGCACTATTCTGAAAAGTGTTTCGGGTGGTCTTACGCGCGATGTATATCGTAAATATCTTATTTATGCAGTCGAAGAGTTCGATACCACGCGTGAATGCGTCAACTTTTCTTCTCCTTAAATAAATACACCTGTCTTCCGACTTTACACGACAGCCGAGCGCACTTACCTCTCTCTCTCTCTCTCTCTCTCTCTCTCTCTCTCTCTCTCTCCTGTATTTCTATTATGATTTAAAATCTATATTAAACAAAATTGTAACGAAATACTCACATCAAATGAATATGATAACCTATGTGAATAAAACAGGAAGTATCTACTTAAGCGGATAATTTGACAACATAAATGGTTTAGTTAATGAGAATAAGATATTCAATTAAAATCACAATTCTCATGCATGCATATTTCTGATCGATATATACAGTATATTTGTCTGTTGCATTTATAACGTATTCGTTGACTTTCATCTGTATCGACGACAGACTGGTGATCTTTTTTCTCAAATTTGAATTGATTATTTGATCGTAAGAGATAAATCAAAATGTTTCCATGACATCTGTTCGTTCGCGCTTTCACCCGCTTCCATCGACGGTTATATCGCAAGACAAATCCAATCTGATAGTTTGTTATTAGATTTATATGTAGGAATGTGAACTATACTCTTCCAGTGCAAGCGAGAATCGACTTTAAATTGATGCCTCTCACATGTCGAAATGACATCTTATCTGAAAGAACTGGTGGTACCTTAGACAGGCCATCGAAAAAATTTAAGATCAAGTACTAAGAAAAACCTTGTTGTCCCAAAATATAAACTATGCTCATTTGGAGCTCGTTCATTTAGTGCTGTTGCTGCAAATTTATGAAAGTCGCTACCTGAAAATCTTCGATTCGGTACATCACTAGACTCCTTTAAATCCAGATTGAAAACATATTTTTTGAGAAACATTTGCAAGAGTGATTGTGTGTTTCGTAGGGTTCTGCGCACGAATGTATGTGGAATTGGCAAGACATAAATGAACTTATTATTATTATTTTACTCTTGGTAGCTGCCGGAGAGTGCTCGTCGTTGTTAAAGTTCTACATTGTTGGTTAATAATTATTCAAAGTTAATTACAGCCCACAATTAATGTAACAAAATATAATTAATCTTAATACTAGTACACTGTACTTAATAGCAGGTGAACTTGTATAAGTTATAAAACCCAATGTGACATTTCAATAATTGTTGATAATTAGTTATAAAGTAATTATACAGTTTACATACGAGGTCAGAGTAATTATAACATATTGTAATTATAGACAAACTGTTTTCCTATTGTATAAACCATAACAATTAGTGTACAATGACATGCAATTAATATATGTTAACACTTATTCCCATTTCTACATTGAATTGGTGACATTTTCCCCCGTTACTTCCTGGTGTGATTCACACATCGCATATACTGTATAGGAGGTTTTAATTGCCCAATGGGCGGAATTAAATAAGTTGACAGTGTTGACACTAAATTAGGCCATGTCATATTTCTGATGATAGTCAGGAGAACAGATGTGGAGTGAGCAGAATCGTGACGTAATCAAACGTTTCAGCTATGGTGTATTATAACCTGTATCTTGTTTCTGAAATTCCCTTGAGGGGCGATTGTTCACTTACCAAAAGCTCTGGGGTCGATCCCGGTATTGGTCTATTAAATAGGTCCCCGGGCTTTTCCTGCGCAGTTTCCCCTTCTCGGTGTTGCGGGGCTGCTGGGTTGGCATTGATAGAGTCTAGTTATTCGGACGATACCAAAACCCCGCGTATAAGTTGCCGTACACATAACAGAATTGGAATTTGATATGTAGACCGTAGTGCAGCTGTTCGTACAACGCCTTACCCACCCTATAGAACACTGTATATGGCGTTGCAGAAACACGGGACGTTAAACCCAATTGCATTTCATCGGGGATTGAGAGAATCCAATTGCTGAAAGTTCCAATTTCATATTTTCTAAGAAAGTCAAAACATAATTATTTCTATGTCTTTTGCTCAAAAGGTTACAACTCACTATTATATGATCATGGGCAAAATTTTTTGTTTGGGCATTACAAAGGCTGACACCCGCTGATAGAGGAAATAGTTACTCAATTACCTCCCTTGTTTTCCCATTCCTCTCCATGGACGGCCATCTTCAAACGTTTGAATTTGAAGTTGAAAATGATATTTTTGCCAATTTCTCAACTGGCAATAGTGAATTATAGGATTAATAGGATTATTCTTTAACAAGGTAGGACTGTTTATAGGTTCAATCTATTTTAGGGCTTTATTTTAATACATTATAGAAATATAACTTAAAAAAATGCTATTGGAACTTGAACGTCTAATCGTGTATTATTATTATACTGACATATACTATAATAAATGTCAAAAATAGAGTTTAAAATCTTACACGCCCAATTCCCAAAAGAACAAGTCAGGCATTGAAATGCCAGCTCTTTATTTAATTTCGCATAATGTATCTTTTAATAGTCTCTTATCATCCAAACAAATATTCTACACGAATATTAATCTGGATGGGTCCTCAAAATTTGACAGAAAGTCGGTCACTGTCTGGATTATCCGGTCTTTTAAGTTACCACGTACTGAATCTATCAAAACATCTCGCTTGTCAACAATGACACTCTCTAAAATTTTGTTTTAAAGGTTTTAATTGAAATGGTAATTTTCTCTCGTCATGAATTAAACGTATGGCTTCTCACAATCTACTTAATCGCGATTCATGCTGTTATATCGTCTCTATTTTGTTTCTAATAATAGATGTGCCAAATGAATTGTGGGATACATTTTATCCTCGCTTTATAGAATCTATCAAAATCGGCCCGGCTTCATAATATCTTTCACTTACCCAGACTTTAGCCAAAAGGTTCCATTGCCCATGCGTAACCGGGAGTTTGTTTTTTTATGTGGTAGATTATCCAGTAATTTTCGTCAATAATTGAGAACCGACCCGGACCCTCCGTGCCAAACTGATCCCGCAGTGAATATTCGCTTGGCCGCTACAATCACTGATAAGCATGACATCGACGAGGCTTAATAAGTACGGCATATTAACTTTTTTACTCCGACAAATTAAATTCTCAAACATTTTTTTGAGGTAAAAGAAAAATAAATAAAAACGTTTGAAGTATTTGGAGTTAAAAAATACTTACTTACTTGTCTCCAAATTTCAGCTTACGTAACCCTTTTAAGATTTCGGGTCAAATTTTCGTTGAGTAACCTGATAATCGATTTCCATTCAGATAAATTTCGAAAACTTATCACATATATTGAGTTAGTAGCTTGGTCCTAAGGTAGAGGCTTTTACGGGTTTTTAACACAAAATTAAGCAATTGTATTCACCAAAATACAATCGGGATTTGCCAATTAAATTAGTTTGTTATGCAAATTGCGTAGTATATATATCGTCATTAATTAATTTTAGCACCAAATTTCGGGGAGTGAATTATTAATTAATTCTTAGTAACCGTTTTCGAGGAGTGAATAATTAATTAATTCTTAGTAACCTATTTTGAGGAGTGAATAATTAATTAAATCTTAGTGACCCATTTATTAGTAACAATTTTCGAGGGTGAATCAATTATTAAAAAAATAATAATATTTAAAAGAAAGGCGGAACAGAAATTATGCGATGGATCTTGATAGAATCTCGCAAAACGCTTAAAAAGATAATAAATGAATAAATAATAAGTGTAGTAGGAAACAGGTGGTTATAAAAAGTTGTTTCCATTTTCCATTTATTTATAAAATAATTTATGCTACAAGATATTAATTACTTAATAAGTATATCATTAATTACCCGTCTGATTTAAGTAGTAATGTATGATTACTCTTTGTTGAAATTTAACATTGTATTGTTTTATTATGTAGAGATACCAGGATGCTGACGTCATTCACTCGTCCCTTTTAAAACCCAGTTAAGACTTTATGGTTTTAATTTGTACATCTTACTTTAGAGATGACGTGAACAGGAGATTTCATTCTTTGAACGCACCCAAATACTATCATACTCATATATGCGTTGGTTACTTGAATGAATCGGCGAGAGCCACGAAGGCTAAGTAGATAAGACACTGGCTCACTAGCATGGAGGTCGCGTGTTCGATCCCCTTGTCAGTGGTGCGGGACGGAGGCCTGGCAAGGACAACTATCTAGTCGTTCGGATGGGACTACAACCGAGGTGCCGTGTATACATTGGCGAGCACGCAAAAGATCAATTGACAGTGGGAATTCGGTAAGTGTTGCCCGGGCAGACCGTATAGCGTATGCCAGTATTAATAAACCCAGTCGGAGCAGAACAGTAGATCGTTAAACCCTATTCATTTCATTTGCAAGTAATTGGAGACAGTTTTGATGTACAATTGTAGTTGTTCCTACTCTACTTACATATCATGTATAGCGTACAAGGAAAAGAAATCTAGCACAAAATCTTTATTACCTGTGTATCATAGACGGGGGAGCGGGATTTCGGTGGTATTCAACTAGAATATGACTCAGTACGACATTCTCGATTTTTAAAACCCGGTTCCACATGCGCCGTGTTGTGGTGTAAATACGAGTTCAGACCGTTTTCACAAAGAACCACCCTTGATAGATGGATTTCAAACAAGAGTTAGCGGAAACTCCATTATCTGGGCAACCCACACCGCCCATCAACTCACCCTACCCCAATGTAAACAATACATTTCGAGATGGAAATGATTAATTTGAATAAAGTATGAACTATATAGTAAATAAATGTATACTATTGATTGAGAATGGTCTGAAATTATCTATTTAACCAATATTCTGGTGTTTTAAGAGAGCTTTAGGTATGCACTAGCTGACACGCAATTCCCAAAATGTCAAAGCAGACAAGATCAACATAAAATTCATTCGGAAACCCCCGTTTAAAACTTCAACTTTCTAGAAACTGATTGATTACTGCACGAATGTATTTGTTTAATAGTATCTAATCGATATATCAGATAGCGACGCGTCTCCTTCTTTTATATTTTCAAGGAAACGAAACGATTGGCTAATATAATCTAAGTTAATTAAGGAAGTGTTTAAAGATAAGGAAATGGCTACGTGATAATATAAAAAGATAAGAAGCATATCAAAAGCAGACAATCTTGAATTATAAAATACAACACTGTGCCTTTATATGTTTTAACAGTGTTAAAGATACATTATGTAAGATTATGCATAATGCTAACCAACGCTTTACTCCATGATTTGTGGTTACTCCCGGTAAGTTTTCGTAACTTTTGTCCCAGTCCCTTTGTACTTTATTTAAACTTGCATTATGCAAGAGCAAAATCTGTCTATTATGTGTCTTTCTTTAGGAATGAAAGGTTATCTAAATTATTAATTAGACATTAATTAACTTATCCAGACCATAAAAAACTCTCGATGTCAAGACCAGCTTTCGATGTAAGCTGGATTAGATTCAAATATGCCGCTGAACGGCCATTGTAATTAAATCACAACATTGGATAATCGAGACTACTCTGTTTTTATTAATGTTTTAGTAATCGAGGCTATTCAGAAATTTCACGCACTCCGTTCTCGGCCTATAGTGGATCAATCTGACTGAAATTTTCAGCAAATTACATTTACAATATATAGATTTTAACTATTATAGTGAGAAGTGACAACTCTTTATCTTATCCCCCATGATATATCTTTATGTTCTAGAACAAAAAGCTGTGTTTTTTTAAACATGAAAACAAAATTAAAACGTTTTCATTCCAAGATTAACAAGATAAACTGAAGATGCTCTAATAGTCTGCCACATCGAGTATAAATTGTAAGTTTGTGGAAATATAAAAAGCTAGTAGACCTAAACAGTTTAAAACAGGAAGATGTGTTTATCATGTCTTGTAGTTGTAACGAACGATAATCATTAGTTATAAACCAGGGATTTGGGGGTGGAATATCAAGTGGGGCAGGCGCGGATCCAGGATTTTTTGCAGGGGGGGGGGTCTAGGTTTGATAATTGCTTAACTAATTGCGCTCGGCCGATTAACGAGAAAAATTTGGTAAATTAGATTCAATTTGGTTCATTCTGACGTATTTCCGGAAGGTAAATTCCAAAATTACTGGTCTAAATCGCCAATAAAATCGCATAAAAATTTTTCAAGTCTGAGCAGTCCCCCCCCCCCTTCTGGATCCGCGCCTGTAGGGTGAGCTATAATTGCAAAACAAAGTGTTAGTTCGCACTTCAACCATAAGGGCCAATGGTTACAAATATTTTAACGTTTAAAAACTTATAGAGGCCGGGCGTCCGAAAGGCTAATGCGTGTGTGTTGGATCGTAAGGTTGAGTCAAGTTCGACTTGTTTTCGGTAACTGCTTGTACGTGACAAGGAGTCTCATGTGACAAGGAGACCATCTCCAGTCTCGTGGCTTTTATCTGGACTCTCTCTCTCTCCCTCTCTCTCTCAAAAACAACACTTTATGTGAACTTGTGTATGACTTATCGTTTTACAATCCAGTATCTATTTCAGATCCAATTATCACAATATTTGAGACGATGTTCCCCAAGAGTCATATATATTATATGTGGGTGAATTAAGTTGTACGATTTATGAAATCAATAACGTATAACGATTTGTGTTTTTAGACTTTGCCATGCAAAGTATTTAAGATATTCCGCTACACTGCTGTATAAGGTGAATGGATATACAATAAAAACAAAATAATGTTATGTATCAAAGAGTATTGTGCAATACTGATATAATGAGTAGGCCGATATTATTGAAATTTGCAGTCAAATTACTTATTTATTAGAGTGAATCTATCAATGACATTCTCCACACATACATCCATCTACTTCATTCATCGAGAATAGACCTCTTCCTTAAAATGGCCGCCTTATCCAAAAATCAGTATACTGTTTTGTAATTCGTTTCTACTCATTCGTCACACACAAAGGCTATAATACATTTATTCAATTCTATGCAAAGGAAGCAAAATAAATGCGTAATACAATTATCGGCGGATACACAGTGTTTTTGACAAAAATCGTCGATTGAGGACTTAAAATGTCAGTTCAGCCAGCTTAGTGTCTCTTCTCTAGCGGAGTTAACTGTAGACTGATAGCCCAAGTTTAGTATGTATCTATGGTTGTAGTTTTGACAAGATGAGTGCATTGGTCGTAAGCACCCTGTTGGTCATTTGAGTCTTAGCCTATTTTCTCCATTTTTAAATTAAAGTTCATTTTATAGCATCTAAGTCCCAAAGAAAGATCTGCAAGATTTTACTCTTGCGTGTTTAATTATCATCTACAGATACATATGCTTAAAACAAATTAAAAGGCGTACTCTTGGAGTATGACATTATAATCAAATAGTTGGACAATGGTGTATCACGAATTTACTCGGTATAGGGGTCGATGAACCACGGTAAGCATGGGCCTATTACTAAATTGCCCCTGTAAGGAAATTGAGAGTGTGAGGTAGACGACCCCGAATATTTATTTTATTGCGACAGCCAATCAATGTTTTATTTTATTTCGAAATCACATCTGTTAACTTAGTACGCGTCTAATAATGGTGTAAAGTAAATATTCGAGAAGGAGATTTTATAATTTTAAAACTGATTACTCGTGCCTTTTTAAAAATTTCACTGAACAGCAAATGAAATATGAACGGTTGTGTAGTAAAGCACATATAAATGTAATACACTGCATTAATGTGAAAATGTTTATGAACTGATTTATATTCAATTTATAAAATTCTTATTGTAATTTCTAAATAATAAGTTGAATAATACCTGGAATTCTCGTATGGAAGCCCTGTAGTTATTAAGCCATGGGCTCAATGAGTTTAAATTTCGAATTTAAAATTTATGTTACAGTGGTCTCCCTTTTAAATTTTCAAACCACATAAGTTGGCATTGATTAATTCATTAATTCGAATTGGTATATATTATACTTTTCGAATAAATGGTTCATCACTGACATGTTCAAATTCGAAATTAAGCCCAGGGCTTAAATACAAGGATTCCCGGTACTAGTTTGCGTCTGATTAGTCAAGTCTACGTGGGCACTAACTCATTTGACTTGAATATCAGGTGCCCATATTTTCACGGAAAATTCGTGGACTATGGATACTGTTGAGTTAAAAGTTCGGGTGGGGCATGCAAGCTCCATGAAAGTAAATTAGTATGATACATGTATATAGTTATATACATTATATATTAAATGTAGTTATTTTACTTACTGTGCATTCGCCGATGTTTGCTTTTTGTTGTGGCTATTTCTCCTGGTTTAAACATGGTTGTGCTTCCGGTTTCGTGAAACAATAATCCAATCTTGAAACTCAATTAAAGCACATTTTATCCATCACAGAATCTTAAAGCCCGAATCACACGCATTGCCACAAGAAGTATATGAACAACTGTTAATTCCATCCAACCTGTTCACATCTAATCCAAGGACGGTTTAAAGTCATTGATAATAAAACTATATCCGAATATTTATATTCTGATCATATTCACTGCAATATTATCATACCCAGACAAATTCTGTATGATAAAATCTCATCTTTGATCTCAAATGCCATCACCGTACTCCACAAATAAACCGTGAACAAATCCACATGTTTAACAATGTATTCGACACAAATAGGTCGTTTTCTGGTATTAATTATTTATTTTCATACTTCAAACACAATTCCCAGAATCGATTTTGATGGACTTGATCATGTAGGCCCACTAGATACACTATTATAATTATTTTGCAAGTGTGATTATTATTACGTCATGAAACGAGTGCACGCCCTATTATTATGTCTAAAATGGCGCCGTATCTGGCTTCATCTGGATGTAATTAAACACTCTTCGTACAAGTGACACACCCCTTGTTGGGTTATTTTGATTCTTGTGGTGGTAAACATTCTCGAATCGTATGTTTGCCTACAACATAAACAATAATATACATTAATAAATAATTTAGTAAATGTAGATGTGGGAAGGTTGTTGTGTGGCCAAATCGCGTGCACTTTAGATATTAAAGTCTGTCACTGAGTCAATTATCACCATATAGTACATAGTTTGTTGTGAGCGGACTTTAATTTACTACAATGCGTTTTATGATATTTTAATTCTTTTAATTTCAAACTGAACAATATTCCTTTGTGTGAAGGAGGGGACGTTTTATATGTTCACACCAAAGGCGTACACAATACGGTCGCTTGAGAAACACCGTGAATTTCCACGTATCTGTACAACGCATTTTAGTACAATGTTCATATAATAAAATTATGTCGTTCTTCTTTGTTGTTATTGAGAGATGAATCAGCTTCTTATATCACCTTTTTTACAACCTAGGAACCGAAACCACACTAGACTAGTTTACCCATTGACGGACCTTATAATACAACGCGCACGCGCTAAGCACCAACCCTTCAAACTACATAGCATATAACATTAGCCCGGTTTGAGCTCTTTTTTACTTGAGATTATATATTTGATTGCCAGGGTGATAAATATTCAGTCATGGTTATAGCATGATTTACATCAATCAAACTAATACAAACTCGGTTTAACATATCTTTAATTGTGAATAAATATGGTTAATTATATGAGAAAATCACTTTAAGATAATTTATTCCATTAGCTGCCTATGATTACTATTTCTCAGAACCGCTAAGCTTCCTGTGTGAAGGCGCGCCATTATTCGCCCAGCAGCCACATAGCGCAGGTTTATTGCCCACGCGTTCCGAACGTCTGTTATACACCCATTAAATTACCAACCATCACAAGATACTTGTTATTCATACTTTTATATTGAGATATCGCATACAATTTATATCTAACATTAAATATCATTCAGCCCGTTGTACTGCGGCTACTATAAGTAAAACCAGAGATTATTCTTGATATTACCTATATACGCAGGCAACTTCCACGAGGCCTTTAGAATTCTGTGCCGCGGCAAAAAGCAGACCTGGCAATCGTTACTTAAATAAAATTACCTATCTTCACGTATTTACCAGTACTAAGTTTAAAAGCTGAAATCACTTAGTTTTTCGTATAACAAAATGATCTTATAAACATATCTTATTTATTTTGTTTCTTATTGTGAACAATATTCAAATAGGAACGCATCAATAACAACACATTTGTACACTTATGGATGTTTAACCTGTAATCAACGGTACAAAGTCAGAGGGTCAAAACCAAAAGTATGACACAGATGTCAGTAGCGCGTGTGTCCTCCACGGGCTGTTAACCACCTGTGTCGTACTTTTGGTTTTGACCCCTCTGACTTTGGGTACAAATATGTTGTTATTGGTGTGATGCATTTTCTATGAGGCTCAGTATACATAGACTACTGATGATTGGGGCGTAAATGTATCAAAGAAAAAAACGTTTTTGTGTACTTAGGACTTTGGAGACGCCCACGTGAATCAGAAAACAAAACATGTCGAGTTTTCATTAAAAACAAAGCTGCTAAAACACATTTTTACTTCTGCACAATTAATCATTCCACCGGACAGTATTATACCTGAATTGTTTTTCCATAATTTTAAAATCCGTCATACATAGGGGAATTATTTTTTATTGAGCAAAAACAAAATGCTTACAAAAATATTGAAATCAATCATTTCACAATTTCCAACTGCTGCGTTTGGAAATTTCGATGTTCTAAATTGGAGAAATTCGTCACTACCGGATAGAAATACTTATCGGTTTGAAACTATACGAGTACCGTATTAAGAATCTCTTCGTTTGGTTTACCATTGACATTGAGATCTCGTCATGTCTCGCGCCAGCGGCAGAGAACCCAACCAAAGGGATTCGTTGCCTGTCCATCTATATGGGGGCAGACCACCATTAATTTCCCCATTGACTTCAATGTTAATTCTCAACTCTTTTTCCCCACCTCGGCACCTCTAGCTTTTCCCAAAATTTTCGTTGGGCTGAATGCTTTTCACTACAGACAGAGACACCAATGGCCATGTTTTTGTACTAAAATTTCTTTGAGGTTGACCACCAAAATTTTGAGATACCCAAACTTGAAGAAGCATACTAAAAACATGTAACTAACTATAGTTGCCTTACATATTACCGTAGCCAACCCGATAACTCCGTTATCCTTCCGCCGCAAAATAATGAATGTTTACCAAAACCTGGCAGAAAATATTAATTCAAAACCTCTTCGTCCTTTCTATATCCAAAAATCAACAAAAATGGGCATGCAAAAAGGGAGAAAAAAGACACAGGGAGATTTGCGATAAATAGACAAACTACAATCCATGCTGTAACCATGTGGTTCCTTGCGTTGAAATGTCTCATAAGTTTTATCTATTTATTTAATATTCGATTAAAGGCCCACTTCAAATTACAAGGACGTTACACCCAATAGGACACTAACCCGAAATACCGCCTTTATGTCTTATTTCAGAATGAATTTCTGAATTTATTTTATTCTCCGATATAACATATATAGCCATCGGTGATATTTGATGTAATATTGGATATATCATGTCTTTTAAGAAACTCGAGAAAGATTACAGTTCTTTGATGTGACAGTATCGGAAAGAAATTGTTCGCTCTTCAATTTGATTTAATGTAGAATGAATTGGTTCACGAAAGTCATTTGTTGTTGACGGTTGGCCATTTCTAGATAAATTCTTGGCTTCAATACATAAAACATCGTACTAGAGAAATATATCTTAATAAGATAATATAAAAAAAAATCATTATTTTTCACCGTTCAGTTTATTATCACCATTTTGTAAATTATTCATTATTTAGCAGGGTAGACAGTAACAAGGCAATGCCAAGGGATTTCTTTCTACTGTTAATAATACAACAGAATCTCTGAAATATGTTACACATATTTATATAATACATTTTAAGTACCATTATGTAAAATTTAGATAAAGAACTAGCCGTTCTTACAAAAATAGGTCAAAAATAGAAGTGAGTTAGATAACCGAATTATTAGCGCGTTGAGTTAACTGGCGTGGTTTTTAACCCCCGGTGGTACGTGACTGTGACTATCCATCCTCATGGGTTTCCTCAGGGTTCACCTGTTTTCTCCAACAGCAAACAAATTATTGAAATAAAATTGAGCCATGTGCTTGTGTTAGTCCCGAAATAACATGTTTTTTGTCCAGTGGACGTTAAACGCACCATATCCCGTCCCCCACCCCTCTATATCCCTAATATATCATGACCCTACTCCTTGCCACGTACAAACGAGCATTCGCAACCACGCTAGTAGTAGTAGACTCAATGGCAGGCCGTATGATACAGCGCGCGCTAACCATTCGGCCATCCAACCCTCGTAAGCATAAAGCATTAGATGTTACTACATATTGTCACTTTAAACTCAGACAATTTACAACTCATTGATATGTTAACACGGTTAAAATAAATATACAATACATATATATACTCTGTACTTTCAGTTGTATCTTTAGGATTAATTTCCGATAAATCACTTAATGGAATGGATTAATAGTCATCATTAATTGTCATTATAGGCTGCCATATTTACTTCATAAAGTATAGTCACGTATTCAGTGGTTATATTTATTTAGCACATTTCCTGTTACGCGCATGTGTGTGGGAAGGAGGGGGCATGAAAGTTAGACTCCCATTCACTATACACCTGCCCTCCAGTATATCATATTTAGAAAAGTTAAATCCACATAGTAACTGATAAGCAATTTCTAGTTGCTATGTTACAACAAGGTGTAATCTTAGTTTTACCACATATTACGATGCATTCTCCTCGCCATTGCCATTATTTTCTCTATTGACTCTACTGTTAATTCACGTGCCTTTAGATGGCTCTAATGTTTTCAAATTTCAGGTGGGCAGAACGCTTTAAACCAAAGATGGTACAACCATCTTTCCGTCCAAGAATGATGAAAATGTACATTCAAACTCTTTTCTCGATTCTAAACTAATAGTATACAATGCAACTGCGCTACCTAATAGAAATATTGCTACCAATCTTGACAGTGGTCGTCTCTGCAATGGCGATAGTCTGTCAGTTGAAAGGTCAACGAAAAACGGACGAAGCTGTAAATAATTTGTGCATTATATTTGTAACCATTGTAGGTATTCATCTTATTAGTACTGATATATAATATAATTATTAACTATACTGGAAATACTGCCGTTCTTAATGAGGAATCGGATTGATTGAAATTTGCTATCATTGCTATCATAAAAGAAGTTACAAAACGAAGGGGGCTATTTGTAACCATTGTAGCCAATCTTCTGAATAATGGGTCCTATTTCTCGAAATCCTAACTTATGTAAAAATCCTAATTTTAGTAGATACTTCAAATTTGAATAGCTAAGCACTAAAATCAATCAAACATTATCCAATCAAATTACTACAATTAGGGTTTTATCCGTGAAACAGACCCCTGATATAATATCGTTATTAATTTTACTGAAAATAATGATGTACGACCACAAAAGAAGTTTGAAAACGACAACACGTTAACAATTTAGACAACTGGACCACCACTCATGTTATGTTTTGTGTAACGTTTAAGGATGGTCGAAATAAAGTCATTTCTAATAGAAAAGGACGAGTCGCAGAGTATCGAGACTACAATTTTAAGATTTCAAAGCTTATTTAAAATATCACCGAGTCTAGACATTTAATTAGCTCGTTCATTTGCGTCTCAAATCCTTACATATGTTGAATTGCACCAAGAAACCCTATTAAAACAGGGTTGAATTGGCGCCCCTTCTTTGATTTGGTTCAAAAATTGCCCATTTGATTGCATTTTATTAGTTGATGTTCTTTTGTCAGCTGAATTTCTGACTTCGCCCAATATTTTACATCAAATGTCAAACGTTGAGATACCAATGTGTGTTCACGAATCAATGGTTAACACCAAAATTGTAATTTATGTTACATAATAGAAATTCCACTTAATCCTTCCAAGTGAGAATCTAAGAACATAGGGATTGTCCCCTCACTCAATCGAAATAAATTGTTTCCTTGACATTTAGTATAACTAGAAATGAAATGGGATTTAACGTCCTGCGTTTCTGCTCCGAACTGTGTTAATGGCGACGGCCATCTGCCATACAGTGTGCTATTAGGGAAACTTCGCCCGGAAAGCGGCACTACGGCCTAGTCTATGTGTTATAAGGTCCATGGTCATATTTCGAATTCCAACTGTCAAGGGTTTATTACGTGCACGCCAATGTATACACGGGACCTCGGTTTTTCGTCCCATCCGAACGACTAGATAGAGAGGGTGGAGAGTGGGAGATATAGATTGGGTTTAACGTCCACTCGGCATAAATCGTGTTATTTCCGGACTGACATATGGTTCAATTTAATTTCAATAATTCGCTTGCGCGTGGTTGTAGCAATGGTAGGAAACGGGAGGACGGGAGAAAACCCATGAGGTTGGACAGGCGATCCTACTCCATGACACGTACAACTGGTTAATCAAAATCACGCCAATTGACTCAATGACAGATCTTATTACACAGCGCGCACGTGCTAACCATTCGGCTATGCAACCACCCTCGACGCAATACATTTACCAAGCGACGTTTCGATTAAGCGCCGTTGTCCATTGAGCTGTATCAAGAGAAATGTTGCCGAAATTTCGCTTATTAATAAACAACACTAATTGTATTTCAAAACAAAATAAAACATAGGATTACTTCAACACAATCCTTTGTTTTCACCAAAATCAAAGAGGTTATAGCTGTAAAATACAGTTGGATAAATTAGACAGGCCACGCATAATTAGCCTGGATATATAATCTATAATTGTTTAATTAGAGTGTGAGATACATATAACAGACCCGATTAATGTGTCCAGGAATCCCAATGGAATAAATATGGTGGACGACATCAAACTCGTTAATCATACCTGACATATATAGTTATCATTGCCACAAAACGAATCAATATCAAGTCGAATTAAAGGGATGTTTTGTCGAGAATGTTTGAATATATCTGAAACGGGTGGGGGGGGGATTGTGTCGGTTTTTAATTGAGCGCTAGTGAAACAAATGAAATGAAATGATGTTCAACGTCTGACTGGTCTACGCCAACCAGACTAATGAAAGACGGGATTTTGTCATGCCGTGTAACACGATGGATAAATTTCTCGAACAGCTGCACTACGGCTTACTCTTAGAATTGCAACTGTCAGTTATGCATGTTAATATCAATCATAAAACGTAATCAAAATGCACAATTCCTATATCCGAAATGGTAACTTGACATTTTCGCCTTCCAAACTTTGACAGTGACGAACAATGCAGGACGGAGATCATGACAAGGCCAGCGCGTAGTTGGTTATTGCATAATATGAAACACCGAGTCCACGTGAACACATTGGACGCTTGCAACTGCTCGGACAAATGTCCCACATATAACACGGTATGGTCTATGACCCCCATGATCAGCCTTGCCTGCGTAGAACAGTAGGATGTTAAGCCCTTTTTCATTTCCTTGCAATGCTGAACAACACTATGTTTTTTATATGCTGGAGACCAAGCTGTGCGCAAGTCTTGTACACTTGCATATATACTATTCAAAAAAATAGGGGATATTTGATTTTGGGGGCATAATACAAAAATATGCAAATGACTACGAAAAAAGTCACTATAGAACCTAACAGAAGAAACATTTCCAGTTTCATGTGACGCCCAAACGCACCAATAGCTACCGCATGGAATGCAGGTGATGCTTGGGATCATCATGGAGGTCCAACCCAAGATTTGCACGACTCTGACTTTGAATGTTACAGTCATTGTGGCATTGAATTCCAGGGTGGAAACATCAGTTTAATTGTTTTAGTGACCAGAAAACAAATTTTGATATGCGTCGGCTTACCCAAAATGAAAGGTTACATGCCCTTGGCATGCTACAGATCGACACAACACAGGCGGTTGTGGCGCGGACGATGAATGTTTCTCAGTCTGTCATAAGCAGGCTAGGTGACCCCTATGCATTCGATTCCGAATCGTCTGGCCACTTACTCTCACACCAGTGTCTGTTTGAAGACGAGCGCTGATCTGATTTGCTGTGATGACACGATTTCTCAGGGCGTGTTACAGGCCAGTACTACCGGGACAACATCTTCCCAGTCCATGTTGTGCCGTTCGCACGACGTCATGACCGCCGTTTCATCTTCCAAGATGACAACGCAAGATGTCATAGGGCCAGGATCGTTACAGGTTACCTCCAACAACAGAACATCACCACATTATCTTGGCCAGCACTGAGTCCCGACCTCTCCCCCATCGAGCATGTCTGGGACATGCTTGGACAGAGGTTACGTCAACGTCAACAACGTCCTGCCAATGTCAAAGAACTTGCTGCTGCGTTGCAACAGAAATGGGACAATCTGGACCAAAATGACCTTAGACGTCTCATTAGGAGTATGCCACGTCGGATCAATGCTTGTTTGGCAAACAGAGGAGGATTTACCCGTTACTGAATGTGTTGTGATGCTGTGGTAACTTTGCTGTTTGACCCCGGGTATCAGTTTACCCTTATAATGGTCAGTCTGTGCCTTACTTAGTCTAACGATCATTTGGCATAAATCGATGAATGTGAATTTCATTTCATTTTGTCATTTGTTTCTTCGTCAGTTTCATTAGGTGACTTTAATAACACTTAAAAATCAAATATCCCCTACTTTTTTTGAATAGTATATTATTATCGTGTCACTAAACTTTGCTAAACTCATGTTTTATGTCATAGCTGTGCTTCCATAAATAATTATCGTTCGCGCTAAGCTTTTCAATGATTGGTTAAGAAAGTAAAAAAAGGAACAAAATTAATCGACTGTTTCCTATGTATGTCTCTCGAAGATAAGAACAAATAAACCGAATATTTCAAAGCAAACATATTATTTTAGATTTATCAAGGGAGTTATTTCGTTCAATTTGTAAGATATAACACAGCGTATTTATTATTTTTTTCTTGTTGAATTATTACTCATTCGTTTTATAATGCCATACTTTTGCCGCCCGAAGATATTTGTAATATTCAGTTGTATTAAGCATGCTTTGAAAGGTTTCTTTTATCCGATGTAAGAAGCTGTAATAAACTTTACATTATCACTTTTGGTCAGAGAATATTAAAACAACCACCAATATAACGAAACTGATTTTTTTTCTCAGAATGGTTTCCAGTCTTCGGCTATTGATGCAATTTTATTTCAATTAGCTTAGCAGTGGGAGTATAACATTTTATATTAATAATTTGCTGTGAGAGTATAACATTTTATTTTAAGAATTCGCTTGCGAGAATTGATCTTTGGTAACGGGTAAAGACCGGGAATCCTGGAGGAAACCAAAACGGTGAGGCAGGCCACATTAATCCATGTGTGATGACACTCAAGGACAGTGGCCTTAAGCACACTGGTCAGCCCATTTGCCCAAACTGTTAAATAGCAATATTTTATATTTAAAGAATCGTTATGATAACTCTGGACCCCGGTTGTTAACAACATAGTCCACACCCCTATGACATTTGGCACTCCGCATGACGAGATTTCGCTTGCAAGGTAACTATGCCATTTACCATGGAATTGCGCCATACCGACGTGGCACGATTTACGTTTGAACATTGCGAGTACCCATATATGCGATAAATATTATATCTTGCACTCAATTATAACACTGCGAGTACTACCATTATCAACTCGAGTATGAATGCCAGGAATATGGTATCTTTATTAGACCTTTAAGAATTATTTAACGATCAAGAGGTCGGAAGAATTTCCAGCTAATGGACTTAACAGGAACTATTTTGATCAAGTTTGTTTTATCTTTATATGATAAAAGACAGCAAATAATAAATCTATTAGCTAAAGATAAGCGCTTATCATTAATGTACGAGACTATCTTTATTACCGCACAGCCTATTAGTTATTAAAACGGAATAATTTGGAAGAAGGAATTCATAAATACCCTGGAAATTTCCTGCAATTAATTTAACACCAATCAGTAATTGATCAAATACAACATAAATATTATACATGATGCCTTTCGGGTTTTCAATAACCCCCGTGTAACAATCGATGCACATAAGTCACCATGATTGATTTTAAATGTTAACGTCCGAGTCAACTTAATGGAGATAAAATATGCACTAAAAGACACCCATAGACATTGGAAAACCATAATAACATATCACATCTGTTGAGTCAAGAACATTTGAGTTGTGTCAGAAATCTTAGGAACGCTTAAACTAACCTTTGATATCTCACAACAAAAGAAACCATGGAAATTTCAGGAACTTTTCTAAAAAAATAAAAATTTGACAAAATTGTAAAGCTGAGCTATATTGGGGTTACATATTGGATCTCTGCGGTGGCTACTCGTTCTCTATTCGAACGTTTATAGTGTTCCGGAATGAGCTACCGTGTGACTTATTAAAGACAACTCATATCCAAATAAAATAAAATGTTACTCGGGGTTCTGAAAGGAGCTAATCATCTGAGCTTTCTTAATTAGTCAGTTCAATATTAGTATATGTATCGCTGGTTCTATTATTGCTCTTTTTTCAAAACGTATTTTTCATCTTCAAATGATTGCCGATTTCCACCAGAAAAAGAGCAACTAATCTTAACAGCTTAATGTTGTTTCGTGCCAACATTAATGTTCTAATTAGCGTTAATATGTCTTGTTACTCGTATGTAAACTGAGCCAAGTCCATAAAAGATATCCAATCGTGAGAAATAACATTTACTTGAACAAAAATCGACAAGTAATTACCGAAGTCTATAATCTAGTTCATTCGTTTGTAAACAATATATCATTCCACAATAACAAATAACACTAAATCACTTCGTAGTGGTTGTTAAATACTCATATTAAAAATGAGTTTTGTCAAAATATTTACTATAATTGTAAAAGCAAAAATCTGATTGTAGAAAAAAATCTGAATGAAGTAGTTTATTTTTTTTAAAAAACATTTCTGATTTTTCATTATCTCAAATATCGGCACTTAATATCCGGAATAAAAAAGATACATTCTAAGTTTGACCCATGGGATGAGATCCATTATGATTCGCTCCATATTCAGTTACACGGTATCACAACATATCATTCAATAGAATGATTAACACTAACTATCTTTATTTAAGTGACCGAGACATTTCTAATGAATCTGATGCACTGGGGACCGGGAAAAAGTCGTAACACGGGAAGATATCTGGGAGTAGTCAAAGTAAACACGAGAGAGAGAGAGGGGGGGGGGAAGAGACTGAAGATATTTGTAATATTATTCAGTTGCATTAAGCATGCTTTGAAAGGTTTCTTTCATCCGATGTAAAATTTTACTTATCATTTTTAATCAGAGAAAGAGAGAGAGAGGGGGGGAGAAAGAGGGGGAAATAGGGTTTAACGTCCACTCGACACAAACTAAGTCATTTCGGGACTAACATATGGTTAAATTTTATGGTTGACTCAATGACAGACCTTATGATACAGCGCGAACGTGCTAACCATTCGGACACCCAACCTCTCAAGTAAACATGAACGTGGCCGAGAATAAAAGACGTTAGTGATCGATACCACAGAAACTTCAAATCTATTATTTTCATGAATATATTACCCTGTAAGGTGGTCCTGTTATCTAGTACGATGATACTATTTCTGAATATATATGTATACTATAATCTCATTTCTTAGTCTGAGTCCAATTGGTATTCAATGATTTGAGTTATAAGTTTGACGTTTACTAACATATGTCTACTAACATGTTTGTTAAAATATTAAAATGTCGCTATCTATCGAGGTATATTCCACTGATGGAAGACATAATTTTGGAAAATAATATCTTGTTTGAGAATTAAAACACGTTCTACTGGAAATTATTATTTCATAAGAAATATTTAAAATTCTTAGAGTTCTCATCGATTCAACTATTTTTAAAACATTCGTTATTTGTCGTGTCAGTTCCGGTATTTTTTATTGAAATTTGACGTTGGTAATTTTAATATTTGAATAAAACACATAGTTTCTTGTTTATCTGTTAACTGTACTATTCTTGTTTATATAAGCTTGATAACCAGTGGCAAGAAATAGGAGGACTTGAACCCACGAGGTTAGACAGGTGTCCCTACTCCCTGTAGGTACAAGCTGGGATTCGAAACCAGACCAATTAATTCAACGATACACCCAACTCCTTTCATACATGTTTCAAGTGCATATTAAATTCTGATAACCAAATTGATATATCTTTTCCATAATTGTTATAAAATACACATTTCTTCCCGATCGTGAGAATCATCAGATTTTGATTCGAACGAGTGGCCAGTATTAGTCATGACTGATTAACCATATACAATTTGTTATTAAATTCCAAGCACAATGTGTCATAACGTCATAGATGTGATACAAGTAATGTACATGTAACCATGACAAATTTGTTATTGCCATTCATTCCAGGATTGCAACATCATCCCTGAATTATTAAAGCACCTATATTAGATACAATTAGGATTGATTACAGTAGAAAAAACAGGTTGGTTTTTATCTTGAATGATATGTGTATTGCTTAGAACAAGATATTACACAATGACATATGTCATAGAAGCGTCCTGCCATATCAAAATACGTGTAAGTGATTGTAACATAAACCTGTTGCTATCAAGACCCGGCTGGAGATCTTGGTAGTATTCCTTATGTCATTGCGTAACTATAACTGTTGTTGGCATGTCTTATCTAACTTTCTTTGTCTGATAAACTATATTGAATGTTAAACCTTCATATGATGCTTGATACATTAGACAGGTGTCTAATGAGCCCCTTTGTCTTGAATACGTTTATAAACTCAGAACAGAAACGAATCTTCAGGCAGGTCCAGGAGGCCATGCTAGGCGGGCGCCTAGTTAAGGTACCTCAGGAGTACTATAGTCAGGTCTAGGAGTCGGAGACCAGACGAGAGCTTCTGGAGTTAGCACACTCGTGCTAAGCCAGGCTAATTAAGTCATGACTCCCTCCATATAAATAGTTCTACGGTCGTTTACATTACGATGTTTGTACCTATTATTGTAAGAAGCAGAATAAAAGAATTATATTTGAAGTCAAACCAGTGTTGCCCCCAGAACTTGATTTAAAGAATGCAATACTGTCACATATTAATTGGTGCCGTAGACCAGAGCAACGCTTGAAGTCTTATACCACTAGACGACCACAGGCTACAGATTTTAGTATTCACAGGTAAGTCTTTTCTAATCCTACCATGGCGAAGGTGCGTAAATGACATTAGTGCTATGTATTATAATTTAACTGGGAAATCTGCAGTATATGATCACGCGTCATTAAATATCATGGTGTAGTTACTAAATTTAATATATTTTATCGTCTTTCAAGCTAGTAGTGGAACAGTCTTTAACTATATGTAGGAAAATTACTGAAACAAAATTGTATATATATTATTTGTTTTAAAATGGGTCATGCTGTTTTTAAAAAGATTATAAATTATCATTGTTTGTTTTTGAACACATATTTTGGCATTTAACATTAGTATTGAGAGGTTTATATTGCGGAGTAAAATGTTTTGTGATTGTTTAACTAGAGTTAACAATATCGTAATTATTAATTTAACATTCAAAAGGTATTAACGCGTTTATCTCTAAGGTTTTTTTTGTTTTGTCTATACGTATATTTTAGCCCAAATATTTAATGGGAAATGCCCGATATTTACGGAAGAGATTTTTAATTGTAATACCCCAAATATTTAATGGGAAATGCCCCGATATGTAACGGGAGAAGTTTATGTTAAGTGGTTTAACCCCAGGAGGGTTGTGCTCGGATTTAGAGCGAACGTATTGTCTTGTTTTGTGTTGTGTTTAAAAATTATAGAGATAAACCGTTAGTTCTTTCAAAAATATCTTATTTAAGATTGGTTAAATGTGTTCAGATCATTCATTATTCTTGAGATAAAACAATATGACTCCCTAATTTCAATTGTAAATATCGTTAGATCGTTATCTAAAGTCAAGTCTGTTCCACTTGCTAATTTGATTAACTATTAATTAAGTTCACTCCATGATATGATACGCAGATGATCAAACTTCGGCACGGGGAGCAGTTATAATACTTTTCATAGCACGTCATAACACGCCGTTTTGCCAGACGGTATGGAAAATGAAAAGACTACCGGTCAACAACAATAGTTGAACTAAACGGAGCAGGGAAAATTCTGACCCCTCAACATTACTGGAACGAGGAAGGGCATCATATGTACCCCACCACTACAGTTGGCTACGACAGTGCAGTAGCGGTCTAAGAAGATAATTACAGTAGTTTGTGTTCGCGATTCCACCAAATAATCGGTCTAAGAAGATAATTACAGTAGTTTGTGTTCGCGATTCCACCAAATGTTCGCGATTCCACCAAATAATCGGTCTAAGAAGATAATTACAGTAGTTTGTGTTCGCGATTCCACCAAATAATCGGTCTAAGAAGATAATTATAGTACTAGTAGTTTGTGTTCGCGATTCCACCATTTATATGAATAATAAGAGTAGTCTGTGTTTGTGATTCCAGGATCTCGTTTGTTTTTTTTATTGTCTCGCGTGTGTGACCGATTGGGTGTATATAACTTTTAAGTTCGTGTGTTTTTCATTGACCTTTTCATTTTGTTTAAAGACATTTTTGGATATTATGACACTTTACAAGTATATATAACTTTTAAATTCGTGTGTGTTTCATTTACCTTTTCTTTTTGTTTATAGACATTTTTGTATACGACATTTTACAAGTGTTGTTTGTATTTATATGTCTTTTCATTCTTATTGTTATTTTTATCTTTTAAGATTAGGGTAGATATTGTCGATCCCAGTTATATTCCAGGATCTCGTTTGTTTTTTCTTGCATTGACCCACGTGTGTGACGGGTGTTGTATATATAACTTTTACGTTCGTGTGTTTATCATTTTCCTTTTGTTTATAGACATTTTTGAATATTATGACATTTTACAAATGCATATATAACTTTTAAATTTGTGTGTTTCATTTACATTTCCTTTGTGTTTTAAACATTTTTGTATACGACATTTTACAAGTGTTGTTTGTATTTATATGTCTTTTCATTCTTATTGTTATTTTTATCTTTTAAGATTAGGATAGATATTATCGATCCCAGTTATATTCAAATTTGTAAAGGCTTTAAAAAAATATTTCATATTTTTTTCTAAAAAGAGGGATATGTATATTACACAATGACATATGTCATAGAAGCGTCCTGCCATATCAAAATACGTGTAAGTGATTGTAACATAAACCTGTTGCTATCAAGACCCGGCTGGAGATCTTGGTAGTATTCCTTATGTCATTGCGTAACTATAACTGTTGTTGGCATGTCTTATCTAACTTTCTTTGTCTGATAAACTAAATTGAATGTTAAACCTTCATATGATGCTTGATACATTAGACAGGTGTCTAATGAGCCCCTTTGTCTTGAATACGTTTATAAACTCAGAACAGAAACGAATCTTCAGGCAGGTCCAGGAGGCCATGCTAGGCGGGCGCCTAGTTAAGGTACCTCAGGAGTACTATAGTCAGGTCTAGGAGTCGGAGACCAGACGAGAGCTTCTGGAGTTAGCACACTCGTGCTAAGCCAGGCTAATTAAGTCATGACTCCCTCCATATAAATAGTTCTACGGTCGTTTACATTACGATGTTTGTACCTATTATTGTAAGAAGCAGAATAAAAGAATTATATTTGAAGTCAAACCAGTGTTGCCCCCAGAACTTGATTTAAAGAATGCAATACTGTCACAAAGAACTAGTTGTGCGGAATTGGAGTTGGGGCACAGGGGGTCGATCAGGGAATTGCATTTCCATATACACGTTCCATGGGTCATAATGACGATCTTCTATTATAAAACTAACTCTGATATTTATCCGGCAGTTGTTTTCAAACCGCTGTATAATGAGCCCAGAAATCGAACGTCGTACCACAGAATGCAAAATCTATAGCATTCTTTTCTTCTCATCAGCACGCTTCGATTCAACATTTTACACAATTTTAAATCTTGAATAGCTTTTGCTTTATTTATGAGAAATTAGAAATTAAGTGAGGGAATATTGTTTAGATTTACAAATGAGAACAAGTTTATGGCCAAAAAATTCAGATAATATAAAATAGCAGAAATATTGATAAACAATCCATTATCCAAACCGAAGGCGAAATCCAATATTTGATATTGGTCTTTTGTATGAGACAAGGGTTGTTAAAATGGGGTTTCATTAAATAAGCGTAATGGCATGACTCTGCTATTTTACGTTTTCCAATATAACAGGTTATTCATAATGTCAACATTAGATAAATATACCGACTCCAATAAATGTTTTCAAAGTCGTTTTACGAAGAAAAACAATATGTTAGATGCATTTATCAATAATTGTTTTAGATCCAAAACCAAACTAAACACTAGCCCCGCGACAAGAGGCTATGTAATTGACGTCAAGAAACGTTCCGCCTTTATTTCAATTTTAGTCTTGTTTCAGAAATAAATGAACATGTTTCGTGGACAAATGCAGCATTTGGGATTAATTTAATACAGTTCGTTCGTTCCTGGAGTTTTATGTCCACTTCCACCAAGTTTTTTTTTTTATATACCGTGGTGATTCATGTTTATATATAACAGTTGCTAGTTATAGTGCAAGAGGACTGTACTGCATGAAAAACAAAAATCTACAAGATAAACCTGCGTATAACTATAAAACAGAAAAAAGACATTGCAAAAAATAAACAAACATCAAATCAAGTGAATGGATCCGGGGGCCAGCCGTAACCGTCCTCCATTGCCCTGTACAATCCTGTGTCTTTTATCGTACAGGCATCACTAAAATGATTACAAAAAAAAAAAGAAAAGCAGTAACAGAAATATACACACGATATATAGAACCGCCTTGTTTTAATGATACATGTAGTACATTTATTTTTATGATAATCATTCACTTTTCCTTACTAATTAGTTAATGGAGATCCCTAATGATTGACAATCTCCAATGTAATAATTGTAATGCATGTTTTGAACAAGGACACGAAAGCATTGACAATTTTGTATTAAGCCTTATTTGACAGACACAAATCCGTATCTCGTGGGTAGTTTCTTGTCGCTCAAATATCAATCCAACCATCGATGAACAACAACAAGAAAGAGAGCGAGAGAGATGGAGAGAGAAGGCGTTAAACGTCCAAACGAGGTCATTAAATGTAAATAATTCGCTCTTTAGCAGTGGTAAGACACGGAGAAAACCCACGGGGCACAAGACCAAGAACTTCGAGAGCCAATGGCAGAAAACCGGAGAACCTGAAGAAAACCCACGAAGTTCGACAGGCAACCCTATTCCTTGTCACATACAAGCGGGGACGCCACTTGACTCAATGAGAGACCTTATGATCAAACACGCACACGTTAACCATTCGGACACAATACCCGTCTTACGTGTATTGATAAATTAATTTTAATGCTCCAGTGTTACAAACTGAATCAACTGACAGGACGCTAGAATTTACAATTGTACAAGTACGCAGTAGCAGCTTACTGTGAAGTTATACATAAGATATGATTTAAAGACAAAGTATTTGCTTGCATGCTAAGTAAATTAATTCTTATCAGAATATGTAATAAAATATATGATTTAAAATAAATGTATGTTATAATGACATTTCAGGTTATCTATCGATTTTGTAAGACGTTTTAATCACTAACGGTAGTGATCTGACATTTCTCCGCAGTTTCGGCGACTGTCACGTTGAGATTACACATACATAAAAACCATTTTACTAGGTTTCCGACTGTTGACTTTGTTACCGGTGTTGGTGGTGATCGTTGGCGTTTTGCTAAGCGTATTTAATAGTTTAATAACTATGGCATTATCATCTCTTATTATGTACAACAATGAGTTAACCATGCTTCTTACTAAATGCTACATCTGATTGTCGTTTATTTAAACACCAGGTTTCGTATATTATACGATAGTATATCGGGGTCGCACTGAAATTAAATCATCTGGAATGCACGGCACCTACCAAAACCCTCTGGTTTGCAGTGAGTGGATGACGGCAATGATGTCGCAGGGGAAATTCCGAATACATATTAAGAAAAGCACCTTGAGAATATGTGATTTTAATAATGTCGTCTTCATTACAAAATGAAGCCGTAATTTAAATCTTTATCTCATTTTGAACTGCTGAGCTGGGAAATTGGGAATGAATGTCCTGGCAACAGACCCTAGTGTCAAGTTCGACACATCAGATGCTACGAGGTTTAATGACCACTAAGTATTTCAATTATTCGCAAGCGCGTAGGGAGGAAACAAGAGGACCCAGAGAAACCCCACGAGATTAGACAGGCGACCATACTCCTTCTCACGTACAATCGGGAAATCGAAACTACGTCAGTTGACCCAATAACACACCTTATGATACAGCTCGTACGCGCTAACTATTCGGTCATCCAATCCCCCAGATGTGTATACATTATATACCCACACCTATATTCTACACTTTGGGTCATAAATGTTAACTGATGATGAGCATGAAGACATTCTATATATATCAACGGAATTTGTCATAATGTATACATAAGTTCTTCAAAATCCCTCAATCAGATCAATGCCACCATCCCTGAAAAAAAGCAGTGTGTTCTACGGAGCGTACAAATGTCGAATCTGTGCCAAATTCCTGTTCTCAGCAATGTACATAGATCATTCTCTCCGTCATGAAAGGGATTCACCAGACGAATGGCGAGTATTTGCTTGAGGAATATAGATATTTCCAGGCAACGGGTCTTTATCTGATACCACGTTCGTTCTACCATTGTACAGTCGCAGAACAAAGTCAGATTCGGATTCAATTAATTTGATGTGAGTGAATCCCTGTAGATCAAAATGATTCTCCTAGAACCTCTGTCTATTATTAGCCTTGTAAGTAAAACCAGGTTTCATATCCATTCGGTCTTATTTGTTTCCAAAAAGTGAACAAGTTATATACTTACATAAGTTGGGATTTAGAATATTAAAATGTATTAATGGTTGATGCTTAAACCGTACCTGACAAACCACTTCTGTTTCATCTAGGAATCTAGCAAGTTTGACAGTGATCCACCATTGCTGTCGGCGTGACAAGGCACCAACCGGTCGACATTTTGGAACATTACATCCATCTAAGTATTTTGAGTGCAGGTCAATATATTGATAACGACCTAAACAAGTGACAAATTTTACTAATTTCGGAGTAGCATAGATGTTTAACGATAGGTTGGGGTACGATTCCATATAAAACATTAAATTATTCCCCGTATTTCCTAATTGAACATACAATATGCAAGTGCTAAATCAGCCTATTACCCGTTTTTTAGGTCTTAAATATTATATTTATAAACAATTAAGTAAACATTGATCAACATGAAAAGACCCTAATGAACGGTCGGTGACATCAGATGGGTACGGTTTTAACCAGATTTGTCCATACTTAAACATCTAAACTTGGTATAGTTGTTTAGGAATGCTTTGCGATGCTGATGATTGTCGGCGAATGGTAAGTGGGTGCACATTGTATCATAAGGTCTGTCATTGAGTGAACTGACGTGGTATTGATTCCCCATGTGTACGTGACAAGGAATATTGTCGCTTGTCAAACCCCGTGGGTTTCCTCCCACTGCTAAAGATCCCTGAAATAAAATTGAACCATATTATGTTCGTCCCAAAATGACCGAGTTTTGTCGAGTCGACGTTAAACCCTACCACTTCTCTTTGTCCCTCTTGGGAATGACACCAGCCTTACTGTTAGCAAGTATCGGTCACCCAGAAACCCCGGAGGGTCTGGGTCCGTTGTCAATTTTTGACGAAAATTACTGGTTAATCTACCACATAAAAAGATCAAATTCCCGGTTACGCATGGGCAACGGAACCTTTTGGCTAAAGTCTCGAAATATATCCCACATTTCACTTGGCACATCTATTATTAGAAACAAAATAGGGACGAAGAATAAACACGAATCGCGATGAAGAATTAAGAAGATTGCGAGAGAAGCCATACTTCTGATTCTTGACGAGAGAAAATTACCACTTTAATTAAATTTTAGAGAGTGTCATTGTTCACAATCGAGATGTTTTGTTAGATTCAGTACGTGGTAACATAAAAGACTAGATAATCCAGACAATGGCCTACTTTCCGTCAAATTTTGAGGGCCCATCCAGACTAATATTCGTAGAATATTTGTGTGGATGATAGAGACAAACTGTTAGCGTATTGTAATGATTTCCAGTTCAAATTGATATAAGGTCTCTTTAAACCTACATGAATAAAGGAACTGGGATCGATTTCCTGAAATACTAATAAAATAACAGAAACCAGAAGGAGATATACCATGAACTTTTATATTAGTTAAGAAAATGATAGCATTGAAGGAATATGTCTCCAGGGAGGGTTCATTAAATTCTTTATATTACAATAACGACTGTGGCTGCCCTTTGGCCCTATAACCACTGTAAGACAAAGTGACAAACAACATAATGAAACTTAACAAACTACTCCTTGGGATGAGTTGGTAGAATTTTTACGTCCATTTTTCTTTCTCTTTAACAGATAGAACATGGTATATAAAAATGAAATGAAATGGGATTCTGTGCCTTAACTGGCCTAATGAAGACGGACATACCCATACAGTGTGCTAGAAGGAAAATTTTTCCCGGGCAGCGACGCTAAGGCCTACTATTATATCGAATTCAAATTGCCAAAGCATCTTTCACGTGCACGCTAATGTGAACACGGGACCTCGGTTTTGCGTCGCATCCGAACGACTAGACATCTGTACTTGTCAGGATGGTGTATAAAGTAGACTGAACTGGACAAAAGTTATCTTATTAAATAGCTAGTGCTGGCGTAGACATAATAATAAATAAGTACTGATAAACAACTTCCTAAACCAACAATCTCGCCGAAAATCGCTATGCAGATAATTAAATGCTTATTTTGTTTTACCCATCGGTGGATGCAACTGTACCCCTTGAAGATGTAGTGAGCTGCAGCTGCACTACCTACTTCGCGGAGGAAAACGCTAGATCGAAGACGGTCCAGCACAAATGACTTCATATGTGAATTAGTGTAAGCGCGTTAGCCCGGTCGATATCTCGAGGCCTTGGCAAAATCTTAAGCCCTAACCCTAACTAACACATAATATATGGTGTTATATGGGTCTACCGTTCTTCTTTTGCAGTACAATGAGGCTGTTGCTGGTGAAATTGGATGTTAATAAATCGTGTCCAGAGGGCACCACAAATCACCATCGACACGCCGAGTTTCCAAACATATTTCGGAGAAAGAAAGTCCGGTCAAAACCAAATATCACACGTACGACACTGATTTGGCATAAACAAATTCAAATATTTGAGCAAACTACGATAGCAGAACTACGTACATTTAAAACAAAAAACATGCTAATGAAAGCAGTTTACATTATCGTAAATATAACCTTGGTTTCTATCTGCGCCGCTTCGATTATAAAACCAAGGCGATATTATCCTGGCGTACCATCAACTATAAATTACATTGTCTTGACGGAAGAAATTACTTAAAACCATTTCCGGTTTAATGTATATTTAGCAAGCGTAAGTGCACATTCTGTATTGGCGCATGAATTAACTCGATGCGGTGTCCTTGACAAAAATCAAAATGGCCGAAATGTTGGAAAACAACCTGTATATATAACAGCTTTCATATCTTTTTCGCAATGAAATTCTGCAGATTAAATGTTTCCAATATTGGCCTATCATGATAAGAAGACAATAAGCCATGCTTAGCAGCACGATTGTATTCGTGAAAATAAAACGCTAAACAAACAACACTTTGGCACAAACGTGGTTATGTATTCATAAAACGGCGATAATGGGTGCAATGTGTCTGCTCGCACAACTGACAGCGTTTTATAGTTGTGGATACTAGACAACGACTCAATAAAAAAATAGGTATTACCGTCGATGCTTATCAGTCTATGACAGCCGATGCTTATCAGTTCATAGATTCTGACAAATTTGAATTTGATTTCGTGTTTGTTCGCTGTAGAATGTGTGATATATATGTTTTAAATCGTTATGTTTACATATTTCACCAAACTGGACAAAACCCCACAAAGTGTATGACAGACCCTTATGATCTAAAGTACACACAATAAATTACGCCTCTTCATTTAGTGATAACGGTGTATTTGCGCCCCCCCCCCTAATTTTCGAAAGTGCCCCTTATTACTGCCAAAAGTGCCTTTTCTCATACCCAAATATGTCCGTTCCGAACGTTCACTTAGACGGAAATATCAGCCAAATAGCTCTTGGAATGGCTACAGATGCAAGGAAATGACGGATAATTTTCTTGAGTCACCCCCACCCCTCCCCAAACCCACCTCTCAGCGGCATACCCCGTCTCCGCGGTCAGTGCCCGCCCCTGGATCCTGTGACAGACATATTTCATGTAATAATATGCCAATAAATTTATTACTGGTAGACAATTACATTTCTTTGATAAATGCTTGTCCGATATCACATATCGAGTTTATTTCGATGCCGATAAATGTATTGTCAGTCATTAGGGTCGAATCCTTTTATCGGCTTCTCATTCGACACTAAATAAATAGCTCCAAATGATCTTCTATGTCTGGGTGATAGCCTTGCAGTTAGACAGTGGTCGTTTATATTATATATCCATGCCGACTACACGTTGCTGGAACTTAAATTAGTCCCAAAGTTATATATATGTTAGATAATGTAGTGGCATAATTATAAAATGTATAACCAACGACCACCTCAAATTTTATCCCGTCACATAATGGAGCACCTACAAAAATAATGAAACGCAAATATAAGTGGCATTTACTTTGTCATCAACGTTTAATGTACATAATAATTCGTCTTGCAAATGAACACAAAAATTTGCAATGTATGTCTCCTCCGTAACAAGAATATTTGAAATTATATTGAAACTATAGATAGACTACAATTAATTCAATACATGACCGCGTAACTCGGCATACAGTGCTTCGTGATTAGACTAATATGCAATAATTTGTACTGACAATGAGTGTTGCCGTAAACGGATAATACAATTTATTCTATTCAACTGTTCTATGGAAATCAATTACTCTATGTTAATCGGAGCTGCGTTTCTAAAACATACACCGTACAATTTTAACATTAATGAAACGGTTGCACACTTGAAGATATATTTCCAGCCATATTCCAAAACAGGTAAAACCCCTATTTGCTAGATAATTATGATGTAACTATCTATGTTTTCATGTACTAAGTTTGGTCAAAAGTACAATATGTATATCTTCAAATTTTGACACTTTAGCAGTTTACTGGAAGCAATACGCTCTACAAATTAATTACTATTTCCTATTAATATTTGCATCATTATTGACAATGGGAAGAAGAGTTTTAAATCAATAGTGCATGGTTAAACAAATCTGACATCTAGATATTAATTATAACGAACGAACGAACGACAGCATGATTGGGATTATTATCGTTACTGCTCTTGGAGTTGGTTTTGTTTTTTTCCGTTATTTCCCTATAAAACTACAGTTAATTAACCATTAGTTGAGCTCACAGATTTTATCGAGTAATAAAGAAACGTTTGTGTATGCATTAAGCATGAAGATAGTACTCGAGAATCTTAAGAAAACCAAAGTTATCAGATAACCTCTAATCCAACCTGCAAGTTATAATTGCATGGTAGTTATCTCCTCTTACACTCAGTAAATACCAGTGTTGTGATGTAAGCCTTGATTATCTATTGTATTACACGCTTAGTTTAAATTTAGTCTCGGGTAGAATGACAAGAGATAGCGACGAAATCAACAAGAATTAGCTATTTCGCTGGTGAACATTTTCTGAATCGCTATCTCACATAATGATCAATTATTTTCTATGGCATCATTCCCGCTCAGCTTAGCATAAAACTTATTTTACGGTAGATTATGTGAATCGTAAACATACGTGGTGAGTCACAGATTGCGGGATGACATCAAAGCCGTTTGTGGCAATCTCAATATGGTATCTATATTTGTGTTATATTTTATACATTATTTAAACCGCTGATTATCGTCTACCGAATAGCTTCCGAAACACAGGTCCAAACCATAGCTGCAGTGTCTACAAATGTTATTCGATGTCGTGTACAAGGCCGGGTACGTTTACGCTTCTTTTTTATATAAAGGAAGAGAAATTGGGTTTAACGTTCACTAGACACAACCTAGGTCATTCCGGGAATAACATATGGTTCAATTATATTTCATGAGGTTGGACAGTAGACTCTACGCCATGTCACGTACAAGCGTATCCACGCCATTTTTACTCAAAGACAGACCCTTTGATTCAACGCAAACGCGTTAAACATTCGGCCACCAATACCACGACACTTATCATAAAATCTCGTTCGATTCAAAGTTATGGAAGTCACCTAGCGAACCGAGGCTGGACAGGCGACCCTACCCCATGTTACGTACAACCGGAGATTCGAAATCACGGCAGTTGGACTCAATGACATACCTTGTAATGCAGTGCGCACGCGCAAACAACCCGGTGTTATCCAGACACCGTATAGTAAGCCTTGGGAAACCGGTCCCCTTTTCCAGATGAAGACTTTGAAAACGTAGACGTGGAGGATTTTAATGGCCTTTAATACAAAAGTAAGCAGTTTTATAATCCAAATTATAACTGAGAGAGAGAGAGAGAAATGGGGTTTAACGTCCACTCAACACAACTAGGTCATTTCGGGACTAACATATGGTTTAATTTTATTTCAATAATTCGCTTGCGCGTAGGGGTCTTTAGCAGTGGGAGGAAACCGGAGTACCCGGAGGAAACCCACGAGGTTGAGAAGGCGCCCCTATCTCCACGCCACATACGCTCACACCAGGGCTCGAAACCACAGCCGCAAGCCAGAGGTGACCGGCCAGCTAGAGGTCGAAGCGCGGCACTCTAGACCACTAGGCCATCCCAACCCCCCAAATTATAACTGATATTGACCTTTTAAACTTTAGGTAGTAGTGTGAAGTCGATTATGCTTCTACAATTGTGATATTGCAGATAGTTTAGGTATGGTTATTCAGCTGATATTGACATACACTGTAAAAAAAAAACCCTATTATTTGTTATCAGAGGAAATTATCTGTAATTTGAATTCGTACTTTTACCATTAACTCTATGTTGTTTTAATTGTATTGTTGTCTTTGTTCCGTAAAATCGGTTTGCTAAAATACATATAGACACTGTTTATTAACAATATAAATTGTATTATTAAACACGAACTAAATCTGCCTATTGCTGGTCTTCCATTAGGCCTGAAATATTATATAAACTATTAACTTGACGTTTATTAAGATAAAAAGACCAAAATAAAATCTCGATGGCCTCTTATGTGTCCGATGTTCATTCGGTTTGAATCCCATTTGATGTTCAACGCCCATTAATGATTAACCGAAGAAATGGATAACCGAGACTTTATTGAGACTTTATTAATTATCGTGACAGTGGTAATAACACCGATCGACGCTACCGTGATTTTAAAATACGGTATTTTTCATCTTAAGAGTAAAGCAATTTGACTAAAATTTTCAGAATATTCCCTATACATTGACTAATTTTAACACTGTTGTTAATTCACAAAGACATATTGTTGGATCGAGTTGACACGTGCGCGTTGCAGATTTACTTTATGGTTGTAAATGTTCGAATGTGCACTGACGATCCAGAACAAATAGAAATCAATATGCAATAATTTGTATGTGCGAAGACAAATCTAAAACATAGGTAGATACTGAATACTATGTTATTGGACTTAAAGACAAAGTCTCTGTACTCTCTGTTCAGTTGGAATCTGTGATCAATACACTATATACAGGTCATGAAAATGATGTTGCATTGTAGAATTAATACTTGAAATCGATCCTGTAAACAATATTAATGTGTAAGAGACGCGATAACTCGATGAATATGATGTTGGCTTATTAATCATTGGTCAAGAAAGTTGCCCATGCGTGTTTAGCAACTTGCCCTTCCTTGTCAATGGTGCAGTTTGGAATTTGTTCAGTTTGTCTCCACTGATTTGTCAAGTTGATATGATTTTCCATGACATGCAGGAAAGTTATAACCTTTTGACATCATGTTTCTTTATGTGTTTCATCATTTTGTTTTCGATTTGTATTGGAGATAAAAAGAACCAATTTCAATAAGAAGGAGAACCTAGAATATCTAGCCCTTCAGAAATCACAAAATTTGAAGCCATGTGAGATTTCTTGTTCGTTTTTATTATTTTTGTAAATTACATAAATTATTAATTAAATATGATTTTGTTTTATATGTAACCAATAAATATGTTATATAACAAGAAAGCTTCTGGCAGCAGATTTACCAGACTTTTCCCTTGTAATTTTACCTGTACTTTTTTCAATAGAAATATGATACTAGTACTTAACAGAAATTGTCTGATCAAAAAGCTTATAAATCTGCGGTCAGAATGTTTCATGTTCATTTAAAGAATTATCTTTTACACTCATGAGGAAACTGTATAGAATATACATTAATGATACAATAATTGAATTAAATTACGATACTATATGATCAAGCTGTGATATAGCGGAAACATATGATAATATGGGAGTGACTAAGGGCGATATTTGTCATTAGTTCATAAAATTACGGAAAGTAACTTGATAATGAAGGGAACCGGAATAAAACCCAAAGAGCTACAACACTGTTTGAACTATGCCATTAGGAAAACTTTCTGTATACATGTATATCTTTACTTGCGATATGAAATATTAAATGTCCTTTTTATGTTTACCATTTGATATACTTCCACTGGTAGATAAAATATATCCCAGTGGAATGCCAGAATAATAAGAGGTGACACTGTATATGGAAGATATATAAAAGCGACGTATTTTTGTGTTCGCTAGCAAAAACAATAGGTTAAATAATATATATATCAGTGTCGGTCCTCTTGTATTAATTCTAGATAGGATTGGAAATAAAATAAAGAAAAATAGAGCAATCTGTTGTAATTAACCAAGATTTGGATGGGGGTTGGGCGGGTAGTACAATTATTTTGTGACTTTCATATTTTGCAATATCCAAGTTTCTCACGCAATAATTTGGTCCGACAAAGTTCTTTGATCACACCTGGTCTAGCCGATCATATGTCAACCAAATATCCCTGCCCTTCAAAAAACGAGCTGGAGTTAATTTAATATGGTATGCTAAGGTAATAGAATGCAAACACATGTTTAAAGATCGATTAAACGGCCGACATTTGTTTAAGTGAAGGTTTAGCATCAGATTCATTATTCAAGACCAAAAACAAAATCATGAATGTTCCGCGTTAGGAGTAACCTACAGTCAAGGTAGTGAAACACTATTTGATTTTTGCAAATAGATAACCTTATTTAATGTTTCTGTCTGTGGAGCTCGGGGACGAAATCATTTAACTTCTAGCTACTAGGTGTTGTAGCATAATTTGAAAATTTCGAACGATCCACGTTAGCACCTTTTCGATTTTTGCCTGCCTCTCTATCGGGTGCGTTCTTAAATAGTACACGTTTATGAAATAAGTGAAGCTTCCCATTCCTTCCACGTGTTTCAGCAAAGAATAAATATACCGCCACCAACCAATTGCAATTAGCGCCAAGAATTTTGTAAATCCACTGATCTTATATCCATCTAGACTAGTTGATACAATAATAGTCTTACAGAATACGCAAAAGGTTGTAAAAGATTAATACTTTAAAAATAAGAAAACTTCAACAGTTATGAAATAAAAATAGAATGTAATTCTTAAAAAATAGAAAAGGGGTATTTATATTTTAAAAAATCAATCTACTAACTGTATATTTATTGAGCAGATACAAAATACCTACAGCAATAATAGCGAGAAATCTTCTTTTTTTCGGGGTGGGGGGGAGGTATTTAAGTAGAACAGCAATTACTGCTGAAGCAACTGTCATGTATTAAAACATAATTTAAACATCCTTATCTAGAAAATGTACAGAGGAAATTGGCAAGAATTTCGGGGGCTTTTTTTTGTTGTTATGTCAGTTTAATCGTCTAAATCAAAATGTGAGACAGTCTTATTTCTTCTAGCTAAATGGTATAACGCAAAGAGATGTACACTGTTAAAAATAATTCTGTAAAAAAAAAACAGAAAAATTCTGGCAGCAGATTTACAGGAAAAAATCTGACAAACCTGCTGCCAGAAGATTGTCTGTTCTGTAACAGAATTTCGGTTAAATATAAAACACAAATCATCCTTAAAAATAGTTTATTTTCTGTAAATGTAATTTTTCAATCATGAATATACAACGATATTAAACATGAAAAGAAATTAAGAGCAAGAAATCGTGAATGGCTTCAAATTTTGAATTTTCTGAAGGCTAGGTAAACTACTTTTTGCCGTTCCTCTGCCCTCTTGCAAATTAGGTTACAAACCTGAACCAAAATGATGAAGCACATACAGGACATGAAATCAGAAGGCGTTAACTTTCCTGCATATGTCATGGAGTATCCTCTCGCCGAGATGACTGTTTTCGGCTTAAAGTAGCTAAGTCTCTAACTCAATATCATCAAAAATCTTCAACATTTAAAACACGAATTATTTGTCAATTTAAATCAACATTGATGCTGTGATCTTACCGGAAAATGATGGACTTCTGATATCCAATATTTAAGTAAAAAAAACCCAACAAAAATCGTGTACCATAATGCGTTTCAGATCCAGTTTTAGCAAGAGACTCGAGGAACGAGGCTACAAACATTGCACCAAATCAAACGGCATAAGTAAAGTGGAATAACCAGTTGCTAGAAATTTGTATTCGATTGAGACGACTGGCTTATTTCGCCGAACTTAACTGATTTAAAATTAGAGTAAAAACGGAAGTCATTGAATGGAAATCTGATCAGATACATTCATATTGCAGTATTATATGCGTTGCGACCCACTTGTGTCATATTCTAGGTCCTAAATGTTAGCGATTTATCTCCTTTAAGGATCTTTGACATGTACGCTCAATAGCATCATATTCTCTGAACCATCGCGTTTCTTACACTGTAATATTGTTTACTTGGTCGATTTCAAATTCACAATACAACACACATTTGCATGCATGGCCACTATGATTATCTATGTGCATTGATCATGGATTCTAAACATAAAACAACCCAGTAAACTAAACAGACAGTACAAAGGTTAGTCATTAAATACAGTAACATACTCAGTATCTACTTAAATTTTCCTTCACACATAAATATTATTAGAATGACTTTCCTTCCCATTTTAGCGTTGATTTTGCCCCTATTCTTTATTCTGCATCGTCAGTGCACATTCAAACATTCGCTGTCATAAGTTAGGTCTGCGACGCGCATGCGTTAACCGAAACCAACAGAATAACTATGTGAATTAACAGAACAATGCCGTTAATATCCAGGTTATTCTGGGATATTACAAGCCTTTTGATTAATAATACAATTTATATTGTTAATTAACAATTTCTATCAGTTAATATACCGAAAAGAATGTAATAATGTCTTTGGACAGAAACGCAACTAAAACAACAAAATTTATGGTAAAAAAACGAGTTATTTATCTCAAATCACAGATATTTCTGTTATAATACGGATAATTTCCTTAAAATAACAAAAAGGAGGGATTTTAAAAGCAGATATTTTTACAGTGTATGTTATCACAGAAAGACGCCAGGTAGTGAAGCTATCTCTAAGGCAACGAGGTATTATTGACACAACAAAACTGTACCAACAAATATCTTAAAGTATTATGCAAATTATTTTATTTTGGTTCTGTCGCATTTAACACTTGGAATTAGAAAACGGGGTGGCGCTTTATCGAAAATAAAATAAGTGATGTTTTAACTATAATACGTTGCTTTTGGGAACAAACCGAAGTCATCAGTATCAAAATCTAATAAGAGGAGACTAGAGTTTCATTTAATTTATTTTTCTCTCTTTTGCTGATGTACAACATTTGAAATGAAATGAAACCAAATTGTCAATATTGGGAATTATAGATCTAATTTACGGCTACGGTAGCACCTGGTTATCGTTTCACGGCGTATAATTTTGAACAGTTTATAACTTTCTTGTCAGATGATAATTGTCAGATGACAATGTCCTGATCATCATATGTACTTGCTGACCATTGATCAGATAGCACGATACGTACCTTTGCAAAAACTAATTCGTTACCATTACACATTGTAACAAAATATGAAAGGACGTGTGAGTAGCATATGTTGTACTGAATAATATCAGATTATGTTAATTCTACCTGTGGGATACTTTACAACATCAAAATAAACAACGAATTCAGAGGTAAAGGGAACCGTGTTTACTCTAGTTTGCATAATTAGCTATCGATATGAACAGTGTGTGTTACTACACCGTTAATTGCTACCAGATCTACATATTATCTACTCGGCTACGCACTTTTTGCTATTATAAAAACCTGTTCTTATTCCCCAGATAAATAGTATATCATTGGTGATATAGAATTTACAAATTGCAAAGTATGGTTTTGATTTATGATTACATTCTGAGAACATCAGATGTGTAGTATTCCGTCATACACAAGTCTGTGCCTGTGTTGAATAATAATTATATCAGTATTTATTTTTGTCTAATTAAGAATACAGGAGAACTACGCAACAGAATACAAAACAAAATTAAATGTAATACTTATCTGCCTCACCTGGAATACTATCATTTTGAATTCCATCTCAAGGGTTCTTTAAAATTAAGTACACGCCAATGGGTGCATGGGATCTCATATTTTCGCAACACCTTAACGACTAGGCACATTCTTTGCCAGACCTTCCGTCCTGCATTAATGACATAAGGAAACCGTGCCCGTCTTTATTAGACGAACCGCTACAGAAAAGTAAGACGTTAAACCCCATTTCATGTCATTACTCAGTTCAGTTAACTACCGAATACAGTTCAGTTTGGGCATAGCATGGCCTCACCAAATGAGTCTTCTGATTTCGATTAAAAGGAGTAAAACTTAACTGCATATCCAATCTGATAAAATAAAGCATTTATAACAACGCTCAGAAAAAGGAATTTGACCGAAATTTCCAAAATATTTATTTTTCATTGTCAATATGCTCTAACTGCTACAAGAAGAATGTCCAGCTCTTTATCTAAATCTTACATAGTGGATCTTTAAACTGAACATTTACAATTGTTATATTCAGATCATCTTCAGTCCAAGATTTATTGAAACGCTTGAAAGTAAAATACGTCAACGAGTCTTAATTCACTCAATAATTTTTTGAAGAAAAAAAGCATTGAAATCCAATTATAGTTATAGAGTTTCCAATTTATATTTATGTACTTCCTTTAGTTCACGTATTTGGTTGATCATTCATCTTTTATCACAATGTGTTTTATTTGGAATAATTTTATCCTTTTGGATTTTTTAAGAACATTTACTCGTATGTGAAGCGCCATAAATTACTTTGATGAATAGGAAGCATAATAATATATGTTTTGTACCAGATGTTAAGAAAAACGATATTTCAGTAAAAAATATCTAAAATGAAAGAGAATCGGTAAATTAATCACTTAATCATTCAAGGTAGTCGTAACGAAAAACATGTCTGGATATGACTATTTGATGGGAAACTACTATGAATAAATGATCAGAAATATTATACCACGGGGAGATAAATATTGTCTCATAGCTGCATATTAAATCATACAGAAAGTAACATTCATAATATAGCATTTTTGAGATATAAAGCCACGCCCCCTTTGGCAAAAAAGAGTGTTATCAAAGAGTGTCGAAATCCACCTAATATGGAAACAAAGCCAAAATATCTAAATGAAGTCAATATATCAAATTTCCCTGCGTTTTGTCTGTAAGTATTAGACAGTCTTCTATTTTAGTTAGAATAAATGACAGCATGTCTGCCATCTTGTGACCCATCTTGTGGATGAAGTAACTCCGGAAATATTGGTCGTTTGTGCCGCTGGCGACGTGAGCGCCGTTACAATCCAGAGCTACCCTCTTTATTATGATTTTATCGACTTTTTATGTAGGTGCCATAATCTTGCTTTAACCGTACAAACAACAATTATCGCCACCTGAGTATGCCTGATTGAATATTCGTGGAGACTGAGGCGTGATAAAGTATATACTAAAAGGCTGAGGAATTGTCCGTTAAATAATGTACCACACGTATAGCTGTGTGAGTAGGCGAATTTAAATGTGGATTATTCAACCAAGACTTCCATTCAATTCGGAATCTTATATTTCGCTGAACATACATGTAATTGAATAGAAATTATAGTAAAAACAGAAACGAATATATGAAAATCAGTTAATATACATTCATAATACATTATTACGGTGCGAGCCATGTGTGTCCATTTCTAGATGCTAATAATTGCAATTTAACTCTTTTAAAGCCGGGCGCACATTGATTCAACTGAACAAAAACTAGTAAAACACAAAAGTTCCCATCATACCAAGGCATTGCTACATCTCCTATTGTAATAACAACCCATATTGTAATAAATGTAATAAAATTCAATAATTACATTTATTGCAATAGGGGTTGTAACAAGGCATATCCTAACGCGACTCATATTATTTCGAGTTGCGTTGTAACGTTAGAGAAGGTCTTCCTGGATCGCGAAGGTCGCTGTAAGTTCATGTGAATCTGGAGCAGATCTTCTTGAAAATGCATCTAAGCTCACGCGTTCTCATCGCGTTGAGGGCCTGAGGGTAATCTTGTTGGGAACGTGTTGTCTAGTAATATTGAGAGAGGGGGTCGCCTTGATCGTGTTAAGAGCGTGTTGATAAGTAATATTGTGAGAGAAGGGAGAGAGAGAGGAATGGGGTTTATTGTCCACTCGACACAAACTAAGGCATTGCAGGACGAACATGTGGTTTAATTTTATTTCAATAATGCACTCGCACCTAGGTTTTTTTTTAGCAGTGGGAGAAAACCCGGAGAGTTGAAACAACGCCAGTTGTCTCAATGACAGGCCCTGTGATACATTCGGCCACCCCCACCTCCAACCAAAGAGACAGAGAGAGTGAGATATTCCTGTTTGTGTACATGATATACAAGAAGCGTTAGCGACACAAATTTGTTTCCCATTTATTGTTTATTAGAATCAATGTTCGCTCGGTGAGATATCGCGCCTACTATAACAATCGTAATAATGATGACTTTAGATGAACGCAACTTCCGGTAGTAAACATAGATTTGAATTTTGTTTGGAAAAACATACTTTTTAATAAGAAAATATTAGCCTGTAGTCTAGAATACTCTGTCTAGATATATGTATCGTTTTGTAAAGGCCTTTAACGTTTTCTGAGAAAAATGTGACATAATTATCCACCCTTTATACGCTCTACAGTAATTCATGCTTCTCTACAAATGACTTAGGAAGATGCCAAGAAAAACATTTTGTCTGGTGGTTAAAAACTGATAATGATCATTTTCAGCGAGCAGGATTTCATGGTCTCACAACGTCGAGTAACTATTTCATACAATGTCGCGGGCCATAACTCCTTTAGCAGTTAGATATGAATCTGTATAAGAACATAATCCATCTGATGTGATAGCGTTTGACAGTCTTGAAGGTATAATATTCACGATATTAAATTACCCCCTGGGATAGGCATTTTTGTTCGGTAAAGATAAAAATCTATAATAACATAAACTAGAACAAAAATTTAGTCCCCTTTGAAATACATACTCTTGGCCCACGACAATGTAATCTTAATCATTATAACCACAAATGTCACAATCATCTGATGAAAAAAATTAAGATTTGCGCCTAGTCAAATGAATTTATAAGCTTTGCCGTCATTTTCGCAAGTGGTTTTCGAAATAGGTCCACCCGTCACAAAATGTGCACCAATAGTATTAAACCCTAACAGAAAGTATACCCAATAAGTTTGATATAGTGGGATCGTTACGCAGCGAGTTTAGTTGCCCATGTGCGTAATACCTAGAACTTCACTGCACATGTCCATGAATCTCCCATCCAAATATCCTAGAAACTCATGTATTACATTTGAAAAAGTAAAAATTACTTAATACTTACAAAAAGACGTAATCCCATTGAGATATGTGCTTTCTGCAAAAGTTCGTTAATATTACTGTATATATGTTCGCATAATAACCTAGCTACGCCTACACTAAAATCTAAACAGAATGGCTAGAAATATTTATATATGATTTCAGTCAAGCATATTGTTGTCATCACATAATACCAAAACGACGCCAATAAAGTAATCTATACACTACGCTAATCTGGAAAGCAAATCCAATTATTTAATCTGCAAAATATAATTGGATAATGCAAACACCTGATGAAAAAGCCAGTTGTATTATGGTTATATAATAATATTGTTGATGGTGATTCATATGTCCGGAAGGATGTGATCCTTTTACCCGTTCAACAGCATAATCTGATATCTCCACATCGTGTTACTGTATAGCGGTATCGAGTTTAAAGGGAATAAAGCAATGGATTAGTCCATTTCAATCAATAGTGATGCTGTTACCTCAAATATTTGAGACACAATGATTTGAGACACCACTGATCAGAAATTATAATAATATGTTTTAAAACATGAATGTCTATATACACCCATATTATTATTACATTAATATGCTTTTTAACCCATTTTTGTTTAAATGCCAAAACAAACGATGAGACACATTTATTACTTGCCCATTTATCTTTTAAAAGAGGATCGAACAATCAAAATACTTATCACTCTGCTTATAACTTATATAAGCAAAGCATGTTCATGACCGACGCAGTCAAGGTATTGATTTAATGAATTCATAAACTTTGGATCACTCTCACTAACTTAGTATAACGAGTTGCTTTGTTCCAGCGCATCGACAAATAAAATTGTTGAAGCAGAAAATGCGCGTTGTCGAATTCAGTCAAGGTATTCATTCAGCTAACAAACGCCCGTGTGACGTTGGAACATTCTAGTTTGAACATAAATTATGCAAGAGCTACATCTGCCTATTGCAGGTCTTGCTGGGATGTTCTCTAAATTATTAATTAAGCATTAAAAGCTTATCAAGACCATAATCAACTATCGATGTCATACCTATCCTGCGATATTTAATTGATTACGATCTGATTTGCTGCTCAACTTTCATTCATGATTTAATTTATAAATAGATAATCGCGACTATTTTTTTTTATCGTACCGACTTTAGTAATGATGATTTTGGCTAGGCTGAAATTTCAATCGCCAAATTCCCGGTTCAGAGTGGATCAATTAGACTGAAATTTTAAACAAATGGCCTTTAAATAATTTGGTTTGTAACTATTATAATGGAAACAATCACCTCTTTATCTAATCTCCAATAATGTATCTTTAATCGGAGTGATTGTTATTATGTCCCGTTTATTGTAACGGAGAGGATGAAAAGACAGACGTGGACTGTTACGTAGCCCCGTTGTCTCTCGCTGGCCTACAAGGAGTTCTCCAATCTGTTTTACAGAGAATTACTTACGAATTATCTCTGTAACGGATGCCTGTCCAAAACACGTGCGTTGACTGCCCGCCTCGTAGTCATTGGCTCAACGGCTCGTGCAATGTTTACTTAACACCTAACTGCTTCGGGCAAAATGATGCATTTTACTCATTTTAATACCCATTTACACTAGGAAATATTTTTTTAACTACAAATACTTCAAACGTCTTTATTTATTTTTCTTTTACCTCAAAAAAATGTTTGAGAATTTAATTTGTCGGAGTAAAAATGTTAATATGCCGTACTCATTAAGCCTCGTCGATGTCATGCTTATCAGTGATTGTAGCGGCCAAGCGATTATTCACTGCGGGATCAGTTTGGGAGTTCTCGTGTTCCCTTCCGGTGTTCACAGTGGTGCAGAACAGATTGCCTGGCAAAATTGCACTGATAGTCTACGCTTTCGCTTTATGGTTTGTGCCCGTTTCAGTTAGCCCAGTCGGTTCAGAATAGTAGGACTTGAAGAGCCCCATTTCAATTCATTTCCCCCGCAAGGAAATGAAAATATTACATCATATACTTTTATGGTATTTGTGTCGATGTCCGCGTTCCCCATAATTAGTGATTTTATTTACATCGAAAGCATAACCAACTAATTATTGTTATATAAATATAATTATTGCTAAATGTCAAATCAAATTAATGGGAAAACTCGCCACTAGACTTTACATAACTTACAGAATAACACGGATATTTATCAGACTATTATACAGGTTTTAAATATATATTATATAAATAAAGAAGACTCCATTTCAGCAAAAACTATCCGGTCGTAAAGGTCAAGGAACATTATTTAATTTACTAATGCAAACAACTTTACTATTAAAGAAGACTTACGATTTTTGTCATGAAAGTGAACTATATTTCATTTCAGGCTGAGGGTGGGGTAGATTGCTTAATTGTTAGCAGGTGCGCGCTGTATAATTAGGTCTGTTATCGAATGAACTTTCGTGGTTTCGATTCCCTGGCAGTATGGGACAAGGAGTAGGGTCGCCTCCCAACCTCATGGGTTTTCTTCGCTTTCCTCCGACTGCTAAAGACATCTAGGCGCAAGCGGATTATTGAAATAAAAATGAACCTGGTTTGTTTCGATTGGACGTCAAACCGCATCTCTCTCTCTCTCTACCCCCCTCTCTCTCTCTCTCTCTCTCTGAGAGTCAATTGTATTCTGGTTTCTTTTAGCATCCTTTTCCTATAGATGTTAGGTCTGGGGACTATGTCGTTAAAATAGCTATAGGATTATCGAGAAAAGCGGCGACTGAGTAAGTGAGTCAATAAAACCCTAATAAAGACATCTAGGTTATCCCAACACAAGGAGTGAATCGTATATCTAATTTCTACAACCAAGATTAGTGGTGAGTGTGGGTTGTTGGTAGACCATGTGATACCCCGGAACATTTTATAATTCAAAAAGTCGCATTAATTGCGAATCCGCTAAATATCATTTCTTTTATATATCATGCATATGAAAACTTCCTGGGCGAAACCTTTCACATACAAGGTTAGTATCACATCACCAAATTTTGTCACTCGTGTCTGGGAATTTTACTTATTGAAGAACATTGGCATATTCCATAGTGGTTAATTTCTGTCAGTGAATATAAATAATTCGCTGTCTACATTTTAGCATTCAACGTGCCCTATTGGGACCAAAGAACTTTACATGTACATATTATGTCCCAAGTGCTAAGACGTCATTTGTCTTTTGAATACTTCTGAACCCTTACCAAATTTCGTTAAGCCGATTAGATTATTAATGAGTTTGAAACATTGGAATTTGTTGCCATTAAAATTGAGAACTTGTGTTATGTTACAACAATAAACAAACAGTGTGTGAGTTGGGTAGTGTTGGTCTCTGGGATGTCTCCCGCGCCTCTTCTAAATGCTTCATTGAGATATTGCCGGTGATACGGGCGACTGATGTGCGTAGTTGAATGATTTCCAACCTTTATCCAAGCCCCGTGTTAATTTGTCCTAGTTTTTCAGCGAAACCAGTACACAATCAACCCATTACAGATAATTACCAAACTGCAAAAAAACCCCCGCTAAGTTGCTGAGTGATTACAATTATTGTCCAGGAATGTGGTAATTATTGACAGGAATGCAGCTATGGTTCTTTTAGATAAAGTAAGCTAGTACAATACCGATGCCATATATTATGAATCGAATACTATTTAATCCATTATACAGTTTTGTCGAGGTTTTTAAATCAAATATTATAAGATTGGTGCACACAAGGCTATGCTATGCACAAAAACAATAACCATGCAACGAAATCGGACCTTAAAGTTAAATAAAAGAGATGAAAAGACGTCATGTTTGAACAAGGAGACAAAGGGGTCAATAGCCCCCACCCCCACCCTCACACGTCTTTAGCAATGGCAGTGATAATTAAATAATAGGACAAGAAATACAAATTTAAAACTCTTTAATAACGAATATTAATGGGTAAATCAAGGTCGCCTAATTTAACAGATGTGGCTGTCAACAGTTTTATCCACTCTATCGTCAGTACCTCATCACAAATGCTTTATGCTACATGCAATGAATAGAGCAGCGTTCAAAATTTCCTTACATGTATCACGTCAACCATTTTGTGACTGGTAGCAGGTAATTTGAACACAGCTCACCAAATATTTCTACAGGGCGAAACTTATTTTGAGGTTGTTTCTCCCTTTTCCCTTTTGTATGGCCATTTTTGTTGACTTTTTGGTGTATAATCGAAGAAAGGGTTTTATAAATACATTTTCTGCCAAGTTTTGGTCAATATTCATAATTTTGAGGCGAAAGGATACCTGAGTTGTGATGCTGGTTACGTTGAAATGTAGGGCCGAAAATTGCACGTTTATTTGTCTCTACTCCCAGCTTGTGTATCTCAAGTTTTTCATGGTGAACCTCGTAGTGAGAGAGAGAAAGAAATGGGGTTTAACGTCCACTCGACACAAACTAGGTCATTTTGGGACTAACATGGTTTCATTTTATTTTAATAATTCGCTTGCACGTAGGGGTCTTTAGCAGTGGGAGGAAACCGGAGGAAACCCACGAGGTTGAGACGGCGCCCCTATCTCCATGCCAAATACGCTCACACCAGGGCTGGAAGCCACAGCCGCAAGCCAGAGGTGACCGGCCAGCTAGAGCTCGAAGCGCGGCACTCTAGACCACTAGGCCAAACCCCCGAACCTCGTAGTAATACATGCTTTTGCCACATGTTGCTCCATCTGTGGCAGAAAACGTTCTACCCAACGAAGATTTTGAAAAAGGTTAAAGCCAGTCCAAGTCAATTGCGAAATCATTGGTGATCCTTGGCCATTAATATTCCAATGGTAACGGTTTGATTTTTATGGGAACGCGCGGGGTTATCGTCCTTGCAATTAATTTCTCAACTGTTCTGAAACACAAATTTAAATATGTACATGAGTTTAGGGTAGAACTTGGTTTTTCTTTCCATCTCAACTATAAGACAGGTGTCACCACTAGAAAGTCAGAGCAGTATTCGAAAAATGCCGTGACAGCAACAACTGAAACTCAAGTTGATATTTAAGCCACTTGCATTTTCAGAAATATCAACTATCTCCTTTTTTTTCCACGCTAAAAGATACCCAGTTAATTATACGTAAATAAAGTCAAAATTCCGTGACTTGTTATCAATCCGATTAAAAAGAGGCCCATCACAAATTCATCAACACCCATAGGTGACACATGGTCGTGGTGACTTAATATCTTATGTATAGCCTGCAATGGATGCATAGAGTTGACATATTTTCAATCCATCTTATCTTTGTAAATACAGAACGGAACAAAACCATTTTTGAACTGACAGATCTTCAATTTCTCAGTATTTCCGTTTACAATAGTTCAAATTACTTTCAGCAGACAAGTAGGACGTTAAACCCCATTTCATTTCAAATGACGTTCAAATGTTACATAAATGGTCGAAAAAAGCAATCCATACACCTTGGAAATTCTGTAGCAATATAGTCGTGGTGACATATTATGGACAAGGAATGAGGAGATAAGATATAGTTTGATGTTTCTAAACATATTCACATATATGCAGGTGTACTGAGATCAACTAACATTTGGTTGACGAATTGTTATATAAAAAGGGCTATAGAGGCAGAGCATACTGGTTCTATATTTCAACAACATGATAACAGTTATCTTATGCACAATTTCTGGAGTAAATTTTCATAACCATGTAAGGGCGGGTTTTGACCTCACGCTTTTGGAATGGAGGATGACGTCAAGGCTGAGTCTTGGACGTGCAGAGAGGGGGGTATAAATTCGAGTATAGACCGGGCCCCATCAGAACTCACCCAGACATTCAAGCAGCCATTATACCTGTTGAGAACAAGGGACCTGGGAAACCATTCAGCCAGCAATAAAGTTCTTATACTTTAAACACTGTGGTATTATTTTACGATCACAAGAACACAAGAAGAAGAAGTCCTCTAAAAGAAGCAGTAGTACTACAGTTCGTATGCTTAAAGGACAAAGGTTGAACCACAAAAATCATTAGAGTAATGCAATTGATTGGAAGCTATTTCCTTGAGTATTCTCTGATTCCCCGTTACCAAATAAAATGAACTTGTGGACATTAACGTCTTTGATGTTCAACATTAACTTCACGGGTCATATAATTGATCATAAAGAACGAACAGTTTGACACTGGAATACAAGATGAAGTCGTCAGTCTGTTTGTATACGAAATGGAAAATGTCAAAACTCGGTGGTTAATAGGGCTACGAGGAATAAGTCTTCTTGAATGAAATATTATTGGATTCCTAAATCTTTATTAAGATTTAATAAAAGCTGAAGTTCGTGACAAGGTGGTACAATAAATATGAATAAAAAATTTCTTTTTTTTTATTATCATCATCAATAATGACGTCCTGAAAGTAGTTTGAAGAAGCCTATAGGCCCAACATCCCCTTTCATTTTTAACATATTATACCATACTAGATAGGATGCAGCCAAAGAGCAGGGATTCAACCATGGACATTATAAGCAGGCGCGGATCCAGGATTTTTTGCAGGGGGGGGGGGGGCTAGGTTTGATAATTGCTTAACTAATTGCGCTCAACCGATTAATTTGGTAAATTAGATTAAATTTGGTTCATTCTGACGTATATGCAGGTGTACTGAGATCAACTAACATTTGGTTGACGTATTGTTATATAAAAAGGGCTATAGAGGCAGAGCATACTGGTTCTATATTTCAACAACATGATAACAGTTATCTTATGCACAATTTCTGGAGTAAATTTTCATAACCATGTAAGGGCGGGTTTTGACCTCACGCTTTTGGAATGGAGGATGACGTCGAGGCTGAGTCTTGGACGTGCAGAGAGGGGAGTATAAATTCGAGTGTAGACCGGGCCCCATCAGAACTCACCCAGACATTCAAGCAGCCATTATACCTGTTGAGAACAAGGGACATGGGAAACCATTCAGCCAGCAATAAAGTTCTTATACTTTAAACACTGTGGTATTATTTTACGATCACAAGAACACAAGAAGAAGAAGTCCTATAAAAGAAGCAGTAGTACTACAGTTCGTATGCTTAAAGGACAAAGGTTGAACCACAAAAATCATTAGAGTAATGCAATTGATTGGAAGCTATTTCCTTGAGTATTCTCTGATTCCCCGTTACCAAATAAAATGAACTTGTGGACATTAACGTCTTTGATGTTCAACATTAACTTCACGGGTCATATAATTGATCATAAAGAACGAACAGTTTGACACTGGAATACAAGATGAAGTCGGCAGTCTGTTTGTATACGAAATGGAAAATGTCAAAACTCGGTGGTTAATAGGGCTACGAGGAATAAGTCTTCTTGAATGAAATATTATTGGATTCCTAAATCTTTATTAAGATTTAATAAAAGCTGAAGTTCGTGACAAGGTGGTACAATAAATATGAATAAAAAATTTCTTTTTTTTTTTATTATCATCATCAATAATGACGTCCTGAAAGTAGTTTGAAGAAGCCTATAGGCCCAACATCCCCTTCCATTTTTAACATATTATACCATACTAGATAGGATGCAGCCAAAGAGCAGGGATTCAACCATGGGCATTAAAAGCAGGCGCGGATCCAGGATTTTTTGCAACGGGGGGGGGGGGGGCTAGGTTTGATAATTGCTTAACTAATTGCGCTCAACCGATTAATTTGGTAAATTAGATTAAATTTGGTTCATTCTGACGTATTTCCGGAAGGTAAATTCCAAAATTACAGGTCTTAATCGCCAATAAAATCGCATAAAAAAATTTTCAAGCCTGAGCAGGGGGGGGGGGTCCGGACCCCCTGGACCCCCTCTCTGGATCCGCGCCTGATAAGGTCCATGATTCGACCAACTGTAAATGGAGGTCTGTGTGTTTGTGTGTGTGTGTGGGGGGGGGGGGTGTGCATCAGTACAGTCTGAAGTTTCCCGAGTGTTTTTAAACATACGTTCTACCATGTGTGTTACTGTCAGTGCGTATTTGTTTGTTAGAAGGCTGGTCCGAAATGTCACGAAGTAGGGCCACAAGCCAAGCTCATGGGTTTTATCCAGCTTTATTCCTTTCTAAAGATCCCTGCGGGGGGAATCCATTATTGAAATATAAATAGACAATATGTGAGTGCTTAAATAACCGAGTCTTATTCAACTTATATAGTAAGTGCAGGAGGACAGTACTACACACAAACAAAACACACATAAGATAAACCAGCAAACAAGACAAATCACACAGACATTGCAAGACATAAACATCAAATATAAAATCAAATGAATGGATCCAGAGGCCAGTCGTAAGCGCTTGTGACACTACGGATAGGATAATGTCGTGACTATCCTGGTCACGGACTCCCAAATAGCAGCTTGTGAAGCTACGGTGTCAAAGATGAGACAATGGCGTCTAGGGCTTTTCTTCGGACTTCACGTTGTGGGACTGTGACACTATCCTGTGTTGCGATACCAAATCGACGACTGTGACACTCTAGAGACACGTACTGTGTGTCCGTACGGCCAAATCTTCTGTGTCACACTGTCGTTTGTCTAGGTAGGACTTGACATTGTGATCAATAAGAATTCAACTCTTTTTTGTACTCTTTGAGATATTCTTTATATATTACGATAATATATTCTACAGTACAGATACAACTATTGTTATTTAGGTATGTAAACCTTATTTCGCCCAGCAGTCTCCCTCGGAACTTCTATAATGTCTTGTCTACGGTTCCATCATGACGGCTGCGTCCGGCCAGTAAGCCAGGCCATCTCCCGGGGTTAACTTCCCCTTGGCTCTCTCGAATGTTGTCTGCGTCCAGCATGGAAGCCGGGCCATCTCCCGGGGTGAACTTCCCCGGGAGATCAAACAAACTCTCTCATATATAGAATGTATACGGTTTTCAGCTATTAGGGCGGGACAATTACCATTTATGGGTAAGTGTTTCGTAAAGGCACCGTTTTACGTCAACACTATTCTAGTTAATTGTACTAATCTGTTCAAGTGAGGACTGGACGATAGTACCCTACTTTCCAGAAATGGATACTGACATAACTGTCTGCGAGTTAGTCTAAGATAGTAGTAGAATAATGCAAGCTACTTCATTACCCTAATTATTTCGTCATACATCGTGTAGGTAAGGAATTTTATATTAAACAGAACACTAAGTCTATAGTGTTACACGCTCACTAATATATAGTCCGTGGGTCTGTAATTGAACATCCCTTCTATAACTGTATAAGCAAATCACGTCAAATTAAAATTGTATCTGTACCCATCGGCAACGTTGCACTACATCACCGCTTGATGGCTTTAATCTAACATTTGAGGCAAATTCAATATATTTTATAAAAATCAATATTTCAAAACACACTGAAATTATTTTGTAATTCATATATTATTAAATCAATAAATAATATTGATATCATGTTACATAGTTCACCGGTTCTCCGTTGAGCGACCTTATAAATTATAGCCATTATGTTTATATTTTACGAGATATACAGTAAAAGTGTGAAAACACACTAATTAATAATTCATATCAATTTTAAAGGGCCTTAAATTGGCGTATATCAATTTCAAAGGGCATTAGACTGATGTGTTTCAATTTTAAAGGGCATTAGACTGGAGTGTTTCAATTATAAAGGGCGTTGGGCTGATGTGTATCAATTTTAAAGGGCATTAGACTGACGTGCATCAATTTTAAAGCGCATTGGACTGACATGTTTCAATTTTAAAGGGCATTTGACTGGTATATATCAATTTTAAAGGTCACACGACTGTCGTGTGTCAATTTTTAAAGACATTAGACCGGGTATGTCGATTTTAAAGGACACTGATAAAGTTGACTTGTGAACCTGGGCCGTATATATAGTATAGTAGTGATACAAGTGATTATTCTAAACTTAGTAATAAACATTTAATATGCAAAATGACGACTTTGAACCATTAGTGGCAAAAATTATTATTTATAAAAGTTATTTGTTGTTAAGTCAACCATATCAACTTTATAGTGTAGATTGTCGTGTATCAATTTAAACGGGCGTTAGACTGATATTTATCATCAATTTTAAAGGGTATCTAGTAATCCATCTGTACATACAGAACATAAAATGGAATACAATCACTGTTAATATCTCGGAGATGTTTCACCATAGATTCAAGAGTCTTTATCAGAGGAAATGATACCATTATTACAATAAACTAACACTAGATGAAACCTCTCGACATTGTGTCATAAACGTAAGTGACTAGAATGTGACTAAAAGATTACCTTGAAGGTTGGGAACACTTCATGGTCTAAGTCTGCCATCATTAGCCCGGGTGATTCTCCATTTTATTTCTTACTCCTCTCTCTCTCTCTCTCTCAATGCCGTGAATTTAAACATTCAATATTCACCAGCGATACAGGTAAATAGTTTGATATATAGTTTAGTTAATGTCGGAAAACAGATAAAACATTTCCGAATATTAACAATTACACGCGTGATAAGTGTGAGCACCTGTGTGTACTAAAGGCAACATCCGGAGTAAACACACAGTTCCAATTGTAATAAATCTGTTATTATTCATCAAGCAATGTAATAACAAAGCTAAAATGATAACAACAAGCTATAGCTATATCTGAATCCGTGGATCTTTGACGTGACAACTACCGTAAAAGTGACATTTTCTTTTACAACCGACAAGGGCGTTAGACGTTAAATAACTGAATGTCAACAACCAAGGGGTCTTTAAACACGGAAAGGTGTCTTTGACATTGAAACCATTAGGAGCGTTTGTCAGAATAATAACCGATTGTTACCACAAGGTACATCCAGCAAAAGTAATAAGTTAGTTTTCATTCAGCGATTCCATGTGGGACTATGGCGTCATCGCTGACATATGCAACTGTAGTCAAAACATTAATAACAAAATTACATACTTACTTACCTTTCATAATAATTCCACTAACATCCCACAAAGCACATCTGCTACCTCCGTCGGGGTTTCGAATATATAAACATGTATTTATTTACCACTTCGTTGTCGAGAACAGAACAACACGTGCATATGTACATGCAAAACAACGCAGTTGATTTTTTTTTTTTTTTTAGAAATCCACACGTTGATAACAATTAAGTTTAACGAATACGTAAAATTAAACGACACCCCTCAATAACGGTTATTGAATATGTATACAACTCTTAGTTTCGAATCAATTAAGTAATCACATAGAAAATCATTCCATATTGGCTAATGTGTGTACATTTCCGTGATCTCACTGCCGTTCAACGATAATATGTGAGTGAAGCTAGCATTATACATAGAGAATCAGTGTATTGTTGGCTAGATAGAAGTTCACAGCTGGTATAACACCGCGACTACTAGATCATAAAGTGACTGGTGTATTCTAGTCTAACGTTACTGTAAAATAACATCAGTGTCAATCTCGCAATATTTCTCAATATATTGCTTAGACGTGAACTGAAAAAAATAATGTTTCATCGAATTATAAATTTACTTTGTGTTTTCAATTTTCATAAATTGATTTTGGCTTACAGAATCTCTTGCATGCTACATTATAGCGAAAGTCGAATCCCCTAATAGCAATGTCAGTCCAATAATAGTTACTTGAACTGCGCAATAATGCTTCATTTAATGGGTTTTTTTTAAATTTTTATAAATTGTACATTAAAGACCATATGCCTCATTTAGCTCATTACAATACAGGATTGTAAAAGCTGAATTTCTAACACTAGTCCTAAAATTTAATAGTTAAGTTCCGATCAGTATTTATAAAGAATAGATCTTTTTGCGAAATCATTACGTGCTATGAACCAAATTGATAGGTGGGTTTTATATCCGATCGCATCGAACCCGGAAGCGTATACTTTGTTGATATTTTTATTTTGTGTTAATTAAATGATACATAATCAATCTGAGTTCATATTAGTGTGGATTAAGCTGTGGGAAATTTGATATTTTCCGAAAATTGAAAATCAAGGGGAATACTCAGTAGTCCGCGCGTTCACTAGTCCGCGCTCCACTATTGCACAGGTTCGCTAGTCCACGGGTATTTTTTTATTATTGTAGGGGTTAGGGTTATGGTTATATTTATTGATACCCATATTTATATGGGTATTTATGGGTATTTCTTTTAGCGAACCCGTCTCCAATTTACATAGTTAGGAAGATGGGTTCACTAGTTCCCCGCTATAAGAAATACTACAAATGTGGGTATTAATAAAGCTAACCCTAACCCAATGCCAAACCTAATAATAGATATCGGTGGACTATAATTATTATAATGAACCCTAACCCTAACTTAACACTAGATATCAGTAGACTAATGAACCCGCGGACCAGTGGGCATACCCCAACAAGACAGGTTTGTGCCTGTCATGGAATCGGCTACACCTTTACTACTGAGTACTACTGTTGCTCGGGAACTAGAAACATAACTGAAAGTTATATTAACTGGTTCGTTACGGTCCATTGATCTTTTTGTTACTGTATTAAGACCTTTAACAGTATGACTGATAGACCGACAGGTGCAGTGAATCTCAGGAATTGTGAAATGGGCAAATATAATGTCTGTGGGTTTCAGCTATAAAGTAGTGATCTATCTGTTAGTGATATAGCCAAGTAATGCGGTTAACAGTCATTAAATATAGCAAAGTCAAACTGCTACGTAATTGACATATTAAGGACGCGCGAATATATTTCCACCTTTTAATGTATTTTTAAATTAACTGTAATGAAAACTCACCAAATCCGTAGTTTCAGTTTAAATTTATTGGTTTTATAGCGAAAGGGTTTGGAGTGAAATAACCGTTCACAAATTAATATCTTTAAAAAACATTTTGACGTTTTAGTCAAATTTTTGAAACAGAAAGTAACATACACACAAGCCTGCATCTTGTAATTTATTCACAGCCCTAAATTAATTATTCTCAAACGATACAATCCTCTCGTCATCCCTACTTTTGGATTTTTAAGACTTTCAGGTTGTTGAGCCTGTTCACTCTGCTTTTAAAAATACCAACGTATTTTAATTTTTAGATTACGCCCCCCCCCCCTACACACACCATCACCACCACCACTAACTACGGTGTTAAGTTTGGTGCTTGTTATAGAAGCAGTATTCTTAAACACTCTGTACTCACAATAGTGTAAGAGGTTGACGAAGATTTCCCTGTAGACCCTATAAAGCTTTTCTTTTCTCCATTCACGACATATTAACCCAATTAGTGTATTGCAGCAGCACTGAATGATATTTAGTTTAACATGCTATGTTGGTATATAAAGGGTATACGATGTGCTCAGTGCTAATGTGGACATAAATAAATATTGCCCTGGCACTGGTGTGTCCGCCTAATACGCACACTCCGCGAAGTGTTGCGTTTGATTAGTGGTAATCCAACTACACACTGCTATTATGAGTGGATATTGTTGTTTTAAATTTTGATTTGTCGGTAGTCCGTCTACCAACCAATCACTAGCTGCCAATATTGGACCAAACATGTTTACATAACGTTACGTCATGACTCACGATTTTATTATGTCTAATTAACCCGTGCATAGCAGAATACTGCAGTAAAACTAATTGCGTGACAAACGAGGCTATCAAGTCGAATGAAATGTAAACAATACTGTTTGGAAACAAACATACTTTCACCGTTTTTAATACCTTAAATCACTGTCCAAAAATTAAAGGGAAGACCCAGATTAAACGAAGGACTGTCATGTTGCTGTACTTAAGTCATAGCTTTCATTGAACGGAAAGAATAGACACACTCCCGCATAAGGTCAAGAAACAGACGCTATTCCAGCAATGGTCAGAGAGAGATTTCTCGGGCCATTGCTTCAGGAATATACCTAATACGAGAATTTGCTATTTCGTACCAACCAAACCACCAGACGCATTACCTTGTTAGACCCTCCAACTCGACCTGCATGTTTCACAAAGAGTGGACCATAAAGGCCGACGAAAATGGTTTCATTATTTCCCGGTCGGCAGTGTGAAGCCGGGTGGGTCCAAGATAGCTAGACAACTTTCATTAGTTACTTATGACAAATTAATCAATCGTTTGACGCAATATAGCCCAGTTGTTTATGACGTGGCATTAAACCTATTTCATTTATGAACGCTTTAGTCCCGAATATGCATATTAATGATGGTTTGCTTATAGGGTCTACGTATTATTGGCACGAAAAAGATATTCCAGTATGGTGCCGTGCAAGATTTGTGCCGAGTATAAGGAAACAACATAAAAACTAAATAGACTTATCTCTTCAATAAACACATTATATTTTATGGAACGCCCATAACGATTCGATGTACCATTTAAATAAATAATGTTATAATTTGTACATATAGATAAATATATTCTAATTAGTAATTTTACAAGTTTATTAGTAATAAAAGTATTTCATAAGGCAGGTGGTTATATTTTATTTCATCGCTTAGTAGGATATTAAACCCCATTTCATTTCATTTTTAATAAGGATTACTACGTGTTAGTCCTATAACATTTATCTACATAATCTAGATTTTATTATGTTCTAACACACACAAATTAATCTTTAATAAAATGTAAGGTTGATTTCTTATTCACAATTGGCACCAAAGACAAAAATTAGATGCTGAGTGTTCGTAACCAACTGATCCGAAGATGTAATAATAGATATCATCATTAAAACTGCATTTAAACGCCCTTTATTTGATAAGACACAGAGTTAGTTTTAAACGACCTTATCAACGATGCCATCAATTCAGTTTTTTGATCAATATAGATTATCTAACCAGACAATAACCCTTTTTGTAAAATAAAAAAAATGGTAAAAACTCAGAAATATGGATACGATTTCAGATATTCCAAGGCATCAATGCATGGCGACAAATAAATACTAGCGATTTTCCAATAAATCTTACAATTCTTAAATAAAATTAATCATGTATTCAATTGTCTAGTGACAAATATATCCGATAATCCCCCAGAGGCTCACAAGGACATTTCCAAGATTGGAATTTAAAATAATTCTAAAATAATAAATCTTTTTTATAATGGATTTCTTTCATTTTATTTTTTAGTGGTAAAATCTAGATTTTAAAGAGGAACCACGATGGCTAAGTGAATAAGATGCTGGCTCGTATCGCGGATTCGACTATGAGTTTGCCGAACTCGAACCTTGGTTTTTTGTCCCATCCGAAGTAGATTATTTCGTTGCATTTTGAGGTTTGATTTCCATATTTAAAACCGTAACCGATGCTGTGTAAAATCTGGGATTGCTCCTTGTGTGTAAGTTTAAATATACAGAAAGAAACTGAGGTACTAACACAATGCTATATCAGTACAATGGCCGATCTGCTGTCAGTCATGGATAGGCCCCTACGCCTATAATTGGGGATGGATGTGGTTATGAGACAGCTTGTATACAGGTTCTTTCTGAGAACTCTTTATACAACTGGCATAGCTAGCAAATGGTTGATGTATTTTGCGTTATATCATTTCAAGACATATAAATCAAACATTTCACAATTCGAATAAATCATTCCAACCAATAGAATCCTTACGATGTCATAGGGGGATACCATAACATTTACGTAGTAATTAGGAGAACTCGATGTCGATTAATGAAACCAAGGGAATTATATTTCTCTAACGAGAAATAATTGTCGTGCCAAGCACGAGATCATCTCATCTAACAGTACAGCGCCAAAATGTTACGATACTTCACTAGTACCGTTGTTATCACGATATTCTACCGGTATTGATTAGTCGATTTATCGATTATTTTTACCTGGTTAAGGTGTTTAATTATGAAACAGATTGTGTGAATTGAATGGCAATTTAACAGATGACTCCCTAACATGGGGTTGACAGATGACAATGCATGACAGTAATATTAACCAAAACAATTACACTTGTTTTCGTGTCCGGCTTTCTGTCTATTTACGTTGTGCAAGAGAAACAGCCATACAGCACGAACGGGTAGGCGTAGAATTTGCAAAGACACGATCGCTCGAAATGACTTAAACAGATGGTACATTTGATATATTTCGAGCATATAAACTTGATCACACATTTGTTGACAAAACCAAACGCGAATTAAATCTGCTAAAAGGGAAATTTAATTATTTCTGCATATCCAGTCAACCAATTGAATTTTTTTTTCTTGTTTTTTAATCCTAAACATACATTATGCAAGAGCTAAATTGGCCTAATGTAGGTCTTTCTTTAGGCCCGAAATATTAACTAACTTATTAATTAAACATTAATTAACTGATCCAAGCCATACTCGACTCTCGATGGCATAGGATTGGTCCGATTTGAAATAGATTAGAACTGGTTCAACCATATCTTGATTAATTTAAAAATGGACGAGCAAGACTTAGCTTCGAACAGCCAGGACGGTAGTTGCAATTATTACACACGTCTTGTCAAACATTCTAAGGTTAATATCTTCGTTCACAAGAGAGTAATTTGGATGAAATTTTCAAATTATTCATTTTACATTATCTATTTTCGAACTCTTACAACAAGAATGACCAAACTCTTTATTAAACTCGTAACTAATGTATCTTTAAGGGTTATCAGTTCGAGACCAAGTATATGGTGCTGCTGTACTACTATATGAAGCAACAAAAACACCTAGATGCAAAAGCAATAGAACGTACAACTCCAATTTAGGATATTCTTGTAAACATCGGATACCAGTAAGCTTAGTTTCATCTGAAAATGCAATATTTGTAACGACTAATGTACGTAAAAGAACAAAAGTAATTTTCGAAATAAGCCGACAATTAAGGAGGTAATTATTTTTGAGTTAGCTGAAATAAATATACAAATGATTTGATGGCTCAGTGAGTAAGGCGCTGGCTCACTAACAAAAGGTATGTCATTCGATCCCGGTGTTGGTCAAGAAAGTTCTCCAGTGTTTCCCCTCGTGCTTCCGCGTTGTCAGTGTTGAAGGGCGGCGTGCCTGGCAAGCGCAGCGTTTAGTCCGATGTACACATTGGCGTACACGTAAAAGACCTATTGACAATGACAGTTGGAATTCAAGATAAGAGTGGACTTAGGCTAAGTTTGATGCTTTACAAAAAGAAAAATGTCCAATAAATTAGTATTTTCCGCTATTTATATCCGGATGGAGGTGGGGGACATCGGTTCAATAGTTGATTGTTGTTTCCAGTCGATGTGGGTGAATATATGGTAGCGAATGTATATATGTAAGTAGTGTTATCTGAAATTGATCTTTTAAAATTCTAAGGGATGCGAATGTGACGGGAAAAATCGTATTCTAAATCATGAAAAAATGTAGCCTGTACTTTCTAGGAAGGTAACAGCGGTGGCGTTTAGCGTCGACTTCACGTTAATTAGCTCGTTTCGGACTAGCGTATGGCTCAATTTTAGTTCCCGTGGGAGGACCTGGAGAAATGGCACCATTTAGACCATTCGACCACTCCCCGTCATATTGACTCAAGAGACGAGTGGTTTATTTTGCTGATTCCATTCATGTTAATTCGGTAATCTGTATAGTGCAACCTAAATTATACTACTATCTAAAAGTGCGATACAATGATAAACCGGTAAATATAGAAACCATATCTAATATCCTATACATGGACTGGATAATGATAGTAATCTTAGATATGAGGAGAATTTTGAAATCAAAAATCCTAAGATAAGTTATTTTCAGGAACAAATATAGTTGTTCCCACAGTTTAGATACAGTCTTTAATCGATGATTATGTAACTACGATGTCAATGTAAAAGCAATGTATCTCTAAATGAAGAGAAAGAGATAATTATGTCATGTCTATAGACAATTCGCTCGCTCATGTTATCCTTTAGCTACTGAGAGGAAACGGGAGAATCTGGAGAAAACCCAAGCACATGCATGAAACCGAAACCATGGCACTTGTTCCAAATGAAATGAAATGAGGTTTAACGTCTGCTCCTAAACTTGGCTAACGTATATACGCCATACAGTGTGCTTTGGGACAAAGTTTGCCCGGGTAGCGGCGCAGCAGCCTACCCTTACATCGATTTCCAACCGCCAGGGAATCTTTTACGTGCATGCCAATGTGTACACGGGACCTCGGTTTGTCGTACCATCCGAACGACTAGATAACTGTCTTTGTCAGCCCCTCCGTCCTGCATTACTGACAAGGGGGAAACTATGCCGGAATACCTGGATGAACTTTCTCGGCCAATGCAGGGATCGAAGCCACTACCTCCAGGCTAGCGAGCCAGCATCTTACCCACCTAGCCACAATAATCCCCGCGTCCCAAATGACAGACCGTATTATCTAAAGCACACGCGTTAGACCGTTCAGCCACCGAATTGGAGAACATATTAAGCTATTATTAATGAGCGCTAAAGCAACACGTTCAACCTGACCGTAGTTATCTCCAGGAAGCTGTTTCGCGGTAACAGGTCAAGGGGAGTAAGTTTAAGACACGTCCAAGACATTAACTGAAAGTGAAAACTGATCATTAAGCTCGACAATCAATAATTTAGTCGATATAAATATTCCAATGTATTAAATTTTCTATGGCAGATGCCATTACACGAAAATTTATTGCTGTAATGACAAATTGGGTTTTAATAAGCTGAATTGCTCTAAACGATAACTTTGTATAGTGATATAAATAACAACATACGTCTCGATACAGGTAAGATGGGCCCTTGTTTTAATACCAATCTATGATAAATACAGCATGACACATATTGTAAAGTAGGCACCCCTTTTACCGTTCCGAGCTAGCGTCTTAATCATAACCTGCTCTGTATCTTGTTTAGCTTCTTTTAAGATGGTCATCCGTTGTTTGCACGCCATTCTCGGTTAACCTCTATCCATCTTCGTTAGCCCGAATGGTGGAGAAACACAGGAGGTTTAACGCCATTTGTTTTCTTTCAACACCAATACTCGAAGATACTCGCTACGTGATCGTTCTCATCAGACTATATCCATATTGGCCTACTGCAATAACGAAGCCACCAATTACAAGCCTTCTTAAATAAGGGGACATTGTTTCAACCTCTTCTTAAATGAGAATACATCGAAAGATATATAAATCGTGATTAATATACCCCACCCGTTTAATTAGAAAATTATATTTTGGTTCAAGCGGTGTTTATTTTCCCACATGTCTGCATGTTGGTTGATCTACGAGGAACCTTGCAAACCTGTAAATGTGATTCTATGGAAGAGGGGTATACACTTTCTGAAATGATGCATTGGTGAACAAAGGTGAAACCAAAAAGTTACATTAATTTTTATTAATAGCTCGGCATCTGTAGAGCGACTTCACCCCCACTAGTAATTTATAGGCTGATGGTGATCTTGGTAGATAACTGCCATCATGCTGTAATAGAATTAAGCTCAGCCAGTTTCTCATACGTACGCGGCGCTAATTTCGCTTGTCTAAAGTCTCCGATGTCTGAACTGAAGAGACAATATTTGTGAGGGTTAACAAGATATGTTTTAAATAATTTTAGAGCAGATATAGTGGACAGACTGCATGGATTGTCGAAATCCAAAGCACACATTTTACATTCGTTTCAAAATGGGTGACCTACAATCTCATACAATTGTTTTCACCTTTTGGCGTTCAAGTTAATAGTGGAATTGTGTAAGGTACAGGCCTTTCGATACTACCAACTGGTCCGGGCTAAAGTTCCACTTTTTACAAGATTTATTCCTGCAAGAGTATAATATATACTGAGCGCCATAGAAAACGCATCACTTAGTTTTTCGTATAACAAAATGACCATGTAAACATATTTTATTTATTTTGCTTCTTATTGTGAACAATATTCAAATGGAAGGGGACATTGTTTCCCCACCCATTAAAGTATACAACCTCTCCGATTAGTATAAGCGAATAAAAATCAAAAGGACACATTTATTTCATCCCCTTGAAAGTTGGGGCTGATCGGTTATTTGATATATTACATTTCCCACTGGTATAATTATGGTAGTGATTTAATCGTACTGGTGACCCAGAAAAACCTAGTACGGTTTTTAAAGTGGTGTAATTCAAAAAGTATTGTACCTGTATCGAGCGGGTTGGGGTCTCCCAAGACAATCATCCGTCATTTCCTTGCATCTGTAGACAGTCCAAGAGCTATTTGGCTGATATTTTCGTCTAATTAAACGTTTGGAGAGGACATATTTGAGTCTGAATAAAGGCACTTTCAGCCAGTAAAAAAGACCACTGTCGAAAATATGAGGGGGGGGGGGGCGAAAGAATAAATCATAAAAAAAATATTCATTCGAACATGTCGGTAAACTGTTTAGACATACGCTGTGGGTTACTTGTATTTACAACTAGCTCAATCTAATTCGAACACAGATCCTATTTCGTTTCGTTTCTATAGTTCAAAATTTCGTTTTATCATTGACGTGTTCGAAATGATGTGATGCATTAGACAATGAAAGGGTCTGTTACGGTGAACATTATGCGTGTTTGCACAAAACTGTGCGTAATCTACTTGTAACATCAATGCTGATTGGTTAATCAAATGACCGGCGTCATAGGGTCAAACCTGCGCGTATGACCTCTGACGTGAACTCATGTTGTGTAGGTCATAAAAAAGTATTGAATTCCATCTGTCATGTATCACGTTTTTTTTGTATAGATATATTTACAGACCTTATTGTTAGCTTTTGTCTTCACAGCAAATTGCATCGTTAAACACAACTGTCATATCTGGCGACATCCCTTTAAACATAGACGTTATATATACTAATTAATAATTGTGCCCGTGTCATTATGATAAAGTATGCAGACTCCAGTGTCAGTAAACAAATTTATCTAAATGCAGTTATGGGTTCTAATGGTACTTTGGGGAAAAAAGCCAGACTGGGTAATCTGTCAATCCTGTATTTGAAAATGGAAGTAATTTACCATGAACCCAACTGAATAAGCATAATGACATTAGATTTATCTAAAATTTAAAATAAAAATTCTAATCAAAAATCACCTTTAAAAAATCGGTTTAAATAACGAAATAATTTGGTGTTTGTATATCATCTGTTAAAATATTGAAGTTTAACAGGTGGAAGTGTTATTTTTCGTTTGTTCCTGTTCACGTCCACTTTACTGTTGTGGTTCGCGTTATAAATATTCATTAGTTGGTCTGATCACCTTGGACTATTATTATATTTATAGTGATCTCCCTTGTCAGTCGAAATCGTCATGGTTCTTGCATTGTAGCACGTTGTTGCAGGCACGTCGTTTATCTTGTGTTACATCTAACCTGTAGCACCCCTACAAGTTGTGTGCCTTTTTCTCAAATAAAAGCCAAAAACATTGAAAAGTTTCTTTTGTTTTGTGTTGGGAATATAAAATGTTAGGTCGGGGTAGATGCATTATGTCAGCCAGGACATATTTGTACACTATTTGCGGCCATTTTGTCCGGCAGTTTTTGTCAGATTTTCACGAAATTTGAACTTAACCGTCATTATAGTGTAACAGTGATATATTCCAAAGATTTATTTTAAATCGGTCAATAATTGTAACCTCCAGCGAGACCGTGAGCGAAAAGGATGATTTTTTGTACATTGAGGGGGCATAATTCAGAAAATTACGGAACGATGTACGCCAATATCGAAAGGAACCAAGATCATTGGGTTATAAACATGGGACCCGACAATTTCATCAAGTTCCAGAAACATTGTTCCATTCAAAATTTTAACCTTATAACCTCGATAAAATAAACCAAGTACGAATAATTCAAAACATTAGACAAAATTCGAAGTCCTAAAAAACGGTATAGGCGAAGAAATAGTGTCATCAGCAAATGGACTGTTCATCGTGTACAAAATACACGACAAACAGTGGTAACAGGTGTTCGGAAGAGTAAGCTTTATCAAAACTTTTAATCGAAATTTCTGAAAAATAGCGCGATTGGCCAGTGGCCTATCGATATGGAAAGTGCAAATGAACAGTATTAACGATGTAGTAGACATAACAATGTAGTAGACTTAATCAGGGAGATCGCGTACGCGTCAGTTAAATATACCTAGAATAATAGCCGAGAGAGACATGTTATATTTACCAATCAAGTCAATATGACGGCCATTTTAAGGTTTTAATTAAGTTTAGTGAGCAAGTACCCCTGTGTAGATGACAAATGCCTCGATCTACTCTATTTAGCCGATACACAAACACTCCATAATAAGCTGGTGATATTGGAATGTTACTGCTTATAAATGAAAAGTTAACAATCGGAGAGTCAAAGTCATCACGTTTATCGTACAATTTAGCACTCAGTTTATGCCAATTGTCAGGATCGAGACGCAGATCCAAGTAGGAAGCGTAATTATCACTGTCAGTAGTGTTTTTAATTTAGAGCTAATCGGGACAATTACTGAATTTGGGATTGTTCAGTGATAGAGCGTCATCGATATATCGATAAGTGAAATTAAAATGTATGGCCAACCGTTTATATGGTTTTAAGAGTGCCTGTATGTAATCGGCTTCGTAAGAATGGGGAAACAAATGAGCAAGCAAAGGTGCGCAGTTGGTGCCCAAGGGGATACCTATCACTTACTCATATATTTCCCCATACTCCGCGCAGTGTTGCGTTTGATTAGAGGGCCATTGCTTCAGGAATATATTTCCCCTCCTTATTCAACTAAGATTTTATCAATTATAAAATACAATTTCTGAATTATCTTTTTGGCGGTGAATTTATGTTTGGAATCACTATGTTTCTTAGTAAAATATGTAGAATTCTACTGTTAAAACAACTAAATATTGATATCTAACAGTTCCCGATTTAGATGAAAAACAGTTCCCGATTTAGATGAAAGGGTACTTGAATAATGTCTTCTAACCGAGCTTTTAATTTACTATGGGTAATTTTAATGTACAGAGTAGCTAAGTCAAACGTTTGTAATAGATGAGACTGAAACAATGATCTGGATTTTGAAACGTAATTGTATTTGTTCGGAATTTTTTAATATCCACATTTGATTAAAACCACTACACCCTCTTTCACAACTGTTAGTATAGATGTCAATACTTTTGAAAGTGGGTTTGTGAAACTTTAAACGTTGCTTAGAGAGATTTTATGTGGTTTAGGTTTCCAATAAAACAAAGTCAGATCTGTATAGGTATCTCCACATAGAGTGTCAAATGAAGTGAGTACAGATCAGTGATTGGATATAACGTCATCCTTATTAAGAGTATAGAGCACTGTCGATGGATTTCCCGAAACTAAGTTCTTTGAACAGAGTCATAATAATGCCGTTTACATATATTGGGCGTTTTGTCAGTCGGAACAATGACATAGTGTCAACTAACACAAGTTGCGTGTAGATTCTTCGTTTTAGTAAACGACTAATAGACTTAAGTCCAATTAGAAAGAGTACCAGAGATAACACCTTATCGTTGGTCTGGGTCTTTTGCATTGATGTCAGTTAATGCGTTTCTGTATTTAAATACTGTGAATCGGGATGGAGATATACAATAGCCGCATATTCACAGTGTATGCGATTTAAAAGATCGGTCAATGATGGCCATGGGGAATAAATTCCTGGTTATTTGGCATATGTAGGGGTAATGTAGATCCACCTCGAGAAAAGCATCACGTTTATTTGACACTTATTAATACAAATTAACGTTGAACAGAAGAGAACAGGGGAAATAAACTCTTCAGCTGATTCGCCATGATTCTAGAATTATATAATTATATTTGACATTAAATATTTAGCCGTTGTTTCGTAGAATGATTGGAGCATCGATTTATAAATGAATATACATGTATTAAGGTCTAATTTACTTAGTAAATAGCATGATGAGATACCACTGCCAGGTTGTTAAGATCTGTAAATAGACGATACGTGTTTTAATTTATCTGTATCCTTGTGACGTGACAAAAAGACTTAATTTGCCAATGGTGCTAACGGTTTCTATTAACAAACAAGACGCCCAGATTAATGTCTACTTTCGTTTCCTCTCCAGCAAATTATCACCGATTAATAAAGACTAAGGTGACCCTAAAGCTATGAGCTATTTTCAATTACGATAATTAGCTAATTAAATACGAGACAACCAGCGAAAAGCTGCAGTTCATGAGCTGATTATGGTTACTCTACTCTTCCTGAACAACAAATTAAAAGTCAGGGTTTGATTGGATTTCATATTACCAAATGCTGAGAAATTCTGATTATTGAGTATATTTTAGCCAACCATCATCCAATTCAATAACAATACCTGAACTTTTAATATTCAAAGTTATGCTATTTCTAATCATATTGCCGATATTAAAATTAATTATATGCATTAACTGTGATATTAAAGGGCGTAAGCTCTGTTCTGTGGAAAATTAAAATATACAAAAATGTGTCTAGCAGGAAATACTAAATTATGCAAGAGCTAAGCCTGCCTATTGTGGGTTTTCTTTGGGCATGAAATGTGGTATAAGCTATTGTTAGACAATTTATTAACACGAAAAGATCATAACCATATCTTGATGCCATCTAATTATGTGTCAGATTTTTATTGGATTGAATCCAATCTGCTGGTCAATGCTCGTTGATGATTAACCGCAAAAAATGAATAGTCGAGACTTTGTTTATCATCGCTAGTGGTAACACTGACAAAATGAGGCTTTCTTGGCTCTGAGTGAAATAATTTGACTGACACGTTCAGTATATTCCCTTTACATAATCTAGTTTGAAGTACTATAGCGACAACTGCAAACTCTTTATATCTGGTCTCCAATATTGTTTCGTTAAAGTAATATGAATGTAAATAAAATAAATAACTTCCAATTTTGACAATATTATTGTAATTTCAATATTTTTTTACGATCAAATAAGAACATGGATCAAGCGCCGAGATATCAGCTAATATTTCAATCAGCCAACGATCAGTTATCATTATTCGAATAACAATACTTTACCAGGCGGTTTCCCAAATTTCGACACTGTTCTGCTTAACATCGTCGATTTAAAAATTAAAGATATTAGTATCTATTAACTATGCGTTTCAGAACTGTCTCGGTACTCATTTAAGAACTGGTTGAATTGATATCCGATATGGGTAGTTATTCTTTCTAAAGGAGTCTATCTTTGTGAAGGCAGACACATTTATTGCGTTTCTCATCCATGTCTGCCTTATAAATATTAAGGTCTGGGTTTAGCGACCGATATGTCTATAAATATTATCATTAAGTCGTAAGGAAATTAATGTTGGATAACAACAAATCAGACTCATACACAGGCGTCTTGGAAAGTTAACAAAACGTTGTCCAGTTTTGTGAATGAATCATTCTGAAAAACCGTTGGTGCGAAAGTGATCCACGAAGCACATGAATGTAACTCAATTGCTGTTGGTAAAGTTCCATCCCAGTAAAACACAAATCATGTTAGACATATATAGCTAGTCATGTAGATTACTATTCCCTTAAATTCTGGGATTTTTTTTTTAACATGAAATCAAACTTTGGCCATCATATTAGTGACTTTTAAATTGTTGACGCCAGCCATTTAAACCATGGCTTTATAAATTTATTGATTAGTATTGATCTGGCCGCAATTGCGTATTTCTTTTGAATACAATTCATCTAGTCTTTCCTCTTACTTTTTACACGTGTCTACAGAGTAAACAAAGTGAAATCTTTATCTCGTCTCTCTGATGTGAAATAATTTCATTTTCTGTCTGTGCGTGGTAATTTCAGTACAGTCAATTAATTACTTCGTTTACTTGATTTGACTGCGTCCACGTGGAAGAAAAGACCTTCACAATTGTATTACTGTGGAATTGGACGCCAAATATGATTTTGATAAGGCGTCTCATTTTAAACAGCGGTGTATATGTTATAAAAAAATTATAACTTTTGTATAATTTTGATAGTTTGTTTTCGGACTATTACAAAATCTAATTACTTCCGTCTTCGAATCGGTCTATAAGATCTAAGCAATATCATGATCGCTTGTATTTTAAATTTCGGTATTTTGACACCTTTTCAGGTATGAAATAATTAATATATTCAAAATTGTCACGAATATTTTGCACCTAGAAAGGTTTGTATTGGACAACTTGTGATATCTTGAAATTGTTCCACTACAATCTTCCTGAAATAGTTGCACCTACTTGAAAATGTAATGGTTGATTTCAACTTGGATGCATCACACAACGTTATAATCGGAAATGTCACGTGAGGATCGAATTGAATACATCACACTACGTCATCGTCGGGAATGTCACGTGAGGATCGAATATATTGGCTCATTTTGTTGGGGCCGTCGTGATGAAGAGCCTCCCGACCACAATGTGACGGGTTCCGGGTATGGCGTGGATCTTGATCCACAAGAAACTTTGGGATTTTTCCAGCTGGATTCTGACGTGTAAGGGGTGGTGCTTGTAGATTTGTGAATAAAACGGCTCATACCCGGACAATCTCTTTTAACTTTCATTGAATATGTATATTATAGGTTAACAGAAGTACTGCGTACCTTAAAAGAGCTAATTTAATATTCTTTGGCACACAGAAACAAATGGGTCGCAAACGCATATAATATATGAATGTATAAACTGATTTACATTTATTCAGTAAAACTGTCGATGATATTGAGTTAAAATTTGCATCTTTTAAGCCTGTTAGGTATGACATTCTTGTTTAACGTTTATAGATGGTCGATTGTTAGATTTAACCGACTAATATTCCGCTATCGACACAGACAAAATTTACGATCAACCAAGCCACCTTTCACATGCCAGCCCCTTCCATCCCGATCCATTGACAAAGAATAATCAGACATAGGAAACGTAACATGATGTACAGATATTATAACTGTCAACGCTGAGGTTTGAATTAATTTTTTAACATCCTTCATGTGGAGGTATATTGACGTCGTCCCTGACCACACGGTTGTGGACACTCTACGGGTCACATTTTTTATCCGATCTTGACGATCCTTGAAATTAAGGCATGTATCGGTCCCATAATTTCACCAATTGTACGCAACTTCACGTTTTTAGATTGTGGACACAATTTTGACCCGAGTTTGATGAAACTTTAAATGCAGGTATATAACCCAATGATCTTGGTTCCTGTTGATATTCACACATATAAAATCGTAACTTTCTGAATAATTGCCTTTGGTTGTACAAAAATTATGTTTTTACATCGGGGTTACAATTTTTATCCGATTTGAAAAACTGTTTGAATATATCACCCTTACACCATTATGCAGGTTGCTTTTGAATTTCGTGGAAATCGTACCGAAACTGTCTGACAAAATTCCGGCCCCTAGTACACAAAGACTTTAAGAAAATATGGTATAAAAGCTGGTGGTCACAAGTTTTATCCGAATTCAAAATCCATTTGAATATATCACCGTTACACCATAATGTTCGTGATAATCGGTTCAAAACCGACGGATAAAATGGCCGCTCGTTTTACTTTTTTAAATCTGAATAAAATGAAATACTAAATTTGCAAGTGACGAGGCCTACAAAGCCCATTACAGGCAACTAATCAAGACGGGGCGGGCTCCTCAATAGGGGAGATAATTTTCAGTTAATTTAATGCAAATCATTGTAAATTAAATATTTACTTTCTATATAGATATCCTACTGTAAATAATTAATTATACTTCAGAAACATCATCCCATGTAAACTTGAACTACAGGTATTATAGGAAGTTTCATACCTCGGTTGAATCCAATTGCCATCTGCACCAAACCATACATAGCACATTCTGCTGTCATAATATCGTTTCTATAGCTAGAATACAAATACATATTGTTAATGTGAACTTGGTGTGTATTTTCTTGTTAGATGAAATAACTTTTAAAAATGTATGGCAGCCGTGGGCCACAATACATGTGTACTATTGAGATGTGTCCTATTTATTAAAGTTCCAATAGCATATTTTTAAGTTATATTTTTAAAATGTATTAAAATAAAGCCCTAAAATAGATTAAACCTATAAACAGTCCCACCTTGTTAAAGAATAATCCTATTAATCCTATAATTCACTATCATTTTCAACTTCAAATTCAAACGTTTGAAGATGGCCGTTCATGGAGAGGAATGGGAAAACAAGGGAGGTAATTGTATTACTATTTCCTCAATCAGCCTGTGTCAGCCTTTTTAATGCCCAAAAAATTTTGCCCAATATCGTATAATAGTGAGTTGACAACCTTTTGAGCAAAAGACATAGAAATAATTATGTTCTGACTTTCTTAGAAAATATGAAATTGGAACTTTAATCTCAACCCTCCACTCAGAAAATCCTTTCACCCTGAATATGTATTTTACTTCCGATTAATACCTTTGACTTTTTAATCACGGGGTAGTAATTAAAGAATCACATGGATCAAAAAGACAACTTCTTGATAGTTGTATCTATTACTGGATAGAAACTTTGTTATTGTGACACTGATATTATAATGATCATACGAATAGGCAACATAGTAAAGGCTTTGGGGTCTTAATAAGATATTGCCGAGTACAAATAATGGAAAGTATTTGAACTAAAATACGACATATAAGGCCCTGTATCCATAGGAAGTTCTCCTGTGGCGTGTTCCCTTGTGGCGTTGTGACCTTGTGACCTGACCATGTACCCGCCCGTACCCATAGTCTGTTCACTTGTGGCGTGTGCAATGGACGATAGAAAGATAGATAAGTCTACATACGAACATCCCAAACACAAGACAACTATCATTATGCGAACAGTTGTTTTATTGATAGCTCGACGGTGAACTCAACTACTGAAAATCGGAAGGATGAGGAGGATGCCGCTATTACATTTATTTTATTCGCTGGTGCGCATTGTAACTCACAATGAACTGGGTGAATTTCACATACGTTTCCAGACCTTGAAACAGACTGGTAGATGTATCTCCATACAATATCGTTCTCATAATTGCGTGTTCCCTCTTGTAAAGTTGCAAAGGAATGGACAAGTTCGTTGTCTGTGTTTCCGGTCAACCTATGGGAACAGACATTAAAAAACAAAGGCTCATTGTCCTAATGGCGCGTAACAAGGGAACACGCCAAAAGGGAACAGCCTATGGATACAGGGTCTTAAAGAGCCTTTAGCGGTTTAGGGGTCCTGGATGTACGAGAACCAAATAATCTTCTTTTTAGTGATTGTCAGGTTTGCATGTAGATCAGTGAATTATACACGAAATTCTAGTTATATTCCGAATATTGTGTTATTTTAATATTTAAAAATAATGAATACAGTCTTCCTTGGTTAGAGTGATCATGCCTGTAGTTATTTATTATGTATCGATGTACAACGAAATCCATGCCACGTGCAATGTAATGCCTATGTGTGCAGGAAATGCCAGTAGACTCCAGTTTTGTACTTCTTTTTCAAACAGTGTCTTCATATTAAAACAGCAAAGAATCAGACAATAGATGTGGTAAGAAGAAATTAAATGTCCAGAGTAATTTGAACAAATTTCCAGATTCGGAAATTCACCCAAATGAACGAGAAAGTAGATTAGTTACATCTTGGTCTCGATGTTAGAAATGAGTTCTCGTTCAGCTGTCAACAGTCGATTAAATAAGAGTAATAACGACTGCCGATTGGCATTCGTATGATTCCACGTAACTCCTCCCTGTACGTGAGGCTAATCCCTGAAGAATATTTGACATTTTAAAATAAACTTGGAATGATTTTCATGCTGAATCAATAGTATTTCATTTCGTGTCTTATATAAAACAATTATATCGTGATCACGAACGACCAACCGAAATGTACAATACCATAACTTATATAAGTGTCATTATTTTGTCCCGTCACAATACAAATTGACACATAAAAGAAATTATATAAACCAGATTTTGGAATGACGCACTATTGATGTTGATATACTATACCACGATCTATTAGATAAACGCCATCTAAGACTAAATGTGACAGTAATTAACTGGACATTTTACATTAATCACAATGTGCGTGATAACTACACCCTATGTATCGCACCTTGGTGCCGTCAGAATTAATCCGGTTTAGAAAACTATTTTACATTATACTGAATTTGTACTTTGTCTTAGTTTTAGGAATGGCTTTGTGTGGGAATTTTGAAATAGAGAGCGAGAGAAATGGGGTTTAACCTCCGCTCGACACAAACAAGGTCCTTTCGTGACTAACATATGGTTTAATTTATTTTCAATAATTCGCTTGCGCGTAATGGTCTATAGCAGTGAGAGGAAACCGGAATAATCCCTACTCCTTGCCACGTACAACTGGGGATTCGAAACCACAGTTGTTGACTCAATGGCAAGCCGTATGTTACAGTGCGCGCACGCTAACCATTCGGCCACCCAACCGCCTCGATGTTTTTCTTTTTTTTTTTTGAAATAACTATGAATCTGCAATTGAAACAGACGAAAAGCAGATACCTTCATATTAGCCCTAGAAGGTACACTTGGGAAGTCCTATCTATATCTCAAAGTGATCGCTCATCACCCATCAATCAAATTTTTGGACATTGATTTCCGATTAAGTCAGCAGCAAGAGAACAATTTGCTCCGCGTAACACTTATTTGTGGTAATCTTTGACTCGAGTTTCATGTCTTTAATTGCAATGATGAGGACTTGGGCTGCAAATTACTGTCATTCGTCGCCAGTGTACTTTGAGTTTCTACCAGTTTGGGCGCCAGATCTGACGATGGCGTGGTGATTACGGGTCATGTTCCTAAAGCAACGAACGTTGCTACAGTAGTCAGAAATTAACAAACTTAAAACTACGTAATCTACCTTTAGCGAAGACGGGTGAACTGCAACGTTCAGAGCTTCGTACCTGATTAATAATACAATTGGAGAGCACTTAAATTAGCATTGGAAAAAGAACATAGAAAAGAATCCATTGACACTTCTAGAACGATGTTAGCTTATGCATTTTTTTTAAGGGCAAGCCAAACCAATTTGAATGATTGGGCCATTGTCTCCTCTGTGAAGAAATGAGTTACTCGGTGCTTGTTGGCATTATTAATCAAATCTACGCTGTCACGATATTCTGTGTAAACAAGAGCTCTACATTGAGGTATGCTGATATTTATATTACCAAATTTCATGTTCTGTGGCTGATTCTTGCTGCTTAGTATAGGTTATTGTATCACACATTATTTGCTAATGATTAGACTATGTTACGGCTAAATAGGCAAACAATTAAGTAAGAAGTGAAAAACGGATTTGGTTGTGGCAACCTTTAGTCACATTTTATTCATTATTGCCAGCTGATGAATGGGCTTGTTCAAGATGAGAATTTACACTCTTCAGATTAGTATAGATTATCTGGATTGCGCTAGCATTAGATGTCAACCATCTTACTTGTTTAATGCTACGAATATGACATTGGTTATATAATAACATTTCTGATGAGGCTTTTAGTTCTTGTCTACTTTTGGAGAATAATGGTAAAATTGAACAAAAAAGGCTTTAAATATAATTGACCTATTATTTCAATCCAATTGGCCTTAATTCCAGTTTGTGGAAATACAATGCAGATTTGCTGCATTAAGAATGATACTTTTCGGAGCCATAATTTACTCACGCCCGATCGTATTCGGCAAAAACTTAACTCGGGAATGTTCCACTGGGTGGGCATAGGACTTCTTATAGGATACCAAGCAGGTTAAAAGACGCTTCTATGGCAACATATAAATACCTTTAGCTTTATCAAATTCTGAAGCAGCGGATGCACTAGGCGAATGATTCCGTAACAATTTAGTTTTTCATCTCAGGGATTAGACAGACCCTCAAGTCGCTGCTTGCTTTCTTCAATAAGACATTTTAAAATATCTTCATTAGGAACTGAAAATAATTCAAGTTTTCCTATACCCAAGAGGTTACACAGCCCATTACATTTATTATTGTAAATAACTGCCTCCTTCATCGGAGGAGGGGTCCTTTAATTGCTAATAAATATCATTATTAGGTGGCATTAATATTTTTCTGAAGTGTAACTATGAATTAAAACTCGACATATATATATAATCACGCTGCATATCGTTGCTAAGGGTCATAACGATGCCAACTTCGGCCTGTCAAGATAGATTTTTAAAATTTATGTGTATTAAATATAAATTAAAACTTGTCATAATCACCTTTATCACGCCGCGTGTTGTTGCTGAGGTTCACAGCGATGTCAACTTTGGTCTGTCAAGATAGAATTTTAAATATTTGTAAACTTTAAGTGTATTACTTCTATTACAGTCTGGCTATATAATAAAAGAGGTAACTTTAGAAAAGGTGAAAAATGGTGGGTAATGGTACGAAATTATCTTCAATTACCAGGTTATTTATTACTGAGTAACACTAACATGAACACTACACTGTAATAATTTTGTACTCGTTATGCCTGTGTACCCGGACAACTAATGACTTGTTTTATACACATACCATATTACATTTATTCAGGTAGTGTCCGGGTCAGAAATCTGGCATGAGAATTCCCAACTAATCATGAGTCCTTTTAAAGAAAAAGTAAATAAAATGAAAAGCATAATGTATTTATCAGAGATGAACACAAATATATAAGTTCATCAAGCATATTATTTGACGGCACCTTTGCTGGAAGATAAGGGTGGGTATGTTACATAGAATCAATGACTAACCCGTTTACATGATATGAATAGAAGTAAGTTGGCTATAACACCCCAAGGTAACCGTGGGGTTGGTTTTCATGTGATTGATTGTCCAGTATCTTCGGCCTAGTTTCTATCACCCAGAAAAATATTCTACGAATATGAGTCTTGAAGGGTTGTCAACATTTGAGAATAATGGGTGATTTGATAGATTATCTGGTTCTATGCATTATCGTAAACACGGTCTAAGGGAGGGAACTAGTCATAAAACAAAATGTTGACCCCATTAAAATTATTTTAAGAATGCCATTTCAGAAAATCCATTAGATTGCATTGCCAGTTGCCAGTTCAATATCCAGCACTCTTATTTTTTAATATTGTAAATTTTCACCTTTCATGTGCTATATCTATGTTTATTAAATTAATCCTAATTTGTCGTAACGGTTCATGTTTAATATTAATGCAAGAATTGTGGGTTTTATTGCGGGATGGAATGTAACACTTGGCCAAAGATACCGGATAATCAACTACATTAGAAAATCCCGGTTACGTGTATGGGCAATGGAACTCTTCGTTTGGCAATGGTACATTCCCTTAAAATATTGACCCTACGTTACAGACTTGGAGGATCTGGGGGCCGAGTTGCATCCCTTCCATCAATAAATTCCATAATTCATAATAAAAATACTCGCGTTGTACTCCGGAGTTCTCCTTTTCACTCGATTGACACCAGTTTTGGAATTGATAGAATTTATTTCCGGAACTGTGAATCGAGCATCCCCATGGAATTTAATGGGGGAAGGGACGGAACGGCCACCCATATGCTCCAAGTCTGCAACGTACGGTCAATATTTGACGGAATGTTCCATTGCCAAACGAAGAGTTCCATTACCCATACACATAACTGGGAGTTTGGTTTTTAATGTAGTTGATCATCCGGTATCTTTGGACAAGTGCTGCATTCCATCCCACAATAAAACCCACAATTCTTGCAATAATATTAAACATGAATCGTAACGACAAATTGGGATTAATTTAATAAACATACGATATAGCAGATGAAAGGTGAAATTTTACAATATTAAAAAATAATGGTGATGGATATTGAACTGGCAATGCGATCTAATGGATTTTCTGAAATTTTGGATAAGGCGCTGGTTCGCTAGCCTGGTGGTCGGGTGTTCAATCCCTGCATTGGTCGAGAAAGTTCATCTCGATTTTCCGGCGTGATTTCCTCTTGTCAGCGATGCAGAAGGAGGGCCTGACAAGGACAGCTGCCTAGTCGTTCGGGTGGGACGAAAAACCAAGGTCCCGTGTACACATTGGAGTGCACGTAAAAGATCCCTTGGCAGTTGGAATTCGATATAAGAGAAGGCCGTAGTGCCGCTGCCGGGGCAAAATTTCCCTCATAGCACACTGTATGGCGTATGTCAGTCTTCCATTAGCCCAGGTTAGGTGCAAAAGAGTAGAACGTTAAACCCCATTTCATTTCATTTAAAATAATTTTATGACTAGTTCCCCCCCCCCCCCCCCTGAGACCATGTTTACGATAATGCATAGAACCAGATAATCTATCAAATCACCCATTATTCTCGAATGTTGACATCGCTTCCAGACTCATATTCGTAGAATATTTTTCTGGCGGATAGAAACTAGGCCGAAGATACTGGACAATCAACCACTTTCATAATGTGGACGTATTATGCCGTCGCCCTTGTCTTGTATAGTATGTATGTATCTGGGGGTCGCCTACGGGACGCAATTCTTAATGGATTTTCTTCAAACTTTGTACACTTATTCATTATACCTTAAGGATGATCTCTTTTGTTTTTGGTGCATTTCCGACCCCCAGGGGCTGAGCCACGCCCATTTCTTGTATTTGTTTGTTTGTCGTCTACAGGCCTAATTCCTTAATGTACCATTTTGCAACCTTGCGTACTTATTCATTATACACTAAGGAACACCCCTATCGTTTGAGGTGCATGCCCAAACCCCAGGGGCAGAGCCGCGCCCATTTTCTTTTAGTGTGTCTGCGTGTCATCTGCAAGCCACAATTCTTAATCGATCATCTTGAAACTTAAAATGCTTATTCCTTATACCCAAAGGATGATCCCTATTGTTTGGGTGCATGCCGGACCCCCTGGAACAGAGCCACGCACATTTTTTTGTATTTGGTTGTTTGTCCTCTACAGGCTGCATTTAACGTATTATCTTGAAACTTTTTGCATAATTATTCGTTGTACCTTAAGGAAGATCCCTAGTGTTTGGGGTGCATGCCCAACCCCAGGGACTGTGCCACGCCCATTTGCTTTTTGTATGCCACCTAGCTATAGAGTCCACAATTCTTAATCGATCGTCTTGCAAATTTTTGTTATTCCTTATACCCTAAGGCTGACCACTATTATTTTTGGTGCATGCCCGACCCCCCTGGGACAGAGCCACGCCAAATGTTTGTGTGTCTTGTGTTCGCTTACAGGATGCAATTCTTAACAGATCCTTTTAAAACTTTGCAGACCATTCCTTATATATACCCTATTCCCTATACCCTAAAGATGGTGCCTATTGTTTTTTGGTGATTGCCCAACGCCCATGGGTAGGTAGAGTCATGTCAATTTTTACTTCGTGTCTGTGTGTGTTGCCTACAGGCCACGATTCGTAATGGATCGTCTTTAAACTTGGGATATGTATTCCTTATAGCCTAAGGACGACGACTGCATGTCCCGACTCCAGGAGGCAAGTCACGCCCATTGTTTGTGTTTTTTTTTGTTTACAGGCTGCAATTCTGAATGAATCAGCTTGGTACTTGGCATATAGCCCGAGGGCATCCACTATTGATTTTGGTGAATGCCCCGACCCCCAGGGACAGAGCCACACCCACCTTTTGCCTGCGTCTGAAAGCCACAATTCTGAATGGATTATCTTGGTATACTTATTCCTTATACTCAAAGGACGGCAACTATTGATGTTTATGCATGACCCTCAACCCTCAACAAACCGCCTAGCCTTCTTGACAAAGTACCATAACAATCAAAGCAGGAATGTGAACGTATATTGTAGCGTCAGCATTATGGGTTTTTTTTCAAACATTTACCTCAGCTATTAACATTTAATATATTGTGAATAAAAGCTGATTTACTAAAGTGATTTAATATAATTGATATAAAGTTGCATAATTTGATTATGTTTGTGCCTTTAAAGTTCCAATAGCATTTTTTTAAGTTATATTTTTAAAATTTATTAAAATAAAGCCCCAAAATAGATTGAACCTATTGAACCAGTCCTACCTTGTTAAAGAATAATCCTATTAATCCTATAATTCACTATTGCCAGTTGAGAAATTGGCAAAAATATCATTTTCAACTTAAAATTCAAACGTTTGAAGATGGCCGTCCATGGAGAAGAATGGGAAAACAAGGGAGGTAATTGAGTAACTATTTCCTCAATCAACCAGTGTCACCCTTTCAACCCCCCCCCCCCAAAAAAAAATTTTGTCCATGATCGTATAATAGTGAGTTGACAACCTTTTGAGCAAAAAACATAGAAATAATTATATTTTGACTTTCTTAGAAAAAGTGAAATTGGAACTTTAACATACATTTTTCATTTTATAGGTTGACGGAAATCTGTTACCGTTCTTTGTCGCTATACAGTGCACCGACCGTGTGATTAATCTGTTCCAGTTTTTCATAAAACTCGAGTTTGCCAGTCTGGCATCTTTGAAATTTTATGTTCTGTTTCGTTTATTTGGAATTCTTCTGGATTCGACTGAATTTATTGTTTCTGAATATTCTTTAAAAGATTCTACTCTTGCGGATGTAATAAATTTCAAATGTCTAATTCTAGCTTGCCAGTTTCTGTTCGGCAATGACCTCGTCGAGTTTTTCTGCAGATGTACGCCAATTGACGCACGAGACCACGTATTTTTCAAAAGTTTCAAAAAAAAACGGGGGGGGGGGGGACATCACACTGGATTTAATGTTGCCATAAGGCCAGACTCCGAAAAAAATGTCTTTAAAAAGGCCCTGGAAACTGAACTAATGTTATGTCGGTCAATATTTCATTTAAAGATATGCTCAGGATAATACCTTCCCCAAATATGTAATATGTACAAGTTAACTAGTATCATAACAGTTAGACGGGGGGGGGGGCAGAATCCTAAATGCCCGAAAAAAAGAATTAGGCTTACAGACTGCGGCGCCGATATTCTGCCATACTCCGCGCAGTGTTGCGTCTGATTAGAGGTAATCCAACTACTCACTGCTATTATGAGTGGATATTGTTGTGTTAAATTTTGATTGATCAGTAGTCCGTCTACCAACCAATCACGAGCTGCCAATACTGGACCAAATATGTTTACATAACGTATACGTCATGATTCACGATTTTATTATGCCTAATTAACCCGTGCATAGCAGAATACTGCAGTAAAACTGATTGCGTGACAAACGAGGCTATCAAGTCGAATGAAATGTAAACAATACTGTTTGGAAACGAACATACTTTTACCGTTTTAATACCTTAAATCACTGTCCAAAGTTTTAGGGAAGACCCAGATGAAACGAAGGACTGTCATGTTGCTGTACTTAAGTGATAGCTTAAATTGAACGGAAAGAATAGACACACTCCCGCATAAATTCAAGAAACAGACGCTATTCCAGCAATGGTCAGAGAGGGATTTCTCGGGCCATTGCTTCAGGAATATGATATTCTGCAAGAGTAGATCTTACCGTGTCCCCCCCCCACCGGAAATTTTGGAAACTTTGACGGCTGCAAACGTCTTTTCCTGCTATTCCGACAACTTTAAACTTTAAAGTGGTGTAATAATAAATTAGCCTGATAAAGGTGACTGACTCAAATTCCAGTCGACAATATCGCCTGACTTGAATCCCCAATAACCAATCAATCGTTTCAAGGTATAGGGCCCTTGCCCTCTCGGGGAAAATTTTGCAAAATTTAACTACTGCAATTTTTAATGCGATAATCTGCTTCTCTGGCCCATGAGTTAATGGTTTTGTGACCGAAATCCCACTCTATGCCCTCCTGAATTCCAACCGTCCAATCAAACTGTTGCAGCCGCATTCACAAATAATAATCGATGCCCGAAAAGTGTCGCACAAAGTAGAGTGGCTCCAGACAATTAGTGTTTTATTAGATTTTGGGGACTTTATTTTTTCTACAAGATGAAATATTTTTTTTTCACGTTACTCGCCTGCCCGAAAAGTCAGATTGCCCGAAAGTAAGTAAGTGGGGTAGCTGCCCCCCCCCCCCCGGCTCGTACGCCAGGACTGGTATCGCTTATGTACATGTAGCATGTAAATGTTTATGTCCCTACGCGCACAATAATCTGATGTCGTGGAAGATGAGTAAAACAAACCAAGCAAATAGATGTGCCATAAAATATTTGATTTATCATTTTTTTTTTCTTCATAGAATGAATCAAGCTGTCGTATATTTGCCCCCTCCCGCCTCACACCCCAAAAACAAGATACGTTGTCTTAGGAACCTGGCAATCTCCCTTTGATTTGATGCTGCATCCATACCATTGTTTAGGGCCTAATAGATTATTGCACCTTTTTCACTAGCAAAGGTCGTTTCTTTATTACAACCATTTCTTGACAGAATGGACAAGTTCCTTGGCCAAGGCTTGTATTTTTTCTAATATGGTACTTAAAGTAGCTAAGTCTCTAACGCAATATGTCATCGACATTGAAAACACGAATGATTTGTCAATTTAAATGGACATTGATGTTGTGATCCTATCGGGAAAAGATGTGCTTCCGATATCCAATATTTAAGACAAAATAAACATTTTAATCGTGTACAATAATAATGCGTTTCAGCGCCATTTGTAACAAGGGACTCGATTTTATTTGTAAATAATATATTTTACCTTTTTTTTACTCTTTTGTACATACTCGATTCAACTTATCATTTACCAAAAAAACTTGTTTTTAATACTGCACATTACTGTATTATAAGGTTAGCCTGTATACACCTAATTTAGTATTTTTCAATGCAAATGTTTAGAAATTATATTTTATTGTAAATATTCTATTGTACACATATATTTTCTGAGAAAAAATATATATATTAAAAAAAAAAACCCAAGGGACTCGAAATGAAAATGAAATGAAATTGGGTTAAACGTCCTACTGTTCTGCTAGTCCTACTGGGCTAATGAAAACGGGCATACGCCATACAGTGTGCTGTGAGGGAAATTTTGCCTGGTCAGCGGCGCTACGGCCTACTGTCAAGGGATATTTTACGAGCACGCCAATATGTAGGCGGGACCTCCGTTTTCTTCCCATCCGAACGACTAGGCAGCTAGCTGTCTAGGCACTTCTGGTGTATTTCGCCGAACATAACTCAACTGATTAAAAATTACCGTAAAAACAAAAACGATTGAATGTAAATTAGTTCATATAAATTCATATAACAGTCTGATATGGGTTGTGGCCCATTTGTGTCAGTGTCTCTAGGCCCCACCTATATTAGCGATTTAGTTCCTTTTAAGTCATTAGTCTCTTACTTCGTTTCGGTTTAATTATCCTGCCAATTCCCAAATTTCAGCAACCGAATTACTTGACTTCCTGTTTCCGTCAATGTAATTTCCGTGTTCGACGCTGACTCTATCGACTCTATGTAGGTTAGGCCTAATCAAACCATAGATATAATAAAATACGCTATTAATAATAGTATTATTATTATCTATGATCAAACTGAGCAGAATCAAAATCACTGACTGCATCTAGTTGTAATTTCACCGTTCTACCTCAAATGTAAATATTTTACCATGGACCTTTATAATAATGTATTTATAAGTCCATGATTTTACTTATACATTGCATGTAACTTAATCATTTTCTTTCAGTAAACTTATGCTGTAGAACGGTGAAATTACAACTAAAGCAGTCTAGGGCTAGGCTCAGTGATTTTGATTCTCCTCAGTTTGAGTTTGATTAAAGAGTTTATTTTTTTAGTTACCGGTACCGGTACTTTCCAAATGCCATAACACTATGTACTAAATATAGAGTGAATATAGCCAATGGCATAGGCCTACTACTACTAGTAACGGGTAGTTCACTACAGTACGCGTCTCAAGATTCTGCTTGCACATTTTTGCAGTTTGGATTATGATTACTCCTGAGTGCAGAGAGGATTCGTCCACACGCTGTCATAAAAGCAAAACATCTACTTGTTGGATATGGATATGATAATCCATTCTGTCTGAGTAGACCTACAACAATATTTATCAATGCATAGTTAATTATTGTCTTTTCTATTTGCAACACCTTCTTACATGTATTCTGTAGAGGTTCTGTGTTTATTTTAGAAACTGCTGTACAGATGCAATTGATGAATTGAATGAGTAGGTACAGAGTCCATGACCTGTATATCAATATCAAGCTTGGAGCTAATGATTTTATTTAGTAGGCCTACCAAACCGTCAGCAGACTTCTTTTTGTCTTGAGTTGTAGTATTAGGGTTGATATTAAAAAGCAGTACAGAAAAATCCTTGTCAAAGTTGTTTAAGCAGGCATTATGCAAGAGCTAAATCTGCCGATTGCACGACAACTGGTCTTACTTTAGGCCTGAAATGTTACTTGTAATGATATATATATAAATTATTAATCAGCAGACATTAATTAACTTGCAAGAGCAATAACTAAATCTGCCTATTGCCCTATTGCTGGCGTCTGTCTTTACATGTATAGAAATTTTTAATTAGACATTAATTAAATTACCAAGACCATAATCAACAGTCCATGCTATTGGATGACTGTGATATAAGTAGAATATACGTTTTGTAGTCGATGCTGTGTCATAATAATGGATACTAATCATAACGGTATGGTAGTGGGCTAATGATAATGAATGCTAGACTATTATAATTGTATCATTGATATCAAGACTCAGAGCAGAGTGAAGTAAAGTAATTTGACTGAATTTTTCAGTTCTCTATTTATTTTGTAACTAGAGCGAGAATTGTTAGCTCTTTGTTTAATTTTCATCATGCCCCTTTAATGATAATATATAAGACTCCACAGGTCCAGAAATCTGAGACCAATTGTTTGATCCATATTGGTGACTGGGTTTAAAGCCCCAATAACACTCTTGTTGAAACTGAATAATATCTCCCAATCTTTATTCTGGTCAACAAATTGTATTATTTTACAATATTCCGATTAATTGATGATATAAATTTCATTTTAAAACACCTAATTTAAAAAATTGAAAAAATTCAACTTATTGATTTGAAAAGTCTAACGTAAACCTTTTCAAATGTGACTTGGATTTTAAAATATTTTCGAACCCTCTGGAAAAGTAAAATAGGATGTAATGGATAATTTACACAACAGGTAAGACACTAAAATATCTAGTACATGTACTTAGAATAAGGCTATTATTTATTTTCTGGAGCTACCAAGCCAGCAAGAGCGTTATTGTCCCTTTAAGTACCATACATCATCAGTACCATTACATATACATCATCAATCATGTTATATTTATTGTAAATTGTCCATATTATTTATTTTCAGATTTTATAAAATGAGTTTCGGTGGAAACCAGCCATCAGGTTCGGGTTTTGCCTTTAAACAGTTTGAATCTGCAGAAGAAGTTGCAGAAAAAAAAAAGAAAAGACAAGAAGAATGGGAGAGAGTTAGAAAACCAGATGAACCTTTAGGTAAAATTGCCGAGTTTGTATAAATAAGAAAAGAATTAGATATCAATGCCACATACTAAAATAGAAATTGGTGATAAAAAATCAAACTCAGTACGTATTTCACTGATCAAGATCCATTCCACTTAGAGTCATGATAATAGACTATGCTATTCACTACATGTACTTCAGGGTAGCTAATTATTCTGGATTATGCACAAAGTCCTAAGTACTGTTCTGCTCTGACTGGACTAATGAAGATGGGCATATGCCATGCAGTGTGCTATGAGAGAAATTTTGCTTAGACCTACTCTTATATCGAAGTCCAACTGTCAGGTATATTTTACGTGCTCGCCAATGTGTACATGGGACCTCAGTTTTTCATCCCATCCAAAAAACTACACAGCTGTTTTTGTCAAGCTCTCTGTCTTACACCACTGACAAGTGGATACCACACCGAAAATTTTATTATTTAAATAAATATACAAACTTATTCTAAATTTTCAAACTGAAAATTCTGATATTACAAATCAGTTGCAAAGTTCCAGTTCCATTATGTTGTGATATTGGTAGTTGTGGTTGGCATTTTTGTGAACCGGTCTCTGACCAATTTCCGTGTTAATGATCATGTCATATCAAATTGAATATGCTTTGTGTTTTTTTAGAATGTCCCGAAGAAGAAACCAGATCATTATTTGAACAATTACAGGATCAGAAAATGGCAAAAGAAGATGAATGGAATGAACAACATAAGCTTAGTATGTAGAAAATTGTTTTTTCTTTTTAAAGTATGAATTCTATCTGGTTTGTGTGTTCATAATAAAATTGGGATATTTCTGTTCTCTGTGTTTTAAGTGCGTGTAACTACCAGTACCATGAATTCCACATCGGACTTGAGAGGGAGAGAATAGGAGTTTTAACGTCCACATGCACAAACTAGGTCAATTTGGGACTAACATGTAGTGTGATTTTATTTCATTAATTCAGTTGCTGGTGGGGGTCTTTAGCACTGGGAGGAAACTGGAGGACCCAGCAGGAATCCAAACCACATCACTTGACTCAATGACTGACGTTATGATGCAGTGCACACTCATTAACCATTCAGTCATTTTGTGTTTTAATGTTCGAAAATTTTGTTTTACATCAGGCAAATGTGTGACATCATAGGGTCAAAAGCCACTCATATGACCCCTGACGCAACCTCCCACTTCAATTAATCCGACCTTCATGTAGTGAAGGCCATTTGAAGTATAATATAACAATATATGTATTCTAATCCGATTGATGTAAACAAGTATAATAAGACAAAATTATTTTTTCAGAAAACTCAATAAAAGGTCTAGAAGATGATGAAGTAGGATTTTTAGATGAAGTATCTGAAAGACAGATTCAGTTAGAAAAGGCAATACGTTCTGAAGAAAAATCAGTTTTTGAAGAATTAAAAATATCCTTTTGTTTTTATGACAAGCATCAAATAAATGTTTTATCTCATAAATGAACCTGCTGTAGGCAAATGCCAGTAGAGAAAATCGTCACTGTATCCAACAGGTTGTACATTGATCATTAACTTTTAACAAATCTGAGGCAAGTCGATGATTGTTCTATTTGTCATATTATGGCAATTTTATTACCATGCAAATGAACACTGTCGTTTTAGCTTGAACAAAATCTGCATATTTTTGGCAATATATCTGTTAATAGATTTATAATTTACTTTGTTTTCTTCACGAACATCCACTGATGTTAGTCTGGAGCGTTATTTATCCTTAATTTACCTTACAATGCATCTGTATCTAAGTTACCAGATGATAAAAAGAATGATAAACCATCAGCATCTAAATCACAACCAATGGCATCTTCATCCAAAAGATCACAACAATCTTTATTAGCTGGTGCTGTTAAACGAAAAAGGTGAATAAAATTCTTCAGAATTATTGCATGTTCCTGCTATTTGTGTTGTATTTCCACTGTCTGATAAATTATTCTTAAAGATGTGTACCCCTAGCCCCATCCCAAAGATAAAATTTTGTTTTCTTTGTAATAAAGAGGATCTTGTATAAATATTAAAGATATGTTCCTTTTCAGTTAATAAGATCATCTTTTCCAATGTCAACTTATATTTAGTTAAAAATTTAATATTTACTAGCGAAAAAAAGAACACTGAAATAACTAAACTTGTTATTATTAAACTTGTATTTCGGTGCGCTGTCAAGGCATCAGTTATACTAATATTAAATACACTGGCAGGAATGCGGTTCGCTCATTTAATCACAGAATGAGAAAGAGAATTTTTCTCTTTAATTCTTATGATTTCTTTCAAAATGGTACTTCTCCATAATTCTTTGCCTTAAGAGGAATATTTTGATAAGTTCCGAAATAATAATGATTATTCAAATTGCTTTCTCTCTGATTCTATGGTAGATATTTGTTTATACATCCTGAAACAATTTGGGGAAGATCTTTTAATTCTTTAGAGTAGAGATGTACTGGGGGTTTTCAGACCTTTTTGGTGAAATTAAACATTGAATACCAATTATTTCATCTGTGATAACAAATTTTCAAATGTATTTTGTACTGTTTTCTTCTACTATTTACAGTACTGATGACCATGGTGATTCAAAAGTAGCAAAATTAGATAAAGGTAAATATTAACTGTGTATTTTGTGTAGTAGGTTTCTTTTATGCTCAAGTATAAACAATAGCTTTGTTTACTTTCACACCGCTTGCATTTTCTTCTGCTTCTATACAGTTTGTTTGTGACCAGTTCATAATAGTAACTTGAAAATGCTTGCTGGAAAACATAGGAATTGTTCCAGACTGATTTGTATTTGGTTCTGAGAATATGTTCAAGACATTTATAGGTTATTAAGTGTTTTTACATAATATAATATGAAATCAACTGACATAATTTTTCTGGTCTTTTATAGATTCGGATGTAAATTCGTCACCAACACAACCTCAAACAGCTAAAGTAATAGGTATATTACCAGGTATTGGTTTCTATGACGACCACAGTAGTGATTCTGATTCTACATCTAGCGACTCCTCCATAGAAATATCTCAGTCAATCAAAATACGAAAAGTAGTAGTGCAACAAGCTGATGGTTGAGTGTTAGGATAATAAGAACTTATTCAATGATGAACATACTACATGTAAAAGAATTGTGAACAGGTGATGATATACACAACCTCATTTCCAGTGTAGGTTATGTTAAAAGATTGGATTTATTGCGTGCAAGTTTTGGTTAAATATTTTTAATCAGTTGAGAAAAAGTTATGAATTTACTGTTAGGGCTGGGAAACAAACTCTATGCAAGTCTCTGAAAAACTGGCATCTAAACTATACCCAAAAGAAGGGGAGACAACTATAATGGTATATAATCTTTGGCACGCTTGGCAATAAATGTTGCAGTGCTTACTTTCACTAGTAAACTATACGATCTACCTATTTAAATATATCTTGATTAAAGAAAGTGGTTTATAAAATATTGTTACAGAAATTTACAAAGTTTGTTCATTATAAAATATTCATTTTTCAAACTGCTAGGAATTATATAATTTAGTAATTTTATTGCAACTGTTCTTGTCTTAATGCATTTTAATTTTTATTCAATTGTTTCCTTCCATTGTTATCTTGTAAATAAAGTTATTGATAATTAATCATGATGTTAAAAGCCCAAAACAAGTTCCATCCCCAAGTAACATCATTTGAACATGCACTAGCCAGCTAATTTATGAATTTTTGGTTGTAATCAGCATCTCAGATGACCAAGTGACATTATTAGAATAAATCTTCATGGTGGGGGTGGGGGTGGATGGCCGACAGGTTAGCATGTGTGTGCTGTATCAAAGACTGTCATCGAGTCGACTGGCGTGGTTTCGAATCCCTAGTTGTACGTGACCAGGAGTAGGGTCACATGTTCAACCTCATGGGTTTTCTCCAGGTCCTCCCACTGCTAAAGACCCCTACATGCAAGGGAATTATTGAAATAAATTTAAACCATGTTAGTCCTGAAATTACCTAGTTTGTGTTGAATGGAGTTAAACCCCATTTGTCTCTCTCTCATATGTATCAGACAATGAAATGCAATGGATTTTAACATCTTACTTCTCTGCCCTGACTGGGCTAATGAAGACGGCATACACCAATGTTCTATGATGGAAATTTTGTCTGGACAGCAGTGCTAGGGCAAGAATGTCTCAGCAAACACAGCCAGTGAATATGGGACATCTTATCCACCATGGCTCTCTCAGCCAATCTAGAGGCATACCAGATTTTACAAGAACACAACCAATTTTGGTTAAACCCATTAAGCAGTTTCATACTGCCATTAATCAATGTTTACCAGGCATGACAACTGCTTTTGAATGCCACAGTACAATATCGAGTTTACAAATTATGCTCTTTTTCTCAATATTAATATAATCTCTTTTCTAAAGAATTCTGATGAGACTTGGTTACGATAGTACACATCTGACACAAACTATAAAAAAATACACACCCTTTTACCAATTTATTCCAAACAAATATTTTTACAATTGAATGAAAAACCTTTTCTTGTTAATAAATATCTATGTTAGTGTGAGACTCACAGGAATGACTTAAATACAATATTTGTAACTGGATAACATTAAGCACATGGCATAGCTAGCTAGCTGACCATGCACTTGTATGTAGACCCTTTCCAATAATGTCAGAACTTTATAATACAATTTTTGGTTCACTTGTGGTATTCTATATTAAATTGAATAAATGTGGCACTGATTTCGAATATATATATATACAAATTCTAATTGATGATTGATGACTGATCCATTAAGGAGATGAAAATATATGTTTTCAACAATTCACTAAATGTTAATCATGATTCATAAAAAAGGATATACATGTAAATATATTTCTCTAAATAGAGCTATAACTGTCTTGTAGAAGATACAGTTACCCTTATTACTTATTTTTGCTTGTCTGCAAATTTTTTCTGAATTAACACCAAAACATATATTGTGTGACAAACTGTCAAGTTACAGTTACAATAATTGTTCTACAAAACATTAACACCTCAAAAATATCCATTCCTCTTAATGTAAGTCTTGCGTTGTGTCAGATCATATATAAGATTTATTTGAAAGATTATCTACAGAATACATGCAAGGCACATCTCTTATAATACTGTAATGTATACATGTATTAAACACTTCTGGTATATTTTGGAAACAAATATTTTTTGATTGATATTTGAAAGACAAAAAATTAAGTAAAAAAAGAATTTATAGACTCTACGAACTTATAATATTAAAGCTCAATAAGCATACCAAAATTTTAAAAGTTAAAATTTGAAAAAAAATATCATTCTTTAGAAATTGTTCATTATATCTGTTTTGTTGGATATTTACGGAAAGAACAATCTCAAATTCAAATTCCCTGCACCACCTTTTGAAAAAAAATCTGATGAAAAACAAGTAATTTTTTTTAATAAGCCTAATATGCTTCTTAAAATTACATAATCAATTACGTAATCAATTTAACAGCAATGTATATTAAAAGTTTTTACCAACACAGTGTATGACAAAACAAGAAATAAGATTAAGTGTATCAAATTAATTAAACACAACAAATGAATATACAATTTTAATAAAGGGTGGCATAAAAACATTTTTAAAACTGTACAAAATCACACAAATTAGTTTGGTGCATTGAAACCCATTGAATCCTTCCAATTAAAATTATGTTGACATTTTGTTTTTGGTTGTTTTTTTTCTAATTACGTTTCACCTAAATCATAAAAAGTCTAAAGAGTAATATGCAAGACTATCTATTTGTATAAAAATACAGACCACTAAAATCCATCATACCTAAAATGTAACAAGCAACATATATTACACATCCTTCTATTGTTGCCAGGGATCGTGATGGGTAAGATGCTCGCTCGCTAGCCTTGAGGTCCAGTGTTGATCTCTGCATTGGCCGAGAAAGTTCAAACAGATCTTCCGGCTTGATTCACCCGTGTTATTGATGCAGGACAGAGGGCCGGACAAGGACAACTGTCTAGTCGTTTGGATAGGACATAAAACTGAGGTCCCATGTACACATTGGCATGCACGTAAAAGATCCCTTGACAGTTGAAATCTGATATAAGAGTAAGCTGTATTGCCGTTGTTCTGACAAAACTTCCCTCTCATAGCACACTGTATGGCGTATGACAGTTGGAATTCGATATAAAAGTAAGCTGTGTGCCATTGTCCGGGCAAAACATCCCAAATAACACACTGTATGGCGTATGCCTGTCTACATTACCCCAATCGCCCAGTGCAGAGCAGAACAATAGGACATTAATCCCCATTTCATTTCTATTTTGCCTAATGTGCTATAAAAGAAGGTCAACATATAGGTTCAGATTAAAATTCTCATAATGATGGTTTTAGATGGTAATAATGTAGTAAACAACAAATAACCAAATGAAAACAGCACCCAGTTTAAATCAAATGTTTAGGGAGAGGTGTTATATAGGCCTAGCCTGTTCCTCAATCCTATTCTTAATGAATAAAATATTTTTTTTAAAAAAAAATTGATATTCAGTGTGCTACTCACTATAGCAGTGTAATCTTACAATCTACATTGGATGTGATAAACCTTTTTATACTAATACTCATGGTTCAAGATGAATACAATTAAATAATAGCTAATATAACAGCAGTCTGGCAGTGAATTAAACACACCAGGGTCTCATTGCAAAAAGTATACCTCAAGTCTAATAAGAAAATATGTGCTCGAGAATTAGCCACACCGAAATCAGTTTAATTAGTTATTCTTTTTTGTGCGTGTCGTTTTAATGTTACTTCTTTTATTTTCCAAAATTTCAGTCAACCTAACAGGAAAGTGGGATTAGTAATATTCCAAAAGTTGCTTAGATAACAACATAGTGACAGATGATAACAACCGCCCTTGTATAATAAATAATATGTCGGCATGTCACTCAAACACAACTTAGCTTGTGGTGTCGAGCTTAAAAGCATTGATTGTTTAGGCAATGATTGCCAAATCTCTAATAGTTTGAAACAGCAATATTTTTATCATTATCTTTGAATTTTTATCAATATTCAGAATTACAAAAGCATTAAATGTACTTTCTGCAACAAGGTCCTGAACAATATATATACATACATATATCATAGTACTAATATAGCACTAAGCAAATTATCTCCAACATCAAATTATTTTAAAAGGGATAACTGCTGGCACTTGTGTCGCAGTATATATTTACAAATAAACCTCTTTTTTTCTCTCGGTATTTTTAACAAAACTTTTTTTTTTATAAAAAAAATAATCTCCAAATATACAGTCAGTGATATAAATCTAACATTAATCTCATTTGAACATTGATTAAATTAAGCCAATATAATATTAAAAGCAAATTTTAAAGGATATTAAAGCTGCATTATGTAAGAGTTAAATCTGCCTATTGAAGTCTCTTTTTCTAGTGGCAAATATTACATCAATTATTAATTAATACACAAAATCACATACTTGTGGAATAACAGCTACTTAATTAATTTAGGCGACGTTTCGAAGAGTATTCTCTCAACGTTATCATAGTGGATACTGCCACATCTCCATATTGATGACGATAATACTCTTTTAGAGGCATTTAGTAACTGGAAAGAGCAATACACAAAAACACATACTTATGGAATAACAGCTACTTAATTTACTGATAACGTTGAGAGAATACTCTTTGAAACGTCGCCTAAATAAATTAAGTAACTGTTATTCCATAAGTATGTGTTTTTGTGTATTGCTCTATCCAGTTACTAAATGCCTCTAAAAAATAATTATTAGTTAGGTAGGCATTTATTCACCCTTAATGACCAACCTTCTAGACAATCTGATGGCTATGATTTTGAAAAGATTAGAAAACCAACGCCATATTCATTTTTAAAATTCATCCTCAAACACTCATAACTTCCTAAATTAATTTCACTGAAATTTTCAATATATTCATTTTGAACTACATGTACATGTAGTTATCTAAATGTATCTTTACAGGAACAGAAAGCCACAATGATAGCTGGAATAATTTACAAAAATTGTCAATGTGACAAAAATACTTGGCGCTATCTGGTTATGGCCCCATTCTTTCTTAAACTTCAAATCCACAGATCAAAATACTCATTTCTGATTATATGTACAAAAGTATTCAATTGATCGATCACCTCCACTTTTCGTGAAAATAATAAAAAATAGGGGAAATTAAAGTTTGTGCGTTGACAGGAATTTGCAACAGAGACCGTAAAAACTGATGATGAATGACAAATACCCCAGAAAGATACGATACCCTTGTCTCAGAATGATCCTGGATTGAGACAGATTTAGACTATGTAAAGCCAAATTAACTAGAATCCAATTGGCTGAACCTATATCCACAAGATATGATACCCTTGTTTCAGAGCGATCCTGGATAAAGGCAGATGTAGACTATGTAATGCCAAACTAAGTAGTACCCAATTGGTTGAACTTCTACAACAAATTTTAATAACTTGGTGGTTTGAACCAGTTAAAAAATCTGAAATAAACAGTCTATATGAAGTAAGGTCATTAAAACTGTCCCTGATTATACTGGAAATTACCACTTTGTCCTTGACTAGGCATTTGGTTCCCCATCTGTCCTTGAGGCATAGGCTGCATCCCACCTCCTGGTAACTGTCCACTGCCTCCCATTTGATTGTTAGGCATATTACCTCCTGCTGGCATATTGCCCTGTCGGTTAAAATGAGGGAACCGTTGTTGTGACTGACCCTGGGGATAATACTGTCCTTGAGGAGGCATGTTTGACCCTTGATTATACACCTGGGGTTGATTAAAGTTGCCTTGACCTTGTGGGTTGTTGTACGATTGTTGGGATCCCATCTGTTGTGGGGGATAGTTCTGTTGGTTAAATTGTTGTCCAGGTCCTAAATCAAATCAAAAGAAAATTAAAATCATCAAGTAATGGTAAAGAAGTAATAATGTTATTAATCTATCTATGCACTGTGTTACAAAATACTACATTATGACTATTTAATGAATCTTTCAAGTGCACTGTGTAGTTTCTATCATTTTTACACTGCCAGCTTTATGTGTCTTAGGCAAATTAAAAAAGATCTTTGCTATCTTTTTCATACTATTATTCTCATATTATTTTAAGGAAATGAAATGGGGAAATTTGCTTGGACAGCAGCACCACAGCCTACTCCTTTTTTTATTTCAAAATTTCGTACCCATGTCCTGCACCACTGACAAAGGGAAACAGCGAAAACAGAGAAATATTTTTGGGCAACACCAAGAGCGATACCTCAGTTTGCATGAACAGTCAGACTGTATGTCCAACTTTTTATGCAAGTTTATTTACAGTTAAAGGGTGATAAACAATAAATTACTGATATGTTACATCGCAATATTTGTTTTCAGGGATATCGCCCAGCTCTATTTTAAAGAAAATCAGAACTACTAACCTTGTGGACGTCGGTAAGCATTCGGAGGCATCTGTCGATTACCCATCATATTACTATTCTGTGGTCCTGATTGGCTATTCATCATCTGACCTCCACTTTGAGACATCATTGGCTGATTTGGCTGAGACATCATGGGTTGCTGTTGTGACATCATAGGTTGTTGCTGATTTGGATATCCACCTTGTGGGTTATAATGAGGCATGTTACCTTGGTTACCCATTCCTTGACCTAGAAAATATATTATGAGGGATTGAGGGTTTATGTACAAAACCAATTTAGAAAGAAAACAAGGACATACATTACATCCCTAAGATGAAAGCAAATGAATTCTATTTCAGTCAATACAATGTCAAATACGGGAGACTGACTTGAGTAGAGTGAAACAAAATACAGGACACAACCAATACCGTCTGCCAGCTGTACATGTATTTCAGGAACATTTGGAACTTGTGCTGGAAATTGTTCACTGATCCTAACCTGGTACTAATGAAAACTTACATAAAATACATTTATTAAAAAAAAAGAAAATCTTATACAACTCGAGATCTACTAAATGAAATGAACAAATAATAAAATTAGAAATTGTAAATGAATTGTAATTCAACGTCCTACACCCGACCTCCAGACTCGCAAGCAAGCGTCTTGCGCTCTTAACTGACATGACTCCCTAAAAATTGTCCATGAATCTGAATGTATACAAGCAGCAAAACAGAAAGCCTAATAAGTTAAAACTATGAAAATACTAACCTGGGTTCATCAAGCCACTTGGTGCTGATCCTTGAATGGGTGGCTGTACCATATTAGGTCTTGGATAGCCTGTATTTCCCTGGGCTTGAGGTCCAGACATAGAGTTATTGAACCCTGCTTGACTACTTGGTGGCATTCCTTGATTAGGACCAGATCCAGGTGGCATCTGATTAGAACCAGGTATTGGACCACCTACAAGAACATGTCAATGACAATGTCAAACATCTAGCTACTAAAACAATAACTCAATTTAAGATGGATGAGACAAACATTAAAAAATATTTCCTAATGAGAAAAGTCTGTCAGTTGCAGAGTTTTCATTAGACTTGGAATGTACCAAGACCATAATTACATGTAACTCTTGGTGCCCATCGTATGGCTGTGATATCAAGTAGATTTAAATATGTTTTGTGATTTATTAACATTGGTAATGGCAATCGCAGTTAGACTATAATTGTATCGCTGATTGCTTTGCTAAGACCAGAGTGAAGTAATTTGAAAGAAAATTTCAACATATTCTTTTTTCATTATCATTATTATAGCGAAAACTGTCAGCTTTTTATGTCTATAACAAGCTTTAAAAGTAAAATGTGAACAGAAAGATAACTCCAAATTCTTACACAAGTTACGGCAATAATTGCTATTACAAAGATTGGGAAATTTCCTGCGGAACTGATGCATCTGATATAGATTGAGACTATCACTACCAGTAGTACAATACTATTATATGTATGCTCTTGATTATCAAACTATGGGATTTATCACTGTGTTGTAATAATCCTTAAAGGACAATATTGGTGTCGGTCATTATTACATATTTATTATGTGATAGAAATGGTAAAATACATACATTCCAAATATAATTCTAACACAGAGATCATTGCTACGGGAGATGTGTAACAAACTCTTAAATATACGGGAAATGACTAACTGAACGAATGAGCGATAACAGACACGCAGGCAAATTTCATTTCACTCATAATTCCGTTGACGGTGAAAATTTATTATGAGAAGATCAGAGGATATCTGCTAATTCACGAAAAGAAATGGCTGTGATCAGTAGATAAAAGATAACGAACAAACTAGAAAAAGTCTGTTGTGCATTACCATGTTTTTAATAAGAGCTGGATGAATAAAAACAAGGGGAATGCAAACGTTTTGACAACCAATTCTATTTTTGAATTGTGAGATATCCTCTCATCGTCTAATAAAACAACTTTTCATCGTCAACAGAATTATCAGTGCAATGAAATTCGTCTGCGTGTCTGTTATCGCTCGTTCGTTCAGTCAATTATATAGAAGGACAACTCGTGTTTGTCATGTTTGACGTCACTTCCCGTATATTTAAGAGTTTGTTACACATCTCCCGTAGCAATGATCGCTGTATTAAAATTATATTTGGAATGTATTTTACCAGTTCCAACACATATGTAATATTGACATATTGTCCTTTAAAACTGCATCCTACTTAAAAAGTTGAGAAGAAGTTGTGTTGAACTTACCAGGTGGCATCTGATTACTAGGTGGTCTCATTGGATTGGACTGATTGGGTGGCATATTACCAGCATTACTACTGTTCATCTGACCTGGTGCCTGTTTTAATAAATATAGACCTAACTATATCACATACGATGAAGTGGGCATTGAACAATGTTACAATATCTACCGATTTCCTAAGCTCCTGCCAATTACCACATATCAATTTAGCAATACATGTAGGTAACATTATATACCAGTCTTTTCTACATTTTGCAATTGTTCAAAATCTACAGATAAACCACAACAAAGAAAACATGAGCTTACAGGTAACAGAGCTTGAACATTTTGATTTGAATCAGCAACAGTAGCCAGGTACACCAAATTTCTGTGAAGAATTTGTTGAAACCTAAAAAAATAAGAGCAATGAAAGTAAAAAAATGAACAAATATTAAATCTATATATTATACTGTCGATGTGTTCTGTAGAAATAATGCATGAGAATATTGTGTTAGTAGAAAAATACTGTTCAACTTCTATTAAAATCATTTCTTGAGCCTGAATCTTCTTGCCATTGATGATCAGGTTTCTGAATGAAAATCATAAATTTATGAACATAAGTTATATGTGAGAACAGACCGATTCAAAAAATACAGAGAGAGCGAGACATGAGGTTAATGTCCACTCAACAAAAACTAAATCATTTCAGAACTAACATATGGTTGAATTGTATTTCAATAATGCTTCCATGTAGGGTCTTTAGCAGTGAAAGAAAATAAGAGAAGCACAAGAGCTACTAGATGTGGGCCTACTGTGTGAGTTCTGGTAAATAATAAACGGATTTCTTCGATTATGAACAAACTAGTTAACTTTGTTTATTATAAACTTACCCGTGTGTTTGAAATGAACTCCCGTTAAATAAAATCCTTTGCACCACTAAAAATCCCAACGAATAAAACCGGTTCTCTCTTGAAAAATTTGAATATTTACTTGTTATTTCGACAGAGTGGATAATAACATTGCTTTCGTCACATATTGGACGAATCCAACACACTGAAGCGAGGTTGTTTAAATTTGACGCATATTTTGGCAACCACGTGCTATGCTCAAAGCAAAGCGCCAACATTACGATCATTTCAGTTTGGGCGACGAAAATATCAATTGAAGGCAATTACATAGGAGCTTTATATTGAAACCATTGATCGTCAGTCTATCAAATTTTATTCACAATGAAAGAATCACTGATTGCACGGATACTCGTAAAAATAAAGTCATATATAAAATATAAATTTTAATATCCTATCTTCTTTATATTATAAATAGTTTAACACGGATCACGAAGCACACCTCCGAAGTGTCTGAGGACTCTGAGTGTATTATTAATTTGATCTCATTCTTTCGATCAAATAATAACCGCTTCAGTAACATTTTTAAGCGTGTTGCGGCAGCGTTCAAGGTGCCTAATGGCATTGGGTGGCAGATACAATGCCGATAAGTCCGTAACACCCTGTAAGAAGCGGAACATTAATTGTAAATGGCCTGCATATATGTTAAATAATAATATTATCATACCATATTATAAAGATGGGTAATATTTAAGGCCTGTGAAAAGAATGTAGTTATTTTTGTTCCTCATGCGTGTTAAAAAGAAAATTATCCCATCCGAGCCGTTAATCAAATAATTAAGTCGGTAACAAATTTTAAAAAATACAGGTTGTTATGTGTGCGAACGCTCAAACTCAATGCCGAGTCGAGACGTGCTTTCAAATTCCACATTTCCTATTATTATATGCTGTCACCCCTGATACAAAGTGATATCTCCCGAGGTGTGACGTAACCAGCTGCCATATTGATATTTTTCTTAACCGAAAGTTTGTGGGATTTCAATTTTTCAAGAGAGAACTGTTTTTATACGTTGGGACATTTAGTGGTGCAATGGATTTTATTTAACGGGAGTTCATTTTAAACACACATGTAAGTTTATAATAACCAAAGTTAACTAGTTTGTTCATAATCGAAGAAATCCGATTATAATAACAAGAGAGAACTGTTTTTATACGTTGGGACATTTAGTGGTGCAATGGATTTTATTTAACGGGAGTTCATTTTAAACACACATGTAAGTTTATAATAACCAAAGTTAACTAGTTTGTTCATAATCGAAGAAATCCGTTTATTATTTACCAGAACTCACACAGTAGCTACTCCTTCTCACATACAAATGGGGAAGCTAAACCACGCCAGTTGACTCAATGACAGACTTTATGAAAAAGCGTCCACATGCGAACCCTTCATCCATCAAACAATCCAACTAACCAATCCTAAAAATAATTCAAGATGGCCTAATTATATTATTACTTTCTCATTTCCTATCCAATGCCTTTGTAAAATGCATGAGGAAATAATCTGCGAAGAATTGAACTTAAATGAGCTTACTGTAGACATTCTGTAGCCTTGCCTTTACTCTGATAATCAGCAATTGTCTGAATTAATTGGTTATTTTCATCCAACATCTAAAATAACAAAATCACAGAAGTTCGCATTATTCATTTATAACTACATGTAATACATATAAGTGCCATGTTGAACAACAGTAAATAGCTTTCAAAATGCATAAAAATGAGTAAACATGTGTATTACTTTCAGTAGCCTAAAAGGAGATATTTTTCGTTGATGGACCTGTAGGCCCTAAACTGTAATTTATTTTGGCTTGACACTTATATAAAGTTATTTTGTTGGTGACGTTTTGTAGGGTGCCTCACCATAATAAATATCTCCAAATATCTTGACAATTACATTACTACATGTATATTTATATACATGTATATACCGAGCCATGAATCAGCTTTGCATATCTACATGTACACGTATATAGTCAGTCACTAAATAAGCGGTCATAAGATGACCATTTAGCCATTTTTAAAATAGACTGAAAAATGCTTAAATGTTGTGAGTGTCGGCCATAACTTTTGAACATTTTTGAGCAAAAAATAGGTTATGTGCTCTTGTTTCGAAATTTGTCTCACTTAACCTGTCTACCGACCATTCTCCGTCTGATTGACAGGCCGGAAAAATCAAGACTTCTTTTTAACGAAATGTAACAGAAAGCTGGAACAAGAAATTGAAGCCTGCACATTAGCAGTGTCGAGTTCAACTTTCAGTGACAAAATTTCTGCTGCGTGTGACACGCTAGACATGGTATAACCATCAAGCACCTGTAGACTGAACATATGTGAATTATTTATTATGCTTGTTTACGACAATTGCAAAATTCAGCAAGAAAACTGTGTTGAACTTGAATTATAATAAATTTGAGTTATAAGTTGGGGCGGGACTTGATTCTTTTTGGCTAACAACTAATAATCATGATGAAAAATAAACAGAACAGATTCAAAAAATAGCCTGTGAGAACACATGTGGTAGTAAAGTGGAATTTGTATATTGCAGCTTATTTAGGGATGAACAGGTTGGGTGACCCACCATAAATAAATATCTCAACAATTACGCCACAATATTTATATATATACCAAGTCTTAAATCAGTTTCACACATTTATAGTCACTAAATAAGCGATAATGTTGTACATTGTACATGTACTTAATAAGCTATGACCATTAAACCATCTATAAATAATATACTGAAAACTGGTTATGAGTGTCTTCCATAACATCCAGACACTTGCGTAAAAGATAGGTTATGCATCTTGCTTTGAAATTATTTTCGCTTAACCAGTCTACCAACCATTCTCCCTCTGATTGACAGGTCGGGATAATCACAACTACCTTTTGACGAAACATAACAAAAAGCTGGAACAAGAAATTGAATTTAGAAATACGCATGTAAGGCAACTACTAAACCTAAAGATGCCACTCCTATTCTTAATGGTACAGTAAGCAGTTTAAAAAATAAAACGAATTTAATTTCTTTGAAAATATTTATATTGCCCCTATTTATGTTCGAAATAATATTTTATCCAGATATTTAAGAGTATTTCATTATCCGAAATGAAAATAAAATTGTCCACCATACACATGTAGTAGGGTGTGTGGGTCAAAGTTTCAAATGACAGAAAAAATTTTTTTAAAAATATTTTGCCAAAATATACATAAAATGCTACCCCAATTTTTTTATTTCATCAAAATATTCTAATTAGATCCAAAGTTTATGGAATTCTAAAATCTGAGATCCACAACAATAATGTAATCGAAACGCTCTATACCAGTCAATGCGCGGAATGGCACAAAAATAAGTGCTTTCAGTCATATCTGAATCGCTAGTACCAATTTTAAAACTGATATCTGCATGTTATTGTCAGCTAAGACTTATTAAAATCGTAATAGTTTGAATGATAACATGTCAAATATGTAAAATCAGGATGATACCACAAAAAACATAGGCTATATCAAGTCGAAATTTGGAAAATTTCAGTCATCAAAACAGATAAATCCTGTTTTCTTTGTTTGTAATTGTCGTATCATGTGGTATCAAAGAACGTAATAATCACAAAAATGTTATCTATCGTTTGATTGATTCTATATCAACATTCACTGGAAACCAAGGTGCGGAAATCCAATGAAGTGGGTCGTAGCAATAGAAAATTCCCGTTCGCGTGACATCAGAGTACAGAGCGGTATTTTCCCGCTAGCATCTAATATAAACAAACGGTAATGTCGCTTACATTTCGATAATTTTTTAGCCTGAATCTTTGCAGATATTGAGATTGACATTAAACTATTACAATACAATTGCTAGTAATACATTTACATAAAATAGTAATTCGGAATCGTAAATTGAACTTGGCTATATTTCAGCCGCTGGCGGTCTGATTTCAAGTGACCTGAATCCTTCAAACCCCTATGACTCTATGACATGTAGTCCGATCAGACACCTTTCCTAAAGGAATTAAATAAGTGTAGCCCTGACCTGAAATACCAACCAGGTAGAGTGAATAAAATCACACTATTCAGTAAAAATTTTAGTACTTATTAATAATTATTATACATTTATTATTTATGCTGTGGCTATTGTTAGAATTGTTGTTCTGGTAATTGGCTGATTGGGACCATGGCTGATTGGGACCTGGCTGACTGGGACCAGATTTGTGGCTGATTGGGACCAGATTCTTGGCTGACTGGGAGCAGATTTATGGCTGATTGGGACCAGATTTATGGCTGATTGGGACCATGATGAGGCTTATTCGGACCATTACTTAAATGCCGTGAGTATTTAAAATATGTTTGCATATTTTTGATAATAAGACAACTATGGCAATAAATAGTGTAATTAGTCACAAATAATAGTGTTATTAGAGATTGTTGGTTTCAATACAAATGAGCTAAATCACAGAGAATATGCTTCACATTCTTGGCTGATTGGGACCAGATTCTTGGCTGATTGGGACCATGACAGACCAATGATAAGAGTGTTTTAAATATGTTTGCATGGTAATAAATACCACCTAGTATTATCAAATTGTAACTTAATATCAAAAAGCCTCATGTCAGTATAATTACCGGTACTGCAATGAATGCGATATTTTGTAATGAATGAAGCTTAACTAATGACAGACAAATATTGTTCTTTGTATAATATTTTACTTAGTAAATATCATTTTATTTCATATAGTCATTCAATTCCTTTTCAATTTAGTCGGACCATATAAATGCGCGGCTTTGTTTAGTAAACGACTTGTGGTAATCTTATTTTCACAATATTGTCTCCCCAATTCCATTATTTTTCCTTCTGTTTTTCTGGTTTTTGTTGTTTGATATCGCTGTAGCTTTCTCTCCTTAACTAATTTTAATTGGTTTGGAATTTCCTGATCTAGACAAGTGTTGAATGCAATGCACTAAATTGGTTGACAAATGTGTAACATCTTCTTAGCAATATACACAAATACACATTATACAAAGTTAATTAAATCACACTTTATTTATAGTATAAAACTCAGGTAGCAATATACAAGACCCTAATCACACCTTTTATTGTTAAATAACGACAAGCCTAATAATCCAATAAACAATCAGATCCAATCACAAAAATTCCCTGTTGTGGCTGTCAGTAAGGTCTGAGTAATTTTCATGTAGTAATATAGTACACTTTCCTAGATATCACCTACCTGCAGGGTTCAATTTAGTCTAAAACCAATGAGTAGCAAATCTTTGTGACGGATTCACATTTTGGCTAATCAATTCAAAATTTGAATAGCATTTGCTCAGATTCGAGGAGCAGTAAAACGTAAATCACAAAAATTTGCAATTCTGATTTTTCGGGGTATAAGTGGATACTTTTTCCGCCGAAGGCTGGCCTTCGTTGTATACCCTGCTTTGGCTTATGTGCGGATGAAGGTAAAAAAAAACAAACCCTGACATTTCAAAAAAAAAAAAAAAATCAGTTACCGTCTCTCCACGATGCCGAACGCATTAAATGTCTAAAAAAAAACTACATGTACTTTAAGTTACACCACTCCAATCGAAATATGTGTAGACGTGGCTTTGCTTTTATTTCTTTATCTAAAAACATCCCCCTCTCCGCCTTCAAAATATTATCAACCCGAGAGATTGCCATCGGTTTACCCGTCTCGCGAGATGTCTACTTTTAGTTTCCAGTTAAGTTAACCAATCATATCATTGAATCATATTATACTGCGTATTCTATTTTTAGTAACATATTTTATAAACACGTGTGATTAAAAACGGAGTCTGCATTGTCTTCTAGTTATCGGATATATTGAAATAAAAACTGGTTCAAATTAATCACGACCACAACTTGGAATATTAAACAAGTTAGTCCTGCATTCATAAATTGATTTTTTCGTAGGCCTAATTATATTCCACATTTATCCAAAATGTAATGAATCGCACTTCACAAGTTCGAAAGCAATTTTTGGCTAATGAATAAAATAATTCTATCGCTTTTCCCGCGATTTGGGTCGCTTTTTGCGATGCGATACCGCTTAAATTGAACCCTGCCTACCTGTTTCCTTGTGTTAAAATTGAGTCTATAAATCTATTATGTTTATTTTCTGTACAAGGTAGGATATACATTTTGACTGCCTTTATGTACATCATTATTTGAAATAACCGATTTCCGTTGCTACTGTATTGCTGGTATTAATTTTCAAATTTGTATGGTTTAAACATTATATGTTCACGTTCATGTATAATGGTTTCAGATTTCCGTTATGCTACTGTATTGCTAGGGGCTAGTACCGGTATTAGTTGTCGAATTTGTATGACTTAATTGCAATTAGCATAAATTTGTTTAAACAGTTTTTCTAACATATAAATACACACAATGTATAGGCTATAATGGATTCCGAAACAAGCTATGAAGTTTATAAAATAAAATAAAAAATGGTCTGTTTGACTTGCATAAAACGTATAATAATTTACATAAGATAAATAAGATAATCTCTGTTAATATAATATAGTGTAACTGTAACATAAATAACGCAGGCCTACATAAAAAAAGCACATAATTATAGTCACGCTATAGATATAAAACTCCTTTAATTTATATTAAACTTAATTCAATATCAAAACCTAAGTTTCTAGTATTTTTTAATCGTGTGGTCCGAATCAGCCTAGTGCCCGTAGTACTAGTGGTGGTCCCAATCAGCCTGGAATGTGGTCCCAATCAGCCAAGAATGTGGTCCCAATCAGCTTTGATTTTTGTCCCAATCAGCCATGGTCCCAATCAGCCATGGTCCCAATCAGCTTGGTTTCGTTGTTCTTAGGCCACTTACTATATAGCTACTTTAGGGTTTAACATCTGACTCCACGATAGAAAGAAGTGATATATCGCAGGCAAGCCTGACCTTCATTTTTATAATCATAGTGCACACACAGGGGTCTTTCTTGTAGAATGATACCTGACTGACCTGAGTATAGGGAGTAAAACAACAAGGTTGAGTTGAGAGGATACCCGTCTCTATCTCCAGTCCACAAGCCACATTTTTTTCACACCAGGGAAACCACAACTGCTAAGCCAAGAGGGTGACCGGCCAGAGCTAGAGGTCGAAGTGCAGCATTCTAGAGTACTAGGCCATCCCATGTTTTAACATAAAATAGTATTTTCTTGCTAAGATCAACACCATCGTTTTTGCGTCATAGTAGTATAGTATAGCATTTTAGGAAAATAAAAATTCAACGTTGCAGGTCAGCAATACTTACCTCCCTTTGAATAACTCTGTCTCACGTTTTATTACACCTTGAAAACTGAAAATTAAACATGTTGTAGCTGCTCTTACCTTTTGTATGGTTGCTTGATTAGGTTGTGGGCCTTTAGGCTTTTGTTGGGAAGGAACAAAAGCTAACGACATATTTTCTCTCAAAATAAAATTCTTACAACAAAGAACAAGGACAAGTGCGCCGATTTTCTGACTGTCAATCAAAACGTGCGCCGACTCATTGCTTATAAATTTTGGAATGCAGGATCTATTAAAACGAAACGAATTTGGGCCCAAGAATATATAATTGAGCAAAATATATGAGGTTCTCATACACTGGGATCCCCCGTATATTATTACGTGTTTATGTAGCTAGGATATTTACTCGAATCGAGAATAAAGGAGATAAGTCTCTAACTCAATGTTTCCATAATATTCGAAATTTAAAATACCGGTACTAATTAGAATTTAATAGTCCCTATTGATCAAAACACCGGTACTAATTAAAATTCAGTATTGATCAAATTCAATCAATATTCATGTTGTTTTCTTGCTTTGAAACTATAATGATCATAATATCCAATTATTTAAGACTCAAGCATATGCGGCGCGGACCCGATGACCGTTGGTGTGTGTGGGGGGGGGGGGGGCGCACCCGAAATGCCCGAAAAAATTTCGGGTTTACAAACTGCGGCCCCTGCCCTTAAGTGAAATTTATGAATATTTGACAGCTGCAAACACGTTTTCCTGCTATTTCAGCCCGTGAGCAAAGCAACTTCAAAGTAGTCTAATATACTGACTCGAAATCCAATCAATCGTTTACAGTTCTCAAAGACGGACCCCAAGAAAATTTTGTAATATTTGACAGCCTCAAACGCGTTTTACTGCTATTCCAGTTTGTAAAATTAGTGTTTAATTACATTTCAGGCACTTTATTTTTCCAAGTAAAAGAAATATTTTTTTTTTTCACATTACCTGTCTGCAAGAAAAGTCAGCTTGTCCGAAAGTTAAGGGGGGGGGGCAGCTGTGGATGTGCTAAATATGCTGTCTCCCTAGTCCGTCCGTCCACAATTTGTTTGTGTACACTCTACGGGTCACCATGTTTATCTGATTTTGACAAAACTTGAAATATAGGTCTATCTCCCAAAGATCTTGACTACTTTCGGTATTGATATGTATCGGACCATAACTTCTTGGATTATGGTTACTATCGATTGTACGAAAAAACGCGCTTTTACCTTCGGACACTCTAGAGGTCACATTGTTCATCTGATTTTGATGATACTTCATCATGATCATAAACGAAAGATCTTGGTCCGTTTTGATATTGAATTATGGCTCCTGATTGTACAATCGCGTTTCTGTATTAAAACAAACCTGCTAAAGTGATTGTGGAATGCGCCCTGCCTACCCTGAGCCACAAATGTGCGTTATCAAACTAAGTCAACTTATTGATGTGACGAAAGTATACGCCAAGTTTCATCACTCTCATTTAATTAGAACCAAAGTTATCAACGAATAAAAATCTCTGGCATTCGCCGAATAAACACATACATCTTGTTTGAGTATTCTAGCTCAGTCAGAAAGAAAGGCATGTGCCTCAAAAAGTGGGACGGGCGGACAAACAGACGGGAACCCATTTTAAACGTTCTCGAATAGCGGTACATAAGAAACAAGACGCCGAAACCTGTTTGAATGTTGTTTTTTTTTAACGCAGCATTGACATTATTTCGGATGTTATTAAGTGCGCAGTGAGCCTGTTTTCTTTCCCGTACACGCCCATGTGTTTTCGGGACCTAAACACTGTTTTTGCCAGACCATCCAACTTGCACCAGTGACATGAATCGAGGTTAGAAATTACATGAATAGAAGTAAGAAATTAGACGATAGCATGTTAGAATTTTGGCACTAATATACCGCCATATGTATTATGATGATGAATATAGATTCACAGTAGTTTCTTAAATAGGAATTGATAATGACATACGATAACATGTGGTTTATTTGATGACACGCAATTTAATATATTGATACCCTCGGTAGGCCGGATAGCGGTTCAACGGCTTACTCTTATATCCAATATCCAACTGCCAAGGTATCTTTTACGTGCACGCCAATGTGTACGGGGGACCTTAGTTTTTCGTATAAAGACTGCAGACCCAACTTACTAATGGCGAAAAGTATTAAGCATTTAGCAGCTATAGGACATTTGTTTAAATTAGGATGAACTACTGTATTTGTACTATCAGTGCTATATAAATATGATATCTGGGCTACTGTGTCTGTGTTTCTATCGCTATTTGATACTCGAAAATCAGCCGATACAGCTATGGCCGGGTGTTGCGTCACGGCACGTCGTCATTCACTTTATTTGATATTTATTTATTTTTTGCAATGTCTCTTTTCTGTCAGGTACATTTTTGTTTTGCACGTAGTGCGGTCCGCCTGCATTTACTAACAGAGTAACCCTACGCCCTATTTACGCCGGTGTAACGTACGACCGGTTGAGACGATAATATATCATACTTTAAAGGTCTGGAGTCTCGCACTTGTTTAATAAAGATCTTCAAAAATAGTGTCGCATTTCGAGCTCTAGGTGGCCGGTCACTCCTTACTTGCGGTTGTGGTTTCGCTCATTGGTGTGAGCATATATATGGCTTGGAGATAGGGTCGCCTTCTCACCCTCGTGGGTTACCCCGGTTTCGTCCCACAGAAAAAAGACCCCATTCTTCAGCGACAAGAAAATAAAAATAAGACAACTTGTCCCTATGGAAGCGTGTGGCCCGCGAAAATAAAATGAAATGGGGCGAAAGTCCTACTGTTCTGCAGACCGAATTTCAACATAGAATGGGGAAAATTGTACCCGGATAGCGGCAAAATACTCTTATTTCTTATTCCGTCTTTTTGGGGTTATTTTTCACCTCGGGTTTTTTTCCCTTTGGAACGACTAGACGTTGCTGCTTTTCCACCGAGGGGTTCTCAATGTATGTGGATTCTGCTTACCCGGCATTTCTATTGCATCACGTGGTTTCGAATCCCCGGGTCTACGTGAGAAGGAGTAGCGTCGCCTGTCCAGCCTCGTGGGTTTTCTCCGGTTCCTCCCACTGCTAAAGACCCTACGCGTAAGCGAATTATTGAAATAAAATTAAACCACATGTTAGTCCCGAAATGACCTAGTTAATGTCGAGTGGACGTTAAACTCCATTACTCTCTCTCTCTCTGTGTATTGCAGCAACTGTCCGGAATTGTTCGAAATTGAGTTGAAATGTCTGGACTATCACAACAATATCTCATGTGTTATCTGTCTCAACAATCAACGCCCTTTTAGAATAAAGACCGCGAAAATAAAACAGTAATTTAAAAACCCCTCAATAACCTTTTACTCAGTAACATTTGTTAACAAAAACAATTCTCAACACAGTAGAATGAAAGGAACATAAGATATAAATATTTAACATATTAAATTATTATTTAAACACAGTCTTCCCAAATCGCCTTTGATTTCAGTTCTCAAATCAATGACCGAGGCATCAACTGATTCGTAAATACGAGTCACCATCACCTGCAGGCGAGCCAGATTTTGCTGAATGCTCCTAGTATCCCGTTCATGTACAGTGTCCGCTCCTTCTAAATCCTTCACAGTTTGTGTTTGTTTATAAATAGTACGTTTAAAATCACGAAGAGTATCTTTCTGTTCATCAAGTTCATCTAATAGATCAGCTGCCTCGTCTTCCATTCGTGTGATACGAGATCCTAGTCTCACCTCGAACCCGTCTACGGAAGTCAATTCATTATCCAAAACCGATATTCGAGATCGAATATAACTTGATTCGCTGGCTATCAGTCGCAGTTTTCTTTGTTCGTGATCCATTTCGTCCTGAAGTTGGTTTAAACGCTGCAAAGTGTTCTTTTGTTGCACAGCCGATCTTGACATGAATCCCTCCATCTTTGATGCCTTGTGTTCCAGTTCTTCGATAATGGTATATAAAGGGTCCAGACCTAAATTGAAACCAGCCATGTAGTCTTGAGTGATGTTATAGACACCGGGTGGTCCGGGTGTTATATAGTCAGGACCAGTGTACTCCCCTTCCCCAGAACCGCTAACCTCGGCGGTTGTAAACGGTGTTTCTGTGGGACTGTAACCTTCATCCTGCAGCATTTGCGTGGTGGCATTTTCTGTGCTCTCGAGTCGTTCAGATAACTTTTTGACAGCCATTTCTAGATCGCGTAATTTTATATTTACCCGCTGTGCGTTTAATTTGGTTTTCTGAGCTTCTCGGACAACAATGTCCTCTAGGATAATAAGACTAGGCATAATTTCTTCTAGGACTTCTTCGTGTCGGAGTTTAAAAGTACGATTTACTAATCCGGCAAATAATCCTCTTTGCAGACCCTCTAAATTGGTCACGCTGCGTTTCTGCCTCCCAAAAGCCTGGAATCGTTTAACTGAATCGTAAACGTTATTTCCATTTTTTAACATGACATTTGCATCCTCAGAAATATGTTCAATTCCACCAAATACCACATTGTCTAACATATCCGATTTTGTTGCTTTTGTGTTTATTTTTCTGGTTTCTAAATTTAGTTTCTTTAAAAATACACTACCTCCTCGATCATCCGGGACATTTAGTGAAATTTCAGTTCTTGCTCCATTTCCATTGTCAAGTCTTTTGATTTCCATTGTAATATACACAAGAAAACACAGTAACACAATATGGTAGACCACATACAGTTCGCTTCTTGTGATAGTTACCGCCATTTTGCGTTTAATGTGACAGTTTTATGTTATTATGTTGGATCAGCAATTAAGTGTATTTAAATATCTATACGTATATTTTAGCTTAGTTTTGCGTATATAATTAACTTTACCGGAGGTGTTCGAATGCGTATATCCGGGCTCTTATTTTACTACTTGACTGACAGCTGATCTCTCTTTAATTCATAAGAAATTTTAAAGGAACACATCCATGTAATGAAATGAAATGAAACGGGATTCAATGTAGTACCTTTACGCATCGCTCCAGCTAATGAAGGCGGGCAATGTTGTGTGTTATGAGAGGACATTTTGCCCAGACGATTTCAAGCTGCCAGGGGATCTTTACAGTGAGATGACGACAAGGTTATACGGAACCTCGTACATGAAATGAACCGCGAGAACAACCACATTTTAATATAAAAAGTCTTCGTTGAAGTTTTCTGATACTTCACAATTTAATGAACTTTTATTGTAAATGAATTAGTTGACACCACTTGACATTTCGACGAGGTCAAGTTGTCAAATATTTGTAACACGAATCATATAACATTTACTTAAATTCACTAGATATATACTTTTAATGGGAAACCAAACTTATAAACTTGTAAATTTAAAGGGCTGAACTTTTAACTTTAAATACAACTTCGAGAACATCACAAGCGTGTAATTACAGGCAACTGTCTGTTTCCATCTATTTATTGCGGGTCTTCTTCACCTCGTTAGACTGTCGTTGTTGAAAAGTACAACGTTAATTCATATTTCATTTATTACTGGACCTCAAAACCCAAGTCCCGTGATAATCAAACAATATCTTTTGTGCAATACCCCCCCCCACCTCGTTTGGAGAAGGCGGACGTTAAGCGAATACAAGATCAGACAATATTTTTTTCTTTGCGAAAGAAACATACACCAACCTCAAGTTTAAATAAGGGTGCTCCCATTTTAGTGTTTTAGGTTTCAAAAATGATTTCTCCAAAATACTAGTAGGTTTAAAATCTATATATGTATATAAAATAAAAGTGTGTATGTGTGGGTATGTATATCCTCCAATAAAGTTTCGTGACCCCGCTCAAACCCCACATATGTAATGTATCAAATTAACCAGCATGAACTGATCGAATAAGGCATCGGCCCCGTGTGAATCTCGCTTCGTCACCGCGCTCAAGCCCCACATACGTTATCAATTTAAACAACATGTCCCCATGAATGTTTTGGGTTATCAAATTTGGAACTCGGACGAATTGGGACCTTTGGGCATCCGGCGAAACCATGCATCCGGCTAGTATATAACTATGTTTGAAAACCTTGTAGTTCACTATTTTGATTTTTGATACAGAGCACCAGGAATGATTTCAGTTTTTGTTTTTATTTTCTGCAGGAAGCGATTGCATAATATTATCTAATTACATAATATCATCTGTTCACATACGAAATCTATTTAGTTCCGGACGGCATGCAATGCGCGGAAGTGACATATAACTTCACAGAGAAGTGAACTTCACATAGATAGCTCAATCTTCGACTCCCCGCCAATCGATCACCCTGAAACTTTCATCTGTAATTTGAATTTTTTCTCTTTTTGCAATGAACCGACAACCTGACATTTTAATCCGACATCACGACATTTTAACCCGATAATACGACATTTTTAATGTAGGAGTAGATCGCAGCGCCGCTGTCCAGGCAAAATGTCCCTACAGTTTTCATTAACCCAGACTGCGCAGAACACTAGAACATTTAACTCCACTTCATACGCTAAACAGTGTGTACTATGAAGGATTATGGCCCGGGTAGCGACGCTACGGCCTACTCTTATATCGAATTCCAACTGTCAGGATGTCTTTTACGTGCACGATAATATGTAAATATATGTATGGTCTCGATTATCCCTTGCCAGGCTACCCGTCCGTCCTGCTCCATTGTCAAACAGTAGGACGTTAAACCCAATTTCATTTTATTTAATTTTCCCACTTTTCTGCGCAAATCGGGCTATTGAAGATTAAGCATACGCTACACATAGTGCTATGACGGAAATTTTCAATGGACTGTGACATTTCTTCATTGAATGATTCTTTAATGTCCACGCCAATGTGTACTCAGGAGCTTGTTTTTGCCCCATCTACACAACTAGCAATGTTCTTTGCCAGTCATTAGGACGTGACACCAATCAGTCACCATATGGAAACACGCATGCATAACAAAAGGCCTTAAATTGTCCTGCAGGCATAAGATTTGCAAGAAGCTTCAATTGACTCCTATTTATTAAGTAAAGTTATAGATTTTATTGGGGAATAAGAGTGTGTACTTGCACCATGGGACATAATTCTTCTAAATATACCATTTTAATTAAACCTGAATCTTGGAAATAGAGACAATGCAGCTTTTCTGTTTATCGTGAAGAAACAGAGACAAGGTATTTCATTACCAATGTTTGCATTTTTTTAAAATCGGTACATGAACACTGGAGCATTTTGTTGGAATATTTATGTATATTTGGTTAAGAAATAGCCATCCGTACGAAATATGTCCATGAGACACCAGAGAAATTTGTTGGGAAATATGCCCATGAAATGCCAGAGAGATTTGTTGAGACATTAATTATCCATGAAACACCAGATAACCCTTTTAAGACATCTGCCCATGAAATACTAAAGCGTTTTCTTGTGAAATCTGTGAATGAAACTCAATGTCACTCTTCACTTTGTTAAACTCCATGTTTGCCACACAAAAAAGCCAATTGGTTTTATGTTGACAATTGAGTATTATTGTACCTGTTAACCACCATAATTCATTTAATTTTAAGCCAAACCCCAACTGACTTTAAAAGATAAAAAAAAAGACCCTTGTAAACAAAGAACATGATTCATTTGGAAAAGTGAGATACGATGTAGAGAACAATCTGCTAATTGAGATTGACAGTTTCAGCAAATAAGACATCGAAAACCATGACAACACCTTAAATCTGTTAAGCATGAAATATAACAAAAGTACTATATATAGTAACAGTAATGATCAACTGATTTGCTTAATGGTGAACCGTTTCTTTGTAACGAGAGCTCTACTTGTCAACAATGGAATGAGTGGTAGGGAGGTAGGTAGTGTTTGTGCTATATATCCGATTGTTTTACAATTATTCAGTAAAATTGTAAGATTAAACTTAAAACAAGTTTCAGTACTGAAGAAGCCATAATATTCGACTGAAGCCCTACTGATCTTGTTATGATTGTAATTTTGTTTTTTGTTTTGTTTTCTCAAATTACATGTTGATTTATGTTTCTACTGCATTTTGTCTTGTTCCTTTATGTTACATATGTTTTGTGGTTTATGGGGACTTACTTTCCCATATTCTCCCTTTAAAATGATACTGCATCACAAATTGTTTTCTTGATAAATTTGTAATCATCCCGGATTTCTTTTGTAGCGTAGGTTGGACTTATGGGAGATTAGTTATTGCAAACTAAATAAGTTGCCTCATTAAATAATGTTTTATTATATTATATTTTATCTAGAATTCATACTTCTATATAAGAATATACAAGGAGTAAGGTTGCCTGCCCAACCTCATTGGTTTTCTCCTTGTCCTCCGGTTTCCTCCCACTGCTAAAGAACCATATGCGCAAGCGAATTATTGAAATAAAATAAAATATGTTAGTCCCGAAATGAACTAGTTTGTGGACGTTAAAACCCATCTTTCTCTTTCTCTCTATATATGAAAAAACGGTCCTATTAATCACCGGCAAGAACATTTCTTTTGTCAATAGGTCCTAACTTTACCACAGAGTAAAGTTATTTTTACTTTGTGCTATAACATTTGCAAAATGTGACCTACATAATTTACACATCATACCCAAACTTTAAATGATCTCATAATAAAGAACGGTGGTAAGTTCTTTATTATGAGATAAAGTTGTAGTGGTCAATTTCAATTTTTGGCAAGACAAGAAATCAACAAAAATTTGGATATGATGTGTAGCATATTATGTGTATACATTGGCGAAATTGACGAAAAACAACAAACGCTATTATCAATCCTTTCGGGTAGGGCGATACATGGAAATCGTCAAAATGCGAGGAAGTGGGGAAAGTATAAAGGTGCAATCTCTGCATTATTATTGCTATGATAAATAGTAGCGGGAATAAATAAATAAACAGGTCATTCTTGTTCAGTTAACAGTAGATCAATAATGTTAATTGCAGCACATGCGTAACCTAATGAGGAGGTAACAATCTTAATTGGTAAAAATTGCTGATAAGCTCCTATATTGATATGGAAATAGACATTTAATTTGATGTCAAATAATTTAAATACCGGTAAATAAAGTTCGTCCTTTTTTAACTCGTGCGGATTTATACAGAATGAATTAATTGTGTTAACACCATACTAAAAGAAAACCAAATATACAAAGCCACTTGTCTATAATAAAAATGAAAACATTATACACAAGCACAGATTCTTACCTAGATAACAAACTTCATCTCTCAACCCTCCGTGTTTCGAGATAAGGGTAGGTCCTATATAGTTCAACGTAGCAAAGGCGTTCGCGAATCGGTGGTTTCGACATTGGAATGTATCGGATCGAAACTTCATAGATCATGGTTCCGATTGATCAAAAAGTCACATTTTTAGCTTGTGAACCCTATAGAGTTCACAATTTTGAACCTATTTTGATGAAACTTGAAATGCATGTTATAATCCAAAGATCTTGGTTCATTTCGATATTTGTGCATATCGGATCGTAAGTTATAGCCCCCCTTTTTTAGCTTGTGGTCCTTCTGAAGGTCACAATTATTATCCCATTTACGCTTGCCAAAAGTCTCTATTAACCATCTTTGTCGTACTTTTGACTTTGACCCCTCTGACTTTGTACCGTTGATTACAGATTAAACATTCATAAGTGCACATATTTGTTGTTATTGACGTGTTCCTATTTGAATATTGCTCACAATACGAAGCAAAATAAATAAGATATGTTTACAGGATCATTTTGTTGTACGAAAAACTAAGTGATGCGTTTTCTATGGCGCTCAGTATAATATATGTTTATGTTTATGTCCCACAGATCTCAGTCTCTTCCCATATTTGCGCACATCAGACCTTAACAGTCTGGATTATGCCTATGTCTTGATTTAATTTTTTTCTCTATCCATCTCTTGGCAAATGACATCCACATGTTCTATCCGCGAATCATATCAGAAAATAAAATAAAATAGATATAGAGATGGCAGTTCGCACTATAATAGTTAAAAACTAGATAGTGTAAAGGTAATTTGCTGAAAATTTCAGTCAAATTGATCCACTATTAGCTGAGAACGAAGCGAGTGAAATATTCACATAGACTCGGATATTATTACTAAAATCATTAATATAAACAGCATAGTCTCGATTATCCACTTGATTCATTTAATTATCAATGGCCTTTAAGCGTCATATAGGAATTTAAAATCCGCCAACATCGAAGTCTAGCCTTGACATCAAGAGTTTATCAAGGTCTGGATAAGTTAATTAATGTCTTATTGATTATTTAGATAATATTTCAGGCTTAAAGAAAGACCTGTAATAAGCAGATTTTGCTCTTGCATAAAACTATTTTAAGGACAGTGTTTGGCGTGTAGTGTTGGCGCATGTCTAAAGCACCGTAACTGTGAATGGACTTCGATGGCAATGTATGTCGGATAACAACAACCCTCTATCAATTTAAACGCGAATATTTGTAGTTAGGCGATAGTTTTGCCACTGCATTGGCCTCAGTAAGTTTAGTATAAACTTATCTTATTTTAAAGATGTTACATGCATTAATAAATTATAAAGAAATTGGAACTAAAGGCATCCAATCGTAGCTAAAACAAACACGACAGTATATCTCGAAGCTAATTCTTACCGCGAAAAGAGCCTTCTGATATCCAATATTTAATAGTAAGTAAGTGCAGGGGGACTGCGCCATACATAATTTACATAAAAGCGCAGAAATAAACAAAGGAACAATTCAAATTAAGTTAATGCGTACAATAAATATGAATTTAATGAATATAAGCATATTGAATTAAAAATTAATCACATCAGTGAAATGTATATACACCCCCCCCCCCCCTTAGCAGAATCGAGACATATTGAATACAGTTAGAACGCATGTTAAGCCCACCATGAAAACAAAAGCCAAAACCCAACCAAACTGAATACAAAGAGGCAAATTAGAAAATGTAAACCGTCTCGAAAGACAGCAGTCGTCTGACTGAATGACGTGACGTTGAAGGCGGTACGGTAGATAACCAATCACGTTAAAATTAGAAAAAAAAAAATACAATAAAAAGGGCGATAATCCAGACAAAATAACGTCAAAAGGTTAATAATCTATCGATCTGGTAACTAATCGGAATTATCAAGCTATCTAACTGCACAAAAGACCATACCCCTACAAGAAATGCAAAACAGGTAAGGTATGCTGAAGAAATCGTACTTTGGCAGCCGTCCTCTGACTGAATGACGTGACGTTAAAGGCGGTACCGGTAGATTACCAATCACGTCAAAATTAGAATAAAAAGGGCGATAATCCAAACAAAATAACGTCAAAAGGTTAATAATCTATCGATCCAGTAACTAATCGGAATTATCAAGCTATCTAATTGCACAAAATACCATACGCACTACCCCTACAAGAAATGCAAAACAGGTAGGCCTATGCTGAAGAAATCGTACTATGGCACAAACTGATCCCGCAGTGAATATTCGCTTGGCCGCTACAATCACTGATATAAGCATGACATCGACAAGGCTTAATGAGAACGGCATATTAACTTTTTTTCTCCGACAAATTAAATTCTCAAACATTTTTTTTGAGGTAAAAAATTTCCCCGAAGCAGTCAGGTGTTAAGTAAACATTGCACGAGCCGTTGAGCCAATGACTACGAGGCGTGCTGTCAACGCACGTGTTTTGGACAGGCATCCGTTACAGAGATAATTCGTAAGTAATTCTCTGTGAAACAGATTGACTATGGCAGTGTATTTACAAAGACATCAAAAAGGGGCGATAATCCAGACAGGATTGGGCAAATGCAGATAATTGAAATAAAAAATTAGTCGGTTATTTACTTAGAAAAAAAAAAAAAAAATGTCAAAATTGGCATGCTGAAGAAATGGAAGCTTCGAAATTTCTTTTAAAATTAATAAATTGTGAACCTCCCTTGGCAGTGCACTTAAAATAAGGAGTTTTTATTCTTGAAAGAAATAATTCTTTATCGTTACATATTGTCAACAATCGTAATACCTGTGTAACTGGTATGTTACTATAAATTGGCGGGCATTTTATCACCACAAAACCAAATTTGTCCGTTCCGTATATTAATTACCTCTAGCTCATTTGCGTTAATTGCAATGTATAATGTACTGAAGTAAAATATGAAAAAAAGTATTGGATACCATAATGTCCAATATTCTATGATCTCATGCGCTATTAGTAATGAACACAGAAAACATACCCTACAAGACAAATACTGAAACATTCTATCTCTATATGAAATTGAAAGACTGGCCTTAATTAAGCCTCCAGCTGAATTTTTCTGAATCCTGGCTAGTGGTGGTACCAATCGGGTGAGTTCTATTAAAAGCTGTCCCGGCTTTCACCATATATCTGCGAGATCCAAAGGGTCGGCCTTTCGTGTTCGTGAACCTTGAAGACGATCCCACAAGCTAGTTACCAAATTTGTGACAATCATAAATTCCTCTGTTTCAGGCACACATCAAGTGTATGATATGTTTTGGGAGCACAAGTGATATATTCTCATAGAATTCAAATCAAACTTTAACTTAACCAAGGTAAGGTTAGTTTTGTTTAATTATTTTACCCTTGTGGACATTACGTCGCCCCTGTCCGTCCGTCCACAATTTGTTTGTGACCACTATACAGGTCACGATTTTTTCGGATTTTGACGAAACTTAACATAGGTATATCTCCCAAAGATTTCGGTCCCTTTCGATATTGCATGTATCGGACCATAATTTCATTGATTATAGCCTCTGATTGTACGGAAAATCACATTTTTAGCTTGTGGAAATTCTAGAGGTCACATTTTTGTTTGATCCGATTTTGATGATGCTTTAAAATGCATGTTCACAATATTGAAAATGTAAAATATTTGCCCTGTGAATAAACGAAACCTGCGTTAGCTATCACATTACCTTATACATGTATTCGTATATTACTGTGTGAAACGACAACCTTACCCATTGCGCCATGTTGATGTTCCGCCATTTTTTAATAGTCGGGTGACAGAGCTAAACGCAGGTCTATAAACACAAGAAAATCTAAAGCGATCATCGTTTTATCGGTCACTGAACGTCCGGTTTTGGTAAGTGATGAAGGACAACCACGTGTCGAGAAAATGGACGTAAAATGTTCCTTGCGTACACGCGTATGCCAACAAGGCAAGAAGACGATGAAGAGCACAAAAATACAAAAGTCTACTTGACAATGTCGCCGCCGGACTGAAAAAAAAGGTGGTGGTATGACCAAATGGCCTAACCCGTGCGCTTGAGGTTTATCACTGAGACTAAGGCGTGGTTTGTTTTAATTTTGGTAAGTTTTTATCTTTTTTTGTTTTATTTATTTACTCCGTGACTAGTTCTTGTTCAGACTATAAAACGATGCAGTGCATTAAAATTCTAGCGGTTGGTAACCACCATTGCACATTCAATCAATAACTTCATTTTTGCAAACCCGCTGTTACCCGATGGTCGATTCTCGAAACAAAGGCAGCCATTTTGTTTATTCACTAATGCAGACTCGAATATCAAGACACTGGTAGAGATGGAAATGGGCAATAACACCTGGATGCTGTGTATAGTATATTTTATCGCCAAGGTGCCTTGTCAATCAATGTCAATTTGTCACATTTCAGTTGCAATTTTCTCCTCCCACATCATATTTTCAAGCGATTTCTTGTTCTTGTAACTAATGACTTATTGTTAGGTAGATGGTGCTCAGAATTTGATTGAAACTTATTCCAAAAAAAAAAATCCACGTAACAAAACATTACTGAATGAACCACCAAAATATAATAATAAGATGTCCTCAGTGCCTATAGTTACTATTAATGCTGGATTCTTGAAAATGATTTGAATAACTTTTCAACTCTTTTGTGTGTTTCAGGAATGTGTTTGAAAATGGTGTGATGTTTATTTGTGCAGAATGTCTTGAAGATATTATTGGCAATAAAGATTTTATTTAAATTTAAGGAAGTTCAGGGTACGAAAATGAAATAAAGAATACACTGTAATATTAACACGGTTATTCGCATTGTTAAAACAGAGGGGGTTTATTGTCCATTACACCGTATTTTCTGACCAATCAGAATCGAGGAAATTTCTGATTTACTGTACAGTTTGTTTTCAATTTACCGTAACCCCATTTATCTCCCCCTCTTTCAAAAATCAAATCAAGACAAACCGAGACTTTCATGTTTGTAACTGAAATTAAAAAAGGTAGTCATTGTAAATTTTAACAGTTTACATCTTCTTAATAGTTTATCAATAATTACCGATTTTACTCATTGTATGTGGTGCGGTCATCATAATATGAAAACCGATGTAAACGTTGGAAACTTTTATATTTTTTAGATGTTTGATGACAGATCAACAAAGCGTGGGGGTGATTGTTGTTTAACAACTAATGTCAGATCAAGATTTAGTTGTCGCTGTTTACTTCTTGTTGCTATCCTACTATTAGTATTGAATTTGTGTTTTCACGTCTACTATTCAGACTCGTTACCGCCAGGAATGGATTTCTGTAAACTTTTACCCCAGGGTAAGTTTATTTGATTTTCTTTGATAAGAAATGAAATGGGGTTTAACGTCCTACTGTTCTGCTTCGAACTCGGCTAATGAAGACGGGCATACAGTGTGTTATGAGGGGAATTTTGCCCAGGCCTACTCTTATATCGAATTCCAACTGCTAGCGGGTCTTTTACCTGCACACCAACGTGTACACGGGACCTCGGTTTTTCTTCCCACCCGAACGACTAGACCTCTTTACTCGGCTAATGCAAGGATTGAACACCCGACCTCCAGGCTAGCGAGCCAGCGCCTTATCCACTTAGCCAACGTGACAATAATAATTTTAAGGGAGAGTTTGGCTACAATATGGTGCAAGATACCATGATCTTCGTGGGCGAAATTTCAATATTTACAATTGCTAGAATTGTTTGAAAACACGCCAAATATAATTTCAAAATATAGATAGTTGTTAAGTTTAATCCGTAACAAAGATATAAAGATTCGGGAAATGACGCAAATATGGGAAAGCGGTAACAGATCATTTTCAGCTCACTGATAATTCCTGTAAAGACGAGAATATTAGTTTCAAAATCAAATAAATAACTAGCACGATATAAGAGAAAGCGAGAGAAATAGAGAAAACTAATTTTGATGAAAGCTTATGTTAACAGTATAAATGGGTTACAGTTTATTCAGGAAGTCGAATAATGTAGCAATATCCTGGCAACGGAACGGTCAATCTGGTTAAAACACAGATCCTATTTCGTTTCATTTTTTATAGTTCAAAACTTCTTTTTACCTGTCTTTACTTTATTGGTTGGCGAGAAGGATTAGCGAATGAAACAGTCTGTTGCGGCGAGTTTTTGGCGTGGAATGAACGGATCAATTACTGCGATCAAATCTTGTACTTTCATATTACAGCTTTCAATGTGGACGTCACTAGTGACCTTGATTAAAATTCACCTTGTGCGTTATTGACGCCAAATCCCAAGAACACCTAAAATATGTTTTTATATCCAAACATAAGTCCTTAAACGAAAAAAAAAACTTCCGAGCGGTGAAGTTTTTGGCGCCAAATGCCAAGAACACCTAACATATCCCTACGAATGCCAATAGGCAGTTCGAGCGAGTCTCGATCTTTTATATAATCCTGATATCCCGTGGACAGCAAGGTATTATCTACTTGATTGGTTGAATATGAAAAGAACAAATATACACATAATTGTGATCTTTTTAGCTGTTATCACATTCGTATTATATTAGAGCTCTATAACCATTGATATAACAATCAATAATAAACTAAATTCATAGTATTTCAACGTTATTTAATCTAACTCCGCCACCAAGAAAAAAATCGTCTGTGTTAGTGTAACTGTTATCCTTTTCTACTACATCCTTCATTTGCGTCACTTTCTATTTCTTCAAATCTTGTTAACCGTAGAAAAATGTTACTATGTAATGCGTTAAACCGTTCTATCACATTTGTAATACTGCTGGATACCAAGACTATCCTTAATGGAATATAATATACAATAATCTTGTTCGCACCGACATTTTTAATCCCCAGCTGTTGCTTTTTCTCTTGACGGAAATGCACTGACAATTACTCGCATCACACCATATCCGTAGTCACAATTTATTAATTAAGGTGAAGTGAAATAATTTTGATGGTGAATTCATGGAAGTGAAACGTCAGAATTTCCCCCTTAATGGAATGAAAATGTACTAATGTCTGAATTAAAACTCTGTCTGCCTTTCATTTCAGATTTTGACTCGTCAAAGGTGCCTAATGGATCTTGGTGGCAGTATATCTGCTTGTTTGAAAGGTAAGTACCAAAATGTACACATCTGAATACTCTGAATCGAAAGAGTCATAATTTACAATAGCGATGCACTTTTCGTATTTTTGCAGAGAAATCACCTTTCCCAGGGCGCTACGCAAATATGCACTCAGATTTATTCTTAATCATATATGCTTAAGAAAACGGTAATCTAAATACCAACCCAACTCTGCTTGATAATCCTCAAAACGAAGATTCAGTTGAATTTTAAAAAGGCTCGTTAAAGATGACGGCTCACTTGTTACATTGGGAGCCTCACATTTGTCATATCTTTGAAAATACTGAATAGAATTGAACCAGGTTGTAGTTTGCAAAAAATCACGGCTAGAGTCGCATGCAATTGAATACCCTCTATAAACATAATCCATCTTGGGAGTTCATTGACATTGCATATTCTGAGCTATAGCTACCTATTTCTAATTATATTTTTTACATTTTTCACTTGATTTTCAGATATTTTGATCAACCATTAGAGCATAATTGTATTGATTCCCGTATGATGGGCAATTGGAAAGTTTGCTTTGATGAGACTAGTGCACCACGTAAATCATGTTTGGTTTACTCATTCGGGTAAATATGACTCTATAAAAGTAACGATGCATTATTTGTATCTTTCGAAAAATAACAATTTTATTTCGGCTTAATTCACGCTAATATGTACTCAGATTGATTATTTAAGTAAGAAATCAAAATACCAACGCTTGATAACCTCCAAGCATGGATTTATTCGGATTAGGCTTATTAATTCTGTTCTCAAACATCAAAATGCCTTATTAATGCTAACGAGCAGCATAGATGGGTAAAATGTTGTTTGAATATATCTTTATAAATACTGAAGAGAATTGAACCATTTTGTACTAGAGAGCCATCTTGCACAATATCGTAGTTTGCAAAAGATCCCTTATGCGTTAATAGGACACAATAAGACTTGGTTCAACTTGAACTCTGTAGAACGCCACATTCAGTTCGTGTTGTGGTAAAAGAAAACGAGTTCAAAAAAATTCAGCAACACATTTAATCAGGATTTAAATCCATCTTGTGTTCACATCCAAGTTCAATCTGGGTTTGTCATACCTTCCGAAGGACTATGTCTTTACTTGCCAGACTACTGACTGCATGGGTGAGTCTGCCAGCGCCTTATTCACCAGTTTCGTCTGCATCCATTTATGTATATTCATTTTGGTTTTAAGTTTAATCGAAAACTTGTTTTATTTTTAATTTAAGGATAGCAAATGATTTTAGTTTTGATGATGCAATGGAAGCAGAAGGTTGTACGGTCTATTCATTTGATCCGAGGTTAGTTAGGGCCAGATTTCATTTATTTATTTTTATGAAAACTGTGACATTGTGTACGTGGAGGTAAGGTGTTAGTGTGGTGTGGTGTGTCTGAGGTCTCAAGTCTGTCACTTCATTTTCATTTTGCTTTTAGCCATCTAATTTTCGTAATATGTATTCTATGAGTAGAGATGGAAACTCTGCACTATACTACAATCATTGTTATGGCTGTGACCAATGTGCTCTCAGCCAGAATGTCTTAATTTTTCAAGCTGGTTTTCACTTGAATTGGACCAAAGACCAAGGTTCATATTTGTACACATTGGTAGGTAGGCAGGTGAAGTTCAGTCCCTCCACCAGGCTACCTAGACTATCATTCAGGTTCACATTTTTATACAATGGATACATTTGTGTAACTACAAGATATTCTTTAAAAAAAAACAACAACAAAAGCATTGCGCATGTAACCGTAGAAATCAAATGTATCATATTATGTTAGTCTCACAATACTATTTTGATTGACAGGTATTCGCATGGTAATTGAATCTTGTAGCTAACGACATTAATTGAATAGTCCAATGGCTAACTTTTGACAATAGCGCCTAACTTACAGGTATAACGCGAGTAAGAAATTGACTATTTGGCTTGTAGGTTTCGGATGCGCTCCCGACGATGGCTGACAAAGTTCCGATCGCTTTTCCGGCGCCCCCCCCCCCAGAACAGGGAACGAAAAACCAAGGCCCAATATTATCCGCAATTTTGGTGTAAAACGCCATTTCGTTTCCGTCTTGGATTGGATTGGTGCATTATCTATTGAATCTACATGTATAAATATTCCTCGTGGAAATGGAGAGATTTTGTAGCATCTGAGTCAGTCCAGACATACATATACAATGCCGCTTATACCTGAATTTTAAACAGTCACGATATTTATTCTCTTTTGTCTATGATTTTTCAGCATGGGAGTAGACGACCACAAACATGGTTTAAATGTATACTTTAAAAATCTGGGCCTGGGCAGTCAGGATATGGATAACTTTTCACCAAGAACTGACGAGTATGTTTCAATTTCCCAGAAATGGAAAATAAGAACTTTAAAATCAATCCTCATAATGCTAGGACATGAAAAGGTAAGGTATTTATAAGATTTATGAATAAAATAAACTATAATTTGATCCATTGAACGACAGGTGGGGAAATACGGAAACCATATTTTATAAGCTCGACAGAGGCACCGACTCCGTAAACAATAATTACTCGATGGGTTGTTTTAATGCCTTTTTTGTACCTAAGTGCTTTATTTTCCGTCACAATAAATCATTGAATACCCGGACGACTAAGCACCCGTCAGCATATTTTCATTGTCTGACAACCATTCACTCTGACATGTCCGGTCGTTTGGCCTATTTGTTCAATCCACAGAACATACATGTTTATATTTCAGAATAGCATGAAATCCAGACGCAATCTTTAGCCTGTCATGTTTCATGTAGTTAAAAACTAATGGAATGTGGTTTAACGTCCAGCTTGTCTACTCCGACTGCGAAAATGATGACGGACCTGCTTTTAAGTGCACGGCAATTTTTACAAGAGACAACCAGACACCGTCCATGGTCCTGCACCAATGGCACGGGGGAAACACGCTGAAAAATTCTGGGTTAACTTTCTCAACAAACAACGGGATCGAATCTCCGACCATGACCTTGTTAGTGAGTCAGCACCTTGCTCACTGAACCACGGCGGAATCATCATGTAGTCACGGAAATGTCTTTATTACTGTTTACCTTAATCATGTATTGGTTATCTTAAAAGTTTAAAGACGAGCTTAAAATGTTTAAGTAGTTACATACATTAAGTGTTTAAACGAAATAAGTTATAAAGTTTTTATATATTTGTAGCGCTTCATCGATGTACTGAAGTTTGATGTTGAGGGCTATGAATGGGAGATCATGTTGAACATAATGAAAGACGGTCTTCTACCACAGATTGGTCAAATTCTTACAGAATGGCACATATTTGCCGATCTACCACCCAGAGAAAGTCTACATACAAGTTTTAACACAGTCACGAGTTTGAAACAGAATGGGTTAAAATTATTTCACAAGAAATCTTTTTATAGAGTACATAGAAATCGATTTTTTAATTCTCAGTGCGACGCAGGTTACGTAAACACAGCTTCGGATAGAAATAAATTTCAATAGTAGACTATAATTGGCACAGTACAAAACAAAATATTTCATTAATTATATTTCAAATGAAACTGCTTTAAGTTGCATTATGTAAGATATAGATAAAAAGCTGCCAGTTCTTGATATTATGTTTGAAAATAGATAATGCGAAATAAGTATAAATATTTGACGTTTTGACAAGAAAAAGCTTAAATTGTATTGATGACTGACAGGTTTTATTCCGCCGCCATGTTTGCAGCCATATTAATATTTGACGTAGATATTTCACACATCGTCTAGTCAATATCTAAGCCATCGCATGGTCTTGGCAGATGATTATGGACTCATCTGAATAAATGGTTAAATAATAATTGATATAACAACTGAACCCAGAAAGTGCACAATATTGACAGGGTATTATGTAAGAGCTACATCTGCATATTGCAGATTAATCGGACTTGATTTCTAATGGATTTAAACACGCTTAATAAGGTAAAAAAAAAAATGGATAGGCAAAATCAAGACTTTGTTTATGGTCGTAACAACGATGACAATGTCAATCGAGACTACGTCGGTCTGCAAAGTACAATAACTCGGCTGAAATAATTTGACTGAAATTTTCAACTTGATATTCCCTTTTCAGCTTTGTCTAAATCCCACTTTTTATAATACAAAGGTCAACAGTCATATCTCGTGTTAACATCATGTAGATTTGATGATTCATATTATAATGGTGATGAATTTGTGATTTTTTTGTATTTCATTTGTTCATAATATATTCATTCATTCATTTATTCATTCATTCATTTTTTTATTCATTCATTCAATTAACCATTTCTATTATTTTAATGTTTCTGTTAATACTTCAGTTTTAATTAGATGTTAAGCAACTAATCTAATGACAACTGGGTTAAGTTACTATTTTTATGTTCTGTGTTAATATTTAATGTTTGTGGCATAAGAACAAATCATGTGTATATTTATTACCGAAGATTCTCACTTCTACCATTCTGTGATTTTATACGTCCAGATTTTCACATGGACCTACATTGTCGTCGCCCCTGTCAATTTGTTTGTGGACAGTATATACAGTTCACACTGTATATCACCGTTGCACGATAACGTACGCATAAGGTATTAAACATTTTAATACCAAGGTCTAGGTCATAATTGTTATCCGATTTTGATGAAACTTGACATATATATGTATATCCCGATATATGTTTCTGTCGATACTCTTGCGTATCGGACCTTTACTTCCTTGTTTATGCCCTCTGATGATATGTAACATTCAATATTTTTAGCTTGTCCTCTGTCCATCTAATTAAAAAAATGTGGGCGTATCATGCATGGTAACCATTTATTTCGAATTTTATTTGTAATAAATTTTAATTTATAAAAAATCTCATAAAGGGGTTTCCTGTTTTGTATTGTTGTTTTTTTTTTACGTGTATTTAGTTTCATTTCTGTTGATGGAACTATTCATATCCAAACCAGTCCAATACCCATATTCCGTCGATAATATTTCAATTTCAAATCCGAATCTTCTTCGTGTAATTGATATTATACCAAATCAATTATCACCTTCTTATTACAGAAACTATAGGTGGAAGTATATCTCTGAACCATGCCCTATCCCTGAATAGCCAACAGCCACCAATAATAAATCTGGAAAACAGAGAGAGAGAGAGAGAGAGAGAGAAATGGGGTTTCACGTCCACTCAACACAAACTAGGTCATTTCGAGACTAACATATGGTTTACTTTCATTTCAATAATTCGCTTGCGCGTCGGGGTCTTTAGCAGTGAGAGGAAACCCACGAGGTTGAGAAGGCGCCCCTATCTCCATGCCACATACGCTCACACCAGGGCTCGAAACCAAGAGGTGACCGGCCAGCTAGAGGTCGAAGCGCGGCACTCTAGACCACTAGGCCATCCCAACCCCCCATCTGGAAAACAGAAAGGTTGGGGGAGTTGCACGATATATTTACTTTAACGTTGGATTTGGGCAGGGCGATGTACCTAGTACCACTCAATACAAATTTCCAATACCACCTCATACTAGCTTATTATTGTGAAACCCTTACATAATACTTAAATTACCTTAAACAACAATTGAGTTATTTCGAGGCGAATATAATGGTCAGTGGGAGGCAGACTACCATTAAAGGTCACCGGAAAAAGCTTCATTAATCGTTTAAATAATGCAAGTAATTATGTCAAAATATCATTTCCATAAGTATAACATGATCTCGAATGTCAATATTACCTTCGACAGGTAAATTTCAAAGTTAGCAATTTCCGCCGTTCTCCATTTGACCGGTTCCGGTATCCCTTTGTTTACATTGGAATATGGTTCATTGTGTTGCGAACTACAACAGTAAAACTGTGTGAGGGGAAAGTTTTTTCAAATTTCCTGACACGAAAGAAAATATTTAGGCAGTCAGTAAGGATATAATGAAGCCTTTTCCGGTGACCTTTAAAGTTCGTCTATTTATAGCTCTCTCTGTCTCTTGCATGCCAATTTTTTGTTGATTTTTTGGTGTAGAATTGACGAAGAAGGTTTAAATTGATATTTTCTGCCAGGTCTTGGTAAATATTTATGATTTTGAGGCGGAAGGATAACAGAGTTATCAGGTTGGCTACGGTTATATGCACGGCAACTAGTTACGTGTTTTTAGTATGCTTCTTCAAGTTTGTGTATCTCAAAATTTTGGTGGTCAACCTCATACAAATTTCAGTGCAAAAACGTGGTCATATGTGCATCTGTCTGTAGTGAAAAACATTCAGTCGAACGAAAAGGTGGGGGAAAAGATGGAGGTAGACAAAGAGTCGAGAATTAACACTGAAGTCAATGTGGAAATTAATGGTGGTCTGCCTCCAGTGTCTCGCCATTACAGTTATCTCCCTTGATCACCGAAGAACAGACATTGACCCTAAGACTTAGCTAAGAGCCGTGAATTCAGAAAGAACAGATACCGATTGCTGGCCCTGGTCTTTTGGGCGAGCTATAGTCTATTCACTGGTCTCTATTTGAGTTTTCAACGATTTGGAGATGATATTGGTTTCCTAGAATAGAGAGAGAGAGAGAGAGAGAGAGAGAGAAATGGGGTTTAACGTCCATTCGACACAAACTAGGTCATTCTGTGACTAATATATGGTTTCATTTTATTTCAATAATTTGCTTGCGCGTAGGGGTCTTTAGCAGTGGGAGAAAACCCACGAGGTTGAGAGGCCGCCCCTATCTCCATGCCACATACGCTCACACCAGGGTTCGAAACCACAGCCGCAAGCCAGAGGTGGCCGGCCAGCTAGAGGTCGACACGCGGCACTCTAGACCACTAGCCGCCCCGCCCCCCTTTACTAGACTAGAGAGTGCATGGTCCAATTTCGATGAATGGTATATACGACAAAACGCGTACTTAGCCCTATCCTGCGTTTCTTTAAGTACAGAATGAAGGGGCCTAGAGAATATAAGTGCATGATTACAGATGTATTTAATATCAGGAAGGCTCTCAAGAACCATCTTTTAAAGGATAATATTAGTGTCAGTCATTATCACATGTGATAGAACTGATTGAACCACCGCGGTCAAGTGGATTAAAATGTTCTCTTATCTAATGACGCTCAATTACTTTTTTGTATTGTCAGTTATCCCCTTGTAGTCCCATAAAACAACTTTAGGTCTTCGAAGGAATTCGGCCGTATATCTGTTATCACTCGTCACTTCAGTCAGTTATATAGAGGAATAACTCGTGTTTTCCGTTCGCGTTCGTCACTTCCCATTGTTAAACCTTTATTACCTATCTATCGTAGTAATGATGTATGTGTTAAAATTATATTTGGAAAGTGTTTAACCAGTTCTGTCACATATTCGATAATGTCTGACACCAATATTGTCATTTAAGTGATACTACACCGACGATTGGTTTGCTACAGCCTCAAATCTCACTTTAGTGCCTACCATTCCGAGGAGATCCAGAGCTTTGCTGGGGGATTCTTCTCGGAAAAGAACTGTTTTTGGTTGTTCCAGTACCCCGACATATTAGCAGCTTATCGAACCAGCCTACGATATTTCTGTTGTGTCCAGGAGAGCCCTACGTAGTCCGATGATGACTCAGTATGTTGACAGCCAAGAAATATATGGATTCCTTTGTCCGGAGAACGGCTGACCCAAATCATGCAAATCAGTTAACGTGGAGTCTGTCAAGTCCATCATGATTCTGGAGGCTACCAGGTGTCAAGGTGTCCCAGCAGAACAACTAATATTATTTTATCATGTTAAATTCAGTTTTTAATATATCCCTTATTACTATTTCACTAACTTTAGGAACAATAACTTACTCTCATGCTTAACTAGTTATTCCAAATATTCCGACATTCTAAAGATCACGCGGTTTGTATTGACAGTCTTGTTAAATAGTCGGCCATTAACTGACACCTGATACGAGAGAATAATATAATATTATGATGAACTAAAATTAATGGCCCATAAAATCCTCGTGTATTCTAATTACTTACAGTTTGTTAACCATTAATATGGTTTCAATATTTTCAATGTTTTTTGATTTTCGATAAAAGGACACCAGTAATTAATCTGCGTTTTCCATTAAATACATTCCTCTTTGGTCTATAGCTTGATTTCCATTTATTATTCTGGTCGATCAATTGATAGTTTGTATCATACTTTCACAATTACATATATTATACAATTTAAAGATATCTGCCCGTGTACAAACTGTGTGATATGGTAATATATTTGAACATATTCAAACTGGTTTATCTGTCATGTTAATCTATGAAATGACTTTTTTATATCATAATCTAACTTTTTATGAGAATCTCAGATCACTTTAGGTTTCTAATAAATATCTACTCTTAAACTGTGAATTGTTGCCAAATTTTGAATTCTTAGATAGGTCCTTTACGTCAGACGTTATTTGTCATATAAGCCTAACCAGGGTGCCACACCTACTTGCTCGTATATAACACAATATTTCCCAGTTAATAATTGTTCATTTTGTTGCCCTGTAACATCATTTACTAATATTAGAAATTGTGACTGTCCAATATAACTGTCGTCGATCTTTTGCAAAAGTTACTGCTTTGTTTACAGTTGTGACATGGTGAATATTGTTTTTATTTCACCGATATTGATCTAATAATAATTAATATCGATCTGTGTTGTTTTAGATAAACTTAATTTATTTTCGTTAATCACAATAAGTGAGAAAGGAATAGCTTATTATATGCTGAACCATTTTTGCCTGAATTAAACGAAACAAAACAAAACAGATGCTGATTTAGCAAAGCATTTAACATTATTTTGTCTAAATGAAAACGATATTGAAGTTTGTGGTGATACACTTGACATGTAACACACATTCTGAGGTTGAGCAATACATTGCTTCATTGCAATCCATGTTCCTGAAGCAACGACCGCGGGTATAACAACATTTAACTCTTGCTTGAGTACTCGGAAATCCACGACCTTATAGCTACATTATCTACCTTTACAGAGGACAACTGAACAGTAGCGCCCAATAAAAGGTCGTGACGCAAACACACTCATATCAAAATTAAAGTTTCGAAATATGCGGGGTATTACTTGAATAGTTTGATAAGATGTACAGAGTTAAAACAAGATCTATTGAAGATGACTGCAATCTGAACTCTCTTTATAAGTGCAATAACTAGTCTATCTCCAAGTTGAAACAGTAACTTCATCTGTGCATATTAAATTTTACATCAATATTGTTTGTTATTTTTGCAAATTTTGGAGAGTGGAGCGCACGGAGCTGCGCATTTCACTTTTTGGAACACAATAACTGATAATATAAATAAATAACACCAATAAATGTATTCATGGAGCGGTCAACAAGCTGTATGTTGGTTGTGAAAGTGCATATGTATTATCGTCGATATCTTCAATTTTGATGTTTGTCATATTCTCTCGGACCCCGGTTTGAAGATGTTTTCTATAAGAAATCGACCCACAAAATCCAATGAATTTGGGTATGCCTCATTAAAGTGATGGCTAATTCCACTTGGGACCCAACTTCAAAATGGTGGCTTATTTTGGCACGAAACTTATAAAGTTCCATAAACAGGTGTGTAATATATTGAAATATAGATTTTCGGGGTATTATATATCTTCAAAATGTGTAGTGTCAGATTCCGAATGATGCCACCTTGCGTGAATTAAAATATTTAAGATGGCCTCAATTTTGAATTTGGTTCCCTAGCGGAATTTCTAACAAAACCGTTATGATTATTGTAACGTGTTCATGTACTGGAACAACACTACAATCTTGGAATTACACCCGGTCATGCAATATGAAGTTACACATCTATCACTCTAAAATGTAAATCTTAACAGAAAACGCACTGTTTTAACACACGTTTTAATAATATTTTAGCTGACAATTTATCTTTATAATCTAAATATTGCGGTTCAAAGTTATTATAAATCAAACTAAAAAATTACATCATCAAAAATGAAAACCTGGCATTAATAGCAACAAGAACAAGTGAAAATAATATTAAGGCGACCCTGTCAACAATCTTTGCAACTTCAGGCCAATGATTGCAAGCTGGTGCAATGCCTTTGCCACATATACCACAGCAAGACAGTTCCAAATTCGTAACCGATATGACAGAATTTCTGTCGAGGAATTCCGGAAACACTTTTCCATTTGCCTCTTCCTTAGATTTTAACTTTTTATATTTTCTTATCAGGAGAAGCTTTAAACAGTTTGGTATAGTAGCACCCGGATTCTTGTTGTGAATGGAGATGATTATTGAATTTCCTACAACGGCTAAAAAGCTCATTCCGATTAATGACGTCACGTAAATCACTGAAAAGAGATGGAGGTCAATATTATAATCTCACTGAATGAAACACCAACTTCCGTGTCGATTATTTGTGGAACACTTACCATAATAGTATTGTAATGTCTTTATAGACCGACACTTTACCGGAGTTTCGCTTAGCTCCAAAAAGTATATGAGTGTAATTTCATTTTAACTTAAAGGGACAATGACATTCTTGCTGGCTTGGCAGCTCCAGAAAATAAATAATACCCTTATTCTAAGTACTAGATGTTTAAGTGTCCAACCTGTTGTGTAAATTGTCCATTACAGCCTATTTTACTTGTCCAGAGGGTTCGAGAATATTTTAAAATCCAAGTCACATTTGAAAAGCTTTGCGTTAGACTTTTCAAATCAATTGGTTGAATTTTTCCAATTTTTTAAAATAGGTGTGTTAAGATGAAATTTATATCATCATTTAATTGGAATATTCTAAAATAATACGATTTGTTGACCAGAATGAAGATTGGGACATATTATTCAGTTACAACAAGAGTGTTATTGGGGCTTTAAGTTAAATACATGGGTAGTAAAAAACACTCATTCATATCTTTGGTGATACATTACTTTCCACGCTGAAGTTGTTCATGGTTTACTTCTAACCCATGAATGAATGCCACGGATATTGATATTTTTTTTTTGTGTTATTATTGTCGGCGATGCAGATATATTTTAAATGGTAATCTACGGCGCACGGTACTGCCTTAGGGGCAACTTATCTTGATTTTAGGCAATAAACGAATCCTGCATAGTAAAGTAATAACCTTGGTATATGAATTATTACATCAAAATATAATATAAACTCACCAAAATACGAGATGCTGTCTGATGTCTTTGGTAGACTAGCATCAATGACACCCAGGAAAACTGTTAACGACAACAACACTGTTATAGAAACTGTTAACTTTTCTCCACTCTCCGAAGGTACAAGAAAACTAACCCCACACAGAAATGAAATTGCTGCAATGGGTCCAATGACATTTAAAAGATAAAATGTTGCTTTACGTTTCAGTTTTAGGGTAAAATTTGACTGCGTCAGTGTGTTACTGGGATTCCCAGAAAGTGTAAAAAAATCGTTGGTAGCACTGCTATCTACGATATCAAACTGACCGTTAGGGACTAGAAGATTGTCGGTAACAACTTTTGTTTCATTGATGAAAATCTCCTGATTAGTGGTCATCCAGGGGGCAACAGTTACTGAGCATGTCTGATAATCTACCGGAAACATAGTTACATCAACAATACAACTGGTAGTGAAAGTAAATCCTGGTTCCCAGTCAATGTTACCAGTATAGTTAACATACACTCGTAGATTATCGCCTCCAAAAATTGCATCCTCATCAATTCTGTAGATAATAACAAATACACATATTACCATAAGATTAAACAAGGTTTTTACAACAAAATGGTGCATATAGGATTCTGTCTTACATCCAGTCGAATAATTGTAATTAGCAAAGAATTCAAAGTAGCAGGTCTCAATAACAAAAACACAAATCTGCACAGGTTCAATGTAATCAATCCATGCATATTATAACAAAGAATATACGTACGAATTAGTAGCTGTCAAATCAGGAATCCAAATTTCTTTTTGAAGAACATTCATTTCTATGATACCACCATAGTTGTCTGGATTCCACCTCAATTTTTCATCTACCCATGTCTTTAAACACAAAACGGGAAAAATTTAGATCTGCCAATATCCGTGTATTCAGTAGAATGTAGGTTATGGTACATTACAGGGGTATTTGTGAAGATTAGATCTGAACCGTGATATTATTAGAGTTTGAATTTTAAGCCTAGCCTTGAAAATCATTACTAAGTCAGTACGACAAAAATATAGTTTTGGATTAAATCATCAATGAGCACTGAACTTCAAATCCAGTGAAAACCCGACCCATACGATGTAATCGAGGGCTGATTAATATCAGGTCTTTTCTTGTTAATATATGTCTTATTTAATGGTTTATATAACATTTCAGGCATAAAGACATGCCATAGATAGATTTAGCTCATGCATGATGTATGTATAGGCTTGAAGAAATATTAGTGGTTCGGACACATTAAATAATTTACACATTTAAAAACCATTAGAGTTTACACATGTAACTTTTATTAAAAAGCATTACATAATTTATAAATAAATGCCTTACAATATAACAATCATTTTACAGTCCCACTATATGGGGCGCTGTTTGTAAAATAATTATCTATTTTTTTTTTATAGCAAATTTTTTATAGATAAATATTAGAACAAAAATGGCATATATGTAAATATAAAAAAAATATTGTAGCTAAAAGTCGAGTTTTTGGTCTATGAAAAACTTTAAATGTTATATCTTGATGTCACATCGCTTAGTTAAATATATAGCTAAATGTACAGTTTTTCGTACGTATGAATGCTAAATACTAAATCACTGAAAAGTCTAAAGTTTAATATTTAGCTAAATATATAATTATTTAGCTAAATAAATAAATATTTAGCTAAATAAATAAATATTTAGCTAAATATATATTATTTAGCTAAACATATATTATTTAGCTAAATATTTTAACATTTAACTAAATATATATTTAGTTAGCTACATATTTAGCTGAATATTCATATATCATCAAATCTCTTGATTTGGTCTTAATATTCAATGCTAAATGTTAAATATGAAAATAGAGACAAATCAAGAAATATTTATATATATTATGTTAAATATTGAGTTTTTGTTGTATTTTTGGTTTTATTAAAAGTGAAAAATTTGCACTAAAATCGAGATTTAACTATATATATAAAATTAAATTAAATCTAGTGTTTTTTGCTATATAAAAAAGCTAAATAATTAATTTACAAACGCCGCCCCATACCACTAAATAGAAATATTTGTTCAATACTGATTTACACTTAAAGTGCCATTTAATAACTGTGTTTGAAATGGTCAATTCTTGTATCAAGTTGTCGATATTTCCTAACTCGGGGCCTTTTGGTACCACTAAATAATATCTCTGACATGGTGATTTCGACATAAGATTGTTCTTGTTTTATTAAGAACTGTTCACTATGTTCAGCGTTAATGAACTCTTTACAAGTTCATTAACGCTGAACATAGTGAACAGTTCTTGAGTGAATACTTTAAAACGGAGTATAGTTTTATGATCAATTAAAGTCTGTCGACAAAGTGGGAACACACCGATAAATCTGTTTCGTCAATTTCGAATACACCCACGGTTGCATTTGGAAAAACTCATGACTACATTACACTGGATAACGCGACATATATAACTACATAAAAAATAGTCCAGGCGAACAATTCTCCACTTTACTTATATCTATCGACACTCGTAAATACATGTAGTCAAAACATTTGCTTGCTTGGGATATGACTGACTTGGTCACAGTGGTCACAGGTTAAAGCAGTATGACCGGTCTACATGGGACGATTCCTACAATGAAAAGTGGCTTGCAGGTGTTTGGAAACACTACTACCATACACGATACGCCTGCCTGCCACTGCTATCAAAGTGATCACATATTTTACGCCAATTAAACGTCGGAATTATTTAGTGAAAATTTGAAAAACGTTACTTACAATAGTAAACCATCCCATGGTTCTCATAACTTGTTCACGCGAATTCTGAAATAAAACAAAAATATTAGCTACCAACAGTGTCTTTTCTGGACCGATCTAAGTACATACTGCATGGAAGAAGTGGGGTTTAAATTCCACTCAGGGAGTCATATCTAAAATACTACCTAGAACAAGAGCCCTGGGGCCTGTTTTACGAAATTTTAACTAAGATACAATCCAAATTTTAGTAATTTGATTGGATAATATTTGATTGATTTTAGTATTTAGCCAATCAAAATTAAAGAATCTACTAAATTTGGATTATATCTTTAGTTAAAATTTCATGAAACTGGCCCCAGGTCCGTAGGGGGTGGGGGCGGGACGAAACTAACGGAGATTACTATACTCGTTGCCTCGTACAATCATTGGATCGAACCAGGATCCTATTGCTTTTTGTTTTTTTTTAGCTCAAAACTTCGTGTCAGTCGTCTTCACTACACTTGGATCTGGAAGAGTTGTACCAGCGTTTTGGTTGAAGAGAGGGATTAGCCGATGAAACCGTATGTTAAGGCGACTTCTTGGCGTGCCATGTGCGGAAGTACGAGTAAACCACTAGAAACGTCAACGTTGATTGATTAATCCATGTCTGACATCATAGTGTCGAAAACCGCTCGTACGGCCCCTATCGCGACCTTCGAATACCACTTGTCAGATCTTTATGCAGTGTAGGCCATCGGAAGTATACAAAAACAACCGCAACGAAATATAGATCTATATGTTAATCTTATTGAGATACCATTAATATCTTACCAGTTCAAGTAATTGTCTAAGAAACAAGTGAATGTTAATCTCTGTTTGTTCTGATTGATTTAATTTCGGACGAACCATGGTTGAATAATTTGACTTTTTGAACAGATCTTCTTTTAATCTATAAACATCATCAAATGTATAACAAGAAATACCTGAAATATAATATGTTATTATCAGTAAATAATAATTATTAACATAGATGTATTTTGCCTCGACCGTTTTTTTTTTTTAGGATTTCGAATTTTGGCTAATGGTTTCGATTGTTCGTTTTATTTTATTCGAAACGTGAACGCCTTAAAGGAACTAAATCGCTAATATTTGGGACCTATAAATTGACAATTCGGTCGCAACGCATATAATACCGTAAAAGTAATGTATATAACCTGATTTACGTTGAATGGTTTCTGTGTTTAATGTTATTCCAAATCAGTTATGTTCCACGAAATAAACCAGCAGTAGGGTGGCAACCTTTGCTTGATCATATTGCGGGACATCATTATCTTTTTAAAAAGGACTGAGGCAGTATACATAACAATGTTGATATATAGTTACTTCACTTTTCGACATACCAACATTCACGTAAGCTTGGTTTGTATTCGTATGTCATATGATAGGCCTATGTAATTACCACAATTTTTGGGGGATAATAATACAAAGCAACAATATATATTCAAGACATATAATATTCATATCGTATGATTTAATTTTAGCGATAAACAATTAATGTACCCGGATAATTTGGCAGCCATTTGATTGTAACTTTCGTATTTACACGCACCCTTTCAAACGATTCTGTCGTGCAAATTAATAATTTATTTATCTACAGCTACAAAAGAAATTGTGTTTGTTTTTTTTTTGAAATGCAAGATGATGCTGGTGGTTGCAGTTGTAATGCAAGACAGGGGGTGGGGTGTCAATGTTATATAAATTATATTCGTTAATTTCTGTCTTGTGTGCAATATTTTCCAATTCTTATGTTTATTAAATATATAAATGTAAATGAAATAGGGGTTTAACGCCCGACTGGGCTCACGAAGAGGTGCATACGCCATATTGTGTCCTATGAAGGAAATTGTGCCTACTCTTATATTGAATTCCAACTGCCAAGTATTTTTTTTACGTCTCATCCGAAAGAGTATACGTTATCCAAGGCCCTCTGTGTTGCAACAGTGGCAAGGGTGAACCGCACCGTTGGATTTTCAGTATGATGTACAGGGAAAGGTCATCTACAATTGCAAGTTGGTTTCAAAAGACCTTCTAAAGGAATTTGTGATGGGTCTTTCAGTATTTTCACTAAACTAATACTCAAATAGACTATTGCAAGACTAGCTTCACGTATATTACTTTAATAGAAATCGTCCATGTGAGGAATTGCCGGACATTTTGACTGATATTCGGGACGCGGGACATGGAAACATTTTGCGGGACTGTCCCGCGAAATGCGGGACGGGTGGTCACCCTCCAGTCTACATACGCCGTTTGATTTGGTGCAATGTGTCTAACGTCGTTCCCCGAGTCTCTTGCTAGAACTAGGACTGAAACGCATTATGGTTCACGTTTCGTGTACCAGTGGTAAAATCTTTATTGTCTCTTAAATATTGGATATCAGAAGCCTATCAATTTACGGCAAGATCACAGCATCAATGTTGATTTAAACTGACAAATAATTCATGTTTGCAAAGTTGCAGATTTTTGATGTTATTGAGTAAGAAACTTAGCTACTTTAAACTAGGGAGTCAATGAATAAGTCAAAAGTCTTGCTTACCTGTCAAAGACCACCAACAGAAGAAAACAAAGTTAAAAAGATTAACCAACTTCATTTTCTCCATTCTAAATTCTTGAAATGTTCCATGATATCTGCGTTGTTAGAACGATTCTAATTTTGACACAATTAAAGCTACATCCATTGGACAGAATAATTACTCCAAGCTTATGATTACGTTGTATTCAATCAGTATTTCAAAGGTAACTCTCCAATGAATAGTGAATCAAAATGAGGTCTGGAGTCTACCCAGTTGAAACAATCCATGCCAATGAAGAGCGTCCAATGAATTAGTAGAAATATAGATTAATATAATACTGGTAATTGATTGGTTTGTAGTCACCCAAATGAAATAAACATTGGAATGTAAACACACACAGATAACAATAATTACAATGGAATCTCGTTCACGCCCGTAATCCGTAGTTTGGTTAATGGGTATATAGCTCTTACTTTATAGAATCTTAAAATTGACAAAAGTACGTCTAAAATGATATACATTTTTATACGCTCACATTTCAATGAGGAAGTATAATATCGTCGCCCCTGCCCGTCCATACACTCTTGCAGACACTCTTATCCAATTTTGACGAAATAAGAAATATAGGTTTTTATTTTATGATCAGTAGTGGAATACCACGTTTTATCAGTGAAATAAAAGTGTAATTCCATTGGCGGACAAAGTAGTCCATGTTGTTTTACCTAAAATGAATAACATATTTTATTTCATCTCTAAGCAAGAAAATGTTTATATTTTCACTTATGCTACGCATTCGTGAAAATATAAGTTTTCTTGCTTCTCGATGAAATAAAATATTATACGTGAACTTCACATTTTTAGTATAATATAAACTTAGCATTTAATTGACAATTATCATCATGCCCCGAATAGAGTTTGTGCAAACATTTTGCTAAAACCTCTTGGGATTTGTGAACTAAAATAAAATGAAATGGGGTTTTGTGTCCTGTGTTCCTGGTGTTATCAGCTTTACAAAAAAGTTTATTTAGCAGGGAGGACCTTGTAGCTGAACTCCACGCTAGGCCTAATTTGATTGGTCAAGTTTTTGGGACACAATAACTCTGCTTTTAAAGGGGGTATGGTTTTACTTTTTTTAACCTTGAAATAGACAACAAAAATATGGTTCTAACAGTACATTTTAAATCAGTTTGATTACTTGACACTTTTGGAGAAGTTTAATGTGCAATTAGTTAATATGTGTCCTCTATTTATTTTTGGATTTCGGAAGGGAACATCAGCCCCGCCATTGGCTTGTTTTAAATTCAGGCGAAGATACAACCGCTAGTGTTGACATAGTTTTGAATGGTATCCAGCTTATGTACATTTAGATTTGTCTTGCTTTCATGAAATATAGATTATTTTATGTGGCGTCTATACTTAGCAGATTAAATATGCTTTCTCATTAATTATAATGAACATTTTAAAAAAGAAAACATCCATGAGAGAAAGCCACAATCAGTTTGCATACTATCAACAGTTTGTACACACAATCTTCTAGAATTAGTGTTAGAGGTGCACGTATTTGTAATTATACGAGTTTATTTAAATATCTTTCAAATGACAAGGTAATATTAGCTACAGTAATTATGAAATGGATGAACAACATTTGTTCTAGATGATTATATACACACAACGGTTATACACACATTAGATTAATCAGCTTTTTACGGAAGCCCAGAAGGGTCAATCAAATGAAAAAAAATATTCTTGTTGTAGCCTATCTTGTAATTACAAGATAGCCTATCTTGTAATTACAAGATAGCCAAAGCCCAGAAGGGTCAATCAAATGAAAAAAAAATATTCTGACTATCTTGTAATTACAAGATAGCCAAATTAGTTTTCTTGTATTTCAAGGTCGTCCCACACTGATTTATCGGATAGTTATAGGCCAAAGTGTGTGTGTGTGTGAGAGAGAGAGAGAGAGAGAGAGAGAGGGAGGGAGGGAGAGGGGGAAGGGGTTTAACGTCTACTCGGCACAAACTAGGTCATTTCGGGACTAACATATGGTTTAATTTAATTCCAATAATTCGTTTGCGCGTAGGGGTCTTTAGTAGTGGGGTGGGGGTTGGATGGCGAATGGTTAGCACGTGCGCGCAGTATCACAAAGCCTGTAATTGAGTCAACTGGCGTGGTTTCGAAACCCCTGTTGTACGCGACAAGGAGTAGGGTCGCCTGTCCAACATCGTGGGTTTTCTCCGGGTCCTCCTCTTTCCTCCCGCTGCTAAAGACCCCTACGCGCAAGTGCATTATTGAAATAAAATTAAACCATATGTTAGTCCCGAAATGACCTAGTTTATGTCGAGTGTACGTTAAACCACATTCCCCTCTCTGTTTAGCAGTTGGAGGAAACCGGGGGACTGACAACCTGATGATGCCGATCCCGTAACATACAATAATACTTCGTTGAGCTGGAGGGTTGGCAGGTCGATTTGTTAGCACATGCGCATTGTATCGTAAAGCCTGTCATTGAGTCAACTGGCGTGATTTCGAATCCCCCGTTGTACGCGACAAGGAGTAGGTTCGCCTATCCAACATCGTAGGTTTTCTCCGGGTCCTCCTCTTTCCTCCCACTGCTAAAGACCCTTACGCGCAAGCGATTATTGAAATAAAATTAAACCATATGTTAGTCCCGAAATGACCTAGTTTGTGTCACGTACAAAGGGGATTCGAAACCACGCCAATTGACTCAATGACAAGCTTTTAAGATAAAGCACACACGTGCTAACAAATCGACCATCCAACCCTCCAGCCCAACGAAATCATTTCGGGACTAACATTTGGTTTAATTTAATTTCAATAATTTGTTTGCGCGTAGGGGTCTTTAGTAGTGGGGTGGGGGTTGATGACGAATGGTTAGCATGTGCGCGCTGTATCATAAAACCTGTCATTGAGTCAACTGGTGTGGTTTTGAATCCCCCGTTGTACGTGACAAGGAGTAGGTTCGCCTATCCAACATCGTAGGTTTTCTCCGGGTCCTCCTCTTTCCTCCCACTGCTAAAGACCCCTACGCGCAAGTGCATTATTGAAATAAAATTAAACCATATGTTAGTCCCGAAATGACCTAGTTTGTGTCGAGTGGACGTTAAACCACATCCCCCTATCTGTTTAGCAGTTGAAGGAAACCGGAGGACTGACAACCTGATGATGCCGATCCCGTAACATACAATAATACTTCGTTGAGCTGGAGGGTTGGCAGGTCGATTTGTTAGCACGTGTGTGCTTTATCTTAAAAACTCGTCAGTGAGTCAACGGACGTGGTTTCGAATCCCCCTTTTGTATGTCACGGGATCGGCATCACCAGGTTGTGTACTTTTCATACTCTCATTAACTTCATTCCCTCATTAATATCACTTAAATATGATACATTGATTTCATGTTCTCCTTAAAGATACCTTCCCCGCGTACAAACTGTGTGATTTGATGATATATTTGGGCTAAAAATATATTCAAACTAATTAATCTATCAAACGTTTGCTTCAAATCCCTCTCAAAACATTGTATTCATCAGGAGATACCGCAAGCTATAGATAAACTGCTTTTAGTCAGCTCATTTCATTGAGGGAGGGTCCGTTTTTCAGAATATCCTTTTCCTTACTTTCCAAAAATCAAAATTTAAAGAAGTTTTCCGAAAAAATAGAAATAGCGTTCTGTGGCTTCAAAGAGCGCATGAAAATTGATGAGTCATGATATAAATATGTAGTTGCTGGGTGTATGAAGTCAATGGTATTTATGGGAGCATGAAATCGGTGTATTTGTAATTACAAGATAGTCAGATTTTTTTTTTTCATTTGATTGACCCGTATGGGCTTCCGTAGCTTTTCAACATACATTTTGCTAACCTTTTATGGAATGACTTACCGAACCCACCCTTATTTGACATCCACCCTCCACAGATAGAACAACATTAACTGCAGGACTGATTTGGGTGATCGGGCCAAAATGGGCGTCGCCGCGATTATGCTTTACGTAGTACAGGATTTATTGCTTTACCAAATACCCCTACTTTATTAGATTATAGTCTGGCTTTCAAGATTCAATACTTGAACACCTCATTAAAGAAGCCAAGGAAATGTAAATGTGGAACATCAGAAATAAAAAAACAACAGTTTCCTTTTTGTTATTGATAAAGGGTTCCAGTTCCAAAAACAATCATCTCCTGAAGAGCAGCATATAGGACTTTAATGTAAAGCAAAAAATTTCTATTGGCCGCAGTCCCATCACATGTAATAAGTACAGGCTTTAAAATACAAACATATTCAAGACTTTCCACAGTTTGTTATTGTTGACATCGTTCTTCATTAATTACATATGAACATATAAAGGCGAAGAGGTTGAAGCGAGAGTGACCGATCATAAAGCTGTTTTAGGGCTGATCACTGAACAGTTGATTTGAATTGAATTATGCTAATTGTGAAGCGAGAGCCAATCGAAACATTTTTCACGTCGAAATCGTCATGAGCTTGTTGTAGAAACCGAAGGGGGTTCCGATTGAAGCGAAAGCTAATTGCTAGAGTTGCGTCTGTTTTCATTAGTTTCCATACGGCAATAATTTTGCTTTAGATCGATTGGCCGAAAAATCTCATGCCTGACATTGGGTTATAAACATGCATTTCAAGTTTTATCAAAATCACATGAAAATTGTGACCTCTCGTACAATCAGGGACCAAAATCCATGAGGTTATAGTTAATAAAATAAAATAAAACCAAGCACGAACAATCCAAACCATTAGACAGAATTCGAAGTCCTAACACCCGCATCCAAACTATTGGACGAAATCTCAATAAAACAGCATGTTAAGATAGATGCCATATATTCCAAGTTTCGTCAAAATCGGATTAAAATTATTGTGACCTGTAGTAACTGTCAGGGTGAAATTAACATATGAAAAACTGAGAACTGACACAACTTAGAGAATGGACGCAGTTGGTTTACAATCTGACCAGGAGTATGTTAGTTCAAGTGACCCTAAAGACCAAGAAGTAACCCCCCCCATCCCACCCTTTACTGCGAACAAAACATGGAATATCACAATGAGTCGGTTCACCCGGCACACTTTCTGGACGCAATAATGTCCCGTTATATGACGTTACTGCTTTAACACGGTGTGAGTGTTTACGCTCCTAATGCAGTAGAAGATGAGCAATTTGTTTGTCGATACCGTAACGTTCGATCACTTGTAACAGTAGTTACAACAGGGGTACAGCACTATCTTGACTAAATTCGACGATAAACATACGTCATTCCGATTAGTTGGGACTTTGCAAGACACGTATGTGTTGATGTTAACGTGCACAGGGTGTTCCATGGTGAGCAGTGATAGGGCGGGCATAGCAGAGATGCGCAATTGCATTGGTTGAGACTTAAGGAGATTATTATCTTTGATTATCAATGGGCAAGAGTGGCCATACGTAGATCTATACGTATACCTCCATTACATCTATACTAAGTTCATGGTTGTATAGTTCGCTACATGGAAACCTTGAATTTAGTCGATCATGGACACATTATGCTTTGACTAATAAGGTTTGATTGCTCGATGCTTTATAAAGGGATAAATATGTGCCATTAATTGATTAAAACTTCACTTGTTTAATAAATCTGTTTCAAATTTTAAACACAACATTTCTAACTAGTCAGATAGTACTAGATTTCGAGATAATGACCCCTTGATGTAATTCTGCTACATGTAACCCTCACTCTGTTATTACTTTTATAATGATGGAGGTTGACCTTACACGGGAGCGTGAAATCAAAACATCATTACGATGATGGACCACCAAAGAATAACTATTTCCATATTGTTATGTCCATTGAGTCCTCTTTGCATTGGCACAACGGATCAGCTGAACGCACAGAATGGTGATAGGATGTCCGCGCACTTTCATTGGTTGATACTTTGTGACACATAACTTGTGTTGCAATTAAATGAAATGTGATGTTTAGATTCATCACATCAATACCATGACTATGTTTGTAAATGGGCATTTTAGGTTCAGGGCGATCAGCAATTAGGTGGAGACTTTGGAGCTCGACAACTTACACTGAATTGAGTGATAGTGGTGAAACTTCGTGTTCAGCCTCATTATATCAGTACCTTAACTAAGTTCGATGGTGAGCATTGTCTGCTTCCGCTAAGTAGAGACGTCAGTCTGATTAGTCGAGGCTTTGGAACACAATAACTCTCTCGAGAAAGAATGTTCATATCAAGTGTAGGTGTCTATCAGATGAATGCCTTGACAGACTTCGAGCACTTTCCATTAAGGCTAAGCAGAGTTAAACAATTTGATTGGTTGAGACTTTGGAACACGGTGACTTTTGTCCTTGTTGGGTTAGAGCGATTACACTTTTGAGTAATAGATTCATTATATCAATACAATTACTTAAGTTCGCGCTGATGAGAAATTTCTGCTTCGAATAAGTGGCGATAAGCAATATGATTGGTCAAGACTATGGAATATAAAAACCTCTCTTTTATTTTGAGATATAGATGTTCATTACATTAGGCGAATGGCCTGACTAAGTAAAATGATTAATATCTTCCGCCAATTTCAATGTTTCAATGGTTGATGCATTCATACAAAAAACTTTTATTTTTACCGTACTAGAACATGTTATACCTAGACTTAGGATGAATAATAATCATTAAATAAGTGTAATTCAATAAATATGTTTCATCTGCTTTTTTTAGATTTCGGAAGGGGGTAGGGGGTCATCCTCGCCGTTGGCTTGATCAAATGAAGTTAAACCCGCGTATGTGGTCTGTGCTGAACAATTGTCCAATGCCATTACAGTTCTATTTATAGTGCAAAGGGGAAACTCAAGTAACAGGTCAGTAAAATGTAATATACATATTGTTGTATTTGTGTACTCATTAAAAGAGAATACTACTACAAAAACATGTTATAAAATCAAAACTAACGTGAAAATTAGAATATGTTTTCCCTGTGAAATATTTATAGTCATTCTGAATATTTTTACAAATGAGAAATATACTATAAAAAACCGAATTTACATTTACGCATATCTGCAGCCCCGTTTTGATTTTTTATGTGAGTAATTTTCCATACAGAAGGCTATTGTATTACAACTGAGCAACCCATCCCTTCATTTTGACTAACTGAATTCATAAACATGGTCAATTGCGTTGTTTCGGCGTATACTAATAGCGCCAACAATAAATCGGGGATAACGTGGCTAAGTGGGTTAGACGCTGGCTCGCTAGCCCGGAGGTCGGGTGTTCGATCCATGCATTGACCGAGAAATTTCATCCAGATTTTCCGGAGTGGTTTCCACTGGTCAATTAAGTAGGACGGAGGGCCTGGTAAGGAGAGCTGCCTTGTCGTTCGGATGGGACGAAAAACCCAGGTCCCGTGAACATATTGGCGTGTACGTAAAAGATCCCTTGGCAGTTGGAGTTCCATTTAAGAGTAGGCCGTAGCGCCGCTGTCCGGGCAAAATTTCCCTCATAGCACAATGTACGGCGTATTTCCGCCTTAATTAGCCCAGGTTAGGTGCAGAAAGTAGGCCGTTAAACCCCATTTCATTTCCAACAATAAATCAGAAAGCCACTATTGTCGCATATTCCTGAAGCAATGGCGCGAGAAATCCCTCTCTTACCATTGCTGGATAGAAGTCATATTCTTGAAATTGGGCGGGGCGTGTCTCTTTTTAACGTCCAATCAAATCCCTCCTCTCTTCTCGCATTCGGCATAATTTTCAAAATGGCCCACGAAGAAAACATGTTGGAACTGGATAATCGAGCATAATAAATTTCGCGGGTTATGACGTAAACAAGTCGCGATTGTCACTAGATACATTGCGGTAACATATTTTGAGGTCTGGTTAACCCCGTTATTTTTTGTTACAATGCAGGTCATTGGTTGGTAATGGCACTACTGGCCAATAATAATTTAGCACAACAATGTTCACTCAAGATAGCAGTGTGAAGTGGATTAGTTCTAATCAAACGAAACACTGCGCAGGAGTATGCTATTGTCGTCGCCCCTGCCAGCGTGTGGGTGCGTGTGTCGCATACAGGCAACAATTCTTAAAACTTTACATACTTATTCCTTATACCCTAAGGATAATCCTTAATGTTTTGGGGGCATGCCCGACCCCTAGGGACAGAGCCACGCCCATTTCTACATCAAGCGCTTCCCCAATAGCGGAATTCTGAAATGCGTTACACAATGAACTAAGTAAAACATAAAGCTAAAACATTTTACCATATCATTCTCATTTAAAGTTCCAATAGCATATTTTTAAGTTATATTTTTAAAATGTATTAAAATAAAGCCCTAAAATAGATTGTACCTATAAACAGTCCTACCTTGTTAATTATATATAAAGAATAATCCTATAATTCTCTATTGCCAGTTGAGAAATTGGCAAAAAAATATCATTTTCAACTTCAAATTCAAACTCTTGAAGATGGCCGTCTATGTAGAGGAATGGGAAAAACAAGGAAGGTAATTGAGTTACTATTTCCTCAATCAGCCTGTGTCAGCCATTTTAACGCCTGTGAAATTTTGCCCATGCATGATCGTATAATAGTGAGTTGACAACCTTTTGAGCAAAAGACTTAGAAATAATTATGTTTTGACTTTCTTAGAAAATATGAAATTGGAACTTTAAATCAAAATAAATTATCTAATTACTATACATTTTCTAGTGAAACCGTATCATATTTGTAATATTTATTGCTATAAATTTGATAGATAAGAGGATCACAACATCACTACAATTGTTTATCTTAAGAACCAGTGCTTATATAATGTATTCTAAATGTATTTACATTAGTAAAACAGATAGATAGACCCGCGACTAATCCTACAATATTAATGGGGTTCACCTAAACCATATTGATAAATGGAAAAAACTTCCACAGACTGAGACTAAGGAAACTATAGCGTCACATTCGTGATAGCTGACCATAATAGATAGTTATAGCTAAATCAATGTTATGAATTTGACTAGGGACAAGTCAGTGAGTTTAGGTTGGGATTGAGATTAACAATAAAATAAAAAGCATGCTACCTCGGAATCCTATCCTTCCCTACTGATACGTAATAGCCTACCAGCGTACAATATGCTATTGCAGTCATTTAGACGGTCAATTTACACATTTCTCTGATCTTTGTAGCGCTCCACGATTCTTTAATTGAATGCATCAAAATGAACACCCATTTGCAAAGGTCTGTAACTAAGCGGCTGATTACGTTGCACAACATCTTTCACATATACATGAAAGAAAATCCAGCATTAATACCAAAAAGGGTAAGGGTAAAAATGATAAAAACGAACTTGTCGGCCATCTTTGCAATTTCTGGCCAGTGATTGCAATCTGATTCATTACTTATACCACATATATCACAGCCAGATGGTTTCATTGGCACAGTCGTAATCGACATAATAGAACTTCTGCGAAGGGATGCAGGAAACACCTTACCAATTGTCTTTTCTTTAGGTTTTGCTTTTTTATATTTTCGAATTAGGAGAAACTTAAAAAATCGTGGTATGGCAGCACTTGGACACCTGCTGTGAATGAAGAGGGTAATAACATTTCCTATGACTGCTAAAAAACTCATTCCAATTAATAACGTCACATAAATCACTGAAAAAGAATAATTTATTGATTTAATCGACAGTGAATATCATCATCATTTAGTCGATAAATGAAATGGGCACTGCCTGTTATCAGAAATATCGTGCCTATGAGTGTTTATTGTCTTCTCACTTTTCCCAGATCAAGTTGCATTCATCATAATAACAATCAGGGCCCTGTTTCACGAAATTTTAACTTAAGATAAAAATCCAAATTTTAGTAGATACTTCAATTTTGATTGACTAAGCACTAAAATCAATCTAATATTATCCAATCAAATTATTAAAATTGGGATCTTATCTTAGTTACAATTTCGTGAAATGTGCCCCAGTAACGACTGTGTTGCTAATACGCAGAACGGGCAACGGAATGATTATCATATGGCAGTACATTCAGACAAGTAATCTTTACAAGTAGGCCTATGTATTAACAAAATACAATTGCAAATAGGACGACTTTACATGGCCAATTTAGACTACAGCTGTTTTAGCATTTTTAAGTTACAGTTGTTTGCGTTATCTGGATAATTAAATCTACCTAAACTATGTCCACAAATTAACGATTACCCAGATAAGTTACAGTTTGGAGAGCAACGTGGGCTTAGTCAGTAGGACTTTTCTCGCTAACATGGGGCTCCTGTGTTTGATCCCTACGTTCACCGACCGAGAAAGTTCATGGGGATTACTGAAATCGAAATGCCTAGTTTGTATCGAATGAACGAACCTGCTCCCATGAAACATTAAAAACTAAGAGTAATCGACAATTTTTAAAATTATATAAGCCTGTACTGTGTATCTAAAATACAGCCTTTACGGTAAAACTATATGGTGACTAAATTAATGACGTCGTAACCCTGTAATATAACCGGAATAACATTTGGGTCTGCGTAACCGTTCCGCTTCTTAGCAACACACTCAGTAACGATTACATAATATGTTTGATCTACAAATTGATATCAAGTATGGCGACTGTTCAGGGCGTTAACTTTTTTATTTGTTTATTTCTGTAGTTTAGACTCAGACAACAATCGATCACTTAAATGTATTGTAAATGAAGATATGTATAGGATATTAACCTACCCGAGGTTGATATGATAGAGAACACGCGGGCGCAGCCCAAGTGTTCTCTATCATATCAATCCGAGGGAGAGTAGGTTTATATCTGACATATACAACGTTCACCCTTAAATTTAATGGACTCTTCTTAAAAAAGGCAACAGTGATTGGTTAATTGCTCGACAGTACGTGACGTGTCTGTTTATACAATCGCCATTTTGTTGTAATTGAACTGAAGAAAGCTAAAACAAAATGGATAGTAAAACGAAGTCAGACGAATAATCAATCCTTTTTAGTCATCATATTGACGATGGAATAGATGTGAATGCAACTGTGATGAGGATCTATACAAAGAATGAAGAAAACTTGGATCAAAAGGCAATCTTTTCCGATAATTCTGACCATGAACCGTGACTGAAGGTTACTTTTCGGTATGTTCAGAGAAAGATTTGACCGACTGTTTTGAATGGATTGTAGCCGTAGCCAAAAATACTGTACAAAGGAACTCTTGGGTGATAAATACTTTCACGTCTTGGGATGTGTGGAGAAATGATTTGGGCAGAAAGAAAATTCTGAAAGATATCTTAGACATGGACTGGAGTGTGGATAACCGATTTAAATAAGCCGATAAGTACGCCGTCTATTTAGGTCCTGAATGCTACAAACTGTACCAAAACAATTTTTTTTTTATTGTCAAAAGAATAAAATTTTATTTCTGTGTTCTTTGTATTATTTCGATCATCTACGTCAAGCGCGGTTGATATGAGCCGAATATATCGACCTGTCATGACGTCATCAGCGGTTGATATGAAATATCAACCTCTCAGGACGTCATCAGCGGTTGATATGAACCGAATATATCAACCTCTCAGGACGTCATCAGCGGTTGATATGAACCGAATATATCAACCTCTGATGACGTCACGAGAGGTTGTTATAAGATATAACTGCTATGGACATCAAAGAAAAAAACTACTACCAGTTGTATATATATATATATCATGAATCACATTCGTAAATAATTGTGGCATGGAGATAGGGGCGCCTTCTCAACCTCGTGGGTTTCTTCCGGGACTCCGCCCTCCCCACCACTGCCAAAGACCCCTACGCGCAAGCGAAGTATTGAAATAAAGTTAAACCATATGTTAGTCCCGAAATGACCTAGTTTGTGTCGAGTGGACGTTAAACCCCATTTCTCTCTCTTTGCTATAGGTATATTATTATGCTATATGACCACAACAAAATACGTCGTTGCTTTAGTGTTATCTGCAGACAAAATCAAAATGTGTTGGTCTTTAACAAATCACGAACCCGATGTATAAAGTAATAGTCTTGGTACATGGATAAAATCATAAACTCACCAAAATACGAGATGCTGTCTGATGTTTTTGGTAGATAATCATCAACGACACCCAGAAAAACTGTTAAGGACAACAACACTGTTATGGCAACTGTTAACTTTTCTCCACTCTCCGAAGGTACAAGAAAGCTAACCCCACACAAAAATGAGATTGCTGCAATGGGCCCAACTACATTTAAAAGATAAAACGTTGACTTGCGTTTCAGTTTTAGGGTAAAGTGTGATTCGGTCAGTTTGTTATTGGGATTTCCATAAATGGAAAATTTCGCTTTGGTAACGTTGCTTCCAACAATATCGAACTGACCGTTAGGAGCGAGAAGGTTGTCAGTAACAACTTTTGTTTCGTTGATGAAAATCTCATTATCAGCCGTCATCCAGGGCATAACAGTTACTGAGCATGTCTGATAATCTACCGGAAACATAGTTACATCAACAATACAACTGGTAGTGAAAGTAAATCCTGGTTCCCAGTCAATGTTACCAGTATAGTTAACATACACTCGTAGATTATCGCCTCCAAAAATTGCATCCTCGTCAATTCTGTAGATAATAACAAATACACATATTACCATAAGATTAAACAAGGTTTTTACAACAAAATGGTGCTTATAGGATTCTGTCTTACATCCAGTCGAATAATTTTAATTAGCAAAGAATTCAAAGTAGCAGGTCTCAATAACAAAAACACAAATCTGCACAGGTTCAATGTAATCAATCCATGCATATTATAACAAAGAATATACGTACGAATTAGTAGCTGTTAAATCAGGAATCCAAATTTCTTTTTGAAGAACATTCATTTCTATGATACCACCATAGTTGTCTGGATTCCACATCAATTTTTCATCTACCCATGTCTTTAAACAAAAAATGGGAATAGTAAGAGAATTAAAATAAAATAAAACCAAGTACGAACAATCCAAACCATTAGAGAGAATTAAAGTCCTAAAAAAAACGTAATAGGCAAAATAGTGTAATCAGCAAATGGCCTGCTCCCCGTATACAAAATACACGACAGGTGTTCGGAAGAGTAAGCTTACTCTGCCTGGCGCCACACCCGTCATAGCTGCACCCAATCTATTACTAATTAGGCAAAATGTCAGTGATGAACGATGTAGTAGACATAATCAGGGAGATAGTAATAGTATATACGTACCAATTAAATATATATAGAATAATAGCTGATTTAGCCCTTCGCTTCAGTAGAATTTGTTTGTGTATTCTGTAGAATGGTCTGTCAATACCAGTAGAAAGATACTGACTGACGAGCGGACTCGTTAAGTGAGAAAAATCTTATAATGGAAAATGAAAGTATATGCATGATCAGAATGAAAACGCGAGTTGGACCGTTCAGATGCGTCGTTCCAAAGATTGTGTCTAGTCTCTATGTGTTTCATCAGATGTGTAGAACCAGAAAATGCGATATTCTATCGCAAGCAACGATAGGCTTGAGCATTATTAAATAAATTTCGGTAAAATGTTTACCCAGAAATTGGCTTCTTACTGGCGGACTAATAGCACAATTTCGACTTTTAGCCGAGTCAACTGACTAAAAGTGTTAGTGACGATACGATAACTACATTGTCTTTTATGTTGTTATTATGTGCAATGTGAAATTCGTGAACATTACTTACAATAACAAACCACCCTGTGGTTCTCATAACTTGTTCACGTGAATTCTGAAATAGATATAGTATGTAATTACAGGATCAATTTTTAGGGTCATTGGTAGTCAAGAGTGTTGAAAACACTGCTTGAATGGGGAAATGTACCAACACTCCAAATCTCTAATTCTTGAGTGTATTTTTTTTTTACGCGACTCACTTTTCGAAACGATTCGTCGAAATTTTCGCAGAACGGTACTGGCTCTAGCGAGGTAATTTGGTAATCCTGTTAAGTGCTTTACACAAGCGTACACAGGCGGCGAGGTAGTCCTGTGGCGTGTTTTATACAAGCTTATAGAGGCGGCGCCACGCAAACATTTAGTGTACAATTTACACGGGAATACAAATGTTTCGACAATAAGCCGATAAACGCGTTCTTGACGTTTTGTCTTGTGTAAAAGCTCCAATCGCACCAACCAAGTTCTCAAAATGCAACAAAAGTCCCCGAAGAAATTCAAGGCTCAAAGCTATCTCACCCCTCAGCGAGAAAAGGTTGAATGACTCAATGCCAATGAAGTCCCATGTAACAAACAGCGAAGGGCCCATAAGGACACTAAGAAAAACCAACTTAGTCTAATAGTATGGCTAATTGATTATCGACCACACGCGCAAAGTGCTGGAGTAAACTTCCCATCCTAGTCAGTCCATTAAGTGTTTAACCAGATTGTAAACAGTTGCTACTGCGTTTACTTCATTCGCGCAGTGCATGTTTATAAGGTTTATATTTAATAACTTGGATTACCATATACATGGACCTGACATGTCTAGATAACTTTAGATATTTCGAAATGCACCATATATATATAGTCTTCACCCATTGGGTGCCCAATATTATCAATATTCATTGTGGTGTAGTTGTGTAACAATGAATGTCTTACCAGCTCAATTAAACGACTTAAACACAGTTGAATGTTAATCTCTGTTTGTTCAGATTGATTTAATTTCGGACGAACCATGGTTGAATAATCTGACTTTTTGAACAGATCTTCTTTTAATCTATTAACATCATCAAATGTATAACAAGAAATAGCTGAAATATAATATGTTATTATCAGTAAATAATAATTATTAACATAGAAGTATTCATTCTTTGTCAGTTTTGGGGTGATGGTGTGCGAGATGTCATAACATGCAAGTTCCACCCCATTCTTAAGTGACCATTTCATCACGAACGACACAGAAAAGCTGAATTAATTCACACAAGTCATGTACATGGTAAACGTGAAACCATGTCTAAAATAGTTTGACCAATATATTCTGGATAAAGAAAAGTCACAAAATGCTAACTGGAAGGTACGGAATGTTTAATTGTCCATTTATTCTTCCGGTTCTGGCGTCGTATTTGTCAAGGTCACACAGAAAATGGAGTCCACCATTTATTAGTCTTATAATTAAAGCGACGTTAAGATTAAAATTGTTATCCAATAGATTGTGTTATTGTGTCAATAACATCAATTGCTAAATGTCGTCAAAGATGTTATATAAAATGGAATTAGTAAATATTGAATAAGCATTATCTACCAGAACCTAATGTTGAATTGGGTAGTAGGGTTATATCCCCTTTGTTTCCATTACACTTGCATTGTCGAATTATAGAATATGTAGATGTAATTGCTGTATAATAACAGAACTTATTGCATTCCTTTAAAAAAAAATTCAAGTTTAGCATATGAGGGTCTTTTACAATTCGAATTGATATTTTTAATTTAACAACATAATTTAGATTTTAAATTAACCAGAACAGCTTGAAATGAATAAATATTTAGCTGTAGGGCTTGTAATACGCGTGACAAGGCGTAGGGTCGACTTCCAACCTTGTGGATTTTTTCGGTTTGCTTCCGCTCCTAAAAACCCACTACGCCCAAGCGAATTAATTGAAAGGGATTCAATCATGTGACGTAGTGTAGAGTTGGCGTTAACTCTGACTTCTCCCCTGCCCCTCCCTCTCAGATAGGAACCTGTTCAAGCCATTGATGTTTTTGTGATCTATGAAGGGCTATATATCAGAAATGCACGAGGAAGATAAGGTAAATAAATCTAAATCACAAATAATATCTTAAGTGTGCCAGGAACAGTGCTGAAAGCGCAACAGTTTCACTTTTTTTGGATCTCCGCAGTGTACATGTAAATGTTACCCGGTCTCAAAACGGATATCTGCATGTGTTTATATTAATGTTTACATTAAATTTGATCGACCATTTTCCCCCAGTGACTGGAATTAACTTTTCTGTGAAAGAGTTCCCCATAGTATAGTACGGTAAGCATATTATGGCGACAAAGTGTAAACGCAGCTATAATTAATATAGATTTTTTAATATTGTTAACATTATGTATTTCACTCATCATTATCTCTGCTATTTATGTTTCGGATTGAGCCTAAGGCTGCTTCCATTATCAATATCAGCTGAAGTCATATTAATTGGCTAAGTTGAAATGAGTGCTATACTTTCAAGAAACTATCAAATTATTTATGGTCGAGGTTAGTTGTGTGGTTAATTAAACTGTTTATATTATCATAAGTGTATCTTTAACAAATAGAACGAGTTTTCCTCGATGCAATAGTAATGAATCCGCAATACCTCGACTATGCATTACAATGATAATATTGATTCATCCTTCCATTTTAAGTTTAATAAAATCAGATAAAATGCTCTCTATTGTGTCCACAACCCTGGTATTACATACTCTTCTAAGGAATGGCAATTTTGTCGCTCAGTTTCGGTCTGATTTTCACGAGATTCTAACTCATTAACTTGTAACAACTATGTATTTAAAGGGTCTTTTTTTAAAAAAAAAAAAAAAAATCCGATTAAAGTTTGGAGCTCTAAAGGATCCGCAAGCTGAAAACTGGATTGTTTTGTACAATTGTAATAATCCAGGACGTTACGATCCGATACGAGTGAATACCGAAAGAACTGGGATCTTTTGAGTATAAAACATGTATTTTAAATATTATCAAAAAGGATAAAACCTTGTTGGGTTCACAACGTTGGTATCGCATAATTTTTATACGCCCACATTTTCATGTGGACGTATATTGTCGTCGTACTTGTCCGTCCGTCCACAATTGTTTGTGAACAGTCTACAGACAGGTCACGATTTTTATCCGATTCCAATGAAACTTAAGATCTCGGTTCCTTTCGATATTGGCATGTATTGATTGGGCTGTCACTTCATGGGTTATGGCCCCTTATTGTACCAAACTGGCCACACAAAGGCCCATGCAGCAGCTTTGTTTTAATTCCGGGCTAATCCCAAAGGAAACCCTGGATGTTGAGGAAATTATATACTGCTCTAGGATCTTTGAAGAATACTTATCTCTACGGTCCACCCTTTTATATTAATATAACCCCATTGATTCCACAAATTTTGAATTATCTGTTAAAAGATTTAGTCCCTGTCGCGTTCATACGTATTTCAGCAAAGTGGGAAATACATCGGGAACGGGAGGCTGTGATTGTGAATATCACAGCAATCGGTCATCCCTATGCTCAAGCCAAATATGAAAGGTTCATATAGTTTGTATCGCGTCTACTAGGTTAATCGAAAAGGGGTGTTATTATCGACAAGAATCATCCTCTTAATGGTCACATTGCTTCACAAAAAAACTAAAAACCGAAGAAACCCCCTAAAAATTATATAACGATTCATCGTGGCAAACTGAAAATCGGTAAAATTTCATCCTCTGATGACCCCAAAATTTGAGAAAAAAAAACAGCCTTTATTGTGCTCACGTGGTTTACGGCAAGGGGGGAGGGGCGGGTAAACTTCGTCCACTCATGATCCGTCTAAAATGTTAACCCTTATTCCGTTCACGGTCTATTGATGACATCATAATGGGGTGTATAAAAGGGACATATTTTCGCCATAATACATTATTTCTACATGAATAATTCGGTCGTTATGGAAAAAAAACTTGTAGAACTTTCTAAATCAATTTATTCTCTAGTTCTGCTTTGCCCAAGAGGTTGTGTACGCAATATAAGCAGATGTAACCATAATATACGCTTTATACAAACGCGGCTCGAAATCTAAAACGTGACAATATATATATAAAAAAAAAGCTCTCATACCTGTAACATACCATAAAAACAAAAAGGCATAGCCTGAAAGGTTTTCCTTCTTCTTCATGATCACCCTGATGGAAATGTTTCACGCATTTGCTTGCGCTGAAACGATAACTATTTTTGTAGACTAGTAACAATAAGAATACACTTATTCACTGCCCGCTTCCCTTGAACAAAAATAAACAGTTCGATATCATGATTGTAGTTGCAATCAGTATGTAAATATTTCATTAAAAACTATCCAATGAATTAACAGAAATATAATGGCATCTATAGATTAATATAGCAATCCCGGTCTACGCACCCATATTTAATTAATCGCTGGTTTCTATCCTTATTGTTATTTGTATGAATATACAATTACTGGATTTTGACTGGTTTATCACCGTTAAAATGAAATGAAATGCATGTGGTAACCGCATGATCAGTAGATATTGTCACCTAACTTCATTTTTGTGGGATAATGATTACATTGATTTATAGGCTTCATACACATTATTGTTAACATAATACATGTGATAGTAGGGTCGTGTGAAGGGGGCTATTACTTTTATTTTGGCCCTTGATGAATCCCTCCGGGCACGGGCCCGTAGCCTGTATACGTATTATTTTTTTTAGAGTGAAATGGATTAACATTTATGCATGTATGACCCTCATCCGGACACGGGCCTCGCTGCATACTCCTATTGTTGAAATGGATTAACATTTTTAAAAGCATGTAGTCCAGTCCCGCACTCCTATATATGTATTATAGCACATTTCTATGTGGACGCGTTATGTCGTCGGATGGCGTGGTGTGTCAGTTCCCATTTGTTGTAGGGGTGGCAAATTTGTATTTGATTTTCATAACCATTCAAATGTAGGTTCGTCAACGTTGAGATTTTGAATTTCATGCAAACATAAATGTCAACCTTTTGGTCCCTCTACAGGCCACAGTTTGGATGAAACTTGATATCTTGGATGAATTTAATTTTGGTGTACTTGTCCTTCCGTTCGAAAATTATTGATTTTGGACAATCTAGAGACTACAATTTTTGTCAGATTCAGATAAAACTTAACATTTATGATACAGATTAACATGCAAAATGTGAACTATGTATAAAGATTGTAGATCCTCAAGGGCCTACAATCTAAAAGATTTCAAATAATTTCGAGACATATTACGCAAGAGCTAACTCTACCCATTGCAGGTTTTTCTTTACGCCTGAAATGTTTCCTAAATTATTAATTAGACATATAACTGATCCAGATCATTATCAACCCTCGATGGCGTCGGATTTCTCCGATATTAAATAGATTAAAACAGTTCAGCGTAGTAACAAGTTTTTTTTATTCACATAGCTGTAAGTCATTGACTTTTAGCTTTTAAACACAGTACAGCAATGGTAACACATAAAATAGAAAAATTCATAAAATGAGATTATATAGAAGTAACATCTCACAGGGTGAGTAATGATTTCCGAAATTTGAAGGCTTCTAAGGCATATTTACTACAAAATTTAACTTGAAGATTTCCATTATTTGTAGACATTAATTCATTAAATTTAAAAACAGTAGGGTGAAGTGAATAAAATTTAGGGATATATTTTGTTCTTAGGTGATTTAAAGATTTACAACGAAGTGTAAAGTGAAATTCATCTTCTACACACTCGTGGCATAATTCACATATTCTATTTTGTGCTAATATTTTAAAATATCGACCTTTCACAATAAATAAGTCATGTGAAGTACACCTAAGTCTGCAGAGGGATATGCGATACTTTGGTATAATAATTTAAATAGCTTTCAAAACAAAAATCATTTTTAAATAGGTTATAATACTTTAGTTTAGAAAGGTTCCTACGGCTCCCATTCCAGGATTGTATTAGTAACTATACTAAGACTTGTCACCTTAAACTGTGTTTTAGGTAACAATTGGTACAGTCTAAGACCCCTTACGCAAGTTCAAATAGGTTCAAACGCACAATTGTTAACACACATCATTACAGTTTGTATTAAAATAAGTAATTCTATCACAAACAGAGAAGACTGGACCATTAAAATAGGTACCGAACAGTTTTTCTCTGCATAGCGCTGTTTATGTTGTAGGCCTAATGAAGTATTACGCAACTTGCGGCCATGACATAGGAGATGGGTTTCATCAAATCATATAATTATGCGGTAAGGGATCACCTTTATTTCAATAAGAATTGATTTATTATATGTTAAGCTACGTGAGTACTGTTTTGGGCCAGTTTATTTGTAAATTAAGCGAGCTATGGGCCGGTAAACTTTTTGTAGTCATTTGACTAAAAAACTTGCGCAAAGGAACTCTAGGAAAAACCACTACTGCGACTGGAGTAAGGCGGAAGACAGCAGTAGTGGAACCATTTCTAGGATTGTATATATTGATCACGTATGCAAAGCATTATAGGACCAGGTTTGGGTAAACGACACAAATGGTTAGTCCTGATGTAAGATAAACCTAGATTGTCGAGTAATGATTTAACTTGATGAGCCAAATTATTTACATTTTTGCGTTTAGTTGAAAATCCTGAACAAAGGCACAGATCAGAATACACTTTATAAACAAGTGAGTCGTGGTCTGTAATGGCAAGTTGTATGTGGTAAGGAGTAGGGTTGCCTGTCCAACATCGTTGGTTTTCTCCGGGTACTCCGGTTTCCTCCCACTGCTAAAGACCCCTACGCCCAAGCGAATTATTGAAATAAGATTAAACTATATATGTTGGTCTCGAAATGATCTAGTTTGTGTCGAGTGGACAATAAACGCCATCTCTTTATCTTATAATGTATATTTAAGGCTGATATATAAGGCTACTACTAACTAGTCTTGAACTCATTGTCGGTACGGACTATTTTCGGAATATTTAGATTTGTTTTGCTATCAATTTGTCGCATTATGAAAGGTGGCTGTATCTGTCTTCCGTCTGTACTTAATAACCTGGGTATGCTTTTCAAATGAACATAATGACCTTTTTTGACGAAGATAAATATGTAGCTTGGAAATAAATGTCCATTTTAATTCACCTTAATGTTTTTTTCTTTTAAGAAAACGTGTGTATATGGGAATGGATGAACCTCTGTTATGAATGATTTATAATGTATTGTGTAAATATTTTAAGATTTAACATGTACTAGTACTATCTACTATAATGTTGGTAGTTCATGTTCTTTAGATTTCCAAATGCAATATACGTGTCCATATTTTAATAATGATTAATATATATCGTTGAATCAATAAGTGATTGGGTATGTTGAACTCGAATAATACCATTCGTTCTCCAAATATAGTAAATCCACTGATCAGATACTTGTACATGTTCGAAATGATACTTTTTGTTTCATTCGAAGTAATTGTTGACATTTAGTCACCAACCCAGAATATTATGTTCGGGGTCAAGGGTAAAATAAATATATATATATATAAATAAATATATATATATAAGTCAATCAGAGCAAGTAAATACAGTTGTATTATTTAACGGTTTAATTATAATACTTATTTTATCTGTTTATGTCTACCTATCCCATATTTGTAAAGCCGGTACTAACAAGTAGGAAACAGTTAATTGCGATAATGATCATTTTCATTCAATGAAGTCGACGGAGCGAAAACAAAATAAATATGGGTTCGACAATAGCATATATGTTTTGTACCCAGAAACGTCATTACCTTAATTAAACAAGCTAATATAATGTCAAAAGGAAAACATCTATGGTGATACATTGATTGATTTAATAGTATCTGAAAGTCATTATTTCACTGTCCAACATTTTGATGTGCTGTAATAAGTAGCAAAGTCTCAAACTCAGTATCATCCAAAATTATTTGTCAATTTAAATCAACATTGGTGTTGTGATCTTACCAGAAAAAGATTGGCTTCTGATTGCCAATATGTAAGACAAAATAAACATTGTACCATAATGCGTTCCACCCCCAGTTGCACCAAATCAAACAATCGACAAATCACGACAGATTTCGGAACCTACATCTAGTGTCGGCTGTATGACAGTAAGCGATGTGTACCTACGCCCACGCATTTGCGATGCGGCTGCCGGTTTACTTCAACAGGAAAACCTGACGCTATTACAAACAAGATACCATGGGCGCAGCCATGTTTCATCCGGTAGCTTTAAAGTAGTGCAAAGACACCATGGGTACAGCCATTTTTCATCCGGGACCTTTAAAATAGTTGCAATATGGCGGAATTCGTCATAGGCTTACAGCTGAGACTAGATGTAGGTTCCGAAATCTGTCGAGAATTGCTAGAAATTTGCATTGAGACTTGGCTTATTTCGCCTAACATAACTGATTTGAAATTAGAGTAAATATGGAAATCTCTGAATATAAATCAGTTTATATGCATTCATATTACAGTGTCGTGTGCGTTGCGAAACACTCGTGTCAATTTCTAGGTCCCAATATTAGCGATTTATCTCTTTTAAGTCCTTAACAATTATGTTCATAAACTTAACCATCAATAAAATTATTAACTGAGAAACAATCTGATAAACATAGAGCTATCACAATTGGAACAAAATTTGGGGACGGGTTGTTTCGGAGACAAAATTTGTCATTGAATACGAATTTGAGATTGTTACTTCTTTGTTGTCATTTTCTGTCCAATTTTTAAACTGGCCGCGAAACTTTTACGAAAAATGAATACCTGGTTGAGTATCACGCAAGGTATGGCTTGTAATAATATATCGTATGTGAGGTTTTAATAATCATTGAACTTAAAAAATAATCTTTAAGATTAGTTTCCTAAAGCCACGATGGTGCACATTCAAAATTGCATACAACATGGTCGGTTTTTGTAATAATATTGCCAATATTGGGTGACAACATCGGGAAAATGGAGCGGTCATTCAGAGACCCTACTTATTTATGATAGCACAATAATTATGACATCAGAATTGTTAACATCACAATTACTGCCTTGCAACATTAGTTGTGGTCGCCTTGTTGAATTGTTCTTAACTAATTTACGTTTTCACGGTTACTTTTTGAAAGCTGAGGAGTGACGCAGTAAGAGTACAAAGATGAGAGTGTGTTCGTTACCACAAGTAAGGTGCCCAGTGGTAGATGAGCAGGACTGATGCGATGTGAGAGCTGATTAGATAAACAATAATGTGTACCCGATTTCGGAGAAGACTATTGCGAGAAAATTATGAAGCGTTTCGTGAGTTCAAGAAGACAGAGCGCAGCACATTTCAACAGGAGAGTGGTTTACAATGCTTATGTGAGTGGCCGCCCGAGACATTCGGCAATGGCGATAACTTTGGCGAACGAATTTTAGAGAGGGTTATTTCGTAAGTCTGTTAATAAAATATCAAATAACTTGAAATCGTCTCGTTCAAAGCTTCTTTCGATCGGGTGACCCGATGGAGAGTATTTTTTGTACATTAATCTTACAAGTCGCAAATCAGTCAATGTTACGCATTGAAAGACCGAGTCTCCAGACTGTAAAACAATTCAACACAGCGTTGTTTATATCTGCTGAACTACAAGGTTTCTTTACTCACGCACCAAGTATCAGAACAATAAACTTTCTCGCACACATATGGCAACTATACTAATAAATGCAAATAAAGGAAGATAGGTTCCCTTTTCCTTCCTACGACTACGGGTGTTACTTTTAGTCCAGAATCTTTTTCCGAGACTGACAGCGTCATCTGTGACGCAAATCCGTCATTGATTCCATCTACAGCACGTGCGTGACGTGGACAAAAATTAGACGTTAACTTGAACCGAAACCGAACTAACGTTAACCTAACAACAACTTTAGACATGAACTTTCCTTTTACGAGTTTTAATAATTCTGGTGTGGACAATGACAGTACAGGTGTCACAGTTGAACTCAAAACTCGTGAAAAACCTAAAATTGAAGTTACATTATGGGAGATAAGATAAAGAGATGGCAGTTCTCACTATAATAGTTAAAAACTAGATAGTGTAAAGGTAATTTGCTGAAAATTTCAGTCAAATTGGTCCACAATTAGCCGAGAAAAAAGCTTTGTAATATTCTTTTAGCCTCGGTCATCATTACTCAATTCATTAATATAAACAGCATAGTCTCGATTATCCACTTGATTGATTTAATTATCAACGGCCATTAAGCGGCATATAGGAATTCAATCCGCCAACATCGAAGGCTAGCCTTGAATTTAAGAGTTTATTATGGTATGGATATGTTAATTAATGTCTAATTGATTATTTAGATAACATCTCAGGCCTAAAGAAAGACCTGTATTAAGCAGATTTTGCTCTTGCATAATGCTATTTTAAGAGTTCCTGGTTAAAGCAATTTCATTGCTTGAAAATTGAAGGTGGTTATATCTTTTGTAAATTATGCCAGGGGTCTGCGCGGAGTAACGTTTTTACTTCTGGAAAAGAAACTAATAACCCCAAATGTGACGACTTTAAGAAACATGAGAGATCGACCGATCATAAAGTTGGGATTGTCGACTTGACAGCTCAGGAAATGGCTGTCAATATCAAAATTAAAACAGGAATCATTTCTATAATGAATAACGTGTACTGGCTTATAACGGAAGACATTCCCACAGACAAACTAAATGAACTTTTAATCGATCAGGGCCTTGAAACTTTAAATATTTTAGGTAGTAATACTAACAAATTTAATAAAGATAGCAACGAACAAAGTGGATTGAAGTTGACATGATTCGGGTTATTGCAGATACAATTTAAACCAAATTAAAGGATCCAAATTTTATTCTCTGATTTTTGATGAATCCACACATACAAATAATATACAAAACTTAATCACTACATCGGATTTGTAACAAATGAAGTTGTAAGAACAAATTTTCTTGCCATATAAGAATTTTAAGAGGGTTGCAGAGCTGCTGATATTTACAAGTTACTAATCCCTACACTTGAGGAGACATAAATCAAAATAAATTAATTAGTGTTGGTACTGATGGGGCTTCCACCATGGAGGGTTCGAAACAGGGGTCACTAGAAGATTTAAATGGATAACCCCTTTCATTGTGCTACCCACACACTGACACTTGCTATTGGTCAAGCTGCCTCAAGCATCCAAGAATTGGATAAATATCAACACACTTTAAATGAACTTGCAAACCTTTTTCAAGGACTCACAAAGGACAACTAGGAATCTAAAGTCACCACCGACCCATCTTAGGGAAGCCCATGTGAATATTAGACAAGCAGTTTCCACAAGGTGGCTTAGTTTCCACTCAACACTGTACTGAAAACATATGATAGAATTCTTTCTTGTCTTGTTAATGACGGTGGTCGTCAGAAGGTAAAGCTCGCAGATTAGCTATGAAAATGTCCAAGTTTGATTTTTTAGCATTGACTCATTATTTGGCTGACGTATTAGAGCCCCACAATCGACCAGGTCTGTCATTGCAAATGAGCCATCTTTCTAATGCAGACACAATAAATCAAATACTATTAACCATATGTGTAATTTATCAGAACTTCAGTAACATGATGGACCAATATTTGTTGAAATTTCGAAATCTTTGCCTTTTGGACGGGGTAGTACAAAACCAGACCCAAGGCGAAGGAGAAATATATTACCAATTAATTTGACAATCTAATTGCTCGATTTAGTCCTAATGATAATGTTGTGAAAGCGCTTTCTGTGTTGGATAGGAAAGAATTGTATCAATAAAATGAAACTTGCGAACGGAAATGAGTCCATGGACATTTTATGCACTCATTTTGGTGAACATAATGCGAATTATATAAAACTGATAAACACAAACAATTGATTACCACAGTTCCATTAAATATACAAGAGCTAAAGCTGCCCATTGTACGTCTTTCTTTAGGCCTGAAATGTTTTCTAAAGTATTAATTAGCATCAATTAACTGACCCATGCCTTTAATCAACCCTACGATATAAAATAGAATACAACGGGTCAGCGGTACTTTGGTTTAATTAAACGTAGAAGAACGAGACTTAGCTTCGATCATCCAGTAAGGTGGTTTATTGCACATGTCTGTCAAACCTTCTTCGCTTGCAATCAGAATGAAATTTTCAAATTATTCATTTTACATTATCTACTTTCGAACTATTATAGCAAGAATGGCTACCTTTAATGTTTCATAATAAAAACACTTTATAATCTAAGTGGACTGGATTCAAAAATTGACTAAAAACTAAAAGTATTCCCATTTACCACATAAGAAAAGTTATTTTGAAGCACCCATCAGTCTGTAAACTAGCTGAACTTAAGTCTCGTTTTCCACCTACATCAGTGGTTGCAGAGAAGGTATTTCACATCTGAAATGTATTTAGAACAGTCGACGTTCAAATTTAAAAGTACCCCCCCCCCCAATGATTTCATGCTTCTAATTATGGAAGGACCGGAAACACATGAATTTTGAATTTGTCAAAGCTTTTGATCAGTATTATAGATAAAAATGGAGAATGAATGGATTCTCATGAGAGACAATAGTGTGGAAGTTCATCGACTGTATTAAAGAGGACTGAATAAACCGACCCAACCTTCATTTCAACTCCATAATATCTTACGGATACTTTGCGATTTGATGCAACACAGACAAGTGACTGCCACAACACATTTCCACGGGTACTAATAACTGGTCATTACTTCCTTGGGCTCATATGGCTTATACACGTTTCAATAGTGTCTTTATGTAGTTCCCTTGCTATACTGGGGACACACAGTCGCCTTGGTTCATTTCTTCAGTGGAAAATGTAACAAATTTGAAATTTCCATTCTGCTTTTACTCTTAGCATCTGTCGAATTTTATGACCAGGAGTCGTTAGAGGGCCCCCATGTTTCTTGCAGGAGTCTAGTAGTTGTAGCACTTTCGTGCTCGTCTTCCCCTATGATATAGTCCTTTGTCTCTTTCACAATGGCCCAGAAGCTTTCCTCCAGCTGCTCTACTTTCTGCGGATTTTCACTTTTCCTTCTGTACGTCGCCCATGGTCAGAAACTGGTCGCTAACCAATAATCCATTTGTTGCTACTATTTTGAGTGTAGCGATACAAGTCATCCCACCCGAGTAGCACACACTTTTGTCTAATTTTGCAAACTACGATTCTCAGCTAATTTGGTCTAGGTGTAACTTGCACACACCCTTCTTCGTCATTTCGGAAATAGTCCATGTCTGACAGTTGTCTGATTGCGGTCATTATCTCACCAAAAATTGCCCCGATTAGCTGTCTTTTCCCAGTCGGCGTCTTTGCAAGGTCAGCAAGAAATCGATCTTCACATGATTCTCTTTAAAGACATTTTTTACCTATGGCACGCTTATCGATCCCTAATAGGTCTATCTTCGGAGGTGGTCGATCAGTGAATATACCCCCGATGACGAGTGAACCAGTGGTTGTCTAACATTGTCGAAAGAAGATTTTCCAGTGAATGTGAAAATTAAATAAAAGAGTTATCTGCAGGTATCTAGATTAGTTTGATTATGAGCATTATCTGCTCGGGGTAAGCAGAGCGATAAGCAATTCGATTGACGGAGAATTGTGAACACAATAACTCCATTTTATTGAGCTAGGTGTAGGTGTTTGATAGGTCAATGCATTGATTGAGTTCAAAGATGAGCATTAACTGCTTAGGGTATGCAGGGATAAGCAATTTGATTGGTTGATGATTTGGGACACTATATCGTTAGTTCTTATTAAGTGAGAGTGATGAAATTTGGTGTATAGTTTCATTACATCAGTCAGTTCGACAATGGGCATTTTCTGCACAGCAGAGCGATAAGCAATTTGATTGGTCGAGACACAATAACTCTTCTTCTAATTGGGATAGAACGTTCTAACTTGATGTAGGCGTTCATTGGGTCCATGCCTTGGTGGAGTCTTGAAGATGAGTATTGTCTGCTTACGGTAAGCATAGATAAGCAATCTGATTGGTTGATGTTTTGGGGCACGATAACTTTGGATATAATGAAGTGAGAGCGACAAAACTTCAAATATAGATTCATTATGTCATTACCTTGACTAAGTTTGATGGTGAGAATTTAGCTGGTCACTTTGGAACATAACCACTCTGCTTTTAATTAGGGCACAATGTTTAAAACTTGTGTAGGTGTTCATCGGGTGAATGTCTTGACTGAGTCAATGATTGACAATTCGAGCTAAAGCTTAGCGATTTCATTGGTCGATGCTTTGGGACAAGATAATCTTGATTCTACATGATAGACAGTGATGACACTAACAATATAGTTTGATTGCTCGATACTTTTGAATAAAATAAATGTGCGATTAATTAATGTTTCATTTCGGCCAAGACATTCATTTCGGCTGGGGACACCAGCCTCACTCACTGTTGGTTTGTGTTTTTTAAATTTATCAGATCTGGGATGATGAAAGGTTTTCAATAGTTACATGCCTACTGATGTCTGTATTGTAACCGCCAGCATTCATTTTTAATGCTGTATTTAAATAGGGCGACACTAGAAAGTTATAAAGGACATCACAAGCTATATCTAACATAAAAATGACGATTATCTGAAAAATAGGCGTTTCGAAGACATTTAAAGGCCATTTTGAATTAGTACCATCTCGAATCTTGGAAACTCACTTTAGTGGTTATAGTATAGATTATCGATTTTCAGATTATAGTAGAAATGAATAATCACAAGCTATAAATGAGGATTATCAGGAAAATCAGCCATTTTGGATTTCCACCATATCGATTTTTTTCAAAAAGACCCTCCATTTTCATTTCAAGTCTATAACCATTGACATTGTGTGCTGGCTTGAAGTGTGCCCGGTTGATCTGGGCTTCGTTTCCTTTAAACATACATTATGGAAGAGCAAAAACTGACTTTTGTCGGTCTTCCTTTGAGCCTCAGATGTCATAGAAATTATAAATTAGATCTTTATTTAAACAAGCCCAAAATGAAAACTGTAGACCCACGGATGGCTTGGATTGGGCTCAGATTAAAATAGGATTTCGTCGACTGATTTAATCGCTATGGCGTCGTGGGTGGGGTTTCTCCGTGACGTTGACGTCATCATACTTCCGGAAATTATTCATAGAAGACAGTGATGACCGAGGCTATACACAAGCTTCACTGGATACCGTTTAAACATTACTTCATGATCGAGACTATGTAGGTGGAGTTAACGCCTGTCAATCAACCATAGTGGGAAAAGGGTGTCGATGATTTTAACTACCATTTCTAGTAAAAAATTATAGTGGTAACAACTTTGTTCAGGATAAAGATATTTGACTGAAATTTTCAATATATTCTTGTTTCAACGTCTATTTTTGAACTTTTATAGCAAGAATGGCTAACTCCTTGTCAAAATCTCCCATAATGTATCTTTAATGTAAATAAGCCACGTGATACAGTAGAAAGCGTAAGTACATACGAGATGCGACATAGCGCAAATGAGAAATGAAAAATGTCAAAAAGCAGCATTTTTATACGCCCACTTCATAATCAACTGAAGAGACATTTTGGCAGAGCATTTTATACCCTTCCATACTTCATTAGCTCAGTCGGTGGAGAGCATATCTATCTTCACAATATTTGAACTTGAAATCCGACTATGTGCGTCGGATTACGATCGAAAAATATATAGAAGGGGGATAACTCTGTTGGGGGTAATGTCAAATTAAACCTACAAAATTGTGTGTGGGGGGGGGGCGGGATTTTAGACATCCCTAATTCATGTTTTCCTCCTGTTCCTCCCAAAGCAAACATACAACGAAACAATTCAAGAATTCATCTATTATTCTACACGAAAAACTTAACTAGCCTTTCCCGCTTTAAGTAGCTCAGCTGAAACAGACCAAAAACACCCGATGTCGATGCTTTAATCACATTTTAAAGTTGTATCAATAGACTACACCCCCCCCCCCCCAGCCATGTAAATAATCAAATTATAAGTGGATTTCGAAATTCGGTAAAAGTGAGATTTGGTGAACCCGATAGCCCATACCCAATGTATCAGTAAGTTAATGAGGAAATTTCATATTTTCTAAGAAATTCAAAATACTGGCTATTTTAGGCTTTATTTAAATATATTTTAAAAATAGATCTTAAAAATATGAAATTGCAGCTTTTAAATACCTTGTTAGTTATAAATTTCCATCAGTTCATGAATAATGTACTCCTAATGTGAGTGTTAATCGTACGAAATGCCTACCCTGTCTTGTGTAAGTGAACAGTTAGATTCAGTTACAGCAAAATCTATCATTTATTACTCAATGGATATTCGAGACAGGTACACACACCAACTTAAATATGTCCGTGTACACTTTATCTTTCGATCTATGAGGGAAATTTTGCCCGAATTCCAACTGCCAAGGGATCTTTTACGTGCACTCGAATGTGTACACGGGCCCTCGGGTTTTCGTCCATCCAACGACTAGGCAGCTGCCCTTGTCAGGCCCTCCTTCTGCAGCACTGACATGGAGAAATCACGCCGGAAAATCGAGATGAACTCTTTCGGCCAATGCAGGGATCGAACACCCGACTTCCAGGCTAGCGAACCAGAGCCTTATCCACTTAGCCACCGTGACCCTCTACAAGCTGCTAGAACCTTACACGATACTTCTAAGTCAAAATAGATAGATACTTTCTCATTAATTTACGTTTGCTATTTCGTGTTGCAACTAGGGCGAAATCTCACTTTTCGTTCTTCTGCGCCTCTTAAGTCGAAGGCGAAAAGTAAAATGATAATTTGAGGCACGATAACTTTGGTTATAATGAAGTGAGAGCGACAAAACTCCAAATATAGATTCATTACCTTGACTAAGTTTGATGGTGAGAATTTTATGCTTAGGCTTAGGAGCGATAAGCAATTTGACTGGTCACTTTGGAACATCACCACTCTGCTTTTCATTGGGGCACAATGTTTAAAACTTGTGTAGATGTTCATCGGGTGAATGTCTTGACTGAGTCAGTGATTGACAAACCTAAGCGATTTCATTGGTCGATGCTTTGGGACAAAATAATCTTGATTATATCTGATAGATAGTGATGAAACTTACAGTATAGTTTGATTGCTCGATACTTTTGAAAAAAATAAATGTGCGATTAATTAATGTTTCATCTATTTATTTTGGGATTTCGACGGGGGACATCAGACACACTGTTGGCATGTTTTTTTTTTTATTTAGCAGATCGGGCGTTTCGAAGACATTTATACGCCATTTTGAATTAGTACCATCTCGGATTTTTTAAACTCACTTTCTTAGTATAGATTATCAGATTATAGTATAAATGATTTATCACAAGCTATATCTACTGAATGAATGACGATTATCTGGAAAATCTCGCGCTTGTAACATCCGTTGGCGGGAACATTTTACTCGTATACTGACCAAGATTATAGCACTGATTTTCATGTGGACGTATTATGTCGTCGCCCCTGTCCGTCCGTCCACAATTTGTTTGTGGACTCTCTACAGGTCACAATTCTTATCCGATTTTGACGAAACTTGAAATATAGGTTTATCCCCAAAAGTTCTCGGCTGCTTTCGATATTGGCATGTATCGGATCAAAACTTCATGGATTATGGCCCCTGATTGTACGAAAAATCACGTTTTTAGCTTGTGGACCCTATAGAGGTCACAATTTTGAACCGATTTTGATGAAACTTGACATGCATGTTTGTAACCCAAAGATCTTGGTTCCTTTCGATATTTGCGGCTTACGGAATGTAATTTCCTGAATTATGGCCCCTGATTGTCCGAAAAATCACCCTTTTTAGCTTGTGGTCCCTCTGGAGGTCACAATTATTATTCGATTTAAAAAACCGTTTGATTATATCACCGTTACACCCTAAGGAAGGTTGAGTTCGAATTTCGGGAAAATCGGACGAAAATTGCCATACAAAATGGCCGCCGTTTGTACGCGAATACTGTTAAAAAATGGTATATCAAGGTTGTGGACCCTGTGGAGGTCACAATTTTGATTCGATTTTGATGAAACTTGAAATTCATGGTTATAACCCAAAGATCTTGCTTCCTTTCGATATTTGCGCATATCGGATCGTAACTTCCTGAATTATGGCCCCTGATTATACGCAAAATCGCCTTTTTTTTAGCTTGGAGGTCACAATTATTATTCGATTTAAAAAAACCGTTTGATTATATTACCGTCACACCCTAAAGAATGTTGAGTTCGAATTTCGGGAAAATCGGACGAAAATTGCCATACAAAATGGCCGCCGTTTGTACGCGAATACTGTTAAAAAATGGTATATCAAGGTTGTGGACCCTGTAGAGGTCACAATTTTGATTCGATTTTGATGAAATTTGAAATTCATGGTTATAACCCAAAGATCTTGCTTCCTTTCGATATTTGCGCATATCGGATCGTAACTTCCTGAATTATGGCCCCTGATTATACGCAAAATCGCCTTTTTTTAGCTTGGAGGTCACAATTATTATCCGATTTAAAAAAACGTTTGATTATATTACCGTTACACCGTAAGGAAGGTTGAGTTCGAACTTCGGGAAAATCAGACCAAAATTGTCATACAAAATGGCTGCCGTTTGTACGCGAATACTGTTAAAAAATGGTATATCAAGGTTGTGGACCCTGTAAAGGTCACAATTTTAATTCAATTTTGATGAAACTTGAAATTCATGGTTATAACCCAAAGATCTTGGTTCTTTTCAATATTTGCGCATATCGGATCGTAACTTCCTGAATTATGGCTCCTGGTTATACGCAAAATCCCCCTTTCTTTAGCTTGTGGTCCCTCTGGAGGTCACAATTATTATCCAATTTAAAAAAAACGTTTGATTATATCACCGTTGCACTGTAAGGAAGGTTGAGTTTGAATTTCAGGAAAATCGGACCAAAATTGACAGACAAAATGGCCGCCGTTTGTACGCGAATACTGTTAAAAAAATGATATATCATGGTTGTGGACCCTGTATAGGTCACAATTTTAATTCGATTTTGATGAGGAAGGTTGAGTTCTAATTTCGTGAAAATCGTACCAAAATTCTTACCCGATTTTGATGAAAAGTCACATTTCTAGATTGTGTACCGTCACACCATAATCATTGTCGGTTTCGAGTTTCATTAATATCAGACTGGAACTGACCAACTAAATGGCTGCTCCCAATACAGTATGAAATACAGGACGTAAAGATGTAGGAAAAATCACTTTCGGTATTGCTTGTTCTCTGTCCATCTCTCGAAAATGTGGGCGTATCCTGCCTGGCAGTGCCAGCCTATCTTTCTCTGTGGTATGCTGTCGGCATGTCACAGAACTACCCACAAAATACGCATATGTGATGTTTGAATTGATTAGGAAAGTCTTTATGTAGGTCCATGTATCCGCAGTCGTTTTATTCACTAACCCCTGGGGTTCATCTGTGGGGTGCACGTTTTTTAGTTATCAGCCCTTGATGATTGCGCTACTTTATCGTCCAATCTCACAAGTCGTTAATTGCAAAGGAAAAATAACTCTTATCGGCCAAGGTTATAAGTTAGTCTAAATAGGAGAATTCCAAATGCGTATTTAATAACAAAATTTTTTATATATTATGTTTATGACGACCGGACGTTTATGTAGGTTCAAGAGTTTCATTGAGAATTGTTCTTTCGTTAGCGGAGTTTAACGCCCACATAAAACAGATTTTGATAATGCAATTAAATACAAATGAATTAGAAATATATAAAAAATATTTTTACATACCTCCTTCGGTCAATGGACATGAATAATGAATGTGGTTTTTTACCCTTTTAAAATCGAAACGGTAAACTGTTTTTCGATTGGTTCGTAGACCAGATCTACAATCAAGGCCAGTGTAGATAATTTGAAATTGTGGAAACCCTATGGAATAGTAATTATTTGCCCACTGACTTCAATGTTAAATGTAACATCACAGACTTAAGTTCCTTTTGGAACTGTCTTTGAGCGAACGACACCCGGCCTTATATAGCTGCAGTGTGGAAATACGGTAAAATACCGCTATTCCCCACCTCTGTTCCCGACCTGTTTTATAACCCTTACCGTCTATTTGTCACCACAATTCTTTATTTTCCACCAAAATGAATCATTGCTCATTAAATTTTCATGTAGACTTTAGCGAAGAAATAGACATGCGGTTTGCGCGTGTCCGGATCTCGTAATGGCTCTTCAGTTTAAACGTATTTGTTTAGTTTTTAATAGCAGAATTCTACTTAAAAATAGTGTTGAACTTTATAAATTTGGCAGTTGTGAAAAGAAATGATTCCTTTGGCGAATAAAATAGAATCAGGGTGAAAAATAGTAGGTAATTTCAAAATAGCCTTAGAGCAGAGGTGGGAAAGAACGGTATTTTCATACTGCAGCTATATAAGGCCGGATAGGAACAGTCAGTTGACAATGTCCGCTCAAAGACATTTCCTAAATGAACTACACAGACTGGGGTGAAAATCTCACTACCGACACAATGATTGCTCTGCAGACAGACCTTTTACACCCCTTATTCCTCGGCTGTAATATCATCAGTATTACCCAAAATTAACCCAAAAGAATGAGTATACTGGGGATACTGCAAATGTTGTAGGTCTGGAATAGGTTACGTGAATGTCTCTACACATTGATTTGCCTCATCAATATATAAAACTGTGTAATTTAGGCAGTTACTTTTGGTTTAATGAAAACAATTTCGCATTTACTGTATGTGTTTGGCCACAGACTACATGTATAATCTACGAATAATGTGTTTAATTTAACGATTCGTTAAGAATATTTACGCTTTGAGCACATAATGCATTACGGAAAGAAAATATTGAATATTTCTATAAATGGTACCCCAAAAATACTTTCCTATTCTGATACACGACAAGCCACTTAAACGATTTCATTTCAATAATTTGTATACGTAACTAACCTGACAAAATACATATACATCAGCATGCTGAATATTATTTGTAATGATTTGGATATAACCTATTGTATATGGGCAGATCCGTAGTTAATTTTCATTCCAAATAAAATATTAGATTCATTCGGCAATGAATAGAAAGTGATGTATATATCTAAAATCAGCCGCACATCGTCATACGTTACACTGTTGGCATAATCTGTTCCACAAATATTTCGCGAAAGTATTCTTAAAGATGACTGCTTTCTACATGTTACGTCACGTAACAGGGAGTCGATCATTGTCACAGTGACGCTTGTATTGTTTACATAACGTAAACTGGCCAGGACAGAATAGTGTATTTTACTCATTTAAAGATACATTGTGGGAGATTTTGACAAGGAGTTAGCCATTCTTGCTATAAAAGTTCAACAATAGATGTTGAAACAAGAATATATTGAAAATTTCAGTCAAATAACTTTATCCTGAAGAAAGTTGTTACCACTATAATTTTTTTACTAGAAATGGTAGTTAAATTCATCGACACCCTTTTCCCATTATGGCCGATTGTTGATTGAGAGGCGTTAACTCCACCTACATAGTCTCGATCATCAAGCAATGTTTAAACGGTATCTATTGAAGCTTGTGTATAGCCTCGGTCATCACTGTCTTTTATGAATAATTTCCGGAAGTATGATGACGTCAACGTCACGGAGAAACCCCACCCACGACGCCATAGTGATTAAATCAGTCGACGAAATTCTGTTTTAATCCGAGCCCAATCCAAGCCATCCGTGGGTCTACAGAGTTCATTTTGGCCTTGTTGTTTAAATAAAGATCTAATTTATAATTTCTATGACATCTGAGGCTCAAAGGAAGACCGACAAAAGTCAGATTTTGCTCTTCCATAATGTATGCTTAAACTAAATAAGAAATATTTTTTACCTACATATACTTCAAACACCTTGATTTATTTTTCTACGGCGCAAAAAAAAAAAAAAATATTTAAAAATTCTGACCTCTACAGGGATCCGATATGCGCGAATATCGAGAGGAATAAACAAGTATTTCAAGTTTCGTCGAAATTGGATCAAAATTGTGACCTCTTGAGGGTCCACAACCTTGATTTACATGCCAATATCGAAAGGAACCGAACGCTTAGGGTGATAAACCTATATTTCAAGTTTCATTGAAATTGGGTAAACACTGTGACCTGTAGAGTGTTCAGTGACATTTGTGGACGCACGCGCGGAAAGACAGGAGCGAAATATTAGGGTGTTAAACCTATACTCAAGTTTCATTGAAATCGAATAAAAATTGTGACCTGTGGAGTGTTCACAAACAATTGTGGACGCGCAGAAGAACAGGGGAGACGACAATATACGTCCAAATGACTGGTTCCCAGTCAAGATGCCCCGTCTTACATGCATTATGCAAGAATACGATACAACAAGCGTACAGTTCCGACTCTAATAGTTTAAAAATAGATAATGACAAGATATATTCCGAGCGAAGCTCTGACAGTATAAAGAATAACTTAAGTCTCAATTTCCATTGCTACCATTGTTAGGATGATAAACAATTAAGGCTGGATTATCCATTTTAAAATTTAAATTAAGTGGCAACCGTGTTTCAATCATTCCGAAATCACAACCACCCGATTACAGACCCGTCATGTCTAATAATCTACATAACGTCCACGGACTAACAAGACAGCTGCAAAAGGCAGGTGTATCTAACAGAAGCATCTGTAATTATTATGCCCGTGTCAATTGTTTGTAAGTATTATCTAGTAGTTTGCATATTTGGCACTACAGAAGCATGCATATTTATACAGATGTTTTGAAATTTTACAACATAACATACGTTTTATACATTTTATTGTCCCTCGGCTTTCAAAGAAAGCAGGGCACATTTAAAATGGGTCCATCCGTCCATCTCTCCGTTACACTTTTGGGGACACAATAACTCTCCTCTTCATTGAGCTACATGTAGAATGTCCAAACTTGATTTAGGTGTTTATTAGGTCGATGAGCATGTTCTGCTAGAGTAAGCAGAGATAAGCAATTTGATTGGTTGATAACTTCGGTTCTAATTAATTGAGAATGGTGTCGATGTCATCGCTAGCCGGTGATATTTACTCGATTAGGTTCCGATTTGCGGCCCAACTTTCATTCATGATTGGATCATGAAATGGATAATAGAGCCTGTTTTATCGTAGTGACTTAAGTAATGATGATCGGGACTAAGCCTACTATTCTATCGCTATTTCTCTGCTCAGAGGTAATCAATTGGACTGCAATTTTCAGCAAATCCCCTGTATATTATCTAGGTTTTACCTGTCGGCTCTATCTAATCTCCCATAATGTATCTTTAATTTATAATCAGACTTACTAATAGTATTACATGTTAAATATATCAGAATTGTATATAAACCTGTAGTTCTCAACAAAGAACAGTTTTGTAATGAAAATATAATTGTACATATCATTTCCCAGTTGATTCATACTTGTAATGTTTGGTTCTTGACCTATATTACTTCCACCACTATGTACACTAATGTACCTGTATTAATATTACTAATATATAACCTAATATCAGATATGTTGACCCACAAACAAATAGATCATATTGGCCATAGATAGTGTTTGCGAATCTGACCATGAACCGACAACTGTAAATAAGAGTGTCAATTATACAAGATTGCCTTCTTCTTACATTGCAATAAAAGAAAACTGTTTTGTAGTAAGAATTCGGTCACGTCTTTGCAACAAGCATGTCGCACATGGAACATTTTATGTTAGTTCTTAATTATGAATGCTTTGTTTGGGACGTTTTCGCTATAAATATACATGTATGCATTGAGGGTAATCTTGGTATTAAACCCATTCATATCACCGTCTGGTCAATCTGATATGCATCTAGAGACGTGGACAACCAGTAATAGTCATATAGAGGAGAAAATAATGATATCATATTGATAAGTTTCTCGTTAAGGAGTGACGCATACATTCAGCGAAGTTGAATGCGTTCTATTTATTCCTAATGATGTTAGTAACATGAACATAATCAGTAAGTGAGAGGCGTAATTAAAGATGGCTGTTAATCTGTATTTGATACACAATCCAAAGATTACATGTCGGGAAGTGGGTAAACATGACTCCGAAATAGACATATCACCTGAGATCATCTTAATAACTTTTATTACAAATTACATAAATAGTTTCATGCCAGACGTGCGCAAAGAGTTCGGTGAAGTCAAAATCATATCTTACTTATTTATGGGACCTTTCCCAAACATTGCTATGTGAAGCCGGGGTGGATTGGGACCAACCCGGACTCACGTGTGGGAACGACCCCTTTTACTGACAGCACACGCTTTCCCTGGAAAATTTAAAAAAAAAATGAACCAAATATGCGATTTGGTGGCATATCTGATTACAATGTCGGCCAAATAATATATCTCATAAGTCGATTAATTTAGGCCAAAACCCCGAATCAAATTTTGCTGGGGCCTTAAAATTGAATTTTTATTGGGAGTTACAAACCACGGGCCACATACAACATAATAATCATCGCTCCATGGCCGGTCCAATACCCCCCCCCCCCCCGAAAAAAATGTTCGCCCAATCCGCTCCTGTGTTGCTGATTGTTGGTAAATTTGAATACAGATGTTAGTTTGTATTATGGGTATGATTGTGGAAGGTTGTTGACGATCATCACTTGTATCGATAGATCGCTAGTACGTGTGGGGGGGGGGGCTGCGCACTACATGCAAAAACAGATAAGGCACATACTACAGCCAACACTGCATATTAAATAAACTATGTCAAATCAAGTGAAGAACCCAGCGAACACGGCACAGACTAGATCGACACTGCTGCAAGAAATGGATTCTGAGGAGTGGCAGTCGTAAGCGTCTACTGCGCTGTACACTCTCGGGTCAGTAATGACAAAGAGCATCAAAATGTCGTTGAAATATATACCATACTAATGTTACTACCGAAATCAGTGTTTAGAATAGACCCACATACTCAGCAAAGGGCATACAAAATATATATTCGTTCCGGTAAATATCATTAAAATCAGCCACTATGAACTTTTTGTTACGGCACATGCTGGGCCTGTGCGGAAGCGCTGATCAATTGAAGCGACTTGTCGTTAATGTTGAACACTGGTTTGGTCATGTCATTAATTGATTATTTTTAATGCCCCGTTGTTGTTTTTTTTCTGTAAAGAACGCCAACTCTCATCGTTCTGTGACGATAAAAGGGACTAGTGCACTGTTGTTGGCCTACATTAATTTCGTTTCATAATTGATGTCTGTTTGAGACACTTAAAGGTTAAAATCCACGTTACTGTGCTTGGTTTTACGTGTTTAATAAGTTATGTGGTGGTCTAAGATTCACAATATAGATGGAAAGTAAAACGCATCATTGTCTGGAATGGTGATTGCTGATAGATTTTATCTGTTCATTAATCCTCGAGACGGGGTTTTATGATACCAAACATATATTATTACACCAATAAACATAAATGTTGAATTTATCTACCATTTGGGATAGGATTTGATGATGGAATATTCATATCATAACCTTATTTTTAATTCCCGAATCCTTCAATGGAGTTTCGTTGTCTTTGTTTTATTTTGTGGATGGTCTTGAACAGAACAGGCGGCGAGGGTAGCCGGAAAGAAACTAGATTTAAATCAACAGTCGAACCATAGACCATTTGCCTTACTAAGACTAATTACAATATACATGGAATGGGGCATACATTGTATATCTCTAAATAAAATGTGCACATCCATCTGGTGTGTCACTATAGTTGAGGCAGACGCATTGTTACATTTTTAAAACACCTTTAAATTAATTTTAAAACAAAACCTTCACCCAAACTTAGATGTAAGTTGTGACGGTTGTTGTATGTGAGATAGAGGATGATTTGCACTTTCTAGAAGGCCTGGTGCCACTTTTAGCCTGTTCAGATCGCTGCCAAATCTTGTTGAAAGAAAATAAAAGCAGCGATTGACTGTATTTCTCAAAAGCAAAGAATTGTTATTTTAACCTGTAATATGTTTGCACGTCATCCATAATGGTTGATGTATTAGAAAAATATTGATCTTGAGTAGGCGTCGGTTTCGCATCACTGATAACGAAGATGAGCTACGCGCTTACCATAGGCTCAAAAATCATATAGGGCGTGGCGACATCGCGGTGAAATGCAAGAAAAAAACATATCCTGAAGTTTGAAGGCAACTATGATCTCAGTACGCGCAAAGTCGCACTATTTTTCACCTTTTTACCATCCATACACCATCGCTTCGTTCTTGCCACGCTCCCTCTGCGCCTCACGACTCCAATAATCAGCCACGTCACATCCGCACTCATCAAAGTTGCAACAACACCCCAGAGGCCCGGGCCATGTTGGAACCACGCTATTACCACGTGATTGCTACGTTATTACAACAACGTCACCCGTGTATCGGAAGATTTTTGGTATTGAGCCCATCCATCACCAAGAATGATGGAATAAAACCCTCACATGCACGAGCGGTGGCTTTGGTAATCTCACTTTAAAATCGAATAGAAATTTGACCACAAACAGAAATCCAAAGACTGGTCATCTGGCAATTTGCCAAATTTCATTCCATTCGATTTTAGAACGTTGTGTTTTCGAAAATTTTAAAAGGCTTTATTATTATAAATGATTTTTAAAATGGATTTCCAATGAAATAAAATTTGTTTTATTTATTTATTTATTTTTTTTTTTTTTTTGAATTTCAAACATTTTCTGGTAAAAGGTTAGGCGTGATTTGTTTCATTTGTTTGTTTTCAACAAAATACTGAAAAATGCAATTAAACGGTATATGCTTTAGTAACTGTTTGCATGGCGAATGGTTTTGATTCACCGCTTATACATGACCAACGGTAAGAGCACCTTTCGAACTCCTCGTGAGATTCCTACCACTTCACAAACCCCTGAGGAAAAGCGAATTATTGAAAAGAAAATTGAAATATATCTATCTTTCTCTTACATCTGACTTAAATAAACCTAGTTCGTGGTTTTAATTTTCAAGTAACTCTATGTTATGAACACGATAAAATTTTCCCTGAAGTGTTAAGTATGTTGCTATATCTAACAGACTAGCTAGGCACATGAGTAGGTTCGTTTATAACAAAGTCATGGAAAATATGAATTTAATTCAGTATGATAATATATGTACATTTTATTCAAACCTGTTTTCATAATCATTTAAAATACAATCAAACATACAATACGTTACATGTAAAGGTTCTATTAGACAATTCCGTACTGACACATTGACAACATAACACAAGGGTGGAGTGGGTACTAGATAATCGAATCCACTCGGTCAATTGGCTGACTGTCAGGTTAACATGAATTGGGTCCCCCGTTTGCAGATGTATGGCTTATAGTCTGAATGAATTATATTATGGAATACAAATCTGAGAGACAAGTTTTTGGTTGGCGTCGGCTTCTAAGACACTAGGTAATCTACCCTTTCTTCTAAATAAACCTACCCAACGTAATTATGATTGATGCTATGTTCATGCAATCACTGGCCGAAATCCAAACTCCGCGATGAAAAATCTTTTTATGGGCTCCCAAAAATATTATCCTGGATTTAAGAACAACATCTTGCTTTTCAATACTTATAATCTGTTCAGATCTGGGTTTACATTTTTCTTAACAGACATGTGTCTGCTTTTTCTGTATGAGCAGATACGCGTCTACTCCGAACTTACTCACCTATATGTATCGGGACGACATTTTAATTAACCGACAGTTAGACTTGTATAAATATAAACCTACATACTCTGGTTTTAAATAAAGAAATATGTTCCGTTCAAAATGTTTCAAAGGGGTTTCTATGTCCATTTACATCTAGTCACAAAAATCAGTGGGTGGTAATTACATGTATATTACTAAGTAATGATTTCAAAGCGGTCAATTACTTCCGGGTTAAGATTTCAGTCGACACTTTTACTTAATCCATTTTTATTCCAGAAGAACTTCAAAAGCCAAATGGTCTAATGACGTCTCTTTGATGGTTTGATTAAAAATGACGACGTACATAAGATTCAATCCAGAGAAAGATCTGATTAGCGATAAAAGATACCAATACAAATTTCAGACAAGCTGTGGCTTTGGTAATCTCACTTTAAAATAGAACAGAAATTTGATCACGAACGGAAATCCAAAGACTGGCCATCTGATACATTGCCAAATTTCATTACATTTAAAGGCATAGAACCCGATTTTAGAACTTTGTGCTTTCGAAAATTTAAAATGCTTGATTATAATAAATGATTTTTAAAATGGTTTTCTATAATAAGCCATAACATTTATTCTAGAAGAAAGATAATTTATAAATAAAATGTGTTACTTTATTTGAATTTAAAATATGTTTTGATTACCTGTTTGTTGCCTTGTTTGGTAGAGAGTACAGAAAAATGCAATAAAGCAGTATATGCTTTAGTAAATGTTTACGGGGGTCGAAAGTAAATGGCATATTATGTGTCCTCTTTTAATAATTAATAGTGCTGAAGCTTATGAAATAAATTCAGTATGATAATATATGTACATTTTATTCAAATCAGTTTTTTATTCATCTAAAATACAAAGAAACGTTATACAATACAAGATAATAAATTTTAAAAAAAATAAATGAAATGTAAACAAAGTTACGGGTTTGGGGGGTGGGGACTGTGATATTTCATATTAAGGAAACTTTATTTAAATCCCATAATAATTAAGATAAAGGAAGTGAAGTTGTGGTTTCGTGACTTTTGATACTTAATAATTGCTATTAAACACATTTTAAATATGCTGTCGCAAAAAAAAAAAAAAAGATTGTGCCAAGACCAATAAATATGTGCAAGGAACTGAAACGATGATTTCTAGGCATAAAGTTGCGATATATATTATATTTTGAACACTGCGGCCTTATACATGAAATTTTAACTAAGATAAAAGTCCAAATTTTAGTTATTATATTGGATAATATTAGATTGATTTTAGTGGTTAGCCAATCAAAACTGAAATATCTACTTAAATTTGGATTTTATCTTAAGATTTCGTGAATCATGGCCCAGGTATATAATACAACGAATCTGAAGATGAGAAAACATATGATAGAATATATTTATAACATCATCTTTAAATATCACTTCCCGTATCTCTACTCCTGACCATAAACGCACGACTGCTATACGAGCATATGAAGAACCAGAAACCGAGAATGACGCAACCATCTTGGAATTGTACTGATCACATCCAAATATGAAGACTGTCATCACGCAATTGTCATAAAAACAAGAATGACGCGTTCCATGTCGACCGTAAACCGTACTTAAATTGACGTGGGTTGAAGCTTTTTTGTTTTCAAAGAACATCGCACTCGATGCAAAGAATAGCGCTTGGTTCACAGTAGCTGGTGCATAGAAGTTTAAATACTATTTATGGTTTGTTATATCTATTTTATTAATTCCCCACCGTAAAATATTTATCAAGTTATCCTTTTAGGTTTGACATAGTCGGATATTGAGAATACTCTTAATAACCCCTTAATGTCAGATTCATGTTTGATCGAGATGACATCAACAAGACATCCAGTACCAATTAATCGCATTACCTTATTTAAGATCGAGGTAGTTATTTTGTTTATTTTAAAAGAGAGGTTAAAGACCTGAATGATATTGAATGAAGTCTCAAACATTAGTAGAATTTTGTTGAATGAACTTTCCAACATGAATAGAATGTTGTTCACATTAAAAATCAATTAGAAATATTCATCGTAAAAAACAAAAATAAAAAACGGCATGTCGTGCGCATGTTAGAAAACATCATTCCCCCACAATGGGTAACATATAATAATTACTATGAACTAGTACAAAGATAGGATGTTAGACATTGGAGCATGCGCCCATGATCAAATAAACAATCTGAACAAGTTTCAAAGAGAATTCTGGAAACCTGTCATTTGTAGACGTTTGACAAGATTGTAATGACAGATGCATTAGGTAAGATAAGATAAAGAGCTGGCAATAGGTTGAAGATTTCGGTTAAATTACCTTTCCTTGCGCAGAGTTATCCTCATTGTAGAATCGACTGTCATTGCTAGCGTTGTTACGATGGTAAACAAAGTCTCGATTATTTATTTTTAAGGCAACTGCCAAGGGTTCTTTTACGTACCCACCAATGTATGCACGGAGGCGTGGTTTTTCGTACTATTCGAACGACTATACAGCTGCAATGCCCTCCGTCCTACACCACTGACAAAGTGAAAATCACGTTTTGGAAATTCCAGAAGCATTGATTCAACAATTCTGAAAGATATCCCTCCCCCCCCCTTCCATTTATCAATCTCAAATTTGTAGAGCGATTTCTGGACATTTGTTAGCTGTTTGACTTATGAAAAAATGGCCGCTCAAGACGGTTGAAGTACTGGCAGACGGGCGGACAGACAGATTAAACAATATACCCCACAGTAAACAAGTAAGATTATAAAATGGGTCATTATGTATATATAATTTTAAAAAAGAAAATTAAAATGTCTCGAAGTTAAATCAGTTTTAAAATAATGTGGAAATCTATCTACATGTATGTATTTCTTATCTATATCATTCTAATTATTATTTACATATTAATAAAGATTAAAATAAACTTTATACATACATGTACACATATCACAAAGTATATGACCTGATTTAAAATATAAAATAACGCTATTATACATGTACACTGCTATATAAATTTACCCTATTTCAAATGCAGTCTTGCCATCTGCCGAATATCAGAATGTCAGTGTCATTTAGAGTTTTTAAATTGAACACAAATAACAAAACTTTTTTCTGGACTTAAGGTTATTGGGATAAAACAGTTTATATAAAATTTGACCAATGTATTCATATGAATAAATATTAAAGCTATACACGTACATTCACCCGATCCAATATTATTATTGGCCTATAAGATAAACCCAAACAATTGTTACAATTCAGTAAATTTATGTCCTCCATAAATCGAAATCCGTTTACATTTGACAACTTACACGCCTACGACCAATTCATCATAATATATATTATTAAAGATGTGCCACAGTACCGATAGTCCATTGGCCAATCATGCTATTTTATTTAGATTTCGTCTAATGATTTTGGATGCAGCTATGGCGGGTGTGGCGCCAGGCAGGGTAAGCTTACTCTTCTAGACACCTGTTACCACTGTTTGTCGTGTATTTTGTACACGGCGAACAGTCCATTTGCTGATTACACTATTTTGCCTCGACCGTTTTTTAGGACTTCGAATTTTGCCTCGACTGTTTTATAGGACTTCGAATTTTGACTAATGGTTTTATTTTATTTTTATGAACTCAAATCTGATTGTCCATTGAATTGGATTGTTGATGGACTTTGGTGAGAGCAATCTTCGTTAATTCAAAATTATAATTCCGTAATAAATACAATGTTGAAATGTGAAATGTAACTAAAATTATTAAACAAACCAACATCGGACCAGTCTTTATTAACAAAAATCTCACTGCATAAACCTTGCACCACTAGTAATTGAAATAGCACACCAACCAGATCAAGCAATTCAACTCTTAATTTACCTGACAAGGGATACAGACCTCTTCATCAACAAGTGGTTATTTGTAGTGTATAGGTATATACAAAATGTACATAATTATGTATTCATTTAAAACTTCTAAATATATGCATGGGTGTCTAATTCAACAATATATTCACAAACAGTAAGTAATAGTGTAAAGGGTGCTTTTTGGTATCCATTGGTACTTACGATCTGAACCATAGACTTATCGAAACACCTATCTTGTTCACCACACTGTCATTGAATTTACTGCAATCTGGCGTTTATAAATATATAATACCAATGTTGGCTATGCATAAGGCCATTCCCAATTATAAAACAACAGATCATATTCCTCCTCATTGCGATAAATTGTTCGCTAACTGACTATGGGGTTTAGTATTTGCTTTCAATTGAAGTATCGTTACTCTTAAATAGCTGTCAGAATCCGTGCACTCCACAAAATAGCAATAACATAGTGGTTGTCACGGTAACCGTAATGATGAAAAAAATCCAGAATAAGATATTGTCCAATGACTTGCCAATATCGTGCCACGTCGCATAGTGTTTTTTACTGACATCCTCTCCATCTTTGACCAGCCACTGACATTCCGGCGCCGTGGATGACGTGGTTTTACACTCAACATTATGATTGTCGGCGTCGCCGTTTTCTAAGGGTTTGTTATCACTAACCATCTCTTTCATATTTAGATGCACAGTATCCTGTACGTCACGTAAATTGTCACTTTCTACGTATTTGTCACGTATTGTTGAACGCCTGTGTAGCGCTTTGTAGTTGTGTTTACCGCTTCCGCCTAATAAAATACGAGCAAGCCGAGGTACGGCGGTCCGCGGATCTTTGTGATGTATGTTCAGAACGACCCCAGCACAGCCAACAGAAATGGTGCTGAGCGAAAGGAGTGTTGTGAGGTAAACAGCTGAAAAATAAAAAAAATATGTGAAGGACATAAACTAAGATATACTTGATGCGCCATAAAATATTACGCTTGCTTCAGTTACTTGATACCAATACCCGACATTAAAATAGTTCAATAAGTATAACTAACAACTTAAGAAAAGGGAGATTATATTCATGATTAAAGTATTATTCATAATAAAGTGAGGCAACTAAAAATGAATGCTTGACCAGCTCATTTGAAAATAGCATAGTTCCTAATTTATTTTACAATGTGTCAATATATGAAAAGAGGGAAATTTTTACATGTATTTTTATAATAAATATTGTTTTCAAAAACCTTGTACGTTCGTTCCTGGGTTTAACGTCCACTTCCACCTAGGGTGATATCGCAGACAAGTGAACCGTGAATTTGTTGTGGTGATATAAAGTAATGGTGGTCTAGTAGATTGCGTCAACGATGCGCTTTCTTTAGTGGGATTGGTCTAATTGCAAAGGATCTGTTATACTAGGAATATGACATTTAGCGTTAGTTACCGTTGGATTAGTCATGGCGTGCAATTATTTCATTCTTACCTAATAAGGACAGGCTTTCTGATGTCTTAGGCATGACGTCGCTGATAATTCCCAGATAAACTGTGAAGGACAGGAGAACGGTGACTGCTAGAGCCATTCTTTCACCACAATCAGCAGGCAATATAAATACTAAAACATTTAATAGCGATAACATCACTACTGGTATAATAGTATTTAATATATAAAATGTTCTCTTACGACGTAAATAAACAAAGAATTTAACTCCCGTGTGACTTGTTCCTTGTTTGTAGGTTGATGGGTACGAATATGGCAGTGCTTCCGTTCTAGCAATGTCCCATTCTCCATTCGGTAGTGTGGCTTCCAAGTCGATTGTTTTGAACTCAGGTTCAACAGTCAATGTGCGATTTGTGTGCATCCATGTTAAATACCGTATGTCGCAAGACTGGGAATCAAACGGATACCTTCCAATATTCACGGCACAGCTGGTTTCTGTTACAATACCAGGCTCCCAAAATATCTTTCCTCGGTGACTGACTGAAATTAACATAGCGTCATTACCAAGTTCCTTATAATCCTGAGCCCTGAAATGAAAATGCGGATATTTGTTATAATAGAAATAATATTTTAGCTAAAGATTTTACCGGAATTTTCATTTCAATTTTCGTGTTTTCTCCAAATATGTCAATCAGATTTGTATTTACTGTTATTACTATAGCTGCATTGTCAAAATTCTTCAGAAATACTATTGAAATATAAATCGACCCATTGGTTTATATTTCGTTTTTTTTTTCTCTAAACAATATTTTTTATTCATTAAATCTGAATTTGGTTTGGGGAACAGGCATTACCATACCCAACATTACCAAGCAGTACTTTTAAATAGTTTTCACCAATATTTCCACTAAAATATTTATTATAAAACAAAATAAAAAAACCCAACAAATAAGAGTCTCTTTATTATCCCTTATGTATTATGTTCTATATTTATGTAATTATGTATGTATGTATGTATATATTTTATAATGTGTACATGATCTAAATCAAAGAGAGGAGTTACAAATAGGCATAGCCTGATCCCCAATCCAAATTCAGATTTAATGAATAAAAATATTGTTTAGAAAACAAAAATATTAAATATAAAGCCGATGGGTCGATGTATATTTCAATGGTATTTATTGCGATCTTGGGGTGCTGTAGTACTCCCTCGAGTAATGTCTCACCTTCGCCGTAGCTTTACACATTAAATATGCATTCATGTGGTATTAAATCGGTTATAACCATTTAAAAGTGGAATCAAATACACTGATAACATAGCCATGCTAATACCCCCCCCCCCCCGCTACTTTTCATTTTGTCCTTCGACAGACTTGTCAGGATTATCGAGATTAATTTATAAAAAAAAATATATAACGGACGGTCGAAAATAAAAACTGAGTTAAGAAGTGAACGCGACATTTAAACTAATATTTTAATAATTTTATAAAAGTATTTTAATAATAGTCCGTTCTTGCCGACAGCGTGTTATTACGAGATAAATTCTACCAAACCAACCAATCTCGATATGATCCGCACAGTTAATAAAATAGCCAATTGGAAAAAACCATCCAAGCTAATTTTCATAAGTTACAATATCTAAATATTACTGTTATTTATGTTGTTATTCGGGTTTTATTATTTCATAGGAATAACACGCGCATTGCTTTTTATAGGTGATTTGCTGCAGCCAGGGCTGTCACGTAATCATTCACTTTAGAAACTATCATTTATGGTTAACATTTACTACTTGAGCTTATAACAAACTGTGTGGGCCTCCTTACTTTTATTGCAGTTATTTTTTTAATAAAACCATATTTTTGCGTTTCTGGCAATCATTCCCCGGAATCACAGGATCAATTGACAGTTAGGAAGATAATTTATTCGTAATTTGTATTATCAGAACCGGATAGATCTACATGGTACATTAGAAACAAATTTTGACATGCTATGTTGATGCCAGCCACCTCGATCTTTTCGCTTCAAGCTAATCCATTACATTGTTATTGTCTGGCGCTCCAAAAAGCCTCATTCCTTGTGGTGTAGATAACCAAGACAAATGGCCATCATATACTTTAAAGTGGGGTACAGACGAGTGTATTTTTCGCCCGATCGCGGCGATTTTCAAAACTTCTCGAAAAATACGCCCGCGTGCCCTTTCACGGCGACGACGATTCTGCAAGGCGAACTATTCGCCCGATAAATTGCTCGTATCTGGCAAGTTAAATTCGCTCGTGTTCCCGTTTCCAGCGTATATTGTCGGGCGATTCATTTTTATTAGTCAGTCGTCGACATCATTGATATCATAAAACGCCAATGAGTTTTTTCACGTGCACAGACGATCTGTATTTGTTAGCATCACAGCTACCACCCCTGAGAAGTGGAAAGTGGTATTGACGAATCACCAGATGCGAACATGGAATATTCTAGTTGCAAATTCATTGCCATCACCACTTGACTACAGTCGCCCTTTCAGGAAGTCTATTATAATGATGGGACACATTGGTATGTAAATTGGTATAAGGAATATTAAACAGTGAAACCCTCACGCATGCGCCTGTAACTAAGCAGAGCTAAAGCTACACGATTAACAATTGTTAACCTTTAAACTTACGTATTTTCAACAAATAAATCAGGTAACCAAACTTCTCTCTGAAAAACTATAAGTTCATCAATTCCACCATAGTCTGCCGGATTCCATCTCAAAAACTCATCATACCATTCCTGAAATTAAAAATTAAAAAAAATCATTCGAATAAAACGTTCTCACGAATAAGGTTATTAGCATTGGGGTATTATATATAACAAATTTAACAGTTCATGCTGTTGGGGTTTTCGTTGATGGAATACTGAATATATCGTCGACTGGCGTAATATTCTCTATATATAGTTCAATCTAATTAAAATATAGATCTTAATTTCGTTTCGTTTTTTATACTTTCGATGGCCTACACTCATGTATATCTAACAAGTTATAATGGGAGCTCACGTTCTATGACGTCAGGTATCAAGCACGGGACATTTGACCCGATAACGTCGGTCATTCGATTAACCAATTAGCGACCGCCATGCTTTTTAAAATCTACTTTTGTTTTGTTTTGATTTCTATCCGCTGGTAATATCTACCCACAGTTCCACGCATGAGAAGGTCAAACGGTCGATTCGACAGACCATTTGATTGGCTGACCCCTCATTTCAGGCAGAACACGAGTTAAATAACAAGTCCTCCAGATCCAAGAGTAGCAAAGACAAGTAAAAACCAAATTTGATCTGTAAACGCTTTTTAGAACAAAAATGGTATCCTAATATAGCCCCATTAAAAGTTTTGCACATAACATTAAAATAAACAATTACATTATTAGAATGCCGCTGATCATGTATAGGTAAAGTTTGGTTATTTCGGTTGGCATGGGTTGCAAGTTCCGATTCCTGTGGAACTTATCCCACGTAGCATATTTATCGGAATTTGAGACGATGATTATTGAGATGTTTCCATGTGTAAAGTCTACATAACCATTACCTCTTTTAATATTTCAATATTTTATTTCAGACTCAGGAAATGGGTGCATTTTGAACAACATTTGTCCGCTCGTTACGACGAAATAAGACATTTTAAGATCTCTTCAGGAATTCGTTACATTGTATAACAAAAGGAAGCAACGTACTTCACACACATAGAATATCCAAGTGATAACTTCAAAACCCCTTAACTGGCGTTCAACTTTTTATAATATCACAATGACACACATTTTTATAGACCAAAACACATCCTGCCTTTACTGATGACAAAAGGATAAAAACCTGCATGTATTCTTAAACAAAATAAACGAATTGGGTCTCAGGCGATTCATGCTCTCAAATCTTTTATGCTAAACCAAGAAGTCTTTCAGTGCAGTATTCTGTGATAAAATAATACGTGAGTATAACAACTTTTCGCGACTCAATGTCGTTTCAGTGCCGAAAAAATCCTATGTAGCCGAATTTTAGAACCCAAAGTAAACATTGGTTGGGTTTAAATTTACTGGAGTTGATTAGAAACATGCTTTTTACATTTTATCATTACGTTTTTAATGAATGAATTCTCCGACACTGAATTTTTGTCTGGTCATATAAACTTTTTATCGTTTCTAAAACTTTAACGTCTGTTGCTCGATCAAGATCAATATACCCCCTCAATTAAATGAATGAAGATATTCCTTGCATTATACTAATACAAAATGTTGCCTTGCAATGAATTCTTATCTAATGCAATTTCAAATCTGTTACAGTCACGCGGTTTTAAATTTCTAAGACTTGGAATGTATTTGAAATGTGAATGGATAGGGTTAAAAGCAATGACATTAATACTAATGCAATAAATCCGAGTGTAGTTAATTCTGAACATGGCACCGCCATAGAGATTATTATTGCATTTCATCAATCTCTTAACCGTGTCAGCGGAAATAAAATACGGGAAATACTTTAGCTTAAGGGGGGCCACAACTTCAATGTAAAACAAATACATATTGGTTAAGAAAATTTTGTTAAATTCTCTTACTGCAAGTTACTTAGTACAAGGAATATTCTATAAATTTCCAAACATCGAAGGGCAGGACAACTACTGTGTTTCCCCATAATTGAAGAGCTACCGCCCCCAACCTCCCCTACAGAATGTAAATCGCCCTGACACAGTTGTTAACTCTTTCTCGGACAGTTGTCTCTTGAATAACGCCTCTGATTAAAAGGGAAATGCTCAGGCAAGACCGCTAACTAGTTACTGGACAACTACTGTAATTATTTCAGTGTTTCCCCATAATTGAAGAGCTACCGCCCCCAACCTCACCTTTAACACACACACACACACACAGAGAGAGAAAGTAAATCGCCCTGACAGAGTTGTTAACTCTTTCTCGGACAGTTGTCTCTTGAATAACGCCTCTGATTAAAAGGGAAATGCTTAGGCGAGACCGCTAACTAGTTACTGGACAACTACTGTAATTATTTCAGTGTTTCCCCATAATTGAAGAGCTACCGCCCCAACCTCCCCTTTAACACACACACACACACACACACACACACAGAGAAAGTAAATCGCCCTGACAGAGTTGTTAACTCTTTCTCGGACAGTTGTCTCTTGAATAACGCCTCTGATTAAAAGGGAAATGCTTAGGCGAGACCGCTAACTAGTTACTGGACAACTACTGTAATTATTTCAGTGTTTCCCCATAATTGAACAGCTACTCCTCCCCAACCTCCCCTTGAAGAGCTACCGCCCCCAACCTCCCCTTTAACACACACACACACACACACACAGAGAGAAAGTAAATCGCCCTGACAGAGTTGTTAACTCTTTCTCGGACAGTTGTCTCTTGATTAACGCCTCTGATTAAAAGGGAAATGCTCAGGCGAGACCGCTAACTTGCTGGACAACTACTGTAATTATTTCAGTGTTTCCCCATAATTGAACAGCTACTCCTCCCCAACCTCCCCTTCAACACACACTCACACACCATCACACACAGAATGTAAATCATCCTGACACAGTTGTTAACTCTTTCTCGGACAGTTGTCTCTTGATTAACGCCTCTGATTAAAATGAAAATGCTCAAGCGAGGCAGGTAACATACTGGTGTAATTGTTGGTCGTGACCAATCATTTGAATGTCCAAGCTGAATTGGGGCACTACATTTTACGACCTCTGTTTCATTAATCAGAATACAAAAAAAAACTATTTAATTTAAGGTGAATGATTTTCTCTTTGTTTGGAGGGTTTTTTTATTTCGAGATCCTTTCTAAGCAGTTGGGTATTTATGTAATCTTATTTTCTCCTTAAATGTCATTGTGTTTTTTACTGTGTTATTGTTTTTCTAGTCTGGAGGTTGATTCTAAATCGATTGTATGGAGCATGAAGCGGACATAATGATATCGTGTAATGAATAGAAATCGCCTAGTTGAGTTGTCATCATGGACGTAGATGCTACTTTTAACGTAATTTATGAACCTGATATGCTTTACGGATCAACTCGAAGCACTTTCAATCGCCATGAAGTATTTAGCCTAGCACATCAATAGCAGACGTGTAATGCCACCCACTTTGTCATTAACCGACTAATCTGCGATAGTTGATCCCTTAGTCTGGTACATTTGTTGAAAGATAATCAACAAAGCATACAAAACATGCATTAATTGCCAAGGGGGAATTCTACTGTTAATAATTGTTTGACGGTATCTAATTTTACAATCTTGAGTCACCAAACCAAGACGCTGGCGATAAGTGGGAAGTCTCATTCATTGTTTGTAAGAAATGAAATGAAATCGTTTAACGTCCTACTGTTCTGATCCTAACTGGGCTAATGAAGACGGACATACGCCAAATAGTATGAGGGAAATTTGTTCCGGACAGTGGTACTATGGGCTACTCGTATATCGAATTCCAACTGGCAAGGGATCTTCTACGTGCATGCAAATGTGTATACAGGACCTCGTTTTTTCGTCCTATCCGAATGACTACACAGCTGTCCTTGCCAGCCTCACGTCCCGTATCACTGACAAGTGGGAACCACGCCGGAAAATCTGGATGAACTTTCTCGGCCAATGCAGGGATCGAACACCCGTCATTCAGGCTAGCTAATCAGCGTTTTACCCACTTAGCCACTATTGTTTATAAACAAAGGGTTGCACATTCTATAGAATTTTTATGTTTTTAAGCCGGTGATCTACATTTGCTTTTTCAAACAATATATTATTTTGTAAGATTAGATAAAACCTGACTGTTCTTGCTATAACAGTTATAATATGTTGAAAATTTCAGTCACATTAATTCGCCCTGAGCCAAGTTTTGGGCGTTAGAAAAACAGTCTAGCAACGAGTAGCATTGCTATCATTGTTTAGATAACCATTTTTAAATTAAACCATTAAATGGCCGAACCGATCTCATCTACTTAAAATAGGATTCGATTCGGTTGGCTTAAAAAGGGGCATCGCCGATTTTCGTTGAGATTGTAGGTAAAGTTGGTTGGCTTTGTCCAGTTCACACAGATATAAACTGTAGAGGATTTTCAATTCATCTTATCTTTGTAAACACTGAATGGAATGGAACTGTGTTCTTACTGGTGTGTTATTTACCTACCCAACTTTCATAATAGTGTAGCGTTCATATGATTAAACTAATGCAGCATATTTTTTGTTTAAAGATACATTATGTAAGATTAAGAGTTAGCCGCTTGTGCTATAATAGTTTAAATATTGATATGCAAAATGAATATATAGAAAAATTCATTCGAATTACTTATTATGGGGCAAGTTATCACTATTTGTAGTTTTGATTGTTTATTATCCTAACCATAGTACTGGTATATCGAGTCTTAGTCTCGATTCCCATTTTTAATTATATCATCAAATGGTCGAACCGTTCTAATGTGGTAAAACACTCGAGCATCCGATGGCATAGAGGGTTGGTTATGGACTTGTCATGTTCATAGATGTTTATTATATAACATTTAAAGCCCCAATAACACTCTTGTTGTAACTGAATAATATGTCCCAATCTTCATTCCGGTCAACAAATTGTATTATTTTAGAATATTCCAATTAAATGATGATATAAATTTCATCTTAACACACCTATTTTGAAAAATTGGAAAAATTCAACCATTTGATTTGAAAAGTCTAACATAGACCTTTTCAAGTGTGACTTAGATTTTAAAATATTTTCGAACCCTCTGGACAAGTGAAATAGGTTGTAATGGATAATTTACACAACAGGTAGGACACTTAAACATCTAGTACTTAGAATAAGAGTATTATTTATTTTCTGGAGCTACAAAGCCAGCAAGAATGTTATTGTCCTTTTAAGGACTAAAGAAAGACTCGCAATGTGCAAATTAAATTTAGCTCTAGAATAATGTATCCTTAACAAATAGTGACCAACAATTACCTTGATGTGTTAGTTTAATCGACATCATTTGTATTTCGGGTCCTATATTGCGGAAACTATTTAAATATTAGATAATGAATAAGATATATAACAAACGATAAGACGTCGGTGTCTCCTTAACACCCACCTACTGACGCATCGGTTACAAAGAAACAAATTATTATCACAAGAAATATACCCAAGTTGTCAAAATACCTGATAATCAAGATCGAGTATTAGGGTTAATGACATTTCACACTACATACTACACTTCTACCCTTTAAAGACCAGACAAGCGAAAACCACGCACAATCTCCATTACAGTGTAATTTAAACACGTTTAAGATTTCGGAGCACGGTTCTTCACAGATGGCAGTTACTTACCGATAGATAGATAGATGAATAATTTATTCAAAGGAGTTCCCTTTAAAATGCATTGTAAACGTTGGATAAAGAGCTGATCGTTTTTGCTGTATCAGTTCCAAAATCGAAAATGAAAAATGCATATTTAAACTGTCATTCAAATTACTTTAGTCTGGAAGAAATGGTTGAAGACGTAGCGTAGATCGTTGACTGTTGTAGCAACGGCACATGAAAACTATGACGTTCGCCCAATTATCCAGTTTATTGTTAGAATTTGTAAATCTCGCCGGTGTTCAAACCCATTTAAATCCCGACCATCCGATACTTTGGCCCAATTATCCAGTTTATTGTTAGAATATGTAAATTTCATGGGTGTTCAAACCCATTTAAATGGCGGCCATCCGATGGTAAGAAGGGTTGATTATAGGCTTGGGACATGAATACATGTCTAAATATAAATGTATATAACATTTGATGCCAAACGAAAGACATGTAATTGGAAGATCTAGCTCTTACATTATGCATCTTTAAGATAAGTGGGCAATACAAGTAGACAATTAAAAAACACATCTTTGGGAGAACTTTAAAAAAAAATCCAGCTAGGTTATAATTGGCTCCAAGTACAAGAATTCAGGCGAGTCGCAATTTGTTGACTGAATGGTATATTCTTGACATTGATATTACGTGTAGGAGTCAACACCTAGCGAGAAAAGATCTGATGTATTTTGGTATATTCAAACTCAGGTTTAGTGGTGGCCTTTTTCTTAAAACGCCATTGAAGAGCTGGTGATGTGATAATGCTCAATATTAGTTAAGCAATAACCTACGCTTTTATCGTTAAATCATTAATTTAAACTTTTGTCACGGTGACTGGGTCCGAAGATACTGTCTTTGATCATGAAACTTTTTGCCGCATCTGTAGTCAAATAAATGTCTTAAAGTTAAATGTCGGTTTTATAACTATTAGTTTAAGCTGTATTTCGTCTAGGACGTACACATGAAAGGCTTGGCTAAATGGATTAAGATCTACCCATGCAGACTTCGATCTAGTAATCCACAGACCGTTTTATGAACTATTCTTAAATTTTCCTTTCGTGCAAAAAGGGACAATACTGGTTTATAGCTATCCCCTGAACTTTAACAAAATGTGTTTACATACTTTATTAATAATGGGGGCATTTTCTAAGTAAATGCTGCTTTCGATGCTGTACATGTATTGTGCGATCGTATTTCCGGCTTTACCTCTGTCACGCCACAACCGATCATAGAACATTAAGAAGGTTCCTCAACCCACACAGAGATTCGAATCCGGTATCCGCAAATCATGCTACACGAATGTAGTGACTTGAAATTGGCCAGTTTCAGCTTTTCTGTGATCGACTTAATATAGGTTTATCCGCCATTATAATCAATAATGAACCAATAAAATTAAATTATATTACACTATTGTTTTGTTTTTTTTCTTCATAACTTTGCACTGCATTTTAATCTGACCAACGTTCTTCGAAACTGTTTGTTATAAATAGACCCCCAGCCAATGACTGCTTTACATGTAATTTATTTCAATATTTAAATATTTGCCGAACTTCAAAATTTGCAACATTAAAGCGACATGAGGTAAGATTACATAAAGAGTAGACAGTTCTCGCTATAATAGTTAACATATAGATAATGAAAGTAGAATATGCTAAACAAAAATGTCAAATTACTTACTGTGAGCCAAGCTATCGGCGATACAGTTTTTTTGTTTAGACTCGGTTCCCATTACTACAACTGTTATCCATTTTTATCGTTATTTCATTATTTATACACAAAACGTGCTCAAATCTAATAAATATCGGAGCCATTCGGTGGCATCGATAGTTGGCAATGGTCATGGTCTCGCAAAGTTAATTAATGTCTAACTTTCAGACCTAATGAAAGACTCGCAATAGACAGATTTAGCTCTTGCACAATGTATGTTTAAGTGAGCACGTAAGTGGAAAAATATGTTGGATCCATTAAGTGGTAGGTGTTACTTGAGGGTTTTTTTGGTTTTATTTTTCTGCACCACTTCTACAGGTACCCCCATGTACTTTAAATAGTAAATAAGTACACGTACTCAGAAGTCAATGTAATATGACAACTGAAGAATGGGGAATAATACAGAGACCAGGCATTGTATTAGTCCAGAAGATCCGGGAAAATTGTTAGTATATTACAATAATATTAGAAACAAATACATCAAATGTCAACGTTTTATAACACCAGGAAACATATTATTATGTCAGACGTCAATGTTTTAAAACATCAGGGAGCTAAGAGTCAAATCCATATCTTTTAATAAAAATGTTAGATGTCAATGTACAACATATATATAGACACGGGAATTACCCTTTAAGGTGTTTAATATTGATGAACATTAAATATTATATACACAGAACAGTGACATTCCAAACTTTGGCTGCCTGTCTGCAGCTTGCTCCGACTGAGAACAAGTTTTCTCATCAAAGTATGACGTAGATGGTTCGCTGCGTGCAATATGGCAGAGTGGCTGTGGTGGAGACGAGATAAAACTTTAACATACATTATGCAAGAGCTAAATCTGCCAATTACACGTCTTTCTATATGTCTGAAATGTTGTCTAAATTATTGATTCGACATCAATTAACTTATTCAGACCATATCTGCTGCTAAACGTGCATTAATAATTTAATCAAAAAATGGATAATCGAGACTATTTTTTCTATCGTAACGACTTTAGTAATGATCGAGGCTAGACTCAAAATTCAATCGCTAAAATCTCGGTTGAAAGTGGATCAATTTGACTGAAATTTTCAGCAATTCCCTTTTCATTTTCTAGTTTTTGACTATTATTGTGAGAACTGCCAGCTCTTTATCTAATCTGCCACAAGGTATCTGTAGAAAATGAACAATTCGGCATCTGAAGAAGCTAGTATATAATAAAGAAGCGAAGGAACAACTGCTTGAATTATATCCCTATTACAGTATTACAGCATTGAAATAAATGAATAGAAATTGACATTGATGTGGATCAGTTTGCTAATTAACACTGAATGACACACATTTATTACAACCAGGAACTTGTCCTTTTTTAAAGCTAGAGCATTCGGTACACACATGCTTTTTGTTGTGTAATGGAACTACATGTACCAATTTAGCTCAGGTTAACCTATATGCAGAACAATTAATTAACTAAAGAGAGAATCTATGGCATGATCTGAATGATTGCTTTTGGCCGCATCCTGACATGCATCAAGCCAACGAATGATTTATTCGGTTTAAAATGTATAAAAAAGCCTTTGCGAAATGCAAATGAAAAGATCCTTTAATCCATGTGGTTGAAGACAATGCATTAATTCTTCATGATTAATACAGCAGAACTAGTCTATTTAACACCCCGCGAATGCCTTTTGTCAGCTTTCAAATCTAATCAAGAAATATTGCAATTGTGGAGTAAAGGTTCGATGAAAATAAACAAAACTTCACAACTACATGATTAAACCAACTTGATCAATCAAGCACCATGTTTAATTTTCGTGCCTCAACGTATACACACAGTTAATCAGGACCATTGTTCATCCACCCCTAAGTAACATTCCTTAATTAATGTCCAACTAAATAGACTTCTTACATTAAGGCCCAACCCTTATATTTGAAAATATAGCTTTATCATTCGAAATAGCGTCCATGTAGCCTTGACCGCGTGTCATGGAATTTTGAGCTGACCTGACATCAAGGCACAAGACTTCTCTCTGTGTTTGTCAAACCTACAAATTACAGTACGGTCATTGTGTTTTAGTAAATGACAATGTCTGATTTGTCTAAAAGTCATATTTAACTTGACAAATGACAAGTGTCTGAGTCGAGCTTATGCGGCAAATCTAACTGTTAATCAAATTTTACAAAGAGATTTCTGAGATATATCTATATTGAGCTTCTGATAAATATAAGAGCTTCATCCTCTTGATTACCTCAACGTTGCTGACATGTTGCGACAGTTAGCATTGCATTTTCCTCGCTATTAAAAGGGTGTATATTATAGCATTCTGGATTTTGTTTTCGTCAGCATTTTACACTTCCTGGGAAAGAAATGCAATGAAATCAAATTTAACATCAAAATGTTCTGCTCCGTCCCCTCCGAACAGATATGTGCTGTTCCCTGCCACGCCCAATGACAAAGGGGTCCACATCGGAAAATCCAGATGAACTTTCTCTGGATCGAACACGCGACCTCCAGGTTAGCAAACCAACGTCTTACAGAGCTAGTCACTTTGGAACCCTTCTTAATAGAGATAGCGAGATAGTGTTTAACGTCCACTCAACACCAGTTAGATCCTTTCGGGACTAACATAGGGAACACATTTATAATGGTCTATAGTGGACAAAATCCAACTTAATGTCACATACATGGGGTCGAAACGTCTAATTTGATTCAATAATAGACCCTGTTTAGATCAATCGGCTACCAGCAAACTCGAACTAGAAAACAAACAACGTCGTGTATTTAAATCAACAGCTTCAAATAAATCACACTGCTCTTAAAATTCGACATATACAGATCACATTCGAATAGTACACGACAAAATAACATCATTAATTTGACCTTTGAGATCAAATAACTACCACTTGTACCGGATTCTAAAACTCAAATTCGTCACCTTAGTATTATTCAATTAACAGAAGACACTGATTTCGATTTAGTCTGGTCCCAATTACACCACTGGCATCATTATTCATGAATTCCCACGCTAACAATCACACCCAAAGTCATCCTTAACACACATGACAATTGATCCTGATCTTTTTTGTATATCCTTGAATCTGTAATTTCCCAATCAATTACCAACTTGATTGATAACTTAGTATGTTAATTAAATTACCACCGTGATTCTTAATATTGATGCATTACACCCCTTGATCTAGGATTAAATGAAATTAATTCACATGAGAGTCCTAGTGTTGTCAACTGTGTGACTTTCAAAAGTATAAGAATATACGAAAGTTCGTTGATTACTTTGAAGATCGTCCGTGAGCGGTTTATTGTTATCACCCTTAAAGTCAAAGTATATTATTTACATTAAACCATAATATGATTACGCTTTTATTCCCGACTCCGTAGTTGATCGGTGAATCGGGTTTCCAAACCAGTGAAAGGTCACATTGAATGCACCATACAACATCAGCATCAAGATCGAAGTAACATACTTCAATGTGAAGATGGCATTGATATTGAGACCCTGGATAGATATACATGTATTTCTATATTGTGAAGATACGCGAGTGTAGCGGATACACATTCAGGAGAATTTGAAGTTGACGTTCTAACTTAGGCTACAGACTAAATTTATCTGAAATTATTACCCCCGAACTAATCGTAGTTAAAGATGCACACATGGTGTTGAGGTGCGTTCTTCGGCAAGATGGAATTCCATTACATGTTAATAGAAATCCATCCATGCTTTGAAATAGTGTGAAGCAAAAACGGAAAGACATCGCTCAAATATAAGGGCGTATAATGTAATGTAGGTCGTTTAACAATAAAATTATTTGTAACATTTTGTATTCATTTGTTAACTTATTATATTTAGAAAGATGATTGTTTATCCTTCTGGTAGCCCTAAGCCTAAGGACAACTTACAAGATCCGTTTCTGAAATCGAAGTTTCGCTATCCAAAATTGCCGTTTCGTTTTGCTCCCCTATTTGGGACTTTTACGTACCTGGTGTTTAAGATTAAAAGGCGACCCCATAAATTTTATATAGATAATTGTAAGCAGTGGTAGGTATGATATTCTAAAAAACCCAACACCACTGTCAAATAGCCCCGGTCTTGGTTGTAGTTTTGTATTTAGCACACTGTATGTGAATGAGAGTATAATTTGCAGAATGGCGAATTCAATGCGTCTTCAAGGACTTATCAGAACGATCAATTAACTAAAATACTATAGAATCAATAGGGATCAGATGGCGACGTATCAGGCTTAGTTGTTAAATAACGTTGTTAACGATCTCTTAACTAACCAATCTCCATACTTGAAAACACTTACAGAGAGTCAATATTCCAATATCTATACAGTTTTCCATCGATCTCATTAATGTTCGAAAACGAAAAAAACAAATTTACCACCTGCTTATATATTCGAGTATAAAGTGGCCATATTGAATTGATATAATAAATTAAAGATGCATTATGTATGATTTAGATTGAGAACTGGCCTTGCTATAATAGTTAAACAGTGCTTGTCATGCAAGATAAGCCCACGTTTTGCAAGAGATGGATGGAGAACAATCTGAATGAAGGAATGTACAGTCATGGGACATACATCAGAAGTTGCGTCCGTCCAGTATTAACAGAAACCGAGATCTTTGGGATATAAGCATATGTTTTCAGTTTCATCTAACTTTGGAAATAGATGTGACGGGGTTCATAACCTGGGTATTACACACTTTTACATTATTTGTGTTCAAGCATCGGGCAGTTCCGGTTCGATTTTCACGAAATTCGAATTCATCCATCTGTAGTAGGTAACGATGATATCTTCAAATCAGATAGCAACTGTGACCTCTACATGTAGAGGAATTACAAAGCCGAAAATGTGAGTTTTCTATCAATCAGAGCTCACAATCCAGGGCCGAAATTCTGTACACCAAGAACTTACGGTCCAATCGAAAGGCACCTTGATCTTTGTGAGAAAAACCTATACTTCAAGTTTCGTCTAAATGTGAACAGGTGGGCGGATGAATGGACAGAGAGTTATTGTGTCCCAAAGAGAGTGACGGACGGACAGACAGAAGAGAGTTATTGTGTCGGAGGGACAACCAGTTTTAATAGTCATCCACTGTCTTCGAAAGGTGGGGTGTGGGGGCAAAAACAAAAAGTCTAGTTTATCCATGCATAATAATAACATCATCGCGAAAGCAAATAATTCTATATAACTCATTCTTGCGTTAAATAATAATGGATTCTTTTTAATATATTAATATAAATGTATAAAGATCCTTTAGACGGAATACAATACCATCGATTTGTAACCTTTCTGCCCGCAGACAACTTAAACTTACTGGATGACCTAAACCAAGTAGGGGGTAAATGTTTCAGCGATTAGTTAGTCTGGATAGATCATTGCCAATATCAGTACCTGTTCTTTTGCAACAGACACAATTGATATATTTATCTTAAAGGACGGGCATCATTTACGGAAATTACAAGTATTTGATACAAATTAAATACACCCAAAAATAAATAACATCTCGGAATAAGTCAATCGAAGAGAGCGGGGGAAAAGGGAAGTGACCATTAACTGCTTGGTTTACAACTAAGATCGCTTGTTGTAAATTTGGTCAAATTAAGGATAGGGTTCTGACATAGGCATTTTGCCTGTTCCCAATTTCCCTTTAATTTATAGTGAATAAAATATGTCTTTGAGAAAATAAAATGATCAAAATATTTTAGGACATCTTTTCGTGCGCATGTTACTTCTGAACTAGACAATCTCCATACCTGAAAATACTTACAGAGTGTCAATATTCCATTTCATATGCATAATTGAGCGAACAGTGCTGTTGTATTTTTGTGAACGTAAACCGAGACGTAACATTATTTTGGCCCGTAGATCATTTGAATTATCCCATGGATGGACCCATGGGTTAGTGGAATATCAGAATAATGCCCCTGGGGATACCAGGGATGATAGTGTGTGCCCCGGCGTAGAACAATATTCATTAATATTCTCGTGGGTAACGCAGTCAAAAAAACTTTGTAATTAGAATAACGGGAATCTGATCAATCCATAGAAAACATTTAGAAATGTCATGTTTCTTTCAAGAGGTGTAAGATAAAGGCTTGACGAGACATTGGCCTCTATTCCCATGGAACAACAAAGTATATGTTAAGTGGAATTGAATGTATTGACGTGGATAATGGATTAATGTCGTGTGAAAAGTAATTGCATAATTAAGAAACTATCTTGTTGAACAGTTAATATTGTTCAAAAATAAGCCAGTTCGTTTGTATGACCCACTAACTTACTTAACATCTGGTGTGTGTACGTTTAAAAAATAACAGAGAGAGACATCCTATTATAACTTACAACCAGAATTCAAAGCTCAGTCGGTCAGATCAGTACGATCTTCCTGTAGGAGATTGTCGAATCAAATCGCTTATAAGATTATAGATTTGTTGAACTTATTATGTATGATACATCGTCTTTCACAATCCCCATCACATCCCATTTGTTCAACTGTCATATTTTATGTTATTTTTGTATAATTTGCGGAAATTATTTGGCTAGGAAGCAGAGCCATAGTATACTGACTGTAGGCATTGTTTCTATTTTGAAGCGAATTTTGGATGATTTTTAGACGCTTGCAATTATTAGGGGCCAGATCATGACATTAATGAGAGAGAACCACATGCCATTAATAAGAAAGACTGGGAGTTTAAGAGAAATTGTAGATGTTTTCAGAAGTTTGCCATCTGAGAGAGAGAAAGAGAAAGGTCCACTTGGGCCTACCGCATGATTCAATTTTGTTTAAATACTTCAATTAATTTTAGTGGCCTTTATACCAATGTGAGGAAATCGGACCGAATGGGACCCACCAGGTAGGACAGATGACTCCAATCCTTGAACCCCATGCATAATACGACTTGGGCGTAGAAAGAGAACCGAAAATCCTTTAGATGCAAAATCATTAATACAGCACGTAGTCTATGAAGTCGAAATTTTCAAAATATAGCTCACTTGGAGCAGTTGGGTAGGACACTGCCAGAGCAAAAACGCATATTTATATTTGTTTACTTATAGCGCCGCCGTCCGGGCCATATTGCCGTCGTAGCAAACTGCGCACCACACGCCTGCCTGCACCATCCTCGTGGTCAGTTCAGAACTTACGAGCTTAAAGCAAAACGCCAGTAACCGGAGGATATCCTTTAGTTCTGTTTTACATTAATTCTGTAGGCTTCCGTAAAAAGTTTTCTTTCACTACAGGATGCAATCCAAAACTTGTGAAATTATCGCTTTCTGTTTGACGGTTAATCTCTCAAATGTTTTTGAAGTGACACTTAATAATGAATCTTATCAATTAGTACTAAAAGGTTGTCTTCATTAATTTAAGAAGGAAAAAAGCAAATGACTTCATGAGTGAGTTTCTGTCTATGAATACCTAGCATGAAGAGTTGTTGAGGGGAAAATCCCGATATGTATACTACTGACTACCCTTTGGGCTCAACCGATAAAGTGTGAAATATGTAGCTAGAAATAATTAGTATCTATATTGTATCGATTTCCTTTACCGGCGTGGTTTCCTCTTGTCAGTGGTGTAGGGTGAAGGGCCTGACATAAGAGAGCTGTCTAGTTGTTTGGGTGGGACGAATAACCGAGGTCCCGTGTACATATTGACGTACACGTAAAAGATCCCTTGGCAGGTGGAATTCGATATTAGAGTAGGCCGTAGCGTCGTTGCCCGGGCAAAATTTCCTCATAGCACACTGTATGGCGTACACCCGTCTTCATTAGCCCAGGTTAGGAGCAGAAGAGTAGGACGTTAAATCCCATTTCATTTCATATCGATTTCCATTGCTATATTTGTTACGATAATAAAATGGCCACCGTGTTTCAGTCCATTAAAATTTAAGATCTTCCGGTGGTCTGGCTAAAGAATTTATCAAGGGCTTGTAATCCGATCATGTGAATAAATGTCTAATTACTAATTTATGTAACATTTGAGATCAAAAGAAGGAATTGCAGAATTGGCTTTTACATGATGCTTCTTCATGAGGAGTTTTTTCTATCAAATATAATTGAACGACAGAAATCACTTACTGTCCATGTGTGACGACTGGACAGTTTCAGAATGGGGCTATATCTTGTATCAAAAATATATTTACTTACTATTTTCAACCAACCGCTTGCAGTCAAAACTTGATTCTTCATATCCTAAACAAAACGAGAAAGGTATATATCTATTGCCAGAATTAAACTTCAGTTTAAAGGGGAATAAAATTCAAAAGTAATGTGAAAAAAATCAATTTTGGAGATTCGAGTTTTCAGTTTACGATTTTAGTCAACCCCTTCTACATACAATAAATTCGATTTAAGATCATCATGTTAAACCAAATGGTACTGTACGTTGGCAAAACCATTCACATAATCTGGATTACCAGTTCGTAAGTGTACTAAGAATTTATTTCAATGTAAAAACTTTCACAGTAGAGACTAGTACAAAAATAGATTTTAAACATCATATTATATTGAATAAAATTTCAGTCACGCAACAGCAATTTAATACTTAAGCAAATTGGACGCCTATGGATGAACCCAATACCCATTCAAATAATTTGTTGTTGATTGCCTGCAGTGTCTGTGTCTTTGTAGCTTTTTATTCTTGTAGAGTCTTTTTTTTGTGTGTGTGTTGTGGTCATCTTGAACTAACTAATACATTTCTTTTATTTATTATGTATAGTAAATCTAAATTTGTTACATCTGACAATTCTCCAAGTAAACATCAATATTATATTTAAACTATTTTAGAATATGGAAAGGACGTTTGTAAGTTTTAATAACTTTTGTCCAATCCAATTGTTGATGCAATAAAATATGTTTTAGCTAAAAAAACAAACAAACAAACAATCCATTTAATTTACTAGAGACAAATTAAATATAAGTGGAGCAATGTTTTAAAAATGGCAAATTTGGGATTCTGTTTGTAATGTTCTGAAAAAACGTCTTTGCCTACATTTCAACAAATAGAATAAATACGAAGCTCTAGGCCTTACCAGATCATGTATCATGATAAGAAAGAAAGACATCTGTACTTGTAGTGGAACGCTCTGATTATATAACGGCACAATCTCCTTACTGTAATTCCCAAATAAAGACTTTCTTAAGCGGATCATGTCACTTGCTGTCGCCGACCAACCTGAAAAAAATCAATTCAAATGGAATCAGTAGTGAAAAGGGTGTAAATATAGTCGTAAGATAACGCCTGAAAATAAAATTTAAGTCTTCTCCCTGGTCGTAAATATTGGTATTCTCGTATTTACTGTAATGGCTTGTCATAAAGTCGATCCCTGTATTAGAAAGTCAACATGACGTCATGTAGTGTCTACCTTATGTACTGTTCACACGCCCACATTAGTTTCACCGGGAATTGGAAAAGACAATTTTATGGTATTTGCAGGCATGTTACATGATTAAGGTGGGTGTTCTATATCATTATGGAATATTTTAGATTTCTTGAATAACGTTGTGGACAAGATGGAGGGTAACTTTGATTTAAACTTGACTGTATTCCACGTTAGAACATTGTTTTAGTATCATTTGTGAAAGTTCGGACCTAATGGCAGAAATGAAATATTACAGCAGATGTGTGTGTTCTGTTATATATTAAATCTTAAAGATGCTATCGGCCAGGATTGTGGTTGTGACGCTCTGTATCAATGTCTTTCAATAAGTAAAGAAATAAATATTTTAAAAACAATTTTAACCCCTCATAGAATTTGTTCATGAGTTATTCGAAGACTAAGAAAATTTATCGCCAACAACGAAATATTTTGAAGGCGTTTATCCACCGTGTTATGCTATTATAATCACCTGCGAAAACAAATACAATATTTGCAAATAAATAAATGTTTGTGGTTTCTCCAATAATATGAGCAACTTTCATAACATCTATATGAAATAAATGTATCTTGATTGTGGATTCGTTTCATAACCCGCCATTGTAAATCTGCCTATTTTTAATAAATTTTAGTTAAGTTTAGTTCTAGGAATGTTATGAGTTGAGAAATTTAAAATACTGTTTAAATAAACATTTAATCTTAGACTGAAATAATATAGTTTTAGTTTCATAAGTTGATATTATTTATAACAATATATTAAACATACGCGCTCAAAAGGCAACCCCCGCTTCGTTCATTTAAACCAAGATGTTTTAATATTAATTAGAATGGAAAACCTATTTCAAATGAGGATGCAAAAGGGTGTTTTTCACTGATGAGTATATGATTGCAATTGCTTCAATTTTATAAATGAATAATATAAATATAACACGAAAAAAATTACACTGATACCTGTAGTAGCTGGTGCTGGCTGAAATTGTGATCCCGTTACAGGTTCCATCTTGGAACTATTAACTAATTATTAAATACGAAAATTGATAAATTCCCAAGTTTAAACCATTTTCTTGTAAGCGAGAAATACCTTCTTAATCACTTGCAAAATTCAACACAAAGAGACTCCAGGTCACTAGATACATCAACAAGTCTTCATATGGCACTAATTATTATATCACATACTAATCCTTAGATATCGCAACAAAGAAACTACAACAAACCAGGAAGACGATAATTAAGTTTTATATATGTCTATGGTGTGAATTGTCTGTGTATTATTCCTTTCAGTGACGATTAAACACCTGGAGGCTTGAATCGATTTTTCCTTTATAAGATAATTAGAATATGTATAAAAACATGCCTCCAAAGATAAAATTAGATTAAAATATCCAACGGAACATTGTGTATCTACCACAATTTAAGAATTTTTATTCCCATAAATAAATGGAAAAAAAAACTTAATCACTAAGCTTCTTAAAGCGAGTTTATCCAGAGAAAAAGATGTGCTGGAGCTGTTTATCTTGTGGCGCTAAACTGAAGATGCATATACCCCGAAAGATCATTTCATATTCAATGCTTTGTTTGCAATCCTCCAATCGCATAAAGGTTATTAAATATAAGATGTGTGTATTGATGTGGTAAACGCTTTCATCCAACCCTGACCATTGTTCATCTGAGAAATGAGACGGATTTAAAGTTGAGTGAGCTGTAAAGAAGGGTAGTTTGTATGATAATTCTTCCTATAAATTCTTCCACACAATTCTCTCCTTCAAGGCAACAACTCGTAAAACTAAAGTAATTACATCCAAATCTATCCTAAGCCGAATAAATGACGAATATTATCGTAGCACTAGACCATAATAATTAGATATTTAGTCAATGGTCATATCTTCAATATTCCATACTAAAACTGTTATAAAAGGCCTTATGGCGTTAGGCGTGACCCCTCTGATCTATATCTAACCAAAGTTTCTGTTGACCATTAAACTTTAAATCTAATTTAAATTCAGATTAACATCCACTATCATTGTAGACTTTAATATCAGTTCAAATTTATTTATTTCCTTGGTGAAGTTAACAAACCTTTGAAATCGGACGAATTCACTACAGATATTCCGGATTCATCACGCAAGACAAGCCTTACATAGAAAGAGTTTTCTATTAGTGCAATCTAAATCTAATGGATTTTGCAATGCGACCTTTGTGTATCTAAAACTCATTAAACTCGCACATAGATTATTTTGTTATCTAATCGCTGTTTACAAACCATTTGACAATGTATCTGTATTTGTTAAAGTCGGATAGGTTAGAGTCTGCAGTAAAAGAGTTGAATAAATAGTCAGGATCATTAAAACCACATCATATCCAACAAACAATTATACGATTACAACATGCATTATAACAATAATACTGCTCGAAGCTGACTGATTCGCATTACATTGGAATTAATATTATTTCAAATAATAATGCTCTGCATTCGTGGAATGTACATACGGTGCCAACGTGAATTTAATTTAACAAACAAAAGATGCATGCTCTTTTTAGTGTGCTTCCTAAGTCCACAATTCTTTCACCTGGTACAAAAGAGTTAGGTTAGCCAAAATTCGTGAGTCACAATTATCGACACCGTTTTCATGGATGTCAACCCCTTTTAACCAAGATCATGACCTTCATCAACTATGTATGACAACCAATGGCGCCTTCAATAATACAATATCTACTTGTTTGCAAAACTGAGAAAAGGATGTGGCACGAACATCACTTCCAAACATGAGCAGAAATCAATGACTTTTTCCAGTCAAATGAACATATCAAATCTAATGGTTGATTTTGATGCCTGGTCCACCAGTCTTGATGAGTGAGAATAAATGTTCTGATTTACTGAATTGGACAACCACTGGAAACCAATTAGTCAACGTTGATCAGTTATTGTCTAGAACCCATCATCCAGTCACTCATAGCAACCCTCTTCAGATTGGACACTGACCTACGTAGTCGTGATCATAATGACAGATTTCATTAACCCCCGTACACGAATAAAGAAAATAAATCTAAATCTATTCGTGCTGTTACTTTTAGATTTTAATAACCAAGACGTTTAGAGATTGCACACGTCATACAGATGCTGGACAAAGGTGAAATTAAAGAATGTTATAATTAGTATCGGAGACGAATGCTATAATTAGTATCGGGCATGAAGATTAAAAGTCGTAAGGACCTTTTATTGAGATATGGCTGGAGGAAATCTCTAATGGAACTGGTGTTAATAAATTTCTAAACGTATACCTGTTTACTACCCTGGACGTAGACAACGAGCCTACGTCTTGACTGTTTCACTCCAACTACATGTATAGGACATGTATGACCTATGGTAAGTTTTTTCTCAATCTAGACCTAGCTTTGTCTCGGTGTGAATGCAATACAGAATCCCAAGGGAATCGAATCAAATTAAAACCCAGAGTAGATTCCTCTTGTTTGGATTTCTGTTGAATAGGATGACGGTCTACACGATGGCAGGCCCTAGATTAAAAATCGACCAAGGATGACCAAGCTGATATGATTGTGGTCAGGAAAAGATAATAAGAGTAAATCAGCGGTGAAGACCACCTAAATTTGATAATTATGTAATTGAATGTTTTGTCTTGGATACTGGACATACGTGGATACATTATTTGTTAAAATAACTTAAAATGTCACATTTCCACATATGATGCCGTTATTTATTTTTTTTTTAAGTAACGGTTTCAAATTGTATCAATTATCGTGGCTACATATTAACATTGATAAGAGCACAAGTTTGCGAACAGTTTTCAGACTGCCAAAGCGAACATCAAATATAGCATATGAGCCGATTCTTGGACAAAGCATTCAGTTGGCGTATTGATGTGATATAACACAAAAGGTTATAGAATACAATTACTGAACATGACAGAAAAAAGATTTTATTCGGTTGAAATGAAATGAAATTGGCTAATGAAGACGGGCATACGCCATGTAGTGTGCTATTATTTTGAGTTCCAACTGTCAGGGATTCTTTTATGTAATATCTTTGACTGACAAATATACATGGTTTTCTCAACCTTCTGTAAAAACAACCAAAATCAACGAAACGTCAACATGGTTCCATGCGAGGAAGCTAAAATACAATATTATAACTCCACTCTATCATACTACGTACCAAAGTATAAGCGTAATTGTCGTCTATAACCCTGCTCCTAAAATCCAAGTATTTAACATCTAGTAATCAGAATGCAGTACGCGACGTGATCACCCCCAGACCTCTTTCTATAACCCAGCTCTAAAATATGCAATGACTGGAATACAGTAAATGCCATACACGTGATATTGTTATTACGATCCTTACATTGGCCGATTAAGTTCATCTAGATATTTCGGCGTTGTTTCTCCTTGTCAGTGATGCAGGACGGGGGGGGGGGGCTGACAAGGACAGATGTCTAGTCGTTCGGATGAGACGAAACACCGAGGTCCCGTTTACACATTGACGTATACCCAAAAGATCCCTTGGCAGTTGGAATTCGATATAAGAGGAGGCCGTAGCGCCGCTACCCGGGTAAAATTGTTTCTCGCAGCACACTCTATGGCGTATGTGCATCTTAATTAGCCAGGTTAGGAGCAGAGCAGTAGGACGTTAAACCCCATTTCATTTATTATGTCCAATAAGTTTTGATAAATAACAATTGTATTGGGTTTTTATACTTTTGTCCGTAAGATGAGTGATGATCACACGACGATAAAACCATTCATCATTTAGGCTGTTAAAATATATCAAGGCTAACATACTAGCTTTAGATTATATTAAGATAACCAGCATTTCTGAAAAACACGCTGTGCGATAAGAATTTTATTATAGCATAATTCACGAGACTAATAATTCTATTTTGGTTGCAAGTGCAATAACTTATAACCGACGCATAGTTTGGAAAGGTCGATATTCATATATGGCATCTTGATGGAATGGATATGACATCCATTAAAGTCTTATGACAAACCGAACAATCTTTGCTAATTATTCCGTCGCCATTATAGCCCCATCCGTGCTGAGAAGTAGGACGTATAATCCCATTCTATTAACTAACAGGTTTCTTGCCTTTAAATTATTTGCATAGTTTAGGTGACGAAATTAATAAATTCACAACATGGTTACCACGTGTATGATAACCAGGGCGGTATAAAAACGTGCGAATATTTTTCAAAGGGTGTGTCCATTGCAGAATGATAAGAACAAAGACAGCCACCCAGCCCACCCTTCGTATCTGATACTTATGTGTCAATGGCGAGAGAAGGACTAAATGCTACAATATATTATAGATCGATATTAGTCGTCTATAACAAAGACAATTTTGACGGAAATATTCCGATTACTCCAACCAATTTGTTTTGGCCATTAACTAATATCTTTTATCATAGAAAGAAAAACGGCGAGAAAGTAATACGTTAAAACATTTAGCCATGTAAAGACTGAATAAATCCTATCGCGTGTATAATAGTTATGATAGCTCCTTTGACAACCAGTCAGATTTATATAGAAAGAGTTTTACTCTCACAATATATATGAGCAATGGTTTTTGCACAATAATCGAGAGAGTTATAAGTGTGATTATGTTGCTCACAGACCAGGTCAGCTTAACGATACTGATTTATGCCATCTCTGGAAATTGGTAAACAAACTGGGTTGATTTTATGGTCTTCTTGTTTGAAATGTTTAATGTACTTCTGCGATAGCTATTTACACATACTGCACAAATATATTGTATGCTATTCTAGGCCATGCGTATCAATTCCAGCTTTTATATAAAACCTCAGTTAGCTTGATCAAAGAGTTAATTGTCCTATACCAAGTAACTCGATTTAATTTCAAATCTCTGTACACATAATGAGTGCACATTAAAAATGGGTTACTCTTCCGGGATTAGCTTTTCAATGGAGACCTTATATTCATTATTTAGCAAATTTTCCCTATTTCCATTAAAACTATCTAAGCACCACATTTTGATTATTCAGAAATACAAAAAAACCAATGGGCTTCAGGTAGAGCACAACATGTTGTATTGCCATGGTTATAACAAACACATACAACGATATTATGTTGTGTTTGTGCAGTGGCAAAATAAGCGGTTAGACAACTCTGGTTAATTTATCCAAATGAGGCCTATGTACAGACAAAAATGCACGTGTAGGCGTAGTTTTTGGAATTTCGCGACAAATAACTGTCCACCTGTGGTCTCTACATTGGTATGACCCACTTACATCTTAGACGGAGATTTTCAAATTGAATTAGCATCGATGTTAATATTTACAATATCCCCGAAGCTCAATATCAGAACTGTGGAACCAATATAAATTTGTCGCACTTGAAATAGAAAATCTTGGTAATACGGATTAGGTAATAAATGTGAATAGCGACAAATCCGACGTCATATTCATTTTATGATCTGAATGCTGCTAATCATATACCGTGCATGTTGGAATAGGAGGAAACGCATTAGTCAAATGACTTAATGGAGTAAAACTTGTCACTGTGTATCCTTTAAGCTGCCAGCGTGTTATTGTATAAAATGCATGCATATAATGTTCCTAATTAGTGATAAATTAAATCCATTAACCTTTTGAAAACGGGACATAGTTGCGTCGTGAATGCTGCTTGAATGTATTGTCCATGCAATGCCATTGACTCAAGTCGGTTTCTTCAATAATCTTATAGTTCGTGGTCTGCAGTAAAATTATTCACTAAGCCATAATGTTGCTATAATTAGGATTCCGAACACAGAAAACGTCCATGTATGAATAGTTAATATGTCGTATGTATTTAAATATCGCTTTCGTAAATTATCGAGATTTCCCATTGCATAGTTTGTATTCGCATATGTATTCAAATTTGGGCAACGATCCAAAGGCTTTAGTTGACTGAATATTAATTAAATGAGTAGAAATTGAACAATATCACATTGTATACGGTATAGCTACACTGATTAATGATCTGCGATAGGTGTTAAAGATACATTCTCGCAAAAGTATTTATAGAGATGTTATTTCCAAAAAGAGAATGGCAGGCAAATTTGGTATAAATGGAAAGAATAGACGCCCAATTTTACTAGGAAAATACCGAATTACCTGAAAAATACAGATGAGGCGAGCACTGGGCAATAATGTCACGGTATCACTGACTGGCAACCCGACGGCTTATTGTCTGCGAGCTTAACTTAAGGAGCGGTTGTTAATTCTTGGTGGAATGGTTAGACGTTTTTGAGAACATTGTGCGGTTTACTGCAATTAAACGGCGGAAAGGGAAGTTAGCAGAAGATCATTCTAGAATTTACATAGGCTGCAATATCTATGGCAAATGGGCAGTAAGTAACTTCAAATACATTTTAAAAATGAACCCCACCCTCCTCAAGAAACATGGCCTCTAGATGGAGCTTTTTACATCCTGGGGTATTTCCTCGCAAATACAATGTTATGAGGGGGATTTAACAAATATTTGACAGTCCAAATATATCATCAAATCAACCAGTTTAAGGCCGGATAAAACATAAATAACAAGGTAGTTATCAATGTCGAATTGTTTTGTTTTAAATGTCGATGGTTCAAAGATTCCCCTAAACTGGGCTATCTCTTCAGATATATATCTATTTAAAATAAAGACATATATTGATGATACATCTTAATGTGTATTTGCTTGATTTTTACCTGAGCCATGGTGGGTAAGACACTGGCTGGGTAGCCTGGAAGTCGCGTGTTCGATCCGTACATTGACCGAGAAAGTTCATTGGGATTTTCTGACATTGGTCCCCCTTGTCAGTGTGGCAGGATTGAGCGCCTGACAAAGACAGTTGTTCGAATGGAACGAAAAACCAAGACCTCGTGTATACATTTGCGTTTACAGTAAAGATCGCTTGGCCGTTGGAATTCGATATTAGTAGATCATAGTCCCTCTGCCCAGGCTAAATCTTCCTCACAGCTCACTGTATGGCGTATGTCCGTCTTCATTAGCCCAATATAGGAACAGAGCCGTCGGACGTTAAAACCCATTTAATTTTTTTCTGATCTGAAGTATTGAACAAAGTGGACAATTTAAATTGTTCCACGAAAAAGAAGACTCATGAAAAAACTCTCGAAACACCAATATCAGAAAAAATATCCATCTTCTCGTGTCTTAAATTCTATAAATTAGTTGGTGCGATCTACCAATAAAAATCCGCCCAGAATTTGGACAGAACCGTTATTTTTCCTTGTCTAATCTGCGATGTTCGTGAACACCGTGCATAAACATTCTCACAGCTTGTCGAATCAAGTACATACTCCCATTTAATCGGATTACTTTAGTTAACTCACTGATACGATTAGACAAATCAAATGTGAATGCCATAACCTCTGTTAGAGAAGAGCTGTAAATAATTAGGTTTGTTCTGAACACTTTGGCGAATAATTACGTTTATGTGAGATTTCATTGGTTTTGTGACCACGAGTGTCATTTCATTTGTAAACACGTAAATATTGTTAGGGTGAAAAGGTCATCGATATTCTTTTGGAAAGCATACTTTTTATACGCCTAAATTTTCATGTGGACGTATATTGTCGTCACCCATTTGTTTGTGGACGCTTTGAAAAGTCACATTTTTCGGCTGCTTTTGACGTAACCTCACATATTCGTGTATCTCTAACAGATCCCAGTTCCCCTCGAAATTGTATTACTCGGTAACTTCACGGATTTATTGCCCCGAATTGTACGAAAAATCACATCTTTTAGCATGTGGACGCTTTTTATGTGACAATTTTTATTCGATTTCGTTGACATTTGAAATGTATGTTTATTACCCTTGAAACCTGAAATGTATGTTTATGACCCAGAGACTGCTTCTTTCGATATTCTCCGTAACTTCCTGGATTCCAACCACTGATTGCGGGAAGTACGTGGGGTTTTTTTTAGCTTGTGGTCCCTCAAATGGTGATCCTGAAAAAATCGGCCGCTGATTGTTTTGTCGACACTTCGTGTAAATCATACTATATAGTCCTTGTTCTTGCAAAACAGGGGCGTATAGCGTATATTGCATGGCAACCGCTTGTTATGAATTGTGGTTCTACATCTGTTCAACCTCATAAACCGTAAAACAACAGAAATCTTTGAAATGTGGATAAAACGTACCCGGATTACGCTGTGCGTTACAATTTCCACCCTAATCAGGAATGGAACTTAGGCCTCTAAACGGGATAGCCAAATAGTTTTATTAACAGGGACATTGTATAACATAATCATATAATACATAGATTTATAGCCGGGACATTATTTACATGCATATCCGAAACATCGTTTATTCCCCCGAAACCACCATGGGTTTCTACTTTCAGGTAGGTTGGGGGGGGGGGGGCAAATTTTCTTTCACACTTCCACATCATTGAAATAGTTTAGGAATAGGCCCCGGGAAGCTAATTATTTACACGAGGTTGGGTGGCCGAATGGTTAGTGCATGCGTGTTGTATCATAAGGTCTCTCATTGAGTCAATTGGTCCCCCGGTTGTACGTAACAATGAGTATGGTCACCTGTCCAACCTCGTGTGAGTTTTTCCCTGGTCCTCCCACTGCTAAAGACCGCAACGCACAAATGATATTGAACCATGTGTTAGTCACGATATGACCTGGTTTGTGTCGTGTGGACGTTACCCCCCCCCCTCTCTCTCTCATGATTTACACGAATTCCCGATGAATGAAGTCTCCGTACAAAAATAAAGTTATCAGTTAGTTAAGACTACTCAGACAGTAAATGTCTCACCATCTGAACAATTTCCAATTATTTGCAGTGAGTTAATCTCAGTAGTTTCAACAGAACCCGTTTGATGTGAACCAAATAATAGATGTTTCGGTTTTTAGTGCACCACTTTTTGTTTGATTTAATCAAGCAATTTGTCGAAAAAGAAATAACCACTTTACACTGTCTTTATTTGTTTTCTAACAACCTCTTTGTTCACAAGAACAACTATCAAAGACAACACATTGAAGACATTTTATCTTTATGGATATAAATGAGGACATCTCTTCACCCCGTCTTCAATGAGAAAATATAAGAAAAATGTCCGCCACATTTGTTACCCGAAAGCTAATATTTCTTTTCATTTTTTCTTGAATCGATCACACGACACACATTTTGATATTTTTTTAATATTCATCTCAGAACATCAAAAGCTTTGAATTATTGGTAACAGAGAGAATTGATTAAATTTAAGGGTTTTATCAACTTATTGGTATAAATTTTCCCATGGGAGTGTAATATTAAATTAATAAAGTATGGGAAAGGTGTGGAATATCAGCAGTGTAATATTTCGTTCATATTGTAATATTGATTGGTATAAGAATTAGTTGGAGACGGGATCGTGACTTGAGATCTTGTCTGTGAATGTTGACAATAATATGATTACATAGGACGAGAATAGTTGATTGATGCCTCTTCTCATTTATTTTGAACAGAAGCCTTACCCCGGGGTTGCATTCCACCTGGGGCATTAGAACCAATACTGTGTCTAAACTATTTATCCGACATGTGTCTTGTACTGGTAACCGAGATTGCCCTTTGCTTGCATTCACAATTTCTTTTTGTAATTTGCTGACGACGTTTGCCATGAGACTGTTTTACTAACTCTAGCTTAACATCCCAGGTCTATATCCAAGGTAGTCCATAGTGTTCGGTTTAGATGTAAGCAAAAAGTAATGGTGTACAATATTATCTAAACAACGTTTAAAGTGATTATTTATGCTTATACTCTCATCTAACCCCGTGCACGAATCAGGGTATGCACATCCTTTATGAACCATCTGGTAATAATATTTAGTTTGTTTAGTTAGGATTTATAAATAATGGTTTATTTGTTACTTCAGCGATGCAAAAACCTAACTGTTAGAACTATTTTGAAACGAGTTTATGAATTGCGTGTTCATATGAATATTTCTTATATCATCGGGTAGAGCAATACAGGATTAATTGTTTGCATTCTTAAGTGAAATAATGGCATCAATGAATTTTCAGAAACCGATCCATCCATTTTGGATTCGGATTGGATATAAATTTGCCACATATGGAATTTTCATTTTTTTTCTTCCTAATTTCGTAACAAAATAGAACATCATTTTCCAGTTCACTGGAAATTTATTAAATTATTCCATTTTCGGAGCTTAATTTAAACAGTTCGGGCAACATCATTTTGATTTATCTTTAAGGATTACTAGCTAATGGTTTCGTTTTTTGTCCTATGGCCGTTTTTTGTCCTATAGCCGTTCTTACTTTCTGACTTTCTTGAATCTATTTTTAATAAACCGTTATACCAAAATCTTGCTACATATATATCAGTTCAACAGCACCGTGTGGAACACAATAGAACTTGAGCAAACTACACAGACAGTCACGATATTACGTAACCGATAGTTTAGAACACATTTAAAAGCAATTCATTTTTTGCGTTGAACAATGCCATGTATCCTATTAAAAACTTTTTACGACCAGATTTTAAAAACATATTCTTTCCCTATTATCAACAGACAAGATTGAAATTAATGTAATAAACGATATTGAAAAGAAGTAAATAATATGTTGCATCCTTTCCCCCGGAAACACATTAATATTCTAATATAGTTTACAGAATGTTACGTTAAAAATACTGATGAAACACGTGTTATGGAGTACGTTTTTTAGGTACTTCAATCGATTGGCCGTGGGTTATTCAAATTAAACTGAACTTTACGGGCTCTTGTACTATCATCTAACATACTGCGATAACAATGCCTTAGGAAGTTCTGGTTCCTACCGATGGTTTATTTATATTTCCAAACTTCAAAATAATTGGAACTAAAAACCTTTGAGAAGTGCAATACCACCAAGGCAATAATTATAAAACAACACAAACGGAGAAAGACGTGGCAGAGTGTTGTTTTTATCTACCCGCACTTACATAATAATCTATTAATATCAATATTACATGTCATTTTTTTGTATATCTCATCAGTTCGAGCTACGTTGTCGAGAGGGGGTTGGGTATGTGGTAAATAGACGTACGTGTGACAAAAGAGCTACAACGGAGTCGTATATTTTAATATTTTGCACGTTCAACACGTTGCTTTTAAAACACAATATATGTATGGTTAGACGTGGGTGGGGCCGATGGTCTCCCTGTCGGTACCAATAATTTGTCTGTTGTGTAGAACGTGTTAAAATCTAATTTTAGCATATCTGAGCTACACGATAGGATTTAAATGTGTCATTGAAACTTCACCATTTTATAACAAAAAGTCAAAAACAGCTTGATAACATTGTTTTGCTCTATTTTTTCCTTAAACCTGTTATCGGTTTGAAAACACTGCAATTTCCCATAGATTCCACGAAACATGTGTTCAGTTTGTATAGTATCAGTTTGTCGTCATGGGGGTGGGGGAGAATGGTTAACATAGGCGGAGTGATTTCGATTCCCCGGTTGAACGTGACAAGAAGTAAGGTCGCTTGATCAGCCTAGTGGGTTTTCTCCGGGTCCTCCCACTGCTAAAAACCCCTACGCGCAAGTGAATTATGGAAATAAAATTGAACCATATGTTAGTCCCGAAATGACTCAGTTTGTGTCGAGTGGACGTTAAACCCCAATTTATCTTTCCACCCTCTCCCGCTCTCTCGTCGTGATGAATTTCAGCCAGTCCGTTATATATATATATACCTGTATTCAACTACCTGAGTTTTCTTGAAGTGACCCGGAGTACTATTAAATGTTGCTAAATTAGCCATGATATTTATACGTTAGATAACACTTTTAAAAATAAATATAATATGTTAGATAATAACAGCACCAAGTAACACAGAAAAGAGAAAATAAAATTTATTGCAGTGAAGCAGGTGCTTTACAGACTGTAATCAGATATATAAATCGGTTTTTTAATGTTTTTTTTTTTATAAGACTATCAATTCCTGACAAGATACAATCCATCTGCTTAGGAAGTTATAATTCTGTATCTATCTTTAAATGAAGAATAATATATCAAAGTAACCCTGGAAAATGCATGTTGTCAAACGTGTATCTTGAGCGTTTTATGCATCTATAATAGTAGCAAAGTCCTGATACATTCTACACGGACAATAACCATTTGCGATTAACTCAATTACTGGTTATTTTTCCTTAATTAATATGCACTATATAATGCAAATGACTTAATTTGATCGTAGCTATTTAACAACAATTTATACATCCCGATGCAGCACGAAATTAATTGAAATGGGGTTAACGTCTAACTTTTCTGCGACAACCGGACTAATGAGAACAGGTATACGTGAGCTGTGGGTAAATTGTGCTCAGACAGTGGCATGTTCGCTTACACTGTCGATTTCTTTCACGTGCACTCCGAACTCGTTTTTGGCCCTAGCCATTCGGGCCCTTAGTTCAGCCACACAGAGAACGGATAAGCACCCCTACAAATCAAAATGTAACCAAGTACATATTTATATTCCGAAATAAATCACGTGAATGCTAGTGTACGTCTGTTTCAATTCTGAGATTATGGTTTTGGAAAGTGTATTAGTATCTAATAAAAAATAATTTAACAGAAATGAAACGATGTGAAAATGAAAATATTATATAAAAGTCAACGTTTTGACCCATCGTTGGAATTAACTTCCTTTTCAGGATTTGCTGGTAAAAATCTTTTCACGATATATATCATTTCTTATATATGCCAATAAGTGGTATATTTCAGGCGAGATAATTGGCCTGTCTATAGTCATGATTAATTTGGAAAATGACGAGAATTTATGATTAATGTTATTCTAAAATGGTAAAATTTGTTAGAAATACGTTGTTAAAATATGTTAAAAGCAGTGTTTGATGTCAAAACTATATCCGATTCCGTATAACATGAATGTGTCTGAGATCGAGCCCAGGTTTGTTTGAAGGCAATAAGCTTTGAGGGGTTACAGAGACATTATCATGCTTTCTACTGTAGCTTAAGACATCTTATCAGTAAATTAATCTAGTTTAAATGTATATTCAATTTTGAGGAATTAAAGGGATTCTCTAACGCTATTCGACGAAGCTTAATGATAAATTTAATCGATTTTAAAATTGGTTACTTTCATTTTAAAAAGTTGTGCATGTATGCATGATTCAGAAAAAAATAGTAACGGGAGTCGGTGTAACTTAATTTTTATACGCCCACATTTTCATGTGGACGTATTATGTCGTCGCCCCTGTCCGTCCGGACGTCCGTCCATCCGGACGTCCGTCCGTCCGTCCGTCCACAATTTGTTTGTGGACTCTCTACAGGTCACAATTCTTATCCGATTTTAACGAAACTTGAAATATAGGTTTATCCCCAAAAGATCTCGGCTGCTTTCGATATTGGCATGTATCGGATCAAAACTTCATGGATTATGGCCCCTGATTGTACGAAAAATCACGTTTTTAGCTTGTGGACCCTATAGAGGTCACAATTTTGAACCGATTTTGATGAAACTTGACATGCATGTTTGTAACCCAAAGATCTTGGTTCCTTTCGATATTTGCGGCTATCGGAATGTAATTTCCTGGATTATGGCCCCTGATTGTCCTAAAAATCACCCTTTTTAGCTTGTGGTCCCTCTGGAGGTCACAATTATTATTCGATTTAAAAAACCGTTTGATTATATCACCGTTACACCCTAAGGAAGGTTGAGTTCGAATTTCGGGAAAATCGGACGAAAATTGCCATACAAAATGGCCGCCGTTTGTACGCGAAGACAGTTAAAAAATGGTATATCAAGGTTGTGGACCCTGTGGAGGTCACAATTTTGATTCGATTTTGATGAAACTTGAAATTCATGGTTATAACCCAAAGATCTTGCTTCCTTTCGATATTTGTGCATATCGTATCGTAACTTCCTGAATTATGGCCCCTGATTATACGAAAAATTGCCTTTTTTTTAGCTTGGAGGTCACAATTATTATTCGATTTAAAAAAACGTTTGATTATATCACCATTACACCCTAAGGAAGGTTGAATTCGAATTTCGGGAAAATCGGACGAAAATTGCCATACAAAATGGCCGCCGTTTGTACGCGAATACTGTTAAAAAATGGTATATCAAGGTTGTGGACCCTGTGGAGGTCACAATTTTGATTCGATTTTAATGAAACTTGGAATTCATGGTTATAACCCAAAGATCTTGCTTCCTTTCGATATTTGCACATATCGGATTGTAACTTCCTGAATTATGGCCCCTGATTATACGCAAAATCGCCTTTTTTTTAGCTTGGAGGTCACAATTATTATCTGATTTAAAAAAACGTTTGATTATATTACCGTTACACCGTAAGGAAGGTTGAGTTCGAATTTCGGGAAAATCAGACCAAAATTGCCATACAAAATGGCCGCCGTTTGTACGCGAATACTGTTAAAAAATGGTATATCAAGGTTGTGGACCTTGTAAAGGTCACAATTTTAATTCGATTTTGATGAAACTTGAAATTCATGGTTATAACCCAACGATCTTGGTTCTTTTCGATATTTGCGCATATCGGATCGTAACTTCCTGAATTATGGCCCCTAAAGATGTAGGAAAAATCACTTTCGGTATTGCTTGTTCTCTATCCATCTCTCGAAAATGTGGGCGTATCCTGCCTGGCAGTGCCAGCCTATCTTTAATAAAAGGTTTGATCTGGTTTTAACTCCGTACATCTTATCAAACCCTTCACCTTATACCACGCTTATTAAGGCAATTATTTCGATTGGCTACTGACCCAGCTATGGAGCCTATCAACACCAAGTTTCGCGCTCTCTAGCTATCCGTGATAATCAAGTTGTAAAGTTCAAGGGGTACATTCAATGTCATTTGTGGACGCTGTCGTTCGCGTGTCTGCGTTAAAGGGCGATAATGTAGCTACATGTATGTTCGGGTATTGCAGACCAGCCTAGCAACGTTTAGATACTCTAAAACTCGCGGTCTTTGCATCAGGCAATTTTGTTCCAATTAGCCCACTTGGAACCAAAGCATTGGCGATTTAATTATAGGCTAGCCTCGATTGGTATTACTACCGTTGTTACGATAATAAACAAAGTCTCCATTACCCACTTTTTCGGTTACCGCATTCACCACAAAACGTATTTGAATCTACGAAATATCGCAGACTACCGTTGACATCGAGAGCTAATTGTGATCTTGGTAAGTTAACTAATGTCTAATTAATATAACAATTCAGGCCTAAAGAAAAAGACCTGCAATAGGCAGATTTATTTTTAAGAAAATTTCGCAACTTATGTTTAAGTGCTCTAATAAGTGTAAAACATTACTTTAACACCATTTGACAAGTACTATACTATATAAGTAAAGTAAATTTATAGGTTTTACCAAATGCTGACCAAATGATGTAATAATCTTTTAAAAGTATATATATAGTTAGAGGGCATATAAGACACATGTCATCTTTCATGTCCATTTTCATGTAAATCATTATTTCTGTAATGTGAGTGTAAATGTCAACTGCAGGTGAGTGTAAATGTCAACAAACACTTCGTGTGTTTATATGGCGATTGGGAATAACTTAGATTGGAATTGTCATACAAATGGGTTTTATTGACTGGTTGAGGGGATGGTAGATACTCGTAACGTCTGGTGAGAAATATGGTGATCATATTAATTATGGCGCTAACATGGTCACAAAGATGTAAGGTTCGCTCCTAGAGTTGGCCGTGAAAGATCCTCGTGATTTTCCACCGTGGTGTTTCCTTCTCAAAACTCAGTAGTCGATTAATCAACCGAATAAATGAAGTCAGCCCTGGTTAACCAAGTGTTATTTCATGATCTATCACAAAGCATCACCAGTAAAAGCCTAGTGGCACGCTTCATTCCACTGTTGCAAAACTACTCAAGAAACCGTCTCTTAGACTGGCACCGCTTGAAACAAACTTTTAAATAAAATCAAGATGTGTCGAGAAGCGGCGTTATCACACAACCGGTGTTATTAACATTATCTGAAGCGTTTGTCATGACTGGCTAGTAAACACTGCTAGTCCGACTCCATAACGACTTCCGGTATTACATGTAAATGTTTTATAAGTCATATCCGATATTTAATGTAAATGTTTTAAGTCATATCTGTTGTCGCGTGGTCAATCTTTGATTGATCAATCAATCCCCCCTCCCTCTCTCTCTCTCTCTCTCTCAGTAATATCAGGTAAAATACCAAAAAACTTTGTGAATTATATGCAAAACAATATTTACATGCGGAGAAATAAGATAAAAATGAACGCCAACAATAGATTAATCATACAATCTGGCTATAAACCTACTTTTATTAGAACCTACATCAAACATAATAAACCCATAATATTAATAAATTGAAGGGCTTCAAATCCCTTATATAGTATTAATAAAAGAGGTGTAAAACATATATTTTAGATTAATTGGTGCTGGGTGAGATCTCTGAGTTTGCTTACAAAAATGTCTTAATAAGTATGAAACACATTAAACCATGTATAGATTCAACTAGCTTGACGCTATATCGGGATAAAACTATACCTATCTTTTCTCGGTCCAAAAAACGCGATTGTCAAACGTTGTAAAGCCTAACATTAGAGAAATAGTTATTCTGTTAACTATTCGTGTCCCACGACAAAATTTACTCCTAATAAACCTGGTCATCTAAACACTAATTGATTTGTGTGTATTAACACAATTAGTCTAGACCTTATAGAACTGTCATGTTCACAGGAGCAGATTTGATTAGTACGAATCGAAATTTAATTAACAGGCAAGTTACCCATGTCGATTTTATCTCCCTTTTCGAAAGCAAATGTTATATTACTATTATAATGAACAAGTGTGATTATATATTTTTTCTTATGACAGATTATTGTTGTCACTCTGTCTGTCGTACTCAAGTCGTATAAATACTCTAACGACTACAATTTTCAGCTCGTCCACTGTTTTCCTAAAATTTGCATAGGTTGGCTGTCTACATAGGAGGGGAGAATCCTTTTGAATACCTTTCGGGTTAACTGTTGGGTTAACGTTTGGGGTTATGCCCTTAGGCGACTCTTTCTGCTGCAACAGCCTTTCAATTTGATTTAAAAGTGTAAAGGTTGCGTTAATACGAAGCATTAGTTCTGAAATATATTCCACCCATCTCTAATACATAGTTTTTGCCCCAGACTCTGGACTAGTTGGATTATAGGTATAACTTTAATTGAAAGCGGCCAAGAGCCAAGAAATAATCACCAACACACTGAATAATTATTTATCAGTAGGTCATCTAAATGTGTGACGGCTGGTCACATTTTCAGGCCTGTATGTACAAATTATTTGTTCTCACAAACAGTGGCGGTCTGTCTGAGTTTTCAGTCTTGGTTTTGAATATATTGAAACACTAAGAGATGGTTACAAAGACATTTAACGAGACCGTGTGAGTTTTTCAATCAGATGACCATCCCTGTCTGGTCAGCATCGCAGGAAGCATACTAATTATGTACATAGATAATTTCTATTCTTTACTAATTCCTTCAAAAGTAATTGTCTAGTATGGTCGGTGCCTTGTCAACAATTGCATTCATTATGTATTGTTTCCATGTACATTATTAAGATGTACGTATTTGCCAAAGGTGGATACAAACTAACGGGTGTCTTGCACTGTTCCCGATCGATAACTTTCTGTTTTGATAAATTAAAAGTTACATGAATAATTTATTGGTTTTATAAATTAACTGATCCGCATATAATAAATAATTCACAATTGTTGTAAATTGTTTCTCTGGAACAAGCACAATGTCCCACGACCTTGATAGTTGTTTAATCACTTTAAAGGACATATATTTTAGCACAGATCAAGTTCTAAGCGTATCAATATCGCTATTCATGGTATATTAATTGCTTCATTTTACGTGGCTTCAAAGTACCATGCGCAGAAATGAATGACAAGACTGAACTATGGGTGATTGATCACGTGACCTGAGTATTGACATTATCATTATCCAGCCTTATTTATCGATATTGATCATGGTATTGATTTATTTCAGAAGTCATCGCACCGTTTTATTTTTGGATAATCGAGGTGCAGGAAATAAGAGGAGGATTACGCAACCATAAATCTTAATTCTGATCGACAAATCATTAAATCGATAAATTAGAAACAAAATGATTGCAAAGATCAATTAATTGCCGCTAGTCTGCATTGCACTGATATTATTCTTACAGGTTTGAATGGATTCGAAACAAAAAAACTTCCCAATTGGACAAAGGAATGAAGGAATGGCCTGAATATAAATCAATGGGTAATATCGAATCAAAGAAGGTTTTTACAAATGTCAAAGAGAATAAAATGGAGGTAGAAAGACGTTTGTTAAGATATGTATATAGATTATGTTTGAGTAATGGCCAGAGATTGGGTTCAGGTCAACATTTACTGTTTCATTTATACATACAATATGCTAAAGATAAAAGTTATATGTTAAACCTGTTACATTACTTCTATATTTGTTGCTCTGGTTTTTCTCTTAACATTTGATAAACGCATTAATACATTTTCTTCTAATTATTAAGTGAACATTTCCTATATCGTTATGTGATAAACTATTTCACTGATGCTGGTTCAGAGGTTCTGGACTACCAAAACAACAATGGTCGTCGATTGGATATTGTATTCGGGGATACATAAATAAACTCTTTAAAATAGAATACATAACATGTTGAAAAAGCAACCGAAAGCCCCCCGCCCCCGGATATCTTGGGGCCGTTTAATTCCTTCCTAATTTGTATATTTTGATCGCAAAAAAATATAGAAACTACCGGATATTTTCCAAAAATATACGTTTAACTATACGGTTCATTTCAAGCAATCGCTTATACTGATAATCTGAGTAATTAAAAGACAATTCACTTACTATTGGACATATTTGTATATGTTTCTATTTTTTAAAGATTAAATATCATTTAGTTCCTTAACAATTTGTACGTTCGAAACTGATTCAAAGTATTCTTCGATCAAAATGGTCTGGTAACCCACATGTACTCTCTTCAAACAATTTAAAGAACATGTTTTTATCAAAAGACGATACACAATGGATTTGCCCAAGAAAAAAAACTATTTAAGGAAACAATAATTGTTTGTGACCCAACAGTTACTTGCAGAATCAGTAAGCTTTAATTCATTTAATCTAATTTTATTCGTCTTCCCGCCTCTTTATCGCCTTTTTTAGTATTCACGTTGACTAATTTGATGGTAGTTTTACTACAAGTTATCATTGAGTGGAGGGGTAGCAGTCGGTGATGGGCCCCCGGGGATGACCAAGTCATTCTATTGATCATTTCCATCTGAACTTTAGACGAGTGTAAAACTATAAACATATCACAATGATTAGACGAGGTCGGAGATATTTAAACAATTAAATTAATCCACTCTCGGAGACACTGGACATAAAGTAAAAAATCGTTATGAAGAGATTTCAGAATGTGAAATGCCAGATATATACCAGATGTTTAAATACCTTTTTTGCACTATACCAGAATGACAGGAAAGTGCATTTAGTATTACTGAATGTATATTTGTTTTTACTGTTTACGTAAGATCTAACTGCATACTACATGGATTTAATTATGTATGATGACATTTGGGGTTCTTGTTTACATTATCAGAAATGGTCATAAACCGTCCTTTTTATTTAAGATACGTATGTATATATATCGGGGGGGGGGGGTATTTGCAAGAAAATTTGGTATATATATACAGTATAGAATACCAATCTTACTAGAACATAAAATACTGGAATACCCGAAAAACGCCAATGTGGCTAACACTGGGCACAAATGTCAGGGTATCACTTGACCCATTGACAGCTTGACCCATTGACCGGTTGTTACTTCTTGGTCGAAGTTTTCAAGACGGTTTTGGGAACATTGAGGGATGTCACCGAACAAAAGACTGCAATTAAACGGCGGAGAAAGAAGGTGGCAGAAAATCATTCACGAATTTACTCAGGCCTCAATATGTATGGTAAATGGAGAGTAAAGTAATGACAAATACATTCTGAAAAGTGGGTCCTCATCCCTAATTCAGGTTAGGTTTTGTCATAGCTTGGGGTATCGCCTCGCGCATACAAAGTTTTAAGAGTATTCTGAAGCAGATGTTTGACAGATTAATTAGTCTGAATATGTTGTATATGCGGAAAGGTACAAATCATAGCTGTACACGGCAAGGTAACTTTAAATCAAGAATATGGGAGGGATAAAAAAAATTTGATTCACATAATCGGACAACGATTTGATAATGCCTTATATTACGTTGTTTGTTATTCGGCATTTACCCATTAGTTTCGATCCAAGCCATTGCTCCACTATGCTTCTATAAAATAGATAAAGCCGAATACAACATAAACTTGTTTGAAACCCTGGTATAAATGTACCAAGATGTGTAGCCTTTGTCATCTTGGCATATGTTTAATTAGTAAAGTTGGGTTATATTTACTGGAGTACAAACATATTAGTTAGAGACATACAGATCATCTAATCTCCAGTCGTCTGAAATCAAGCTTTATTCCAATTAAAGAGAGAAAAACTCAGACGTGAAAATTCTGTCAGCAGACACAGAAATACACTACTGTCATTTTCAGTTAGACCATATATTGGATAGAATTCCAAGAGTGGTCTGAACTTGACGTCTTCTCATCTCCAACCTTTGCAAATCAACTTCAAAAGTCGTTGGAAAAGGAGGTAGAGTCACAACCCAATAAAGTAATGTATGCCCAAGCCACAGACGTCGCCGAGAGTGAAATATCCCACCAGGCTAAAACTTCCCAGCCAACGAGATTAATATATTTGAGTTTCGACTAGACAGCACAAGCGCATTAATACGATCAAAGGAGATAACTCTGTAATATTAATGAGTTTATATTGGAATATAACCTTCATAGATAGAGACGACCGTGTGAAGTAATTGAACTTCAAAAATACATAGAATTAGATCTGATAAATATCAGATTTCTCAATATTTACGGATAATCAGTGTTTTATGTTATCTGTCCTTATTTACTAACACAAATTATCAACTTGGTATTCATATAATATATAGTAACTTATATTTATTCAACATTACATGTTATCGATTGCTATCAGTATTGTCAAATTACATGCTTTCAATTGCTATCAGTATGGTCACATTACATGTTATCTAGTGTTATCAGTTTGCCACATTACATGTTATCAATTGCTATTAGTATTGTCACATTACATGTTATCAATTGCTATTAGTATTGCCACATTACATGTTATTAATTGCTATCAGTATTGTCATATTACATGTTATTAATTACTATCAGTATTGTCACATTATATGTTATTAATTGCTATCAGTATTGTCACATTATATGTTATCAGTAATGTCTTCGCTTATCTAAAATACGAACCAGCTGCAAATACATGTTATTATAAAACGTTAACAATTAGCATCACCTGTAATCCAATTGGTAGCCGACTTAATATACATAAATACATATAACATTAAACTGTTAGCAATTATCATCAGCTGTAATCCAAATACCTGCTGACTTAATATACATAAATATATTAACTCTAAGCTGTCAGCAATTACACACATATTACGTCCAAGCAAATAATTAACTAGTGGAAGCGCAATTTTTTTCACCATCTTTGGGGTTGTCATTACAAGTATATCTTTTTAATGTGGTCGTATAGTGTTGTTGTCCACGTCCTTTTCTTATACGCACGATTAGCATAGCTGTACTTGCGAATAGAGAGAGGGAGAGAGTTCCATGGTCGAGGACAGCATTGCCAAAGGTGTGCTTCCCGCACATCACCTGGAGGGGAACGGTCGCGCTTGTTTTAATAGATTGAGGCCATCTATTAATCTGGTCTTCTTAATTATTGTATATCAGAAGCCCATCTTTTTATGGTAACATAACAACATCATTGTTGATTTAAATTGACCAATGAATCCTGTTTGCAGGGAGTGGATGGTTAGCTCGCGCGCTGTATCATAAAGCATGCAATTGAGTCAACTGACGTGGTTGGTTTCAAATCCCCGATTGTTCGTGACAATGAGTAGGGTCGCCTGTCCAATCTCGTGGGTTTTCTCCCACTGCTAAAGACACTGAAATAAAATTAAACCATATGTTTGTCCCGAAATGACCTAGTTTGTGTCGACTAAACGTCAAACCCCATCTGTGGTCATGGTTATAGAATAAGGGAACAGTGCCAACAAATGAGAAGTTCAAAGGCACAACTCTCGCGACACCATTTGATTGTTCAGCGAACTTCATTAAGTTCAGAAAATTAGGATGTTGAACATGAATTCATAAAAGCATATTGGCTACCAGACAGCCGTTGTTCTAAAAGGGGATGGTAGTCCCCAACACATAAGCGCACTGCCTATTCTATTCTGACGCCCTAAACAACAGTTGTATCAGATGAATCCACATCACGAATAGATTTATTATTGGTCAGCATAGAACGTAATTGCTCATCAAGTTGAACTGTTTTATAACGCAGCACGATGGAAGTATTTCGAAGCGTGGCACTGTCAAGACGTTGTGAGAGGGGCAACTAAGGTTCTCGCAGCTGAAGCTGCCAAGATGGATGCAGCAGTAATCTATTTTGTCCCATTTTACTATGTAGGTTTGTAAATGTGCTTAAATGCTCACTTTTTGTAGAAATGGAACTAATATACAAACTGCAGGCTACAAATACTTGACCAAACATTAAAAACCTAGAGGAATGTAAGCAAAATTTACATCCCACTTCTACTCGTTGCCAATGGCAACCTTTGATGAAACTGTCCTGTTCATTTCCAATACATGCGTAATAGTAGCCGTGTATCAGAAATGAACAGTACACTTTTTAAAAAGAGTACTGTTCATTTCTGATACACGGACACTTTCACACCGTTTAAGTAACCTATCAAGCAATAAGAAGCGGACGTTTAGTCCGACCAGGATCGCAATGACAACTACTTGTTTCATACTGCACTAGGCTAAGGTACATGAGACAACTAATCAAAATCATAGTAACAAAACAAACCGGTAGGAACTACATGGCGGTGCAAAAATATATGCAATGACATAAAATCAACATAACAACATATTACAAAAACAATTATTAAACATATCAATTGGCATCTATTCCATAATTTGGTTTGATTTATTATGCAAAACATATAAATGAGAATATTGAATAATTATTTTAACTAATTGTGATTCTCTTGCTAGCCTTGAAAATAAGCAGGATATAAAAAAACGCCTAGAAAGTTATAAATTTCATTACAATTAAATTTCAACGGACGAACTATGCGCCGATGCATACTTTCACCAGGAACGACCCACGTTTCGAATTTGCTTTACACAACATTTAATATCATCGCAGTCCTCTACGCCATAGACAAATTGTTTTGACGACGTGGTCTAAACAAACACGTGGCTGTTTCACGTTCGGGGTTTCACAACAAGACGCACGTGTAAATACTACCATGAAATGTAACGTGAGGCACAGAAAGGGATAAATAAAAGAGCTGAAATTATTTGTCACTTTTCGGTTGAAACTACTCGATAATAAATACTATTTTTCACATTTTGCTTCACAATACTCTATAGAAATGTGATGTAAGTAACTTATTAGCACCTTTCCTCGGTGTATCGGTGAATATCAGGACAGTTTTGGTCGTGGGCCGCCTCGGCTGAGCCCCCGACCGATATTCACCGATACACCTCGGAAAGTGTGCTAAAAAAACAAACAATTGGCTATTTCACGCTCGCGGTTCGCAACAAGACGCACGTGCAAATACTACCATGAAATGTAACGTGAGGCACAGAAAGGGATAAATAAAAGAGCTGAAATTATTTGTCACTTTTCGGTTGAAACGACTCGATAATAAATACTATTTTTCACATTTTGCTTCACAATACTCGATAGAAATGTGATGTAAGTAACTTATTAGCACCTTTCCTCGGTGTATCGGTGAATATCAGGACAGTTTTGGTCGTGGGCCGCCTCGGCTGAGCCCCCGACCAAAACTGTCCTGATATTCACCGATACACCTCGGAAAGTGTGCTAATAACTATTACATACACATAAATTAGCAGAATTCGAACAAGTGTATGTTTTGACATTCAAAAACTGATCAAATCACTAAACCAAGAACCGCAAGTAGATTAATGTTATACGAAATTAGACAAATAGATTTAATGTAGGTTTCTGGGTAATGAAATCAAGTCGTCTTAATGTCTTTATTTACGTGTAGGTAGTCGGTACATTTACTAATGATAATGGTAATAGCACATTATGATAACATCAACTAGTGCTAAAGACCCAGATATTTGGTCATTACCCGGAGTTGGTGGGGTTACGGGTCACGTTTTAATGACATTGAGTTGATACTGTCTGGGCAATTAGTAACAATATTTTGTTAATTGATTAATGACACGACAGAGAGTGGAATTTGTTTAGAGATACTCATGACAGCCACCTAAATATTATTATCTTTCTATTCTCTTTTGTTTTCTCAGACATCTTGGGATAACTTTACACCTCTTCCAAATCCCATTAACAAAATCCACTTTCAAGATCGAAATTCCAACAAATTCAAAGACATAATGCCATGTCGATGAAGTCTCGTCAAAAACCATAGTCAGGCACATTTGTAGTAGGCCTATTTCGCCTTCGAAACACGCGAATAAAAGGAGTCATACCAACGAGTCATTGAATGCAATGTCTTAATGTAAGTGACTTTCTAGACTTTATTGGGCAACTTTTAGCTATTTTAGCTATGTCATAAAATTGTTGACTGGCCATACTATGTATGAATGGTGATGGGGTATCGTACAACCTAATTCTAATTTATAACAATGTTGGATAAGTAAGTAGTTCACTAGGATTTCAGAAACTTTACATACCACTTGGAATGAAAAGCTAGATTTTGATACCGCAATCCAACAGGCATCACTCATAATGTACTTGTAACATTACAATCGCCAATGCATATCGTTAATTGTGTGATTTTTAAACTTTTGATTTATAGACCAAGCGGTTCCTCCAAAATGCCATTTGAGCTGTCATAAAATTGTAACTTACCATACGATGAATGGTGATAATTCTAAATTGCCTCAGCGGAAGTTGAGAATATAAAGGATTCAAGAAACATTATATAACATATAAAATGAACAACCATATGTTGATACCGCAATTTTTTGAGGCATCACGCAGGACGAACATGTCATGTTTGGATAATATGATCGAATTTGGGACCCTAATGCAGGATTTGATGTTCACTATTATTGTGTTCTAAATAATAACACACAGTCTTTAGTTATTTAAATAATGTATTGATTGTCATGAAAAAGATTAATTATTTGAAATTTAAAAATCAGGTAATTCTACAACTATCCACATGTTAGATCTTATTTTCCTAACAAAACTGACACAGGCTACCACTTTGTATACCAATAATAATAAATGCTAACAGCCTTTCACGGCGAACACTTTCGTGGATTGGAATAAGTATAGGGTAATCCGTTTATAAGCTAACTGATTGAAGGAGATTTAGATCCACACTCAATTATTCACTTATGGTGTGTAAATAGATACATGTGTGCTGATTAAATAGATTCCTATTTGATGGTCAATTTCATAATAAAATATGTTAAAGATTCGATTCCAATGATGAAATTGCGTAATAAGCCATAATAATAGAAAATTATAAAGGGGAATGACCACGACAGGCAACAAAAGATTTCTAGTTTGTTTAAATATGTATTTTTTCAGTCACGGATCTTATTTTTGTGTATGGATGGGCGTGTACCGAATTGAATTTCTGAAGACATGCAAATAATTATCAAATCATAATGAGGTTATAATTGAGTCTTTAATGATGCAAGCCACATAATACAGATAACTAGGTTATCATGACGCAGACGATGTTTGAGTGCTGTCTCCGGGACTAGTCTCAAATTTAAACGCTCACAGAGATCTCGATGAATACTAAATTGGGGGGGGGGATATATTTTGCTCGAAATATAGCACCTCTTTAGAAATTAATTTACACAGATTGAAAGTTAATATTGCTACCGACACACAATCTCTGTGGGGTTAGCTTACAATACAAACAGATATATCTCTTAAATGTATTCTGAAACATTCTTTCAATTAACTGGAAACTACTAGAATACCACTCGAGTTATTGTAGCATGTAACATAACCCCACGTAATGATGGGTCAGCGGATAAGGCGCTGGTGCCCTAACCAGGTCATGGAATGTCTCCAGGTATTGACTTAGAAAGTTTGCTAGGGAATTTCCAGTCATTATCCAATCCCCTATTATCAGTGGTACAGCACCAAGACATGGCAGTGAACAGTGCCTTGTTGTTTGGATGGGACGCAATAGCCGCAGTCCTGTAAATAAAAAAAATCCATGATACTTGGAATTCTAGGAAGAGTAGTCAGAAACGCCGTTAACCGGTAAAAAATTCTCTGGAAGCACGTCTGTATTAGACCGGGTGGGCCAAAAATGTTCGTCTGAAATTTACTAAACTGCTGTATGTAGCGACAGAACAGCTTACGTTAAACCCCATTTTAATTGCATGTAGCCAAGTTAACACATCGGGTTTAAATTTTTTAGATTCCGTTCTATTTATATATATATATATATAAATCAATAGAATCCTGCTTTCCGACATTGATGTATTTGATTGACATTTAGTGCGCTATGTTGCATAGTAGAATTACAAACCAATTAAAGAAAATTCTTTTTTTCCGACATTGATGTATTTGGTTGAAACAGTGAACGGTTTGGCATAGAATTACAGACCAATTAAGTGAATTTATTCCATTTTTATTTGGAGTATATTCTGGGACATGTATTCGCCATGCTTAAAGTTACATTATGGGAGATGAGATAAAGAGATGGCAGTTCTCACTATAATAGTTAAAAACTAGATAGTGTAAAGGTAATTTGCTGAAATTTTCAGTCAAATTAGTCCACTATTGGCCGAGAAAAAAGCGTTTGAAATATTCACATAGCCTCGATCATCATTACTCAAATCATTAATATATACAGGATAGTCTCGATTATCCACTTGATTGGTTTAATTATCAACAGCCATTAAGAGGCATGTAGGAATTCAATCCGCCAACATCGAAGGCTAGCCTTAACATTAAGAGTTTATTATGGTCTGGATATGTTAATTAATGCCTGTACCTTTTTTAGGACTTCGAATTTTTATTTCCGGGAATTCTGGTATTTAAGCCCTGGGCTTCCTTTTGAATTTGACCATTTCAGTGATGGAACATTTATTCTGAAATCAAGTCCGTGTCTTAAATTCGAAAAGAGGAAAAAAAGACAAATATTTTAATTGTCACATTTACATGTAGTGTCTAAGATGTCACCTGCAGTTGGAGTCCAATGAGTTTTAATGATGTGAAACGGCACTAACAGTATAATGTACAGCAATTCGGTGTGACTCCATCAATGTCAACACATGTGGGATGAAAATTTAAAGGGAGGTGGGGGCACTCTAAAATAGATTTTAAATTTAGGCCCATGGGCTTAAATACAAAATTTAAACTCGTTATTAAGTCCATGGGAAGGGCTTAAATACGAGGATTCCTGGTAATGGTTTGGATAGTTCGTACTTTTTTTTATTTTATTACTTCACGTCCGCTTAATTCCCTAGTTATTTACCCACTTGACTGATATTATTTATTTTACTCAAAACCTGCAACGCTTATTTATGTAAGTGAAGTATAAAACCTAGGACGTATTGTAGGCGTAGTAGATATTGTTCCTGAAATGATTACAAAAATGAATGCTGATTAAAAATGGTCCCTAGTTCTCCGAATGTTATGAATTCTTTAGCTACAATCTAATAAATGAATGTCGGCAAAATGCCTCGAAGAGCATCTGATCTAAGCCCCCAATATTCCTTTTTTGGTTGACTGTTTTATTTTTGACGGCTTCAAATTAGTGAATGCCGTGGAAGCAGACTTGGGGTAAATGGGTGCTAATTGGATTATGGAAATGATCGTTCAGGCAAGCTAAGATATATAGATAATGTACATGGGTATTATCAACTACCGCGGCTGTACACAACCCTATTTTAAAGTAGTAGTTTTCTCTATATTTGAAGATTGCATTTGGACTGCGTGCAGTTCCTATGTACGACTTTCTTGTGCTTTAAACCTAACGAGCAATACTAAAAGCGCATGGGATAGTTGAATTTGCACTGTAAAACACAAAATGTTTGTTTGATCATAATATATAAGAATTATTTAGAACTGAACTTTTTGCTGTTCAGGCAGTTCATTAATAATATTTCCTCAATTTTGTCAATTATATATGGAATTCAATTGCGAAAGTGTACCAGGCCTGTACACGTTCCAACTTATAATTAAATGGGGAGACAATTTGAATTTGTATATTTAAATAAGCCGATTATTACTTCCGTGCCACAATTCTCAATCCTATGGTTTAAATGCATACAAAAAAGTAAATTGTTTTTTTTTTTCAATTTAACTCAATATATTGGGCATTTTGAGACTATTACGTGTTCAAGGACGTCACGTATCATATCTCCTTTCCATGTGGGAGCCAGACTTTAACAATCTTTATCGCTTTAAATTATAAAGCATTTTCTTCGGTCGATGGCTTGGAATTTTATAAAGATCGATCAAAATGATAGAAAAGCTTTATTGTATTATATAATTATTCTGTTAACATTGGTTGGAAAAGTAAATTTAACCAATAACTTACCTGAAATTTGTCGATAATAAACGAGAGAATAATCACTTCAGGGTCTTATTCCGCTAAAGTCATTTTCTTTCATTGATTTCTTTTACGCTCGATTTGAAATTTTCTAAGTCTGAACAGGAAGATCTGGTAGGCGCCGTCTTGTTAACTTTCTCAATTTATAGCGTATATAACCAATTTACTGTTTTGGGCCACCCTATGTTTGTTTCAATTAATTTTTTGATTAAATTTAATTAAATAGAGTTACTTGTTAGTTATAGGTAACATACGGAAGTTTGGTGTGTTATATATCTTTCAGGTTGAAATGGGGTTTCAGCACATTTAAACAAATCTTGCTTGTTAATGGGTGGTAAGGGGGTGGAATGGCCGAGTGATTAGCGCGTGTGCGTTGTAAAGTCATAAGGTCTGTCATTGAGTCAACTGTCGTGGTTTCGATTTCCTCGGTTGTACGTAACAAGGAGTAAGGTCACCTGCCCAACCACGTGGATCCTTCAACTGCTAAAGCGAGTTGTTAAGATAAAATGAAACCATATATTAGTCTACAAAATGGCTTTGTTGGTGTGGAGTGGACGTTAAAGCTGCACATACCATACCGAGTAGCTAATTCCCGTTACTTCCATTCAGTGTGACTATGGGAATGGCAATACAAATTTTTCTTCTACATAAATCTAATTACGCTTCCCATAGTGTCCTACAAAAACGTTCTTTTAAATATATTAAATCACAATTAATAATATATAAGAATAAAAGATGTGTGTGTGTGTGTGTGTGGTGGTTGTCAGAACAGACGTAGATTCCGAAAAGACAAAATGGTCTGTTTTTAATTTTTAAAAGTTCTACAAAATCCTCCAGAAACAATAACAATCTCCATATCTGCCCCAACCCCCTGCAGAACAGTGTCAACAATATCATCCAGATGTATTCGGGTGTTAACGCCGTGAAGAATGGAATTGTGGGGACTGAAAATGGATAGTAGGGAAATGCGAGGTAGAAGAGAGTCAAAAAGTAAAAAAAAATATGGCGAATCACTGACCAATCAGCACTGGGAAATCTGACTGACACAATGTCAATAACATTGATTAATATCAAGTAATTACCACGAAAATGTATAAATATTTGTTTTAAGGGTAAGATATCTTGAGACAAAAACATTCAAACCATTTAAAAAGTCGAATTTACCGAGTTTATTGTATTTGTATATGGAATCGCAGACAGCTTTTGATGTACGATAGGACATTCGTATACTTTATACCTCTCCAATTTTTAAGTCGTCTGGACTCTAGACAAAATTATGAAATAAAATGGTATGATCAAGACGTAATCAAATTTCCAATCATCGATTTGTGATATCATCTTTCTATCATCAATGCCGTAATAGCTCAGGTCAGATACACCGGTCTATGTCATTATTTAAGTTGGTCATTCGGACAGTGTTATCGTCTGAAAGCTACTGGGCTAAGATAAGGGCGGATCCTGGCCGCCAAAGTGATTCTTCTAGTGGCATTCAAACAATTACAATAGAACTACCAATTTGGGTTGAAATCTGAAATCTGCTAAGTTGTTCCAAATATGTAACACACGTGTTCGGGGCGTGCTGTTAAACGAAATATAATGGATATGTAGTTTGATTTGCGTCATCTGTGTAGTTAGATGTATGTTAACCATACTTTATGCAAGGACTAAATCTGCCTATCGCAGGTCCTTCTTTAGGCCTAAAATATTATATAAACTATTAGACATTTATCAACAAAACAAGACCATAATATTCAACTCTTGATGGCATTGGATACTCGAGATCTTAACTAGATTAGAACGGTTCACCTTTTACAAATTCAATTTAAAAATGGGAAAGCAAAGTCGCACCACATTACACACATCTTGTTGGAGGTTGGGATTGGCTAGTGGTCTAGAGTGCCGCGCTTCGACCTCTGGCTGGCCGGTCACCACTCACTTGTGGCTGTGGTTTCGATCCATCGTGTGAGCGTATGTGGCATGGAAATAGGGGTGCCTTCTCAACCTCGAGCGTTTCCTCCGGGCACTCCGGTTTTCCCCAACTGCTAAAGACCGATACGCACAAGCAAATTATTGAAATAAAATTAAACCAGGTTAGTCCCGAAATGACCTAGTTTGTGTCGAGTGGACGTTAAACCCCATTTCTCTCTCTGTCTCACATCTTGTTAACACTACAAACAGGGATAACTTAGATCAGAATGAAGTAATTTGAATGAAATTTTCATTTTACTTTATCTACTTTTTAGTTATTATAGCAAGAATGGCCAGCTCGTTATCTAAATCTTACATAATGAAACTTTAATTCTATTTAATCATTATGTCCTAACTTGGTCTTAGTTACTTGAGAATGACTCCTTTTGGGAATACCAGCCGATCGTCTTTGGTACATATCGAAAATAAAAATAGCTAAGGTAGTCGCAGCTAAGGTACTATTACACCAAGAATTCTTGGCCGTATCATCCCATAACATTCTGCCCCCACTGCATTTATTGTACAAGTTCTTAAACAATAATTGGCCTCGATAACCCACGGTCTTCTGTCGTAAATCGGCTAAGAATGACTCGTGTCAAGCCACAAACCAATAACTAAGCTAATTGTATCACTCAATAAACACATACAAACTCATCTGAAATTCGGTCCTATGCTTGAACAATTCATTAATAAGATTTAATACATGTCGCCTCCAGCATCGTATTAGCCCATTCGGCTCCAGAATTAAGGCGTAGTCATTTTAAGTAGTATCTTTACGCTTATTGCCTTTGGTTTGCCTCGGTATCACCAAATAATTAGCTTTTCATTCTCACCTCTATCGCAAATACAACGGAAATTGTTTAATGCGTGTTTGGTTGGAAGTCAATTAACTGTCAGTGGATGGTGCCATAGATCTGAAACAAAAACCGCATTTTTAATGGAATAAATGAACCGAAGTGCACTAGAAAATACAATACGGGTGCCGCATTATCATGACCACTACTAGTTAATAATTGTTCGGTACGTAGTAGTGTCTACACTGTCAATAACGCCAATTGTGAATTGACTGGATTTGCGTATCTCCTTTCAAAAAGTCTGTTCTTGGGATAAGCATCCTTGTATTGAAATGGATAGCATATTTGACATGTGATATTATGCAGAATAAACAGTATTGATTCTGAGCACCAAGGAACTTCAGTGTCAAGTTAGTGATTAGGTACTAGATTGACTAACTCCAATTAATTGAAATAGTTTGTCGAGTATAAAAACGCTGATGGCATGGAAATGCTAGTCGTTTGATGACGTTTTGTGATTCTCCAAAGTAGGCTCCTTTATAAGATTATCAAATTGCACGCAATTATAATGCATTGGTGCATTCATCGTGAAAGGGAGTAAATATCTTTGTTGATTATGTCCGTTTCAAATTACAAGAACGGCATATTCAGGGTTCATAGCATTTAAAAATTGAAGTCGCATTATTTATACTTTTTATTTTAGATTTACTACATCAGTCTGAGTGCGTATGTACCATATGTTTTAGGCTACTATATATTTCAAATATTATGGAACAATTATATGGAGTATTATTATCCTGATTGAAACTGAAACAATATTAGGATTTCAATCCTTTGTTCATATAAATACTTAATTAAATATTGCTTTTAGGCTATAATCTCAATTTATTGAAGGAACTGACATTTAAAAACTAATATCAATACAAATTGCAGTATTGAAATTATTTGTCACAAGGAACCCACGCACAACAGCAATCCTTTGTCGGCATCATTAATTTACGCTCAAGGGAAGATGAGCTAGAAAATATAATTTGTAAACTGAATCTTTTCTAATTTTTTCCCTTTAAGTCGTTTGAGTCACAGTGAGTAAGACGTTGACTCGCTAACGTGTAGTAAGTCCCGTGTTCGATCTCTGCGTTGGCGATAAATTTCATTTGGGTATTTCCGTCAGTAATGCAGAACCGTGGACCTGGTAACGTGTAGTAGTTCGGATTGGACGAAAAACCGAGAACGCCTGTACACATTTCTAGCGTGCACGTAAAGGAACCATTGACAATTGGAATTCAAAAGACGGGTAAGCCATAGCCCCGCTGTCAAGGCAAAATGTCACCCATGGCACACTATATGGCGTATGCCCGTCTAAATTAAAGATGAGCGTGGCTTGCCTGTGTATTTGTCCACCCAAAGCGATCGCCATGTTAAGAAATTGAAAACAAGTATGGGCGTTTTATAATCGGAGTTCAGCTTTAACCCAAACGAAGAAAAACAATAGGACGTTGGCGGATTTAATACCTCATCAAGTCTGTTATTTTGGCACTAACATCATGTTATTTCTGTCATAACTTGTATAGTAACAGGGTCGAATAAAAAAAATGTCAAGGTACCTTTACAACTACGAATATGAAACGAAATGGGACGTCCTAGGGTGCTGTTCTGAATGTGCCAATGAAGGCGAGCATACGCCATATAGTGTTTTCCGGGGACAGCGACCGTATTCGTTTCTTTTCCAAATTCTAACTGTCAAAGGTTCTTTTACATGAACCACGCCAATGAGTATACCTCGATATTCGTCTGAGGACAGGTAAATCTTGCTGAACATTCTCGGCCAATACTGGGATCGAATATGGAGCTAATGCCGTACTTGCTGTTCGACTGCGGCTTCCACTTTCACAGCCAATGTTATGTACGGCGTAGTTTTGATTTTGCAGGTTTACCTTTGAACCCATCTCTTCTACACTACCCAAATGGTTAACTAAACACCCCTACATCGCTTTATGCGGTTGCTTTCTTAACATAGTTTCCAACTAGCAATGCACGGACGGAACAAAACAAATAACACCCGAACATTGTGATAGATTTGTATGAACGTGAAGACTTGTTGAACAAGGGTTGCAGGATGTCACTTTTCTAATCGTCAGCTCTGTTAATATTTCTTCGAGGGACATCTGAGAGTGAATCAATTACATAAAGAAAAACCATTAGATGCCAATTCCATCATTAATTATTGTTCAAAACCCGGGTTACGGCAGTGCAACTAACTAGTTTTATTAAAACTGGCCATAAGTGGCATTTGTCAATCAAATAGCTGAAGACAATAACAATGTAATTAGATAGTAGACTTGTGTATTTAAATGACCAATAGACGATATATTGAGTTAACTAGGTACATTATGATTTGTCTCCCCTTGGGCTGTCGGAAAGCTTGATAAAGTTGTTCGGGTCAATGTTTGTCAATTAAGGAAATCCAACATAGAACAAAGTGAATTTATTAAGCAGAAATGCGCAATTCCCCAACAAATTGACCCTATCGTAAAATTGATAAGGAGCAATTACTTTGATTGTACAGCACTAAGCAAGGAAATTTGAAGGTTACATTAAAGGTTTATGGTTCGGGTGTGAAAGTATATCTTTTCGCTGTATATTTCTTAATTCAATAAAGAGTTATACAACATGCATTTATTCCTTTAGGAATTGAATTTACAAACAAATAAACTTTGCTATAGCAAATAGTATGGTCAATGTATTCTTCGAAAGGTGTATAGTAAAGGTCCAAGTTGTGTGTCCACATTTTGACATTTAATTATTATATCTCTTGGTCTTATCAGGATAATTGGTACAATTTGGCCAAATCCACTCCTTATAAAACACAGAACTATGATTTTATGAGCTTTGCTTTACGGTAGAGATGATGAAAAAAACAACAAAATATCTAAAGTAATCAAACGGCCAACTAGATTATTTCTTTATGTATGTTATCATTAGAATAAATACATAAAAAACACGTTTTAGTTCTGTGGTAGTTGAGGTCTTTCAGCACCTTTGATCTTCTTACCAATATTCCAGCAATATATCGCCGCCTGGATGTAATCATGGGTATTAAAGTCTCACCATCTTCTACCACCATACTGTCACTCTTTGATAAAAACTCATGTCTTCAAAATACTATCTGATTTTTTGTTTCACGTTTGGATACGTGTACAGCGTACCAGATGAGTTGTCGGGGATATCAGTAAAACAACCGATCATATTAAGATAAATAATAGCAGATCTGTAACCCTTGACCTATCAAACCATCTTGAATTTTTTTCGGGATGTTTTATAACTAGAAGATGATATCTGTAGTTAAACATCAGCCACCAGGCGGCTTATTCATGTTGGCTAGTAAAAAAAACGGCCGCCAGTCAATCTACTGTCAAATCGGGTTGTACATGCCGTCATTCTTAGGTGAAAGAAACTCTCTTGTGTAGAATAGTTTATTAAAAACGGGTTACCATTACAGTTTTACTTCTTAAGAAAAGTTCAATAATAATTTGATTGTGTAAAGGGTGTCTATATTGCCAATTGCTAATCGTTGTTTTAAGTTCCATTAAAAAGCAAGTCCTTTATTTCAATGACCAAATAGTGCATCTCTTTTTTTTCTGTTTTCCAGAAAAAGCAAACTTTGCTTAAAATTAACATTTTGTTTGCTAAGTAATCTGCCTTGCAGGATTTGCCAGATAAGAGTGGGAGCAGTTGTAACATCTGGACCTTATAGGATTAGGATTGTACTTTAAATCAAATTACATCTTCTTCAATTACATTTTTAAAATCTATTTTAAACTTTGGTATTGTGTAACTGGAGGGCAAGTAAATGGAGCTTCGTTTCATTATGTAAATATTGAAACTCCAAACCACTCTAATGCAAGTGCCGCGTGCAAATGTCAATGCACTTTAAAAATACCCTTGAACAACTGAGATCTCACACGCACTGTACTTGTCTTTTGGCAACGAGAGTTTCTTTCACCCGCACAGTTGCTGCTTTATTTTTTTTTTCTCAAAGAAGTATCTGTACCGCTCTACCCACCCAGGCACAATATTCCAGGGTCCGCACTTACATTGATTTATATATATATATACAGCGGCTAAGCATAAAAGAGGTTCAACTCTTCAGTATTTTTTTCTCCCGGGGTACTATCACAACTATAAGCATCACTAAACAAAATGGACCCAAAAGATGGCGCGTCCTTGTGACCGCCATCTTGATTTAGAAAATGGTAACTAAAACAACTAATTTTTGTTCAGTTCCCCACTTATACTGCAATTCGAACAGGATATCGAGTGTCCGTGTCCATATTTTCAATATCAAAGACTACTGTGGAGACATCAAGATTCAGTCAAACAACGGCCATATTGGACATAAAAAATTAATTCGTATGAAAAACTATGTCATCAATAAAATTCTTACGCTTACAGTGCCTGGTTATTTCACGGGTATCATACATCCCTTTAATCCCCCAAACTATAAATCAAAAAACCCGATTGCCAAATGTGGATATTTTACATTTATACATAAGCCACCATTTGTAATTAATTATTTTTTTTTTGGGGGGGGCATGGTTTCTTGATTGTGAAAATGAAAAAGGTGGAGTAGCTGTTGTGCGAGTGAAATTTCCCTGATAGCATATTATTTTTACAAATTGTGGTGTGCATGCTATCCTTGTTGCTGGGATCTCGGTCTGGTAAATCATCTTATACGACATTCAAGCCACGTAAGGAATTAAGAGGTAATCATGTATACAGTTGTTATTTGTTTTCTACACGACACGCGATTAGCTAATATGTTTTCTGTTTAGTATCTTCAGGTCTTCGGCGCCTCTACCTAAATTTACAGACCACTCCAGTAAGTGAGCCAAAGTATCAGACAAATGACAAAATACTGTGACATCCTTCTGATGTTGAAATGGTGAACATTGAGTAATTGATGTACCTAGTGTAAGATGAAATTGGTAGGTCAAATGGTTCCAGACATTATCGGGCCAATGTACGAAAAAAATGACATGCAACAATGGATGGTCCGACATTAAATGATGATCAGATAAACCTATTGTCTATGGTTTTTTTTAATATTTACTTTGCTAAAAAAATTTAAGTATAAAGTAATGTTCAGATTTTCAATTAGGTCATCGTTTGTTATAAGTCACAAGAATATATATCTGCATGATAGAAGAGATAGTGGACATTACAATACGCCGCCAATGTAATATATCCGAGAAGACCAATTGAATGTTGACAAAATTTGATAACGATGCCTGTAAGTAATTTAATCTCGATAGGATTCACAACGGAAGGTTGTGGAATCCCCGATATATTGACAGGGTTCGTGATGTCATGAAGCCAACGCTTCACTCGAATAGCCCTCTCATAAACCAAAGCCCCCCTTCCAAAGATTCCTCTATAAATTGAAGATTTGCGTCACAGGGTTTTCGGCAGAAGGGAAATAAGTTGGGGACGGAAGGGTGGATGACGCTCAATATCAATATTGTTCAGCGTCTGATGATACCACTGCTTCGCACCAACTTTATAAATTTTTTAGATACAAATCTTTGTCAGAATCGCGTTTACGGGGTTTTCAAGTAACTGCTTGGTTCTTTCATATACTTTATCCAAATGTGTATGTAATGAGATCAATTTTAACTTAACCATATTTGCAATGATTGCGTTATATTTTTTCAAGTAGGTACTGATACAAAATGATTACTCGACAGCTTGCATGTGAATATCTTTTTAGCTAGATAATTAACCCTCGTGACTCAATGAGGAGATTTAGAAATGTAAGGAGGTAAAGTATTCTATTTTGATGGTTGTATCCAGAAATGCCTTGCCAGAAGAAGAAAGCCAGTGTATTCGCTACCTTGACTACAGTTACTGGGACAATAATGTAGCAATGGTTTAAATAACATAGTTTCGTTCAAATGTGCAGGTGCGCAGATTCCCCTCTCTAATATAGAATCGTAGGTGTTGTCTGTCTTATTTAGAATCTTGGATGCTGCAGAGAGACCTTGACACCAATACATCACTATGGAATCATTGCATGTCTTTACATAGTTGATATTCTAACGTGGTTATTGGTCGGTTCATTTCATGGATGGTCACCCCAATGGTTCCTTAAATTTCTAATTGCCAGATCTTGACAGTGAACCATGGTATAGATAATAACACAATAATGATATATTACCAATAATATGATATGAAATTGTATTGAAAGATGGCTGATGCTCTGAAGATTCTTCTTAATAAAGTGTCAATTTACAGAATGTTATGTAGAGAATAAATAAAACCGAGCTTACGTCTCTACACGTTAAATCCATTGAAAGAAAAGGGGTGGGGTCGAGGTCTAATTGCCCTCAAAAAACGTACATTATGCAAGAGCTAAATCTTCCTATTGCAGGTCTTTCCTTAGACCTAAATTGTTATCTAAATTATTTATTAAGACATTTATTAACATGAAGAAAAAAAAACCTTAGTCAAATTTCGATTCCATGTGTTTGATTTTTACTGGATTGGAATCCGATCTGTTGCTAAACGCTCATTGCTGATTAAATCCAAAAATGGACATCAGTAATGATGATCGAGGCTAGCCTAAAATTAAAAAGCTATAATCTCATTTCAGAGTGGAGCAATTTTACTGAAGTTTTCAGCATATTCTGTTTTTTAAACTATTGTAGCGAGAACTGTCAGCTATTTATCTAACATCATATAACGCCCCTTTAATAAAATGACGTGGTTTCGATTCAAAGCTATACGTGTGTGCTTTCCACCCCCACCACCAAAAGACCCCACCACGCGCGTATAAACTATTGAAATAAAATTTTATAATATTTTAGTCCCGAAACGACTAAAACCCCCAAAGCGAATACAAATAGGTGAAATTAAATTATACCCTGTTAGTCTGTCATGCGTGCGCGCTATCCCCCCCCCCCCTTCAAAACAAAAACTCATCATGTATTCAACTATTGATTTTTATTATTTCCTGACGATACGTATAAATGATACTAATACGTATAATACAGCAATTTCATAAATTCCCAATCTGGCAGTTCGTCTATTAAATGCACAGACCTACTAAATGATATCTGATGAATTCTACCTGGTTGGTCTGTACTGCTCATTAGAGGCATTCAGTTAAATTGCGTTACGCCTTTTTGTACGGTCAAAATTTTACAAAACCACGTCAACGGCTCCACGAGGGCATTATGCAGCTGCCGTTTGAACAAATAGAACTGTGTGAACCGAGTAAAAAACATAATATTGAATAGATATGAATTGGAATGGCTCAATGACGAATTTTGTGAAGAAGCTGCGTTAATTCTATAAAGTGGCATCGTCAAATTAATGCTACGACCAGGTAAAAACATCAGTTTCTACCTTGATACTACGAACAGAAATTCCCGACAGATGCTTGTTTTATAATTTGACAAACAGTTCGGATGTACGATCTCTAGTATCTAACAGGGGCGTGGTGAGGGCAATTATTGAGAAGAAATTATGAGTAACAAAAAAGATTTTGGCACAAAAACCCTTTTACTGACCGCGGAACTGTGGCCGGCAAAGCAGCCGTTAAATATTTAAAGCCGGCCACCGCGAGCGCCGAAGGCGCGAGCCCGCGGCGGGGGTTCCGGGGGGCCCTCCCCCGGGAAAATTTCGAAAATTAGAAGCCCAGAAACGCAATCTCCAGCAATCCGAGACAAGAAATACGGTAATAAGATATTGTTATTTTCTCTTGGAGATTCCATTCTTTCCAAGAGAAAATCACTTGACTCTTTCAAAATTTTTTTAATTGGGTCAGATGAAACAATTTTTCCACTTACAAATGTTTTTCATTTTTTGAGTAATTTGATTGTGATTTTGGCGCAAAAACTTTTTGGCGCATGAGTATGGCTACTCATGAACTCATTCTCACCACGCCCCTGGTATCTAAGTAGCGATAACATAAGTACCCTGATCTCAAGATTGACTCATCGACAATTTCATGTTGTTAATTTTAATCTCCGAAATGGCCCAATTCCGTTGAGTATATTCAGAGACGTGAAGATAATCTCCCTTCCGACAATAAAAACTGGATATTGTCAAAACGGACGGCAACACAAATGGCCAAAAGTCATTTGAATCCGATTTAATCCGTGCCGAGAGATGACGTACCCTAATCAATATTTTTTCTCAAAATAACATGTTATCTATTTGTGTACATTTTAGCTTGGGTGAAAATATCCTGACACCTAAGGGGTTTTAAAGTTGTAGTGTTCTAGGAATATTCCAAAATTGTACCTGACTGATTGATCCATATATATCAACCTAATTTCATTTTTAAAGTAGCTCAGTCTCTAATTCAACATCATTCGAAGTCTTGGACACTGAAAACACGAATTATTTGTCAATTTTTATCAACATTAATGTCTGTAAAGGGAGGGCTTCCGATATTTCATATTTAAGACAATATAAATATTTTACGGTTGGAACAAGAATCCTGTACCATAATGCGCTTTAGTTCCATTTGCAACAAAACACTCGAAGAACAAGGCTAACAAATATACAGATATTCCCCCAAGTCATGTCAAACGGTGATGTCATATTCTTATATGTTCGTTCGCTCCTGGATATTTACTTCCATTTCCACCAGGGTGATATCGTAGGCAACTGATCTGGAGAGCATGCGCAATAAATAATATCGGCTTTGACTGGAATAACCAGAATCTAGTGATAGCCATTCGGTTGACACTTCTGGCGTATTTCGCCGAACTTAACTGATTAGAAATTACAGGAAAAGCAGAAACGATTGAATGGTAATCAGTTAATATACATTCAAATTACATTACTGTATGTGTTGCGACCCTTTTGTGTCCGTTTCTAGGTCCCAAATATTACCGATTTAGCTTCTTTAAATTAGTACAGCAGACAATCTATAAACATCTTAATTAGACCTAAAGTGTACCACACAGGCACAACTACTAACTGACTCACTTGCCTAGTTGACCTTTCTTATACTGCCCTGATGTATGCATTTTCTCTGAACGCAATTCAACTTACTTCATAATAAAATGTCAAAGGTCAATTAGAAAGATGTTCATTAGATAAATTGTGATCAATGACCATCATAGCATGGGACAGCATAGATTTTCTATTAAGAAATGCTATTAATAATACTACAACAATGAACTGGTAATCAACAGGAGTATATGCTTTCTATATGAAGTAAGGTTTACCGACCTACTAGACTGCTCCAGCTGGCCAAATGAAGACGGGCATACGTTATACAATGTACTATGAGGTAAATTGTGCCCGAACAGCGGTATTTCGGCCTATTCTTGGTTCGAATTCATACCGTCAAGGGATCTTCTACGTGTACACACATGTGCACAGGTGATCCCCGTTCTTTGTTCCACACGAACACCCATATGTTGTTCCTTGTCGAGCTCTTCATTCTGCACCATTGACACTGGAAGAACTTGCTATTCAAACACCCCGATGATTTCTATACTACGTCCTGCTTGGAAATTGGGAGCATGAAGTTTAAATGAAAAGTAAGCTAGACAATTTAAGGTAGTTTATCAGGTATTTTAAAATTAGACCCAGTCTAAACGCAAATATTGGCGGTTTATTTTTAACACGACTCCTCGTGTTTTCAGAAGATATTCTAAATCTAATCAATTGCGAGATCTTAAATTTAAGTTAAAAGACAGAATTAAATACAAACGACAATGGCCACATTAAATGGCATGCTGATATTGCCTCGGGTTCTTTTAAAAGATATAAAACCACTTTGATTTAGATAAACAAAATAAAAGTCTCGCTTTAATTATATCGGGGGTGTTGATTCGATTTGGATAATGATTATCAGTCTATATTTAAACATTAAAATTTATGAAAGAATGTATAGATAAGATTATTTTCTAGGCTACATAAATGAGTCTAAAAGTGAATATGTTCCTATTTTAAGACTATATATAGCCTTTCTATATTAATGAAATGATCTATAAATTATTAATTAGACATTAATTAACTTATCCAGAACATAATCATCTCGCGATGTCAAGGTTAGCCTACGATGTTTATTGGATTAGGATCACATTTACTGCTCAAATTTAATTCTTGATTTTACCACGAAGTGGATAATCTATACTATGTTTTTATGGTATCGCCATAAGTAATGATGATCGAGACTCGGCCGAAAATTCAATCGCTAAAATCTCGATTAAGAGTGGATCAATTCGACTGAAATTTTCATCAAATTCTCTCTGCATTATATATTACATGTATAGTGAGAACAGTCAGCTCTTTATCTAATTTCCCATAATGAAGTTTTAACGGATTCTTTTTTCAAAGTTTGCGCAAAGCATTGGAACAAGGCATGGTATAACCCTGTTGACTTTCAAATTTGGTGTGGAACTTTGGAATCAGAGCGGATGAACCCCGTTCTTTTCTAGAATTCTAGGAAGTTCTGTTTCGGTAACATATTGTGCCCAGGAAGACTTGTGAACACATTAAAGATCGGGTGTTATGAAGGGATTAAGAATCCTTATTGTATTATTCTTGACAAAAATCAAACTCTGTCAACTTTTATGGGCTGCTCTGAGGATTTTTTTTTTTACTGTGAGAATATGTACCGTGACCTGGCAACATATCTTTCCATGTCAAGTAATTATGGATTCTGGCATCTACAAACCCTCTGCTATATATATATATATAATATCCATCTATAATTAATAATACCCAAAGATTATAATAATGATGTCATAAATTATATAAATAATAAATATGACCTTTGGGACCTTCAGTGTTTAAAACATTATAAAGGTGATTGCTTCACCAATTGGACTAGAGAACTTAAGGGGCTAATTTGGCACATAGAAATGACCACAATAGGTCACAACGCATATAATTATGTACTATGAATATATATATACAGATGTCCATTCAATAGTTTGTGGGGTTTTTTGTCATTTCTAATGCGCGAAGGGTGAAAAATTGAGTGTCAGTCTTTGGCGTTTGATTATGCCCGTCTACTTCGAGAGTCTTTCCTCGTGGGAGGTGTTAAGCCACGTTTATCCAGGCACTTTATTAAAATTGCGCTCGAAAGCATTTTGGCATGCGATTCGTGTGGAAAGTTAAAATTTTCATTGTGTCTTAAATATTGTATTCGACATGCCTATCTTTTCAAGGTAAGATAGCAACATCAATGTTGATTTAAATTGGCCAATACTTAACGGAGATACGTACCTTATTTTATTATGGTTGATCGAAGTAGCTTAATTCTTATTTTGTTAGATTATAGAAACAGTAAGATAGTAACATCAATGTTGATTTAAATTGGCCAACACTTCGTGTGTTTGTAATGCCAACGACTGTGGATGATATTGAGCTTCTTTAAAGAGTTTATTCTCACTCTTCAATATGTTATACCGTTCCATGTGGACAATATAAATGTCAATGTTATCATTGAAATTTATACACAATGTGTATATTCAAGAAACGAAGAATCCTATTGACTTTCAACGATTTCTGATCATTATTGCCGGTGACCAGTTTGAAATTTTGTAGACGCTAATGTTTCAATCAGACTAAGATGTCTAGGGGTTTTAACTATTTCCAAACATTACAATGTTATTCACCGTGACTACTTTGAAAACACATGTGGATGCTCAAGATGATAAAAGTTATCTTCCGGATGTCTTTGGAGTGAGAATAGTGTGTGTGTGTGGGGGGGGGGCATTCGCATTCTATTATATTTCATATTTACATGACATGTTGTGTTTACTTTTATCAATTTTAGTATCATGTAAGTGCCATCATTGCTTACACAACAGTAGGACGTTAAACTTTCATTTCATTTCTACACGATGCGGGGGGGGGGGGGCTGAATGGTTAGCGTGTACGTGCTGTATCATAACATCTGTCATTGAGTCGACCGGCGTGGTTTCGATTTACTGGTAGTACGTGACAAGGAGTAGGGTCGGCTGTCTAACCTCGTGGGTTTTCTCTGGGTCCTCCGATTTTCTCCTACTGCTAACGACCCCTACGCACAAGCGAATTATTGAAATAAAATTAAGCATACGTTTGTGTTGAGTGAAGGTTTTGAAAGATCGGGTTGACGGAGATACGTACCTAATTTGATTATGGTTGATCGAAGTAGCGTAATTCCTTGTTTATTTTGTTAGGTTATAGAAACAGATAAAACGTCTTCATAAATACATAACGTTTATTGGATATTTAAGTAACTATACATTATTATTTCATATAAATATAAACAATTACTAAAAATGGTATTTAAACATGCAGTATGCAAGAGCCAAATCTACAGGTCTTTCTTTAGGCCTGGAATGTTATCAAAATTATTTATTAAACACTGCTTAACTTATCCAGGCCATAATCAACTCTTGGTGTCTGCGTGTGTTCGGTGTTGCCTGGATTAGAATCTTTATGACTTTAGAAATGATGATCTATGCTAGGCGAAAATTTCAACCGCTTAGTTCTCGGTTCATAGTGGATCAATTTGACTGAAATTTTCAACACATTATTACCATAACATAATGTAGTATTTAACTATTAACTTCCAACTCATTATATGATCCCCCATAATGTATCTTTAAGGCACTGTAACATCTTAATTTACGACTTGGATAGTTCTAATTAGAAATATAACCGAAATTAATTATTAAATCCTTACGTAATTTGAAAAACAAGCACTGAAATAGATTTGTTTAGACTACCAACTAAACACGCCTTGTGTCACAGAAACGTGAAAAACGAGAAAATCTTATATAAGCTAAAACAAGTCGATGCCGGGGTGGGGTTTGACATTTGGAAATTCTTTCGCTTGTCTGTACAATGCATACTTTAATACATGTTTGCACTTATTAATCATTATTGCACTGTGCACTTCCGTGAATAACAGAGACGAAAGGTCCCAAAGACGGTTCTTCGTGTATTCGATCTCATCTATTCAAACTTTTGACTTTTCCACTTTGTACACTAAAATTCCTCACAGTAAATTAAAAGTTCGGTTGAAAGATATTATTCACAGTGTCTTTTCATCTAAATCGGGAACTGCTAGATATCAATATTTAGTTGTTAATTACAATTCTTCATATTTCGTTAAGTACCATAGTGATTCAAAAAATAAATTCACCGCCATCAAGATAATTCAGATGTTGGATTTTTTAAATGATAACATCTTTTATTGAATTTGGAGGGGAAATATATCAGCAAGTGGTTGGTATCCCCATGGGCACCAACTGTGCACCTTTGCTTGCTGATTTATTTCTGTATTCCTATGAAGCCGAGTACATACAGGCACTAGTTAAAACAAATAAACGACTAGTCAGACATTTTAATTTTACTTATCGGTATATCGATGATGTTCTATCACTGAATAATCCTAAATTTAGTGATTATGTAGAATTCATATATCCTGATGAGCTTGAAATTAAAAATACTACTGACAGTGACAATTACGCTTCCTATTTGGATCTGCGTCTCGATTTTGACAATTGCCGTAGACTCAGTGTTAAATTGTATGATAAACGTGATGACTTTTGACTTTCCGATTGTTAACTTTCCATTTATTAGTAGTAACATTCTTGTATCACCAGCTTATGGGATGTTTGTGTCTCAGCTAATTCGTTACGTGAGAGCTTGTTCTTTTTATTCTGATTTTTTAAGTAGATCGCGACAGCTTCAACTACAAGGATACTTACGCACTAAACTTATAAAATCCTTTAAAAAGTTTTATGGCCGCCATATTGACTTGATTGGTAAATATAACATGTCGCTCTCAGCTATTATTCTTGATATATTTAATTGACGCGTATCCTATTTACTATTTCTCTGATTATGTCTACTGCACCGTTAACAATGTTCATCACGTGCATTTTGCATACCTGTAGTCCATTGGCCAATCACGTTATTTTACCTACATTTTGCCTAGTAGTTTGGATGCAGCGATGGCGGGTGTGGCGCGCCAGGCAGGGTAAGCTTACTCTTCCGGAGACCTGTTACCACTGTTTGCCGTATATGTTGTACACGGTGAACAGTCCATATGCTGATTACACTATTTGTCCTGATTACACTATTTTGCCTATACCGTTTTATTGATGGGGAATACTGTCGGTGTAGACTGTCATTGATAGTCCATTGGCCAATCTCGCTATTTTACTGAGATTTCGTCTAATAGTTTGGATGAGCTATGGCGGGTGTGGCGCCCCGTCAGGGTAAGCTTACTCTTCCGGACACCTGTTACCACTGTTTGTTGTGTATTTCGTACACGATGAACAGTCCATTTGCTGATTACACTACTTTGCCTAACTATTTTGCCTATAACGTTTTTTAGGACTTAGAATTTTGCCTAATGGTTTGCATTATTCGTACTTGGTTTTATTTTATTTTACTGTAACCACAGTAGACAATAATTACAGCCCACCAACAATACACGAAAAAACTGAGGTTTACATCCACTCAACACAAACCATGATACAGTTTTTATATTTCAATAATTCGGTTGCACGTAAGTGTCTTTAGCAGTGGGACGAAATTACATGTATAAGGCCTCAGCCAAAATGCACCAGGTAACGTAGGCGACCAAATCGCAAGAAGGTGAATGGTGAAATAAATAGAGCTTTTAACGCCCTTCTTTGTATCTATATCCCGGATATCGAAACCGGGCATACGTCATACAGCGTACTATGAATATACGGAAATTTTGCAAGGGGTGCAACGATTTTATGTGCTGGTTTTATTTTTATGGGGTGTGGTGGTGGTGGTGTGTGTTGGGGGGGGGGGATTCAGGAGTCTTATCGCTTGGTGCTGGACTTGTTTTTATAAACATCGTTTTATGTTTTTCAACAATCTATTTTAAGAACACGGTAGACCTTAGAACAGACAGTCCCTCTGCGGCAAAACTGACGCCGAGCCGCTCGACATACGACTTTGGGTTACAGAGTTGACCTCTGAGCTGCCCTGGGTTAACATCCATGAAGTGAAACATTTTTCTTGATATTATCACATGTCCGGTTAATTTGAAAACGATTGAAATCGACTTGGTGTGTAAATTATGTAATTTCCTGCTAAAATGATTATCAGACGTAATCTATAGACGCGATATCCAAGTCTAAGATTACTGTGGGAAGCGTCCGTGTTTATCTCAGCCATCTTTTACCGTAGAAACGATCTTGCCATAGAAGCAAGGGGGACATCATAAATGAAATCGTAGATTCATTATAAACCAATGAATCAGCAGATTACGGAAGGAACTTTCTGATCTAGCTATTAACGTAGTACGCTTTATTTCGAAATGAGTTCGCCGAAATCCGAGCTATCATCGAGCTAATATACTGCAGAATTTCATCCCTATATACGTTAAGGTCAATTGCCAATGAAGGCGAAATATAGAATCAAAGTTTTTTTTTAGATAGATGTAGTCAGATGTTTCTCTTGGAGCGGTTCTAAGCCTAATATTTACAGCTGAAACCATTTATTTAATAAGAAATATGTTTGAAGACAACACTTAAAGTATTCGCTAGAAGTGACAAAACTTAAGTATTTTCTAGTAGTGATAGTGTAAATAGACCAAAACCAGTTATAATTCACCTAGCCTCTGGCCACGGAAACTTTTTAGGATAAGATAAGTGTCAATTAAGAAAACAGATCGATTTCAGTAGATTTGAGGTATGTGCGGGCTTCAAATCCTTTAGATACAAACCTCGATGATGTTATTGCCTTACAGTAATGTGTGACAAACCGGTCTTAATCCGGCAATTTATTGAAGTCCTATAAGAGCGATTTCGCTACGGTCTGAAACTAAAGGACTGGGTAGATTAAAAACTTCAACGTAGCACATAAAACAAACGAAACATAATATCCGTCAATATAAATCATGTTGTCAACCGGCCTAGTAATTAATTTTTGGTTTAAATAATCCCTTTAAAATCAATTTCAGAGATTTCACTCTAGTCCTGGGGAACTTTGATCTCGTTTGACATGTTTACCAAAAACCTGTAACATGTTTAAAAAGTGATGTTACTTAAAATTACGCTTCGTCCAATCAATGTCTAGAGATCCCGAGGCTAAACCATGTCTACTGTATATCGTCAAGTGAATTTCAACAAGTTTATGTTAAGAAAAAGTTAAAAGTACTAGACATGAATAGAGTTTAGAGCACCGCGACGATATGCTACTTCAGTGTCTAGAAAAATCACAAGATTATGTATCTGTTAACGTTACGGGTAGTAGATTGCCAACATCAAACAGATGGGGAATTAATTGAGTATGCTTACATATACTAACTTGTCGATAAGTGTGACTCTTGAGAATGTATTAAATGTAAAACCAATTCATATTCAACACAAAATATTAAGACATAGAAGTCCACTTATGAGAAATTGGGTAGTTTTGCGAGATAAGTTTTATGAAACAAGAAAAACTTATAAAATTACTTAAAGAATTCAATTTGTACATCAGACGTGGTTGTCACTAATTGAGGTATTGCAATAATTTTAACCGTAAGCTCCTCACCAACACGTATATCTAATAATGTCTTAGAATTCGATAGTTTTAGATATATGCTACGACTATAACCAACAGACAGACATTGCCTTTGTTTGTTATAAGATTAAACATTCAAATGTGAGTTCTGGAACATTTTTCGTTGATAGCTTTTGATCGGTTATGTTATGGAATGCTGCTTGCATTGCCTTACTGCAGTCTTTATTAGATGTACGTTAAGTAAATATAATTTGTCGTATTATTTTGTACTTCTATACTTTATGAAAACAATACTAATTCTATTATCTAGTTTAAGAAACGGGCAGTTTACCCCGTTCTTAAATTGCAATTATAGATTCGTTTGGAATTACTGTTCTGACAAGTTATTTTAAATCCTTATCTCCGAAAATTATATTCATTGCGATTCCAAAAATTAAGGTACCACCTCTTAGAATTTGATTGCATCATACCAATAGCGGTTTCTACCTATGACGCCACATCCGTTTATGCAATATCTGGTTGGATAAAAGTCACACAAAGGAATTATGCTGTGGAATCAAACTTTATTTTGAGTTGCGATTACGTAGAATACCCAGTTTTAGAGCAAAAACCTCCAACCAATTGCTTTTCAAAATGCAATTTTATATATAAAAAAATATTATCTGTCCACATCTCGCATTAGTGAATCTCGCGGCATTCAATGTCTAGGTAGATATCAAAAATAACTGTTATAAGTTAAATGTAGGTATATATATATAGCTGTTTTTAAAATACCGAAAGAATATAACATATTGCAAAAATCAGTCAATAGTACATTTCGGAGACAGAGAGGGGGGGGGGAGTCAACTCAAAACAAACTAGGTAATTTCGGGATTAACAAATGGCTTAATTTTAATTCAATAAATCACTTTCGCGTGCGGGTCTTTAGCATTAGGAAGATACCGAAGGACCCGGTGAAAAGCCTACGATGTTGGACAGGCGACCCCATTCCTTGTCAAGTACAACCGGGAAATCGAATCCACGCCAGTATATACTCTGTAACAGACCTTATGATACAGCAAGCAAATGCTAACCATTCGGCCATCCTGCACCCCTTCTTTTTGGAAACCTTACATCTATTTGACATATCGAGTATGTTCCAATATGGTAAACGGTCTCTTATGTCTTATTCTTAAAATAGGTATAATGTAAGAGATACCTCTTCATATTGCAGGTATTTTAACTGACATCATACAATTTGGTTGACTTACTAATTGAGTGGATTAGACCATGTCCATCATAGGTGCGTTAAGCGCGAATATGTCCAGCACTCACAGAGACTGCCGAAAGGTTTGAAAATAAAGGCGCCATTTTTAATGTGGCTATGATACTTGATAATCGAGATTAAGAACTTGCCAATCGCAATTGTGTTTGGCAATTTGGGCTACCACTTGACAAAACTTTGCTCAGAAGTAAATTTAACTATATTCATTTTTCGTTATCTTGTTCTCAAAAGGGGCAGCTCTTTGTTAAATATTATAATGTTTTAAGTATTTTCGTTATATTCTGATCTTAATTACAATATATCGATCTGTGGTAACATACTATGTTAAAGAATTGGGGATAAAAAAAATCATGCCAGCTACTTTAATCTATATATGACGTCATTTGTACACGAACGGCAATAATAATTTATAATCAGTATCGGAATAAAAAAGTACAAGTCGTGTACATTTCTTTATTCATCTTGGTTTGCATTTAGAAACAATATATAAAAACAAAATTAAGTGTAGTCAAATATACATGCATACTATTTGGCATTTAGTATATAATAAAAAGCAAACTTAAACAGAAACTGTAGACACAGAAAAGACTTTGTTCAATATCACATGAAGTTTTGTAAATGACAAGTCGGGCATATTATTAGTGAATTGCGTGATAGAAAACTAATATTATCCAAGTAAGAATGTTCATGTTCTTTACCAAATGTAACAGACGAAATATGCATTAAACATGAACAATAAGATGATATTCTAATTGGCCATGTCGCAGCACAAGACTATCTGTTAACATAGCTATAATAGAAATAAAACAGAGTACTTAACAATAGATTTCGTGTTAAGACCTACCCCAAAATGTTTATAATTGCAGCTTTAGTCTCCCATGGTTACTCTCTCGAGTAATATAGTGTCATTATTTTAAAAAAAATATATAAACCCCTTCTTTATTAGTATTAAAGGTAGCCCTGCCGATTTCTTGATCGTGTTTATAATGTTGAATTACACCAATAATTTTAAACCATGCACAATTGTATAATGACTCACCTGTCCTGAAGAATCTTGTGATGATAATGAATCCCAACAATAAAAACTGGTTGTTATAAACCATTTCTAACTTTCCACCATGCTTAATTACTGGTAATTAATATTCCTACTGGCCGTCGATGATTTAAATCCTTCGTGGAATCTCACAAATTCACTTTAAACTTACATCCATTTTCAAATTCCTTCGTTCTTTGAGTATTAAACATATCTACTTTAATATCGAATAAACGCTCGTGAACTCTTTTTTTTTTTGCAGCCCACACAAAATTAATATCTCTGTTTGATGACGTAATATTTTCCCTTACTCGATGGAACTATATTCCCCAAAATACCGAAAATTCAATCGCTATCTTCACATTTTTTTAAAAGAAAAAAAAAATTAAACTTTAATAAATATTAGATATTTAACAACTTTGATATCTTTTCTTATTAAAACTTTTTAATCTAACTTGTTTTTCTATTTTAAGCAAATAAATTAAAACAATTATGTACTTAAGACCTTCGTTGATTGAATTATGTAACACAAAAGGCACTGTTGATGTGTCAAAAATTCCCGAAGCGCAAAAAAGATATTCTGTCTAGTGTTTGTCACTTTCATCAAATCGTAGCGTCTGCCGAGAGCCGGATATCGTTTGGCAACATTGAACGTATCGCGCGCTATCGGCAAAGAAATGTGAGTATCACGTGATGAACCTGTTCGGTATTATAGGAAGCCAAATGCTATTCTTTACTGTTATAGTAGTTCTCGGGTTGCTCCTAGAGGCATAATAATGGATTCACTCAAAGATATTGTTTAAAATTTAATAAAGTGGTTATTTTAAACTGATGGATGATGCATTTAGAAAAACCTAAAAGAAAGAAATATATAAATTAAAGAAAGATGTCGATATAGTTGGAGGTCATTAAACTATAAACTAATTTAGTTCAAATAAAATACACAAATTTACTCACAAAATGGAAATTTATGCATATATATAGTATATGAACCCGGGTCTTACTGCATGAACAAATTCATTAATATTTCAATTTGATGATGAATGGTTTTCTTGTCATACAAAAGATTGTAAGTTTCCAAAACACGACTAAGGTCTGGGGGCTTCAAACCACCTTTTGGGCTTAAACTTCCTGTAAAAGCCTTTCTTACGTACATTTTCCTAATGACCAGTTAGTTCTATTCTTTACAAACTGGAATGAAGCAATCATGCCATAGCGATCGCCCCTGGAAAACTTCGGTTATCGTTTTATGTCCTTAAGTTATTCCAAACGAAGGACACACTCCCTTTGGCCATCGCTTGGCGTTTTATTTTTCGAGGTTGAATTATTGACATTTCTATGTTCCATTGTTTAATTAGTTCAGCTTATCCATTACAATTTAATTACTGGTGGGTCAATGGACGAAATCCATGGTTGCTTTAACACAAGATATTAGACCAAACGTTTAATATGGTATGTCAAATACCCTGATGCAAGTGCAGGTGATGTATTATTTCACGAAGTTGATTTATGGGAAACAGCTATAATAATTTGCATGATTTATTTCTATAGGCAAGTACCAATTATAAAGTGAATCCAATATCAGAACCTGATCGTGTTCATTGACCGTGAGTAACTAGAGGTTTTATGAAATGTGCAATAGCAACTGCAGGATTAGCATTAAACTGTCAATACATCATGTTAATTGTCGTCCTTATATTAAATGGTTAGTCGTGCGCACTGAATCATAAGGTCTGTCATTGAGTCAGCTCGCGTGGTTTCGATTTCCCGGTTGTACGGGGGGGTTGGGATGGCCTAGTGGTCTAGAGTGCCGCGCTTCGAACTTTAGCGGGCCGGTCACCTCTGGCTTCCGGCTGTGGTTTCGAGCCCTGGTGTGAGCGTATGTGACATGGAGATAGGGGCGCCTTCTCAACCTCGTGGGTTTTCCCCGGGCACCTCGGTTTCCTCCCACTACTAAAGCGAATTATTGAAATAAAATTAAATGACCTAGTTCGTGTTGAGTGGACGTTAAACCACATTTCTCTCTCTCTCTCCCGTTTGTAAGTGGAACAAAATTGAACTATATGTCGGTCCCGATATGACCTAGTTTGTGTCGAACGGGCGTTAAACCCTATTTATGTCTTCCTCTGTATTAAAATGGTAAAGGTCACGATACAATAATCTACTGAAAGTTTGCATGATTGTGAACTGACTGTTTTTAAACCAAAGCCTAAATGGTAATATTTTATGACGAATGACACCTTTCTTTTAAAAATTTAGATAGTTTTTTTAGGTTTTTTTTTTTTTTGTTTTTTTTTTGTTAAATATTGACGTTATACCTTTTAACAGTTTTGCTAGGTAAGAGAAAAAAATCTGCTGACGTCGTGGAATTCTAATAGCATCTTTCAAGCTCTGTCCCTCTGTCAAAACATGGAAGTAATCACTCTGGAATTTCGTAACATTAATTAACCATGATAAAGTCACCCATTGGTTTCCAAAGGCAACTTTCTGCTTTGGTTTATATAACCTTGTTTTTTAGAGGCTAGAAATATGAACGATCCGTTTCATAGCGTGTCCACGTTGCCTATCTGAAGAATCTAATGGAGTAACTTCATCATCAAAATAGTAATCTAACAATGTTTGACTGCTGCAAACACAAGACGGTTGCTGGTGAACTTGTGTTTCGTTGCTTAGATAATCCCGATTTGAACAGTCAGTATGTTTATTCCGATAGTACTAAATTCATCCGTTTTCTGTATTTGATAACATATGTTTGTAGTTCTGCGAACAAAACTAATTACGGAATATCCAGCTTAAGTTGAATAATAATACTAGCTGCACAAACTACTACCAGGAACATAGTACATTCCATGCATATACCCAAGAGTAACGCAATTTGAACATAATGTGTATTTAATATCACCAAATGGCTCACAACTGCTAATTATTAAACAATTTAGTAGAATCGGCATATAAAATCCACTAAGCCTTGTTAGAAAATCAACCACGTTATTTTATAGACATATCGGGAAAAGGGTGAGCTGGTCCACACGCGTAGATTTTATTAACAGCTTCATTTAAACTGTGGCGCAGCATACAGTGTTTCGGGTATGGAACCATAGAAATTCAATTCATTCAAATTAGCAATGTCATTGGAGTACTTACATGTTGCATTACCAAGATTAACACTTTGGTACCAACCATTTTATAATGAAGCACCGCACTCGAAACACCTTTTCCTTTTCGAATTATGTATCTCCGTCTGTGAAAATCCGCTATGCGTCAAATTTTAAATAGAAACAGTCCATACGTCACAATATTTAAAGGAGCTAATACTTGAAACCATGACATTGACACACATGTGGCGCAACACATATAATAATGTAATATGAATGTATATAAACTGTTTTACATTCAATCGTTTCCCTTTTCATTCTTAAAATAAGTTATGTTCGGCGAAATACGACGGAAGTTTCAGTCGAATGCCATTCTCTAACATCTGGTTATTCCAGTCTACACCGATATTTATTGTACATGGTCTCCAGATGTATGATGTCATCGTTCGAATGAGTTATGTAATATGTCTAGTCCCGTTTTTCGAGTCATTTGTTACAAATGGCGGCGAATTCTCTTAAATAATTAGTGAAGTACACAAAGGATGACATAGTAGTGGGGTTTAACGTATTTTCATATCGACACGTCATTACCCCGACAATTTTGAGACTAACATGTGTGCATAGATGTGGAAGTGGATTCAGCCAGAAAAAAATGTTTCAACATAGTTTCCATTGAAACCCAACTGCCAAGTGTTCATTCATGCTTGAAAACAGTGTTTATTTAATCTTCATGAATATGAAATCACAATTATATGACAGAATTTGACGCAGAAGGAATTTGTTGGTGTTTTTGTATTTGGAAAATATTCATTACAATAACATATGATATTTTCATAAATAAGATATGTTGTTCTTCACGGTTTATCGACGATATTCCTAATATGACAATTTACAAACGAGTAATATTATGTTAATTGTTAAGTTGCCTGATGTTTGTGCTTCTAAATTCAATTTCTTGTTTCATGTTTCGTAAAAAAAAATATAGTCTTGATTATCCCGACCCGTCAATTAGAAGTAGAATGATCGGTAGACTAGTTAAGCGAGACTAATTTCAAAACAAGGGCACGTAACCTATCTTTTACTCAAAAGTGTCTGGATGTTATGGATCTGAATGATCTGTCTGGTGTCATTTCTAAACAAAGAATAAAAGGGAACTGGCTACTGATCGCCTCAAAGAAGATCTCGTATCGTCTTCATATCTGAGTTCTGGAGGCTTTATGGTGATATAACTGGTGTAACCAATATCCGAGTGGGTTTACATCGATCCCTTCCACCCATAGCAATTTATTGATCTAATAGCTCCCCCTTGTCTAATAAACCTGAATTTATAGCTCTTAGAGCACCTTTATAAATAGCCGACATCAATTAAAAATTTTAGTTTAAAGAACTTATAAAAAAAAAATATGGGATAAAAAGTAGTAATGTTATTGACTAAAATCGATTTTTTATTCTCTAAAACATACCAGCATTGGAGAGCTAAGAAATATATTAGCTGTAATAAAAATGTAATTTAGTGACGAAGATGATCTAAATGAAATACTAATTAAATAAAAGGCCGTTAATTATTGAATCAGTGTCAATATTTAGCGGAAAGAGATCGAGATAGGGTTTTTTTTCTACCGCGTTTAATAAAACCATTTTATTGATAGATTTTATTTACTCATTCATTACTCACACATCAGAGAAAACGTGTTGGTATTTTTTGTCTTAAAGAGATCTTGTGTAAGATAGACCGATTTATATACGATTCCATCATGTCAATTAGAATTTGATTAAGTTGATTGCAGTAGCTAATGCCAGAATACAGGGTTAAGAAAGGTCAGACATGTCTTTTGTAGGAGAACGATTTTATTCTTACCACGAAACACGTCTATGGCGAATTGACTAGTGAATTGAACATATTTGTTTACAAGTTCAAAGATGGGCATCGGTGCATTTTTTATTTACTAATGCTTTTAGCCCAAAAATATAAACCGACGATCAAGAAAAAAATACACCAAGATATATTAGGAAATGGCAAAAAGGAAAATCGTGTTAAGGTGTTAATGTCGACTTTTCCGTAAAAATATTCTTTTGATAGATGCCAGCCCTGGCGTATTCTGTCTGCCCTCTGGTGTGAAATCAGTCCTTACCCCTTTATCAAGTTGCTGGTTGTTACAGTTAAACTTGACGGTTGTATAATGTTATCTCTTCCGCCCATGTTGCTACTGCAGTCAACGACTCAATGTCATTCTACAGCAAAGTCAGTAGAAATTGTGTATAAAACGACAACCCGTTCAACCACACAGATGATGTCGATGACTTCTACACAGTGTGTACAATGAAGATAGCGACTAAATTTGGTTGTGGCGACACAAGGTCCGACTTTCACACACCCAGTATGCATTCTATATAGCTACACCATTGTGGAAGTTAATACTTCCAGTCTTAAAACCCTGACATGGGTTGTTGCAATCGATCCGATAGCTTGATTATTTGTTATAGTGTTGTTTTTTTTTTAATACGCAATGCTTAGCGAACAATATAATACCTTTGCCGATGTTGTAGATTTTATTTTGAGCGCTGATAGTAAACTATTGGCTATCCGAAAGCATACAACTCACAACATGTGAAATTGAAATATTCATGTTCAATATTGTGATTTTTATAGTGACTCCTCTACGGATTTGTAAATCAGTCGTTTTCTGGTTTTCGTTATCGTTAATGTAATTGATCCATTGCTCATGTCGGCTTTCTGAATGATATGATTAAAGTACTATCCTACTTGACAGGATGCTCGGCTATTTTTGTAGGAACAGGCCATGTTTGATAAGATCCGTCAAACAAATTACAAAAGAAAGGGGCTCGACCCGATCACATCCACGTGCAAATCTATACAAAGGCACTTAATCCAGGCAATACATTTGTTATGTGGATGACAGACTAGGGCAGTAGATCACAACCCCTGTAAACACAGGAAGACCAAGAATAAACGCGGGAGTACCATACAATATCGTCATATACATTAAGATGTTTTACTGTTTATGCCACCGAGATTCTTAAATCATTAATGCGACAGAAGGCTTATACTGTAGTTATTTATATATGCCCGCAATGAAATGTGGATTTATATTGCCGTCGTCCTTTTTTTGCGCCGATTTTACTTTGTTAAAGGGACAATCCCGATAATATTTTGGAGAATAAAACTGCTTAATTTTGCATTAAAATCCCTTAAAACCATCTACCTTAGGGTTGAGCAACTAACACTATGTATGATACGTTTTCAAACAACTTAAACCTCCCAGTCTTCATTTTATAAAAATGATGTGTAGATGAACTTTACATTTCGTTATCAAGTACATCACATTGGCCATTCACTGTATAGACTTCTGAAGGAAGGGGAAACGATTACCAGGTCACGCAACGAAATAAATGACCTGAAATCTAATGGGGTCCGGACAAGTCGTATTGACGTTCACGCCCAGACCACTCAATATTTTGACCTGAGACAAGATAAATACACCACTAATCTATATTTTGGCGCTTACATTTCATAGGTACTTGGACTCCTTTTTTTTAAACTCGGTTCAAATCCGTCCGGATAATCCCTTTAAGAAAACAATATAGGATAAATATGCGGTGGGGCATTTTACTGTCCAGGCATTTATGGTAATAATAAGTTCTAGCCCTTGATCATTTGTAGAATCTTGAGAACGTCCTAACGAGAAATGTTATCGAAATTGGTCAAACGTGTAGAAGCATAGTGAATTTTGACAACATAGTAGCTGTTGTTGCATGGCAATCGTTATTCGTTATTATCTTCAAAAGCTAATAGCACTTAGGTCGGCCTGAACTGTGTTCTTTACCTAGACGAATAAATCAAAAGAACTAGATCACATATAGATGCCACCTTGACCGAGGTAGTTGTTATAAACAACTTGATCGTGACACCCGGTTTCATTAATACATAAATACCGGAACCTTAAAGATACATTATGTAAGATTTAGATGAAGAGGTGACCATTCTTGCTATAAAAGCTGAAAAATAGATAATGTAACGTGAAAATATTGAAAATTTCATTCAAGGTACTACGGTTTGTAGTTTTGACAAGATTTGTGGTAGCCAAGGCTTTGGTATATTCGAGACTTAGCCTCGCATAATGTATGTCTAAACATCTTGTTAATTAGTTTGATAGGTAAATCGATGATATGATATACACCGTAGAGTTTGAAAATATATATTTCTGCCTGAATGACAGATTAGACTAATTTAAATTCCTCCCTGGGCTAAATATAAGCACAGCAATGTCTAGATATGTGCAATTTTACTTCGTTGTACGATAGATTGTATCGCCTACCTGAGGACTTGTTGGTAGTGTTGCATCAGTATCTATACTATTCAAAGAAAGTAGGGGATATTTGATTTTTAAGTGTTATTAAAGTCACCTAATGAAACTGACGAAGAAACAAATGACAAAATGAAATGAAGTTCACATTCATCGATTTATTCCAAATGATCGTTAGACTAAGTAAGGCACAGACTGACCATTATAAGGGTAAAATGATACCCGGGGTCAAACAGCAAAGTTACCACAGCATCACAAAAAAGTCAGTAACGGGTAAATCCTCCTCTGTTTGCCAAACAAGCATTGATCCGACGTGGTATACTGAGACGTCTAAGGTCATTTTGGTCCAGATTGTCCCATTCCTGTTGCAACGCAGCAGCACGTTCTTGGACATTGGCAGGACGTTGTTGACGTTGACGTAACCTCTGTCCAAGCATGTCCCAGACATGCTCGATGGGGGAGAGGTCGGGACTCAGTGCTGGCCAAGGTAATGTGGTGATGTTCTGTTGTTGGAGGTAACCTGTAACGATCCTGGCCCTGTGACATCTTGCGTTGTCATCCTGGAAGATGAAACGGCGGCCATGGCGTCGTGCGAACGGCACAGCATGGACTGCCAAGATGTTGTCCCGGTAGTACTGGCCTGTAACACGCCCTGCAACAACATGTAAAGCCGTTCTTCTAGCAACAGTGATGCCTCCCCGCACCATAACAGAACCACCCCCAAATCGATCATGTCTGATGACGTTAACGTCTTGGAAGCGCTCGTTTCGACGACGTCACGTCTGTCCAAAAAATCAACAGTGAACCTTGACTCATCTGAAAACATCACATTGCCCCAGCGTCGATTATCCCAGTGTTGACGATCCCTACACCAACGACGTCTTGCCTGAATGTGATGATCTCTCAAACAAGGGATCACGCGAGGACGTCGGGCGCGAAGGTGACCCCTATGCAGTCGATTCCGAATCGTCTGGCCACTCACTCTCACACCAGTGTCTGTTTGAAGACGAGCGCTGATCTGATTTGCTTTGATGACACGATTTCTCAAGGCCAAGGTACGGATAAATCGATCCTGGGCTTGAGTTGTCGCTCTTGGTCGACCTGAGCGTGGTCTGTCCTGTACAGATTGTGTATCACGGTATCTGGACCATAGCCTGCTTATGACAGACTGAGAAACATTCATCGTCCGCGCCACAACCGCCTGTGTTGTGCCGATCTGTAGCATGCCAAGGGCACGTAACCTTTCATTTTGGGTAAGCCGACGCATATAAAAATTTGTTTTCTGGTCACTAAAACAATTAAACTGATGTTTCCACCCTGGAATTCAATGCCACAATGACTGTAACATTCAAAGTCAGAGTCGTGCAAATCTTGGGTTGGACCCCCATGATGATCCCAAGCATCACCTGCATTCCATGCGGTAGCTATTGGTGCGTTTGGGCGTCACATGTAACTGGAAATGTTTCTTCTGTTAGGTTCTATAGTGACTTTTTTCGTAGTCATTTGCATATTTTAGTATTATGCTCCCAAAATCAAATATCCCCTACTTTTTTTGAATAGTATATATTGTTCCCATTCCTGAGATCGATTTAATTATATTGGTTCACTTATTTTCACTGTCTTGTTGAAAGACTGCTTTTGATAGTAAATATAATATGTTATTTGTTGTTTTATTTCCAATACCTCTTTTTGATACTCCGTTAATTATAAATACACACGATCATGCATAATAAAATTAGAGCTATTTATAGTGTGGGTATTTTCAATAGAGGTATGACAAGTTCGGTACATATGGAAAATAGAGAGACAGCGACACAACACAAACTAGGTCATTTCGGGACTAACATATGGTTTAATTTTATATCAATAATTCGCTTGGACGTAGGGGTCTTTAGCAATGGGAGGAAACCGGAGTGCCTGGAGGAAACCCACGAGGTTGCGAAGGCGCCCCTATCTCCATACTCACACCAGGGATATAAAATACAGCCGCAAGCCAGGGGTGTGCGGCCAGCTAGAGGTCGATGCGCGCCAATCGAGCCCACTAGACCACCCAACCCGAGTTGAGACTGGTATGTCCTCGCGAATAAAATGTTTTGATGTTCAATTTATTATGCAATAGATAACCGTGTCTTGTTATTTATCACGCGTATAATTTTACATGACCTGGGAAGTAGAGAGAGAGAAAAGAGAGGGAGAGAGACTAACATATGGTTTAATTTATTTCAATACTTCGCTTGCGCGCTGGGGTCTTTGGCAGTTGTTACACAATGACAGGTGTCATACAAGCGTCCTGCCATATTAAAATACGTGAAAGTGATTGTAACATCAACGTGTTGCTTTCAACACCCGATTGGAGATCTTGGTAGCATTCCTTATGTAACTTTAACTTGTTGTTGGCATGTCTTATCTAACTTTCTTTTTCTAATAAACTGTACTGAATATTAAACCTGATATGATGCATGATACATTAGCCAGATGCCTAATAAGATTCCTTTGTTTGGAGTGTATGGCAAGCCAAAGCGGAATTAATTTCAAGACCGTTTTTCTGTATGGAAAGAAAAAAAAAACGAGTATAACAATTTTTCAACACCTTCCAAGCATTTTTCACATGTCAAGACAAAAAAAATACACATTCAAGACGGAAAAAAAATCATATGTCATGACGAAAAAAATCATATATCACGAGCACGTGACGCCACTCGGCAATCCTCAACAGATTCCGGTTCCGGAACCTACATCTAATCTTGACATGAGAATTTTTCCGTTTTGATATGTGATTTTTTTCGTCTTGACATGTGAATTTTTCCGTCTTCACATGTGGAAAATGCTTGAAAGGTGATGAAAAAATTGTTATATACTCGAGTTTTCCTTTTCCATACCGAAAAACGGTCTTGCAATTAATTCCGCTTTGGCTTGCCATAGGAGGGGGATAAAAACCCCGAATGAAAACAGCATAGTCAGTGGGGTCCGGCCAGGACTGAGTGAAGGCCATGGGCGCCTTGGCACGAGACGAGGCGAGACGACAGCTTCTGGAGTTAGCACACTCGTGCTAAGCCAAGCTAAGCATGATTCCCTTCATATAAGTTAGTTCTACGGTCGTTTACAATACGATGTTAGTACCTAATATTGTAAGAAGCAGAATAAAAGAATTAGAAGTCCTACCAGTGTTGTCATCAAAGAACCAATACTGTCACACAGTGGGAGGAAACTGGGGGACCCGGAGAAAACCCACGCGGTTGGACAAGCCACCCTACACATAACTTGTCACGTACAACTGGGGAAGTTGACTCAATGATAGACCTTATGATACAGCGCGCACGTGCTACACATTGTGAAGCATTGTGATTCTTAGAAGACGAGCCCTATCGATGTTCAGTTACACATACCCCTTGTCCCGTACTGGGCTAAATGATCTATAATTGATTTAGATCTGAAGTAGCAAAATTTCCAGATTTAATTCCCAAACTTGACATGGAGTTAGTTAAAATATAACGCTTCTACACTTTTATCATAAAACGCTTCCATAGTTCACAGTTGTTTCCTCATAAAATATTAAAGAATACGTCTCTGTGTAGTTAGCGAACCCATTAGCAGTCAAGTTTCTGATCATTTTAAAAGCATAAATACACAAGTTACGATAAGCACTGTTTTTCAAACTAGCAGTCCTTTCAGAAACCGAAATCAAACCTGTAGTTTAGTAGATTGATTTTTACTGAAATGGTTATTGGGTGTAATCGAGACACTAAAGCTTTTAAATGTTGTGTGGGTTATATGTCGAAAAGCTCACTGTGACAGTTTCTAGACAAATAAACTGTTGAAATCAAAATTTATATAAGCTAAATATACATCATTGAAATTACCATGACTCACTTGTGTAGACAAAAGAAGGTGAACACTCGTGAAGGTGATATAAAACAATTCCAATGACTAGATTGTAAGACAAGATTGGAAAAACCTAGTAACTCTGTTGAATGCAATTTTGAGTAAACAAAGGAAAACTGTTTTGTTAAGCTACTGAATATATAACCAATTTAAATTTTGTCTTTTTAGATGGAGATAATTAGAAGCCCTTTCGGTGAAGGAGAAAAAAACTATTATTATATACAGGTGTACTGAGTCCAAATATGGGTCTAACTCAATTTTCACCAAAATTTGACTTGCTAGGTTTTTCTAGATTACGGGAGACTTTTTCCAGTATGTTGATGTGTATTGTAACCTACATATTGGAACCATTTGATTAAGAAACGTAAATTGACAGCCTTCACTAATGTTATTTGCATGCAGTAATACGTTTTGTCGCAAGATACAGGTTATGCCATCTCAATATTTGGACATTAATTGGAACAGAAATAGCATATTCGACTATGAAACTAGTAAATTGAAGTCCGACTATTTTGGGACTCTACCCTACACTTCTAAAAGATTCTTCGTAACTACCTAATGTTTTTCTATCGATAAACTATTTGCTTATTCACAATCATTGTATGAAATGATTTCTTTAGCATTTACCCTGTTGAATTGTCATGTTATCAATGAATATTTATAAAGAATTACACCAATTCGCAGTTAACCACAAGATCAAAAGAACCCTAGTCTCGGTGATGCTGAAAGTGGCAGTTGTCACATACTTGAATTAATCTCTTTTGTTGTGATATTCGCATTTTCGTGGAATAATTTATTTTATGAATCCCATCAAAGAATACTTTATTCGTATGTTAACAACTCTTATACATTTTCAACTTTAATTTCCCTGTGCGATTTCATTTCTTACATTTGTTTTATTACTTGGTGATTTGCAACCGTCGTCATGTAAAACATGCAACAATTTAGATAAATGTTCCTCCGCACTTGTGGATCGATCTCATTCCTCAACACAGACAGTGCAATGTCTTCAGTTCCTTTGAGGCTATACCAGGTCGAATATTCACACACACACCAAAACCAATCCAGTTTCCAGGAAATTATACTTTACTTTGTATATTGCCATTCACAAGTATCATCTCGTAGCGCCCGTGGCTAAGTTGAAATTAATCAGCTGAAAATGTCAAGGACCAACTTTTCTTATTACTAGTATTGTTTGGGTTCCAATATGGGTATGATGTACGAAATGTTGGTTTTCCACATTTTGGTTTTGTGTGCGACACAGCATGATTTCTTGTGATATATGTAATAAAAACAAATAATCAGGTAGTCAAAGCCGATAACTAATTAACAATTATTAACTCTTCCAAATACACAACCAAGCGCGGATCCAGAGGGGGTCCAGGGGGTCCCCCCCTCCTGCTCAGGCTTGAAAAAATTTTTATGCGATTTTATTGGCGATTTAGACCTGTTATTTTGGAATTTACCTTCCGGAAATACGTCAGAATGAACCAAATTGAATCTAATTTACCAAATTATCGGTTGAGCGCAATTAGTTAAGCAATTGTCAAACCTAGACCCCCCCCCCCCTGCAAAAAATCCTGGATCCGCACCTGACAACGATGGTACACGTGTTCTTTGTTATCGTAAAATGAAATGACAAGGTGGAAACACGCCGGAAACATCCGATGCGGTCAGCAAGGTCTTAACACGGGATCTCCTGTTTAGCGTGGGACAGCGTCTTACACGTTGAGCCAGGGGAATTGGGTGATGGAAAAGTGGTTAGCGTTTGTGCGCTACATCATAAGAGTCAGCTGGTGTGTTTTAGATTCTCCAAACAGGTTCGCCTGTCCAATTTCGTGGGTCCACCAACTGTTAAAGACTCCTACGCGCAAGCGAATTATTGAAATAAAATGAACCTTGTCTTACTCCCGAAATGACCTTTTTTGTTCATTAAACTCTCTCTCTCTCTCTCTCTCTCACACACAGACACACACAGACAGGCTATGTTCATTGTTGTAATTTCACTATTTGTTTTAGATAATAAATATAACTTTATTGGTTATGGGAAGAGAACCTTTATTGTTTGGTGTCATTGCAATACGACCCGGATTGTAACACTGTTTTTATCACAAATTTGGAACTGCGAGAACTGTATCATTTATCAGTTACAGCAAAAAGGCAAGTGAGACCAAGGATTATTCGTCTGTTATTCTCTATCGCTGACCCATCACAGTCAACTTTATTATAATCATTTTAAACATGGCAATCGAAACATCTAGTTATGGCGAATTCATGACAGATGACTATAGAAACATAAGAGTTGTGGCGAACTCTCATTATCAATTCGTGACTTATCATTGCCGGTAAAGTGACCACGCCATTCAATTGGTGGTGAAAATCTGACCCGTCTTATATTCGTCGACGGGTCGTGTTATGGGCCTAAAACTGGTTGGTGTGAATTGAGCTTATTGATCTACTGTAGTGCTAATGGTGGATATATATCTTATCGTTCTACTCGCCTTTCTACTTATCTTTATATCTTACTACAGGAACCGTGTTCAAACCCCTTTCCCTGCAATTATATATATCGGACCGAACACATCCTTTGAAGTTTTTTTCTGCATTTTCTTTTAGCCAAAGAACAAATGTTGCAAGTGTCCTGTGGAAGTCGAGTGTGTTTTATCTTCAATGGTAGCCAACAGACACATCGATAAAACCCGACCAATAATCAATAGAGTATATGTTTCACGGCGTGCAGTTGGTGGGATAAAACTTTTTACATGTAGTAAGAACATATAGATATGCAAGTGCAAGAAACTAATTAGTTCATTTGAAAATATCTTGTATCAATTAGCTGGAAAACTTTTATTCTGTCAATTGATATGTTATTTCGATTAGTGATCGAGCAATCTCTATACGAGTAAAAAAAAAGACTCTCCTACTCGCCGTTAGCAAAAAAAGATGACAATTCAAGTACCCCTGTGTTACATTGTATGAAGTTAAATGATACTTAAAACTCCATATGTGATTAAGGACACGCAAAAAGTTGAGGGGGGGGGGGGGTGAATGTAGAAACCCAGCACGATCGAACCACGATCAACGATCAGTCCTACATATGAAATACATTACCTTGAATCAGACCTAAGCCTATAGATAAGAGGAACTGTCAGTCTCTCCTAGTGGTAGTGATGAGTATGCGATGGAGTATGTGGTGGGTGGGCAGGCGTAAATATAACGAAATATGTTTAGTAGTGGTGATGAGCATGGGATGGTGAGTGTGTGTGTGTGTGGGGGGGGGGGCGCTCTGTAACTGTAACACAAAATTAAACAGCTTTAAATATCGGTTGACACGTGGTCGATTGTATTATCTCGAGCGCTCAACTTATTAACACTTCAACCGCTTGGCTTATTAATTGTACGAAACGCAATGATCAGACTTCTGCTTGTGGTTACCTTTACCACAGCCCATTCGCTATAGTGATTCCCTTTACATCTCTTGTCTATTTCTATTGGGCAGACTATGATAATTTATTGGCGTTGCTGAGGGTTAGTGTATAGCACCAAATAGTGGAGGGTTTACTCATATAATAAACCAAACCATATGTTGAGCTGGCGCCGGTCGCTCGAAGCTCTGTTAACTTTTATCGATCCGTTAACATGGAGTTAACGGACCGTTAACGTCAACGGAGAGAAAGGTTGTTAACATCAACGGCGAGAAAGGTTGTTGCTATAGTTACAGTTAACTGAGGTGTTGGGCTACGTTATCACAGTGTGCTGTATCATAAAGAAAGGCTGTATCTATAGAACATTCTAGGGTGTTGGTTCTAGAATTTTTTTTGAGGGTGGGGGGGCGTAGGAAATATTCTGTAGAGCAAATCTCATAATTTTTCCTACAGATTTATGCTAAAATTTCTAAACAAAAAAAAAAGTAAAGTATTCTATGGTGTTTTTTGTAGTAAATTCTAATGTTATCTTTTTGTCTTTAATCAAGTTTTGTGAACAGACTGCAAAGTTGTCTCGCTGTCTTCAGTTTCTTGTTAATATCAACTTCTTTGAAGTTGTTATATATCAGTATGGAAATTGATTTGAAAATTTAAAATTCAGCCAATAAACAAACAGCCATCTCTTGGATTAACTTTAATCAATCCGTTAGCTAACGGATGATGAAATTGACTTCCAGATACAGAAATTTAATGGAACGTTAATAAACGACGTCAGCAAGATAACGATCCGGTAGAGATTAACGGATCATTAAAATAACTTCGTCTTGAGAAACCGGTACCAGGTCTTTAAACTATTACTTCTACCGCATTCACAAGAAAATTGTTGACGCACAGGGTGACGACATAATAAAATGTGAGCCATGACATTATATGGTCCTTGCGGTACGAGTTAATAAACATTTAAAGATACTTTTGGGAGATTAGATAAAAACTAGATAATGTAAAAGGAATTTGCTGAAAATGGGAGATTTGAAAAAGAGCTGACAGTTCACACTTTATTAGTTAAAAACTAGATAATGTAAAAGGAATTTGCTGAACCGAGATTTTATTGCTAAAGTCTCGATTATCTATTTTTTAGATTTAATTATTAATGGACGTTAAGCAGCAGATAGGATTATTTTCCAGTAAATATTGCATACTAGCGAAGCCATCGAGAATTGATTTGGGTCTGGATAAGTTAATTAATATCGAATTAATTATTTAGATAGAGGGAGAGAGAAAAATGGGATTTACTGTCCACTCGTCATAAACTAGTCATTTCGGGACTAACATATGGTTTAAATTTATTTCAATAATTCGCTTGTGTGTAGGGGTCTTTATCAGTGGGTTCGGGACACCCAGAGAAAACCTACGAGGCTGGATAGGCGACCCTAATTCTTGTCACGTACAACCGGAGATTTGAAACCACGCCAGTTGACTCAATGACAGGCTTTATGATACATCGCACACGTGCTAACCATTCGACCACCCAACCGCCCATAATTTAATAACATTCAGGCCTAAAGAAAAGCGTGCAATTGGCAGATTTAGCTCTTGCATAATGTATGTTTTAAACAAATTGTATTTTACCATACATAATTGAAAACATTAAGTTAATATTAATCAGAAAAATTTGTGTATTAATGATTTCGATCGTTTTATCTCTGGGACAGCTTTAAAGATAATATCTTCTATATTGGATTTAATAATGCCATGTAAATAGTAAGGGTTTTGATTAACCTTTGTTCAAAATGTTACCATTCTTATTTTCGGCTTGATGATTCTTCTGACCCGGATGAGGATGTGGCGAGTATACATCGGTTAAAAAAAACTTGTTTCGGTGCATGGACATAATGTATGATATACATTCAGCCTTCCAATGGTGTATATTTCTCAAACAGCTTTTTTAAAACTGTTGACCAGAAATTATCCCGCTATAACTTTACCTTTTGGTTGAGTCTACACTACGTACGGTTGGACATAAATTTATTAACTTATATGAAAATAATAGCCCTTTCATGTCCTAATTGTAGGACTAGTTAACATTTCCCACAATTAACCACGAATGGTATATATTGGTTGTTATTAAAAAGAAATATCATACTTGCCAGATTTATCTAAACTATATACATGTAATGAATTAGATTATTGGAAAAGGTTCAAATATCTCTAGTACGTGAATATTTTAATACTAAAATAATATAAAAAAACTCCCGACGCTGTATTAATGAAAATTTATGATCTAATCACTACGTTCGTTATGGGTTATTTTTTTCTAGAAATATCTCTAATACATGACTACTATTGCAATAAGAACATACTTGGGATGTCTTTGGCTCAACATTTATCAATACTAGTAATTCAGCAGTGATCAGTTGATTTCGATCTGAAAGAAAAAAAGACATTCAATAAGCACACTAATTTACTGATGCCGACGAACTCCATCGGTCAATTCTTCAACATTAAAAGAATTCGTGTCGTCTGCCCTGGAATGAGAGTTTAAATATATTGTATTCGCTTCTATGGAAGTCTTGCCTTTAATCAGGCCACCATCATAACGGAGATGTAGTTGCCCGTGTAAGTGAGCGATTTGGCATGGATCATAAGGCGTGGTTTTGTCTAGTTAATTAAGACATTATATACATAAAAAGATAAGGTACATGTTAACTAGGAAAGAAACTCTTGCTTTGTCTATGACGCTAATCTGTGCGTAATGTTACTTACAGTGGATCAGTTAATCATTGATTATTGCCTGGATCACGAAACGGGGCTTTTGTCTACAGTTGTAAGAATAGATAAAAAGAAAACTATAAAGTTACGATACCAGGTGCATAACAAAAACTCATCCAATGTATTTATGGTTGACTCCCGGTGTTAGATAATAAAGTTTATTGAGATTTTTTGGTTTGTGGTGCAGGACGGAGGACCTGACAAGGGCTACCGTCTAGGTTCGGATTGAACGGATAAACGAGTACCCGTGTAAACTTTGGGGTGTGCGTAAAACATCCCTTGGCAGTTGGAATTCGCTATGAGTAGACCGTGCTGTCCGGGCAAGATTTTCCTCATAGCATACTGCATGGTTTATGACCGTTTTCAATAACTCATTTCAGAACAGGACATTGAATCACACTTCATTTCATATGTCATCCAATTTATGCTCCTAAACTGGGCGAATGGAGACGGGCATAGCATAAACAGTGTGCTAAGCCACGTGATCCCCATTAAATTAATGATATCATGCCTTGTTTACAAATTTTATGTCACACTTTACATCATTGTTCATTACATATTACACATTTCATGTCACACTTTACATCATTGTTAATTACATATTACACATTTCATGTCACACTTCATATCATTGTTTACACATATTCCATGTCACACTTTACATCATTGTTCATTACATATTACACATTTCATGCCATACTTCATAACATTGTTTACACATTTCATGTCACACTTCACATCATTGTTAATTATATTTTACACACTTCGTGCCACTGTTGTTAATATATAATTATAGCATTGCTGCAAATCGTATGTTTTTGATGTACTGAAAGTAAAAACTAATCACAGTTTGATCTAATATAACATCTTCTTGTGTTAAGATTTATAGATGGGCTTAGCCATTTATTGTCCGAAAGCAGGCGATTGTTAAATTCTGCTAGTTTGTCTGTCCGTCAAAATAACTCTTCTTCTAATTGGACTAGAATGTTCAAAATTGGTGTAGGTGTTTATTCATGGAATGCTCTGGTGAGCATTTTCTGCTTAGGGTAAGCAGGGATAAGGGTTTTGATTGGTTGATGCTTGATCAATACGGGACCTTGCATGGTTCATTTTGATAAACAGTATTCGCCAAAAAGTAGCGCAATAAGTAATTTGATTGGTCGAGATTACGGAGCTTGAAAATTTCCTGCTTAGGCTGAGTAGCGATAAACAATGTGATTGGTCAAGACTTGGGAACATAACAACTCTCCTTTAAATTTGGTTTGTTCTGTGTGGTCACAATAGATCACGTTATGTGTAGGACATATAAAATGAGTTTTGCAGGTTAACCTGTTCTCGGGTATGGGTGTTGGGGATGCTCTAAAAAAGATTTTTCAATAGTATATTCTACGTTAATTAAGCCCATTTCATTGAGGGTGCTCCTATTATCTGCGGCTTGAAGAATACAATCTCTTTGGTTGTTGTGGGGAAGATGCGGATTTATAGTTGTTTTTATTGTTAGCGTACATGAATGTCCCATTAAGTGTTATAACGACCATCTTCTGGGGTTTTAAAGAACATTAGCACTGCTGTTTGTCAAATGTCATCGATTAGTTAACAACGAAGAAAAATAATCAAGTTTATTTCTACAATGATGTCGACACTTCCCTGACAAATATTCTATCGAAGAAAAAATGTCCAATTGCAGACCAAATGCTTATTAAAATGTCTTCTTTTTTCGAAATAAAAACCGTTGGTATTCTGTCTTCCTGATATTAACAATTTACCGTACCCTCAGCAGTCAGTAACCTCCATTAATGACGCATTACAAAATTTTATCTTTAAATTTTAAAAGTAATTAATTCAATTTCCGCATTTATTCTGCTTAATGCAATCCCATGTTAAATCATTTCCTGGGATGGCAATGAAATCTCATGGCTATAATTCAAGTTATTAGCATAAATATGTTCCAACGGTAATAAAGTTATTCGAGGTATTATGGACGTATATGAAATTATATAAATAGAAAAGTGTCCATACAGTGACATATAACTAACGATTCTAGATGACATTTCAAATCATTGAAAACTTTAATACGAATTACGGGTATTTCACACAGGAATATCCAGATTTGGAAATCCGCTCACGAACACGACATGCAAATGTCTGGCTATCCCCTTGTAATCATTGTGAATCTAAGAGCATATTATGTGACAAAGCAGCATTTACAGGGAATCGTAAGACATTCGAAGTATCGGTTAACTTTTGTAAGGCCTCGCGTTTTTCGGTATTATCGCCAGGCCAATCTTATGCTCGGTTCCCAGTGTCTGGCATTGCATTACGACAGGATCGCCCCAATGGTAACCAAGATCTGGTACGTGCAGATACGTTCGAAATTATAAAATCAAATTATTTATCAATTTAAATCAACATTGATGTTGTGATCGTACCGGGAAAAGATGGGGTTCTGATATCCAATATGTTATAAGACAAAATAAACATTTAACCATTGGTGCACGAATCGTGCATTTTTTAATCGATAATATCTTTGTTGAATTTGGAGGGGAAATATATCAGCAAGAGGTTGGTATCCCCATGGGTACCAACTGTGCACCTTTGCTTGCTGATTTATTTCTTTATTCATACGAAGCCGATTACATACAGGCACTCGTAAAAACTAATAAAAGATTAGTTAGACATTTTAATTTCACTTATCGATATATCGATGATGTTCTATCAATGAATAATCCAAAATTTAGTGATACTTGCGCATTAAAACTTTTTAAAAGTTTTATGGCCGTCATATTGACTTGATTGGTAATTATAACATGTCTCTCTCGACTGTTATTCAATAAAATAAAACCAAGTACGAACAATCCAAACCATTAGTCAAACTTCGAAGTCCTAAAAACGGTTGAGGCAAAATAGTGTAATCAGCAAATGGACTGTTCACCGTGTATTTAATTGATTCGTATATTATCTCCCTAATTATGTCTGTCTACTACATCGTTAACACTGTTCATTGTGTTCATTTTACATACTATAGTCCATTGGCCAAACATGCTATTTTATTGAGATTTCGTCTAATAGTTTGGATGCAGCTATGGCGGGTGTGGCGCCAAGCAGGGTAAGCTTACTCTTCCGGACACCTGTTACCACTGTTTGTCGTGTATTTTGTACACGGCGAACAGTCCATTTGCTGATTGCACTATTTTGCCTCAACCGTTTTTTAGGACTTCGAATTTTGATTAATGGTTTTGATTGTTCGTACTTGGTTTTATTTTATTGAATAACAGTTGAGAGATACATGTTATAATTACCAATCAAGCCTTGGATAATAAGCCTTTCAGTAACGTGTAATTATTACAAAAATAGCATTTTAAAATCAGTTTTTTTTTTAGAAATCTCGATATGGGATAAAATTAATCAGAACTTGTAATTAAGCAGTAATCAGTTGATGTCGATTCAAGGCTTCAAGACAAGGTCATACAGAAGCCATGCCCCGATAGAAATATAGGTTTAGACAGTAGCTTGTCCCAAAGGGAAAACATGGATGCTGACCAAAATCAATCAGGGTCCTATTTGTCCCAAGAAATCTGACCTATATCGTGTCCACAAGCTTTTCTGAACGTCTTCTAATTCTATATGGAACAAAAAGGGTGGAGAGATGCAACATCAATCGGAAGGCAAATGAACGCTTAATTGATCTTGTTCGTCCTCTCATGACACCAATACTTTACACCAAATCTGAAAATACCCGTTAAAAACTGTATCCTCTATCGCGTTCACAAGGTTATCTAACTCGTACGGGAATGGGGGAGGGTAAAAAACGCTGAATGCTCTCATCGACTCAAAGCTTTACTAGAACAGTGAAAATATCCGTTAAAATCTGTAGCCCCTTTCGCGTTCACATGGTTATCTAAGTGGGTGTGTGACTCGGGGATGGGGAGGTGAAAAACGTTGAGTAGAAGACTCGTTCTCTCATCGACCCAAAATTGAAAATAATCTCTTTTTACTAGGTCTAAGGAGGGGTGGGGCCGAGTGTCAATAAGATTCGTCCTCACTTGGTCCTACTGCTTGCCCACGCTCCCCCAAAACATTGCTTTACAACGCGTGGCCGCTATAATAGTTAAAAACTAGATAGTATAAAGGTAATTTGCTGAAAATTTCAGTCAAATTGATCCACTATTAGCCGAGAAAAAGCGTTTGAAATATTCACATAGCCTCGGTCATCATTACTCAAATCATTAATATAAACAGCATAGTCTCGATTATCCACTTGATTGATTTAATTATCAACGGCCATTAAGCGGCATAGGATTTTAATCCGCCAACATCGAAGGCTAGCCTTGACATCAAGAGTTTATTATGGTCTGGATATGTTAATAATGTCTAATTGATTATTTAGATAACATTTCAGGCGTACACAAAGACCTGTGATAAGCAGATTTTGCTCTTGCATAATGCTATTTTAAGCTTTCAGTGAATTAGAAATCAGAATGCATGTGTAGTTGCTTGTGTAAATAAGTGATTAGGATTGGGTCACATCGCGTGATTTTGTCTAGGAAAATAAACACAACCTATATTTAAAAAAGATAAGGTACATGTTAACCAGAACAAAACCTATATAATTAAAATGTGATACTATACTTTGTCTTTAAAGTCGTTGATGCCACTCCATTTGTACACGGAATGCTGCTATGAGTCCATATTGAGAGTTTTGTCCTGGAAAGTAGACAAGATACAGTTTAACTAATCTAATTAAATTGATGCTGTGGTAATAAATACATTTGTAAGAATTAAATACCTCGTTTATTTTTCAGTAGTCCATACATCTTATGAAATGAAATGGGGTTTAAAATCCTACTCTTCTCCTCCTAACCTGGGCTAATGAAGACGGACATACTTTTTCGGAATAAATGTCCTCTCGTTACCACAATTTCCATTTCAATAATTCCATTTCAATAACTATTCAAATTTGCTAACAATCATATTCGAACGCCCACACATATAAGACTTTACTCAAGTATTTGTCGAAAAAAAAACCCGGATTTTAAACACATTTGAATGAACGGTATTCCTATTAACTAAAAGGCATCAACTATAAATATCTGTGGATTTTGTTTTTCAGAATTATAAAATTGTGGTTATAAAGAAGTCCAATGAAGCGTCATTTAGTGTTTTGGACGACTATTTCCTGTAGGTTTTATGAAAATGTGCATCAGTTTTTAAGAAAACATTTCGTTCTGTGCTTTATCACATGTCATCAATTAGATGACACGGAAAAAAATAATCAAGTTTATTTCTACAATAGACACATTCTTGTGCAGAAAAATATCAAATTACAGATGAAATTCACATTTAAATTCTATATTTTTCCGACTGAAAGCCGTTGGTTGGTTGCTACCACGAAACATTATTTTACTTCGAGATAATATTTGCGTTTCATATCCGTTACAAGACGATACGATATGAAAAATATCATTTGTCGTTAATTTGCACTATTATTGTGTCAAATGGGCGCCCAATTGATAAATCATTTCCCGGGGTGTTAATGAAATATCATAGTCATCTATAAATTCAACTTGCCTAAGTAGGTGTCCTGAAACGCGAACAATTATAAGGATGTGTCAGTGTTACAAGTAACATAGGTGATCCAACGGGGATGTCGTTTTTCGAACTTAAATGAACACATACAAGAGGTATATTACTATCCATTCAAATCCTTGATTTTTCTTGTTTTTCTGCTTATTTTTCGTCTTTGTTTGTTTGGAATCACCGGAACTCCCTACACGAATCCGGTTACAATAAAATTGCATCCGGATTTGGACAGAATGAAATATTTTACAGCACATCAACCAATCTCATCGCGTCTTTCAGTCATTAAACATCTGTAATTGTTTTAATTCGTGTAGGGTATAAAGAAAGGATTCTTTTCTTGCTAGAATACCTGGCCATACTTTTTAATCGGCTAGTTCCCTTTTATATTTTGAGATTGAAATAGGATAATAATATATGCATGGATAAAAAAAAAAATCATATTTATTACAAACACAAATTTATGTGCCTCTTTTTTATTATTTAATATTTAATCTTAGAAGACACAATAAAAAATGTGTGGAAAGTGCATATAATGTAATTGTTTAAGAATAATAATTTATTTGGTTAATAAATCGCAGCTACTAGTTGATTAAGAGCTAAGTATATTATACGGTAATAAGTTTTTTTTGTGTCTTACGCGTATCAGTTGTCAAATGCGATTTAAAGAAAAGTTATTTGTTGCGCACATATGATATTAATTTGAAATCAAAAAACGTTACCAGCAACTATTCTTCTGTGATTTAGAATTTTAAACCAAAAATTTCTGTTCTTTTAGTACATGTGTTTAATATCTGATCAATTAACCAAAAACCTGTGAATGACGGGTCTATATCTGTCTAAATCAACAGCTGTTTAATCAAAAGTTGTAGTTTTTTCCCGTTTATGACCAGAAACAAATATATGCTATCTTCTGCATCAGTCAGAATCTGTCATCTTGATAAACTAACACAGTTGAGTTAAAAGTTCAAAAAGCAACGAACTGAAACCACCAAAACATTTTGATAAAGCGAAATCTTTGAGTCAGTCCAGATGATATTCACCCCAACAGAAGACAATGATGAAATCATGGCAATGAAGCAAATGATATTGTCGGCTTCCACCTGTGAATTCTCAGCATTTTGTATCAATTTGTTATTTCTAGATTGGGTGATACTCTTATTCAAACTGTCAAGGGACATTCGGGTTATGTGTTGGCGATGTGAAGTGGTGTCGGGTGTTGTAGAAGGAGTAAGCATCCATTATAGCTAACACCATTTAAACATTTCGTGTTCCGAGCAACCGTGGCTCCCTTCTACCGATGTGGTAGACGTTTAGATAGCATTAAATAAATTCTACAATGCATATACTGTTTTGCACGACGAACTGTGGGATATACCCCAAGCGCTACCATGCTTATCCTTTTTGGGGCGTCGCTCTTGAAAAAAGAAAAAGCACAATTGATATAAAATTTACCATATAATTGCACATCCGTATTTTATATGACGTCATAATTTCAAGATAGCTTAGCACGTACGCGATGTATCACAGGGTCTGTCATTCATTGAGTCAACTGGCATGGTTTCGATTCCCTGGTTGTACGCGACAAGGAGTGGTGTCGCATGTCCAACGTCGTGGGTTTTCTCCGGGTCCTTCGGTTTCCCCCCACTGTTACAGATCAGAAATAAACTAATTTTTGTCGGGTGGATGTTCAATTCCATCTCTCTCTCTCTCTCTCTCCTCTCTCTCTCTCTCTCTTTCTCTTATTCATTCACTCGTTCCTAGTCCATGATACACCCATATTTGTTTTAACACCCGATTTTATTTATTTTAGAGAATGAGACGGATCATATTAGTTTTTAAAAAACGGTATACAATATTTAATGTAATTTTACCAGTGTGGTAGATGTTTAGATAGACATTAAATAAATGACTTTAATCATAAATGATAATTAGATCTTCCAATCTTTTGATCTATCTCGTCAAATTGACAGTTTAGGATTGAAAATGTCGTGATAGCCGTATTTCTAATTTGTCTGTATAAAATTCTCATTAGAGCCATATAATTATAAAACATTAAGTAGTTGGACAGACTGATGAGTAATTAGCGAGATTCCGACAAATGCTGGATGAAGTTAAGGAAAATAACCATGAAGGTTGACGACAAGAGAATAGTACATACTTAACTTCTTCGCCGTGTGTTTGTTACATGGCAAATATTTATATTTAATATAAATCTGTCAAAAAACATCTGTATTTGGGTCAGATTACCAAGAACTGGTGTATTAGTAAAAGAATCGATAATTTTGGGGTTCCAAGTCTACTCCGGTTGACCATCTTGAGGGCGAAGCTCTTTGTAAAAAGTCTTTCGTACATGTTATTATCAATATTGTTACAATGATGTAATGTCATGGCCATGTATTATTCTCTTTATGTATAAAACTGTATAGTTTATGTATGTTGCTTTATAACATTTGATATTCGGCAATCGGCACATGATGGAAGAATAGAGATTTAAATTAAATACTTCTGTGAGTATGTTATTAAAGCAAGTATATTTTAACCCTTGATGTTGAAATGGTATTAATTACATTATAAACACAGCACAATTGCCCTGACAGGTTGCGTTTCCTATCTACACATGTGATCTCGATTTTCCTGCTCATTACACGTACTACAAAAACTGTAATAATTCGCTTGTGCGTAAGGGTTCTTTAACTGTAAGGGACACACGGATGACACGAGATTGGATTTACAACATACAACCGAAGAATCGAAACCAAGCCACTTGACTCAATGACAGGCCTTCTGATTCAACGTGTACGCGTTAAGCGTTCGGCCACCCGACCGCCTCCTTGTAAATGAATCAACGCCTTAATCACTAAGATACCATTGAAATAATGCAGCCACGACAATATTGTAAAGAGACGACTGCATGATATCAGGAACAAAGAATCACATTGTTTTAACAATAGAGGCTTATTCCATACATATTAAAATATGTATGGAATAAGCCTCTCTACCTTTTTTGTGAATCAATAACTCTTTTCTATAAATTAATAATATTAATTTGTTGGGTTTTTGTTTTTAAAGAAGAAGTGTAACACCAGAAAGTCAACACTCATTTGGAAGCAATTAATTATTTCAACGTGAAAATAATTTCAATAAGTCTGAACACTTGTTATACATCCCGACAAAAGGACAAAGGTACTCGTGTCTATCTTCACTTGAATCATGTATTGTGAAAAAGTAACTTGGTATATTGTATATCCCATATTCTCAATAAAGGTATATCAATATAAGGATGAAATTTATATTATTTTCTAAGAAAGTCAGAACATATTTATTTCTATGTCTTTTGCTCAATAGGTTGTCAATATTATACAATCATAGGCATTATTTTCCACACTTTCAAATCTTTCATATCGGAGATAATAATACAATTATTTACCTTGTTTTTCCACCCCCACCCCCACCCATGCGATAGCTGTCTTCAAACGTTTGAATTTGAAGTTGAAAATGATATTTTTGCTAATTTCTCAACTGGCAGTAGTGAATTATAGGATTAATAGGATTATTCTTTAACAAGGTAGGACTGTTTATAGATATACCATAAGGCTTTATTTTAATATATTTTGAAAATATAACTTAAAACTATGAAATTGAACTTTAAACATACTAGCCATGCATAATTACTGTAATGTAATTCGATATTTACCAATGTTATTTTGAAAAACAACACAATTATTCATATATTCTTAGTCCAGGTGGCAGCTGTTTCTAATGGGTTGTTAATGTCATTGGGTCAGCTTCGTCCAGTCAATACTCTATATAAATCAAAACAACATTAGTATTACTACCAAATACTACCAATTAGACCCATAAATGGTTAATCATAGTCAAAGTCATGAATTTGTGAATCGATGACCTTCCGATTAACAATGTTACACGCTTAAATACATTCATTAGGTTGGTATTCCATACAAGATGTTACAGTCTATTATTATATCACGCATCCATTATAAAATGAAATGAAATGGGTTTAATTCTGCCTCGATAGAGTTAATGAAGACAAACATACACCATACAGTGTTCTGAGGGAAACCGAATATGCTTAAACTATCTGTCGTATGGATGATTTTAACTGTGTAAGGACACCATAGGGTCCGGCGAAAACTCATCAGGTTGTCTACTTGGTCGCAACCACACAACTTGCCTTAAAGGGACAATAACACTCTTGCTGGCTTGGCAGCCCCAGATTATAATTAATAGCCTTATTCCAAGTACTAGATGTTTAAGTGCCCTACCTGTTGTGTAAATTATCCATTACGACCTAGTTTACTTGTCCAGAGGGTTCGAAAATATTTTAAATCAAAGTCACATTTGAAAAGGTTTACGTTAGACTTTTCAAATCAATTAGTTGAATTTTTCCAATTTTTTAAATAAGGTGTGTTAAGATGAAATTTATCTCATCAATTAATTGGAATATTGTAAAATAATCAATTTGTTGACCAGAATGAAGATTGGGGAATATTATTTAGTTACAACAAGAGTGTTATAGAATAACATGTTTTAAAGCGCATGCAATAGACGATAGAGCACCAAACTATATACCCTATCAGTCGAAATAATATGTTTACCTGGTAATAATGTCGAATAGGTTATATATGATTCATGGGAGGGGACTGGAAATTGATCCCCTAATGATTGGCTCCACTGGTGATTCGACCTGTGAGCATTACATACCGTGACTTATCTAAAATGTGTGATACGATGCATCTCATTTTTGTTTAGGACTAGTTCACAAATTGCCAGACATTGCAAACTATCCATGAATAGTATATATTATAGATTGATTCACTACATATTTCATGGATGTATTTATTTGTTGAAAATATCAGGTATACGGGGATGTTTCTTGTATGAGCTGTTAAGATGTGCTGTGTCGAACAGTGACTGGAAGTGACTTAAGAATGTAATTTACATGAAAATTGAACAAAAAACCAATTGGGAAACATGAAACATACGTTTGGATTCACGGAACGAATGTAACATTTGACATGAAAATAGTAACAATGGATTAATTATTTTGAATCGTAACCTAGTGTGAATTGTTTGTTGAATTATATATCATTCGTCTGGACAAAGTTGATATACCAACTGAGCCACAGCGGCCCCTAATGTTTACAAACATTACATGTGTAAATTCCAAATTAGCCTCTAAATAATCACTCGTGATTTAATGTGATATTAAATGAAAAAAACAAACTTATTGTTGACCGATTCACCATCTTGGCGCGTCAAAACGTTGATTATCTCCCCTTAACCCCGCATTCACGGTAACCCAAACAGCCCCACCTGTCTTGTTATCACCGATGCACTGTGTTTTTCTATGTCCCAACAATCATGAAAGGGTATTCTGTGTCCACTATGCCAACGGAGATGGGCATACTCCATACAGTTTACTATTAGGGAATTCGCTGCGGCCTAATCATAGCGAATTTCAACTGTCGAGAGGTCTTTATAACGCACTTGTCAATGTGTACACGGGACCTCGGTTTTTCGTCCCATCCAAACGAATTTACTTTGTTCCTTGTCAGCCCATATGCCATGCACCACTGACAAGTGAGAACCCAACTTTTTCGACAAAAGAACGGATCGAACTCGGAACCTTCAGATTAACGTCTTACTCACTGAGCCACGCTTGTTCCCATATAGAAAATAACATCAAGCCACCACGGAAGAGCCACATTTCATGAATGTTTGATTTTTCTGATTAAAAGGATAAACTGATAACGATAAAATAATTCAGTTGGGAAATTGCGATAATTATTAAAATGTCTGATTAAATGCAAATAACTAAACCCTTATGAATGTTCCCGTTAAACCCAACGTGTCAACATAATTAACATGATCATGTACATCATTCGCATAGTGTTATATGACAATCATATGCGTTGCCAACTGATGTCAATGATTGACATTACACTGATAAAGGCATTTATTAGAAAAACACCGGTTTTATAAATATATAATTGTAAAGCCCCATAATCCAAGAGGCTATGCGTGAATATCGACAGGCACCGACATCTCTGGAATATCAACATATATCTTAAGTTTCATCAAATATAGATGAACATTGTGACCTGTAGCGTGGCCATGATTACACACTTTGACACTATTTGAGTGCAAGCGATGGCCACTGTGTCGCGCAGTTTCTGTCCGATTTTCACGAAATTCAACGGTCAATAGGTCGTAACAAAAATGGTGAACTCTCGATTTTTTGTACAAGCATGGTCCATAATCCCGGAAGTTACGGTCCGATTTGCGTGAATCTTTGGGATATAAAAATATAGTTTAATTTTTTTATCAATATCAGACCAAAATTGTGTCCTCTAGAGGGTCAAAAACCGTGATATTACATACTTTTACACTATTTGCGTATAACAAAGCAGTCATTCTGTTGGGCAGTTTCGGTCCGGTTTTCATGAAATTCGACCCCAACCATCATCAGGGTGTAACGGTTATAAATTAAAAATGTGTTTTACAATGGGATAAAACATTGTGACCCCTAAAAATCAAAAACACTACTTTATGTAGGAGCAATAATCCGGGGGGGGGGAGGCTTGAATGGCTAGCACGTGCGTGCTGTATCATGCAGTCTGTCATTGAGTCAAAGGGTGTGGTTTGGATTCCCCGGTTGTACATGACAAGAAGTAGGATCGCCTGTCCAATCTCGTGGGGTTTTTGTCGTGTCCTCCGGTTTCCTCCCACTGCTAAAGACCCCTACGCGCAAGCGAATTATTGAAATAAAATTAAACCATATGTTAGTCCTGAAATGACCTAGTTTGTGTCGAGTGGACGTTAAACCCCATTTATCTCTATTTGGGTAGTAAATAAACATTTCAAGTTTCATAAAAAAAAAACCGGATAAATATTGACTCCAGACGATAAAAACTTGATTTTTCGTACACTCAAGGGTCATAATCCATAAAGTTATGATCCGATACATGCCAATATTGAAAGGAGCCGTGATATTTTGGAGATAAACCAATATTTCAAGTTTAGTAAAAAAAAAAAACATAAAAATTGTGACCAGTAGTGTCTTCATGAATATGTGACCGTGTCTAAAATAACTAAATTCGTCTCTCGAATTCGACGGCCATCCTTTTTCATATTTCCAAACTGTTCCCATGTGACAAAAAAAAGATTATTTCTCTCAAATTAAAATTGTTTGTGTCATTTGTGTTATTTTGGTCGACAGGGTCACTCAAGTTTTTATGTTAATCATTCAATCATCGGGGACTATTTTGGTCTTAAATTTGAGATGGTATGGGGATTAAACTTGATTACCTTCAGATCTCTAACGTGGTTCTTGCAGTTCACCATGAATTAGATAAGCTATTATACTGTTTTAGTCAATTTACATAACTAAATACTGACTATGTATTTCCAACAACATGTTATAGAAGGCGAAATTTTGGTCCTCTATTTTGGATTGACGCATTATGCAGATACCAAACCCGACTTTGTACCATGAATTATTTCAACTAATTTTCTTTCAGCTATTGTTTGGACCAGAAGGATTATATAGCACAATTTTTAATCATTTGGATCATCTCCCTAACGTGTATAATAAACGTTTTTATCAGGACACGAGAGAAGTTCTACTACGCCTTATTAAAATCTTCAAAACGCATCTATCGTAGCTATGATCTCTGCGTTAAAATTATATGAAACGTGTTTAACCAGCTGTATCACATGTGTGATAATGACTGACACCAATATTGTCCTTTACAAGTCGACTAGTGAAGTGCATTAGCCATAGCGGAAAACCTTTAATGTGCAATTTACAAGCGCGTAAAGTTGTTTAATATCCTGCCGCGAGCTTCTTTTTTCGCTTAACGACATCGTTCGTATTCAATACCAGTATTCTTCTGGTTCGTCTTTACACCTCCTCGGGCTTTCGCGCTTCCCTTTTAATCTCCGGTACTTTTAGAAACCGGAAGTTTCGCCTCTTAATAAGCATTCTCTGCAGTTTAATAATGTCAGTAATGTCTCCATTATCCGACCTTGCTAGAAAAATGAAATAAGGTTTACATTGTTAGTATAATCTTTGGTGTGATATCTTTAAATGCATGTCTCGCTCTATCGGAGGTGTCTGCAAACACAAAGTAATGATGGGAATCATAAACTGTATCTTTCGTAGTATAAACAGAAAAAATAATATCCTCCTATAGGATGGACAGCGCTTCTCGGCCGTAGAGTCTACCGAACTGTTAAGAAATATCTTGCATAATAATTCGATTCATACGCAAAACCAACGTTCACCGGTGTAGGCGGAAACATCACTGTCGCTTGGTAGAATTCGAGAAGGTTTAATTTTACAATAAATATATTTGTGTTTTATCTGTACTCTAAGGGAATTAAATGACTTGGCTACCGAGTTGACTATACAGCCGTAAAATGGACTAAAATTGTTTTCTACTATTATTATAGCCTAACATCCAAAGACATTCTTACTAACTCATTCCAATTTAAGTCTACACAGCCGTAAAACAGTACTAAAACTATTTTCCAATAATTATACTAACATATAAAGACATTCGACTAACTCAATCTAATTGGAAGTCTGTACAAAAAGGACTAAAATTATTTTATTCCAACATCTAAACCCATACTACTATTTCATTATAATTCTAGTCTTTATTTTCATTAGCCCGTGGTATATTGCAGAGGGGATCACACTTTAATACGTGATTAAAGTACACTATAATAACCAAAAGTACACTACAATCATCCTACCTACGTATTTCCTTATTAGTCATGTAATCATCTCAATCAGAGGTTTCCCTTTTAAGATTATACGGCCTACCTTTAAACCAAAACGGCATTGACATTGAACCGTCCCAATCAGAGGTTTCACCTTTGAGGTAAAAGGCCTACCTTTAAACCAAAACGCCATTGGCAGTTTCACCAAGACTTGTGGTAAATACTGACCTCAATCATTATCACTCGGCAAATCTCGACAGATTCCAGAACCTACATCTAGTCTCGGCTGTATGACAGTAAGTGATATGTCCCTACGACCATACATTTGCGTTGCGGCTGCCGGTTTACTTTAACAGGAAAACTTGACGCTATTACAAACAAGACACCATGGGCGCAACCATGTTTCATCCGGGACCTTTAAAGTAGTTCCAAGACACCATGGGCGCAGCCATGTTTCATCCGGGACCTTTCAAGTATTTCCAATATGGCGGAATTCGTCATAAGCCGAGACTAGATGTAGGTTCCGGAATCTGTCGAGATTTGCCGAGTGCATTCATCATCTGATTATACCTGGCAAAGGGGACGTAACTAATAATTTACTTTTCAATTTTGTTTCTTTTCCAATTGAAGATAACGTAACATGCAAATTAGTTCCCATTTCATGAGCAATATTTACATCCAAAACACATGGGTGATGGTTATAGTGAGGTGAAAACTGACTAACTGTATGTTTTAGATTGTATCATTGCTTGATACCGGTGAGAGTGTTCTCATTGAAACGTTGCAGTTAGTAAACCTAGGGAATGTTGTCCATTAAGTTGTCTGTTTTTATATATCACTTTCACTAAACAATATTTAAATATAGTATGTTGTAGATTCTTGGGAACTTCTATACTAGCCCGGCAAAAGTCTATTTGTCTCAGCGATTCCAGTTCTAGTTCCTCAAATGCAACGGGGAATTATTTCCTAAAATATTTTATACACCGTTCGTGAATGGCCATGATTACTTTCACATACCTGTCGATTTCATATTCCTCGTCGACTATTCACATATCAAACTAATTACACTGCAGTGTGTATTAATTGATTATGTACTATATAATGTTAGATGCAAGCATTTTTACCACAATCCATCGGAAATGGAGTGTGCAAGATGAGATTTAACGTAATATCCAAGGACGTGGAGACTTGGGTCGAACGACTGATAACGAATGGTAACCGGAAACCCATGGTAAATAACAGATCAAGAGAAATGGCAAGGACATTGAATACACTCTATTCCACATGATGTCATGTCTCCTTCGGGACCGGTGTAAGAGTGAATAAGATGCTGAATCGGGTTCGCTCCAGATATAGGACGATAAGGTTACACCTGATTTTCCTGCGCAGTTTCTACTCGATTTGAGTGTAGGGCGGGAAGCATTGGAAAAACAGCGTCGGGGTGCAAGTAAAAAAAACCTTGACAGTGGCTTTTAGGAATGTATTGCTTTTTTCTGGCACAAATTATAGACGACTACATTCATGGGGTGTGCTTAGTTGATATCGAAGGCCTGTAAACATATTTCCTTTACTCCATTTTGATAACACTATATTATACTGTTTTACTAGGAATACCTTGAACATCTGACATCTCCATGTATATCATATAAAGAATACGGACTGAAAAGTGATATTACATAATAACTAGACAATTAACTTCTTACAGGGACCCCATGGCGATATATAAACTTCAAATGGTTATAACTATCTTTGATTTAAATATTATATATAAATAGGATGAAATTGAGTTTTACGTCCTACCTTTCTGCGTCAAAACGTCTAACGACAACAGGCATGTACTGTGCTGTATGAGGAAAATCGTGCGTGCAGGTCAATATGTACACGGGGCCACAGACTTTCGTACCATCGTGTTACATAAAGTAAACATATGTCGTATTACTTAAAAGTAAAAATATGTTGGTAAATAGCGACAGCTTATTCCACCAACACAATAGACTTTCTGGTTTGACGCCGCACTTTTATGATCCAAAGCCTCTGTTGAAGACAGGAACACACAATGCAGTGTTTTATGAGGGACATTTTACGCGGACAACGGCGTTTCCGCCTACTCTTCGTCGAATTTCGTAGTTTTTGCTTATGCTAACGCTATAAAAGTGTAAATCAGACGTCTCGTCATGGTTAATTGAACTTGTTAAGATACAACAATGGCGTATGTATTTGAAATAAATGGGTATTATTATTGGTGTAATTTTAATGGTACACGTCATATAATATCTAGTGGCTTATCCCGCGTTCAATTCCGGTGTTGGTCGAGAAAGCTCATCAGAACTTTCCGGTTGCTATCGCTCTTGTCAGTTGTGCAAGACAAGGAAATACATATAGTCGCTCGGATGGGAAGAACCCAGGGTTCCCATGTATAAAGACGGGCGTGCGCGTAAAAGAACCCTTGGCAGCTTGAATTTGATTCAAGACTTTATTAGCTCAGTCGCAGTCAGGCAAGAACAGGGGGCTGTCAAAGGACAATGTATAATCAGTCGGATGGGACAAAAAAGCGAGGTTCCGTGTACACATTGGCGTGCGCGTAAAATAGCCCTTGACAGTTGGAATTCGATATAAGACTACGCCTTAGCGCGGCTGTCCGGCCACACATTCCCCATAGCATACTGTATGGCACATGACCGTTCTCATTAACCCAGTTGGAGCAGAAAAGTAGGACGCTAAAGCCCAATTTCATTTATAAACACATTTTGGCTCAACTATTAATAATGGATATGCCTTCCATTTTGTGCAGGTATTCCGTATTGTTATTATTTCCAGTGATGATAACGATGTCGGAAGAAGTAGAGTTTAATGGTCGAGAGCGAGACATTTTATAATATATTGTAACAACACGAGGGCCACATGGTACGAGTGTTTTTGCGATACGAAATGTCTTAAGCTTGGGACAATTAGACAACTTAAAATACAAACACTTGAACGTCACTCAGGTTCAATATTTAAACTAGTTACATTATTTGAAATAATGGTACGCCAACATCAAAGGATAACGTCAAATTTGTATTTTAAGAGATAGTATGTTACGGTTTTGTGTGAATATAAACTGTAAATGTAAAACAAGAATTAGAAACCTCTTTAATATGTTTAATGTACATCCAAATCATATACATATAAATGATGCATTTATATTTTATGTACAATCAATACAACACATAAACAATAGAATATAGATGTTCTTATTACTGAATAATAACACATAGGGAACTAAATTTCGTTTCTTTATGGTGTACATTCTAATTTCAGCCGAGTTTGCAAGAAGACAACTATTTTTTTAGAGGGACTGTAAAAGATGTTCTGACATAGATAAACTAAACTGACAACCCTGCATTTTCAGATGATGCCAACTCTAATTAGAAATAGTGCAAAAATACAGAAAAGACAGAAAGAGATTTTAACACTTTAACACTTAAAACTTAAAATTACAAGAAATGTATACATGTTTGAACTCACTCTCTGTACATGTCCACCATAGTTTATTGTAAACGTAAGATTTAACTAATTTTTGTTTGGAGAGAACTAATACGGGCCTTTGCCTGTTGTTCAATCCAGTTATGTTTATTTAATAAAATGTTGTTTAAGCTAAACTGATAGTTTATTTACATATATACAAATATAACAACCATTAAAGATTAATTTTATAATCAACAGTTTTATTATAAGATGTTTCCTCATTTGATAAAGGATATCTTAACCCGAAACTTTATACACATAAATAAATCACCTTTAATTTCTACTAAAGTCTATTTTTGCACTGCTCTTAAGTGGTGATTTTTAATTTCTTCTCTCTCCGCCGGCATCGTCGTTTCCACAAACAGAAAGACAGGTCTACCAGCCAGTCCAGTCTCTGGTACTCTTTTAAGGAAACACTGTAGTTCCTCCTCTCGTTTCCCGTGTTATTATCATGTGGGTTATATTTCGTGCATGTACAGCATATAAACTTGCTAATTATTAGCATCTTGATTTTCCTATATATCAAATCAAAAAAATCACCGGCAGTGATGACGCTCGACTCTCTAGTTCATTCACAAAGTTGACAGGTTTATTGATTTCTCGCCATTTTCTAACTTTGATATTACATATTGTTTTTCAGATTTGAAATTTGGGTTTTTCTTTGGGTCATCCGGCTTCCTCCCACTGTTAAAGACCCCTACGCACAAGCGAATTGTTGAAATGACATAGTTTTTGTTGAGAGGACGTCACCACTTTCTCTCTTTTCCCTCTCTCTCTCTGTCTCTCTCTCGCCCCCGACAGTTGTTTTGCTGAAGCGGAAGGGGGTACAATAACATATAAATGTCCCCACCCATAACTGTCCGATCACCCGCAACCAATCACACGTGCCCGACGAAACACAATCGTTTAATGTGAAGACCTAATGTTTGTTTAGAAAACTCGAATCGTCCTTTTTACATAGTCACTTTCTCACAAGGACTTGTATCCAGTGGCATCGTTTTCCGGCACCAAATATGGTAAAGTGTATAACTATTTTACAAATATCCTGAATATGAAGATAAGTGGCAAGCGCTTTTCATGGTAAAGTAAATAATTATTTTACAAATATCCCAACTATTGAGACGATAAATGGCACTGGTATTTCACTTCTTTCGTCCGAAGGAGCTATTCATATTGATATATAAATTCAACGCATTTCGATGATTTTAATTAATGCTTTGAGTTCACCGTTAAGTTGGTTAACGGTATTTATTTATAAAACGCCCTTCAACGCAACTCACACGGGAGGAACAAAATGTTCATATCGATTTAGGGATTCCGACGTTTTAAATTTGAATGACGTTTTTTGTATCGTTAAATTGTTTATCAAACCCACGGCAAGTCACTTATTTTGGTACACGATGATCTTATTACCACGAAAACATGGCTAACACTGTGCTTGTGGCGCCTATTGTTATAAACAGAAATATCCAAAAGAGGAGATTGTCCACGGCCCCTCCAATTTCCTCCCATGTGAAATCGTCCTCCTCAATCGTATTTTCAAACAAGGGAGATAACTCTGTTCGTCCATTCTCCCCAGACGCCTTTATCTCTACCTTAGTGGTAGTCGAATTCTCTGAGAAGTGTTTCAAGTCTGCGTCTGGTATTCTTTTACTGCAGTCGCCGTTTCTCTCAAATTCACGTCGCTTCAAAGATTTGATTCGTTTATTTCGATTTCTGTATTTTTTGCGGCAGCAGAGAACACATTTTAACATTGGAGGGATTGGTTTGTTGGCATCTTGGTGTATCATGTTCATAACCACACCAGACGACAATACCGACATAGTACTCAAGGTCAGCAATAATGTTAAATACACAGCTGAAATAAACAAAAATAAATATCAGATACTGTTCTTGTTGATGAAACATATCGAATGGCTGGTCACTAATTAATATTACACCCCAAATACAAAGGCCAGTGGTACAAATTAATTTTTATGACAAAATTATTGTATTTTTTCATTTTATTTTAAAAACTGTAGGCTCGAGAGTAAATGTGTCTACAAGTGGGGAAAACCATAAAGTACAAAGCGATGCTTGCTCAATTGAAGTCCTTTCTCCAGTTTACAGGTGCAGGTTGGAGTAGGCTGAAGGACTTACTGAAATAGAATCAGTTAATATAGTCCCCTTAGAATGACTTAATCAATTAAGCAGGTTTTTTTGCATTATGCCTAAGAATTAAATTAATCTGGCTGCAAGACGGAGGTCATGCGCATACGACCTTCGATATAAAAGTACGCATAATCTAAATTCACCGACGAAGGTTAAATTAAAAATGGGATTCTTGATGGTAGAGACCAATCAAATATTTAATAGTTTCGTGACTAGTGATTGGCTGTCGATGTTTCAATTAACGCACCTCATCATAACAATTCATCTGCAGTAAGTGTTATTAATTTAGAAGCAGATTATATTTTGACGACATCTATGAATAGACTATCACAAATTAAAAGCTGTCAAAGAGACATCTTTGATAAAAAATAAAACGACACCCCCTCTTAAAACGTTCTTCGCAAGAATTGGACGGTATGGAGATTGATGCCATTGTTTCAGCTTACACATTAGCAAAACTGCATTGCCGATTGATGTAATGTCGATTAGACGGGAGGGGCAATGGTACCTTACACATTCATAGAAATTCAATTTAGTAAATATGTAATGCTGATTGAATTGATATAATTTGGATTAGACGTGTTGGGGAGGGGGAGTGGTACCCTTTAGTCCGCTGACACGTTTCGAGGAATTGACTTAAATGCTACATATTTTTACAGGTTTCTTTAGAACATTGAAGTATAAATTACCTAATATAGATATGCTCTCTGACGTTTTGGGCATGACCTCACTAACAATACTCAGATATACAGTAAACGAAAGCAGGACAGTTACCGCCAGCGCCATCTTTTCTCCACTACTTGCCGGAAGTAGAAACACCAGAACATTGAGAAAGGACAATAACACAACAGGAACTATAGTATTTAACACATAAAACGTTCGCTTTCTCATTAATTCTATTTTAAATGTTACACCAGTATGCGCATAACCAGGTCTGTAGGTACTGGGGTAAGAATAAGCTCCGGAAGTTGCAGACGTTATATCCCATTCGCCATTGGGTATGCAGGCATCCAAACTAATATACTCCGAGCCAGGAAATATGCCTAACGTTTTGTTAGTGTGCATCCAAGTTAAGAATTTAATTTCACATGCTTGATAATCGAATGGATATTTTCCAATGTTGACCTCACAGATAGTTTTTGTCATTATTCCTGGTTCCCAATATATCCTTCCGTTGTGATCAATACTTATCAACATGGCGGAGTTACCAAGTGCAGCAAAATTTAAAGCTCTGAAATAAAACAATAGTGATGAGATTTCGAGAATTCCCCTTGGATTCTAACACGATATGTCAGGAATTTGAAACGAATAGCCCCTCGGTGATTGATTCTCTTACTTACCAGAAAAGTAACGTCATTTTGTTATACAAATCTATTTGAGTCTCTTACATCACATTATTGTCGGAAATCCGGTCTGACTAGGAAATCCGGTCTGATCCCAATAACGTGAGTACTGTTACAAAAGTCACTGGGAACTAGTAAAGTGGGGGCTATTGCTGGTGCATTAAGGACTAGAGCAGTTTGTATAACAATGACCGCAGAAACTCCTGATGTCGGTAGAATTCCAAATAGGTTATCATTACGTATCTAGTGTTGATAATGATATATAAAAGCAATTCATTTTCCGTGTAGAGACTTACGTATTTTCAACCAGTAAATCCGGTAGCCAAACTTCATTTTGTGAAACAGTGATATCCGCTACACCCCCATAATCGGATTTATTCCACCGTAAAAATTCATCATGCCATTGCTTAAAAGAGAAAAAATAAATGTATTATTAAACATGCAAGAGCTAAAGCTGATTATTGCAAGTCTTTATTTAGGCTTCAGATATCATAGAAGTTATAAATTAGATCTTTATTTAAACAACAAGCATAAAATCATGGACCCACGGATGGCTTGGATTCGGCGTGGATTTAAACATGATTTCATTGATTGATTTAATTCTAAATGGCGTTGTGAACGGCGATTAACCGTTACGTTGACGTCATACTCCTAAATCGAGGCTAAATGATAGAGTTTACGAAGCGAGGCCGCTGCTGAGCGAGGTAATAAGGCCAACACGTTGTCTTTCCTAATACACACTGTCGGTATTATATACCCTCTTTTGTCGCTTGGGTTTACAGTAACATTATGGAAATTGATATACATCGCAGCTAACATCACCCCAGTTGAATTGCAAGCCCATCGGATCACTGTTTTCTATTCGCCTGCTTCGGGAGTCACGTAGGCCTACCTAATAAAGTACAAGAATGCACTTAGGCAACGGAAGAAGTCGGCTATAATATAATTATTTACAATACTGCCTCATTGATTTGGTCCATTCCTTTCAAACTTTAACATTCTGTTGCCGACTCTCTCTTCTTATCTATATATTAAAAATCTTAATTCTAATTTGCAGTAGAAAATAAATATAATACGAATTGAATTGCAGCCCCGTCTGAAACTGCATAGGCTAACGGTACCACAGTCATTGAAAACATTATTTGATAATCGAGATTATGTATCAATATATTCAACTTTCATCATCTATTTTAGAACTGTTATAGCAAGAATAGCTAACTCCTTATAAATATCTCCCATAGTGTATCTCTAAATTATTTTTGATACAGATCTTCGAACAAAGGTTTTAATCTTTATTTTGGGCTCTGTGATCGTGCCAAAACGTCACCATGGCCAACTGTCGGTGACATGCAAAATCTGGTGTTTCACCTTTGAAGTCCAATGGGTATCGACACTAAACCACAAATTCTTTAAATATATCAAATTCCACCAACATGTCATTGTGGAAGTGGTGTATCGCCAGGATATTTTGCATTAATTCAGCTCCGTGGCATACCAGATGTAATTTCTTAACCTTATAAATATTTCTCTTTTTTGAACAAAAATGCCATACACATCCTCGTTAGTAAGAAAACAGCTTATTAATCAAATTTATTTTATTCACGTGACCTAGAAAACAACACAGATGATTGAGAAGCGTAAATATAGGTCGGCAGAAATTTGTTACACATATGTCCAGTATTGGTCATTTTATAGAGGTTTTGGGGTCAGTATTAGTATCATCAGGAGACAAGAATTCAGTAGATGAATTATCACTATCATTATTTTGTTAATCTGTCACTCTATCAATCTATTTACAGATTGTATTAGTACTGATTAAAACGTGACTCAAATAACAACAACACATACAGACGCCAGAGTAATACAAGAAATCAAATGAACCAGGTTAACCTAAAGATGAAGACATCTATTATACTAAAAGGATAAAGAAATATGTTACTATTAATGTCGTAAATAAAGATGTGGTATCAAGCATTGCATAACTCAATACAAATCGGGGTTTTTCACAACTCGAACCAGGTTATAAATCTCTAATGGACGCTTTGAACACTTTACGTCCAGACAACAATGACTGGTACCACAATAATAGAGCGGCATGCATATGCTTCCCTTTAATAACCCAATGTAAAGACTGTAATACCTATAGATTTGGAGTTTAATGTCCTGTTCTTCACAAACCTGGATCTTTCGATACAAACATATGGTTTAAGTTTATTTCAATAATGCTCTTACACGTAGGGGTCTGTAGCAATGGGGGGGGGGGAACCGCGGAGAACCTGGGCAAAACCCATGAGGTTGGACAGGCGAACCCAATGCTTGTCACGTACAATTGGGGAATCTTATAATACAACGCACATGCTAACCCTTCGGCCATCCAAGACCCAACATATCTTGGAACTCGGTATTCAAAGGGTTGACACATTAAACACCAGGCAACATCCAATAGTGTATCTTTTGTAATAGGATGATTGGAATAATTATATTAGAAAATCGAGTGATATTGACAGCACTATTATCTTTAATAAATCTAGGCCAATGCCACTTTTACATACGAGTTTCACATCAATATCTAAATTACGCCGTCATCAAACAAACACATTTTTAAAATTGTGTAATTATAGCACTTTCCCCTGGTTTTATTCGGCAGCAGACTTAATAGAACCAAGTGATTAGGTATACTTAGATGAACCATCAATATCAAGGTTGTTACGATATCGAATCTATATACAGAGATTACAAGCTAGCCACAGCAATCTTAGTAATGCCATAAACGTCATTCCTGAAAATCCTGGAATTATCTACAGGTTCCTCACTTTTCCTAATGAATAATTTTACCATAAAATCATACTCGAATAATCCACGAAATACCGGTGATGTGTAAAGCTATTGTTAAATCGGTGCCTAATGAGGACAGTGGTTACGTCTTATCGACGGACTGTCATCATCACCACAAGTTTATTATTACCGGCATCGTGAAAAACAGCAACAAATCGATGGAGGAGACAGTACTTCAGTCCAAGTGTTTATTTTACACGGTAATCGTGCTAATAATGGGATTGTTTTGTCTTGTAAACAGAACAATATGAGTGACGTAAATTACAAGTATACCATGTCGTCTGCATGGTTATTAGCAGACGTTGATAGATGGTACACAAGATAACAAAGAAATCCCAGATAAACAGCTTCATCCTTGTTCTTAATTATGTGTAGATCATTCGATATTTATCATTAAATAAGAAAGGCATTGTTTAAAATTTAACAAATCTGACACATACATATCACAATATAGATTCTTGCCAACACACGATATTTACAAGTTTATCAAAGTATATTATGACAGCATAATGGCTCGAAATTTTAAGTTGTCACTACAGAAATAATTTAAGTATAAATAATTTAGCCCTAGTAAATGCAGGGTGTAATAATTTGATTCATCATTAACGAATTGAATAAATACAGTAGAATATTGTTACCATAATATTATACGGTATAAATAAAGGTTTAATTGAATACTAATATCACAGCGCCAGAAAAACAAAGTTTGTGTATTGATTTTTGAATTATCAATAAGTAATCGATAAATTGTGTAAGATCTTTTATTAAATATCTCGGGAATCGAATCTTTCGGTTATTCATGGGAATTCTTCATAGGAGTAACTATACCACGCTTGTCGCTTGTTACAAAAACACTAATCTGAATTAGAATTTACAGAAATAAAATGAAACAGGTTTGACGTCCTTCTCTGACTGGGCTAATGGAGACGGGCATACGCGATACAGTGAGCTTACAGGGAAATTTAGCCCGAAAAGCGCCTCTATGGCCTACCCATCCGTCAAATTCCAACTGACAAGGGATCTTTTATGTACATTCCAATGTGTACATGGAAATTCGTTTTTTTTTTCAAAAATTTTCCGATGATCTTTCCAGACCAACGCAGGAATCGAGCACGGTATCTTCCGGTTAGCGAATAAACGTCTTACTCATTGAGTCACCGTGGCTTGCAAGGAAAGTACAGTGTATGTGTATGTTAGTCCGGTTTTCACAATTATACGATCTGCGCGCAAATTAAGCGTCCATTTAAGCAGACAACTGGTTGGTAATGCCATATCTATTCGGGTGACAGCATTCTTTGAAAACTACCAAACGATACATTTAAACGAAGCAATTGTGTCATTGTGTTCAAGGCATCTGTTCCAGACAGTATTATCCTGAACGATTTAAAAGTCTAATTGTTCGCCAGGTGGCTTTTGTGTTTCTGCTACGTAGTTAGAAAACAAGAATTATGGGGCAATCTAATCAAGTATATCCTTCAAATTGGCACTTTAATACCAAAGTGGCAAAGAGTTTAGCAAAACAGTATTAAGCTCATTTAACAGTGTCATACATTCTAAATTTTGTTTTGGTTTAATCTTAAGAGTGGGGGATTGGGTGGCCGAATGGTTAGCGTGCGCGCGCTGTATCATACGGCCTGCCATTGAGTCAACTGGTGTGGTTTCGAATCCCCGGGTAAACGTGGCAAAGAGTAGGGTTGCCTGTCCAGCCTCGTGGGTTTTCTCCGGGTACTCCGGTTTCCTCCCACTGCTAAAGACCCCTACCCGCAAGCGAATTATTGAAATAAAATTAAACCATATGTTAGTCCCGAAATGACCTAGTTTGTGTCGAGCGGACGGTAAACCCACCCCCCTCTCTCTCACTCTCTTAGGAGTGATATGGGGAGATATGTAGGACAAAGTTCCTATTCATACATACTTATTCATAACTACTCCTTTCGTGTGCTATAAGAAGACCCTTCATTTTATGTACTTGGCAAGTAAAATATTATCAGAAAACTCGACGATATTCCGCATTAAGAATTTTCGATGTAAGAGATTAACAGTAGGCCTACTAGAGATGTCATAATATGATTGATAAACACGATCCAAGGGTGTGACAACTACCGGAAACTATTCCATATCGATAGAAGGAGAAAGATTGTAACTAAGCTAACAAAGCCGCTGATGTTTTACGGACCACATACAGAAACCGAAAGGCTTAAGCACCTTTGAATTAAATGCACAGAATGAATGCAGGTTCATCCGGCTGCAAAATGTATAATTAGCACGGACCCATTAACTACATCGTTTTTTCGGGCTTAGATATTTAGATATTATTTAAATTTAGTAAACAAAAAAGATGTCTGAGAATTATATTATTGTATTCTAAATGACAAGCGGGTCATTGTTAAATGGAATAAACAACCTTGAAGGATTTTTTTGGTGGGTAAAATCACAGATGCTCATGGGAAGACGAAGATGTTTTGGTGTTATGTATTCTTGTGGTAACTGACAGAAAATTATTTATTTGATAGAGCACCTAACACAGGACAATTTATAAATTACATTTCCCATCGGACATCTTATATAGAATGATGGTTTATTAAACAAGTTCTGACAGCAAGACCAAGTCTCGGACCTGTATAATTACCAACGTTCCCATAGCAGTGACTTACCGTTTTGAATGTATTTGTGCACATCAAGATACTACGGGGACTCCTGTAGAAACGACTTTTATACTAGTTGGGTACTTACCATGTTTAACCAGCCGCTAGTTGTTAAAACTTGATTCCTCATGTCCTGTAAAATATATTCGGTAATACTGTATTTAAATATAATACAGAAAATGAATGTTCATACACATAGATCATCGCATGGCCAGAGAAACATAGACTAACTGTCTCAGACCATTATTGGGGCGATCGTAAACACGGTCGTTATAACTCAAGCTGAGACAATTTCTTTTGCGGGGAGGGAGGGGGGGGTGCTATATTTGAAGCCGGGGTAATGAGCAGCAACCACTGTATTGGGAGCCGGCCAGTTTTGGCAGGAGCGATCATTGTATTTGGAGATGACACAATATGGGCTGGTAAAATTTATTGTCGTCTTGTAATCCATGTTGCCTAACCCAGATAACTATATAATTTAATGATATACATTATGAAGGATTAGAAAATGAGCTGACAGTTCTAGCTGTATAGTTAAATAATAGATCATGTACCAGGGATATACTTCACTCTAAGCCGTGAAATACTGATTTAAATACATGGCCTCGATTGGCATTGTTATAACTATAATAAACAGTCTCGATTATCCATTTTTGGGTTAATCCTGTAGATCGAATTCAATCTGACGAACATCGAAAGCATCAGATGGCATCGACAGTAGGGTATGGTCTTATCTTGTTAACCCATGGCTAATTGATACATAACATTTCAGGTTTAAAGAAAGACCTGCAGACTTAGCTCTTGCATATACATTGTATTTCGAAAGATAAAGAATGGAATTTTGCCTGCTTTGGTTTATCTATTGGTTAATGGTGCCGACATTGGAGCCCCCAGATGATAATATTTTAACCCATAGACGTAAACATTCGATAAAGAAAAATAAATTAGTATTATAAAATCCATCGAAAAGAATAAATTGTGAGTAGGCGCTTTAGTGCGTAGGAATAAGTGGGGATCCATATATTAATTTTGCACCAGATAACGTGTTCCTCGCAAAAAAGCAACCCATAGAGATTTAAATATGAATATTAAAAACTATAGCACAGTGAAAATTTACAACTCACCAGATCATGTATCATCAGGAGAAACATAGATATTTTTACATTTACGGCTTTAGATTGATTATAAACAGGGGGAATCACTCTCCGATATTTTTTAAATAAATCTGCATGTAGTCGACTTACGTCATCAATATTGGCTGCAAAAACTAGAAATAAAACAAAAACATTTGATAAATAGGATAATAGTTTAAAAGGTCAAACAGATTTTACAAGTAATTACTGGTTTCTGTGGAAATCTCTGGTAATAAATTGTGGGATTTAATTAAAATACAGACTAATTCTCGCAACATTGTTGTAAATACAAAACAGTTTTTACGACTAATTCATTGCTGATTCGTTCTTTTATTATGGTTAACGATCCAGAACCTATGATTTATTATTGACTAAATAATTTTTGCATCTTCATTCCTTTGAACAGCAATAAGATGTTTTTACACACTTAATTAAACTCTATTGTTTCAATTTATTGAAATTTAGCATTACATCAGGCGAGGACCCCCCCCCCCCCCCCTGCTCAGGCTTGAAAATTTTTTAGGCGATTTTATTGGCGATTTTTAGACCTGTAATTTTGGAATTTACCTTCCGGAAATACTTCAGAATGCACCAAATTGAATCTAATTTACCAAATTTTTCTGCGGGAGGGCCCCCAAACCCTCGGTAATGGTGGCGGTGGCAATTATCAAACCTGCCCCCCCCCCTGCAAAAAATCCTGGATCCGCGCCTGTACATTAAATTTTGTCCCTCCGACTTTCACAGAAAGAAGGCAACTACATTAAAATGAGTTTGACTGTGCGTCATTCTGTTCCGTCATATTTTTGGGCAGTACAATTAACTCTCCTTATTGTGGTAAAATTTTTGGAATGAATCGCGGGAAGGAGGGTGTGTGTGTGGGTATCTGCTAGAACCACCAATCTAAGGAAAGTCACATGATCGCAAATGATTTACAAATGGTGGCGTGCATAACATTAACATTTTTTGTCATTAGTTATTTATTTAGTGGTTTTATAGTCACGCATTGACGACAAACAAAGCAGCTATATAACATTGCCCGTTATTAGTTGGATCCGTTAGGTATGTGCACTTTTAAACCACATCATTAAAGGTACTAGGCTGTATTTAACACGGTACCTTCCAATGCGTTAAATAACAACCGGAAGTACAATTATTATCAACTCTGGATCATCTAGACTTGTCAATAAGCTCTCTGCATAAAAGTGAATTATAATAATTCTTTTAAAAGGGTATCTGAATTTAACAGTATCACGCCGTCATCATATTATGTGCACATATTCACGAGAGTTTGCTACCATGTAATTATTATAATATAATTGATTGATGGTTGATATTACAGATAAATACCTAGCATTGGAAAAATGGATAATAGATCGAACATTGATTGCACATTGGCGGGCCAAAATTTCTTCATCCAAAATGACTTTAATAAAATAGTCAGTATCTAAACGTCTCGCCTGGTGCTCTATGTTCTAGTTTTAATTTCCAGTCCTACGTTGATACAAATTAGATTTCAAACATTTTAAATCCTAATCTAAGACACCTGACAATAATCAAAAGTTCGTTGATTTCTGTCATAAAATAGTCCGTATTTTCTCGAATGGCAGGTTTAGTATCATATATGTTAAAGTTCACAGACGGTGATAAATCTTTGAAAGTATTTTTTTTCATATGTCTTAAAGTGACTATAATATTAAAAATAAAACAAATGCTGTTTGTCTTCCAGACAAATTAGAAAGTTCCATCAGAATTCGCAGCATGCAGCACAAGACAATATCCTTATGTTTCTTAAATGATATATGTTTCCTTTTCGAAGCTATAAATTGGATAATATGAACTGTCAATGATATGTCTCATTTAGAAATATTTCATGTTTGTAAGACAAATGATATTATAAACATAACAATCAGGGTTGGACTTCAATGATACTTTTGGTCTGATTGGCCTGGGGCTATATCACATCGTTGTTTATTTATTTATTTAGTAAGGTGGTTGCAGTGCACTCGGGCCATTTCCCTGACCTTTATGTACATTGACCATAATATCGTGACGGGGTGTTTTTACTGAGAAATAGTTTTATGTTTTGTTTTTTTTTTATAAATAAGGAATAATATGTTGGCTGTGACTTCTTGTGACTAGTTTAAAGAATGGACCCTTTCGAAGTGCTCGGCTTCTTTTGTAGACCATCTGTAAACAGGAACATTCTAGGTCACAGTAACCTAATACAAAATAACTGACCCGTGTCTAGACAAGGGTTACAGGCAGCAGAAAACGGGGGACAAACCGGCCGATTGTTTCGATCGAATCAGTTGGCGCCGAAAATCGCCTAGTTTGTCCACTGTTTTTGGTCGAATCAAACATATTTGATATATTCGGCCAAATTATATTCGCCTGGAGTGCCCACTTCGCCGAAGCATTCGGCCGATTGTAGAATTCGTTAGCCTAGTGAATCCGCCACTTTAAGATTTGGTTTATTTTTTTTTTGAACCGCTTTTGAATTTGTTGTTTTGTTTCGCTAATTGTTAAAAGTTAAAAGGGGTATTATGTAAGATTTAGGCTGTTCTTTAGAGAGGGAGCCCAAGGGGTCAACCCAGCTGAAAAGTGTACCAATATTCTCCTATCAATGAATGCATATCTAGTATCATCAGAATGTAAGTTTGTCGGGTATCTGGTGATGGGTGTGGTATTCCATGCCAAAAATGTCAAGCCCCCAACTAGGCTAGATTAGTGCAAAAGTGCACCGTACATCTTCGGGTATTACAAATTAAATAAAACCAAGTACGAACAATCCAAAACATTAGACAATTCGAAGTCCTTAAAAAACGTTATAGACAAAATAGTGAAATCATCAAATGGATTGTTCACCGTGTACAAAATACACAACAAACTGTGGTAACAGGTGTCCGGAAGAGTAAGCTTACCCTGCGACACTCTGACAGACATTTCTAGTGGTGGGGTAAAGGGTCTATTAAGGTGTCGAAATTTATCTTTTAGCACCTACTGAGTACTTCCATTATCATATTTGTAAGTTTAGATACTGAAAATACGCAGCTAGCTGTATTCTTGCCTCTTGGCGTTTAGGCAATACTCCGAACTATCGGAGCATTTCCAGTCGCCATTTAGAATCAAAATGACTGCATATGGGATTGCGCCTATTCAGCTCCATGTTATGATAAAAGAATTATCTAAGTGTCGCCATCTATATTTTAGTACACACTGACTTCACCAGAGTACTTCCATTACCATATTTTGAAGTTAAATACCGAAAATACGCAATTCAATTATTGGCGACTGTAATAGAATGTTTTGGCAAGTTGTGGGATTATAACATATTCACATTAGCATATGAGTGATATATGGGTATATAAAAAGAGTTATAGAGCTAAAATATATCTGGCTGTCAATAAAATACCACGAGATTACACGTGCTTGAAAATTTGCTAATTGCATCGTTTGGCTGACGTAACCAATCATAATCAGTAATTGCACAGTTTCAGGCCCATTGTAGCTTATTCTGTGCGTGATATCATTGAGTCCTATAAAAGAAATTATGGTAAATTTTTAAGACGGACTTCATTTGAAGGGGGCGATTACTATCTGAGTTCCGAGACAGCAGACAGATTTTGAACGGGAAAAGATGTAACAGTTTCAATCAGCAGGCGTACTGGCCAGGGTTTGAGATAGATTTTAGTACGGTAATCTATACTATGCTTGTATCTACATATATGTATCCAGTAGACGTGGTACAAGGGTTAATCAGTGAACTGGATGTATGAGATGTGTTGTTGACGTTTGGGAAAGTAGGTCGAGGGGAAATGTGTAGGGAGTGATAGTTAGATGTATTATGAATGGTTAGAGTGGCTGTGGTGTTACGGTGAAATACTATGCCGCTACCGTAACACCACAGCTTTATGATTTGTTAGACAGGAGTGATTTAATGGGTGTCAACAACTGGGTTTCTGATTTTAATGTTGTCTTTTCCCACCGGCACTGGCCGTACGCCAGCAACTGAAAATAGCTGACGAAACAGCTAGGGCGTCGATCGTTAGTTCGCGTACAACTTGAAAAACCGAATGTCGTACGCCATTGTGAAACTGAAAGTAGCTGACGAAGACAGTTAGGGCGCCGATTGTTAGTTAGCGTACAACTTGAAAAAACCGAATGTCAGTATGGTATTTCTGACATAATTGGTTATCGGTGACCTGAAAGCTGGTAATCTCGACTCAAAGCGAGTAATCTCGACTCAAAAGTATAGTGTATAACCTACTTACTGTCTACAGTCGTCGCTAGTCTTAATATAGTTCCTTCATGATTGTTTGTGGACGATTTACTACTCAGTAAGAAAGCCTGTTCCCAAAAATAGTTCTCGTCTGTTATTATTAATATTATGACTTCCTCATGTGCGGCAGGTTCGTTTGTTTCTAAAAACACTGTTTTTCGTTCCAAAAAATAGAAAAGTAATTTTTTACCAGATGATCATGGTTTTTCACCGAGACTAGATAATTTCTCTCGGTGTAAGGATATTATCGCTTCTGGTTAAGTCCATACACTGTTGAGAAAATAGTCCCATTGGTTTGCTTAGCGGCAAATAGAGCGGGGATAAACTCTGTACTGAAAATTTTTTGCGTGATCTATATAAACTGTCTTCACACACTCGATTTATAATTAGCGATACTCAGGTACAGTGGCAAGTGTTATGCTTCTCAGGCTAATACCTCAAAAGTACCTCCGCGCGAAAACCCAGATTTTGGTACATGCAAAAGAAAAAGAAATAGTGCCCGTGCGCGTGCCAGTAATAGGAAAACTAAGAGTTCGTGCATAAAAATGCACGAACGTACCAGGCGCGATGTCATCCAGCTTGATATGTAAAATGTAAAAACGACCTGTTGCATTGCTATTCCTGGTAAGACAAAGAAAATTGTAAGAAGTAAATACACGACGTGGCGCAGAAGCAAAAACAGCTAGATACAAATTCTAGAGGATTGCAAGGCTAGTAAAATATGCAGTAAGAGAAGATGCATGGGTCATACGTAGGATGTGGCTACCGGCAATGGTCTGCTCTCCACGTCTGGCAGAAAGGTCCATGGTACTACACTACTGTTTTGGGCTAATGAAGGCGGGCATATGCCAGCCAGCGTGCTATGAGGGAAATTTTGTCCGGACTACTTTTAACCATATTCCTTCAAATTCGAAACTTTCTGACGTAATATATGGGGAATTAAATTTTTATTTCTATATACATAAAGATCGGCAGTTATTTGCTTTAGTTTAACTCTTCCGCGTTCAACTTGATCTGACGCAGTTCATACTTTAAAAAATAAAACAAGATCAAAGTAAATGTGAATAAAAACAGTGAGTTGATCGGATAATTAGAACTAGCGTTTTCTTGGATGACATTTAAATCAAGCATTCACCAGGGCCTTAAAACTATGTAAACGTAATATGACGTAAACGGGGTATTGATCAATGTGTGCTTGAATCACGATCAAATCATTTAGAATATACACAGAGTAAAAAAAATATCCAAACACCTGAAACGTTATGAGCTTTAAAAAAATGTTATTACTTAAAGTGAGAATTTCATATTTTCTAAGAAAGTCAAAACATAATTATTTCAGTCTTTTTGCTCAATAGGTTGTCAACTCACTATTATACGATCATAGGCATCATTTTCCACACTTAAAAATCATTCACACCGGAAATAATAACACAATTACCCCCCTTGTTTTTCTGTTCCCCCATGCAGGAGCTATCTTCAAACATTTAAAATTTAAAATGACATTTTTGCCAATTTCTCGACCGGCAATAGTGAATTATGGTATTAATACGATTATGATTTAACAAGGTAGGAATATTTATTGATACCATCTAATGTAAGGCTTTATTTTATTACATTTTAAAAATATAACTTAAAAATATGAAATTCTCGCTTTAAATAAAATAGGGTCGTCCATACATACGAGGTACAAATTAAAGTCCCCCATCCCCTCAATATAGAGAAAACATGAATGCTGTGATGGAAATTTCATAGATTGCACCATCCCTTGCCCTGACCATCAGTCGATAATTGTGAAAATAACATCAGACCAGTGGGGTAATAATCATCGACGTTCTGCAAGAGACGATGCAGCACTTTTAGACGAAGCATTATGTAGAACAGAGAATGGTTACATCGATAGGCAAAATTTCCGCCTGTTTGTTGCAACATTTCTTGTTTACCAAATACAACACAATTGTAATTAAATTTCTAATTCACTTTCTTATCGTATTATTCCGTAACATTTTGGCGTTTGATTTCTATTCTTAAACCCTATTTAATAACATATACACCGTGAAACAGCGGAATCATCCTATTATCAAAAGCATAGATTTCTATGCATATAACTATATCAATTCGGAATATTGAATAGAGGGTTTGAATCATTCTAGTGACATACATGCTCGTACAGACGTGTATTAAATTATTATTTTCTCAATGCGTCGATTGAGAGCTAAACCTACCATAAAACGACCATTATCGACAACTGAAACAAGCTTTACATTACATTGTTTTATGGGGGTTTGATGGCCGAATCGTTACTACGTGCGCCCTGTACCTTAAGGTCTGTCATCGAGTCAATTAGCGCGGTATCGATTCCTCGGTTGTACGTGACAAGGAGTAGGGTCGCCTGTCCAACCTCGATGGGTTTCTCCGGTTTCACCCTACTGTTAAAGAACCCTACGTTCAAACGAATTACTGAAATAAAATTGAACCATACGACGGGCCCTAGTTTGGGTTGAGTGGACGTTAAACCCCATTCTCCTCACGTTGTTTTAATTAACAATTGAAATATTTATCTAAAATCAATTGCAGAGAAAGCTGGAAATAAATTGATCTTTGTTCTTCCTTTATCGAAGCTTGGGATTTAAGTGTTTATGTTGCCGGATAATGTACTTCAAATGTCAGGTTTTGTCATTTAATACCAAGCCAAAAATTCTCACAAATCTATGTTATTCAGCATGCCTGCTTTCCACATATAACACATAGAATAACGATTATCAAATTTTTGTCTGTTTCAGTTCCGACACAGGGAAAGTCCGCTAGCGAATGCCATAAATGGTTTTAAAATTAACACTTGTTAAATGTGGTTTGTACCCATCGGCAAATAGAATAGGGTTTTCTTTCGAACCTCAAAGTGTAATTCACTTTCCAACACAATTTTAACTCCAGCTGTTAAGGAAATAACAGATAATTATTTAACATTGTCAGCAAGCTCGGAATATTCCTCAAATTCATAGTCGGCGGGTAGTTTTAAGCTGGCGGGGGCGATTTCCAATATACTACTGATACTTCGATTAAATATTTTAAAGAATTGATTTTATCTGAGGAAAATTTGCAAAAAGGTAAGACTATTGGATGGTCAAGGTGTCGCCATTTTAGTTATCTCCTAACCTATTAGTGACACCCTCCCTCGTCTTCATTAGCCCATTTATATTAGTGAAATCTATGATGTACCTAAAGCAACCACGTCTTCGACATTACAAACACGACTTATTGGTCTAAGTCAGCATTGGTGCTGTTATCTTACCGTCAAAAGATCCGATTTTCATTGAGGACGCAATGCAAATTGTAAACTTGACACACGAATGTTGTGTAAGAATGCTTTTAAGCGCTATTTGTAATAAAGCTACTCTACGAACGAAGCTAAGAATATCCCACAAGGATAGGCTACCTGAGTAGACTTGAATAACCACATGTCAAAGAATGCCATTGAATTTGCACTCTTCGCGTATTTCGCCGACATAAATGATTGTAAAATACGATTGAATGCTAATCAGTTTATACACAGGGTGGCCAAATAAAACCCAGCAGAATCCATCAGAATCTTATTAAATCACACAACGGTCCAGCAAATTTCAAGATATTTACTTCAGTCTGTGTATGATCATCCCTAAGGTTTCCCGTTAACAGGTGGCTTTACATGTATGCTCCAAATCGCGCCGTTGGGGGAAACTTGCATGCATCGTTCATTATTGTCAAGTACTCGCTGAAAACATTCTCCTTCTCGGCATATTCTATTTACGTTGTCTATTGTGGGGTCACGGTGGTTAAGGCGCTGGCTCGCTTGTCTGGGGATTGTGTGTTCGATCCCTGTATTGGCCGAGAAAGTTCATCCAGATTTCCCGGCGTGGTTCCACCTAGTCAGTGACACAAGACCCGTGTATGTACAGATTGGCGTACACATAATATATCCTTTGGCAGTTGGAATTCTATATAAGAGTAGGCCATAGAGCCGCTGAGAAAAGTTCAGTCATATTTTGATTTGATTTAAAAATGGGGGAGCAAGACTTCCCTTCCAACAGCTAGCGCGGTGGTTGAAATTATTGCACACGACTTATCAGATCTTCAAGGGTTAATACCTTCGCTCGCAATATAGTAATTTGAATGAAATTGTCAAATTATTCGTTTTACATTATATATTTTCGAACTATTATAGCAGGAATGGCTAACCCTTTGCCTGCCATCTTTAATTATTTTACAAATTGACAATTCAGTCGGTAGAAGTTTGATTGGAATAGGCGAATTTTGAGATCACGTAGTAATTATTCATTAAATGTACCAATAAATTAAATGTAAATTAACAACAATAATGGCCTCGGGTAATCATCCATACAGATTTTTGATCATGTATTAAACATTCGTGAAATTCTTGACGTTTAATTCCTTCTGCACGCGACAAACATCAAATAACGTGACAAACGATAATACGTGTCTGCTAAATTTATGTCTTAAACTTTATTACGGCAACAATAATATAGGTGAAAGAAAAAAGAACGCAATTCTTATTGTCAGCTTTATATTTTTTCCAATGTTATAAAATGTCACGAACAAACTATTGCATTTCTCATTTTATATTTACATCGTCGTCTATAAAATTTGGTTAATAACAAATTTGCTGTATGACAGTTCCGGGCCTTGCAATGAACAGATTTATAGAAAAAAAAAGTAACAAACATGCTGAGTTTAAAAAGAAAACTGTTTTTTCCTATTGACGCTAATGGTGTCCCATTTTCACTGTAATGATGAGTCATTTTTTGTATTTATAACATAATATTTATTATTTTCCATTATAATGATCAAATTTAAACAATATATAAGGATTTTATGACATACAAATTGCCCATGCGTCATTTGGCGCTATGGGAATCTCGTGAAAACTAATTATTACAAAACTGATGGTGTCTCGCAAAAAACAAAATGACGCTTAGCGTGGAATGTCTTCGTTTTGTTATGTGTGTTAAGCAGGTTAGTCGGACATGTTCACATTAAGAACGTCGAAATGGACCAATTCCAATCAATATTTCCAAGTTATGATGAATTGAAATCTTATCCATACTATCAGGTTTCATTTGTATATCAATGTTTCTACACATTCGTCGCGATACCGAAATACTTACGAAATACTTACATAGACTACGCCTATCTGGTTATCTTCTGTTTCAGATTACTTTCCTTATCAGGTTTCTTAAGTAACGACCGCGGTAGAATTTTGGTTATACATAGAATCTGTGGTAATGGACCTTATTGAATATAGGAGTAATATATTTAGATCCTATAATTCCCTCACAGTGGCAACACTACGACGTGCGGGTAGCGTTCGACCCTGAAAATTTCCAGACCTTGACTGATCTCTAGTTGGCCTCCGTGATGGTAATGCAATATACATGGTTTTCTCAAATTACTTCCAAGTGGTGGACACAGTTGTCAATAGTGGAATTCCAAAACGGCTCACCACTCTCATTTGAAACTTACAGTCACAATAATTTTGTTATGTCAGTGAAATATGAGACTACCCCTTTAACATAACACGTATACCTTTAGTCTCAGTCCATAAAATTATATTATGTAAGCAATATTTGAACATGCAATTTGAATTATATCAGTCACAGAAATAAGAGTGTCGTGGTTGTCATTTAACACCAAGCGAAAATAAACCCATCTAACCAATCTATAACATACAACATCCCTGCTGAACAAAACCAATATAATAATGATTTTCAATTTTTTGTAAATTCTGGTGCAAAAAAAAACTGTTGCTATCGAATGCTAAGACTGGAGTTGTTATGTTAACTCTTGTTAAATCTACAGATACTTTCTACCTAACGGCACCGAAATGTGGTCTGTGTTTCTTTTAAAATTGTAATTCACTTTACTTCCCTAGCCGTTAGTGTAATAACACATAACTCTTTAACAAATTGCCGAGGCTGTCTAAAGCGTTTGGCGGACGGTAAGGTAAAGTGCAAACTAGCTTGACGACACAAACAATAACTATACGAAATATCGTTCTAATTTATTCAATGCAGCGCAAATAAGTTAAAATACGTAACACACCCACTTGTGACTCATTTGGCTTTTTAGGAAGTCTTAAGTCAGGGACTTTATCTTGCTTTTAAATCGTTTGTGTTTACTTACATCCCACTTCTACTCGTTGCCACTGGCAACCTTTGACGAAACTGCCCTGTTCTTTCCAAAAACATGCATACAACTAGCCGTGTATCAGAAATAGAGAACTGTTCATTTCTGATATACGGCTACTTTGAAACGTTTCAGAAATTATCAAGCAGTAAGAGGCGGACGTTTGGTCCGAGCCAGATCGGACGTTTGGTCCGAGCCAGATCGCACTGCACTTGACTGAGGTACATGAGACAACTAGTCAAAATCATAGTAACAAAACAAACCGGTAGGAACTACATGAATATTGAATAATTATTTTAACTAATTGAGATTCTCTTGCTGGACACGTCACAAGCCTTGAGAGAGAGAGACTTTCGGGCCGTAAGTTATTCAGAACATAAATAAATATGCCCCAGAGATGAAAGAGATTCACCGTTATAGGTTTTTTAAAGAGAGACTGGTCCCTAGTAAGTACATCTGTATGGAACTATTTAGAGTAATTTAGATAATGAAAACACTTGCTTGCACCCCGAGAGCTATTCCACTTCCCAGACACACCCACTGGATATTATTCGATCTAAATATTCATATTGCTTCACGCCCCAAGAACCATTCCCGTAAGTGATTAAACCTGTTTTGCACCTCTTCTTGGAAGAATTTACATACATATTCCCAATCTGTTTCACAGAGAATTACTTACGAATTATCTCTGTAACAGACGACTGTCCACCACTGCACGCGCCGTTAGTCATTGGCTCAACGGCTCGTGCAATGTTTACTTAACACCTAACTGCTTCGGGCAAAATGATGCATTTTACTCATTTTAATACCCATTTACACTAAATAGGAAATATTTTTTAACTACAAATACTTCAAACGTCTTTATTTATTTTTCTTTTATCTCAAAAAAATGTTTGAGAATTTAATTTGTCGGAGTAAAAAAGTTAATATGCCGTACTCATTACGCCTCGCCGATGTCATGCTTATCAGTGATTGTAGCGGCCAAGCGAATATTCACTGCGGGATCCACCCACTTGACACTCCATGGACCATCTCCCTTTACCATTCACATCGCTTGCAATTGACACTTATGTAGATATTGAACGGTTGGAAAAGTTAGTTGGTGTAATATTTTTATATTAAGCGATGCCTGGCGGAATCTCTTTCTGGTTGTATTTATTACTACAATCGGATGGACTCTCTTCATATAATAGCTTCTAGGTGGTAGACGATCGAATTCTGTAAGTAGTAATTTACTTAGGCTTCGAAATTTATGGTTAATAGATCAAGTCCCGTCATAATGACTGTTAAATATAAGATTTTCCGATTAAAAAGTTTTAAGAGGGTTGCGAAAACCAAAGTTTGGGTATGTTTAGTCCAAATACAACTTCAAATATGGATTAGCATCTGCAATGGGACTAGTACAATTTGCTACGGAGTTAAAGTACAAATAATTTAAAAGTAAATTAACAACAATGACCCCAATTAATCACCCATTAAGAAATTCGTGACTTTCAATTTCTTCTGCACGCTATAGACATTAAATAACATGACAAGCGGTAATAATTGTGATATTAACATTTTTCATGGTAACTAAGTGCTAATATAAAAGAAATATTCAGAACGCTGCTAAATGGATACATACATACATATATACATGAGTATTTGTCAACCATTTTTAATTTTTCTCCAGTACTTTTCAATTCATAATTATATTTGTCAACCATTTTTAATTTTTCTCCAGTACTTTTCAATTCATAATTCTATCGTGAACTTAGTTAATAACAAATTTGATGTACCTAATGTTGCGTGTTGCGAGAATCAAACTAGGTCAAACTTACTTAATATGACTCAAATTTATTTATTCTTTAGCAGTGGTTGAAAACCGAGAGAAAACCCACGAGGTTGAACAGGCGACCCTAAACCCTGTCACGTACAAACGATAAATCGAAACCACTCCCTTTGGCTCAATGACATGTATATGATGCAACACCTTTAATGTGAAAAGAAAATATATAAACATCACCCCCCCCCCTTAAAAAAATGACAGGTTAGAATTATTTTATTGATAGTATTTCTGACGTTAATACATTTATAACAACATAATATTACGTCACACTGTAATGATCAATTCTGATCATTATGTAAGAGATTTAGCTAATAAAAAAATGAAAAGGCTAAAAATGTCATTGAAATTACTTTATTCTTGGCCCATTGTATGACTGAATATGTACATGTAGCAACAGCACTCGGCAAACCTCGGAAGATTTCGGGAATCTAAACTCGGCTGTATGATGAATTCCGCCATATTGGAACTACTTTAAAGGTCCCGGATGAAACACGACTGCGCCCATTCCAAACACAAGTTGGCGACCTATTTGGCTAGCGACCTATTCGACCGATCCAGCTGTAAGATAATGACGAAATTACACTTCTATTCTGAGCTAAAGGAATGGATAAAAAATAATATATTCTACTTTCATTTGATAGACATAACGTTGGATTTTATTGGTTGATAAATAGAGACTGTTGTCTTTACTCTAAATAGGTTTCCAACGAACAGGTTGCAGCTCGATCGGTCGAATAGGTCGCTAGCCGAATAGGTTCCCAATTTGTGTAATAGCGTCAAGTTTTCCTGTTAAAGTAAACCGGTAGCCGCATCGCAAATGTATGGGCGTAGGTACATATCACTTACTGTCATACATCCGAGACTAGATGTAGTTTACGTAGTTTACGGAATCTGTCGAGATTAGCCGAGAGGTAGCAACAGCACTTGATAACCGAGTCCAAGTCTCGGTTATCCATTTTATGGTTACCTTATTTAATCTCACGGGTGTTTCACTCCATTTAAATCTCGGCTATCCGATCGTTTAAATAGTCGATTACAGCCTTGCTGTGTAGATTAATGTCTAGTTTGTTTAAAAATATTTTATTGCAAATAATTTCCAAAAGGATTAGGACAATTTATAGAAGATATGAACCTTCTGCCAATGAATATAATAATAATAAAAAAATATGTTAATCGCAAAACAAACATTAGACATACATACACTAGATACAGCTATATACAATTTATACACGTATCTATAATTGTGTATCATATATTTTACATGTATGTATATATTGCTTTGATATATAAAAGCGTGGGTTAGGTTATTGTCATTTTATTAGATTAAGCATCATAAATATGTGTCTTGTTCATTGGTCGTGTACTCTTTCCATTCTGTTGCGATATTTCTTGGTAGCTTCGGATTTCTAAAGAGAAGAAAATAGACATCCTATTAAGTAGAATTGCTGACCAATTTCAGATGATATCCATAACGTGATTCATATAGTCTACGCGGTGGCTTAGTGGGTATGAGGGGGGATTTGACTCAAAAGTCAATGCTATGTTGTTAGTGCTATTACATGTCCAATGTTGCAAATGATTTATGTTAGGTGTAAAATGAACAAAGTCACGAGTAAAACATCCTGTAATACTGACAAATACATTGTGTAAATTGACATCTACTTTTTATCATTATAAACATTTCACACTAGACATATCACAACAAGCCTAACTCCATCTACCCAGAACTTTAAACTTTAAACTCTTACATCTTCTCATATGACACGCGCACTATGTATTGTAACCATCAACATTTCACTTTTACATCCCAACACAGAACAAGTAATGAAATCGGCCAATATGCAAATTAGTTCATCACGTGATATGTTAATTTTCAAGCAGGGAATTCCCCAACATGAGACCTTCAACCAGATGCTGATTTTAGGATTTGTTTTTATCATAAAGTGAAAGTAAAAAAGGAAAGTAAAATGTCTCGGCTTCCACATATAACCCAAGATATTTTTCGTAGAATTCACAGAATTTCTTACGAAGAATTTAGTTGCGTTGAGTGGACGTTAAACCCCATCTCTCTCTCTCTCTCTCCTATTTTAAATCCCGCAGACAACTTCCTACACAGTCCAAATCGGCCATACCGAAAACCCGGAAAGGATTTTACGAGTTTTAACAGTTCTGAGTTCTAGATTTCGACTCGACATTTTACCTAAATCTTGGAAAAAAAGTTTTCGGCGCAGGAAAACTCGGGTTTTCGTTTTTTGCATAGAGTAAAAATGAAAACTCGGATTTATTTTTATCTGTTAATATTTTTTGGAGGTTGGGTTGTCGAGTGGTCTAACGTGTGTACTTTAGATCATAAGGTTTGTCATTGGGTCGAGTGACAAGGAGTGGGGTTGCCAGCTTAACGTCGTGGTTCTTCTCCGCGGCGTGTCCTCTGGTTTCGTCCCATTTCTAAAGAATCCTACGGACAATTTAAGCCAATTATTGAAATTAAATTGTACCTAGTGTCGAATGGACGTAAACCACATTTCTCTCTATCTCTCTTGTCGAAAATTGGGGGCTTTTGATGGAAGATTAATAAATTAATCACATTTTATAGTATATCACATAGGTCTCGCCTACTCTTCTTCAAACTGTATTTGATAGACTCGGGACTTGGGCCAAGCATTCTTGGCTGTCGGCAGTTCGATTTTTTCGACTCATTTGGAGACTTAAATGTAATCATTACGGTATTTAATTTTGTTTTCATTGCATCACTTTAACAGTTCCGAGTTGTACGTTTGGACAAGGTGTTTTACCGAAAAGTAGAAGAAAAAAACGACTTTCCCGTATTAATCAGTTTTTGATATATAGCTCTGTATCAGCATTTATTCAATTCCGTTCTTTGCCGTATTTATAAGCATTTTTCAAAATAGAATTTCATTAATGGTACATGAATGAATGTCTTGGAAGATTCAGTCTAAGAAATTAAAATTACTGAATTCAGTTAATTAACAATGTTTTCTTTTAACTAATTTCTATTTGATTATTAGAGTATGAGGGTCACAGTGGATTTATCTAATCAGACAAATATTCTGTATATGGCTGTTTTCAGAAACATGGAAGGGACATAGCCTACTGTTTATTATATAAACATCATGTATACAATACAATGTATAAGCGTACATAATATATAGTCTTGATGACCTATATTACAGACTAGTAGGAACGATAAGACAATGTATAAGCCATTGGGGTAAGATGCGGGATATCAGCAGTATTTAAACATCAGTGCATACGTCATTGGTTTCACGCTTGACCGTTATTTCTTCGCGAGAGATCTCACGTGATTAAAATTTGGTGCCGTGTGAACTAATTTGCATATCTGATTCCATTACTTGTTCTGTGTTACGATGCAAAAGACATATGTTGAAGATTACAATTCATAGCACGAGTGTCAAATGTGAAGATGTCAGAGTTCTGGGTAGATGGACTTAGGTTTGTTGTGAAATGTCTAATGTGAAATGTTAAATGACAAAAATTAGATGTCAAGTTACACGATGTAAGATTTTTTTACATTTGACTTTGTCTAATTTACACCCAACATTAAACATTTGCAACACTAGACATGTAATAGAACTAACAACATAGCACTGACTTTTGAGTCAAATCCCCCCTCATAAGTGGGTTCATGAAAGTTGATAAATCGTGGTAAGGGTTTAGACGTTACTGGAGATAATTAAAATGAGGCAACATGTGTTATGCAGGACATTTGCCTGGATAGCAACCCCACGACATACTTTAACTTCGACATCCATCAGTAAATGGTTCTTTTACGGGCACGATAATGTATAAACTGGGCCTCTGTTTTACTCCCCATTCGCGCGACTGGGCATCGTTCCTTAGGCCTGTATCACTGACATGGAAAAATCACACTGGAAAACCCATTGGAGCTTTCTCTGTCAACACCAGCATCGAACCCCGGATCATCTAGTTATAAGACAATCGGTGTTCAGCGCCTTACTCAATGGGGGAACTACTGTATTGGCGATAAAGCGAGCAAATGTGTCTTTATTACTCATATCAGCGGCTAGCAGAGATGAATAAAAAACAAGGTAAACAAAGAGAGAGAAATGGGGTTTAACGTCCACTCGACACAAACTAGGTCATTTCGGCACTAACATATAGTTAGCGACAAAGCGGGCAAATGTCTCTTTATTACCCATACCAGCGGCTACCAGGGATGGATAGAAAACAAGCTAAACAAAAAGAGAGAGAAATAGTGTTTAACGTCCACTCAACACTAACTAGGTCAATTGGGGACTAACATATGGTTTAATTTTATTTCAATAATTCCCTTGCGTGTAGGGGTCTTAAGCCGTGGGAGGAAACAGGAGGACCCGGAGAAAACCCACCAGGCTGGACAGGCGACCCTACTTCTTGCCATGTTCAACCAGGGATTCGAAACCACACCAGTTGACTCAATGACTGGCTTTATGATACAGCACGCACGCGCTAACCATTTAGCCATAAGATTTTCCGAATAATCAAGGGCCATAATTCAGGAAGCTGCGATCCGATATGCGCGAATATGGACAGGTTCAAGATCTTTGGCTTATAAAGATATGTCAAGTTTCATCAAAATCGGAATAAAATTGTGTCTTCTAGAGTGTTCAAAATCTTGATATACCAGACGTTTACACCATTTGCGTACGAGGGGTGGCCATTTTGTCCGATGTAACGGTGATTTATTTGAACGTTTGTTAGGTCTCTAGAGGGAAAACCAACTATAACGTGATTTTTCGTACAATCAGGGATTATAACTCAGGAAGTTACAATCCGATATGCATGAATATCGACAGCAACCAAGATCTTTGGGTTATAAACATGCATTAAACATGCATTAAAATTGTGACATCCGCAGGGTCCACACGCTAGAAAGGTGATTTTTCGTACAATCAAATTTAATTAAGTTACGATCCGATATGCGCAAATAGTTACAGGAACCACGATCGTGGGTTATAAATATTCATTTCAGGTTTCATCAATATCGGTTCAAAATTGCGACTTAGTACAATCAGGGGCCATAATCCATGAAGTTACAGTCCGATACATGCCAATATCGAAAGGATCCGAGATCTTATGGTGATAAACATACATTTTAAGTTTCGTTGAAATCGGATAAAATTTGTGACCTTTAGAGTGCTCACAAACAATTGTGGACGGGCTGACGAAAATATACGTCCACGTGAAAATGTAGGCGCATATAAATAGAAACCTTGGACAAATAACGTTCTATTTAACCCTTAGAATCCGAAATGCCGCAAAACCGGCGTGACGTTGTATCGCATATACCCGAAATGTCGGTTTTGCGACTTTAGGCGTGTTCAAGCTCCAATTACGTTGACGTCATAATTAATATGACGTCCTGTAAATCCACGGAGGGACGTGCAACACCCCATGTAAAGTCAGTGTATACAGATTCATAATAGCATCAAGTAATGCTTCCAGTGAGTTAGCATCGGGAACAATTTTCTGCAGTGCAACGAAACGTTTAGCAAATACTTTGAACAGAGAACGTAATCCAGGAATCGAAGTATTTTTCATCACAACAAGAATGTCCCTGAAAGTAGATTCCATTCGAAAATGACCTTCGTAACCACTTACTCCAAGTAGCAAATCTTTTCCATGATAAACATTCTTGAGTTCTTTCGTATTGTGCGGTTCTTGCGGCCACCGAATCGTGTCCAGCTTGGTAAGATCAAAGCTGGGAACCCAGGAATATACATTAGGTTTAGACGCTATTGACCAGATATCCTCTGCCTTGACTAAAGTCAGGCAATTTAGGATTTTCTTGCTGGCTTCTGGTCTGCTGTTTGGGATCGAACAATTTAAGGCCATGGCGAATCTCTCAGCAGTGTTGAATGTTGATCGGGTATAGACTGAGTCCAGAATCCATTAACGGAACCACATTGTGATATACCTCTTTGGAATAATGAATGGTTCCTAAATAAGATATACATAAGAGCTGCAGGACCGGAAGTTTTGCCAAAGATTGTAACCATGGAACTGTTTCCGCCAAAACTATCTATGTTTATGTTCACCCATTTCAAGGCAGTTTCTTGATCAAATGTACCTGAATTGCCCGGGGCTACGCTGTCCCCAGTTGACAAAAATCCAAAAGGTCCGTATCTATAGTTCATCGTCACTACAACCACGTCACCGTGTGCAGCTAATCTTGTCCCATCGAATATAGACGATTTACCGCAAAGAGAACCACCACAGTAAATGGAAATCATGACCGGGTAATTATCTGTCCCGTTGGTGGAGGGAGTAAATATGTTCAAACTTAAGCAGTCCTCGCTATGATTTACAATGGGTGTCTCTGGAGTAAATTCATAACAGGGTGGACCATACTCAAAAGCTTCGAACACATCACTTGCGTTCCCTGATTTTAAGATGGAGTGCTGGAAACGTAATTTACCAAAAGGGGGTTCAGCATAAGGAATTCCTAAGTATTCCACAATCGTTATATTATTATCATCAATAGAAACGGTGTTTGTTTTACCTCTTATAATTCCCGCGGTTGCAGTAGTTGTATTAATAATTTCCGCTTGATATCCAACAACACACACATAAAGAAGTAACAGGGTGTTCAACACTGGATGGGTAACAAATGACTTCACCATGCCTTAATTTGCTCAAAATACCAGTTACACTGCTCAAGAGTATTTCAAACAGTTATTTTATAATCCTATCTGTTGGTATCTTCAGTGGTAGTTTATTGCCGCATCCGTTAAATGAAAACAATGGATCAAAATCGGCCTGCGTAATTTCGCTCCGCTTGCTTGTAACCCGTATACTTCTCTGAATAAAAAGTAAATATAACCGACCATACAAAACTTAAATTTCCCTCAATTCAAGAGTATGCGCATGGGTAGCCGTCTATATTGACATCCAAGTAATATCCGTCTATATAGATGTGAAGTAAATGTAACCAACCATGCAAAACTAATGTTAGGCATCAATGCAAGATTATGCACATGGATAGCGACTTTACAAAGAAATTGCTATTTCATGTTCCTAAAGCAATGGCAGCGAGGTTAGAACATCGCGGTGACTGAGAAATCTAATGGACTATCAAGCTGGGTCAGTACCCAACCGACATTTATATAGTGTAATATTCATATTACATGAAGTCCTAGTTAACCTCCGCGCTTTGATTGAATCGGATTGAACACCGGCTTTTCAACTTTGCTCACCCACAACAAAATGGCGACGAAATTTCAATTCAACATTTGTAAATACTGAATGGAATTGAGCCATTTTTATACCGATATTCGTATTAAAGATTTAGCTTTCAGTAAGTATATACCTATTGCGCTTAAATGACGCAAAATTTGTCGTTTCACAGTTCCGGGCTCTGCAGTGAACAGATTTATAGAAATGAATCACAAAGATGCTAAGTTAAAATTGTTTTTTCCTATTGTCATTAATGGTGTTCCATTATCACTGCAATGGTGAATTGAGGTTAAACGTTAATAGTCTTTTTTTTTGTATTTACAACATATTTATTAATTTCCACTATAATGATCAAATTTAAACTAGATAATATAAGCATTCTATGACGTAAAAATTCCCGATTTGACGCAATGGAAATACCATGCAAACTATGGCGGTGTCTCGGAAAAATAAAATGACGCATTGCGAGGAATGTCTTGGGTTTTGTTTTGCGTTTTTTAATTACATGTTATGCTGAATTGAAATTTCATCGATGACTCTGTCAACTCAACTGAGGTCTAATGTGAATTCACTTGACGAACTTGAATATCTAGTCGGACCGTGGCTTTTTCACCCTAGGCTTCATAATATACTGAGCGCCATGGAAAACGCGTCACTTTTTTCCCAAATATTTTATTACTAGGTGGTTTTGTATGTATAATATTATGCAATACTATGAATTATTGTTTTACACAATGCTCCCAAATGCAAAAAATATCGGTCCGTGTGCACAAAAAAATTGCATGAGATGCACATGAAAAACCCAATATTGACGTGCAGCTTTGTGTGTGAGCCCTCTAAAAGCAAGTTTTCAACTTAACGTGCAGTACATGAACTGTTAAACGTCAACCTGTTGTAATTTGTTGTTGAACGTGTGAAGGAATCGAGCTAGAGATGCCCAGACTTACTGAAAATTAACGGAATGAATCCATGGGAATGTCCAGGGCATGTCTACACGTGCTATTGCCTGACACTTCAATTGTCATCAGTCCACTAGTGTAAGGTTGGTGGAACGTGTTCGAGTTACTGGATCAACACGTCAACGTCCTGGTCCACAACGCGTTGCAACCCAGGTTCAAGACCGCTTCATCCGGGTCACCCACCTGCGTGACAGATTCCGCCAGCAACTCGGAACAGGTGCAGTAGTCGTCGGAAGACATGGACCAGTAAGTGCCAACGCCGTAAGACGTCGTCTAAGAGAAGTAGGGCTCAGTGCACGACGACCTTATGTTGGAGCTATCCTCATGGGTCATCACCGTCATCGGCGTTTGATATGGGCTCAAGGACACCAGACATCGAGAAGAGTAGACTGGCAAAGTATGATCTTCAGTGATGAGAGTCGCTTTCAACTTTATCACGATGATGGCCGTCAACGTGTGTGGGGACGTCTTGGGGAACATCTTGCAGACTGGTGGGGGAAGTGTAATGGTGTGGGGAGGCTTCACAATTCATCACCGGACCCCCTACACATTTTCAGGGGTCGCGTTAATGCTGTAGCCTACCGTGATGATGTCTTGCAACCAATTGTTGCTCCGATGTTTCGAGCGCACCCACAACTTCAGCACTTTCAACAGGATAATGCACGTCCGCATACTGCCCGTGTCAGTATGGACTACCTGGCGGCTAAAAACATCAATGTCTTGAACTGACCAGCCACGTCTGCGGACATGACAGCGATAGAACATGGCTGGGATGAGATTAGACGCCGCCTGTATCGGAGTCTACAGATACACACCATTGCTGCTTTAGAAGCTGCTCTTGTCCAAGAATGGAACAATTTGCAAACGATTTGCGACGTCGCAGCACAGCGTGCGTAAGAGTCCGTGGAGAACACACGCGCTACTGATACATGTGTCGTATTCTTGGTATTAACCCCTCATAAGAGTACAAATGTGTTGCTATTGATGTGTTCCCAAATAAGATATGTTTGAGTACAGGATCATTTCGTTATACGAAAAATTAAGTGATGCGTTTTTCATGTCGCTAGTTTGGTGTTACGTGTCAGACTAGACTTATCAAATATGTAGCACCATATCAAATATGTAGCACCATGGGCCTTTCTTCTAGACGTGGAGTGTAGGATTTGCATCAAACCGTTCGTCAAATCTTACGTATGACCCATATCTTAGTAGCCTAGTGATTGTCTAGAATTTCTCTCTAGCTGTCTATGTTTCAGCTTCACGTTGTTTATTTACTTCTTGCTGTTTTCTTAAGACGTTTGACTTACCAGGAATAACAATGCAACAGTTCGCTTTTACATTTTATATAACATAATCAAATACATATACATGTACAGTATACAAGCATGGTATAGATGACAATAATAAAGTCATTCTCAAACCTTAACCAGTCAGACTCGCTGAGCGCGCCTGTTGGTAGAAACTGTTACATCTTTTTCCCTTTCAGAATCTGTCTGCTGTCTCGGAACTCAGATAGTAATCTCTCTGGAATCTAATGAAGTCTGTCTTAAAAATTTACCTTTATGTTTATAGGACTCAATGATATCACGCACAGAATAAAATTTCTTATTACGGCTTTTTTTCTTCGTGTGTGTCAGTCCGTTCACAATTATTTGTGGACTCTCTACAGGTCACTATAGGTTTATCCCCATAAGATCTCGGCTACTTTCGATATTGGCATGTATCGGATCGAAACTTCATGGATTATGGCCCCTGATTGTACGACAAATCACGCTTTTAACCTGTGGACTCTATAGAGGTTACAATTTTAAACCAATTTTGATGAAACTTGACATGCATGTTTATAACCCAAAGATTTTGCTTCCTTTCGATATTTGCGCCCACCGGATAGTAACTTCCTGAATTATGGTCCCTGACTGTCCGAAAAAAATCGCCCTTTTTAGCATGTGGTCCGTCTGGTGGTCACACTTATTATCCGATTCCAAACAACCGTTTGGTTATGTCACGGTTACAACGTAATGGAGGTCGAGTTCGAATTTCGTGAAAATCAGACCAAAATTGTCGGACAAAATGGCCGCCGCTTGAACGCGAATAGTGTGAAAATATGTTATATCAAGGTTGTGGACCTTATAGAGGTCACAATTTTGAACCAATTTTGAAACTTGAAATGCATGTTTATAACCTAAAGATCATGGTTTCTGTTGATATTGGCGCATATCGGATAGTATCTTCCTGAATTATGGCCCTTGATTGTGGTCCCTCTGGAAGTCACAATTATTAGCCGATTTAAAAACAAAACGTTTGATTATATCACCGTTGCACTATAATGGAGGTTCAGTTCGTATTCCATGAACATCCGAACAAAATGGCCATCCCGTCTACGCGAATAGTGTAAAAAAAAAATATGGTAAATCAAGGTTTTGGGACCTATTGAGGTCACAATTTTAATTCGATTTTGATCAAACTTAAAATGCATATTAAAGATCTTGGTTCCTTATGATATTTGCGCATATCAAATTGTAACTTAATGAATAGTATTGTGGCCCTTGATTGTAGGAAAAATCACTTTCTTTTAAGCTTGGTCTTTATCCGTTTCTCGAAAATGTGGGCGTATCCTGCCTGGCAGCCGCTGGTTTTACAATTTTGATGAAACCGACAACGTAGGTTTCTAACCAAAAGACTGCGATTTCTTTCGATACTGGCGCATGTGGACCGCCACTTCCTATATATACATTTTCTGCTTGTGGATCCTCGTAAACCTTGTTCGAATATATCACGGTTACATCATAATTAATTACGGTTCGGTGCAAATTTCCTGAAAATCGGACCGCAACCGCCCGACAAAATGGCCTCTACCTTTAAAAGGATGTAATACTCCAGTTGTGGATCACCTAGAGTTTCGAATTTTTATCCAATTTGGTATATCGCAAAGGTCTGTGTTCCTGTCGGTATTGGGCCGTACCTTTCTGGATTATGATCCCTGATTGTACTAAATATCACATTTGTAGCTTGTGGACCTTCTAGAGGTTGCCATTTCATCTTATTTTGAAAACCGCTCAAATATATCACCGTTAAATATTAAAAATGGTTTGAGTCCAAATTTCGTTTCAGTCAAATAGTATAACAGAATGTAACATTCGGGTTGTGGACCATCTAGAGGTCATCAATTTTATCCAACTCAAATGAAACTAAAAACATACATACATAATATATTTGTAAATTGTACATTCTATGCCTCAACCATTTTATATTCTATCAACAACTTTGTGACTGCGTGTGTTGCATGTCTGCCATGTCAAGAGAGAGAGAGGGGGCGGGTTTAACGTTCACAGCAAACACAATAGTTCTAACTTACATATGATTTGACAGGCGACCATAAACCTTGTCACGTACAAGCGACGAGTCGAAACTACGCCACCTGGCGCAATGACAGGCATTATGATGCAACCCATCTAATGTGAAATGAAATGGGGTTTAACATCCGACCGTTCTGCTACGAAAGTAGGCTAATGAAGATGGGCACACACCATACAGTTTGCTATGAGGGAAATGTCGCCCGGGCAGCGGCGCCGTGACCTACTCTTCAAATATCAAATTCCAACTACCACTGCCAATTATCTTTTACGTGAATGTGTACAGGGGACCTTGGTTTTTCGCCCGATCCGTTCTGCATCACTGACATGGCAAAACCACGCCGGAAAATCTTTATAAACGTTCACGGCCAATGCAGGGGTCGAACACTCGACCTACAGGCTAGCGAACCAGCCTCTTACCCTCTCAGAAACCGTGATTCATCCCCACCCCCTCTCATCTGAAAGGGGTAATAAATGAAAATACATAAAGATCAATAAAACAAAATGCTAGATTCAGGGGCCAGAGCCACGCCCATTTTCTTTTGGTGTGATTCTGTGTCGCCCACAGGACATAATTCTCGATCATCTTGAAACTTTACATACTTATTCGTTATAACCTAAGGATGATCCATATTGTTTTGGGAGCATGCCCGATCCCTGGGACAGAGCCACGCCCATTTCTTGTATTTGATTGGTTGTCGTCTACATACTGCATTTCTTAACGTATCATCTTGAAACTTTGCAAACTTATTCTTTGTACCCTAAGGAACATCCCTATCATTTGGAGTGAATGCCTATCCCCCCTCCCCCGGGAACATTGCCACGCCCATTTTTTTCTGTGCGTCACCTCCAGGCCACAATTCTTAGTTGATCGTCTGGAAAACTTTTTTATACTTATTCCTTATACCATAAAGACTGGCGTATAATATTGTTGGTGCATGCCCGATCCCCTGGGACAGAGCCACGCCCAATATTGGTGTCTTGTGTTTCGTCTACAGAATGTAATTATTAACAGTTCCTTTTAAAACTTTTCATACCTATTCTTTATACCCTAAGGATGACTCCTATTGTTTTTTTGGAGATTGCCCAACCTACCCATTTCTACTTTGTGTTTGTGTGTGTTGCCTACAGGCCACAATTCTTAAAACTTGGGATATGTATTCCTTATAGCCTAAGGACGAAACCTGCATGTCCCGACCCCCAGAGGCAAGCCACGCCCTATTTATGTGTTTGTCGTCTAAAGGCCGCAATACTGAATGAATCAACTTGGTACTTGGCATATATATTCCATATAGCCTGAGGGCGTCCACTATTGATTTTGGTGAATGTTCCGACCCAGGGACAGAGCCACGCCCACTTTTTGCCTTTAGCGACTGAAAGCAACAATTCTAAATAGATTATCTTGATATACCTATTCCTTATACTGTAGGATGGCAACTATTGATGTTGATGCACGACCCTCAATGCTAAACAAACCAAATCCCTAGCCTTCTTGACAAAGTACCATATCAATTAAAGCAGGAATGTGGACGTATATTGTAGCGTTATGTTTATTATTTAAATTACAGTATTTCTGACGATAATGCATTGATAACATCATATTTATTTCAACAAATTGTAAAGATAAATACTAAAGATGCATTATGTAAAAGATTTAGGTAAAGAGCATGGCGTTCAACCATGGATAATGAAAAATAAAAATGTCATTCAAATTACTTTATTCTAAACCAATTGTATGACTGAATGTAGCAACAGATACCCGATGGATAATGAAAATGAAAATGTCATCCAAATTACTTTATTCTTAACCAATTTTATGACTGAATGTAGCAACAGATAACCGAGCCCAAGTCTCGATTATCCACATTATATTTACATTTTTAAATCTCTGTCTCGAAGGTGTTCAATCCCATTTAAATCTCGGCTATCCGGTGGTTTAAAGAGTCGATTACAGTCTTACCGTGTAAATTAATGTCTAGTTTGTTTATAAACATTTTATTTCAAATAATTTACAAGGGGATTAGAACAGTTTATAGAGGTTATGAACCTTCTGCTAGTGAATATAATAATAAAATATAATTATTTTGAAGGCAAAACAAACATTAAACATACATACACTAGACACAGCTATTTACCCGTATCTATTTTCGTTCATCTATTTATTGTTTTAATATATCAAAAGGTAAGTTAGATCATTGTCATTTTACTAGACTAAGCATCCTAAATATGTGTGTATCTAAACAATCTGATAAATATGAATGTAGGATTGTGAGGTTGTACATTAACTAAGTGTATAATTTACTATATAACCAAGTTTATAATTTACTATATAACCAAGTTTATACTTTATTCTATAAACAAGTTTATAATTTACTATATAACCAAGTTTATAATTTACTATTAAAACGTTAGTGCTGGAAATTTAACGTTGAACCAGGGCTCCCATTTAGTCAAATATTTGACAATTCGTCAGAAGGAAGGTTGTTAAGATAATTGATATCTGACATTATCACATCCCTTTGAGCGGTATGACTGGGACATATAAAAAAAGTAATGGTATATATTTTCCACTGACATTTTGCACGAACATAGAGCAGTGTCAAAATAATGTTTGATTGAAATAAGTCAATATTAATGCTATATAATGAATGACGGAATCGTTTATAAAGAATTGTTAGTTTATTTTATAATTTAGATCAAATTTTAGTAAAATATGAATTTTTAATAAAAATAAAAATATAGGAATGTTTGGATTGAAGCATTCTGTTTCGGTTTCCAGAACATTAAGAAGACACTATTTTAAGACACCGCCCTTTGAATACGCCCTTCATTATTGATTTTTGAAAAGAAGTACCCCGAATGAAAGATTCATTAACAGAATAAGATTCACGCTTGCGTGAGTAGAAGATGACGTTTCACAACCTTTATTGGGGGGTGGGCTTTTGGTACGCTTTATCAGTTTGGGAACATAATCCTGCCAGAACGTAATAAGCTTGGCGCGGAGGTACTTCATGGTCTTTGGATTTCCGGTTTCAGGAAAGTAAAGATAGTCTTGTTCATTGGTCGTGTACCCTTTCCATTCTGTTGTAACATTTCTTGGTAGGTTCGGATTTCTAAAGAGAACAAAATAGACATACTATTAAGTAGAATTGCTGACCAGTTTCAGATGATATCCTTAATATAATGCGGTGGCTTAGCTGGTTCATGAAATCTCCTTTGTTATAACCTGGCTTGACGCACTCCGACTCGTCAACGGTTAATTAGCAGAACCATCTTGATAAAATTGACACCTCATGGCCATGTAGCGTCACGTGTTTTACTGGTTTTATTAAGCAATATGATCCTGGGAAGTTGATAAATCATGGTAAAGGTTTAGGAGTGACTGAAGCTGCGCACATACACCATGTGGTATGCAGGAAATTTAGCCTGGATAGCGGAGTCATGCCATACTGTAATTTCGAAATCAATCTGTAAAGGGTTCTTTTACTTGCACGATAATTTGTAAACGGAGGCCCAGTTTGACCCCTCGTCCGCACGACTGGACGCTGTTCCTACCATTGGTGCTTTTTCTGTCAGTACCAGCATCGAACCCGGATTGCCTGTTTATAAATGAATAAGAGATCAACTGCTTGCTCACTCGGACTACCGTGATTGGCGATAACGTGGGCAAATGTGTCTTAACTATTAGCAAAATAGAAACCTTGGACAAATAACGTTCTATTTAATATAATTGATACACTTACCCTGATTTTGCAAAGTTGGTCCAATGATCCATAACCACTTTAGAGAATGGCCACTGACTTTCTATCAGATTTTCAGTTGTGTTGAAAGATGTAGTCAGGGATTTCGGTAATCCAAAAATATATGCAAGTACTCCACCATGTAGTGGTGAATGTAACCATTCCTCAATAGTATGATGGGTGTTAAAGGGGAATACGTGATTATATTCATATAGGTAGGTTTTGGTTTGGTTGTTCATGTATGCATGGCTAACAGCGTCTCTATAAGCAGGCACTACAAATAAGGTATCGGTTAGAAAATCGGTGAACTGTTTCAGATTAAAATCCAGATCGTCCGGATCCTCGACATTCGTATACAGATTCATAATAGCATCAATTAATGCTTCCAGTGAATTATCATCGGGAGCAATATTCATCTGTGCAACTAAACCTTGAACAAATTCTCTGAAAAGAGAACGCAATCCAGGAATCGTAGAATTTTCCATCATTATAAGAACGTCCCTGAATGTAGATTCAATTCGAAAATGGCCTTCGTATCCATTTACTCCAAGGAGCAAATCTTTTCCCTGATAAATATCCTTGAGTTCACCCATATTGTGCGGTTCTTTAGGCCAACGAATTGTGTCCAGCTTGGTAAGATCAAACCTGGGAACCCAGGAATATACATTAGGTTTAGACGCTATAGTCCAGATATCCTCTGCCTTGACTAAAGTCAGACAATTTAGGATATCCTTGCTGGCTTCTGGTCTGTTGTTTGGTACCGAACAATTTAAGGCCATTGCGAATCTCTTAGCAGTGTCAAATTGCTGATCGGTTGTAGACTGGGTCCAGAATCCATTAACGGAACCACACTGTGATATAGCTCTTTGGAATAATGACTGGTTCCCAAATAAAATATGATACATAAGGCCCGCGGGACTGGACGATTCTCCAAAGATTGTAACCATGGAACTGTTTCCCCCAAAACTATCAATGTTTTCTTTCACCCATTTCAAAGCAGTTTGTTGATCAATTGTTCCTAAATTACCTGGGGCTACGCTGTCCCCAGTTGACAAAAATCCAAAAGGTCCGTATCTATAGTTCATCGTCACTACAACCACGTCACCGTATGCAGCTAATCTTTTGCCATCGAATGCAGACGATTTACCATGAAGAAAGGCACCACAGTAAATGAAAATCATGACTGGGTAATTATCTGTCCCGTTGGTGGAGGGAGTAAATATGTTCAAACTTAAACAGTCCTCGCTATGATCAACAACGGGTGTCTCTGGAGTAAATTCATAACAGGGTGGACCATAGTTAAAAGCTTCGAACACATCACTTGCGTTCGCTGATTTTAAGATGGAGTGCTGGAAGCGTAATTTACCAATAGGAGGTTCAGCATATGGAATCCCTAAGTACTCCACAATCGTTATATTATTATCATCAATTGAAACAGTATTTGTTTTACCTGTTATGATTCCCGCGGTTGCAGTAGTTGTATTAATAATTTCCGCTTGATATCCAACAACACACACATAAAGAAGTAATAGGGTGTTCAACACTGGATGGGTAAAAAATGGATTCATGGTGCCTCAAGTTGCTCAAAATACAAGTTACCTGCTCAAGAATATTTCAAACAGTTATTTTATAATCTTATCTGTTGGTATCTTCAGTGGTGGTTAATTGTCGCATCCGTTAAATGAAAACAGTAGATCAAAATCGGCCTGCGTAATTTCGCTCCGCTTGCTTGTAACCCGTATACTCCTCTTAATAAAATGTGAAGTAAATATAACCGACCATGCACAACTAAAATTATCCCTCAATTCAAGAGTATGCGCATGGGTAGCGGCTTTTAAAAACATACATACCTTCTATATAGATATCCAAAGGGAACAAGAAGTTGATTTAAGAAATTGTTATTTCAAGTTCCTGAAGCAATGGCAGCGAGTTTAGAACATCTTAGCTGGATAGCGCGAGACTTGGCATTCGCGACGACTGAGGAATCTGATGGACTCTCAAGCTGGGTCAGTACCAATCCGGAATTAGTGCCGAAATATTCATGGCATTAAGCGAAGGGCTAGATAACCTCAGTGCTTTGATTAAATCGGATAGAAAACCGGCTTATCAACTCTGCTCACCCACGGGGGGTTGGGATGGCCTAGTGGTCTAGAGTGCCGCGCTTTGAACTCTAGCTGGCCGGTCACCTCTGGCTTGCGGCTGTGGTTTCGAGCCCTGGTGTGAGCGTATGTGGCATGGAGATAGGGGCGCCTTCTTAACCTCGTGGGTTTCCTCCGGGCACTCCGGTTTCCTCCCACTGCTAAAGACCCCTACGCGCATGCGAATTATTGAAATAAAATTAAACCATATGTTAGTCCCGAAATGACCTAGTTTGTGTTGAGTGGACGTTAAACCCTATTTCTCTCTCTCTCTCTCTGCTCACCCACAACAAAATGGCGCCGGTCTTATTACATCGATGAAATTTCAATTCAATTTGATAAAGATTCAGCTTTCACAATAATATAGTTTTCAATGGATTCATATTGCGCTTAAATTTCGCAATTATTACATTTAAGTTTTGAAACCAAATCTACAGGATTAGGAATATACATAGTGCTTTTCGGAGTGTCACTACTTTCCACAATTATAATATACCAATTATGACATACTTTTATTCAAAATGACTACCTTATGTTTATTTTTGTGGAGATGTGACTTTAAGTAGAAATATGTGGAAGGTTGGGCTTTATATACTGAAGGACATATAAAATTACGTACCTGTTTATTTCACGTATACAGTGATAGCTTTACATTAGACACTGCGACATGCGGAAAGTAGGGAGTATTTTACCAAAAGTGACATGCACCAGTTACGTTGAATAAAGGGTTATATCAAATAACATTATCATATGTTCGGTCAATGTCCTATAAAAAAACTTAAATTTATAATAGCCGGCCTACATAACGAACAGTTATGTATTCGGTCAATACCCTATATCTATTATAATGAAAACTACACGTGAAATGGCCGACCGACATAACGTACAATCCAGTACTCAGTAAGTAAAAGTTCAACAGAAACCATACTTGGAATTACATAAAGAACCATGAAACAAATGCCACGGTATAAAGGAATTTTCTTTTTACTTTCATTAACCTTTAGCGTTAGCCTAAATTTCGTTTGGTTTTCGTATTACCGGTTTCTTAGATTTGTTCGTTGAAATCAATATATTCAGACTGGAATGGTAGCACCCAAGTTTCTTAACAGAAGGGGGTGTAGTGATGGAGGAATGTAAGATCTGATGCGGAGATTTTGCAGTTGTGAACAGAGAATGGGATTGACAATATTGCCCCGTGTTCAGCAGCCGAGTCCGAACTGGCGAACCAGTCACATTATGGACAGCCTGCTGCATCGCTGCCGTTTATGCATCTAGCGGCCCTGCCTGCAGGAAACGGCCGATCAGTTTTTGGATGGTAGCGTGATCAAATTCATGCAATCGGCCCTCAGTTCTGCTACGCAATTTGTTTTTAAAAATTTGTTATGGCCTCTGTACAAACTACATTTACATATAAATCGATATGTTTACATGCACATCAAACACCATACCCTCCGTATTAGTATATTATTATATAATATATATGCATGGCCCAGGATTTGTGAGTCACTTGAACAAACATGTATGAAAAAAATTAAGACAATAAATAACTGCGTGTTACATTCTACTCCAGCAACAAACTGTGACGAACAAAATATTTACAATTTTATATCAACAAAATTTAGGTTCATATTACAGCGGCTTCAATTACAAACATCAGTCAATGTTTAACGTATTCTTATGTAACTATTAGCATATGCGCTGAATTTTTAACGGCTCGTGAGGTCCTACTGTTCTGCTCCTAAACGGCTAATAAAGACGTGTACACGCCATACAGTGTGCTATGATGGGAATTGTGTCCGGGCCACGGCCTACTGTGTACACAGGACCTCTGTTTCCGTACCATCCGAAGAACTTTCTCGGCTAATGCAGGGATCAAATACTCGACCTCCAGGCTAGCGAACCAACGTCTTACCCACCGTGATCCCCGTCCACGGGGTCTATTCATCAATCAGTTAAACATTCACAGTTGAGAATGGGCTATTATGTTGTCACCTTGTCCATCGGTTCGTCAGCAACTGACTTTAGAACGCGATAGAAGCTACATATTTTGACGGTTTTTTTCACATTGGGTTTGAAGAACTGTGCGCATGAGGGGACAACCCGTATCGATTATTCAGTGCACAGAGTCATTCCATTCTGGGGTTATCCCCCATTGCCGAAAACCTTGGGGATGCTCGATTCACAGTTCCGGAATTGAGTTCCAAAACTGGTGTCAATCAGGTGAAAAGGAGAATTTCGGAGTACAATGCATGTGTCGACTGTATAAAAAATATCTCAACCAATCATGACAGTTGAAACATATTTTTGCCTGGGAATACGTCACGATTCTAATCACTCCACCTCAGCGATCGGGACTGGCAGAACTGTGAGAGGACTGAATTCCGCGTCACTCGATTGTAATTCTTCCGATTCGGGACCTTCTAGACTGTGAATCGAGCATTCCCATAGTTATATCGATAGAAGCTATAGTTTTAAACGGATATTTTTCAAACTTTTGTAGGAAGCATTGGGGACATGAGTTTTCAGCGATCAAGTAATTCTCAACGAATTTCAAAAAGTTTGATGGAAAGCTTGGGGGTTAATGACTTTTCGCTACTGAAAACACTGTGAACAGAAAACAGTTTTTAACGGATCTCTTTCAAATTTAGTGGAAGACAATGGGGGGCGTGAGCGGATAACCCTATTGATATTATGAGTTCTGCGACTTTCCGTTCCGTTATGTACGCGATAGCGGCTATCGTTTATAATATATTTTTGTAGCATTTGTATGAAGCATGTTGGGTCACGGGAGGATGAACCAACCCTATCAATATTCAGCGTTCTGCAACTTTCCGTTCCGATGTTACTTTCCGTTTTCCGGAATACCTTGTGAACATGATCAGGCTATACTTTTTATTGGGCAGCCTTTATGCATATTTAACTGAACGCATGGGGGTTATCTATTTCGATCCATATTTATAATCCGCAGCAATTCGTTCCCGAGTAATTCACCTTTTGCCGAAAAATTTGTGAACGTAATAGCAGCTCTGGGTTATAACAGATTTGTTTTCCAAATCACATTTGAACAACGTGGTCATTGGACCCAAGAGATTATATTTCTGTAAGGATCCTAGATCCTTATTAAATTTGCTCAAAATCCACGTTTTTCTTTCGGATCAACTGTGAATGAGCCAAAGCATCCGTGTTGGCGTATTCCACGATTTGTGTAGCTATCTTCTATCAACCACATCAAATTTCAGATGATAAGTCTTGGTGACGGTTGGGTATTCGGGCAGCGGTGGATAAGCTACGAAAACCAATACAAAAAAGTTGGTTCCCTAATAATAGTTCTATGAGCAACTTGGGTCGTTATTCAACAATGAGCCGAATAACTTATTTGATTGACACCTGTTTTACTTTTTATCGTGGAGCAATATAAACACATGAAGCTATCGATATTGTATCGGTACTGCTATCAGTCCGACGTGTTTTCGCCGTGATCGGATGTTGCTGAATGTGTATGTCGCAATCATCCATTCATAAAATTACTTCATTGTTTCAGTATTAACAGAGGCGAGAATGGGGCCATATTGAATGTACCATAAAATACGTTTGGTTGTACATATATATAAAAGACCCCAGAATTTTCTGTCAACGTTCAAGTGACCGCAGACTAATAATTAATATGTTATACCTGTAGTCCAAGAACGAGTAACTGACATGGTCTTCCTCTTTAAAGCGAAAATTTCATATTTTCTAAGAAAGTCAAAACATAATGTCTTTCGCTCAATAGGTTGTCAACTCACTATGATACGATCAAATTGTGTACCCTGCATGGAATTGACAATAGGGCATATAAATAACAATTCCCAGGCGATATTAAAGCGTCTCTTTAATTTAATAAGCTTCACCCTGAAGATGTCAAATTTTTACATATACAGATAATTAACTCTACATAATTCATCGATAAGTAAAAATGAAATTCCAGAAAAAAGAGTCAGACTGTTCAACATTTTCTCATTTATGTGCAACAATTTCGACATGCTATGAAAAGGAGCTTAGTCACTAACGCAAAATGTCAATAATATTTCAAATTAAAAGCAGTAATCAGTATTCGTTGATTGACCAATTTCAATCAATGTTGATATAGTTATCTGGCGAAGAAACTATAAGATCCTAATATTCTGTATTATTTAAGAGAAATTAAACATTTTGTAATCAGTACACGACTCGTGTACCCTGTGGTTTCGAGTCCATTTTAAAATGAACACATAAAACATATACTACAGCCCAATGTTGAAGGCCGGCTCACAAACGACAAAATACTTCTGGATATTAGATAACAATATCACCGAACATAATTGATTGGAAATAACAATATTTGTTTCACGAATTGAATATAAATCACTTTACTTCCCAGTCAGTGTTGCAAGTCCGAGGGCCCAGTCGTTCGGATAGGACGACCCTTTGGCAGTTTGAATTCGATACAATACAAGAGTAAACCATAGTCCCTCTGCCCGGACAAACTTTCCCTTATAGCCCATTGTATGTCCGTCTTCATTGGAACAGTCGGACCATAACATTAGGACGTTAAACCCCATTTTATTTATGTACGTAACCGATAGGAGTCCTTTACGACATTAATTTGGAATGCAGAAAAGAAAAATGTTTCAAAATATGTCGCAAGTGCAAAAATGTCGTGAAGAATTCGAAGCTTTAAAACTGTCGAACACGGCTTTAATTGAATTTTACAGTATTTCAAATTATATTTATGACTTGCTACAAGAGTTTCGGAAAGTTGTTCAAGTTAACTATACTTACGTTAAACATATTGATCGCATAAACAACGCACTTCATTTTTTCAATATGTCACCCACAATTTAATCTGACGACATGCAATATCTTAAAACCCACGCTTCAGCTTTATTTGAGTTCAACAATATTTCAAGTTATATTTATGATTGGTTTGTGGGATCTTTATATTCAGAAAACTGCTGAGATAATTGCATTTGCGACGAATTCATTGATCGCATAAATAATGAATCCCGTATTAGAAGTTATGCAATTTAAATGACATAAGGCCCTCGGTTCCTTGAGCAATCAAATTTCGAGGATATTTTTGATTTCAAAGCATGTCAGGTTTCAACTTAATGTCAGGATATCTGTAGTATATCGATAAAATGGTCTTGATCTTATTGCTGTCATAAAAAAAATCTCACAAGTATTATTAATGCATCGTTCTCATTTCCTACACATATGAGAACCACCAAAGTTAATAAGGAAGCCCCCCCCCCCCATCAACACATTTCATCAAATTATCTGTAGATCTTGAAAATAAAATGCGTGTAGTCCCCTGGCTTTATTTATAGCCGAAAAAATATTGCAATTTTCTAGATCAGAGCAACACGTGGTCCAGTGACAAACCATATGAAATTAAATGCGGTTGAACGTCCTACTGTTCTGTGAAGCAACACTCGTCGCTATGCAGTTATATGCAGTGTTATGGCTACTGTGGACAGCGCTTCCAAAAATTCACAAATTTAACGTGTGACGCATACTCTCTCTTTGGCTACATTTTTTTATTAGCCTTGTCATCGTCTAGTATTTTTTTTTAAAAATCCTCTTCTTCGTGGCTAGGACGTATCACTCTAACATCCCACGTTGTGAATATATTCTCGTCTTATTCAGTTAAAGGTTACACACAGAAATAACAATGCCACGTTAGTTTCCACATTTTCATGTCAAGCACTCGATACATAGGTTACAAGCAAAGATTAAAATAATGTCACTCTCTCTATCTTTCACTCCCAGTGCGAGTTAATCACAGACTTTGCGACATCTCCCCCTCTACAGTGTACATGGTTGTCTAACGAACGCCTAGAGCTCTGGTGACTTAATATACCTGAACTTCGACTATGTATTATTTAATTGGTTAAATTAATTACGATGATTCGTTACTAAGCCGAATGCCGCATTGACTAAGCAAATACGGAATGGACACGCCAATATGTGGCATAATTGTGACAGATGTATTTCAGGTATCATATTATTACAGATTTCCGTTGTTTCACACGCTGTTTGCTTGTCTATGAATATGTAAACAATCATTAGCCATGGTCATATTATTATTATACATATGTATTCTTTTAGACAAATCTCGCAAACCATATTCTTACACCTGCTCCAACCGTTCTAATGACGACGGGAGCAAACCTAATGATCTCAAGGGCACACACGTTAAAACAAAAGGCATTTTAATGTCTAGTGCATTTGATCACGTTAATATTATTGCTATCGTTCACGAAGAATACAAAACGCCAAATTAAAACCAGAAACAATACTGATCCCACAATCATATCACAAAAGTAAAAAAGACAGCGTGCGCATCACTCTAATCTGAAGAGAAGACAATCGAAATATAAATCAATGAAAGACAATTGTAGCCCCGTGGGGTGTAACATGATACGTCTGGGATTTTTCAGAGCGCATTAATAAGGCAGCCAATATAATCTGTTACAGGCGAATAAATCATTTACCAGCTGTGTTAGTTCTACTTTTGTTTCCATATCCTGTTAGTTCAGTGTGTGCCTCTTTCAGTGAATCAATTCAAATGCTTCTATCAAAGGGCAAAATTCAGATAATTTTTGAATCGGCGAAATGGACTGATATAAAGACAAGGTGAGAGAGGAATGGGGTTTAACGTCCACTTGTCAAAAACTAGGTAATTTCGGGACTAATATATATATTATTCAATTTCATTTCAATAAATGGAGTGCACGAAGTGGTCTTTAGCAGTAGAAGGAAACCATAGGACCCAGAGAAAAACCCACGAGCCGACCCTATTCCTTGTCACGTACAATCAGGCAATCGAAACCACACCAGTTGACGGAAAGAGAGACTTTATGATACAACGCACACATGCTACCCCCCCCCCCCCTCGCGTCCCGTGTGTGTCTCTGCGTATAGTATAACTGGATTTCAGATGACGAAGCAATTTTATTTTGGTCAATTGACGCATACAAATATATAACAGTATAATTTGATAACCGATACTTGGTATTCATAAAATACCACAGCACAATGGTATGGTATATACACACTACTTTATATACCCAAACAGCCACGGGGTGTATTCTAAATTCAAAATAAGATGAAATCTTTTATAAAACTTATAAGATATGTATTAAGATAAATTACCTAGTGCAACCCGAAACCTTATTTTTAAGTTAACTTATTCGTAATAACATTGTGCACTTTGAATGATTATTAAAGACACTAAATTGCTAATATTTGAGACCAAGAACGCATAGTAATAATGCAATATGGGTGTATATAAACTGGGTTACATTCAATCGTTTACGTTTTCCTCTAATTTCAAGTAGGTTATGATCTGCGAAATACGCGAGATGTCTCAATCGAAAAGCAATCTCTGCCGTTTCTTTATTCCAGTACTCATTGCGCATACTCTCCAGATAAGAATATGACGCGACCATTTGACATAACTTACGAAATATGTGTAGCCCCATGCTTCGAGTTCCTTGTTACCAACGGTACTGAACCGTATTCTGGTACACAATTTTAAAATGTGTATTTTGTCTAAAATATTGGATATCAGAAGCCCGTCTTTTTCCGGTACGATCACAACATCAATGTCGATTTCAATTAACAAGTATTTCGTGTTTTCAGTGTAAAAGACCGTGGGTGATATTGAGTTAAGGGCTTAACAACTTTAAGCCTGCAGAAAATAAAAAAGAAAAAATCAAGATTAACAGTGGGTAGGTGTTCGTTCTGGTGACGAGCATATGTGACATGCGTTGTGCAAAGCCTATGGCTAAGACGTGGCGTGTTACTGGTAATGACCGTATTTTTAGCTTATCGTAAGATAAGTTGTTTTCAGTAACAATTTTAGTAACCCTGCTGTTTGAAAGTACAGTCTATATAACCATCGTTATGTCAATCAAAGAGGTTTAAAGCTATTTTAAAGTAACAGATTGCCATGCATAACGACTTCTGGCGGTAGACATTCCGTTGTGTCACATTTTATTACAGTCCAAAATTTGTATAATTTCTAAAATATCTGTAGGAAAAACTTATGAACACATAAGAGGGCGATAAAACTGGATTTTCAATCGATCTAATAACGATAATATTTCGTTCTTCGGCCGAAGTAGTTAAAAATATAATTAAAAATGGCGATAGAAAGTGTTATGGGATAATATAGCACAAAAGATACCTTGATGCGAGGCAGCTATATGTATAACTAAAGCTAACGCATTCTTGTTATTTACGGTACTTGTTGAATTTCTACGAGATCCGTTGTTATACATAGCTCTTGAAAACTATAAGTACGTCTTTGTCGACAGCCCACATCAATATTCGTACCACTCCCGGCACTTCTACAAATTTTGTTCAATGCTTCTACTGTATACATAATATTTTTATCCTAGGGCAGTATGGTTATTAAATGTACAATCTTCTGCGTTTGGATTCACGATAAGAATGTACATAAACTACATAGTTTTTTTTTAGAGTAATTTAATCAATAGTCAATGTAAATGATAGCCATTTGTAAATTTCCAATCCTTTCGATTACATTTCAGTCTTACAAAAATCCTAATCATCAAAATCAACTTTACACTGAAAGTATAATCCGCGAATGTAAATTATTACATGACGTGGAAACAACCTTGAATGACATCAGATCAATTCACATTAACCGGAACTGGAGGAAAGACTGGAAGCGGTATGACAGGCGAGAATGTTTTTTCCAATCATTTTAGACGGACAACCAGGGATATAGCCGTTCTCGATTCGTAAAGAAGATATCCTAGTTGATAACTGTTTGTCCACATGGTTTAATACGCCTTTTGGCTTTAGCAACAAAACAATTTGATGAAAAATACAGACTCGAGTACCAAATCAGTCATTTACAACAACAGAAACAGTGTAATGAAGTTTTAGCCTTAATTCTGTCAAGGCGTTTTTTTATAAATTGACCGAATTTTACACATATAATGTATAATACTGTGGGATCTACTATAAATCTGTCAATACAATCATTTGGGAATAGGAGTCACGGTGGCTAAGTGGGTAAGGCGCTGGCTCGTTAGCCTGGAGGTCAGGTGTTCGACCCCTGTAATGGCCGAGAAAGTTCAGCCAGATTTTCCGACGTGGTTCCCCTTGTCAGTGATACTGGATGGAGGGTCTGCCAAGGACAGCGGTCTAGTCGTGCGAATGGGACTCGTGTACATATTGGCGTGCACGTTAAAGATCCCTTGACAGTTGGAATCCGGGCAAAATTTAACTCATAGTACACTGTATGGCGCAATTCGGAGCAGGACGTTTGCTGATTACACTATTTTGCCTCGAACGTTTTTTAGGACTTCGAATTTGTGACAAATGGTTTGGATTGTTCGTACTTGGTTTTTTATTATTACCTAAACAAATAATACAAATAAGGGTGGTACTATATGATTTGAAATTGGCAGGCGTACCTGGCAGTCATGGTCTGAACCTTCGCCAATTGAAGGCTACAAGGCGAAGAAATCAGTGGATTTACTACAACAATAAAAAAAAATCGTTATTTACTCAAACGATTCGTGGTATCCGGATTTTAAAAGTGTTACTCAATTATATTAATACCTCTTTATTTCTTACTAAGAGCACTAGGTTGTCTGCTCTGATTGGGGTGGCCACGCAAACGACCTTTGGGGTAACGTAATGTAGATTCCGTCCTGCATCAGTTATAAAAGAGTAATAGAACTGGTACCGCTTACAGTATATTTCAAAACCCCATTTTGTAAAATGATATTTAGTATTCATTTGAAAACAACAGTATTATGCCGGGTCTTTTTTAACCTGAAAATATTTGATTTCATTTTGTAAAATTTTATGCGAGTAATCACCGGATGTAAGAAATTTCTTTAAGTATTTCTATTTATGGTCAGGAGTAATTAGTGTCGTGAGTATTGATTGGTTATTGATGAGGATCGGATATCCAATCATTTTTAGCTTTGTATGTGGTTGTAGATAGGCGAGGTAGATCAGTAAAGGTAAAATCATAAAGAATTATGATGGTAATTTTAGGTTCGCCAAACGGAAATTAAAAAAACTTTATATTCGTATCACCGTTCTACGAAAGTAAGCCAAATATAAATTTATGTGACTTTTATGATAGTTTCGTATATGACTATCCAATCGGTTATGTTTGGTTGCGTACTGTGGGAATCAATTTAGCAATGTATAGAAGCATACGAAAATGTCTTACTTTCTAGAATTTTGCATTCGACCAACATCTTGTTGCGTTGACGTCTACCCTCAATCACCTGGTTCAGAGAGGGAGAAACGGGGTTTAACGTCCCCTCAACACAAACTAGGTCATTTCGGGACATATGGTTTTAATTTTATTTCAATAATTCGCTTGCGAGTAGGGGTCTTTAGCAGTAGGAGGAAACCGGAGTGCCCGGAGGAAACACACTGGTATTTAGATTTGAAAGGTTTCTACTAATTTGAAAAAAGCATATTTTTTATTTTATACTGAATCTGTAAATGAAAGAAAAGATTTTCTTAATTAAAATAATCTTATCAATTAGTAACTATTCACTGTTAAATCTAACGCTTTTTTTTATTATTCTCATCTATCGCGTAAACAATAACAAAACCTTATATTCATCGACGGAGACGGACATTGACTGGGGTATGTTTCTAAGAGATCACGATTTCATTATATGTTAACCGTCATCCTTGAACCTGACGGATATCATCCTTGACTAAGTTAACGATCTCAACTGAAGTGAACAATTACATAGAGTTGAGAATAAATTCATATAGTCGAGAGTTCATTATATCCGATATCAAACGATGGACGGCTTTCAGTCATGGCAACTCAAAAGGCGGACAATACACCCTGAAGGGCAGAAAATAATCTCTGTGGCATCTTCCACTAAAGAATTAATTACTCTTCACGCTAAATTACTAAACGATGAAGGTCTTTGAGTTTCAAGTGAAAAGCGTTTTTCTGTCGAACCTTTAAAAGCATCATTAGTAATACAAAACCGACCACTGTTGGATTAATTAATAGATGGGCAGTGAGTTCTGGGCACTAATAAATTATACTGTAGAAGAGCTTGTTGTTGTGAAATACGTTATTTTCATTTCAATGAATACAATAATATGCAGCTATCAATCATAGAAACTTATTTGGACATTGGCAAACTCTACTTCTGTGAAGCCTTGGCAGATCAATTCCTACCCCTGTGTTATAAATATCGAAAAGGGTGATTTTCCAAGAATAAATATTGTATTGATAAAGCAGAAACGTAGCTCATAAGGTGGGTCTACCATTTCTATTTTAAGATAAAATGGAGGATAAGACATTAACTATTCCGTTTTCCTCATTTCTAGTCCGTTTGGAAAGATGGTTACATAATGGTTTAGTGGTAATTTGCCCAAAGTGTGTGCCGCGGGTGAAGGGTCCTTTATGTAAGTCACCGTTCCGATGCCATGACCCCACCTGAGGATGGGTATAGGGTTGTCTCTCACCAACAGTTCCACTAGTAAAGGCCTGTGTGGAAACGAAACAAAACATAATTGAACTGTGGGTGACATTAACCTCTCGGCCGTATCCAAAATGCTTTGAGAGGGGGGGGGGTGATGTATCAGACTGTCTGTCATTGACTCAACTGGCGTGGTTTCGATTTCGATTCCCAGGTTGTACGTAACAAGGAGTGGGGTTGCATGTCCAACCCAACCACGTGGGGGTTTTCCGGCTAAAGATCCCTATGAAGTATGGGTTAGTCCCGAAATGACACAATTTGTTTCGAGTGGGCGTTAAAGCTCACTTTTAGAGAGAGAGAGAAGGGCGGGGGGTGTTCGTAACAAGGAGTGGGGTTGCATGTCCAACCACGTGGGATTTTTTCCGCGGCTAAAGATCCCTATGAATTATGTGTTAGTCTCGAAATGACTTAGTTTATATCGACTGGGCGTTAAAGCTCACTTCTAGACAGAGAGAGATCGTGTGTTTGTGTGATGGTGCGTGTGTGTACAGCAAATATAGATGTGTGTTTTAATGTTGGGGTTTCTTGTTTCAACCCCTAGACAACTCAGATACATGTAATTACGATATATGTATAAAAGAATGTCGTCTATTACATTTACAGTGTCAAGAAATCCACCTAATAATACGTATGTTAGTGATCATACTTTATTGAAATTAAATCCGTCTGTCATTGAGATGCCTAACGGCATTTTGCATAGAGTTGATCTGCACATTACAGATTATTAGCGCTGTCACTATAAACCCACACCACAACCACTTCAGAACATGATGACGCTGGAAGCCATTTTTCTTGTCAATTTTGAAAAGACGCTTAGACCGACAGAACTGTCCTGTATTTAGAGTTCCCTAATTGAAGTTTCCGACATCAGCATCTACCTATCCATGATCCAAACCGCTTGCACACTTTTATTCCCAGGGAACTCTAAAGACACGGTTTTAACAATTTTGGAAGGGTTGGCCAAACTGTGGGCTTGGAAGGGTTGGCCAAACTGTGGGCGGTATTCGTACAGACAGTTCTAGCAATTGTGGAGGGATTGGCCAAACTGTGTGCAGTATTCGTACCTTGCCATCCCTTGACAATTATCCAGCTAATAAAAGTTGACCCTACCGTAACATGTGATTACCTGGAAAGGCTGTCCATTAAGTTTCGAATAAGATAATAGCTCCGGCCCAAACGCTAATAAAAATGAAGAACAGACAACGCTAATGGTCCCTAATACATGTATGCCAAACAATTATGACAGGGTACATGAATGAAAGCAGTCTATTTCAAATTGTAACATGAAGAAACAGTTCCGGTGATAAATGAGAGAGAATCGGGTAGGCTTGAAAAACAAGTTTCTAAAGCTGAATGATGACAATACCGGGTACAAAATAAACGTATCGCTATATTAACACTGCTAAAGACCCCACGCACATGCGTTATAATACTATAATAAAATTAAATACGCGTTTGTCTCGAAATGACATAGTTAGTGTCGAGTGGACGTTAAACCCCATTTATCTCCCCCTTTAACATCAGCAAGTAGATTGTCCATGAATAATCATATTAACATTGTAAAATTGTTTATTATCTTCTTTAGCAAACTACATAATTATTTATGAACTAACGCTACACATACCCAGTATGTTCGCTTGTCACTTCTCGTTTACAATATTTTGATTCTTTGTCGTTTGTTCTCCCATGTAAAACGTTCTTATTAACTTTCAAAGGTCTAAATAAGCTTGCTTTTATCTTTAAAATCTATTATGGGTGGGGTTTTTTTTACGTTTTTCTAATGATTTGTATCTTCTTAGGGAAACGAATGGCAATCTTCTGTTCTGTCTTGTTAAAATCCCGCCTTACTAGATTCACGTTGATTGCCCCCCCCCCCCCCGGTTACTTTTCGGGCAGACTGACTTCTGGAGGTGACAAAAATTATTTCATTTAGTTGGCACAGTGCCCTAAATACTATCACGAATCGAGCCCGAAAACGCGTTTGCGGCTGTCGAATATGCTTGTGGGCCACTCCGTCTCCTCAGCCATTTAAGGTCCCCCACACACACTGATCAGCAGTGAATATACGCTAGGCCGCTACAGTCACTGATAAGGATGACATCGACGCAACTTAATTAGTCCCCCCCCCCCATATTAACTTTTTTTCCGACAAATTATATTCTAAAACATTTTTTGTATGTATTAGAAAAAATAAGTAAAGACGTATGAAGTATTTGTATTTAAAAAGTATTTCCTTTTTAGTTAGCGTAAATGGGTATTAAAATGTGTAAAAGGCATCATTTTGCCCGAAGTAGATAAGTCTTATGTAAACAATGCACGCGCCATTGAGCCAATGATTGACGCCGCGTGATGTCATTGCACGTGTTGAAGACAGTCATCTGTGATAGAGATAATTCGTAATTCTCTGTGACCAGATTGCGTCCCCCCCCCACTAATGTTCATCGAGCCTGTACGCCTATGAATTAGATGTACTTACCAAGTGACATTTTCACCCTCACCCATCCTTCAACATACCTATGCTTAATATTCTCATGTTCTGATAGAAATAACGAAATATATGGTAATTCAAATAGTTTCAGTGGTGTTAAATCGTTTGGGAATATACTTAACTGATGCAATGTCATAGTCAATTAGTACACTTTGGTGCCACTTTAAAGTCCATTATAATACAAATACTAATACTTAATCTATGTCTACACCAACAAGTGGCAAGTCCGCTTGTTAATAAAATTTGGAATTAAATATAATTTGAAGGAATCAGCTTCTTACTTCAATCTACATAATGCTGTACAAAATTTAATTATAAAAAATGTATTGGCACTGAAGAGAAATTCTAACAAAATTATCGTAAATTCGAAATATTTCGGACTTCTTAAAGAGGCAACCGGAGTGTCAGGAGGAAACCCACGAGGTTGAGGAGGCGCCCCTATCTCCATGCCACATAGGCTCACACTGGGGATCGAAACCAAAGCGTTAAGTCAGAGGTGACCGGCCAGCTAGAGGTCGAAGCGCGGCGATGGTTAAACCGGTCGCCACATCCTACGTATGACCCATGCATCTTTTCTTACTACATATTTTCGTAGCCTTGTGATAGTCTAGGATTTATCTCTGATCGTCTTTGCTTCTCCTTCACGTTGTGTTTACTTCTTACTGGTTTCTTAAGACGTTTGTCTTCTTCAGTTATAACAATGCAACAGTTCGTTTTTACCTTTTATGTAGCATAAGTATACATACAAGCATAGTACATATTACAATTATAGTCAATACTAACTAAACTCTTCTCAACCTAGACACCTCGCGGTGTCTAGGACTGTTAGATGGTAACCCTCTGGAATCTAATCGAAGTCTCACGGGTATCCTAATTTTGTATCAACTGGTTTTGGACATTCAATTATCTAATTGGTCAAGCATGATGTAAATAATTAGAGAGATTGGTTAATTGAGCCCAATGACGTCAAAACACACCCTTATATGGTTATGGAAATTTACTCTAGAAATTGCTCATGAGATACCTGTTATGGTGTTGTTGACATATAGAACCAGCTATGTTTTGTTTCTATAACCCTTTTTTACATAACAATATGTCAATCAAATGTTAGTTGATTTCAGTACACACCTGCATATATGTGAATATGTTAGAAACATAAAATTATATCTTATCTCCTCATTCCTTGTCTATAATCTTTAAAAACAATGTCACCACGACTATATTGCTACACTAGGCCATCCCAACCCCCTAGATGCATTATGTAAGTTAAGATTAGTTTAAAGAAGGGTAATAAAAAGGAATATGTTGACAATTTCAGTCAAATTACTTCATTCCTCAAGTTATGAATGTTTGAAGACTATAATAGTCTTCGAGTTTTATTGCTGCCGCTGTTACAAAAATAAACAAGGTATTGATTATCCAATTTTACGAAACGGCGAAATGTCTGTAACGGAAGCCAAACTGGGTTGAACTACATCATGGGAACAATATGATATAACTGTAGTCGTTTGTAATTAAGCATTTTCAGCAGCAATGTTCAGAAATTTCCATTAGATACAAATAATTGTTTTCCAGTTCAAGCAATTGTTACAAATTGTATTAGAAGGGAGTGACAGATATTATTAGATTAGTGCCTGTGCTATAATTGTATTGCCAATTTAACATTTTTGTACACGTAAATTGTTATCTTGTTCTTGCAGTTATTTTGTTCAATCTTGTATGTATTTCACGACCTTGGGATTATGAGTTGCTCGTAATCTGGTATGCTAAAAAGAATCTGGAAGAAGTCGAGATTCACATATAAACATAATAAAACAATATCAGATTCTTACTATGTCACCATTTGGAAATGTCAGTGGAATGGAACTTTTCTGGGGTTAATGTCATGTCAAGATACCTTGGGGTCTTTTTTTAGAAGGAAAGAGTGTGTGGTAATATATAAGGATATGTGTAAAATGCAAGTTTGGCGAATTTGACGAGTCAACTGTGTTTCAACCTAATCTGGACAGTTATCCCACACGAACGGCAAGTGAGAACTACTGGTAATATTACCATGTGGTTTATGCCGGGTGGGGACTATTTGTATTGTCATGAATGATTCATTTACTGTAAGTTTTATGCACAATCGCCCAGAGGTTCGTGATGAAATGATCAGATATACCAGAAGGCTATCTTCAAGAAGTATTGTGTAAATGTTGCTGTAATATGCTACCGTTTAGAATGATCGCTGTCAGAAATGTCTGCGTTTTCGCACTTTTATGGGGTTTTTTTTATGTTAGTATCTATGTTGATAAAGAAAGGAAATATCTATACCATTACAGCACTTTTTTTCCGAACAAAGACTGATTGTGCAAAATGAATACATGTTTCTGTGGTAACATCTTTACGTCAAAGAAACGGCGATGTGACACGTAAAACCACATTGTGTGCCACAATCTGCTAGGTTTGTATTACATGAAGATGAAATTACGCTATGGTAACGATGCCAATTCTTTAATAATATGCTGAAAATTGGATCCTTTGGTCATCTCAGTCCTATTTATTCTAATATCTATAGGTTTTAAAGATCTATTAATGCCAGTTTTCATTAGCCCAGTTAAGAAGCGGAACAGTAAAGAGTTTTAACTAGGGTTTAAAAACCCTCTTTCATTCCCTTTCTATTAATTGGAAAATTATATTTCACAGATCATTAGTAGGATTACATTTTTAAAAAACGTGCTATAGATACGGGTAGATAGATACTCTAAATAAGTCCGTTTGAGTCCATTGATTTTGTGACAATATAGCCTAATTTACTATGAATGGGAGAAATGTTTTGCCAATTTCTTAGAAAAGAGTTAAATCTGAATGGCGTCACTACATAAGTGATGTGTCTGTGATGTATGTAGTGATTTTTAAACTTTGTTTATCTTAGCTTTTCATCGCTAACTTTTGAGCGACCGGCAGAAAAGAAACCCTAAATTTCAACCATCTCATCCTGAATAGACATTTTTAAAGCATAAAATCTATACTTTGATGTCTCCGATTCAAAACGTCTAGTGATAGGAATTGCTAAGTTTTGGTTGCTTTAATGTAATTTAGATACATGCCATAATTTAAACATTCGTAGTCATTTGGTATACCATTCGCTGCGTAGAGAAATCTATCAATGTTTGCGGCTTCCAAAACATCTAGGTACCAAAATAGACCACATATATGAAAGCTACTTTAAAAACAATTATTGTGAAGATAGGATTTTCTCGTATGCGGCGTTAAAGAGAATCGCGTTGTGTCATTTAAGAACCACCAAAACAAATTTGGCGTGATGTATTGGGATCATGGGAGGACGCACCTTATATACATATTCCCGAAGCAATGGCCCGAGAAATCCCTCTCTGACCATTGCTGGAATAGCGTCTGTTTCTTGAACTTATGCGGGAGTGTGTCTATTCTTTCCGTTCAATGAAAGCTATCACTTAAGTACAGCAACATGACAGTCCTTCGTTTCATCTGGGTCTTCCCTAAAACTTTGGACAGTGATTTAAGGTATTAAAACGGTGAAAGTATGTTCATTTCCAAACAGTATTGTTTACATTTCATTCGACTTGATAGCCTCGTTTGTCACGCAATTAGTTTTACTGCAGTATTCTGCTATGCACGGGTTAATTAGGCATAATAAAATCGTGAGTCATGACGTATACGTTATGTAAACATATTTGGTCCAGTATTGGCAGCTCGTGATTGGTTGGTAGACGGACTACTGATCAATCAAAATTTAACACAACAATATCTACTCATAATAGCAGTTTGTAGTTGGATTACCTCTAATCAGACGCAACACTGCGCGGAATATGCTTATATATTATGTTCAACGTTCTGGAGTTACCCCCCCCCACCACCAACAACACATGCACACGCATACACACATACCCGCTCTCTCTCTCTCTCTCTCCAAAAACCTTGTGAACACGGCACAGTGTTTTTAATGGATGTGTGGGGGGCGAATGGTTAGCACGTGCATGCTGTACTATAAAGCCTGTCATTGAGTCGACTGTCGTGGTTCCGAATCCCCGGTTGTACGTGACAAGGAGTGGGGTCGCCTGTCCAACCTCTTAAGTTTTGTCCGGGTCCTCTAGTTTTCTCACACTGCTAATGACCCCTACGTGCAAAAGATTTATTGAAATAAAATTTAAACCATGTGTTAGTCCCGATATGACCTACTTTGTGTCGGATTGACGTTAAACCCCATTCCTCTCTCTCTCTCTCTCTCTCTCTCTCTCTTTAAAGAGTAGGGTGAAATATTCTCCGCCAAGCTCTTCGAAAATGTTGGCGGATCTTGAATTGAAAAATTTTGTTTTATATAATAGAGGCTAAATAACACTGTCTATATGCCCATTGCAATTTTAGAAAATATATTTATCTTGTAAAGAAAGGTTACATGCTTGAGGGAACTTTTTAATTTCTTACATATTGATGTGTTTTGTAAATTAGAAACTGTCTTAAATTGATTATGCAGAACGAGAGACGATAGTTGAAATAACAGTCATGTGTCATCTATCAGGCAGTTTGAAAGTCGAGGAAAGGTGAAGAATTTGTAATGACATCGTCTACACGATTCCCGGAGGACCTAAAACATTACTGAAGTTGTGATAATAAATGTAAAAGTATTATATTTCTAAATAGAATTATCCTGAAGTAATGAATTGTATATCGTACAGAGGTGGTTGACCGTGTGTTTATTACCGGATTCTTACATCATTAACAAAGGTGCATGACATCACATGTATTAATTGAGGGCCCCTTGCAACATTTGAAACTAGCAATGATGTTACAACAGATTCGTCCCATCTTCACTGGCCCGGTGGGTGCAAAGAGCTAAGTCGTTAAAAATTACATACATTGAAAACCCTGATCATCATTTAAGAGATTGTGAATCGAATGTTGAACATCTTAAAGGACTATCAGTGCCATCTATAATGTTCACTGAAATCCTTTGATTTGCCTCTTTATTAACCCAAACCGACATTTAGATATTGTCCGCAAACTGCTAATGATGATACGTCAACGGCTGATAACAGATATATCAACATTGAACCGGAAACTAACATCAATCAATCAGCATCCAAAGTAAAAATACTGCAAAACGCAATCTGCCAATTAGCATCCTATATTTAAAGTCTATTCAACAATCCATCTAATAATCAATATTAATTTATCAGCAAGATATGTGTACTTGAAGGTCAAGTTAATTCTTTAACGTAAGACAATAAAACGAAAGTGCATGGCAACAAAATCATTTGCAGTGGCATGCAGCGGTTGTCCAGTGAGCGAGCTTGTAACGAATTATGTTACCTGGAAAAGAAACAATGACAAGTTATAAGGATCAATACCCATCTGTCGCCTATAGCTGATCTGCACATGTTCTAAAATCAGCGCAGCATGTGAACGAAAATCCTTAAGGCATAATGCATAAGTTCGTCGAATGTCAATCACAAAATGCGAACTTTGATTCACAAATTTATTGAAGCAGACACTATAACTCCGTAACGATTCATACGCTCTTAGAGGTCACCGCTGACGCATAGGAAACATGCAAATCCAAAAGTGAAAATGCAAAAGAGCTGATAAAAAAACAACCCAAGAACGAGATCAAAGTTGGTTACGATGTTTCAGAAATAATCCAAAAGTTCAAGCATCGTGAAGTAACATTGGAATCTACCCAAACTGCCTTTTGCTGTCATTTTAGAAACCCATAAAACGTACCAACCGTAAATTGTGCTATGTACAGGCAGGGGTGAAAAAACCCTCTTTTCAACTTTACAGCGGATACCTACCTACATGACCTTAATATATTGGGGTGATGTGGATTAATGTAGAAATAAATAGAAAAGCAGTGACAACATTAGTAAGACGGTGACGGAGTTTTACGTTAAAATTTAAATATAACCCAAAATGACATGAACATGAAGAAGGAAGCAGCAAACGATAGTAATATTATAACTTCGCAAATTACCTATACTTTTGTTTTCTATATTGACTTTATTATTCTGACCCCACAATGGATTTTCGATCATATTCAATTATTCGGAATTTCTTGCGTTTACGAAAAGTGGCGGCTCTCTAACGCTGCTTTCACTACTGGGTATAGATAATCGATTACTTTAGGTGTGTAATTGCTACTAAATATTCACTATCAGCTCGTTAACTGGTCCCTGTGTAGAACAATTACACAATAATTCCATCAAATTGTCGACACATTAGCATCTGAAATAGTCTTTACCTACGACCCCGTCGACACCAAAATCGCGTTTTACGAGTATTTGTTCCCATAACTCTTCACTACCATTTTACACGTACAATGAAAAAGTTCACAATCCGTAACCCCCTGACCTGCAGTACTGATTCGAGGAATTTGTCAAAATAAATTTTACATTAGACAATAACCTTTAACATCTTTACGAGATGAAATGGACAAATAGTTAACTGTTGATTTTAGACAATCGATCTTGACGTGTTGATTAGTACCATTCTTGACCTTTTATGGTACATTCATTCTTTTTTCACCTTACTATGTCAATCTCAGAATCCAGGGTTGTTTATATGAGCTTTGACGTTTGATTGCGATTGCTAACACTTTGTTAAATGGTATAGACAACGCGGATAACTGACCGGACAAATGATGCAGTTTTGACCGAGCTTTCAATTCACAATTTTGCCAGTTGATAGTATTCGTCTTTCTTAGATTAGCCAGATATTTGTTCTAAAAAATATGATTTTTTTTAGCATTATCCCACTTTTTAATTATATAAGTTGATGACAGGGGTTTTCTCTGACCAGCCAAGACTGACAAATATGAATTAAATGAGACCCCTACATTAGTAAACTATGGTCCGCTGTTTTATTATTCTGAGGAATTTGCTAGTCTTCCAGGGGGGTTGGGATGGCCTAGTGGTCTAGAGTGCCGCGCTTCGACCTCTAGCTGGCCGGTCACCTCTAGCTTGCGGCTATGGTTTCGAACCCTGGTGTAAGCGCATGTGGCTTTCTCAACCTCGTGGGTTTTCTCCGGGCACTCCGGTTTATGGAAATAAAATGAAACCATATGTTAGTCCGAAAATGACCTAGTTTGTGTCGAGTGGACGATAAACCCCATTTCTCTCTCTCTCGCTCTCTCCAGTAGTGTTTATTTAGCATTACAATATATTCTGAATATTTCAAAATTTCTTGAACAAGACGTGTCTACACTTGCCAAGTCGGAGCAGAACCCAATTTCATTCCCTTCATTCCTTTAAAGGATTCTATTTTAATATACATCATGGGCGGTTTTGTATCGACCACTAATGAATGTTAAGGATTTTTTATGTCTTTTAATCTGACAAATACGAATTACAATTCTCCAACTCGTTGGTTCAAATTCTATTAATGTTGGCCAGAAGAACCTAGTTCTTAGTTGTCAGGGATGTGGGGTACTGACATGGAAAGTGTGCCTTTTCATTCGGATGAGGCGAACTATAAGCAACCGCTCGTGTAAATTAGTTGAAAAACCACAATGTTACCTGTTTCCAGTAAGGTAAGATATATAAAGGTGATAAAGAATGATACCCGTGTGTGGGATAGGGGAGTTGTAAAGGTCGGGGTTACTAAACTAGTATGTAAACGATGGCATGATTGATGATGATACATTACTCAGACTGTCATATTGACTCCTTTTCTCACAATTAATCCGCTCAGACTCCTTTTTTCACACCACATCCGCTCAGTGATATAAGACGTTATTTCGCTAACCTGGGGGTTAAGTTTTCAACCCCTACACAGTGAACCGGGGGTCTCCGGCATGGTTCCACAACTGAGCTCCCTTGTACACATTGGCATATGGAATTTCATATAAGCGTAGGCTGTTTTGCTACTGCCCCGGCAAAAATTTCCGTCGTTGCAGACTGCATGATGGAAGCCCGTCTTGATTATCTCAGTCGTAGCAGAACACTGTTGGACGCCAAACCCTCAGTGCGTTAGAACGACAATAATCATTTTCTGTAATTAATTTTCCTATCTTTATATAGTAACCTGGGCGATTACAAAAACCAATGAATAATCGTTAGTTGTATGTGAATAGATGGTATCATGAAATAAACTGAGATGGGGGGAACGTAGATTCTCATAACTTGGGTTGGAGATGATGGATTCAAAAATAGTCTTGACAAGACTACTTTTTATAGTGTATGGAATGAGAGTAAATAATAAATGTATACCTTTAGTTTTGGAATGTTATGTCTTTAAGTGAACGAACATTGACATTATATTTACTAGTAGACATGTACCCTAGTACATGTTGTCCTGCATTGTTCGAACATAAACTATTGTGCCATTAATTGAAGACCTAATAGCATCTGTACTTATATGTAATCCCACGTTATGTCAAAGATGCAATTATAATATGTAACTAACCTACAAGAATTCTGATATAAAGATCTTTAGCCTTTGAGAAAATCAATTAGCTTCAGATAAAAAGAGTTAAGTGTCTTACCGGCGTCACTGAGTTAATTTTAACACGAAAGCTTGATCTTTGAAATGTGCAAATTCAAAGAACGTTTTAAGATTTACAATCCTATGTTTGTTTGGTTTTCTTTTATGTCTTCCTGATGCTCTAGCTCTCTTTTTTTCTATCGATATTAAAATTGTGATAATAAAATTTTATTTACCATTCGATTCTAATTTCCAGACATTTTAGTTCATTATTTAAAACTGAAAATAACAGTTGGAAGTAACAAATTAGTTCCCCATCCTACATTTTCTTTCAACGAAACGAAATTAAAATGATCGGAAGTAAATGATTCAGATAATTTGGTGCGAATCTTTTCTAAAAATGAAATTATTTTTTCCCACATAGATCAGTCAGGCTTGTCTACAGTTTACGATCAAAATTAAAACTTAAAACGCTACCGGAAACATTTTATTAGTACCTCTTAATCTGTAAGATTTCATTAATATCCACATCAATGACAAGAAAGTTTAATAAAGTTGAACGTTTGATTATATCGAAATAAAAGAGTGTCTGTTATTCTTGGGGGAAAATTGGCAGGTCTACTTTATATGTCTACTCACTTACCTCATGCATAAAGATATGCCGACAAAAATTAATGGTCGACGCGATGTGAAATTTTCTTTTCTTACATGAAGAAATATACATAATTCTCAGCTTCTACTGTATCTTAAATATTACTGTCGGGTTGTTTTATTCAATATACAGATTTAATTTGGGTATTACGTCGGGTCGATAATATACCCAGAAAAACAATTCGCAAATAAAATCAGAGTTTGAAATTAATGTCATCCAAATCATATGACTCCATATAGAGCGGTTTTTTTTTAAAAAAAACAAACATCTCTTGGAAATTTTACTAGCTTGTTGTTGACTTTTGATGCAACATTAAATCATAGCTTATATAGTTTCAAACTTTTTTATGTTCTTAAAGAAATTTCGATTCGGATAAGTAAATTATATCAAGATGTGGATGAGTTTTTACATTGGTGAATTAATGATGCAACATTAATGATAGCGTTTATAGTCTCAATCTTGCATGTTCATACAAATTTGATCTTTTGGGTTTCCAGATAAATAAATGATTCCAGGACGTGGTTTAAGTGATAGATGTTTGTATAAAAACTGCTGATTGACCTTTACTAGTTGATATACTATCATTTTACGTCAATAATGATCATAAAAAGTCTTGAATAGACTAATGAAAATTGAACAGAATTATTTACTAATAAAATTGATCTACTGGTTGAAATGTCACCATACATCATTTGATTATCGACTTAAATAACTTCTTCAATGAAAGACTAGATTGCGGTACGAAGAAGTTCCTTTTATACCCGGATGCTTCAAAAGTTCATTATTTTTTTAATATGCTGCCCGGATTCTTTCTACTGTGCTGACTACAGCGAATGTATGGATGCATTTACAAAATGAAATGGATGGGTGCCATAAAGGGCGATTTACAATTATTTACAATAAGAATGTCCTCTTCGAGCATTGATATTATAAAGAGGGGGACCTGTTATACTTTTGGTACATTTTGATGTAGAGGGAGACATATAACACTTTAGGTACATTTTGAATGAATGAATGAAAATACTTATAATGCGCCATTTCCAGAAAACTGCTCAACCGCGCATGGAAAATCATCAATGACACAAAAGTGAAAAACACTAGTCAAAACTAGTCTATCGCCGTAGGCTTCATGGAAACAGTGAGTCTTCAGTCTCGATTTGAAGATATCGATTTTGTCCAAAGCTCTAAGCTCCAGCGGGAGCCGGTTCCACAAATAAGGACCAGCAACCATGAAATAGCGGTCTCCAAAGGTACGAGATCCGGATGGTGGCACATATACTAGACGGCTCTCAGATGACCGGAGAACTCGAGCTGGCTTATAACTGGTTACGAGGTTGGCGAGATATTGAGGAGTCTGGTTGTTGATGCATTTGAAGACAAGTAGGAGGATCTTGTATCTTATCCTGTATAACACAGGGAGCCAGTGAAGTTTGGCATGGACGTGTAATGTGGTCGAACTGCTTTGTGTTTGTAAGCAGTCTGGCTGAGGCATTCTGTACACGCTGTAACCGTTGGATTATATAGTCGGGTAGTCGGTGAAGCAGAAAATTACAGTAGTCTAGGCAGGGGGTGATGTAGGCATTGACTAGCGTGGAGGCACTGGCTACGTTCAAGTACTTTCTAATAAGACTGATATTCCGCAGATGATAGAAAGATTTCCGACAAACAGTTCTGATATGTGTGAATCGAAGATGACTCCCAGGTTTTTAGCTTCTGTTGTTGGGGAAATAACTTGGTCATCAATGCGGAATTCAGGGAGAGTCATGCGAGTGGATGCACGTCTGGGAGATATTATGAGTACCTCAGTTTTGGTACTGTTCAATTTCAGGTAGTGGATTGACATCCAGTCCTTATAATGTCGGTCACACGGGCTTAAAGTCTAGAGATAGACAGAATGTAGACTGCTGATCAGTTGGTTTAAATGCAAGATAAAGTTGAGTGTCATCTGCATAGAGATGAAAGGACAGGTTATGTGATCTAACAATGTCATTTTATCTAGAGGGAGACGCTTTGGTGGATTTTTATCGACAGTTTGTTTTTGTTGATTGTAAAATGAACCCTATATTTCGATGGTAACGACAGTTTACTCCTTATTTACTGTGACGACAAGGCTTCAATTTATCCAGTCCTGTCCTGATAATAACCTCATAACCCTCCATTATGCAGGAGATAAACCTACCCGTTGCAAGCCTTTCTTTTGGCGTGAAAAGTTATATAAACTATTAATTAGACATTTAATAACAAGACAAGACCATAATCAATTCTCGGTGGCATCAGATACCCGAGATTTTAACTAGATTAGAACGGTTAAAAATTTAAAATTTAATTCAAAAGCGGGATAGTGAGGCTAAGTCTCGAATAACCAAGTGTACTGGTTATTACAATGCACATATGTTGTCAAAACTACAAACAGTTATAACTTGGCTCGGAATGTAGTAATGTGACCAAATTTTCAATATACATTTTTTACATTATCAATTTTTCAGCTGTTATACCAAGAATGGCCATCTCTTTACCTAAATCTTTCATAATGTATCTTCAGACTCGGACGTTCAAGCACATTTCATATCAATTTAAACTCCTGGTATCTCCACAGAAAGTCTCCGATCTCACGTTACTTCATTCTTCCACTCACAAATCATTAATACGGAGCAAGACATAACAGTGAATGTATATCAAAACCATTCCATCGATTTTATAGACTAATTTCCAATACAAATTGCCATGCAAAACAAGAAATTTAATTACCAACATGAATACACTTTGTAAGCACACCGATCAAGTCAAATAAATGTTATTTAGTTCGGTATTGTTCACAGGTTTTGTTTCGTTCCAGCGTAGGTGTCTCGAAATGTAGGCGTAAGTAAAAGGTAATACGAGTATGTCGTATCTGTCATAAACACTGAATATTTTCTTATGCTTCAGATATGGAATTTAATGAGTTCATGATTAAATGTCCTATTAACACAAATATGAGAAGATAAAAACGCGGACAGTGTAGGCCCGCTAGAAATTTTAAAGGACAACTAGCCCAGAATTAAAATTTACAGACATTAAAATACAGTATAATAAACTTGGTTGTACTAAATAATAATATCACACTTTTGGTCAATATATAAACTGTTCTGTGAGTTTGTTCTAGTGTACTTTAAAAAACCAAACCCAATCCTGTTTCTGGTATCGGGATATGAACCTATGCTTTGAGATAGCCGTATTGTCATTCCTGAACATGGCAATCCCAGTAACTACATCTGGTATTAATACAATTGTCGAAGATTTTAATAAAATGGTTTTATGGTAAAGAATCAAAGGTCAGTGACGACAAAAATATAAACAAATAAATGTCAGTATTGTAATATTTCAATAATTATAAACTATACTATGTAAACTAGAAGTAATGCATAGACCAAAACTTGGAAGATCTCAATTCCCACATGATGCTGCTACCATTGTCAACTCCAGATCAACTGATCCTGAGAACGTTTTAACTGTTTAATATCACGTGGTACATTTTCGGAACCTGATTTGCATAGTTCTTATCGTCTAATAATTGATCAATATTTGGCTGAGAAGAATGTCAACAGGAATCGTAGCGAAGGGGCCAATAGACCCGATCCATGTCACATCTAGCTATCTATGATATTGTCCTGATACCTGGAAAAGACTATGTCAATGGTCTTCGGCTTTAAGTACGAGCTACAAAAGCTCGTCGTATTAGATGTCATGTCAAGGTTGAAGTCCACGACGTTAATCTCTACATCACTGCATTACCATCATGTCATTGCAACGTGTCTTATCTGAAAAATTCATGCCCCAAAATTTCTTTAGCGGGTTTGTTTTCCTAATACATGGGTGTTTACTACAATATTCAACTATAAACGCTGGTTTTTACCATGTGTGTCATTGTATCGTGTCTTATCTTATTTGCTAGTGAATCGTTTGGCATAAAGTACTACAATACTGGTAGTTACCATTTCTTAAGTAACTACACCTGTATACGTTCTAGTATGACTCTACCTACTAATAATGAAATGTTTACGTCGTACATGTATTTCGATTAAGTGAATTTCGCGCCAAATTATTGCTGCGCGACGGTTAAACCCCAGGAGTGAGAAACTTAGCTGATGGTAGTTTGTCATAAGACTTAATCTAGCTTTCACACTAATCGATTTTAAAGGGCAATCAACTCAAAAGTTTACAAATACCAAGTTAATACGTCAAAGTAGCTGGCATTCATATGGCTAGGTTGCATTAATTTAGGTGTTCCGAAGGGTGTATACTTCATGTACGACACTCGTAAGATAATGCGTGTGCGTGGTATGTACAGAAACACCAGTGTTTACATTCGGTGAAAAATCGAGAGTCTCCCATAAACTTCATTCTGATAACTTGAATCTCTTGATGGCGACAACAGACCTAATCACCATGAGAACTCAACGAAAAATGCCAACATATTTTGAATGCTTGAATCCCAATGCTTAAATCCCTCGAAGATCAGAGTCAGCTATAGTTAAGTCTTACAGTCACATTATAATCTGCTATTATTTGTAAGCCATGAATATCAAGAATAACGATTTGAGATTTCGTAAGTGACATTTAATATTGTATTTGTATATTTAATCGACAACGTACTTGGCTACTTTATAACACCAAATAAGTGCATCTTCTGCATGGACAACAGCTTGACCTTGATAAACAGTTAATCAAATGTTTTGATAATGAAAGCTTTTCAATAGATTTTGAGGATATTTCTGATACGTTTTATCTGCGGTAGACCGATCGCAACATGTATACTACTGAACGCGCATTATAAAGTCTTGAAACGAGAATAATTTGTCTGAGATATAACCCTTTCATAAAAAATTCCTTCTCAGAACAAGAAAATGAAATTACATAAAAATCATATCCAGTCAAAGAAAAGTATTGTGGAATAGGGTCCAAGGGTGAAATATCGTGAAATAAAATGATATACGTAAATCGATGTGTATGTATCGGGACGTTCTCGAGGAAACCAACCTAAAATATTATCATTATAACGTATCGGGGCGCTCCCAAGGAAAATAACTTCAAATATCTGAGGGAAAATGACTTCAAATAGCATCATAAAAATTTAAAGCTGAAATAAAACCCAACCTTTTTTTAATTTCGAGCATTAACTAATTTATTGTTCAGTTTTTTATTAAGGGAAATGATGTGAGAAATAACACTTTCATTATGGCTGTCTAGAATTTACTAATCAATCTAAAGCATGTGCATGGAATGGGGAATTAACTGGGGTTAATTGAACATACATATTGTATAGCGGTTAATTAATCGTATTACCATTTATATCGATAAGACTTCATTCAACATTCAGTATAGCGTAGTATGTTATGAATATACTTGAATCAAGTGCTAATATTCGCGGAATAAAATATTCACACCTACACGGTGCTGTTGACAAATGTACCCGAAAACATTACAAGACCGTTGTCATAATAGTAAATGCAGAGAGGGAGGGGGGCAGCAGGACAAAAAAACTACCATGAGTCATGATCATCCATAATTACTCACGGTAACCTTATAATATCTATATATTTCATTTCCGTTTCTTATCAACAGCTCGTGGCGATAAAACTTAGTTATACCCAGTTCTTTTACGTATTCTTCGCAGTGTTTCGTTTGATTAGATCTAATGAACATTGCTGTAATGGAAGAAAATTTCTGTTCCAAAATATGACTGGTCAATAGCCCGATTAACAACCAATAACTAACTGCGTACTAATATTAATCGGCTTTCAACAGAGTTCAAAATTGGACCTAATATATTTACATAACGTTACGTCATGACTCACAAAATTTATAACACCCAATTAAAAAGTGTGTGGTAGAAACACAAAAGTTAATTGCGAAACAATCAAGGCTATCAAAGGGCTTTATGTAAACAATGCTATATGTAGACGAACAATACTTTCACCGTTTATAATAACTAAAATCACCGTCCAAAGTTTTCGGGAAGACCCAGATTAAACGAAGGGCTGTTGTTGTACTTTGGATAAATTTGATTGAGCAGGAAGAATAGACACACTCCCTCAAAAGTATCAGAAGCAAATCTATCAATGGCCCGAGTGGGATTGCTTTGGCCATTGCTCCAGGCCATCAAAAGTAGAAAAAAACGAAACGAAATATAGATCTGTATTTTAATCATATTGAGTTTATTAACAATGCTCTCATTCAATATTTATTTATTTCAGATTTACGGAATCCTTTTAACAATATCTTCTTTAATTAAAGAACCTATCTTTATTAAACAAAACAAAAGAAATCTTTGGGGATTGTTTTTCATCAAAAGCAGAATAATTCGATTTTTATCTGATTTCTTTGTATTTCCTCGAGTCACGTAAAGAATTGAATTTTTTCCGATCTTTATTGTACTATTTACAGCAGTTATTAATTAATGGCACAAACAAAGTTGATTATCAAGTGGAAATTTTATTCGTTCGTTTGAGTTTATCTCACTAATATTTTTTTCGAGCTTTATTTTTGCTACTACAATTACCAGTCTGCAAAGCACTCAATAAAACACTATAGCTGAATAATTCGTGATTATTCAAGCAGAAATGTTTGTATCGAAATACAGTGTACTGCAATACACAGTTCGATTGAATACGCAAAGATCAAATGAAATGGATTACAAGTATGACATACGAGAAGATTGTCTGCATTTTCTTTTATATAATCTCATCACACTCTTTACAGTGGTTTGTTCGACTTAAAATAGTGACCATACAACCATCCGTGCTCCGAACATCATGGATGTGAGACATACTGCCTTATGGAAGTCCAGATAAACCTCTTCGGGTTAAACCTATACCAAACAGCTAAGAACATATATTGTTTTAAAACAAAGATCCATGAAAAGAATATATTTATTATTCTTAAAATAAGAATTTTCGCAAAAAATCTACAATAGGTTGGACATGCTAAAAAATAATTGTAAATCTTCTTAAGAATATATCTTATTCTATTGACATGTTTCAGCCTTCAAGGCATCTAATTTCTTATGGTTGAGAAAGATAACAAATCATTATTTCCTTGTCTATTGTTATATGTCAATGAATCAAAAAAATAATGTTTAATAAACTTTCACCATCTTTATTGAGGTTGTTTGATTTGGACTCCATATCATCATAACATCCTTTCTTTTTAAGGCGTCAAATAGGTAAATCGTTGTAAAAGTATTGGGGGGTTGGGATGGCCTAGTGGTCTTGAGTGCCGCGCTTCGACCTCTAGCTGGCCGGTCACCTCTGACTTGCGGCTGTGGTTTCGAGCCCTGGTGTGAACGTATGTGGCATGGAGATAGGGGCGCCTTCTCAACCTCGTTGGTTTCCTCCGGGCACTCCGGTTTCCTCCCACTGCTAAAGACCCCTACGCGCAAGCGAATTATTGAAATAAAGTTAAACCATATGTTGGTCCCGAAATGACCTAGTTTGTGTTGAGTGGACGTTAAACCCCATTTCTCTCTCTCTGTGTAAAAGTATTATACAGCTTCTTCGCATACATAGTGCCTGTTATTCAGCTACTTTAACGTTATAGTATTTGCGCTCAGTATTTTTGTACTTTTTCGTGTTGTTTTATTTTTCTTTAAGCTTATGGTGCTAATTTATCGTTGAACCTATGATACACCTTTCGAATCTTAGAGATTATCGAGTACTGTTAGTATCTTTGAGCTCTGTATTTAAAAGGAAATCACAATTACTTTCCTTTTCATCACAGGAGAACTCAAGAAATAGAAATTCACTCAAACTATAAACGGTAATTTAAGAGATGAAACGGTCAAATACTGTTGAACATTTCCGAATGTATCTAATGTAATAGTATCAAATAGTCTAGAATAATTATATTTACCACAATTTTTTCTTTTAAAAAACGATTTTATCAGTTGTTTGATATACGTTTAAACCTGAAGGAAACATACATTAGGTTCTCTACAAGACAGTATTTCTCACATAGATGCCGGATCCATGCATGGGTACCACATTCAGATCAGTCCTATTGTACTCTTCAGATTCGACATGGTTACATTAAACAATAAGTGTTGGTTATTACCATCACATGCAGTATTTTACCACTAATAGTAAAGGTTCGAAGGTGGTCACGGTGGATCTTTGATGAATCCCCTAACAATAAAGTTTCAGGATGGAAAATCATGATTTTAAGTTTACTGATTAAAGAACGGCAAAGAAAACGTAAAGATGAGAAAAGAGACTGGCCAATGCCGCGGTTCCATATGAGAATCCAGCATGAGGACTACCAATGCCTCCTGAAGTAATCAAGATGGGGGAGGGGCAAGCCTGCATACAAAATTTTTCTCAGGATGGATGAACTACCATTTCGGGAGCTCCGACACAAGGTGGGGGCCTATCGTGTAACATCCCACATACAGACACAGCATTACCAAACTGCAATATGTTGCTCATCGTCACTTAACAACCATTCTTTGCTGGAACCTGCCATTTTGTCTACATTACTCGACTCAAGGTAGATCATCATGTGATTTAAGGCCCATTTCCGATTGGATACAACTCAGCAGCATTATTAGCATTTCGTCAAAAAAAAATTGATCTTGTATTTATTTTTCGGTAACACTTGGACAACCTGTTGCCGAATGTTTCCAAACTGTGCACCTTTTTGTCAACATCGCACCTTGTCAACATGTTGCTCATCATGTAACTGAAAATGTTTGCAGTGCGGACATAGCTTTAAACAACACAAACACGATCTCAAGCTTGTATTTTGTAACATCAAGTATTAAGGTCACCCTCCTAACCACGAAATCTTTAGCCCCGAAAGGATTTAGTTTGTCTTCAGTAATGTATATAACAACATATAAGATAAACGGACATCTTGCCAAATTAAGTCCATGCAAAATGCCTTTTGTAGTAAACTGTAATGTCACTGCATGGCGAATGTACATCTGCATTAGCCCAGCTGGTGCAAAAAGTAAAACAAATAAATTTCATTTCTTGACATATTTTGATAAAGTACCAAAAGAATATCGATGCGTTCCCGAAAAGGTCATGTTTAATAAAATTCTTATTCGAGGAATTTACTAATTGTATCTAATTCGGTAAAAATCATTTTCTCGTTGATTTTTAACCGATAAAAAATGGCTTGTATATATGACCCTATAAATTACTGTAATTGGTGGAACAGAAAAACATATAATGAGCACACTATTCTACCATTAATATATTACAACATGTAAGGTATTAGAATGCAAATAATGGCGTGTATTTCTATGTATTAGAGTAATTAGTGAATGAATAATGCAGTGTGTGTATCTATTGATATTTACAAACCGTAGTATAATTATTAACAGCTAATTGGTATAGATTGTATCAGTTGTATTTAACACTAGCTTTCCGTTATTTACTTCTTATCTTTCATTTAATTTTATTTAGAACTGGATTCTATGAAGAAAATAATCTAAACCCCAAAATTCCAATATAAAACGAGTTGTTATCTTTCTAGAAATTTTCAACGTTTATATGTTTGCAAGGAGGGAATTATGGTAGGGATCAAAAGCGTTAGAAAAAAATGGGGGGGGGGGTCGGCATATTATCTAGAGTACATTTCGGCGATTGAAAGGCATTATTGACCCAAAAGGTAATAATCATCATTGAAAACGGATCAGAAATCGATTATTGAACCATGTGAAATACAAAATGTCCGTACTCGATATTAACTGGCATTCTTTAACTCCACTGGAATAAATTTATATTTCTAGTCCAGAAGCTAACTATAAACTCTGCTGATGTATTACTACTCTGTGATTACCACGAAGTAGTATTTGCTCAGTTTACATACTAGTAATGTGGCGTACAAGAATTAGATGGAAATTTGTTTTTTCAATCAGTATAGAACCATTCCACTTTACAAAGAAAAGGTGAATTTTGAAGACTTATTAATTCCAGAAGACATGTTACCAATTATATTGAATCATATAGAACGACGGTCTATTGTAAATGTTTTATAAAATCTGAAATCAGAATTTCAATGCGACCGATAGAAAACTCCTCATAGTTCTCATATTTAAATAATAAAGCATGATATTTAGCAAATAAATTGAAGGACGACCACTCTGTCTGACTGGATCGAGGTGGTGTTTATGACAAGGCTGGTGAACAATGATATCAAAGTGCTCATTCAAGTGTTTTAGTATTGTCTTAAATCACTCTTTGAGTTCCAATTGGTCTGGAATTCTTTATGAGCTAACCTGATCCAGCAATTTCTTATTGATTATTACCTATTATATGAGAAAAAATTGAATAATGCATTTCGTTATGAACCTTTTTACTCTAAAAGTCTTTTTTTCAGTCTGGGGTTAAAATGAATATAGAAAATGAAGCAAAGTAAGACTTATGAATAACAATGAAAAAGATTTCTCGGTGGGTTTTAGTTAAACGACTAGACCAGATACCAAATTAGTCACATTTCTGCTTGGAATCATTTTGCTGTAAGCTTTTATGCATTTTCCTATATCAGATGGAATAATTCCTAATTTAGAAATGGAAAATCTGGTCATTTTTAAGGGATACCAAGGGATTATTGTATCCCTTTGGCCCTTTGAAATGTCATGGTGTGATCATGGATGTATGGGTATTAATAAAGCGCCTGTCTCTAATTTTCTTGAAAGAACTGGGGTAGTCAATATTCACGTGTGTCAAGTAATGCAAAAGGCATGTGTCACAGACGACTGCCACTTTATTGGAACTACAAATAAGTCGGTGAGGGTGTACACTGGTTTACACGTCGCCAAAATCTATGTAAAAAGTCGATAACATGTGCGCATTGTTTACCTCGGACATTGAAATACAAACTAGTCTGGGAAGATTTGGCGCCTTCCATATTTACGCCTACGTGTACCATTTAGGAAATATTTATTTATCCAAATCTTCTTCCAACACATTTATTTTTTCTAAAAATCTTAAAAGAAACAACATAACTCCTGGTGTTGCTTGTAACTTGTAAAGAAGTGGATACCGTGGGGGGTTTTCCATATGTAAGACAAGAAGAAAAGTACTTAGATATAGACTAGACTTGCGTCCCCAAACCCAAAGATGAGCAGCGACAACACTTCCGGCGCAAAATTTGGTAAAAACAATGAGGGTAAATAGTAATAGTACGAATATTCTAAATTTCGATCTGAAAACAAAATGGGCTCAGCACATATCAGTAAAAGTTATTAATTTCGACTTACCGTGTTTTAGGGCAAAGGCAATAAACAGAACGGTGATAAAACTTTCTAGAACCCGGCACATTTTCTTTGGTAAAAAGAGTTATCTTTTCCTTGTATATATATATATATATCTGTATAATAAATATCAATAATCCATTTGTTTCATTTTAATATCTGAAATATAAAATTAACGTGTTTGATGGAACATTAAATCAAATATTAATACTAAAGCATGAATTAGCTGATAAAAGTACTTACAGGTGACAAAGATATCTGGAAAGACATTCAGCATAACCTGTCTCGCGCACGATATCCACAAAGTGTTTGAAAGAATATAGAACTGCATGCACAACAGTCGCCATCGCTTTAAAATGAAGCTGTAGTTATCCGCTAGATATAGCCTGATAACCTCAGATCAATGGCGAAGGTCAGAGTCCCCACTCCTGTTCAGTAGTCATAAGTATTCATTTTCCTTTTCTTATATCTTATTATCCATATAAACATATTTTTAAGGCTTTCCTCGTAATATAATATATATTTCATACGATAGGCCACATATTTGTAACATTATTTGTAATTATAAGCTAATTTCAGTTGTAAGTAGTGATGGGATTATGCACTAAGTAGAGTATCCTTATTCCTCTAGAACTCATAAAACCATTGCTTATGAGAGATGTTATATAGGTATGACCTGATCCTAAACACTTTTCTGAGAATAAATTATTGTTTATAAAATAAATCTTATTTGATGAATTCATATACATCGTACGTAGTACTTTTGTATAACATCGTTGGTCAGTTATAAAAATAATTCTAAGTCTATATTTATGATCTTCTGTAAGTCCAAACATTATGTGGCTTGTGTGTTATGATTGTCTTCAGTTATTAGAAATTGGAAGAATCTCAGACAATATTACAAATGAACTCTTCTATATAACCATTCTATCTTGAACACCTGGGGCCATTGTTTGATTCTAGAAGTCGAGGTAGCTCGAATTTTTCTGAATTGGAAAGTATTGTAAGATCAATTTGATCGTTTGTCTATCGTCAGGTATTTTCATTCTAAAAGCATACACTGATATATTAAGTAGAAACTTTTACACACGTCACTTGTGTTTCATGTACTATTCCAAGATATATTACTGTGTTTTCGCTACATGATATGCGATAGCTTATATGGACGTTTTCTAAAGTGTTAGTATGGCATTCACAACTATATGAGATGTATACCATATAAAAGCCCATTCTGCAAAACGTGGAAATATGCCAATAGTAGTTATATTTCAAAACAAAGATGTTGACCAAAAGTGTTTAACATCCAGTTTGCTTTCAAGAATTCTCGTCACTAACGACTTAAGTGTTCACAAGCTTTTCTGGACACGTGATAAATCCCCAGAATGTTGCAAATCAACAGGATTCGTCCTCTACAATCACAATGATTCCGACCAATCTTGTTCATCCCCTCACAGTCTTAATGTTTCAAAGACTTGTCTTCTGAGAATGACAAGAATATATCTGCCACCCAAGGAAGTATAAACTGACGGCCTTTAAATGTCATGAAATTTAACCGATTCTGTCTACAAATTTAATTATTTAAATATCATATCACTCGAATAATCCAAATTCATTACAATTAAAAACATGACGGTAGTCCATGTTTGTCTGTGTAGACTTCTTGGTAATAATAGTATTGTAGTTGTATAATTTATTAGACCCAGGGTGGATCAGCGTAGGTTACTGTATTTAATCCAAGAGTCTGAACGTAGGGGATAACAATTTAGAATGTCAGTTCCATTTCCGTACCACCATTTGCACAGGTCCATAGGAGCGATGCCAAGAAGCTTTGATGGGCGTTACGGAGGCATATTTTGACTTTTTCGGACGTTTTCCACTAAACAACTCGGGGATTCCAATCAAATTTAGCAGATCTGTGCGTTGCTTGGATGGTATATATTCCGATTTGTTCAGAGCAAACGTAGACATAGACAGAGCCACTATTAATAATTGATAGCCTTATCCGACAATTAAACCCATTTAATCGCTTCTTCATCTCTAAACGGTAATAATCAAGAAATTGTATTTCATAAAATAATATTTTGTTAGACTACTTTTATTTGTAGACGATCTTATAGCTGGGTCGGGTGAAATGTTCATGGTGTCCCTGGCTGAAAATGTCACTAGAGCTCTTGCGCCACCACTGAAAAGGTGATATATTTTTGGTCAATATCCGTCACACGCACCCACATAGAATTTGTATGTCGGTATTGACAATCATTATGGATTTTATGATCTTGTTTTTGACCTTCTGCTAAACAGAGTCCGTGTTTCTGCAAACCAGATGTCGCGTTGTGGGGCATTTAAGCATGTATGGTTCATGCCTTCCGTCACGCTAACATCAAACAGTCTCGAGACTCGTGTCTGATTTAATGGAAGACAATATAAAAGATCTTAGGAGTGAACGTAATAACACAACGGTAATTAATTAGACTTGTTATAATCTAACGACATACAAGGTTTACATGTTGCAAGATTAAATGACTCTTCAGGGGATGACGTTCAATAAGAAGCAGCTTAACAAGGTATTTTTGGTTGTCGTTGAGTCTGGGATGGTGGTTTGAAGATAGACGAACAGAACATACTGACCTGGACAACGTTAATATATCTTTACCACCTGGCACGAATCATGTCTATGTGTGTGCAGATTCGAACAAAATGTATAATATAACTAAGAAACATATTTTCCAGTCAGGAGTTTGCAGTATTTGAAACATGTTTTGGTTCAGATACATAATGTTCGCGATTGCCTAAATATTAAGTGCGGGGGGGGGGGGCACACATAATTACACAAAACAAAACTACGGACAAGACACAATACGCAGAACTCACAAACAAACGCACATATAAGATTAAATGAATGGATCCGGGGAGGTTTTAAACCATTTGCTTCCCATACAAAAGATTTTTCTCTAATATCACTACGTGTGCATGGATTTTGTTGTATGTTTTGGGGGATTTTTACCCCCCCCCCCCCCCCAAAAAAAAAATGGATAAAAAAATTAACGAATACTTCATAAATAGGAAAAATGGCAAACCTTTTTGAAATTAATAAGTAAAATATGCCGTTTAGTATTTGCATATCATGAACCATATACGAACGACTGTTAAAAGTACTTTAAAGCTGGATCTTATTAATAGATGTGCTTGGCTCGGTGAATGTGAACAATCTCAAACTTTAGATTAATTGGTGAAATAAAAAAGTGATTTAGAAAAAGAAATGAGACGAAATAGAGATTTTTCGTTTAATTATGAATACCCAAAGGTATAATCAATATAAGATATAAAAGGAATTAGAAGATTTTTTTTATAAATAAATAAATAAATCGAGATGCCAAACTCTTTAACCTTGGTTAATTACATTAGAACGAATCCGTAGACTCATCTAACGATCTACATGTACATATAAAGGACAACATCCTTAGACTCATCAACGATCCCAATAAAGAGGACAAGATGTTTTCATAATGGATATGTTTTCTGATAATCTCTGTCGGCATACCTCCTCGTTCATGTATCTCTTTTCATTGAATAACTTCAAACACGAATTTGGAAATCCGTATGGTGATAGAAAAATATAACAAGTACATTAAGGGCAGCTGGAACATAAATAATGAATCTGCAAGACCAAGTGCGGTCACAACATTCAGTATCGGACTTCAAGAAGCTTTAAATTAAAATAATGCTATATTGCTTACCCAAATTTCTTGGTGCCAAAGATTAACAAGAATTAAGTTTAAAACACTCTTAATACTTACATGAATTTAAAATGCTGCTTAGTTTCCAAGAGTTTTCAATATAAGTTAACAATTAATTCAATATCCTGTTGTTTTGCAATTGACCCAAGTTTTAACATAATACATGATCTATATCTTCTTGGGTTTATTCACAGAAAGTTTTTTTAACACTTTTTCTTTCACCAAAACAAAAACAAAATTGAATATAATCTCATCAATCTAGCGCTGATATTCCAAACAATCAAAGAAATCTATTTTGTTTTAGTTCAAAGATTTCCATAAAAAAACAGCTTGGTTGAAGTGTTCCTGGTTGTTTTTCAAATCCGATTCATAAAACAAACGTCAGCACTGATTTGAAGACGAAATTGTGCAAATATATTCCAAGGTACTTCATAACACACTTGCCGTGTGCTGAGTCCGATATTGACTAATAGTCTCGATTATCATACAGCAGGCCTTTATCGATCTGTCAGCTAAATCTGAACAACACGCTCCGTCAGTTTTTTTTTTAATCTGTTAGATTTTTGTTTAGAATTTACGACTAGTCATTATTACACTTTTTAAGAGAGGTAGGAAAATTGCGTCATGTAATTCACACCGTGTTTCCTAGATTTAATAACAAGTAAGCACATAGATTACAAGAGCATTGATATCATAGAATTTTAACTATAGACATATTCGGAAGCAATGGTTACGAAATTAAATACTTTTTTGCTTCGACTGCGCTAACCGAAGACGGACACATGTCATACAGTGTGCTATGACGGTCATTTTGCCCAGACAACGTTACAACCTACTCTTATATCGAATTCCAACTGTTCAGCGTTATTTTACATTTACGCCAATGTGTACACGGGACTTCGGTTTCATCCGAACGCCACTGCGTTGTCCCTTACCAGCCCCTGCTTACTACACCAATGACAAGGGGAGACCACGCCGGGAAATACTGATGAACTTTTACGACCAACACCGGGATCGAGCATGTTTAGCAACCCAACGTTTTACTCATTGGGCCACTGTTACGAATAATTTCTAGTTATAATATACTATTCAAAAAAAGTAGGGGATATTTGATTTTTAAGTGTCATTAAAGTCACCTAATGAAACTGACGAAGAAACAAATGACAAAATGAAATGAAGTTCACATTCATCGATTTATTCCAAATGATCGTTAGACTAAGTAAGGCACAGACTGACCATTATAAGGGTAAAATGATACCCGGGGTCAAACAGCAAAGTTACCACAGCATCACAACAAAGTCAGTAACGGGTAAATCCTCCTCTGTTTGCCAAACAAGCATTGATCCGACGTGGCATACTCCTAATGAGACGTCTAGGGTCATTTTGGTCCAGATTGTCCCATTCCTGTTGCAACGCAGCAGCAAGTTCTTGGACATTGGCAGGACGTTGTTGACGTTGACGTAACCTCTGTCCAAGTATGTCCCAGACATGCTCGATGGGGGAGAGGTCGGGACTCAGTGCTGGCCAAGGTAATGTGGTGATGTTCTGTTGTTGGAGGTAACCTGTAACGATCCTGGCCCTATGACATCTTGCGTTGTCATCCTGGAAGATGAAACGGCGGCCATGACGTCGTGCGAACGGCACAACATGGACTGCCAAAATGTTGTCCCGGTAGTACTGGCCTGTAACACGCCCTGCAACAACATGTAAAGCCGTTCTTCCAGCAACAGTGATGCCTCCCCACACCATAACAGAACCACACCGAAATCGATCATGTCTGATGACGTTAACGTCTTGGAAGCGCTCGTTTCGACGACGCCACACCCTCCTACGTCTGTCCAAAAAATCAACAGTGAACCTTGACTCATCTGAAAACATCACATTGCTCCAGCGTCGATTATCCCAGTGTTGACGATCCCTACACCAACGACGTCTTGCCTGAATGTGATGATCTCTCAAACAAGGGATCACGCGAGGACGTCGGGCGCGAAGGTGACCCCTATGCAGTCTATTCCGAATCGTCTGGCCTCTCACTCTCACACCAGTATCTGTTTGAAGACGAGCGCTGAACTGATTTGCTGTGATGAGACGATTTCTTAAGGCCAAGGTACAGATAAATCGATCCTGGGCTTGAGTTGTCGCCCTTGGTCGACCTGAGCGTGGTCTGTCCTGTACAGATTGTGTATCACGGTATCTGGACCATAGCCTGCTTATGACAGACTGAGAAACATTCATCGTCCGCGCCACAACCGCCTGTGTTGTGCCGATCTGTAACATGCCAAGGGCACGTAACCTTTCATTTTGGGTAAGCCGACGCGTATCAAAATTTGTTTTCTGGTCACTAAAACAATTAAACTGATGTTTCGTGCAAATCTTGGGTTGGACCCCCATGATGATCCCAAAAATCACCTGCATTCCATGCGGTAGCTATTGGTGCGTTTGGGCGTCACATGTAACTGGAAATGTTTCTTCTGTTAGGTTCTGTAGTGACTTTTTTCGTAGTCATTTGCATATTTCAGTATTATGCCCCCAAAATCCAATATCCCCTACTTTTTTGAATAGTATAGTAAGTGCAGGAGAACCGCACTACTTATCGAAAAACAAAATCCTATAAGATTAACCTGCGGAAAATATCAAATCAAGTAAATGGATCCGGGGGCCAGCCGTAAGCGTCCACTGCGCTGTACAGTCCCGGGCCTGTTATGACCAAGGAAAAGAGCCACATAAAGTGTTGCTACTGCTGTATGTTCGTACGTTTGATGTATAGTTGTTTTGATTATTTCACCAATGAAAGCAGCCGATGCTCTTTAACACAATATGCTATCACATATGGCATATCGGAATTAAACAGATTTATTGGTCAAATCGGGGTAACACTCTTTTATTAAAATGATGTTTTCGGGATGGTGAACTTCTCAAGTTATTGTGTTTTAGCACTTTCCACTGTTTTAGGATGATCTAAATTACTATAAAATACGGTCTAATATAGCTGCTATAATATTGTGATAAGATAAAAGTATTTACCAACACAATATATAATAAGAACTATAATTATGATTTGGATTTCCCAAATGGTTTAGGTTCCGTCAGCAAGAGAAGCGGTGTATTGTTAAGATCGTTGACATTTCATCTGGTGGTGAACTTGTGATCCCTCGATCCCTGTTGGGTTATTACCCTGTTGTTCAAAGGAAATTCCCAGATGTTATTTAATACAACTTGTTAAAATATCTTTATCCTGCAAATTTCTAAATCTCTGAATTACTTATTTTAGGAAGTACAAACTCTCATTTTCCATAAAATACAACACTATTTATGGATAACAATTACCAAAGATTCTTTCACTACGACGTTTCAACAAGATTTAATAATAATTATCATGCATATAAAACACGGTAAATAAATTGAATACAGAAAACGGATATACGTATATATTTATAGTAGGTTTGATTAACCATCCAATGGAATAAAAGAAAAGCAAGCATAAACACTGAGCATCTAAGGTTGGTTATGATTCCCTAATTGCCACCCAATATCATTGGTCTTCGATATGCACCCGTGTGCGTATGCAAACTGTATTTCGGGAATCCACGACCATATCCCTAACATTTGTGAGGAACTAGTTCATAATGTCTTGTCAGAATTGTATACATTGTCAGATACTTAAAGATACATTATGGAGGATTAAATAAAGAGCTGGCAATTATCACTATAATAGTTCAAACTAGATAATATAACCGGAATTTGCTGAACATTTCAGTCAAATTGCTGAAGCTAGCCTCGATCACCATTACTAAAGTCGGTAGGATTAAAAAAACAACATAATCCTCGATTATCCACTCTTCAGACGATATATACGTGGTGGCAGCGCAACCTGGAAGTGAAATGAAATTAATTGTAGTGTAATGAAATAGAGTTTAAGATTCTACTTTTCTGCACCAATCAGGGTGGATCTAGGAATTTTTAAAGGGGGGGGGGGGGGCGCAAAATGAGGGCACTTACCGCGGAGACGCTGATAGGGGGAGCGGCGCAAATTATCCGTTATTTCCTTGCATCTGTAGCCTTTCCAAGAGCTATGCGGCTGATATTTTCGTCTAAGTAAATGTTCGGAATGGACATATTTGGCTCTGAGAAAAGGCACTTTCAGCCCCACCCCCCCATTGAATCCGCCTCTGGTATTCGGATAAAAGATAAAAAGCATATTTCAAATAATTAAAATCAAACGTCTCTGTTTTTCTGGTCATACAATTTAACTTAATTAATCTATAGTAGCAGGCACGCTACATGCAACTGTGGTGTGTTTTTGAATGTCCTGACCAACTTGGTACCAAATGTCATTAATCTGTTTTGAAAATCAGATAAAGTTTCAGACTTAAAGGTGAATTCTCCACGAAAGTATTTATGTGGTAGTTAATACCAATAAATATATGGCATACTTGATACGAGTATACATGTAAATGGAAAACTTACCAGACAATACTGGCTTTCCATAGAAACTTCAATGGGACAAAATGTAACGGTGTTGTTGTTATTCTTAGTGGTTAATCAAAGGTGATATCGCAGACAAGTCTTATTTTTCATTTTTATTATCTTAGCGCACATGAAGGGGTCTTTCCTGTGGGAGGAAACCCTATCTCCATGCCACATACGCTCACACCAGGGACCGAAACCACAGTCCCAAACCAGGGGTGACCGGCCAGCTGTTGTCGAACATATTCCTGGAGCAATGGACCGATAAATCCCTCTCTGGCCATTGCTGGATTGGCTTCTAATACTTGAACTTTAGTGGGAGTGTGTCTAATCTATCGCTTGAGTACAGCATCATGGCAGTCCTGTGTTTAATATGGGTCTTGCCTAAAAGTTCGGACAGTGAAAGTATGTTCGTTTCCAAACAGTATTGTTTACATTTTATTCGATTGGATAGCCTCGTTTGTCACGCAATTACTGCAATGTTTTGCTATGCACTGGTTGATTGGGCATAAAGAAATCGTGGGGCATGACGTAACGTTATGTAAACATATTTGGTCCAATTTGGCGCTTTGTTTTAAGAGTGATGCGTTTGTAACGCAGTTGGCGATTGGTTGTTAATTGCACTATTGACCAAAAGAACAAGAATTTTCACACTTTACAGCAGTGCGTAGTGAGATTAGCTCTAATCAAACGGAACACTGCATGCAGTATGGATGTCGAAGCGCGGCACGCTAGACCTATAGGTCATCCCAATCCCCGTAACGATGTCCCTAATTGACAGTCCATCTGCTCGAGTGACACTGCGTTGATCTAGGAGATGACGGTTGTGAGAGCATTTGCGGAATTAAACGCCCAGTAGACTAAGCGATTAGACGTTGTATTCAATTTAATAGTCTCTTGGATGATGTATTCAGATTTATAAAAACAGCTGATTTACATAAACATCAGTCTATGGTAAAACCATTCTATTAAAATATTGTAACATGAAAGAGTTCTGTAGCATGACTTTCAACCATATTGGGGGTTTCTAGACAGCCAAACTGTTATGTGTTTATGTCACAACAATCTTGACCTGTAGACATTTTAGCCTTTAGTCAGTAATTTGGCTTAAAATAGTCCATCTCTCGACGATCAATGGTTTATTATATACTAACAAAGCTTTTACCAAAATCAAAAAAGTAAGTTAATGAAATAAGTTTTTCTTCCCTCGTGTCTACTTTAAGGTTAGAGTTTTGAATAATTAGTAAAATTGATTTGATTCAAATAACTCTAAAATATTGTCTCTAAAACTTGACTCTAATTCGATACATAGGATTTAGTATTACCAAAGATTACTTTAAGCCGCTGATCGTTATTTGCATTTTCACACATAATATTTACATATCTGAACATTTTACCACCTGTCTAGTTTTTAGCATGGAGTGTATGTAAAAGATCATGTCGTAGTTGGAATTCTATATAAGATTTGACCAAGTGTAACCGCCAGTGAAAAGTGTCCTACCTGTTGTGTAAATTATCCATTACATCCTATTTTACTTGTCCAGGGCCCTGTTTCACAAAAACTTAAATCTCCTTAAAATCGTCTTAAACTAATATTTCATCCCAACTTAAAGGACAATATTGGTGCCAGTCATTATCACATATGTGATAGAACTGATTAAACACTTTCCAAATATAATATTATCACAGAGATCATCGCTACCATAGAGGAGTAATAAAGGATTCACGAATCGGAAGTGACGAACGCCAAAGGAAAACACGAGTTATTCCTCTATATAATACCCCGTTCAGACGCTTATAACTAAACTGATTTAACTTATCCGGCGATTTTTATCCGGCAATTTTTGCGTTCATACGTGTTTTAAGATACTGGCACTATACTGGATTAACATTCCTGACCATGTTCCTGACCTCGTCGGTCAAGGGTCAGAGGTAAACGCGCATGAGCACTGATGAAGAACAAGAAGCCGCCATTTTTCTAAGATTGTTATTTACTACGCACTGCGTATGTCCAGAGTGAAAATATCCGGATATTTTAATCCTACCCGTTCAGACGCCGAAAGTTAAACCAGATAAAAAAAAAAGCTGAATTCAATTCACCTACGGAGGTGGATAATTTAAACTAGTTTAAAATCTCCACATATGCGTTCAGACTACGAAAATTGCTGAATTAACTATCGCCGGATAAGTTAAACTAGTTTAACTCGCGCGTCTGAACGGGGTATTACTAACTGAAGTGACTAATGAGAACAGATACATGGGCGAATATCTGCTCACTAATAATTCCCTCGAAGACCTAAAGTTGCTGTGTGACGCTGTGAGAGAATATCTTACAATTCATGAAAAGAATTGACTGCCACTAGATAAGAGAACAGGAAAGAAAAACAGATTAAAAGTCCGTGCATTACCATGTTTTTATAAGGTAGACCGGGACACCACATTGAACCACCATGGATATATCCTTTATAAATAATACTATACAACCCAACACTATACAGATGTGAGATAACTTCTTAGACCCATTTCTCCACCAATAAGCCACATGCTGTCAATTATTTTCTTAGGCAGTGGATTTTTCAAAAAAGCGCTTAAAAGAAAAATTTTTCTCCATACATGTTAACTTCTTGGCCTACGAAATTCTTGTACTTAAGTTCATATATGTCTAATCTATACAATCCAGATAAACCGGGGTTTGATCCATATAAGAGGGCATATTGCTTTTTATTTTAATTTTGATCATGAAATAAAGAGATCTTCTCTAATAAAAATATTTGATATGAAATGAGTACAAACATGTATGTGAACAAAGCGGTTCAATGTGCCCCGGTCTCCCCTATAGAATGAATAAAAACAAGGGGCTGTTTTCTATTTTTCCCGTGTTCTCTTATCTTATGACACTTAATTTCTTTATTGCAGCGCTCGAAATTAACCACGGCAAACGGCAAAACCGTGGTAAAAGCCGAGGCAACTCCCATCTGCCACGGCATAATTAATTTTTTTTTGCCGTGGTAGATCTTACTATCCTTAAAATTATGGTGACTGTATCGGTTATAGAATAGTACCAGGAGGATGTCGATTGACCAAGTAATAACGTCATGTAAATTTATGATTTTGTATACGAAAGTCTGACAAATATATTGCAATTACCGAATACCAATACCGGTACACTTTTAACCCATGTGCTGTAGGCATATTCATGCTTTACCATTTACAGTTGGTTTTTTTTCAACGATTATTATAAACTAAAATAGACATAGATGTACACGGACTGTTGCCAATACTCTGGCTAATGCATGAACAATGTTACCATTCTCGTCATTTGTATTTTTAAGACAAATGTATCGTTTGTCACATTCGATGGACCTGGACCGATTTACATCCTTTGTTTATATTACTACGTTCTATGTAACGGAGCGTAATAGCCCCAATGTACCGGCTGATTGACAAAATAAATAGTATTTATTAATCTCAACACTCTACAAACCAAGTTTCGAGAGGAAACAGAATAATTTGATGTGATGAAATAATATTAAAATAGACAGAACAGTAAAATCGTTTACATTGGCAGGCAAGCTGTGCCATGTGGGGGTCAAAGAAGACGACCTACATACGGGCCATTGTACCACCGGCACCGTTCAGCATGGCTATATAAATGAAAGGAACACGTGTAGTAAATTATTTGGAAATATAGTTGACATGTTTAAATATTTATGGCACTACTAATCATTTAAAGAAACAAGGCTTGGAGCATTTTACAACTGGTCAATACCTAATGTAAAAAATACGTCATCTGTCAAAGTGAAAGTACCAGTAAGACTGATGGAGAAATGAAATGACAAGAATGGAGAATGAATGAATTGAGTTTATCGTATAATACTAATTATTTAGACCAGTGTCACAAAGTCATCCTTTATCAATATTGATCAAATGCGAATAAATTTGTTAACGTAACTGATATTTCAATTTGCGTAACCAGGAAATTGTTCGCATGTTTTTGAGCTCGCACTACCACACGTAACCGATTAGCGTCAAATTTTGTGACGTGAATAAATAAATTTTATCCATCTTGAAAAGTTAAGAAAAGCATTGATCTTGAAATAAAATAAAATGCCGTGGTGCCGTAGCAGTACCATTCTGCCACGGCATTTTTCATTTTTTTGTGCCGTGGTAGAAAATTCTTAATTTCGAGGACTGTTATTGTATCGTCAGATAACCTCTTGCGGTCCCATATAACAACTTTTTGTCTTCGAAGGAATTATTAGTGAGCAGAAATTCGGCCGTTTATCTGTCATCACTCTTCACTTCAGTCATTCACATAGAGAGATAACTCGTGTTTTCCTTTGGCGTTCGTCACTTCCGATTCATGAATCCTTTATTACTCCTCTATGGTAGCGATGATCTCTGTGTTAATATTATATTTGGAAAGTGTTTAATCAGTTCTACCACATATGTGATAATGACTGGCACCAATTTTGTCCTTTAAGATAGATGAATTTCACAAAACGATTTTAAGCATTTTAGTTAAAATCCGCTAAAGTAATATTTTAAGATAAAATCTAATCTTAACTTAAAATAGTGGCGTTTCAAAAACCCATTTTAAGGACAATTTTAACTAAAAATCAGTTTTAACTTAAGCAAGGCTGACACTCGCACGATTTCGTGGCACGACTCGAGTCGGCACGACACCGTCCGATTTGCGCAAACTCGTCGTGCCAATGCGGGAAGTGCGTAAACAATGCGCAAACTATGCTTGAACTCGTCGTGCCAGTTCGTGTCGATGTGGACACTGATGGGCACGACAAAATCGTGGCCAAAAGTCGTGCAAGTGTCAGCATGGCTTTTGGATAGCTGTCACCCTGTCCTAACTTAAAATCACGACATTAATAAACATTAACTCAGTTACATTGTTACATATATTGCGACATATAGATATAATTGGAGTAATGATAATAATTGTGAACAGCCCGGGTCACATCATTTTAATATTCCAACCATCATTCACAAAAACAATTCTCATTCAAATTCTTTTCACAGCATGAGAAATACAGGTACGGTCCACCCGTTTATATTGTAAGTCAATTTAAGCATTTGTATGGCGCTCCATATTAGAACTCCTAGAAAAAAGAACGCTCAAAACCCCAGTAAATTAAACACTAAAAGAAAATCATTTATTCATATCCAATGTCTTGGAAAGAAGAGCCGTCTTTTCTATAAAGAAAATATGCTCGTGTACAATGGTTTAATATGGCCCATTTCTTGATTTTAGAAGGCCCAAAGGCCTATAATATTAGGCAAACCATGAGTAGTATTTACGCATACTCTTGGGGGTTATGATGATTTGTAAAAAGATAAATCAATAATCGCAAATGTGTTTATATTGAAAAATGTTATAGGATAGGCCTATTTGAAATTAAATTTTAATATAAATTTATTATTATTTTTTAATGAAGTCTTACGTTAATAAAACAACAAGAATAATTGGCATTTTAGGAGCCAAATCTATTTTATCTTAGGGAAAAAATCATTTAATTGAGTAAATATCATTTTCAAAGTATCATTGAAAGGGTGGGTCTATGGGAATGACATGTCAAATCTAGGCATCGGAACATCGGCTATTTGGTGTATTAATTTCAAAGTTGATAAATACTTTTAAAATGCGACGAAAATTACAACCTAAATTAGCCGTTTGAGTCACAAATATCATAATATGTTTGTCACAATTCTCCATAAAAGTACATATCCATGCGATTTAGTTTATCGATAAACATTATTTCCATTAAAGCCTGCGAGTAAATCAAATTCCCATGTCACGAATCAAATGCTAAGTTCAAGGCCAACCTACTTTTCAATTCACATTTTACGCAGTAAAGTCATTTACTTCATCTCTCTACGAATGTTTAAAGTTCCAATAGCATATTTTTAGAATGTATTAAAATAAAGCCCTAAAATAGATTGCGCCTAAACAGTCCTACCTTGTTAAAGAATAATCCTATTAATCCTATAATTCACTATTGCCAGTTGAGAAATTGGCAAAAATATCATTGCCAACTTCAAATTTAAACGCTTGAAGATAGCCGTCCATGGAGAGTAAAGGGAAAACAAGGGAGGTAATCGTGTTACTATTTCCTCAATCAGCCTGTGTCAGCCATTTTAACGCCTGTGAAATTTTGCCTATGATCGTATAATAGTGAGTTGACAACCTTTTGAGCAAAAGACATAGAAATAATTATGTTTTGACTTTCTTAGAAAATATGAAATTGGAACTTTAACCGTGTGCAAACATTGCTTCAACGTATGAAACTCCCCCATTGATATTGCAACCATTAATTCAACCTGCCAACAGTTTTCAGTTTCGAAGCGTATTTGCTTTCACCGTAAGTACCCACAGCGGAAATGTGCACTGCGCGGGCGCAAGCGATTTTAACTAAAATGTATTAAAATCACATTTTAAGTTACAACCAATCTACGTGAAACGCATACAATTTCATTTTGATTTTAGCTAAAATCTATTTTAGTGATTTTAGCATAAGTTTTTGTGAAACAGGGCCCAGAAGGTTAGAGACTATTTTTAACTCTAAGTCACATTTGGACAGGTTTACGTTAGGCTCTTCAAATTATTTTGTTGAATTTTTCCATTTTTTTTTTAAATTAGGTGTGTTAAGATTAAATCTGTATCATCAATTAATTGGAATGTTGTAAAATAATACAATTTGTTCACCAGAATAAAGATTGGGATATATTATCCAGTTTCAACAGTGGTATTGAGCCTTAAGGAAAGTTATGGGAGGCACTGGTATATCTTTAAAACTTCTCGTTTATATGATATTCAGTAAATGCCGAATTTTGACACATTCTTCTTGTAAATACTGCAATGAGTCGATACATTTTTAACTAACATTGAATTTTGGATTCAACTTCGACAATAATATGAGTAGAATGGGAATAAATATGCCTCAAAATGACGATTGGTGGTTTTAAATATAACTGGCTAATCAGATGTAACTGCTATTTATAGATTGTTGTTTTAACGAACATAATTTCCAATACAATACTGAAACGTGACATAATTCATGTTATACAATTATGGTATCATTTCAAAACATAATTTCATGTACTGAAACATGGTATAATTCGTGTTATTGGTGGTATCATTTCAAAGCATACTTTCTATGCTGAAACGTGAAATGATTCATGTTATCGATGATATCATTTCAAAACATAATTTCCAACGATAAAACTTGAAATCATTCAGCATCATACTGGATTGATAAAGAGGCATTGCTTAATCTGGCTCATGTTAGAATGACTTGAAATCAAATATCTAGTCAAAGACTATATCAAATCTAAAAAAAAACTATATCACATATTGGCTAAAGACCATCAACAAACTCCTGTCCATTTCAAGTTATGGTGATTTTCAAGTTTATTTCAAGACTAAACGCACCATTATCTTAGCGTGCTATTCGTTCACATTGCAATAATATGTTTGTGATGATTTTAATCTTGTTGGATATGCTGATGACCAGAACAACTACTGCACTTAGAAAGCTGGTGGTATTCATAGCAACTGGGAACAATCTCACGTTTGACTTTTATTATGTAGATTTATAGGATTTTGGTAGTAATCCACCTTTGCCAAAATGCACAACAACAGATATTAAATATGGGGATGTAAAATCGAACTTTGTTAATATTCTTGGTGTTTCAGGATGGGTTGTGGGTATTGCTTTATACAGTTATGTATTAAGAACTTTACGGTAACTAGGTGTCAAGCTGCACGTGCGACGTTGCACTGTGGGACAGCTATGGCGGAATAGGTCAGTGAGGACAGCGTTCGTCGTCTGCCGGCCTTATCGTCATATCATGTGTATGATAACTAGTAATCTGTTTGTCAGATGTTTCTTATCATCATAATATACAATTTCAATTCATGACCATGTTGTTGGTGTTGTTTGTTCGGCTAAAACCCTACAGGGTGTACATCTCTATCTCTAAAACACATCGCAATTAACACAAGATCTGTCATAATATTATTATTTCTTCAACAAGTCGCCACCTGATTCTTATTTGAAAAATATTTGGTAAATATTCTTTGAATTTTTCACATCAGGTCCCAAGTTCACAAAGCATTCTTATACTTAAGTTAAGAATTTACTCAATTTTAAATCAGAGTTTATGAGAAATACCTTTGATCCAGAAACACAAAACTTTGCACATAGTTTCTTATTGATGCGTGTGGTACATTAAAACAGTTTTATAATCGTCTATATTTTACTTTTTAGTAAATTCTTAGTCTGGGAATGCTTTGTTAACTCGGTGTCAACACTCATTGTAATAGCCTTTTTCCGGTGTTCTTAAATACCATGTATTCCACCAAGAATACAAATTCTCTGATACCAAAAATGATTTTTGAACAGTCAATATACACAAGTTCATTTGATGACCTGATTGAAAGCATGGAATTACAATAATCATGAGATTCTGCTATAAGCAAGGATGAGTTCTCTATATTGATTATTGATTATCAAATTTCTCACGACTGAATCCACGTTAATATCATGTTTTAAAATTGATTATTAAACATCTAATTATGAAATCCTAATCAAAATACCAGATACCCCGACCTCACCTCTGGGTGGATACAATCAGATTTAAGATGGGCCTGTCATAATAAAATGGAGGTGGGCTTATTACATCTTTGACATTTCAATTCAACATAACTTTCTTTGGCAAGGGATTACTAATACTTACCATGGTAAGCGACAGGAAGCAGCTGTGGTACAGCATCTGGTAGGCCTACTACTGCTCATCTTGAATTCACAGATTGGTTTACTGTACTTTTGTAACGACCATTTTCCCAAGAATGAATGGCCCAATTCTGTCACAGGATCAGTATTGATATTATATCGTTTTAAAAAGTTAATAACGGCGCAACATTATTGATGTCTCGAATTTTTTATTTGGTTGATTGTCAATTTCTGTATATCAAAAGATGATGAATATCATTTCATGCTCTTCATGCCGATACATTTATTACCTTTATACGGCGACTGTATTAAGCACCATATATACATCATGCATCCGATATTAATACCGTCTACGTAAAAGGGTGTAATTATTTTACTGGCCTATAAAATACAGATGGACAAAGCTCACCAAATATTCCTACCCCGCCACCCACGAAGTAGGCCAAAGTTAGTTTGGGTCTTTTTCTCCCTTTTGCAAGACGATTTTTGTTGTCTTTTTGGTGCTGAATCGAGGAAAATGACTCTAATATACATTTTCTGAAAGGTTCTGGTGAATATTTATGATTTTGATGGGAAAATATAGGGCGGGCAGTTGTGTGTTTACGAGTATGCTACTTTCAATTTGTGTATTTTAGTTTTCCATGTGTATCTTAGCAACTCTCAACTCCCAGTCTGCCTGGATGATTGAAATTCAAGTCGGCAGTGAATGGGATTCAGAATAACTGAAAAGAATCATTTGCCGCGGTTAAATATTCAAAGTTATGAATATAACCAGGCCATGTATCGAATTGGTATAAGTATACACTGAACAAGTAATCCAAATTATACTAGTACACCAAACCGGGTCAAACACAAAATATAGGCAAGTATAAAGATCAGTACGATAAACAATCATTTCACATTTTTATAGATGTAGAGCCTACAAAATGTTTTCATTTTAATCATGCATTGGGATACAAATTATCTGCTGGACACATCAGAAATTCAATGCACTAATGCCTAAATTCAACTTGACGTAAAGATATAAAATTAAAGTCAACTGTCACAGATAAGCCCATTGCCAAGTTATAATAAGACCTCCAAACATAATAGTCGCACCCTCTCCCGTGCATGATATCGGCGCGTTGAAGGAATGAAGCCGAAGCGGGTGATGGTTTACGAAGACAAACAAGGCCCTATGAAATTTAAAATGAAGAATAACACAAGAGTAAAATTAAGAAGATCTAGAAGTCAACAACGATAACCTTCTCGTAACCTTAACATAATTATTGGAGAGAAAATGTATTCTGTAGATAGCCGAGTGTGAACAATAGTAGTAAGAAGAATGTAGGGATACAGGTGGTACCAGAGACATTGTCTGTAGTTAATTAGTATATTGTATTATATTAATATCCACTGGACTCTATGAAGAGTACTTCGCCCCTTTTTACCATCTTCTCTTTCAATTCAGAACAATAAATGTAACATATCCATTAGAATAGATGTACTAAGAAAATTCAATATGAAGAACTTTAAAACATCTTTTGATCATTCTCTCGTGTACAATTGTTTCTAGCATTCAACGGGTGAACATCTTAAACTTGTACGGATATTTGGTCGACGATCTCTTGTGGTTTTCGAAAAATATCTATCATTACACCTGACTACGTGACAATGTTTGTTTCAAGTATTCGCAAATATATTAAGCAGTTTATGGGGGGTGGGGGTGTATTATTATTTTATTTTTTTACGAAACCAAGTTCAATGATCTCGACCAAATGCCGAGATAAACACACCATTATTAAAAGCCAGCATTTGGAACTAGACGAATTAATGCCGAGGAGTTATTGTCTGCCATCTATTTACCAGACGATGAAAGAAAAACTATTTGTCGAGCTATATAATTTATCACAAGTCTACAGCTATTGGCCAGAGATGGAAAATTCAAGGGCATTAAAGATGTTGATAATACGAAAGTCAGTCATACTAAATGAAATTATATTAAATTGGGTGTAACGTCCAACTTTCTGCTCCGACTGGGCTAATGAAGACGGTAATATGCCATACAATGGATCTTTTACGTGCATGCCATTCGAAAGTATGCGTTGTTGTTTACCAAGCCCTCTGTCCTGCACAGGGGGGGGTTGGGATGGCCTAGTGGTCTAGAGCGCCGCGCTTCGACCTCTAGCTGGCTAGTCACCTCTGGCTTGCGGCTGTGGTTTCGAGCCCTGGTGTGAGCGTATGTGGCATGGAGATAGGGGCGCCTTCTCAACCTCGTGGGTTTCCTCCGGGCACTCCGGTTTCCTCCCACTGCTAAAGACCCCTACGCCGCAAGCGAATTATTGAAATAAAATTAACCATATGTTAGTCCCGAAATGACCTAGTTGTGTTGAGTGGACTTTAAACCCCATTTCTCTCTCTCTCTCTCTCTGTCCTGCACAACCGACAAGGGGGAGCACGTCGGAAATCCAAATGACAGTTCTCAGTCAATACCAAGATCGAACACGGGATCCCCAGATTAGCTAGCCAATGCCATACTCACTGAGCCACCGCGCGAAACAAGGTTCGTAATGGAAATAAAATGTCAAACGTTAGTTTTAAGTCTTTGGTTACAAGCAGAACGACACCTAACAATCCTGACCAAGATGTTCGATAATACATTGTATAGAATATCGAACGAGGGTCACGCAGTTCTTGTCGATTAATTCTTTCAGAAGACGGGATTCAAATTGTTCTGAAATAACAGAAGAGGGAAATTAGGAATGCGATGGCAATGGTCGATGTGTCTATTACGTCCCCATATCGTTGTTGAAATGAAATGGAGTTGAACGTCCTTATACTGCTCTGCTCCGACTAAGCTATTTAAGACGGGCATACGCCATACAATGTGCTATGAAGGACATTTTGCCCGGGCAACGACACGATAGCCTACTATTACATCGGTTTCCAACTACCAAGGGATCTTTTGAGTGCATGCCAATATATACCAAGGTTCTTTTTGGTGCATTGCAATGTATACACGGGATCGAACGACTAAACAGCTCTCCTGGTCAGGCCCTCACTCATGCACCACTAACAAAGCGAAACCACGTCGGAAAATCCCAATACAGGGATCGAACACACTACCTGAAGGCTAATGAGCCAGCATCTTACCTACTTAGGCACCATGTCTCCCTCGCCGTTAACCCACACTTTGTTAATTAGAAAGAAAAGTATTTTTAAGCAAAAGGGGAGATTTGGTAGGAGGGGAGAGAGAGAGAGAGAGAGAGAGAGAAATGGGGTGTAACGTCCACTCGACACAAACCAGGTCATTTTGGGACTAACATATGTTTTTTAAAATTTTATTTCAATAATCCGCTTGCGCGTAGAGGTCTTTAGCAGTGGGAGGACACCGGGGTGCCCGGAGGAAACCCACGAGGTTGAGAAGGCTTGCCACATACGCTCGCACCAGGGCTCGAAACCACAGCCGCAAGCCAGAGGTGACCGGCCAGCTAGAAGCGCGGCACTCTAGACCACTAGGCCATCACAACACCCCTTGGTGGTAGGAAGGTGGCTTACTAATCAAAATATACCTACGAAAGAGAGAAAGAAATAATGCTTAACGCCCACACGACACAAACTAGGGACTAACATTTGTTTCAATATCATTTCAATAATTCGCATGCTCGTAGTGGTCTTTAGATGTGGGCGGAAACCGGGGGACCCGCAGGAAATTTGCAAAATTGTGCAAATTCTATTCCTCGACTCAATGATAGACCTTAAGGTGTAATCTAATATTCTATATTAACTGTTTCTATAACACAGTGACCTTAAGATGCTTTGTATGAAAACACATTAGGGTGGGAACTTTTTGTATCGAATTCCACTCGCAACAGACGCGTTTCGAGAACAGAATAATCGATGATTTTTTTCAAGTAAATTTGGGGGTCGACAAATAAACTAAAATATCTTCAAAGATTTATATGAGTGGCAAATTTTGATGTTCTGTAATTTAATCAGCACTAGATAGTTTCTAAATATACTAAATAAAAATATTGGTGAGGCGACTAAACTCAAAATTCACTTATTAAATTCAAAAATTAGATTTTAATTAATTTCTGGATTAAACTAATTGTATTTGTCTCTATGTTTATTCTGTGTAAACAATGGACGGAGAATGGGGTCAATTCCTCAATTAATCCGGCAACCTCGGTATTAATCTTACAAAACCTTGATCCTTTTTGACTATAGAGTCATTCATTGGCGCCATTTCGGCCACACATTAATAATAATTTATCTCCGTTCTGTGTCAATGTCAGTCATTTTTACATTAAGACAATATTGATTTTGCTGTGGAGATATATTTCATTCGATTTGCGACGGCGGTTATAATATCAACACCGGATATCGATATGGAATTCAATGTTGAACAATGCTTGAAATCTGTGCATATAAGCAAGGGCAAGGTTTTGGAAATAGACAAATAAGTAATTGGGGTGGGCGTGGGGTGGCGCAGCAAAATGTACCCCATCTCTATTACCGCCATGTCCCCAGGGGCGTAAATGTGGGTGTGTGTGTGGGGGGGGGGAGCAGTCTTAGTATAAAATAACCTTGTTAACTTATCATTTTTGAAAAGATGTTGTGTTTCACTCTCATTCTGTTGTGAGTATAATGTTAGTCTTACAACAAAATGTAACCCAGGGAGAAAAATAGTCGGTCTCAAAATAAGTGCAGTCACTGCAGTCGGTCTCAAACACAATGCAAGAATAGATCCCAAATACTATATATTTGCGTGAATCCGTGAGCCTAAATTGCATACGTCACTTTTATTCTGTTGTAAGTATGTTGGTCTAACAACAAAATTTCACCAAGGGAGAAAAATAGTCGGTCTCAAAAACAATGCCAGAATAGATCCCGAATGCTATGTATTTGCGTGAATCCGTGTGCCTAAATTGAATACGTCATTCAAAACTATAGTATAGAATAACCATGTCTGCTTGTCACTCTTATTCTGTTGTGAGTATGTTGTTCTATGAAATGTTTTCTACCACGTCAAAAAATAGTCGGTCACAAAAAAGTACTCACCGCAGTCGGTCTCCGACTAAATGAATTAATGAGATAAACATACAATCATAAAACAAGCGAAATTGACAGATAAGCCTCAAGATTCTGTCCCTTTTCTTATCAACCCCAGTCCCCAAAATTTAAAAGCTCTGTTACATATCTGAAATTTCATTATAACATCATTCTTCTACTCGGTTACATCTGAAATTTTTTCGTGATTCCATTATAACATCATTCTTCTACTCGGTTACATATCTGAAATTTTTTCGCGCCTGCGGCGCTCGATTCCATTTTAAAATCATTCTTCTACTCCTCAGTTGTCTTATACTGTCTCGACACTATCATATTCACAATTATAGTGAACTGCCCAGTTTGTAGTACCACTGGTGTGTGGGGCGGGGGTATGTCCATCAGTCGGTCGCATTTTGGCTAAACACCCCACAAAACGAAATCGTTATGTACGCCCCTGCATGTCCCTTAAAGGCTCAATAATATGTCTTTATTCTGGTCAACAAATTGTATTATTTTACAATATTACAATTAATTGATGATACAAATTTCATCTTAACACACCTAATTTAAAACATTAGAAAAATTCAACAAAATGATTTGAAAAGCCTCACGTAAACCTTTTCAAATGTGACTTGGATTTTAAAATATTTTCGAACCCTCTGGACAAGTAAAATAGAATGTAATGGATAATTCACACAACAGGTAGGACACTTAAACACCTAGTACTTAAAATGAGGCTGTTATTTATTTTCTTGAGCTGCCAAGCCAGCAAGAATGTTAGTGTCCCTTTAAGAAAAACCTACTATAGGACACATTTGTCAACCACCCTGATGGGACGTTTTAATTACAACTTACCGTAATACTGATATATTTACTACACATGTAATTTATGGTTTATTGCCTACATCAAAGAATGATCGGTAATTGATATATTTACAAGTTATTTTATGTGTTTCTTAAACAGAAAGTTAATTCAATCCATACAGATTTAAGACGAGGAGCTTAACAAAATACAGATCACTCGGGTTATTTTGTTAATATTTCTGGGTCTATTCTGTTAAAACACCAACAAAGGGTGCTAAATTCAACTGATTGAATAAATTTTTCGTGATAATCATTATTCTCACTTTTTTTTTCGACCAATGGTTCATGTAACATCAACGACAGACATAAGATCAAGAAGAACTTGGCATATTTTGTATTTGTTATCTAATTTGGTTAAAGAAACACGAATTATCAAATCGTGTTAGGCTTTAAAGAAACAGTTTCAATGTTTCTGGTGAGCTTTCGAGCTTTCAACAATCATATTTGTCAAGAAAAGACAAAATGCAGAATAGTCTGGAAAATCGATTAATTCGTTTATAAATTGTCGTGACTTGGATATTTTAGAATATTTTACAAGAAAAGAACGTTGTGCAACATCAACAGCGACCATCATCACCATGGTTATTTGGAGGCACGGTAGTACCGAGATATTGGTGCTGATCCACTAACCAGGGAGTCCCGTGTTCTATGTCGAAGTTAGTCAACAAAGTTGCTCTGAATGTTCCAGTATGGTTTCGCCTTGTCAGTGGTACAGGCAATCTGAACGACAGCCTCACCTTACCTGCAGAAAAAAACAGCTACCAGGGTGATACAGGGTAGCCTGCCTTGTCGTTCGGGTGGTATAACACATCAAGGTTCACCCTTGTAATCGCTGTTGTACACGTAAAAGAACCCTTGCCAGGCGGAATTCGATAAAGAGTGGGTGGACACGTAACAGTCTGGGTAAAATATCCCAAATAGCATAATGTATGGCTTAAATCCGTCTCCAATCACCGCTTAGCGCAGAAAAGTAAAACTGAAACCCCTACATCAGTTTATTCCCATCATTAATTATCATTTATGGATAAATCGAAAGTCCAGCTACCCTTCTGTCTGACAAGAATTTACGAGGGGATATAGACATGATAACAGTTCTTATTAGGAATTGTGGGTTCTGGTGGATATAGTAAAGCAGGAATTGATTTTAAGACAATTAAAGTCTCTGACCGTCATTTGAGGGATTCCCAAAGATATGATGAATTAGAAATTTGTCAACATTCGACATGCTTCGCAGACAATACAGATGAAGCATGGCCAAACATAACAGTGCCAACTGCAATTTTTGCTATATTTTTTGATAGACCTCTGTTTAATACGGGGGGGGGGGGGGGCACAGTGGCTCGCTAACCCAAGGGTTCCGTGTTCGACCGAAAAAGTTCATCGGGGTTTTCAGTGGTGCAGGATCAAGGGCCCTATAAGGGGTAGCGTTTAGTCGTTCGGCTGGGACAAAAAACGTGGGCATATTGATGTACAAGTATGATATCCATTCGCAGTTGGAATTCGATATAATGGCGGAGATAAGGGCGGCGTCTCAACCTCGTGGGTTTCCTCCGGGCATTCACCCCTACGCGCAAGCGACTTATTGAATTAAACCATATGTTAGTCCCGAAATGACCTAGTTTGTGTTGAGTGGACGTTAAACCCCATCTCTCTCTCTCTCTCTCCCTCTCTCTCTCTCTCATTAGTCTAGTCTTTAAGCCATCTTCCGTAATCAGAATAATTATTGTAGCATGGATTTAGCAAAAGATCTTATTTGGTGTATTAAATGGCGTAGATAGACTTTAAAGACGAATAACTGACTACTAGAATACAGTCACATATTATTACAATTATTGATTTCTTGGTGTTTCAGGAACACAGAACAAAACTCGATAACAAGAATTCCATGTATTTTGATCTCTAATCTTCAAGGTGATAAATGCCAAAATATTAAATTAGAATTTTTTCAGACAATATATCACTTTGATGTAAAAAATATTCACCTTGTTTGAGCTTTAAGTTGGCTTTCTCGATGGGTATAATAAAAATTTTGCTGATAGTAAATAATAATTTCCGATTGATATGACGTGTCTATATGATTACATTTGAGATTAAGTAGGTAAGCCTGATTACAAATTAACCACTTTTTTATAAGGTCAAAACGGCACAATATAGCCCGGGTGATGCTGCGTGTCATAAAACCTCATATCATTCATTCATTTGAATTTAAGGTCAAAAATAAAAGTTTCGATTTAATAGAATTTCGCGAGTTTCGTGTGTGAATATCACAAAAAACTATAACAATAAGGGACAACCGTTACAGGCACGACGTTTCCACATTATTGTTCTGGATAGCAATAAGATGATACTTATCAAAACGTCATGCCCGTGCGTGAAAAAACCCACAACGGTGTACCATACAATTGTTCTATGTCTATTGCGGGAGTCGTGGGGCAAAACGAGTCAGACGCTCGTTAATCTGGAGGTCGCGTGTTCGATTCTCGTATTAGCCGAGAAAGTTCATTGGGACTTGTCTAGTCGTTCGAGCGCAATGGGGGGTTGGGATGGCCTAGTGGTCTAGAGTGCCGCGCTTCGACCTCTAGTTGGCCGGTCACCTCTGGCTTGCGGCTGTGGTTTCGAGCCCTGGTGTGAGCGTATGTGGCATGGAGATAGGGGCGCCTTCTCAACCTCGTGGGTTTCCTCCGGGCACTCCGGTTTCCTCCCACTGCTAAAGACCCCCACACGCAAGCGAATTATTGAAATATAATGAAACCATATGTTAGTCCCAAAATGACCTGGTTTGTGTCGAGTGGACGTTAAACCCCATTTCTCTCTCTCTCTCTCTCTCTCTCTCTCTCGAGCGCGATGAATAACTAGGGTGCCATGTACACATAGGCCTGCACAGAAAGGATCCTTTGGCAGTTGGAATTCGATAAAAGTATAAGCCGCAGCGCTGCTGTCCACACAAAAGATACCTCATAGCACACAACGTGGCATATGACCCTCTCCATTTGCCCAGTCGGATGAGAATAGTAGGACACTAAACAATTGGGCAAAAATATACCAAAAACTGTAACCCCCTCCTTGATCAAGAATCTTGACTAAACTAAAGATTACCAAGCCAAGGTCAGAACGTTTCTGTAGCATTTTCCCCCTGATGTAAACCATTGTTGATAAGACTTTTTTTTTCTTTTTTTTTTGACATTTTACTTCGCGTTACTAATTAAAATATAGATATTGGTGTATAAAAATGTATCCATGATCATGTTCAGACATCTAAAAAACATTTAGCAACAAGACAAAAATTGTCAGGAGAATGTTACCATTAACACGAATTACTTAAATACAACAATTTCCTATAATTAAAATACCATCCCCAGCGCCACTTTCGGTTAGTATTCAATAATTCTGAGTGACATCCAGTGTCTCCTTCTAATATAATTAACTTAATTATCTCCCCTTTTCGCTCCTTGATACGACTTCAGTTAAACTGCAAGATGTGTCAATCTGCATGTTTGGTACAAAATATAATATAATGGGTTCGCTTGATGTAAAACCAGAAGAAAGGGGAAGTAATAAACTATAACAGTCGAAGGGATATGCAATATATAAAATTGAATGTGGAATAACCTACATAATGTGCCCATCACGATTGGTTTATTCCATTGCTGATCCTATCACGATTGGTTAATTCAATTATGTAATAAGTTAAACATGAATAGTGTCCTTTCTTTTTATTTTCTGTGGCTTCAAATTTTAATATTATATAAGTTATTAGCTAGACATTTATTTACATGAGGGGTCATCAAACATCAACTACCTAGACCATCGGATGGCTTAGATTATGAAGGGATTAGCACCCTCTGACCATTTAATAGTTCAATCATAAAATGGACTTTCAAGATTTTGTTTACTATCTTAACGTGTTGAAAAAACGAGACTTATATCGTGAAACCTCCAAGCACTCATAATGTCGCACAAAATAAAGTAATATGAATATACCTATTTTCTTAATATCTTCTGTTTTTGAACTACTATACCAAGAACGACTAGATCTTTAGCTATATATTATATTATAAAGCATCTTTAATTTTTTGGTTGTATTTGCCACCTAATGTATTGATTGGTAATTATATACGCATACTATAAAATAACAGTAAAAATGACGTCTTAAAAAAAAAAAAAAAAAAAAAAAAATTAGAAAAAAACGGAATAAATGAAGAAAGGTACAAAACAAAACTCATTTTAAATACGGTAGATGACACATTATAGAAGAATAGAGAACTTTACGTTATAAAAAGAATAAAATAAAACAGAACATCAGCGTATAATTTATTACCGTAGAGATATATAATATGCTTGATGAATGTTCGAATATTGTAGAAAGTGTACCTTTATACCCTCCTTAATATTTTGAACCTATATATCATACTACCTCCAGGCGTATCTTAATCCGATAATGCTTGTGTTAGCCATTTCTATAAAACTTTTGATTTATTGTTATTAGCATGTTTATGTTAGTGTCTTCAAGGACAAGTGTAGAGTTCCCTAGAATTTCACAAATAATACGTGCGTTGAGCTATAGTCCGTTAGATAAACTGTTTGAAAATGTTACTCCAAAAAATAATTAATGCTATTTTCCTATGTTTATGATATGATTTATAACAAATCTCTTATATTTAATCTTTCCGGGGTGACAATTATGTTGTTTTTTTTTAAACACATGGGGTTATACGGTGGCTCAAAGGTTTCGTAAAGGACAATATTGGCGTCTGTCATTATCATATATGTGATAGAACTGGTTAAACACGTTCCAAATATAATTTTAACATAGAGATCAAGAAAGGGTAGTGACGAGCGCAATAGGAAACATAATTGCTAGAGTAGTCAAGTAAACAGCAGCGTCAAATCAGAGGTTGTGGCACAAATACACTCAAATCAAACATAACACCCTCCGTGGAAATCTGGACATTGAATAAATCTTGAACTTTGCAACTCCATTATAAATGGTAGATACTTTAGCTGGAAAGAGCGAGGGTTGGTATTCGCGATGATCGGTGGATCAGGTTGGTTCTTCAGTTGGGTTTGTATCCAAATGAATTTAGTGCCGAAATAGGCGGGGTATTACGAGAAGGTCTTGGTATATAAGATGTACGAAGTTGAAGCCAGACCAAGCCTTCTATTGAAGATGGGTGGCCCAGTGGGTAACGCGCTGGCACACTAACCACGAGATCCGGGGTTGGATAACGACGTAGGTTGAGAAAGTTCACTCAGATTTTCAAACCTGGTTACGACTTGTTAGTGGTCTAGGGCCGATGACTTAATAAATAGTTATTTAGATAAGTGCTAAAAGTACAAACAATTGTTTCAAAATTTCTTTTATCAAAAATATTAAACTGAGCACAGACACTGAACAAGGCAGTTACAGTATGCAGAGGGGGCGTCACTGAAATTTCTGCCCTGGGACTCCACGTTATACGCTTGGCAGGGTCTTGTATAAGCCTATGCCTTTTTTTTTTATTACCCTGGATGAAGCAGAACTGTGGCACTTGGCCCCCATTTCATTCAAACATAGGTATGCTGAATAACAGGTTATCTAACAAACAACAACTATTGCTTTTTCTTGATGACAGCAGTCTATGGAGCATCACGTCAGTAACTAATTGTAGGTTAGTTAAAGTTACAGGGACTGTCAATCATGATAAGGGCATGCAGCCTATGTGCCTTAAATTGCAATTAGACTACAAGTCAAAAACATGACGGCTATCATTTAAGGGTTAATAAAGGTCTGTTTCATTAATTTATCTTTTGCGTGGGTTAATTGTTTTCTTTCGACTAATATCGTGGGATGCTACAGGACACACTAACAAACTTGTGTGAAATAGGTTTACTTGGCATTGCAGATATCGCAGATAAAACAACAACATTCATTTGGCCTGGCATAGCAGGCTAACAGACACGCGCATTAAGAATCTTGTCGTTGGGCCAACATACCTACTAAAAGTACGAATGTGTGGATTTTCGTAGTTCGAAACCTTTCTGTATAGCATTCTTCGGGACAGGCACAATCAAAGCGACCCTGTTTTTGTTCCAAAGGTGCAATTTAGGCCTTTCTAAGAATTACACGAGAGAAATTTCGTCCTAATTGATATCGACGTGGCAGTCCGATTGTTCTACTTCAAGGAAAGTCATAGATGAATTTTGTAAACGATAAAAATGCGGCTTTAAATCTTGATGCGCAATTTTAAAGTTATAGGAATCACTTCCCTAATCACTAATAGAAATAACAGTCCAAAAATGGGCTAATTTACAAAGAAATGTGGCATTGAATTTTCATCGATCATTAATTCGCTATTTAATAAGCAGGTCGCGGTTTGGATGTCCGCGAATATTTATTGGTAGGCCTTTTTTTAGTCAGATTGAATCCAAGCGTTAGTATTTTAATTTTCTGTACTTAATTAAAGATTAAATAATCAATCTGAATATTAATTTGGATCAAGCTGAGGAAATGTGATATTTAACCGAAAAATGCAAATGACGCATTTAAGTGTATGCTCGTTTGTAGTTAACGCTTACTGTTATTATTTGGATGAACACAGTAAAAAGTCCACGTTTGTTTTTAGGCTATTATGGGTTTCTTAACGATTTTAAACTGTGGCTCGCGGAGTTATGCCCCTGTGTTTGAAATATAAATTTTAACATATACATGATATACGCGTACTGTTATAGGGGTGCCCTACGTTTATTCACCATCAGGGCTATAATGAAGATGTGTCTTACCCATGCCGTAAGCTGGTGAAAATTTAGTACCAATATCTCTACGAGGGCTTGCTGAAATGTTCCAAGCCTGATAAGGGTAGATAAATCGGATTGCAACAAACTTTTTTCCATCAACAAGTACATTCACTGAATAAATCATAGACACAATGGGGGTTTAACGCCTAGTCGACACAAACTACGTCATTTCGGGACTCACACATGGTTCAATTTTATTTTAATAATTCGCTTGCAGGTAGGGGTCTTTAGCAGTGCATGGGAGGACAGACGACACTATAACGCCTTGTGATGATCATGTACAACCTAGGAATCGAAACCACGCCATTTGACTCAATGACAGACCTTCTGATACAGCGCGCTCGTGCTAACTATTCGGCCTTCAAACTCCGTAAAAGAAATGGGCAGCGGCGTTTTAAGGTTTATCATGGCGGAGGCTATACTATTTTAAGGGCCCTCTTTCGCGGGGGTCCGGGGGGTGTTTTGATTGATGATTTTCATGCCAGTGCAATGACTGCATTCTCATTCAGTAGTGGATTCGACAGTAACAACGTAATGAAAACGATTGACTCGGATTCGGTGGCCTTTTCCCATGGCCAGAGGGGCCCCCTGTGTCAGACGAGGGGACCTTTTGTCTGACTTTAGGGCCCTCCCTAACTAGGGTACGGTTCATTTTTCTCATCGGTTTTATCATTTTTCTCCCGTTTTATTTGTTCAACTTCTTTGATTTTTTTCGCGAGGAGGCTGGTGCCTCCAGCGCCTCAGCTATAAAACGCCTTTGGAAATGGGTAAAATTGGCTATAGGGCCTGCAACTGAAAGGACTTTATCTTTCACAGATACATGTCGACATGGTCTCCACTTTAGGGGGTATGGCCCTTCGGTTTTCACGTAAAGAAGTGGGCTGAGGAATTTAAACTAGGCAGAGAGACTGAGTCTGGAATTCAAGAAAATATGGTGATAGCTTATCGAAGATTGACCACTGGTCATTATCGCCAACGAGTTAGGAATGACAAAAATTTGTCAGTTTTCTGACGTCCCGTGACAATTTGCATCGTTTTGAAGCAGATCCTGGTAATTTTTTGGCGAAATTTGTAACCATGGATGAGAACTATATGTAATCGTTGGTCTGTTGACTTGTAATGATGACGCCGTGCCAGCTGTGATCGAAAATTTTAAGGATGACTGAAGAAAGTTTCTTCTTGACAGGCATCCAGGTCTTGCAACATCGACGTCGTTGACGAAAGTGTGTACACCTCGAAAAGGGACGATTTAGAAACCATTAATTTTTTTCAGCTAGCCCCCGGACATTTGGTCTTTTACTCTTTACGTATATCCACCTCATGATCCGTATGCCTTTTCAATCAGAACTGTGTATGCCCGATTTTAACGTTTCGTCATTTCTGGCTTTAATACAACGTATACCCATTTACTTGGGGCACCAGTTCCTTTATAAATTGTATCATAAACATCTACCTATAGTATGTACCGTCCATTTCATGAAGATTTCGTATTAATCGATCATTAAGCTAACATGCTCTGACTGTAAGGCTAGGGAAAGAAACATAGTTTAACATCCTAGTCTCCGACAGGGCTACGCGATAGTGTGCTATGGAGGGAAATCTTGCCCGGACAGTGGTGCTACGTCATACTCTTAAAATATCAACTTACAAGATTTATTTTATGTACACGCCGATGTACATTTTTTTGTCCCAATTGAGCGGTGTACCTTGTCTCTGAACGCAGGTCTGCCAATATTCAAATGCCGGTACCGCAGTAACTGATTCGTCAAAATTGATGAAATGAGTACATGTATGTATTTTACTGAATGGGGATGACTAAATGATCTTTACTTTGACATATGTGAATTTCCGATTAACTTTCATTAAAAAATTAGCCAACATGAGCATATGAACCAAATTACAGAAATGTCAAGGGGTTTACTTTTTAATTATTTTTGGGGGGGGGGAATTGAGAGGCAATTTCCCGACCCCCCCCCCCCCCAAAAAAAAAACAACCCAGCAAACAAAAAGTTAATCTTAATTTTAAGACCACCTGCATATTTCGTTAAGGTCGCCAGATGTAAACATGGCTAGCACTAACATCCCTAACCCTAACGCATGTGCCCTAGTCCTGTTTACATCTCTTGACATTGACTAAATCTGCAGGTGGCCTAAAAATTTAGATATGACAACAAAAAAATGCAGTAAAAAATGTTGTCCTGAATTAGTGGGGTTTGTTTTTCCTGAGATAAGAGGTACAATAACCCAAGAATGAACCGAGTTTCATTTTGTTAGGAATTTCTACCTCAGTTACATGTATAAATGTAATCATTCACTAGCCAGTGGGTAAGGCGTTGATTCGCTAGCGTGGAAGTCATGTTTTTGATCCTTGCATTAGCTGAGAAAGTTCATCCAGACTTTCCGACATAAATTCTCCTTGTCAGTGATGCAACACCGAACCCCCATTTCGCAGGAATTTGAAGCCAATCTTTGATAGATGATCATAGATCAATAGGTTTGAATATGGTTTTAGTCCAATTACATGTATATCATCAATTCACTCAATTTGTACACAGCGGGGCATCTTTAAGGCTTATATATCTGATAAATCTGCATGCAATGATTTTATCTAACAAATTGATCAGTATTTTCGGAATATTCATAGCACTTGTACTTCATATGTAACTGTAAGCATATTTAAAAGGTACAGGGTAGTCATAGGGCTTCTATGAGATTAGAGAAAGAATATATACAGACAATTCTATATATAGCCAATTTATTTTGGATATTTTCCACAGAAGAAAGTGGCAGAAGTGTTGGATATCAGAAATGTTCTATAAATTTACATGACAGGTCTTTGTCAAAAACTATGACCTGTTATCCACATTGTGATAGATCATAGACGAGCAGCATTTGTTTAGCTTCAAGAAAATTATAACTAATACTAATAGATCTCAGACATTGTATTCCTGTGAGGTTTGACTCGTGACCGCTGCCATTAATTACAATAATTAATAATATCAATAAGAGTCGAGAATGGTTGTAACAATAGTAACATGTTCATTCACGGACCGTCATGTATAGAGTAACTGATCATAATAACTCCACTTGATCAAATACTGTAACAATTATTTTTTTTTTTGTTAATTTATAGTTTCTACTTTGATACACAACAGTCAGCACGTTTTCGTCACTAATTAATAAATTTATAAGTTATTCTAAGGCTTTAGACAAAGCTTCATAACACTCAAATGATATCTGGGCTTCCGCTTTTTGTATATCTGTGGTAGCTGAATTAAGTTCTTGTTGGGACTTTGCTAAACCGTCTCGTATGGCTTGTGCATCTAATCTGTCAACAGGGTGGGCCTCTTCTGCTAAAACTTGTACGGATGAGTCGTCGTTTATGGTAATATTACCGCCACTGACAAAATATTTCTTGACGGCTCCATCTTCTTCAAATACGGTAACTACGCCTGGTTTTAAAACAGCTAAACTGGGCACGTGCTCAGGTAAGATTCCAAAACTGCCACTCAAAGAAGGCACATCGACTTGCTTCACATTGGCGTTCTGGTAGTAAGCATTTCCTGGAGAAGAAAAGGTAAATGACATATCTGCATAACTGCGTTTGGAAATTTCTCTGGTAACTTTTGCCAATAATCCATTGGTACGTGTTAGGTGTCTTAACACTGACATTGTGATCTGATGTGATTAATTTTGTCTAAACTTCACGTTCTTGGAGCAATTTCTCGACCTTCACTTCACAGTCCTTCAATGTCATGCGCACAGTTAGTCTTGTTCATCTAGACTCAAAGCACACAAATCGCAACTTTAATTAAGATCAGCCACGTGGCTTAAAGGTTTTTTGTCAAATGGATTTTATTTTTGTGTTTATTTGATAATTCAATTCAGGTAAATTTAATTTATATTATTTATGTAACTTGTTTAGAATAGTCGTTACCAGCTAATGGGGGATAACTCTCTTTACGAAGCGTTGATGTAACCGGAAGTTTACTTAAAGAACCGGCAGAATTTTGACGTCCACTTGAAATTTACAGACTGGTGAGCACTTCTAATCCTTCTCCATCTGGAATTAATGAAACATTACAGTTTATCTTATTTTTTTTTTCATTGATATATAAGATTTGAAATATTTTTTAAAACGGTATTTATGTTCTAGTTCTCATCGTAAAACAAATATGGCGGATATTGAAAATGGAGATGAGAGCTATCAAGAAGAACAAAGCGGCGATTTTGATTCATCACAGTTCGAAGCCAACGATGATACGGCAATCGCAGCAACAGACGATTTGGGTCTAGTTGAAGATCCTGTAAGTTACACGCTCTGAATATTTTGTGCAAGTCTGAAAAAAAAAAAAAATGCTCACGCCTATTGTTTTTCAAAAAAAACAAAAAATAACAGAAAAAAGGCCAGGCAGTTTCAAAAAAAAGAAAAAAACAAAAAAAAACAGAAAAAAGGCCAGCCAGGATGAATTAAAAATAAGGCGCAAGGGAGAATTGTGGCAAACTGCTGGAGTATAGCCCTCAAAATCCTATTTAGTATGTATAACGTCATTGTTTTGCACCTTACAGAAGTATATTTCGTCGTTTTCAACTTGAGTGCATGACAGTTCTCAAGAATCAGTTGTTGTATGGTTTTTCAGGAGTTGGAGGCAATTAAGGCCAGAGTAAAGGAAATGGAAGAAGAAGCTGAAAAGTTAAAAGAAATGCAAAGTGAAGTAGAAAAACAGATGAATATGTCTTCTTCTAGTGTTGGTGGTATAAACAACTCTCTTCAATAATTCATATATATATATATAAATGAAAAAAATGTGGTTTAATGTCATACTGTTCTGCTCCGAATGGGCTAATGAAGATGGCCATACTTTGAGGTAAATTTTGCCCAGACAATGGTGCTATGGTCTACCTTTCCTTTACATCGAATTCAAACTGCCATGGGATCTTTTATATGCATGCCAATGTGTACATGGGATTCACTTTTTCATACCATCCAAACAACCCAGTCTGCAGGTTATGTCTGATTTGGACGAGATCTCGTACGTCCAATGAAAATCCTTACTAAATTCTGGCATGCAACCTAACCCTTCAAGCATGAAGGAGATAAATCCATGAGTGATAAATTATGTTATATTTCTGTTTGGCGTGTAATTTAAAAAAAGTATGCCTGAAATTCAAAATTATAGCAACCACTGCATTCGTACATTAGCCACATATTGCAACTCGATTGGGTCAATTTGACTCGAACAATGAGTCAATTCACTACTTACCGATATGGGAGTTGTCTCCCTTGCATGTCCGGTATCATCGTTACCGTACACAGTTAGTACTAATTATAGTCAAGTGGCTGCGCATGCAAGGCAAAGATGACATGCCAAATTGGCGTGCAAATCGAAAGAAATTCGCGTGCACCGATTTCTGAAAAAATTTACTCGTGCGTGCACTGGACATACTCTGCAGACTGGCAAACAACTAGACAGTTGCCCCTCATCCTGCACCATTGACAAGTGAAACCACATTGAAAAATCAAGAATAACCTCCTCTGCCAACACTAGGATAACATTCTAAATAATCATGCCCACCCTCACAAGAAACTGTCCTTTGAAAAAGGGAGTTACTGTGGGTTAGTTAGTATTCGGCCTCGGCGTTCGTGGTGCAGGATAGAGGGCCTGGCAAGGAAAAGGTGTCAGTTGGTGTTTGTTAGATATAATTTCTGTACATCTTATTTATTGTTTCCTGGGTTGTTTTCAGCTGCTTTCCCTACCATAGAAGAAAAAGTTGATGCAGATTCAAAGTCAGTTTATGTGGGAAATGTGAGTATTTTGTCCGTAAATGGTTCACTTCATTATTTACAGTAGGGGGTTTTAGGTCATGTGACTTAAGTGTGAAATCGGACAGTCAGCGGCTGAAATATAGCCCACTTAAATCTACGATTCTGAATTACTATTTTATGAATGTATTGCTACAATTGTATTGTAGTAGTTTAATATCAATCTTAATATCTGTAAACACTAGGGACCGGGTATCATTCAGATTCGATGAAAAAAGGAAAGAAACTGGCTTACCATCTATAATCTAATACACATATTCAGTAAATAGATTGCTGTCCAGAAAATGTTAAATACCATCAAGATTATCGAATAACATCAAGTTTGTACTACCATTTAGTTTGACATCGGTTGTCTAGTTTATGAAACTAAATGGTCATATACTGGATGACCAATATCAAAACTAAACTAAAAGGTCTTACATAGGGCTGGGTAAAATATCGATATAAATCGATAGTATCGATTGGACGGCCCAGATAAGCACTATCGATAGCGGTGGGTTACTATCGATTATCGCTCTTCGTCTATTTTTCTTGCGTCTGAAATGTCAATGTTTTCTTTCAGTTAATCATAATACACCGCTCACTTTAATTACTATCAAGTATCAATGTAACTCATAACAAAATTGTGAATGCTTATATTTTTTGAACAGCCGTTTTCATAAATTCACTCTCATTGAAACATTACTTTAGTTTTGAAGAAATTATTGTTGACTATCGCTAAATCGGAGATACCCGGATGTGTAAATAAAGTTAGAGTTATATCCCTTTGCAAGCTTCAGAATTCGTCTACTACAGTTCACTATTTCTGTACGTGTGCCTCAGTAATAGAGTACCCGGTACAATAAATAGCACACAAGGACGACAAAACGCTTGTTGATTTTCCGGGTAAAGCTAAAAGTGCTGTGTGGAAACACTTTGCCGACTTTGGGTTTTAGACAGGAGCAAACGATCTTTCGCAACTTCGTATGGTTTGAACTTTGAACTTACACTGTTTCCGGTCTTGATGACGACCGTGCAAATAAGTTTGTTTTCGATATTATCGATTATCGACCGACATTTCACTGCCGATTATCGATAGTAAAAATCACTATCGATACCCAGCCCTAGTCATACACTAGATTACCGATGTCAAAGCTAAACAGTGTTTCTTAAACTCAGCAGTAGCACAAACTGGGCGTTAATCAATCTTGAGTGCATTGTAGCTTGGGGGAGCCGCAATGGCTCAGTGATTAAGATGTTGGCTCACTAACCTGGAGATTCTGTGTTCGATCCATGTGTTAGATGTTAAAGTCCATTTCATTTATTAGCTTGGATTATAGGGCCGTGAGAAATTTGATCTTTTAGAGTAAAATACGTATGGAACATCCTTACTTAAAAGCCCCAATGTCGTGACCGGCTTGTCCATCTTTCCATATCACATCACTGTCATCAGTTCACGGTTTGAATTACACAACCACTTTGTCATTGCATGTTATTCTATAACATATTTTATATTCGTTGGTGTTACGACGTTGGATTAACCTGTATATCACATTTCCTTTTTGTCATTAGCATATTAACGACTACACACTTTATTTTATTTCCCTGAACAATTCGTGGCCGATTTCATGGGCGCGGCCATGTTTGTTTACTTTTCGGACGATACTTCCGGTAGACGCGATCAGTCCATAGCAACCTTCATAGTTACGGCGGCCTTTACAAATATTCGGCCGTAATCTTTTAATTATTTACAGACGTTTAATTCATTACTGTTTGTATATTACCACTGCTATTTGTACTGTATATTATTAAAGTCACTATGTATTTTCCACATATTTTCCATACATGTATTTTGCTCAGTTGTATTATATTCTGTGGAATATTTCCCACAGTTTCCCACCTTTCCAACATTTTTCGCGAGCTTTTCCAACGTCGTTGGAATCGGTGTGTCTATATAAGGTATTTAACGCGCGGAACTCGGGAGCCGTCAGATGATTTTCACAATTCGAGTAGAGGGGGTTTAGGTTTAGGCATATGCAGAGTGAGAGTTTTATTATATATTATAAGAGTTTTTTTATAGTTGCATAAATAATATAAGTATTATAAGTACACAAGTCATTCCGGATTTAGTTATTAATATTATAAGATAAAGAAGTACAGATCTAAGGATTACAAGTTTTCAAGGGATTTTGAACAGCTTACATGGTGAGTTGACTGAATTCTACAGAAATCAGGCTTATTAATAATTGTCATTTTCTTAGTTAGTAGATTCTGGGTATGAATCATAACTAAGGGGATTTTGTCTTGTTCAGGATTTGAACAAGGGGGAATATTTCAGACTTCAATAGGAAAGCAACACCTTGATAAAGTTTATTTATAGGCCTATGCTTAGCTATTATTTATGTGCAATTGAAATTAATTGTTAATAATACTACATTATACATCATAAATACATGTAATCTCCATGAAGTGAAGATTGTTAGTTATATGATTTTGTTCAATTGTATTTCATATGCCATTCAATGTTTGCGTCATTAAAGGCTTGATTTTTTACACAAAGTAGTTTATTTATGTTTGGGTATTTAGATTAGTCAAACCAGTTAACCCTGTGTAGGACAATCTTTTATCCGTATAGTTGTAAAAACTAGTTTAACGTGCTTTAGCTTCAATTGACTGTTGCTTGGTACGTCGTCCGTGATCGTCAAGCTCGGGACCGTCACATTTGGTGTCAGAAGTTTAACTCCGTACAGAGTTCAAAGAACCACAGCCAAACCTGAAAAGAAAATCAAAAAAAAAAAATTATGGACAAGAATTCTATGCAAACAAGATCGAGAGCCAGGGAAAATCCACATAGTTCAGAATTGAGGGATTCTCAAATCTGGACGGGACAGAGATGGGCAACCAGAATTACTCCAGATATACATGCTGACAGGGGAGACAATCAAGACATAATAACAATAACAGAAGATAAAAACGGAGGAGAATCACAGTCTACATTAAGTGATAAGTATAATGAGAAAACTGGGCCTGGAAAACAAGAAATTAAAACAAATGACACAGAAAATGAACTTCAAGTATTATTACAACAAATGAATGCAGCTCTACAATCTATGACAAATATTAAAGAAAATGAAAAGCAACAAAGGAAACATAAGAAAATTACATCCACTGATAGTGACTCATCTGACGATAATGAGGAAAACAATTTTGAAGATGTCAAGAGTTGTACAAGTTTGAACAGAATAAGTAGAAACAAAAGTAACACCAAATTACCTCCCTTTACTGGTAGAGAAACATGGAAAGTATGGTTTAACAGATTTGAAGATGTTACATCAAGATATGGGATGACTAATGAAGATAAATTAGACGAATTACTGCCCAAATTACAAGGAACAGCAGGGGAGTTTGTTTATGGACAATTATCGGTCGAGAGAAGGTCAGACTACAAATTACTGTGTAAAGAATTAGCGAACAGGTTCTGCGTTATAGAAGCCACCAAAACTTTCGTAGCCAAGTTTAACCGCAGAAATCAAAATTATGGGGAACCTCCAGAGGAATATGCAGCAGAGCTCAAGAGATTGTATGACAAAGCTTATTTGAGACGAGATGGTGTTACTAGGCAAGAAGACTTACTGAGAAAATTTTTGGATGGTTTATATGATGATAAAACAAGGTTCAACGTCGAGTTTATTAAAGAACCAAAGGACATCGATGAAGCTGTGCACCACGTCGTTAATTTTAGTGAAACTAAACGAAACCCAAATCAGGACAGAAATAATATGAGAGTTTCAAGAATTAATCCACAATTTTCAGATGAGGAGGAGACAACAGCAGAAGAAATACAAATGATCAGCAGAGCAGCACCTGGAAAAAATAAAAACAGGATAATTAAAAAAGAGATGACATATGAAAGTGATAATAAAGTATCGGATGATCACAAATCCACTATGAAAGAAGAAATATTAAAGGATATTAAGGAAGAAATAAAGAAGATGATGAATAAAACATCAAACAACATTATTTCGTTACCTGAGAATAAAGCCACAGATGGGTACAAGAGAGAAGTAACACAACCAGCTGGATGCTTCTATTGTAAAGATCCCTCTCATTTTAAACGTGAATGCCCACATTTACAGAGACAAAGAGGATACAATTATCGGTACCGGGATTTTTCTGGAAATAATACTCAACGACAGAACAGTAACCAGGTTTTTGCAAATAACAAAGGATGGAATTTAAACAATTAGGGACTACCTTAGATGACCAAAGACTAGTCCAAGATTTCGATAAAGAGGGTCATAAATTACATGTAAATAAACATATTTTTAATAATTTACCAATCAGAAGGGGAAAACCTACAGCTTCAGGAATAGAAATTATAGGAAAAACACAAGGAATTTCAACGAAATTTGTGGTGGATACTGGAGCAACAAGAACAATTATTTCAAAGTTATTATTTAATAAAATACCATTAGAGGTAAGACCAGGATTAATAAAGGCTGGTAATTTAATACATGCCGGAGGTGAACCACTTACTGTGTACGGTGTTTGTACACTCAATATACAGCTAGATACATTTAATATTTCACGAGAAGTTATGATTGCAGAAATCGATGATGAAGCACTTCTAGGCATGGATTTACTTCAAACTCAGGACGGACAACGGGCTGACATATTGTTAAGTCAAAATAAAATTATACTTGGTAACGTTACAATAAGATGTCAAGAGATCAACCATAATAAAATTAGGAGTGTGACCACAGCTGATCACTATATTATCCCAGGAATGTCTGAACAAGTTATAGATGTTTTTGTTACACGAGATGAAGCAGATGATCAATACCAAACTCGTAATGTTGTGGTAGAGCCAACGGAATCCTTCATAGAAAATTACCCTTTAATGATGGCGGCAACATTAGTTGATATTAATTCAGGACCAACTGTGAAGATTAGAGTTCTAAACCCATTTCCAGATGACGTGTCTGTAAATCAGGAAGCTGTTATTGGTAAAGCTGAAAATATTGAAGAAGAGTATATACAAACAGCAATAACCGTAGAGGAAAATCTTAAAGAAAACAATAACGGATCTACAAGAAGACTACAGTTCTGCCAGAAAACACCTGTTAATAACCCGCCAACACAGAAAAATTATGTTTTGAGAAGTAAGAATCAAAAATCTGATATGTCACAGGCAATTCCTGAACATCTCAATGAATTATTTACACAATCTACCGAAGGACGGAACCCATGTGAAGTAAGAGAAATTAAATCAACATTAATCGAATATCAGGATGTTTTCTCAAAAGATGGCAATGATTTAGGATTAACAAATTTAGCAGAACATGTGATAGAGACAAATTTCTCTAAGCCAATAAAACAACAGTTTCGAAGAGTACCATTAGCACTAGCAGACGAAGAAAAGGCGGCTATAGAGAAATTAAAACTTCAAGGTGTAATCGAAGAGTCAAGTTCTCCATGGGCGTCACCTATTTTACTTGTTCGTAAAAAGAATGGTGAAATAAGACCAGTTGTTGATTACCGTAAACTGAATGCTGTGACACAAATAGATGCATTTCCAATTCCAAAAGTTGCCGAATGTCTTGATGCCTTATCGGGTTCGATCCTATATTCAACGCTTGACTTAACCTCTGGTTATCTACAGATCCCTGTAAAAGAGAGTGACAGACATAAAACAGCATTTACATCAAAACACGGGTTGTTCCATTTCAAAACTATGCCTTTTGGATTACATAATTCAGCGAGCACTTTCCAACGCGTGATGGAATTAGCGTTAAAAGGACTACAATGGAGTACCTGTTTAGTCTATATAGATGATATAATTATATTTGGGAAGAATTTCGACGAGCACTTACAAAGGTTTAAAGACGTACTGCAGAGAATCAAGAAGGCTAACTTAAAAATCAAACCGCAGAAATGTGATCTGTTCAAAACAGAAGTCACGTTTCTTGGGCATCGTGTGTCAGCGGAAGGTGTCGGTCCAGATCCAAATAATGTTTCTAAAATATTACAGTGGCCACAGCCGAAGAATGTCACAGAGATCAAACAATTTGTCGGAACATGCAGTTATTATAGAAGACACATAAAAGGATTCGCACAGATTGCTAAACCATTATTTGACCTGACAAAAAAGGATAGTAATCTTACATGGACAAAAGAATGTAATATTGCTTTTAACAGGTTAAAAGGCACTCTTACAGGACCAGCTATTATGGCATTTCCAATTGATGATGGGATGTATATACTAGACACCGATGCTTGCGAAAGTGGTATTGGTGCCGTACTTACTCAAGTCCAAGATGGAGTAGAAAAGGTGATTGCATACGCCAGCAGATCATTAAACAAATCTGAAAGAAATTATTGTGTAACAGACAAGGAACTATTAGCTATTCGATATTTCATAGAATATTTTCGACATTATTTACTAGGAAGAGAATTTCAAGTACGCACAGATCGTATAGCTTTAAAATGGTTGTTTAGTATGAAAAACCCTAAAGGCCGTATAGCAAGGTGGATTGAAATTCTATCAGGATATAACTTTTCTGTAATATACAGACAAGGATCAAAGAATGGCAATGCGGATGGGATGAGTCGCCTGTGTAATCCAATGAATTGTACTTGTCCATACGTGGATACAGAAGAAATATTAAAATGTGGGCCCTGCTCTAAGTGCCAGAGAAGAGCCAAGGAAATGTACAGTAAATGGAACCAATCAGAAAACCAACCTCTGAAAACAAACAGATTAAAGGGAGACAACTCCACAGTTCATAATCTCACCACAAATACCTTACCACTAATAACTATGGTATTGTTATTCTGTCAGTATTACATTGGCAAGATCGAGATAATGAGGAATTTCCTACTGGAAAATATTTGGCAGGAAGGGTGCCAACCATACCTGAAAATGATGATAACAATAATATTTACTGTATTGGGGTTCATGCATTTTAACAATGCTGGGGGCAAAACAGGAAAATTTAATAGAATTTTTAAGTTTTCAAAAGCAGATTTTGGCAGAATAGTCAAAATACTGGGAAATTTTCTACAGGTATTCGTAGAAGGGTTATCTCCAATCTTGGAGGGATGTAAAATTATCTGTTTTAAGAACAGGGAAAATTCAGTGTCCGGTTTTGGCACTGGGCTAGCGGATAGAGCTAGGAAATGCGTCCGAGCGGTTACTCGGGGACAAAGGAATTTCATGGAAGAATACGTTCCATGGGGAAATGGATATAGTGCTCAGAATATGAGGGAGTTACAGTTAAAAGATCCTGATATAAGGAAAATAATGGAATGGAAGGAAAATAATAGTTTTCCGGATTCAAAGGAAACAAGTACTTCAAGTCCAGCTGCTCGACATTACTTAATATTTCTGGAAGATTTAACCATATTACATGGGGTGTTATTTAGGAAATTTGAGAAGAAAAATAGAATTGAAACATACCTTCAATTGATAACACCTAGAGTCATACAAAAAGATGTGTTAAAGTTGATGCACAATGGTTTATTATCAGGACACCTAGGAAGAAAGAAAACCAAAGAGAAATTAATGAGAAAATATTACTGGTTTGGTGTAAGAGAAGACATCAATAACTGGATCATACAATGTGATACTTGTGGAGCTAATAAAACACCAACTATCAAGCCGAGGTCATCACTTGGTTCTATGGGAGTTGGAGCACCATTAGACCGACTGTCAACTGATATTCTAGGACCTTTACCACAAACGGTAAGAGGTAATCGATACATATTGGTAGTAACCGATCATTTCAGTAAATGGGTAGAGATATTTGCAATACCAGACCAGACAGCCGAAACAACAGCATATGTAATTTTAAATGAAGTCATTGCAAGATTTGGGTGTCCATTGGATATTCACAGCGACCAGGGTGGAAATTATGAAAGTCGAATATTTCATGAACTTTGTCGTCTCCTGGAAGTAAGAAAAACTAAGACGTCATCAAGAAATCCAAAAGGGAATGGTTTAGCAGAGCGGTTTAATAAGACACTTATTAGGATGATAAGAGCATACCTAAAAGATCAAAAAGATTGGGACTTAAATCTTGGATGTTTAGCTGCAGCATATAGATCTACACCACAAGAATCCACAGGTTTAACACCAAATTTAATTATGATGGGCAAAGAAGTACGCTTACCTGCTGAAATTGCCTTTGGTAGTTGTACCACATCACAGGAAACAGTTTCAAATTACGGGAGTTATGTAGAAACCCTGAAAGAAAGAATGCAAAAGGCTCATGAATTGTGTCGTGAAAATTTGAACGCAGTCAGCAAAAGACAAAAGGACCGGTATGATAGCAAGAAATCTATACACAATTACGCTACAGATGATCTAATTTGGTACCTACAACCTATAAGAAAAAATATAGCAAGTCCAAAACTGATGATGCCGTACGATGGACCATATAGAATTATCAAAAGATTAAACGAGCAAAATTACTTAATTCAGATTAAAGGACAGCAGAAAATTGTACATCACGACAAGTTGAAGCCATACCTAGGAAGAGAGAAAAATTTAAACTAAATATACTTACAAGTTTCACAGTTAAAATACTTCTGTATAAATAATATGTTGAGTTATTATGTACTTAGGTGTTGCTTTCCCTAAAATATAATATAGCATAATCATACGGGGGTTATCTAAGTTATACAGTGTTTACCACTTTTCATTATTTTCTTGTTTGAACATATATAGTTGATCGCAAGAGTTTTACAGATTCTAAAAAAAAAAAAAAAATTTATTGTCTTTTAGATGTCTTCAGCAAGAGGCAGGGCATACAAGTGCCAGAAGTGTACGATGGTGGGGGAGAAGATAAGAGTGATAGAACACATATACAGAAATCATGTAAGTCTGGACAGGTGTCCATTCTATTGCCAACTTTGCTCATTCAGAACAACTAAATTAAAAGAACTACAGAAACATACAGTTCACTACCAGCCGCACATCAAAAAGTTGGAAGAGGCCAAAAAAAGAGGTGATATCAGCAGAGAGGATCCGGCGTGGCTTATATGTTCTGCAAACCCGTATGTGTTACAAGACACTGATTTCACCAAGATGTCGTCGGAAGCGTCAAAAATCTACTGGGAATCAAAGGGAAAAACCCAACCAATCAGTAACCAACAGCCAACTCCTGCAGCTAATACTCCATCTACAGCAATAATGGAAGAAAATTTTATACTTACCGATTTTTTAGGCCTTGATTTAGATTATGCCACTTTAGCCAACACGCCACCACCTGTTATACAACAGAAGAGCTTTCTACTGTCAACACCCATCATAAAGCCGATTACTCCAGTGGTGACTCCCAGAAAAAAACCCACTGTAGTCACAACACCTTCAAAGGTAGAAGATATACAGATAATGCAAGATCCTGAAATCGTAAGAAGCTTAAAACGTTTAGATGAGGCCGTCACCTATAATAATAGTTTACAGTGCCAACAAATAAATTTGTTTCGTCAACAAAACGATTATCTGTCCAGATTGGCTGGAGCCATGGAAAGTTGCGTAAAAGAAGTAGCAAAAATGAGGGAAGAGAGAGAACAGAGAGAGACAGAGAGAAGAGAAGAGAAAAGAAGAGAAGAAGAAAGAGCAGAGAGAAGAGCAGAGGAACGTAAGAGGGAAGAAAGGAGTAGAATGGAAAGACCTAGGGAGGAAGAGAGAAGACCTTATTATTGTAGTAATAATGCCAGTTATAATAATGTTAATCGCAGACGTTAAGACAATCCACTTAGTAATTATTTAGAATTAGAGACTTTATCACTTTTTCAATGTTCATATTTCATTATGGTATTTATTATATATACTTACACGGTTTGAGTGAGGGCACTCAATTGTTTTAAGTGGGGGGAAATGTCGTGACCGGCTTGTCCATCTTTCCATATCACATCACTGTCATCAGTTCACGGTTTGAATTACACAACCACTTTGTCATTGCATGTTATTCTATAACATATTTTATATTCGTTGGTGTTACGACGTTGGATTAACCTGTATATCACATTTCCTTTTTGTCATTAGCATATTAACGACTACACACTTTATTTTATTTCCCTGAACAATTCGTGGCCGATTTCATGGGCGCGGCCATGTTTGTTTACTTTTCGGACGATACTTCCGGTAGACGCGATCAGTCCATAGCAACCTTCATAGTTACGGCGGCCTTTACAAATATTCGGCCGTAATCTTTTAATTATTTACAGACGTTTAATTCATTACTGTTTGTATATTACCACTGCTATTTGTACTGTATATTATTAAAGTCACTATGTATTTTCCACATATTTTCCATACATGTATTTTGCTCAGTTGTATTATATTCTGTGGAATATTTCCCACAGTTTCCCACCTTTCCAACATTTTTCGCGAGCTTTTCCAACGTCGTTGGAATCGGTGTGTCTATATAAGGTATTTAACGCGCGGAACTCGGGAGCCGTCAGATGATTTTCACAATTCGAGTAGAGGGGGTTTAGGTTTAGGCATATGCAGAGTGAGAGTTTTATTATATATTATAAGAGTTTTTTTATAGTTGCATAAATAATATAAGTATTATAAGTACACAAGTCATTCCGGATTTAGTTATTAATATTATAAGATAAAGAAGTACAGATCTAAGGATTACAAGTTTTCAAGGGATTTTGAACAGCTTACATGGTGAGTTGACTGAATTCTACAGAAATCAGGCTTATTAATAATTGTCATTTTCTTAGTTAGTAGATTCTGGGTATGAATCATAACTAAGGGGATTTTGTCTTGTTCAGGATTTGAACAAGGGGGAATATTTCAGACTTCAATAGGAAAGCAACACCTTGATAAAGTTTATTTATAGGCCTATGCTTAGCTATTATTTATGTGCAATTGAAATTAATTGTTAATAATACTACATTATACATCATAAATACATGTAATCTCCATGAAGTGAAGATTGTTAGTTATATGATTTTGTTCAATTGTATTTCATATGCCATTCAATGTTTGCGTCATTAAAGGCTTGATTTTTTACACAAAGTAGTTTATTTATGTTTGGGTATTTAGATTAGTCAAACCAGTTAACCCTGTGTAGGACAATCTTTTATCCGTATAGTTGTAAAAACTAGTTTAACGTGCTTTAGCTTCAATTGACTGTTGCTTGGTACGTCGTCCGTGATCGTCAAGCTCGGGACCGTCACACCAATACCACTTTTGTTGTAACTGAATAATATGTCCCAATCTTCATTCTGATCAACAAATTGTATTATTTTTTTACAATGTTCCAATTAATTGATGATATTAATTTCATTTTAACACACCCAATTTAAAAAATTGGAAAAATTCAACTTATTGATTTGAAAAGTCTAACGTAAACCTTTTCAAATGTGACTTAGATTTTAAATTATTTTCAAACCCTCTGGAAAAGTAAAATAGGATGTAATGGATAATTTACACAACAGGTAAAAAACTAAAACATCTATTACTTAGAATAAGGCTATTATTTATTTTCTAGAGCTAATAAGCCAGCAAGGGTGTTATTGTCCCTTTAAATGAATGATTTTTTTTTTTTTTGTAGGTAGATTATGCAGCTACAGCAGAGGAACTAGAGCAGCATTTTCATGGATGTGGTTCTATAAACAGAGTAACTATATTGTGTGATAAATTTACAGGACATCCAAAAGGGTATGTACCATAGTTACACAAACATTGAAGTTGTTTGACACACTTCTAGCTTTATAGTAATATAAGTTGACAGATGTAAGCATTTTAAACAAATCTAGTTGATTGCAATAACTGTTTATGTGCGTAATTAATAGCAAAACCAGGAGAACAATATAACACATCAAATCAATGATATCTGTACGATTATTGCAATATTCTACATTTTATAGATAGTTTAAATGATATTAAGAAATGATCAAAAGATAAACAATGTAATGGCTAGGCTTTATTTTATTAAATATATTGAACCAAATATTGTCATAACTGTTCTAAAATGTCAATTTGCCAACATTAGTCAAATGGTGACAGTTCTGTAGTACAGAGGCATTCGTTGCACTAATTAACCCTTTCAATACCCTTTGGAACTAAATGCCAAACAATACTTATGGAAGCTCTTATGAAAATTCTTTTTGTGTGTTTGGCTGGGCATGAGGTTGCTAAGAGGCCATTTTGGATTTCCAATTTCTTGCCAAAGTCAATGTGGAAATGAATTTTTTTCCATGAATTACTTTTTTTCACTGGATTTTGATAAAGATATATAAAATGAACAAAAACATCAATAGCAGCCATGAGCAATGCCACCATGAACACATCCACAACGTCTCCCGCTGCCATGACCACGTGTAGATTGCAATACCTTGTTTTCACTTTCATCCCCAAGTCCCATTTATCATTATCACTATAGTCAATCAATGGATCTACCCGTTTGGGACTCAAGAATTGCCTACTTCTTTTACGATCCAGCAGGACAGCATTATTATCAACATCAAAATTGTCCACACTGTCATAATCAGCAAAGATGTAATTTACGACTTTGCCAAGAGTGCATCGTTTACGTTGTCACTACGCCATTTTACGGTTTCCGCCTTGAAACATGTGGAAATATGTTCTAGTGTATAGAAAATACAAAAGATGACACTTGCATTTACGGTGTTAATTTTAGCAATGGCGAACTAGGTATCTGGTAATTCCAGGTACGCACATTTTAACAACATTTTATTATACCATTACCCGGTACTACCAGATAGACGCAATGCAAGGTTTAAGATCTTAATTAACTAATTCAATAAATGGAAAAAATGCGTCCGGATATATAGATACTTTTTGAAATTGTATCCCAACATATATTTGTTACAACAAAATGAGTGGCAAGCAAAATATCAATATACGTACATATCTACCATCCATGTTTTGTTCAGTGATGAGTTCATGTGTTTCTTTTAGTAAGTCTATCTATAGCCTTGTAAGTCACCATATCTTGGTATGGTTAGCTGTTCAATATCCTATAATATTTTTCTTACAGATTTGCCTATGTTGAATTTGCAGATAAAGATTCTATAGCAACAGCCATGGCATTAGACGATTCTTTATTTAGAGGTAGACAAATAAAGGTACTGAAATATTTATTGGATTTGGTTGATGATAAAAAGCACAGATGCCTGAAACGTTTTTAAGAACTGTTATGGCTGTATCATTTTCATGACGTTGAAAAGGACATGTGGGTTAGTGTATGTCTATTATTAACTTTTCTAATGATGTAATTGATTATTTTCAGGTAAGCCCAAAACGTACAAATAGACCAGGTATCAGTTCAACAAACCGACCTCCTCGAAGGGCCAGAAGAGCTAGTAGAGGGGGGTTTTATGGTGGTTACCCATCCAGAAGACCCAGATTTCCGTAAGTTGCATTGAATTAAATATTTAAGTATAACAAAAATATAAAAACTACAATGGAAATGGAGCAGTATAACCATGTATAGGTTATTAGGTTTGTACAGTGAAAGTTCATAATCATTATTATTATGGGACTGACTATCTGTTTTGCTTAATGCGAACTACCAAATAACTTGTAGAAAATTCACCCCCTTGCCTCATTAAAAATTCTGATGTTTGCAGTATTGATTTGTGTCCACAAAAAGAAAATGAAAAGGAACATTTTGTCAAATTAGCTCTTTGAATTTAGAAAAACGACCTACCGGCCCTTCTCCTTGCTTGTGGGTTGCCTCTAGTTGTTAACACACGTGTATTTTAAATTATTATATTCAGTTGTTTAATTTTGTGTATTTGATATTTTTCAGTCGTGTGCGGAGAGCAGCTTATTTTTCGCCATATTGAGGAGCTGGTCAGGTCTTTTTTTATTGTTTAAAATATAAACAAATATCACGTGTCAAAAATAACCAAAATTCAACACTTTCTTTGAGGAAAAAAAAGAAGCCTTGACATGATAATTTTATACCAAAGGAAGCATTTTGAAATTACTTCTACTAAAAACCATGCTTCACATTGAGAAAAAACATGCATTTCTATTTCTATACAAAAAATTTCATGAAATTAAAATGCATAAAGATGTATTTAGCAATAGCAATTCATATTAACATAATTTTAAATAATATATTTTTTCTTTTTCTAGATCTAGAGCTTCTATTTTGAGTTCATCTATTTTACAATTGTTAAAAATCTTTTCTTTTACAAACTGGTCAAATAGTTTTATCTTTTTTCAAAAGTCTAGTTTATTTAATGAATTCACCTATTAGAATCACACGGTTAATATTTTGGTTCTTTCTTTTAGATGGTTTCATATGTTTAATCAAACTTCATTAAAAACCATTCATCTATAGGTACATTTACCAAAACCCATTTTACTGTAAATATCTCATTTCTTCATTTACATTTAATTTGGAATACTATTAATCACATAGGAAAACGTTATGCATGTTTCTATAAAAGTATGTTTGTTGATTTGGTGTTGTGGAAGATTGTGTGTATGAATGAATACAGAGGAAAAGGAGAAATTTGAATATGCTAGGCAAGAACAATTGCCACAAATCATTTTGCATAATCTAATATTTTATCTGTCAACATTTAAATGTGGTCATATGTTGTCACAACCCCTACCTGTCCGTATGTCCTCCTCTGGTGCTTGTGTATGCGCTGGATGCTAAATTTACCATCTCATTGGAGCAAGCTCGTAAAATTTAAATTATTTCAATTCAGTACCCCTCCTCGCCCCAAAAAATAAATAAACATGGAGTGTATATTTCGTCCTTGCCTGTCAAGCTATAATTAGTCATTGGTGATAATATAGATAATTTCTATTTTAAAATAATTCAATTGATTTGAAACTCAGAAAGTCTAAGTGGGTGATGAATATGGAAAAGAGGTGGATGATAATAAATGGTATGAGTTTGGTAATGGTAACTAATGTGTATCTTTTCTTTTCAGCAATTTGTTTTGGGAAAATAACATCCCCCAAAATATCATTTGTTAAAAAAAAAAAATGTTGAAAAAAAAGATAAAAAAAATGTATAGATGAATAGAAAAAGATGTGTAAATATGAGAAATAAAATTAAATAAACTTGTTAAATAAACAAAGTGGTTTGTTTTTATAGGCCAGTGTTTGCTTGATAAGCCTGTGTTTATTTTGCAAAAATTATATAATGGTCAATTTGTCAAGAGTGAGGGGGGTCAAGGTGGCTAAGTGGGTAGTTGCTGACTCGCCAGCCTGGAGGCCAGTATTTGATCCCTGCATTGCCCAGGTGTTCGATACCTGCATTGCCAAGAAATATCCAGATTTTTCAGCATGGTTATCCCTTTGTCAGTGATGCAGGACGGAAGGCCTGACAGGGTGAACTGTCTGGTCATTCGGACGGGACAGAAAACTGATTGGCATGCACGTTAAAGATTCCTTGACAGTTGGAATTTAGTATAAGGAGGCCACCTTCATTAGCCCAGTTCGGAGCAGAAAGGTAGAAGTTAAGCCCCCCCAAAAATCGAATCGGCCCCCCCCCCCAAAAAAAAAAAATATTTTGCCAAAAATGATTTCTTAGCCGGCCACATCCTCAGCCCCTCCAAAACATTCTGTGCCCCCCCCCCCCCCAAAAAAAAAAAAATTAAAAAATTATGAGCTGGCTACGGGCCCTTTTGATTTCCTGAATACTTGCTCAAAATCTTTGAAATGGGTTGTGTGTGGCTTCGTGAAGAAACTTTTTGGTTAATAAATTGTCAGAATATACACAGAACTATTACTGATAGTATTATAAGTATCTAGAGGCACTGGCTCCGAACCACCTGATCCTGAGATTGGGCAGTAAAGTCCCTCGAGGTTTTTCACGTCGAGTACAGGGAGGAGGGGCTGACAAGAAAACTAGGTTCATAGGTGTAAACATTGGCATGCATCTTAATAACCAGTATCGGTTCAAATTCTATAAAGAGTAAAGGGAAACGCCGCACATTTTCCACATTGGACAGTGCGTGATGCATGTCAGGCTCTTTTAGCCCGGTTAGAGCAGAACATTTAACACGTACTCGACATTCCTTTCGTCCCGACTCGTAATTCAATGGTTATCCCAAACGTTCATGTGTCGAATTCTCTGCTTAGAAGACAGACCCTGTCTAAATTTTTGTGTAATACCTGAACACCCCTCTTAAAAAGAGCTTTACGCAACCCAAAAATGAGTTAGTTTGACTTTGTGCACTGCTTGGCCTGTTTGACAGTGAAGTGGTAGATATATGCAGAATATAATAGCCGACCAAACTACAGACCTTTGGATTTGTAGACCTATTAATTTTATTTTTAAATGGAAAAACAGGCATATAAGAAATACGCCCACCAAAGATTAATACTATTAATTACCTTTGATTGTTTAAAACCTCATTGTTTCATGATGACAGTGATTAAAAAAAAAGAAGACCCCCACCCCACTCCCACAAAAAAACAACAACAAAAAAACAAACAATTCTCCATATAAAACAAAAGAAAATTGGCCTATACGTTCCTTTTCATGGGGGTTCTTTGTTAAGAAACCTTATCTCTCAACCCTCTGTGTTTTGAGATAAAAGACCTGGCATAGTTTTACCTTCAAAAAGAAAAACTCTTTTTTTTTTCTTCAAAACAACTAGCCTATAGATTATTGTTATTTATTACATGTTTGCTACATAAAATTAAACATATAACATAAACTGGCATGGGTACAAAGCGTCTCTTTTAAATCGAAGCGATAGTTGCTGATAAGCATGACATAGACGAGGCTTAATAAGTACGGCATATTAACTTTTTTACTCCGACAAATTAAATTCTCAAACATTTTTTATACGCCCACATTTTTATGTGGACGTATATTGTCGTCGCCCCTGTCCGTCCGTCCGTCCGTCCGTCCGTCCGTCCACATTTTTTTGTGAACAGTCTACAGGTCACAATTTTTATCCGATTTCAATTAAACTTAAAATATAGGTTTATCACCATAAGATCTCGGTTCCTTTCGATATTGGCATGTATCGGACTGTAACTTCATGGGTTATGGCCCCTGATTGTACGAAAAATCACGTTTTTTAGCTTGTGAACAGCGTAGAGGTCACAATTTTGAACCGATTTGGATGAAACTTGACATGTGTGTTTATAACCCAAAGATCTTGGTTCCTTTCGATATTTGCGCCAATCGGATCGTAACTTCCTGAATTATGGCCCCTGATTGTCCGAAAAATTGCCCTTTTTAGCTCGTGGTCCCTCTGGAGGTCAAAATTGTTATCCGATTTAAAAAACCGTTTGATTATATCACCGTTCCATGGTTATGAAGGTCGAGTTCGAATTTCGCGAAAATCGGACCAAAATTGACGGACAAAATGGCCGCCATTTGTACGCGAATAGTGTGAAAATATGTTAAATCAAGGTTGTGAACAGTGTAGAGGACACAATTTTGAACCGATTTGGATGAAACTTAAAATGCATGTTTATAACCCAAAGATCTTGGTTCCTTTTGATATTTGCGCCAATCGGATCGTAACTTCCTGAATTATGGCCCCTGATTGTCCGAAAAATTGCCCTTTTTAGCTTGTGGTCCCTATGGAGGTCAAAATTGTTATCCGATTTAAAAAACCGTTTGATTATATCATTGTTCCATGGTTATGAAGGTTGAGTTTGAATTTCGTGAAAATCGGACCAAAATTGACGGACAAAATGGCCGCCATTTGTACGCGAATAGTGTGAAAATATGTTATATCAAGGTTGTGAACAGTGTAGAGGACACAATTTTGAACCGATTTTGATGAAACTTGAAATGCATGTTTATAACCCAAAGATCTTGATTCCTTTCGATATTTGCGCCAATCGGATCGTAACTTGCTGAATTATGGCCCCTGATTGTCCAAAAAATCGCCCTTTTTAGCTTGTGGTGCCTCTGGAGGTCAAAATTGTTATCGTGTTTAAAAAAACGTTTGATTATATCACCGTTCCATGGTTATGAAGGTCGAGTTCGAATTTCTTGAAAATCGGACCAAAATTGACGGACAAAATGGCCGCCATTTGTACGCGAATAGTGTGAAAACATGTTAAATCAAGGTTGTGAACAGTGTAGAGGTCACAATTTTGAACCGATTTGGATGAAACTTGAAATGCATGTTTATAACCCAAATATCTTGGTTCCTTTCGTTATTTGCGCCAATCGGATCGTAACTTCCTGAATTATGGCCCCTGATTGTCCGAAAAATTGCCCTTTTTAGCTTGTGGTCCCTATGGAGGTCAAAATTGTTATCCGATTTAAAAAACCGTTTGATTATATCATTGTTCCATGGTTATGAAGGTCGAGTTTGAATTTCGTGAAAATCGGACCAAAATTGACGGACAAAATGGCCGCCATTTGTACGCGAATAGTGTGAAAATATGTTATATCAAGGTTGTGAACAGTGTAGAGGACACAATTTTGAACCGATTTGGATGAAACTTGAAATGCATGTTTATAACCCAAAGATCTTGATTCCTGTCGATATTTGCGCCAATCGGATCGTAACTTCCTGAATTATGGCCCCTGATTGTCCGAAAAATTGCCCTTTTTAGCTTGTGGTCCCTCTGGAGGTCAAAATTGTTATCCGATTTAAAAAAAACGTTTGATTATATCACCGTTCCATGGTTATGAAGGTTGAGTATGAATTTTGTGAAAATCGGACCAAAATTGATGGACAAAATGGCCGCCGTTTGTACACGAATATTGTGAAAATATGTTATATAAAGGTTGTGGACCTTATAGAGGTCACAATTTTGAACCGATTTTGATGAAACTTGACATGTATGTTTATAACCCAAAGATCTTGGTTCCTTTCGATATTTGCGCCCATTGGATCATAACTTCCTGAATTATGTCCCCGGATTGTCCGAAAAATCGCTTTTGTTCGCTTTTGGTCCCTCTGGAGGTCAAAATTATTATCCGATTTAAAAAATCGTTTGACTATATCACCGTTACATGGTAAAGAAGAGAGAGTTTGAATTACATGAAAACCGGACTAGAATTGACGGACAAAATGGCCGCCGTTTGTACACGAATAGTGTGAAAATATGTTATATCAAGGTTGTGGACCCTATAGAGGTCACAATTTTGAGTCGATTTTGATGAAACTTGACATGTATGTTTTAAACCCAAAGATCTTGGTTCCTTTCGATATTTGCGCCCATTGGGTCATTACTTCCTGAATTATGTCCCCTGATTGTACGAAAAATCACCCTTTTTAGCTTGTGGTGCCTCTGGAGGTCACAATTATTATATGATTTAAAAAAAAAACGTTTGATTATAAAAACCAAACAAATTCTAATGATTTTTTGATAATTCCTTAATATGCGACAATTCTTGTTGACTGCCCGGACGATTTGGCTGCTGTGTGGGCGTATGTTTCGTTGCCTGGCAACCTATTTTTTGAGGTAACAGAAAATTAAATAAAGTCGTTTGAAGTAATTGAAGTTAAAAAAATATTTCCTATTAAGTGTAAATGGGTATTAAAATGAGTAAAATGCGTCATTTTGCCCGAAGCAGTTAGGTGTTAAGTAAACATTGCACGAGCCGTTGAGCCAATGACTGCAGTACGTCAACGCACGTGCTGTGGACACTATCTGTTACAGAGTTAATTCTTAAGTAATTCTCTGTGAAACAGATTGGACTAATGCGTCGTATATGTCCGTTTCAATCTTGATACAAAAAAACAAAAAACGCTTGCTTAAATTTACTGACAGTATTTGCAGATAAACGAAAGTTGTTTCACTACATTGCGACTTGTTACGGTACATGCTTTAATACAGAAATTAAGTTTGCCAGCGGGGGCGTAGCCGTGAAATATATATTGGGGGGGTCGGCGGCGGGGGGGGGGTGTACCCATAAGTCTCAGTCTTCTGTAAACATTGTTTGGCATAATTTACGGGGTTAAACTAAAATATCACACCAATACAACGTTTATCATGTTTACAGACAGCGGCACCGGTCTTCCCCGAGAGGCAAAGAAGCTGGCTTACCCCCACCTAAGAAAATTTTGGAATATTGAACGGCTGCAAACAATTTTTCCTGCTATTTTGGCCCATGAACAAAGCAATTTCAAAGTTTTCTAATATTGCCTAATTAAGGTGGCTTGCTGACTCGAATTCCAATCAATCGTTTACACCCACAGCAACTTCAATTTGGTCCAATATAGCCTACTTTGCTGCTCAGATTTCCAAACAACCAATCAATCGGAGCCTCACCCTCCCGGAGAAAATTTTGAAAATTTAACCACCGCAAATGCGTTTTCTGCTATTCTAGCCTGTGTGAGCAAGTCCAAAAGTATCCAATGGTTCTGTAACCGAAATCCCACTCTGAATTCCTCCAATATCACTGTTGCAGTTGCATTCACAAAGTAGAGTGGCCCCAAGACAAAATGTTTTAATCGATAGTCAACTCAGTACAAATTCGTGGTATTCAATTAAAAGAAAAGTGAAAGGTATCAAAACTAGAAATGCCCAAAGCAGGTTTACGGGCGGCCAGTTTTCTTCGCGGGGCGAAGAAGCGGAGCTGACCATGTATGGACCCCCAAGAAAATTTTGGAATATTTGATGGCCGCAAACGCGTTTTACTGCTATTCCAGTCCTAAAATTAGTGTTTTATGAGATTTCGGGCACTTTACCAAATTTTGGGGGGTCCAAGTATATTCAGACCCCCCCCCCCCAGTAAAACAATTGGGGGGGGGTCCGACCCCCCCGGACCCCTCCATGTGTGACGCCCATGTTTGCCAGGTGCAACTAAATAAAGACACCCAATCATATTTAAAAAGAAACACACTACTGCATTGATGAAACTAAAAACTCATCATTTAAAAGCAATATTCCTTAGAATTTTGTCCCTGGATGAATCATTGGCCAAGTATATACCGATATTTATTTTCTTCACAGTAATGTCGGGGTTATGATTGTGGCAAGTAATTTATGTTTTCTTTTGCCATGTAAATTGTTTTGGGAGAAAAATAATCCTTGACAGTTACATTTCGAAATGAGATTAAGTGCTGGTGCCGTTGTCCGAGCAATATTTCGATGTCGATGTAGAAAAGTAGCACGCTAAACCCCATTTCATTTCTTTTCCGTTAAAAATTCTGTCGAGATTGGTCTGCCGTAGAAAATATTGGATATTTGTAGACGCGATTGTCCATATCCATTTGAAAATTATTGATAAATTATCTAAAGTAACATACTATTCACTCGCAAATAGCATTTTTATTTATCTTTCAGTGCCTTTTCCAATTTATCTAATTGTTTTGGGCGAAATCTGATTAAAACTATCAAACAAGTCAAATTAAAGCCATAAAAAAATTAACTGCGCAGGTGCGCTTTCTAGACGGAAACCGCCATTTTAGAAATTCTACTTAACCGGTAGACATGTGAACAAAGTTATATTAAAATAAGTCGATTGTCATTGAAGAATTGACATTCTTAATTAACAATAATTAATAAGTAATATAAGTTCTATACTGTAGATAGAATTGAGAAGCCATGGATAACAACGAAACAAATCAGACGTCTTTGAACAATTCCGATGCAAGTCGGCTCATGCGAGAATTAAATGCTCATCTAAATCAATCAAACGGTGCGTGACCTATTGCTAACTAATTACGACAGTTTAGAATTACTTGATTCGGTGTAAACATGTTTCATTAATAATAGAAATGTTTCTGATAAGAATACATAATAGCAAGTAAAAGATATTGTATAGTCTATAGATCTAGATCTAATATAGGCTTGCACAAATTAATATCAATTTTGAATTACTACTAACTAGAGTCTGAGTAGGGCCTGCACGTACAGCAGTAATATTTTTTCTTATGACCAAACTGATTTTCTCGGGGCCCTAACATTACTCATTCTGACTGATCAAAGGCCCAGTCTTTAAGGCCATACACAAATAAGTTTTAGTCCATAATTAATCAAAAAAATTGATAAATAATAGCCATGTCAGTGTCCAATGGGGAGAGTGTATGAAACAAAAGGCCGATTGACATAATAAAGTTTGCCAGAATATTCAGTTTCTCTGGGGGTTTTTTTATTGTAGATTCTTCTATGGATGGTTTTACAGGGCTACAGAATTCTTCAGACAGGTATAGATTAAATATTTACAAGTAAACTTTATTTCAAATTTACATGGTATAGATAAGAAACTGCATTTTGATGGAACACATCGTAATATTTACACAAAAAATGTTAACTCACATTGTTCATTCAGAAATTGAATTTGAAGAATAATGTCACTATTTACACTATTGAAAGACATGTATGGCAAGGCAAATTATCCAGATATCAGTTTGCTCATTTCTTACAGAACATTGTTGGTAGGCCTATTTCAAAATTTGTTGGGTTTACACAACTGCTTGTGAACCATATTGGTAAATTGCAGATTGAACCCCTTTTGCATAGTTTATGACATTGGTCTATTCCTGTAATTAGTGGGGGGGGGGGGTGCCGAATGTTTAGTACATGCGTACTGTATCAATATAAGCCTGTCATCGAGTCAACTGGTGTGGTTTCGAAACCCCACTTGTATGTGACAAGGAGTAGGATCGCCAGTCCGTCCAGTCTCATGGGTTTTCTCCGGGTCCTCCGGTTTCCTCCCACTGCTAAAGAAGACCCCTACGTGCAAGTTTGTGTTGAGCGGACATTAAACTCCAATTCTCTCTCTCTATCATTAGCGAATGTGGTACCGTAACTGAGTAAAATTGTTAGATGCATCTGAGGTCACGTCCAAATCTTTCACATAGATATTATAGATAATGCAAAAACCCTTTTTAAACCACTGTACAAAATGATTGATCTTTAAGATTATGCCTAATGAATTACTGTACATGGCTTGCTTCAGAACATGGCCCCAGTAACGCACATGTTGTTTACATTGTACATGTACGTAATACTAGAGATATGACTGGCCCGGACACAATTGTGCCTGTTACTCATTTTATGCCTCTCTACAATTTTATATCCTGTACCAATTCATAGTATGGAAATATTTCTTTTATCCAGATATTTTTCAAACGCCATTAATAATTTTCTTAATGCAGTAATTTAATCAATTGTTATAGAATTTAATTTGCAGGAGAAAAACAGTTAACATTGAGAGCTAATTTATTTGCCTTGATGTCATGCTTGTCCGTGATATTGATAAGTAACAAAACACAATTTTTATGGGAAACAATCACTGGTTTTATTCTAAAAGCACGTTTCAACTAGTATCTTCTGTTCATCAGATTAATAAACTTTAAGACAAATATATAAGAGTGTGTCATTATGAACTCTTATATATATTAAACCTAAGTTTACTAAATGTCATTGTGCTTGATAACAATAAGAGGATACTTTTCGAAATGTTGTGCCTTTAGAAAAAAAACAGTGATTGTTTCCCATAAAAATTGTGTTGTGTTAATGTGTTCCCCAATCACTAAATGCCACTTAAAGATTATGATTTTGATAAGCAAGCGAATATTACTGCCTATCACTTTGGAGTCACGTATTACGCTATTGATGTTAAATAAACTTGTCACAAGACTCTTCAAATGGATTGTTCGTTCGTTCCTTGAAACATAAGGCCCCTTCCACCTTGGGGGATAGACTGATAATATTAGAAATCTTCAAATGGAGATTAAGTTCTGTTGTATACCATAACTTGATTTAAAAATGTCAGCTGTAACCGAGTCGAAAATCAATATTTTACATGCAGACTGATTACCCCTATATCACGAGACACGTCAAAAGGAAATGCTAAATCAGTTTATATCAGGTAGTCTTACTAAAAGAATGAAAAATGTGATTGATGTCCTATACCTTTTTTTTTTCAGTGACATCAAAATGTCGGGAGATGGAAGTAGACAACAAACTTTAAAAGAGTTGATGAAAACAATGTACAATTCGGCTCCAAGACAGCAAATGTAAGAAATAGTTAATATTATACTGTATGTGATAAGAATTGTACTGCTCAGGGGTAAACCTGACTGGAAAATGCTGAAGAACTTCTGTCCCCGAGATGAATCAAATACCTCCTTCCTACAAGCTGGGGACTTACGGCTAGCCCCTGGATCCATTCACACAATCTGAATTTGTTTTTGATTTCTTGGTATTGTGTCTTGTCCGTAGATTTGTTTTGTGTAATTGTGTGTGGTGCAGTCCCCTTGTACTTACTAATATATTAGTTAGCTAGTACCATGATCACTAAGACACTGTTACTGCCTTTTTTTTCAAAGACCCTCCAGTTTCCTTTTTTGTCACACCTGGAAGTCCAAACTTCTAGTACTGTCTGATCCAGTTTTAGATATGGTTTGTGTTCTATTTTTTTCAGAGTACTTCAAGGCAATGATAAGACCAATAGTTTTAGTGTATATGGACAGGAAGTAGATATTTTTACAAGTGCTATAAATACTAGTCAAGTATCCGCTGGCAGTAATAAGGTCTGTATTCTGAATAAAAAATAGAACTTCTTGTACCATTTGTTAATTAACCGTACTCTCTTTCAAATATCACTCATAACCACATGGTTTTAGAGTACTAGGATAGGTGTTCAGTGTTAAATTCAAATTATTTGTCCTAACTACCCATAGAGTCAATTACAAAGAAATCAACATTAACATGTTTGATTTTACTTATAACCAGTAATGACTACATTTTATTGTTCAAGTGCTATTTGATTAGGTGGTATGGATTTACCAATATTAAATATTCAGAGAAATAAAAGCTTAATTGGAAATGTTTTCATATTTAACAGGTAAAGATTACGCCAGTTGTGAATTTTGATTGGGATCCGAAATATTATATCGGTCATCTAGTAGCAGTCCATAGAGATAATACATATATGGCATATGTAATTAAAGGTTAGCTTTTAAATTCATATTTTAGATAGAGAGGGAGGGAGGGTGCTTGCTTGCTTGCTTGTGGGGTTCTTTAACAGTGGGAGGAAATCAAAGGACCCGTAGATAACCCTAAACTTGGACAGGCAACCCTACTCCTTATAAACCATTTGGCCATCCACGAATCCAACCCTCAAAAATATTTGACATCCAAAATTGTGTCAACAGCCACTGATTTAATAAATTTCTCACAAATCAAAATTTGTGTTTTTCGTCTGTTTTTCAACAATCTAATTAAGATTTGTTTATTTTAGGTAAAACTGGGGGAAATATTCGTATTATAAATCGTAAAACAGCTGACAGATGGTTGATAAAATGTGTCGAAGGAAGAGTGGTAGATGTTGCTTTTGCCCATTCTGATGCTGTTATTCTAGCTGCTGTAGATGAAATTGGTAATTTATATGTCCATGAGATGCAAGAAATCGATGGAAAAACTATGTATCCTTTGATAATTCACTCATTTATGAATGATAAATTTCTCTAGAATACATACAAAGATATTTTCTTCATCATTGATGCTAATGGGGAAGGCACTGATTATGATATTAAAGGATTGGAGTGTTTATAGTGTCTGCTATTATAGACCAAAACAACAAAATTTTAACTTATTTTATAAATTTCAGCAACATTTTAAAATTACCTACACAGTTCCGATTGATGAAGCAAAACATACTAGCCAATTTAAAAATTTTCCCCTTTTATGATTTTGAGTGTTGTAAAGTATTACATCATAAAATGTTCTGAGATCTATGTACCGATATAAAAAGATTCCTTGACAGTAAACAGTAATACTTTATTGCTACATGTACAGAGACCAGAGAACACAGCTCCCTCAGAATATCATCGTGTTATATGGTGTCCATATATACCAGATGAATCGGAAGATACCTTAACAGATTCGTCTAATCTTGATTCATCTAGAGTACTTGTTCTTACACATGATGAACGAGTAAGTTTCAATTTGAAAAAAAAAATATGCAGATATAAACTTTATTTTATAATAGAGATTGATTTAAGGTGCATTGTGTACAGTTCCATTAGTGTTATTGGGTGTTGAATTAAGGTATTTCACTCAGTCATAAAACTAATTAATGCAGATCCAGTTTCTACATAGTTTGTGAAAATAAAAGATGAAATATGCCAATTAAACACCAATATGGCCTATTTATTTACCAAAAGATTTCAGCTCAAATATTAACTCCTTTGGAAATGATCTCCAAAAGAGTGTGTAGGAGTTACTATTCTAGAGTTTGCCTTTTCATTAAGTGACTTCATATGTTAGTGCTTGCACGATATATTGCTTAATTAATGTATTACGATACACCTTCTCACAATTTGAGTAATTGATTTCGAAATGTTGAATCAATGTATTGCGATTCATTTCTTGTCGCTTCAGTGAGTAACCTGTCACTCTAATTATCCATGTCACACATTATCCATGGGTACGCAAAAAATCTTAAATTGTTTAGGTCCTTATTTTGATATAAAGCATTTCTATTTTCATTAGCCGACATGGAGCAGAATAGTAGGCCTTTAAACCCTATTTCATTTATAAAACAGTTTTATTTCTTCGACATTGGCAGGACTAAAAATATCAATTATTAATTTAATCTGTTGTTTTCTTGGTAAATATTGACTTTGTTGTGAAATGTGATACGAATCATATTGTAGCATCCAAGTTGCAATACGTATCATGACTGCAGTGGCAATACCCAGCACTAACATAAATTTGACTCTTTAAATCAACCTGACATCCTATTCTTTAGAACAGTATCACAGAGCTTAAAATGTTTTGTAGGACTATAATGAAGGATTCTAAGAGTCTTCCTCTCTGAATTTGCTGGTAATATTGCATGGATAAATTAGAGCATCTAGGGTATCCACAACCAAGCGTAATTGATTCAGTCTCTTTAGTTGGACCAATGTATGTTTCAGTCAAACAAGGAAGTCATAGTATAGTTCATTATGCAGTAACTTCAATCAGCTTTTTTTCAATGTTGTTTCTTTATGATTACATTGTAAATTTGTAAAGTACCCTTGAACATGTTAATGAAAGGGCACACTATAAATTATGATATAGATAATGTGTATATGAATTATTACAGGCTGAGATATGGAGTATTGATATGATTAATAGAGATTATGGTGTTGGACCTATTAATCCACATGAAGTAGACAGTGGTATGATATCTATAGACAGCCATGACAAGGTAAATTCATGATTTAAAAAAAACAACCAAACTTGATTGTAGTTTATTCAGTGCTATCACAAATTTAATTTTCCTAAAAGGTAGTGCTCTCTGAGAAGCATTTTATCATTTGGTAGTCGTTTAACAATAAAGATTATTTAATTGCTAAATTGTTTGTCCTGGCACCACTGAATTTATCCATTTTTTTCTTCTTTAAATTTAGCCAATCATTGATGCAGCTTTTTCACCTGATGGTACAGCACTTGCATCTGCTAGTTTAGATGGAGAAGTCAAATTCTTCCAGGTTTATTTGTTTGAAGGAACATCACCAAGGTAATTAAAGATTCAGTTAAATTATGTTATGTAAAAATTCAATACACCTTAACAATAAAACATTGATTTCAAATCTTTAAATGAATTTATCTGGCCTGGCAGGCAGTCACAGTCAAGTGTAATAATGTATTTTATTGCAGTTTACTAAATACTTTGTTTTTTATTATCTTGTTAGATGTTTACATCAGTGGAAACCCCATGATGGAAAACCAGTGTCTTGTTTGTTTTTCTTAGATGATCATAAAAGTTACAGTCCCGAGTGAGTATTCATGTTATCAAATTTATAGCCGATTATATTTAAAATAAGCCAGCTATATCTACATGTTTTGTATTTTACGTTTTCTTTCAGTATAATTTCAAATTAATATTGTAAAGTCAGATTTTATATTAATATAATTTGAAATTCATATTGTATTGTTCGATTTTATATTTAGTTATTGTGTATAAATATGTCTTTTTATTTTGAAGTGCTCAATTGTGGAAGTTTGCTGTAACTGGTGCTAATAAAAATCAAGAATTAAAAGTATGGAGTTGTGAATCTTGGAGATGTCTTCAGACAGTTAGGTACATAAAATCCATATTGTTATTGTCTGTTTCACACTATCTTTGTGTCGAATCAAGCGAGGGAGGTTTGTTTTAAATGGTCTCAATCCTCACGATTTTGTTTCTGGGGCATATATCATAAACCGTTTAAGATATCTTTATGAAACTTTGTACCAACATCAACCTATTACAGTCATGCCTTTTGGTAATTAAAACTTTCTTGTATTTCTTAATTTCATGTAGTTTTTGGTATGCAAAATTGTGGATATTGGTGACTGAGATGTTTTGTATTGTTTTATCTTCCAAACAATTATTTAAAATTTCAGTTGTATTTGATTTTATTCCCCTGAATTGAAAAATGGGTGTATCTTCTTTAATAATAATGTTTGAATTATAAATACATGTATCAAATTTTTTTTATTGTAGATTTTTGAATCCACCAAATGTACCGTCCAATTTTACACAAGATCTGTGTTTAAAAGCTACTATGGATCTGAGTGCTCGTTATTTGGCTTTATCAGATACCAATAAAAAGGTAAAAAAAAAACGTATTCAGTATCAAGAACTTGCATTTCCACGAATTAAAGAACAGTATTGATGAGAACTGTGTTTAGCTTAAAATTGTTACAATTTGAAACCTCAAAATAACATGTTTACAGAGAATAATGGCGCAATATAGCCCGATTGGAGCTGACGTGCCATTAAGCCTTATTTCATTCATTCTTTCATTACAGAGAATAAACTCAACGCTAACTAAAACCTTTACTCTCTATTTTTTTGATACATATGTTGATTTTAAAAGATCCATATATGGCCAAACCAATTTAAATTTAGATCTTAGAAATCTTGAAAAATAAATAGCCACTCAAGTCATGTTAATATTTTGTTTCAAATATAAAAGATTTTAAACTATTAGCTTGTGCAAAGAGAAAACAAGTACTTTTTATTTTTAAATATTTTTGGACAAGTTGAAATTTTGATACTTTTTCCTGAAAATTCTTTACCAAAGAACAAAATAATTTATATTGGCGTCCTTCAGAGTGAGGGATAACCCATGGATTTCTCGCCTGCTGATTAACCGGTTACAATAATTGATTTATTATAGGTATTATATATTCTACAACTACATGAAGATACAACATCTAATTCAGCTCATATTAGTTCTATATCAGAATTTATATTAGCTCAACCATGTCTCTCTCTAGCTATACTTGATGCTAGTAAGAAAAGATTTAAAAGATCAGCTAATGATACCCACTTTGATGAAATTACTACAGGTAGGTGTTCGTATTTAGATTTACCCTCAGTGTGTGTGTGTGTTTGCGGGGGGGTGGGGGGGCTACATTGCTTAAGCAATAAAGCATTGGCCTCTGAACTAGAATACAACAGGTTCAAATTCAAGAGTGGCCTGAGACGAACCTTCAGGAACTTTAAGTACGGTATTCACTTGTCTCGGTGGCTCTTTCATGCAAAGTGTTCCAATCATTTGAATGAGAAAAAAGCTAAAGTTCTCTCTAAACGTTTTTAATATTGGCATCTGGTATTCAAAGAATGATAAGAAGAAATACTCTTCATATTGCAAATGTGTCTGTTGAAATGAAAATCACCAAATCTATTTCTCAACTGACGGGGTTTTTGTTTTGATGAAAACTACTTTATAAATTACCCCAATGTTAAGGGGCGACAAGACGACTGTGTTTAGGCTTCGGGATGTAGCTAAAATATTAAATGCATTTTTCAAGCTATTTGTAGAGCAATTAGTTTGTTTTAAAGAACTCCTTGCAACCTACAATATTATCAAAGTTAAGACTCTTAAAGTAATGTCAATCAATTTAGTAATGTCAATCGAAAACAGTAGTGGAAAAAAACGTTCTGCAAGAATTGAGAATCAGTTTATTGTACTGGTTTTCTTTATGTAGATTTGATATTTAGAAAAGTTTATGTATGAAAATGTCATATTGATTATTGAATTTATTTGTCATATTGATTATTGAATTTATTTGTTTTTATCAGGAGATTTAGTTGATGAAAATGATGATGAAGATCAAGCAATGGTACCTGAAACAACAGGTGTACAGATCAGACTCTTTTCTGTTCATACAAAGTAAGTTTCTTTTATTGCCAGTGTAATGTTTGCTGTTTAGTGTAAGGTGTTTACGAAACAATACAATGTGTGATTGGGCTTTCCAACTGGCTCCCATAGCAATCATAGACTAACACATTGGTACCAGCTAGAACATTTACACTTCATATTGACTTGGGAATAAAATTAGTAATGATACACACAGTTTATTTTGCTGTATCTGTAATGACATGAACCCGTTTCGAACAGTTTATATATTACCTGACATTAAGAGTGTGTGCCCTAAATTAAATCTTTCCCATCTTACTTTCAATTTGTTATAACCTTCATTTGAGTCAATTATCTTCAAATACATGCAATAACAGAATCAACACCGCAATAACAGAATCAACACTTGAAATGTTACTTGAGGCTAAACCTTATTTATGAAAAGTTATATTAAACATTACCCATCACAGAATTTGTCTATCTCAGTTGTTACCTGGCCACATTTGGATGAACCAAATGGTAGGTTATGCAAAATAAGATGTAATTTTATGGGGATGGAAATTGTAGGTACTGGTTCTCAGACACATTGATTCTATATTTTCAGATCATTACAAGAGTTACTGATACGTTATAAACCTGAATGTTCGGTACCACAATCATCTTCACCATCTGTTAGTTCACTTTCAATAGATGAAACAGGTAGGTAGTTTTATATTCTAGAATGAATTATACTAATATAACGAGTTGTTCAGTTTTACAGTATGTAAATAATAGTACGTGCAGGAGGACCTCACTACCCATAAACAGATACATCAGTCACGTCTAAGGACAAGATACACAGACACTGCAAGCAGAAATCAACAGAGCTATATGATCCAATCAAATGAATGGATCTAAACCTGTAAAGATAAAGGCTTTGAGCACCTTGACTATGTTATTCTGAGTATAACACAAATATTGTGACGAGATATTTGAAATCCTTTCAGAAACTAAAAAATAGCGAAATACAGAATTTGTTGGGGACAGCGTACCTTGGTTTAATTCACCTGTGCTGACATATGTTTAATTTTTAGGGTTACAAGATACATTATCTAATAAAAGTTTGTTATTTTATAGGGTTACAAGATACATTATTTGATATAAGCATGTTATTTTATAGGGTTACAAGATACATTATTTGATATAAGCATGTTATTTTATAGGGTTACGAGATACATTATCTGATATAAGTATGAGTGTAGAGGGTAACAATATGAGTATGGCCGAGGCAGATAATAGTAGTCATGTTTTAATGACACCTGAAGCTTTTACGTCTCACACTAATAGTCCAAGGTTGGTAAAAAAAAAACAAATTCTTTGCTCCTGATCATTTATCTCAGAAAGTTTTTCAAATGAGTTCTGTTACTGATGTCAGATTCAATTTTTTGAGAAATACTGTAAAAACTAATGAAGATGTCTCGCTAACCTGGCTGTCCCACCCATGTCGTTGTTGCAGGGCACAGGGCCTGCCAAGAGATAATGCATAGCAGTTTGGATAGGACAAAAAAAAGCTTGAGGTCCTGTATACATATTGGTATACATGTAAAAGAACACTTAGAATTTGATATAAGAGTAGGTTATAGCCAGGGCGACCTTCGGTTATATTTTTTTCACGACTGGTGGTCGGAACTAAAAACCGAACGCGGATGGTCCGGACAACGTCTGTTCAAAGATGGCTGGCCCCATTGACTTTACTTTTTACATAGCACAAATATTGAAATAATGCGTATATTTTAGACTCACATAGATTCAGACATTACATACGAGACAAAAATAGCTGCTGATAGCATTAGCAACCATTTAAAATTAATTCAAACTTTTCTAATACAATATGCTAAACAAAAATAAATATTCTACACTTGCGTTTCATCCACACCCGCCATCTTTGAACTACTACGACCACAATAGCATGGTTCAGTATTTCCGGACTATGATCCCGACTAAATGAAATCGGATTCATTTAGTTCGACCATAGTCAAGAAATCACGATAAGCGAAGGTCGCCTTGGCTGTCTGGGCAAATTTCCATCATAGCACACTGCATGGCACACTTCAATCACCCAGTCTTAGTAGAACTGTAGGATGTTAATTAAACCCCGTTTTAATTCATTTCTTAATGTACAAAATATAGAGCTTGAGAGAATTATTTTATTTATTTACAGTAAACAATCATTAGATGGTGGTCTCCGTGGATCTTTATCAGATACTAGTACATTTACTCATGTTACGGCTATGAATGATGACTTAGTATCACCTCATAGCTCCACAGACATTTCTATTGTCTCTCCTGGAAGTACGCTGCTGAATACACCTAATTCTGTGAGAGATGGTATCTTGAATCAAAGTCAGGAATTGACACCAAGCAGTGTTCCACTACCTCCAATAACATCTGTTGAGGAAGATGAACTAGCAACGCCTAAGGGTTCGATAAAAAGTGATAAAACAGACACGCCCCCTATAAATCCCAATCCACAGTTGTCTGCACTTGAAGAATTCTTCAATACAAAGGGTAGTAGCACCAGAACAATGCAGTCTTTAGAATCAACGTCAAGCAGTACAAGTGCTTTTGAATCTGAAGCAAAAGTGAAAACTCCGCGTAAAATAACAGGCGATATGTATGATGAAGATGATCAAGAGGTTGCCGATGTTTTAGGTGTACAGATCAGAAACAATAGAGAAGGAGATATAGAAGGTACCGGAGAGTTTTCCCAACAAGGGGAGTTAAGTAATGGAACGCATGTACCTACGGCATGGCCACAACCACCAGATGTTAGTATAGAAGCTAAAAGACTTGTCGCTGATACTATACAACAAGTGTAAGTGATTTAAAGTCTTTCTTTAAGAAAACATTTATTTTTGCCCGTCACGATTGTTACACATTGTTTTCATACTCACATTTCAATGAAGAAGTATTATGTTTGTGAGCCATTTGGCTTGTGATCATCATGATACACTACACTGCTGTTTTAATGGCAGTTTATGTATTTAATGTTCAGTTTATAACCTACAGAGGCAAAGTGTTCAATTTGTTGATAATCGACAAAATACATAGGGTTCCTTATTGTGTAGTTTAAAACCGTCCATATAGATTAGATAATGAGTGTTATGTTTACTTTCACCGGCAGTGTTGAGTAATTTATTTATACATGGTTTCCCCTTGTCAGTGGTGCAGGACGGAGGGCCTGACTAGGACAGATGTCTAGTAGTATGGATGTCCCGTGTATACATAAGCATGTTGGAATTCAATATTAGAGTAGGCCATAGTGCTGCTGGCCGGGCAAAATTTCTGTCAACGCACACTGTATTGTGTATGTCCGTCACTATTAGCCCAGTTGAAGCAGAAGAGTAGGACGTTAAACCCCATTTCATTTTATTACTCAACACTGCTATTGATAGTCAACTTATAGGGTGTGCTTTTATTTTTGAAACTCATATTTGGAGGTACAAAATTTTTATTTGTTTTTCTTGAATAATTTATTGTACTATTACAGTCAGAATACCAATGATGATGAAGATGATAGAGAGATTGATGAAGAGATAGAAGATGTAGAAATAGAAGAAGTTATAGATGATGAGGAGGATGATAATGATGATGATGATCAAGATGATAGAGGTGGTGAAGGTGGAAATACATATAGACTTCCAGTTCATGATGTTCATAAGAAGTAAGTTATAAATGTGTAAAAATGGATATGAAAATCTAAAATATGTATGCCAGGTTGCATTCATTTAAACATCACAGTGGAAGAAAAATGATTAAGCATTGTTGATAATATATAAGATAATTGATAGTGTTAAAGGAGCTAAATCGCTAATATTTTGAGCCTAGAAATTGACACAAATGGGTCTCAAGCCATATAATAATGTAATATGAATGTATATAAACTGATTTACATTCACTCTTTTCCGTTTTTACTCTAATATCAAATCAGTTATGTTTGGCGAAGTACACCAGAAGTCTCGATTGAATAACAATGTATTCCAGTCTATAGTATCTATTGCACATGCTCACTGATGTAATGTGAAGTATACCTAGCCTTGTTCTTTGGGTCCCTAGCTGAAAATGAGTCTGAAACGTCGTATGGTACACGATTCGTGTACCAATGGTAAAAAAATTATTTCGTCTTAAATATTGGATATCAGAAGCCAATCATTTCCTGGTAAGACCACAACGTCAATGTTGATTTATATTGACAAATAATTTGTGTTTTCAACGTCGAAGTCTTTCGATGATATTGAGTTAGAGACTTAGCTTCTTTAATCTGATGATACTACTTATCAATTTTAAAACTTTGTACTTAATTTTTTTAAAATAAAAGCCATTATAACATAAAAGCTATTTTAACATAAAAGCCATTTTAACATAAACAATGTCTTGAATATCCTTTAAATTATTAAATAATGCAGGTGGGCTAATCCATTTAATATCTGAGTTGATTATGGGCTTTTCCTGTGAATAGATGTCTAAATAATTATTTATATAATATTTGAAGCTAGAAAAAAAAGTTTCTTACTTGCATTCACAATAATTCATAAATGAAATCTTTGCTTTATTTCAGCTCTAATGTGATTCAGGTTATAAGAGAGACTAAAGAAGTTGTTGATAAACAGGCCCTTTCTGAGGTAATGATTGAAGCTGTCTTGAAACTTGTATTTAATATTACAATAATCTATTAAAGTGAATAAATTTTCATTCACACAAGACCTCGCTTTGTATAGTAAATATGTCGTGTGGCAGTAGAGCATCTCTCTTCCTGATTGGCTATAATGTAGAAAAAGTGAAGCTAAGAATATCCCTTTTTAGATAAATGGATTTAATTTTACATGATTAAATAAGAAAAACAATAAATTAGATATTTAAACATTTCTATTTTGGCTGCTTTTATGTTATCCTTCTGCACATTTTGATATTTTCAATACTTTTCTGGCTGTTCAGGATTACTCCACATGTTTGGAAATATTTGTGGTTTCTACCCTTGTCAGTGGTGCAAGACAAAGGGGCTGAAAAGGACAGCTGTCTCATCATTCAGATGGGACAAAAATCCTAGGTTCTGTATATACATTGGTGTGAACGTAAAAGATCCCTTGGAACATGGAATTTGATATAGGAGTAGGCTGTACGGGCAACACTTCCCCTCATAGCACACTGCATGACATATTCCCATCTTCATTCGCACAATGGGAGCAGAATAGTAGGAAGTTAAACCCCATTTCATTTCATTTTCAAAAGTTTTGTGGACGCTCTAGAGGTGAAAGTCAATTGACTGTAATTTTATACACAGTGATTAAGGTCATGAGGCGAAGAAGTCTATTGATTTTCAGCGATTTCCGATAATCACTGCCCTTGATCACATCAAAAAATCTTGTGAACGCTCTAGAGGCTGGAGGTAATATCCGATTGACTTTAAATTTATACACAGTGTTTCAGGTCATGAGACAAAGACGCCTTATTCTTAATCAGATCTTAGTGTATTATAAATGTTCTATTACCGAAAAAAGTAAAAATATGCGACAACTCTTGTTGACTGCCCGGACGATCTAGTTGCTGTGGGCGTATGTTTCATTGCCTGGCAACCTATCTTTCATTTTCTTATAAATATATGTGTATATTGCTATTTATTTTATGTTCCTTGTCACCGTGGTTGTGTCATGTATATGAATTGTATGCTGCCTGCAATGGGTGTTATGATACAATAAAGTCTTATCTTATCTTATCTTATCTTATCTTTTACTCCCTTGTACAATTGCAATTACTTTTAAATTATGGTCAATTTAAAGAATATAATTTATTTAACTGTTTTACAGCTGCACAATAATATAAGTCTGATTGTACAAGCCATGCAGTCGCAACAAGAACAGATCGGTCAACTGCAGAAACAGTTGATACAACAACATGAACTACAGGTGGGCCTGCAACATCAACAACTAGAACATGCACAGTTAACAAAACAAGGTGCTCCACCTAATCTAGAGGAACATCTAGGAAAAGTAGAAGATGTGGTCACATCACGTGTGGAACGCGCTATATCAACACATCTAAAAAAAGAAAATATCCTTTATTTTATAGCCGCTTTCATAGCTTTTGTGATTGTTGATAGCCAGCGAAGAGCAAAAAATTTATAATCCTAATTTTCTTCAAGGGTTTTATTTTAGAATTTTCTTACAGGTATACCTAACCGTACAACATCTTATAATTAGTTTCTTCAAGGGTTTTATTTTAGAATTTTCTTACAGGTATACCTAACCGTACCACGTCTTATAATTAGTTGGTTATATTATGCACCATATAGAGACTGTATTACTGACCCTTCTACGATTTGTCTATCCAAAAGACCTACAATCGACTCTTTCAATTAAAGTACAACTGATAAATAACAGGCCGCCACTGGCTGTCGACCTTTGAACTATCCATGATAAGACATGAGCGAGTTAAACGTTTTAGAATAATAAGATAATGATTAATACTTATGGAGTATGAATAGTTTATGATTTTTCTGACCATCATCCATGGGTAAGTCGAGGCTGTGAATCGAGTGACATGAAAATTCTGAAAGTCTCAATAGATCTTGGGATATTCTCCAGTTTTATTATTTATGTACTTTCCTTGACATAAATACATCATCAGTTAAAAGACTTATTAAGTCAGATGGAAGTTCGTCATAAAGAAGAACAGTTACAACTCCATGGTTCTATCATAGAAACTGTTGGTACCTCTGTCTCTCAGGGTTTAGATAAATCTGTTCGAGCTGAAATCAAACAATCTTTATTACCATGTAAGTTACTACCTCCTATAATAGGTCAAACTCCACATGTTGTCAAATATACAGGGTTTAACCTAGACCAAATATTTATATTTCCACGCCTTGGGAGAAAGTGGGAGACTAATTAATAAAATAAGCAATCAATTTGCTTTGTCAATGCTGTCATACCCCGTAAATTTGACTGAGTGACCATATTAAAACTTTGTGTCCCTACCTTGACTAAGTTTGTTCATCTTTGCTTGTGTTGAAGGATGAGCCTTTTCATTGTTCAATGCCTTATATATAGATAAATGTGCAAGTTACACGAAGTAATTAACTGGTCATCTATTTGACAAACTGTTAGCTCTTTTTAAGTGAGAATTTTTATTTTTGTTTGTTTGATATTGATAGGTGTCAGTCAAACCTTACAACCAATTAAAGAACAGCATCAACATGAACTTTCACAAAAACTAACAGCTACAGATTCACTGTTAAAAGATAATATAGCCAAAATGGTCCGATCAAAGGTAAAGTACATATAGCAGTTTTTGCATGAAATTATTTTTGACTTGTACACTTCCATACCAATTCAGTTGCAGTGTTTCATATGTTAGTAAGGTTTGTGTTTTACAGACCACAGGCAATACAGCCCAATGGATCCTTATAGCTGGCTTGTAATTTATTATTTATGTTTTTTTTATTGTTTATTTAAGCAAACTGTTGAAGCGATCGGTCAAGCAGCTGGTAATGCTATCCAGGCTCCTATTCAAGCTGCTTATAGAGAAGCTTTTCAGAATATGGTTGTACCATCTTTTGAACGAGCATCCCAGAATCTATTTAAACAATTAAATGATTCCTTCCAGCGAGGAACTAGAGAATGTAAGTATAATTAGACCTGATCATGAAAGTGAAGAAATGGAATTTATGTTCAAGCAAATACACACCAATTGTTTTGTACCATCCTCATGTCTTGTCAACACTCTCCTTGTCGGCTCTGTACATACTAACCCTTACAAATTTAATTGTTTTTTTTAAGACACATTACTAACACAAACAATGTTCTGCATGATTGAAATATTGTTGGATTCTCAATGTAAATTGAGACCCAGTGATTGTCACATCTTTTATTTGATGTGCCTTTGTATTTTAGATACAAGTAATTTAGAAAATCACTTAGAACAAGTTCGGAAACGGCAGCTAGAAGCAAGAGATCCTGTTATTGGTCAATTACAATCAATGGTAGATTCCTTCCGTCAGTCATCAGAAAGTCTTCAAACTCAGATTTTATCAACACTGAAAGGAGAATTAACAAGCCATCTTAATGCCTCATCTGAATTGTAAGTTATTTATATTGATCAAACAATAGATCTTAATACACACAGTGATACAAACTATAGTCATGACGGTGTAGAAAAGTAGGATGTTAAACCCCATTTAATGAGATTTTCAATGTGAGAGTGGGCGCTTACTCTACCCAATAGATACTGATAATCATTTGAGTGATTTTTAAAGGGACAATAACATTCTTGCTGGCTTGGTAGCTCCAGAAAATAAATAATTCCCTTATTCTAAGTACTAGATGTTTAAGTGTCATACCTGTTGTGTAAATTATCCATTACAACCTATTTTACATGTCCAGAGGGTTCGAAAATATTTTAAAATCCAAGTCACATTTGAAAATGTTTACGTTAGACTTTTCAAATCAATTGGTTGAATTTTTCCAATTTTTTTAAAAATAGGTGTGTTAAGATGAAATTTATATCATCATTTAATTGGAATATTCTAAAATAATATGATTTGTTGACCAGAATGAAGATTGGGACATATTATTCAGTTACAACAAGAGTGTTATTGGGGCTTTAAGTCATTGCAATCTACAATATTATGAAAGTTAAAATGCTAAAAACAGAATCAGTCCAAATATAGTTCAATTATGTTCAGTATTTACATAAACAAGGTATTGAAAACTTTGCAACATTCAGAATGCTGTGGAAGATATAGACAAGTCATAATCACCTAATATTCTGTTTTCTTAATTTGAATACATTTCAGCTTGGTTTCAGTCAAAAGTGAAAAATTAAAATTTGGTCTGTAAGGCAATTAATGTTCAGCAGGAATATTATGTGAGACATCGATTTAACATGTTTTCTTTGGGAGGACATTGAACCGTGTTTCTTTTTTTTTCAGATGTTAGAAAATGATTAGTTTTGTACCATGTATAGAATTGTGTTTAATATCTAATTTGTTTACAATTTTAGAATGCAAGAAAAATTACTTCAACAAGTGAGAACGGCAGTGAAAGAAGAAGTCAGTCTGGCTGTTCGTGAACATGGAGCTTCAATCTCAAGTCAACTAATGAATCATTTAAGATCTGGTGCTGCCACACCAATCCAGGTGTCACCAGAGTTTGTTTCAAATTTCCCTACACAGTCCAGTGTACTGGCTTTACTACATGCTGGTAAAATAAACGAAGCTTTCCAACAGGTAGTTCATGGTTTTATGTTGTGTCAGAATTATATGCTGTGAAGAAAAAATATTTTGTGTTCAAATCCAGTTAGTCTAAATCAAAGTCCCACTGATATGGATGGAATAAGTCCATTTTAGTACTTGTTTGATAAATGTTTCACTCTTTAAAAATTTGATGGTTATTTGGTCAGTATTTGACCATATATACATAAACACGTATTGCGATTTGGGTTCTACGATACGATTTGTATCCCAATATATAACCAGGTCAATATTTAGCTAAAAAAAAAAACAAGTTTATTGGAGTGACATATTACAATTACTACCCCGGGTGTGAAATATTTGTTTGTCTACTTGTGGCCAACAGATCAAAATAAGGGCCAAAACAATCCAAGGGTGTTTTTGTACCTATGGATAATGTAGGACGTGGATAATTAAGAGTGACGGGTCACTTACTGAAGCGACAAAGAAACATTTTTAAAAAATCATGATACATTGATTCAGCGTCTTCCGATTTAATATGCCATCGTAAGATGGTGAATCTTGATATATCAATTCAACAATATATGGTGCCAGCAATAATAATATTGATAATTTCATCTGTAATAACTGTATAATGTTATACTTTCAGGCACTGTCTGCAGCAAATCTAGATTTAGTTGTATTTGTCTGTCAGAAAGCTGATGTAGGGTCTGTGTTTAGTCAATCTAATATATTAGATCAACCAGTCCTTTTATCCTTAATTCAACAACTCTCAGCAGATTTAACAACTCATTCAGAACTTAAAATACAGTAAGTTTAGTAGTTTATATTGTCTTTGCCTTATTCACTCCAGACTAAATTGTCTCTACATTGACTACGAAGAATACCATGTAAAACCATGATGAACTATAACTTCAGGTCATCTACTTCATCATGTAAAGGTTCCTCCGGGCACTCAGGTTTCTTCCCACTGCTAAAGACCCCTACGAGCAAGCGAATTGTTAAAATAAAATTGAAACCAGATGTTAGTCCCAAAATGACCTAGTTTGTGTCGAGTGGACGTTAAACCCCATTTCTCTCTCTCTTATCACGTAAAGGAAGGTTGGATGACAGAATGGTGAGCAAGTGCGTGCTGTATCTTAAAGCCTGTCATTGAGTCAACTGGCATGGTTTTGAATTCCCGGTTGAATGTGACAAGGAGTGGGGTTTTCTCTGGATCTTTCGGTTTCTTTCCACTGCTAAAATGAAATTAAACCATATGTTAAGTCTCAAAAATAACCTAGTTTGTGTCGAGAGGACGTTAAACTCAATTTCTCCCTTTCTCTCATCACTTAATTATATGTTTTATTTTTCAGGTATTTAACCGAAGCCATTATGAATCTAGATACAAAAAATCCAGTTACACGTGACCATATGAAAACTGTCTTACACACTTTACTCAGCAAACTTAAAGCATTTATAGTCAATAGACCCAATGACCAAATTACACGCAATGTTCGAATGGTTCAAATGGCTACCCAGTCACTTCTTAATGTTTAAAAGAAAACAAGTTGTGAATTTGAACTTAAACTTGTCTCTGTGAACATGGGGTCAAAGTGTTGACTAAAGTGAAGTGTCCTGTATACTGTGCTATATAACCAAAGGTTGATGCTGTTAAAACAATACATCAATTAAGCCTGTGTCCATATGGTGAAAGATTGCTTATTTTTATACAACGTAAAATATGGCTACAAACATTTGTGTGTGTCAGATATTAAACTATTATAATCTTTTAAATTGATTTTCTTGACCTATGCTAGGAGGGCACCAAAAATGGTGGCATAGTGAAATTCCTAAATAAAAGATGTGATATCCAGTGTTCTGGAAGATCATGGATTTTCTGCCTTGTGCACAACCTATTTCTAGCACATAAAAATCTGTTTTGTTATAATTAGAACCTATAAGTATGAAGACAAGCTATTTGTAAGATGTAATAATAATTGATCAATAAGAGATATTTCAGTCCTTACTTTAAGATACTTTCCCACACTTATCAGCAGTGAATATTCGCTGATCCGTTACAATCACTGAGAGAGAGATGACATCAGTGTGACTTAATGAACTAATGATATTAACCTTTTTTGCATCTACAAATATTTTTTTGAAGTATTAGAAAAATAAAGGTATTTGAAGTACCGGTATATCTAGAATTTAGTGTAAAAGGGTATATAAAATGAGTAAAAGGCATCATTATCCTCGGACCAGTTAACGCAACAATGTCTTATGTAAAAAATACACTTGCCATAGAGCCTATGAAGGACACCTTGTGATATGTTGTCACCTACTTGAACTTTTAAAGGTCAATCATTTAATACAGCGGTAAAAAATGGCTTTTGCGATACCGCTGTGAAACAGATTGATACTTAGCTGCATTAAATATTGACAGTTTCTAGTAAAGTTGTTTTCAAATGGTGAGATTATATATCTGATTATTTGCATGTATATTTTATAACGGCATGGTTATACTTTTAATCTGTTGATTCAGGTTTCTGTACTGTAGTTTATAATTTGATGTATCAATATGTATCTTCGTTGTACAATAGATTTTAAAATATTTTGTTATTGTTATACATCGAAAGGATTTTCTAGACTGTTTTCTTTTATTCAGTTGATCTTATTTTATCTAATTAGAGTGGTTGTTCTTGCGTTAGAAAACATCTAGAAATTAAATTAATTAATCGATTTTTCATTGATAAAGATATGCCAATAATGATTTTCATAATTAACTTAATTCAATTTTGTTTATGAAGAGTAATAAGATAGCTCATGTAAGATCAGTATTTAGTTTTTTTCCCTATTAGCTTCAAGGGAAGATTTTTTATTTGATACACAATTACTGAATTTATTATGTAAATGATAGTTAAGTGGATGTCATCAAGCAAATGATACAAATATGTTGAATTCACCAATACAGAATATGTAACAGCAATAACAATCTAAACTTGGTTATATGTAATCCTCCCAAATATTATCCCTTCTTTATCTGTAAAGAGAAAGCTATAAATGGCTTTAATAGACATTATGATTTTAAAATAAATTGTAACTTGGTTTGAATAGAATAACATTATTACTTTTAGAATAAATTGTAACTTGGTTTGAATAAGACAATGCTACATATCAACTGTCCAACATACAAAGACGTATGTATTCTGTATAGAAAATCCGTAAGGTTACAACATAGAATAGAAAAGTTCTGTAGTTGAGGACACTAATTCTACCAAATGGACCAGTTATTTGGTAAATAACTCTTTGTCAAACGGTCAAACAGGACATAGTTCAAGTTAAAACGTCACAATAGTGAAAAGAAATGATCCAAAATTTAAAATATATAAACGAAATAAGATTTATGTTTTAATAAGAATTAAGTTGTGAAAATGGCATGACTTTATTAAAAATTTCTTCAATGTTTCTCTCCCTCTTTTGTACTATACAATACATAGATTTGAAATTTATGCTTGGGTTGCCCCATTCCCAAAACCCAGCATTGAAAAATAAGCTGTGAAATAGCAATGGCAATCAGTTAAGGTTAGTTTGTAATTTAATGTAATCCTGGTATAATGATATTGTACAAGTTATATTTCAGTTTATTATTTAATTGTCTGTATCTACACAAGACATGTCATTTGTTTATTGTAATTATATATGACAATATTTTCCATAAAATAACCTGAAATAAAAAAAAGAGAAATTAATATAAATCAGAATTACTTTTTTTTTTTTTTTTTACTGGTTACACCACATTGTTTGTAGGGGTTGAGTAACACCCGCTTCCACCTAGGGTGATATCGCAGCCAAGTTGTCTTAGTTTAATTTTTATTATCTTAGAGCACATATACAGGTGTAGTTTCAAGGGTTTCTAACGTAATAATGTTATTGTGTATAGATTAACACACACACACACACACACACATACCCCTGTCAGTCATGAAATTACGTTGTTTTGGATGAATTGTTAAGAATGCTACAGGTTAAATATGTGCATAAGCCAGAAACACCATGCTATGCCTCAGAAAGCACTATTTACATATAGTTATTTCGTGCCCAGTGGGAGCGACCTCCCCACCTACCCACGTAGTGTGGGAACCCTAAACGGAGGAGGGATCAGGACCCCTAGTCACGCCCTGGTATTTTATAGGCTAGACAGAAAGGAGCTAAACACTTTTCTTTAGTACCTAGAAATGGACTCAAATGGGTCAGAAGGCATTCATATCCCATGAAATATGAATTTATATATAAACTTGTTTACATTCAATGGTTTATTTGTTACTGTAATTTCTAATCAGTTATGTTGAGTGAAATACGCGAAGAGTTCGAATTGAAAGGTAGACTTTGGCGTCTTGATATTCCAGTCTACATTGGTAGCTATAGTTTTCTCCCACATCGGACATGTTTAGCCTCGTTCGTCGAGTACCGTAGCTTCATATAAATGGCGCTCTAAAGCATTCTGGCGTGCAATTGGTCAGGTTTTCATTTTGTCTGAAATATTGAATATCAGAAGTCCACCTTTTCTTGGTAATGTAACAATGAGTAGTGTTTGTAATGTCAACGACTGTGGATGATACTGAGTTGACGATTTTGCTCCTTTAAACAACATTGATACCAATTGCTTATTTGCAAGACGTTTAACGGCACATTTTTCTACGCGAATGAACAATAAACTGCTCATTGGAAAAAACGGAAACCTTTTTTTTATTATCTGTAAAATAAATACCAATTGTTGATATAAGTTAAGGTCTGTCTATCATGTAAAACGGAAATTTGCAACACGGCGTAAGAATAAATTGTTTATTGGCTAAAACGGAAACATTTTTCTTTATAACTGTAAAACATCATTTTGTATATGTGTTTACTATCATTTTACTTATAATTAAAGTAATCAAGAGCAAAATCTGCATATTACAAGTCTTTCTTCAGACCTGAAATGTTGCTGAAATTATCAATTAGACATAAATTAACTTATCCAGACCATAATAAACTCTCGATGTCAAGGTTAGCCTTCATGTTGGCTGGATTAGATTCCTATATGCTGCTTAAAAAAAACGGCAATTGATAATTTTGCGTTTACACTATGATGTATCTTTAATGGTCTTGCGTGGGTGATGAATTAACGTCGTTTTTGATGAATTGTAAGATATATGCATAAGCTAAAAACACCATTTACAGTCGGTTTATTAAAAAAATAATTATGAGCCTGGTTGAAGAGAACACCGTCGTTCCCCTCGCGGGGCAAAGAGCAGTCTGTCTCTGGTGTCATATATTGTATAGTGCCCATTGTTGGCGAAAAACAGTATCATCGTGGCATTTGAACGAACTTGTGAAATAAATAACATACTACAGAAATGAGCCTGTGTTTAATATCGGTGAAAATTTTGAAAAATGAACTCCAAATATTGATTATAATCCCTGTCAAATAATTTATCTCATAAACAGAGTGCATGTGACTATTAAAATAATTAGTAAATTTACGGGCGACAATGTCGGGTGAATCCGATGAAATTTTCGGGGGAAATTCGGAATCCCCATTGCAGGATTCCGAATTCGGAACCACACAAAGCACACCCGGCCCAGAAAGTCTCTCATACCAGCCCATCCCAGGCTCCAGTAGTTCGGCGAGGCGGCCCATGGGCCACATACAACATGATCATCATCGCTCCATGGCCGGTCCAATACCCCCCCCCCCCTACATAATGTTCAGCAGAAAATGGTGTGTTTTTTGAGTGTGTGTGTGTGTGTGGAGGGGGGGGGCAGACAAATTGGACAAAAAAAATGTTTGTTTTTTATTCATTTTTTGCCGGACCGGCCCTTGGTTCGGAGTTGTTCTCTCCTCCCGGTGTGAAGTTTCTTTTGAATAACCGAATGCAGATTTATGTTTTCTGTAATTTGTCCTGCTGTTTCTGGTATACGCACATATCTAATGTGTAATAATCTTATCGAAAATTTATTTTTGAACCCGATTTTGAATTCCGTAATCCCGAAAACGTTATTTTACAAGCAATATCCACACGAACAAAATTTTCGAACTCGATTTTGAATTCAGTAATTCCGAAAAAGATATTTTACAAGCAATATCCACTCGAATAAGAATCGCAATTTTGGATTCTATATATTTTGATTGTCGTTTTAAATTTATACCATCTTGGCAAGGTGTTTGAGTAAAAACTGAACACAACAACTTCAAAACCCTCACAGAAGATGTATTACAAGCCATATCCAACGGAAACAAATAACGATTAAATAAAATTCCTCTATTTTGGATTTCATTTTGATTTTCAGCCGTCATGAATTACCGAAATTGATATCTGAGATAATAATTGAACCCAGCCTCATCGACAACCACATCTGGAAAAATGTAGATTAACTTAAAACCCGCCATTTTTGAGTCAATTTTGAATTTATCTTTCGAAATATATCAGAGACATCAAAAGCAATATATAAAAGACTCAGAAAAGGTCATATCTTACGATATTTTCGCTGTTTATGCGGGAAAAATGCCATTTTATTACGATTAATTAAACTCAGCCAATTTGGAAATCATTTTAGCAGCAATTTGGAATTGCAACCATGTTACAAGGCATATTCAACAGGAATAAACGACGAATAACTTAAATTCCGTCATTTTGAATACCATTTTGACTGCCATTTTGAATTGCTACCATGTTGGATTTTTGAAATTGAAAACCATATAAAAGCATAGGCGTACGAGCCAGGGGGTAGGGCAGATGCCCCCCCTAACTTTCGGGCAAGCCAACTTTTCGGGCAGACAGGTAAAGTGAGAAAAAAAATATTTCAACCACTTGGCAAAATAAAGTGCCCGAAATCTAATAAAACACTAATCTTAGATGCTGGTATAGCGGTAAAACGTGATTGCAGCCGTCAAATATTCCAAAATTTTGTTGGGCGGGTATACAAGGTCAGCTCCGCTTCTTCGCCTCTCGAAGAAAACCGGCGCCGCTGTCTGTAAACCTGAAATTTTTTCGGGCATTTCTAGTTTTGCTTCCCTAATAAAACACTAATTTTACTCTTCTTTTATTAGAATACCACGAATTTGTACTGAGTTGATTATGGATAGAAACATTTTGTCTGGAGTCACTTTACTTTGTGCGACAATTTTCGAGCATAGATTAGTATTTGTGAATGCAGCTGCAACAGTCTGATTGGATGGTTGGAATTCGGAGTGGGATTTCGGTTACAATATCATTGGATACTTTTGGAGTTACTTACGCGTGCTAGAATAGCAGAAAACGCATTTGCGGTGGTTGAATTTTCAAAATTTTCTCCGGGTGTGTGTGGCTCCCATACACCGCGACGATTGATTGGTTGTTTGGAATTCGGATCAACAGGTAGGCTGTATTGGACCAAATTGAAGCTGCTTTGTTCACAGGCTGGAATAGAGGCGCGTTTACGGCAGTTAAATTTTCCCGTCTTCGATTCATTGAAATTCGAGTCAGCCACCTTAATTCAGCTGTATTAGACCACTTTGAAATTGCCTTGTACATGGGTTGAAATAGCAGGAAAGCGTGTTTGTAGCCGTCAAATATTCCGAAATTTTCTTGAGGTGGGTGGGTGGGGGGGGGGGGGTCCTGTAAATCCGATATTCTTTCGTGCAATTCAGCTTCTGCCCCCCTAACTGTCATCGAGCCCGTACGCTTATGTATAAAAGATACAGTAAAAGTTTTTGTTTTTCATCAGATTCGTCAATTCGGCACTCTGACTACTTTTTGTTGGAAGAATTTTAAAAAGAATTAGTTTTACTCCCATCTCTAAAACACACTGGTTATGAAACTGCATTGGTTTATTTTGCAATTTATTTTGGGTAAAACTTTATCCGTCCCCGATACCTTTAAAATTATATGAAACCAGTTTAATCAATTGGCATCTGTGCCTCTAGGCTGTATTCAGATGACTTTTAATGAGATGAAAAACTGTGGTCTATATCCTGAGTAGATATCCAGAGTTAGCGCCCCTGAAGAATCTTTTTTTTATGAGATAGAATCGGTAAATCAATGAAATGATTGACTGCCAACATCATTAAATAAACGGATACACTACTTTTTAGGCCTTTAAAATGGGCCAAAATGCCTTCAATTAGTGTTCACAATACATACAAAGACAAAGGAAACTCTTATACAGACCTAGGTCATGAAAAAGTAAAGGTATTGTATCAACGAAGTATATTGATAAATATAACATATTTCTTCTTACATATTAAATCATATTTTTTTATTTATATATAAATTATTTTATTGCCATTATTGGTTCCGCAATATGAATATTTATTAACGTAATAACCAGTTACTACTGTTAATAATGTTACACACATCTTCAAAATAAGGCCGGATTCAACTTTGATATTTGACTTTAAATTCAAATATATGTATTGTTATAGTTATGGTCATAATCTTTCATTAGCTGTTCAGATTCAGTATGAAATGAAATGAGGTTAACATCTAGTTTGTAGTGGGAAATGGGTGGTCGAGTGGTGATAAAGTCCATGGTGGAACATTTGTGTTCTTTAGAACATGATGTCTGTCATTGAGTCAAGTGGTGTGATTTCGATCCTAATAATAATATGACAAGGAGTAGATTTAATCCTTGAGTGGCATTTAGCGATTGAGCACATTAAAAAACACAACACAATTTATGTGGAAAACAATCACAGGTTTATAGCACGACGTTTCGACAAGTAATCTCTTATCGTTATCAAGTACAAATTATTTGCACTTGATAAGAGAGTACATGTACTTGTCGGAACGTCATATACATGTTTTCCATATAAATTGTGTTGTGTTTTTTAAGGAGTAGATTTGCCTGCCCAACATCATTCATGTCCTTCTGCTTCCTCCCATGACACGTGTATACTGTATAGACCCCTAGTGCCTTACATGTAGGTGCAAGGAAATTATTGAAGTCAAATTGTACATACATGTAGTGACCTAATTTGTATAAAGTAGACATATTAAACCCCATTTCTATCTTGCTCCCTACAGACATGCATATGACGATATTTCACCTTGAGAACAGTGTTTCTGTATACTCTTCATTAATCTTATTCCAATTGTCGTGAGTTGTTCTACATGTATGTACATATAGGCCTACACGCTAATGTTGTCTAGCTATATAGAGAAGTGGTCCTTTAGTCCTTACCAGGTCTACTCTCCTGAACAACATTGACATACATTTGTATCTTGAGAAACTTTCTTGGTAAACATTATATCAGGATTGGTTAGTAGTGAACCAATGAATGCCTTACTCATCAAGCCATCATTCATAATTTACCATACTCTCCTGTACATGGATATTTCTGGGCAAAACATAAATATGATAAATACTGAAGTGTTATTTCTGAAAATTAGGAAAAAAAATTAATGGTGTTGATGTCGTATACGGCCTGCTTTCTTATTGTCACATCGTGTAGACTGCCAGATCACAAAATTTATATTGAAAGACAAGGGAGGTAGTCAAACTACTTACAGTTTCATAATACGATAATTAATGTAACCGTACTACAAGATTCATTACCGGTATGTAAGATTTAGATAAAGTTCTCACTATATTACTGGGATTACATGTCATTTGGGAATCACGACATTTGGGACTCTAAAAAATATGACCACGACATTTGGGACTCGGGTATACGACGTTTGGGTCTTTGATATACGTCGTTTGGGACTCGGGTTTACAACATTTGGGACTCGGGTTTACAACATTTGGGACTCGAGAACAAAATGCGAATTGAAATAATCAAATTTTAATATAATATAAACATACCAACGATTTAGATAACATTTATTTTAAAAATACATTTATTTATTTTAACAATACATTCGGTTGATTATATAAGATTACTGCATGGTTGATTTTAATGATAAAGATGCCGGTACCCTATGTTTGTTTCGTTGCTTGGCAACCTTTTATAAATTTGATTACAGTGTATTTTTTTCTAAATTTGTTTGCCACTAGATTTACTGTAGTGTATGTACACATACATGTATTTTAAAAGTGCAGAAAAAAGATAAAATTAATTTTGTTCAGATCTTTTAAGATAGACCGGTATTATGATATTTAGTCGTTACTTTCAAATTTGATGTTTTTTCTTTCTTTGACGTAAATAAAAAACAAGTCCAAATAGAATTTAACATCACTTAAACATGTATTCATACATGTATATAATTATGTCTTTCACTTTGTTATTCAGTCAGTTAGGGATACTAATTTAAAGAACCTAAGAAAAGATCTGACATTAACAATTTCAAATTTGAGCATTTTATTCTGAATTTTCATTTTTCCAGATTTGATTAAATGCATTATAAGTCTTTTAGCCTCTTTATATCCCTTAATCCTTTATGCCATGAATCCTCCATATTTAGGTAAATAAAGTTTTGGGCACGTTACTCCTTTCTTCAAATTGGCCATCAAATTGGGCTTAGACTCTCCAGTTAATTACTCTTTTGCTCAGTATAATGAATGTTTGATGAAGAATTTAAACTAGAAATCTAATCAAAGTATTAAAGGTAAATGTTGGAGTATTCTTGATACAGGTAGATTAAAGCTAAATGAACAGGTGTACATTACATGTTGAATGAAGACATCTCAGACTCTTAGTACTATGTATTAATGTATTTACAGTGTCGTGACATATTAACATATTGGCAATGTGATCAATATTGAAACTGTTCAAAGTGAAGAATAATTAAAGGGACAACATGCGATCCAAAAATCAAATTAAAAACAGATCAAAATTTTCGTTATCTGAAATGTCAAATCTTAATATTGTAAACTGTCCTTGTAATTAAGCACGTCTGAGTAGAAAAATGATGCATGAGGAATGGGTTAGTTTGTACGAAGAAGGTAGCAGAATATCTGTTACTTTATTTATCACATACATACATACGTACAGATTAAATTTTCAAAATAATCGAAAAAACATAATGATTTTAATTATGTTAGAATAGATCAATTAAGTAGAAGTACATGTACTTTTGATTATGCATGTAAAGTTTTAAACTCTATTCTTAACAATACATTGAGGTTGCCTGTCCAACCTCGTGGGTTTTCTCTCCGGTCCTCCGGTTTCCTCCTACTGCTAAAAACCCCTACCTGCAAGCGAATTATTGAAATAAAATTGAACCATATTTAAGTCCCAAAATGACTTAGGTTGTGTCGATTTGACTTTAAACCTCATTTCTCTCTCTACTTCTCTCTCTCTTAACCTTTATTCTTTCATGATGGAAATGAATTTGATTTGAATTATAGGAAGGGTGGTCCATGATGGAGGCTTACCTGTTCATTTATTAAGCACCTCCAGAGCTATGTGATACTGATCAGATTTACTTTATAATAAAATGCATGAGTGCTGCAGGCAAACTTTAATCAAACCACCTCGTACGACAAGTGATATTTGACCAAAGGCCTCCTTATAAAATATGTCCTACTAATATTTCCATCATTAGCAGAAGTAAGCTCGTAATTATTATGTACAAATGATCAATGATTTTATCCTCTACAATTTTTTTTGAGATAACATATTTGCCAAATTTCTTTTTTTTTGAGAAACAGAGGATTTCTTTTTTTTTTTTAGAAAAAGAGCTATTTTGAAGAATAAAATCCTTTTTTTTCAACTCGTCAGTCAGGCAATGTAATGATTGCTTCAATGGCTTCCTTCGGTATTCTCAACAAAACATTCATTTGGTTCCCTGAAACAAATGTTTGCGAAATCGTAAAAATATTCAATCCAAAACATTTTTTTCGTACAATTTTCCAAGAAGTTAGACTTAGACATAGTAAAATTAGACTGACTGATTGACTGAATTTAATATGAGCAATGTTTCAACAATGATTTTCTTGTAATTATCATGCACAATTTATTCAAATAAGATAATGTATACATACATTTACTGTTTGAATGGCATTTACATGTAGTAATTGAACACATTATAATATAAACACAAACATTGTCAAAAAATAAGAATTCAAAAACAAACTTAGGGCTTATATTAATTTGTCTCCTTCTTTAATAATATACTACAAATACAATTATAATATGTACACGTGATATATAAAAAAAACCTTCAGCAGTTTAGTCCCTTTATTAACATCATTATGACATTATTGAAGTCGAGAGTGAGACATTAAATAATATTCTGAAACAATATAAGTTCAAAATTTGAACAAGTATATATATATATAATATATGCTTGGCACATTGGCCATGCCATTATTTGAAATTATGGTACGCCAACGTCAAAGGCTGACGTCACTTCTGTATTTTAAACTTATATAAACATGATTTTGATATTTACCAGAAAAAAAACTGTCAATCAATTTTGGACAATACAACTTGAGGCTGATGAAGTAGAGTAGATATTTAGAATACTTCCTGGCACTTCCAATCCTCAGTAACAATCCTATAGTCTAATATACATGTACATTGGTTATGTGAAATAACCAATCAATCATTATGTCATTTATATCCATGTCAATCAAGTGTCATATTTGTATAAAGTTGGATATAATATCCTTTGATTTTCTGATTTATGAAGGAATGAAATGGTAACCTGATTTTGTTTTCTTGAAAATGAAGAATATATAAGTTTAATAACATAATGCATAAATCTGATATAAAATCAAAATAAAAAGGAATCTTTCATTGCTGAAATAAATAAAAAATATTTAAATGATTTTCATATACCTACATTGAAATGTGTTTACATATGTTGTCAATACTTGCGGACTCTCTAATTGTTAAATTCTGATTAAATTGAAGGTGATTGATGTTAACTTTCAACCATTTCCAAAAATTACAGTTATACATGAAGTTATTGTTCTTGATCATAGCAAAACTGTTTGGATGCTCCAGGGTCTAAAGTTATCATCTGATTTGAAATGTATACTGTGTACGAGACAAGGAAGCCAACTAATTATCAAAGATTGCTGATAATTACATGTACCATTGTAATACTTTTGATCAGTTTGATAAATCTTGTGGACGCTGTAGTCTGTATTGGCTGTGAAGTTATCGTCCGATTGATTAATACACACATGTAGATTACAGTGAAAAATTAATGCACACATGCACACCCAACCATACGTTGTACATGTAACATTTAAAAAATGTCTCAACCTGAAACATTATACTGATTAAAGTATCTTCACTTGTCTGTTATGATACTGTTGAGCAAGGATTCTCTAATTTATTTTTAAAAAAAGATTTTTTTAGAATTTGCTGGAAATTCTTGTTTAATGTTTGTGTAAGCCTACATTTTAAATAACTTCAATGGTAATTTCAAGGTTGTGGGGAATCTAAAATTTGAATTTTTATCAGTATTTTATTTATTTGTTTTGATATCTGATACCATTTTAATTTATATTGTAGCGCAAACCTGAAATTTCTGAAAAGAACAATATCATGGTTGGGATGAAATTAGAATTTAGATTTTTATCAGCATTTTATATAATTCATTTCAGATAACATTTCACTAAAATTGTAGTGATAAGCTAAAATTTTAGTGATTCTGAAACATGTACATGTCGCTTTAATTAAAAAAGTAATTGTATTCCAAATATGGTTTTGTGTTTTATTAACTGTGTCAATTGCTAAATGCCACTCAAAGAAGATGTACATACTGTAGTTGAATGGACATCAAACCCAATCTGTATTAGTCAGGCAAATTGCTGTGTACATGTATAAATTTTGAAGTATATTTTTATTTTATTTAAATGCTCAATAATCATCCATACCTCAAATTTTTATTGCGAAAAAAAAATCTTTATTGACAAAAAAAATCTTTATTGACAAAAAAAATCTTTATTGACAAAAAAAAATCTTCATTGACAAAAAAATCTTTATTGACAAAAAAAATCTTTATTGACATAAGAAAGCTTCATTGACAGAAAAAAACCTTTATTAACCAAAAAAATTGTTATTGACAAAAAAAATCTTTACATTTTCTCATTTTTAAAATTCATCTTAACTGCAGCCCAGAAATACCAAAATCAATAGAAACTCAGTCATTAAAACTTGTGGAAATCATTTTAAGGAATGCTAAATTTGGGTATATATATATACAATTTCTTTTTATAGCAGCTTCACTCAGAAATTTTTACTTAAATGGAATTTGAATCACGTTTTCATATGACCAACCTTGTTTCTTCCCACTGCTAAAAAAAATACCTATGTGCAAGAAATTTATTGAAGTAAAATTGAGCCATGTGTTAGTTCCGAAATGACCTGGTTTATGTTGAGTGGACTATAAACCCACCTCCCTCTGTTTCAAATCCCTATGTATATGAGCAACAATATGGTGAAACTGTTTTTATTTAGAGCTACTCGGGGTTTATTATTATCAGTTTAAACATGGTTGTAATATCCATTAAAACAACTAGTGGATGCTGACACATCTTGGGTTCTATGATTCAAGCATATTTAATTGGACAATAAACCCCTGATTAATTCAAAACTGGAAAGAGTTTATCTAGCTTAACAAATCATGTGAATATATTTCATTTTATTTTTGATATAAAATCAATACTTGGTGTTAAAAAGATAAAAAATAACAAGACAAGGTGTAAAAATGGTTTGTTATCAATATTTGCTGAATAAAATTGCAAATTTTACTTTTTGAGAAATTGCATTTTAATATGTATATTGGTAATAAAATTGAGTGGCTTGAATATATACAATAAGGTTATAAAGATAATACTTATGTGTATTATTTAATGTATTGTTATAACTGACAGAATTAATGGTGTGTGACTTCAAATACCCTTAGGCTGTCCTCAGTTTAGAGAAAGAAAGAATTTCATAGGTTAAGTCCTATCAATGTGGTGAAATTAACACTTGAAGTTAAGTGTCGGCAGGATGAACACTATTCTCAATGGGACTAAATATATACTTTCTATTTTTAATGGCAATAAGGTAAACATTAACTTACATATGTATATTAGATATATTTTGGGTAATATTCTGGTCACGAATGCTAGAAATTCTCAGGAAATTGTACAATCTACATGTATGTTTCATGATTAAATTGTATTTTACAAATTATGAAACTTTTTGAAATTGGTATAATTGGAATTCTTTATGCCTACATGTACATTGAAATGTGGTTATACATTGTTGTCACCCATTCTGTTCATTAGTTGTAGAAACCTATTGTTGGACTTTAGACTGGTCATCAACTCCTTTTGATGATCTTGATCTTTATATATCTACATGTATGAATAGCCCAATTTGTCAAAATCTACTGATGAAAATATCTTGATTTTTTTTCTACTGCTGGTAAAAGAAATCTCTAAGCTGCGACTTCCCTAATGTTTGTCTGAGGAAAATTGAAAAAAATGCTACATATAATTGCTATATATATAGATGAAAATCTTGTATCATGAAATCTGGGGATCAATTGCTAATCTTAATCCGTTACATGTACTTTAGAGAGTTATTAACCTTGGTCACTTAGAAAAATTTGAGTACATGTACTCTCTTAGTTACACTAATTCTAATATACTTATGTTTTGAATAAAACTTTTAAAGAGTTATTGCCATTGATCCTGTTGAAAAATCTTGAAGATGCTCTATATACTAACTTCACCATTTGATTTCCGTAAAGATATATACTGTGTTTATGTTCTACTGTTCTAGTTTCTCAGTCCTGTTTAACCATCTTAAACCCTTTCGATTTTTGACTTCTTATTCAGACTCATTGATGTAACATATTTCATATATACTTGTTGGAAGGATTTAGATTTGTTCATTCATTCATGATAAATTTCCATAGACCTCCTGAATGCATATTCGATGCTCAGGGGAGCCATGATAGCTCAGTGGGGAAGACGTTAGCTAGCTAACCTGGAGGTCACATGTTCGATCCCTGCGTTTGCCAAGAAAGTTCATTGGAATTTTCTTGCGTGCTTCGCCCTTGTCAGTGTTACAAGACAGAGGACCTGGCACGTCCCAATGTGTTTGGATAAAACTAAAAACAGAGGTGTGTGTGCACAGTGGTATGCACGTAAAAGATCCCTTGGTATTTGGAATTCCATATAAGAGAAGGCTGTAGCCCATTTTCCAGGCAAATACCCTTATAGAAAACTGTATGACGTATGCCTGTTAGCCCAGTTGGAGCAGAACAGTAGGATGTTAAACCCCATTTCATTTCAATACTCTTTTCTCACTTTCTAGATTATAAAATTTGTAGATGCACATCAAGCACTACTATCCAATGCCTGTATTAATTTATTATGTATGAGCCATACTGAAGCTTCTTGTATAATATTGATTACAGATTAGATTCATGTGTGGCCTTTGGGCTGGAGATTTATAAATTGATCACAGGTAGTCGTGAATTATATGAAATTATACAACAAATTTAGTATGATACTATAATACATGTAAATGGTATTTTAATAACACACTGGCTTTCAATTATAAACCAATTGATTTACTTACATCAAAGTATTGTTGATCAATATTTTATATTGATAATATAATACTGATTTTGAGTGATTTCAAGTTTTTTTGTGTCATCCCTTCTTCATGACTCCCGTCGGAGCAGAACAATAATCTTGATTAAATCAACCATTTATAGAAAAATTAATTATTTCAAAAACATGTTGGTCTGAGTGGTGTTCTATCTTAGTGGATTGGTCTTTAAAGCAATCTTTTTTTATAGTGGCCTCCATAACATGAAGATCTGTCTGTTTGTAGATGGAGGTCGTGTCATGGGTCATACGAGCGACTAGTGACCCAATGATGTCAGACATTTGATTAACCAATCAGCATTTCTAGGGTTATACCCCCAGTTCCGTTCTTGTTACCAAAAACTCGCCACAAGAGATCGTTGCATTGGCTAATCCATCACATTAACGAGAACGCTGATTATATACATGTAAAGACGAGTAAAACAAAATTTTGAGCTATAAAAAACGAAGCGAAATGGGATCAGTGTTTTAATCAGATTGTCTTAAAAAGAAAACCAATGTATTAAACTTAAACGAATACAACTATCAATTTCTGTAAATCCAGAATCTAATTTATAGTCCTATGATGCCTTAGGATGTTAAACCCCATTTCATTCTATTTTATTTCCTATAATATGTAATTACAAGAATTAAACATGGATTAACTTCTGTATAATGAAATACTATTCATTATAAAATACAGACTTCAATAAATGTGAAGTATATTTTATTGATCAATTATTGAAAGCTGTTGCATTAGTAAAGAATTGATTTTTTTGTTATCTGTATTAAAATTTAAATGAAGTGTGCTGCTGCTGTAAAGTGTCTTCCATCCCATCTGCCATCTAGGCCAACTAAACATTCAGTCTGGATGAAGTCCTTTTTCGTAATTCTAACCGTAACCCTTGGTTATAACTGAGGAACTTTGAAACCTACTGCCAGATCGTAGATGCAATCACTTGATTTGATGGTACTTTTACTGTGGAGCTGCAGTGGGTAATAATCTGCAGGTTCGTTGTACAATCTCAATGTTAGCCAATAAGTTCAGCAGGATTTTCTTGTGTGGTTTCCTTGTCAGTGGTGCAGGACAGAGGTCTAGCAAAAGAAAATAAATTCATTTGACAGGCGTCGATCCAGAGGCCCCCCTCCGCCCCCCGCTCAAGCTTGAAAATTTTTTATGCGATTTTATTGGCGATTTAGACCTGTAATTTTGGAATTTACCTTCCGGAAATACGTCAGAATGAACCAAATTGAATCTAATTTACCAAACCGTTAATCGGTTGAGCGTAATTAGTTAAACAATTATCAAACCTAGCCCCCCCCCCCTTGCAAAAAATCCTGGATCCGCACCTGTTTGAATAGGAAGAAAAACCAAGGTCTTGTGTACTCATTGACATGCTCGTAAAAGATCCCCATCTTCATAAGCCCAGTAGGGCGTTAAACCTTAATTCATTTCATTGTTTATTACTTGCACGTCTGATGTGTCCTGTCAGTTATCTTCTTGGTTTTCTTTCTATGTGTGCTTCATGTGGTGCGGTTCTTTACACTTGCTATGGACTATAAAGTTTACGACTTATATAACTATTTTGACCACGTACATGTTTCGACAGCTTTGTCTCAAATTTTCACAGGCAGTCCAAATAAGAAGAAGCCATGATATAAGTCAGAGTGTGTCTAGTCTGATAGTCATCTCTTAAAGATGCATAACAGCTAAATGTGCCTATTGCCGGTATTTTTTTTTTACTTTAAACGTTATAAATGGAGATTATTATTTAGATGTTTATTCACATCACATGACAAGCATAACTGTCTAGATTTTCAGATAGATTAGAATTAAATAGATTTGAACACATGCAAGATTTAACAATAAAATGGATAATAATAAATGATATACATTTTCAATATCTGTTTGTAAACTCTATAGCAAAAATGGACAGCTCCTTATATAAATCGTACATAATGCATCTTTAAGTGGCTCTTTAAAATATAATAAAAAATAATATTTTTTGAGTATACAATGTGTTTGTGCTAAATTTGAATAATGAGACGAAAATTCTATTCTTGTGTATATACAGCAGGTGTGCATTATAATAGTATTCTATTATGGATAATGAACAGTTTATGACCAGTTGTATTGTATAATATCATATAGTTTCATCACTGTTATATATCAGTGGGGAATGTTTTATTTATCTATTGGGAATTCTATGTATTGCACATTATGTCTTTGACTTTAGTATATGGTCATCTCCATATTGTCAGGTAGGAAAAATGCCCATGTATATTCTCAAAACAGTTTGCTATATGTATATATTCAAAACATTTTGCTACATGTATATTTTGAAAACAGTTTGCTACATGTTTATTTTCGAAACAGTTTGCTACATGTATATTTTCAAAATAGTTTGCTATATGTATATTTTCAAAGTGTTTGCTAAATGAATATTTTCAAAACAGTTTGCTAAATGAATATTTTCAAAACAGTTTGCTAAATGAATATTTTCAAAACAGTTTTCTAAATGAATATTTTCAAAAGAGTTTGCTAAATGAATATTTTCAAAACAGATTGTGAAAACAGTTTGCTAAATGAATATTTTCAAAACAGTTTGCTAAATGAATATTTTCAAAACAGTTTGCTAAATGAATATTTTCGAAACAGTTTGCTAAAGGAATATTTTCAAAACAGTTTGCTAAATGAATATTTTCAAACAGTTTGCTATATTCTGTCACCGTTGACTGTCAATGAATAATACACACAGATGTTTTGCAATGGCTCCATATGCAATAGTAGTAACATCATCAGTCAAAGGTTTTGTTTGTTTTCTTGTTACATGTGGAAAAACAACTATATTACTACTGTTAGTGATGTAGATCGATGTGATGGTATTTATTACACAGGATGACAATAGCAGTGTTTACACATCATCAAGTGGATTAAAGAGGAGGTGTCTCTTACAATTAGGGAGGAATCTATAAGATTAACCTCAATTATGTAAACATTATTACAATTGCTCACTGAACTGATTAAAAGGCTCTTTAAATCCCTGATAACACCCAGAATGTAAAATCACGTCATGTACTACACTTGGGTGAAGATACTCCTCTTCCAAGTTCTGTCCTAGCATTGCAGAACTCAGTACCTGTCTATACTTTAAGATCCAAGTTTTACTGTAGCAAACCGACATTGTGTAACCACAAAACATTTAGCTACAAAAATTAATTTATTCACATGTCATGGCTATTAATTAGTTTAATTGTTTAATTAATTGTTGATTTTAAGCCTGCCATCTGTATGTATATTGTATTAGTCCAGTATATTTGACACTAAGACATTATCTAATTTACTATTTTTATTTGAATAATGGAAGTGTTATTGGCCTCCCGTCTTATTCTACTTTTGATATATAGCCTTAAGATATGAATTGTAATAAATATTGATATAATAAGTTAAATACATGTAGATGTTTGAACACTGTTTCTGTATCAGATAGTCAATAATTTGGTAATCTGTGTCAATAATGTATTAGTAGATATATTGCGTTAATATTTAAGTTTTATATGTTCTCTCAAGTATAATGGGCTCTATCTTTATTTTCGCCTGTAAGTATGATGATACTTGTAATGATCAGAAAAATCATATTATAGACTCAAATAACCGATAATTGAACTGTGGGTTGGTATATTACCTGCACACCTAAAGGTGACACCAAACTGGTTAGCAGTAAAATTTTGCTAGGGTGCTTCTTTCACTGAAAGAGGTAAAATCAGAGGCAGAGACAACAATTAACTCTAGATGCCATCAGATATCTCCCATATTGAGTAGATTAGAATGGTTCGTCTATTTAATGATTTAAATGGAGAAGTGAGGCTAAGCTTTGAACAACCAGTATGGTGGTTATACACAATCAATGCATGCATAAAAGCTAATATTTTCAGGCAGAATAGAGTAATTTAAATGGCAGAATAGAGTAATTTAAATGAAATTTTTAATATACAGTATTCATCTTCCATTATCTGTTTTTTAACTGTTATAGCAAGAATGCCCAGCTCCTTATCTAAATCTTACATAATGTATCTTTAACCAGTTGTAACCAATTATTTCTCCTTACATAACTTTGTTCAGCTGCCATTAAAAAATGCAATTTTTGCCTGGTTAGGCTTGTTATTTTGCGTAAAATATTAATAATGTAAATGTAATTTCTATCAGCTAATTATTTTTTAACACTGTCTTTAATTGCCAATTTTCTATCTAGACTTCTTTTAAGCTTCTGAGATACATGGTATTTCTTCTCTAGATACATATATTTCAGGTTATTAGTAGCAAATAGATTTCGTAATATTTTATAATTGATGTGTTTCAGTCCAACCAGGACAACAGCCACAACGACGACATGATGGCAGGGTTCACGTCAGAGAGGGCTTGTTTTATGGATTATGATGAAGTAGCAGATGTTTTCAAAACAAGCCTTGATGATGGACTCACGGAGTCTGAAGCAAAGCAACGACAGAAATTATATGGAGCCAATGATTTTGAGATTTCACAAGAGGAGCCATTATGGAAAAAATATCTTGGACAGGTTAATGAAGTTATAGTTTATTTTGGGAGTTACAATGAATATTGAATACGCCCACACAACATCCAAGGAAAACTTGGATGTTCATCATATGTGATAGGGGAGGATCCATGTTCACTATCTTGAAAAAATTTGTTCAAGACTATAGCCTCTATTTTGACTTCTCAAGGCTTTCAGCTAATGAAGACTGGCATTTGCCATGCAGTGTGCTATTTTTGGCTTGGAAATCAGTGATTCGACACGTCTACACATTTCAATTGCCAATAAATCTACATTCCATGGAAGGACTTTTCACTCTCCACGTCCCCCATCCTGCACCAACCTACCCTTAAAATCCTTTATCAGACCTCTCTAGGACCACATGGTTATATGAGTGATATCTTCCTCACTCAATAATCAGCCTTCTCTAGGACCACATGGTTAGTGAGTTGGCACCATGCTCAATGTGATGTCTTATACCTCATTGCTTTTTTTTCGATTTAATGAAACTGATAGATATAATATTTAATTGTCTGTAATTTGTTTTATTTTAGTTTAAAGATCCATTGATTATGTTATTGTTAGCGTCAGCTGTTGTCAGTGTTTTTATGAGACAGTTTGATGACGCTGTCAGTATCACTGTGGTAAGTAACCTTGTCATCAATCAGTTATCTCACACCTAGACCCAATTACCATATCACTATTGACTACGCCCACATACCACATGTTGTATATTAGAGTTAATACCACTCTACTGGACCATAGTTTCCAATAGGAAGCATTGTAGCATCATTAATACAAATCTAAAATTAATGTGCTAGTCCAGGACTAGAAATTCATGCAAATCTCCAAATCTAATTCGCAACAGGATACTCGCAAGTGCTATCGCTGCCAATTTACATGGTTATGCGTAAATTCTTTTTAAAGAAAAATACAATTCCTGATACTGGCAATAAACACAAGTCTGTTTTTAGACAGTATTATTAATTATGATAGGGGGGATTTGCGCAGATTGGATATATGAGAATCATCTTAGAATTTGGCAAAAAATGACAAATTTCTAGCCCTGCAGTCGCAATAATTTGTTGTCATTTATTAGCTTTTAATCATACTAATTGCTGAATATGCATTTGTATTCAGAAATTCTAATCGGTTAAGCTTTGGTATTTGCATTATTCTTGAAAATTATAACTTAATACACTGTAAACACACAATGTTTTGTTAATCAATTTATAGAGTTGTGGCGTTATGGCATCTATAGCAATCAGAAGTTTACATTTTTGCTGTATATTATGTATGTGAAAATTGTCAAGTTTACAAATCGGTACAACTTTTCTGGGAAATAATGATGTCACACAATATTTGACATAATGATTCATGTATTGAGTAACTCATTTATCACCTGTTACATAATTCTGTTGTTTTGATGAATGTCTGACCGATTATAGATAGAGAGAGAAAAATGGGGTTTATTATCCACTTGACACAAATTAGGTCATTTTGGGACTAAAATTGTTCAATTTTTTTCAATAATTTTTTGGGGCAATTGGGTCTTTATCTGTGGGAAGAAACCAAGGGCCTGGTGAAAGAAAACCCACAAGGTTAAACAGGCAACCTTACTCATTGTCAAGTACAAACAAGCAGGGATTTGAAACCACCCCACTTGACTCAATGACAGACCTTATGATCTAACGTGCATGCTTTAAACCATTGCGCCATCCAACCACAAAACAATTATAGACTGATACAGTACGTAATTGTCCATGGATTTGAAGAACGTAATAATTGTAAAATGAAGGTGGTATGATCACTTTAATATTGGAATTATTAAGACATGTACTTTTAATATGGTATTTAATATGGTATTCTAGATGATTTGATATGCATGAGGCTTTAATAAAGCATTGATAAGATGTATGTGTATATATCTATGAAAAAATATTGACAATATTTAAAATTGAATTGTTTACGCTATCTATGAGTCATAATGTAAAATATATTTTATTGGACTGTACATAAGTAATGAAATAAACAATTTACTGGTTTCCATCAGCTACAGAAAAATTATCTACAATGTATAGGTCTGCAGCTGGAGGATGTATGTACAGTAAATATAATGTGTTGTTGATTAGATCATCTATTGCACTCCCCAAACTAATTACCAGAAAATAAAATTTAAATATTAAAATCGAAACTTGGCACTCTTAAATAAAACATAAAGCAATCCCAAATTGTCAGCCACAACTAGACCATTGGCTACTAAGTCTTAGGTCAAAGCTACAGGACTGGTATTATTAGATACAAAAGGAAGTGCCTATCTATGGTGTTCGGATGGAGTCTTTGGAAAATAACTGAAGACCCCAAGGGGCAGGGACCACTTGTTATGATAATGAAAAAGAATCAGTTAAAACATTACGGACTGTATTTGAAATAATAACTTAATGGTATGAAAATCGTTGTCACATTTACTATTTTTGTGTAGTATAAGATTTTATTTGCTTTATTTCAGGCTATTACAATAGTAGTTACTGTTGGCTTTATACAGGTAGGTTCAAATATCACCAGAGTTATCCTTATGTCACATGTCAGTAACAGTGAAATGATCCACGAATAGATTAATGTGACATCAAATCAATGTGCTATGAGGGATTCTTTCCCCGACCAGCAGTAGCGTTTCTGCCAACTCCTAAACAGGACCAAGGTTTTTAATACCATTCGAATGACTAGACACTGTTCCTTGTCAGGAGGGTCTTGGTGGCTAAGTGGATAAGGCACTGGTTCCCTAGCCTGGAGGTCGAGTGTTCGATCCCTGCATTGGCCGAGAAAGTTCATCTCGATTGTCAGTGATGCAGAAGGAGGGCCTGACAAGGACAGCTGCCTAGTCGTTTGGATGGGACAAAAACCGAGGTCCTGTGTACACATTGGAGTGCACGTAAAAGATCCCTTGGCAGTTGGAATTCGATATAAGACTAGGCCGTAGGGCAAAATTTCCCTTACAGCACACTGTATGGCTATGCCCGTCTTCCATTAGCCCAGGTTAGTTGCAAAAGAGTAGGACGTTAAACCACATTTCATTTCATTTCCTTGTCAGCCTGTCCTCCCAGTACCACTGACACAGAGAAGCTCCCAGGGAACTTTCTCAGTCAGGATTGGAATCAAACCCAAGATCTCCTTGTTAATAAACCTGCGTTTTACTATGAGTGATATCCAGTGTCTCCCATCAACTTGTAGTTACTATTTTAGTGATTGAAGTTTTTCCTAGTGCTTTGTTTTGTCAAACAAGACTAGTGCCTTAAATTACATGCTAAATAGAAGAAAAGTAAAAACAATTAAAATCTTTGTACATTGTTGCAAATCCACCATTTTATCATTTTTACTGATTATTTTTAGGAATATCGTTCTGAAAAGTCGCTAGAAGCTCTGTCAAAACTGGTACCCCCTAAGTGTCACTGGTAAGTTAATAATAATTAAATTATTTCCCTTTTCCACCAAAGATGAGATCTGTCCATCCTTTCATCTATCCTATAGTTATCTCCCTTTGCTACAAATTTGTATTGGACAGTAGCACTCGGCAACCCTCGACAGATTCCGAAAGCTACGTCTAGTCTCGGCTGTATGACGAATTCCGCCATATTGGAACTACTTTAACATGGAAACATGGCTGCGCCCATGGTGTCTTGGAATTACTTTAAAGGTCCCGGATGAAATATGGCTGCGCCCAAGTTGTCTTGTTTGTGTATAATAGCGTCAAGTTTTCCCATTAATGTAAACTTGTAGCCGCATTGCAAATGTATGGCCATAAGTACATATCACTTACTGTCATACAGCCGAGACTAGATGTAAGTTCCGGAACGTTCCGGAATCTGTCGAGATTTGCTGAGTGGGACAGTAGAAGCTTACTACAATTTAATATTTTTGCAAATTTTAAGAGTTTTTTTTTGGACGCTCATTTATAACAAGGTTTGGGGGCTTTTGTATAGAATTTCTCACCACAAGAGTTCCACAAGATATTGGACTTGCCAATATAAATGACAAAAGTTTCTCTGACCATCTGTCTGTAGGGTACTATATCTCCCTGTGTTGGACTAAATTGCAAAGATTTTTGACTTACAATAATTTTTATAAAGTGTTCTGGTTTATGGTGTTTTTCACCAGAAGAGTTCCACAAAATATTGGAACAAATATTTCTTCTCAGCTCCCCTTCTCTCCCTGTCTAGACTTGGCTGTCTGGGGCATCTGTTCCATTGCCTGGCAACCTGTGTTAATGAAATGTTTATTGAAATAAAAATCTACATAACAGTAAATCTATATGTGCATATATGCTTGATAACGACTTGTGAAGTCTTGTTTCAAAACATTGCAGTCTAATAAACTATTTGATAATGGTGAATGTTTTGGGCAATAAATATTTTGATGGTTAATGTCAACAATTTGTACTAATATCAAAGTAGCTAAGTCTCTAACTCAATATCATCCAAAATCCGAATTATTTGTCAATTTAAATCAACATTGATGCTGTGATCTTACTGGGAAAACATGGAAGTCTCATATCGAATATTTAAGACAAAATAAACATTTTACCATTGGTACACGAATCGTGTACCATAATGCGTTTCAGCCCTAGTTGTAACAAGGGGCTTGAAGAACGAAGCTAAACACATTGCAACAAAGCAAACTGTGTCGCCATATTCTTATCTGGAGAGCATGCGTAATAAATGCTTTGTAGACTGGAATAACCAGGCACTAGAAATTGGCATTCGATTGAGACTTCTGACTTATTTCGCCGAACATAGCTAATTTGAAACTAGTGTAAAAGCGGAAACCATTGAATGTAAATCAGTATGTATGCATTCATATTACAGTATTATATGCGTTGCGACCCACTTGTGTCAATTTCTAGGTCCCAAATGTTAGCGATTTAGCTGCTTTAAATCTTTATATTTGATAAATCAATATGTACACATCATATACCAAATATTTTACTATTGATTATTTATTTATATATTCGTTAGATACATGACACACCAGATGTTTATAACCTGATCATATCACAAGATATAAATACATTTATTACATCGGCTCACAATATCACCTGTCTTTTTGAACAACCTGTAATGATAAAGAACAGTCTTGGTCAATGTGTTTTTATTATAGGCCCATGTTTTAATGTGGTTGTATATTGCCATAACACCTGTCCATCTGTCTGACTGTCTGTCGTTCACATTTCTTGTTAGCATCCATCCTTCTTTTTTAAGATTGATATAGCTTTTCTATTTGGGTCCTTCTGATCACAGACAAGGGTATTCTTGAAACAGGATCGATTGCCTTGTAACTCATATAAAATAGTTAGTTCAGTTGTATGATAATTAAGGAAGATATGCTGGTTGTAAGAGCCCATGTAAAATACATGGGCCAAGATACATCAGTGTGTAAAACCTCCATAAATTTCAGAACTGGCCCAACAATAGATACAGCTTAATTGAACTCAGACCCTTGTTTGCTTCAATGTATCTAGCCCAGATTGTAAGCTATGTGAGCATTCAAAATATGTAGTAAGTGACATCAAGTGTTCTGGGACACCTGTCTCTACTTAGTACTTACAGCTAAAGTATAATGTGTTATTATAAAGTTTATGTTTCTATATTTCAGTCTACGTAATGGTAATATTGAGACGTTTTTAGCTCGTGAACTTGTACCCGGTGATGTTGTATATTTAACTATTGGTGATCGAGTGCCTGCTGATCTTAGGTTATTTGATGTAAGCTGTATTTGTGGTTTCTTTTTTCCTACCTTTAGCATTCATATAAAATTTTGAAGGGTGGTCTTCAAGTTTTGTTGAAGGGTGGTCTTCAAGTTTTGCAGAGTCTTGTATGTTGACACCCGTCAATGTGGATAAAACTGCCTAAAACAACCAGTCCTACTCAAGCTAGCACACAATTCGCTGACAAACAACAGTTGGGTTGTCAGTTAGTTATACCTTGATACTTTTGCCCAGTGCTTGCTTGTGGGTCTATTTTTGTATACATCCATATATACGAAATTTGCCATACTTTTTTTTTAAAAAAATAACCACCCGATAAATACTTTCAGGACAATGTGTCTTTAACATACTATTATACATTAACTCAAACAGCAGACTAATAACTTGTGTAACCTGTATTAAAATGTATGTATATATTTGTATATTACAGGCAGTAGATATGTCTATTGATGAATCAAGTTTTACAGGAGAAACACAACCAGTTACTAAACAAACTAGTGTTTTAAATAAAAATAATGCTAATGGTATATCTAGTAGAAAAAATATAGCGTTTATGGGAACTCTTGTTAGATGTGGGCGTGGTCGGGTAAGTTTTTATGGTTTTCATTACTCCTGGTTTATTTTAAACTAAAATATTATTTAAGATACTAAACTGTATGTAGATTAATGATTAATTAAAATCATTAAAATTAATGTTTATCAATATTAGAATTAAAATCTATAAATTTTAATAATAGATCCTTGATTCATGTACCCTACAAATTATGTTTATCCAGTACATGTATATAGATGTTTACTTTCATGGCCCAAAAAATTGCAGATCCTCAAAAAAAGTTGTACGACATCATTCGGTGTTGTTATTAATCAACAATAAAATGTTGTCTTCTTATATGTTTGTTTTTGAAACTAATATATATCATCACTAATTAAACCCTGGAATGAGTGTTTGACATAAACTGGAGCAAAGAATAATTGTTGGCCTCAGGTCCATTTGATTAAAGGGGGGGTTGGGATGGCCTAGTGGTCTAGAGTGCCGCGCTTCGATATCTAGCTGGCCGGTCACCTCTGGCATGAGGCTGTGGTTTCGAGCCCTGGTGTGAGCATATGTGGCATGGAGATAGGGACGCCTTCTCAACCTCGTGGATTTCCTCCGGGCACTCCAGTTTCCTCCCACTGCTAAAAGACCCCTACGCGCAAACGAATTATTGAAATAAAATTAAACCAAATGTTAGTCCCGAAATGACCTAGTTTGTGTTGAGTGGAGGTTAAACCCCATCTCTCTCTCTCTCTCTCTCTCTCTCTCTCTCCATCTCTCCATTTGATTAAAAGACAGATCTAGGTTTCGTTCGTTTTTTTTTATACTTTTCATGGCTTCAATAACATGAAAATCTGATCAGTTGTAATAGGGGGTCACGTCAGCTTTTGACCCTATGACATCAGACATTTGATTAACAAATCAGCGTTGATGTTACAGTCAAGAACTCGCTGCAACATCAATCAGAACACAGGTTATATAACAACTCGTCCACATCCTGGTGTAGTACACAAGTAAAACGAAATTTTGAACTTTAAAAAACAAAACAAAATAGGATCTGTGTTTTAATCAGAGTGCTCCAAAAATATAGGATCTTTGAACTGTCTTAATTTTAATTGATGTACATGCTGAAACACCATTTATTTGTCCTAGGTGTATCAAAAGCATCAACACAATTCTTAAATACACAATTTCTAAAGTGACTCTTAAACAGAAGTGAAACATATTATTGTTATGTATACTTCAGGGTATTGTTATTGGTACTGGGGAAAATTCAGAATTTGGTGAAATTTTTAAAATGATGCAAGCAGAAGAGGTAAGTAAAGTCATTCTCATTTATTAAACGGCTTGATTATCACATATAAAGATTATATACTATTAAAATATTGATGTGACGTGACGTATTTCATTGCAAAGCATGTGCAAGTGTTTGTATTTTAAGTTGTTTGATGTTCTTGAGCTTAAGACATTGCGTAGTCTATTGAAACATCACTATTAACCAAAGGCACTCATGTTATTTCAATATATATATATTACTTAATGGTTGCTCTCGGCCATTAAACCAATCATAATACACTGTCACATAGATATATATATATATATATATATATATGGACATTTTAGTCAAGAGACTGACTTGCAGGAATTGTTCCACTCCAAACTAAATCATTCTCAGTTAATGATAAAGTTTTTAGATTAATAAAATCTGATAAATTATGATTTATTTTTGTATTTTAGGCTCCTAAAACACCTCTACAGAAGAGTATGGACACACTAGGAAAACAATTATCATTTTATTCATTCTGTATAATTGGTGTTATAATGTTACTGGGCTGGATCCAGGGGCGTGGTATATTAGATATGTTTACTATAGGTGTCAGGTTAGTAGAGTTATAAAGTAATATCAAGTAGTGAGTTTTCAGGATATCGTTACTGACAGTAGTTCATCAGAATGGGAAATCCCAGAATATATAATTTGAAGACATTAATCTAGACCATAATTGGGTCAAACTGTTTTCAAATAAGTCCAAGTGGTGCCATTCCCCGATAATTCTCATAAGTATTTCAACTTTAAACAAATTTTGATAAAAGCATCGTCAGTAAGGTTGAAAAGAGACAGTGTATTACTTAAAATGACAGTGTATATTTGTTACATTCAAACAAGAAAGTCGGAGCAGAACAGTATGACGTTAAACCCCATTTCATTTGAAACAAGAACAATGCCTTGTTTAAAGTTACATTATGGGAGATAAGATAAAGAGATGACAGTTCTCACTATAATAGTTAAAAACTAGATAGTGTAAAGATAATTTGCTGAAGATTTCAGTCAAATTGAACCTCTATTAGCCAAGAAAAAAGCGTTTGAAAATTCACATAGCCTCGGTCATCATTACTCAAATCATTAATATAAACACCATAGTCTCGATTATCCACTTGATTAATTTAATTATCAACGGCCATTAAGTGGCATATAAGAACTTAATCCGCCAACATCGAAGGCTAGCCTTGACATAAAGAGTTTATTATGGTCTGGATATGTTAATTAATGTCTAATTGATTATTTAGATAACATCTCAGGCCTAAAGAAAGACCTGTGATAAGCAGATTTTGTTCTTGCATAATGCTATTTTAAATATATTTTCTATTTATTACAGTTTGGCTGTTGCAGCTATTCCTGAAGGTTTACCAATTGTTGTAACAGTAACATTAGCTATTGGTGTTATTAGAATGGCAAAACGTAAAGCTATAATTAAAAAGTTACCTATTGTAGAAACATTGGGTAAGACTTAAGTTATTAAATGTTAATTTTATATTAAAGAATCATAAAATAGTAGCAGTGGGTCAGTTGAATTTGGTTGTTATTCATCCTTTAAAAAGACAAACTGTTAAAATTTGAGTTGTTACAAATAATGAGTTTTTGAGATAATTTGATGCGCTTGTGATCATAATTTCACCCCAATATCACTCGGGAATTAGTAAAATGATTATCTGAAAATGCTAATATATTACAAAAAGTATTATTCTCTCCACAATTATATTCCTTTCAGTCACTTTTCTAACTTAGCGAGAAAGTAACTGGATCTCTTTGATTTGGTCAAAATATAATTATTAGTTTCATTTGATTTTATAATTTACTATGTGTAAATGATGACTGTTGTAATGGTCAAGCCGATGTTGACATCAGGATTCTTACAAGCAATTTTGATTATGACAAACATCCAACTTAGATTAGCTTGTTATGTTTGACTTCACTAAATTAATAAAAAAGAAACTTACATACCTAATATTGACTTTTGGTAATCCTGTTTTATTTATCAGGCTGTGTAACTGTCATCTGCTCAGATAAAACAGGAACTTTAACTAGAAATGAAATGACTGTTACACAAATCTACACATCCGATGATCATCATGCTGAGGTAAGTATTTAACATTTCATTGGGGGTTTTGTTATTATTATTATTATTGCTAAGGCTCTCACATAAATAAAATAAGGTTCTGGAACTATTGGTCTATTGTTTTTTTTTTCCATAAATTTGTTGTTTGCAGAAGTCTATGGAAGTGCGAGAAATCCAGTATTCCTTTAGAAAACAAACAAAGTTATGCATTCAAACATATTTGTTTTCTCATACAGACTTTGGATAAAACCCATGACTAAGATAGATAATAGAGACTTGCTCTTTTATTACGTTTATATGTTATAGTTTGGTAGTTTAGGTGACTGGTATATTGAATTATTATGTTATAGTTTGGATGACTGGTGTAGGATATTGAATTAATATGGTTTTTTTTATGGGGCTTGGAGGGCACTGCGAATAGGATATTAAATATTAACTATGTTATAAGTTTTGGTGACTGGTATAGGATATTGCATAGTAGCTGGGTTATATTTTTGGTGACTGGTATAGGATATTAAATAGTAATTATGTTGTATTTTTTGTGACTGGTATTATATATTAAATATTAACTATGTTATATTTTAGGTGACTGGTATAGGATATTAAATTGTAGCTGGGTTGTATTTTTGGTGACTAGTATAGGATATTCAGTAGTAATTATGTTATATTTTAGGTGACTGGTGTAGGATACAATGGAGATGGCCAAGTTATATGTGGAGCTGATGATTCTAAAGGTGGAAGTTCTACTTTATCACGAGTTGTTGAGGTAAGACAATCTGAAATATCTGATATTCTGAACTTCAGCATCTATAGATCAACATATGGACATGTGATTGCTTATATATATTTAGATCTAATTAAGTCCGGATATATTTTATCGGACCTGTAAGATGATGTTACAAAATTGTCGCCCTTGTTAAATGATATATGTAAAGTATTATATATGTTTATTTAGGTGGGTTGTGTATGTAATAATGCTGATATTACAACTGATGGTTTACGTGGTCAACCTACTGAAGGATCATTATTAGCATTAGCTATGAAGGTTCGTCAGCTTTATTATTAAATGTATAAAAAAAAGCATACATCAAAAATATGTAAAAGACTGTTGTTTTATGTAATTAATATCATAACTCAAAATGTAATCATTCATGAAGAATGGGCTAGCTTCTACGAAAAGTATAACAAAGTTATTATTATACACATAAAAATGGCATTGTGAAACCAATAGAAGCTAATATAAAACCTTAAATGACCATAATTTAAGTTAGAAATATCTTTTAACCAAATTATCAAATTACCTATGATTGTGTATGATTTCAAGCTCTGCATTAACCATTATTCTGGCATGTTTGGACTTTCAGGATAAAACAAGTATGGTTGAATCTTAATATGATTTTTTATACATTAGAAATTTATGTAATTTAAATTTTTTTTTAATGTACAGATGCACCAGGGGAATGCTAGAAATGATTATCACAGAATACAAGAATGGCCATTTAATTCAGAAAGTAAATATATGGCAGTAAAATGTCAACCTAAATCTGCTGCTGTAAGTAGAATGTTTATAATCCACATAGAGAAAATATTGCATTACAAATCTGACTCTAATCATTATTTGTAATAAATATCACAGCTCTAATCATTATTCATAATAAATATTACAGCTCTCATCATTATTTGTAATAAATATTACAGCTCTAATCATTATTTGTAATAAATATTACTTCTTTAATCATTATTCATAATAAATATTACATCTTTAATCATTATTCCTAATAAATATTGCAGCTCTAATCAATATTCATAATGAATATTATATCTCTAATCATTATTCGTAATAAATATTATATCTCTAATCATTATTCATAATAAATATTATATCTCGAATCATTATTCATCATAAATATTACATCTTTAATCATTATTAAATCTGGCTATCATCAATTTTAATCAATTTGCTTGTCTTTTCCATACTGATTGTGGTTCTGTTAATACTGGTAATGAAATTGAAAGTAGTCCAAAGTACATGTATGGTCCATAATGATAGGGTTAAATTGTTAAATTAAATTGGACACAATGACAGAAACACATTAGGTTGCTTAACAAAAATTACTGCAAAATTTCCGATTTTTCCTACAACCTCATTTTTGAGCTTTCACTATTTTCAGAATAAAGAAGCGTTGTATTTTGTTAAAGGAGCTTTAGAAAAAATATTACGTATGTGTACAAAGGTCTTATATAATGGTACAACACAACCTATGACCGAAAAACTATATCAAAAATATATGAGTGAAGCTTCTCGTATGGGTAGTGCTGGTCTTAGAGGTATAGTAGAAACTCTTTTTATCTTTATCGACCAGTGTTGTCATGTAAATGAGAATGTTGAGTTGTTTATTTGTTTGTCAATCTTGGTTGTCTCCCAGAGGGAGAACAGCCATTAATCAGTCTGAATTCGGTCCTAAGCGTAAGCTTCTCCCCCAGTGACTTCTAATCCGTCAGATTTGTTTGAATCCAATGCTACTGATTTCTCGACAATTAGACATATTAATGATCCTTAGAACATTTTCCAAATCTTAAAATCAAATGTTCATTCGAAAACAGCCAATTTGGTGTTATGCCGGGAACTAGATTGATTGGGTGTGTGTATACATTTTAAAATAACTTCATAATATCCATAAGGAATTTAAAAGCGCTATGTATTTTGTATTTGGCGCTGAATTTAACAGTGGAATTAAAAAATTTTGTCCTTCATGCGATGATGTCCAAGGGAGAAGACTCTATCTTGCAATGTTGAGTTATGGTTAATGTGTACAATATGGTTAATAATAACCAGGTTATTGTATTATTATGGATGTTACAAACATGGAGATAAACTCTGCCTGTGTTATGTAGGGTGACCCATTTTGTTACTTATGATTTGAGGTGCTTAATTTTTGTTACACTATTAAGTTGTTTCTTTAATCTAAACATAAATTTTTGTTTTTATTTCTAACAGTATTATCAATGGCATATGGTCCAGAATTAAATAATTTAGTATTTGTTGGTATGGTTGGTATAATAGATCCACCTAGAGAGGGAGTACGGGAAGCAGTATGGACCTTACTTAGTTCTGGTGTTAGTATTAAAATGTTAACTGGAGATTCAGAAGAAACTGCAAAGGCTGTTGGTAAGTTGGTGTTTATTTATATCTGTTTGAAAAGTTCAATATTTATTCTCAGGTAGATTATGGGGATTATCTGATGTGGTGCAGGGCCCGGGGCTGACAAGGACAGCTGTCTAGTCTTTCGAATGGGACGAAAAACCTAGACCCGTGTACATATTGGTGTTCAAGTAAAAGATCCCTTGGCAGTTGGCCGTAGTGCAGCTGCTTGGGCAAAATTTCCCTTATAGCACACTGCATTGCATATGCCGTCTTCGTTAGCCCAGATGGAGCAGAATAGTAGGACATTAAACCCTGTTTCAGTTCATTTCATTTAAAAATAAGAGATTTTAATAATGAACCTCAACACAAGTATAGTATTTATATAAGATATACCTTATGTTATTGTTTTAAATTATTCAATATTATCCAGTAGTTGTTTCTAGAATTTAATTAATTGTATGCTAGATCAAAAATTGAATTGATATATCTTCAGGTGCTCGTTTGGGTCTTTATTCATCTGGTGCTGCCTCGTTATCTGGAGAAACTCTTGAAAAAATGGAGCTGAATGATCTACGTAAAATAATTAATCAGGTTGGAGTGTTTTATAGAGTCACACCAAGACATAAATTAAAAATAGTTAAGGTAAGATCAATTTCATAACCAGTAAATAGCTATTTGTAGAATTCAGTAGATAGCTATTTGTGGAATTCAGTAGATAGGTATTTGTAGAATTCAGTAGATAGCTGTTTGTGGAATTCAGTAGATAGCTGTTTGTGGAATTCAGTAGATAGCTGTTTGTGGAATCCAGTAAATAGCTAATTGTAGAATTCAGTAGATAGCTCTTCTATTTGTAGAATTCAGTATGATGAATGTTGGCAATAATACAAAGGAAAAGAAAGGGTAACAAGTTTTGTTCGATGTCTTATTTAAATGTTATCATCTGGAAATTGCTGAAAATCAGTTCAACTTTCGCTATAATGAAAACCTCCAAGAAACATCCTGTGGATATCCAGAAACGATTCCTAATCTACAGTCAGCTGCACTAACCTGTTCCCATTTCATTTTTTATGTCGTGGCCCAATTAAGTATGTAATTATCTACTGGATCTATTTTGTCCGACTGTCAATACTGCCCTTTTTGAACTAACATACATTGTTAGATTTCTTCATTTAGTTTCTCTCACCTAACCGAACATTTAGACTTGCAAGTACTACACAACTTTAAGCTTCGATCTTCATCTATTTGTTTAGAGTAAAATCTGGCATGTAAAACTTTACAACACATGAGAGGTTATTCTAGCTGAGGATGAGACAATTTTAGACAAATTTAAATCTGTTGTGAGAGCATCTGAGTGTGAACTGAAACCATGATACAAGGGAGACAACTTTTTGGAGAACAAAAAACAATTTGATAAATATTAACTGGTTGTTAAATGAATGTTTGGATTTTCCGGTGTGCCCCTCTTTGTCAGTGGTGTAGGCTGCAGGGCCTGGAAAAGGGTCACAGTATAGACGATCGGATTGGACAAAAACCAAGGTCCCTTGTACACATTGGTTTGCGTGTAGAAAGATCCCTTAACGGTTGGAATTCGAAATAAGAGAAGGCTATAGCACCGCTGTATGAGCAAAAACCTTTCCCTCATTGCACACTGCATGGCGTATGCCCGTCTTTATTAGCCCAGTCGCAGCAGAACAGTAGGACGTTAGACATTATTTTGAATACTTCAGACATTACAAGCCTATAAATGTTTATACTTTAAGCATTACAAGCCAATAAATGTGTTTATTTGTATATTTTAGGCATTACAAGCAAATGATTGTGTAGTAGGTATGACAGGTGATGGTGTTAATGATGCTGTGGCGTTAAAATGTGCTGAAATTGGTATATCTATGGGTAAATCAGGAACAGATGTCTCTAAAGAAGCTGCTGATATGATTCTTGTAGATGATGATTTTTCTACGATATTGTAAGTAGATATGTGTTCTTACTCTAATATTGATTTTTTTCATTTCCATTTCCATGTCCCCAAATTTTAGTTGGTATCTCTTGAGGCTAAATTAAAGCCTATTACATTTACTTCAGATTTATGGCCCTTGATCAATTAAAGAATCAAAATGGACGCTCTAGAGGCTAAAGTTATCATGCCATTTTTTTATACGCCCACATTGAAATGTGGTCGTATATTGTCGTCGCCCCCGTCCGTCCGTCCGTCCGTCCGTCGGTCCGTCCGTCGGTCCGTCCGTCCGTCCGGCGTCCACAATTGCTTGTGGACGCTCTAGAGGCTAAAGTTAATATCCGATTGACTTTAAATTTATACACAGTGTTTAAGGTCATGAGACGAAGAAGCCTATTGTTTTTCAGCGATTTCTGATAATAACTACCAGAGTTATGGCCCTTGACGACTTCAAAAAATCTTGTGGACGCTCTAGTGGCCAAAGTTAATATCCGATTGGCTTTAAATTTATACACAGTGTTTAAGGTCATAAGACGAAGAAGCCTATTGATTTTCAGCAATTTCCGATAATTAGTGCCAGAGTTATGGCCCTTGATCACTTCAAAAAATCTTGTGGACGCTCTAAAAGCCAAAGTTAATATCCGATTGACTTTAAATTTATACACAGTGTTTAAGGTCATAAGACGAAGAAGCCTATTGATTTTCAGCGATTTCCAATAATTAGTGCCAGAGTTATGGCCCTTGATCACTTCAAAAAATCTTGTGAACACCCTAAGAGCCAAAGTTAATATCCGATTGACTTTAAATTTATACACAGTGTTTAAGGTCATTAGACGAAGAAGCTTATTGATTTTCAGCAATTTCCGATAATTAGTGCCAGAGTTATGGTCCTTGATCACTTCAAAAAATCTTGTGGACGCTCTAAAAGCCAAAGTTAATATCCGATTGACTTAAAATTTATACACAGTGTTTAAGGTCATAAGACGAAGAAGCCTATTGATTTTCAGCGATTTTCGATAATTAGTGTCAGAGTTATCTCCCTTGATCACTTCAAAAAATCTTGTGGACGCTCTAAAAGCCAAAGTTAATATCCGATTGACTTTAAATTTATACACAGTGTTTAAGGTCATAAGATGAAGAAGCCTATTGATTTGCATCAATTTCCGATAATTAGTGCCAGAGTGATGGCCCTTGATCACATCAAAAAATCCTGTGGACACTCTAGAGGCCAAAGTTAATATCCGATTGACTTTAAATTTACACACACTGTTTAAGGTCCTGAGAGGAAGAAGCCTACTGATTTTCATCAATTTCAAATGATTACTTCCAGAGTTATCTCCCTTGATCACTTCATAAAACCTTGTTGCTCTGTAGATGCCAAACATATCATCCGATTGACTTCAGATTGATACACAGAGTTTAAGGTGTTGAAACGAACAAGTATTTTGATTTTCAATGAATTTTGATAACTGAACAGCTAAATCCATGATATTAAATGTTTCCTATACTAATTGTTAGCGTGGGGCAAAACTTTATAAAAAGCAAACAAATTCTCATGATTTTCTGTTAATTACATAATGAGTTGTTACTCAGATTTTAGTGTATTACAAATGTTTCATTACCAAAAAAAAGTAAAAATATGCGACAACCCTTGTTGACTGCCCGGACGATTTAGCTGCTGTGGGCGTATGTTTCGTTGCCTGGCAACCTATCTTTAAAATTCATATACAGTGTTTATGTTCATGAAATAATGTTAGCCTAAGAAGAATTAGAAAGCAACCAAATTAGTTAATTATTGCAGATAATCATTTCAATTATGGGTTGTTAGACTTAATAATTTTAGTACCTTGTAAATATTCCAGTATAATAAATATGTGACAACCTTTGTGGACTGCTCAGATGACTTTGCTACCGTGATAGCCAAATGGTTTTCTCTGGGTCCTCTGGTTTCCTCCCACTGCTGAAGCGAATAATTGAAATGAAGTTAAACCATATGTTTGTGTTTGTGTCAAGTGGTCGTTAAACCCAATTTTTCTCTCTCTCTAGTTGACAAATGAATTAAATTAAACTTAGAAGAGTGGACAATAATCACATAACTTTAAATGGATTAATTAATGGATATTTGAGATTTAATGTATATTTTTAGTATTATTTCTCATTTTTAGGTCAGCCATAGAGGAAGGAAAGGGAATTTTTTACAATATTAGGAATTTTGTACGCTTTCAACTTAGCACGTAAGTTTACCATATTTTAATTATGTACATTATTATGTTAACTCATGACATTATGAACAATTTTGTTATCTTTCAAACTTTTATTGGGACTTGTGGGTTGATTAATTACTTCTGTATATAGACCAACATGTTTACATGTGTTTAATTTAAATGGTGTCTTGTTTATTTGATGATATAGCTTATCACTGTTTTGTTTGTCCTCGGTTGTACATGACAAGGAGTGGGGTTGCCTGCCCAGCCTCATGGGTTTTGTTTGGGTCCTCTGGTTTAAACCCACTGCTAAAGACCCCTACACTCTAGCAAATTATTGAAATAGAATTGAACCATATTATGTTAGTCCCAAAATGAAATGAAATGGGTTTAACATCTTACTCATCAGCACCTAACCTGGGTTAATGGAAGACGGGGATACGCCATACAGAGTGCTATGAGGGAAATTTGGCACGGGCAGCAGCGCTATGGCCTACTCTTATATCGAATTCCAACTGCCAAGGGATCTTTTATGTACACAGGACCTCGGTTTTTCATACCATCCGAACGACTTTGCAGCTGTCCTTGTCAGGCCCTCCTTCCTGCATCACTGACAAGGGGAAATCACGCTGGAAAATCGAGATGAACATTCTTCGGCCAATGTAGGGAAAGAAAACCCGACCTCCAGGCTAGTGAACCAGCACCTTATCCACTTAGTCAGCGTGATCCCCGTCAGTCCTGAAATGATCATGCTAAAATCTTATATTAGAATAAGGCAAGACAATTAAAGAAGTCAAGAGTGTTAATAATTTAAGATTAGTGAAGCTGCCTGATGTCCATCAAATTTTGCTGTGTTGTATCTCATGTTAGTGTGACCTCGATATCATAATAGGGGTTGGATAGCCGAAATCATTAGCATGCGTGCGCTGCGTCACATGGTATGTCATTGAGTTAACTGGTGTGGTTTTGATCGAATTTGGGTTTTCTTTGGGTTCTCCGGTTTCCTCCCACTGATAAAGACCCCCCTCTCTCTCTCTCCATAGTATGATATGTATCATGCCAGCATTAGTTTCAATGTCAATGCATGTTTAATTGTTTTGGTAGAAATCAAATGCTAATACTATAATGAATTATTAGACATTGATGATTTTTATTACAGGAGTATTGCAGCATTATCTTTAATAGCTTTATCAACTGTTTTACAATTACCTAATCCACTGAATGCTATGCAAATTTTGTGGATTAATATTATAATGGATGGTCCACCAGCTCAAAGGTAGTCTTTTGTTTTCTTGTTCTAAGCACTGTCCCTAAAAATAATTATGGCTTGAAAAAAAAATTATAATTTGACTGATTGTTCTTGGAGCCAAAATTTTTAACGCTTACTATTTTGACTCGGTTACTCTCCTGTCAGTTAGATATATGATGTATTGTTAAATTAGACTCGTACCCAGTAATTTTAAAGGATTGGTTGAAATTTGGATTTATTTCAATTTTTGTCGTTCAGGTGGACACGTATGATGATCAATATCTGAAAAACAGGGAGGTTGCAAGAAATAGGCAAATCAAGGTTGCATTTTGTGACCCTTGAGATTTTTCTGACAATGACTTATTTCATCACAGTTTAGGTGGCGCTGGTTTCTTTAAAATCATGTACAAATGATGATGAGTGTTGCAAAACCTTCAATTCATCATATCGTTGTAAATATTGAATGGAATTGAACTGTTATTTACTGACATTCATTTTAGAGACACAAGCTTCATAATATTTATTCAATTCCACCAAATGACCATCTGTGGATTTAAATATAATATTGGTCAATTGTGTTTATTTTTTCAGTTTGGGTGTTGAACCTGTGGATCATGATGTTGTACGTCAACCACCACGTAAAGTTCGTGACCCTATATTAACAAGGCAACTTGTTTTAAATGCTCTGATGTCAGCTGTTATAATTGTTAGTGGAACATTATGGGTATTCTGGAGAGAGGTGAGTAAAGCTGTTTTTGTATTATATTGATTAAACAGCGTCCATTTGCATGTGGAGCTCCCTTTACTTGAAATTCAATCATTTTTGGAATGTACCTTTAATCATATTTTGGAGGATGTACGGCCGAATGGTTAACACGTACGCTCTGTATCTTAAGGTCTATCTTTCAGTCAATTGACGTGGTTTCGATTCCTTTGTTGTATGTAACAACAAGTAGGGTCGGCTGTCCGACCTCGTGGTTTTTCCCCGGGTCTTCTGGTTATCTTACGTGCAAATGAATTATTGAAATAAAATCGATCCATATGTTATTAGACGTTAAACCCTGTTTCTCTCTCTCTCTTTTTAATTATTTAACCAAGAAACATAACTGAAATGATTGTATCATCTTAGTATGACATAAATTAATTATTGACACATTAATAATAAATAGATCTTTATCCTTTTTTTCAGATGAGTGATAATAAAATAACACCAAGAGATACGACTATGACATTTACATGTTTTGTATTTTTTGATATGTTTAATGCTCTTGGATGTAGATCACAGGTAGATAATATACTAGCATTTTAAAGATTTTAAATACAATTACATGACTATATTACATAGGATAACTATGTCCAAATCTTTAATCTTTTGGGCAGGTTGAATAGCCGAATGGTTAGCAGGTGCGCGCTGTATCATAAAGCCTGTCATTCAGTTAGCTGGCGTGATTTCGAATCACCGATTTTACGTAACAAGGAGTAGGGTTGCCTGTCCAACCTTGTCATTTTTCTCTGGGTTCTCTGGTTTCCTCCCACTAGTGAATTATTGAAACTAAATTAAATCATATGTTAGTCCCAAAATGACAGTCTGTGTCAAGTGAACATCAAACCCTATTTTTCTCTCTCTGTCTTAAACATTATAACATAACTATAATACATTAGATAACTTTGTCCAAATCTTCTGGAGGTAACGGTGGGTAAGATGCTGGCTCACAGGTCTGGAGGTCGGGGTTCGATCCCTGCATTGGCAAGAAAGTTCATCCAGATTGCCCGGCATGATTCCACCTTTTGAGTGATGCAGAACGGAAGTCCTGTGTACACATTGGCAAGCATGTAAAAAAGATCCCTTGAAGTTGGAATTGGATATAAGAGTAGGGAGTCGTGCTGCTGTGCGGGCAAATTTTCCCTCATAGCACACTGTATGGCGTACGCCTACCTTCATTAGCTCAGTTCAGAGCAGAACAGAACAGTAGGACATTAAACCCCATTTACATTTCATTTCATTTAATCTTTCTGCTGCCAAGGAATACACAATTTGGTTCATTTTAAAATATAATTATTTTTTGCATTATTAGTAAAATAGTTATTGTCATACTCTTTGTTTTAATTTCAGTCAAAATCAGTTTTTCAAATTGGATTATTTACAAATCGTGTGTTTTTATTGGCTGTCGGTGGTTCTATAGTAGGACAGCTATTGGTTATTTATTTCCCTCCATTACAAGCGGTATTTCAAACAGAGGCACTTGGTATATTAGGTAAGTACTTTTTGATGCTATCTTTTATTTAATGAGGTTTTGTTTTATTGTTATCTAAATGTTACCTCAAGGATTCACAAAATGATAAGATTCTGTTTCCATGTCTGGGAGGGGGGTTGGGATGGCCTAATGGTCTAGAGTGCAGCGCTTTGACCTCTAGCTGGCCGATCACCTCTGGCTTGCGGCTGTGGTTTCGAGCCCTGGTGTGAGCGTATGTGGGTGGCATGGAGATAGGGGCTCCTTCTCAACCTTTTTGGTTTCCTCTGGGCACTCCGGTTTCCTCCCACTGCTAATGACCCCTACGCACAAGCGAATTATTGAAATAAAATGAACCATATGTTAGTCCCAAAATGACCTGGTTGTGTCAAGTGGACGTTAAACCTCATTTCTCTCTCTCTCTCCATGTCTGGCATGCATTATGCAGGACCTGGTAAGTGATTAGAACTTACACTGTAACCCAGGTATTATTTAATTTGGGGTATTTAGCACTTATTTCTTTCACATTCTGTCTCGTAACATCATCATATGTTTGCCGCAATATAGCCCGGTTGGAGCGGATGTGCCATTAAACCACATTTCATTCATTCATTCTTTCACATTCATTCAGTATCAAATCCTTATTTAAAAAATTTATAAAACACATTCATCAAAGTCACCAAAATTGATTTAATTTGTAGTCGTGTCTGGTTTACAGCTGACCGTTCAATTTTTATAAATAACATGGGAAATGCATATTATTAACATCATATTCTATGAATTATATATGAATGAAGTTAATTCTAATCTTCTTTTCTCCATTTTTTTTCAGATTTTGTATTTTTGATTTCATTAACGTCAACAGTTTTTATTGTGTCTGAATTAAGAAAATGGCGACAACGATCAAATGAACAGAAGAAACGTTTAGTTATAGAAAGTAAATATTACCCTGATAACTTTGTGTAGCAGAGCTAGAGAATTAGGACTTAATATATAAAATGGACATGTAAATACCACAAAAGTGCACCTCATTTGTGATATCAGTGAATAAATGTGCGATTGTGTTGATTGGAAATGTGTGATTGTTCAATGTTATTGTTATTATTATTATTATGTGAGACTAAAAGTTCCAAATCCAGTGCTGTGTCTTAAAAGCGTCTCTCAGATTTTCGTAAGATATATAAATAAAGTAATAATTTGACTGGTATGGACAGTTGTATTTATTTTGGATCCTGTTTAACGGTTGGGTTATAAATATTTTAAAAATAGTATTGAATATAAAGTATGAATCATATTTTCTTAAAACAGATTCGCTGTATAAAATCTTCCTTGTCTTCCAAAACTTTCTCCTAAAATAGGCACATATTTGCTCGACCCCTGAATGTTTATTAAATTTAAAAAAAGTTATATTGAAAATACAGCCTAGTCCATTTTCAATAAATGGAGATTTGGCAATCATTTGGTAAATAACCCCTGTATTGTATGTTTGGACCAAAAGTGATATTGCAAGCCAGTCCTCTTTTCCAGAATTGAACAGCCTTGTTGATAGTCTTCTCTATCAAATTTCACAGTACAATGGCTATTTCTATTCAATGTGTAAGCCACAACTTTAATATATATTTATACATCAGATAATAGTAAATACTGTATCATGAATATTATTTATTTAATGTTTTTCTTGCATTCATGTAGAGGAATATATGTAAAGAAATTCTGTAAATTGATTTGTCAAACCATTATTTATTATTGTCTTCGGCTTGAAGTCAAAATGTCTTTGCAATTTTGTTTACTTGTAGTAGAAAACATATTTTAGACGGTGTATACAAGTTTGTTTTTTTATTGTTTGTTATTATAGTCTATGTGGCATCAGGTAGTAATTTAAATATGAATCCTAAGCCTTATCTTAAATCATGTTCTTAATGTATCATCTATAGAGATTATTTCAAATTGTGCCTAGATTGTCATATAAACTACCTATATTAAAAGTTCAGAGATTAAATGAAATTGGGTTTTATTATCAGTAGATAGGCCTACATCACAACTTATGTAAATAAGAAATTTTGTATTTATTCATTATATGTGTAAATGCACAAAATCTCTACCCTACTGTATATATTTTTATGAAAAACATTCCAAATTTTTCACCGAATTATTAAATCACATATAAAAATATTTTTTAAAATTTGATAAATAAAACACCTTTGACATAGCTATAGACTGTGTATTTTATTACAAAGTAATCTACTTTTTCATATGTTTAGGTCTTACCATCAGATTCTCTCTTAAATGTATTTTTGGGGTCTTAATAATACTGTTATCAAGAAGGGGGTATTATAAGAATAGCACAATTTGTATAGTTTAGGGTAATGTTTACACACAAGTAGTTGTTAGCCATTAGAAAACACATGGATGTATGACATAACACAACTTTCTCATTAGTTGGGCGATGGAATAAATAATGAGCTTTAATTATTGGCACATTAAAACAGGCGTTTGAATATAAACACTAAAATAAATAGAATTTTATTTAACTCTGTCCTGAGAATTCAAAAGTAAAGTCTACTAAATGTGAGATTCATTTCAATTTCAAACATTTTTTTATGTTTTCAGGTAGATTTTGTGTTTACCCTATACATATAACATCAAATATAACTTTTAGCACGGATACATCCATAGATTGTTATTTTTCATTTGATGTATTGCTCTAGTCTACTTAGAGCAAATTAAAGTTAGAATGTGTTTTTTATGTTTTAAGATACAAATTTAAAATTTACAGATCTGATGTACAACAAGTAAATTATGTCCTAAAATTATATTTTATTTTATTAAAATTAAAATCATGCAATAATTCATATTGATGTAAATTCTTTTTCTGGGGACCCCGTTGTTTTGTTATTTTACTCCAGAAGTAATATTACTCCAGAAGTAATATTATTCCAAAAGTGTTCAAATATACTTTAATCATTACAGAGTCCAAAAGGCATTACAGTAACCCAGTATAATCCCCTGAATGTGTGAATTGGAGATTTTATGTTGTCAACTCATGTGGGTAAGACGCTGCTTAGCTAACCTGGAGGTCGGTTGTTCGATCTCTGCATTGACCAAGATAGTTCATCTAGATTTTCCAGCGTGGTTCCCACTTGGTAATAATGATGGACGAAGGGTCTGATAAGGACAGCTGTGTAGTTGTTAGGCCAAGAAAGTTGATCCAGATTTACTGGCATGATTCTCCCCAAGGACAGCTGTCTAGTTGTTCGTATGATACTGAAAAAACGAGGTCCTGCTTACACATTGGCATGCAAGTAAAAGATCCCAGTGTCCAGTGGATGTTAAACCCCATTCCTCTTTCTCCACAAACCCAAGGTGTGTGTTTTGCAGAAAAAAACACAAAGAAACAATAATTGCCTTTGTTTGAAAAATCTATGCACATTTTATCTATAAATCACCACACCCTTCAAAATATTTTACATTTAATACAATATGGCTGTTAAAATAATAGTTCTCAGAACTATCGTAATATTCCTTTTTAAAGGAATTTTGTTTCCAAATAATTTACTAATATATCCGACCATGTAATTTCCACATATATAAAGTGAACATCAAATCACAGCCAGCATGGTATTAATATGGACATCCTAAGAATAAATAAATATACAGTTATTCTTCGGGGAATGATTATGATACAATATATCTGGAAAACAGGCTTAAGATAGTACTGTCCCCTTGTTAATTGTATTGTATTGCACTATGAATTGTCAGAACTTGCTATGATTAGATGTTGAACATCAGAGAATGTTAAAATCTTTTAGATCTTAAATCCAACATCAAAATACGCGTTTCTTTTCTAAAAATACTTTTATTTATGTACACAGTTTTGTGGCATCACTTGGTATTTGGAATTCTTCGCTTATTTCTATAGTGGCGACAGCTGCGGCTTCGTCATCACTTCCAAGAACATCATCTGTTTCAGCAGCAACTTGCTGTGCCATTTCCCGCTCTTTTTGCTCTTCTGCCGTTAAAGCAATGGCCTTGACTTTACCACGTGCCGTATCTATAATATTCGGGTGAGGTTTGTGACTGGGTCGAGTTTCTGGATCACTATTAACATACGGTTCCACATATTCCTTGATATACGAGGGACAGCCTCTGGGATCGTGACCCCCAGCTTGTGCATTCCAAAATTCCTTTTGACTAGCGGGTAAAGGTTTTTGTTTGTTCAGTTTTATTTCCTTGACTAACCAATCCATCAGTTCCGGTGAAAAATATTTTTCAAATGCGTGCATAACTTTTCTTTTGGATCGAATTAATTTCATTTTAGCCACAGTCTGTGGGTGAAGAAATCCTTTTATAGCATGCCAGACGCCATGAAAAACGGCATTGTGATTAATACAAATAACTAAACCCAGACGTTCTGGATAATGATCTGCTAATGCTTGTGTGACACCATATCCTAATTTTGGATTACACGCCGACAGGGTCATCCCTAAAATAAATAGAAAGGAAATCAATGAACTAGGCCAGACAAACTGAAGAATTGCAATGGTGGTGAATTAATGGTAAACAAAGGTTCAAGATTTTATTCGTGGTATAATTAAGAATAGACGATTTTAAAACATGGGTTAGTTGATCCTTTTGAGTTTGACGTGGTTACAAAAATATCAATAAAAAACCAAGTACGAACAACCCAAACCATTAGACAAAATTCGAAGTCCTAAAAAAACGTATAGGCAAAATAGTTGAATCACTTCATACAACAAGGCCCATGTAAGATTTGGGTCATGACGCTAATGCAATTGGTAAAATACCCAAACCATGTAGGAATAAGAATTGCAATCTGCATTGCACTATGTTTGAGATGGACTTAGCTTCCATTAATACTTTTCACATGCTTCATAGTTTATTTTTCTTAAATTTACTCTTCCATATAATTTTATCAGAAATACCGCTTAGATCTAATCGGAAATATGGTTAGGCTGTTAAATTAACGAGACACCTCCCATATTTGAATTCAACTAAAGTGTCCACGATGCCTTACTTATTCATACGTCAAGACGTTTTAGGATTTGGCCTTTTCCTAGGCTTGAAGTTAATAATATTCTGCCACAGGTCCCATGAAAGGGTAGCAGGGGCGGATCCAGGAATTTTTGCAGGAGGGGGTTTGCCAGTTTCCTGCTAAGGAAGTCTGTCATCATTGACTCTAAATTACAAAGGCATGTACATGTATACAAATTGAGCTTTTTAACGCGAGAAAGCATTTTTCTAATGATATGGGATTACATACATTATGATTATATTTCATTGATGCAAGGCATTCAATTTTTTATGTAGCTGAGCAGAGTGGGATTTGGACCCCCCCCCCTCTGGATCCGCCCCTTCGTAGTAGCCCAGACGGTTCAGGTACGTTACTTCATTGGATATTAACGGCGAAGTAACACTAACATATTTGCACGTGATGATAGTCCTGTTTAAAATCAACCATCTTAGTAGAGGTAACACTCATAATTAAAATATGTCAAAAACAAAGTATATCAAACGTTGATATTACATGTAATTTGAAACTGTTGCGATTATTGAATAGTATTATTACAACTGTGAGTTGCATAAAGACCATGCATAAAATATGAAGCAATGGGATAAATCGATTTTTGGTTGGCATAAAATATGTATCATACAGGAAATAGAAAAATAAATAGATGCACAACCGATCTGTTATCGCTCAAGTCCGACATCCAAAGAACCAAGCCATATGCTGTATCACGACAAATTGCGACACTGGTATTCGAATAACAATTTTCATTTCATGATAGGAGAGCCGCGGTGGCTAAGTTAGCAAGGCGCTGATTCGCTACCCAGGTCTCGGCTGTTGGCCAAGAAATTACTTCGGGATTTTTCGGCGCGGTTACCATTGTCAGTGGTACATATAAAACACTGGCGTGCACGTACAAGGATCCTCGGCCGTTTGAATTCGATATAAGAGTAGCGTCAGTGCAGAAAAGAAGAAATTAAATACCACTTTATTTCGTTTCATTTTATGATTATTTATGTAGAAATTGTACATGACCACAAAGGAAGAGTCCATTTTACAACGGTAGTTACAGGGTATATATTAATCATTTACGTTTATTGCGCATTTAACTGTATTGTATTAAACGATTCACTATCTATTTTAACACCTGCAATAATTCCACAGTATAATATATAATTACTCACCCGTACAATCAATAACAAACACCCAGGTAGATATACCAGGTTTCATTGTCCTTTTAGCATTCTCAACGAGATACGTCACATGGGCTACCGAATCATCCAACATATATTTATACGTCGCTGCTTGGGCAAAATTAGCATAAATTACAGGTCGGCCCATTTCATCAAACCCCACCTGTCTCTGAAAAAAGGAACAAATGACATTTGAGTAAGAAATCCTGTACACGCATAATAAGAGCAGAGCATTTTTAAGGAATCCGACACAACGGGAAAATAAGGTAGTTTGGGAATGTTGTCGCCCCACAGGCGGGATGAATATTTCGATATGAAGCGATCACATAAAGACTGAAGCGAAACACTCGACTTTAAAGAAACAGAATGAATTAATGATAATGAAATGGGGTTTAACGTCCTATTGTTCTGCTTCGACTGGGCTAATGAAGACGGACATACTACTATGAAGGACAATTTGCCCGTCCCATCCGGACGATTATACCCTGTTCCTTGCATGGCTCTCGGTCCTGCACCACTGACTGACAAGTGGGGCCATGCCAGAAAATCACGATGAAATTTCCCAGCAAACTACGGGATCGAATACGGGACGTACAGATTAGCGAACCAATATCGTACTCACCGAGCCACCACGGCTCTCTAAAAGAAATATGTTTGCTTACCATAGAATGATATCCAGGTCTATCATGACAATATTTACAATCTACATATAATGGTCGTTGTTCTCTTCGAAATTCTATGGTGGCCTTTAAATATTTCTCAGCTTCATTTACATTCCAATTATAAGACTTGAGGTAGCGAGCTAACCTGAAGATTATTTAAAACAAACATTTAAACATGCATTATGCGAAAGCTAAATCTGCCTATTACAGGCCTTTCTTTAGGCCTGAAATTTTATCTAAATTATTAATTAGACATTAATTTATTTATCCAAACCATATGCTGCTTAACGTTCATTGATAATTAAATCAAAAGTGGATAACTATGCATTTTATCGTACTGACTTTAGTAATGATGATCGGGGCTATGTGGGAATTTCAATCGCTTAAACCTCGTTTCATAATGGATCATTTTCACTGAAATTTTCTGCGAATTACCTTTACATAATCATTGACAACTCTTTATCTAATCTCCCGTAATGTATCTTTAAGCAAGATTTATCCAAAGGGGATATAATTTTTAAACTGCTCAGGGAATATTAAAATAGCGATAATTATCACTTCAACAAGAAATGAATTAGGGTTTAACGTCCAACAACGACTGGGCTAGTAAAGCTAGTAAAAATAAATCGATTACATTTTATATAATATTCGAAAAAGGCTCTCGGGGACTAGCATAATGATCTAAAACCCAAGCACTGTAGTTTATTTTGTGTAAAGTACGAAAAGGTGAATACCGCTCAAAAATTGGGTATATATGGAGATTTGTCAAGAATTTTGCACAAAATCTATTTGTATGTCAAATCAAATCATATTAAACATAATTATACCTCGGTTATTTTGAGATTAACAAATGATATCTTTAGTTTAAATGGTTACGTGTTCGGGGGTAAGAAGTTTGCCTGATCTTTTTTCAAATTGCCAAGGGTTCCTTTACGAATGCGACAAGAAGTACATGCAAACGGGTGGACTTCGGGTTTTCGTACCACCCGCGCGACTAGGAAACCACACAAACCAGAAACGTAACAAGTGCCGTGCCCGTGCCTTGACTAGGCAGCTATTGAATCACCAACACTTTCACCGAGAAAGAGAGAGAGTGGGAGGGATACGGGGGGGGGGGGGTAACGTTCACTTGACACAAAATAGGTCACTTCGGGAGCGGGAATAACATGGCTCAATTTTATTCAACAATTCGCCTGCGCGTATGGGTCATTAACAGCTGGAGAAAATCCACTGTCCTTTGTCGGTGGTACCAGACAGATGCCCTAAGGATCATTGCCTAGTTATTCGGATGGCATGATCAAATGACGCGTGCAGTTGGAATTTGACGAAGGCCAGGCGGAAACCAACAGTGCAGGCAACATTAGCCAAGTTGATGTCTGGTTTATTAGATATTTTTTGTTCAATTTGATATAATAAAAATTAGGCCCATACGCATAGTAGGTCTTTATGTTATGAGCTTTTTGGTTTAAATTACCCCAACAATGCATACATACGTTTCATATGACGTAAAGAAATCTTCCTCGTCTTCTAAAGGCGGGATTCCTACTAATCTACTTCTTAATTCTTCAATCTGATTTTCTTTATCAGACATTTTGTTGCCTGGCAACAACGACTTATCCATGGTTACGACAACGAAGATCTGAAAAATTAGAACATTTACTGGTTGTAATACATTGAGCATGAATATTTTATTGAAAAAAATTACATCTTGACGAATCACGTACACAGATTTTACTATTTTGGAAATTCAAAATAACAACCAACGACGAATTGACAAATGAGGCTTCGCACCTATTGTGTCGTAACAATTAGCTCGACACCATCATGATTGCCTTCTGTTACGGCATTAGTCAGTTCTTCAATTATTTATACAATATTAAAAAATCTAAAGAGGGCTTTTAGGCGGTTAAAATACAATTTGAATATTGATAATTTTTGTCGTATTTTGTACAACAAGATTAATTCGGTATTTATAGGATACATTTGGGAAGACAACCAAGCTCAGCTTAGCCGGAGCGGAGCCCTCGGCCTGACTAGAATCGCGAGGCCCCTTACGCGACGAAAAGATTATTTCATACACCTTTGAATTGCACGCATACGTAACATACAATTTTATACGGTCTGTAATACAAGAAAAATTACGTAATGTTAGTTCCGAGTGGTATACAATGCGCGGAAATGACATAAAACGACGAGAACTGTTATAAATTGCGAAATCGCCGCTAGGAGCCTAGACCGATCATTGAGTTGAACTTTACAGAGAAGGTAGTGGGATAGTCCAGTTTCCACCCTCGCGCGGCTAGATCTATTACCGTGAAACTTTCATCTGAAATTGTTTTTCTTTTTGCCATGAACCGCAGGGCCCCATAGGCCCGTGCATAAACTGGGCCTTGAAGACAAGTGACCATGATACAACTACACACAATACGTAAAGTTTAAAATTTAAACCAAACGTGACAGTTTGGTCTACGTACATTAGTTATGCAAACTTCGATAGCGCCAGACCTTGCGTACCTATCGAATCGTCTTTAACCAGCCACAAGACTTTAGGCAACATTCACCAGTCGAAGTTTATTGTTCATTTAATGAAATGGGGTTCAACGTCCTACTCCTGCACTGAACTTATAAAGATGGGCGTACGTCATACGGTTTGCTGTGAGGGGAAATTTGCCTGGGCCACGACACTATACCATATACTGTAATATATCGAATTCCAACTTCCAAATGATATTTTAGGAGCACACCAATGTATACACGACCTCCGTTTAGGCCCTTCCGTAGGCCCAGTGACAATGGGGAACCACGTCGGAAAATTCCAATGAATTTTCAAGGCCAATGCAGGTACTAAACACGCGACCTCTAGTCTAGCGAGCCAGCGTCCTACCCACTTACCCACAGTGGCTCCATTTAAAGAGAAAATGCGACAGTGTGTGTATGTGAAATAACTTTATTTAAAGGGCACATAAGATGGGCGACATTACTTTTAGCTACATGTCGCCAGTGGTTACAATATTCACTTAAATTTACGGCAAGTTCACACCAATCTGTTTGAAATTAATTCAACTATCTTCACTCAAAGTCGCAAATAGATGTCCTGTAAAAACGATTTTGCCAATTATCGAAAACGCTCTTAATCCGCCCACAGTAACCGAATGAATATTCGGAAGGTTTATTCACCGAGGTTGTTCTGCAGACAAGAGGAAGAAACTGTTACTTTAACGTACAATATGCTGACGTCCTTCACAAGTATTTTATTACCCAATCAAATCATTAGTCCGTGTATATTTTATTTATATATGTAGAGAGTGAGAAAGCGATAAAAAGAGTCACACATGTTCAATTCATAACAATCGATCGCAACTCTAATTTTATCCTCTTCCTAGCTAAGTCGAATAACAATATAACATATTTGATTGGAACGGGCTTTAGTGTCTCGTTAACACAGTGGGTCATCTTGGGTGTTATGTAACTAATACAGGCCTACAATAATTATAAACATAATAGTGTCATACATGAACAAAACCCACCAGGCAGCCTCGGGGACAAGACAAATATTCAAACATCGCAAATACAGAGCAGACGCGCCTGAACGTATCCTGCGGACAGTCGTGTGAGCGCCCATTGCGCATTGCGCTGTACAAAACCAGGCCTCACTCACAGAAAAGGAAATAAAATGAGGTTTAACGTCCTACTGTTCTACTCCAAAGGCTAATGAAGACACGCGATAGAGTGTGCTTTGAGGGCAATTTTGCCCGGGCAGCGCTTGGGCCTACTCTTTCTTATGTCGAATTCCAACTGCCAATGGGTCTTTAATGTGCATGCCAATGTGTACACGGGGCCTCGAACAGAACCCATTTAATTTTATTTCATGTATATACCCCCATAACAAAACAGTTCACAAATTTTGTGGCCATTCAGTAATGTGATCAAGGTAGACAGTACTCCGTGTGCATGATGCCACAGAAAGGGTCTCCTCTTAGAAAATTGAGCAACAAATTAGGTTGCTATAATATGATTAATAGTGAACACAGGTGCGGATCCAGGATTTTTTGAAGGGGGGGGGGTCTAGGTTTGATAATTGCTCAACTAATTGCGCTCAACCGATAATTTGGTAAATTAGATTCAATTTGGTTCATTCTGACGTATTTCCGGAAGGTAAATTCCAAAATAACAGGTCTAAATCGCCAATAAAATCGCATCAAAACATTTTCAAGCCTGAGCAGGGGGGGGGGGCGGACTCCCTGGACCCCCCCTCTGGATCCGCACCTGGAACAATAAATAAATTCTTTATGTATTTAAATGTTAATTTGTCCATAATAAGATGGCAGATGGACGATGATATGATTAATATTTAAATATATTACAGCGAGTGTGTATAATTAGAGTTGACAGGTTATTTTAACATATCCTCAATATAACAATAAATAGATCCGATTCACTGCATGTCACTGAACAATCTATATAAATGATAACATCCGTGAATAAATAATAATAATAGACTTGTCTTATTAATATAGACAATGCTGTGTAGGCTACGTGTTTTATAGCAAAATGATTTGGAATTTTTTAGACCAAATTTTATCCTTCTCGCACTATGTTTCTTTGTTTTATCTTGTTGTAATGGGCTTAGCCCACTTTGCCCGGACAGTACCCTAATCTTGTACAGTGACCACGATGTTGGTGTTTCGGTATAGCTATGTGTTATTTTTCAGTGCAGATAAGTTGACGTTCCAGTGTAGATTGACATTTTCATTTTTCAGTGTAGATTGATGTTGGCCTATTTAGGTTTACGTGTAGAAGGATGTCAACTTTTAAACAATATTATCTGTATTTATGATAAGGTACAGAAGAAAACTTGCATAGAAAATAAAGTATTTTGGCGCCTTGGGAAAACAGACGCCACTGGCATCATATATTCACAGATGAGTTTATTATAGATAAAGTTAATAACCCAACACAAGTTGTTGATTTATGATTCAAATCAATAAAACATGTTACATTGTAAAACATTCAGGAAAAGAGAGGCCCGGTGAACAAGGTAGGGGTGATGGTTGCACTTCCGCTTCCTTCTCTTTGAATTGCATCTCCAGGAGGATTAAATGTAATCGTTCACAATATGTGTACGAGTGTACCCAAGGCCCCACAGTGTGAACCCGGCTTGAAATAACCAGAAGGTACAGCATTATAATATACAGATCTGTGTTATATAACGAATCTTATGGCTAACATGTTGACCCACAAAATCACCAATGAATTATGATAAATCTGAAAAAAATCACCAATTTTTACGTACTAATAAACACAATATCTACCATTACAAACTAGAATCATTTTTATTTTGTTGGAACCAGTTTTTAGGCAGATTTTTTTTATTTTGTGTGGGATGTAGACTTAGCAAGGCGGGTCATATTTGATTAGTTTGGGTTCTTAAATTGGGCTTGCCATTTTCGAATGTATCATAATACTGCATAGCCTAATTTTGATACAGGAATTTGGAAACATGTTTATTTAGAATTTTGATTTTCATATTTAATATTTCAGAGTATTGGTTGACTCAACTGTCAACAAAAACTACTAATTATCCAGTTGCATATGCTTTATAATCCACCATACCCATCATAAGTATATCTGCTTCTAGTTCCTTTAGGAACGGTCTCTGATCGGACGATGTCCGCTGACCGTTCCTATCTGTCCCTACAAAGCTGAAAATACCGCTCTTTCCCACCTCTGATTTAAGGCTATTTTGGAATCTTTACCTTCTGCTTTTCACTGCGATTCTTTATTTTTTGCCAAAAGGTATCATTTCCCGCTATATCTGACACATATTTATGATAATTTAACACTATTTTCAAGTAGAATTTTGTGATTAAAAACAACATGCAATCTGCGCATATTCGAGTCTCGTATTCGTAATGGCTGATCAGCTCAAACGTATTATGTGTACGTTTTAAGCGCGAAATTCTACTTCAATATAGTCTTATAGTCATTATTATTAAAAAATTGTGTCAATTGTGGCGAGAAATGATGGAAGAATCACGATGGAAAATAGTCGATAGGTATTCCTAAATAGCCTTGGAACAGAGGTGGGGAAGGGCGTTTCTTTTCAGTTTGCAACTATTGGAAGGGATATGAACGGACATCATAAGGTCAAAGACCGTTCTTTCGTTTGAGCGGATTGAGGTAATCAGAAGAAAAATATTTTCTCATCCGGGGCGATGAATACAGGCATGCGTACGTGTTGTGTTGTTGGTACAGGTTTTGTCATTCAGGTGGAAGTCGCCACCAAGTTCAGTTCACATTATATTTGTAGGACGTAGCTTTATATTAAAGAGATGGTGACATTGTGTATATAAAATTATTGTTTAATTATTATTGTAAACCAGGTGGTTCTTCAGTAGGTTAGGTAGCTTCAACTCTACCCCCCCCCCTCGCCCCATACACACCAAAAATGTCTTTGTTTTATCTATCTAGGGTTATATATCGGACTGTCGATCTATGATCAGTAAAGGTGTCTTGGGTGCATGTATTTAATGACGAAAAGGAGAACTAATCTATTTGATGAATTCGTTCAAATAGCTTATATTGTAAAAACTAGCCCGTTTTGTGACTGTAAATTTAACTTTTCTCGGGAACATAAAATACCAGTTTTTAACAATATTGATGTAGTCTCGTTTTAAAATCAACAGATAACAACTGACACGTTTATAATTCAACAGCTGACAAGACTGGTCTATTTAACTTTACAGCGAAGCAGATACCAGCCATTACCCAGAAAAACATATTAGGACGAATGAGAGCATTCTAAAAATAGATACACTTATATTACCTCAAAACATAATAACATCCCTAGCAGTTTTTGTATATAATTTATTCTACACAATATACATTCTGGACACATACACATATACGAATTTTGCGTCCTGTCAAGAGTCTTAAAGAATCTGACGATAATTATAATCACAAGCCATTTTTTAAACTATGGCGCCCGGATCGGGACACAAAATAAAAATATATGCAGCGTGACATATTAATTATCCCGAGTGAAAATATATTTATTACCAAAACAAGTGTACCCTGTAAATTGGATATCGTCGTCAAAGGAATGAACATGTCCGGCCATGAATTTATATGGCCTTGAACTCAAGTTTTAATTTTAAAAGTATGTATATTGATTGATTACTGTAAAACTGAAATATGTTGGTGTCAGTAAGTCACCAAAATAAATATTAAAGTAGGTAAGTCTCTAAATCAATATCATCCAAAATCTTCAACATTGACAAACACATATTATTTGTCAGTTTAAATCAACAATGATGCTGTGATTATTTGTCAGTTTAAATCAACAATGATGCTGTGATCTTACTGGAAAAAAGATGGTCTTCTGATATCCAATATATATTTAAGACAAAATAAACATTTTACCACTGGTACACGAATCGTGTACCATAATGCGTTTCAGGACCAGTTTTAACAAGAGGCTCGATGGACGAGGCTAAACACTCTGCCTTAAATCTGACGGCTTGTGTAGACTGGAATAACCAGCCGCTAGAAATTTGATTTAGACCGCTTGCTTATTTCGTCGAACCTAACTGATTTGAAATTTGAGGAAAATCGGAAACCACTGAATGCAAATCAGTTTATATACATTCATATTACAGTATTATATGCGTTGCGACCCACTTGTGTCAATTTCTAGGTCTCCAATGTTAGCGATTTAGCTCCTTTAAGTTGCAGCAAGTAGTAAATACTGGTCAAAAAATGGCCACTTAGTCAATGCTTTATTCCATCTTTGATGAATGTATATTTCGCTGATTCATTGTAAATAGCAAAATAACCCATTTAGTTGCTTTTTTGTAATGGCATTAATATGTTTTCGTAGAATTCTATTTATGGCAGAAAACAGTTTCAATGCCATTTTCGGAGAAAACTGATTTGTGGAGAAATTCTTTGTTTCAAGGAAATATTATTCCTCGAATTGACATTTGTTAACCTAGACGATAGATGTAAAAGAGTGCGTAGATTTTGTAACAAAGATTGATATAAAATGAGCAGGGGACAAAGGTAAGATATTATTTTTTTTTACATAGGCTACACCTCGGACAAATATTATTGATAATGGAATGATTAAATCTAAACGCTATGAATTTGGAGAGGAATTATTCACGGCCACAGTGTCCCATTTGGAGAGACTAATATTGTTTAAAGGGACAGTACTGATCCTTATAAAGATGACTTCTTAGTACAAAATGTGTCATTTGATGATGTATAGGGCTAAAAATACATATTTAAACTAATGCATCTATCAAAAGTCCTCCCCAGAAAAATTAATGCTATTTGGTCGATTCTGACGTACATTGTATATCTTGAAAAAAGACCCCTACTCGGCGGTAGTCTTTCCGTCCATTACAGTGCTGTACGAGATCAAAATTAGCGTTTATTCGTCAAACGATTGTGTTGAAAGCGAAAGTAATTAGCAGATGACATCAGCATACCGAGCTTACCCTGGGGTAGGAGAAAACATAATGTACATAGGCTGTGCCAACCCGGACCTATTCACCAAAATACCCCTGGCCTCCATGGGTGTCTCTGGGAATCTGGTATAATGGTAGTGAGATTAAGTGTATCTACTTTCCATATCAATACTGTATTGCAAATAATTACTGCACTATAATTACATCTGTGGGAATGTATATTTAATGGTTAATGATTAAACTTGCCTTTACAATACACTCACTATGTAAATATCACGATCGAGTATATTGTTTCACTGCGACATGTTCGTATCGTGTTTACGGTAATTACGAGTTTTAGACTCCGCGTAATATTGTCAAATGTTACAGCTGTATCACATGGTTTTTTTCAGTGTTCGTGGTTACGAATTAAAAGAAAAACTTGGCGCGGGTGCCTTTGGTGAAGTTTACAAGGGACGAAAAAATGGCAACACCTACGCCATCAAAAAGATACCAATTGGATTGAGAGAAGAACGTGTGAAAATAGAGAAGGAAGTGACGTCATTGAAGCATCTTCAAGACGAAAATGTCGTTCGATTTATCGATAGTTTCGATGCGAACGATTCTGTTTTCATAGTCTTGGAGTTTTGTAATGGCGGCGATTTGAATAGTTATATTCTGCGAAATCGCTCGACATCCACTGCAGCTAGGTTAGGTTTCGCCAATCAGTTAGCTAAAGGTGTGAGATATCTTCATGCTAACAAAATCGTGCACCGTGATATAAAGCCAGATAATATAATGATACAGAACAATGGAATTGTCTTCGATAATCTTGTTATCAAAATAGCTGATTTTGGTTTGTCAAGAGTATGGGAAGCTTTCAATTACCAGTCGCCCTACTACAACTTCCAGTATAGTCCTAAAGGACCACCTTACTATACAGCACCAGAAGTTTACCATGATAATGTCACCATGAAGAGTGATATTTTTAGCATGGGATGTGTGATAATGGCACTGTTTGCTGGGACCACTATTACTTGGATTGGGGGAAAGCAGCTTTTGGCACCATACATCGGGTCTGCAGCTTCGAACAAGAAACAAATATCAGATGCCGCAGACGACGAAAAACTGGCTAATGTAAGGAGATATATACAGATTCAAGGTGACCAAAGAGCCTTCCAAGATCTGGTTTATGATATGGTCCAGAAGAATTGGCGAGATCGACCTAATGCTGACAAAGCTTACCAACGGGCATATGATATCGTTGCTGGAGGCTCGTGGTGTAGTATCATGTAAGCGGACGGTCCAATGACATACTATCCGGCAATATAGACTATAATATATGGGACCTACATCTAGAACATAAACATTTTGGTTTAAGATAAAAGTGCAATTTTCTATTTTGATTTAACTTAATTTGATTTAGATTTAATTGATTTAAGGCTTGAGGTAGCATTATTCGATTCCATGGGGTGGGTTTACAATGACCGAGGCGGGTTAAAAAGAAGTCACGTTGGTATCGATGAGTATTGCGCTGGCCCATTAACCTGGAGATAATCCTGGGGCTGGCTGAGAAAGTTCCATAGGACATTCTAGACAGCTTTTCCTATCAGTAGTGCGGAGCAGAGAGCTTGACAAACACAAACTCAGAAGACCAGTGTATATTAGTATCATTATTATTATTATCCAATTGTTTTATTGTTTAATTTTTAATTTGGAAATGCCCCACGGCGAAGCGAAGCAGCGGTTATGCGATACAAGGACCAGGGTCCTGTTTCACGAAATTTTAACTAAAGATAAAATCCAAATTTTAGTAAATACGTTAATTTTGATTGACTAAGAATTAAAATCAATCTAATATTGTCCAATCAAATTACTAAATTTGGATCTTATCTTAGTTCAATTTTCGTGAAATAGGCCAAAGGTTCGTGGCGTCGTGCTTTCGCCTTCGCACTTAGTTAACGCGAATGGGTATTACCTATTTTCATAGGTATTACCTATTCTCAACAATTCAGCTTTCTCCGAAAATGCCCTTGAAACTAAATGAACTGATTTACTATGTTAAAAGGCTATCGTATGCTATTTCTCAAATTAGTCACCAGCTTTAATTGTATAAAAGCGTATTAATGGCATTACGAAATACAAATATTTATGCAGAATGTCTTATTTTGCTATAATGCAGTAAATTAGTTATATTTTACATCAAAGATGGAAATAGCTATTTTGTGAGTCGCAGTGGTTCAGCGAGTAAGACACAGACTTGCTAACAATGAGTTCCTGGAGATTTTTCCATGCGTTTTATTTTATTGTCGGGGTGCAGGGTGGAGGACAGTATCTTCGGACTGGCGTGCACTTAAAAGATCCCTTGGCAGGTGAAATCCGATATAAGAGTTAGCCCTACTGCCGCTGTTCGGGAAATCTTTTTCTTGGAGTAGGAGTGGAAAAGTATGGCGTTAAACCCTCATCTTACTGGCCGACCTGCGAATCACAAGACAGTTACAGTCGGGGGCTTGCTAGTTACTTTCTTTTTCCACTCAACGTGGACGCTGGTCGGTCATCAACCAACTCATTCTTACATGCACAAATGAATAAATATACTTTTACTGAATCTGATTACATTACAGCGTAGTGATACATACTTTTTTGACAGCAGTCTACCTATTTAAAAGTCATATATTATTGTCCCAGTGTTTCCTTCAAGATGAATTTAACAAAAAAGAAGTTACTTTTTATTTACAATAAGTTGTTTATTTGAAATAAAAGAAAGTAGTTCCTTTTTGATTGACCAATCCAATTCATGGAAAGCGATATCTCCTAAGGAGATTATGTAATTTATCACACAAGCGATATCTACTGTCAAATGTGTTATTGGTGATAAAAAAAACATTAATGGGAAGGGACTAGCCGCATTTCAAGACCTGGACGAGAGAATATATTTTTGGTCTTGATTTCTCTCAAGGAAATAAGAGTGTTGCACAATGATAAAACAATCTATTTTAACACAATACCGGTATCGGACAGTACTGGGATGGGTACAAACCTTACCCCTGTCTTGTCAGCTTTTTAAAGTAGCCCATTGCGTTTATATAAAGCAAATATTTACGCAACTGGATATCAGTTAAAAAGCTTAAGCCACGGAAGCGATTATTTTTGATAAAGTTCGTATAAAAGCAAAATAACAGGACATGATGCGTATAAAACCGGAGACACCTCAGTCCAACTCCCCCGCAAGAAAATGAAACATGAGATATACCGTTTATTCACCGGTGCTAGAAATAACAGGCACTGTATACAAACCAAAATATTTCCTAAATATATGGCCGATTACATAGTATATAATGGTGACATAATCCAATATGGTATTGTGTGACCTGACAGAGGTAATCCTGTTCGGCCTCTATTACGTAGGGGTAAGTGGGAATGGCGCTGGCTCGTTAGCCTGGTGATCTGGTATTCGATCCCTGCATTGGCCGAGAAAGTTCATCCAGATTTCCCCTTGCCAGTGATTCAGGACGGAGGGCCTGGCAAGGACAGCTGTCTAGTCGTTCGGATGGAACGAAAACTTACGTAAAAGATCCCTAGAATTCGATATAAGAGTAGACCGTAGTGCCGCTGTCCGAGCAAAATGTCCCTCATAGCTCACTGTATGTCGTATGGCCGTCTTTATTAGCCCAGTTTAGGAGCATATCAGTTGGACGTTAAACCCATTTTATTTCATTTCATTTCCTCTATCGCGTTAACGCGAACCCAAGAGGGGCGAATGTGTTACATATCGTCTTCCATACTTTTATGGGCTTCCCCGTTTCTAGGAAATAAGATTCTTTCCCAATAGACATTTATTAACCAAGATGTTAGTTGTGCAAGCCGTGTGTTAATTTTGTAAGAAATTAATATAAAATGGAAAGGTAGGGTATTATTAGTTTACATGAATGTTGCACAAAAATATAATTGAAAAATAGCGTGAAAAAATTTAAACGATTTGGGTGTGTAAACAATTATTCATGGCCACACCCAGCCAATATTGAAGAGATTAATATTGCTTTATGTTGGTCGCCGCCAAACAGTAAAACTAAATTATTGATTGGTGATTTATTTTGTGTATGCATATTATGATCGTGTATTATATGGGTAGGACTAAGGCATACTGCAAGGTATACTGCATTCGGTTTGTTTCGATTTAAGGTTATTATAAGTTAAGACTTGAAGCGATATTAACAAATAATATTACAGTCTTATTTAAATGAAGATGAAGTTTAATATTTGGAGTAGTGCCAACCGGTGGATAAGATAGGGTCTCAATCTCGAAACCCCCCCAAACAAAACGGCAAGTAGCGCCTAGCCGAGCGAAGTTTCTTGAACTGCAGATTGAGTTGGAGACTGATTCAAAATCAGAATTGTGTGATTCTCTGAAATATGTCCCACTGATGTATATATGATTGAAGATCACCGTATATGAAGAATGGGTTTGAATTAAACATATCTCGTATCCACGTTAATGAAGTCCCCCCCCCCAAAAAAAAAAAAAGAATACATCTTCTCGTGCCAAACAGCGTATTTCAGATCAAGTTCTTGGACATAATTTGCCATATCTACCAAAAATCGCCATTTTCTAATACAACTGAATGAGCTTTTGATGGGTATATCATAACATTATATTTGTCTCTCGTGGTAGATAATTTCCGGTTTATCGCAGGCAGTGGTTGGTTGGCTGGTGATGTTTTCTCTCTCTCTCTCTCTCGCTCTCTCTCTCTCTCTCTCTCTCTCTCTCTCTCTCTCTCCATAGATTAGATATTAAATTACGAATTTAAAATCAACTTCGACCATAAATTAAATATTCACCTGTTTGACGTTTTAAAAGTTGCCATGGGACTTTCGTTTGTTGCCGATTTTACGGAAGAAAAATGTTATGCTGTTTATCTTTCAGTATTGGTGGTTACGATATAGAAAAAGAATCACTTGGCGCAGGTGCTTTTGGTGAAGTTTTCAAGGGGCGAAAAAATGGCGACATCTACGCTATCAAAAAGATATCCGCTGCTTCTAGTAAAGACCGTGACAAAATAGCGAAGGAAGTGGCGGCAATGAAGAATCTAGAAAATCCAAACGTCGTTCGTTTTATGGATAGTTTCGATGCAAAAGGTTACGTTTACATAGTAATGGAGTTTTGTAATGGCGGCAGTTTGAATAGTTATATTCTGGAAAATCGCACTGCGCCTGCAGATAAGTTAGGTTTCATCAACCAGTTGGCTAAAGGTTTGAGGTATCTTTATGCTAACGAAATCGTGCACCGTGATATAAAGCCAGATAATATAATGATACAAAACAATGATACTCTCGTTATCAAATTAGCTGATTTTGGTTTGGCAATTTTGTGGGAAATTGATGATTGCATGTCGGCCTCCCAGGCTATCTATTATTATTCCGCCTGTGGACCAAAATATTATACAGCACCAGAGGTTCTGAGAGGGAAAGTCACGATGAAGAGTGATATATTTAGCATGGGCTGTGTGATAATGGCACTGTTTGCTGAGACCACTGTTTACTGGGCTCATGGAAAGTTGCTTTTGGCGCCATACATTGACACACCTGAAAACCAAATATCAGATGCCACAAAGAACGAGAAGCGAGCTTATGTCAAAAGACATATACTGATTCAAGTTGACCAAACAGCTTTCCAAGATCTGGTTTATGACATGGTCCAGACAAATTGGCGAGATCGACCTAATGCTGATGAAGCTTACCAGCGGGCATATGATATCATAGGGGCAAATGTCAGTTTAACTGGGGCCAGGCCCTGAGCCTGACTGGAATCGCGGGTCCCCTAACACGACGAAAAGATTATTTTATATCCTTTTGCATGCACAAAATTAAACGGTCTGGAAATGCAAGAATAATTACATAATATCTGATCACATACGCCGTTAAATAGATTGCCGTAAAACATTAATCTTGAATTTGATTTTTTTTTTCTCTTTTTGCCATGAACTGCCGGGCCCGGCCCTAAACCGCAGGGCCCTGGACCTGGGCCCTTCAGGCAATCTAGCACTATTATTTACTAAACACCTATTCAATACTATATATCATACTTATTGTGAAAAGACAAAAAATGGGAAATCAATATAAACATTGTGGATAAAATAAAAGTACAAGTTTTGTTAATTATTTAACATTATTTGAGGGAACTGTTCCCCATTCCAATATAGGCACTCGAAGGGATTAAAATAAAACGTCTCACAACATCATTTTGTTTAAATTTTAATCATTTCCAGTTTCTGTTGATGAAGTGGCAATTATAGCGGTGGGACGGTGGTTCTCTGAGTATGGCGCTGGCTCAACGAACGAGATTAAGGTGTTACCCCAAAAAGTTACCCGGGACTGAGATCATGGACAACAACTTTAGGGGGGTTTCCTGTATACTATTGACGGCACGGTAGAGTTACCCTGGCAGTTAGAAATGGTGTATCCCAGGTGATGCATGAAAATTACTTTATAGATGTTTTTATCGATCGATACACTTATACAATGTTAGGTGGAAAATGTTTGGGAACTCTGTGACCTGTATGTTCACCCCCAGAATAAAAAATATCACTTATCATAGAGCTTCAGATAATAGCACGGGGACAGAGATACCATTGGCAACCCCACCCCAATCTCTGAAATCCTATGTTTTGAGTCCCATTATATGACAATATCATAAACTCATAGTAAAAAATAATGCTGGGTGTTTGGTTACTAACTTGGGTTTTAGCGTCATACAGTTCTGCTGCGACTCCGCTATTGTGATGACGCGCAAACGCCATACAGTGTGCTACGAGGGGGGAATTTTATTCATACAGTGGTCCTACAGCCTACTCTTATATCGAATTTCAACTCTCAGCGGTTATTTTACGTACACGGGTCTGTGGGTTTTTCGACCTATTCTAACTATAATACGTTGTCCCACGGGGGTTTCTTCTCGTCCTGCGCCACGATGGAAACCCCAATGAACTTTCTCGGTTAACACAGGGATCGAACACGAGACCAGAAGTCTTACCCACTGGATCCACCGTGGCTCCCGCCCAGCAAAGTGATGAATATATAATACCATAGCCAGTTGATGTAATGATAATAATAATATGTATACAAAAACAAGGGTACTCGTACATTAAGCTGTTATAAAAGTATAAATGGGTATAAAATATTAAATACAAAAAAACAAAAATTAAATCATTGCAGTGTCCTTTGATTATTATATGATTCTACATTAGATATTCTATAATTTAAAGGAACAATAATTGACAGGGAGTCCAAGGGACTGAGTTTAGATGAAAAGTGTACCAATTTTCACACATATGATATCAATGCATGCATATCTGGTATCACCAGAGTGTAAGCCTGTCGGGTATCTGGTGGTGGAATCATGAAGTACAATTTCCAGGCAGTTTGTGTGGCGGAGTACCCCCAATAGGCTTAAATGTTCACCACCTAAAACTTCTTGGAATTGTCACTGCCTGATAGTTTGTGCGGTTGGGGTAGCCCTGACAGCCACCCGAAAATGTCACGCCCCGCTGCTGGGCTAGATTAGCTGTAGTCCGTACCACCTGAAACTGTTTTGAAGTTCAGCACGGGAATAATGAATGGCCACTACAAGACAAATACCATGCCCCGCCATCCAGGCTAGATTAGCTGAACTCCGTAACTGTTTTGAAGTTCAGTACGGGAATAATGAATGGCCACTACAAGACAAATACCATGCCCCGCCATCAAGGCTAGATTAGCTGAACTCCGTAACTGTTTTGAAGTTCAGCACGGAAATAATGAATGGCCACTACAAGACAAATACCATGCCCCGCCATCCAGGCTAGATTAGCTGAACTCAGTACCACCTGAAACTGCTTGGAAATGTTTCAAAACCCCAGGGATAACAATGCCAATTGTTAGGTAGTTTATGTGGTTGGATGCTCCCAACAAACATGACAGCTACAAACCGAGCCTTCCCTAAAATTTGGCTTTAACAGCTGAATCAGTCTTATGAGAATTTTGGGTATTACATATGTTTAGGAGTATGTAGGCTAATATCAATTATAATTAATCGTATGGAGAATAATCAATCGAGTGAGAATCAACCTGGTTCACATCATGTTTTAGATGCTGTTACCTACTCATCGTGTATTGTTGCAATTTTGTGTGAGTAAATAATTGTTTAGAAATGTTTGTTAAAGCGGGAAGTTTATATTTTCTAAGACAAAACATTTATTTCCATGTTTTTGCTCAATAGGTCGTCAACTCACTATTGTACGATCATAGGCATTATTTTCCACTCTTTAGCATCTTTAACATCGAAAATAATAACACAATTGCCTCTCTTGTTTTCCATTCCTCATGCAATAACTATCTGCAAACGTTGGAATTTGAAGTTGAAAATGATGTTTTTGCCAATTTCTCACCTGCCAATAGTGAATTATAGGATTAATAGGGTTATTCTTTACCGAGGTTTGACTGTTTATAGATACCATCTATTTTAAGGCTTTATTTTAATATATTTTAAAAATATAACTTAAAAATATGAAATTGCAGCTTCAACTAATTTTGTAGATCCCTAATGGGTTCTTTCAAATCGATTTTGGTGTATAGGGCCGTAATATACTATTCAAAAAAAGTAGGGGATATTTGATTTTTAAGTGTTATTAAAGTCACCTAATGAAACTGACGAAGAAACAAATGACAAAATGAAATGAAGTTCACATTCATCGATTTATTCCAAATGATCGTTAGACTAAGTAAGGTACAGACTGACCATTATAAGGGTAAAATGATACCCGGGGTCAAACAGCAAAGTTACCACAGCATCACAACCAGGTCAGTAACGGGTAAATCCTCCTCTGTTTGCCAAACAAGCATTGATCCGACGTGACATACACCTAATGAGACGTCTAAGGTCATTTTGGTCCAGATTGTCCCATTCCTGTTGCAACGCAGCATTAAGTTCTTGGACATTGGCAGGACGCTGTTGACGTTGACGTAACCTCTGTCCAAGCATGTCTCAGACATGGGAGAGGTCGGGACTCAGTGCTGGCCAAGGTAATGTGGTGATGTTCTGTTGTTGGAGGTAACCTGTAACGATCCTGGCCCTGTGACATCTTGCGTTGTCATCTTGGAAGATGAAACGGCGGCCATGACGTCGTGCGAACGGCACAACATGGACTGCCAAGATGTTGTCTTTGTAAACAATATTTTATTTCAGAAATACATGAAATGGGATCATGGAACAGGCAAAGCCTATATCACCCCTCTCCTCATACAAGGAATATAAAACATATAGTAATATATACAATCGTCTATGTACACATTATACAATAGTGGTAAAAATCATATGAAGTTAAATAATTAATATAAATACTATTTACAACAAATAAAAAGGATGAAGTGCTGTTATATAACATGAATAATAGGTTTCTATTAATAGAATCAAATATTGAAGCGTCTGGAAACATCGAAGTATTCATGTACTATTTTAAAGATGTTGTCCCGGTAGTACTGGCATGTAAAGCCGTTCTTCCAGCAACAGTGATGCCTCCCCACACCATAACAGAACCACCCCCAAATCGATCATGTGTGATGACGTTAACGTCTTGGAAGCGCTCGTTTCGACGATGCCACACCCTCCTACGTATGTCCAAAAATTCAACAGTGAACTTTGAGTCATCTGAAAACATCACATTGTTCCAGCGTCGATTATCCCAGTTTTGACGATCCCTACACCAACGACGTCTTGCCTGAATGTGATGATCTCTAAAACAAGGGATCACGCGAGGACGTCGGGCGCGAAGGCGACCCCTATCCAGTCGATTCCGAATCGTCTGGCCACTCACTCTCACACCAGTGTCTGTTTGAAGACGAGCGCTGATCTGATTTGCTGTGATGAAACGATTTCTCAAGGCCAAGGTACGGATAAATCGATCCTGGGCTTGAGTTGTCGCCCTTGGTCAACCTGAGCGTGGTCTGTCCTGTACAGATTGTGTATCACGGTATCTGGACCATAGCCTGCTTATGACAGACTGAGAAACATTCATCGTCCGCGCCACAACCGCCTGTGTTGTGCCGATCTGTAGCATGCCAAGGGCACGTAACCTTTCATTTTGGGTAAGCCGACGCATATCAAAATTTGTTTTCTGGTCACTAAAACAATTAAACTGATGTTTCCACCCTGGAATTCAATGCCACGATGACTGTAACATTGAAAGTCAGAGTCGTGCAAATCTTGGGTTGGACCCCCATGATGATCCCAAGCATCACCTGCATTCCATGCGGTAGCTATTGGTGCGTTTGGGCGTCACATGTAACTGGAAATTTTTCTTCTGTTAGGTTCTATAGTGACTTTTTTCGTAGTCATTTGCATATTTTAGTATTATGCCCCCAAAATCAAATATGCCCTACTTTTGAATAGTATATTTTAAACATCGATGGCCGGTATGTCTATGTGTCCATGACCCGTGAATACATAATAACAATTAACCGTGGTATGCTTTTTTTTTACTAAAAATAGATGAACTTATTTTACCTTAAAAGATAATAACAGCCGTTGTAGTCTTATTTGTTATATAATCTATTCTAAAAATATATACGGATTTTCCGTTATGTGGTCAAGAGTTGTAAAGAGTCATAAGGGGATTATTATGGGGGAATTTACTGATCATTCGAAGAGACTATGGCGCCCTGTTAGGGACACAAAATAAAATAAAAATATATGTAGCGTGACATAGGTATTATCAAGAGCAAAAATTGCATAAAAAAACTATATTTTAAATTTTATTACCAAAAATTGGTAGGTCTAGCAATCAGAATTCGCAAGATATTTAAGGAAGTTAAATTATTATTTGAGGAAACGGCTTTTGATATCCGGCAACACGCGTTTTAATCTCACAAATACCACTTTTTATGTTAAAATAGCATTATGCAAGAGCAAAATCTGGTTATTACAGGTCTTTCTTTAGGTCTTAAATGTTACCTAAATAATCAATTAGACATAAATTAACTTATCCAGGCCATAATAAACTCTTGATGTCAAGGCTAGCCTTCGATGTTGGCGGATTAAATTCCTATATGCCGCTTAATGGCCATTGATAATTAAATCAATAAAGTGGATAATCGAGACTATACTATATTATATGATTTTAGTAATGATGACCGAGTACATGTGAATATTTTACTCGCTTCGTTCTCGGCTAATAGTGGATCAATTTGACTGAAATTTCAGCAAATGACCTTTGCACTATATAGTTTTTAACTAGTATAGTGAGAACTGCCAACTCGTTATCTAATCTCCCATAATGTATCTTTAAATGAAACATGTTGCCGCCATTTAATAAATATTAAATCGCGACAATTAAATACTGTACAAGAAAATGGAATACCGATTCGTCGCGTTATAGTAGAATAACTCGATCATATGGTCTCAATATTTGTTTTCGTAATGGCATTAATACGCTTTCGTACAATTATATACAGCAGTCTATTTATAGTAGTGCGTCAGTCAAGGGCCATTTTCGGTGAAAAATGATTTGCAGAGAATGGGAATTCTTTGTTTCGTAGATATATTCAGCCCGAATTGATAGTTGTTAACCCACACGTTAGCTGTACAAGAATTGTGAAGGTAATACAACAAAGATTGATATAAAATGGGCAGAGGGGAACAAAGGTAAGATATTATTAGTTTACATGCATGTCGAGTAAAGATATAATTGATAAATTGAATGGTTAAATCTAAACGTTATGAATCATTCACGACCACGCTCTCCATTTGGAGAGACTAATATTGTTTTATGGGGTTGTATTCAACTTAAAGACGACTTACAACGTACAAACTGTGTAATTTGATGATGTGGGACTAAAACGATCGATAGATTCAAACGCACCAAGAGAGAGAGAGAGCAAGAGAGAGAGAGAGCAAGAGAGACTAGGTCATTTCGGGACTAACATATGGGGAAAACCCACGAGGTTGGACAAACAATTCTACTCTTTGCCACGTACAGTCGGGGAATTGAAACCACACCAGTCATATTCAAACTATTATGGCGTACAGACTCTAGAAATGTTTGGTGGGTAGTGGTGTCAGAACTCCCAACCCCAGGTTAGTTTGGAAACTTTGACGGTCGTAAACGCATTGTGAGAGGACGAAATGGGATTTAACTTCCACACGATACAAACTAGGCGTAGGGGACTTTAGCAGTAGGGGAAACCGATGGGCCCAGAGAAAGCCCATGGGATTAGAAAGGCGACCAGTATCTTTGTAACGAACAAGTTGGGAATCCAAACAACGCCAATTGACAGGCCTCAAGATGCAACGCGTGATGCTTTAATCATTCGGTCAGCATCTTGAAAATTTAACCGCCGCAAATGCGTTTTTCACTTATTCCAACCCACAACAAAATTTCCAGTCTATTTGCACTCAGTATTTATAGATCAGATACAGAATTATTTACAACTCTCTTATCATCTGACCTTCCTTGGTACTTTTAAAATGACCCCAATAAAGAAATGTGACATTTATACACCCACATTTAACATGGTGTAGACTATTATTTTGGACGTGTGTTGCACCATACTAAAGTTCGCTCGGAAAACTTTTGTCAGCCAAAACCAAACTTTCCAGTGAGTCACCGCCTTAATCACTCAGCCACTGCGTTCCCATTTTTATACGCCCACATTTTCATGTGGACGTATATTGTCGTCGCCCCTGTCCTTCCGTCCGTCCCTCCGTCCACAATTTGTTTGTGGACTCTCTACAGGTCACAATTCTTATCCGATTTTGACGAAACTTGAAATATGGGTTTATCCCCATAAGATCTCGACTGCTTTCGATATTGGCATGTATAGGGTCGAAACTTCATGGATTATGACCTCTGATTGTATGAAAAATCATGTTTTTAGCTTGTGGACCATATAGAGGTAACAATTTTGAACCGATTTTAATGAAAATTGACTTGTGTGTTTATAACCCAAAGATCTTGGTTCCTTTCGATATTTGCGCCCATCGGATTGTAACTTCCTAAATTATGGCCCCTTATTATCCGATTTAAAAAAGCGTTGATTATATCACCGTTACGTGGTAATGGAGGTTGAGTTCGAATTTCGTGAAAATCGAATCAAAATTGACAGACAAAATGGCCGCCGTTTGTACGCGAATAGTTGGAAAATATGTCATATCAAGGTTGTGGACCCTATAGAGGTCACAATTATGATCCGATTTTGATGAAACTTTAAATGTGTGTTTATAAACCAAAGATCTTGGTTCCTGTCGATATTCAGGCACATCGGATCGTAACTTCCTGAATTATGCCCTTGATCGTACGAAAAATCGCCTTTATTAGCTTGTGGTCCCTCTGGTGGTCACAATTATAACCTGATTTTAAAAAGCGGTTGATTATATCACCGTTACATGGTTATTGAGGTTGAGTTCGAATTTCGTGAAAATCGGACCAAAATTGACAAACAAAATGGCCGCCGTTTGTACGCGAATAGTGTAAAAATATGGTATGTCAAGGTTGTGGGCCCTATAGAGGTCGCAATTTTAATTCGATTTTGATGAAACTTGAAAAACATGTTTATAAGCTAAAGATCGTGGTTCCTTTCAATATTTGTGCATATCGGTTTGTAACTTCCTTCGACATTCTGGCACATTGGACCATAACTTCCTGAATTATAGCCCCTGATTGTACGAAAAATCATGTTTTTTTACCTTGTGGACCCTATGGAGGTCACAATTATTTTTCCGAAACCGTTTGACTATATCCCCGTTACACATTAATGATGGTTGAGTTTGAATTTCTTGATAATCGATAATTGAACAGCTAATTATTAAATGTTTCGTATACTAAACGTTAGCATGGGACAGAACTATATATTCTTGATAAGACACATTCTAATACTCTTGAGAGATTATTTCCGGTTAATTAATGTTACAATCCCCGCTCCATGTTTTCCTAACTAGTTGGTTTTCTTTCCACAGATTTGATATCAAATCAGTTTTAAAATCAACCTCAGTTAATAATAAAAGAATTGAGATATTGAATTGTGATTTTAAAATCAAGATGGGATATTAAAAATGAATTGAGGTTGTTGGCATTATCAAAATTGTCGTGGGATTTTAAAGTATGTTTCAATTGATTATTCGATTTTATATTGAAGAAATAATGTTTGTCTATTTTTATTTAGTGTTCGTGGTTATGAATTTAAAGAAAGACTTGGCGCAGGTGCATTTGGTGAAGTTTTCAAGGGACGAAAAAATCAAACCATCTATGCTATCAAAAAAATACCAATTGGACTTAGAGAAGAACGTGCCAAAATAGAGAAGGAAGTGACGTCACTGAAGTATCTACAAGACGAAAATGTCGTTCGATTTATCGACAGTTTTGACGCAAATGATTCTGTTTTTATAGTCCTGGAGTTTTGTAACACCGGCGATTTGAATAGTTATATTTTGCGATATCCGTCGACATTCTCATCGGCAAGGTTAGATTTCGCCAACCAGTTGGCTAAAGGTGTGAGATATCTCCATGCAAACAAAATCGTGCACCGTGATATAAAGCCAGATAATATCATGATACACAACAATGGGATTATCTTTAATAATCTTGTTATCAAAATAGCTGATTTTGGTTTGTCAAGAGTATGGGAAGCCTTCAATTACCAGTCGCCCTACTACAACTTCCAGTATAGTCCTAAAGGACCACCTTACTATACAGCACCAGAAGTTTTCCATGATAATGTCACCATGAAGAGTGATATTTTTAGTCTGGGGTGTCTAATAATGGCACTGTTTTCTGGGACCACTATTCCCTGGATTGGGGGAAAGCAGCTTTTGGCGCCATACATCGGGTCTGCCATAAAACAAATATCTGATGCCACAGAAGACGAGAAGCTGGCTTATGTCAGGAACTATATTCAGATTCCATGTGACCAAACAGCTTTCCAAGATCTGGTTTATGGCATGGTCCAGAAGAATTGGCGAGATCGACCTAATGCTGATCTAGTTTACCAACGGGCATATGATATCATATCGAAAAGCTGGTGCTGTAATATCATCTAAATGAACAATACAATGGCTCAACATTCCAGTCCTATTATATACTATATCTACATGTATTCAATACTAACTATTTTAATTATTGTGTAAATACAAAAATGGAAAATCAAAAACAACTGTAGTGTACTAGACAACATAATGTAAGAAATTTTAATCGGTTCCATTGTCTGTGGTCCCCCATCTTCAATAAAAGGCTTGATCTAGTTTTAATTACGTACATCTTATCAAGGCCTTCGCGTAATACACTGCATATGTTGGTACTAATTTCGGTTGGGTACAAGCTAAACTTGTGAGCCTATCAATCAGATTCCTCAGTTGTCGCGAATACCAAGTCTCGAGCTTTCGAGCTAAAATGTTAACCTGTGATAATCGAGTTGTAGAGTTCAAGGTTTCAGTGGGGGTCGCTATGCTACAACCTCTGATTGGATGCTACTATTATTCACGTGTCTGTAGATAACGTTGCTATAAGTTCGGGAATTGTGAAGTAATCTAGCAACGTCCAGAATCTGGACTCTATGTGTTGTAAAACTCGTAAATTTGCTTTAGCAACATGGTGGATCCAATGAGACAGGTGTACTTTAATATAAGTGGGCGAAGTATCAGATATAACGGAGTCACGGTGGTTCCGTGGGTAGGGCGCTGGGTCACTAGATGCTGATGAAAAGGGTCCTCGGGATTTTCCAGCACGGTTTTCTCCTTATCCGCGGTGCGGGGCTGGGAGCAACTGCAACCTCTTTGGGTGGGGTTGAAAAAGGTGACTTATGTATAACACTGACAGCAGACTAAAGTTCCCGCGGTAGTTAGAAATGGTGTAGGTCCTTTTTCATTTGATCAATTTTGAATTGGAATTAAGTGGCTTGTCGGCTTTCCGCAGAATAACAATAACGTCAATTGTCGTAGAATTTCAGACAGCTGCCCGGGGACAAAGATACTCCCCCCACCTCCCCTTCCATCTTTGAAATCATTTGTTTTGAGACCCCATTACTAATTTTATGACTATAACATAAATTCATATAATGAATAATGTTAAAGGGGGGGGGGGTATCTAAAGATACAGATCCAGCAGCAATGTGAAAATGAAAAGAAATAAAATGAGAGGTTTAACATCCAACTGTTCTGCCCCGACTTGGTCACTAAAGGCGGGCAAACACCATACAGGCGCTACGACCTACTTTTCTATCGAATTCCAACTTCCTAGGGCTCTTTTACGTGCACATGGGAACTCTCTATTTCGTTTCTTGCAAGTCTCTTACGTCTTGCACCATGCCCCAAAACCCCGATAAAATTTCACGGTGATACAGGGACTGAGCACGTGAAGTGCAGGTAATCGAGCCAACGTCGTATCTACGGAGCCACCGTGGCTCCCGCCGAGCGATATGATGAATATGCAATACCGTAGTCAGTTGATGTATTGATAATAATAATAATAATATGTGTACAAACACAAGAGTACAAATACATTGAACTTTTATAAGAATATGAATCTCTATACAATAATAACAAAAATTGTAATCTTTGCAGTGTCATTTGTTTATTGTATGATTCTACTTTAGACAATTATAAAATTAAAGTAACGAATAACATCCGGGGAATAACATTCCCGGCGGACGAAATTAGCATTTAGCGAATTTAAAGTCTGCAAATGACCGTCGTGTGTGGGAATATAAAAATTGAATTAAATATATAAAGACCATAGACGTGGGCCTACAGTGCAGGGACGTTACGGCGGAATTTCGGTACCGCGGTGGCTCAGTGAGTAAGATGCTTGTTCGTTCACATTGAGGTCACGTATTCTATCCAGCAGTGGTGTAGGACGGGGTGAGGAGGCAACTGACAAGGAAGAGCGTATAGTAGTTCGGATCTGGTGAAAAACCAAACGACTAGACGTGTACCACTGGCAGCACGTTAATAATGTCCTGAAAATTGAAGCTGGCAACATCTATTCTATAGCACAATACGTCATGGCATATACATGTCCTCATTAGAACTTGGTGCATAAAAAATACAATGTCACCATTCTAAGAATACAGGAACCTCCACTGTCTAATAGTTCGGAATCATTGTGTATAAATTGATTTCATTTGTTTATGATGGCAGCGCTTGACTCAAGTTTTATGTTAATTGTATCTATTGGGCGCACACAATAATGGTTGTCTACTTTATTGTAAAAACCTTTAAATGGGTGCATAAAGTTAATTCAGTATAAATCTACTACAACTCGATGCTTCGCTACAGTCAGATTAGTAATAATTGACATTATTCATGTCTGACCTACCACAAGTACATTTCATTCCACATTAAACAAACTATTAATAATACGTTATGATCACATCCCCTTCAGCTAAGACATGAATAAATATTTTTTATCCATATTATAACGTATATTTTTACAGTACAATATACCATTGGTTGCAAATATAGTTTTCTCTCTGTATGTATAAACCAATTTAGTGGAGAGAGAGAGAGAGAGTGAGAGAGAGAGAGTGAGACAATAAATTTTGACATGACAATTAATCCCACACGTTATCTTCATATTTATTCCTCCGTTAGAGCAAAAATACAGTCTATGGAATATTTATGTAAACCGGTGTACCAGACTAGTCTAAGATTTGACATTCTTGAACTATTGATTTTTCTCAAGGTGTTAGTTAGATTATAGGCTATGTGTCATATAATAACATTCTGGGTGAAATTTTAAACATATTTGTTAAATTGATTCCTAGATATCGATATCGGTTGAAAATTGCATATAGACAATTTATTTTATATATTTAGTTCGTGTTATATATTATGTATGACATACATATAATTGATAAACAACTAGCACACAATAAAGTAATTAAAATGGATATACGTGTATATATACTCATCAACTAGGGTATCGGCTTGCTACAACATGGCTTTTCTATTCTTTAAAATTATTCATATTAATAATCCCTTACCTGTTGTTTTGGTAAATTGTCGACAGCTAAAACTAATTGTTGTGTTGTAAATTACTTCCAAAGTTCTACAAAGTCCTTGTGGAGTTTTCAATATCGGCTATTTTTATGTCTATCCTTCAATATTCACTGTGCCACGCGCTAACATCTGTTACCACAGAGCGTGCGCTTCGCGAGCTTTCGTAGAGTATGGATCAATAAAAAGAAATGATTAATGGTAAAATAAAGTCTAACTTTGTATCTATATAGTTATTTAACAGCCAAAAACCCAATTCTGTTGTCGAATACACGTTCAATTGCTCGGAGGTGAAATGAAATAGACACGCAATAGAAATGATAACACATATGTTAAGTTACATGTGTATATATATGTAGATAATTACGTACCACTATAAAGGTCAATATCCGTGTGAAAGTAAGTTCATAAATATACACAATAGATAAACTAATTTTGTTTAATAAAAACAATTGTATGTGTTTTTCACCATCGAATAAAAACAATATTTTAGTCTTTTGTGGGTTTTTGTAAAGAAAGAATACTAATCTATAGTTGCATACATATCACACGAAAATCAAATTATTAAGTACAATACAAGCCTGTTAAGGAGTGGAGTCAAAAACTTCCATGTGTTATCATCATTATACGTCATTTACTGTGGTTTTTGTGTGTTTTGTTTGACTAGCGCAGGGTATTTTTTATATTTTTTTTGTAACAATAATATAGAAAAATGCTAGATGAAATTTGCACGGGCGGTGGCACTGTGCCACCTCTTTGTCGAAATCGTTTGCAACAGTTGTCATATTATTTTAGCCTTCAAAATTAAATGAAAGTGGGATTTTACGTCCTGCTGCTTAGCATCGATTTGGCTTACGAAGACGGACGGACATGCGTCATACAGTGTGCTATGTGAAAATGTTTGCCCCAACAACGGTACTATGGCCTACTCTAATTTCGAAGTCCAACGTACAAGGGTTCTTTTACGTCAAATAACGTACACACCAATGTGTCGACGTGACCTTGGTTTCTCGTCCAATCCCAACGTCTATGCATTGTCCGTTGTCATATCATCTGTCCTGCACCAGCGACAAGAGTGGGGGGGGGCACCAGGACCGTAACTAGCCCAGAGCAACGAGGCTGGCGGATAGTGTTCTCATGGGTGCTGTCAAATTGTCGGACAATGCATATCTATTGTTTTTTTATGGTCGACAATTATTTCATAGGGGGGGGGGGGGTGCTTTTTGCAGTTGTGCAGGGTATTGCCGACCTGGTAATGAGCGATGTCTAGTCATTCGGATGGAACAAAAATCCCATGTACCCTTTGACGCGATAGAGAGTATATGGAAACGCCGTTATCTAGTCAAAATTCACCCCATATAGAACACAACTAGATGTATGTTTGTTTTCGTTATGTCGATCATTGAAGCAGAAAAATAGGAAGTTAATAAATCCATTTCATTCAAAAAATTTTAACGACTTATTCAATCATCATCCTTTCTACGAAAGTTGTGTATAAAATAAAAGACTCGCATAATGTTTGGCTGTGTCAGTCTGCACACAGAGATCCGCCTACTTGATAATTCTGCACACACAGATCCATCTACTTCCTACTTCGAGAATAGATCTCTGTCCTACCTGGTCGACATTTATCCAAAAATTAGTAAACTGATTTGTAATGCAGTTCTACTCCCTATCACAGCTGTAATACACACAAGGATTAAATAATTTTTTTCAATTTTATTGAATGGACGCAAAATAAACACTTGATCAAATTTTCGAAGTATACTTAGTGTTTTCGACTAAAATCATCCATATACACGTAGAACTAAAATGTCGGTCAACTAGCTTCGTGTCCGTTCTCAAGCGGGGCAAATTGTAGTCAGGCAGCCTAAGTTTAGTATTATAATTAAGGTCCATGATGTCCTGTCTATTTCACAGGGGTATTGCGAAGGCTCTCTTCTAATAAATCAATGAAAGATGATTGACCTATATAAAGTTCACAATGTGTTTTACGTGTGACGTCATATCACATGGCGTCGATCATTGGTTCAACAGCTCATGCAATGTTTCCATACAGGCCTAACGTGAACTGGTTCGGACAGAATGGTGCTTTTTCACCATTTCATATACTCATTTACACGAGGAAATATTCTTAACGAGATATACTTCAAACAGCTGCTTCAGTAAACAAATGTTCTAGAATTTAATTTGCAGAAAGAAAAAAGTTAATATTGCGAGCTCATTTTAAAACCCTCCCCGATGGCATCCCTCTCAGTGTTAGCGGACTTGCTAATATTCACTGTTGATCAGTGTGGAAATAGTCCACTCAAACTGTTTGGGAAATACTACGCTGTGGATTCTAATCTTATTTAAATTTTTCCAGTCAAAATAAAAATAATTATTCCCCGTGGAAGAATTGTTTTAAACAAGGCGAATTCACTGATCATCTGATTAAGGGAGATAATTTTCAAGAACTCTTCAATTTGTAAAATACGTTCGCTGTTATAATGTTTGTCTCGATTAAAAAGTCTGTATATCTCTCGTAATATACGTTATGTGTGATAACCGAGTCTACAAACTACATCCAAAATGGCTGCCCGAAGTAAGAAACACAAGTGGTCCATTGATTTTGCTGGTTCTGGCAGGTTTGTTCAGTCAATTTCAGGATCAAAACAGATTATTTGGATACTATTTTCAACCAGTTAAAAAATAATAGTTGGTTTAAACAATAATCTTCTATAATTTTCTTACATTTATCATTATTAAATTGGGTTCAGTTCGACCACAACACAATGATGACGACAAAATTGCTAAAACAGTACAGATCACTTTTCTTCTGTCCGAGACTCCGTCCCCAGGGTAGTAGCAATATAGTACTATAGACCCACATCTAATTTAATGCAATTCACTACTAAATCTTACTTGTCATCCCTGTTTAGTGTTTAATCATTACAAAGTTTTTGATAATCAATAGTCCTGTGGCTACCCACACTCTAACTCTTCAACCCAGCTAATCTAATCCTTTCCACTACAAGTACTAAATTCATGACAATATTTCTAATATATGGTCTTTAATTAAAAAAAGAATATCTTTATTTCTCTGAAAAGCCAGAACAATTTAAAGTAACTAGTGCAAACAGCATGCATGCAAGAATCGCAAGAAGGCAAAAAATCTTAAAGGGACAATAACATTCTTGCTGGCTTGGTAGCTCCAGAAAATAAATAATACCTTTATTCTAAGTACTAGATGTTTAAGTGTCCTACCTGTTGTGTAAATTATCCATTACAAACTATTTTACTTGTCCAGAGGGTTCGAAAATATTTTAAAATCCAAGTCACATTTGAAAAGGTTAACGTTAGACTTTTCAAATCAATTGGTTGAATTTTTCCATTTTTTTTAAAATAGGTGTGTTAAGATGAAATTTATATCATCATTTAATTGGACTATTCTAAAATAATACGATTTGTTGACCAGAATGAAGATTGGGACATATTATTCAGTTACAACAAGAGTGTTATTGGGGCTTTAAGGGCACTCAAGTATTCCTGTTGACGAGTTAACTAGCGTCCGTCTATCTTAACTGATCGTACTGATACATCCTTTAATTGTATTATATAAGATTACTGATGTCTGTTTTGTTATTGTTTATTATTTCAGATTACGATCTGTTGTAGCATCAAGTGATATTGTTTCACCGGTTGGCTTTATGGAAGGTTCTGTGGTTTCTGACAGAACAAAAGATGTTGATCCCAACCTTATTGTTAAGGTACATTTAATAATAAAACTACAATAATATATACTTGTCTCAATTCAGAAGTATTCAAAACATTACCATATCTTAAAAATGAGCTAAAAGATGTCTTTACAAGTTTGGAAGACCATGACATTTGAGATATTCTGTAAGACGATAAATTAAAGCCCCTGATGTTATGTGTATTTAAATAAACACATAATAAAATTTATTCAGTGTAAATGTGTCATTCAATTAATGCAATTTGAAAGGGGGGGGGTATATTGTACTCTTTACACTAATGAACAGATAAATACAATATGATTGTGTTATCAATATATTGATTGACCTTCCATTGATTAATCATTGTTGATTATGTGATTGTATTAAGAGGTATGTTTGGCGATAATTTTTTGTTCATATTCATTCCCGTTTTACAGTATTGATGATCAATCCTATTTTTTTTTTAATTAATGATGAATATATGTATATTTTTATAGCGATCATGGGATATAGCATTAGCACCAGTAAAACAAGTTCCTATGAATATGTTTATTATGTGGATGGCTGGTAATTCTATATCTATATTTCCTATAATGATGGTTGGTATGATGTTCATACGACCAATCTACGCCATACTGGCTTTACAAAAAAGTAAGTACTGCAACATCTTTAAATCTTCCACATATAATCTAATGATTTCATTTAATTTTAACTATATTCATTTCAAATGAATCCAATATTCATATCACTTGAAGGGGATCATGGTGGCTAAGACGCTGGCTCGCTATCCTGGAGGTTGAGTGTTTGACCCCTGCATTGACTGAGCATCAGCAAGTTAATCCAGTTTTTATAGCGTGGTTCCTTCCTTGTCAGTGATGCAGTACGATGGAATGAAAAACCAAGGTCCCTTGTACACATTGCATGCGCATAAAAGATACCTTGGCGGATAGCTGTAGTGCCGCTGTCCGGGCAAAATTTCTCTAACAGCACACCGTATGTCTGTCTTCATTAGCCCAGTTTGGAGCAGAACAGTAGGATGTTGAACCATGTTTCATTTCATATTGCTAGGTTTATATTTGTAAAAATGTGAAATGCGCATTGAGTTGAAATTGCTCAGCACAAATCTTGGCTGAAACCAGTATATACTGTCGATAGGTGTGTATACGGACGTCAGAGGACATGTAATCTTGCAGTCAGTACAATTATCAAAACCGCAATGCTATTGCAGTGGTTAGTAATGATATGTAAGGTTCATGAATTTTGTCTTAAAAATGATATTGCTAATAAAATAAACTAGTATTGAAGCAAGGTAAAAACGCTTTTCTATAATAATTAATTTAACATTTCATTTTAGCTTTTAAAGATATTGAAGGTGAACAAGCACCATTTCAGAAGCTAGTTTTTATACTGGGTAATGTGTTTTGTTTAGCGATGGCTGTTTATAAATGTCATGTGATGGGTTTACTGCCAACACATACATCTGATTGGTTAGCCTTTGTTCAACCTCAAGAGGTAATTAATATTTTCATAAAGATACATTATGGGAGATTAGATTACGAGTCAGCAGTTTCGACTATAATAGTTCAAAACTAGCTAATGTAAAGGCAATTTGCTGAAAATTTCAGTCAAATTGATTCACAATATAAACTGTCCAAAAAAATCATAGTCTCGACTATTGTTTTAATCATTAAGGTGTGGAGGAAAGTAAATCGATCATAATCCACTAAAAGCTACAATGCCATCAAGATTTGATTATGGCCTGGATAAGTTTATTAAAATTGTAATGTGCATCAGTGCAATCTCTGTTGAAACCTTTATTGGAAAAATATAACTTCCCATTTAATTATTATATTTTTTTTCTTTCAGAGGATGGAGTGGTCTGGAGGGGGTGTAATTCTCTGAATGTTTTAATATTTAAGAAATTAATTAATAATAAAAACAAGTGTATATTTGAGTATGAATGTGAATAGTATGTATGAAGATATTAGAACTTATTAAATAAAATCTCATCATCTTTAGTTTTCATCTTGTTAAATATCTATTATCGCATCACAAGTGAGCTTCAATCGTCCACACGGATTGACACCTCATCATTTAACAGTGAAAAGTTGCCCAGTAAAATTGCCTGGGCTCCAATTATTTTCGACATTGATTCAATAGGACAGTCCCTGAACATTCTGGCTGAGTGTAAGGAGACCGATGTTCAGAGCTGAACTAATAATGACTAACCAAACCTATTCCTTTTCCTCCCCTCCTGTAGATGTTCCTGTCTTTTCCTGAGCGCATATCGAAAATCTGCCTTCAAAGTCCTGAATGACACTGGTGGAGGAAATTTGACAAATAGGCTTGTTTGCTTATACAATCCTTTCTGGAATAGCTATGAAAATCTGTGGTTGAAAGCTTATGACTCTTCAATTACTGCGAGATATAATGTATTGTCTCGAGTGTTGGGACTTCTCAGTTAACCTGATAGGTACCTGGTTATGAATATAATAGCCCTATCTTTTTCTAAAACAAATTTAAAGATATTTTGTCATCTAGTATTTATTAAAAGATGCTACTACATATACAATTTGTTTTATAATATAAACAGTATACATGTATTTCATTATTATACTAATAATAGTGTTTTATAAAATAAATTAATGAGGACAAAAATACATGGACGGTTAAATACATCAAATTATATTTGGAATATCACAGACAGTAGTTCGAACATTTAATATAGAATAATCCTTAAAATAAAACAGATCCACAAAGCACATGGTGAACTTAGATATCAAATAAAATACATGCAAAATAAAAAAACATATTCCTGAAGGCTGAAGCCATTGTAAAGACCATTATCACACTGGATTGCAATAAGCAATTGTATGCGAGGGTCTACAAATCAAAATAGTCAACACAACCCCTGCTGTTTTCATGTACCAGTACTTCTATAAAACTTATAACTATTATGCATCAACAAATAGCCTTTTGGTTAATTTTATACACCTGTAGTTCTTTAATTAAATCAATTCTAACAGCCTAAAAAGGCCAGGTACCTAGAAAAAGGTTGTTTTTATGTTCGTATACATGTACCTTACAGGGGAAGATGACATACCAAAATACCACCTTATCATATTAAGTGTAGCAATGAACTGACAATGTTCATAGTTATATAATTAAAAACACTAAATAGTTAATGTGAGGAAAATAAATGAAACAAAATAAATGATAATTAGACACTCTATGATATGTGAGAACATTAAACTCTGACGATAGACCTGAATAAAACAATAAAACAATACCATTCGAACATACTAGTATTCTAATTTACTTTGTACAAAAAGATTTCATCACAAAAATAAGGATAATTCTAAGCTTGGCTAATCAAATGATTCTACTACTTGTACTACAAATTTAAATTATATTTGTTTTAATTTGCATCACTTAATCATGTACAGGGATTAAAAAAAAAACCTTGTAGTTAATAAAATAACTTAAAAATTAAATATGTACTGGGTAAATAACTTTAAAATATGTATGAGTAAAAAAATGAATTAGAATGTTCCTTCTACTAATTCTTTATCAATAGCTTCTAAAGCTGCCAAACATTCAACAGTAACTTTCATATTACCAATTATTGTCTTCTCATCATTGAAATCATAAACTGAAAGTTGAAAATCAAATAAAACTTTATCAATTCTGACCAGTGGCGTTTTAAATAATTTAACATCACCTGTTATTAATACTACTGAAAAATGAAAAGGTGTTTTGTCACCATATTATAAATGGTAAATATAAAGAACTATATTTCTGGGTTATTATCCGTTGCTGAAATGAGCACTGTTTGTTTTTTCATTCTGTTTTGTTGCCAGAGCATATCCTCCTGACAGCTCTCAATAGTAAGTGCAGGGGGACTGCACCACACACAATTCTACACAAAAACAAATATATGGACAAGATATCATACTCAGAGAAAAACAAACAACACAATTCAAAAAGAGTGAATGGATCCGGGGGCTAGCCGTAAGCGTCCACTGCGCTGTACAGTCCGTGCCTGTGGTGACACAGTCTTCACTCATTTGAAAACAAATTGGAATACTACCCAAAGAATTAATTATGTAATGTCAGCATGAGTCATGATCTGTCATATGTTGCAAGAAATACGAATGCAAGCATATACTAAACTCTTTACACACATTAATCTTTTATAGTTGCCATCCCTAGAGCTGATTAGACACTGCATAGTTGAATACATAGAAACAAATTTGACTTAGGTCCTGTGAAAGGGTGCAGAATGTTAATGCAAGTCGTCTTGTTAAGATTACTTGTTAATGAGATTATTATTTTGCAATTGGGTCAATTTGGGACATATATACATGCATATTCATTTTTCAATAATTCACTAATGTTCAGGTTCAACAGAAATTGGAGGTAACTGGAGTACCCTGAGAAAACCCACAAGGCAAACTTCAATGCCACATCCTTATCTCTACTATGCATGCAATTAGTAGACCACTTGGTCACCCAACATCTAACAAATATGTTTAAATCATGTTTAACCAGTCCTACTCACAAGTTGGAAAAATTACCCTAGACATGCAGTCAAATTATAACCTATCTCAATTATAACCTATCTCAAATCCTAGAAAGAGCAGTAAAAATATTCCCGAAAATTTATAATTTCTAGATACATATGTTGCGATTAAATGAGATAATAACTTACTATCTAGATCTTCATCTTTAATATTTTTTTTAGAATGTAGAATATCTGGTATACTGACAAATGCTACACCCACATCTTCACATTCACCATCCTTATCAGTAGGTGGTGGTTCACTTATTACTTCAAATCTTAATCTGAAAGATTGACAGAAGGATGAATGCAGGCATACAACCACAATTCGATAGTTGGACACACAAGCCAAACTTCAGCTGAATAAGTGGACAAACTAGGCAAATCCTAGTCGATTCACATTACATGATTAATCATGGTGATGACCATATCATCAAACAATCACCTGACTTCTTGATATGGGTGGAAATGAAATGAAATAGGGTTTAACGTCCTACTCTTCTGCACCCTAACCTGGGCTAATGGAAGACGGGCATACGCCATACAGTGTGCTATGAGGGAAATTTTGCCCGCACAGTGGCGCTACCCAATGTGTGCACGGGACCTCGGTTTTTTGCCACATCCAAACGACTAGGCAGCTGTCCTTGTCAGGCCCTTCTTCTGCATCACTGACAAGGGGGAAATCACACCGGAAAATCAAGATGAAATTTCTCGGCCAATACAGTGATTGAACACCCTACCTCCAGGCTAGCGAACCAGCGACGTAATACACTTAGCCACCGTGACCTCCCCCCCTGATATGGGTGGATGATGAGTGGTGCTTGGTTAATGAATTCTACAACTCAGCAAAGCCGGCACATTAGCCAAATATATCAAACATGTTTGATTTGCTCGAATTATTAGGTCGAATGACAGTGGACACACTAGGCAAATTTCAGCACCAATTCATTTGGCTAGTGTGTCCACTGTTTCAATGAGAAATTATGTGCCAGACACGTAGTCATGTCATTGTTATTATTATTCACAGTATCATCCAATTGAAAGAAATCATTTTTAATTAAAAACTTTTCAAATGAAGTTTTTGATTAAATGGTAAGAATAGCATTCTCTTTAAAGAGTAAAAATATGAAAAGATTCAAAATAAACATACCTTCCTTTATCTGGGTCACTAGGTAACAACATGGCTGCCAGTTTTTGTCGTCTGTCATAATTTCTTTCCAAATCAACCTGGATTGCTGAAATTACAAAAAAGAACTATATTTCAGAAATAACCATTCACAATAATATTTATAAAAATAAAAATAACTTTTTATACCAGTAACCCTTTTTTTCAAATTTGCTTGATGTGAGTCACTGCAGTAAACAAGACTCTTAGGCATTGTTCAACCCCCACTACTTGTCACCTTCATCAGTAACTTAACTGGCAACCGTTTAAGGCAAATAATATATCTAATCTTTATGGATGAAATAAAAGAAAAACCTAAAGTAAACAGCAGCATACCATATAGAAATGAAACGAAATGGGATTTTTGATGTTAAAACATCCTACTGGGCTAACACCATGTAGTCTGGAATGAGGGAAATTTTACTTATACATACCCAATAGATAAATTCTATACATCTTTATGATTCAATGCATGTCTGTTTATAAAAAACAAAATACATTTTTCTATCCATCTTCACCTCCCCCATCCCCTAAATTCTAACTCTGTCTTGAATTGGGGAATAAATCTAAATAAATAACTTACTTTTGCTAAAATTGAATTGGATATGTTTTCCATTTCTTGGTTTCGGTAAAGAATAAGGTGTTTCTGTTTCATCAGCTGGTAGACCTAAAAACCTATATCCCACATATAATCTGTTTATATTATCATTCTGGGCAGCATTAGAATCTTCTTCTAATGATAGATTAGACACAACTATGATCACAGTATTTCCCTTAAAATAAAAATAAAATATTAATACATTTCCCTTATAAAGCCTGAATGAATACGCAGCAAGAATGCTAATATTCATTTATCCCAATGTGATTAAAATAAAAATCTATATTTCCTTTTGTTTCGTATTTAATATTTTCGATGGCCTTCACCTACGTGAAGATCTGACTAGTTGTAGTAAAAGGTCATGTCTCAGGATTACCAGCGGCTTTAGAACCTATGATGTCAAACATTTATTAATCAAATAGTGTTGACATTTCTAGTGGTTTACCCACAGCTCCATGTATTGCACACCAAGAACTCGCCATATGGTTTCATTGGCTAATCCCCCATGCCATCCAGAACGTAGGTTATATAACAACTGTTCTGATCCTAGTGTAGTACAGACAAATTAAACAAAATTTTGAACTATAAACAATGAAACGAAATAGGATATGTCACTTAATTAGATTCACATTTATCCTTGTATTTAACTTATACAAGGACTGAAATGTTTTCTTCTGATAGTTATCTTGAAAATGTCCATGGACAGCAGATTTCTGATATCCACAGACGAGACTCAGTGATGTCAATAGACATAGAATCTTTTGATAGTCACTATTTTACGTAAGAATTGATTGATTTTCATAGTTTTTTTTACTAATATGCATCTTAATAAAGTTCTTTTAAATGTATATGGACTGAAAATCTACATTTGCGATTTCTATGCCCTGATAGTATTTCAATACCAATGCTATGATCATATTGATTCCTTATTAAATTGACATTGATCCAAATAAATTTAAACTAAGAAAAGTATTTACTCTTTCAAGAAGGCTTAACATAATAGATTTCAAATCTTAAGGATAATGCTATTTAATGAGTTTTAAAATGATTGTACTGAACAAGAACCTTGAGATCAAACTGATCCCGCAGTGAATATTCACTTGGCCGCTACAATCACTGATAAGCATGACATCGACGAGACTTAATGAGTACGGCATATTAACTTTTTTACTCCGACAAATTAAATTCTCAAACATTTTTTTGAGGTAAAAGAAAAATAAATAAAGACGTTTGAAGTATTTGTAGTTAAAAAATATTTCCTATTTAGTGTAAATGGGTATTAAAATGAGTAAAACAGTTAAGTAAACATTGCATTTGCCGTTGAGCCAATGACTACGAGGCGTGCAGTCAACGCACGTGTTTTGGACAGGCATCCATTACAGAGATAATTCGTAAGTAATTCTCTGTGAAACAGATTGCCTTGAGATAGCCATTACAGATGGTACAATTGAGATTTATAACAGTGAAAGGCATACTTCTTGGAACCAAACTATTAACAGGTGTCTGTTTTTGAATAATGTAAAACAAATTACCTTTTTGATGTCCTTAATTCTCCTACGATCGGCAACTTTACCACGAATAACAACACCTTCACTATCAGTTTCTATTTTTGGAGGTTCAGATTCCGATTCCGATATTTTCACTTCATTTCCTGAAAACATAACAGAGACATTATCTAACAAAAAATATGGCTTCAGTTATTAATATTCTAAAATTCATAAAACAATTTGAAAGCTTATCTTAAGAATTCTTATACTTATAAAATGTTATAAAAAGATTTGATAAAACTGTACCTTGTTCCATTTCTTCTTCTTCATTTTTACTCCGTAAACTTGATACTGACTGAAAAACATATATTTACCATAACTTCAACATAAATGAAATGAAATGGGGGTTTAACGTCCTACTGTTCCTCTCTGACTGGGATAATGATGATGGCCATATGCCATACCCTGTGCAATGAGGGAAATTATGCCCAGACAGTGGCACTACCGCCTACTCCTACATTAAATTCCAACTACCAAGGAATCTTTTACATGAACAACAATGTTATTCACACGGCATCTGATGAACTTTCTCAGCCACTTAAGCCCAGTGGCTCCCTACTTCAACATTAACTCAACATAATTTAGTGGTCTAATTTTCCGTTGCTCAATTCAAACTAAGATGTACTTTCCTTGATAATCTTATATTCAATTACGGAAGCAAAACTAAAATATAGACAAATGAAAGCCTTCAGACATGGATTTTAAAATACTAAAATCTATTAGGTGACGTTAGCTATATATTGTCTGTAGAGGATACAGAATGTGGCAAAACACTTAATAAAACCATTAATAAAATTGATAACCATTTTTTCTCAACTGAACTTTTATTTTGCAAGATATTAAAAATCCCTCAAATGGCAATTTAATTAAAAAAATTTACAGTATTTTTACCTTTGATCACCTGAATTAAGTTTAGTATTATTGTTCTAATGCAAACTGCTTTGGAGATAATTACATTGAAGAACAATATCGTGTAGACCTAATTTAATTCTATTCTAGTAAATACAATTAAACAAAAGAAATCATTAGCATCATATTACACCAACTTATTTGAGTCGAGCCGAAGAAATTTTCAGTCTCAATCTGGATTTTCCATATTCACAGACTAAGAGGAGAGAGAATGAATACAGAATATTGTACAATGGTATCTATTACTTACTCTTGGGCTATCTTTGGGGCTTGGTTTGGGACTTGGTTTAGGGCTTTTAGACATCAGTGATTCTGAAAAAAATATAAGAAAAACCCCAATCAACATTGATAATGATTGAAAAAAAAGTGAAAGTAAAGATTTTAAGATGAAATAAGTGAATAATAGGTTTAAAGAATGAGTATCTGTCTATAATTGTATTACCTATAATATGTTCTAAATAAATTCTCAATTGAGTATACATAAGAATATATACTAAGAAAACTAGTGTTAAAGTTGTATATGTAATTACAGCTAAAGTAAATAAATTTAATAGATATCAATTACATGTACATATAAAACAATCTTTTTATATACTTTTTAAAAAGATACATGCAAATGCAAGTTATTCAAAAATATAGTTGATTTTAACATACATTTGTGCAAATGTTAGAAATTGTTAGTGAGGCATGGCAAATTTTAGTTAATTTACAGATTCCCCGGTTGTACGGGACAAGGAGTAAGGTCACCTGTCCAATCACGTTGGTTTCCTCCCACTGCTACAGACTCCTACACTCAAGCAAATGATTGAAACACAAGTTAATTGCGAAGTTAATTTACATGTGACTTAAAAGAAGCTGAATATGTAGAAAAATATGTTTCCTATTAAGGCTAATCATATATCCTGACTTGACTTAAGAACAATAGCTGTTTGCCACGAGAACTAGACTGTTGTTTCTTTCAGTAACTTTACAACAGATAATATTATATTAGAGTTAAATTACTACTACTACTACTAGATATTAAGTTACACTGTTAGAACTATGATTATATAATGATTTCTAGAGCATGATTATAACACAGGGAACTAGATAAAAAATTCTTGATGCAAACATGAACAATCTATTAAACAAAGACATGTTACTATGGTTATAACTAGGACATGTAAACAACTTAATAACCATGACAACAAGAGAAACAGGAATAAACGCCATGTTTCTGTTGGACAAACATAACATCAACAAATAATTTTCTCAACGCCAAATAACAAAACTTCACTCTGGGACATTATATCATATACAGTATTATTTTATAAGCATGCCATTCACCAAATCAGCCAACATGTATTGACGTCATACCGTTAAATATTAATGAGCGCATCTTGGGTTTTGGCTTCTTTAAACTTTTTCTCTCTAGTTGACAAAAAAGGATGAAATAAAAGGATTAATAATTCATTTGATTTTTATTCTAATAATTTATCTCCTATGGTTAATAAAGTGACATTATGCATAAGAACTGGAGATGATATTTAAAAATCAGATTGCCAGTCAACGATGTATTATGCCCATAGCTACAAAGTTGTCCAAGCAGTTGATAAAGGTTGTTGTTTGTGAACTGGATGATTATTCAAAATATCATATCAATATGTATAAACAAAAAATATGATGCATGAAACTGATGAACTACTTAATCATTTAATTGCTATTCTATTTGTGGAGTGATATTTCTATCTAGGACGAGAATTGGTCTTTGGTTAGAAATGATAAGTGAATTGTAGACATAATGTCACTTTAAATCAAACAGTATAAAGGTGTACATCAACATAGGTTATATATGAAAAATCAATAAATCCATAAAAAAAAGCAAAGTGACAGAGTGGGAAGAGAACTTGGGATACTTCAACTGAAAAGGAAACTAGATTATAACCTTACGAAAGAAATTGAAGCGAAGAAATGATAATCCTTTCTAAATATAGAATTATTTCAATTCTGGAGCAAGATATAAAAAAAAAAAAAAAAAAATGGATGACTTTGACAGTACTTAATGTTGAATTCCATAATCTGATTATTTAGAAATGAATTTCACAATTAAGTTAACTGTATCACTAATAAATCAAGAAAATTAAGCAGAACTTCATTGAGAAAATAACAGTGCAGAAGTGAAGGTTACACAGCAAAGAGGAGATAACTCTATACCCCTTTGTTTAATGAGTGGAGAGGATCTGGAAGGGGGAGAAGGGGTGGGAGACGGCACAGGAGTTTCCTCCTCTATCTCCTCGTCTTCAGCCTCAATTATCTCCTCCTCAACAACCTCCTCAATTTCATCCTCTATTTCTTGGTCTTCATCAGTTTCTACAATTATCATCATTTAATAAAAAAAATATACTTATTATCCCCGTGTTTAAATTTGACCCACCAAAATGAGCATAAAACCATAATCTTCTCATATTATAACATAAAATGGTAAATCAGACGGGACATTGTTTTAATGCTTTTGGAATTCTTATCACTTTTGTATTGATTTCCCAACATAGTGCAAAACTGTGTCGTTAAATATTGATATTAACTTGAAATCATTATCTCAAGAACAGCATATCCACCAAGCAATGATTTTCAGTTAATAATGATTTTAAGTAATTGATGCTTTATTAAGTAAATACAGTGTTAGTCTTCTCAATTTTTTTCAAGGTAACAAATTCAACAAGATCTAAAATTGACAATTACCTGGTCTTTCTGGTGCAGACGTTTTTAATATGGATCTTGAAATTGTGGTTTCTGAGGTAACAGTTTCTACAAATAATAATTTCATACACATGTGGAATCTTAGTAAAATCTCAATCTCATTAAATCACATACAGTAGAATCTGCATTAAGCAGCCACCCACGGGAAATTTTAGGACTGACCGCTTAACGGGAGTGGCCTCCTAATAAAATCTCGAGTTTTTTGTGCTGACATTAATTAATATTACGCTTGGGTGCACTTGCATCGGTAAATTTGGCCGTCGCTGAATCTCGGATATAACTTCCGTAAACATGTCATTTTGTCCCAACCTTCAATACTACTGTCTATCATTGTCATGCATTCGATAATATTTATCCATTTTTGTAAAATCTCATGTTTTTTTTTGTGCTGACATCAATTAATATTACGCTTGAATGCATTGGAAGCAAACACCAATGCAATACTTCACTTGCATCGGTAAATTTGGCCGTCGCTGAATCGCCGATATAACTTCTGTAAACTTGTCATTTTGTACCAACCTTCAATACTACTGTCTATCATAGTGATGTATTCGATAATATTTATCCATTTTTGTGAAGAAAATCGATGAATTAATTTTATTTTATCAAAGAAGCACACGAACCAAAAACATCGCTGATTTAGCTACCGAATCACAGGGGGTGTAACTCTGTATGTAATATTACAGGTGGCGCTAAAAACGTCTATTTAACAACATAGCGGGTTTTAGTCGGTACTTTCAGTTTATTCAATCGGTATCAAATAATGTCCCGTTACGTGTGAAAACAATGATCAGGTTTGTCGTCTAATAAAACAAAAGATTAATTAACAGATAATCCGGGGTTAATTGGTATTTTCACATTTCTTTTTATCTGATTTGCGGGAGTCCAGTTAATTGATTACTACTCACGGGATTAGCGGGGGTGTAACGAAGAACGACAAGATGGTATCATTCAACAATGGCCGTTGAATGGGCGATATTTTGTTAAATTCATTTGCAAAATAGTGACCGCTGGCCGCGTTAGAGGAGTGACCGTTGAATAAGGAGATGAAACAATAGAATTTTTACGGGGGGAATTTATTGTGACCGCTTACAAGGAGATGTCGCTGAATAGGAGTGGCTGCTCATACGGATTCTACTGTACACTTTTTCGTTTCGTTTTTTACAGTTCGAAATTTCGTTCTACATGTCTTTACTACAGTAGACTCTGTCCTGAACAGTGTTATTAGTACTAGAGAAGCTAGAATCATTTTTCAGTCCACTGTATTGTTGATTGAATAGGACAGAATAGGACAGGTTAAATGTTCATGTCACAGAAGTTATTTCTATCTGAAATCATGACATTTGTAATGACCAGGAAAAATAAACTCATAGACTCAAATTGTATCAACTCACAATAAGTGAAACAAGTTAATTATTACACAGTGTCAACCACTATGTCTGTCTTAATATTTCTGCATATGATTTACCCATTATACCCAGTACTCCTACATTATTGTCTTCCAAGAGAAGGCTATTTCAAATTTTGTAAACCATCCTACTTTTGAAATATCTCGAGAAGATTAATTGTTTGGCAATAAATGTAATTTCCTATGGATTATGATGTATTTAGGAATGCAATGGTTAAGACATCTTTAATGTACCTGTATATTGTTTTGTTGTTGTTGACATGGAATCAGTAACATCAGGCATAAAACCAACAACAACATCTGTCACAGTTTCATCCACCATTTTAGATTCACTTTTATCATCAATCAATTTCTTTCTAGCTACAGGTGTTGGTGCTGGTAGCTATGGAATAGACAATACAATAAAACCAAAAGTAAGAAAAACTTCCTTCAAGAGAGAAATAAATGGTGTGTAAGTCTATACATTACAGTAATTTTTAGCAGTAGCAGAAAAGTGGAAAACCAAGAGAAAAATCCAAAGGTTCGGCAAGCAAATTTTCTCTTTGTGACTTACAAATGTGGGAACCCACTTTAAACTTAATAGATGAAAAACCTTATACGTTAGACTATTAAACCACATCCCCCCTCCCCTCCCCATCATGGCTTCACAATATATTTCCCAAGAATGGTTTGTCAATAAAAAATATGTTCATTAGAGTTCGGCCAAATTAACCCAGGAAACTTCACATGATGGGGCGTGGTGGGAAATCCAGATTGAAAGGGTTAATAAAAAGACTTACAGGTTGTACGGCTGAAATCTCCACATCTTTTATAGGTGTTTCCGCTACAATAGGCTTCTCTGCTTTTGGGAATGGAGTAGATGTGGCACTGGGGCCTTTCTCATTGGTAAATCTTGCAGCTAGTCGAGATTTAGCATGTGGAGTTTCTTGGACAGCCTTTGTTGATTCTTCTTTTTCGAAAGTCACTTCCATAGGCTGTAAGATATTAATGTGATAAATCAGATTTCTTATTTACAATAATAGTCATATTTATTTTTGTTCATCCAAGTTTGTATTCTGCTTAAAGACAGGACACAAGCCACATATATTTCAAAAGTCAAAGTCACATACTATTCTAATGTACAGAGAGAAAGAGAAATGGTGTTCAACACACACTCAAAACAAACTAGGTCATTTCCTGACATGTAATATGGTTCAATATTATTTCAATAATTCACTTGTGCAAGGTTTTTTTTAGTAGTGGGAGGGAACCAGAAGACCGAGAGAAAACCCATGAGGTTGGTCAGGCAACAATACACCTTTACATATAGAACAGGGAATCGAAACCAATGACAGATTTTACGCTCCAGCGTGTCCACACCCCCTCTATTCTAATGTAAAAGCTGACATTATTATGTAATCAATTAAACACATATTCTGAATATAAAAAGATTTCACTGCAAAATGGACTAGCTTGTAGGAAACACAATGCGAGAGAGAGAGAAATGGGGTTTAACGTCCACTCAACACAAACTAGGTCATTTTGGGACTAACATAAGGTTTTTAATTTTATTTCAACAATTTGCTTGCACGTAGGGGTCTTTAGCAGTGGGAAGAAACCGGAGTGCCCGGAGGAAACCCATGAGGTTGAGAAGGCACCCCCACCTCCATGCCACATACGTTCACACCAGGGCTCGAAACCTCAGCCGCAAGCCAGAGGTGACCGGCCAGCTAGAGGTCAAAGCGCGGCACTTTAGACCACTAGGCCATCCCAACCCCCTGAAACACAATGCATCTTTAACTAAAATATATACCTGATGTCTTGTTCCAGATCTCGTAGACATATAAGAATACTGCCAACTGAGTTCTAATTCTATTAGACCACTATTGGTACCATCAGATGCTTTAAGATCAAATGGTCCATCTATTGATTTATTATTAGCTAGAGATAACAATGGTACATCTACCATACCAATATAATTACTTTCTTCTGGATCTGTATCATCAAAAACAAATATCTGCAAATGCTGTGAATAGATAATATTGATTCCAGTAAGTTATATGTACATTACTTTATAAGAACATCATGACAGTGAATAATAAATATTTCTTATTTTTCATAACACATTAGTAAATTAAAATAATATCTACCAAACAAAGAAACATTCCCCTACCAGCATTCGTGCAGGTAATAATGTTATTTTTTAAAATCTTGACACTTCCATTTTTCATTACATGGAAGTAATCATAAGTCTACCACCAGACAAAGAAGATCCCCCCCCCCTCCCAGAATCTTAGTCATCTGAAAGTTAATAACATTTATTTTTCAAATAAGAGATTCCAACTTATGTCATTTGAACAATTTCTGCAAGTTTATATAAGAAGTGCCAGCAACTGTGACGTGTTGAGCGCAAAAACATGTGAAATAATATAAGTAATTTTGTAATGCTAGTAATCTATATTTACCTCTTGTCTCAGATATTGGTCTAATTCTGATGTCATTGATACAGGATAAGATCTATGATCATTAAATACAGGTTGATTAGAGTTAGGTATAATAGCGGTATCATGATCTCCGAAATCAAAGAAACGATAAACACAGTATGGTGATGGTTGTACATCTGCAAAATAAAACGATTGACATCACAAACAACTTATTGAACAGTGTATTAACCTAAAACTTAATTAATCCAGTTCATTTCCATTGTATAATGTGATACAACAAGAAATTAAAATACACAATATCTTACTGACAAATGTTAATTGGATCTGCATATAAATTAGAAAAAGTAAGCACAAATATGTTCGAGTGTTTTCTTTAGACAGTAAATTACACAATCAAAATTAAAAGTCTAGTTTAGATAGCATTTTAACATTAATAAACTAAATTTAGCCATTGAAAATCATGTCCAAGATGACAAAGAAAGCGGCATGATATCAACACACAGGCTACCACATAGAGTTTTGGTCGTATTTAAATCATAACTGTATATATAACTTTGAAATGAGACATTGTAGAAGACAATAATGAACTTACTTTCTCTACGTGATTTAAGCCTAGAACATTGTTTTATCTTGATATCCAGTTTATTAACATTATCCATAGGTCTGGTATTAGCTGCATCATCTAAAGCTTTTAGATTCTCTTTAACAGTTTGATCATTGTGTGTCATATAACCCAGAGCTTTCGTTCTTTCCTACATAAATAAAAATATATCTTAGAATTCATAAGCGAAAATAACTTAAATGCCATTTAAACAAAGGCTTAGATGGGTATTGCATACACATTTCGCTGTCAAATAACATGAAAGTATGTATTAAACATTAATTACGTGTAAGAAACAGTCACATTTCTAGTGAAAACTTTACACATACCATAATTGCAGAATTTTAAAATTCCTGCAAGCCAAGTTGTAGAGATAGAATCCCAGTTTATTCAAGGTACTTAGATTGTCTTTCAAGGATTAGAGTGCTTGACAGTTAATAAAGAAAAAGGAAATAGACAAGGTGCAATCCCACAGCACTTCATGAGCCCAAGCACCACCATATGAAATTGATTCAATACCTTATATAACCGTAGAGCTTGTTCCATGGGAACTCGAAGTCTTATCCAATATTCTACAGTACCATATCCTACACCAGGCTCTTCATCTCCAACACCTACAGGAAATTATAATAAATATACTGTTAAATTTTAAAGGCCTTCCTTGATTATGCCAAAAAAGTGTGTTAAATGGGGTGGGTCAGATACATCATCTGGTAGCATCTTAGTTTCTATCTTTTACTTCAAACTCTTAATAGGAAAGTCGCTATCTAGCAACATTGACTTGATCTATGGTAAAGACATATTTTAACATTAGCAGATATCTATGTAAAATAAAATTCAAAACATACAATTCAATTAAATCATCATTTTACCTTTGCAACCAAATGATAGAGATTAATTATTATAAAAAGAGAAGTAGTAGCTAGAGTATTTACCAGTGAGAGAAGCGACACCATGTATTCGGCCATGTTGTTTATCAAATATATCCCTGAAGATAAGTCGACAAGCAGAGATAGTACGGAAATCTTGACCAAATGATTGATGAAGTTCAAGGGTACAGGCCTCCTAAATAATAAATCAATAATCACTTTAACAAGAAATAATGCAATCAATACAAATTAGATGGTTGTTTAAATAAGGGTGTTTAATATAGTAGTTCAGTATTAAACGTGTGAAAGTTGGATATTAGGTATTGTTGTATATAAACAATCATTTTATTCGGCAAATATCTTAGATTGGGGAATACATTATAACCTGGTACTTCATTAATTTTTGGTTCATAGTTTTTCAGAAATGAAATGAAATTGGGTTTAACATCCAACGTTTCTGCTCTGAATGGGCTGATGAACATGGGCATGAGCTATACAGTCTGCGATGAGTAAAATTTTGCCTAGACAGCTGCGCTATGGCCTACTCCTACATCGAATTCCAACAGCCAAGAGATCTTTTTCGTGTAATGCCAAGGTGTACACAGGACCTCAGTTTTTCATCCTATCCGAACAACTATACGTTGGTTGTCCCTTGCCAGACCCTCAGCCTGTAAAACTACGATAAACCTCCTGTTTACTGAGCCAACTGCTTACCCCCTGAGCTACCGTGGTTCCCCTTTTTTCAGGTTCCCTCTATCAAAGGCCTGTTATTTCAAAATGAAATAGACTTCATATTTTTATTATTATGACAGAAAATTTAACGAGATTTTTAAAACATAAATTTCCAAACGCACCTTTTGTAAGTAATGTAGGAAGAAATCATCAACTTTAACCACATACTGGGAGGTAAAATCAAACACTGGTCTAAAATAAAAGAATTTTGTTAATATATGGTTAAATGAACGGTTAAAGTTAAAGCCATATACTCACATGTTCACTCGTAATGTGAAAGAGAGAACAATACCAAAACCACATCAAAATGAAATGATGTCTAACGTCCTACTGTTTTGCTCTTGAACTTGGCTAATGAAAACAGGAAAAACACCCTACAGATCATACAAATCATTGGTTTCCTTAATATTGGAATGCAAATACTAACCTTGGTCCTCTAACAACTGGCGTTGACTGAATTTCAAATTCAAAGAATTCCCAAGTACAGAATAAGGATGGTTCTTCATCTCCTATCAAACGTAAGGCATCAGGTGATAGATTTAACTACAAAATAAATACAAAGAAGAGATAGATATTTACTTCAAATATTGTTTATATCTACATGTACTTAATTTATTGGCATATTCGGAAGAAATTAAATCACATGCTCTTATGTTTACTTACTTTATGTATATGTATTTCAAACAAGTTCTGTCCACGTTCTAGAGATATCGATTCCTCCAGGTCCATTGTTGATTCCATCTGAAATATGATACATATAATTTCATTTATCAGGTAATCCACATTTAATAATAAGATGTGTGAAGATTATCTGAAAGTCATTTACGAATTAAAATACACACTAGTCCTATATTCAAAATAAATAATGACCATATGAGTTATTTAAACTCTGTCAGATTACTTACATCTGAATCAGCAACTGGTATCTTATATTGTCTTGTACCATAAGCTACATCCTTCATTTGATGTTCTAATTTCTGAAATCATCAAAATAATTATATTTACTAAATATCCCACTCTCCGCAATCTGTTCCAAACATAATCAGACTTTAGGTTTTATATCCTGTATATTATTAAAATAGAAAGCAATGATAGTTGTAAATGATTGTTGCAGTTGTTTGTGTTTTTTAGAATGCATAGCAAACAAATCATTTTAAAACCATTTCTGTAGTATTTTCTATTTTTATTTTATATTATATTTTTAGGGTATTCTATATTTTTATAATATTTTATATATTTACAGTAGAATCTGCATTAAGCAGCCACCCACGGGAAATTTTAGGACTGACCGCTTAACGGGAGTGGCCTCTTAATAAAATCTCGAGTTTTTTGTGCTGACATCAATTAATATTACGCTTGGGTGCACTTGCATCGGTAAATTTGGCCGTCGCTGAATCTCGGACATAACTTCCGTAAACATGTCATTTTGTCCCAACCTTCAATACTACTGTCTATCATTGTCATGCATTCGATAATATTTATCCATTTTTGTAAAATCTCATGTTTTTTTTTGTGCTGACATCAATTAATATTACGCTTGAATGCATTGGAAGCAAACACCAATGCAATACTTCACCTGCATCGGTAAATTTGGCCGTCGCTGAATCGCCGATATAACTTCTGTAAACTTGTCATTTTGTACCAACCTTCAATACTACTGTCTATCACAGTGATGTATTCGATAATATTTATCCATTTTTGTGAAGAAAATCGATGAATTAATTTTATTTTATCAAAGAAGCACACGAACCAAAAACATCGCTGATTTAGCTACCGAATCACAGGGGGTGTAACTCTGTATGTAATATTACAGGTGGCGCTAAAAACGTCTATTTAACAACATAGCGGGTTTTAGTCGGTACTTTCAGTTTATTCAATCGGTATCAAATAATGTCCCGTTACGTGTGAAAACAATGATCAGGTTTGTCGTTTAATAAAACAAAGGATTAATTAACAGATAATCCGGGGTTAATTGGTATTTTCACATTTCTTTTTATCTGATTTGCGGGAGTCCAGTTAATTGATTACTACTCACGGGATTAGCGGGGGTGTAACGAAGAACGACAAGATGGTATCATTCAACAATGGCCGTTGAATGGGCGATATTTTGTTAAATTCATTTGCAAAATAGTGACCGCTGGCCGCGTTAGAGGAGTGACCGTTGAATAAGGAGATGAAACAATAGAATTTTTACGGGGGGAATTTATTGTGACCGCTTACAAGGAGATGTCGCTGAATAGGAGTGGCTGCTCATACGGATTCTACTGTATCATATTTTATATTTTTATATCATTTTGTATCATGGCACAGAGGCTCACACTATAAACAGAATCTGGAATATCCTAGTTTTGATTATTCTATTGACCAGGCTGTTATAACAGACAAATTAAAACTAGAATGTCGTAAATTACCTTAATTCTTGCAGCTCTGATATCTAACAATCTAGCATATTCTTCTAGTTTCATCTCATATTCTTTCTTTACTTCATCCATTCGTTGATTAGATGAATCTACTTCTAGTTGATAATCTTTATTTATCTTATGTTGTACCACTAACATATTACGTGTTTTCTCTAGTTCATGTACTGTTTCAGCATACTCTGCTTGTAACTCCAATAAACTCTTCTTATAATCTGTCAATATACAAATTTATTTTAATGAGGAAAAGGGTTAAAGGTTTTCCTGGTCAAAATCCTCAGAATAAAAGTAAAAGATAATTGAGAATTCACAGCATGGCTGGACACAATTTGATTAAAAAACAGATCCTATTTCCTTTCATTTTTTATGGTTCAAAATTTGGTTTTACTTGTCTTTACTATACTAGTATCTGGAAGAGTTGTTATATTACCAGTGTTTTGGAGAGAGAGAAAGAGAGAAAAATGGGGTTTAATGTCCACTCCACACAAACTAGGTCATTTTGGGACTAACACATGGTTTAATTTATTTCAATAATTCACCTAGGGGTCTTTAGCAGTGGGAGGAAACTGGAAGAGCTGGAGAAAACCCACGAGGTTAGAACCAGTTTTTGATCGAAGAGAGGGATAAGCCAATGAACAATCTGTTATGGTGACTTTGTGGCCTGCCATGCAGGAAAGAGTGGATACAGCACTAGAATGAGGTCATAAGGAAAAGGTCAAAAGCACGACCCAGGACACGATCTTCCAGTACAACTTATCAGATCTTCATGTAGTGTAGGCAATCGAAAGGATAAAAAAACAAAACAAAATATAGATCTGTATTTAAATCAGATTGAGCTGAACGTTGATTTAGCCATTGGTGAGTGGTGAAAAGATACTAGCTGAATTGATTTATTTGCTGAAATATAAGCTAACCTTTATCTTTCTCCTCATCAACTTGCTGTAAGAACTCTGGTTTCTTAATTTCCCGTTGTCTCTTCTGTTTAATTAAAACTAAAGCTTCTTCTATCTCTGTGAAATCTACACCACTTTCCTGTAAAACAAATCAAAATGTACTATTTATAAATGTCTTGTATGCGTTTTAGATATTTTTACTTCAGATCTCACATCTGTAGAAAGGAGGTGGAACAGTGCGACAGTATACACTAGGGACTGGGTATCATTCAGATTTGATGAAAAAAGGAAAGAAACTGGCTTACCATCTATAATCTAATACACATATTCAGTTAATAGATTGCAGTCCAGAAAGTGTTAAATATCATCAAGATTCATTCAAAAATGCTCAGTTTGTGCTACAGTTTAGTTTAAGAAACACTGTTTAGTTTTGACATCAGTCATCTAAATGACCATTTAGTTTAGTTTTGATATTGGTCATCCAGTTTATGACCATTTAGTTTAATAAACTAAACAACGAATGTCAAACTTAACAGTGGCACAAACTGGGCGTTTTTGGATGAATCTTGATGGTATTTAACACTTCCTGGACAGTAATCTATTAACTGAATATGTCTATTAGATTATAGATGGTAAGTTTCTTTCCTTTTTTCATCAAAAACCATACATTACCTTTTCATTTTTTTTTTTACCCATATTTATTATTATCGTTAAGATATACTTACTCTAGTAAAGAATTTCATCTTTTCTTGTAAATCATCATATTGTTCTTTTATTTGATAATAATTTATTTGTACTTCTCGTAATTCACTCTGTAATTTCTCATTACTCTCTATAATATAATATACAAATTAATATTATATAGATAAATATATTTTCTATATCAGTATTCCATGAGAAATGACATAACTTTTTACCTCCCTCATGCTTAAAAAGAGGAGATATTTATCCAATGAATGGAGCCATATGTGTGTATATAACAACTGATTACATTTTCATAGGATATAACTACTTTCACACTTCCAAAAAAAAAACCCAATAATTCTATGTAATATCATGTAAAGCCAAAATTATGATCGAAAATCCAAACAATTGCCCACCAAGTCAGAGCAAAGCTCTTTTTCGACTGTCTATGGTGTAACTACTATATATATATAATGAATCATACAATATCAATATCTCTGCAAATTTTGAAAACTGGATTTTATTTTTGCTCAACGGTAAAATCTCCCAAAAACCTGTTTTCTAATCAAACAAAATCTTATCCAATAGATATGAATTTTTTAAATAGCTATTTAATTGCCATCAATCTAACCAATAAACGTACCTCGTTCATTACTATAACGATCTATTATACTGCCCTTTTCACCCAGATCAGCTTTCATAGTAGCCTCTAATTGAGCAATCTGTACTTTTAGTTGATTCTCTCTCTGTCGCCACTCTCTCTCTCTTTCTAAATCAAATGCACTGAAAAATACAGCAAACTTTAACTATTTATGGAAATTATATGTGATTTGGTGAAGTGAACCTACAAAATTTTACCAATCATGTAGTAACTTTTTTTTTCTTCTTTTTATAGTATGGAGTCTTTTTGAACCTCTAACAAACATTATTCTGATTTTTTCTTACCTTGAAACAAGTTTTTCATTGGCTTCTTTTAAAATTTCATTGTCTCTTTCTAAAGCATTTGCTTTTTCTTCAATCTAAAAAGAAAACACAATATTATGAAGATACATACAGTGTGCCCACATCTAAAAATAATCTCCTATAAACTTACAAAATAAGACAAATTGAAATAATGTGAAAAAAAACCCATCTACTTACTTCATATAATTTTCTCTCTTTAGCACTAAAATTTCTTATCTCATTTTGAAGAGTGAGCACTTTATTCTGTTCTTCTTTCAAATTATAGTTTAATCTTTCCATTTCCATTAACATCTCATCTCGGTTAGATTTCACAATATGCATATTCTATAACATATATATATATTACGGTTGAATTTCATAGAATTTCACAATATGTGTATTCTATAAGGCCAAAATACAAAATACCTGTGTTTATGGATACCCACAGAATCTAAACTTTTTTTTCCTGACATTTCGGTATTATTTTCAAAGACCTTTCTCAGTCATTAAGCCAGAAATGCAAGGAATTAGATAATACAAACCCCTTTTCTATAGGCCATGTAACCATAAACATGGGTATTTTTTACTTGGCCTAACACAAATATATCTTAGTTAAATTTCATCAACTGTATCACACAAATATATGTTACAGTCAATGTCTATAATCAGGCAATGTGTACATTGCCTAATGAGGCCAGGCATTATGTACATTGCCTGATTAATTAGCCTAATTATTTTACACATTGACTGATTGTTGAAGAGCGATTATTGAGAAGACTAGATTACCACAGATTGTCACTAGAGTTGTTGTTTTTAACTAAATAATTGACAAATATCATACACACTTTGAAGGATGAATTGACTTTATTTCACACAGTATAAAAATACATGAATTTCTGATTTCCCGATAGAATACATATAACATGATTGTCACTAGAGTTGTTGTTTTTAACTAAATAAATGACAAATATCATACACACTGATTTCCCGATAGAACACATATAACAGGATCACTAGAGTTGTTTTTAACTAAATAACAACATTATTCTAATTAATCCCTATAAGCACATCCTATAACACAAATATATCTCAGTTAAATTTAACACCTAGCATATCTTATAATAGAAATATACAGTATTGGTTAGATTTCACACGTTGTATATTTTTGTGAAAAAACTATATTGAGATTAACCACATGTAAGGTCATAAAACAAGGTTTTAGAAAGCTATTTATGGAATTAACTGAATACGTGAACGAGAGATGATTTAACGTCCACTCAACACAAACTAGGTCGCTTTGTTTCAATGATTTACTTGTGCATAGGGGTCTTTAGCAGTGGGAGGAATCAGGAGGGCTATATGAAAACCCACAAGCTTGGACAGGCGACTTTACTTTACTGGGACTTGATAACTGAATACAAAATGTGAATAATAATAATATGATTTATAACTCACTTCTTCCATTCTAGCATATTTGGATTCTAAATCCATTATTTTAGAAGATTTGCTAGAGATTTCTCGCTGTAGTTTAATTAAATCAACATTTTCTTTCAGATTAACCCTGAAATATTCATTATCAACATATATAACATTTGAAAAATTTGTTACTGGGCCACTGTACGTGATGACAGTATGGAACACTCTTAGATGGAATAAGTTGAGTTAAACAACACAAACCAATTAACCATGGTTTAATGGGATCTATTTTGACTAAGTCAAAATGATGTGTTTGATAATCAGATATACTGAGAGAGAGAAATGGGGTTTAACGTCCACTCGACACAAACTAGGTCATTTCGGGACTAACATAATATGGTTTAATTTTATTTCTATAATTCACTTGCGCGTAAGGGTCTTTATCAGTGGGAGGAAACCGAGGTGCCCTGAGGAAACCCACGAGGTTGAGAAGGCGCTCCTATCTCATACGCTCACACCAGGGATCGAAACCACAGCCACTAGCCAGAGGTGACTGGCCAGCTAGAGGTCAAAGCGCGGCACTATAGACCACTAGCCCCCCCCCCCCTCCAGATATATTGATACACAACAATTAATAGAATACAAGATCAAATGAGTTTAAATGAGTTAAATCCAGAGTGTTTCAAAGTCATTCATAATCATGCATAATTTTCTTTACTTGTAAAATTTTACCTTTTTTATTATGCTAACCTTTCATGATAAAATTATGCATCTAAGTCCATGATGTCATTATTTCTATGATGTCATAACTTCCTATGATGTCATAATTGATTTATATTGACTTTCTATTTTAGTTTTACATCCTTGAACATGTTAATATTTTTACTAACGATTCATTGGATAAAACAATGTTTTTTAGACATTGTATTCTATTAATTAATGTATATCACATGAAAATGTGGGCTTTTAAAATCAAAAGTTCTAAGTTGCTCTTTTCAAACGCTTTTCATTCCAAATATTTAAGTTTTAAAATTTTAACATAACATTGGTTTCTATTGATTAACAGCCTGAAAAACTAAAAATTAAACTGGCTTGGCCTTATCGACAGAAACATTGACAGAAATAAGTAAACTTGACATAATTCTAAAACAAAATGAAAACCGACCAAAGCATTTTCTCTGTGTTTGTTTTTGTCAACCAAAAACCTTAATTTGAATTTGATCCTCTTCGAGAGTTGATGGATGAAATGATAATGTGGGGTACACAACTCAGTCACTCAACACCACCCTTTTTATCAATCAATAATCGAAATGAAATGAAATAGGTTTTTTAACGTCCTACTGTTCTGCTCCGAACTGGGATAAAGAAGACAGGCATGCGTCATACAGTGTGCTATGAGCGACACTACGTCCTACTTTTATATATCTGTTTCCATCTGTCAGGGATCTTTTATGTGCACACCAATGTGTACACAAACCCTCGTTTTTTTCATCCCATCCAAATGACTAGACAGCTGTCCTTGTCACCCTCTGTCTTGCATTACTGACAAGGGGGAACCACGCTGGAAAATCTGAATAAATTACCTCGGCCAATGCAGGGATCGAACAGCCAACCTTCCAGGCTAGCGAGCCAGCGTCTTACCCTCTTAGCCACCGTGATCACCCAATCAATAATCAACAAGAAGTGTCTTCTAAATTGTCATTATATCGTATGTTTCTATGACTGTAAATCACCATATAATTTTATCCCATTATATACTTACTTGTGATCCGCTGTCATCTGATGTTGTACTTTAGACATATCTTGTTGAAATTCACTCTCTCTTTTTCTTATCTGAAGAATTAAATTAAATAATAAGAATAGTCTATTTATAATGAGCTGTTTCCATGACTATGTATATTCAAAGTAAAGCGCAGTTGAAAAAGGATGTCACTCTGTCACATGCTTTTGTGAATAAGCATGTGTTGAGCCAAGATCTAAATACTTCTAAAGAAGGTGGGTTCTTGATGTCCATTGGTAATTCATTCCATCCTGTTGGAGCAACATGTGAGAAACACTTCTGACCAAAATGAACCGTTTTGGTTTTTGGCACAAGAAAATGATTTTTGTCTTGGGATCTTAGTGTTCTTGATGGAGTGTACGGTTCTAGTAGGTCCGAATAATACGTTAGTACACTCTTGTTTTGCAGCAAAAAGTAAAGCACAAAATTTTATATCTTATCCTGAAGTGTACAGGTAGAAAATGTGGATAGGACAGGCGACCCTACCCCTTGACACGTATAACCGGGAATCAAAACCATGCTAGTTGACTCAATGACCGACCTTATGATACAGCACGCACGTGCTAACCATTTGGCCATCCAACCCCCCACTGGTTGATGGAAGCATCAGGCAGATATTAATCGCAAATCAAAAATTCTATCGAGTTCCATCATACCTGTTCATGAAGACTCTGTATCTCTCGTTTATAAATATCAATCTGTTCTCTTTGATTACCCACTTCTTGTTCCCTAAAATATATAATATATAGGCTTAAAATAACAAAATAGTTAGATATTTAATTCGAAACAGCAACTTGTATTATTGTATGTATTACTATTCATAACCAAATATTTGTGTCAGGTATAATGTCATTTTCAACCCGAGAATCAAAATCACGCAAGATGACACAACGACAGACCCTAATGATAAAAAGCGCACACGCTAACAATTCAGCAACCAAAGCCCACGGCACAATGACAGATCTTATGATCTAAAGTACATACATTGGACCAATTGGACACCCAACCTCCTTCATCAATATACAAATATCTCATTATTTGTAAAATTATAACTACAGTTCAGCTATCTTCTATATTTCTCCTTGCTGCGTTTTTGTAATGGGCATATCTATCACCAAAATTCTACTTACATTCTTTTCTTCATTTGAATATCTTCAAAACTAGTTTGTTGATAATGCATGGTGGGACTATGAGGTCTTCTGAAAAATGAAATTTTGTTATATATTTTTATGTCCATCAAAAGCTCCAAACAAAAGATGAAAAAAACATGTAAGCACAATAAAAAATACAAGACTTCTTTTAACGCTAAATGGAAATATTAATTCCATTCTCTAAAAAAAATATGAGAAATGCACACTAATTGCAAGAAACTGCTTTGGCGGCTATCTAGTACATGCCAGCTTGGCTTCCTTCGGTTTAGACATAAAAGTCATTTCGGGAAAAAATGTTTTGAAGATTACCTTTTCTGTGTAAGGCTCTGAGAAGGACCTGCTACTCTGATGTTCCTAGTTATTTTTATATTTGATGTTGGACTGCCTGGTCTGTGAGGTATTCCCTAAAAATACAAAGTATAAAATTCTTAATAAATTCAAAAGCAGAAATATATACAATGTCCAGGCATGTCAAGCTCTAAAGAGAGAGAGAGAGAAATGAGGTTTAACGTCCACTCGTCATAAACTAGGTGATTTCGGGATTAACATATGGTTTAATTTTATTTCAATAATTCGTTTGCGCGTAGGGGTCTTTAGCAGTGGGAGGAAACCGGAGTGCCCGGAGGAAACCCACGAGGTTGAGAAGGCACCCCTATCTCCATGCCACATACACTCACACCAGGGCTCGAAACCACAGCCACAAGCCAGAGGTGACTGGCCAGCTAGAGGCCGAAGCGCGGCACTCTAAACCACTAGGCCATCCTACCCCCCCTGTCAAGCTCTAAAGTCTGACACCGTTTATAATAAACTATCAAAAATAACCAATACTTACAGTATCAATTCTAGCTTGTACATATTCATATCCAGTAACTCTTTGATTTAATGTAGCAATCTGTTGTTTAGCTACTACCAACTGAAAATATACAATAGGCCAAATACAATATACGTTGAAACAAGAGAGAAATCAGGTTCAACGTCTAGACAATAAAAACTAGGTCATTTCAGGACTAAGTAACACATGATTCAATTTTATTTGAGTAATTCAATTGGTAGCAAACTGGAGAAGCCGGTGAAAACTGACTAGGTCACGTACAAGCAGAGAATTGAAAGCATTTGATATGACAGACCTTATGATCCAACTTGCAGATGTTAAATTAACTTTGTTTATATATCATACGATGGACTATCAATTTCATATTGATTATTTTTAGTTTTGTCAGCAATCAAAATTTGGAATCATCATGACATGGGTAGGGTATTATTCATATGAAACAGATTTTAATCGTAAAAATGAAAATAAAACAAACTTTGTCTTTCAATAGGTGATTCTGTTTCTCTAATTCCTTCATCTTATCAATAACATCATCATTCATAATTCTATCATCACCAATTAATTTACCTGATAATAATAAAATTACAGTGAGTTATAATGTACTACAGAGCATAAAGATTTATGAAAGCAATGCAACAGCATCTTAGTTAAATTCTGGAAGCGAAACGAATGCCTGTGAAGCAATCGTGCTTTAAATCCTTAAATAAGATACATCATGTAGGTACTTACTAGCATCTCCACCCAACTTCTTTCTATCATTAACAAGCCTCAACAGTTTAGTTGCCATCCTACAAAAAATATAATGGTAACCCTAAATATATACTAAAGTGTTGGAGAGGTATACTTAAGTAACAAATAAATGTAAATGTATGAAAAGCCTTGACTAAATTAAAGATAGAAATAGGGTTTAACATCTACTCAACACAAACTATGTCATTTCAGGACAAACATATGGTTTAGTATTATCTAAATAATTTACTTGTGCATAGGATTCTTTAGCAGTGGGAGAAAACCAGACCAGAGGACCCGGAGAAAAACCATGGTGTTGGACATCGGCTAAATAGATATAATAATAAATAATGCCAAATGACTAACTTTTTAATCTTTTCTTCTTGTTTTCTGGCATGTTTTTTCAGGATGATATTTTCCTCATAGTTGCGTAAATATTTATCTTCTAATTCATCGCGCTGCCATTTATTAACCATTCGACGCATCTGACCAGCTTAAAAACAAAAATCAATTTGTAAAATGAAAATATCTTTAGTTTTTTCTTTTGAAACAGAAACATTTATGGTAATGTGAATCATATTATCTTCCAAAAGTGTTATGCAAAGATATTTTAAATGAAAATGCTTGGTCTTCGTGACCAATCAAAGGAATGAATGAATAAACAGATTGTCATTAGCTCTAAAACCAACAGAGTACTCTAGACCTGCCTTGTCTAGTTTTGTTACGAGTGACACAGAAATTTTTGTAGCATAAAAGATTTTAAAACATTAAGCTTTTTTCCTTTACTTGAGTAGATTTCATTAAAGGAAAATCTTTAAGCTATTTTTGGATCTATCAAATGTAACATGTTGATCAAAGTGAATAAATTATAGAAGTTACCTGGATCTATGTTCAGATCACGAACTGGAATCATATCGTGATCTGCCATCATCACAACTTGATCTGTCTTTTTCTTTTATATATTCTTATGAAATATCTACCATATGTCACCTAGAGAAAATAAATAGTATCTTATAGATTTGAAAATGCAGATTTAATTTGAGTCTGTAAAAGACTACCTTTAAGGTTCATTTTCTCTTGTAAACTATGGGCCCAAACAAAACTCTGGGCATTTCATGTTTTGTTAGAAGCTCATATTTATTTTCCACACAGAGTACAAAGGGCAATTTTGTGAGTATGGTATTAATACTCAATTTGATATATTTACCATAGCAAAAAAGCAAATGGAGCACCAGGACTAATATCATCGCAATTCTGGCAAACCGAGGAATCTGATGTATTTGTATTGAGAAATTTGCGCTCTGTTGTTATCTGATATATACAAGGACGATGATATATATACACAGTTAGATTCTAAGGTTAGATATAAATGTCATTGCAATATGTAACCTATGTAGTTGAAACATTTGTGTACAGTACCTACTGTTTGACCCATGGTAAATAATAAACAGATTTCTTCGATTATGAACAAACTAGTTAACTTTGGTTACATGTATTATAAACTTACCTGTGTGTTTGAAATGAACTCCTGTTAAATAAAATCCATTGGACCACTAAATATCCCAACGAATAAAAACAGTTCTCACTTGAAAAATCTTAATATTTACTTGTAATTTTGACAGAGTGGATAACAACATTGCTTTTGTCACATATTGGACAAATCCAACACACTGAAGTGAGGTTGGTTTAAATTTGACGCATATTTTGGCAACCACGTGCTATACTCAAAACAAGGCGCCACCATTACTATCGTTTGAGTTTGGGCAACGAAAATATCAATTGAAGGCGAGCTTTATATTGAAACCATTGATCGCCAGTCTATCAAATTTTATTCACAATGAAAGTACATGTATCACTGATTGCACAGATACTCGTAAAAATAAAATCATATAAAATATTACTTTTAATATCCTATCTTCTTTATGTTATAAATAGCTTAACAGGGATCACGAAGCACACCTCTGAAGTGTCTGAGTGTATTATTAATTTGATCTCATTCTTTCGATCAAATAATAACCACTTCAGTAACATTTTTAAACGTGTTGCGGCAGCGTTCAAAGTGCCTATTGGCATTGGGTGGGTATACAAGCCTGTAAGACCCTGTAAGAAGCTGAACATTAACTGTAAATGGCCTGCACATATGTTAAATAATAATTTTATCATATCATATTAAAGATGGGTAATATTTAAAGCCTGTGAAACGAATGTAGTTATTTTTGTGGCTCATGCATATTAAAAAAATAAATTATCCCATCCGGGTCGCTAATCAAATAATTAAGACGGTAACAAATTAAAAAAAAATGCAGGTTGTTATGTGAATGCCCAAACTTGATGCCGAGTCGAGGCGCGCTTACACCAAACTTGAATTGTTGTAAAAATGCCACATTTCCTATGCTGTACCCCTAATACAAAGTGATATCTCCCGAGGTGTGACGTATCCAGCTTCCATATTGGTATTTTTCTTAACCGAAAGTTTGTGGGATTACAATTTTTCAAGAGAGAACTGTTTTTATTCGTTGGGATTTTTGGTGGTGCAATGGATTTTATTTAACGGGTGTTCATTTGAAACACACAGGTAAGTTCATAATGACCAAAATTAACTAGTTTGATAATAATCGAAGAAATCTGTTTATTATTTACCATATGGCGGCATATATGGGTCAAACAGTAATAATAAGCTATGATGCCACTATTACACATAAGAATTTGTAATCAGAGTATTCATATTAAGATAAACAAGGATGTAGATGGGTTGACTTGTGTCATGCGGATGTTTTTTTATGTACTGGTAGGCCTACATGTATTCCATACCAAATAAGCTGTCAAGACAAGTTCAAACAAGAATTCTATTTGAAATAAATGTAAATACCTATATCAACTATCAAGTCAGTTTCTACTCTGCAGAAATGGGACATACATTATTAGTAAAGCGTGATAACTAAATCAAAGTTGTCTTTGTGTCAAAAAAATAATTCTGAACATCTGAGTTTGCAAATTTCTTTGCCCGGTTGAATTTTTATCAAGCCCAATACATCAATCAGGTCACTGGAAACTAAGGTAAACTATAAACTAAAAAACAACAAAACTCCATATTTTACGATACTTTACACAATGGCTAGTGTCCATGAAGACGTCCTCACCTTACATAACCATGCCCTTAAATTTCAACTTCCCATTTTAACTGTAAATTTGCAAAAAATGTTGAAAAAAATAATTTCTAAAGATTTTGTTTTGAGAATTTAGACATGCGCAAACGCCATTTTATGTGCAGATAACTCTAGCCATACAAATAGGGTTAAGACCACATCGTATTCCAATCGGCAGTTAATTTTTGGTTCGTATTTCTTTACTGAGCATAGTTCATCTAGCAGTTGACAAAATAGAATCCACTGAAAACAAAATAGAATCCACTCATTCCCCATATCCCACTCTCGCGTCACTTTCTATAAAACTTGATGACACGTTTAATTTTGAGAATTTTATTCATCTGACACATTTCTGTTACAAATAATTTTCAACCTAAAGCACAATACTGGATCTTTCCGAACGGTCAAATATCTTCCCTTGGGTTAGGGTTCGGGTTAGGTTTATCTAGAACTATTCTGAAGGTTTAGGGTTAGAATTGTGGCTATAAACACGGAAAAATATTTGTCCTTTCGGAAAGATCCAGTATCGTGCCAATCTAAATCCAGTGTCTGTTTTTTTGGCTTAAAAGCTTCGAGGTTGTAATAATCTAGTCTACTTTGTAGTTTTGTATTCGAAATCGAGTTTTAAACAGGAGACAATGTTTCGGCTAGCCGTGAGTATAATTACGGAAGGAGCGGTGGTGACTCACTCAGTGAGTAGAAGGAGGGCCTAGCGCAGTGTACTCTAGATGTTTGAGTTTTACGAAAAACCGAGGCGTAAGAAACTTTCAGTAGGCTGCATCGCCGTTTTCCAGGCAAAAGTGTCCCTCATAACACAGTGTAGGTTATGGCATATGCCTCCCCAGTTGAGTTCGTTTCATTTCGTTAACTAGAAAACTTTATGCAATTTTTTCAAACGTTCACAGAACAAACTTATTTTGATGTACCGGTACGTTTGTATTTATTCCACAAAGCTTGTGCTTTGTAGAAGACTTGATACCATATTTTGTCTGGAGGTTCACAGGTTTTTGTTCTCTCGGTACTTATAATTATTTTCCCCAAATTTAGTTAATCTACATCATGACACGATTTCTTGTTTTGGCCCTTTTTTTAAGGAGTTTTAGCACTTTTATTTCTTGGTAAATCGATAGCAAAATAATTTTCTATTGAACGCGATTTGATTATATAATTACAATCTTGATTATTCAAATTATATGTTCAATTTAAGTTTATTTTTAGCCCGTGTCTGTTAAATTAGTTTATAATATTAATTACTTTAAAACAACATGTTTGTGGATCATGGGTCCACATGTGGCATATTGGGTCCACACCTCAGTAGCATTTCACTTGCATGCATTATTCTAAAATTGATGCCGGTTATGATCTAAAGATGTACATAATATACATACAGTTTTTGTCACATTCTTAATGAGTGCTTACTTACAATCATATTATGGTTAAGTGGGTAAGACGCTAACTCGCTAGTCTGAAGGTTGCGTATTGGCTCCCGGTATTGGTCGAGAATGTTCATCGGGATTTTTCAAAGTGGTTTCAACTTGTCAGTGGAGGGTGCAGAAAAGTGGGCCTGTTAAGGACAGGGGTCTAGTTTTCCGAATGGGACGAAACCCGAGGTCTCGTGTACACACTGACGTGCACGTAAAATATCCGATAGGAGTTAGAATTCCGGGAAAAATTTCATAGCACACTGCATGGCGTATGCCCGTCTTTAATAGCTCAGTCAAGCTGTGATGCCACGAAAAATTTATCCTTTGGTCTGGATTTAATGGAGTTACCTCCCATTGGTCTACATAGAGAGAGAGGCAGAGAGAGATAGAGCGAGGGAGAGAGAGAAATGAATAGGGGTTTCACGTCCTACTCTTTTGCACCTATCCTGGGCTAATGGAAGACGGGCATACGCCATACAGTGTGCTATGAGGGAAATTTTGCCCGGGCAGCGGCGCTACGGCCTACTCTTATATCGAATTCCAACTGCCAAGGGATCCTTTACGTGCACTCCAATGTATACACGGGACATCGGTTTTTCGTACCATCCGAACGACTAGGAAGCTGTCCTTGTCAGGCCCTCCATCTGCATCCCTGACAAGGGGAAATCACGCCGGAAAATCGGGATGCACTTTCTCGGCCAATGCAGGGATCGAACACCCGAGAGAAAGAGTGAGAGGGAGAGGGGATTTAACGCCCACTCGACACAGAGAGCGAGAGAGAGATGGGGTTTAACGTCCACTCGACACAAAGAGAGAAAGATGGGGTTTAACGTCCACTCGACACAAAGAGAGAGAGAGAGAGAGAGAGAGAGAGAGAGAGATGGCGTTTATCGTCCACTAGACACAAACTAGGACTAACATATTGTTTAATTTAATTTCAATAATTCGCTTGCGCATGGGGGTCTTTAGCAGTGAGAGGGAACCGGAGTACACGGAGAAAAACCACGGGTCTGGACAGGCGACCCAACTCCTTGTCATGTACAACCGGGATTCGAAACCACGCCAGTTTATTCAATGACCATTGGTCTACATAATGAATCACAAATTTTACCGGGATAAATGCATCATCCGTTTAAGACATAGTTTTTGAAATACAGATTCGTATATTATATGTCAATTTGAATATACTATAAGTCGGGTGGGGTATTATTCAAATTAAAATGTAAACAGAATATGAAAAAAAAAAACCTTGCATTTATTCTTGCTGAAATAAACAAAAACAATAAAAATACACGGCCCTTAAAGGACAATGTTGTTGTCGGCCATTATTACATAATATATTATGTGATAGAACCTAACAGATTAAACCCATTCCAAATATAATTTTAACACAGAGCTCATTGCAACGGTAGATGAGTTACGCAGATTTGAAGAGACAGGAAGTGACGCAAAAAATGGAAACATGTGTAATCCCGCTGATTAGTTAATCTTTTGAAATTAATTGATAGAATATATCTCGAATAATTCACGCAAATTCGTAGATCATCAATGGAACACTAGAATGTGGAACAGTTTTCAAATAAGAAGATATATTCTCTTTATTTAAAAGAAGGTGTGGAACGTTACCCGATATCTGACTTTATCATGCACACGTTAACAAATGGAATAATTTCCTGGGGGTGTCCTAGTCCACCATAATAACCACCTTCTTATACCAGTTGGTGCTTTAATGTGATTTAATGTAATCTTTAGTTTCAAGTTTGCTATTATTTAAAGGGGCATTAAGTAAGATTGGGTAAACAGTTGGGCATTCTCGTTATAATAGTTAAAAGTTGGATAATGAAAACAGAATTTGCTGAAAATTGCTAACAAATCGCTTCGATATTAGCGATTCAATTTTATAGCCTCGAACGTCATTGCTAACTTTGATGCAATAATAAACCAAGTCTTGGTCCATTTTTACGTTAAAACATCCATCACAAAATCTATTCAAATCCACTAAATATCACAGGTTAACGATGGCATCGAGAGTTGATTATGTTATGGATAAGTTAATTAATGTCTAATAAATAATTTAGATAATATTTCAGGCCTAAAGAACGATCCGCAATAGGCAGATTTAGACCTTGCACAATGCATGTTTAAGATACATTAATGTACGGACCCTAATCAAAAGGGTAGTTTAAACATTTTATTAGTGGATCCGTGTCTCGTAACTGGCATTGTGCTAGATTTATATGACTATATAAATAGTAAAGGTAACTAGAGATGTATTAATCCGTCATGTCAAGTTTCGAAAATGAACAGGAAAATGAATAGGATTAGTTTATAAGGAAATGAATACGAATTAGTTTATTAAAAACCATGAATAAAAAATGAATAATAAGTTTTAAAAAAAGCATGTATAATTTGTTTATTTCTGATATTCAATCACATTTTCCATAAACAACGGATTTAATAAGCAAACAAATGGGGTAAATTAAATCACGGAGAAAGAAAATATAAGAGTCAATTAGCTTCCACAATATATTCTTGATTTAAACAGGTTTTGGAATTAATGTATACGTTTGATATTCGAGATCCGTTTGATAATTAAATTTCTCGCTTGCTGCGAAATTGGTTGTGATCCTTATTCAATTCCATTGGGTTCTAATTTGTTGAGAAAATATCGGCTGAAAACTGGAGTAATTGGGAAAATAAATCGCTGCCAGAAATTAATCAGACAGCGAAAATGTTGGTTCCGGCGCTTTTAAGTTTTTTGACTAAGAGTCGACGGCGTTGTGATGTAAATGAGGCTAGTCATATCGATGTTGATTACAGACTGAATAGGTGTCTTTAACTCGATTACATCGTGTATTAAAAAGACGGGTATTAATAACAACATCGCGTCAAGAAGTTTCCGTTTATCATTACACTGTCGTAGCCGTCTCATTATTGTCAGTTCATGTGTAATTTCCCAAAAGAAACTAGAAAAATGTGTGTTCTATTTCGAGACGCAAGATGATGAAAAATATTTACCATCTCGTCAAATAAGTTGAAGGAGCTAACGAACGTTAGAGAATAAACAAGCTCACGTGGGCTGGAATAATTATAAAGAATGAATTAATAACTAGTAGGACCTTGTATCACCTTTAGTTGTTTACTGTAAACAATTACAAGTCCTTGCGCGCATCGGCACTATATTCTATCCCTTTGATCTCATCGTCTGATATTCATTTCAGCAAACATGTATGTGTGTGTTGTCTCAAACCGCACACGGCGATACAGCCACTGTGCTTGGTATACAGAGATCAGAGGTAGCATAAACGGACCATAATTATATGAAAATAGGCTGATCGTGCTGTCGAATTAATCGCTTTATATTCATGTTTGCTGACTAAACTCGGAGACGGATAAAACATAATTTGCTTGGACGAGAGCCATTTGGTTGTAAATTACCTCCCTTGTATGGTAGCACGTTGGTTTTGTTATTTACTATTGTTAGTTATATTGTGTATGATGTTGATATAGTTTCTGTGTAATTTTGTCAAGTTGTTTCAAATGTTTCTCATCATCTGGACTCCCATGATGAACAGAATAAACCATACTCCTCCTCTACGATTTGACCCAATGATTAAAGAGATGGCTCAAAGACCACGACTCCGGTTTTGGCCGAGAAAGTCCCCGCGATTATTAAGCGCCATTTCCCCAGGACGTAGGCCCCGGAGAAGAACAACGTAAAAAAACATGACATGACGCATGACCTCGTTCGTTACCCCGTTGGTGCAGACAAGAACTTTATTTTACAGACATCATTCAGCTTCTTGTACGAGTCCTCCATGACACTTTACAGCCCCACTCGTTTCAGACCATTCCTTACTCGTTTTTGATAGGATTTTTTTAAAAAAAAATAATAACTGTTTTATTGCCGACCAACAATTTTCCCAAGACATTTTCCCAGTTCGTTATGCCATGTTTCTTATACTTTTAAGGATTTGGGGATTCTAGTTATTAGATCTGCTTAGGTCTTCCAGGTACGACATGTATGTCTACCTACTATTCTTTTTGTAAACTGACAACACTAAAGTCGCTTGTCGGTAATTTTAATAAATAACACACAGAGTCAAACCGCCACAATGGAGAAAATTTGTATCTGAGATTTAGAAGTGAGTGATAAGGTAGAACACCGCAAACACCAAGTATTCCCAGCTTATGCCTTTCAGACCAATTCATTGCAAAAGGCACAGAACCAAAATCATATTTACCAGAAAATCTGCCCATTGATTAGGTTTGTCAGAAATTTCCCATGTAATATTAATATTTTAGCAAACCAAACACACGGATAATGTACCAATGTGACGGCGATGTTAAAGGGGTGCTCAGGACGATCGCTTTCCAAGAGCTCCAGGTCAATCTGAAATCTAAGCATCTGTAATTGCTCTGACTCAAACTATAACATTTTTCCACACGAATGTGTCCCATCTAGATTATCTCTTTATTTGTAATCAAGGTGGTTATCAGTTGTTTCGAGCTATACTTATTGGAAATTATTTTGAAAACAACCCTAATAATTTGGCTTCGAAATATTTAGATTTATGTCAGTTTTTTTTTTTTTTTTTTTTAACGTAGTCACCTGTTCGACATTAAATCGTTCCGCATGTACCTAGTAAGTATACAAGTTTTTTTTATGCCGATGAATTAATTATCGTATGTTGTACAATGGTCCCTGTAACCTTTCCCACCAAGCTTCACACGGACCCGTGTTTCACAACCCAAGTACAAAAAGACCAAACATTCCTTGCTACTGTTGGTTTGTGATGATTTCTTTTCATGTGGGTGTCAAGTAGTTTATGACATTCACTCGAGTAAATATGTGATTAATTCCTCATTATAACACCTGTGTTGATTTCTTCTTTTATTTTTCTCGAATTACACATTCAAAACACTCAAAACTCACAGTTATTGCTCCGCAGCAAATATCGTCATCTTTTATTGTGAGGCACTTATCAAGGGATGTATAAAACGACGAGCTCTCCCTCTTAATAAGTAATTAAAAACACAAAACATGCCGTGCAAACTACTTGTGTTACTATTCGTCATGTTGTGAATAAAAACGGAAAACGAAACACGAGGAAGCTTCTATAGGCTTAGTTGTGAAAATGTCTTTTCATCCCAAACTGTCAAAAGAGCACCTTTATTAAATTAGGTAGATAAAAGATTTTTTTTTGCAACTAAAATTAAAAAGTAAAGAGAAATAGATCGGATACAACGTCATTAATATTAATGACGTTATCTCATAGAACAGGTGAGCAGGCGATATGACCATTTCCGGTGCTTTGCCCATTTCGGTCTTGAAAAGAATCAATCATGGCTGTGTGTCAGCCTTACAAAAGGTCGGGGTTACTTTCAATATTTATAGTAAAGGTCGAATATTTTTAACTTTTTGAATTCATCGTGGGTGGGGTGCGAAACATTCATTAATAATGGCAAAGGGCGATCGCCAAGTCAGTTTTGCAGATGGACATTAAAACTATTAAAGACACGGGCACGTGATTTTGCATCTCATTATTTGGTGACGGTGTCGGATGTAAAATGGCGATTGTTTGTTAAAGTAACCTCTATTAGTAATAAATGAGGATTAAGAAAATAGATTCTTTGTTGAACACTGGGTAAATAGAAGTGCACTGTTCCTTAGACGACATCAGGTGTGTTCAATACGGCCATGTTGTTTTCCAAACATAAGTTTGACAAGGTGATTGACAGTGTCACTATAGCAGACGACAGCTGCTTTTTTGACATTGGCAGCGTCTTTTTATTATTCTTATATTGGTCTAACATTAGTTTTGTTAATGTTGAAGAATATAATTATTGTGAAAATCGCCACTTTGTGTCATTACACTTGATACAAATTCCATTCTGCTCTCAATCGGATTTAAACAATTTTAGGAATGTATGTTTAAGTGATTGACTAAACGCCCAGCTCTGTACAAAGTCGTTATTATTTTATATCGAATATTCGTTCTCTATTACCGAAAAAATGTAAATATGTAGAATTAATTAAATGTGTTATCATTTTGGAAGATTCGAAAAATATTACCGGAGTGTCGATACTGTAAGTATATCTTTGAGAAGCTTACATTAAATTATGTGTATAAAGAATTTGTGATATCTCTTAGCGATATAAAATAGCCCTGGCGTTAAATGAGCTTCTTTCATCGAATCATTGAACACTTATCGATCCAGAAAATCAGGGCAAAAGTCAAAAAGCGACCATTAATGTCAAATGTTGTCTATCGCTCCAACGCCGTTTGAAATCAAACAAATATTAAAAAAGTCCAAAGCGTCAATCCTGAGATAACTCAGATCAAACTGGTGATGCATTAAGATTTATTTGATCTCTTCTAAAATCAGATCTGTCGAAAATTGGTCAAAGCATTGGAAATAATGGCGGATTATACGCAACAAAACCAATTCATGTTCAGTTGCCTTTAGATTCAATAGACAATATTTAAATTAAAGCGGACATATGTCGACTTTGGAGATTGCGGGAATGTTTTCAAATATTGAGATAATGAAACATAATCAGATTAAAAACAAAATGAGACAATTATAAAATAGTTTTCGCTTTGATCTTTCCAAATTTATCATACGATTAATTCTATTTTCATTCCGATTCTCTGCCCGTCCACGTGGATGAATGTACAGGAGGAAGTAATATAGTCACGTCATGTCGTTATGTCGGTAAAACACATACTTAAAATTAAAACTTTACAAGACAAATACGCCAAAATATAGATAAAAATCAAACACAGATACGTAAGAAAGTATATTTAAAACGCGTTCCGATATTACAGATAAAGATATCTGTGTCATTTGTCAATTAATAATTTCCGATGAACTCATGTCTATGCTCGAAGTTAAAAATTATTGTATCCTAAAGACATAATTAATATTCATATTTCTATACAAAACATATACATTTCCTTTATATGTATTTACAATTACCATAGGCGACAGTATTCAGACATTTAATCTCTTTTAAAGCAGAAGAGAGCGGAAACCTCGCGGTCACGACACGAATATTTGCATTTTTGGGTGTTAAGTATCCTTAGTTAATGACTAATTTATTTTAACTGACGGTAGTCGACCTGACTCATTATCAAATATTTTGATTATTTATTACTAATATGACGTGTAATGTTTTATTAGTAGTGAGGTGTCAAGACCAATAGGAATATATACAAAAGATAACAAATGTTTATTTCCTTTTTACATTAAAATGTTTGTTTCCTTTTTTACATTAAAATGTTTATTTTCAATATTTGACAAAATTAATTTTGTTATAATTTCTATCTTTGCCCGAAGTCTATTTTAAGCACTTTGATCTAAACCAAAAGTAAACTTGAATAAGTATTCTTTGATGAAACATGTTCTGATATAAATAAAATAATCAGAAATGGTAGAATATAAAGATAATTTGTTGCGATCAACTATTACATTGTTTAAATAATTCTCTTGTGAAGTATAATAGCTGTACGAAATGTATAGTCTTCTAAATCTTTCTATGATGTACTGCTTCGAGCTATATACTGAAATGATAATAAAGATTACCAAGACAAGATATACCCTTTCAAACATTGTAATATCTTTATTGACGAATTAACATATTCTGCATCGGTGAATAATTTCGATAAATATGATATTTAGAGGGATATAATTCGAGTACAAACACTTTAAGGCAATAAAACTCCAATCATATTACAAGTGTTTAGATGTTTATCAAGATATTTGTCGTGTTTATCCAGACACTTGGTATAGCCAGGTAGAATGTTCAAGGATCCAACTATTTAACATTCTGTACTTACTTAGATGTCCAATTCGTAGTTTTAGTTTAAGCATCTTAAAAGGTCAATTTTATTACAGAAAATCACGCCGTTTGTTAGTAATTGACAAAGGGCTACCACAAGAGTCTTGTTTAGGCCCTCTCATTTTTACTCTTTGATTGGGATGTCTTAGGATTAATATTGTGTATATCAATACATTATTTTTAGGTTGATATCTGTAGTGTACTGTGTTGTATTAGGCTATCACTTTATCAATATCCTCAATCTCGCAAAGTTGTTTCTCATTTTTCAATTTGACAAGTTGGACGGGTTATCCTGGATATGCAAGTGGGTAAGAACAATGCCATTTGTTTGCTAAATTGGTTTCATCAATTCAATGGTAAAACACAAATGGATGCAAGCGGGGTTAATGCCCGTTTTCTATTGCTGTTATAATGTCATTATCGTTTGTTTATAATTATCTTCAAGCGAAATAATAGATCACAAAACCTCTTTCCATTTTAATAATACATTAATGCATTATAAATGATTATTAACCGTATTTAAATATATACCAGCGAGAAAAAAACAAACAAAAACACTCATGTGGGCCAAACGTAGAATTTAATTTTATCTATTAATGCTATTGTGAATTTGGTTTATTTATTTATAAATATTTCAAATAGCGTTTTGAACACCTGTACTTAAAAAAATATCCAATATTATCCCAAAAAAATTGCAAAAGGTATATACAAATACCCATATTCGTGAGAAAATTATTTAAAAATCACATCTAAAAGAGATTTCTCATTATGCTTCAGATTGAATGGTATTTAAGCTTATTATTTTGATTAGATACACCAAGTAAAGTAGATAAATAGAAGTCGAACAAGTCGCTAAACATGTCAATATTACAATGAATATATAGTAGATTATAATAGATTAATAATAATGTTTTATACATGTTCGTGTTATGAACCTTTTATGTACAGTAAGTCGATCATTTTGTACCTATCATGGATAAAAGGGTGGACGAGATGAACTGACAGAGTTATTGTTCTTGGCACTCAACATTTCAAAAACGCAAACACGCCGTTTCTGCGATTGCTACAATAATTATAGATAGGTTATTAATAAAGATCGGACAATAGAACGACCCTGTGTATATTATAATTTTGTATATTGAATATACAATGCTGTTTATATTCGCTACATTGTATTGAATTTAATATACAATGGTAGTAAAACATATTACAAGTGGTCGGTACACCTCTTATCCGGCAGCCAAAACGACAAACATAATTTCATCTTGTTCTCGGTGACCCCTTACTATGTTTTGTTATTCGCACCTCGCTAAAGATTTAGAATAAGGCGCTCTTATCACACATTAATTTGACTTGACAGGTGTATTCACTTTAAGAAAGGCTGATTCTATAAGAAGTGTCGATGACTTTCTCTGTGCAGTGTAGCTTTTTTTTTTACAGAATTTCAATAGACCACGGGCCGGTAAAAAATTGTTGAAGGCCAAAGCAAAATATTTCGTTGTCAGAATGATGGTGGGTGGGTGTTGGGTTGTTTTACAAAGAATAATTCTTACTGGTAATTGTACAGATGATTCTACTTGGAAACAAGTCTACACTAATTCGAGAAATATTTCATTTGCCTTACAACTGCATTAGGAGATAGGGTTTCTGGTTCATAGGTTTACACCAGCTACTATAATGATCAAACTCGTTGGCATGTAATAATAATCAAACTCGTGGTTTTCATGCATTTCTATATTTATGGTGCTTTGATTTGTTACGCGGTAATGAAGTGGTTATTAAAATGTGTGTTAGCCAATCGTCTTTGACACAGTTAAAAATAACTGTTGATAGCTTTTTGTAATCTGGAAGACGCCATTTGAACCAGGGCCAAGAAAGAACCAAGTAATAATAAGGTGTGATGATGCCGAAAGCACTCGTAAAATTTTATTTTCTTACATATTAATACTGTTTTTTGTCAAAGATGCTGGTACAAAATACCTCATTTTTTATTTCATTAGATCCACCCGAAACTCCAAACATGTTCTGAAATGATACGAATCCTGCGCCAGATGTATTGTATGCGCAAAATACTGTACATGTTACGAACCTTCGTGTTACGGGAACATATAATAGATCTTCAAGCTTTAGGTACAGATTATGAACCTCCGGAAATCAGAAACAGACTATGGACCCAATGTTTCGGAAACAGATTATACCCCCGGATCCATTCACTGTGTGTGGTTTCTGAGTATGATGTCTTGTCCATATGTTTGTTTTTGTGTAAATTATGTGTGGTGCAGTCCTCCTGCACTTACTATTAACTATCATGAACAGCACACAACCTTCGGACTTCATGTACAGATTGGGAACTCAAGGTTTCGGGAACAAGTATGAGGAATAGCATACGTCCAGTACAGACTATGAACCATCAAGCTCCAATCGAGACTATGAAGCTTCAAGCATAGGGTCAAAAATATAACTTTCCAGGTACGGATTATGAACCTTCAGGCCCCAGGGCAACAATCTGTAAACTTGCAAGGTTTAGGTATAGATTATGAACGTTCAAGTTTTCGAAACAGATTACAAACATCAGGCAGAGGTAATGCACCTTGGGACTTCAGGTGGAGAAAAGTAAATACTCTTTACTCCCATGCTTCAAGTACGGGGTTTAAAACTACAGGTTCACTTACATACGTGCATCTCTGGGTTCTAGTTAACTTTTAATAGTTCAGTGAATATATTTCACATTGTGCCACGCCTCTTCGGGAAGTAGCGTCTTTGCTGATACGTCGACAAGTTAACCTGCCCCAATGCTTAGAGAACAGATTTGGTGATGTATTGTATATAATCTGAGAATACAATGTCGAATTAGCTGGCTAAATAAGTTTTCCGGGAACAACACTTCCTTATAAATCCAAAATGGCTTTTGGTGTTTCCGCCATTGATATTAAATATGAATAGGACAGGCTGAGCTGAATGTCGAAGCACTCTAAGGAATCTGTTGAAATCAAATGCGTGAGAAAGACTTAAAATAAGGGAAAATGGCAGTTCTGTGACAACCGGAAGTAACTATTGATATAAGCTCGGGAATTGATCTAAAGTAAAATTGTATCGGCCTCCAGAACATTAGGAACATGGCAGATTTTTATATTGGCTATTCGCTACATTTAATAATACAATGTCGTTCCTGTTACCACCTCAAAACTATATAAATCACTGTCAAATATGGCACGCATTAGATTATATTAAATTGATAAAAGCCATCTTTTCTATAAACATCAGTTTGGCGTGAATACCGTCGTTATTAATCCTCTTAGGGCCTTGTTCTTTCGTTTATACGCCTAACAGACCCTCAATACCTCGTGAATGGTATCCTTTAGAATGGACTTAAAGAGCGAAAAAGCCATCAGGTCCAAAAATACAATTTTTTTTCAATCCGATTATGTTTAGCCGTGTATTTAGTCGAACAAGATACTAGCAATCACAATCTATTGATGTTTGATAGGCTGAGATGTATATATAATGTACATTATACTAAGCTTGTTCATTTCCCACGTGATGCGTCAAAACCCTTTCCCCGCGTGCACTAGATGACATCAACTTTCCCTTTTAAAGGGTGACATGAATTAAAAGCACCACCTTAAGGTGGGCTGACATATTCTAAAAGACAAGTTTTGAAGATCTTTAAGAAAGGAGTATTTGAAAGAACGAACTCGATTTATTAGCAAAGATTTAAGCCGATCGTTGTAGATCAAAGGACTGTTTTAAGAACAGAGAGACAATATGGAACACTATAACAAGCAAAGGCCACCAGAGTTTTAAAAATACAGATCTTAATTTATTTGATAATATTTTTGTGTAAATGTATTGTATTAAATTAATATAGAAACATACCACCGATTGTACCAACCAGGTGCTACACTATTCACCTTTATACCGGAGGTCACAGTGACGTCTTGGTCTCTGCAGTAATCGATATTAGTTTGAACCGATCAACCTTATAATCGATATAATTAAAGCTCGATCTCTTCAGATTAAGATTTCTTCATGCATGATGTAGAACCGCCACTTTTAATGAAAGATCCATTTCCGGCTTAATTGGAAAACACTAGCTTTATGATTTGAAAAAGGATTAAATTGCTGCAGCAGCAACTTTCAATTTGTGTTGAAAATATATTTCAAATATGTATTGATCGCGTTGGTTTCGCATCACTGGAAATCTTTAGAATGCGAGGTGTAGATCAAGCTATTAAAGAAACATTAATGTAGAATTAAGTTTTTTTTAAAAATACGTTGGTAATCTAGGATTAATATAGAATGAAAACCACACACAAACAAACTACAGTGTTGGACCTAGTTGTATCAAATTATTCAGTGATTTTACTGTACAGAAAGGCGTTAAGTTTGACATCTAGTTCTAATTATCTTTTGGGACCAAATTTGAAAATAATTTTTATATTTACGCTCGCCATTTTGTACCTCCTTTATGTCAAGGAATGTAGACCTAAGCAATGTTAGCTTTGTATTTCATACTTACCGTACAGACATTGGCAAAGAATAACCAATAGAAATGTATCTTTTAGTTTAATAACTAACCTTTCGAAGTACGTGTATTTAGTCTAAATCTTACACTGCATTCGGATTACTGATACAGTATACTATGCTTACCTTGCTACCGTTATATTATCTGTGGCTCGGTGAGATTTTCAATTTGGATTCCGCCTGTTAGAGGCACAGAACTTAGCATCTGACAAAATGCGTCTAGTCATTCGGTAAAAGTGAAAGCGGGGGTCTCGTGTATACCAAGAACGTTCAATATCCCCTCGTAGTTGAAATTCAACATAATAAGCCTTGCCCGGGCAACGTTTCCGTCAAAGCAATAATATACCTTCCCGTTTCCGTCAAAGCACACCGTACGAAATACGCCCGCCATCTTTATAAGCTCGGTTGGTGCAAAAAGGTAGGACATTAATCCCCATTTCATTTCATTTCATATATATCTACGCTTTTAATTGAAATGTTTCTTTTCTGACTTGCTTTTGAAGCATTATGCCTTTTGGATTGCTTAATAACACAGTTGAATATAAGAATAATGTTTGCCCAGTCCAATTAAAATGAATTAATGATCAAAATAGCCGTACATATTATTGGCGCACTTCCTTCTAATTAAGAAAGATGGATTAAATTATATCACTTAATTATAAATCATTGTTTACGGAGAGATGAAAGAGATAAACGAAAATGAAGGTGCGATACATTTATTACATATTGACAGTTTTATTGTTTTAATAACTTTATTGACATTTTACAATCTGTTAAGACGTGTTGCCTTCACAGTATGACTCTGTCCGCCGGGCAATTTAAACTGGTGTGCTATAATAGTTTGTCTCCTTATACCCTATCCCAAGGGGGTTTGCAAGGAAGGCGGCGTTTTATCCTATTCATAACATTAATAGAAATTGATTTGGGAGAAACGATGATTACTGTATTACAACCATATATTTACAGGAAGGTTCGGGCAAAATTATACAATTATAAGAACATTAGTGCCACTAATTATTCTTAGTTAGTTTGAACTTGTTTTATTACATCGACATTGTACGATATATCTGGGACAGTTCCTTATCGATAAAGAGATTAAAATTAGTTCCAATCCCTTATGTTCAATCTGAAGCTTTTCAGACCAAAGCGATTCATGGTTCCGAATTTTTCCTAGTCAAATTACCGCCTATTCCCCCTTCCCGTTGTTGATCAACTTGATTTACATTATTAGTTTTCTTCGCCTTATACTGGAGTTTGCATGTGTTCCCAGAATGCTAAGATATATTCCCAAAGGAGTTAACATGAAATGAAACGGTTTGTTAAATCTAACGTTGGCATATTTCCTGGGAATATGTAATGTACATTTCTGTGATCTCTATGTTCTATTCATGTATGGCCTGTTCTGTTATGCGTCGCTGTGTTGCACAGTTGTCTAATATATACGTCGCCACCAGACATCCGACACGTAACACATGTAAATTTATAAGTATTTTTTTGACAAGATTTAGCCGTTTTGAATATTATTCATCATATAAATGTTTAATAATTTGCTATAGCCTCCGGTGATTAGGGATTGTACAGGAGGTTGTCTGTTCGCGTGGCCCAAGGATAAGCAACGGCTATATACATGTATAATGATATTGTCTAGTTTTTCATTTGTATCTAAAAATCAGCAATTAGGTTTGCCGATCAGACAAAACCTTAAGTTACAAATTTCGTTGATATAACCTATAGTGGATGTGAAGAGATCACAGCCATTTTAAAAGGAAAACTTTGTTCTAATATCACGATTTTCCGAGAAAAAAAACCCAACGTAAAAGTTATTGTAATTGCGTGAATTGAAATTAAAATTTCAAAATGTGGATAACTGTTCCAATATCACCTTAAAATATTAATTCCTAGAGAATGCTCGTAAATTTTCTTTAAGTCTTTGATATCGATTTGTATACAATTACTTGCATCCCCTAACTGACAAGGATTGTCACCTACATATTCAGCCTTAATCAGTGTCCCCCTCATAAACCCGTCAATATTTTAATTAGGATATGATAAACCGTCATCGTTAAAGTTCGGGAAAATCTAAAGAATACAATCTTTGATGTTGTACAATGATCTATCAATAATATTTATACCTACATAGATTATCCTAATAGAGTAATTTATCTACATGATGTTATAACCGTCATAAATGTGACACACGATTCACACATTCAAATGATTTAAACATTTTATTGTATTGTAAATGTTTTGTTAATAAATATGTTTTTATTAACGGTGAAAGTTCACATTTCTTTGTAATTGTTTTTTTTTTTTTTTTTTTTTTGCTTACTTAGATATCAGAATATCACAACGGTTTATTTTTATATATTTGATTTGATCCATTGTATTGGACTGACCACAGAAGCCTAGACGAAACGTCGCTCAGTAATAAGCAGTACATGTATTGCATAGAATTGTGACCTGTATATTGATTTGATCAATTTTTATGGAATAAAATAATTATTACATTTCATTCCAAACACTAACTTAAGTGCATGTCTCAGAAAGCTGTTATAAAATTTGGGATATTTCCATAACAAGACATATTTCTACACTTTTCTTTGCCCTCATCCACGTTTTCTTGACCCCCCCACCCCGATAACTGCATGTTATCGGGAATCCGTTTCATGGATGATGGAAAGTGATTGAAAAATGTGAAGATCTGAATAGATAGCGAAGGGGCAATTGATGATGATATCCTATTAACGATGGTTTTTGTGTGTTTGACAATCTGTCGAAGACAATACCATCACATCATTCTTAGGACATTAGAGGACCGACACAGAGTCGGGTATAATTACACCTTAGATATCATTAGTATGTAATGGAATCCACCACGCCCACTCGACCCCACCCCCTCATCAATACAGGAAGCTGGCGTTTAATGATTGTATTGATGTTGATGAATATATTTGACAGCTTGTAATTATACACTTGACAGTTTTACATATCAACAAATAATTCCTCTTAATAAATGAAATGATTAAAAACCAATTTAAGTCGGATATATATCCCGTATAAGTTTACATGGTAAAAACGTTCTGGGCGGTATATTTCTTTGATCTCGAGCTTTGATCTTTGCTCCTTGTCTACAGGTGTGGAGATGTATACCTATAGAGGGTGAATACTAGGTAAAGGGATTGTATATTTAAGGAAAATGTCTCATTTTGCCTGTACAAGGTAGATCAACACGGGATTTATTATTAAAGAATTTGGAACTATAGGTGGGTTAGAAAAGGGTTAGAGTCTATATTGTAGACAATGTTATGAGAGAAAATGTCGAGCTATCACGTGTTGTTCGGTAACATGTTATAGATAGTGAGTAAATAATTTGTGGGAGAATCTTAACCTGTATTTAGACACCTGTTGAGGATAAAAAACCACGAAATTAATGAAATATAATTAGAATTCGGATGAATTAGACATTTTCTTTTCGGTTAAGTTATAATCCTTATAAAACTAGAGGCTCGATTTAAGAATAAAGAAATTGTGCATATCTCGAAATGGAGATATAAACTTCTGTTTTTAATGTTTACAAATATCTTAATTATGAAATAAATACTAGATAATTATCGGTTAAACAAGACTTCGTATCATTATTTAGATCTTTAGACGGGTTCTTTTCTGGACTCTGACACAGCCGAGAAGGAAAGGTTAAGTAAGGTCTACTGAAAAACACACCATATGGACGTTCATTTCCTGTCGTCAAGAATTACCCTCACCAACAAGCCCAATAATCTAACAGGACATTAAAAGATCTGAAGCATCGATGACAATAGCTCCCTAAGCAGGAGGTCCTGCTTTCGATCCCAATGCCGGTTGGAAAAGTCACTGTTGTAGGGCGGGGAAAGCGTTTAGTTGCTAGAATGAGACAATAATCCGAGGTCCGATGTATACCACTGGCCGCACATGAAAGATTAACTGGGCCGTAGCGCTGCTGTCCAATAAAAGTATGATTTTAAATCCAGTATCATTGCATTTAAAACATGAGATATTGTTTTGGTTGTATGAGACCATTTACCATCTAAAAACAAACTGACGAAGCACCCCCATTACACAAGGAATATTCGTAAACGTCGCGTTTGTTTTGTCATAAATACCAAACATGAAGATTCCAAAATCTTGGACGTTTTTCAGTGGAAAAATTGTCCTTATGAGTTCGTACCGTAGCCTTTTCTTTGCTACGTTCGGGTGAAGGTCGTTTTCAAAGAATATAAATATGCAATTTACTTTCTCTAGAATCCACACAGGTGTTGCATCCTTGATCATCAAAGAAAAAACACCCCAAGTATTTCTATACCCTTCTGTACAACATGTTTTTCTATTTACCCACCATTCACGCACAAAATTTAACAACTATCAATTTCTAAAATGACCTAACACGTCCAGTTACAATTTCACATTTCATTCGGTACAAAATACTCTACGTAGTTTAAAAACTCAGACTCGCCCATCCACTTAAAAGGCGCAAAACACCTTCAGCAATAATAGAAGAAAAATAAAGCCAGCTTGTCGACATAGAAATCCAACAAGAACCAACAAAAAGATGCTTTAAAGGGTTTATAATAAATCATTTTGATTTTTATATAAACATTTGAAATCGAGCTTTTGTGAGCACTTGAGAAAGTTTAATAGTTGTATAAGGGAGGTTTAAGAATTTATGAAGTTGTTTGTTAACTACTTAAATATAATTGTGTTGTTTTCATTCATTGTTCATCACCTCCTCATCTTGTTTCTGTGAAAGAATCCATGCAGTTTTGTGGTCTTCTTGTATTCTGCAATATGGATGAGCACTATATCGGTGTGTGATTAACAAGAGGACAATGAAGTTGCACTGCAAGTTCGAAGTTATCTTCAGTTTTGAATTTACTTTCACTGAAAGTTTCTAGCCGTTGCGAATTTACTACCAAAATGACCTATATATGATGTTCAGGCGGTTGCACAAGATGGATTAAACTAATGGCTTAAATACATCGCAAACCTGGGCAAATACTCAAGCCTAAACATCTCGGCGAGCTTAATATTACCGTTTAAACAGTTGGCTTAAAATCGTCGAGTGTTTTTCATCCCCTTCTTTGGGATCACGGTGGCTAAGTGGGTAAGACGCTGGCTCGAGAGTATGGAGGTCAGGTGTTTGGTCCCTGCATTGACCGAGAAGGATTATCCATAATTTCCGGCGTGGTTCCTCCTTGTCAATGACGCAGGGTGGATGGCCTGACAGAGGACAGCTGCCTAGTCGTTCGGATCGGACGAGAAACCAAGGTCCCGTGCACACATAGGCATACACGTAAAAGATCGCTTGGCAGTTGGCATTCGATATAGGAGTAGGCCATAGCGCCGCTGCCCGGGCAAATTTTCCCTCATAGCACACTGTATGGCGCATGCCCGTTTTCATTAGCCCAGTTGAGGAGCAAAAAGGTAGGACGCTAAACTCCATTTCATTTCATTTAATCTCCTTTTTGGGTAGTCAATTGTTTACTAGATGCATCCGCAATTAATTAAAACCACTAATCAACCACACCCGATTCATTGGCCAGATCAATAACCGTATTGACGGTTAGGTTAGCTTGCTTATCATCTAACGCTAGTTCAGGCGTAGCTTAATTTAAGGTTACTTATTTGCTCCACATTAGTGCTCAAGCTAACTAAGCATAGTCCATTTGAACTGGTTATTAGTAAGTCGGATAATGAATGCGTGTTTCCTGCTTTTGTACCGTGTGGTACCTTTATTCACTACAATGTGTAGTACGTTTGATAAATATTAATATATCTATTACATGGGTATCTTGTTCCCCAATTTATCACTGACCTTTGTCTAATCAGCCTTCGCTAAGGTATTGTGTTTTCTATATGGGGACTCTTGAATTCGAATTTCAGGACATAATCTGAGAATCCCAGACTTATCACAACAGACTAATTACAATACACTGTCTATGTTATATCCTAGTTACAGAATCCACCAGACGCTGGTGATGGGCCGATTAATACCCGTGGAACATATAGTTAGATTCGTTCTCTGGATTCTTTGTATATAAATGTCATTGGTAATCGATCATTAGGCGAATACGCCAAAGGTAGAAACAGAAATCTGGCTCACCACTTGAGAAAATTCCGGAAAGATATAACTATAATGTGTGTGTGACTTCGGTAACTACTGATCTGTACTGAAATAAAATGCAACTCTTGACCATCTACGATTTATAGACATATTATATAACAATTCCATATGATTTGGATAGTGAAGGAAGGTTGTTTTTCATATTTGCTTCCATGGAATTATCTTCACCAATGCCTTATGGGCTTCAGATTCTAGTGTCTTTCCCTTTCTCTAGCGCTTTCGTGGTAGTTGATGTCCATGAAATTGTTTTAAAAAATATTCAAGTGCCTTTCCTGAAACATCCCATATTAAAAGTAAACATATCTAAATCAAACAATAACAAAGTAATTACAAAGAGATGCCTATGTGAGTGGAAGAGGTTTATTTTACAGGGAAAACAGTTTCACTTAATCCGTCTTCATTGGCCCAATCGCGTGGGGGGGGGGGGGGCAGTAGGAGGTTAAACCTTATAACTCGACTATGTGCTAAGGAAATGTTCAAGTTTTGAATATGTTTGAACCCGCAGTACTGTGTGAATTAAGCAGCCCCTACATTTTGGTTCGAATCAGGAACAAAAACTGAGCACTAATCCATATTGTAATCCTCATCCTGGCCGTTTGAAAAAGAACGGTCGCTGATCCTTCTAGCAGCACCAACCATTCACATATAATCCGGTCCTCAACTTTGTTGGTGGCTCTTAAAAATCATTAAAAACTCTAAGAAGATTATGTTTTAAAAAAATCGGCTCAACAATAAATAAGGTCATTGAACTAAATAGAGAAGTTTTGTTTGATCTTAAACTTCTACATCCAATCGGTTTGATTTGTAATATCAACATTTTTATCTTTAAATGCTAATATTATCTTTTTTGGGGTATTATGTTTGAAAATACATTCTTTATATTCTACTGTAATGAAATCTTCAAACACTTCAAGACAACATTAATGGTTCTAGAGTGGATGTGAAGTGATTAACAACAATGGTCTATCCTATCATAGTAGCACGTTGAGTCAACATATTAAAACCTCCATTGTTTCCATATTTAATCTATGCAACTCTCGTTGGTCCCTGGGTGGTTGTATGGGGTGCTCGGATAAAGGTAGCCCTCCCACGGGACACGTGTTAAAAGTTACCGACCTAAGTTTCGCTCCGTTTTATTTGTGAACAGGCTATGTTAGTGTTGATTTTGGATTTACCGGATAATGCTAGCTTGATAAAACGATTCTTAATCACTCATCGTTGAGTTTAAATCTCTAAAATAAATAAACCAATCAAAAGACGTTAAACCATTTACTGCAATATATCACACCTTAACATCTGCCTTTATTTCATTGTAAAGTTCTTCTCTCACACTCAACAAATTCGACCATTGTACATTACCATAAACATCGAATTCTTCTCCACATTACGCCATTTTTACGAGAGAGATTTATATTCTGGTCGTGCTAGTGTCAATGCCAGATCTTCTTAGAAAAGATCTTAATTCACAGGTCAAAGGTCGAGCAGAATTTATGTTATGCGTAAAGAAGGCATAATCACAAACTGCTTTTCTCAAATATGTAAATGTATACCCTTCGAAGTAGAGAATTAACTCGGTTTATCGTTGTTCTTAAAACTAATTCCCCAAAATGTGATGCCCACATGACTTTATAAAATATAACTTCTTTGTGTATATATCAAAACGAAATGCCACTCATTTCAGATACTCACAATTAATTCAGTTATAAGATTAGATGCATCGGATTTTATATTTTAAAGGACAATTTTCACCGATGCAAACCTATGTAGATTGCATACGGTGTGGAAATATGTTTGGTCAGAGTCGAAAACAAAGAAATAAACATCTTATATTGGTACCAGTGGTATCTGGGCTTTATAACATCCATGCGGATACCTTTGTATATTTTGGGACTTATGAGCTCTTTCAAAGGGTAATGTGGCGGGCACAAATTCTTTAACAGCAATGTCGGTTTCAATATTACTGTATTTAAACGACTGGCCGAAATATCAATATTAACAGATTTACGCTTTTTTCATCCTATTTATAACACGTTTCTTCATTTTACAGATCATCTCTAGGGACAGTCCTGATTCAATATTTAGACCAAACTATTATCCTAAACTGTAATTTAATCTAATTATTAGATGGAGACCACGTGCTGTTAATCTCATTATTTGGCTCTAATCCAAATTAGATTAATTACAATTGCACAGCTTTTATTGATTCGACGATTAATTGATACTGATATGTGCATGCATGCATATTTAATGTTTATTTTTCTGTAATTTGTATTGTCGTAGGGTTCTTAACTAGATTTCAATGCTATATGGGTGAAACCTTTGCGGTGAGCTTTATATCAAAATTGATAAAATTTTAAAAATTGAAATTGTGCCGCGTCTCTTTGTGATGTATCATTAAGAAGGGGTTATTAATAACCATGGACTGTGCGACTAAAGATTACCTATATCTAGGAATGACGATCACCTCATAAATACTTTAGAAGCACTGGTTGTCTAACCATATCCCTAACCCTAGCTGATTTGGGACAGAGAAATAGGATTAACATATACATGTAGTTCAATTTTATTTCAATAATTCTTTTGCGCGTAGGGTTCTTTAGCAGTGACAGGTGGGGGGGGGGACGGAGAAACCCCACGTTGTATGATGGACTATCCTACTTACGTATACGCGAGGAATCGAAACCATACCACTTCACTCGAATCTCAATGAAACCGTATGATCTACAGCCTACGCGTTAAGCCGGTCAAAAGCTGATTGAAACTACAGGCATGCAGGCAATAATTGTTATTATACAGACTGTCCTAATAAAAAAAAATTGCCCTAAAATTTGCTAATAACCTCTACCTCCCAAACATGCCAGAGATGAGACATAACTTGGTCATTTGAAGCCCAATTTAAAATTCCCCCGTGATATACTACATATTTCATTAAATTTGGTCCCTAATTTAATTTGGCCGTTCCCAAAATGAATTAACGAAAATTTACTGATTATGTCATCCAGGTATTATGGTAACATGCCACCGTAAGAGTTGACTCCTATGTTAAAACATGTCAACTGAACTGACACCGAGGTTGTCGTTCTTTGAATTTCGTGCATTCCAGTATGTTAAAAATACTTCGCCGTGTTTAGAACAAATTTGAATGTCTTCTTCTGTTTGTTTTGCTCGAAAATCGTCTTCAAGTGTTATGGATGGCCAGCATTGTGTCCCTCTTCCGGTTGGAGAATGGCATTACTCATGCGCAGCCATCTGAAAAATGGCGTCATTGTGTTTGATCATCCAGTAATTGATTGTTATTGTGTCGCCATTGTCTTTCTAGGAGTGGCTTTATCTGGTGCAGCGAGACTACAATAGATAATGTTGGAAGCGATTAACTTTATACCTTTGTATGAAGTCTCTAAGATGAATTTAATTATTCCTGTTTTATAAGATTGTCAAGGAGGTTTAGATTGGCGGTGGTGACACGAGAGAATATAGAACGTCTAATGAATGACAATAATAAGATAACAAGAGCCCTCCATTCCAAGGATTTTTGTACATCTGCTAATCTCCGTGATAAGATACTTGTATCGTCCTGATTACATCGAATCTTTAACAAAACCTTAACGGGATTAAACAGTATCACACAAATATCACAAAATGTACCTACAAACGGTAGGGTTGTGGGAAATAGGATTGTATAAATTAACAAAAATATTCTTTGACCTGTTTTAAATGTTGGCTGCGCCTAGTTATGGGTAAAGCACAACGAACGGGAACACTGTGTCATTAGATATTTGGTAAATGTAGCATCATTACACCAAGTTTGTTAGAAATTGGGAACATGTTTTTAAAACACCGCTTAAGAAAAATAAAATATAGTGGGAACTACTGTTCAAAACGTTAAATTGAAAGGGTATATTGTCGAGTAGACGTTAAACCCCATTTCTCCCCTCCGTCTCTCAAATCTGATGTGGTACTGCTGTGGTAATGTCTATTGGCCATCACATTAATTAGATATTTTTATATCTTTCATTTTAACTACAAAATAATGTACGGCAGTGCCACTTAATTATTATAATCAAATTTTATTTTTGTTGCACACATTTTAATGTCAATCAATTGAGCTGGTGGTGATCATCTTCTGCCATTGTTGGTTTCAGTCGTCTAAGACCAAATATTGCCCCATTTAGCTATTAAATGGCGGGTGTCGTGCACAAGGCGGCATGTGCGTGTTATAAATTTACGTACCATCTACGGCTTTATAATGTTTCCCACCTCAGCAGGTATTATTATAAAATGTAAAAATTAAGTTTATGCCATCTTCTTGGACCACAATCATTTGGGCCCTATTAATGAAATTGTTCTGGGGTCATATTTTAGAACTGTTTTCAGACTACCCTAAGACATGTGTTTATCTGCGATAAGATACCCAGACTGGCTTAGGGAGGTCTAAGTTGGGGTGCCTTTACAGCTATCTTAAACTAAATATAACATGTTCATAATAAATATTATATTACTGAAAATAATATTGGTGTTGTTAAAAAAAATAACAATATATGCGCACAGTTATATCTCAGTAAAATTATTCGTGTTTTTATGAATACCTAATATAAAAAACGCGCAATATAATTTTAAATTCTTCGTGTTTTTTTTAGTAATACGTGACACAAAAAAAGTGGAATAATTAAGTTAAAAGATATAGATCCATTTGTGTTACTGTTAAGGTAACAATATTATCAGAATTATTACATTTACATGCATTATACTAACATGATTTCTAGTCTATCGTCAAATTGACAGCAAGTGTTCCTATATTCAAAATGCTCGAGATAACGGAACCTGGTCAGTTTCTTATGAACACATTATGATCATAATACACCCATTTTGTCGTCCTAACTTTCGGATTAATTTTAGGAGATCTCTTAAATAGAGACACGTTCATTTAACAAACCACGGACAAAGATATATGTCGCTCTGATATACATCGTTGTCCTTAGACATCCTCTTAATCACCCTCTCCAGATTTCCCGCGACAACGAAATTTGGCTGGAAACTAGCAATTATGGTTTTAGCAACAGTTTCGCACTATACATGTAAACTACATTCATACCTTTACTGACAAAACTTAATAATATATATTTACGAGATGATCGGTGCTGATATCAATCAATCACCATCAATCTGTCTTTTTATTTTCGAAGTTGCCATTTTCCCGCTAACTGCACAAGTTTCTATCCATACCTCATTAGTTCTCTTTTATCATTTAGTTTTGTACAGTGTCAGGTTTTTGTTCAAATTTTCTAGTATTGGTGTCAGAATTAACTCGCCTTTGCTAAAAAAGAAAAATGTGACTAGTTTTAATGACGAGCGAGGATCATAAAACCAAAAGCATTGATTTCACACCCTGATAAAACGAAATATTGATACATTTAATAGTGTCGTGTTAATCTAAACGCAGGGAAAAACCACCAATATACAACCCTATAGTTTGTAACCTTTGACCTTCGACGTCTGCTTTGTTAATCCCGCCATTCAATGTCAACGAAGATCGGGAGTAATTTCAATATGGAGGACGGCCTAATGATGTTGACTACTAATCCAGCGCTAATCCGTTACAATGTTGGCATGCGTTTAAGTGAAGGGGTATGAAATATTTTTTCGGGTTTAAATTTCAGCAAAATCTGTTTTGTGAATAGTCGCAGATAACGATCTGCCAACCTAAGTGGCAATTGTGTCGTTTTTTCCGAGCAGCACATGTCAATCGAGATTAAAATGAATAAGATTAACATCTCTCTCGACAATAAAAAATTTAAAAGTAACAAACCCCCAAACCCTTTAAGTTGTCCAAACTGCCAGTTAAAATAATAACTACGATAAAATTTCCTCATACAGCCGCCAATAAAATGTTTCATGAAAGTCCGCCATTTTATGTTTGACATGGAGCCAATGTGTAGAGAAATAACTGTTGATGCGAATATAAAGAAACAACATTCAAAGTTAGCGTTTTCTGAGAGACACAGACATTTTATTTGAAAGTGTTTTATTCAAAATTATTTAATAAATAGCCCACTTACATATAACTTTGCGGAAATCAAATAAGAACAACGCCAATTTCTAACCTTTACTCATTGAAAAATTGAAATTGTTTAAAATTATAATATACAAAATTATATAATAATTTAATGATAATTTTAATACAAATATATGATAAGGAGTGTTTTAGAACTGTAAGCGGGCCATACTTCAAGCAAGACACCAATTAATATTTAATATATAGCGGGGCAGTATACTTGGAACATTTTACATAGAGTAAGTAACGTTTAAAAGAGATAAAATTAGCAAACATTTTACGGTTTATTGTTGTCGTATTCTCTCTGTGTACATCTTAATTTAATTCATGAAAAAATCGATTTTATGAATTTTCGGATAAGATGGTGTGTTAAGTGCTTGGTGCATATTGTGGGCTAAACGACGCCTCAGTCTGTCTAATTGTTTGTAAAATACGAAGGGTTCTTCGACAACACAACGCCTCCACTGACGTTAATGTACATACAAACTGTGATTGGTAAACAAAGTTAGATTAACAAACAGGCGTTGACGTCATCACTTTATGTTGTTTACGTATTAACCTGGTATTGCTTTATACATAATGAGGATTAACCAATCTCATTCATACTGGTTCCTGAAAGGGACACTCTAGTAATTATGAACGGTCGGCTGAAGGTTTATTATTATGTATGCTACATAGAAGACTCCCTCTCCTTATCTCATATGATATAATAATTTCATGAAATGTTCACATTATCAATCATCAAAATGATAATGCCCCTTCCTCGTCATTACAAAGTGTGTTGTTTCAGAATTAACTCCATGGAGCTGCACTTCTTCGATTTAGGTCCCAGCAAAAAGCATCGAATTAGTTTGATGTCATGCGTACTTTCGATGAATCAAGCTTTACATGATAAAAATTTAGTTTCGAAAAAACTAAATCAGGGTTTACCAACTTTATTTTAAATCCTAGCTTACTGTGTCGACAGCTGAACACAAAATCGATTAGATCTTAACACTGGCGTACAGTTTATCAATGAAGACGGATTATCATTCAATCGATAATTCAATTTATGTCCTAAATAACAGCGGTGTCGCGATTTAATTCGTTTTCCCTCTCCAGTTTCGGGGGATCTTGGTGGTGTTGAATTTAATTCTGTACTTATTAATAATCTTGTTCAGATTGTGGAAGCGTAGACTGACAAAACAACACAAGGAGTTTTGGGTGGAATAATTTCACCATAGACGTTTGTATGTCATAGCATTATTAGCTTATTTAACAACATCATGCCATATTGATCCTTATTGATAAACTCGCTACTTTTCTAACTTCTAGCGAGACATAAACAAACTGGCATTTTTATGTTATAATCCTCTTGATTGGTTAATTACAGCCAGTTGCTTGTTTTAATCTGTTTAACTGGTTAATTGAAAAGATTAACAGCCACCTTATTGGGATACAACGTGATACGTTTACGATAAGATCTGAACATCCAGTATAGCTTCTGTACACGAACATCGTCATGCATGACAACCGAGATGTAATGTAATACCTTGTAAAGATATTGTTTATATTTGTAATTAACCCAAGAGTGATTAATAGACCTGACTAATTATCTTACCTGTAAACAAAATCAACGTCGCCATTATATTTTAAAATATTCTTCTAATGATGTGACGTTTTTATGTAACGTTATATGGCTCCGTTCTTAAGGCGCTATTCAGTTACAGACTCTGAAAATAGTTACATTGAAAATCTGATACACTACCACCGTAGAAAAATATCAAATATCCTGATATTCTGCAGTTTAGTTAAATAAGAGTTCGATTAAATTATCGCTATTAACAAAAGTCTTTCCTGCTTAAATCATTCATAGTTTGAAATCTGTATTATATTTTGAAATCTGTATTTAGGTCTAAGTCGTCAATATCAAGTTAAAAATATAATATATCTATGGAGTAAGAAAACTTGTTCTAATACTACCAGCAATAATAGATTGCACCCAGAATTGGCAAAAACATCACCTTGACTTTCAAAAAAACAACAGGTGAAAGTATTCTTTTTTAAAATATGAATATATCAAAGAAAAAGGGGAGAAAAGATAAGATAAATCGGAATTATTAAGTGACAACGACACTGAGCATATAGAAGATCCACATAATAGAAAATTCAGTTACATCAGTTATATCATACAGCCAAACCCATATCAAAAATACTGTACGTAATGCCCGGATTAATGGAATCCATATAATAATAATTTAGTTCAAATAATCACGTCTGTATTTTCATAAAGATTTGACGTCAACATCATTTGGTTGTTTGCTTGTTAACTTTTGGCGCGAAGTATCTGATCTGACATTTATTTGTTATAATCCCTATGATTGGGTAATTATCAAAATGGCGCAAGGTTCTATAGTTATCGTCTGGTATTATAGTCTCAATTGTTTAGAGTAAAGTTGATCACCAAATCCAGTGATCTGTTTATTAGTACAATATATGACAGTCTATTTAAACTAGAGATTGTCGTTAGTTTCGTAGTAAATTAGTTTTAAAATAGTTAATTTATTTATTACAGGGTATAGAACAATCCTTTCAGTAATAAACTGTGACACTAACTCTCTGTGATTATCAAACATGTCTGTTTTTCTTTTCCCAAAACATGTTGGATTCTCTGTTCACCGGATTCTACCACTATAAAATTGATAATTTGCCTAGATTGATAATTTCATCGCAATAGTTATTCAGAGACAAAATAAACTAAACTCTTTCCAGTATCGCTTAAATGATACTTCCAATTATCCTCCATTCCTTGCTCAAAGACCATTTCTTACTGAAAAAAAAACCCAACATATACCGTTCATGATTAAATATTCTAAAGTAACTTACAAAATGAAAAACATGACAAATACGTACGAAATCAAAAAAGCCAGGACATTGTCTTTAGACATTTATTTTACAGGGTTTGTGATTGCTTGCTTCCATTCAATTCAATTTAACTGTTTTCTATTTAATTCTAATGTTAATAAGCAGTAACCAAGGGTTGCGGTGGTTTTTATTGATGGCGGTACACAGAGCAATTAAAATATACATTAAATTAACATCAAATATACATCAATTTAAAATTAACTCACGTTTTATTTCTTTTAAACCGATTCTCTTTAAAGTGGGATATTAAAAAATATTAAGTGAACTCAAACATTCCCCGAGGATTTAAAACAAATTAAACTAACCCCATGACATCGAAAACATTAAATAATTTTATTACAGAATTCTAAATGTTGCAGTGAATACGTGAAAAGAAGAATTTCACGAATGGTTACGCACAACGCTAGTAAAGATGTAATATATGAAACGAAACCGCATGATAACATTTTATTTTAACATCCTAGTACACACAAAGCAATTAAGAGTTTCGAATGACAAGATTATTCTTAACTCAGTTACTTGAGTGCTTTACATTGTACTACATCATTTATAAGTAAAATAAAAATGTACTATTTTAATGCAACGACTGTATACCTTACTATCATTTTATTTCTCTAATAGAAATGAAATGGAGTTTAACGTCCAACTTTTCTGCCCCGACTGGGCTAATGAATACAGACATACGTCATAAAATATGTCATGAGGGACATTTTGTCGCTTGTCAGGCCCTGCACCACTGACAATGAGGAACCACTCCGGAAAATCCCAATGGGACGTCTTGCTCACTGAATCACCGTGGCACCCGTTAAATACAAAACAGTGTAAACGTTAAATGGTCATAACTTATTTTAAAAATGAAGTATAATTTACAATGTAAATATTAAAAAATAAAATAGCGGTACGTTTGATTATGTGTACGGGTTAAAACTCTGTCGTTACTGGATTATTTCAATATTACAAACTATATCAAATAACATGTTTATTTAATAATGTTTTATTATTTCCTTATTTAGAATTAAAATATTTAATAATAAATGTTTTTTTAATTAATGGTGATGACTTGTTTATCGTGTAGAAAATTGGTTAATCAATATGACACATTGTCTATTAAACATTAATCCTAAACCTATTCGGAATTTGGTCATGATATTATTAGTGTCCAGCCAAGTCTCTTCTAATAGTAAGTGCCGAAGGACCAGACTACACACAAAACAAAACCAAAAAGATAAACCTGTGGTCAAGACAAACTACATAAACATTGCAAGAAATAAACAACACATATCAAAAGTTGGAATTAGATATAAGAGTAGGCCGTAGCGCCACTGCCCGGGCAAAATTTCCCTCATAGCACACTGTCGGGCGCATGCCCGTCTTCCATTAGCCCAGGTCTGGTGCAGAAGCGTTAAACTCAATTTCATTTCATTTCCAAAGATCAGAGAGCCTGACAAAAGCGTCAATTGTGCTGCGCAGTCCCAGGCCTGTAATGCTACCGCTAATGTATTCGTTTTTAAATACGTTCGTTCGTTCATTCACGATTGCTAATGGTATGTTGCATGTAGTGCCAAGTTTCAGGCCAGGGTAAAACTAATGTCATATTTCACAAATAAACCACCCCAATTTTGGTTGCCTGAGATAGACATACAGTATTTTAAAATGGTTCTGACGATGGCGAGCGCTGCAGCAAATGAATATGTATCAGTTAAGATGGAATGGTTTTAATTGAAATGGAATGGTTTTAAATAGAGATTTATTTTACCGTGTTACAGGATATCTTCGCCTGAAGCAACACAGTAACTTTTAATTCATTGATTCTGAATGTCACGTATAACGGTCTTAACACCTTTTTAATACGAAATAAATTTATTTCTGAACAACTCAACGAGATAAAAGTAGATTATCAACGCTTTATTACATCGATTCAAAGTCTCTTAAAAATGATTGGTCTTTTTTTTTCTGGCAAGATTTAGGAATAAAACTGAACAGTGTAGACGGTCCCAAGAGGGGGTCCTGAGCCTCGCGACAATATTATTGTTCTTGTGTTTTGGTGTCTTATCGTTGAGTGAATGTCTTTTGGTAGAGTGTTTAGATGATGGCCAGGGGGGCCAGGTATATTACTTGAAAATGGGCCTATTATACTTGCTCGCGGCAAACACAGACGCCTACACTCAAAACATGGCGGCAACATAATCGCTTTCTCCACGGGTAGGGTTTAAACTATATATATTATCGGCGAATAATGAAACACAATCACCCTGGGCAAGTCGTATAAAAATACAGTAAAAGTAATCAGTTATGCCTATGGGTTGAATATATAGTTTAACGGGGTGCAAGCCCATGTCCGCGGGGAGGACGGTATATTACCTTACATGAGTATATTAGCGAGCGACAGGGGGTGGAGCGCAACTTAACGGGAGATCGAATCGTTATTAGTTTCACTGAAGAAGCGACAAGATTTAAGCCGGGTAAACACGGTATAAAGATATAAAACTTTAAACTTCAAACAAATCTCCACTAGTTTTATGTATTGGTAGAAAGCCCAGACCGTTAAATGTCTATTTTAAACCGCACAAGCATAAAGTTACGACAACAAAAAGATTTCGTAACGGTCGTCGTAAAGTAGTCAATGACACGCGAATTTTATGCTAAACTGACCGACTTAAAGTTTAAAAGTTGAATTAAGTAAGTCATAAATATGTTAACACTATGGTTATTTCTTCATTATTCAGCGCATAAAATTAAAGTACATTAAAATTCGGATAATTTAAACGAATTGCTTTCATTGTCATCGTGGATAGCAAACCATATGGCGCTGGAAATATAATTAATATTGAAATGAAAAAAATTGTTGGATATAATGACGTATACTATTCCCCTTAATTATAACATCCCTATGTGCAAAACCATACAATGAAAAATACTGATCGCTTCAAATTCCCAAATGTGTTTCATGACATTTGACAGTGGTCATATTTATTTTAACTGTTTTTGGCCAAGTTGTGACAGGACTTGGATATCTGTTCGGGTGACCTTGTGGATATATTTCATTTCTTGGTATTATAGATTTTAATATCAGTCTTGCAGATTCTAGTTTTAATTGGCTCCTAAATGTTCAAATCATACTCAGTGGAACCGACGAATGCCCGTATTTCTGTGACAGTTTTGCTCGATTGTTCAGTCGCCCACTAACTAGAATAGACCAAAATTCAATGATTGCCCGCATTTCTGTGACTGCCTCGACGCATTTTTAGTATCCCACTTATTTTAGCTACAAATATTATTAAAAGTAAACTTATTACAGATTTGATCTTGGTATCAGTGTTTATGGGTATGTCAAACAAACTTACATATCATAAAACTTACTATTACGTCAATATAATAGAGTAGAAAAAGGCTCGAAGCCATTGATCTGTGGAGAAAAGCGCATCGATATTAACTCTAATTCCCCGTGACGTGTCTCACGAGGACGATATCATCTCGAGGCCGATTATATGATTATAATTCTGATTAATATCAGTCGTTTTCTGTCAAACTCGCTTCTTAATCTCGAACAGGCGCGTTATCTTAACGAGAATTTATTGCTCTTCAACAAACATGCCACTTGGTTCAATACGAGGCTACTAAGTCTCGAGATATCTCGCGATAATAATTGACACGATGTTTTATCTGATGGTCGGTTAATTAGAACATTAGGGAACGAATAACAAACCACTTGAAGAAGATTGAACGCCACACTAAAAGTTGACATAGAATATTATTATTATCAAATGATAATATTATTAATTTACTCTTTTTATCGACATTTATAAGGTTAATAAAGTGGCATTGTCGATTGATAATAAGCATATTATATTATTCCACTCGAGGTATGGATTACCTTTTTTACACGTATGAATTCCTAACATTGAATAACCGTTGTAGATTAATTTCAAATCTACGTGATTAATATTTGTAAAGTTTAATAATACAAAAAGACAAAAAAATGAAAATCAATGAATGAATGAATGAAATCGGGTTTAATGTTCTAATTTTCTGCACGAAGTCTAACTTTGCTAATGAAGACGGGTATACGCCATACAGTGTGCTATGGAGGGAATCTGGCATGGACAGGAATTAAATTTAAACTTCCAAGGGTTCTTTTACGTGCACGTTTTTGTGCCATCCAAACGCTCCTGTACAAACCCCCTTCTTGCAGAACTGACAAGTGGACACTAAGCAGAGAAAAGCAGCATATGTTTATCTATTTGGACTATAATAAGTGTTATACGGTGCTTTAGAAGAAGCATGAATGTTTGTTTGAAACATGCTTCATTCACTAATTTTCGTTCGTTTTTTATCAAATATTTAAAATAAAATATAAAATTTCCTTAAAAATCCCATGAGTAATTAAGTCAAGTCCGTAAGAATAAATGTCTCCTTCGGGACTCATATATACATATTTTGTATAAAAGGAAATTGCTTTTACATGTATAACAAAAGCAGTTGAATACTAATAGATCTACCGGGTTATCAAACACAGCAAGAATAACACAGAGCATGCGTAACATACGTGTAGATTTCGTATACATTATAACATTCGTCTATATTGATTTATTATTAAGAGATGTAACGTACATATAAGTGTGTGTTTTAACTTAGACGTATTACCTATTTCATGTTACCTAGAAAATTACAAGACAGTATGGCACCGCCAAATACACTTCAACTCTCTTGACAGATATGAAATAGACTCCCTTGATAAACGAATGAATGATAAAAACAGAAATACTTGGCTTAATACACGTAATGTCTCTCTTAAATTTTGTCTATGGCCTTCAATTTTTACATTAATCCATATTTTTCTGATATTACTACTAGAGTTCGGGAAGATTAAAACATCCACAAACATCGATGAATTGTAATATTATTCAAATTTAAATAGTGGGAGAATGTTATTGTTTTACCAAAATTTGAACAAATTGTCTTCAAACACTGGTATTACACCAAACTTGGAAGAAACAGCGTATAAATGCTGGTATTACACCATACTTGGAATATGCAGTGTATAAACGCTGGTATTACACTTGGAACATGCAGTGTATAAACGCTGGTATTACACTAGGAACGTGCAGTGTATAAACACTGGTATTACACATGGAACATACAGTGTATAAACGCTGGTATTACACTTGGAACATGTAGTGTGTAAACACTGGTATTACATTTGGGATATTTTGATAAAGAACCCACAATTAAAGGTCAGGGTGATGGGGCCTCTTCGTCCATTCGACTTCCTAGGTGGACTTCGCGTCGATATCTATTAAGTTTGGTCATGCTTTTAATTTCCTTGGCACTTACAATTTCAAAACAATAGCCCCCACAACAAATATAAATATTAGGTTTCATCTGTTTTACTTTATCCAACTTTATAAATATTTGAATACAGTACAATACATTACGCACACTATATCAATCTGAATATAACACGCACAAATATTACTCTATGGCCATCAATATTCAAACTATTTCCGTGAAATACTTGATTTGTCACTATATTGGACTTCAATATTATTATTCAAAATTTGTAAGTATTTATATTTTTTAGTTATTCTAACCTGAACACATGTTCTCTTAGAGTTTACTTTTTTTTTAGTTTATTGAAATTATTTTGACATAGAATACCAGAATAATGAATATCGCTAGAGATAGTTATGAATGCAACGATAAAGTAGTTATTTGAGCGCCATACCGAATATTTTTTTTGTAACCTATTATTTACATTTTCAAATTGTATGTTATGAAGACGCCAAGGTACCCTTATCATAAATTTGGTCTATATTTAGGAGATGTCAAAACATACTTGAATAATTACATTTAATATGTTCTCTCATTACATATCTGCCAAATTAAACAATTTAAAATCGATTCTCGACGTATGGATATTGTCAATGCATCAGTTACAAATATTACAAACTTTAAAGACAACGATTCCATATTGAGGGTACCATATTTGTAAAACAGAACAAGAGGTCGTTATATTCCAGTAAAGCATAAATTTTAAATATGTACACAAATATGAAACCAATGAGTAATACGCACAATTAGTCCTTGTCGTTATTATTGTATAGCTGGGAAGTTGTACAGCGAGTTTCAAATGCGTCCCTTGTTTACAGCAAAGTGTAATTTCCTTTCCTAATTTCTACCTCCGAATTAAACTCTTTTCATCGATTCGAAAACGTTTGTTTTGTTACTTCAAAGTTATTGACAAATTATTCATAACACTTCTACTCGAAAATTGTTTTGTAAAGAAAGCATAGTGTTCCTTCTTTTCATATTATAATTAAATATAATTTGGTAATTTGTTTCAACACGAAATTTGTCAGTGTCAAAACTTGTACGAGACATTTAGAAGGGTTATAAATGTATTTAAGTGAAAACCCTATTATGACGGTTTATTTCAATTTCTGTTTTTTGCCTAACCGTGACTTTTTTAGGGGTCAGTCAAGGGCCCACTTGAGACCCCGCACTATTCGTGTCAAAAGCTGATAATATCGAAATCATCACACCCATACACAAGGTGTCAAACACAATAAGATTGTCATATTAGTTATTCTAATATTTCTTGAGGGCAAAATTACATATTTGACACAAACTGAGTGTGAATATTACAAATATATGTAACACACTCCAGACATTTTATTGCCAAATTTATGCAGTACGTTTTAAATGGTTGAAGTTTGATCTAAAAACTTGATTATTTAGAATATATCTCAAATCAAACTAAAGTTAGATACACTAAAACCTCTTTATGGAATATCAATCACTGTACTAGTTTAATAACATGCAACGTTTTATCTAGCAAATGATATCATCGTCGAAGCGTCGAATGTTAATAAGCCAGTAATTGTTCCTTAAATAGTTTCAGTGTGTTAATATTCATCTACTAAATGCCACTCATGGAAGTAAATTTAAATATATGTTATAAATATGATTGCAAAAATACAGTTATTTATACTAAAATTAAAATTTAGAAATAATCTCCACCTATTCTGGACATTAAATATCGTTATAAATATGTGTAATAATATTTATATGAGATCATAGAATGTGTGTTTAATCGTAGCCTCAGATGCCAACAAACATTTTGCTTTGTTCGCAACTTGGGTATATGAGCGCATTTCTAGATGTGATTTAAATAAATAAATAAAACATGACTTAAAAATAGGGCTTACATGTATAAAATATTTTATCGTTTCACGGAAGAGTAAAGAATTAAACAGCTAACTGTTAACAAGCAATTTTCATTCCATAATGGATGTCCACCACGTGTGAGTGTTTAATAAAATTCAGCGAAAGAGTTCTACATTTCAAACTACAGCTTTATCTTGGTTACCGCGCCGTCATTTCTTGTCATTTCGTGATCGGAATTAGCTGCGTTAATTTTCTCTCTAAACCGAAACGAAACATGTATTTCACGACATTCTTCGCTGCTCGATAATTTCCCTGGGGGTATCACCGACTTGCCCAAGGGGTCAGGCGTGTCAGAGACCCTTATAACCCCTTTCCTATTATCATTATCAACGTGTGCCAGCAAAAAGAACTTTTATGACTAACTAGGTTAACTGACGTATCATTTCACGCGTGTTACGTCATCGATCGTAATGACTTCATCACTTCATGTTCAAAGTAGTTTTTCCGCTCTTTAAGTTTTTATTTTCTTGCTTTCATCTTTTGCTTTAAATAAGTTTTTAATGTTCTCCCGTTTTCTTGATTGAATGCATCATAAATCATATTACTTTAACTATTCAAATATTTCGGTTCCTTATCGATTGTGAATATTAAATTCACCTTTTTAATCATTAACTCATCATATGATTTCTAGGTTCGTTTTCTCCACTTGCATTTTTTCACTCACCTTGTCTTTGTTTAAGATTTTACATTGGTATTCTTATATTTAAAAAAAAATAAAATAAATAAAAATAAAAAAATGTGAAAAAATATATTAATTGTTGATTTTTAGGAAGATCGAAAAAAAAATAAAGTCATTCTATTCAGTTATCATAGCGTCTTATCCTACAGATACGAGTTTTTTGGATAGCTGACCAAAGATCATATACATTGTGGTGTAAAGAAAACAGAAAACGTCAAAATTGAAATCTAAATCTATTCAGTCAAATTACTTTCTTGTTTTCATTACGATACGATGTCAGTCATTTTAAACTCAATGGTTAGTCAGGAAATAAATAAGCATACTTTTTCCCATAGAACTTTTTTTTTTAATCAGACATAAAGTCAATTAGTTCGAACAAGACAATTATGTATGTATTAATTATGACACGGTTATATTTAGATTGCTAACAAATTCTTTTCCATTATTTCTAATAATAACCCTAGTTTGTTTTCTTTCACAAATTATTCATAATGTAGGGGTCATGACATCAAGTGACATACCAAAACCCCAAATCTAAATTTCACTCCTCCTAAAATGCGATCAGGGGAGCCAAAACACGAATTTCGATTAAGGTGACAAAAATTTAAAACGAAAAAATAACATTTTGTTTGGTAAATGACAATAACTAGAGAACAAAGGGCAAGAGAGTCTATTAGTGGTTGATCTGATCACTGAGTGTGGTATATGGGTGTTATCACACTCGATACTAGCCAATCATTAGCCTTATTACTTGCCTCCAGTCAACACATCCATTGTCCCCATTAAGCCAATCAAATGGCGCGGTAGTCCGTTTCGCTATTTACAGACTGTGACAGTGAAGTAGGTATTTTAGCAGCCGACAACTCAAGATTGTCATCAGTTAGCTGACTAACATTTCAAACAGAAAGCATCTCTTGTGGCGGGATAAATATTCTTACAAGGTTTTTTTATCAACCGATGTCACTTATCAGAAGTTAAATGATCGCCATTTTGTGTTTTTGTGGATAATTCAATACAACTGTGAACATTGAAAACTGCTTGGATTTTTTTGTGTGAAGCATTTTGACATTCATATTTCAAAAATGTTTCGTGCCCCGTTCGGCCTTGGGAGTTATGGGACAGGCCTTACCACAGATGGCGTATCAGTCTTAGCGCAGGTAAAGTACACTTGACGTTATTTATGTTTTCATTCATAATTTATGAATATGATTTGAAGAAACGTTACCCGGAACAATTAAGCTTGGGTGGAGTGTTTATTTCATTAGCAGTAATGGAGTGTTTAATTTCTGTTTTTTAACATTTCGTGAAAAGAACGCAATGCCCTGATTGTAATTTATAATATGTAAATTAAATACATATATAGCAGGTGTCAACGGTATTAATAATCATATCAGCCCAATTTATCGCGAAGTCTTGTTACGTTTATTTGAAATATTGATGAATGCTATTCTACATTGTGAGCTCCCACAGTTTTAATGTATGCCTTCTGCATGACAAACGTAGCATAACTATCTCTTAAAGGCATTATACAGTTATAATTGCGAAAGAAGTTAGACAATTTTGTTTTATTTATTATCAAGAAATGACGCATAACATGCAGTTAAATAGAGTCTCTTAGATATAATTAAAACGATCTGAAGTCTAAGTTATGATCATAATACGTATTTAAGGTGGACCAAAGATGTCATGCGGCGCATCTTGTGTGGTTCGTTTACCTTATAAACAAATTTAAGTTATTCTTCTGTGCCTTTTCGTGTAAAATCATGTTAAATAATGGTTTAATCATAATATAAAGTACTTATATGTGTATCTTTTATACATATATTCCACGGTTCGCTGATTAGAATTTTATTATAAAATTTTAAAACCGGTAAGCGTGATATGTAGTCTTATTGTTATATTTATAAGCAGGGAATAATAAACTGTATGCGATTCAAGATAGGTTGGCAATTTACATATTTGTTCACGACAACAAATATAAATCATACACTCACACCTGGGCAATAATTAGCACAAATTGAATTATTTTACAATTATAAATAATTGTTCATTTAAACTGTACCTTTTTCATTTGTACCATTCAAAATTTGAATTATTTTCATAGTGAATAAAAAAGCATCGCACCCATTTTACAGGTGTACATGGTTTAAGAGAAAGAAAAGAGACAGAGTCTCCAATATTATTTTATTTCATTATAAATATTTTCCCATCCGTCTAGACTTGAGATAAATTTAAAACATTGTGGTGGTAATTACTATCTGGAACTTTCATTCTGATTTTCAATTCGTGTATTTGTTTTTATCGATATGGATAATATCTTGATCTTCAAAACAGCATATCACGTGAAGATGATTGACAACGTAATCCGCGCGATAAGACATCAAAGACATCTTAGTGAATATTTTAGTTTATATGTTTGATTTATTTATTTTAGAATGCAGCCGTAAGACTACCTACCAGCCCCTTATGTGAAAATGGCCGACCCTACGTCACAGATCCCTGTACCGGGCAAGCCATTTGTTTATGTCAGGTCAGCGGAGAGCCAGTACCTCACCCGATAATGTCTGAAGGTGTAAGAAATATGCACCACCCTTCAGGATTACCCATGGGTACAGAACCTTCAGCGTTCAAATCACCTTTGGTATGTATATAGTTTTAAAATTTTCAGATATACATGTAAATATTTCGTGAGAGCACATGTGTTTCCATATTTAAAGCAATACTCACTCCTATGTCTCGTACGCACAATGAAATCAATATCATTTACATAGTTTTAAGAAATACATCTTTGTTTAATTAATACTTAATACTGTTTGCACCGAGAACAATAAAACAACACGAACCAGAAAAAAATATTGACAATATAATTGACAATAAAAACGCGAAAAGTGATTTAAAAAAAACAACAAATGTATTTTAGTGTGCGAACATAATAACCTTTATTAATAATGCCAATTGATTAAGCATAATTTGATGCAACAATTATTTAATTTAAAATAATTCATGAGGTGGGATTCTTATAATGTAATTGGTTAAACTGGTATTTGGGAACTACACGGTGTATGTAAATATACAAATATGTTCTAATCAAATATTAATAAAGCTATCATATAAAAATAATTGTAGTCTATAAATTGAACGAGACGATTAAGAATTGAATATTGACTATGGGAATGAATACAATAAATACTAATCACGTGTACAATAATTGATATGGTGAATATAACATTCTAATAAAATACTGCTTATTATATTAAGAATAATTATATAGTGTTTAGATTGAATAAATAAAGGATAATAATGTTATTAAGACTGTGGTATAATAATATTTGATATATTGTCCTATCTTGTCAATCACTGCGACGTTAATTACATGATCAAACCCACAGGTAAACTGATTTAATTGATATTTGAATACCTGTCATTGTAGCTGTTCATTACCCTATTAAACCAGTAATACACAAACAACAAGTATCATTGATAACACAAAAGTGCAAATTTAGCTAGGAGTTTTACAAAATAAACGGCATCGATTCCTTATAAATTCCACAATTCAATACAAACATAATACAATTTTCAAATCATTTTTATTAGTGTATTTGAATTTTTGTTTTAAACAAGTCTATTACTGGTAGTATAACAAAGGCACATTTGGGATATAGCGATACATAATTTTACAAGTGAATAATAACTTATTATGATTTTACTTATACGTGTAATAAATTTCAAACGAAGGCAATTAGATAGATTGTTGTTTGTTACATCAAGGATGCTAAGACAGTTTCACAATTCGTTTAAAATTCTGTTTTAATTATTTAAAGATAAAACGCCATGACCCAGACAACTGTGATTCCATAGAGATTTCAATTACAAGTACTTAAAAAACGGGAAAAAAAATCTTTAATAAAAACGGATCTCATTTGGTAAACGATAATAAATACAACACAGAAAAATAAAACCGCTATGGAACAGAAGATATGACAATAGAAGAACGCCGCTTGGATCATGTTTTTTTTACTTTAAATAAAATGAGAAATATTAAATGTATAATGATATTTTATCAAGCTGAACGTATGTTAATTAAATTTAATGGCGGACCTAATGTACAAGTTGTAAAATTTTAAGATGAAACAGCGTCTAATAATAAAAACACTATAAAAATCATACTACCTACTCATTTAGGACTAAACATATAATTCAAAATCAGTGAAATATAAGATATTCGGTCGTATAGAAATGCAAATAGGTGTAAAATCTACACTAACAAGTTTAAAGTGTGTTCTATCAAGCTCATAATGCAGTTTAATTTTCAAGTCAATGTCGCTTAAAAACAAAAACCGCACTCATATGTGTTTTGTATAAAAAAAACCCTTACAAGACAAAGAATTCAAAATTGAAATTAAATTCCCAGCTAGACAAAGACCGGTATTTTTAATACATTTGCTTATCAGCCATTCGTCAGTAAATGCTTGAATAGTGTCGAGTTTATTGAAAATATTTCATTGTTTAAGTTTGAAATTCTAAATAAATGATTAGTATGCATTCAATTTGACATTAATTTTCAAACAAATATCTAATTTTCATTGTTTTAAATTTGTTTCATGTTTTTATTTTTTGTTTTAGACATGTGGAATTCGACCTGACCGTCCTGAAACCTGGAAAGCTTTACCATCAACCCTACCATCTCACCCTTATGACCCAGCTTTGGCGTTTCATCCTTATAATGCATTGTAAGTACATTATCAATTATGTTATTATTAACAAAACAACCTTATAAACACGATTAATCCACCAATTTCGTCGTTTAAGTGACCTAGTAGTGCGATTTAGTTTCAACCGGGAAAGGGTAGGTGGGATAAACTTATTAATTTGATCAAAAACTAGTCCAATTTGTTCACTTACTTTTATTAAATTAGGTATCAAAAAAGCCTACATGTTTGAGCTCTGTGTAAATTTTAATAATAACTTGAACTACACGACCGTAATAGCTGAACTATCTTTGAAGTAAACACTTTGAATCAGTTTGTGAAACTCTTAATAGCGGTAATATCAATATGTATTCTCAAGCCTTTGTTAGAAACAAGAAAATGTCTAAATTTAACAAACGAAAACCATCAAAAGACAAATACAATTTACTTTTATCTCTAAACTTTGATTGTATGATTCGAAAGTTATTTTGACCCAAACACCTCCGCGTATGTACAGAATATACTCTTTAGTAAAACTTACTTGTGACATTATTACTTAATATCTGACCTCCCGTATGTACACAAAGATATCTACCTTTATTGACACCTTTAATCCCAAATCAATTTCCCCTAGCTATTATTCACTTCGATAAAACAGATTTGGATAAAGATTAACTTCGCCCCTTTTTTCAAAGTTCGATTAAATTTCATAAAATGTAAAAGTTAGTAAAGGAATAAGAAGTTCGTATAAGAAACTACAATTAAAAGAGATCTAACTATGAATTGGTATTAATGTTATTCTGATCTAGTCTTTGAGCTGTCAATCACTATTTCTATATGAGTGAGTTATTAATGCGGTTTATTAAAGATATTAAAACCTTTTAACATTAACTACAAGTTAGCGTTATTCATATGGTCAGGTCAGACGGTACACCGAGTTGTTTGCCCGTATTTTGGTTGACGTATTGTCAACGTCACACCGTGTGCCCATATCTTTAACGACTATGCTGCTACCATTGTCGAAAACCACATACAATACTCATCAAACTTAACATTCCACTTGAGAACAAAATCATGATGCTAATTTTTATTGTATCGACGATGATTTTTGAATGCGAAGAAGCCAATAAAATGACATCATACGCCTCAACGCCTCTCTGTCTAAGTCGTCTATTTGTTGTCATTGCTTTTATTTGTCATTGTCCACATCAAAAGGGCGATTAATGAAGCGCATAATGAAAAGAGGAAATAATTTTATTAATTATATTTTCTTTAGTTACGCCGGATTGGACCTGAACAGCGCTGCTCGCCGAAAAGCAGCCACCAGAGAGACTACCAGTCCATTGAAAGCCTGGCTCAGCGAACACAGGAAAAACCCCTACCCAACCAAAGCTGAGAAAATAATGTTAGCCATCATCACAAAAATGACTTTAACCCAAGTTTCTACCTGGTTCGCCAACGCTAGAAGACGATTGAAGAAAGAAAATAAACTTTGCTGGGACTCTGCGGATGATAAAGAAGATGATGACGACGATGACGCTAAAATTAGCGACGATGATATGCACCGTGGATTAGATAGCGAACGTGAAATTGGTAAGTTGACCTGTACTTATTTTCGTGACGTTTGTAACTAGTCTTAAAATTTTCGATCCCGATAATAATTCTACAATATTACGTTTTTTAACTCTTTTCATGAGGCGTTGACGATAAAATCTAGGTAATAAAACCGACATTTACCTTTCATTCTTTTCACTTTTTAATCGATTATTGACGCCATTTTTTTCTGAATCGCTCAAGCGATTAATGGAGTTATTTTAAGTGGACGTTTCGGATCATTAGCCAGATAAAATATTTCAAAACCCAGTCAAGAATGAAAGTAGAATTCAAAAGTTCTTTAAACCGTCTTTTATTAGACTCAACAAGTTTACATAATCTGGGTATTTCCGTTGAAACGCATTATCCCTTTATAAAGGGCTGGAAGAGATCAAAATAACGTTAGCCAGTTGACGAATAATAGATCGTCAAAGTTTAATTTAGTTGCACTCTCGACAGTTTCGTACAAGTTCAATCACAAAATGTACAGATGTCGACATTTATCATTAACTTGATTTTTTGGTGGGGTAACCGGAGATGGTTCCGAATTTCAAAAAAGAAACTAAAATGAAACTAAACACTAAAAAATGTTAGATGCGATTGGTTCGAATGATTTCAATTGTTCAGTCTCACGAGATTTGACCACGACAGGTTTTCGCTGGCGTGTAACCCGATGACTTAATAGGAAATAATCCAAGCTCTAATTTCTAACACATGCCAATATTTTTCTAAGATGATTAGTAAAATTAACACGCCATATTTGTTAAGTTTAATAATCTAAGTGAAGTAATTGTTCAATGCATGGATGAGACGCGGGCTTAATTGATTCCGTGGCTGTATAACTAAGAATGTATCATCGAAAATTGATACCAATGACAATAATTGTGCAATTGTTTGTAACTTGTTATGTCTCGTCTTATTAATTATTAAAGGTACACATTGTTAATGTTGTTTTCCATTTTTCTATCTCTAGATGTTGAAGGCCTCGAGAGACGTCTAAGCGGTGATGAAGATAGCGAAGCTCCTTTAGATTTATCTGATATATCTGATACTGAAAACGAGCCAACCGATCATTCTAAATACAATTTACACAATAGACACGAACAATCTTCGAAATCCAGGGCACCAGAAAATGTTCTAGTGAATAAACCAGTGAATACATCTTCGCCAAATCAGAGAATAGACTCAAACAATGTAGAAAATCGAAATGTTTCAAAACCTAAAATCTGGTCAATTTCTCAAATAATCGACAAAGACTCTCCAAAAACAGTTGCACCTCAACAGCCTGTTTTTTCACCTTACCACGCATTTCATCAAACCGGTTCCCGTTTTTCACTTGTTCCAACTTTACCTGAAAATTATGGAAAATGTCACAGCCGTCTTCAAAGACCCATGCTTCCTTACAACATGGACAATAAAGTACACAGACCGACATTAGATACCCCACCAGACACCCCACCATTTTCCAGTACTCTCAAACAGCAGACGTCACCAATCAAAATATACGAATATCAAGAAAATGAAGTCTTAAATCTTAAAACCGAGAAAATAGAGACACAGAGTAAATCAGGTAAATAGTATACAAATATACAATACAAATACGTATAGATTAAAGGCTTTAATAATTTACTAAGAATAGGGAATAAAGCTTTGTTTGTTTGTTACGCATGGCGTGTGTTTCTTATTTGGTAAATGTAACACAATATGTGATACATCGTTTTTGGAGTCCAAAGGCTCTCTAATTTCATCGTTGCAAAATAAAACGAGGAATTGTATCGGAGAAAGCACACCATTCCCCGTGTATGATACCCCTCATTACTCATAGCTCATTGCCCACATTCTAATTAGGATTTAAGATAGCCAATTTGGCGAAAAAGAAGTTAAAATTGTTGTGGCGAAGACAGTATAATGCCATATTATGAAACATCTTCCCTTTGTTATTATTGGGAATTCCAAGTCTAGAAATGAAATATGAGTTTCGACACTTCTTCATACAACTTTAAGTTATACAAATGAAATGTAAACAATGTACTTATAATTTTTATTTTTGTAATTTCAGATTCTGATAGTGACGAAAGTTGAAAAAGTGGCATCTAAAGTCAAGTTTTATCTGTGATACTCTAAGGCGTCCTGTCGCCATTAAAAGATCCGTCCAATCAGGACAGGGCAAACCAGTCACAAGACCAGAGCCGGTTACCTACAAAATTGGGATTTATTCGACCAGCTGTTGTTACCAAACGAATAGACACCCGGTTTTCAATATTTTGAAACGATGTCCTGAAATTTGAAGGATAACCAAGAGGGACTTAATAAATTTCCGGCATAATAAACATGTACAGATTATAGTTCTGTGTGAAAACCGTGAATTTAGCATAATTTATTTAAATTAATTAATGTGTTCAGTAAAAACGTATACACACGCACGTTGTCGTAACTATGTCTGTCTCATTTATTTTAAAGCAACTGGTTTTGAGTTACCGAACTATGTAATTCAACTTTTCGTTGTTTGCAGCATCGAGGCATTCGGCCGAAACTGCCAAATATAGAAGGAGTTTATAGCATCCTTGTTTGTATTGTTTTTGTTGTTACAGTGGATTTTACCATTCCTTAATATTATATAAATACAAATGTAATTTACAATTATATACAGGAAATTGTGTTATGGATGTATATATTGTTTATAAGTAATATTTTGCAATAAAATTTATTGAATATAAATCCTGTTTTACTTAATAAGAGAATATAGAATATGCAAAATTTGCCAGTAAAAACAGAATGTTAACTCCATCCATGGAAATTAAGTTGGAGATGGCCAATGTGACATTGGAACATATTTGTAAAATTTTGATTAAGGTTTAGTACGAAACTGATTCAATATCAAATTTTGCAAGTACGCGGTATCTAGTTCCGTTTTGTAAGGCGAAAAGAATCATTTACATCGCGTATCAGATACTCAAAATATAATGTCTTAACTATGGACTACTTGACTTATTGAAATATTAGACCCGCAAATCTATATGTAGAAAAACGTTTCACTGAATTTGTATTTCTCTTAATTAAATAAAAAAAGGCAACAACACAAAAACACCATCCAGGTGTAATGAAATGACAAATAGGGTATTTCATCCTGAAATGTATTATATGATGTCCATTAGTATTGCCGTGACAATTTTAGAGGCTCGTCTATATCTCGCATAGCTTTTTCATTCGAACTCCAACATTTTGAACAATTTAACTGTAATAAAAGACCAACAACATTATCATACATGGGTTATTGCAATATGCCAAACACCTTCCACGGAACACTGCTGAATACGCACAAGGATTATACTAACCATTTTTAATTCAACACCTCTGTTTGAAAACACCTTTTTATCATTCAAATCACAAATCGCAACTACAATATATTTGACTAAAGTTACCAAGTCCATAATTAGTAATTAAATTTTGGGTGTGCGCCATTCCTGTACACACGTATTTTGTAATCCATTTGTTTTTCAATCCCAACATCATGGAGCGACGGTCCGGAATGTACAGATGTTATCAGAGCACGAGCGATAACCGTCAAGACGACATTCAGCTCTGTTTACCGAGTGTTAGATATTGATAGTACAATTTGTTACACAGGCTGTCCAAAATATTACCTATATGACTGATAACATCGGTTGAAATCTTACGGTGGTAGCCAAGCGTGTGAAGCCGCCGACCGACCCAGTAAAAGAACTATGGAGCGAAAGGTGATATCTGTTTTGATCTCTCGTGGCATATGCTTCATTGTAAGCAGTAATATTGTAATGTGTTATGCCAGTGTCACACACAAGGAAACCTATTTGCATATTATGATATGGCCTCCCCCAAAGAGATGCTACGATTTATCATATCAGTTCAGACTGATACAGTATTAAATAGCCGACGTGACGGTTATTATCTCTTACATAGAGCTTTTATCTTTCATACAAACCCTTCACAAGGGGGTAATATTTTCTAATACGGGGGAGTATGATAAAATACGTCTGTGCAAAAAGTAGACGCCGACCCATTCAACATGATAATATAAATTACATAGTGACAGAGTATCTAACCACATTTGAAATATTCCTATATTAGACAAGACAACATTTGAATATATCGCTTGAATTAATCAACCCGTAAAAAAAAATAATATTTGTACATATCAGAACGTAGAAAAGGGGGTCGATGAACTTAAAAAACGGAAGTTACAGAGAAGATGTATGTTGTCACTAATAAATAATAAGGAGCGAAAGATGGGAATTTATATTTCAGTCACAGAATCTGCCTTTCAAATGGTCATAAAGAAAGCCAACAAAACAATTTCGCCAATTAATTCAATATTCGTATCGGAAGCCCACTTCCACTAACAAAAGGTTTTGTCGGGAACTATTACTGGCGAAAACTGGCTTACTTACCACACGATTGTCCGACCCTCGGCAATCCATTTCTTCAAAATAAGACAAAAACAAACAACATCCAATCGCTTCTTACCACTTTTCCAAATTCTAAGTCCATTAAAAATAACGAGAAATATTGGAATACCTGAATTTTTACTTATTTCACAGTTACATGCACAGCGACTACCCACCTTATCAATGAAATGTTAAAGAATAATTTTCTAAGCTGTTTATTCTGTATGGTTTATCTATAGTCCGTAGGTTTGTATTATTATTTTTGTTTCGTCTGGTGCGGTTTTCCTACACTTACTATTAGACCGTATTAGCATGTTTTCAATAGGTTAGGATCTTTAATCTTTATTGTGAGTGGTGATGGGTTTCCTTAACAGAACTGGTAAATGTTAAGAAAATGTTTGTCGTAACGTTAATTATTTATTTTTTCAAGGCGGGGTGGATTGTCGAATGATCAGCATCTTGTGTGCACTGTATCATAAGGTCTGTCAGAGAGTCAACTGGTGTGGTTTAGATTCCCCGGTTGTACGTGACAAGGAGTAGGGTCACCTTTCCAACTTTGTGGGTTTTCATCGGGTCCCCCGGTTTCCTCCCACTGCTAAAGACCCCCACGCGCAAGCAATTATTGAAATAAAATTGAACCACATGTTAGTCCCGAAAGGACAAATATGGTCGAGTTGATTTTAAACCCCAATTCTCTCTCTCTCTCTATCATTGTGATCAATTTAAGACATCACCGTTTTTAACTTCTGTCTGGCGGAAGATACTTTGAGAGGGTCGCTCTTCGACCTCTAGCTGGCTGGTCACCTCCGGCTTTCGGTTGTGGTTTCGATCCCTGGTGTGAGCGTATGTTGCTTGGAGATAGGGGCGTCTTCACAACCGCGTTGGTTTACTCCGGGTATTCCGGTTTCCATCAACACGAAATATCCTGCGCATGCGCGAAAAATTGTCTGCGATATCACCTTTCGGCAGAAACGAACGTTACACACTAAGAACAGGAAGTCACTTTTTCAAAAAGCCATATTGCGTCATGTAACAGACACGGTATTTAGATATCGCACCCACTGAAACACATCGTCAAAAACAAAGAAGGTAAATTTTTAAGATTATACACAGAAAATATATCGATTTTTGGTGTGAATATAATGCATTCACATTATATCTTTTCTATGAAAAGTTGTAACATCTGAAATATTCATCTGTCGTCATGCCTTTGTTAACATCACTCATTAAATTTCTCTGATCAATAATTGTGTTTGATTAGTTGATAATTGAATACCTAGTACATAACTCGTCCAATAACCATGTCGTGTTATTGCATTATTTCACAACCAAAATATTAGTTTAAAAGGGCGAAGGGGAAGGTTAAGATGATAGATCAGCCGTAGTTGTGCTGTTCTATCTGTTGTTCTTATTGATATATTTATTGGTTGATAACGCTATGTCAAGTTTAGTTTTTCCAAAATGAAAGTACTTTTGGGTGCTTGATATTTTCGTAGCCTTTGAAGATCATTATGAATATAAGACAACATTTAGAAACGAGCTTTGCGCGTGAATTTGTTGTTTTAACGTCAATAAATTGACGAAACAATGTTGTTTCTGGAGTTTTACTTGTTTATTTAGTCTTTATTTGTTATTATTGTCACGTTGTAACATTATTTATTCTCTCTTGTCGACATTTGTTTACAAATACCACCTCGTGTCAGAATATGATTGAATAATCTTTAAGGACATGAGTTCAATGTTATGATATCAAAAGTATATAATATAATTATCGATACGAAACAATGGCTATTATATGAAGTGTTTTATCAGGCAGCACGGCTCACATACAAGTGGTATCATCTTGCTTTAATTGCTAGTTAATAACGTCACGAAACATACCCACTTTCCATATAAAAAACTAGCGATCTTCAGATATTTATAAGTCTTTTATCAATAAAGATCGTTATGACAACCATTTAATTTCCAATAGAGAACAGAAAAAAGTCAAATAAAACTCGGGAAGCAAACTAAGTTATCTCCCGTGGCAGTTTCAACTTCCGGGGAAATTCCCTCCGATACAGGAAATCAGCGATGACTCCATGTATTGGAACATCAACTCAATTAAGACTAATCTATTCCAGAACAGCCCTTTTCTCTTTTTTGTCCTCAGCAAATTGTTATTAATATATGCTGTTCCCACAATAACATAATCTCTCTTAATAAGGAACGTAACTCTAAACTACAAAACCAAAACCATACATTGTCATTCATTCAATTATACAACTTGATATTGTGGATATAAATCAACATTAAGTTATTATTTATAGTCTTGCTAATTACACCAAATCAAAACAATCATTGACATTTACATAATCATTTTTCATAGAATTGGGTATTATAATTATGTTTTATGATCGATTCAATAATACCGCTTGATAAGATCGATAGCCCTACGGTTTTAATAGATATTTGCACCATATATTTGGCTTTTATTGTATATAATGTATATAAAGATAATCAAAAGAAAGAAAAAAATATAAAAAATATACGACGCCATGAAGAGTTCGGTTTTCAGACTAAGTTATTATGCCTAGTTATCGGTCGATCATGTCAAATTTTTTATAGAGCATTATCATATTTCTATCTGTCTTAGCACACATTCTCACAGCGCACCTGTCAAACGATGACATAAATGTATATATCAAGACTCCATGATAACAATAATCTACCTAATATCTACCCTAGAATAATTTATAACCTTATCTAAAAAGAAATTATCTAACAATCGTATCGCATTATCGTAACAAATATTTCATTTATGTTTTCAGTGTCATCATTCGATATGATAATTAAGTAGGCATATTTTGATTTTAGAGATATCATTCGTAATCTAATAATTATTATATCAATTCAGTTACTTCACGCCGATAGAATTTCAATTATACTCATATTAAACGGTGATCAATGTTACCACTAACTTGTTGTTAATATCCTCTACAAGTGATGCCGTTTATTGTCCCTCAAACCACAGACATGAAAAACATTAATGTATATAACCCTGTGGTTAAAATACTGACATCTTATTGTCTATATTTGTCACATATTGATTTGGTCGTGTTATTATAAATAAACTATACACCCAAACAATTAAAATTGAGACATCGAAACAATATGTATCTGCAGAGATTAAATAATAATATAATACTTTAGAAAATGGATCATCTTCATAGTTTGTAAGTAACTTTTTAAAACTACGTTTATAATATCAACGTTTACCAAGTAAACAATGATAACTTCTACATTGGTGAATATCATTACCGTGGGAGCAGGGTAGCAATAACCGTCAGCTGGGTACTACCAGGAACTAATATGAACCATGATGGCCGACAACAATCATCTTCAGTATAGAAAAATCTCTGACCAGAACCCATCTCAGTTCCTGTTGGTCACGTTGATCATCTGCACCACGTGTGAACCAAACCCAACCACCATAACAGGACATGACCTTTTTCATTTTAGCACAAGGAGTCGATTTAATCACAGAACCAATGCCCAAAAATACGAACCTAAATTAGAAAGCAAACCAACTTCTGCATCAACATTTATACATCAACATTTAATCGTTGTGTATACATGAAGCAAGCAGATGAATGTTAAGGCACCACAACTGGCATACTCCGCGCAGTGTTTCGTTTGAGTAGTGGTTCGGGCCATTGCTTCGGGAATATGCACAACTGGTAAACATAACCAAAGTGTAAACGTCACCATTTGTGAATCAGAAATAACCTTGATCCAAACTGTTGTGGATTGAAATAATCAACTTCCTCACCTCGAGCCTTATACATCAAATGATCGTAGAACCATTCTAGGATCTGTTGATTACAACATCTTTTTGCAATGTACAGGGACAAAATGTTTGTCAGTTTCTGCATCATTTCGACCATAGATCGATATCTGTGAGCCCAAGCAATCATCTTATTTGTATTCCAGCAATCATATAGCATCTGTTTCGGGCATCTATGGATCTGAGCGAGTATCTCCGTGAACCAAACACACACCAACTGCAGGTGTGCATCAGATTACCTATCTTCGTGAATTGTTAACTATAGAAAGCTTCTTAAACAGACTTTATGTAAGAGTTAAATTTGCTTATTGCATGTCTTGTTTTGGGTATTAAATGTTATATAAATTATTAATTAGACATTTATTAACATGACGAGGCTATAATCAACTCTCGATGCAATCGGATGACTTCGATCTTAAGAAGATTAGAACGGTTCAGACATTAAATGATTAAATTTAAAAATGGAGAAGCTAGGCTAAGACTCGAATGACTAGTACGTTGGTTGCGATCAATGTATACTTCTTGTCAAAACTACAACCTACAATAAAGTAATTTGAATGAAATTGTCAATACATTCATTATCTATTTTTCAAATATTATAGCGAGAACGACCAGCATTGTATCACAATCTTGCATAATGCACCTTTAACTAAATGTGGTCGCCCCCAAAGAGTCGTATCTCGCACTGGCATCCAAAACTATAGATGGCAATAGATTGAGTAATGCGGTTGGGTTCTGGACATTACTTGTGCCGTGCGAATTTCTTCCTTATCTTAAAAATATCGTAAAGTGTGTCGCTATGTTTGTCTCGTAAAGATCATCATATGTTTGATGCTGAAGAGCATAAATTGTCATTTCAGTTCAGGTTGATATGCATCAGATGCAAAATCATTAGATATTGGATCTGATGTACAATTAAAATGTTATCAGCTAAATTACGGTGATTTATAAGCATTACGGAAAGTGTTCAGCACTGCACTGTCGAAGTTGGTTAATGTGCTAATCTCAAGCCTCTTTCACTGTATCACCAATGTGTCATAGAAAATTACATTTGATTTCCACTTAATATCAATTAAACATTTCTTTTATATTTGAATTTTTGCCTTGCACGTAACATAACATACTTCACGCAGGACTCGTACTGAAAACAAACTAATTTATCAGCTATTGATAGTGTGTTTAAACTACATCAAGTGTCAGCTTGAAGCCCCGCGGTGTAAAACAGAACGAGTTCGTGTTGGGTAGAACATAAACAGTGTTATTATCTTATCATTTGGTTGTAACATTAGTTTATTATATTATCGAAGAATAATTCAACCAGATTAACGAGTCTCTGTTACAAGTGTTTAGTTTATAACTTGTGTCTATAAATTGACGTGCTTGATCCAACGGTTTGTTCCAACGGTTTGCCTCCACCCCCCTAGACCTCTTGCGCTGTTACTAGACACAAACTTAGACCAAACAATTCAGACCACCCACGTCGACAGAACACGTCATGCATTATTTGCTACAATGAGTTGCGACTTCGTTCTTTTTTGTTTGTTTTTGAAAGAAAAACATACAATGTATATGAATTTAAGTATAATATAACAGATTGCTCTGAAGTGAACAAATTAATAACGCGAGAAAGCACAAAAGTACACTTGTGTACACGGGACTTCGGCTGTTCCTTGTCACACACCCCGTCCTACACCCCGTCCTACACCACTGACAAGGGGGAACAACACCGAAAATCCCGTTGCACTTTCCCAGTCAACACTGGGACTTTAGTTAGCGAGTGAACGTTTATTCGCCGAGCCACTGCGCCTCCAAATCGCCACGGGATATGAGTACAATAATGACTTTCATGTGTTTCATATAAATTGTATTTTATCCCTATTCATAAAGCGACCGTAGGCCGTAAAGAATAATTATGTCAATGCCAAATGTCAACAATCAAGAGAAGTTGTAAAGATCTTTGCTCACTTAATGTTGAAATATTATTAACGGATTTCTCACATTAGAGTGTACTTATATCTTCATCATTGCCACCGTGGTTAAGCCCACCGTCGTCGCCGTGGATTTGCTACTTACTATCATTTTAATCACCATCCCTACCACAATCAACAAAATTCAGTGTCATCATCGTCATCCTAGCTGTCATCCACCATTTCCACTGTTTATTGTATGGTATTGTATTGTATATTGTTTCTTAAGGGGGGGGGGGGGTGATGGCCTAGTGGTCTAGAGTGTCGCGCTTCGAACCCTGGTGTGAGCGTATGTGGCACTCCCACTGCTAAAGACCACTACACGCAATCGAATTATTGAAATAAAATTAAACCATATGTTGATCCCAAAATGACCTGGTTTGTGTCGAGTGGACGTTAAACCCCATTTCTCTCTCTCGTTTCTTAAACGGTATGGATATAGATACTAATCTTTTACATTCTACTGTTCGTATACATTATTGACAACAAATAGTCACATATATATGATATGTGTCGATTAGGACAATTAATCCAATTTGTGCTGTATTCAATACCGATTTGCTGTCCATAATCTATATGTCAGTTGATCTGATTGACATGTTTTTATATTTATTGTAACGGACTGTCTGATTGCGATAACGTCATGTTGCGATAATCTTTTAGTGTGTGACAAACTTGGGGATAAGAAGAAATATTTATGTCTTTCATGTACCGCAGTCGAGCAAAAACATGATCACATAGCGGAAGATTCCATTAGTTCAAATATTATCCAAGACAATTTGGAGTAGTTCTCTCAGTGTGGGTTTTGTTCGATACAGTTATTTGAGATATGTCTTTGATCAATTAACTAAGGATTCATGACGATCTAAATGTTATCTTGCCTTTTCCCCATTTTTAATACCAGGGGAGTCACGGCATACTAAACTGGTCAATCATTGTCATAGAGAATACAGAATGAACAGAATACCTTAGCTTTCTTAGATCATGTTAAGTTACAATAAACTAGAGAATTCAGCCAAAGGAAAGTGTCCGTACAAAATTCAAACTAACCTACACCCTACAACCCCTTTCAATTGGAAAGGATTTCACTATTCCCAGAATTTAAAAGAGTCACCCACACAAAATGACAGCGAAATACAAAATGGTTATATTATTAAGTTGGTTGATTCTTCTGTTCCTTGTATGTCATGAAATCCTCAATTCGTTATGCTTACGGTGTGTCGAATTTAACTCCCAGCGTTAATTCATTTGGTTACTAAAGCTTGGTCAACAGTTATGGGATATTTATGAAATTGTAAGGAATGAAGCTTGGTTAAAAAAAAATCTATATTCCCTACTGATTTTTTTCAACAATTTCCGACGAAAATTCCCATGTTTCGCTCCAGGTTGACACGCAATAATACAATTATCAACGGATCTTGATGAGCTATATTCTGTATGGTAAGACAAAACGCTTATTGACTCACAATGGTCTCTGTCATAAACTCGTAAGAAGTTTGCTTGGTAGCACAATGGAGCAGATCACTGGATATTAATAAAGTCTTCTGATCAACTTCATATAAAAACAGAAAGCATATTTCTACATCATGCCCCTTGATAACGAAAATATGATAGATCTCTAGAAAGTATAAAAGAGTTTCCACTATTTATTTCCAAAAGTTTAAAATAATTTACCGTGACAATATGTTAACAGTATACAGCTGCTGGGGGAAGAATGAGTTTGTTACCTGACCATTTATGCTTTAAGATGACGTTTAGATATTTGTGATTTCGGGTTCACACATTTAGTATGTACCACCACCTCAAGAGGTTATCTGAATCCGTTTACAGATGTCTGATTCCATTTAATAGATGGCAATGTGCCGCAGTGATATATTCACGTATGAAACACATCTGCATCCATTTGACAGTTTTAGTAGATGTACATAAATAGATTGCTTACGGTCATTGATCAAACTTTTCACCTATCTGTAATATCGCAGTGACGCCATTCTTCTTATATTCGTAAAGAACTCCAAGGGGCATAACCGTGCACCAAATAACTTGGTGTTTGTTAATGAGGTGTAATTATATCTACTGGATATTGTTAAAATATGCTAATATGTACAGATATGAGGAGATAGTAGGTTGTACATGGTAGCATCTGAACAAGCAGTATCTGTGACTGTATTAGCATTATGTATGTAGGTACGTGTATATATTTGCCTTTCTGATTTTAATTTTTTTTTTAAAAATTTTTAAAACCCTAGGTATATATGATTCCAAACTAAACAAGACTCGAAATAAGTATTTTTTTTTAATTGTCAGTCCTCTAAATCATAATGTAAAATGTAAATGTTGGGTTAAGATATTCTGAACTTTACCAACCAAATATTTCAGTGTTGAATTGTTGTAGGACTCTTTTTTTAAAAAGTTAATTGTTTATCATATTGCCATTATATTATAACATGATACAAAAAAATTAACATAATGTATAATAAGCCAAAAGGGGTAATGAGTTACTAGATCTTATAAAATGCCACATTTTTTATGTGAAAAAATAATTTTGTTGCCATCCGAGAACGGGATGGTATCAGTTCTATGTCAATTCATGTTATTCATGCCTGCTTTGTTTCTTTTGTTTTCGGGGGTAATGTTCTTTGTGAATAAGATATGTTAACAATCTATTCTAGTCTTAGTTACATGACACCTCGCTTAAAAATAACAAAAGAAATGCAAATAATATTGTTATAGGATACACGATGTGTGTATGTATCCATGAGAAATTAACATCACTCTGATTTAGTAGACATTAATTTAAAGTGCCATCTCAGGTAACTCATTACATTGCGTCAATAAAAAAATATATTTTATTTGAAATGTGATTTATATTAAACAATTTTTTACATTGCTAAGAAACATGTAATCAAAGCTTGCTCAATCGGCCGTTGAAATTAGTGCTATGTATGGAGCATGGTGGAATTGTAAGAATGTCGGTACATGGTTATTCGGATTTATGACTTTCAAACTTATATCAGAAAAAATGAATTAAGTTATTTTCAGGTATTGTCTTTACATGTAATTGTTAAAATATCATTAATTTATTTAAAAGAATAGTTGTTATGTTTTTTTTTATGTTTCTAACTTTAGAATTATTCCTATACAGATGTGTGTAAGATTATTTTGAATATTGTAAATTGGTTTAATTAGGAGTCCTTTGACAAGGGCGTTACCCAATCGCATCAAAAGCTTCCCCTGAATACAAATTAAGGTTACGGACGGTTTGGTTCCTTCAACAAATTTCATTGGTAGCCAGTTATTTTGTTTATCGTCATGGAAGCAAGAAGTTATAAAATGAAAACAACACTTAAATAGTACGCGAGCAAACACATGTTGTTATTGCGCATCTAAAAGAATATATTCCCAAGCAAAAATAATAATCAGTCAGATTTCAACTTCTCATGAATTTGATGCTGGAGTAATTTTCATTGTTTAATTGATGGGGAGATACATGCTAAAAAAAACAGGCTCATGTCCCCATTTACCACTCATGTGTAATATATTAATTTCAGATTATTATTATTTTTTTTTGTTTATTTAAAAATTATTTATTCAGAATATATACAACTATGAAAGGAATGATATGAATAATTGTGGATACAGTAACAAGCAACTGAATGCTTATCATTGCCAAATCTCAAGAATAGATAAAACACATTTAATAAGATACCATTTAATTAATTACCGCGTTAAAATAGATATATTCAATTCGAAAATATGTATTTCGAAAGGCGTAAATAGGAAATTATACAATAACTTAAAATTCAAAACGTCAGTTATCATGTGTATTATTTTAATTTCAGATTGTCCTTGCAAACACTCAAAAAAAAGATAGAAAGAATTTTAATAATATATCATTTTATTTTAACACCGCGTTAAAATATTTTCATTTCGAAAATAAATATTATTTCGAAAAGAGTAATTAGGAAATTATACAAAATTCCAATCGTTCAATATCATTAAATATAAAATAAGGCTGATAAGTGTTCTTTAGTCAAATATCATCTTTATCTTTAAATTTAAATAATAAAAATATATAAACTGGAAGTGACGTAGGCAATAGACATAATGTTTGTGCACAGTGACCAGATGGTCTGTCGATAATATTTCATGTTTTCATTTTGTTTTAATGAAAATTAAACTAACATTTAAATTTACTGATTGAAATATATTATGTATTCATATGATTTGTTCATAAACATTAACCAGGGATGTCTCTACTTTTCCTATAAATTATTTGTGAATAAAGTGAATTGCGATATACGAGGGATCGCTGAAAGGTTCTAGGCCTGAAAAGGATATTAATTGGTTTAAAACAAACTTTTGCCACCAACAAGTACAACCACTGAATGAATCATAGACATGATCCCATCACACCATCTTGTTAACCTACCCATTGAAATCACCCGAATGGACATACTTAACCCCAACACAGATGATGCCCCTTCTTTTCCCCGAAGAAAAAAAGTGCGACAGAGAAAGAGCCTTGGTGATGACCCGCTTCCTGGAAGGCCATCAGCAACAACCATTCAATAAAACATTACCATGGTGCATGAAATGGTTATGGCTGACCAACCACACGACATATTGCCAATGTTGTGGGCATCTCTCATCAGAAGGTTGAGCATATCATCGCCAATGATTTAAGAATGTCAAAAATTTCTGAAAGATAGATGCCAAAGCTCTTGAATACGGATCAGACAATCTGCACCGGTTTAAAGCAGATCCTGATATGTTTTTAACCAGATTTTTAACAACGGATGAGACTTATTCCCAAAACTGAAAAAGGAACTGGTCAGTCGTCATTTTTCTAGAAATGATAACGTCATGTCCGCTGTTAACGACGTTTGTCAGGGTGGGTGAAGACCTACTTGGTACCTTTCACAGATAGACTTAGAACTTTGACTCAGACATCGTACATGCACAACGTCGGAAGTGTCCGGCAAGAACTTGCATAATTCTGATGACTGCTATCCATACGAGTTATCCTGTTACAGGGGCTTTTGTGAATGACACCAAAAACTCACATTTTGATATATGTTTAAAATGTCCACGTTTTCTACTAACAGTTGAGTGTTTAAAAAACGTGCAGGAATCAAAGCAATATTAAACTATATTTACAGGGGCCTGTTTCATGAAATTTTAACTATGATAAAATCGAAATTTAGTAATTGGATTGGATAATATTAGATTGATTTTAGTGCTTAGCCAATCAAAATTGAAGTATCTACTAAAATCTCTATTTTATCTTTAGTTAAGTTTTCGTGAAACAGGGACCTGATAATTAAGGACGATTAAACAGTTTTGGGAGGTAATAGCGAAGAAATAACAATGAACGATTATGGAATAGATATTGTATGCTATTTCTTTGATTGGATGGATATCTAAGGACATAACAGTTTTTCCATTTTGTAAAGCTCTTCTAGTTCATTTAAAGATAAAATATAAATGAAATTAAAGTACGAATCAATTAATAGAAGAATTATAGCAACAAAATAGTGTATAATAAATGTACATGTACATGTATTGATATTCAGTTATTCATGTCACTATTTATAAACCATTTTAAAACCAATTACGAGAAACATCATGTGAGCATGCAGTCATGTATATAATATGTAAATACAGGAACATTAATACAATTCTGAAGTATAGACATGTAACGAACTCATTTACATTATAGATCAAAAAGATAATTAAAATACTAATTTACATATCTGATATATCTAGATGTTTAGATATATATCGTAGATGTAATTAGACACCCTAGCAAAAACTTATAATATATGGATATGTTAGTAAAAGATATATAGTATGATAAGTTTTATTTCAAAACATAACATGCCTACATAAGCCGTAAGTCACATAATATCTATGATAAGTATACATTACATCTACGTGACACCATCTTTCTGTTTCTATACCATACAGTTTGAAAGACTACGAAATATACAATCAGATTGCATGCTAGTAGGCTATAGGATAGGGCGCGTCACATTTATTATCGTTGGATCATCTCAATTCTTATAATCAAAAGCAAGTGATTAAAATCTGACGGGTATTATGAGAAAGTTTATCCCGTACATTATCTGTATGACAAGAATTTTATGCATCTTGTTTTGAAATAACCACACACGAAGGACCCGGGTTGGTTCTTAAAGATAATCCCAAAGCCTTACAGGTTCGATGCTTCATTTGCACTTTCGCTCAAATTTTTCACGACTTAATCCACTCTGAATAGTAATTATTTAATATTTGATAAAGACAACGAAATCAAAAAAGCAGTGCTAGATAATCACCCGGCTTGGATTAAATCGGATTTAAACTAAGACTACCAGGTTTCTCCGCTACCAATAAAAGATAGTGTCGTCATGTAAATAGACAGCAGCAGAGATCGATGAAATTTCAATTTATCATAACTTTGTAAATTCTGAACTGGATTTAAACTACGCCCACCACGTTTTACCAATATAAGATGGTGGCGTCTTATTAATAGATGGTGGGCAGCATAGATCGCTGAAATTTCAGTTTATCATAACTTTGAAAATACTGAACTGAAACCTATTATAGATTCAACGCCCACACTATAGTTTGTAAGAGATTAAGAAAGCGCTAATTGACGCACCAAGCTGTTAATATATCTGCAATATATTAAAATATAGTCCAGTATTTCGCGTTGTCAGCCACCGCTTTAATGCCTTTCGGCACACAACTATCATATCCTTAGTTAATATGTGGCCAAATTTTACGAGGATTAAACTGCTTACTGAAATTAAACTGTGTTACACGAAAACTAATTTACACAATTTATATTAAATTCTAATTTTAAAAATATAAAACTAGTGGGTGAGAGCCTTAGCTAGGATGAAATTAGTTTTTTTCTTTCTAGACACCTCACATTTCTATATACTTTTACCTGAGAGTAGAATCTTTTATTTTTTATAATATATGCAATAAAGAATATATGACATATATACATACAAAGAATAATATTAACCGCGAACAGAGGATTTGTCATGTTTTACTAACTCAAAAAGACGTTTGAAATTTCTTGCTATTGGCTTTTTCATTATTTTGGAGAATAAGTAATATTTATTGACTTTTAGATCGCAGTGTCACGACAGTTTCAGTAAATTTAAAGTTCCTCTTCTGCATTAAATATAAATTTGAAGTATTTGCCTGGAGATATTATCTACATGTGATGGTAATTTGTCGCTTAGAATGTTTAAAGTTAGCATTATATTAAAATGCCTACAGTTAGCACAGATTTAGAACAGACACTAAACTTGTTGGATATGTCGGGCAATCAGGGCAGAGATCTATTCTCGAATAGGTTGTTCTCTGTGGGCCTTAAGTTTACATTTATTGCTACTAAATAAACTTCCTTTAATACAGCTAGTAATATTGTTTGTGTTATCCGAATTATGTATTTACAAGTTTACTCTTAATATGAATCGCATACTATTTTTTTCGGTTGCAGCAGTCAAATTCTTGATAATTTAATAAGCAGGCATAAAGGTTTTGGGCCTAGTACCGAACCTTGTAGTACGCCACCCTCGGTTATTATTGTATGAATCAACTCTGATGCATACGCATATTTAGTACGGGATTTTAGAGAACTGATCCTTCAACTCGTGACCTCGATGTTGTAGTATAAAATGTTTATTTACTACATATGATTTCCATTTTAAAATACCAACAACTAACCGCATAGCGTAAAATCTGTCCTCTTAAGCTGAATAAAATTAACATCCTTAATACAGCAATCTTTCTTTGTCGTAAGAGTAATAATAGATTACTTCAGTATAGTTATTTTCAGAACTATGAATAACTGTCTTGTCAAGTCAAAGTTGTAATGGGGGGGTCATTAGAAAATTAAAGTGACTGTGAATCTTTATCAAACTCTTAGATTTACTTAGAACCTACATATGATTGTTGCCACCGTGAAAGATCTGTTAATAAAGCTTTGTTTTGCGATAGCTATATCTTCCAATATTAAACTTTGGTATCCGGTAAGGTAAGTTAAGACTTAATCCACAGGAATAATATCGAACGGGACCCGTACACAACTATATGATTTGGTTTGAATTTTGCGTTTCTTTCTAGCATCCCGATGAGACGAGTTTTAAAACCATTGTTTCAGATCTTGATGGAGGTTTAGAATTAATCCAGAAGGACGTAGACAACACCATATTCTTGCTTTGATAAGTCTTCAAGGCAGAATTGCTACGACAATACAAATTTTTATACAATATAATAGTTTTCAAATTTGTAAAACAGAAAAACATTACAACCTTTCTTTTAACTTCGTACTTAACTATCTAAAACTTATCTCTGTATATCACATCGCATAATGTCAGACAATAACACAACCATTCGTATCAAACAATAATCTATAGAAAAGAAAATATTCATCATAGTGTTTTCTAAAGTATCATATATCTCGTGAAGAAATCTTGTGGTCGCCCCCTAGATCAACATAGATCGTAAAATATGTAGTTTAACGTGAGTTAAGCTATTTAAATCAGATGAATGGGAAAATAGTGATATATTACTGAATCTCGTCGCCAACTAAAGACACCCCGAGACTTTAAATGACAGAACTGCGCATGTCAGACATGTTACAATCCTTTTTGTACTGTTTCGTTAGATATCATTTTACGACAACTGTATGCCGTTATCTGTTAGATCGCGACAGTCGTTGTAAAGAAGCGAGATCACATTTCCCCTGTTTTATAATGTTATCGATTACAAAATACTAGTCGCTTGTATAAAGCTTTTGTTTACAGTTGAAGTTTACAAGATGTCCGTGTCAGATACAACACTAGTTTATGACAGAAGGGGCCGTCTGTGTCGCAATTCACGCGCTCTAGTCTCGCTATCCATAATTTAAAACGCGATCATGCGAGACTTATTTATGTTTACTTATAATAGCCATATGAAGTTAGTAAAGGTAATAACGACTATTAGCACCGTCACTTGTTTAAACATCGTGTTGATCTAGTCTATGTATTTACTAGGCTAATTATGAACGGGCCACGCCTTGATGATTGAGTCTTATCAAGATTATCACTATGACATGTAACGTATAATTTATACGCTGAGCTTTATTGTATTAAACCATTTTAAGATCAGATTGAATAACTCACAAGAAATTACCCGAAACGAATAATAAGAAGTGTTGTGTACATACTATCAGTATATAAATAACGATAAGAATAGAACGCTGTAGCCATCAATTTCACATCACTGCATCACTGTAGATTTTCAATAAGAAATGCTATCTTTATGATCATTTCTTTATTCGAGTGTATCTGTAGTTTTCCATATGCCACCCAGTCTTTTTGCATTTTTTCAAAGTAAAACATGTACTCGTACCTTGTAAACACTTTTAAAAAAACATTTTACTTGACTTTTGCTGAACTGTTTGTGAGAAATGTAGTATTTATATCAACATTGTGGAATTCTATTTACCAAAATACCAAAAGAAAAAAATACTATCACAGAAAAAAATGCTTTCTATTTTTATGATTATTTCTTTAGAAATAAGAATATAAAATTTACTTAATGACCTTGCGTTATTAGACATAATACCGAGTTACATACTATGTCAATAGAGGGAATCTGTTCATATTTCGCTGTATAATGCCTTTAATGTAATAACAAATAAAAAGCTAAAATTGATAAATATTCCACGAATAATGTTTAAAAGCTTCTCCTATAATATCTAAATGTTGCTAAAAGAGGGAAAGTGTTGAACAACCCCTTAATATAAACTACGTCATTTCAGGGCTAAATGAGCACCCAAAGCTCCTTGCTATCAAAATGGCTTATGCATATATGATCACTGGATCGATTAACCTTGAAGGTATTTTGGTAAGAAATGTTAAGCAAATCTCTCCTATATTCTTCATCAGGTAGCTTCTGCCTTTGTGACTGAAGAGACCAAGGTCTACAACGCAACTCGGCTTTTTTTTGTCCCGGACAACAATGTTATCTGTTTATCACCATGACTCAAATTTTTATATACTGATTTCGACAAGATACATTTTCTTCTATCAATGTTTCAGCTTAGAACTATTCAGCTTACAACTAAAAAACGTGTACATAAATTAGAATATAAATTGTTTATACCATGCGTCAGCTGTTTAGCTTGTATGTTAGCCGTGCTATTAAAGTTTGAACCCCTTCCTGAGTGGTATCATTCGAATCTTACTGCCAGTAGATTGGTTTGATAGCTACATGTATCGTATTTCGCTGTGTTTTTGGTCATTTCATTGTTTCTCAATCAAATGTTAAAGAGATGAAGAACAGATAACTCTCCCGTGACAGTAAACAGGCAGGTGACTTTTTTTTACATAAAAAATAAGTTGTAAATCTTCACTGCATGTCATAAAATATTAAACTAATAATTAGTAAAAATTTAATAGAGTGCAGATATTATTTTGAAATGCATATTAAGAAGGCGATAAAATTCAAGCCGTATTATGAAATTGGATATCATCTTTACAAACTCGAGGTGTATACACACATTCCTTGAACATCTACAATATCTATCAGCCACACAATCAAAATTGTTCATACAAATTCAAATTCCATTGCCAGATCTACCTATAGGTTATCTCAAATGCAAATAATATGCTTTGCGTACAATTTAACAGTTTTAAAAGTCAAATATCAATTTATTTGTCTATCAAAATCAAACGCACAAACAAATTAACGTATGTTTATGGTATTCTATATATGATAAGTTTTATTTTCTAGAAATAGAGAGACGGAAAAATATCAGCTCATCCAGCAACACGTGAATACACGACAGATCATTCATGTTTTTCTAAGGGAGTTGAAACTGTATCTGTTTTGTGGCCTTATTTGCAATTACCTGTAAACTCCAAGATTCTGATAAAACTTGATGTAGATCAGATAGGGACTGTTTAAAAACAGATCTATCAACTCCATGCTAATCTATACCTTCAACAGAATTTTATTATCTCCATCAGAAAAAAGCCAGGATGTTATCTTTATACTATCTTTAAAGGCCAGATGACCATCGGTCAAATCCTAAACACAATTCATTTTAATTTACAAGAGAAGGTCAGGATGGGACAGCTACCTGGCTAAATGACAACTTTTAAGAAAAGGATACTGCGGCGCAGTGCGTAGTTTAAAGGGGATAGGGAGATTCAATATAAACTTAATATTTTGATTATAGTGTCTCACATAGGTCATTAGATTAACAATTAGCCCTTAATCTATCATGGATTCTTCAAGGAAGATATTGGATATACTCTTTACCCTTTCTTCGTATACCAGTGACCTCGCACTCACTGAGAAAGGTATAGCATTTAATTCAAGATTTTGCGGATCTTGCATCGAGATAACGGTTAGGATTAAAAAACATGATGACGGAGAAAGATCCTTCAGCAGGTAACAAGTTTAGTCAAATGATTTCCAGGAATTTTGATTTGTATCTTAAATATTTTGATTCTCACGAAACAATACATAACATATTGATTAAATAGAGTATTTGATTATTATTACAAAAATATTTTTACATAAAATGAATAATAACCAAGTCACAATATTAAAGGATACTAAAGGTAGTAATCTGGAATACATGCATCTATCTAAAAAATCAATTAAACATGCATATGGGAAATAATGTTCAGTTTTCGCACCATATTGTTACGACTTCTGGTTTAAACTTGAGGATATGCTGCAGATGATTATGATTTGTCGTGCGGTAGTACCTGTCCGCCCCTTCCGTCTCCCCTACACGTCTCGTCTCGGTGGGGTAGCTGATAATTACAGATATGAGGTTTCTAGATATACAATACTGGTACTAGGGATTATTGGCTATATTCTACACCCCATTACCATGGATTCACAGCATGTTGTCAACAGTTGGTCTCCCCTTCAATATTTTGTATACAGAAGATCCACAGATTTGTTTTGAAAGTTAGGTAATACAATGATTGAGAAATACAAAAGCAACTGTCTCCCGTCCCGAGTACTTGCCAAATTAAAGGATTATGAACATACGAATATAGTATAATATCATATCTAAAATCCGAAAAATTAAACTAAGACCATGCTAATCCTGATCGTATATTCTTTCACGGGCAAGTGAAATATATCCGAATTACATTCCACCGAAATATGTCAAAAATATAATTTGATAAGTAGACGTGTCGAATTTGGCAACGTCCTTGAATTTTAGTCCTTAATCTGTTCTATCCCTTCCCAGACGATGATTTTGCATGTGTATTTATTTATTCATAGATTGTGTTAATCTGTATAACACATCCCCGTAGGTTTGAAGTTTTGTATATATCCAAATTACAGCTGGAATACTACAATCATACCTACAAACAATCAAATTGTCACACTTCCAGATCACCGTTGGATTATCGCTCCCAACGATAATAATCTGTTTTTGGTTCAAGCTTGAAGAAGTCATGGTATTTGAAATGAAATCTTTTAATTGTATCGATGATCATGGAAGATTTAAATAAAATATTAAATTGAAGAATTACAGCAGATTTATATAAATACGACCCAATAGTGACACCATAAAAGCGGTGCAGACAAAAGCAATCGTAAATAATTTGAATCCCATAGACGATTCTTAAGCTTCGTTGACCTCCATTTTCAACCTTTGGATATTCAATTACTCGATAAAACTCCCGAGATACCAATAAAGGATTTAAAAAACACATAAATATCCGCAACACATATTTAAATTTCAAGGCACTAATTTCATAGATTCAAGTGGATTAAAGTATTCGATTTGCTGAAACTAATATGTTTTTCGCATTTTCCTTAAATCTGTTGTGCATCTCTTTGTTGCGAAATGAAAACCATTATGAAAGTTCTTATGCGGAGACTGTAAAGGATGAGACGTTATAGTATGGGGATAAGTTTAGTTTTTTGCTTTAACACCCATCAAGAGGGTAATAATATTTGTAGCACTTTGTAAATATTATTTCTTCAAAACTGAAAACGAAAATTGAATGGCTGAAAATGATATCCTGTACCCACTCCACTTTTCTCCCTTTTACGTTATCCTAATTTATTCTTCAATAATTTTATAGACTTAACGAGATTCCCCATTTTGAAAGATAGTTCTTAGAATCTATTTCCCGGGCACCGTATTAGGAAATACTAAATATTAGGAACTAAAAGTTAAATTTGAAATGTTAAAGTTGATAATAAATAATGAAAATTGAATTTAAAACTGGGAAGATTTGTTATAAAAAGAAAAGCCTTTGAGACAAATACTAAAAACATGGAGTCTGACCTTTCTTAGACTCACCTTTTGATAGTTTGACAATTGAAACCCGCAGAAAATGAATTCTATATTTTAATAAGTACACGTTATACGCGCAATAAAAGGTGATCTTATTGAAATTTAAAATATTAACAAAATCAGCCTCGGTACTCACAGGCTACTACCCGGGTTGTTTCAGTTTGATTTACGACTGTAACCGTGTAGTGTCGCCGGTGATGGGGACAAGACTAGACGACAAGCATCTCATATTGCCATCTACATCATCTGTTTTGTAATCTACCTTGTTCTTCTTGTCTTCTTGTAAAATGTAACACCTATACATACATCTCTACACCATGTTGATGACGACTAGGACAAAGGTCAGGTGTATTATCATTTGTGTTGTTAAGTTTTTTTTTAGTACGCATGTACATATTACAATTTTTCGTGTACAGGGTGTATACTGTTACCATTTTTTTCAGTCCCCTATTGTGTCTAGGCAATATATTGCTAAGTTGAAGAAAATGTAAATGATCCATTTCGCATTTCTATTTTCTTTTCCATTTATGAAATCACAAAAAGCCGAGTCTGGACTTTATATCCAATTTTGAATTCAGTGGAAACTTTTATACGTCTTTTGTAATACATTCCCGTTTCAGAGTCATCAAATAATTGTTGATTATATCGTATAGTAAATGCTAAAGACAAATGCTATACCTAAAATTTTGGATTTTTAGTACAACTTAGATAAAATATTTTACATCTCGCTGGAACCATTTATCAACAGTCTAAAAACTAATAAATTATTTTAGGATTCTTGCTTTATTGTTAATCTAATTGGTCAAGTCATGCAATTGGACACATTTTGTTTCGTTTTATGTTCGAGAAAAAAGACCACACCGAAAACTGAAAGCTGCCCTTGGTCACGTGACCCGATGTGCCCAAGGCTAATGACCCGGATTAAAGGGAGATAATTGGAGATCGTTACAAAACGGGCACCTGACACCCGGCAGATGATAACTGGGATTGAACGTCTAGTCGAGGCTAATTTAGAAATAGAAGGATTTGAAGGGGTTGCCCCAAGACCTTGAAATCAGATGTAGCTAGCCCTAGTCACGATCTCCTCTTTAGCGGCAAACTTTGTTCTTTGTTGATATCAAGAAGAGAATCAAGTTTTAATTTAAAATCGTATTTATTTGAATCGGGTAACTTAAACCCTAGAGAAAAAGGACCTGTAGAAAATCTTGCATATCTGGCCACCTGAAAAAAAACCTGTATTACTTGTCACAGACCGGATACAAGACAAATTATAAAAGATGTTATCCACGAAAAAAGGTTTTACAACCAGGATTTAAATCCCTAAAGATACAAGTTGTTTTAAGATACTACATCTAAATTAAATCATACATTTGATACTAGTGTTAGCAAAATCTGAATATAATTGAATATTTTGTAGTTAAGATTTCAAACGTGTAGAAAACGACTTTAGAAATGATATTAAATTAAACTTTAAATGAAATTTATTAGATATGCCATACGGGGGTTTGACCAGACTGTGGTGAACAGATTTTAATTATTTACAAAATCTATACACCTAGTATGTCCAGTCATGTAAGTTCAATCTACAGATACATTCTGGTCGGTGTCGTATTCCAGGCAGGGTAAACTTACTCTCGAAAAAAAAAACCTTCACTTACTAACGTTATGCATCTGTCTGTTGTTGTTGAATTTCTTTTAATGTGCGGTAAATATTAGTTTAAATTTAACAAATTGCAAATCATAATTTAATAATACTACCCACGGTTTGCCTGAAAGGTGTCACTGACTTCAACATGTGACGTGCTTGTCGATAGGTCAATACAGTGTATTCCAACCAATGGTGTGGCTTGTGACATAAGTGTGAATCGTGACGAGATGAAAACAAGGTCCGTGTTGAAAGAATCCTGGTATTTATTTAACATGGTGTTATTAATGGTGCATCATGTTGACTTTAGAATGGACCAGATCTCCATTTCTATTTCACAAGTTGCTACAAATAAAGAAACCAACAACAAATAGTAGAGACGATAATCCGGCTAAATACAAGTAAAAAGAGATGGGGTAAACTTGATTAAGAGACGACCTTACCTACCTCATAGATACACATAAACCCCACAAGAGAAAGAGAATGGGTTTAGTATATGTGTATATAGACTGTAGGTATATCCACATAATGACAACCACTACATATCACAAACAGGTGATTGGAAATGGTTACATTGTTTCCCAGGAGTAGAAAGAGTTTTTGTAAGAAATGTAGAGTTTATTTTACTAGGTGTGCGAAGAGGGTTGATCTAAAACTAACTCTCTCCTCTTAAACGGTAAGGATTACGTATCGTCTTTGAAGAATTACTTACACTGTGGCCGATAACTCTGACACTAAGTTATAACCTTAATGATTGTTCCTTTGTACTTTTACTTCGCATCCACATGTCTGTGTAAAAAGTTAATGAAGTATTTCAAAATACCCTTTCTTTTGCCATGATGATTCAACAAACGTTAAAAAAGAGAAAAATAAAAACTTCACCAAAACACGTGCGTTCGTTTAAAAAAAGTATTTTCACTATTTTTGTCTCCATTGAATACAATGAACAACAAGATTTGTTGGAGCTGTATTCGTTTCGGTAATATGTTCTTAGTTTTGCAATTTTCCACATGTTTTGTTGTCATATAATAAATTTAAAGACCGTTAAGTACTCTCTGCGTTAATCATTATATTAATTAGAATTAATTGACGGTAATAATAAAGTGCATGATTTATTTCTTCACAAATGCATACTAGTAGTTTATGACATAGAATCGTTTTGTGTGCTTACTGAAGCCACTTTTAACTGCCTGAGAAAATTTATATGTGTGCAAGGCGTTTCAAGATGTCATCAAGGATGCACACATGCCTAAAAAAGTAAACCACCCATAAAACTGCACAGAATGTGGATATTGAAAGTATATAAGGCTTTGGAAATAATTTTATTGAAAGGCCAGATGAAAATCTACACCAGCTGCCCACAAGCATTTTCAGTTTATTATAGGCTAATGATTAAAATATGAATGTGATTATGCAAGCTTGGCATCACAAGTCATATTTAAAACATTTTAATGTTAAAAAATAGATAGCTTTATGAAAAGGGTATTTTATTATGTTTCAGTTTGGTAGTTGATTGAAATCAAAAGTACTCAACAACCTTATCTGGCAACTCATGCTGTATTCAAATTGCATTCACTAGTTGCTGGTGCTCAACTTAATGTATGGAATTAAAAAATAACATACATCAATTCATGTTAAAGGACTTAAGTTTTTAACTTAATATTTTCGAAAACAATCGGAATTTAAACCGCGAATTAAAATTCAAAGTTGATCAATTTCAATCAATATTGATGCTGTTGTCTTGCCGTGAAACTATTGGAACCTGATAAACAAAATATTTAAGACAATGTTTTATAATCAGTACACGAGTCGTGTATCCAATGGTTTCGGGTGTCATTGTGTAATGAACGAATAAACACATATCCTAGAACACAATGTGGAAGTAATTAGTAAAGACTGATTCACAAACATGCGTAAACCAGTCGTTCAATTTGAAATGATTACGTATTTCACCGAACATAACCGATTAGAAATTACAATATTTTCTTTCAAAAATTGAATCCGAATCACTTTACATACATTCACATTACATTACTATGTCCTTTTACAACCATATTTGACTATTTCAAGGTTCCAAAAATTAAAGCCATACGCCCTTTAACATATACCAATCTGGTCCATTCACTGAAGGCATAGATAATATTGTTTAATATTTTCAAATATTTACCTCCAACCATCTTCCTTACCATACACGCGAATTTCATCGACATTCATAATATTATCTCACGAATCTTCACTATACGCGTATGTCTATTTTACTATCAATTCCAGATATTTGGTATGGAGCATAACGACGTGGATCGGGTATATGATTTTTACCATGAGGTATCTTTAATATCACCCTTAGTATTATGAGTACCGGTAGTAATCAGTTTACAGTTGTTAAACTGGTACATAATGTGATCAGTAGAATTTTTTTTTACCATATATGCAGTGTCTCCATATTCAAATGCCCTTTCTGGTCAACATGGTGAAAAGAGAGCCTCTACGAAAGGAAATATTCACTAAATGAAATGAACCTTCTAGGGATTCTGTTTTTTTTTTATTGGTTCTTATCGTATTTGTGTTGGCACCCACTCCATGTAGCTCTAAAACTGAAACAGTTGTCTTTCTGAGGAGTGGAATAATGAAGTCGTGTGATCAAGGAAATACAAAAGGGGAGGTAATTGAAACTGTATCAACTTATAAATATTCAGATATTTTCTCTGTTCCAATTTATTTTATGGTACGTCTTAAAACCGAATTAACAAATCATTGCAATTATTACAATATAATAGTAAATGTCCTTTGTCACTAAACCCAAAGGTCGTGAGATGTCGACTTCATTATAGTAGGGCCGCTTTTTAGTAAGGCCGCTTTTACCATTTTGACATTTAGCACTCGCTAAATACTGAGGACTTCGTTTCGCTTGGGAAAAAAATAAAATATAAACCCAATACAGGTCGAGAAAAGTCTATGTCAGTGTTGTCGCCCGAAAAAATGCTTTGACCCTAATCGATAGATAAATCTTGTATTAACTGCCAACATAAAAACAGGAAGACGTGCATGGCCGGAAATCGTACTTTTCTGAAAACTGTTGCGCAGTGGGAACTCTTTAAATGTCACGAATTACTTAAGTCTAATTGTATTAAAAATACATATTTCCAACACAGCAGAAATGTAAAATATTTTTTGTCTAACTTCGTGGGGAGTTGGATGACTTGTATCATAAAGCGTGTCATTGAATCAACTGGCGTGGTTTCAAATCCTCGGTTGTACGTGACAAGGAGTAGGGCCGCCTGTCCATCCTCGTTGGTTTTCTCTGGGTCCTCCGTTTTCCTCCCACTGCTAAAGACCCCTACTTGTGGCTGTGGTTTCGATCCCTGGTGTGCTCGGTTGTTGACAACTGTCGTGGACATGGTTATGTTTCTTTCCAATCATCCCTAAGCCTTTTCGAAAACCTTATTGAAATTCGTGGACACAGTGCCTTCCACAACTACAGTCTCGCAAGCCCAACGTAGCTAAATCCGAATCTAAAGTTACAGTGAATGACATCGCATTATGCTTACATATAAAAACAAATTGGGCATTGCGCTGGCATCCATAACAATATCTGAAATTTGTCCTCTAAGTTTAACCTAAACATTTTTTATTAAGAAGATCAACGTTCTATTAGCCACCATCTTCCGTGAGTGTGGCATTGCAGTGATTCGTAATTGATTCGCTGGAGTCCCACGTTTTCTATTACGGAGTGTGTTCTAGATCTAACTAAATTTATTCCCATTTTGCTTACTCTAGTGGTCGGTCGAAATGATAGCTATTGCTTTTTTATACGGTAATGGTAATTATATTCTGTAAGTTATGAATATTTATTGTTTTGAAGAAAGTGCCCCCCCCCCCAACAATATATATCTAAGAAAGATAGTCATGTCAGTGAATAATCGCTATAATATATTTGTGACATGAGTTCACTTTGTTTTGCGTAAAGTAGGTGGATGGCCGAATGGTTAGCGCAGGCGCGTTGTATCGTAGGATCTGTCATTGAGTCAACTGGCGTGGTTTCGACCCCCTCCCCTCCCCCAGTTGTATGTGACAGGGAGTAGGGCGGCATGTTCAACCTCGTGGGTTTTCTCCGGATACTCGGGTTTCCTTCTACCATGGAGGGGAATTGAATAAAATTGAACAGTAATGTGTTAGTCCTGAAATGACCTAGTTTTGATCGAGTGGACGTTAAACCCATTTATCCCTCTCTCTCTCTCTCTCTCTCTCTCTCTCTTGTTTCGCGTAAAAATAAAGGAGTTTGAACTGTTTATTTCGGCCCTATCGTTGATGAAAAACGGAACCCTTACAATCCGTGTCTCACAATTTTACACTTATAGAAAATAGAAATGTTTAGGTGAGAAATAAATGGCACTTTTGGTTGTTTTTTTTCAAAATTTTGAAGATCACGGGAAAACAAAAATACCCTTAGCTGGTGTGGATCGACTCGAGTCATATTTAAAAGAAACCCAGCAAAAGCTCTCACTTGCCTACCATAAAGAATGCCGATGACCTGATCACATGGTAAAGCAAGTTATAAGTATTAATTGAATGATTTGTACTGAATGGCAAAGTGTCTGTCGAAATTATTTATCTTTAATCTGAATCCAATCACAATCAGATTGACCTCCCTTGTCGTTGATTAAACTAATTTCCTTATAACACGCTATATTTAGCGCGCGGCGGACACGCAAGTGGTGCGTGCTGGAATCAGTCAAACAGAGTGATCGCGATAATTGACAGGTTATGAAAGGGATGCCAATACTTTAACAATTGATGTTCTCTTCAACTAACAAAATGATTTGATCAAAACGAACAATTTTATTAGATTGACTGCTAAACATTGACCAGTTTGCCATGAAATATTTTTAATTCTCCCGGGAAGTTTAATAACTTATTATTCCGAGTCAAGTATTGTACATTTAAAGATATGTTTGCGCGAGAATGAGATTATTTAAGTGACTCATTCGACTAGGGCCAGATTAAGCTTGCATTGGATGCCTGGCTGACAATGTCACCGGGGCTCTCGTACCATCAGTGAAAACAGGGCAAATGACAATTTTTATGGTACAAATAATTTTGAAATTGAAATCTAATTTGGAGGCATCTTTCCTATCCGGGCTTCCGGCTGCAGTCCCCCACCCCCCTTTAACTAGATACTGCATTCCACCTAAACCTGGAAGTATGAACTTTTTAACGACAGTGAATGAGCAAGCTAAGATGTTTATTAGAGAAATATTTCTGTATATAAAGATTCACATGCCGTATTATAGTATACGGTACATGGAACGTGGTGTCTTCACGCTATTTGAATACGACGTTAACCTTTGGTTATTGAATTGGTAGTAATGAAAATATTTTGTTGGTATCTTATATTATTCCTGTCTTCATTATCCCACTCGGTAGAGAGCGGTAAGACGTTAAAATCCATTTCATTTCATTTTTATTTCAGATATGTTACTCAGTACCGTTAACAAGTCATTGATTTAGCGGACACCCGGAAATATTTCCAATGGATTATAGAGGGGTGCCACTAATCTACCCCTCAAGTTTGCTATGACGAAACTTTGCCCGGACCGCGGCGCTACGGCCTACGCTAACATCCAATTCCAACTGCGTAGGGATCTTTCACGTGCACCCGGCATCCAGGCTGGCGAACGAGCGTCTTACCCACTTACCCCTAGTTCTTTAAAAAGAAAGGTTAAAGTACAATGTAGTGTAAAAATCAAAAGCATAAACGAATCTAAATATTTATTCCATTAATTGGAAGTCAACAACACTTGAGGTAAAAAATTCGAATTGGCTGTAAATCACGTCTCTACACATTGCTTGTATATATGTGTTGCTCTTATTGTGTAATTTAGAACAAATAGATTAATAGTAAGTTTCTGATCTGAATAATTGGAGTGAAATACGACAATTGTTAAGCCACGAAATATATAGTTTTATAAGCAAATAAGATAAAATATCTTTAAGCTTTTTTACCATCTTGTATTTCAGTCTAAAATATGTAAAGGATTGTAGAGCACGGTTAATTGCTTTTAAAAAAATCATAATGGATACACGACTCCAATTTAGAATAAATATAATCTTAAAGGACGCCGGTCTAAGTATTCATTCTTAGTATGATATTTACATTTTATCAATTCCTACACGTAATTTGAGTCATAAACAAGAAATTTGACAACTGTTACCAATATTAAATCTATGTTTATATACTAGGTATTGTCGTACGCCTATGGTTTTATGACTTGTAATACATCGTAATTTAAGTCAAGAAATGTCGTGGTTAATACCTCTTTAATATCGACGTAGGGGGTATTGTATTAAAACACATTATGTACTATATAGAATGGTCGTAAATACGTTTGGTTGGTTAATGAAGAGTGTCAAATATATTCAAGACTGTAAGCTATATACTAAATTCAGTCAACTGTGTATTACATTGTTACATTGTTATTGGAACACATTGTTGTTGTATAAAATACATCTATCCTATAATGCGCACATTGAAACAAATGACTGCTCTATATACTTATATTAAAATTGGTCCCAGAAACAAGAATTCCTCGTCCATGTAATCGGTATTGGGCTTAAAGGGCCCGTAGACACTGGAAGGTGACCATGTAGGATGTCTTAAGCCAAAATAAGTCGCTGTGGGTCCTATTTTAAGCATTTCGACAATTAAACACAGCACCTTCACCATCTACGCTTTAGCTGTCTTCGGTCGTGGTCCTGATTAACCATTGCCTAACCGGTGATAAACATAATCTGCATTCTTCAAGTAATATCAGTTTATGCAGAAATCTCTGGGATTTCCGCCCATTTCTTACTTTAGGGAATATTTCAGATCAGTTACACGCAAAGAAACAGCACACACCTGGGACTTGCGGCGAAGAACCAAGCGTAAAGGAAAATGGCCCAACAAGATGAACTCAAGAAGGTGGCGGAGAAGGGGCGGTAGGGAATGTCGCTACCTTGTTACAATGTAACTACGGAACTTCTTAGCACAATTGTTCGTCCCCTCTCAGTTATGAACACCCCATTTGCTCCGTTTAGGTAATCCGAATTTATATTCATTTAATTTACTTATAATTTGGGGAATTCGAAACAGCTTAGAATACAATTAAAATAGTTTTAATGCATTGATTTATACATCTACTTAAAATCATTGCATAACAATTGTGTATCCTCGGGTAACTAAATATGTATATTTATTATATATTTATGCATACTTCCTCACAGACTGTGTCTATATTTCTCGCCATTTTAACCAAAGTTAATTAAAACAAAAAGACAATATTATACACAAAGTGGTTTTGTTTTTCAAATTTCGTACGATTATTAGCCTTTTGCTTCGGTCCAGAGTTGGGAGATTGGTTTTTCAATTTTGGCATCTGTCTAAACATTTTGTGCCATGAGTTTATGCCTCTATGATTGTTTTAACTTCTGTCCGCTTTCATCTTAACTTTCTAGAAAATATTTGGTTAAAAACATATACAATGTATGACAATAATGCCAGGAACTTTAATTTTGAAGAAGTTGTTCTGACAAATTGTAAACACAATGCAATTCGGCTTAAGAAGGAGAACGCCAATTTTTAATCATTTATTTATCTAATAGCATTTATAGCACGTCGACATGCCTCATTCGAGAAGAACACAAAAAATAAAATAAATAGCATTAAAGGGGCTTTATTTGATGAAAACCCCATTAAAATGAATAATAATCACTTAATATATTTTTTAACAAATTGAACTTTTGTAATAATTAATTATTAAGTATAGGTGCGATGCAGGTATAGCACATGGCATGATGCTAATATTATTATATTCTATGGCAGCATTATGATTACAAAAAACGACGAAACGCAAAAGACAATATCTAAATGAATTCCATGGCTTTGGAGTATTTCCTTGTTGACGAGAACAAATATTCCAGCTGTCACATTGCCTATAACCCATTAAACGCAAGGAAATGATGCAGAACAATTTAGATCTACATGATAAGAAGTGAAAGTACGAATTTCAATCGAAGTATTATTCGCGTGTACGTTTCAGGCGACGACCTTACAAAAAAATAGCAGCAGTAACAGATGTTGAAATATATGTACATTCAATATAAAATGCAGGATGATTATCAAACATGAATGAGATAAACGGTTTTATTGGCCTTGTTCAAATGATGTAAAAGATACGCACATAATGTCTTTGAAATAACTCTTTTAGAGGATTTGAAAGTGTGCATCAACAACAAATTCAAAGACAAAAATTGGCATCTTCTGATATCTAATTTATTAAATAATTATAGATTTAAATTGATATTAACTTTGCGGGTTACTCTGTTGATTACGATAAAATTATGTTTGATAAATTATTGATATACGAATTTTTATCATTTAATTTTCGATTGATTCAATTCGAAATGTATGAATTTTGATGATAAATTGGACCAGTTCGCCACACGAAGGCATTATACTATTGCATTTAAATCTTTCAAAATTATAATCTGAAATCTAATCTTGTAAAAATATATAATTACGTTTTAAATTAACAATTGGGTTTTTATTTCACTTTTATCAAGCAAACATTTTGTATATGTGGCTGCGATCTTTAGTAGGTGTAGACCCACAACAAATAAATGGGGATTGACAGGACTTAAAGAGTTCAAAAATGTACTTCCCCTTTCACGAATCTAGCACATAGTACACTGTTTGGCGTATGTCCCGTCTTCATCAGCCCATTTGGAGCAGAACAATAGGACGTTAAACCCCATTTCATTTCAATTAGAATTTCAGAATCTTGCGGAACTATCCAGTCTGCAACATATAAAGGATATTTATGTGTACCGTATTAGCTTCAACTTTAATAGAGTTCATTAATGGTTTTATTTTCATACAATTTTACGTCACATATGACGTAATATGTTTTATACAAAATTGGGAGCCTTTCTTTATACAATTTTTCTAATGACCAATATTGTTTTTATTTCTATTATTCCTAAACACTCTTATTGACATAAATCTTTCACTGCCCATGCCCTATTCTTCTAATCTTGAATATCTAAAGATTAATATGTTGTTTGTTCATATGGCGTCTCGGATGATAGACACGTCGTTTCCCCGTCATATTTCAAATAAACGATCGTTTTACAAATGGCTACTGTGATGGAAATGGACGGGTTTGTGTTCATGTGTAAACACCAAATATGGTTAATGCGACGTGACACTTAAAGAACACGTGTTTGTGCATCTAAAGGCACGCGACACGTGACAAATACGTCTGTTACAGTTCAGGGGTTAACATGCAAATGAAGCTATGACGAATGACGAAATATATTAAATGGAGTTTTATGGAACGTCAAATCCTTGTGGAGCTGTTACGCCAAATGTTATTTTTGTTCTCTTTTTAATGTCCAATGAAGACAATATGGCAATATAGATAACGCTGTATCATCATTTTGGAACCAATTTCTAATGATTTTAATTCTTGACTAAACTTTGCGTGAGCTGAGAAGTCATAATTAGCCTAATACCTTTCGAAAAGTTGTCTTTAGAAAAAAAAGAATTTTACAGTTATTGGTCGATGGCAGAAGTGGCAATGGTCAGAAAACACAACCAGCAGTCGGATATTCTTTTAAAAAATGAAAGTGAGTCGATTCCACAGAAAGTATTATTACATGAATACAGCTCCAGAGGACTCTATCTTACTAGCATATATATTTTCCATGTTTGTGACGTTTCTAAAATCCATAAATTTAACGGTGTCTTACCGTTACAAAAGCAAGTTCACCAGGAACACAATTTCATCATATCGGTTGAAATTGTTCGTTATACATAGACGATTACTCATATTTAAAACTTAAGTTCTGGGACTAAAGGACTACCAGAGAGATTTCACAGAAACAATATTTTGTTCTCATATCATTTTCAGATTAATTATTTGCTAATAATATTAACATGGAAAATGGTTATTTTACTTATGTTTCCCCGGGGTTATCATCTATCATGTAGCTTCGACAATTAGCTATATAAGTCGTTCTGGGCTACTTGCTACCAATACCACATATAACGTTTACACATTTACGTATATTTTAACCTATAACATTTACACAGCTAACGTATTTCTTAACTTAAAACGTGCACACATCTAACGTATTTTATTAACGTATAAAGTTCACTCAACTAACATTTATATATAACGTTCACACAACTGATATATTCTATTATTTATAAAGTTTACGCATAATGTATAATCTATAAAATGCACACAGCTAACATTCTGTAAAATTATGTAACCGTCACATAGATAACACATTTTAGCTATAAAGTACACGTAGCTAAACATACCTTATTCAGATATAACGTTCACACAACTAATAAACATACTGAATTTATGCAGATGACACAACTAGCATGTCTAATTTACATCTATAAAACCCACATAGCTAACATACCGTACCTATCTATCAAGTCCACACATCTACATTTATCTATAAAGTTGATACAGCTATCGTATTTTATTTACCTATAAAATCTTCACATACATGTACATGTAGTTATATAACATATTGTATCTTCATTTATTTATAAATTAGACGTAACTAACCCACTGTGATTAATCTAGTTCACACAGCTAGCATACTGTATTTATATGTAAATACCAAATACAGTTCTAACATTTATCTATATTGTTCACGTAGCTAACATACTCTATTTAACTTTAAGTTCACATAGCTATCACACTATTTATATAATATTAGCTGCACTTTCATTTTTAACATACTGTATTTGTCCATATGTATCTGTATTGTTCACGCAGCTAACATACTGTATTTAACTATAAGTTCACATAGCTAACATACTGTATATTTATATAATATTAGCTGCACTTTCATTTTTAACATATAAAGTTCACACAGCTAACATACTGTTTTAATATAAAGTTCGCACAGCTAACATGCCGTATTGATCTTTAATGTTCATACAGCTAACATACTGTATTTATATAAAATTTACATAGCTAACATGCTGCATTCATCTATAATGTTCACATAGATAACATACTGTATTCATCTATATGTATTTATCTATAACTTCACGTAGCTAACACACTGCATTTATCTATAATGTTCACACAGCTCACATAATGTAATTATCTATATAAAATTCACACAGCTAACATACTGCATTTATCTATAAAGTTCTTACATAGCTAACACGCCGATAAATAAAGATTGTCTAATTTATAATTTTCGAGTACGGATGAATTTAGCGATTTGCCATCTATGATACTAAAATTATGCATAAACTACAGTATTTCTTTAAAATTTTCCTTTTAACCAACATTAAAGAAATCATACGGTAAATGGTACTTTTTCAGTCTGTTAAAGTCAATACCTTTGATAGTTCTTCTTTGTAAAGGTAAACAATAAAAACCTAGTATATATGTATCATATATTACCCGCTTTATTTTCTTTATTATTCGCCGATTAACAACCACAAACGATCAAACATTATTTAAATAGATTTTATAAATGGTTATTCTAAATACACTACATGAAATCATCATGGTACGTTTAAACTATGGCACAAAGACAACGTGTTTGCCTACCTTAGTTATTTTATGTTATGAATATTAAAGGTTTATTGTCGATTGTAGACTTGCACTCGGCTCACTCTCGCTATCTACCGTTTGAAACTTCAGAGGTCAAGAAGTGCCAATTGGTAATTGAACGGTTTGAAGACCTTATTTTACACTTTCATGTCAAGTTATTTCAAGAATAATGTAAAGTTCGTTTCTTTCGACACTCGGGAGCCTTCGGATAAAGCAAGACGTGATGATGAGTTACTTTCGTTTTTTTTAGGTGTTAACTATTTAGATTGTTTAAATTATTACCTACAATTATGCCGGATACATGAGTTCATTGGACAGTGATATGGTAAAAACGTGTCTATGTTTTTGTGAAGTTGAGACATATTACTGAATGACTTGGGCATTGATATCCAACGTATATGGCAATTTAAATGCTCTTAAAGAAACAAAACTGTCAAAAAATCGTAAGAAAATGTTAGTTATTCTTTCCATTTAAATGATTTGACAAATTAATTTCTTTTATTTGAATAAACCCATTCGTCTTTAAGTCCGGGGATGCCGTGTGTCTTACGTGTTATAATTCTAATGGATTTCTAATGTTCGATTCCTTGTTTCGGAACATTTTTTATTGTCACATACATCACTTTAATCTGAAGATGTTCTTCTCGCGCCCCTTACCTGTCCACGAGGGAGGGGCAAGAGCAAGATAAAAGGCACCGCTTCCTTTGATCTTTTCTAGGATAACGCTTAACGGTAGACAAACATGTGGTGGCGTTGTAGCGCCATATTTAGAGTAAAGAATCGAATGTGAAAACGAGTTAAACGTTTCTTTCTCCAACAACGTAAAATAAACACACAGGCTGAGTAAAAAACGAAGGACAGGGTCGAGGGACGTGTTTCTCGTTCGTTCAACACCTTTCGTTTATCTTTTAAACTCCTTTTATTGTTCCATTTTCACATAAAGAAATCGACCGTTCAAATTAACTGAAGGTCTTTTTTTATTTCCAGCGTGTCATTTTACTAATACAGTGTGTGTATACCTACCAAATAACATAGCATATAAGTAAAACTGTACATGTGAGAGTTCTCACAACCGCTATTGTTCATCGTTTATCTTGGTTATTTCTTTAATAGTGGTTATTCAGTAATATGAACCACTTTTTATACTGTATTGATGCTTTCACTTCAAGATAAAATCATGACTGGCTTGAGAGTGAAAAAAATGGGTTTAACGTCCACTGGACACAGACTTGGTCATTTCGGGACTAACATATAATTCAATTTTATTTCATTATTTCGCTTGCGCGTAGGTGTCTTTAGCAGTGGGAGGAGATCGAAAGACTCAGCGAAAACACATGAGGCAATCCTACTCACGTATAACCGTTGAATCGAAACCATGCCACTTGACTCTATGGCAGACCTTATGATGCCACCCAACGACTTGAGGGAAAATGATAATAGATTGATCTCGACTTATAAGGGGGTCATTTTGAGATGAAGATATGGTAATTATATTTACTCCACATGCATGGTATTCCTGAGAGCGCAAGTCAAGGAAAGTTTGAACTGGCCGAACACTTCCTCTACGCAGGTCATACTGTTTTGTAAATTCATCCGGACTAATAAAAAATAGATATTTGTATTCCTGGTAGGGGAACCTTAAAATAAACCGAAAAACACATCTAAAACCGAGTTACATTCAATTAAAACAAGTAACCGTTAATCAGTTGTGTTCTGTGAAATACGTGGGCAGTCCAAATTGAATATCGGTCGTTTAGTCTAGTCTACAAGTCTATATCTTTTAATTCTTGTCGTTTTGGACCATAATTACTTTAGCATTGACTTTTGGGATAAGATTTAATTGTTCATGACATCTTCTCATTATAACTTGCACTCGCGACTATAGAATACCCGACGGCGGCAACTGATTTTTGAAAGTTCATTATGCCTTAAGTATTGGATATTAGGAACCCATATTTCCAGGGCAAGAAAATATCTATACAGATTAAAATCAACTAATTTTCAATTTTAGTTCGTGCTTTTTTCGTGGAATATTATGGATAATACTGAGTTCGAGCTATATTTCCAACTGACACCTGGTTTTCGAGAAATAAAAAGAAATACTGATTACGTTTTACGCAGGGCAGTAAATAAATTATATTTTACAGCCACGTATAATATAAAGTTAAACAAACGGTTCCTTCTTTAGACATCAAAAAGTATCCAAATTAGTGTCAGTGTACTGGTATAACTCCCAGTAATTACGTAATCTCCCAATATCCTGCTGATCTAGTCAACCGGAACAGGATTCTTGCGACCCAAGTTTGAAAACGTTTATAAAATCTCTGATATAATAACACACTGCTTAATAACTCACAATAAGTATTATTTTACTTGATTCTAACTGCATTGGACATATTTTGTCAGTAATTAGATTATTAAAATCATATTTCCATTGTCTAGATCCAATTATATCAATTGCCGCCATGGGAGCAATTTTTACACCCAAATAATTACAAGGCAAACACGATATGACATGTATAATAGGCATAATACCCCAACTGTGGCCGGTAGATGGTGGTTTTTGTACAAGATAGTTGCGTATTTAGCGAGGAATAACATCTAAACATGGCTTATAATGGTGGTTTCAATGATAAAAACGATTATTTCTTTTCATAATTGGATTACGCTAAGCTTTTAGTGAAATTGAATTTATTCCATTTTATTCCTGAAAATGATATTTTGTGATTAATTGAGTTATAAAACATGTTATATTTGGTTGTTAGATGAACTAGCAGTTTCATCATGTTTAAAATTATATATCCTATGACTCTCTGTTTTAAAGAGGTACTTCACTGATGTAATCAATAATTAGCCCTGTTCATTTTCTCCCAAATCACCTACCCCCTTACTACCGTATCCGCTGTTTGTCCCGCACATCAGTAACCATGGGGGTATGGATGGCCGAATAATAAGCACGTACGCGATGTATGATATATAAGGTCTGCCGTTGAGGGAACTGGCGTGGATTCGATTCCCCGATGGTATGTTACAAGGGGTATGGTGGCCTGTCTAACCTCGTGGGTTTTCTCTGAGTCCAACACTTTTCTTCCACTGCTAAAGACCCATACGCACAAGCGAATTATTGAAATAAAATTGAACCACGTGTTACTTCCGAAATGATATTGTTTGTATCGAGTGGACGTTAAATCCCATTTCTCTTTCTCCCCCAGCAGGAATTTGACGAGTTTCGTAATTATACATAAGGCATTTCGTATTATAGCACTTTCTAAATATATAAATTTACGAAATCTCTTTAAAAAAAAAATTGTGTTACTCTCACGTAAAATATGATTAAGTGATTGTCTATATAGTCGATTTGTTTTACCATGTCCTGCTTCACATTCGGACGTCATTTTAAGAGAAACTGAATTAATTGAGCATTTTCTTTGGTGGTATGTCACTTTAATTGATTTCTGCAATCTTGCCATATTAATACTCATATTCAGTTGTATTAATGTTAACATACAGTTTGACTAGTTGATGTTTGCCAGACTACCCCCTCACAACACCCTTAATAAAACTAAAAGCTATTTAAGCCTTCCATTTTGTTTATTGCGTTGTTCGTCATCACTACGGGGCTTCCGTTAATGCATCTCGTACACCCCAGTCCTACTTCCTCATTAGATCACTGGAATATATCAACGATTATCCAGGGAATTTCCACCGCCACTAATTTGCTTTGTTTGTATTTTAGATTACCCAGATCATAATTATAATTCTAGGATTCTCTTTTACTGCCATTTTTTGTTATTTTGTCCAATTGTTAGATCATGACATACGTGGTGTTTTGATATCATTACGAGTTATAAATCGCGGATATCAATCGCATAATCTTTGTTTTCTGTGAAATAAAATTTGCACCCCAGCGTGCCTTTGCGGAAACGAAAAGAATATCCAGGCGTTTTTCTGACATAGTTTTTACTCCCTGTGGTTGGACAAGATGGTTCGAATTTGGGAAACGTGATTACTATTGCCATTTAAAAACCAGAAATCAAATGAATGGAGAATAAAATAAAATTTTGGATAGAAATATCTTTTGACGAATGTTACATCAATTTAAACCATTGCATGGACTGTACCAGGGGTAGATGATTTTATGCATGCCTTTACAGGCATATTATACCATTCTAGTCATATAGTACCATGTTCCTCCCTATGTACACCAATCATGTAAATTAATACGTTTTGCAACGGATAAAAATAATTTTTTCAAAAAAAACATTTAAAATATTAAACTGAATAATGCCACTTATTGTTTTATTTATCACAGCCCGTTTCAATAAAACAAATAATTATATTAGAAAGCAACATTAATTATGTCATATTATTAATTACTAATACATGTACATTCCCATGTACGTCAATCATGTAAATGTAAATAATATAATAAGTTTTACAACGGATAGAAAAAATGTTAATCTGAATAATGCCACACACCATGTTTCAATAAAACAAATAAGATATAAAAAAAACATTAATTGTGTCATATTATATTACTTATACACCATGTATGTGCACGTGAGAAAAGGTAATACGGATGTTTTTTTTAGAAGTTGGCGATTTAGTTTGCTCAAACTTCCTCAGTATTATAATCTATGAACTGCCTATACGAATATCCCCTTAGACTCACGTGGAACTACTATTACTCCATTTATTCTTCTAGGTTTTTAGGATTGGTATTTTAATCGGTCCTCTTTTAATCGTAAAACCGTTAATCAATGTTCACATCGTTATCCATTCATTCTGATATACTCAAAACCATCTTATGTACTATTATTATTTATGATTATTGGTCTGTTGAAAACTAGGAAAATATTCCAAGAGCTCCTTTAGTGTTAGCTTTGTCGAGAAGAAAGGTGATGGTTCGACAATAGATGAAGCCCACTCTACACTGATCTACTATTACATTGTCTTCTGGAGTACACTCATCATCCGCTTATCTTTTTGTTCCTTGTAGACGGTTTCACAACCTAAACACAATCTTTTATTGATCGAGTAACAAGGTAAAAAAAAGAACAACTAACTTGTCGTGCATGTCAGAACAATAACCTGAAAAGACGGACCACCCAATTCGGAACATAGGAGATTAAAGGCCGATGATACGACAAATAAAACTTCGTGTCTTGCCAGTGTTTGTAGCTCTATTTTCAAAGACTCTTCGTCGTTTAGTTTCTGGTTTCTGTGTTTTGAATGTCATGTTTATTCTCGGGTGTTCCGAGTGACGAGTGTTTTCTTTGGTCGCCATCATAACGTTGTGCCATCTGGGAGGATCAGAGGAATGGCCCGAGCTAAGCTCCTCACGTTCAGATAATATGACGGTAGGAGGCGTCCTAAGAATATTAATCAGAAAAATCTCGCAAGGGTGGTATATTATTTTCAAAGTCTAATAATCTATTATGCACAAAATATCAACCATAGTCTTACAAGTCATCTTCATGATTCTAGAAAAATACAATACATGTAATTGAATCGCGCAAACCTTAGTAAAAATTGCCGTTACTGTTGTATTTCAAGAACATTAAAAGGGAGACAACCCTACATTATTTTGTAAACTTCGATGTGGTGTAACAGAAAAATGATGGTAATATTTTCTCGATAAGTAGATAAAAAACATTTTATTTCGTAAATCTGGGAGTACAATTTAAAATGAGGCCTTAAATCTCGATTAAAATACGTATTTATGGCATTTAGCCCTTTTGGCAAACGTACACTCGGGTTTGCCGCAATTGTTCACTTTTGATTTATCTTGCTATATGTGTAGATACACGTTCAATACAATACAAATATATGACATTCGATTCGAAAGTATTTCGTCGGTTGATTCCGAATCTGGATCTATTATATGCTTTACATTAAAGTGTTGGTATTTTTTCATATTGAAGTTCTGGGTAATATAAAATATTAAAATGGCGTATTAAGGGGGATTTTTTTTTTATAAAAAAAAAAAATAAAAAAAAAAAATTAATGTCCCAGGTCAGCTGTAGTAACATCAAACTTTTATACAATATTATTTTGTCGGGTTTGGTAGCATCTACCAATTAGCCCCTCTCTCCTTGGTCAACCTTGGTAAAGCTAAACATTTATCACTGATTTCGAACTATTGAAACAGGAAACATTTATGACTAAAACAAATGATGAACATATAATCAGGAATAATTATACGTTGTACACTAGCTTATTTGTAATGTTTCCATTTAGAAGAAGACCAGGTCATGCCATCAATACAGGTCCTCAAAATGGTAAAATGAGAATAGTGTAGTTAAAATGTAGTTTTTTCCCAAAATAAGGGCTTACTTACCCTTACATTGTTCAGAACTATTTTAAGAAATTAACACATTTATTGAGAATGCGACCTGGAATGTCACCAAGACCTATTATAATAATTGAATGAATTTGTTAATAAAATTGTCCAAGACATGTTTTAGGCAAAAAATAAGGACAGTCGATAAAAATTAATGTTAGTTTGTTATCTAATTATTTTGAATGCAGTGGGGGCGATGAGCATGTATATGAGATTGATTACATAAATTTCGGTCCGAGTATTAGTTCAGCAATCGACAGCTGCTAAATATGGACTATGATTTCAATAACCTACATAAAGGAACGGATTTATCATACATTATATATTTGCGTTTCTAATAACTAGATTTACACACAAACGTATGTGTTGAAATTAAAAGGGATCCGGTGGTCTTTTTGTACAAAGTGAAACCCGACTTTAAGAACACCACTTTTTTGATGTTATTTGAAGATATAGATTGTATATGAGTTATTTGTTTAATACTGGCTCATTTTAACTTGGGTGTGAGTAATTCAGATATACTTTATACTTTTGATATTTTCAAATATATTTATGATCTATTGTAAGTATATTACGCATGTTACTCATTATGATTAAGGGGATCACGTGACTAAATGAGTAAGGCGCTGGCTCGCTAGTCTGGGAGCCGAGAAAGTTCATCTCGATTTTCCGGTGTGGTTTTACCTTGTCAGTGATGCAGAATAGAGGGCCTGACCAGGATGAGACGAAAAACCGAGGTCCCGTGTAAATATTGGCGTGCACGTAAAAGATCCCCCTGCAGTTGGAATTCGATATAAGAGTAGGCCTAGGCCGTAGCGGATGTCCTATGCGATCAGTTTAAGGAGAAAAACAACGAATATAGAAAACAAGACCGGATATTACTCATCGTGATTAACAAAATAGATGTATCCTCGTGTTAGAATTCTCACATAACTGACGAATGAAGTAACAGTAGGTTACATACATTTTAAAATATAAGTTAAAAATAGAGGTGATACAAGGGTTAGTAGTGTTGCCTCATCTTGAACATGGCTTCAATTAACCAATGCAATCTCTGTTTGGACGATTTCAAAAGACCGAAAATACTATCGTGCTTTCACACTTTCTGTGAAAAGTGTCTGGACGATTACATAAAGTCAAGTTCTCATTTGGGAAAGTTTAAATGTCCGATTTGTACAACTGAAATTAATGCACCAGCAAATGGAGCTTCCAGTTTTACCAACAATTTCTATATTGAAAAGAGAAGTGATCAGAATTCTTGTTCTAAACATAGAATGGAATTAATGTTTTATTGTTGTGCTTGTTCTGCGGCCATTTGTTTTGAATGTCTGAATATTGATCATGCTGATCATAAACGAGTTGAATTAAAAACTGTCGATCCAGAACTACGAGAAACATTAAAAACATACCAACTAGAACTAAGAAATAAAATTGAAAGCCTGGAAAATCATTCAGACTTTTTGAACGAATGTTTAGCACAAATTGATGTTCGTGCCATAACATCCCGCAAAAACATTAATGACAGGATTGAGAAAATATGCAACGAAATCAGACAGCATGGACAGGAAGTACATCGTCAGCTTGATATGTTACGAAACCAAGAACGGGAGAACTTCAGGGGACTAAAAGAGGGAATCAACAGAGATAAAAATCGTCTTCAGACCAGTGTACAATCTTCAGTGGATGTCCTGAAAGATAAATCAACAACAGGTATTATAAACATTTTACCAAGTATTAAAAGTCTAGCAGAAGACCACAGTCCACTACGTTTCTGTAATCCTGTGGTAAAGAATTTTAATTTTCCGCAGTCGAAGTTAGATATAGATTCTCTTAAGCATATTTTTGGCGAACTGCAAACCATGGACAATCCAACATTTACAACATGTTTCAATATTGATCAGATGAAGGCAGATCAAACTTATTGGAGTCCAGATTATTTTATCATCCAAGGTCTCCCCTGGCATGTTGGAGTTATTTACAACACAAGCAAATCTGCCTTAGGCATTTATCTAAATCTGAAGAACATTCGTAGTGGCATTGTTAAATCATGTATAGCTGAATATAGTCTTAAACTTGTGAGTAGGATACATGACAGCATGTCGCCTGTACACCAACACATAAAATCATTTACATTCGGAGGCCCTGGGGTTTGCTGGCCCGTATGCAGGGATTGGCACAAATTCAGACACCCACGAAATGGTTTCATTGACAGTAACAAAGATTTCAGAGTACAAGTAACAGTTGAAATCCGTCAAGTTTGTTTTGTTTCAAGTTTTAATCTGACAAGAGCAAATACAGATACGTACTACTGGAACAACCATCTAGTTCAGCTTGAAGACTTATATTGGAGAGTAGGAGTGGAGCACCACCACGAGAATTCAACATTAGGAGTTTATCTACAACTTGCTAAAAGTAAAGAAAATATAACATTTTGTTCGGCTAAATATACTCTTAAATTACTTAATACTTTGGATTACACAAAATCTGTAACGAAACGTGATAAGGGCACATTTATTCCAGGAGGTACCGGGTGCGGTTGGCATGATGTCTTTGACTGGAATAAATTAATGGATGCCGGAAATGGTTTCCAGATGAACGATGAATTTACTATAGAGGCAACGGTTGAAGTCAGTAGTTTAACTTCTGAAGTCCAGTTCGGGGCCAGATGTCCAGTGGCCAGTACGTAGTGATATTTGGATTGCTTACTTTATCTAGTTAATTTGGCTTATACACAATATAATAATAATTACTTACTACCATGGCGTACATGCATAGGTATCAAACCGACAAAATAGCTTTACATGTTGGAGTAGTTCAATCATGTTCAAATTAAAATTAATACTAACAACGGACGAGACTTTAACCCCGTTTACATTACAAATTTTAAGCGTGCCTGGTACCGTTCCTGGTACGGCACGGCTAATTTTTTTGTAGTGTAAACGGGTAAAACACAGGCGTGCCGTACTGAGAACCGTGCCAATCTGGCCCACTGAAATGAGGTGGTCTCGGAACCGTACTAGGAACGGCTCACTTCAAATTTTCGTAGTGTAAACGCTAACCGGTCTGAGTACGGATTACTGCGCATGCGCCATATGAACCTTGACCTTTTTTCCCTTCAAACCTTGACAGTTCTGTCATCAGTTCTGTCAAAATGGCTGCTCAAACTAAATCAGTCATCATAATTGTTTTCATCTGGGTAATTTGTACAGGGGTTGAAATTAACTTTACTGTGAAGAGTTCCACACTTGGCACGCTTGGCACGGTTCTGAGACCGGTTATTTTAGAGTAATGTAAACGGGTCCATTTCTTGAAATTTATCGCGGCCTGGTACCGTACCTAGTACGGCACGCTTATCGCGGCCAAATGTAAACGGGGCTTATGAAATTTGATAGTGCTGATGACAACAGGTTTGTTGTTGTGGCTACAGTTGCTATCACTGATGTTAAAACAACAAACCTCTCTAAAACTGTTTTATTTAAGAAAAGTAAATTATATTTTAGCACAATCCTCTTTAAATAAATTGTATAAATACTTTATTAAACCAATTTTAAAATATGCATTTGAAGTTTTGGATTCTTGTACTAAGTTTAGTATTAATAAATTCAACATTGGGATGTTGGTTAGGTTGAAGTGTAGGGAGGAAAATTGCTTTTTGTTGGGTCTTCTCTTAGAGTTTGTGTATCTTCACGAAGAACCTTTTTTTCGCAAGAGGTTGCCAAATGTTGCTCCATCGGTGGTCTAAGAGACGAGAATTAACATTAAAGTCAAAGGGGAAATCATTAGTGATCTGTGGCCAAAGGACTAAGGCTAGTAATTACTCCCCCTTATCCACGCAGTGCCTCTATTTATTGAAATTATCTTTTTTCTACCCTTTCCCTCCCATTAAATGACATTTCATTTTTGTTGAATTTCTATGTTCTGACTAACATTGGTGAATATTCATTATTTTGAGGCGGAAGGATTGGGAAATAAACATATACGAATTACAATGACATCATTTTTCTTACCAGGCCTAACAAAAAATCAAAGCGTTTGGCTCTTTGTGGTTATAAAGTAATAGACACTTCGGGAAAACAACACATCGGATATGATCAGAGTTATGAAAGTATAACATTCGACAAAATATAACTGTCTTGCTGTTAGTCAGCCAGAGTTGATGTAACAAACATTATCACTGACGAGATGAAGACACACACAAGAAAAACTTATAAAGTAAATAAGTGGTAAATATAAACCTTCAATGAAAAATATGGATACATTCTACAATATGGGATGATGATCGTCATGACTAACCATTAAACAATATGTCGGGATTTTTTCTTTATGACATCACGCAAGGTATATCAATGAGGGTTAAGTATACAGGTTCATAAAGATGGCGTCAAATTATGAATGTAGCATCTGTTTGGACGATTTCAAAAGACCTAAAATAATATCGTGCTTTCACACTTTCTGTGAAAAATGTCTGGATGATTACATTAAGTCAAGTGCTCATTTGGGAAAGTTTAAATGCCCAATGTGTTCAATAGAAATTGATGTACCAGAAAATGGAGCTGCCAGTTTTACCAACAATTTCTATATTGAGGAGAGGAGGGATCAGGATTATTGCCCTAAACATAAAATGGAACTAACATTGTATTGCCGTGCTTGTTCTGTGGCAATTTGTTTTAATTGTCTGAATATTGATCATGCTGGTCATAAACGAGCTGAATTAAAAATTGTTGATCCAGAACTCAGACAAACATTAAAAAAGTACCAACTAGAAATAGAAAATAAAATAAAGAAACTGGAAAATCATAAGTATTATTTGAATAAAAGTTTATCAAACATAGAAGTTTCTGTCTCAATATCACATGACAATGTAAATGACCAGATTGAGAAAATGTGCAAGGAAACTCGAAAGTTGGGCCATCAAATAATTGGTGAGCTTGATATCATTAAAGACCAAGACAAATGGAACATAAAAGCACTCAAAGTGGGAATCAACAGAGATAAAAATCGTCTTCAGACCAGTGTACAATCTTCAGTGGATGTCCTGAAAGATATATCAACAACAGGTATTATAAACATTTTACCAAGTATTAAAAGTCTAGCAGAAGACCACAGTCCACTACATTTCTGTAATCCTGTAGTAAAGTATTTTGATTTTCCGCAGTCGAAGTTAGATACAGATTCTCTTAAGCATATTTTTGGAGATCTGCAAACCATGGACAATCCAACATTTACAACATGTTTCAATATTGATCAGATAAATGCAGACCGACCTTATTGGAGTCCAGATTATTTTATCATCCAAGGTCTCCCCTGGCATGTTGGAGTTATTTACAACACAGACAAATCTGCCTTAGGCATTTATCTAAATCTGAAGAACATTCGTAGTGGCAATGTTAAATCATGTATAGCTGAATATAGTCTTAAACTTGTGAGTAGGATACACGAAAGTAAATCGCCTGTACACCATTGCGTAGATTTATTTACATTTGGGGGTAGTGGATACGGACGGTTGGAATGTGGAGATTGGAACCAATTCATACACCCACGAAATGGGTTTCTGGACAGCAACAACGATTTTAGAGTACAGGCAACAGTTGAAATACGTAAGGTTTGTTTTGTTTCAATTTTTGATCTGACAAGAGCAAATACGGGTATGCAATACTGGAAGAACCACCTAGTTCAGCTTGAAGACTTATATTGGAGAGTAGGAGTGGAGCACCACCACGAGAATTCAACATTAGGAGTTTATCTACAACTTGCTAAAAGTAAAGAAAATATAACATTTTGTTCGGCTAAATATACTCTTAAAATAGTTCATACTGCAGATTCTACTAAATCTGTAGAAAAAAGGGATATTGGTACATTTATACCAGGGGGTGTCGGATGCGGTTGGCATGATGTCTTTGACTGGAATATATTAGTGGATGCCCAAAATGGTTTCCAGGTAAAAGATCAATTTACTATAGAGGCAACGGTTGAAGTGATCAGTGAAACTTTTACAGAAACAGTTGATTTAGAGGATGTTCCTAATGATCACGTCCTTCGTGGCCAGTTTCATAATATACGTTATCTACCTTGGTGTTTATTATTTCGGCATCATATGGATAAATCCACTTTAAGTGTTTACCTATCTCTTTTTCCAGGGTTTGATAAAACAGTTAAAACGTGTTCGGGCAAGTTTAAACTAAAACTAATACACCCAACAAATAACGAACATTCGATTGTAAAAGAAGCAAAACATACTTTTGTTCCATATTTTGGTTGTTTCGGCTCTTGGGGAATGATAGATTGGAATGATTTAAAGAGTAGATTTGTGGATGTTAACAAGTTTGTTGTCCAGGCTACAATTACTGTCATTGATATAGATAGATTCTAACAATTTACAGTCTCTGAAAAGGACATAAAATCACCCTTCCCTGGTATTTAACAATTTACAGTCTAGAAAAGCTTATAAAATCAGTCTTCCCTGGTATTGATGGGACTCCATCGATAAAAACGCGACCTTCATCTGTTGTAGATAGACTTACGTAACTGTTTTGATTAGACGTATTTCTAATTTTCGGGTAAACAAATTTATCTACCTTACTAAGATAGTGTTCTTCGTCAAATATAGTTTCAATACCAGCCCTGTATAAATTTGGTTGTCTTGTAACACTACATACAGATAACAGAATATCAGCATAATTGATAGACCTTTATTGAGAGCATGAAATAGGCATACTCCAGGAGGAGCGCCATTCCAAGTCTTCTGAAACTAACAGTCAACTCTGGCTTATAAAGCATACAATTAATTAAGAAAAGTGATACACAAGCGATGTACATATTTGGCATTGTTTATTTATGAGATTATAGTATCTGTAACTGCACTGCATATTTAATAAGATCGTGAATGAGATCGTGCCTATTGTCAAAACGAGCAGAGGCCATTCGTGTGTAGTCCGTAAATAACATATTGAACACATTAGCTGTTTTATTAAGTCCGTGCCTTGAAGAAGTTGTGTCGAGTTGAACACGTCAATATCATTAATGATCAAAAATCAGCAGAGGTCAGAAAGTTCTATCTGTATATTTATATTTCAATATGATGTAGAGATCACTTTGTCACATTCCATCCCCACCCATTTAAGTTATTTATTAAAAATAAATAACTAATACCATTCTCACAGGTGGGACACTGTCTTCATATCAATTGAAGGTACACACAATTAAGTTAAATCACACACGAATTAAGAAGAGCACACACGATATAATAATAGTAATGAAAACACACGCGATTATATAGTTATATGATATTTTCGGAACACTAGGTCCTAGACTTTTGTAGGACGATACCATTATACCATGAAATTCTGGCATTCCTCTTGATTAATTATGACAAAGTGAATGACACTTGTTTATTTCTTGGTGCTGGTGTGGAAACATCTGTTCCATGGAGCGTATTCTCGTCCTCGGTCTCAGCCGACACCATCCCCTTAATTATCGTTATCTAACATACATTAAATACAATACAATATCAATATCAACACTTGAAAACATTTTATATGGACATCACAAAGTCAAGTCCTAATTCTATAAAAACAATTACATTGATAAACATGCTACAATAATATAAGTTCACTATAAATACTCGCTACAATAATATAAGTTCAATATAAATACTCGGTTATACGTTCCAACCGAAAAAAAAAATCAAAAAACACTTTTTCAATGTCAATAATTTCACTGTTGCCACCACTGAATAAATTCAGGTCATGTTAGAATTGTTCTTTTTCTTGCACAGCTAATTTGATGAACGTAGGCACTTCTGCAAACTGGGCTTGGGGGTCATAGCTTTTGACATACTGGAATGCCCTGGTCTGGTTCAACGTTGCGGTACGTTAAGATAAGGTACACTAAATCCCATAAAAGATCAACGTACTTGCTAAATTAGACCAATTACAATTACATTACCCTTAATTTACAACATTGATTTTAATTGGATGTAATAATACTTAATCATATTCTTACACTTAAGTTTATTTAAAATCAAAATTGTATTTACTTTTAAGTGAATAAACTATTAACAATAGAATTTAATCTGCCCCTAAGTAAAAATAAGCAGTATTAATTAGTACTTATCACCTAAAGTCATTAATAACATTGAAACTCATTAGTAGTCAGCTTTACTAATTGACAGTGACAGGTTAAGATTATAACCCGTCTTAACATTGGTGCTATATAGCGCTTCGTGTATATATCACAAGCTAGTAGCCAAGGGGTGCTATCTTACACGCGGAGAACAGAAAAGACAGACATGTGAAACAAGGGATCAGTATTTATTACAAGACCTGGTTGTATTATACTCCTGGTTGTAAAAATAATATACTCCAGGAGGAGCGCCATTCCAAGTCTTCTGAAACTAACAGTCAACTCTGGCTTATAAAGCATACAATTAATTAAGAAAAGTGATACACAAGCGATGTACATATTTGGCATTGTTTATTTATGAGATTATAGTATCTGTAACTGCACTGCATATTTAATAAGATCGTGAATGAGATCATGCCTATTGTCAAAACGAGCAGAGGCCATTCGTGTGTAGTCCGTAAATAACATATTGAACACATTAGCTGTTTTATTAAGTCCGTGCCTTGAAGAAGTTGTGTCGAGTTGAACACGTCAATATCATTAATGATCAAAAATCAGCAGAGGTCAGAAAGTTCTATCTGTATATTTATATTTCAATATGATGTAGAGATCACTTTGTCACAGTCTCCAGAAGTTCTAAATTAAGTGTGTTTACGTCTTTAAGGGCCGTAAATGTTATACCAGTTGTTTTATTTATGTTAACAAACTGATTAAAACACAGATCCTATTTCTATTACTTTTTTTATAGTTTAAAATTTCGTCCTACTGGTCTTTAGTACACTAGGATCTGGAAGAGGATGATTTGAGGGATTAGCCAATGAAACAGTCTGTCACGGTGAGTTTTTGGCGTGAGGTGTACGGGGCTGTCGGTAAACCATCAGACACATCAATACTGATTGATTAATCAAATGTCTGACGTAATAGGGTCAAAAGCCACTCGTTTGTCCTCTGAAGCGACCTTCCACTACAACTGGTCAGATCAGTATTAAAAAAACGAAACGATATATAGATCTGTATTTTAATCAGATTGTTATGTTCACAAGCATATTATTTTACAATCTCTCATGTAAAAATATTGTTATGATTTAAAAGGTTAAATAAAATGGATTGTTTGAGATTAACTGGTTTTTAAAGCTGCTGCTAATGTCGAACAATTTGAAAATAACCAGAACAGTATAATAAAGTATGTCTGTATTTAAGTGTCCTTTAGGTTCGATTTTGTACTGTATTTTAGAATATATTCGGAAAACCAAAGCTATGCCATCGGTTAGCTATATAAATCCACATACACATGTAAAACTAAAATGTTTTTCGCATGTAGTAAACTTGTATTGGGCTAGTAAATACGGCATTTATTTCCAACGGAACAGAATTTCGCATATCTACATACCAAACCATACAGGAAATTAAACTATTATACAGGAACACATTAGGATGGTACACATTAAACCTACCATTTCGCTCCTCTGCCAAGGCAGCGGTTGAATTTGGGTGAGGCCATACGCCGGTCTGTCGTATGCGGACCGTTTCCGCACTAGTTTTCATAGGAGTTTTGGGTGATTGTAATGATATTACAGCGGAGGGATAGGGGGTGTAAAGTGTCTTTCTGCATAGCAATTATTGTGTCTGAAGTGAGATTTTCACCCCAGTCAACTTCAAATCCCCACAGCAAAAAAATCTAAACGGTCAACCCCCTACAAATTTACGATGAGTAGAATGCCAAATGTAGTCCGCATAGTCCCTATAAAGATTGGAAGCAGCGGAATGTTGAGAAAAAAGCTACAGCCTGTGATGTCACAGCCATTTAACATATGAAGTCAATGGGCAAATAATTATTAGTCTGAGTCCTGATCAATGCGATCTTCCTGGATTCGATGGTGTTGTTTAGAAAAAAATGTTCCATTTTACAAGCCCCTATTCTATGTATAAGAAGAATTCCTAGAATAACTCATGTCCCGTCTTTTTTATTTGAGAGGTTTGTGCTAACAGTTTTGTTTTTCGATAGTTTCATAGACAGAGTGACAATAATCACAGAATAATGGCAATGGCGCAGCAATAGGTTTAATTGAAGGGACATAACTCTCTTTTAAAAATCTGAGCTTAGACTGGAAATTTCAGAGCAATGATTCATTTAACCACAAAGAGCTGAAAATAGCCCATGTCAGAATCTTCTGATAAAAATAATTACGAGGGTTGATCGTCGCAATATTTTTCTAGACTAGATCAAAGAAGTATATTGACTGTGACGTCATTTTCGTGGGTGATTTTCTTAATCATTGTTTGTTTATTTCGTTCGCGTTTTGCTTTAAAGGGACAATAACATTCTTGCTGGCTTGGTAGCTCCAGAAAATAAAAAATACCCTTATTCTAAGTACTAGATGTTTAAGTGTCCTACCTGTTGTGTAAATTATCCATTACAACCCATTTTACTTGTCCAGAGGGTTCGAAAATATTTTAAAATCCAAGTCACATTTGAAATGGTTTACGTAAGACTTTTCAAATCAAATGGTTGATTTTTCCAATTTTTTTAAAATAGGTGAGTTAAGATGAAATTTATATCATCATTTAATTGGAATATTCTAAAATAATACGATTTGTTGACCAGAATGATAGGGTGCCCCACCATATATAAATATCTCCAAATAGCTAAACAATTACACCACAATATTTATATATATAACATGTCTTAAAACTATTTCACAAATTTATAGTCACTAAATAAACGGTCATGTTAAACTTAATAAGCTATGACCATTTAAACATCATAAATAATACACTGAAAAATGGTTCGGAGCGTCGTCCATAACATCCAGACACTTTCGAGTAAAAAATAGGTTACGTGCCCTTGTTTTGAAACTAGTCTCACTTCACCAGCCTACCGACCATTCTCCGTCTGATTGACAGGCCGGGATAATCCAGACTACTTTTTACGAAACGTGACTGAAAGCTGGAACAAGAAATCGAATTTATAAATAACACAAAGTGTTGACTCAACAATTGTTTTTTCTAACCTTGTAAAAGTAAAACGAAACTGCTGCTGGTATCATGATTCTGTACAACCCACGTTATTCATAGATATTATTTGTACTAAACCAAAATATGTCGCTTCTAACGGTTATGCGAAGGATAAAGCAATTTAAAAAATAAAACGAACGTAATTTCTAAAGATGCCGTAATAACCAAAACGATAAATATTACTGCTACTCAGAATCGTCAACAATAGATTTTTTACGACTGTAATAGTTACCAGTGTGTTTAGAATTTCCACGGGCTGTTGCTATTTATAGACTCAACTAGTGTGCGAGACTGTCAGAAAATTAGTAGTAGTGAACCAAGTAAAGCGTGCATATTCAACGTGTCTAGTACAACTTTTCAGTAGGCACGTGGGGCACCCTAAGATTGGGACATATTATTCAGTTACAACAAGAGTGTTATTGGGGCTTTAAACTAATTTTAATAGTATGCAATAGATCACGTTGCTATTTTTCAGTTCGGAAATGTGCATACTTTATGAAACGAAAACATTTTTTGTAAAGGCCATGCTGATTTCAGGTCTTGCTATTATTTCTACCCGCGTCCAAACTGCAAGTAACGCCACAGATCAATTGAAAGGTTTTAAAGTAGAGTTACGCCCCTTTAGCTGTAAGTTTCACCTAACACAATAGACCGCTTCAATGCACCGATTCTTTGTTCGTTTTCAAACAGAAAAAGTTGATTATTTTCTATGTATAAAATATAAGAAAATTAAAATGACCTTATTCCTTTTAAGTGACAAAAACATTAAGTCTTTAAGACAATGTTTTCGTTGAATCGCACAAATTTTTGATTTACCTTAGCATTTAATTTCACATTATCCTTCCCTAGAATCGAAATTTGATTGTGAAATGATTTGAAATGGGATTTAATGCCCTACTTTGTTTGCCCCGTCCGGGAATGCGGCCCGACGGTCTACTCTTATTTAGGAATCCAACTGCCATGGGTTCTTTTAGATGTACTCTAATTGAACCTCTGGTTTTCATACTTTCTTTCCTTGCAAGCCGGATTTTACGTAACACATTTCTTGTCCTTTTAGGTTAGCGAATCAGCACCTACACCACTGGGCCCCCGATTATTTGTTTTCTCTTCTGCCGTTTACCTGTTGTTTCTTTGTCATCATTCCTCATCACAAAAAGACAAACAATTATGCCCATATTACTGCTGTGCTCGCCACCCCGATGCTGCATTATTATTCTGTTTAATATTTTCTGCAATTAACGAATTAAATTGTTACTGATAAATTAAAGTGTAACGGATTTAATTCAATACCATAATTAAGCTGTCAAACCGAACGTTAAAGGGCGATAATCGACCATAATTACACCTTTTAACATCAAATAATTTGATGAAATAATTGCTGTAAGGCTTTGGTTCACTTAATTAAAAGTATTAAATTTCTTTTGTTAAACAATACGAGCTTGTCAACTAACATTATCATTATGTTTATAGTGTTTGACTTGTGCGTCACGTCTGTAGTAAGCATTAGAGGATATATTTAATCTTGTAGACACGCAAATGGAGCTCAATATCGCGTACTAGTTCCTCGGCTGTCTACCATACTCCGCGCAGAGTTTCGTTTGATTAGAGGTAATCCAACTACTCACTGCTGTAATGAGTGGATATTGTTGTTTTAAATTTTGATTGGTCAGTAATCGGACTATCAACCAATGACTAGCTGCTCTACAAAAGCTTTACATTTAAAACGAGTGTCAATATTGGACCAAATATGGTTACGTCATGGCTCACGATTTTATTATGCCCAATTAGCCCGTGCGTAGCAGAATACTGCAGTAAATCTAATTGCGTGACAAACGAGGCTATCAAATCGAATGAAATGTAAACTATACTGTTTGGAAACAAACATACTTTCCCAGTTTTTAATACCTTAAATCACTGTGCAAAGTTTTAGGGAAGACCCAGATTAAACGAAGGACTGTCATGTTGCTGTACTTAAGTGATAGCTTTGAGTGGACGGGAAGAATATACTCAAACAAAAGTTCAGGAATCAGAAGCCAATACATCAATGGCCATTTCTCGGGCCATTGCTTCAGGAATATGCTATCTCCAAGCAGGACAAATTATTACTTCAAACTTTATACCATAATCAAGCTTAACTGTTCACCGGTATGTGCATGTAACTGCAGCTCAATTCCATGGGCAAGTTTAAGATTAGAATTCCATCTCATTGTATGCCACCAACATCCTTATCTGGTCAAAAAAAAAGGCAACGAAACAATGCGACCAATTTTAACTGTACCAGAGGCCACAGTGGTGATTGTCTCTTTGTCAGCTGTGTAGGGCGCGGGGGTCTGGTAAGGAATATACGTCGTCATTTGGTGGCAAGAAAAACAATGTTAAAATCCCCGATAATTAGAAATAGTAATATGAATAGGCCACAACCTGTCCAGGGCGAAATTCCCCTAATAGGATACTGCATGGCGTATGCCATCTTGGTTGGCCCGCTTGGCGCAGAAGTCAAAGTTGCTGTTGACATTATATTTATTGTCTCTTGTCTGGTTACATATATGATACGCAGAGCTATGTTTCTTGTCTGACAACCTATATAAGATATTCACAGCTGTGATTTGGGCAGCGTTAAACTGACAAATTAGGTAATAAGACTTATTGTATTCCAACAATCAGCATTACTTAATATATGATAATGTCTCCTAATCTTAAAATTACGAATTGATTTCAGAATCAGACTACACATTACTTCTAACAAGGGTAATTGTTAACCCTTATTCATGAACAATAAAGGTAACGCGGGTTGTGGATGATTCTGGTATCTGGCTAAAATGACCATGGTGGCCAAAATATATCCAGTTACATATAAAGAAAGCTTCCTGTCACCACACAAACAATACATATATTATATATTTGAACCTAATGATCAAAAACAGAGACTATAATTTGAGGTTACTGTTGAGGAATAATGTACTGGCTCATTTTGAGATTTAAGTCAGCAGAATGTAGCGATACATCTGCCATGTCACTGTCACGATACATAACGTCTATGAATATTAATAGAATCATTTAACGGTTAATCTTGGCGGTTGACACTGTCCACATGGCGAGCTCAAACATACAGCCCGCTTACAGCAACACAGCACGAACACTGAACATTTCTGACAATTCCGACTGTCTTACATTGTACAAAATATGCAACTTTGCTACAGTTTTTGGAATAATCTGTGAGATTTAGCGAGGACGGTCATTGAGTGAAAAAGACTATAAATTTCATTCCTTGGCAAAAAATTCGAGACAGTCGCTATCTATCGTTTAGGAAACGGCAAAAAAGGAAAGAAAAAGAAAAGCAGGAGGATAAAAGAAACTTAGAAAGAATTTGGAATTTATGACATCTTTCAAAGTTTGAACATCTTTATATACATAAAAAAAAAATCCTGTTGAAGTTTGTAGCTTCAGCTGCCTTTATTATCATCGCCATCAAAAGCAAAATCTTGTCTTTTCTAATGAATGCATGTTCAGAAGCACGTGCTGATTTTGATTACTTTGTTAGAATAACAGTAAAAGTGTATGTATGAAGTTCCTAAAAACAAACTTAACCCTCTTCTGTATTCTAGATTAACATTTTAAATTGTTTACCAATGTCCCTTAAGACTATTTAGAACCATTAACCGTTATTATGGCATTTAAACCCCTGGCTCGAGTTCCATACGATATTTTCAATATCAAAAACAGTTGTGGAAGTCTTGGTTGTCTTAGACCACTAGTTTCCATCCGCGAATCGGTTGGTTAAGTTTTTAGAAGTTCTGGAAGACCAAAACACTTTGCTAGCGCTGCGTGACGCATGATTGACAGGAGCAGTGGTATATTGACATGTCTGTCACGGGCAACGCGTGGTTATAATGTCCAACAATTTGTGCTGTTTATCAAATATCTAATCAAAAACTTTATAATGATTTTGGCGGGAAACTTAGCGTTACTATTTAACTCTCTAATTGACGCCTGCTTTGAATTAACGAGTTTTGAAGTAAAAAATGGCGGGAGTCACGAGGAAACGGAAACGTTATATCAATATAACATAAAATTAGATGTAAAAACACCACACGAAAATAAAAATTATCAAAGTGCACAAAAAATAAGTCACATTTCCTGATGCCAATCTTTCTTTATGTAACCGGTGTTTTAATGTCAGAGAAATGAGACCATGGACGCTTAGTGAAACAATCTATAATTAAATTGATGCCGACAGGAAAAGGCTTGGAATGAGTTTAGCGAATCTTATATACATTTAGATCGATCCCTGTGAAACTAATTTTGTGTCTCTACATTTACGTATGCGTTGCGATTAGAGATTTTCTTTTATGTCATAGCGTGGCGTTTATATATTCCTTGGTTGATAATCGTCCCAATTGGCCCAAAATAATATCGAGTGTCATGTTCGTGACAGGGGTGCGTTCTTTTTATTTTATTCTTCGAAAACCCGTTTTTGTATCAATATTCCTTTTTGACATTCAATTTTACAATATTGTAGTTTCATATAACGCTAAATTGATGTAACGAGTCTTTAACTACCAAGGGATCTTTTATTACAAACACAACCTGGTCATCATAGCTCAAGTCTTTCTTGTTTTGGAACATTTCGTAACGTCCACTGAAAAGCAATGCGCGCACAGATTTTCGGTATGACAGACTGTGCCAAAATTATCATGACACAATTTCATGAAATGGGCACATACTATTGTCAAACTATAAAATTTTGCGCACACTCGCGCACACTGACTATTGGCCATCACAAAAGGGCTGAACATTGTACCAGTTCCGTTTCCATAATTATATAAGATCGAGAATAACATAGTAAAGATGCATTATGTAAGTTTTAGTCAAAGAGTTGGCCGTTGCTGTGATAAATGTTTAAAAATAGATAATGATTATGAATATAGTGAAAATTTCAGACAAATTACTTTATTTTAAAGTGACGCTATGTGTATTAGACGTTTTTCCCGAAAAAGCCGAATGTCAAGTAACATAGTAATTGAAACGAAGTCTCGATTTTAGTCCTTTTATTAACGTTAAACAATTATTTGGCGCAGATGATCTAATCCATAAAATACCTCAGCCATCTGATGGTCTAAAGAATCGATTAGGGGCTTGTCATGTGAATAAATGTCTACATAATAACTTATACAACGTTTCAAACCAGAAGAAAACCCTGTTATATGTAGCATTAGCTCTTGCTAATGCATCTTTAAATGATACAGTAAGTGGCTACCATTCTGACAGTTATTCCAAGTCCTTTGGTATAATACACGCATAAAAACGTGATTTGAATTACAGAACGAAAGCACCACTCGAAACTGAAACAACAGTTGAAGTGTCAAATAAGTGTCGTCACTGAACTATGACCTCACTGTTCAAGTTCACTGGTATAATTTAATAATTCTTGACAGTTGTCGCTAAATGTTAATTGGTGCTAACGTATTGACCATTGGTCACTAATCGGACTGTGACAGTAAAAATAATCAACACGCGGCCATTAGCTCGTCCACGGTTCTCTCCGTTCGCCGTTATGGTCAGTTATCTGAAAGCGGGATCAAGCTTGACCACGTGTAACGGTCATCGTAAATTAAGGATTTTACTTAATAGATTAACGGTCAATACATTAATAAATATGACCATGACAGCACAGAATAAAAATAAGCAACTTGTATTTGGCTTTATTCTGGGAAAATTCCCCTACTTTTTCTAGCTCTCTATCTTGCTTTAGAAACAGATGACCCACAGTCTATATGTGCACTATAATGCAAACGAGGAATATATTAATTAATAATATTTTGGAGAAGTTCGGATACAAAATGTTTCTCTTTATTAAACACCTAGCCCCAAGTTCACAAAGCATTCTCACACTCAAGGGATTTACTCAAAATTGGTTTTAATGTATCAAATACATCAATAAGAAACTGTGTGCGAATTGTTGTGTTTCTGGATCAAAGATATTTGTATTAAACAGTGATTTGGGGTATTGCATTTTTATGGATCATGTAAGCGAACAGAAATGCGTATATGTAATTGGGTTGATTCATATATAAGGCGAATGGGTAGTTCATTGGGTAGAAATAATTTCGTTTGATCTAACTTTACAATGGTAAAGTGGTGCTAGATTTAACGGGGGGTGCACGGTCGTCTAGGATTCACTCCCGGTTTTAGCCAAGAAAGCTGCTCGGTATTGTCCAGTCTGTTCTCCAGTAATCATTAATATACTGGCCGTGTGATTGCAAAGACAGCCGTGTATATTCCTTCGGATAAGATCAAAGCTCTATGCCCCGTGTATATCACTAGTAGCATGTTAGGAAACCGAAATAGGCCACAGCGTCCCTGTCTGGACACAATGTCCTGCGTAGCACATTGCATGATGTTTGTCCGTTTTCGTTAACCTGGTTAACGACGCAAAACCCCATTTCATTTTGATCCAGAAGCATGCATTGCACAGATAGTCGTACGATTGGGAATTATTGTTAGATTGCATTGTAGGCAAGATGAACGCATATGTGTATGTTATTTACATATGTATGTTTAAAATATAGCATTCGATTAATCCAACCAACAATAATGGTTAATTCTAAGAATAGCTTCATCTGTCTAATCATTGTTTCTGAACTACGATAAATAACATCCAATAAGTGGACAACGCTGACCACTCGACACAATATAACTACCTCAAGATTGTGGATAACGTTGGTCATTGCTGGACATTTTAAACAATGTATCATATGATGGTCAAGCATTGTCCATCTCTTCAGCTGCCATTGTTGGTATAATTTGGTTTATTAGATAAACGTGGCCTGTCAGTCTGGCCTGTGTAATGATGTGATAGATATCTCAGTAGGATCACGGTGTCTTGCTGACCGGAAATAATCTCATATCGAAATGGTCTCTATTTTATAATCTGAACAACTAATGTAAGAGCTGTAATAGAGAAGGGGGCTTAATGTCGTTAACCCGTCTATATCCTAATCAACAATAAATCATTTATAATGAAACCTACAAAATATATCAAATAATTCAATTAAAAAAATGAAACATCTTTTACACAATTCTTGCAACATAAATCTTAGACGATTTATATCTTAAATTTTGTGGATTCTGGTTGGTCGAAAATATTTATCAAATGAGTACATGTGAGCTTATAGATGCAAAAGATTATTTCTTTTTCCCCACACATTCTAATAAAAAGCAGCTAAATGTTCTACATTTCAAAATTTTATTCCTGCAAATCTGTATAATAATTGATAGACACACGCAAACACACACGCAAACTCCGTAAAAGAAAGAGGATGTAGCAAAATATAGTCGTATTTATAATTATGCTACCAATTTTTTTTTTTATTTTTAACGCCACGAAATACTAAGAATATTTATATTTACGATGCAGGCATATAAATATAGAAGTTATTTTCATGATATAATAAATTTAATAAATCCAAATAATTAACAACCGGATAACAGGTGATGGTAACTGGTTTTGGTTCATAGACTAATGTGTCAAACCGGTTACGGTATTTTGGTGGATACGTTCAGCTGTCTGGTTAATATCGTCTAAAACACGATTCTGCATCGGTTCGTCAGATATTAATTAAGACCAATATAAACATCATTAACTAGAGTCGGCATCCAGTCATGTATAGAAATCAACATAACATCATAATCAACGTTGACGTTTTGACGGTTGTTCTGAGTCATAAATTGCAATTTTGAAGAATATACTTATAAGTAATCTCACATTTTACAAGACATATGACTTGTATATCAAAAGCCATGTAGCAGCCTTATTATTATCTGCATGTTTAAGAAATCAAACTAAAATTGATTTTAAAATGTATTAATATCAAAAAAGTCGCAGAATCCAGAGTAAAGAAATAATAACTAATTTGTGAAAAGCATTAAAGTTTTGGAATATGATCATTTTCAAGTTATATTTGGCCCCTCAAAATTTAAATCCAATAAGAGGGATATGGCGTATACCCACCCTTTTCCATATTAACGAATGGTCTACCCATAATATATGGGTCGTCATTATTTCATAAACTGTTATTTGTAGATAGAAACATTCTCCAGTTACAAATAGGGGTACGTACAAGACTATAAACACAGTATACAGAGATAAATACCAGGGGGTTCACATGGATACCTTTGTATCCCCAGGTTTCCGGACAAAAGAGGAGAAAAAGTGGGTGGACATGTGCTAGACGTCATGGATGGGTGTAACATTGTCTCCCTTTATCAAGCTTTTTCTTCCTACCGTCATCTTAAACTTGACGTTTAAATTTTAATTCTATTCAAATTTCATCTGGCCATCATCTCAAGTCTTGGTTTCCATCAGTTGTTTCAAGTAGGGGGCGTGATACACTGACACCTGAGCCCATGTGGTATTGTCTTTTTGTATCTCTACTATTGAAGAGTTAATTACCTAAAATTGAGAGTGGAAAGAAAAAACGAAGCCGGATATCAGATGTAAATGAGTGACGGGTACAAGGACGAAACGAAATAGGGCATTGTTTGTTGTTGTATGCAACAGACTGGGGTATTGTCCCTTTAAACCAAAACACCTGATGGATCCAGGTAATCGAATCAGGTAAAATGACTGATTAACGTCAAATTATCATGTTGATGGATGTAAAAGCTATCCGTGTGACCCGACTCTTGTAGAAACATCAGCTATTACACCCCTTACAAGTCGTGTCACTAGCAGTCACTGTCCTTTTCATCCCAATGATTAAGAAAACTTTTAAAGTCTCATTTATCTTCCACAGTTACAGGTGTAAAATTTAGGACCTCGTCGCAAACAATGTTTGCTAGTTTGACCAGTTGTTTGTTGTGGTGTTGCCCCTGTTCGCTTCAAATCTTGTTAACAATACCTAACTTTAACCTCCGACCAACATCTTCCACAGTTGCAGTTCGCATATTTTCAAGAAAACATTAAAAATGAATTCTTGTTTCACCTGTTTGACATGTTGCTTAACAAGGGTTGATAGAGTTTAACAACACATTTTAACATTTTTAGTAATTATTTATGTGTGTAGATTTCTTGGTTGACTGATCCGTCCGCTTTTACTAATTGTGTTCCCTGTGTAAGAAACGATCAAAACTTTGGGTTCAAAGAGATCACGAAATCTTTTTCAACTTAGCTGGGAATTTTCGCACATTCCAAATTAGTTTTGGAAAATCATTGACCATGAACAAAATACGTATTAACTTTTCTCATTACATGTAATTGTGGCGAGTTCACTATTGCGCATTGAGAATACACTAATTGGAATGTGCGCATTATAAATACACATTATCATCTGTATTGACTTTTTGATATACACGGACTAATTTTACCAATTTTAAAGTGATATGCACGGACGTTTTCTTGTGTTTCATTTTTACCAATTTTTAACCCATTAAATGTAAATAATTTAATCAAATCAACCTGTCCATAATATCATATTTAATTATTGGACGTTAAATCTTCAACAACATATAACATGTATTGCACATGGTATTAGGTGAGAAAAATTTTCAATACGTTCACTTCTGTCATTGACGGGGCCCGATGTCCGGACACAACAGTTCCTATATATCCCTGATATATGTGCCGACATGTACTCTTTTTCTGAAACCATTTTTCCGGCGCCGATAGTTACATTCGCTAAAAGACATTTACGTGATTCCGAAATAATTTTGTTGTCCATTTTAAGGCTTCATATAGCCCCAATATTTTAAAAGAACATATTCATGATTTGCTTTGAACCGGAAATAATTCTATAATTCAATGAAGAAATATTGTATTAAAAACGGTTACTTCCTTTTACTTGGTCATTTTTTACAGGTGAAAGTGACAGGAGAACATAGAATGGGTAATTGATGAGATTAAAAATACAAATTGAACATAAGCATGTTATAAAGAAAATACAGTGGGCATCCGGAGAAGGCAGTGAGAAATGAGGAGGCATTTTCATGTATATAAGTGACAGAGTTATCAATCTAAATTAAGTAAAAAGACACTTAATTAACGCCACAAGATGACTGACTTGTTGACCTCCCCGTTAACGCCCACTTATCACGTGGTAAAGTGTCATCATTAATCACCTGACCACATTTTCGGTGACGTCATACACAATACCTGTCGTCTCGCGCTAAGGTAACACCTGATAATGCCACTTTTCTATAAAACACCAATTAGTTCCATATTCTTACACTGGGATTAGTTGTACGTGAGAGGGTGTCATTAAATTTGAGTTATCTTCTCTCTATGTCCGCCCTTCGATCAATTCCACTCTCGACAACCTTGAAAAAGAATAATATCAGAAAACGAATAACACTTTAAACGAAATAAAATGACCCCCAATAAAACTTCAGTGACCGATTGGAAACACGGTTACAAGCACACGACGTGAGGACAGGCTATAAATCTGACATTTAAAAAAGTAGGTTCTAATTTCGTGTCAGACCAGACAAAATACTTGACAGCGATCAGGTATCATAAATTATAGTTGGGTTGAATTGTTTTGAAAACATATCCAAATAGCCGCCATGGAAATTTAAACTATTTTGCGTGAGACTTGAGTGTGAATGTTACATTTCATGGCCAATAACACTTTTAGTTTGTTTCTTCGAATATTTGAAACTAAATTACCTTGAGTCCCAACATGTCAGAATATTGATTAGTTGTTTGGGGCCCTATTAGTTTCCAACATATCCCAAAATTTAGGTGTTAGATATATAATGTAGTAATAATTATCTCAACTTTCCTGGAAATTTCCTAATTCTTCGTGAAGATGTTTTCATACAAATCTGTACCCTGAAATGATACATGTATTTGCCTTCGAGATATTATAATTATGTAAATAATTTGACTTGGTGTGCCTGTAAGGCCTGATACATTCTGATTTCGGACTATTTTCCTCAACAAACATCAAACATTCCATTTTCTTTACCAAATACGAAACTACGAAACTCAGAAAGAGAAAACAAAGGTGTTTCATAAAACATCATTACCAAGGCAAACAATAATGATTGAATCTTTTCTCTCTCACAACTTTAACAAGTTAATCGACATTAAAATATCTTTGTTTCCTTAAAATGAAACATTAAGCACGAGATATTAAGAAACTCGATCTTTGTTTCACAAGATGATGCCTCGTCGGAGTTTTCTTTGATTTATCTGTACATCAAACTTTCACCGTCCTGCGAATAAAACGCTTCATTAATTTACTAACAGAACAAGTTAATCGCCTCATGATATTCTAATGTACCTATAGGTATGCCCGTTGTTTCTCAATTGTCTGATTGCATCCACAATTGTTCCGGTGACTGGCATTAGATGGGCATAACGTAACCAGTTGGCCCGGAGGTACAACATTGTACAACGCTTGTCACTGAGATCAAAGGGGGCGACGTAATTAGCCGGTGTTTAATCAACTAGCGTATATCAACCCCCCGCAACTACCGATCGCCCTCCTTCTCTGGTGTTGATAAGATTTGCTCACGGTTCATTAAATTTGTTTTGAAACTGAAGAATTAGTGCAGTTAACTTTATATCAGAGAGTGACAAAGGATACTAAGCGGTTAAACAGTCCAAAGTAGATAATTATGTCTGGTAGTACACGTACTGATTTCAAAAAACAAAACCGCGCTTTTTATAACCACCGTAGAGCGTTAAACACTGTTTCATTTTATTCCCCATTAACGAATAAAAATTACTTTGTAAATATTGTAATTATGAATACTACCCCTTACCCACTGTTCGTGGATCGGGTATTTAGGATACAGGATTACCCTACTTACAAGCAAATCTTGATGCGGATTACCCAAAAGCTAATCCCACTGGGATTAAGAATAAGTCAATTTCTCACAAAAATAACAGTCTAGCACGAAAAAAGTTGTAAAGAAAACGTATATTAACAACGTTTGTCTTTGAACTGAAATTGATTATCGAAGGACAGATTGTTTGAGAAACAAATATATTACTATAAATAAATTTGTTTACTTTTATTTATTTATTTTTTTTAGCTTAGAAGAACTTATTGTGGATTTAGGTTTAGTTATTTTATTTTACGGGCGTAGTACGAGTCCTACACAAATCATAGTACATTCACACAACTAAATGTCACGAATATAGAGATAAACATTGTAACAAAGGTCAACTTTTCATAAAGATAATCTATGTTTTATAATCAGTGATAATTAATGAAGCTCTGTTCCAATTCAATTAAACGCTGACATATCTGGGACCCTCTAAGCCACGCCATAATTACAATTTTAATATCGATTAAAGATCATCATTTCAAATTAAAAACTTCAAACGATTCTTTTGCGCTGAAAATTTGTTAGATGTAATCCTTTTGATGAATCTGGGAAAAGTTAATTTAAATCGTCCAATCTAATCATCATCCGGAAACTAAACGGAGAAAACTATGAATTAAAAAGAAAACAATTTGTCTATTTGTTAGGTCAAAGATTAATGATTCTTTGAACAGTGCCCCCGAGAGATTGAAGAGAAAAACCCGGCAAATTTCAGCCTAGGGGGTAATTAGACAGTAAACTGAGACCTGTTTATACAGAAATTGTTTCAGCCAATCACAACTAATTTAACATACCTTGATGACTTCCTTTTATACAGTGATGACTGTCAGGTGGCTATTGATATCTTAAATATCACCTCTTTATTCACACCACGACATAATGCATTGCCCATCTTTCATTACTACAATAAATCTGAGGCATATTTAACCATGTTTTCATGTTTCCGGGTTATGCATGTACAAATTAAGTTCAAGATGAATATCTCTATTTTAAAGGGAACGTTAATCGATTCAGTCTTGATTATGAAACATGAGGTGTTTAGTGATTCTATGATACCAATCAATTTTAAAATACGACAAAAGAATCTTTTTTTTTTAAAAAAAAAACATAGTTCAATACATTACAACAAAGAAAAATAAATTTCTATTTAAAAAAAAATATTTGATTTGACGAGAAATGAAATGAAATTTGTCGTGCGACTGTTCTTCTTCGTATGGGCTAAAGAAGAAGGTGATATGACGAGACTTAATGAAGCACCAGAAATGTTGGCATACCTCAAAATCATTGAAGTAAAATTAGGCTTAGTGTATTTTTATAAAATATAGAATGCATTATCATGAAAATCCAGATTACCAAAGGAGCCACTGTGAATAAGTGGGTAAGACGCCGGCTCGCTCGTAGAGGTGGCGTGTTTAATCACTGCATTGGCTGAAAAAGTTCATCAGAATTTTCCGGCGTTGTTTCCCCCTTGTGGTGCATAACAGAGGATCCGATAAGGACAGCTGTCTAGTCTTTCGGGTGGGGCGAAAACCGAGGTCCTGTGTATACATTGGTGTGCACGTAAACGATCCTTTGGCAGGTTGAAATCGATGTAACAGTCGGCCACAGTGCCGCTTCCCGGGTAAAGTTTCCGGCATAGCACACTGGCGTATGAACGTTTTTAATAGTCCAGTCGGAGCATAACAGTAGGACGTTAAACTCCGTTTCATTTCATTTCCCGATCACCAATAATATCGTTTAACTAAACAGTAGGTCTACTGTAAATGACTTAGGGGAAACAAGGCGTAACATTGTAGCGTTTGTGATTTATTCCGTTCCACATTGTAGGATACGTGATGGTACATCAATAAGTTAGTAACTAGTATGTGAAATAAGTGAATTATCAGGAAATAACCTGCTATCTCCCGTCGTTAAAATGATCCTACAATTGAGTAAAATTGTGTAAGGTTTCAACAGGGGGTCGAACCGCTTGATGGCCGACAGAAGTGGGTAGAGTCATTAGTTTGACTTTCAGTATTTCATTTATCAGAAAAAAGACTTGTAGTTTTCCTAAGATAGTACTATGTGTGCAATAGATTGGCTATATTCTAATTTATCTTATAGCAACAATTAAATGATGTTGCTTCCTTATTTTATCGTTAGTATTATGGTGTATTTATATAGCGCATCTTTTACCTATTGAGTGCCCAGATGCTCTTTACAAACATAAAGAAGATACAATACATACTAATAAAAATACATGTAAATAGTAAAAACCAAAAATGAAAATATATAAAAAAAACAACAAAGTATCATATTTATAAAATTAAATGAAGCAGCATATACGGATTTATTATCCCAGATTAGCCCTATCCGTTTCCTTTAATAGGTTTTAGTATAACATTGTGTCTTGTACAGTTTTATATATGGTTTACTTATTGATTGTCATTAAATTATAATTTGTGTTGAGTATTGGTACGTATCATAGGCAACAACTAGATTATCAAAGCTAGAAACGTGAACAAGGAAACATATTTGTGATCTCACTAATCTGTGGTTTTCGAGAAGGTTACATGTCCATTTCAAATGTTATGTCAGGTGTTAACCAAGGTGCATCACTTAACGCTTCAGTATTCTGCCAGTGTATTAACGTAACGCTAATCTTAAGGCATGTGGAAAGTAAACACTCTTCATAGAGCATAACGTGCAGCATATGTAACCAAATAAAATCCTGGGTGAACAAGTTGGTAAGAAATCTGTGAGATATCTTGTAAGTTACACAATTTAGCGTCAGTTATTGGAAAACCATTTAATTTCTGAGTCCACCAAGGAAATACAAGTCGGCCATGTACGTGTTACACAATCCAATCTATCATCGCCTGGGAAACGTACTCATTATAATAGATGCCCTGTTTATACGGCTGGAAATTTCATCAAGAATTCAAAGTATAACTTTCTTGACCATTCCAAAAAGACGATTATGCAACTTCTATTTAACCACTTTTCACACTACGGTTTTGGCCGGACGATTTAATACTAAATTTTAAGTTCAATTGTTTTGTTACTTTATTTAATTTTTAATAGTAATTCCCCTTTTCCATCTCTTTCTTTTCGAGAGCCAATACATTAATAATACCCTAGGTTAAAATCCACGCTTTCTCCAAATAGATCATAGAATAGAATGGGAAGACGTATACTATGTGTTTCTAGTACATGTAATTACAAAAACACGTCAAGCGGTTAAAATATTTGTACATAAATAAATATAAACGCAATATATTATTATTTCCACATTCGCTGTTTATAGGATTAAAATTTAGTTAATTATAAAAATATATATTTTTATGGAATTTGAGATATATATAATAATACAGCATGTCAGACAAATAAACTAACTAAATCTAAAATTATAATACCACAAATTACACGGAGTTACATAAATATCACATAATCCCTTACACTGGTAAAGATTTAAAACCTTTCGCCAAAAATTACAACTTGTTTCAATCAAACTGGAAACAGTAATGATCGAGGAGCAACATTTCGCAAACGTGTAATCATCCAAATGTTTGGCATATAAAACAACAATTTAAAACATATGTATTGTTACAGGTGGGAAAAACCGAGTATTTTTCATGCTTCAATGAACGAAGATGTTTCAACCTGATTTTGATTTCCTCCTCATGATTGATAATTTAGCAGGTGCGCCTGATTCCTGCAACTAGACAGACTAAATCCTAACACTTGTGAACTTGATCCCTCCGGGACGATCTATAGTGGTAGTTATTCAATTAGTAATTAAAAACATGAAGGGGATCAGTTTAATTGAATTTTTATTTGTTTACATCGAAAACACTTTTACCAAATTTTTGGAATTTTCTTGAGTAATTTTATTAGTAAATTTCATTATGTGAGTGCTGTTCTGATCAGGTGGGAATGCACACGTGTTGATTTTCGAAGGAATTAATTATTTTATCTAATTTCCACTTAGTAATTCCGGTTTAAAGTTCACATTAGTTAACTTGATTAGTCATTGTTAATAATCCAACCTTGCCTTAATTTCCATGCCTTGAAATATTTGCCTTTAGAATTGTTTGTTTTTCAAAAATTGGACATGAAAGTAATGTAAATTCATTTCAAAAGTGACCACAAATTAAATTCCTTATTGATAAGAATAATTGTGTTGATATTTTCAAGCATGTTACTAGTGCAGTGTAAATAATAATACATTCACCGATTTATAAATATGTAAAATACTTAATATTATATAGCAACACAAATAACGTAGAGGATAATGGTAATTTTGAAATTTACACGGTTATCGTTCTGCAGTCTTGGGAAGCTACAGTGGTTAAGTGAGTAAGACGTTGGCTGGCTACCCTGGAGGTCCCGTGATCGATTCCTTGATTGGCTGGGAAAGTTAATCGGGATTTTCCGGCGTGGTTCCCCCTTCTCATTAGTGCAGGGTAGAGGGCCTGGCAAGGGGCAATGTATAGTCGTTTGGGTGGGACGAAAACCCGTGGTCCCGTGCCCACATTGTCATGCACGTAAAAGATCCCTTGGCGGTTGGAATTCGATATGAGAGCAAGCCGTGGCGCCGCTGTCCGGGCAAAAGTTCTCTCTACGCACACGGTCTTCATTAGCTCAGTTGGAGCAGAACAGTAGGACGCTAAACCACATTTCATTTCAGTTCGAGTATATCGGAGATGAATATCCTTATCAGATTAGTGATGCTATGTTAAACCATTTGTAATCATTTTTTAATTTTGCTTCTAATGTTTTAAAAGAATTACGCATAATATTCGGCAAAATGTGCGAGCGGATGTTAACTAATTGTCACTCAGATTGTAATGGCACGAATTCTTGATATTGCCCTTTCACCGAACATAGGGAAACAGTTATATAATTCGTGACATTTCTTTGGGTGAAAGTTTATGTCTAATATTCATAATAAATTTAGATTTATGCCACAACCGCCGTATTTATAAAAACAATTTTATTGCGACCGGCAATTGGGGTGTAAATTAGCTGATTATACGTTACTTCCGTCCATTTTCCGTCGAATAACAGGTGTCTGAAAATGACAGCAGCACCAACTACTTCTCTTAATTTTAATCACAAATAAGATACACATGTATCTTGGAAAATATGTAAAGCATGTCAAAGGATATCAGTTTATATACACGTCCATGTCGTTTATCAGAGATCCTCGTGTCTGTTAAGAATTTAAACTAGCTATCAAAAAGTGACAATTCATTCATTAGGCTCACAAAATATTGTTATTGCCTATGAAAACCCGAAATTTTGTTAGCCAAGAAAAATATTGAAATAGTTATAATGCTTCCATGCAGCCGTGCAACGCTAAATGGCTATTTTGTTATCAAGATAAATAAAAATGATCTCCATTTATCTTCAACATCTAAAACTTTGGTCTGCTTTACTTTGAAACGTTTCTTCTATTTCTCCATGCAATCCCGGTGTTAAATTAGCCAAAACATTTTCAGATATAGAGATAAAGTGTTCCTGTCGGTTAAATAAACCCGCCTAAAGTTTCGCGCCAAATTTGCAAAATTCATTAATGGGATAGAAGAAAGAGATGCCACCTGTGGTACCCCTACTTCATGGACCAGTTGGCAGAAAATGGCGTTGATAACGACAAGTCCCATGTGTATTTAAAATTCTTAATCCGTTTTCAAGCCTGATGGAGTAATATACGTCACGAATTAGTTGACATTTTTTAAGAGGTTTAACCGAATACTTGAATAATGTACATTACATACATATGATTATATAATCAAACTCATTGTAGCTAAAATTGTTTCCTATGATAAATAGTTAACTATCAAGAGCCCTCGATGGTAAATTATAAATTCTGTTTTGTTTTTTATTATAAAAAAAGCTTTAATTTCAGGGTGATATATGTAGCAGAAGACTGATTATTTGAGAAATTAATATGTAATGAGGACTTATTTTCGTAACGGAAATATAAATTTTAAGTAACCGTTTTAATTTCTTTTCAAACTCAACCACCTTGCAATAATTGTCAAGGAATTCAGGGTGATTGAGTAAAAGTGATGCAAAGATGCTATCCCGTCGAGTGAAAGCCGGTCTTCCCACGGTAGCGGATAAATTTATTCGTCATATAAACTACTATCTTTTAATCTAGTATTTGATTTCATACAGACACTTGTTTTGACATCAACACTTTGTGATTATTTGCCCGTGGTTCGAGAACAGAGATACTCGAAGTCAAGCTGACAATTCCAACAGAAGTTCATCTGCTTGTACCTCACAGAAGTGAAACTGACCATTTGGTATAGGACTTTAAACCACACATTATATCTTTGACCACTAAATCTCCTTTATTTGGCATATAATTAGCTACAAGTGAATCTTTAAAATAGTACGTGAATACTTGATGTCACCAGTTTTAATATTTAAGTGATTCTCTTATCTGATCAATTTTCTTATTATGTCACACGCGGATCCAGGGGGGGGGGTCCCCGTACAGGGGGGGGGGGGTCCCCGTACTCAGCTACATAAAAAAATAATGCCTCGCATCAGTGAAATTACATCACAAAGTGATCCTACATCAGTATAAAAATGATTTCTCTGTTTAAAAAGCTCAATTTGTATGTATGCCTATGTAATTTAGAGACGATGATGGCAGATTTCCGTAACAGAAACCTGGCAAACCCCCTCCTGCAAAAATTCCTGGATCCGCCCCTGTATGTAGCACTTGTTTTGTTTTAAAAAGTGTATACAATTTATTTTCGTTATCTAACTTTATTTGTTTGCCATTACCTCATAATATGTAGTAAATCTGCTCATAAAATATTTCATATTCCTTGTATGAGGAGAAGGGTTATATATGTTTATATATTATTCATACAAAATATAAGACACTCAAAATATATAAATGTTCAGAACTTGGCATTCTAAAATTAATTATTACTCTCACGTTGCAAAAGAGGAAAAGGGGTTTTAAAGATGCAGTTATTTATTGAATCAACGCACGTACCCAAACACCGCATACTTTTTTTATATACAAGTTTAGTTTCTGATAACGTCGATGTTGAATACAACACGGTCAAGCAAAATGATTGGACGTAGTTGTAATAGGTCAAAAGCTGGATAACAATCTGGTTTCGTATTTCATGGTCAACAAAAGCAAGAGTCAGTCTCTTGTTTACACGATTAAGGACAAAAAGATAAAATGTGATTTTTAGATACCATTTGTTTAACAGTTGAAACAATATATCCTACTATACAAAACATGTTTATTGACATTTCTTTATATTTAATAGGACACAAAGTTGAAATGAGATGACAGTTGACCTTTGAGACAATTTAAGTAACATGTCGTCTCTTGAATTACTACCCATATTGCAATCCATATGCTGAATATAGATAACATATTGACTTGTAACCTACCCCCGGCGGCAAAATTAATTTTACATAATGAAATGGGAGTTAACGCCTCTACCAAACGGGTTGGTGATGATGAGATTACAACGAGAGAATTCTGTCCGGACAAAGGCGCTAGGGGATATTTAACGTGCTACCATGGGTATGTACAGGGTTGCTTTCAAGGTGGGAGTGTATGGCAGATTGGTAAGTGCGTACGCATTGTAAGGTCTGTCATTGAGACAGCTAGCGTGGTTTCGATTCCTCGGTCGTACGTGACATGCAGTAGGGCCGCCTCGAGGGTTTTCTTCGGATCTCCGGTTTACTGCCACTGCTAAGGACAAGTAAGCGCAAGCGAATTATTGAAATAAAATTAAACTACATGCTAATCCCAAAATGACCTAATTTGTGTCGATTGAACCCCATCTCCTCCCCTTCTCTCTCTCGGTTTCAAGGCCACGCTCCCTGTTCTACGCAATCGACAAAGGCAAACTAGGCTGTAAAATCAAGAGGAGCTTTCTCGGCCGAACTCCGGGATCGAACTCTGGAACGCCTGCTTTGTGAGCAAGTGTCGCCATAACCAAGTCACTGTCCCTCCCTACAATAGGAGATAGGTCTCTGAAAACCCGATTTTAGTACATATTTTATACATCTTGCGAGGGAACTTCCTTAATACACATGTCCAAACCATTCAATACACGCTATTCTATGAGCAAATACTAACATTTCGTCACCGTTATCTAATACTTCTCTGGCTTTTAAAACATTAAGATATTATTTAATTATCTAATCATGACAGATTGAAAGAGAAACAAACATTTTAATGATATATTTACTCTGGTTTCACAAGGAAGCTACAGTTTTATAATATTATGGGTAACCCATATTCGTGTAGTTTCAAACATATATGTAACAAATTAAGATTTTGGCTGTCATTGACATAGTTGTAGCCGTATACAAGTATTCGGCATTAGTCAATTACCGTGTTTGTTTTTGTTTGGGGAATTATTACATCTAATTAACTCGAGGCTAACCACACATTTAATCTCACACATCTGTTTTGATTTACTTAGTAAGGAAAATATCAAACCCCTTCTTTTAAACATATATATTAAAAAATTCTTCCACTCCTCAGAGATTCAAGCGATACTTGTTACCAAAAGAAACATATAATTTAGCACCAAAATACCTAAATCTCAACGATTGTAAACAAAATCATATCTTTGGACCAGATGCAAATTTTTAAAATTTGTTTTTAATAAACTATAATTTTTACAAGGAAAATTTCTTACAAACATAAAAAATTATAAATAATATGATTCGTTATCTCAATTATTATTTTTGATCCCCACTTTTGCATAAAATTCTACGAAAAAGTCTATTTAGAAAACAAGTCTTTTTAACTTGTGTTATTCAAATGATCATGTTTTAAAGTTCGTTTATATCCTTCTGTAAAAATACATCTGATGTGCACTAGAGATATAACTTCTGTTATTTATTTGTATATAATTACCGTAGACTTGTTATGACAAGCTGAGCCGACTTAATACACGGTTTATTTATTAAACTTACTTACCCCGGATTACCAACAACAAGCATTTAAGTAAGATTATTACAACGTGTGAAAAAAATTCGTTTGGCTATCAGCAGAAATATGATATTTCTCTCAATGTCACAATATGATCGCTGAAATTCATAAATGCTTTCAATAGCAGAAATATTACCCTACTTTTAGCATGCTGCATGCATTTACAATTATTGATCTTCCCTGTGCTGGGCCAAACGTCTACGTATGAATATGGTGGATATTTATTAGTATCAATATTGTAATGTTTAGAACAGCAACCACGCCCAGTCTTTGCGTGGGTTTATAATACACGTATTGTAGCCATTTAAATATTTTTAATTTTAAAAACATTTCTCAAATACAACGTGTGAAAACTTTAATTCTTAAATGAGTTGGTTATCAAGATAACGTTTGTTTACGACAAAGATATATTTCAGACAGATAACAACGACTAATACTCCAGAATATTGCAAGTACCGCAGCTTAAGCTGTTAGAATTTCATACTCAACAGTTAGTATAATTACACGCTGATAAACGGCGAAGAATTTTCTCCTCTGGCCCACATAGAATTATTGCCGCTTTAAGAATTAATGTCGTTTTTTGCGCCCATTTAAGAGACGTGGGAGAGTACAGTGCTGATGTGCTATAAGAGGAGTAATAATGTTGTTTAAAATACTGGTTCCTCAATATTTTTACTTTGTCCTTTTTTTTTTTGACGGGATGTCTGATCGGCTAGATAATTAGAAATAGCTATACTATTTCAAAATCGCGTTGCTTTGACAACATTTGGAACCTAATACATTCAGACGGTAGCCATCTAACCTCGATCTGAAATTAGTTGTGACATATTTAAAGACTTTGGTGTTTTCTCAAAGTCGATGAAGACACTTTGAGGGTATTTTTGTTTTGACGATGTTAAAATTTGACAGTTAAATGATACTCTGAAATTGGATGTTGTTACATTTATATGAAATGGATGAGAATCGGTTCGTTTATCGCTAACAGTTCAATCAAATGCTTTTGAAGCAGGAAATGGGCTTCTGTTCATATTTGGTATAGTGCTATGAAAATGTAATTATGTCATTAATAACATTACAAGTGTCACCAGAATGTAGAAAAATGTAAGTAGTAGCTATACTGTAATAACCAGAATGGTATAAGAATATATCGGTAGTAGTAATCATCAGAATGATATAAGAATATATCGGTAGTAGTAATCATCAGAATGTTATAAGAATATGTAAGTAGTAGCTCTATAGTAATCACCAGAATGATATAAGAATATATCGGTAGAAGCTCTATAGTAATCATCAGAATGATATAAGAATATATCGGTAGAAGCTCTATATTAATCATCAAAATGATATAAGAATATATCGGTAGTAGCTGTACAGTAATCACCAGAATAATTTAAGAATATGCCGGTACTGGCAGTACAATAATTATCAGGACTATATAATAAGATGTCAGTAGTAGCTGTACAGTAATCATCAGAATGATATAAGAATAATTCATTCAATAATTATCAGAACTATATAAGAATAGTCAGTAGTGGCATTACACTAATCCCAACGGTGATGTAAGAATATGCCATTACTGACAGTACAATATTCGGTAGTAGCAGTACGATTAATTATTACAATGATATAATAATATAATCATGTTATTAGTAACAGTACAATAATAATCAGAGCGGTATAAACTTCAACGTAGATAGTCGGTGAATGCATGAATAGAAAAGTTCATGCTACGTGCGTTAGCAAACATGAGGTAAGAGCATTTACTAAATGAACTTCCCAAATATATGATTAATGAGAAGTAGCTTCTTGTATTCCACAAAAAAATCATATAATAGCATTGCATATTCTTAACTGCACTCTGACGTATAATATTGTGTTGTTTGAGATAAAACATTAATTACGACTGACAACGTAAGCTGGGTAAATGGCACCTGACATTTTCTTGTCATCCTACCATAAATAAATGGAAAAACGAAATCAAGAAGTCCAACAATTATACTGATTGTTAAATTAGCCCATTCTGCTAGAATACAAGTTTTGTTGTCGACAACATTAGGCTAATTTCACGACTTCCTAATTTAACGAGTCATAAAACCAGTTAAATGCTTTCTGTGATTTATATCATTATTTTATTTCGTTTCGGTTTCGCGCAATCTAGAAAATTACCTAAAAATAACAGAAGAGGAAATTGCGTGTATGATTACGTGAGAGGCAAATCATGGCCGGGGAAAAGAAGTGACACGCAAAATCAGTTGTGATGTCGATTAAAATCTAATTTGATCCCCCCGACATTGGTTTGGAAGTGGCGAAGATTTGCTAGATCAAAGACGCTAATGTACACAGGCTGGAAAATTAGCGTCAAATATACTTTGACTTGTAACTTTTTGCTGTGGTTCCGCGTTATTAAACAGAAGCAGCACTTGTTGGTCATAAATAACTCCAACGTACATTAAGACGCTATTTCGTCTCGTTTCCACGGGTGATTGAAAATTATACGTTTCATATAATTGAAAGTAAACGATACATTAAAGATTAGAAAAGAAGCGAAAAACGAAACATTAACAGACGGGGTGCACGAAGAAAGTATATGTTTACCTATTAGGTGGCTTTTTACTGATCTACACCCGACAATTGAGTCAATTTAACAGACAAATCTTGTCAACAAAGAACGTAAAAAATACAAACGAATCGTTTGGGTGTTCTGGTAAATTAGAAAGCCTTTCTAAAGAGATCGGGTTTTTGTTTTGGGTAACACGCACGATATATTTCTGATGAGAACTAAAGGTGGCGAAAACACAACATAAACAGTTTTTAAAAAGCTATTATTTCTTTCTGTAATGTTGTATCTGTGTTAACAAAGATGTCAGAACGTTGATGAAACTTGCTACATGTGTTGCTTAGGAGAATATCTTTTGTTTTACGCACTGATAGCATATTTACAGACAAGATAGAAGCGTGTTTCCATACCTTTATCGTGTAGAATTTCGCGTTTACCCCTTGTCCCGATTGCTTTCCCATACCATCATGTTATCAGAGTAAATAATTTACAAACGTAAGAGTTTTTAAAACCAAAAACATACTGTTTTAGCAGCAGTAAAATACAAAAATATTGTACCTATTTGCAGTACGCCTTAAAACATAATGAACGGAAATATTAAGAAGGTACCCAACAGGCCACGCTGTGTTAGATCTACATAATATGTACATGTAGTTGTTTCCATGGAAGAAAGAGAGAATTAGCATGGACATTGTGACACTGTCAACGGTGTAGAATGCAGCGTTTATAACATAACATCCCGACAAAGAAAATATAGAGTAGACTGCATGATAATAAAATGTTAAGTGAATTAAATGGTTATTTACTTTGGCTCAGAAGACCACATAAAACAATGATGTCGTAAGTCATGACATAATTATCCAATGAGGCGAAAGGATCTTACTTTTCCGCACTGACTGGGCTATGCTAGACAGAATGATGATGGAAAACTTGCCCGCATATAGCAGTACTGCGATCTCCTCTTATTTCGAATGGCTAAATGTGCACACGGGACTATGGTTTTCCGTTCCACCCTTACATCTAGACACTGACACGGCTGAACGTAAGCGTACTCTTAAGCTATATAAGAATTGGAACTGCATATTAATTAGCATACTTTAAAATATTTTAAGAAATGGTTTTGCAGGATTGCCTAAACTGTTTGAAAAGATTCCAAAGGAATTCTATTATGACACATGACAGTGTTATTCATGATAATTCAACATATGCTGTATTATTCCAATTTATCACTTTGAATATTATTTAAGAAAACAATATTTCAAAATACTATGACGTGTCTGTCTACGCGAAACGTGTTCCAGCATGTTCAATTATTTTAACATATCCGGGACAGGTGACGAAATGAGGAAATGACAAAAAGAAGCCAAACACATTCATCTGATCCAAAAATATTTATTTAACTGTTTGTAAAAAAAGTTTATTTCATAAGAAAATCGTGTTTCAGATAGCGCTTTCAATCACTAACATTCTTTGCGAAAATAAAAGGAAAAAGTTTCGGGCAGTTTTAGTTCGGATTTGGTAGAATTTGATTCATCCCCAAAAGTACCACACAAAACAACAATAGTTTATATTATTAACGGGAGATTCTATTCTATGCCCTAGTCATGTACAATTTTTCTATGGTCGAATGGCGTTGTATTTGCAGGCCCACAATATTTGATTGGTGAATTTCAACTGGGTAGGGTTTCAAATGATGCCCAATGATCGTCACATACACGTACATGAAACTGTTACCGCTCACTGTACTGTAGATCGAAATCATTTGGAAACATCCGGCAAATGGCTACGCACTGTTGGGCCAATTTTTGAGCCAAAACTTATAGTAATATGTCATCGTCAAAGTGATAAAAATAAAACAGTACTCTTGGTGAACATTTAGCTTTTCGTAATGTCTTGCATAAACTGAACCCTGTTCAAACCTGCAGTTTAACAATGCAAAGTACTGATACAGCCACCATTAGTAACCAGTGTCGTGAACGAGGCAGATTATGCCTGTTTTTTCTAGTATACCCGACATTACATCAATGAGGGGTCCAAAGATTTGTGGGGCTTACAAAAAGTATTATTACCATATGCAAACTGAATGGGGAACTGAAAACCAAATGTACCCTACACAGGCTTAATGCAACCTTGCATTTATACCGGCATCAAGTATATCACAATTTCTTGTCTACCAACAGTACCGTGTCATCGGCATTAACTCGGGCAGGGTACCGCCCCAGCGTACAGATATCGGATCCATTGAGTTGATCAGAAACAGCCACTTCAAACCATTTGACTTAACAGAAAGGGGCTTCTGCCTTGTTGAAAGATATGAAGCACGATTCATGTTAAACACATTTACAGTCGAATTCTTTACATGGATAAACAACATTTCAATAATGTTCATAATTTATAAACGAAAAACGGCTTTAATGGGCAGGGTATCCAAAGAATAAACGTATCGCTAGAAAAAAATCAAATCATAGTTAAATGATGACCACATGTGTTTCTGCACGGTCATATTACCATTGGCATTAGACCATGTTAAACAAATGGTCAATGTAGCAAATTTCTGCTCAAAATAGTCGTAAATTATTGTAGCTGCTATCACAAGTATTCGCGCCATTTATCTTAACCACCCTGTAATGCACTTCTGCTCTTTAAAAACTTAGTTTTATTTAATAAAGAAAATTAGGAAAACAATTTACCATAACTTTAAGCAGTCTCCCGTGAATTGTTTAGGAAAAAAATCCCCCAGCACAATTTTGACATCTTAACTATGAATGTTGTTTCCCATGACAAGGCAGGTTTGTTGAAATAATTAAAACTGAAATGAATATAATATTTATGGTGCATGCGTATGTCACTGATAGGTCTACATGTATACAGTACATATGGTGCAGGATGAACGACTGGTTAATGGTGTCTATTTCCCCCTCAATCAAATGCTTATAAAAAGGTTGGGTGTTAATTAGAAATTGGTAATAAAAATATCGCGAGTAATTCGTAAAAAAATGAAAAAGCAAGTGTGTGGGCGTTCAAAATTTGATTATGTTATAAAAAATAGAGAAATTTCGCCCGACGAGAAGCTTGTGAAATTAAATTGTAATCATGAGAATATTGCTCTATTTCAAGACTGAAGTAAAATACCGGAAATAGGTCGATTCAATTAAAACATTTCGGCAGAAAATGACAAGGCCTTACACCTGTTCCAAAGTAAAAGACGCGCTCGCGCCCGTCACGTGAATTTAAGCTAATCTTTTTAAATAACAGCTATTGAGGGATGAAATGTTATTTTATTCTAAATCCCAAAAGTTTAATTATTACTAATTAGTTGAAAAGTTCACTCTTGGGACTAGAGCACTTTATTAACTAGCGGAAGGATATTTTGAGGCGAGTAATGAGGCGTGTTTAACTCCGTAATTAAGACAGTTTGTGAAAGAAGATCCGCTCCCTTTCTTTTTTATCTTTTAAATTACTCGACTTATTGTTTATCTAGAAAGAAAAGCAAATGTTTAGAAAGTGTAAAAGAGGTTTAAAATGTGAAAACACGTGCTTGGTCTTTTGATTTGAGTTTGTGTACTTCTTGTTTTGTGATTGTATCATTGGACAGCTGACGATACAGATTAACTACAACATATAATTTCGAGATACTACCAGAACAGAAACAACGGACACCAAAAATTTATAAGAAACCGCAGCAAATCATGTATACAAGATTTCTCTTCCTATTTGAACTGATATCTTAGCCTTTTCTTTGGCAGGCAAAAATAATTTAAACGCATCTATAGTTCTCATGGAAACGCTAATTATGTTTATACTATTGCTAAGTTTTATATCTTAATAAAACCAACCCGTTCCAAACACTCATCTGGCACTATTTCTACGGAGGTGAAGGCGAATCGTTGTCCAAGCAGCCTTCTACACCATTACGGAAAAAGGAAAACGATTTCTGTTTTTTACAGTGTAGAACAGTACTTAAGTTATTCAAGGTTTTTGTGGGGTTCTGTTGGTTTTATTTAATCACTGTCTCTATATTATCGAAATGAAAATCCATGGAGAGTGCGTACTATGATGGAAATTATCTATGCTAAAAGACGGGGATGGCTAAATTAAGATATCAAACTAAACAATAGACAAATACAAGTTAATATGAGATGATGGGTAATAACCTCTCGGAATAGAATTGGGGGTGAAAATTTGGAGACTTTCATTGTTAAATAATAACCAATATTACCCTAAATCAGTGTCATCATTGAAGTTTTAACGAAACAAACAAACATTAAATTAATATGCGACATATCGCCCACTTCATTCTATTAACTGATGTGGAATTAATCGATGTTTTTATTAAAGGGAATAATAATTGATGTAAAGCCGTAGGTTCACGTTGTGAGGAGACCGGTGTGGATTATTGATTCAGCTAAGAGAAAATAGAAGCACAGTAAATATTCTAATCCAAAATCACCAAGCGTGAAAGGTAACCGTCGTTTCTCATGATGACACTAGTTACCTTATTAGTTAGGAGTCGTCACAAAGGGCGATAATTCATTCAATCACTGATTAATCGAATCTGACCTATCGCCTTCTGGCGAGTGTCGCGAGATGCCACGCGTATATGCGATGTGTGCAACGAGTTCTATTGTTCCATGCGGTATTGTGTGATGTTATCGGGACTTAAACTGGCGTGTCGACGAAAGTGTTTATCAATTCTTTTTATTTACACGAGAATTAAACAGTGCGTGAAAATTTCTGTTTTGATTCTCGGAAAACAATCTGTTACAAAGTAAAACATGGCTTTGAACAATGAAATGTTTATCACATATACATGGCTGTCGACTGATATATAATCATATAAGATGGTTATATTTATGTGTTTCTAATTTTGTATCTTTTTTACAACATTATACGATGTAATAATTAAGACTGCAGCTTAGCATCAACAATATGAACTATATTTAAAGCTAACAAACTGACGATCATAATATAGAATCGACAAGGGTTTAAATGACTATAAAAGAAATAAGTGAGGCCCACTCAATACAAATAGGTCAATTTGGGACTAACAAAGTTCCGTTCCTATTTAAATATTTGGCTCATGCATTGTAGGGGTTTCGATCCCTGGTGTTCGCGTATGTGGTGGCCTGGAGATAGGGGCGCCTTCTCAACCTTGTAATTTTACTCCGGGTGCTCCAGTTTCCTCCCACAGGAAAGACCACTGCGCGTGCGCTAAGGTAATGAATGACAACTTGTTTACGACGTTAAACACCAAAAACAACAACAACAGTATACATTGTCCAGAACTCTTTAGCATTGTGGGAACAGAATCAGGGAACCGAAACCAAGCGAATTTGCTAGCAGCTATTTTCGTGTCTTGGCTCTAGGATTGTGAAACACATCTCCCAGGTTCAAACCCAGAGATGACTAGGTAGGTATGTCAAATTGGGTAGTGCGAATTCCGCTAAGCATTGGAAAGTAACCAAACATGACAACCATTTAGTCTCATACTGATTGCAATATTGTATGACGAAAAGTTGAATCACATCCCTGCGCGGTGATGTATCTGTTACATCTAGCGTCTTTGTCATAGATGTAGACCTACTATTCTATTGGTATCCAAGTACAAGTAGACCAAAACAGAAGGTCGCTGTTAGGTGGTGTTTAGGTAAAACGCACAATTACCTGTAATGAAAAGGGCAATTTCTGATAGAAAAATGGATCAAGGCGTTTTTATTATAAATAACCATAAAAATAGCTTAACCGGTTTGAACTATTCCCTGTCAATATGTAATTTAATCCTCTAATCAAAGAGATCCCACCCGGTAAAAAGAGTGACTTTGAAGGATTAATGGTGGTACATTTAAAGAACAGATCAATAAAAAAAAATATAATCCATCTATTGTAGAGTGTTAATATATCTATTTTACAAACGAAGACGTAATCTTACCTGATATTAATATATGTGTGTACATTATTTATTGAACGTTACCCTATATACACTTCATACAAAAAGGAAATATTTAACTTTATCCTTTTATTCTTCTTCAACGGATATAACTATCTTCAACTATACCCAGTTTTATAAGGTCAATAAACTTTAAATGAAATGAGTATAATGAATAGTTTTAAGGGCAAATTTGAACAAAATTGGTAGGGTTTCCAAATTTGTTTCAGTAGGATGTTAAACCCAATTTCATATAATTTATCGAAGATGTTACATATTTGCGCATTTTTTGTAATAGTATGGCTCCATTAAACAAAACAATAAAAACATGTAATTGCTTTTTAATACACCGATGCTTTCCATAAATCAAAAAGTGGTTATTTACTTGTGTAGTTCAGAGGAACGATTGGCACTTGGGTGTGAATATTTTTATGATAATCGACACGTAATCAGTACATCCTATTGTGAACAAATTATCAAAGAGTAGAACATACCACTTATTTTATGGAACAGCGCGTGCAACGATGTAGCATTATATTGCAAGAAAATCATAAGGCAACCAAAGCTTTCCTGATAATGCCCTTGGGACTTTGTAATACACCAATTACCCTTCAAATGTTTATGTAACGTGCTATTTATGTGCATGATTCAAAAGCACGATTCATAAGATAATTAAAAAACAAAAGGAATTATAAACTGGTTTATATTTTGAAAAAATAGTTCCACTATGTTTTTACACACCTTTAAAACTATCTGCAGTATTAATATTAAGACCATTGATCACTTTCTTATGACATTAATTGCGGACAGGGGTTTTTCGCCCCTGTGTAAAACTGAACAATATATATAGCATAAACTGTAAACTGAAACTTTGGTATTTGAAATATTATTTTGAAATTTGTATCCCACATTAAATTCTTCACTTGCGCTAGCTATAAAGTTGCGTACATCTTACTTGTGTACAAACCGACTTTCGCTTAATTTTTCAATGCGAAAAACTGAATCGTAGAGAGCCTACCCCAACACTAATGGAAATAACATTTTATATCAGACAAATTCAGTTTTAAATTTTGACACAAATTAAAGAGTCATAGTGGTCTCGGGCAAAGGTGTGGATCAGTAGAATTTGGCGGAGATATTATGAAATAGCTCCCAACATTTCACTGTACTTCAGAATTTATTTACTGTTTAGTTGATATTCAATTTGTACGTCTTTTTACTTATTCATACTTGTCCCATCTTTGAACTGTTAGGTTGTCAATACGGAATATGCGGTAGATGAAGAACCCGAATGGTTAGCACATGCGCACTGTATCATCAAGCCTCTCATGAATTAACTGGCGTGGTTTCGAATGTTCGTGACAAGGAGTAGGATCGCCTGTCCAACCTTGTGGGTTTCCCCCCACTGCTAAAGACCCCTACGCGCAAACGAATTATTGAAATAAAATTGAACCATATGTTAGTCCCGAAATTACCTAGTTTGTGTCGAGTGGGCGTTACCCCCCGCTCTCTCTCTCTCTTTCTCTCTCACACACACACACTCTCTCATATCTACCAGATGCACGACGACTAATGTCTGACTCTAGTCATTATGCTAAATCCCTTCGTGTTCACTGCCATATTTAATTGAAACGTCGTCGTCACCATCTTGGAATGCTCAAGCAATGGTCCCAGGAACAATTCTGTCAGGTTTCCTCCCACTACTAAAGACCCCTACGCGCATGCGAATTATTGAAATAAATTTTAAAAAAAACATATGTTAGTCCCGAAATGACCTAGTTTGTGTTGAGTGGACGTTAAACCCCATTTCTCTCTCTCTCTCTCTCACAATTCTGTCAAGTGCCATGTCGACCGTACTCGATTTGGTGGAGTCATAGTTTTTGGTGGATTTTTTTTCTCAAGAGAGTAGCCCCCATAAACACCAAGAAATGAATTAAAATGAGGTTTAATTTCCAACTGTTCCACCTGTGCTTATGAAGCCACAGTAGCTCCTGAACACCAAGAAAAAGAATACGAAGTGTATGCACGTAAATGTAGATGTGAACTCAACAGAGACCAGTATAAATAGTTTTGAAAAAAATATTTTTAAATTAAAGAACTACTGATTTGGTTAAATCTTCAGCTTCATATTGCACCTCTAGTCCGGTATGGTAGAGCTTTAAAATCGTGTATTGCTAAACACTGAAATATAATATGATGGAGTTTCTGTATTACTGCACCGAATAAATGAAATAGGGTTTAACGTTCTATTCTTAACCAGGGCTATGAAGACGGCCATACGCCATACAGTGTGCTATGAGGGAAATTTTGACCGGGCAGCGGCGCTACGGCCTACTCTTATATCGAATTCCAACTGCCAATGGATCTTTTACGTGCATGCCAATGTGTACACGGGACCTCGGTCTTTCGTCCCATCCGAACGACTAGACAGCTGCCCTTGTCAGGCCTTCCGTCCTGCATCACTGACAAGTAGAAACCACACCGGAAAATCTGGATGAAGTTTCTTGGCCAAGGAATGGATCAAACAACCGATCTCCAGGCTAGCGAGACAGCGTCTTACTCAATTAGCCATGTGACCCCCCCCCCCCTGCAGCGAATAACATAAAATAACACGTTATCTCTCAAGGCCGTGCTGATTAAATTTTAATCTCAAACTATTCTAATTAAAAAGTTTTAAAACATCATACAGCCTTCGCGGTAAACAGTCTCTCGCGAAAGGACTATCCAGGCGCGGATCCAGAGGTGGGGTTTGGGGGGTCCAAACCCCCTCCTGCTCAGCTACATAAAAAAAATAATGCCTTGCATCAATGAAATTACATCACAAAGTGATCCTACATCAGTATAAAAATTGTTTCTCTGTTTAAAAAGCTCAATTTGTATGTATGCCTATGTAATTTAGAGACGATGATGGCAGATTTCCGTAACAGAAACCTGGCAAACCCCCTCCTGCAAAAATTCCTGGATCCGCCCCTGCTATCGTGCACCTTTTGTCATCAAATCCGAAATTACTTGTTTGAGATATATTACAGCGTGAGTCGCGATTCTAAATGCACAAAACAATCGATTGAAAAATATATTAAAACTACCAGGAAACATACGTGTATTTCTTTTACCAGAATCATTATACTTTACGAAATAACCTAAGCTCAGTTTAAATCTACGAACTAAACTGGCAAGACAGTGAATGCACTTGACGTTATCGTTAGCTGGCAACGTGCGAGTAATGGGCGTGTTGAGATAGCAACGGCTGACATAATAGTTGACGCTCTGCAAGAATTGACTTCTCTATTGGAGTAATACAAAGGTACTTTTAGGTAAAAGTTTTGTGGGTCGACGACATGATTCTAGTAGGAACATTATCTTGTGGATGACTTAAGTATCCATTTTAAACGAAATGAATGCAACGATGATCAGCTGTCGTTTCTTCGAACGTTTTGCGTTAAATAAAATAATAAAATATCGCTATAAATATGAGCATAACACTTACGACTCGTCAAAAGTAAGGTAAAAGTGAATAATACACACAATGTGTTAGAATGGTATGTATATTTCAGTGATGCTTAATAAATACCATATAGCTTATACTCATCTTGTAATTCATTTGCTAATTTCCCCTGTGTATGTGATTTCTTAAAAAAAATAATTAAAGAGCAATTTATCCATACTTAAAAAACATCTCTTTGCACTACATTAATAAAATATAAATAAGCACTGCTCATTTTCAATGCTAGGAAAATACAAAATTTTAAATTTCGGTATATAAGTACATTATTAACAGATATGTGTATTCAACATGTTAAAATGGACATGGTATACATGTAGTTGTATTATTTAGAGCTAAGCAATCGCATATTTAATACCAAAATCTTTAAATATGTAGTTTCTTAACCCTAAATGATACAAATCATATCAAGGTCCATTTCAACAAGTGCGTTAAAATAATAATAAAATGTTAATCCATAGGCTTGGTGGAGAAAACGGTAAGATTATATAAATGGTTTAAAAACAAGTGCAATGTGGGCAGTGCAAAAATTGACATTTAATCTTATGTAAGTTCATAACTTGGAGGTAATATTTCATTGATGTTAAAGTTTAGACATTTGCCTTACAAGGAAATACGTGTTATAGATAATTGAAATTTTATTAACACAGAGGTTTCGAAATGCAAGTTTACTGTTTCTAATGTTTCGGTTTGAAAAAATTATTTTACTTTACGACAAACCTTTTCTTGAAACACGACTATATAATCTTTAGAAACAAAAGAAACGGAACAGAAAGGGGGTTAGAGATAGACACAAATCGATAAAATAAAATAAAAAGAGCGTTGACAACAACGTTTTACATTTTCTAACAAATGTCATCTATGTTCTGGTAGCTTGTATTGTTATCTATAAATTGATTTTGTTTGATAGTTAGGTGCAATTATAATATCTTAGCCTTACAAGTAATTCCCTTGATTAACCTAGTTGCTATTTCTGCCTTTGATGGTTTCAGTTAATAGTATGACACACATCACGGCATTGTCATTCTTAATCACAAAATGTAGCGGGCGGAAATCAACCAGGAATCGTGGCCCTTTTCAACAATTCGCCATTTTAATTTCTTCTAATTCGCTCCAAGTCGTTTCCACTTATCGGTAAAATCAAATCACCATAGATTTCGTTCCACTATTAGCCACGCGATCCGCAAATCCAACTTTTACACACAGCCGTAGAGAATTTGGTTACAGGGGGCGGAGCTAACGCCGAAGGTGTCAATCAAACGTATTGGGTTGTGGTTTAGCTGGTTGGCGTGACGTATCTGGCAGGTGCTTGTACATATTGGCTGCAAGAAGACAGCGGAGAGTGGGTGGAGTTTATTGTGTAAATAGCAAGATGAAAGATGATTGAAATGTTTACCCATGTTAGCTGCTAAATGGCTAATACGGTTGTAAGAGGCATGAATAGCTGAATGATAACTTGTGCCACACTGACACAGCAGACAGTTGATGCTGTGACGCGCGAAAAGACCGTGCTTGATATTTTTAACAACTTTAAACATTTATCCACTCGTTTTATGAATGTGTGAACCATTGCTTGGCTGTTTTGTGTGACTCTTACTTCGTTACGGATTGTCAGGGTATAATGTCGTATAATCTTACATTTCCAGCAAATAATTCGCAGTTGACGTCACAACAGGTAAGCTAAGTCATTCATTTTAATTTAACTTAACTTAATTTATTTTATTTCTTTTCTTTTGTTTTGATGTATTGTGGCATCTCAAGTGTATTAACCTCGACCTCATGTGTATCTTATAATCCCACTTTTCGCTTCGGGTAATTGTAAAATTCCTCTTATCTGGATTGTCGAAAAGTCTTTGATGATATATTATAGCATCTTTTATATATACGTATTCCTTACTTACACCGTGGTGTACGTCACGCACATTTCTTTTGTTATTTATATCTACGTACTTATATACATTTATCATAATTAAACTTATATGCATATTGAATCAACGTACCTTGCATCGTTTTGCTATTTACATTTTTGTACGTAACACCTTTATATATTATTGCACTGTCTGTTTTACACCCGAAATAAATCAACCCCCGATACTTGTGTAAATATTTTGGATATTCGAGAAATAACTGTAACATTCCTCAACAAGTAGCAAAGCAACTTGAGCTCTCTTGTCAGTCCGTCTAACTCCGCTTAAAACATCAAGACATAAATATGGTGAAATAATTCGACAAATTCTTAACATTTTGTGTTCTTTGCTACTTAAACTCCGCTGAGAAGTTAAGAATATATTAAGTGATAAATTTATCATGCTAGCAATAATAACATAACCGTACAATATATATTATAATATTGCGGTTGATTAATGCGCAATGTTATATATATTTTTAATTGACACTTATTTAACCGTAAACACAATTATATATCTATATGTGATTTGAATGTGATCTTCATATAAGACATCGAATATAGCCGTGACTTATGTTATCCTTACTTCAGAATATAACATCGAATCTATCCGTGTGACGTATGTTATCCTTACTTCAGAATTTGATATTAAAATCCATCATTGACATAATCAGGAGTAATATCTTAATACATTCTAATCAAGTCGGCTATAATAAATCAAACCAAGCATGGCCGATTATCATTCAATTAAACATTTTGAAATTCATTGAATATTTTGATCACGCAAATATACGTTTTGTAAATACAGCATTTAAAGTTCAAGATGCTTTTGTGTTTACAGACAGAATACGATGCATGTATAAATTGTTGTATTATTTTATGAACTTGACATTATAAGTCAAATATATGTATATTTTATGATATGTAACTTTTATTTATATTATTAACTATACAAGACGTCATATTTGTCAATAATATGTACATTATGGATATACACGAAGTCACACTATAAATGAACAATAAGATTAATGTTCAGATACACAATATATTTTGCCTTCAATTCATATGTCAATACCGAAAATATCGAAAAGAAAAGTTGTCATATATGTAAATATATCTCGATATATTCACAATTTTTCTGTTTTTATTTAAAAGTTATGATATCAATAATCGATTAATCAAGATTTGGTGTCACCTGTCAAAGTTGTTGAACATATTATTTACTCGTGTTCTGTGTGTAACATTATGTATTTTATATTGTGTAAAATTGATTTATTCACAGTGTCTATATCACTGTGTGTTAATACTGGTATGATGGTTTACTGAGCGGAAATAACCATTCAAATTAGTTATATTTTGATTCATAACAGACGAACGAAGTTTTAGTTTCTAATTCTGGCGCTGTGTATGGGATTATTAGATACTATCAGATAAATCCATCGATTCGGCTTTAACATCAATGCAGCTATACATGATATAAAATGTCCTTTATAACGAAGCGTTCATCGTCACATTTACCTTTACATATCTATTATGCACATATATTAGAATTAAATACCATATTTCTTCCCTTGTGCTAAACCACCCCCAATAGGAAATAAATAAAAATATAAACCGGAGAGTTTATTAAAACGAATTTTGACAGGAGATAGTCCTTCAATCGATAAGCCCTTATATAAGTTTTAAAATCACAACTTCTTTGATACATTTGAAACAAAGATACACTATCACTTTTCAATAAAATATTGATATACACCTTATTTATAACGGTGTTCGAGATAAAAGATGGAATCTCCCCAGAAGATTTACAATAAAGAACAAGATTAGACATAGACGTTTCATGTCTATATACCATATGGTTTCAATCGTCTCAACAATTCTAGATATTACTGATACATTCATTGTATACATTTATTCCTACAATATACTTATATATTAGCGTAAACAGAAATTAAAAATTCACGCATACACCCTTAAAACCCTGAACCTTTTTACTGTACAATCAGGAATTTGTACGTTGTAATGAGGGTTGTTTTTGGTGTTTTTCTTCGCAAATTGTCTGTGTGCACATATTTTATAGATACTTCAGTATAAATATTGAAATTTGCAATAAAACAAAATAGTATTGAGAATAAAATCATAATATATCTTCATATAAGCAATACGAAACTATTTTTAAAGAACTTAATATCTCTACAGAGAAATGAACTCAGATGTTTACAGAACGTAATATCTTTACAGACAAATGAAATCAGAAATTAATAACCCTAATGAAAAGCAGGCAGTAAACTAAATATTATTATTAAATAATTACTTACATACATAATAAAATATATATCTCATTATATAGATCTTCTGTAATTGACATGCTATTGTATACTTAAGTAATACTTATATTAGCCAAAGTACAGTTTTAAATTATATATCTTGAAACTATTCCATATCTTTAGAACCAAATTTCATTTTCTATTTCGAGAACTATTTAATTCTTACGTCTTGTTATATGCAAGGTAACGAATTATTAAATCATTAATTAAAAATTATACTGTTTTATTATTTAAATTTCAAATGTTTGTAAACAGCAGTCAATAGGGTGTAGCTATTAAGAAACCATTAGTCGACACACGCTATATGTTTAAAACTTATCCTACCTCTCCAGTTTTAAAACAAGCACCGGTTCAACTCATTCGAAACCATTTTAGTTTTTCTCACAGAAGATTTGAAGAAAATTTAGATGACATTTGATATGTAGTGTAACTTGTCTTCTGTTTATTTTTATTAAAGCTATATATCAATTTTAAAATATCACATACTTAAATCTTAAACCAGTTACAGTTATATACGTTTTTTAATGTAAACATTTCAAAATAGATATTTTAGAAAATTTCAAATTGCTTTGAAGATATCATTGCATATAAAGAGTAAGTTGAGAAAATAAATATTTTGTTAGCGAAAGTTGATATTTCGTTTGGTTCTATGATCTGATTTCATTATCTTAAAACATAAATACAGCAAAAAGATGATTTGAAGTCTTTAAATCTAACTAAAATAAATAAACTCAAACAAATCAACACAAACAATGTATACTGTCCAAATATAGAATTATTTTTAGCATTTTACAAGTAACATAACTAATCAATAATCAATTTATCCCATTTGCAGGTGACCAGTCCAACTTCTGCCCCTCCACCCAGAGCATGCTGTGAAAATGGGCGTCCGGTAATGACCGATCCCACTACTGGGCAAACCATTTGTTCCTGTCAGTATGGATCAGCTTTACTCAATTATCCGAGACTATCCGGACTGACATCCAGCCTGTTTGGTTCCTCTGCTTACGGCACAGCAACAAGCCAAGGCTACGTTGGTTTGGGAGCCGAAGGATCAGCCTTCTACGCACCTTTGGTAAGTATAAAATAACATTTAATAAAATCATCCATATACCACACTTTACAAGATCAACACTTAAATTGAAGAGAATTACAATTTATTAAAACCAATAAGAAAGCTGGTGGAAGTGTCAAACACAAAAATTAAAGGGAATTAAACCCGATAACCCCAAAATAAATATATCAGCTAGTTAAACAGAAACTCATATTTAAAATTGAGCTTATCACGAAACGTTTGACAAAGATAGAAATTATTTTCTAGTTTCAAATGCAAATAAATGAAGTAAGTGGCAAAAGTCAAGTGCATGAAAAAGGCTGTAGATATGAGAAAATTACATTAAGTTGCAGGGAACTGAGGTACCACGAGTTTGAATTAATATATTATTGATAAGAACTGAAATAATATGATAGTAAACCCTGGCTGCCATATTAATTATACTACACCGCGATCCCAATTATAGCAGCTATCTCCTTTGGTAGTCCAAAAACTTGACGGCAATAAAGAAGTCAAAGATAGGTAAAGTTTATAGATAGCTTGTTTTAAAAAATGAGATTACATTCCTCGGGAAGCTTTACACCGACTAACATACAATAAAAATACCTTGTGTTAAGAAGACTTTAGACTATTTTTTTGTAACCACCAAAATCTAGACCCGATTTCAGTTCAGTAGTTATACTGAACTCTCAGCTAACAAATCTACTTACAGTTGTACCAAGATATACTAAAATAGGGCTTCTCTGAATTTATACTCCCCTGACGAATCCCAATAAAGATTGTTTTATTTAAATTTTACCTAAATACGCTGAATTATAGAATGTAATTAAGAAAATTGTAGATTTATTTTCTATTAAATAGATACAATTTATATTTATATGTTACAAAAGAGGAGATAATCCATTCTCTCGTCACGAACGTTTCTTAATAATCGGGAATTAGCCCGCCATTGGCCAAATATTAAAATATAAATGTTTTTGAAAAGGCGAATATTTGGGATACAATATGTTTCTAAACATTGACTTTGATATGATTGATCTTTCTAGAACACTGGTGAGTTTATATAAACAGAGAATTTGGCTGTACTTTCGTTTTCGAAATGAAGGTACATCTGTACTTTTTTTCTTCGGTATGGTATCTTTAACGTAGACGGTTTATTCAATTCAGAAATCGCAAAGAATGAGATAAAAACTATTTTGAAATCGATAAAAACATTCAATGAAACAGACTCAACAAATAAGATTACTATTCTAAATTGTTGGCTTCAAACTGAAATCGCTGCAAGCAATTCGTTTGTACCGAGAGAATCAGCGTTAAGCACGCAAAGCTTAGCTTAAAATGAGATGTAATCTAAAAATGTAGGATGTGTAACTTTGATACAAAACATGTATTTACAAATAACTTAGATTGATTTACTTGCAAACCTGTTATAATTCCAATTCGTCAAACTGATTCAGATAGATTCCTTAAAAAGCCGTTTTCCAATAAAAGGGGGAAAATTACAAATGTGTCAATCTTATACTTAGGGTTTACAATGGAGAAAGATTTTTCATTCATTGGTGAATAATGTAACTGTGTGGGGGTAATGCAATGTACTTCAGAGTGCAAATATCACACAACACGGTGCATGGTATAGAAATAAGCAATCGTGTACACTGTTTCAAATGTAGGATTCACACATAACGACCACAAATTTCCAAACAAAAGGCTCGATCTATCAGAGTTTTAAGATTTAGAATTTATTCTAAGGTTATAAAGGTCGCCAGAAATCGGGAATAAAAACATTTGGGGGTCAGTTGAATTTTGGTAATTCATGTCGCGAGACTTGGCAATAATCAGCAGGATGTTTACAGCCTGAAGGTCTCGACAACTTTTACATCTATCTCGTCTACCAGGGATGCTCATTTGCATATTCATAACAATAATCGATCCGCACTGTTGGATAGAACAACAAAACTTTATGATTATTTTACTCGCGACGAATAAAGCTCCATATTACAGGGTCACCGGAGGTCTGAGCGGGATTTAAGCCGGAGGGCTTTAGAAATAAATGAAAATATTGTGATAATGTCGTTGATTAGGCGGGTGGGTGAGAACGAGAAAGAAAACCCTTCCCGGTTTGGTTGTTTATCAGAAGGCCTAATCTAACAATCTGTGTTCTTGAGCCAGTTCAACTCGACCGCCTGGTGTTCGTCTTATTTACAACACTCGGAAAGTGACGGTATTATTCTCACCTCACACGTCGGAGACCCATCCAACACCAGTAACTCTGTACGCTGCTGGCGAACTCGGCTCTGTTTCTCATTGCGTTTTAATTCCACTTTTGACCACCGAAATTCTAAAACCAGCAAACCAAGGCCTCTTATTACCATGTTTAATTTTTTCTTCGATTTTCTAGTCACAACTGGCGGATTAGATGGCATTAAAATCTTTCTAAAAGATTCGTGTTATATTTGGGCAACCAATCGAAAGTGACTAAAACAATATTGACACAGATATCAGACCGAGTGTAATGTTATCTTTTTATTTCAATTGAGCGAAGTAAAACACACAAACACGCACTTGTCAAAGTTTTCATCCCAACACCAACATAGCTTAAATAACCCAAACAAAACCCACAAACTGTCGTTTTTATTTGATTTAGCGGTAATTCGTGTAATTTTAGTCTTTGTTAATTTTGTAAAACAGTGAAAACAAGCTCACAAAAACACAAGAAACGAAATACAAAACTTTGAATGAATGGGAATTGTGGCTAGGGATGTGAAAAGAAAGCGAATAAAAGCAGTGTGTAAAAAAGTTCGATTCAAGAATTTGCAAGACGTACACCAAGACATTTAATTAAGAATATTTATTCATTTTAAAGAATCTAGCTCCTGTTTTCTATGAAAATAAAAACGAAGAACCTATTTCGAACTAAACATCAAATCAAATATATTCCTCCATGATCAATATTCGCATTCAGCACTGTTTGTTTTCAACCTTAATAACATACCAACAAATAAATAAGGATAAAAATTAATCTGAACACAAACTTATATTGATGTATAAATCAATATACATATAGTATATACATTGTAAGTATTTTTGTATCTACATGTAAGTATAAATCAATGTATTTTGAATTGTAGACGGGAAGTACTGGAGGACAAAGCCAAGAAGCATGGAGATCTCTGACACAACCAGCTTTTTCTTATGATCCTTCAATGGGTTTATATCCTTACGGACCTGGGTAAGCTTCCTTTAAACTTTTTCCGCTATTCAGTTTTCTATTTTTATCTAAAAGTTATCTGATTTCGCAATGGGGTTAGGTATAGTTGTGTTTTGTTGGAGGGGGGGGGGTCGTGGTGGAAGGGGATTTATTCGAATAGCTAAGAGAGTTCTTTTACATTTTAGATTTCAAATAGTAGGCTCTATATTTTTATTATTGCGCACTGCTGTTTTGCAAAAGCATCTCTCAAAAGCCCAATGTCATTCAAAAAAATTCTTGGATTTTTATTTATTTTCGATATTTTGTTTCTAAAAAACACGGCTGGATCTTGAACTTTGAAAATTTAAAAGGTTCTTTTATGTTGTACTCTGTTACTCATTCATCAGTTAATGTTTATCCGTGTTCGGAGTGGTAAATCCAGTTTTTAAGTCCGTGTTATTCCGGAGATCTACAGGGTATTCCGAGTTAAACGATGAATTATTTTCTTGTTTACATTGTTCACGAGGTGTTGTTATTTTCCAATTTCCTGATTTTAAAACCAGTTTGTTATTTATTCGATAATTGTTAGCGTTGTGAAGAGCACGTTTGTAACATTTAACTTAAGAGATTGTTCGACATGTTGTCGAAATGTTTCGGTATAATAACCCGGCGACCTTTTATCGTACCTATTATCTTAAATCTTTATCGACATTGATAAAAACAAACTTTCTTTTTCCTGTCTCATATCATATTTCAAAGTCACTTCTTTTTCCATAACCTTTTATTTGGGTTGATAATTAATTCTTCAGTCAAAAACAACCTCATTAACGGACGGAAATACAAGAAACTGGTTACAGAACAAAATAAATATTCCGATGCCTTTTATGGATTTGTGATTAGGAAATAACTTGAAAATTATTAAATCATATAATTATGTTACTTTCGAATTATTTTAGATATGGCGGGTTAGATCTGAATGCCAGAAGAAAGAACGCTACCCGAGAAAGCACTACCACCCTGAAGGCATGGTTAAATGAACACATTAAAAATCCTTACCCAACAAAAGGGGAGAAAATAATGTTGGCCATCATCACTAAAATGACTTTAACCCAGGTAATTATTAAATTTTAATTATGTCAAAGCATCTAATATAATAAGGAGAATTATATAAACACTTTATAAAGCCACACATTCACATGTATATTAAAGTATCCAATTGATCTCTACTGGCATTATAAGGAATCTAATATGTTAAGGATTTCTAATGTCTAAATTATGTTAACACATATTAATATATTTAATAGATCTCTATGACCATTTTAAGGAATCTAGTTGTTATAAGGATGTCTAAAACAACAAACATGTGTTTTAAAATATTTAGTAAACTGGATTACTTTTACGAGGAAACTAACTCATGAAGGATATCAAAACAATTATATATAAACATTAAAGTATTCAATTTATGCCTTTATTTAAAGGTTTCAACATGGTTTGCTAATGCCAGGCGTCGCCTGAAAAAAGAAAATAGAATGACATGGTCGCCACGAAATCGAGGTGAGGACGACGATTCTGATGATGAAAAAGAAAATGAGGCTGATGAGAAATTGAAAGAAAAAACAGAAAAGAAATTAAATGGTAATTCTTTCATCCAATACCCTCATGAAATCTAAAATATGATTTCCTATTAAATTTGTTAACACTCTGTATTTAATCGTATTCCAGAGTGTTTTTCTTCCTTTATTCCTGTTAATATCAGTTACATCTATCTTGATAAGATAATTTACAAATCAAAGCATCCAGAAAACTACTGCCCAATCTCGCGGGATTAAACAATAATCATTTCATTATATCACAACGAGACTATTTACTCTTTAAACCGATGTTCTTTTTGTTAACGGGTTAAGGTTTGACCCGGGGGCATTTAAAAGGCTGGGGTATTATTACCGTTCAAAAAGCATCATTATCCGAGGCATCAATTCGAAATAAAGTGCAGATTAGCTGTTTAGAATCACAATCATTCTTTATCGCATTATATGCCTGTGGGTATTGGCGCGTGCAATTCAATCGGGGGAGTTCCGGTTGGGTGATTGTGGGTAGTATTTTATGACGCTGTGAAGTGATTGACAGTAATGGGGTATTGATGGTTTCGGTGTGGTAGATAGGTTAACTTATGTAACCTTCTCGTCTCGAGGGGTTGTAAAGGTGTATGGCAAAGTTATTGAAGTCTATGCTGTATACCAATAGGGATTTAAACTAATTAAAATATGACCTGTATATCATTCCTGTCTAATAGATTTCACACATTGCATTGATAAACCGTAACATGCCAACCATGTCTACTGAATTTAATCATTAGGCTCGTAGAGGAAATTAGAAATAGAAACTTATGTCATATTTTTGTGAATATTTCTTAACGATTTGCTTAAAATTTAATTATTTTTTCAGGCTTAGACGGTAAAGATGAGGAAATTGATGTCGAATCTGAACACAATGACCACAAACCTAAAAAGAAGGTGGCAGATAACCTGTTTTCAGATGATTGTGTTTCTCCTGTTCCCAGTGTCGGTGAAGATTCTAGAAGCAGATTATCTCCCCCTGCATCACGTGATTCTGATTCTAGTTATAGTGAAGGGCTAAATCCCTCAGACTGTGAAAATGATCAGCAAAAACCAAAAATTTGGTCAGTGAGTGACTTTTTACACACGACCCCACAAAAATTGGGGAAACCCGATTCTCTGCTAATAGACAATCATAGTGTACCTAAAATAGGCAGTGGGATGACGTCATCATTTACACCGGTATCTTCATCTGCGGGACTTAACGGTTTGTTTACGTCATATCCGTCATCGATGGCTTACTCGTCCCACTCTTATCCCTATTCACTCTCTACCTCTGGCGTAAGCAAATTGATGTCAAGATCACCAGTTTCACGATTCAACCCCTACTCCACAACGAGGCCAGTACCTCCGAATGGATTCAACGCTCCCAGAGATTTTAACATATTGCGGGAAGGAGAGTAGAAAGAATAATTAATTATTATAGTGCTAATTGGTTAATTAATTAATTAATATTAATGACAGAGTTGAATGTTAGGAAGGAAATCCATTGTCTTTATTTGTATCGTTTGTGTATATGTATAATTATTTTATAAATAAATTGTTGAAATTTGTGTCTGCTTACTTTATTTTCTTGATTTAAAAAGAAATTTGAAACAAAATGTCTAGATTCTGTGCAGATAGAACATTTTGTAAGAAAGCCGATGGCATTTTCGGGTAATATGTGTGGACCTATATAACGACCAAGACCTAGTAGGCCTACCCGTTTTGAAAAAAATGCCACCATTTAGGCATAACATGTCTTCATTATACTACGCAATGATATAATATTGACATATGTCGTTGTAATAACGAATTCAAAATTTGGTAAACTAGTGTCCTATAGAAATGCCAACCATTTTGAGAACATTACTACCATATCTAAGCTAATATTGTTTCTACACACATTGAATACAACCACGTACAACCTGTATAGTCAATCAATATAACACATAAACAGCTGTTATCAAGTTTATTTTATAAAATGTCCCAACAAACAATATTCTTGTTTGATTTACAACATTCAGCACGTCAGTTGAACAATTGTAGAAAATTTTGATTTGATATAATTAAAGACAGCACTATTTTCTCTTCTGTCTAAAACTGTCCATGGTATAATTTATTACTAAGTGTAATTTTATCACTGATAAAATAATACTAATTTTGATTTGATATATTTAAACACAGCACCAATTTCTTTAATGTCTAAAACTGTCCACGGTATAATTTATTACTAAGAGTATATAATATTATCTCTGATAGAATATTTCAGTTATTAAAAATCCATAAACAATGTGTAGGGCATTATAGGATATTTTGAAAAAGGTTTGCTCAAAATTTTACAGCGAATGTTTTTACCCAACGAGTAAGAAATAATATAGTGATCTACATGTTTCATCTTTCATACTTACTAAAGAAGTGTGTGGAGACGTTATTACAAATGGAAATGGTTCATGAAATGTCTGCGACTGGACAAAAGGCCTAAAAAATCTGAAAGAATAAGCGAATTTCTGTTATTTATCCCGTCTTTACGCGATTGACATTAACGTGCTGAGTGATGTATACCCCAAAAAACTATTATATTAACTTTTTCCAAATATATAAAAAATTTTTTTGCAGATATATATACACAAAACAAAATCCTGCTCCTTGGGAGGTTAAATATCATTCAATTTCATACACTATCCCATTTGTCTGTTCTGAGTTATCAATCAAGACAAAAACCCACCAGATCATAAAAAAAATTCCCACTCTGTTGAATGCATCTTGGGTCAATATCACAAATTGATATTAGCACAAAACTTGATACTTATTCCCAAATATCTCTGCCTGTTTCTAACATCAATCAGTTCTGTACCCAGATTTCAGAAATCGATGCTCATGTGAAATTGCAACTAAGGTTTCAAGGGATGAGCAACTAATATCGTGAGATCATGTTTACTTATTAGCATTAAGATCACGCTTAGCTATGCTGTTGCTCTTCACGTTTTATCAGTATGATAAATCTAGATGTCATCGTTAGTGCTTTACTCACTATTACTTGTGCTTATTGAACTCGTTTGTCGTTAAGAGTTTTGTGCGCATGGCTGATGGTGCATTATGTCGTCTGGGTATCATAGTTTATGGAATGGTCTTATATCGACGTATGACGAAACGAAATATGAGTTATGATTTCATAGATCGTTTAGTTTCGACAAAAATAAATGGACTTTGTTATAGATTGAGACGTTAGTTTTAATAAATATATTTTGAACTATTAATGGTTAACGGTAAAAATGTCTTGATTTTATTCATTATTTCGGAATAAATTACACCAACTTCAGAGCTCAATGGTAGAGAAAATACATTAATAATATTTTTGAAAATTATGACTAGTTTAATATTAATGCAAAAACATAAGTACACGATAAAACAGGGGTACAAAACATGATAAACTATACGTGTATAGAATAAGGCCAGAATCAATCAATATGTGGTTGTATATATTTAGAAAATAAATTAATAATATCCGACTTGACCATGGGTTAATAAGAACATTTTCTGGTTTAAAATTACTAAAAAAAATAATAATAAAAATAACCCCATCTTATTTCATGACAAAAATAGAAATAAAAACCCCCCAAAGGAATAAGAATAATATTTTTGAAATTTTTAATAAATAATCACCTAAACTCAAAGAAATCACCCCGTCACAGAGAATTTTCATCATCTGTTTCGGCTGGCGTGTTTCTGTTTCAAGCAAGCTATAATCTGAATATACATGTGTATATATGAAGTCATTGACTGGAAAAGAAGCTTAAGATGACTTTTATCAACAAACTTTTAATATTTGTCGGACATACATAAAGACCAATACTACAATATTAAAACAAATTCTATGCTTAATAATATCTCTCGCTCTAACAATCCACGACAAAATAAAGCCTTGTAAAGAAACCGATACTTCGTTTCGCAAAAATAAATCCGGTTAAAGGAACCGATGTTTCGTTTCGGTGAATAAACCGGTTGATAGATTTTTTAATTTCGATCTAACTTGTAGAAGCGTGTAAGATGACCAGAGAGAGTACGAAATCGGATCAAAGACTTCCGCAACCAGATGCGTTACTTATATCAATAAAATAATCCGACCACAAAACCCAACCTATATTCAACCCTCTTCTCATATTAGTTAATCGCCTCTTAATTGACTAATATCGGAGACTTTATCAGTTTTAAGTCGACCGGTCTGTGTTCCGAATCGGTTGACTATACAAGCAAATAATAAGGGACTTATCTTTTCGCTATAATACATCAAACATAACGCCCAAACCCATAATCCTTTCATTCTTACACATAGGCAAACAAAAACTACTAAGTCAAGCGATAGCGGCTATTTTAATAAATATCCACCGACGTATATTGACTTCTTTTGTTTATTATCGTTCCGTCATCCTCGGCTCACCCATTTCTGACTTTTTAGTAGGTTTTCACGCCATGTTAAATCTTTAAAACTGAACTTAGGTGAGCGAGTGAGTATTACGAGCCGGATTGCACCTATTCAAGTACGCAGGTGGGAAGAAGACCTACTAGTGAAAGTATAAATGCTTTTTGAAACATTTGAGTCGTTTCTCTCTGCTCGCTAATCATCTTTTGTTGCACTGTCTTATTACACACGGTGGGGTGACGCAGCATAGTAGTGAATGTCACAGGGCAGGGTGTTCGTGACCCCCGGGGCATGAGAGGGCAGATTGGGTGGAAATCACACGTGCTCAAGTAGGTGTGCTATTGTTGAAAAAAGGTTAAAGTTCGTGTGTTTGAAGAATGCGGTGTATGACTTGTTTTTTGTTCAGTGCACTTTTCAAGCAAATTTGTAGGATTTGAAACACACAGATTACATAGAAATAAACTAAGTAAAACACGAATTAGATTTTTTTAACGGAGTTCAGTCATTAAAGAGATATCGTGGACTAACAGTCTTATATTAAATAATTACTCCTTCTATATTTTCATGTTTTCATAAGAACACATCATAGCAGAAATGAAAAGCGCCCAATAAATAAAGTATTTAATTAATTTATTTACACCGTGCTGTATTGAGTAATATTTTTAGATCGTCACCTTCTTTGAGAATACAGCATTCCTAATCTATAGAAACTTGAACGACGAGAAATAAACCACTTCTTAACAAACTACAAATTCATTATTAATACAATTTTTTAAAATTATTTTATACAAATTGGTACTAAATAAATATTGGGTTTTTTTTTAGATTGAAATATAACAACTTAGTGATATGTTAAGAAATCTGGCAAAGTTTTACAAACAACAGAAGTCTTGTAATAAAAACAAACAAAAAAATCTTATAAAATGTATATAAGGCTTTACGTTGTTCCCACGGTATGTAAAAGATATACATTTTTGTATTTTGTAGTTTTACCTGACAAGGTAAACCACACCTCATCCATCACATCTTCATATTCTCTACAGTATTTTGTATTTTTTCTAAATTGTGTTGTTAAATATGGATTACTCGGAAATGATTCACGACCGTAACAAATGAATATGTATGCTAAATATATCTTGTAGTTTATTCAATTAGGGTGACTAATAACGACGGTAAAATCAAGATCGGTTTTCCCTGTTGTTATATTTTGAAAAACAATGTTTTAATGTACCAGCCCCCCCCCCCCCACACACACACACCTGATTATGTGTTGTTTATGGATATCTGAGTTCACATGGATATGGAAATATTCATAGAATTTATTAATTATTTCCTTAAATGAAGATGAAATTTTAGGTAAAGAAGAGCCAACGGTTGAATCGTCATAATACCCCTACCATAATATGCATACAGCATAATATGCAGGTAGCATGTATCCGGTATCCTGTATCATGTATGATGAAAACAGCCAGAATATGCTGCCCAGTATACGGCAACTAGAAAACTAATTTTAGATACCTACACTGCAGTATAGAGGCAATTGGCATATAAATAAGTACGAATACAAATGTGAAAATTCATGCGCCTGCAACAGTTTGGCCGTTTAACTACCAAAAGCATAGCCCTCTTCTCATACACGAAGATTAGCTGTCTTCCATCTTAAAACTAACGACCCGGTGCACGCTTCGTCAAGCGTCCGGGTTAAATTTATGTGAAAATCATTTTTGTTTCTTTATACACCCAACCTATCCCTATTTTGATTTTAAAACGCCATCAACATGCCAGATATATCATCTCTACGACAGTATAGGTGACAAAATGATTTAAATGACCCATTAGACAAATGGTGACGAGCGGACAAAGACCAAACCCAGGTGTTAAGAGAATGTAATTCATTGCTTGACCACTGTCCATTTGTTACGGAAAGACAGGAGTGGACATCTGAGAGTATGTGGTGATATATACATCTAGTAAATATTAATAATAATCCAAATGACTAATTGTTTACAAGCTCAGGAAGACGTTCCATGTTTAACAAGACGAGTTTCTTTGTCCATCTTTTTGGGGGATGGCTCTGACCGCAATCATGAATGAATAGCATTAGTCATTATATCTATTTAATAACAAACAGTATCCAAATATAAAAACCACCTGGACTCCTAACCACTTAAACAAAATGCGCAACGATCTTAGGTTTTCTGGAAAACAGTTGTCGTAGAATCTCCTAAGAAGTCTGATACAGTCTCTACTATCAGGGTAACCAGTAACAAACTAAAACAGTTTGCTATCCATGGGAACCTTGAAATAAATGGCCAAATGGTTTAAGGTGTGGGCTTTAGATCATAAGGTCTGCCATTGAATCAAGTGGTATGGTTCGATTTCTCACTTGCACATGGTGAGGAGTAGGAACACCTGCTTTACCTTACGAGTCTTCTCCCACTGGTAAAGATTCCAACGCGCAAAAGGGTTATTGGAATAAAATTGAGCCAAGTGTTAGACACGAAATGAGTGGTGTCCAGTGGAAGTATCCCCCCCCCCCGCCTTTCAATCTCTCTCTCTCTCTCTCTCTCTCTCTCTCTCGCTCGCCGTAACTTAGGTATAAAATATCTATTTAGTAAATAATTCTCAAATATCTTACTATACTTTGACTTTGCAAATGTATTTTAATACAATATTCTTTTCAATGTGTATTATCTTTTGACTGTATAATCTTGGAACGGTATGGTATAGGTTCATACGTTTAATAAGAATCCCTAAAACTAAAAGAAATCAAGTTTTTCTAAGCTGAACTTATGGTAAATTTATGTGTGCTTCGCCTTATTTTTTTTATCATAACTAAAATTCAATATTATTTTGACTTTATACTAACATGATTATAAGTCTTTAAAACCGGACCAGGAATCGAATTCAACCGAATAAACCGTGGTGTGGATTTTCATATTATTTGACCCCAAGTTTTAACATCGTGTATACGTTCTTGGGGCCGATGTTATAATATCGTGTCTGTGAGGTAAATAAAGATCAGCGCCCTGTTTCTCGAATTCTTAACTAAATATAAAATCCGAATTTTAGTGGATACTTCAATTTTGATTGGCTAAGCATAAAATCAATTTAATATCATCCAATCAAATTACTAAAATTTGGATTTTATCTTAGTTAAAACTTCGTGAAACGGGCCCCAGTTTTCAAAATAACGGCCCGTGTTACTATTATTACCTGTATATACGTAATTTGTAAAATAGGTAAAGTAAGTAATAGTATTATTATCATCCGTTTAATACAAGTACATGCACAAGTATATCAGCTGTATAAATTATATATATAAATAGGTAAGTAATAGTAATCATCTTTATTATCATCACCTGTTTAATATTAATGTATGTAATAATATTAATAACATACAAAATGCAGGTATGCTAAAATCGTATTTGGTCACTGAATGGTCAACTAGCCCGAGGACATGTCATGATGTCATCTTGTCACTCTGTCATACTCAAGGTGTCACATCATTAATTTTAACACATGTAGAAAATGAACATGTCATTATAATAGTATTCTGTACCTATCTACCTGTATTTTGGTCATAAAAATGACATTGGCATGGTCAAAGATAGCGCCATTATGCATGTTAATCAGACGACAGAATGTAATACATGGTCACATACCACTGTAATAATGTTGCACCTAACGCCTGACAATTTTTTTCATGAAAAGCACATTAAGTGCCATAATAATGTTTGAAATTGGCATTTATTAGTCGGGAAATTAGAAACTAAATTAAATGAAATTGGCTTTAACTGTTATTTTTCTGCCTCAATAAGGCTGACTGCATATACGAAACAGGTCCTTTGTCCTGCAGACCGGCAGCATTGAAAAGGTCGGGGGAGTAAGGAGCTACCTGATTCGTCGACCGGTGTCGTATTCAATGAGTTACATTATACCGCAAGGTAAATGTTAATTTCAAGATGTTCGTGATATAGAAATATATTTGAATACTGACTTTGGGAATCGGTTTTTTTTTCTTAAGAATGAATACTGTTCTGTTCCAGCTAATGAAGATGAGAATTTTGCAAAGGGATCTTTTATTTGCACGGGTACTCTGTTTTTTGTTCCATCCGACAGCTGTCCTTGTCAGCCCCCCCCCCCCCCTCCTTCCTGTACCACTGATCAACTTTCTCGGCCAGTGCAGGAATCGAACACGAATGAATATTACAAACAGCGGTCTGATTATTGGATTCATGCAATTTTACTGTTTGTAAGATAATATACTGCCGATAATTTAAAAATGAAGCATTTATAAATCTTTGAATATCAACCCGTCAAAAATATCCGAGTTCTGAAAATCCGCAATATTCCTTTAAGATGTTGTACGCGACAACTGTACTACAAGACATTATAGACTTGCGCTTCCACTTAATTATTATGTTGTTCGGGGGACATGGTATGCTTAATTTTTCTGGTATACCTGATACCGCCTTTCTTTAATCTGGGAAGTTAAAATGGTTAATACAGTAGCAGCACAGTATCTGTTATGCATAACCATTCATTATATCGTGTCTAGAGGAAAGTATGTCAATACTAACGCATGCTATGAAACTGGATCCAATCCGTTGTAACGTAACGGTTTAACGCCCATAAATGTATTTGTTGTAGTAACATCTCTAGTGTACTAAATGTCACACGTAAAAAGTCTAAAGTATAATACCATCAATTAAATCTGTACAAGGTAATTTCTCTAAGGACCCTTCAAGTCCAATCATAAAAGCTATATTAACAGTTTTTTGTTTTCCGTCTGTGTAAATTCAAGTTTCATACCCTATTACAAAATTCAATGAACTGTATTGTGATAGAATCAAGTTTAATTTAAGTTTCTCGTTTTATCAATACTGAACTCTTTTAGCATATCGACAAAATACCGAGTGTTTAACAACAAAATATAACTCAATGATTAATTGAATAGTTCCATTAGAGCCCTTTCTACTACTGTTTAAAATCTGAAATCAATTCGCTCTTTTTAATTAATGGTTGGCTACTTCAAGTCGGTCTAAGCACTCTTCAGTCCAAGTGCGATACAAACCATAAAATGGCGGGTTGAGACAAGCTTAATATAGATTATCTATTAGTATTATCAACCATTGATTAGCCTATTGTTTTGTCGACAAGTTGTAAACACGCTAAAGGTAAGTCTCGTTATTTCTCGCTATTAAAGCGTGATTTCCACCTTAACTTATGAAAGACGATTGAATGTTTGTTATCCGCCAATCACGTGCCGGAAGTGCTCCACTATCAACCGTACTTTTTATAGAAGTGTCTTTTAGGCCAATATTTCACTCGAATAACTTTGCATCGATATTCGCTTCATTACATGCCAGGCTAATGTATTCTATTTCACTTCTCAATTAGCCCAATCCTTGGTTATCCAGACTGCTGGTTATTGGGCCTGTTAGTACGTTCGTTACTTTATTTTAAGAAAGCACTTAAAAGAAATCTTGTTACCTGACAATGCCAGTTTTAGACATGGAGTTTTCTTTGATTAAAATGTAATTTAACATTGACGTTTTTGATAAATTTATTTCAAGTTAACATACTGTATGGGTTTATCTCTAATTTGATCAATACATTAAATAATTACAGTGTAAATATCAATTTCGACACAAATAAAAGAACTTAACAGGTAAAACTGATAACGAATTTCTACAAGAATATTCAGTTAAAGATAAAGAAACTGGACTGATAAAGACTACAAGGGTATTGTGTATCAATGCGCCGTTATTAATTCACCTTTTTATCCAGACCGGAAGTGATCTAAGTGCTTTTCTAAGAACAATAACTCTCAACTGTAAAGGAATACTTATTATAAGGCTGGCGAATTCAATTTAACAAGCGCTCTTTATATTAATGACTCCTTTCGTATGTCCGTTTACTTGAGTTCGCACTATCCGCCCTTTTCACAACATGCAAGGCTAAATAAGAGAGCTATTATTCTGCCCAGTTTAAAACAGATTTCATAGATCGAAACTAAATGAAAGATAATTTGTATGGAGCTCTTTACATATGTTTATTGCATCGTCAACTTGGCTAGGAAAATCGATACTCAGACATTAAATCGGCAGAACAAATGTTTAGAGAGGTGTATAGCTAATTTAATACCTAGTTAATTGATAAGTTGAAAGAGGTTAATTAAAAGGTGCTGCACGTAACCAGGAGACGATTGTTGTAACAAATGATTAGCATCTTCGCAAGCCAGGAACGACATGTAGTATAGAATTAGTAATACGGCTCTCACAGTTTGAGAGGGAGCAAGATTGAGATTTAACAAAAGACTCCTTGATATTATGCCACACAACTCCGTTCCTTCTCTCGAAAAAACGTTTAATTGTTTTAGAGAGAAGAAGATATTCGGAGCCCCTTTTAAATAAATAGATCCTGGTTTAATAAATACTATGTCAGTAGGCCCTGGTTTTTGACGATGAAGGGGGAATCGAAAAAAACATTGCTATGACTACAAAACAGTTGTACAGTTACAAAGGATCGATGTTGTACACGAATATACATAGTTATATGACTAGTGGAACATATTTGGCGCTGACACACATGAATTGCACAGTTATAAGATGTGTTTAACTATTCTTTTAGACACATATTACAGATATTTTATACCAGATTTTTCCTCAGTTTCCATTGCACACCTATCTTATATTTCAAATATTCTAAACATTCTGAACTATTCTTGCGATTCAAAATGAAAATTCCTTGATTTGTCATGTTTCCCAATTTTTTGTACATTTCCAATTGTTTAAATATTGTAGTTCGGTTTTAAAAAAAGATTAGAACTGTCAAAGGATTTCTTTTTTGTGTGTATGTTGATTATAATGTTATAACATTCATTTGTGTAATTTATATATTTTTTAATTCCTGTAATATTATCACGGAGCAGCCATAAAGCGACAAAAAAGTTAGATAAATGAGTTCTGGAAAATGAAACGTGATTAAAATACAAAAGCATATTAAAGCGACGTTCTAATACAAATGAATGTGAGGCAATATTCAGACAGTCCAGAAGTAGAGCACATCTTGCCTCTTACGCGACACCCCTCACTCATTTTAGTTTAATAAGTTGGTTGGTTGGTTTGAACTTTAGGGAGTTTCACATTCGGGATTTTCTAGAATGTCAATCTCATATTCGACTTGTACTTACAATATTAGCTACCTTGTATTCTTTGTATTTATTTGGTACTTTTGTCCAACGATTTAAATGTGTTTAGTTGATATTCTAGCACTTTTCATGTATTAGTCCCATCTGGCTTATATTAGTCCCATCTTGCTTATATTAGTCCCATTTTGCTTATATTAATCTCATTTTACTAGCAGTAATCCCATTTTACTTGCATTAATCACATTTTGTATTACTTCGATTTTACTGGTATGATTTTTATTTTACTTGTTTTATTCACATTTTTATGTTATTCCTATTCTAATTGTGTTCATCCCATTTCGCTTGAATTAATCCCATTTTACTTGTATTAAGCACATTTCATTGTCATTGTGATATTCCTATTTTACGTGTGTTATTCAAATTTCACCTCAATTAATCCCGTTGTACTTTTATTAATCTCATTTTACTTGTATTTTTCCTACCTGTGGTATTCCCATTTTATTTTGAATCATTCTGATTTTGCTTGTATAATTCCCATTTTTCTTGTAATCTCACTTTACTTGTGTTATTGCTATTTTACTTGTGTTTTATCTATTTTACTAGTTTTAGTCGTATGTTTCTTGTACTATTCCCATTTCCACGAGCTATTCTCATGGTAATGCTCTTTATAAATAATAAATATAACTTGATTCTTTAAAGAATGGTTGTCAAATACTTTGTGTACGGAGAAAACAATATGTTGTTATAACGTTTGTATAATAAAATACGTTTAAGCCGGTGAGGATACTCTGAGAACATATGAGGCACCGATAACTTGGATGTTACGAGCATCGTGCAGTTTGTCCCGGATATAACTTCCCATTTGAGGTTGTCTTTAAAGTAGCTGATTGTGTTGCTTGTCGGCCATTTTTTACCTTGCGTACGACACACCGAAAACGCGTTTCATTCGGGTTACTATTTTAGAAAAAAAAATTGTGGTTCATTGTACGAAGGTGCATTATTCGAAATATTACATAATTCATTATACGCAAGTCACGTTCCTTTTTATGATAACAAACATATGTATTATTTTGTCAATGTGTCACGAAGCAAACGTCTACCAGTCTGCGCTTTAGATCGACACCGACGGCTTTGTTTATAAATTCTGATGTCTATTAATACATCATCTTCTGCTTATTCTTCAGTAACTTCAGAAGAAAAAAAACTTAATGGAGGTTTTTTTTTTGGGGGGGGGGGGTGGATTTAGAAGTTGGGGCATCTTGTATGACTAGTGGTATACAGATCACTTGATGGCCTTTTTCAACACGAGTATGCTTTCCATAGTACAGTGTTCGCGTCCTCTTTCTATAACACCCCATGCCTCTTCTCATACGTGCGCGTTTCATAAACCACTGGGCAGGACGTAACTCAGCTGTTAGTATCTAGTCCCGTGGTTATCGTCTACCCAATCATCCAAAGCCACTGCATTCTGAAATACAGGCCCAAACTATCGAACCACTTTGGCTAATACCATTTCAGATCTAAGAATTTGTCTCACTATAACAACACCATTCGGGCTTTCGAATGCTCCTACCACTTCTTCCAGGGGAGTAAAGTAATGTCTACGTAAGCGACTTTTATCAATGAAATTTTAATTATAAATTGGCAAATGTGGGATGAAGAAATAATTAGTAGTAATATAAAGGAGCTCTCACTCCCTTCAATGTACTCTCTGGTCTCGGCTGTATTTTTTGAGAGAGAGAGAGAGAAATGGGGTTTAACGTCCACTCAACACAAACTAGGTCATTTCGGGACTAACATATGGTTTAATTTTATTTCAATGATTCGCTTGCGCGTAGGGGTCTTTAGCAGTGGGAGGAAACCGGAGTGCCCGGAGGAAACCCACGAGGTTGAGAAGGCGCCCCTATCTCCATGCCACATACGCTCACACCAGGGCTCGAAACCACAGCCGCAAGCCAGAGGTGACCGGCCAGCTAGAGGTCGAAGCGCGGCACTCTAGACCACTAGGCCATCCCAACCCCCTGTATTTTTTGAAAATGTGTTTTATTTATATGATGGATCATGTGTCACAGTGCAATGACATCTTCCATCGTTTTACACGGTGATAACTTCACTACGTAAATTAATCATTCCTACCAACAAAAGGTTGCTTAGTTCAAACAATCTCCATGTAGTATCATAACTTTTGATTCATGTGAACTGAAATAAATACATTTAGGTTATCTTAATTTAACAAATGTTGTAGTGCATTTGACACCAGGTTATCTTCTTGGTGGTAGTTTCGGCTTCTGAAATCCAGGCCCAAACCACCACCACAGTTAGTGACGGATGTCGTGCACAGGGTGGGATATGTTTACTTTCTTTAATCTAGGGGTTGTCGTATATCCAGTAACCTTCGGCTTCAGGCCCAAACCACCACCACAGTTAGCGACATATGTCGTGCACAGGGTGGGATGTGTACTTTCTTTAACCTAGGGGTTGTCGTATATCCAGTAACCTTCAGCTTCAGAAACCCATACCCAACCGTCGTTTTAGTTACCTGCCTGGATTTCAGGGATGTGTCTGAAATCCAGATCCAAACCGTCGTACCTGCCTGTGGTAAAATGGGGTGTGTACGAGAGAGGGTATATACTGTTTCCAATTCTCAGTTAATCATCTCACACAGTATCACGTACCCCACGCCTATGTCGTTTCACGTTTCAATATAGTTCAATTGTAACCATTCACATGGAAAAGGGATACTATAATATATATTGGAGTAACGTTTCGAAGAGTATTATCTTAACGTTAGAGCTTGGGGGGGGGGGGGGGGGGGTTAAAGCGTATTTTTGATAAAAACGCGGGAGGCATTCGGATACAGGACGCTGTAAGTGGGCATCGTATCTTTAATATTATACAAAGATTTGACATTGATTTGAGTTACAGGAAGTAATAACAATATTGCTGCTTTAATAAAGTCAACTAGACGGTTGTCAGATATTAGGAGTTCCAGACACAGGACACGGGAATGACATAATTATAATTAATAGAAATCCTGGCTAAACAGTATTGGTACGATTTTAACCTATTTGAGGAGACATTTTACTCCTACCTTACCCATGTGATTAAATATATTTACTATGGTTTATACATTGCTTAAGTTTTAATTACCATATAAATCCAGCTTTAATAGTTTGGTTAATCCATTGTGCTTTTTTCATCTTAGTTTATTTTATAACTAAAGAACCCCACTAGTTTCAGATTTAAGTTCACTGTAGATATGGAAGTTTGGAATTGTGTCTTAAATTAATTCCAGGAATAGGTTTCAAAAGTATTCATTTGTTCAACACGTTTATAAATGTGTTTATGACAATTCAGAAAAAGACGTTAATGTAATGATGTTACGTTGGTTAATTAAATGTTAATTTCAACATCAAATTGAAAAACTTGTAAAAGTCGTAAAATAGTATTTCAACATTTAGAAACATGGATTTTAACTTAAGGTACTTGAAACTACAGGTGATTTGCCGACTACTAGTACATGCTTCAAACTTCACTCAAATATTTTCTACAAACCTTCAAAGAAAACCTGAATGTTTTTGAAGATGTTTATCCAAGTTTGAAATTAGCTGATGAATTACATCAACATGATGTACCAAGTTTATTAAAAGCCACTTAAAATAAATAGGATACATAACTGCAATATAACCGTTCGCGCCACCTCTTAATTTGCGCGGTAAACGAAACCACGTGTGACAAAGCGAGACTTGATTTCCGTTGTCGCTCTGTTAATGAGTTTGGAATGTGGAATTGCCAGCTAGCTAACTGTTATTTAATTAGGCAAAATTGTTTAAATCGACTCGAATCAAACATATACCATGTCGCTTCATCTGTGTATATACACATAATACTTTTTGTGATCTTTTTGTGTCAGGAGAGTTCGTATTACATGGGAACATGGTGTCAGGTTGTCGCCCCTTAGAAGTAGCACCTGTTTGAGAAAAAAGGTATGTTTATATTTGACAAAAGGTGAAAAGATTAGGTAATGTCTATAAAACAAAGCAATAAACAGCCTGGAACTTCTTGATGAGAAACAGAAACAATTCATCAAGACAATCATTGGCATCAATAAAAAAAATATTTTCGAAACACAAAATGAGATTTGGGTTTTTTAATTTCTAAATGAGGAAAACACATCCTCTGAGCTCGATTCAGCGAGGAATTACTTTTACTATCCTGTAATGCAACATTTAGCAATTAAGAATTGAACACAAAAAAAATTAACTCAACCGGATAGCAATTAAAATGTGAAACAGGTCCAAGGGATTGCCAAAATGCACTTGAATCCATTAATATGATTTCAAAATTGGTGAGAAAATAGTACACACACCCTAATTAATTAAAGGCTGCTATTTGTCAGTATTTATCATAAAGCAAGGGATTGTCATTGATGATGTAGGTGTTGTCTGTGTGGTCTCCTTTATATTTGTATTTAAACTATTGGGTTGGTAACTCTATGCAAATGGTTACTGAAATCTATGACCATCGTTCCAGTTGGCGAACAGGTTTCGTGTATGAGGCTGGGAATGCCCTCTATAATATACAACCGCTTCCCATTTCGATATGTTCATATTGACAATTTTAGTTTAGTAAGCTACAATATAATAAATTTATAACACAAAATGATTCAATGGTTCAAAGATCCCAAACGTTACAATCTGTCCTAACGTTACAGTCGGTCCATATGATGAAACGTTTTAAAAGAATCCAGATGGTCGATCGGGGAATATGGGCCGTTGTCAATCCTGTTGCAGTTTAATTTTCTTTCCCACTTTTCTTAATGCGACATTGTGGGAGTGAGGGGGCTGTGACATCCGACGGAGCTACCAATACAATATCCAAATCCCGTAAGCTACTTTCCCCACTTTCTGATATATACTATGATGCACGTAGATCTCTGTTCATGGTGTTCCTTGTCCGTGGAATGTGGTAAATCCTACTTGAAGATATTCCAGGAGAATACCCCGGCACCTTCTACAAAATCGAGGCGCTGTCACTTACACTGCATGTTTATCACGACAATTCTATGTGATTTACCAACCGACTGCGCTAATTGGGCCGATTCATTCTTCTCGATTAGCTAACCTCGGCATTGTTTATAGTGCATTTTAAGAAACTCATTCAAAATGTGACGCTTTGTTGTATATTGCTATAAGCGTGCTATTCACGGGTCTAAGCGGGAATATATACAAAATGGACAGTTTTGTCATTCGACTAATATCTCATGTACTTTATGTCATATCAAACAGTTCCTGAGTGTAGGAGTCTAGTTCTACTGGTTTCAGTGTATGAGTAAGAGTTAATGAAGCGAGTTAAAATACAGAACTCCCTGTGTTACTGGCCTTGTTTTTACTTTGTAGTCGACACGACAAACTCAAGTTCTAGCTAGAAAACAACACCTAGGGCAAGATTGTAAATTAGCGTGACAAGGGACGAAAGAAAAAGAATAGAACACAAAAAAACAGCGAATCGGTAATAAACAAATATGGTAGGAAAGTTAATAAGGTTGTATTATGATTGTCATCCATCTTTTTTGTGTGCGTTAATGACGGTTGACACGTTAGCTTGTGTTTCGGTTCTTAATTACATAGGTTTAACGAGCAGGGTATTAACACGAAACCGATAAAAACAACCAGTTTTAATACATAACAATGTAATCAACGAATCCTAAAGCAAAATCCGAACGAGATTTTGTCTTGAACAAGTTAGATTAATCTGTAAACGACACGTTCCCCCTTCTCCCCTGGGATTACCATTAATCCGCCAACCGTAGAAATCACAGCCCGGATAATTGATCACTCATAACGGAATATTGAATATTACACTATGCGACATTAACTATTGTTTTTATACATTAATGCATTGTTCTGTGGATCGGCAGGTGTCTGGATTGACGGCCATGTTCTTCTTATATTGGTTTCAGATCTTTCAGGTGATTATCCCCTTCTAAACAATCATGTCACAATATGTTCATATCTTATTAAACTTGATAATATTATTCACTTGAGATTTGGCTAAATCTATTTGATATTCCGGACACCCGTTCGACACGCGGCTAGCCAATCCAACAAATACGAGCAAGCAATTAAGACGCTTGTCAAAGTTTTTAAGACATTCATCAAAAGAGAATACCTGAGAAAGAGGAAAGTGGAATATAGCGTGTGGAGAACTTATAATAAGCCAACGCAGTGATTACTTACTCCCAGCTTTACTATGTTATGTATCAGTAGGAGCAATGTGTGTATACTTTATCAATCATTAACTCGAGAGAAGAAAATATAAAAGCTACTTTCACTACACCTGTGGCAAGAAACACCTTTCTACAAATCTCTTTGATCTTACTGTGTCAATATATTTGCCAAAGTTTCAATATTTGCAGTGTTTCGTTTTGAATGCATAAATACAAAGTTAATTGCCGATTTGTGAATTTAGTTGCAAAAATAAACTCAAAGGTAGCAAGATTGTTTATATTTTGGTTTTTTACCTTTCTTACTAAGGTCTTCCACTTTGCCTCTCGGTCAAACATTACCTTTGATGTTTTCGTACATGATGTTGTCACTTGGCGGTCACCTACATATCACTAGATTTTAAATAACAATAGCATATACTTCTTTTGAATATGTCTAACAATTGTAAGATGTTTTGTATAAATTTGTCAACAGTCGAATTAAGAGATTAGAATAAATTTACATGCGATATGTTGAATTGATAACTCTAGTAACATAAACTTCTTTACCTCTGGATTCAAACAAAGTTTTTTACTTGGCAGTTAACCACAACAGGGTTAAAAGACAACTGTCTCGAAACAACGAATGTGGTATTTATTTAACAATCTGATGCATGAGGATGTTGCATCTGATGAATATACACATTACATCTGATGTCTGGGGATATGCCTGGTGAATATTAAAAAATATGCTGCATTTGATGAATGACGATATATGCAAGTATTTTTTAAAACAATGCGTTAATACAACTCTTAAAGTACAAAAATAAAATGTTCGTATTACATGTTCGACTTTAAAAGATCCAAGAAAATGACACTGGTCAAAGTTGTCAAAATGGTCAAATGTCGCAGGAAAGGATCTAACAAGTATATCTCAATGATTTAACGGTTTTAATTAAATACAAAGACACATTTCGATATCGTGTATTAAATACAGTTAAATTCGTATATTTTGATTGCCGTCAACTTTGTGTCGCGCTAAAATAAAACGTATAAAATAACAAAGCTTGTTTGTCATTTATACTGTAACTAAAGCTCAAACAATATTAATCTTTTTCTGTCGCTCTAAAAAATGAATTAATTACAACCATTGTTAAAAATAACTTAGATTAATCAAATGTAAACAAATCCTAAAAGATTGAACCATCAATAACATTTTTTATTGTTTCTATTAAAGCCCTTCTCATCGTAACGAAATGAAATTAATCCACAATTTTTATTAGATATTGACGTCATGTCAGCTCTCATGCGAGTGGGCATTGTCTTGCGCGTGCGCACTAGCCACGTGTCCCAGGTTTAATTTCCTCTCTAATCTCCATCTGTTCAATTTGCCATCAAAAATGTCGAATTAAGGGTCGCAGGTAGTAAAAATTAGATACAGTTAGCACTAATAGTTAAAATAAACGATGATTGTTTAAAGGGAGCATTAAGTGTCGTCCTAGCAACGAGACGCTAAATGACTGACGTGAATCAAACAATCGTGCAGACGACATTGTCAATGGAAAGAATCAAGTCGCGTGCAAGGTTCTACAAGGTTAATGAAAACGATTTTAATTTTGACAGACTATCATTACGTTTGTTGAATTTGTTTCCGTGGTGTAAATATTCGTTTCGCCTAATTTACAGTTCATGTTTTGTGTTGCTCGAATTTGTACAAATTTAGCGTCGGCAAAACGTTGACACGAAAATAGCTGACAATTACAGTTGTTTTCTCTGTTGAATCGACGTGTAATTAGAATTAAACATTTTTCTCTTCAAATTCGTAACTAAATTACTATTTAGACATTGGCATTTAGTTTACCATATCATTATGGTGCCATTTAATGGCTTTTTCAATCGCTTCTGCAAAACGCATATTAACAAAACAATAGCAAAATTGTCTCGGTTTAGCAATACAGAAATGTTTTATATCTGTAATGAAGCCATTTACAAGCTTTTCTGTGCATTGTGTCGAAATAAATGAAAATCAAATTATTCTATTTATTTGTACCGAACTCCATTTCAGATATGTTTTTGTTCATTTTATTTACAGAATATCGGTGAATCAAGTACAAAAACCATTTTATTTAATCCTGTGGTTATATTGCCATTGAAATAATAATTTCAGAGAAGAAAAAGGTTTAATATCGTTTGTAAAATGCTGTCCTTGTTTGTAGCAATAATTGCAAGGACGTTTATAAAGTTTTTGTAGAACTAAACAAGGAATTAATTGTTTGGTGATGCATGATAATAAATGAAGTATCTATTTTTAATAAAACATTTTACAAAGACCTATCAGTTGTTCTTTGTGGTTATTATTTTTTATATAAAATTTAATAGCGTCAGTTTAATTTTCATCAACAGTATCCCTCGTGTCTAATTTAATTTTAAAACATACATCTGATAATATAGTTAAGCTTTTTGAGTTAGTATGGATGGTTTATATATTTATAAATCAGAATTGTAGTCTTTATTTTAATATTTCTTGTAAATTAAATATAAACAAAGTACACAGCAGAATGAAACGAATGGTATAGTTTTTAATATACTGTGCCTGTTTAATTCAATCTTAGAAAAAGATATAAAACGTCCCAAGAGCATGAACCTCGGCTAGTAAAGTGATCACCATACCGTACAGGTAGATCAACTTTACCTGTATATGGTTACTTATGGGAGGTAACTCTATCTAGTCCGTTGGCCAGGTAAACAAGGATCAATATTCACCTGTCTCAGCTTTTCAATGTTGAGTGTTGAGTATATCAAGACTAACGTAAAATGAAAGGTAATGGTCTGTATGTATAATTTTACATTTCAGAAATAGGCGGTTTACAGTTAAATGAACATGTACCCGTGTGTCTAAAAATAGTTTAAAACATGTGAACCATTACATACTTGTGAATGTAATTATAGGAAATGAAATGAGATAATAATAATAATAACTCCCGGGTTTTCTTCACCAACTGGGCTATAGGAGGCGGGATCATTATAGTGCTGTATAAGTATATTGAGTTAAAATAACAGTATAAAAAGAGATTAAAATATGTGTGGAGAAACTTAATACAACCACAATGAAAGACTTATTATGAAAAGTTATAATTTAGGTTTGTCGGGATAAATAATCAGGAAATTCAATTATACTAAAATGTCGTAATCAAAATACTGTATTTCTACAGATTTTCTAACATATTTCTATAAACGTGAAATTATGAGTGTAGTTCTTAAAGCAATATGGTAAAATCCATAAGTATCGTCCTTAAAGTCCAATGATAAAAGAAGGATTGAAAATTAATAATTTATAGTTTTACGTCGCGTTTAAATCTATATGAGTATACGTCCAGCTTCTAAACGTCACGTCACGATTATTGAATTGTATAATCACTTTAGTAGTATGTCATCACATACGTTTACATACACTATGTTTTTAAAATAGTTTGGATTAATCTGATATTGATAATGCATAAAGTATAAAGTTGTGCCAGATCTTTTTTCACATTTTTCAATATAATATTTCTTCACTGTGCCTAATTTGAGAACTCTACATGATTTGATTCCTTAAAAACAAATCTAATCTAAATTTCTATCTTTTATTAATAGTTTATCTTGAATATGAAGCATTTGACCCTTAAAATAAACGATAATTGAGGGAAATGTCTTAAGAAGATTAGTTTTATCAAAGGTTAATAAAAATAATATTCAATTTAGACATGGCGGACTCCTGGGAACGGTGCGTGAAAGGAAAAAGACGTTTAATTTCATCAGTTTTCACGAAACATGAAACCAGTTTTAGAGAAATTATCAAAGTCGAACTTCAATCTACCCATCACTCAAACAGAGTACTGATAACTTTCATATTTACTGACCGACTATAGTCTTGATTGTCAGGAAAAAGGAGAAACTTAATCTTCTCTCAGTGCCAATAGACTGGTTAATCGTTGATGCCTGCGGTCATTAATCACGTGATAAGGTAAACCGTTAATTGATTATGATTGGCCACTTGTGGCAACATGGTCGTCAAAAGAACAATAAAGAGTCTCCTGTCCAATCTTATTATTTCTAATCAAAGAAGAGGACTGAACAACGCGTAATTAACGCGAATCGGGGAGATTTGTAATCTTTGTCTTATCCGAGAACATATGTTGCCTGTATCTCATATTAGTCGAGATCATGTAGGATTTTCTGTTTGTATACCTTGTAGGTCCAACGTTTCGAAACAGTCATAGCACGTGTCAACACTATGTACAAAAGTACTAACATAAACTTTGTTAGCCGCAAATTTGCGCCCTGATAATAAACAAACTTCAATGAAATGAACAAATTCGAACAATTGAGAAGAATTTCAAATCGTGTCTCAATGTAAGAAATATACTACTTCGAATCTCACTTGTCCCGAATATATTAAAAAAAAAGTCGAAATGATTTGGACATACTACAAATCTACCAGAGTATGTATTTCCAAACGTAACGCGATTAACTATTGGTATTAGCGGGGAAGCAGGTAACTAATAAACGGTGATTATGCTCCATACAATAAATCGCTATCTTTTGAAACTGAGATGTTTCTATCGCACACTGAAGTACGTGTTTATTACAAAGGTTTCATGTTGCAGAAGTCTTTAAGATAATCAATGGTTACTTGCAGGGTAAATTTGTTGTTTCATTTCATTAATTAGTCTAATTAATCGGGAAGTTTAGCTTCAAGAAATGGAGAATGATGGTTGATACTGATCAGTGGTAACCTCTGGTGTTGGCCTGTAGTTCCTTGTTCTATGATCGCCATGTTTACTATCGGGAAGATGAAAGTCACGTTTTTACAAAAGTTTTGATATCACGTGCCGAAATCAAATTAAATCTATTTTCTAGCTTTCTAAGAAATCATAATCAACACCATTTTCATCAATCCCCGTCCCGGCTTGTCAATCTTAGAAATTGGATTCTGGCGGAATCGTCTGGGAGCGTACACATTGAGCAGACGATATGGTCCTAATGAAAGGAAAAAGGGCGCGAAAAGTTAAGAGATTGGTGAAAGGGCGAGTTTTATCAAAGAATAGGAGCTAGGAGCATTTCCCTAAGCACACTTTTCATTTCCGTACGATGTTCTCTAGTCATTCTGACAGCATGTTGACATTTTCGACATTAAATAGACCAAAGGGGCGACATGTGTTTACTTCATTATTGCTGGCTGCCGGTAAAAGAGATACCATGTTCAAATCAAAATGGCCACCATTGAACCAATAGCCCGGATTGACCGGACACGAGTAGACTTTAATTTGACTAAGTGCTTAAAACTCATACATCTTAGACTCGAACAATGGGTTGGCTAGACATGATGAGTTTGATTTGGGATGTGATTGGTTAAATAAAAAATTAAAAACGTAGATTTATATTTTGATTTTTATTAGTCTGTGGCGAAATATGTAACAACCAATATCACTTCTCGTTTGAGGAGTTCACGTAGCTGACGATCACTGAAGCATTAAAACCACTTGGTTGGTGACTCTGCTGGTGTCCTTTGGTCCCGAGGCTAGCTTAAACACATTAACTTTCCTCCGGGCCCCAACCATCGCTTCTGTTAGGTATATGTCGTAACGGGTGTCCTACGCGATACCGGATCTACGTACTCCTTCTGATCCTAGGTTATCATCACCACAATAACCACCTTCTTCTGAAATACAAGCCCTAACCAAAAGTTTCTATTGAGTTGCGTAATGACGGACGTCGAAGAACCGATACCATTTTTCGATGAGAAATTCACATAGCTTAAAACAGTTTGGTGAACAATTGCATTATTTTCATTTGCTTTAATTTTCTCAGTATCTTTATGATCATATTTAACAGACTCTTTAAAAAGTTATTAGAAAATTTTCTACCAATCAGTCACTGTTGCTTTAGCTGATCGATTTATGGTATTACATATTGATAATTAAATCGATTATGGCGATCTTATGAAGTAAACATATATTGATTTTCATAATAATGCTAGATTATTAATGAAACTTTAAATAACAGTCATATAATATTTTAGTCTATGAATACATTTCTGTTTTTACTCTCCCGAAATTAAAAAAGTTTCTGTTTTTCCATTAGTTAAGTCAATGTGACATATTAAAAGTTATTGTTTTGATAGTTCACGTGCAATCGCTTGTCCCGCTAGAACATAATTAAACAAAACAATAGATTTCAAATGTTTTATTGGCATCGTTATTACCGAATGGAAATTACGGACATAGACACGTGTGGCTCAGGTAAAATAACAAAGTTTCAATTAGACAGATTGTATTCATTTCAATTTAACTGGTGAAATAGGGAAGCGCACAAGGTTACCCGTTTCAACCAATTGTAAACACAAAGGTTTGCATACTGGGCTAATCTGAATCAAAAATAATAATTTTATAATCGATATAATTCATGTATGCAATGCTTTATTATTGAATAGCTTCGCATAAAACTCGACTAAATTGAACGCTGTTGTTAAAACATACCTTCCTTAGGCGACACGTGACTAGACATGTCTGCCATGTTTGGAGGGAGGTGAAGTGTTTCAGAGAAGAGCGCCTTAATAGAATTGGGCATTGTTTGGTTAATTACCAGTTCAGCTTGTAATAGTACTTCTATTTTTGTCCTATCTTTTACCACCTTACCTGGAATTGATTTTCCAGCTCAGGTCTTTGATTCCTCTATAATCGGGTTTCCCGACACTTAAAAGCATTATCAAGGTTCTTTCCGGTTGCAGTTCGAGTTCTCGGTTCTAAGAGTAATTTCATTGTTTCGCGCCCATTCTTCGCCTCACCTTTTATCGGTAAAAGACACACAACTTGAAGTAAATTAAATATCCGTCTTTCGATGTGTATAAAGCTGATTTGTTAAAAGTAGAAGAGGTCTGACAAGTACTTGTTTACCTGCCATCGATTTAAGATATAATAGATACTTATGGAAACCCAGACAGGGTATAACTTATGGCGATAAAGTTATCTATAAACGTGAGCAGCAAGTAGGTCGCCTCACATAAATATGTTCGGTTGCAGTAATTGTCAAGAAACTTTCTTCTTTACCTCTTTCGCATTATGATCCTAGTCGGTACGATGGTTATTGAAATAGTGTTAATCAGAGTATTGTATGGTCTGGGCGGGTAGGGTTGGGTTGAATTAGTTTTTCAGCCTATGTTCAAGCTGTCTGATTAGATTATTTAACACCAATGTGAAATTAGTACTGGAAAGTGGTAAACAGAACAGCCCATTATAGAGTGAGATGGAGGAAAACCGTAGCAGCCCTATGTTCCACAAGGAAGGAAGAGGAGTAACAAACTAAAGATTCTAGCTTTTTACACCTTAATCTTTAATAAGAACGTTTACGTAGAAATCTATATACTCATTGACTTTAAGCAAATAAATACTAAGCGACAGACAGATCGTACACCCATACCGCTAGTTTTGACAGCGGGAGCACAAATCATTAACATATTTTCAAACAGAGACAAAAAGTTCAATATACGACTAAATTAAGAACAAAATTTCGCTAATTATAGTCCCAGTAGAAATCAATTATTCGAATTTCTTGTGGCCTAAACAGGCTTCCGTACTTATAAAAAAATCTCTCTCAATTAAAGACTAAGATTTCATCGTCTCAGAGCTCGACTTGTCGACTCTTCAATCAAGATGAGATTTTTAGAATAGTTTTACCTGGTTGTTGAGTTGAGGAGTCTTTCAAGTAAAGTGGTTTATTGTAGGTATACGGTGGTAGCGGCTACTCGTGTTTATAGAAGCATTAGCCTGCAGCTCTCCGCTACTCGATTTTATTTCATCAATATTTGGTTGTTTTAATTAACTCAGGTGTGTAGTAGAAATAAATCACTTTCTATTGTAAAAAATAAGAATTAATTAAATCGGCTCCCGGTTATTGAGTAAGATTTAAACAATACACTTTTACCGTCAACATTGGACACGAATCTATAATATACGCAATTACACAATGAAGGAAGTGCGCAAATGTTTCTTCGAATGTTTGTAGATGGTGCATTATTGGTCATCGTTATTATTATAATCCCTGGCAATGACAACGTAAACTGCACTGCTAATGGTCATAAATAAATCAAACTTATTGAACTTTGACAAGTGCCCGTTTCCTGTGCCATATTTATGCTAATTTCTTATGCACCAGTAATGAATTGATGTCTTAGAGGTGCAATATGACCGTCTGTAACATGGGGGCCATTTTGAATCTGACGCATAAATGGAAGAACTACTTTGACCGGTTTCCCAAAGAGACTCTTTCCTAATGTGATTTTAAATGGTTACAGTTATTCTAACAAGATCGGATTCCCTGATTAAACTCGAGACATCTCGACAGAATTAAAATGTGTGAAAACAGAAGTCAAATTGTCTAAGTCTAAGAACCTAACCCCACAACAAAACCCTTAACATATGCGCCGAGAAGCCACTAGAGGTCGCTAGGGGAGTATCACGTGACGATATAACCTCAGCAATAAATTGACAAAGGCATAATGCTTGCCACATGTTATTAGCATTGCAAAACAAACGGGCAAATAAGAGAAATATCAATTTCAGTGATTAGAATTTAAATCTTGCCACATTTAAGACATTAGTAACAAAAATGGAGAATATTTTTTGCACCATTAAGGATGTGTGACCCACCCTTATGATTAATCCATAGTTGTTGTTTTAATTTTTTGTTGTTTTTTTTTTTTTAATAATCGATAAAGAAACATTTCTAAATCAACCTATGTGTATTTTTTTATCTCCTACGCATCTTCTTTCAACATTGTTCTTTACATTTTTAAAATTTGCTAACAAGTACGACATTAGTAATTAATTAAATGTTGCAATGAATGTCGTACGGTTAACAAGTGTTATATTACATATCGTTTCCTATTTTAATATCAATTACAATAGAATGTCATCCATTATTAATTTTTATTAGTTTGTGATAAATGTTGCACAAAACAACAATTAAACGCTGTATTATTTGTGTAAAATGAAGCGTTAAGATAAGATCTTGATGGGTTAGATAGTTGATTTTATCGAATCACCTGCAAAAACTATCAGTGATCGATGGCAGATAATTTTCATGGCATACTTTAACCCTTTTATAATGATGTTATGTTTTAACAAAGGCTGTTTATTTTCGGTGACGAATATCGCCAGTATCAGACAAAACGTTAACATTACGGTTCGTGTCAATACAATTTGATATTAGTTAGCAAATGCACGCGAAGATGCTCGCCCGACCGTTAAATGGCCCTTACTATATGAGAGGGAAGGTAAACAGTAATTATCAATGGTTAAATGAAAATAGACGACGTTATCGCAAATCACAACTACGGAACCCCATTAATAGCAGAATCTCGGACATTGTAATTGTTTGTCGCATAAAGAACATGACGCGAAGACGGTATAAATGCTTCAAAATGTAGTGTCAGCTTCTACAATTGATATCGAAACTATCAATCAATTTGGCCATAGCAATCAAGTGGTGTCGTGCGTAGGCAGGCTATTATGATTATCTTTGCCTCAGCACTTGTTCTCATTTTGTTTCTGTAATCTAACATACAGAAGTTAACAATTTACCTTAGTAAATGTATATAAAATGCTCACTGTTATGACCTAGGCACCTGTGAATTATGATTAATTAAACACTTTGCTTCAGACACCCAATGACGGACACCGATTTCTGTATTAAACCAGATATTATTTATAAATAGATGAGTTAATGATATTAATGCATTTTCGAACATATGAAGGTGCTTTTCATTTTTCGGCCTGCCAGTCTATAATTATTCCTCGGAGTAGTCTGTTTGATATTGGACCAAATATTCAAAATTCCAACAAAGACAGTCCTGCGCCGTGTTCACAGGCATCGGTATGTAACTCAGCGAATTCATTCTGTTGTTAATATCTAAAATTTGTAATGTAATAGAAAGAGAAATGGTGTTTAACGTCAACACAAACTAGGTTACTTCGAGACAACATAATGCGCGTAGAGGTCTGTAGCAGTGGGATAAAACCGGAGGACCCGGAGAAAACTCACGAGGTTGGACAAGCGACCCTATTCCTTGTCACGTAAATCCTTGGTGTAATTTGATAGCGGACTAGGATGATTGTATAGTAATAAATATAACATGTCGTGTTTATATTATATATAATTTACTGAATAATAATAGTGTTTATTTAAAATAAGAGTATGCTTTTCTTTATTGTTAAACAGACAATTTTCTTTAACATTAGGCTTTTTGATAAATTCTGAAAATAATCACATTTGTTTAGTAAAATGTTGTACTCCATGATGGGGATCACGGTGGGCAAGTGGGTAGGACGCCTGAAGGTCGGGTGTTCGACCCTTGCATTGGCTGAGAAAGTTTCCTCTTGTTAGTGACAAGGACAGCTGTCTAGTCGTTCGTATGGGACGAAAAACCGCGGTCCCGTGTACACATTGGCGTGCACGTAAAAGATCCCTTGGCAGTTGGAATTCGATATAAGAGTAGACCGCTGCCTGGGCAAAATTATCACATTTGTTATGTAAAATGTTGTACTCCATGATGGGGATCACGGTGGGCAAGTGGGTAGGACGCCTGAAGGTCGGGTGTTCGACCCTTGCATTGGCTGAGAAAGTTTCCTCTTGTTAGTGACAAGGACAGCTGTCTAGTCGTTCGTATGGGTCCCGTGTACACATTGGCGTGCACGTAAAAGATCCCTTAACAGTTGGAATTCGATATAAGAGTAGACCGCTGCCTGGGCAAAATTCCCCTCATAGCACATAGGAGCAGAACAGTAGGACGTTAAACCCATTTCCTTTCATTTCAGGTCTGTATTCCACGATGAAGCAATACACAAAATGTTACCTCACTGAGTTTCCGTAGAGAATAAAAAAGTTATTTAGCACCTAACGCGTGCAAGGGAGTAATAATTGTAAGGTAGGATTTACGTGACACTGAAATAAAATGTTTAACAGAATGTTAACAGGAGAAAATTACACAAATAAACTGATACAATCATCTTGTCAATATCGGCTCTCACATGCTGTAGTTACCATATGACCATAGAAATATTTTCTTCGTCTCTTGGTAAATTTCAAAATGCTTGGCATAAATTTTTGTTATATCTAGCTGCGATAATAAATGGAGTGTGCGTGTTTCACAACAATCGTTATTGAAAAGTAATTTGGTGTCATTTTATCGGTCAGGAGGACAGGCTTTAAATGCCATCTTTTAATAACCGACTACATATTGCAATATCTTGCTTTATAGTTATTAGATCAGAAAGTAAATCAATTATGTAGTTTGGGACAAGTATTGCGTTATATCGAAAACAACTGGGCATTGTTCCATACTTACCAAACATTTGTATTTATCTATGCTAAAATTACACGTTAATAGTGTAACATACTGATTTTCAAATGATAAAGTAGATAAATCTATACATGTACCATCAAGGAAAATCAGGTAATTCTGAACGACACCTTTCAAAACCTGGGGACGTCGGCGAAATGCTTCGGTTGTTATGGTCCTGCCACCGAGATCGAACACCAATCCATCAATCACGTGTCAAATCAATCACTCAATATTTAAAATGTCATAAATCATAAATATATCATAGTTAATCATAATATATACCAGTCTCGTGCCGGTAGATATATATTGACAATAATGCATCCATCACTAAAAGCCATAAGGCGCCAATATAATTTGTCGCCCCGACAGTAAATTGCACTAATCAACAACTGGTACCTTGAACTTAAGAATACTCTTCAGCTTTTATTAATTAACCTATATTAACAATTACTTACTAGTATACATGGCTAGGTATAAGATACGTATATAGTTGTACAGGTGTCCATTCGGAAAGGTTGTCGCCCAAGGTAGGACAATGTTATTTGGTTACGAGTAACAACCAGTAACTGACCTTTTTCTACTGGGACAGATCAGCGTTCACTAATTGACATTCTTTTACTACCGGAAGTTATTTGAGCTTAGAATTAATTGTGTATCCTGTATGCAGGTTTCGTCGAAGATATCGACATTTTAACTGTTAGATTATAGTTGATTTTACGATATGAAATAATTGTATACGTGCTAGTGTGGATTGAAAATGAAAAAAATAATGCGACTGGCAATAGATTAATTTTTAAAGACCGTTCCATTTTATTAATGCGTCATTGGATCATTGGCACATACCGCCATCACACCCAAAACCTTGCTAGCATTTTACCGATATGAATGGAATGAAACTAGTAGAAAAAGATAGCTTTAACACCAAACGAACGATCTTAAAGTGCACCTGTAGAAATGTAGTAAGCCCCATCGATAGTCTACAAATTAAGAACATATATTTTGTGATAGAAATACATTAATAAAAATGATAAATTGTTCTTTGTCCCTATATTTACCTGTCGTTAACTCCGATAATAATAGCATTTGATTGGAGCACACTGTGGCAATTACACGCTCTGCTTAACCAATGAAATCAATCGTCTCGTGTTTCACAAATTAATAATTCGGTGATGATTTACGCTTTTCTATTCGATAATTTAACAAGAGATAATAATGACATCATGGACGGGTCAATAACTAAAACCGGTTTGAATTACCTGAAATCGTTACCTGGTTTAGGTTTTGTATTGATGTAGAACTGTATTTTTTGACAAGTTTTGTCCCGCAGGTGGCGACGACGTAAATCAGAAACCCACCACGTTAATAGCATATTGTATTTCCAGCCCTTTTCTTCTTCCTCTCTTTAAGTTATTAATCAAAACCAATTATTGTCAATTAAGAAGCGTGCCTTTGATGTCCTACCATGGTGTTCTAATTATAACTACACGATGCCATGTTTTACACATGTTCTATAGACCGATTTCTCCAATCCGAAAAAATTCTGAAAAAAAACAAAAAGATTCCTGAGACTCAATCAATAGTTTGTCTCCAAATATTTTATTTGTAATATTTTCATGCCTGTTTCTTCATAGAACTAAATAGCATGTGATTAAAAGATATTAGAGACAATTGAATTCTATTAAAGATGGGAGTCAGTTTCATTTAAAGGGAAAAGAACAAGTAAAAAGGCGACAGTTTGTCCAGAAATGATCTCCATTTGCTGAATAATCACATTCGTAGATTACAAAATATATTAGCATTTCGGGTACCATATAAACAGAAGTTAGATCTTATACTTTCTAGACAATACATGTAAATGTTTGTTACACACACACATACGCCGTTCGTATATTCACACATTGTATGAACGTCATGAATTTTTTATAGGTTGTTTAGCTCATTGAAGAAAAAATATACCCCAACTGAATCTGAACCTGGATGAAATACAGACACCTTCATTTCTTAAACACCAGGAGTTACGCCTCTTAATTTGAGAAAAAAACACTGTGAACCACCTAGACAGTAACTTTCATTTTATTCTTTTAAATTTTAATAGCTTTTTGTTTATCTTATTGAAATATTAAGTTATTCCTTTGTTTCTGAAGCTGTAGTTGCTGGTGGGCATATATGTCGTTGTCTGGCAACCTAATTCAATCTACTTAGATCCATATACATTACTTTTAAAGGCGAGGGGAATATTTTGCAATGTAACATGGTAAATTGGCAAGAGATCTCTTAACAAATGGAACAAAATCGCATTTTACAAATATTAAGAGGAAGGGAGTTGAAAAAAAAAGAGAAAACAAACGGGGGTTTAATGTCCACTCGACACAAACTAGGCCATTTCGGGATCAACATGGTCTCGATTTTATTTTAATAATTCGCTTGAGCCTAGGGTCAGTAACAGTGGGGGGGGGGGCAGAGATTTGGAAAAAAGGGCAATCACGAATATAATTTCTGAGTGTCATTTACAATTGGAGCACAATAAATAGACAAAAAAAAAAACAATTGGAATACAAACACTGGCTTGTTACACAAATAGCACGTTTTCATATCGTTTTCAAGCATAATTGTTGGTGGGTTTTTTTTTTAATTCACCAATCATTAGAATTAACAAATAAATATGTGACGATAATCTCTCGACTATATCATGGTCATGATTAAAGTCTGGCTGGTAAGGAAAGATTTTTTTTCAACTGAATAAAGTAACTTCGAGAGTACAGTCCCAGTTGCTTAAATGCCAATAGTGATAATAATACACGCCATGAATAAGGACGAGTAAATTCCAAATAAAGAAGGGGTGTTCGAACCGTGCTTTGGCCGAAAAAGTTCATGCCGAATTTCCGGCGTGGTTTCCACTTGTCAGTGATTCAAGACAGAGGGCCCGACAGCTGTCTAGACGTCCCTGTGTACACAATTGCTTGCACGTAAAAGATCCTTTGGCAGTTGGAATTCGATATAAGAATATGACCCTACTGCCGCTGCCCGGGCACAATTTGCCTCATACTAAACTTATATCTGATATATTTATCTTATTTCGTTCAAGGATTTATTAAGGCCTTTCCCGTCTTAGGACCAATGTACATAACAAGCTTTTAGTTGACAACGTATTCTCACGGTGTCTCAACAATAAAAAAAATATCTCATTCATTTAACTGTCATTAGGACTGCCATGTCGCCCGTCATAAGCTTGGTGAAAAAATGACATCTTGACCAAAACTGATCACTTGGGGTAAAAATAAGACATTATTGGGACAAGTTAGTATTTTGTAGGTGGACAATAACGGTGAAAACTGATCAGTTTTATTTTAACATAGCGCCTGTCAATCTGACACATGAACAACAAATTCAATGATTACTCCCTTTTTTCTATTAAGTTTGAGTAACATAATCTAGCCCAGAGTCATACAAAGCTAAGATTGTAAGATTGAACTTAACCAACCAATATAGACTGCCTTTTGGGGATGTGGTAGAAGCCGAAACTGGAATAGTCCTAATAGAATTGCGTTTCGGAAACTTCCAGATAGAACTAATGGACAGAACGCCCGAATTGAGATTATATTACAACATATTATTAAGAAAACAAATAATAATTGAGATTATATAACAACATATTGTTAAGAAAACAAGTAATAATGGGCATTTTTAGACATGTCATTTGCTAAATAAATAACGGAAATTAGACGGTCTAATATCGTCCCCGTCTTCAATAGCCCAGTCGGTGCAGAAATGTAATGTTAATCCCATTTCATTTCTAATATCGCTCTTTCTTACTCCTTAATTTGGCGATACACTGGTATAAGGTAAACGGGCATCAAATCATATACTGGTCATCATGCGATTCGTGTGATACCAAGTTTGTTCGGTTCTAAACAAAATTCTAATTATCGAATCATTTAGCAATAAGAACTGTTTTAAGTAGCTTACGATACAAGAAAAGCTGGCCATTTTCGTATTAAAATGATATTATTTATTGTCTATTTAGAAATAAAACGCTGTTCTATTATTCGTATCGTCTGTTTGAATTAAGATCTGCATCTGGATATGTGAGTTAGTCTTTTGTTTTAGTGATATATATGTCGTCAATTTCATACGACTTTTACGTTCAGTGCATGTGTATTAAAGCTCATTCATGAGAACTTAAAATGTTATTTAAGTCGTGTTTGGTATCAGGACTGTGGGAATATATCTCTTCGAATAAAAGAACATTACTAACGCATTATTTCTATAGTTCCCTGTATAGCAATACCTTGCGTATTAAATGAGGGGAGTTTTATCAAGTTTATGTGACAATAGTGGTTGAAGTGCCCGGATAAAAGCTGTTTATCAATAAATTGACTTAATAATGTAATAATAATAGCATATAAATATAGGTAAATAAATATATACTTTAACCATTTATTACAATACAAGTATATAATTCAAAGTAAATACATTTAATGCAGTACAATAGGTGATAAACTTCACCCTCTTAATCCCATTATAACATAAGTAGCGTATCATTATAATAAGTATATTAAACGTGTTAATCTTAATAAAGAGGGTCAATTATGATTTATTAAGCCCAGTGAACAGGTGCTTTGATTATACTATATTAACTATATCAATATGATTATTAACTAGAAATCGCACGTATTGATTCATAAATTAAAAGGCAGAGGGCACTCACTTGAAATCCATATCTTAAAGAATATGAACTAGCTGACGTTCGATTCTTTTGTAGCCATTGTACGGTGAGATCAAAGACATAATTTCACCTATGATTGACAGTATATTTTCTATGATTATTATTTTTTTTCTTAATAATATGAACACGTGGCCATCATTCCTATGGATTATCTCTAACAGTACCATGTGATTTAGTTATGGATCACTGGCAATCTATATCTATTTCAATAACTTTCCGCAGATAATAATTTTTCTAGTTATTTCACAAGATAAAATTGATATAAAGGTATTTACAATCAGTATAGATTGCAGATATTTAACCTTTCTATATTGCATATGGTACCACACTCCAGATCTGGAAAATAGAAACGACATGTTTTGGGGGAATTTATTTGGTTTAAGTATACTTTAGACATGTAAACTAGTCTACTGACTCGTCCTGTGCTATAGGCGCTGACCTGTTGAGTCAATAGTGTCTACCTTGCAGATAGGCACAAAAACGGGGGATAACTCATTGAAAATGGTTGAAAATAGGCCGGGGGCGTAACTCAAGAGATGATTATTGAAAACAGAGTTCTTCGTTTCAATGAAACAGATACCAATTGCGAACTAAAATATCGGATGACCCAGATAAAGCGAGTATTAAATACAGTCAAATCGTTAACGTTTCACTCCAAATTGTAGGTCCATAGCTCAAATAGTGTTAATATACATAGGTGTTTTTTAAAAAAAAGTAATAGTGAACTCGTTTTTGGGCCACCCGATATAGGTTATTGTAGAAAATTGCAGGGGCAGACAAAATGGACGGACAGAGAGAGGTGACGACAATGTAATGCGAGCATTTAATCTTATCATATATTAGTCTCACATTTGCTCAATCATTCTTGTGAGATATCACTTCAAGATTACAATTTCAGTAGAAGTTTGTTAAGAAATATTCTTTGAAAAACAGAATATGAACTAATTTTGAAAGAATCACAAAGTAAAATTCTTTGTTTTATAAATGGTCATCACAATTCTATGATATATTTGGTTACAATGATTATTTTTATTCGATCCAATGTAAATTCATTTTGCTTGTTTTTGTCTAAAGAAGATTAAACAAACTATCAAAGTCGTAAGTATTTTCTCAAAGTATTTTATTTCTGAAAGTTTATCTACGTCCGTTCAAAAAATATATATCCTTCGCAACTGTTATGGCTGACTGGTGTCCTATCCTTGTCTATTTTCCCCATTAGTTTTACAAATCAAAACATTTTTCACAGCTGATTTGGTTGAAGAATCGTTTTTACCCGAGATAAAACTCTTGTAATAAACTGGTTAAACTTTTTCATTTTTACATTTACATTCAACAGCTGAATTAAACATTTTCGATGACGTTAATTTGGATCACCTTCAAACGTTTTTATTTTCAAAAGTAGAAAAGACTTCGGATTTGGGATTCAAACCAGTTTTATTAGATTACTCAAATTTTCTCAATAACTGGTTTTTGTATATATACAAAGATTGTTAAATTAATATTTATTTTTTGCTTTTTGTCAAAAGTCTGTGGATAAATTTTATATATACGACCCCCAGGTGCAAGCATAGAAATTTGATTTTCTATCATTTTCCATACCTGTGAAAAAACAAACATTGTAAAGAAATGCTTTCTTATTTCTAACTTGTAAATCCGCTTTCATTGAAAAAAAGTTTGTTGAATTATTTCAGGGCGAGTAGATCGCGATCCAATAATCCCGAGACTTATGAAGAAGTAATGTTAATACAAATTTGAGGAGCACAATAACAGAATGTATACAACTTGGGGACATATTCAACAATTGAAATAACGGTTTGTGATAAGAAGATAAGTAATAAAAGTAAATTAGACCAATATTTGTTTACATAGATAAAAAGAAAGAAGAACATATCTAACTACCTTGTTTATATACGATTATTTGTGTTTTTAAATTAATGTGACTTTTGCACTCAGTGACTTTTATTCTGGGGATTTGCCAACCAAGTCCAATGTTGTATTAATGTTTGTCAAGACATGCTCCGAAAGTGAAATTAACAAGCACGACCTTCCACATGTATATGAAAAACAGTAAAATTAAACACTTAACTATCCACTATTTAAGGCATAACGACCCATTGTCTATTATAGCTCGGTCAAAGATAAAGTAGTTTATTAATTTTATCGCTTAAAAAAGACGTTAAAAATATAACTGCCATGATTGGAATCAACCAGACGCCACTCTCATAATTTAATGATATATAATTTATTTTAGAACGTTTAAGCCACTTATCTTAAATCCGACGAAACTAAATCCTTTATTAAACTATTCCCGCCAACGGCCATTTTCGTCTAGCATTTCCGGTTGACACGTGACATATTTGCATGGCATCCATTAGGATGACCCACGTGTCACGTGCTGATGGATGGTGCACAGGGTCGGAATCTTTGATCTGAAATGTGAAAAGGAGGATATTTTGTTCTTTGACTATGAAACGCTTAATTGACCCCAGTAAAGGCTTATTTGTTTAAGGGCAGCAAATCAATGTTGAAATAAAAACTAATTTAGGTGTACGGTCCAGTTTATTTTCTTAAATAAAAACGCTTCCTGCCTTAATCAGGTACTGAAAAGCTACTCGAAGAAACCTTACATCGTGTAAAGGATATTTATGGAAGAAATTATATAAATAAATGAAAATAATCCAACTTTTAGTGCCCACCAAATCCACTTTTCAAATGTTTCTTTTCTGTTTGAAAAGAGTAGGATGCACGTTCACTATTATTTTATTTATTTTAATAAATGTACACGAAGTGCAGTGGTATACGGTAAGTATTTTTTTTAAATAAAGAAAAAAAAAACTAAATATAACTCCATCCACAGATATCAACAATTGACATCTAAGTCACACAACTTTCATATTTTATTACATTTTCTTTTCTGTAGTGTCAAATCAATTCCATAAGCAAGGAGCTGGATTATTGGGAGCCGGGTTCTGAACGAGAATTAATTTCAAACTTCAACCATTTAATCAGTTTTCAATCAAAGTCGACCCAGGATTGAAATAAATACCCTTCAGATTGTCAAGATGTTTGTTTCGAACTTGAAGAGCTAGGGAATTAATATAAGACCTGCAGGAATCGCCAGTTTATTAAGAGTCTAGAGTTTAATACCAGTTTACAAGTGCCCTAATATAAGGTGTCATGTCGCGAAGAGAGGAAACAAGTTTTATTCTCAGCTAATTTCATCTCAATTTTATTTTCATTCCCAGTTAATCATCTCGTTTCTCGAATCTGTGTCCTGGTTTCCTTCTTCAGTTCCTTGTGGCAAACCATTTCACAAGCTTTTAACTCTGTTGGCAGAAAAATAATATTTCTCTTTGAAATTATAAAAATCTTTTCAAACAGTTTAATACGATGCGGACTGGATCCTTGAGCAGCACAGAAAAAAATAAACATTTTAAATGATTCTGTGAACAATTGTTTGAAAACCGCATCTCTAAACAGATCAGTATCGCACACAACATTTAAGATACCGAAGGATAGATAATGCATTATTGCTAACTTAAGTTCGGAATATGTGGTATCGATTGTCACTGTCGTATTATCGTTATCTTCAAGGGGAGCAAATTTTGGTAACTTTTATTGGATGCTTTTCATAGCCTCAATATGATTCACACAGCTTTCGTAGCACAAAAAATGTAAGGAATAAAGATTACTTTGGCTTGAGATTATTCCACAGTTAATCAACATTAGTAGCGTATTAAAATGTTTTGCAATCCCTTGTTTTCATTAGGGGGGTTGGATGCGTGGTTTCGAATCCCCGGTTGTACGTGGCAAGGAGTAGGGTCGCCTGTCCAGTCTCATGGGTTTTCTCCTGATACTCCGGGTTCCTACCACTGGTAAAGACCCCTACGCGCAAGCGAATTATTGAAATAAAATTAGACCTGGTTTGTGTCGAGTGGACGCTAAACCCCATTTCTCTCTCTCTCTCTCTCCCCCTCTCTCTTGTTTTCAATAATTTAATAAAGTACACTTTTCTAAAAAAAAAAAAAAAAATGCAGATCAAAACAAAAAGAAACTCGAAATCCCCGCTTTGGTAAACAAACGTTGTATCCCAAGCTATTTGGGATGATGTCACAGCTCTCTGTATACACTACCGATTGCCAATTTGGATTTCAGGTCGCTTCAGTTGACTCATCAGAATTTTGATTTCAATGAATTTCCTATTCATTAGAAGCGGTTCAATATCTGGCTATAGAGTGGTTAGGGTTTAATTTCCTCGGGGTGTAAACATCAGAACCATGGTTGACGAGAAGATATTGACCCGAGAACGCCTTAAAAGATCGGCCCTGTTCTCTTTATTAACCCATGTGTTGACCAAACTAATATGACGATTAAATAACACACCACTTGCCTGCCTAATCAACCATACTGAATGTATTCGTTGTGTCGTCTCAAATTATAGCGATGGAAATGGCACTGAATGGCTGTTGTGAATAGTGCTCACACAAAGGTGCGACAACTTCCGCGTTTCTAACAAATCTTGTATTTATTAACGTTTCGATTGCAAATGTTGGACGTTGACAATTGCTGTTAGTTAGCATAACTCTTTGTCGACACTTTTGACTGACCATTAGAAAAATGAATGCTTGAAATTCGGTTTCTAAATGGAAGTTCAATGAAGAATCAAAATTGCAGATGGTTAGAAAGGGATAGGATATTAAATAAATGTTTCAGCTGTCTTGCGCTTTGAAAAGTAAGTTCGTCAGGCCAACTTGATTCTTACGTACCCAATCTGAGTTTGAAAGAATTAAGTCCTTTACCTCTTGGGCTTGATGACGGGGGTGGGGGTGGGTGTCTGGCAAGGGGCAAGGTATGGAACAACCGGGGCCCCATGTACACATTGGCGTACGCATTTAAGCTAAATTGACAGTTGGCGTTTGAAATATAATTTGTCCTCATATAATATCATTAGCTTTTGGAGCAGAACAGTGGATCGTTAAACCCCATTTCAGTGTTCGGCTTGTTCATGGGTATTGAAAATGGTATCGCTATAAAGTACTGCAACCCCTGGCAGAAGAGTCGGGTAGACAACCGTATCTCAATCAATATGGACAGAAGGCGATAACTCAATATATGGACTAGAAAGAATACGACATAAACATTCATATACGTTCTGTTTGATTTGAAGTGTCGAATTTAATCGAATACCACTCTTTTATGTTTATGCTGATACACATTTATGTGTTTTCAGTATTACTATAAATCATAGTTTCCCGTAAAACCGTTACTAGATCAATGGTATTTTATGTTGAACATCAACCCATTAATGTATTACATTTGTTTTATTGTATGACTTATCGCAGATTTTCAATGTTATCTATCTGAAGGTTCGTTTAGTAAAATGTTCAAGCATTACAAACCCTGCAAAAATAAATGTCATACAAGCCCAATAACTATAATAAAACATGTTCTACGATTATTTCACTTTAAAACATTTGTAGGAATCAAAGGTGAAATGAGTATTTACTTTACCCTACCAACCCGGCAATTTTGCCCCGATAGATGCCCTCCGGCAGGGGATCTTTGACGTGCCACCAATGCTATAAACGGGATTGTTTGAACGTCCGAAATGAACGACCATGCGTCACGCTTTCCTTGCTAGATCCCCGTCGTCTTCTCCGTCTTGCAACAACGACAATCTGAAATCAGAATAGAGAACCCCGATTATCTTTCTCGGCCTAAAAAAGGATACAAATCAACACCATAGTTCCCGAAGTATTTTCAACTAAACATCATTGTAGGTGATACTGATATCATACAGTACATTTTCTGGAGTCCAGACATTTGTCTGTATATCTAAATTAAAAACATAGATATTTAAAAATGTCACCAATAAATTATGTCACACGCCATAACATGTAGAGATGAGGATTTCCAGATATCTACTAAAACCGACAGGCTTTAAGCTTTCAAAGTTATTGTCATTGTACAAGTAAAACTGTTAATTCTCTGTGAAGTATTTTATCATTCCATTAATGACACGTGGCATTAATGCTGTGCGCAGTACGTCACTTCCGGCATGTTCTAAACTAATTTAATATAAGGTTTATGATTTCTACCTACTGACGACGTTGACAAAGACGTACGACTGAACGAATATTATTTCATAGTTTACATAATTATGATTTATTGATCACGTGATGTGGACTACACGTGTGTATGATGGGCTGCCACTCAGATTTTATTATGTTATCTGGAGAGAAATGTTTGACAATACTCGCCTCAAGAGGGCGCCAAATGAAAAAGTACTCCATTACATCGATTTGATGTTGGCACTAGACACTGGCTACCTGTGGAGAAAGTGGCATCCCCGGTAAATGCACTTCAGTTTCATTGTAAATAAAGTCGATGCTCTCAAAAAGTATCGGCATATAGCTTCAGCAGCATGTCAGAATAGTTTATATAGTTCAAGACAATACACAATCAAAAGTAATTTTATTCAATAAAATAAGACCTTTCACAGTAGCTTCTATTGATTTCACACCGCCATCATTATCTGTCTTAAAGTAATAATAATTGTGCTATTTTTTCCATTTTGTATTCTCAATTCTTAGTAAGAACAGAATATAAATGGTCTAACCTTATTGCTAACTGATACAATATATGTTGTGCTAATAATTACTGCTTCTTAGAATTTGCATCATTCGGAATTAAGTATTTTTATTCCGTTTTCTATTTGTGCTATTTTCTTTCTTAGGGTAGCTGGGTTGTTTTTGTGCAGAGAGTTTTGGCATAAATATTGTTTATCGTATCCATATATTGGGCAGGAAACATGCAGATATAATTCGCAAACTACGTGAATGTCTACCAAAACTTCTGATATTTTTCACTTCAGTGGCATGCACATTACGTTTGGCTAAGGAGTGATATATCCATATAATCTATTCCACCATAAACGGTTTTTAAGTGTTTTGGGTGGTAATTTTATTACATATGCTCGCTTAAAGACTCTAAATTGGTAATGATTTAATTTAAAACCAATTAACATACATTAGAAAATTACACCGGTAACCGTATGCTGAAACTACATATATTGATGTCGCTTTTAATTGCTACATGAGTTTTGCTTTCATTTAACCCATGTATATTTTACTTATTACATAGACCCTCTTCACGTAGTTATTAAAAACTAGCAATAACTTTCTGTTTTTCATTTTACATCATCCGGTCCAGTCTGTTATCTCTTGGCTCTTATCTGTCGCGTGTCTACTCATATATTTAACAGCTATTAACATGCAATGTATCTGATTAACATGATGCTGCCAATACTTAATTCCATGTTGAAGCTAAGTATTCTTCAAATCTAAATAATTTCTCTCTCTACTCAATAATTATCACATAATTGAGAAAATGTGCCGACAAAATTCGAAATTATCTTCTAACAGCTATGGCGTATATGCCAGAACACGTGATCAGTAATTTAGTGCGGAGCTATATAACTGGAACGGAAATTACGTAAATTGATCTGGCGGCGCCAAGAGGTACCATTACGAGCAGAATGCAGCAGTTGACAAAAGGTTTTAATGTAAATACGTCTGAAAGTATAAAAAATGGTCGCCATATTTATCTGGAAATCTATGTAACCCTGTCTTTATCAGAATTCCATCCCTTGCCAATTATATGTTATTAATGACACGTGGCTTTATTCCAACGTGAGGTAAATGTATTTAGTTGTACCAGAAGCTGTAGTTATCACGCTAGTAGTTTTTGATTAATGGTCCTTGTAATGACAACTTGTTATGACGATAATTATTCATGTTATATCGGTAATCTAAAAATGTCGATCGCTATTAATATTGGACCTACAAACGGTTTACAATGAGAGAGAGAGAGAGAGAGACAGAGTAGGGTAGCATTTTATATGAACTATTCTTTTCTCGCGATGGTTCTTTAACAGTATATAGGAAAACACACGGATGAACCTACTCCTTCTCACACCCAGACCCGTTGTGGATTTGCGTAGATAATCAGCTTTATTACAAGGGCATTATAAACATTTCCGCCCTCACTATGTAGAATAGAAAATAAAGGCGGGTTTTGAATTATCCAAACTTGGTCGCCATTAAAGATTTTTTGATTTTATATGTTGAATATATATGGTATTTAATTCCAAACTATATACCACCCTGGAATCTTGAAACTGGTAATTAGATACAAAACCTTAAGTGTACTATTGTGAAAAATCTATCTAATATAATTATGTCGAAAAATCTGCCTATTTAACGTGGGGGATTGTTGCGCTTTCATATATACACTTTATGTGTGCTGAGGTGAGGGTCCCCTGTGTATTTTCATTCTCCAGATACACCTAATGACTACCCACCTACCAATATCCACTTTATCAATCTGATTAAAACAGATCCTATTTCGTTTCGTTATTTATACCTCAAAATCTCGTTTTGCTTTTCTTTACTACACTAGGATCTGGAAGAGTTGTTATATAATAGGCCTTCTTATTGATCTGAAGAATTGGCAAATGAAACGGTCTGTTACGACAACTTCTTGGGAATTCCATGGACAATACGGGACGCTAGAACATACCAATAGAATAGAAATATATCCATTAAAACGTGTGATATGTATCTTTACGGAATGATAACCCATAAGCTAATGCTTTAAAACACTTCTAAGAGAACAACTATTATAACAATCAGTTTTACTTTACGATTAAGTCAAAAGAAAATAACAGAATAGAAATAAACGTTTATGGAATGATAACCCATACGTTAATGCTTTGAAACACTTCTAAGAGAACAGTTATTATGATAATCAGTTTTACTCTACGATAAAGTCAATGGAAATTATCTTTACTTTTCATAAGATATCTTTTAAGCTCTTTATTGACAAGACTATCACTCATAAAGCTCGAAAAGGCAAAATCATCCTGAAAGGATGTCATTTATTTAGGACCAAACGCCAACCACATTCGTCAGAAGTGACGTTCTGGCAGTTTGTTTGATCTGAGGTTAATTCAGGGAGAAAATCTGAGCAACTAATTTTGCCTTTCGTGACATGGTGTGCCACCAGAGGTCGTCAATGTTTACTAAGATGCCGACATCTTTATTACTAATAGTTCATTTAGAATGAAAGCACGTGCACTTGAGCCTAGACATTTTGTCAAGTGTTTTATTTGCAGGAGTAACGGCACGTTAAGTGCTGCAGCTCATTCTTCCATATTAACGGGCTCCAAATGAGTCGAGCACGAGCCAAGAAATTGGCAACATATAGCTTCATTCAAAATATGGTTTCTTTTTAATTAAGTAAAATTTGACGGGCGTGTGGCTTTGACCCACTGATGATTAGCTAACAGCTGGAATATTCAAGAACTGATGAAGGCGTCACAAATATGTCACTTAACTTTTATTAGCGCGCCAGGGATCGGGGTCATAAAGCTAGTCTTATTTGACAAATGTTTCGAATTCTGGACTTCCGGAATAACAGTCTGGACCTTTTGACCCAACTTCCTTGAATTGCCTTTGATTTTCCATATTAAAAAAAGACTCACGCGATTAAAAAAGCAAAATGAAATGGATTTAAAAGAGGTAAAGGGGTTAATGATATATAAAAATGTTATCAATGTTAAGTAAAATTACGTGTATTTATTAGCTTAGTTTAACCCTTTTCGGAATTTAATTATTGGGTCTTAATTGCTGTATGTCGTTATGTAATGAAATGGGGTTTAACGTCTTATTTTACTGCACCAACCGGGATAATGTAATGAAATGAAATGGGGTTTAACGTCCTACTCTTTTGCACCTAACTTGGGCTAATGGAAGACGGACATACGCCATACAGTGCGCTATGAGGGAAATTTTTCCCGGGCAGCGATGCTACGGCCTACTCTTATATCGAATAGTGTTCTACGAGACATATTTTTCCCGGACAGCAGTTGGGTTACAGTTGTCATGCACGCCAACGTGTACACGGTTTTTCATCCCACTCGAACAACTACAAGCTTTTTGTAATGGAGATTGATTTAAGTTATAATGTTAAAGTTCCAATTTCACTTTTTCTAATGAAGTCAAAATATAATTATTTCTATGTTTTTTGCTCAAAAGGTTGTCAACTCACTATTATACGATCATGGACAAAATTTAGGGGGGGGGGGGGTGGTAGAACGGGTGACACTGGTTGATTGAGGAAATAGTTACTCAATTACCTCCCTTGTTTTCCCATTCTTCTCCATGGACGGCCATCTTCAAACGTTTGAATTTGAAGTTGAAAATGATATTTTTGCCAATTTCTCAACTGGCAATAGTGAATTATAGGATTAATAGGATTATTCTTTAACAAGGTAGGACTGTTTATAGGTTCAATCTATTTTGGGGCTTTATTTTAATAAATTTTAAAAATATAACTTAAAAAAATGCTATTGGAACTTTAAGCAACAGCAAAGCGAAAAGGGGGGCTGACTTGACTAGTGTTTCATTTTATAAATATACTTTCTGTTTATTGTACAAATAATTAATACTGATATGTGACCATTACAAACAAGTCTGATGTTTGATTAGTATAGTTAGTATTCAGTAATATTTGTAATTGGTCCTTAACGTCACAATTTATACCGTAAATAGGTCGCTACATGTGTCGAATCGGTGATGCTAAATGTCGTAAACATCTTAGTATATGTCGTTATTGTTTGAGTCAATGTCCAAGGTGAGTGTATTGACGGGGGGTTAATGGAATCTTCATGTTCGTGGCTATACACCACACATATAATCTTGTCTACTTTATCTAATTAGATATATTTAGCTGTGGCGATGGTCTGGATGATACATCTATTTTTATTGATTTTATAAGGGATGCACCCACCCACATGTATCCACGGGCTGGTAAGGAATTGTACACCTTTTCTCTCGGCATGATTAAACCACATTTTAATGTAGAAAAAGAGAATTATCTTCCGAAGAAACGAAGGTGTTTAATGAAGTAGATTGCATTCAAAGAGTGGAGTGGATAATTAGCATAGTCTTTTCACTTGCTTAAATCCATGTACTACTTTTGTATAGCAAGATAGTTCATGTATCATCTGTGAAATCACTAGGAAGACATCATTTCTACAAGACTAGTAATAGTGAATCGAAGTAGGCATGATTGTGACTGCACATTCCTAGTCTCATTCATCTTAGAATATATTTAGGCACTCAAAACTACTTAGCATTCTATATGCAATAACAAGAAACATTCAGAGTGTGTTTTTCAAGTTGACGTTCAATACCTATTAATTTCAATCCATTCATAACAAACCATTTCGCAATTTAAAATGCCTGCACTTTATTTGCAAAAGAATATACAATCGCGATATGCATTTATACTCTATGCAAAGTTCTGTTGCCATGGTAATAAAAGCCTTGTGCTGACAATAATGTATGGATTATTTCGCCACTAGTGTTAACAACTAAACAAGCGATCGGAATAATTTACCTCCATTAAACGTTTTACCCGCCATTATCGTCCATTCTTTTCCGACTGCACCCAGTTCCTGTTTCGCGCCATTTATTTGTGGTTGGTTTCAGGTTTCATATTTATTGGCGCGAATTATCACCAGGAAGAGACACGGTCATCCGGTCTTCAATGAATTTCCTGATTAATTTCTGGGCCCTGATAATCGAAGATTACAGATCGATTGAAACTAACCGGTGACTGAATCGATCAAACAAATTAGATTAAATCAAAGATGGCGGGCGTCGACAAAAACGGTCTAACGAGACTGGCAATTAGAGGGGTTGATTTTAATGGATTCTGTTGGCCTTTTAAATAAAGCGTGTGGAATGTTATAACCCAGTAATAATTCATTATTCTCGTACACGGTGTTAGTAATGTAGTTTCCATGTCCACAATTCTCCTAGAATCTGTAGAACAGATAGATCATAATAATAGAAACAGTCAACAAAATCTTAACCTTTTCTGCCTGACATTACCTCCAGACGAGTTAAACCCCTCAATGAAATATTCTTCCGCCCTCCAGACCACTCGTATCATCTATATTTAAATATCCTTCCGCTCTTTACAGCACTTTGTATTCAGTTCCAATGGCCGACATAATTATTTTGTAAAGTAAATTTGATATGTTTAATTAGCTAACTGCTATAGGCCGAAGTGCTTATTGTAGGTAATTGATTACAGAGTGACATATATTAACGCCAATTTCATCCAATTCCACAGACCTCTTAACACCAATAATCCATTTAGCAGCTGAACTGAACGTGACTTAATATCATGTAACATGTTTTATTCGTTATTCAAGGGGGACAATCAACGCGTAGGCATAAATCATATCAATTTTTACCGGAAATCTATGTAAATTTAAGTGAGAGTGGATAAAACAGAACATGAACAAGACATATAAGTTCATTAAAATCGTCTAGCGAGAGAAATCAATATACATCATTGATGTCTTAATACTTGAAATAATATAGAATCATATGTCATTTCGGTCTATCTTATGTGGGTTTTCTCCCTGTCCTTTCGTTTACCCCCACTGTTAAAGACCCCTTCGCGCAAGCAAATTATTGAAATAAAACTGATACGTATGTCCGTGCCGAAATTACCTAGTTTGTGTCGAGTGGACGTTAAACCACATCTTGTAACTTCCAACCAACACAAACCAGGTCATTTTTGGACTAACATATTGTTCAAATTTATATCGATAATTCGCTTGCACGTAGGGGAGGAAACCGGAGGACCCGAATAAAACCCAGGTTGAACAGTCGACTCTACTCCTTATTACGTACAACTGAGGAAGAGGGGGTTAACTTCAATCCGACACAAACTAGGTCATTTCTGGACAAACATATGGTTCAAATATATTTCAATAATTTGCTTGTGTAGGGGGTCCTCATCAGGGGGAGGAAACCGGAGAATACCCAGGAAGTTGGACAAGCGACCCTACTTTACTCAATATCAGATCATATGGTTTCACGCGCAGGCGTTAAACAACTAGACCATCCCACCCCACTATCAACAATAAAAAGCTCATACGGCATTAACAGAACACTGTGCAGAAATGAAATAATGCTTCCGAAAGCATGACACAATGTTGAATTATCTATTATCAAGATACCATAATTAGACAATAACTTTTTCTGGCTGGACACGATAGACTCATCTTGTAGGCTAAAATCTAACATGGCAGTTGACGCCGTTTTCATGTGCCACTCTTTAATCATCGGGTTAGAAACACTGTGTATACCCAACAGGAAATGTAGTCAAGAACAGCAGGGTGGTTTTAAACAGTAGCATAATGTATATTTCAACTTGTAATGTAAACTTGTTGGCGGTAGCTAGAAGTATATGCATGTACTGTACATGTCAGACCGTATCTTCTTCTCTTTTTTACTTGATACATCATTCTAAACTACCAAGGTCTAAAAGCTGTAACTCGTCCAACAGCTTTCAAGCACTAAGTAACCTTCTGAACTATCTTGCTACTAAAAATTATTCATATACACTTAAATATTTGACCTAATTTTGGTAATCAGTGTAAAATTAATTATGCTTAAACAAAAATGATTTTTGCTAATTACCTACGTAGTCTTTCTCCTTCACCTGGGCGGAGTTTCACTTTGTACCTTATTATATATTATCATGTTGGTAAAAGAATGCCGATCTCAAAATGCCACAAACAAGCAGTTATTCGAAGCGTCGGTTGCATTTTCAGATGCAATCTTGATCGTTTTATCTATCATATTACCATCGTATTTATACATTTTAAGACGTGGTTTCCACTGTCAGTGATGCAGGACCGAGGGCTTGGCAAGGGGAGCTATCTAGTCGTTCGGATGGGACGAATTGCAAGGTCCCGTGTACACATGGGCATGCATGTTAAAGATCCCTTGGCCGTTGGAACGCGATATAAGAGTAGGCCGTAGCACACTGTATGGCGTATGCCCGTCTTCATTAGCCCAGTTTAGGAGCAGATTAGTTGGACGTTAAACCCCATTCCATTTATACATTTTAATCTCACGCGTTTTACTGGCTGAATTTTATTTGCTAATACACTGTATCTATGGCATGCATGAACTATATTTACCTACTAGTATGAATAAAACATTGTGATCTGAAATGAAGCTTTGAAAATAAAAAGATGGCTATTAAGCTATCTACATGAAAGGATACGTAAAAAAAGAAAGTTATTCGAAGTGTCTGTTGTAAATCCGATCTTTTTTCCCACCATAGTATTGTTGTGGATGTGTTTTATTTTTCTAACTGCATCGTTTTTACTAATAACCACAACATGTACGGCTATGATGAATACCTTATGACAGTTCGCTACAGCAAATATAAAATAGTGATCTTAACTAAGCTTTGAAAATGATAGATATTAAACCATCTAATATGCTGTTAATTTCTATCTTTTTACAAATTAGTAAATATTTTCAAATGGACATGACAGACAAAATCTGATATTGTCGGTAGGTAAAGATTTTAGGCGACAAAGGTTTCTGTTCTTGCGATTAGGTGATTTATTGGTCTGCACTGATTGGATTACAGGTGAAAAAAAAATAAGGAACTGAAGGTTTAAAGAGACAGATTACACGACAGGTCTGAAATCAGGTTTCACCTGGCCAAAAATGTTGTTAAAGAAGTCGTTACCACATCAAAGATATTTTGGTAAACCTATACCTTCCGTCATGAATTCAGTTTCAACGAATGGCGGCAGAGAAAAAAGCCTTTTGGGGCTATTTAGATAGCTGTTTTCTTTTCTTGACTATCCTCTTCAGTAACATAACTAAACTGGTATCTAGTTTCACAAAAACTACTTCTTCGCTTTCTTTTGTCTGTTCTCGGGAAGATAAAAACTGACTTTTATTAACCGTCAGAAAATGACAGAGGTTGCGGAAGTTATCTGGAGGGGAATTAGGGTTGTGGTAGTTGCTATTATCATGAATGGCTTATAGATGAGGAAACCCTAGTCACGGATCCTCGCGACTGACATAATATATTATATCACGGATAGAATTAAAGTTTATAGAGTGCTAATGCAGATAAGCTCTCATAGTTTCCATGTGATTTATGTATCTTGCGCTGGGAGGTGGCCAAATTTTCTCTCTCAACTTTTTTTCTAGCTAATTCATACTTGAACGATAACAAGAAGACATACATTATGTCATTATATAAAAGACTTGCAGGAACCGACAGATGGATATAAAATAGATGTTGGAAAATTAAAGGTTACATTTTATGAGTATATTTAACAAGAATAGTAACCTAATTAGATATGTATTCCCTTCAATTAGATAATTACTGAGGAAAGAATGTTCAAGATACACGACCGTCTCGTGCATGACACTAACAATAAGAAAGGAATATGCAGTAAATATAGGAATATAAACTAATACATATAATCTAATATGGTGGAACCTTTAGTCCAGTTTTTAGATGTTAAAAAACCCATGAAACTTGTGTCTTTATATTGAAAGTTTGATGAAGAAGGAAATACATTTGTAAGAAACAGGTAGACACGTCAAATATGGCGCTTCTTTAATTATTGATGTAAAGCATTTCCCGCCTTTTAGTCGTTCAGTTTGTCTACAAGTGTGGTAACACCATCTTTGTGTATTTGCAAATGAGAAAAACTATAGAAAGTCAACCAGCGAATGATCATGTTTTAATTTAGGTGAAAACAGTTGTACACAGAAGGTTGAATTAAAGTGTATTGTAGTCTGGCATTGGTGCTTAATATAATGATAAAAACTACAAACAATTAGAACTTCTAATTAACTTGTTAGCGAAAGAGAAGTCCCCTTCAAACCGCTCTTTACCGATTGTTGACAAGTGACAGAAAAATAAAAGCGTTTTGATAATCAAATAATGTAAACAATAGTCTTATTGATGTACACCAGTCACACAACAATTATATCGTGTCCTATTCTCACGATGTGGCTTGTCTTAATTCTACAGGCGATTCAATTCGCTTTTTATACAAAGACTCAATTTTCCCTTTCTCTCACGTCCCATGCTGCCATATTCTATAGGCAGCGTATCGATTAAACATAATCCGGGTTCTGACTACTGAGACTAAAGCGACCTCTATTGTGATTGAAGCGACCCCTATTGTTTAATTTGATGGTTGATATTCATGGTGTAATGATTTCTACTTTTGCTGCTTTTTCTAAGTCCCATAATGAAGTAGGGGAATTAGACGGGAGACGACCTTCTAATGAAGTAACAGATTAAGAAGAGTTTTTTTCCCCTTGATTTGCGTGTCGCTGTTTTTTCCACGTCGAACGATAAAACAAGTGTCATTGTATCATATTATCGCATTGAGTCAATTAGCCAGGTTTTAAAGCCAGTAAGAAGCTTATTGAAGAAATTCTATCACACGTTAACAGATGTTATTCCTCAGTAATATCGCAGAATTAAATTGATCTAGACTTTAGACACGGTTATTCTTTCAAACACTTGTTTCTGGTATCTCGCAGGAATTAGATTTGCCCACAAGTCACGACTGTATAATTGGCCAGAAAATCTATAATATTTTAGAACAAGGTACAAATATTTGAAATATGAACCGACGCTATTAAGGATTTTATTTAAATAATTTATTCAAGACAAAATTTCGCCTTTTCAACCAACAATACACATGTACTTGATTATAAGTAGCCCTTTCCACAAGTTAGAAACTGAAAAAGTTTTAATAAAGACAGTTAAATTTAAGACTTTTCTAACACGATTTTCTTCTATGCACCCCGATCATCTTGGTAGGTTTAGTTTCTGGTAACTGCCCAATGTGAAATACACAATTGGCTCCATCTGTAGACGCAAATATTTGAATGTAGACAGTTATCAATTCCATAAAATATATCAGGATATCATATATACAGTTTTCAATGTCGTCCGAGATCAAAGATATCTCAGCCTTCTAAATTTGAGAAAGCGACACGATGTCCTTGAAATACGTTGAAAATGGTCTTCTCGGGGGTAACTCTATATTTCTATGATCGCATTTCCAGGTCAATTCATTCTATGTTTGAAATCTTAGTGACCAGAATCTTATTTAAAGCTGGGATGGGGTAAAGTAAATGAAGTGAGGAATAGATTTTTTCCCTGGCGAGATCAATGTTCTATTTTGCGTTTTGAAGATCTCTGTTGATCGATGTTATGGCAGAAGGGGCATGTTCTAATCGATTTTAATCAAATCCTCGATTCTAATCATAGAATAAAATCGTTTCGGAATCGATATTATCAGACTCAATGTATTGTTTATGAATATTTGACTTTTTAATATGAAATTATGAATTTCTAAACATACATTTTGTTGCTTGATTTTTTATCTGTTTACACGTCTTCCCTTTTACCACATCATATGGTAGACTGAGAAAACATGCTACAGTGAATATAATTATGCAATGGGCACACAAAAGAAGAATATATTAAAGACATCTTGCACGCAATTTTTTTTTGTCCCAATAATTGTTGATATTTATGGTCAGTATGTGATAGGAGATCTGGCCGGTTGAGAGAGAGAGAGAGAGAGAGAGAGAGAGAGGTGAGTGGGGGAGTTTATAAAGTGGATGTCACAGTTTGCTTTCTAATTAGGATAAATCCTAAGGTCTGTGGAAACAAATGAGAGTTTTACAACACGTTATGCCATGTGCATGTTCTCTGATCAAATGAATTATGTGGAAACGAATGCAATGTTCCGGAAAGTTTTACGATTATAAATTATAACTTGAGCAATATAATGTAATTCGGATATAAAGATATGATTACATTCTTCAATTTGAAATAGTTCATTTGCCACTGTCTGGCGGAACAGGACCAGTATTCTCATGCCGAAACTGGAGAGCCCCCCTCCCCTCCAAAACAAAACCATTGGAAACTTTAGGCAATTTCAGATTTGTTGAATCACGAGGGCAAAGGTTTGTGTTTTGTTTAAGATACCAATATATTATTTTTTTGTTCATTTCACGATGTACCTGGAAACCCCATTATAGCCCAGTGGTATTTTTTGCATTAAGTAAACTGAAGATAGCCATATATCGGACAACAAACCAAGAAGAAAACCCCAGTATCAGTATACATGTGTATAAACACATCAAGTTAATACAAAAGACACCATTTATCATAAATGATTTATTATCCATTTAAAACATAATATACTTTCAAAACAACTGGAAACGCGCAACCACACGTGTAAATATTTAATAATGATATACATATAGATATAACATATGACATCCATATATACAAACATACATACAAATAAACCGTTGACTGCACCATATCTTGCCCATTTTTATTTATATCCGTTTATTATTTTCTTGTTCAGGTGTAAATTATTGTGTCCTAAGAATATACATTTCCCATTATGCTAGTCACGTTTTAAAAACAATCAACGCGAACTTTTAAATATTTTTCTTGTAATTTATATCATCTAAAAAATGTAACTCAATTCCCTTATAGTATCTTTACAGAATGAAATATAAAATCTATATTCCAGTTAAAGCCCGATTACTGGTTTAATATCACATGCAAAATTCCTACTATTCTCATAAATTTGCAACAAAAAGATAAATCAGAGCAGACTCTGATATTGGTTAATTTCCGGAAATGACGTCATATTAGGTGCTCATTCCCGCAATGAAGATCTTTGCGTTGTCTGTTCTATATTCATGTACATCGACCTATATATTCATCAAAGTTTGCATTATAGAATATCACATGCAAAAGAGCATTTCATGTCATGAATAAAATTTGGAATTTTTTACTTCATAAATACTTCAATGTTTTACTTTTAATGTCCTCAGAATGTTTATTGCAAAATAAAATATTTATCAGCGTTGGTTGTAACTTTGCAAGGTATATTCTTCACGAAATGAAAGTATTCAATTGACTGAAGCACTTAATAATGAAACAGAATTAAAAAAAAGATGGAGTTACTTATACGATTTAAATGCCCATCTATCATTCATCTAACCTATTAACCATGACAACAAGTCGGAATAACAAGTACGTAACAAATCAAAACGAGGCTGGTGCACGTGATCATTTTTTTTAAAAGTAAAAACGGTGACTAGAAATATGGCGGCAAAGATAAATATAGGAGATAAAATATTATATACAATAACAATGACAAAAATATTTCAAAATACTTATCTATGTGTATTTTACAAAATAATACACATATTAGTTTACCCCTTTTCGCATAGTATACACGGATTATGTATCTTAAATATCCCCCACTTACATTATTATGCAATTTAATGGATGAAAAGTAACACTTAATTTAATACATAATAACAACCATGTTGTATTCTGGAACAAACTGTTATATATCTTAAATTTATATTTACCCTGTTTCATATCTATTTTTTTTTATATAAAAAAAGAAAGAAATTTTCTCTGAATATAGTGACAATACTACTTAACGAGTTCGCCATTTGTAATGAAGTCTATTTCAATGGTTCTACTGCCATTCTTTGTTATGTCATAGTTCTTTAATTATTCTCTAGATTTGGCGCCATTTCGGAGTCAGGATTACTGAGTCCAGACAGTTCATTCTATCATATAGTCACACCCTTTCATTTCGATTAGCAGGTCTCGTGTTAAACGTTCAATCAAATCGTCACCTTAAGATAGCGTTAAGCTTATTAATACCTGCATTGATACTCACACGATAAAATCAGCACATTCAAGTCCACTAATACGACCATTTGTCAATAAAAGGCGCACAAAAGGATTCAAGCCTAATATTATAAAGTCCACTTCACATTAGGTGTTGTGCAGGATTAACACACACAGCCGTAACTAACAGGTCGTTCATCATACTAACTCCACCTTAATAATGCCTCGACCCGGGCAATTAATCAGTTATTGCAATTAACGTGCAGAGGTCAAAGAAGTGGCTCACGGGGGTCTGTGAAGGTAGAACAACTTAACATCAATCTCTTTGTGATAACAAAAACTGGATAAGATTGTATTGATCCTAATATCAATCAAGTGAAACTCTGGGAGGACAATACAGCTGCGTGTACGGGTTGATATTGTTGGCTAAGGGGTTAACATTAGGGGACGTTAGCGGATTGATATTTGGAGTAAATGCGGAGGAATCTGATCTCATCATACCGCCATTATTTAACGAACAACTTGACATTCCTGAATATGCATTTCTACTATTCGTGGCACCCATGTCACTCCATAATTGATTACTTAGCGGTTTCATTTCAACCGACTCATTGGGAGGCATTGCACGACCCATTGGAGGCATAAATCCCGCTTTAGATGTTGCCACGTGCGCCAAGGACCATATTTTTGGGCGTAGTCCATTTTCTAAATTGTTGACGTCATTAAAATTACAGTTTACATCACTGAGTCCGGAATCGTTGCTGTTCGAACATAATGAATCTGGTCGCTTTGAATCCAAGGGTGAAGGAACAACTCGATGATTTCTTAGTCCTCCCAATGGTGACGCACCGAGAGTTGTCCCCCCTAATCCCGAAGACGAGGCTGCGTTGTGAGGGCCTACATTACATGGTAAACCGTCATTAACATGTTTTATAGGGTCTTCCTGGAAGAGTGATGCATGATGGACAGGGTCAGGAGGGGTCACAGCGTAACTAGGTGTACCTGCAAAAAATCGTTACTCTATATTAACAAAATAAACGAATACATAAAACAAAACAAATTAGGAGCAATAAAACTCTCCTAAACAGAATCATATGAACAATAAAATATTTTGTTTTGTTTTTTAACTCATAAACTCCCATAAACTGAACTACAGGACAATATTAGCAATACATATATGAAATTTGGAAACTTCAAACTGTTCCAGAATTTCTGCCATCAACGTTGTTGCCTGATTGTTTCTTTAAGTAGTTTTCAGATAGTCCGTTTCAGTGGTGAAATAAATCTTTTACTTGATGTATTCCTTCTAGTTTTTCTTTTACTATTATTGGGTTTTTTTCTGCATTGTTTATTACATGATGGCAATTAAGTACTTTCCAAAGAGCTTTATCGCAAATCAATATTACACTGGGTAATCGTTACTTAAAGTTTTGGACGAGACAACGTCACATAGGTCAATTAAAACTTGTATAAGACATGTTTGCAAATAGGTAAAATTCGGTAGCATGTCCAATATGTTATTGTTGTTGTTTGTTATGTAAAGGAATGTCGCAAAAATAGACAATAAATTCTATTCTTTCACCAGTAAGAAATAATTGTGGCTTATCTGTCTCATAAAATATACTACAACGGTAGCTAACGTCAGACTAGATGGCGCTTTTATCATTAAGGTTAGGCTCATGGTCCCCAGATGTCAAAGTTCAGACATGACTATTGGTACTAAATAGTATTTGGCTTACTATAAGTGGTGATGTATGTTACACACTAAGTATTATTACCTATATATATCCCAATGTTAGAGGTCGGATTAAAGTACGTGTTGGCAATTGAAAATTGATGTTCAACATTTTAAGAGCCATTACCAACGTAACTGGTCTTAATATGTTACGGAGACCTGAGCAGCCAAAGTATTTGCCATAAGTAGTGGGAAAAGAGGGTTAAATACTTATTGTAGAACTTATAAAATCACCATTTTTTTAAAAAATGAAACCAAAAGATTAATTTGATAACATAGTGTTATTTTTATTTGAAATAAAAGTGTCTTACAGATGCAATTGGTAGTAAAAGAAATTTATCAGAATATATTAATGATCACATAACATTTTCTTGTATTTGGCCAAAGAGCGAAAATCACAAACCAGTTTTAAATACTGATCTAATTACATTTTACAACCGTAATGCTGAATTATTAATCATCGTGTGCGGGGGTGGGGGCAAGAACCTTTGACCAAGTTAAATTTTAGATCAATTAGCAAACATATAATAATTTGATCTGTATGAACTTAGATCATAACCTATACTGGACGCCATGGTGTTTTATTACTATACTTGGGAAACACTGTTATGGCGATACTTTGATTCCCGCCACTAAAGATCATGTAGTGTAGTTCCTAGTATTAGTGCCATGTTTTTATGTCCACTGACAATTATTCAAGCTGATAATTTGGAGATAATGGAAGGTTACAGAGTTCGTTTCCTCATGTCTTTAAATGGTGCTAATAAATGGTTTGGAATTAATAAAGACGCCAAAGTACCCTTTAACTTCATTATACACCACTAACGTAATCAGTTAAACAACATAGAATTTCGCTTAGCAGGAATCGCAAGAGAATTGAATCCAGTTTGGAATCTTTATTGATTATCAGACAGTGAAATCCTGCAATTTATTCCAGACTTAAGCTCTAACTGTGATCAGACATAATTTAACTCCCGTGTTTAAGATAGTTTCAATACAAGTTTCAGTAATCTGTGTGTTGCTAGCGATAAAAAGTATCCTGTTTAATTCTGTCTCAATTCTTTTCAATGACTTGAGTTTAATGCACTAAGTTTAGAGTGTTCATTAAACCATGAACGAAGGTCTTAACTCTTAACGATTTAGATGTTTTCTTCAACTCTTTGATATCAGAAATCTTGTTTAGCAGGATTTTAAAAACTAAAAACTACACATCGCATGTATCATTTGATATATTAAATTAACTTTCATATGTAAATAGTTTTAGTTTTCCTGCACTCTCTGCTGTTAGACTTTCCATTTCAGTTATTCAAAATTTATTTTTGACTTTTTTTTAGTATTTTTAATTTCTTAAAATGCATTACATTTTATTCTTAATACGGAATATTTAATGTTTTAACTTATTGGATTAAATTATCATATTGTATTTTAGCACAAGTTCTTTCGCTTTTTTCACATCCAACCAATTTTCTCTCCTTGAATTTCGGTCTATTTTTCCTCAAACTTTGTCTTATTTTATTTCAAGTTATAACTATATCCCGTTTTCAATAGCGAACTCGGAAGAGTAGGACATTACAAGCCCGTTTTCAATAGCCAACTAGGTGCAGAACAGTAGAACGTTAAACCCCATTTCATTTATAATCATATGATAAACATCAATCAAATTTTCAAATAAAATTGAATCAAATTCCCAAATCATGATATTTGTACATTTCATTAACCATGTTAGATATATTTATATAATGGTAATCTTATCAAGTACTTTCCTTCACACTTAGTTAAGGTTCATATGTTTCACCTCATATATGCCTTGGCGTACCTGTTGGGGTATATCTCGCGCTGTGCTCGTGACAGCTAATTAATAACAGGTAAACTATGAGGGGTGACAGTTTGATTGAGCATCAAGGGATAATTGTCAGCCAGTCAACATTTCTATCCTAATTTGGACAAACGAGCCAAATATTTGACAAATTCGAGTAGGATTTTCGGGTGAAATTACCTAACTTCATACAAGACAGGCTAAGGTGTCAATTTTTATATGATACATGAAACATCTTAACTGACCATTATTACAAACTTCCGTCCATTTACTTATTGTCTCGTCAAATTAATGTTCAACTTATCAATTTTCAAACATTTCAAAGCTAATGTAATTTACAACATAACCTTATCATTTTATATTCATGTGCACGTGGTGGAATATTTTGGACAAATGAATTCATTTAGGGAGAATGAATTCATTTTGAAACATTTATTTCAGTTTTAAAGGGTATCTGTATCAAATATATTTTTAAAGAAAAATATTTATACCATATCATTTACAATTTGCATAATAATAAGATTTACAAACTTCCTGGTAACTATAAAAACCACAATGTAGGTCATATTTATATATCTAGAGTATACCAATACACTAGACAAGCGAATGGATTGTAAAATAATGTATTTGTAATGGACCATTTTCTTGCACTTTAGAAAAATCACGACCACTTGGATCGACAGGGCTATAATGGGGTTGGATGTCATATGTGAAGCTGGACATATTTTTATTAGAACACTTGATACCATTTCACGTGTGTTGACTTCAAAGGGCAAGGGATTTTTTTGTTATATATATTGTTTTATCTTTATACATTAGAACACTTGATACCATTTCTCGTGTGATGACTTCAAATGGCAAGCGATTTTTTTTTTGTTATATTGCTTTATATTATTTATACATTAGTAAACCTTATTTTCAGTAGGCTAATAAGCGATCTGTGGTTAAATCGGCAGTTTATGTCTAAACTGGCCGGGAATTGGGAGACAGATCGACTTCCGTTTACACTTTACCCAAATGAAATTTGAAAATTAGCTCGTATAGAGTTTACCATAAATTATGTTTTTGCTTAAACGACACGGAACCTCTTCGTAAATACTTCAAATACATTACACTAATGAAATAGCTTACCCACTGGTGATTTGCATTCTTCCTTTATGCTTTCTTCTTTTTCTCTATCATCATCATCACTATCCGCTTTGCTCTTTTCTCCATCATCATCGTCATCATCATTATCTTCACCTGATCTGTTTCTCGGTGACCAGGTCATCTTATTTTCTTTCTTCAATCGTCTTCTAGCGTTGGCGAACCAGGTAGAAACTTGGGTTAAAGTCATTTTTGTGATGATGGCTAACATTATTTTTTCCCCTTTCGTGGGATAAGGATTTTTCTTGTGTTCATAGAGCCAGGCTTTTAATGTGGTTGTGTTTTCTCGGGTGGCATTTTTACGTCTAGACGCACTGTTTAAATCTACAGTACCATATCTAAATGAATTAGAAAATTTTAAAAATCTTTATAATTAAAAATCCTTTTTCTCCTCTGTTCGGCTATTCGAAATAAAGATATGTAACTGACACTTGAGACTTGTTCATTATAGTGAAAATCGTCATATATTTATTTGAATTTGAATGGACATAAAACAAAATGTCAAATTACTATTCTTAATATACGTAATGCTTAACTATGTAGACATAAACTGAAATCGTATGTACAGTGGCGTTGTTTATAGTTATTTTATTTAAAAAGTTTTTAAATTAGAACTCAAATGCTTTATTAAAACAATTTCTAATCTGTTATTACATGCTATTTGAATATCTCACTTTTTATTTGAAAATTATATAGTTTCTTAATTTTGTACATGGGAGATTAGGGTAAAACTGGGTATGCGCTTTAATATTATCTTAATTGGTTAGCATTATCAATAAGTTGCTGCCAAGGAAAAATAAAGGAAGGGCCATTTAAACAGTCAACACTAAGCTGCTAAGCTTTATTTATCTAGTAATTTTAGCGAAGCTTTCTAAAGGATCTAGAGCTTGTTAGGAGTGGAATTTATCACGTATTAAACCCTAGTAGTCAATATAGAGAGGCTTTAAACACTTAAACTACCAATAGTTTATTTATTTTATAAATACCCCTATCTTTAGTCAACTTACAATCAGATTTAAACTGTCAATAATCATCAATGGCGGAACTTTAATATAATACATATATTTTTATATGTAAAATAACATGTAAATCTATGTACAAATTAGCAGATATACATGACTATATTTTTAAATAATTAATGCCATAATGTTTGAATTGTCAGCAAGTGGAGATAATATGTTCTTGGGTTGTTTTCTATTTATTTAAAGATATACCGTAATGTCTTTATATCCACAATCATATATAATGCATACCATCGATTGAAAAACACATTTCTCATTCAAAAGAGCTTTTTAGACAATTTACAAATTCCAACGCCGACTCAGTTGACGCTTTGTTTGTTAAATTTAGTGTTGGTTTCTTATTCAAGTTGTTAAATTTAAATACCGCTATAGCAACAAGAATAATCTGGTGATTTTTTTTTCCAAATTTAATATTTTGTTCATAAAATCAAATAATTAAATCTGCTCAGAAGTGACGTTGACAGACAGCAGTAAATGGCCATGTATACTTTTATCATAATATAACAAGTAAATATTGTGGATTTTTAAATAAATAAACAAAAATTAGAGGGGCATAAATAAATAACATTACTTAATTGAACGCATAACAATAATCACAACAGTAATGAAAGACAATGACTGATTTCTGTAATCGGCGCTACATATAGACACGATTATCTAAAAAACGACAAGAGGCTCATTAATTGTCTTCCATAGAACCATTGTGATTATTTTGCGGCATAAATTTCAAGAAATGTCGGACGAATCATTTTTAACTGAAATAAAGAATACTCACGCATTTGTGTATGGAAATGTTGACATGGGTGTATCGTAGGGGTAGCAGGGGGCTGATTGATTTATCCCCCGCCATGATTCACCGGCGTCTTTAAGATCATAATGACCATTCTGAAAATATAACCGTAATATTTATAGCATCCCTCTTAAATAATACAGCTGGAATAGGGCAACTATAACTATTCAAACTCACATGACATAAACCCTGACGTTGTAAGCCAAGATGAAAGTGTGTGTTTAGGAAATTTAAATGTTGAAGTATTAAATGACAGGTAGGACTTTATTATATTCAAAATCAATTAAAAGCCATCACATTTTTTATTATTTCTTTTAATAAAAGGTCACTTATAGTGTATAAAGTCTCTGAATTTCTCAAACTCAATATCTCTTAAAGGATTCGTGAAAGTCGATGACCATCGTAACCTAGTTTCCAAATAAACCGCCACACAACCTTTCTAATTCCTAATAGTATTGCTACTAAGCGTTTAGGTTTTTATAGAAATAAACAAAGAAAGATACAGAGAAATGCCAAAGGTTGGAGAAGAACGAAATCAAAGAAGTAGCAAAGGAGGACAACGAGAAAAGCATGACAAGCGGAAGCAGGAATGTGGGATTTTTTCTCTTTAGCTCAGGAACATTACATCAGAGAGAAAATATTGGAAATGGGTGATATTGCAAATCAACAAATTAAAACAGTAAAGGCAGTTCACTATATACACCAATCAAATAATGGAAATATATTTGATGTTAAGTCTTATAACAGTCAAATACAAAGCCTTAAAATCAAAACTAGTAAGCAATGCATTAGAAATTCGTAAGTGGAAGCCAGGAGCGAGATCAGCAAATGTCAGATAATTTTAAAATTTCTATTTATTTGGAAAGATAATGCTTTATACGGCTTTACTCGACAAAACGATATAAAGCAAAAACTTAGTTCCCATTATAGAACAATTATATTCCATAGTCCGCCAATGCACCCTCCTGCGTTATCTGACTCTCATGGTGGGCACTTTCAAAATAGGGTATCGTCATACAAAATATATCCATAGACGCTAAGTAAATACTTATAAATGACATGAAATGAAATGGGGTTTAACGTCCTACTATTTTGCACCTAACCTGGGCTAATGGAAGACGGGCATACGCCATATAGTGTGCAATGAGGGAAATTTTGTCCGGGTAGCGGCGCTACGGCCTACTCTTATATCGAATTCCAACTGCCAAGGGATCTTTACGTGCACTCCAATGTGTACACTGGACCTCGGTTTTTCGTCCCATCCGAACGACTAGACAGCTGTCATTGTCAGTCCCTCCTTCTGCATCACTGACAAGGGTAAATCACGCTGGAAAATCGAGATGAACTTTCTCGGCGAATGCAGGGATCGAACACCTGACCTCCAGGCTAACTTCAATAGAACAAACACCATTTTCCCATGTTTATATGATATCAGCATGCACCAAAATGAAACGAAAATATTTTCAACAAAATAAAAGAAATTTCCCAATTCCAAATAATGTTTGAAGGACAAAAATATAAACCTGCTGGTTATCCAAATTGATATAAGGAGGCTCTTGTTCAAAATAAATTTGCTCTTCCTAAAAAATCATAATGTCATAAGTGTAGATGTCGTTCGTGCTGTAGGCACGCAGACAGTCAATTAGAACATGTGATACCACTTATAGCGTATAGGGAAAGATCGTATAATGTCTTACATTTAATTATTTTCCCGTGACAGTGAAACATATTAAAGTACTAAAATGTGAATATTATGAATTCTGAAGAAATTTCAGGCAAAATTTGACAAGGGGACCTAGTAGAATTTCGAGGTGAAATTCGACTCTTCATTGTTTCAATGCAGCTTCATCGTGAGTTATCATACCTGAGGTAGCCGTTTCCGTTATTATTGTTTGTTGATCTATATTAATCACTGAATCCCAAAATCACTTAATTACTCGGCTATAATGAGTTAATTTTATAAAAAGGGAACGGATGGGATATTCGTTATATAATTAACAATATGACTCTAATATGCGCTTAGATTAAACACCGTGTAGTGTCATATCAAAACACCTGTTAAAGTGTCTACATCAATCACTGTCATCCAGACTTATTTACCTACTTCACCGACTTGTGATTGAGGGTGACAGAACGCACACACTTGATTGTGAATAGGTTTACCTTGGGGTTATTTGGTCAGCGAAAAATCAGGAAAAATCGAGCATGGGCTATTTTCACTTCCCTTTACTAGCAAGATCATGCGAAATTAAATTAACACAAATCCTTGCGATGAATATCAAAGATAGTTACGTAAAATATCGCAAACCTTATTTTAGGTAAGTAGTGTATTTGATCGTGTTGTTAATTTCTAAAATAATGTGTATTTAATAACATTTCTTTTAAAGGGGCTGAATGCCCCAATCAAAATAAGAAACTGGAATTTGCACACCGATTCCCATCTAGGGAACAAGGTGTGCAACATGCTTGATAATGTGTCCTTATTAAGCTCGAACAGTTCGATGGTTTGTCCCTTTAAATACAGATGTAAACCATATAGAGATAACACGGTATTAATGTCACTCAATCAAAATACAAGTAAGTAAACAAAGGTGGTTATTAAAAAAATAAATAAAAAGTGGTGCTATGCCGACTATCACGTGTTACGGTGGATATAATTTGACCTCTTGTATTTAACGACATTAATAGGATTTCTGATTAATATAGTCAGAAAATGAAGACAATGGAATCGGGGTTCAACGGCCCTTGGTTCTGTTTCATCCGGGTTAATGACCACTGACGAAAATATGCCATGCCTGTCCCTGTCCTTGCCAGCCCCCATCCCATCCTACACAACTGACACATTGGAAACCACACCACAAAATCCTAAGTAAGAACACACTAATTAGAAATTCAGAGATATATTAGGAAGTTTACTTTGGCCATATTTCAAAGAATAGATCAATTAGAGTTTTAAACCTTGTCGGCAACACCTACGCAACCACAGCTCTTTTTCCTATCACTTACAAGAATGAGTCGTATATTTAATTTTTTAAGTAATGTCTCGGTATGGTTTAAAATAGAATCAAACAAATTATATCTGTAAAGTCTCCTAAAGATGATTACATTGTCAGCGAAACTTAAGTTTGTGGTTTGGAACCCTGTTATTTCAAATATACACCAACGACCTCTGAAACGTATTTAGAAGATTTTATATAACTTACCAATGGTGGGTAAAAGGCTGATGGATCTGCTCCAAGTGGCATGTAACCTTGACTAGCATACGCCGATGTGGGGTAAACTGGATCCCCTAGTCCAGGTACCCGCGGGTAGGACAGTAAACTTGGAGTATATTGGCAAGAACATACAGATTGTCCAGTATGTGGATTGGTCCCGATCGTCCGGCCATTTTCACAACATGTATTGGACATGGTTGTTGATGTGTTATTAGGCATCAACTGAAAGTGAAAGAAGAAAAGCAATGAATATAAATAAATTTAACAGGATTAACTGAAACGAAATAAATATCATACACCCTTTTCATCTGATTATTCTTCAACATTACCATAGTATTTCTAAATTAATTTCGTTTCTTTTTTTCTTTTAGTTCGCGATTTTCGTCCACGCAAAGCAAAAGTCTTTTTACAGCAGCTCAGGTACTCGTATTATGTTTCGTCTCCTGTTATAACTTGTAACATCATTGTTTTTATTATATGGGTGAAGTTTTTGAAAGAACTAATGATACGCAACAGTAAACGATGTTCTCATTGGCTATGCGAATAATAGACAATTGACTACCTTATAAGTACTTAAGAAAGAAAAACATCATAAAGATTTTCTGCATGATTGGCCCACATAAAAAGTCAAATGAACTAAACGACAACGCGTGTTGCCAATTTTCAACCTGTTATATTTGATTTTCTGGAGGTTTGAAAGCTTTGTTTAACAATATGCAAAGGGGTTCATTTTGAACCTTTCTTTACTTTTGGCCTTTTCAAACAAGCTTTTCAGACCTCATACTTTCTTTTTCAAAAAAATGATTCGGTGTTTTGTTTTTGATTGTTATATGTTTTCTCCTGTTTTCGGTCCTTTCTTTTTAGTACTTCACAAATGCTAGTTAACCCTGTCGCACTCCTTAACAATACGATCGTCATAACTTGGTATAATCGTTGGAGAACGCTAGATCGGAGACGGTCCTTTACATATTATGACGTCATATGTAGATTGTCGGTAAGGGTAAAAGTTAGTGTTGGCCTAGGGTTAGGGCTAGCCCTGTTTACATCTCGAGACTGATGAAATTTGCAGGTCCTAGCCCTTACCCTAACCCACACTCCACATATGACGTCATATTTGCTAAAATGTACAGGGTCGTCTCCGATCTACCGTTCTCCATAATCGTTCTGTATTTACCCCTCTTGTCATGGAGGAACAAAACAACAACGTTTATCACATGTTCGATATTTTGAATCATAATGATTCAACCAATACAATTATAGATCTATGCCATTTCCGGTATATTGTTTGGATATGCCTTATTGTATGGACATTGCTAGAACTAGATCCGATTCCTGGTTAATGCTATACAAAATGGTCAGTGCTTCTTTTGGTCGAAGATTATCAGACCTAGTCCCGAGTCTCGGACAATGGAATGGAACAAGCTAGAGTTTTAAGTATTACACCGAGTGATTTATTTTACAAGATGAGTAGGACAATATGCTCATATCATCTGTGCTGCATTTGTTCTGGTTCGGTGTACTTGATTTGAAATCTGCTTACGGACTTGAACCTGCTTCCAAGATAAAACATGTTCAATATCCATATGTTCACTATATCGTTATCAATTTAAAACAGATAACTTTAAGATAACCTTAAGATGTGAGATAAACTGACCAAATTCTACTTCAATTACACTTGATATCTATAACACATGTCTCAGAAATTGAACAATAGAAACGGCATATCATCCATCTAAAATGGGTATTCCCAAATTAATTGATGCTGGTCCTGAAAACATTTAAAAATATTGTGAGCTTTTATTTTACTTCTATATTGTCTTTTAAGAAATAGAATAATAATGTCTCTGTTTGTGTCGTCAATCACGTTTTCAGTGATATATACTAATATTTCTGATTGTCATTTGTTTGACTGTTTGTTTGGCGGCTACATTAGGGCTGTCCCGGGGCTGAAATTTGGTGTATATGCGAAGCTCGGGCCGGGGAGTGACCTAGGCTAGGTGGAGTTGGCATACCGGTTCTGGTTTCGGGGTTACTTGCACAACCCGGGCAGCGCTTGTTTATCCGCCAGTTGTACTAAGTTTTATGAACTCGGATCTGATCTATAATTGTCTGCCGGGAATGGTTTAGAATTATGTTCATTTACCATACTGGGAGAAATATAAAACCTCAACTGATAAATCCACCCACCCTTATAAACCTCCTGACATTTCCAAATCCGTTTTCCTCTCTTTGCATCTATATTCAGAATGGGTGTAACTATGTTTTGTATCTTTACAAGTAAGATATTTCATGCCAAACCATTGACCACATTCATACATCCTCAAACGGAATCACAGAGACAGGTATACACACTGAAGTTTAGCGCCGTATATTCTATTAACAATTAACCCTTTTTTATTCAACTGACATACATGTACAGTGTAGAGAAATGAAGTTCATTTTCCTTCCAGAAACAAATTATTTTCAGAAACGAATAAAAACACCACAGCAATGAACATTGAGCACACTCTGTATCATTTTTAGTGAAATAGACATACGGTACCCTTTATCTGTGTACTCAGGACTATTTTAAAAGAAAAGGCATACTCTGTATCTGTGTTAATGAAATAAATATGTAATGACAATTATCCTGTACCTATCAACAATTCCTTGATGACAATTTCCGTTTATTTTGAAGAAATGTTCCAGTGTTGACGCTGAATATCACACTGGCTCATTGTTGTCTACTGGCTCATTGTTGTCTGGTTGTTAGTTATACCCCTCTAGAAGAACATTCTCATAAAACGTACACGCTCTAGAGTAGCGTTAATTGAGAAATGTATGTACCATCAGCTGAAGACTGGGTTTCTGAACAGTATGTAGTTACCCTCATTAATGTTGGCAGTGAACATTATAGCAAACCTCCTTGTGTAATTTCCGAGACATATTTATAAAACAATCCACATAATGTACTTAGAATTGTTACATCATGATATAGCTATTTGTTTCCTTAATTTTTGCAATGTGTTTTTGACTTTAAGTTTTGAAATTAAATAATTGATAGTTCATTGACACACTTTGTTCCATTCATATTTTGTGGGAGCATTTTTCGATGACTAGGATCTCCCAACAGATAATGGGAGGGGGGGGGGTCACAAGATTTGGCTATGAAAAAGTAAAAAAAAAGTAAAAAGAAAAAATTGCTTGACATAAGGTACTAGGATTTTTTCCATTTTAATTACCTGCCATGAATCTATCAGATTTTCAACTTATTAAGTCTAAATATTTGAAATACAGCTAAATTTCTTTTAAATGAGAATTTTCTAGATTTTGTTTGCTTTGGTAAGGAAATCTTAATATCACTTTGTTGAAATTAAACGTTTATTTATATATACACTGCTGATAATTATGGTCAGATTGAAAGGAAAGTTAATGCGTGATTTTTATTGAAAGTTTCCAGATATGGTTGATCAAAATTATATCTTTTATGGCTTTACACAAACCATGTCATGTCATTACGACACTATGCTTTTACACAGATTGGGTTATTTTGGCACTATGTTTTAACATAGCTAACAGACTTTTGTTTATTAACAATTATATTTGAGAATTGTGTTTTATTTTATAAGAATAAAGCCGAAAACCATTTTCATCATTTGAAATTCACGCTGTTACATCTTGTCAGATTTTTTTTGAAAAAAAAACATTTAAGCTGGGACATTATTAAAAATAAAAACATTATTTTAAAACAAGATTTCGTTTTATATAAATGAGATCATTTTTGGATTTGACTTGTTATTGAGTCAATATGTTGTCGATTTTATTCTTCATGGTGCGCATAAAAACAACAAAGACCCATCGATTGTTCAAATATTCATAAAGGCTTACAAGATAAAATTATATACACACGAATGTTTTCTCATGTTTGTACACCACACCAGTAACACCATATGTTTTCTTTGAGAATCATGTAAGAATTGTTGCAATTATATGCTGCGTGATAAGCGATATATAAAGTATACAAATAATTACTTAATAACTTTTGTCAATAAACATTAATTTTTAATTTATGCATAACCCAGTGACCTCACCATTATTCGTTATAGAAATGGAAAATCTATTGTGAACAACAGAAGTATCGTACATAAATAGTTACCTTTTGATCTCTGTATTGGGACCTGGACATTTCAAAGAACATCTAAAGAACTGTGTTATAATAAAACTTCCATGATTTGTGAACAATAAATATTTAAAATATTGAAAATATATTTTAATGGCTTTGAAATGTTTATAACTTTGATTATTTCAAAACTTAAAAGTTGTATAAGCCACAAACCTTACAACTTAATATTAATAATAAACCCAAAATCGCGAGGTTTTATAACCCCAAAACCCAAAAGTTTAACAATTCAAAGCAATACTTTAATGATTTTTCTTTTAAGCAAACATTTGTGATTTTACTGTAGAAGAAGTAAGGTTACAACATATTTTTTTTTTAGTTTCAACATTTAATTAAATAATACCTGTATCAAAAATATTAGGAACAATTTTCACATACTGAGATGCGAATTATAATGTTGAAGGTATTGATTTTGCAATAAACCGAATTCTTTATGAACTACGCGTATATATATTAACCCTATGCATGCCCAACATCAACAACAAATATGTGAACTTTCCTTTGAAAACTTCTGAATTTTATAGAGATTCATAACAAGTTATTTTTATCTATTTAATTTCATTCAAGGATTTAAAGGGTCTTTTGAAATCGTGATGCTTAATTGTCTTTAATTTTCTCATACAACATCCGTAAATTGTGCAGGTTAATGTGTAGACCATGATGCCTTTATCTTGAACTTCCTTATTTTCAGTACGATACAAGGGCCTCGCATAAACAAGCTTCTGGCAGTGTAAATTATGCTACCAATTATGTATAGAAAGTTCCCAAGCGACTGGGTTAATAGGTTTTGGTCGTTAGTAAAGATTTAATGCATTGCCCTTTTCAGATCAATTTCGCAACCATTATACTAGTATATAGCATAGCATTATGGAGGTACAACATTTTCTTTTGAAAAAGGCGTAAAATTCCAAATACTGATAAGTAGAATAAAAATCAAAGTAATCAGTGCAGCGCCGTCCATTACGTTTCTCTACAAATATAATTACATATAAGGTATTATTATAAACATTGAACAATTCCCTCGCCCAACCCACCATAAAAAAGGATAAGATTGCAATGATCCCCTAAAAATAAGTTTACGGCAAATTTTCAAATTCTAGAAACCCAGATTATACCACTACTAACAACTTCTAATGCCCATAACGTTTGCCAACAACTGGAATATATGGCTATATAGCTATGTCTAACACCCAATTGTATTAAAAGCTAGTAGTTTTTATTATGTGTAATTGGAGTGTTGTCAGTTTACAGTAGAGATCAATATTAACGTCAATATTTTACGGTAAAAACCAGTTAATCCTGAATATTCCTATTGATTTCTACTCATAACTCTAATAAATCTGAAACATAAAACTTGTGTCACTATGTCGCTTAGTCTTAATTAAATTAAATACTTCAAACTCCCCTTATTTTTTCTACCACAAAATTTGCTTTGATGTATTTTTGTATGATTTTAAAGCATATAGTTGTATGAATTTTATAGCCTTTTTTGTGTTGGCTTTTTTCACCAATATCTTTTGTCTGGATGGACAATGCTGTTTATTGTATTCCGATGTAAAAATTGTTACAGACAATAACCCCTTTCTCATATTTCATTATATTCATAGAACATTAACAACAAATTGTAAAGTAACATGTGACGTTTTAGGGCGTTGTTGGCAGTAATTGTACATGGCAATACTTAGAAACGGGGATCATTTCTGGGCTAGATGTAGAGGGTTGTGTTGGATGGGGTTTAATGTCATTTGAACACAATACTTTGGTTATTTAGAGATAAATATGATAATTCTTGTTTTCTATTATTACGTGTACAAATGCGATAGAACCATGGGTAGGATTGGGAGAGTGTGGCGTAGGGGTGGGGTTGGGCTTTAATAGTCAAAAATGAGTCCAGTACTATAGAATATTCTAGGTAAAAAAAATATTTTTATTGACACTCACTCTCCGAATTCACTTTGCAAATGTCTTTCATCACCATCTTAATTCGTACTCAAGTATCTCTGGAATATCGACCGGCATCCTTCTTAGTAGAATTATTACTTATAGAAAGCTTGGCAATTTATGATCCGTCACTTATTGCATGTGTAACTTTTGCATGAAAATGTACCATGTGAACTCAAATAAGTTGTTCTTAATCTGTGTTATCACAATAAACTGTTCTTAATCTATATTTATCAGAATCTGAATTAAAGAATTTTATCAAAGAATTTTCAGGTACAACATTAGGAATCAAAACGCCTTTCAACATCCGAGTATCTTATTCATCAAGGATAATATTTTCATCTGTATCATTAAATGTTATTAAAGTCACATGTCATAGCAACATCAATTTATTTATTTAAGCGAGAATAAAAAATCTTAAGGAAAAAGAAGTCAATTAAATGCTCAACTGAATCATAATAAACTCAATATTCTGACAAGATTTTCAACTTTGATAATGCTCTCCAAATTAACGTAATTTAATACCAAAGAAACAATAATTAAAGCAAACTTTATTTTGATAGCTAAATCTAAATATTTATAAGTTTCTGTAGCTCAGATAAGTGATAGATATAAAGTAATCTGTTTTCTTAAAGAAATATGAGAGGGCATTAAAAAAATATATTTGTAAATTGGCATCATTTAATTGCAGTAAAAGGAGTGAATTTTGTCTTAGGGTCTCCAATACCAATTTTAAAACGCGGTGTAGTCCTTGCAGCGGCAATGAGTCAGAATACTTTGCCGCCATTAATCTGCTTTTACATACTAATGTACATGTGTAGTAATTTCGAAATTCCAACAGTTTAAGCCCGGTACTTGTAATATTCATGAATAAAATCCAGCCCTTACCCATTACCACGTCACTTACTTTACACAAACGTTCTTTTCGTAACCTATCAAATCATAAATTACAGTTTTGTATTTAAGAAATGAGGAGGTTTGGAAGAATATGTAAGCTTGCTAATGACCATAGTGTATAATGTTTTAGCTCCATACACGGTTATTAACTATATTGCTACTTTAAATTTCTATTGGGTATTCATGTGTTCAATAACTTCATTTTAATGGATGTTTTCTTATAAGACTATACATTAACTATATGGTTGATTAGTGGTGCTGTTGATTATTATTACTTGCTGGGTTTCTTCTTAACTATTTTTATGCAAAAAGAAACCGTTCAACCATTGTCAATACACAATCCATTACGTAAACACTAATTGGAAACTAATGAGCATTTTACGATAGATTTATTCATATTAACCCAAATCGAATATTGAAGCATGATTGAATGTATTATTTTTCATTAACCTTTTATTTGTATGCTATATAAGATATAATATAAATACAGTATATAATTGGTTATGTACCGGTACATAACACCTGCCCACCCCTACTCGACACTTGGTAACCCAAATTGATGATTTTTTTTTTTAATTATGATGCCACTGAATACAGAATGAATTACATTGTTAAACATTAATATGATATTGATTGATTTTGTCAAAAGATGTCATTGCTCCCGGTTTGCTCTCTTTGTGGTTGTAAACCGATATTTTTAAGCAACAGGTTGATTATTAAAAATGTTATTCGTATTGATCAGAGGTCATTAATCTTTAAGATCATTATTCATAGAAATATACATGTAAAGCTACCCAGTGACAAATTGTTTAGATATTTGTTTATGAAACACATTAATATAGTTTCTTCTCAATTCTCTGACTAGTTGCCGCTTTGAAGACCGTATTTTTATAATATTTGCATAACTTAAATATAATTTGGCGATGAGGTCATATCACATTTTAACATATTTTTTTTTTCAAAATAACAATTTCCCATTAACAGGCGAGGATCGCGTTCTACGCATAATAATCAGGTAATAATAAAGGTGCGATCGCTCATATTAAAACATAACCACTCAACTCTATTGTGTTTTTAACGAGTAAGATTATAATTCATAATTTGAATAATATTCATACACGTGTTAAAACTATGGAGGTGTTATGAATTTGAATATTGTTCATATCTTTCATAGAACACGTGTTTTATCAAATCAATTTAAATCTGACATAAATAAATAAATGTGAACTGATAGTAAACTGGTGGTGATTGGGGTGGGGTGGGTATTCGATTATACATTCTGATAACAAGTCTGTCAATGATATTCATATACTCATATCATATATTATGCACTTTATTTATATAGCCCTTACTCTGAATATATCATATTTTATGAACATTAATATCTAAAATTAGCCTGTATAAAATAATGTTCATACATTTTTAATATTCGGCAAAATAAAAGTTTAATGTAATCCCTTCATGCGTTAGTATATAATATCTCAGATATTCTTCGTATTATCACTATTTAATGCATACATTTTTGAGTGCGCTTACTCATGTTTGTATATTTTATGTAAGGCCTAAATACAGAATCATATAGGTCATAAACCCACGCAGTGCATTCATTACATTGTAAAGATATATTATGTGAATGCAAATTACACAAATTGTCCACTCTGAACATTATTATACAATTCTCGTTGTATCAGCAACATAATTCGTTTAGCATAATGATATTCATGTTAATTAATAGGAAACAATTCTATCTAATATTTACCAATTCTCGATCATATTAACTATAAATACATTAACATTATACATGTATAAACGGGCATATAGATAAGTAGGTGACACTATAATACGTTAATTAAAGGTAAATTACCTGTGGTTGAGGGATAGGTGATGGTGTTGACGAATAATTATACAGGGACATCGTTTCTTTCTATTGTGCATTCGTTCAATTCTTCATTCTATGGTCTGACCCCAAGATAATTAGTAAAATTCAACTTTAAGCACATCCGAGCCAGGTACGGTACTTTCTCACTCTTCGTCTGTTTCACTTAATCAGGTTAGTCCAAAATTCATCAACAATAACTCCTTATCTAGATGGTCACTTGAATTTAGGTCTTAGGTCCGAATGTCCACTTTACATTAGACAACTAGCCTACTTCAGATGATAACGTTTCAATTCACGCACGGTCGAGATAATCATTTCATAATCCCTCTTTTAAAAATTTCACTCAATTAAATGTTCGGACTGTAAGGATTAAAGAAATAACCGGTGTTTAGAGGTAAACCGTGTTGAGAATGGTGGAAGGGTAGAATGTGTACACACACTCCGTCTTTAACTATAGAACGTGGCTAGAAACCGTCAAGTGAAACTGACGAGCTTTAACCAGTAACTCCGCCTTCTTTCTCCTTGAATGACAGATGCCCTAAGTGCTCGGTTTTGCATGACCATTTCACTTCATTAATTTGATATAGTGGGATTATTTTTACTGAATATCTATTTAGTTGTTTTATTAGTAGGAAAAGGATTTAATGAACTTTGTTATCGAACTAGTTTTTTTCTTTATTAACTTGGAAAATCTGACTTGTTTCACATACTCTCCTTCCAACTGAAACTTAATCGCCGCTTTTTAACAACCAAGGCAAAATAACCAATAGATATTAATAAAGTAAGATGACAATAATATTTCTTTCATAGACCTTCGCGATAACTTAATGTATATAGTTCAATATAAACATATTTTCTCATTGCATTTCACTTTCTATACTATTCAATGATTTGGAAACGGTGGTATTATCTAAAAAGAATACTCCAAGTATTCCTGTTTCTTTATGTTATTCATCTGCATTTTATTATTAATTTCCCATTTTTATTTCTTTCAATTTATAAGGGGTCTTAAGACCTTATTATCGATAATACCAAAGCTGTTAAAATCGCTCTAGTGTTGTTTTCAAATACATTTTAAGTGTCCATTCAAAAGGGGATTTTTAAACGTAGGAAATGAGAGAAAGTAACCTTATATATTTTAAACTCTCTCAAAGTCGAAATCTGCTTAAATATCTGTATTAAGGGTAAAAAATGCATTATAGAACATATTTCAAATTCAGATTGTCTTTTAAGGCGAATAAATCAAACATTTTAGGCAATCAACTGTGGTTAATTTCGACAGAAATATAATAGGCTCCCTAAAAAAAATATTTAATTTTGAATGCCCTTTTACATAAAATTATTTTTCCATAAAATGTTTATTAGAAATATTTATCGGATTGTTGATATCAGGGAGACAGCAATGGACTCGTTGTATTCAATACAAAATGCATAATAGAACAGCTTAGCAATTCCCACTGAACATTCAATAACACGACGGGTGTATGTAAGGAGAATGATATCTCCATAAAATATTAATGTTTAAAACCCTTATACAATTGCTTTTTAAAAAATGTTTATATGCGGTTAATATCAGAGAGGTAGAAAATCTAGTAAAAGTTTGACTCATTCGACGGGTCTGTTTAGTTTAAGCCTGCAATACAAAGGACTTTGGTGTTTTTGAAATTGGTCTCTTCTCAAACAACCCAATATCAACATGTTGCAAAGAGCAAGTAAAAAAACTTGTATAATTGTAATAGATTTAAAATGACCCTTCATCAAAGCCTACTTCATTTTATACAGTTGTGTATCTTTACGTCAATAAACGTGTAAATGACGCGTGTTGATTAATTACACCTGTGGGAATCGTCAGGTATTTCATGTGATTTTACTGCTTCAATAGAACTATATTGAAATCATGTAATACACCAGCAGGAGGTTGAAAACTATTGAGAACTGGCATTGAATATTAAAATATAAAACAGAAATTTGAGATCAACTGAAATGAATGCAATTAACAAAGCTATTCTTTTCCACAATTAGTTCTTTTGCTATTTTTTTATCATTTAGAAATCGTGCAATGTTAGGTACCACTCGAAATAACCACAAAGATCATATAATTTAACAAATACATGAAATAAATGGTTGAATCCGACTTAACGTTCGTCGAAATTTATTGAAATCATTTTGAGATGGAAACGCTAAATGTTATATATGACCGGGTGTGCAACGCGATGGGGAGGATTTAGGCCCTACAGAGTAGTGTCCGCGAGTTCTCGTGTTGGTCGAGAAAGTCCATCGCGATTTTCCATCCAGCGTGGTTTCCCCTTATCTAGTCGTTCGGGTGGCACGAAAGACTGCGGCCCCCTGTAAAAGATCCTCTAGAAACTGGGTTTAATATAAGAGTAGGTCTCAGCGCCACGGTCCGTAAAAAAAATTCACTTGTAGCACACTGTATGGCGCATGCCCGTCTTCATTAGCCCGGAGCTAAACAGTATGACGTAAAACACCATTTCATTTCGTTTTATTTCCAAGCGATCTTCTTTGAATCCAATTACATATGGATATTTACGTGCTCTACCGATTTGTCCATTGCACCTAACCTAGATTTCTTACACCACACGAAAGACTAAAAACACACCCACTTTCCAGGACAACCTTAGGTTATAAATCATTACCGGTTTTGAAAAATACCCAAAGTTTCCTCTCGGAATTGGAACTATGGACATTGGATGCAGTAAACCTTAATAAACCCTGTCACTATTCAGATGTTAAACACATTTGTGAGGCTTTGTCATTCTTTAAGTTTTGTAACACAGAAATAACAATCACCATATTGCTGTTTCATATCGGAATGTAAGACTATTAATGTTTCAAATTGAATGTGGATATCTAATGATTTAAATGTAAACGGCAAAATAAAACGTGCCAATGGAGTGTCCGTTTCAATATATTAACAAATCTGTAACCTTGGAAGAAAGACTCAATCGGACAAGCTTCCGGTTCCACGCCGTGAAATTAACAGAAATAAGGAAGATAAGTTGTCTTAATTGCTCTAATTAAATACGGTATTTATTATTTTTCTCTCACACATTTTCTTCAGTTTCTAGGTTATATTCCTGTCGAGTCGCTTAACTTTATATTGTTTTATCTCTTCAGTATACCCCAGTAATCGCAATGAATCGTAGTCGATGGACATAGCAACTCAGTAATCCTAATGATTAAAATTAACAACTCAATAATCACAAAGATTTAAATTAGCAATATAATATTCGCCACGATGAAAATAGCAATTCAATAACCGTTCTGATTAAAATAGCAATACAGTAATCCCTATGGTGAAATTAGCAACACAATAATCCCTATGATGAAATTAACAACTCAGTAATTGTAATAATGTAAATTTGTGTAATGTGATTTTTCCATGTATTGCCATGAGAAATATAGTGACGGCATCTGCTGCAACTTGGAATATAATGATTACATTTATTGCAGAGAGAAATGTAATCATTTTGCGTATATTGTGAAATACAATGATTTAACTTGCGAAATGAAACTACATATTACGTTGTGGCGTTAAATACGTAGTATACTTGGTTTAGCATTAAATGTTATACGCTTTTACTGAAATTTAATGATTATAAATATTAAGAATCGCCGTGATTACAATTTATGATATGATGTGAAATGTATTACAATTATTTTATCGAATGTTATCGTGATTACAATTTTTATGCTATGACGTGAAATATTTTATGATAACAATTATTATTTCAAATATATTGATGAGAAACACTGGTATATAAAAAGTGTTGTGATTACAGTTTTTTCTGCTGAGATCTGAACTAAATTACAATCAGCACATTGAACACATTGGTCACAGGTATCACCGGGCCCGTAGCCACCCCAAAAATCGAATAAGCCCCCCCCCGCGCAAATTTTTCCGCCAAAAATAGTGATTTCTTAGGAGTGTTCTTAGCCGGCCACATCCTCAGCCCCTCCAAAACATTCCTTAGCCCCCCACCCAATTTTATGAGCTGGCTATGGGCCCGGGTATCATTACCACTGCCATGCAAAATATAAAGATTAAAATTTATTATTATCGATTGAAATTTAGTTCAAAATATACATCCGATACCTCAATAAATTCCAGACCATGACAAAGTAAATTGTTTATTTTATCTTTATCTGAATGGTGTCTTTCTTCAGCGATGCTAAACATAATTTCACTTTTAAGATGTTATTATGTTCTATTTATGTCAATATAAAAAAATCCAGACAAACAAAATATTAATTTGGTAAAATGTCCACCTTTCTATGGACGTCTTGTTTGCATTGAGGTGATGAATAATGTGTTAGAGATGTACTTCCGGTGGTATTTAATAATTGATTACCCCTGAATATTCTTAGAAAATCGATCATTTTGTTAAAAGAATCGATTATCGATCTCCGTTACCGACAATCCTCCTAATTATTTATAGTTAACATTGTCGGGTACCGTGACCTCAAACCACTTAAAACATTTCCGATAATGTCTTTTATTACACAGCAATTAATACAATCTCATAATAAAAGCACGTCATAGCAATTAAAACAAACTTAATTTATAATTACATATACATGTTGAGCTTTTCCTCTTACAAAACATTAAAATCAAAAACTCTCAACACATCGATATCTTTTTATATTTCACTAAATTTTCATTCATTGTATGATACGTTTTTTTTAATTGAAATTCAATATTCACACTGTGATGAGCCAACGATCAATAAGAGTTTTTTCCTCTAGTTGTATCTCACTTACCTTTCCCTGATAGTCAAACGAGCTTTTAAGGTTAGAGTAGCCGATCAAATGCAGAATTGAGAATGCAAGTGTGACTTAATACTTCCAGCAAAAAATTTGGAAAAATGATGTCTATGCTGATATGTTTTTTAAAATATGAATAAAAGATAAAAGTTTCAATTCGTACCTATGTGTATCGAATTTTGCACATTGTATCTCACTTACTCCTTTAAGACATATGTACTGTTCAAGTTACTGTAGATGCTGAAATGCAGCATGGTTAATGCAAATGTGAGTTTTCTGCTATTTGAGCTAATTCAGTACTTCCAGCCAAATTTCAATATCTATAAAGTAAGAGATAATAGGGAGAGAATGGTGTGTATATATTTAATGATGTTTAATTATGTTTTATTCAAAAATAAAATCGAATTTTAGATTACATATTCCCAGAAAGAATACAAAAATATAAGCGATACCGTATTTGGAAAAAAAAAAACGCGTTCCTTTAAATTTGTGTGTATGCGACATCGTTTTGCCTGTGCATGTGGGTGCTAGTGACATTTATTTTGTGCTTTAATTGATATAATCTAAAATTCAATAATGAATTCACTCTACAAAGCTTGGAGGGAAAAGATTTTATGGCCAATGAACATATTCTTTTTGTATTTTTTTTTATTTTACAACAAGGGCCTTTATGTTGTTTATAGCACTGAAATCATCATCTGTAGATCCGCCGCGTACATGTACCAATATTTAAATTCGAAAAAGATGCTAAAATTGATAAGAAAAACGGTTTGTAGTTATGTTTCTGTCATCCTCCGTTTCGTGATACACAATAGCCATGGTAGTTTTATCTAGATGGAGGGAATGACAAAATATTAAAATAATATTGCTGGTTATAAAAAAAGCAAACATTGAAATTGTTCTGGCTCATTACGACCATTATTTAGGTATCGAAAATAATGAGGCTAGCATTGCCATACTGTCCGCTAGCACGCCATCCAATCAAATAACCTGATGAATTCATTGTTGACACGGGCTCTAGAACCTAGCAGAGACAAAACAGTCAATTTTCACGGGCAATTAACATTTGGAACCAAAAAGAAAAGTGTTGATTTTTATCGAAATAATTTCACTCTTAACAGAAAAATACCGTGTTTTACATAACGTTAACAGTTTTCAACGGCTAAGTAGTGCTTATTTGCGATGTTCGATGTATTTGCTTTTAGTTCAAAACATAAATTCGAAATCACTTTCCGACTAAAATTCTTTGTAAAACTAAAAAATAATTTGTAAGAAAATTTCTACTAACACTTTACAAATATTTAATACCGTTTCCCAACGCAGAAGCCTTGTCCTACATGCTCCTATGTTTATCATGGACTTTATAATACATTTTATATTACACGGTTTTCATTTGAAGTTTATTCAATAATAGTTTAAATTTATTGAAAATGCATATAACAAAACAATACAATTTGATGCATGTACATGTTATACACAAACACTATACGCGAAAATATATATTTTCAGCACAAAAATCAATACTTGTCTGAATTTTGATAATAAATATTTGAGTTCAAATCTATAATATATGTTTCGTTTAATGTACAAAATACATAATATTTCAACAGTTATTTAAAACGAAGTATCCATTAAATCTGATTTTCAGAAACGTTATTTACCTTAAAATACGCATTTCTCTTCAAATTTATTTTTGAAGACGACAAAGAACAAACCGTGAATTCATTCGCAAAATATATTTTCGGAATCTACATTTTTAATAAAAAAAACGTAATACTTGCCTTACTTGCAATATACTTATATATCTTATAACATGTCAAACAGGTCTACGAAATAAATAACCCAGACACGAGACTATTTATAAAGATTCAAATTAATGTGGGAACTAAAGAGACACTGGTATTAAAAATAGTTGCTTTTAATCTAGTTATGATGTTTTTTACTTTGGTACGATCATTTCTCATGACGTTACTGATGATAATGTTTTTCAATGCATTAATTGTGTCTCCTGTTTTAAAACAATATTATTAAATATATTGTATATAATTGTATGACTGTGGAGGGGGTCTAGTGCTTTAGAGTTCCGTCGTCGAGGGCTGCGTAATAATGATTGGGATTGTCTGGCCAACTTCTTAGATTTTCGCCTATTCCTCCGATATTCTACCACTTTTAAAGACTGCTACTCACAAACGAATTATTGAAATAAAATGGAATTATTTGTAAGCCCCCCCCCCTTTCCCTCTCTCTCTCTCTTCCCGTCTTCCATTGGCCAGGTTAGGTGCAAAAGAGTAGGACGTTATTAAACCCCATTTCATTTCTCCCCCCTCTCTCTGTATCATTGTATGGTAATATAGGTATATAATATAGGTTTATGTTATTGATCTATAAATCTAAATAAAGATGACAAGGGTTAATATTTGCCATGTGTATATGATAGATCAATTTAATATAGTAATCGGATCAAATGACTTCTTCAATAATAGTTACTGTTATGAAACGTTTCAAATTTGTCTTAAGGCCGTCTCTTTCGATTTCCCCAACGTAGATTTGCAAAATGGGGAATCGTTTATGACACGTGAAAATCCGTCGGTTTGTTCACCAGTCTGTCAAATGGCGAGATCTGGAGATTGACAGCTGTCAGAGAGAACATGGTCAATTCACCAAGGTAGAACCGGATGTTATTAACTTTTACCCTACCCCTATAACAAGCCCTCGACAAGAGATGACAGTTCTCAACAAGTTTACGCCATATTTTAATCGCCGTGGGAGAATGTATGCATTATAATACCTTCTACCTGAAGTAATATGTCGTAATTTCTCATCTATCTACCACTGATTTAACTGCACCTACACTACCATAGTCATTAATAAAAAACACATATACTGTTAACAACTTCATAGTGTTCCTGAGTTATAACTTCATAGTGTTCATGAGTTATAAACGTATAGTGTTCATGTGATAACAAACTGAACAAATGCAGTGATGCAGGCACATCCAAAATATATCATATGTTAATTAATCAAATATTGAAATGAGAAAAGTGTATAAGTTATTGAAATATACGAATCTATATGTCCCACCCGTTGACAATGAGGACTAGGGTGTCTTAGAAAGAGCACACATATCCTGCCCCGTGCTCTGTACCAATCACTACCTTACTGTTGGGTCACCCGTTCAGCTGTTTAAATACAAAATTGTAATTCAAAGCATGGCCTAACCGACGCTTTTTTATAAATGAATAAGAAGTCTTAAACATCTCTATATTCAACATATAGATGAATTTCAAGCTTAGATTCTTATTGTGCCATTTTCCAAAGAAGGCTTTATGATTTTGTCTCATTTGATGCAGTTTAGAAATACAATTATTATTTAACTTAAAAGACAAATATCTCTTTTAGAGTGCACACAATCTACAAAATCAGTGCTTCCAATAAATGCAAACTCTATTATTAAGTGTCAGCAGACAGTCAGTGATTTTAAGAGTTAAAAATACATGCGATCTTCATGATTAATGGCACCACTACAAACAAACTTTAAAAACGATCTAGAGCGATTCTCTGGGATTGAATTAAAGCCAACTGAAATCAAGGGCTGACAGAATGATGGATAAGGAGTTACCGGGATGATTCCAAAGTAAACACAGTTCTATCAGCTATTCACATAGACTAACAGGAACCATCGATTGACTGATGTCGCCTTTAACAATACCTTAATGAACACACGAGATCATTTCCCCTTTGTGTTAATTCAATTTACCATACGCTTCACATACTAGCATCCAGTACCGAGTCTCGATGCCAGTGATTTCCCCTGTAGAATGGAAGGACTGACAAGGAAACGCGTATGGTCGATTGGATGGGGGGAAAACTGAGGCCTCATCCATACGTAAAACAACCACTGACAGCAGGAATTCAATTGCTGCCCGGACAAAATGTCCCTCATTGAATACCCCATGACGTAGAAATGAACCAACATCCGTTATTGTCCCTGAATCAACTTAAAGTCGAAAATTGGTGAATAAAGGATCCTGCATGCTTACTTTATTTGCGGAGATCAGAATTTTGATTTTTCGTTCACACTTACAAGAGTTGTTTGACTATAGTCATAAAGGTGAGACCTATTTCAATCTATGATCCTGCATCAATTGTTCCAAAATATCGGTTTGTTTGATATTGTCCCTCTCTTTACACCACTTTCGGTGTGGATGGATCATCTTTACTGAAATTTAGATTCGAGAATAATTTTCTTTCAATTTTCTTCATCGGACTTATTTAAGATGACGGTCATACGCCATGCAGTGTGCTATGAGGGATAGTTTGCCCGGACAGCGGCACTTCGGCTAACACATAGTGACTATACGCTGTCCTTTGCAACTTTCTCGACAAACTGTAAGGACCGAACACGGGACATCTAGGGTAGCGAGCCTACGTTTTATTCACTGACTCACCGGGGCTCCCACTTGTTTACAATGTTCCAGAGAGACCACCATTACAACAACAACAGTGTCCTAGATAAAACAACTTTAACGAAGTTCAATAGAGAATACAATTCATTTCAACCATTACAATGTTTTTCATTAAACAGCTTTATAAAGTTCCAGAGAAACACCATTACAATGTTCTACATAAAACATCATTATGGTGTTCCAGATAGAAATTACACAATTACAACTTTTACAATGTTCTAGTGATCAGATGTTTAATGCACACAACTTATGAACACCAATTATCATTTAGTCAAAATAGATAAAGATATGCATTAGTTGAGATAGACCTCAACATTGTAACTTGTACCCATTGGTAGTACGTCAATAAAAAGACTATTTTCATTATCATTAAAAAACACTGTAAACATAATAATATCAATGTAAACCCGCCATTAACTTCACGTGATAAACATTTATTAACTTAGCAGAGATAAAACAAATAAGTAAGTATGTAAACAGGTATATTCTACAATTCTTGTCCTTCCTTTAGAAGAAACATGGACACAAACACATGTTTCCAGCATGTCGAACAATCTCTAACCTACGTAGGGATTAATTTAGATTTAATTCATGATGAATGACTTGTATGTCAGAACACGGTTAAAACTTTCAATCTCAAAGTCAGATACATCGATGGATCGTGTAGCTTGCATGTAAAACTACTGAACTGTGTCCTGAAACTATTGTTATCCTTTCAATACTTATACATCATCTTGTCCACTTGAGTGGCCACTTATTTCAAGTCTACGATGGCCATTTTTAGACTGACGTGAAATCAACATCCCACTTATTGATGACCAAGTATACTTCAAATAATTAGTGACATTTTAAAACTTTGGAAGACGTTGCATAAAGTTCAGGCCCTTTAATAACGATGTCATTTGTCAGTATAATACAATACCCAGTAGGCTTAATAATAATAATAAGTACACAAAAACAGGTAAAAGTAATAACAAATAATACCCTTAAATATTGTCTAAGAAATCATGCTAATAAGAAGAACACCTAACAATGAAAGGGGTTCATCCAAAACATAAATGAAACAACTGGATCAATCCGTTCCGGGAAGTGATAAAATGGTCACCAACTGAACACACGTAACCAATCGAGTCCCACGAACAAAGGACTGCAAGACACATGAGTTAACGAGACTTTCAAGGGATTAAATATCATTTCAATATGCTACCAAAAATATCTTTCAAACCATTGCAAAATACGAAAATGTGTATGAAATCTGCTGTGATGAGCGCCCAAATGATCTTCTTTCAGGTGTTGACTTACGCTATTGACATTGGGTACATCCAACGATTGAACGGGGCCAAGAGTTGACTAACCTAAACCCGTATCCAGTTCTCTAAATCATTCGCAAAGAGTGAAATATTTAAATTAAAAATACACGTGTCCTAGCTTTTTAATGAACATTAAACTATGTGTCTTTATTGTTTCAGTATTATAGATATAACTGTAGAATCTTTGTTTTCTATCCTACCCCAATGTCTGTGACGTACATTAAAAAACGAAAAGGAAGCAATTTTCATACCACTTTGGAGAAGTCTGTGTTCCTAATATACATATTCGGGGCCTACAAATCAGTTTCAGTGCATAATATTATTTTCCCAGTTTTAACAAATATATACTGAGCGCCATATAAAACGCATCACTTAGTTTTTTGTATAAAAAAATGATCCTGTTCTTTTTGTGAACAATATTCAAATGGGAACACATCAATAACAACACATTTGTACACTTATGGATGTTTAATCTGTAATCAACGGTACAAAGTCACAGGGGTCAAAACCAAAAGTACGGTTAATGGTTAATTCCATGCGACTTCGCTGCACAGCGTACACGATATAGTACACCCTGTGCAGCGAATTCGCTTGTAATTAACCATCTGTGTTGTACTTTTGTTTTAACACAAATTTTAAAGTTGAATCAGATGATCTAACTATCTTCACGGTAAAGTATCTTTAAAGACAGTCTCTTGTTTCCATGTCAATTCAATTTTATTCTTTAGGGTTATTTAGTCAAACTTGATTACGTTTCCCAATTTAAAATGAAGAAATGTGACTCTTTGATGGAAGTGAAAAATTGATGTGTTGCGAATGATAACAAAGGAGAAACAGTTCATCATTCTCGATGCTTGATTGATTAATTTCAATTACTGATCAAGTCTCGGATAAGACGATATTTTACGAGACAATATCCGGTAATCTAGATATGAATCAATATGTCGGAATGTAAATCCGGTAAGACAAAATAAAGATGGCGGAATGGAAAGGGATTTAAATGAATCACATGGATCTACTTTTAAGATTAATTACACTAATAAAGGAAATTTTCAAAGAGAGGATTAAGAACTCGATCAAAGAAAATTAAAGATGAAACACAGGAGAGCTCCTTTCAAATGCAGTAATGTGTGCTTTTAACCTCGCATCGCTGATTTTATTATATTTTTAATAATATTTATATATATATATATACGTGTGTGTGTGTAGACTGTTGAGAAGGTCCTGCTATTGAATTGCAAACTTGGATAAGTCGAACGGTTCAGTACATATCAATGCGTAGTTATATACAAAAAAACCTGACGCAGTTAATCAGCTCAGCGAAGTGTCCATAAAGTGCGATATCACCATTTACGTCCATCGTCAACCGGTACTCACGAATATAATTCTTACATACCACTAAGACTTCATTTTATAACATAAGACACAGGTAATTCGTTTCATTCCTACGAGCACCATTTCAGGCGATATTCTTAGCGTACAGTTCGTTACACGAAATAAGGAAAGGCTACGCCGAAAGGGCGGATTTTTATATTAACAAAACACATTTTTCGTGACATTTTGTTTCATAAATAACATAAAGACGGTAGTCTATGGTCTGAATATATTCAATTAAAGTTGATATTATTGCATGCACAACACTAAATTACAGAGGACGGCAGTTTAGGAAAAAAAGAAACAACCACGTTCTGGAAGCTTCGATGTCATCGGTGAATGAGTGGTTCGCATAGCTAACAAATTTGTCTTATACTATTGTATCATAAATGTATTTATTGAATTTTCTGTCATATGGGATTGATTTATAAATTTACATGTATATTGAGCGATCTTGATATTGTAGTTTAAATTTACCAAAAAAAAAAAACCCATTGACTTCGGTTTTATTGATCTACCAGTATAAATATTACGAATGTTGTATTATCTTAGAGTCATAAACACACAAACCTCGGGAAACGGGAAAGGATGGATTGTGGTGGGGTGGGGTATATTTTTCTGTTGGTATCAGAAAAATCACTGTTGGCATCTTTCCGGAAAACCAACAGCCAACAAATAAAAACAGGTGAAGAGTTCTAAAAATGTACATTTCAGTTTTATTGATTTGGCGGTATAAATACAATAACTCTTGTATTAATTATAGTCTTGGGACTACAACATGTTGAAAGGGGTGGTATGGGGATGTGTCGGAAAGGCTGCGTTTTTTGTTGGTATGAAAAGATACTCGTTAACATCTTTCAGGGAAATAAGAAACCAAACAAAATCACACCCATATTCGTGCGTCCAAGGAAGCTCACTACCACTTCCCATTTTAAAAACATCCATGGTTTAACGTCCACTCGACACACAAACTAGGCCATTTCGGGACTAACACATGGTTCAACTTTACTTCAATAATTTGCTTGCGCGTATGGGTCTTTAGCAATGGGGGAAACCCGAGAACCCCGAGAAGACCCACGAAGTTGGACAGGCGATACGTAAAACCGGGGAATCGAAACCACGCCAGTTGACTCAATGACAAACCATTCGGCCATTCAACCCCACTAAAAGCATCCAAGATTATCCGGATTTACTGTACATAATAAATACATCATCTTATCTTATATTATTAGTTAAATATTGAGTGACAATTACAAGTAGCCGATGACAGCCATCTTGTTTAGTGAATATTTATTGTTGAAGAGGATGATCAACCATGTTAACAGGAAATACCATCTGACACACGCCCGCCATATTTTATTTCCCAGCTCATCCCACGTGAGTAATTAAAATCCTTTATCTATAGATTTAATTAAATACCTCCCATTAATGCCAAACAGATAAGATCATCAGAATATATTTTAAGTATTTATGTCGCCACAACAAGGTCCTATTAATTTATAGTCCATCTTTCAAATTCCACCCGGTTATTTTACGAAATAGCGTGGCGTCATTGTGCCATTATCCAAATTATTGAGGCGCTTCTTCATTTTGAAACTAAAGATATCATCAAAACGTTAAATCTTGTGCTACCATAACCAATGTTCCTCTGAATTTATTGTCTAAAATTGACCACGTACATCTTCAAGATTGGGAGTTCTATTGAATAAAAAAAACACAATAAAGATACCATTAGGTTTATGGTATTATATTTCCTTTGTGTGATTATCTACAGAAGAGGTTTGTCTGTTTTTAATCTAGAAGTAACGGTACATACATAGTTAAATAGATAATACTATCCTTTAGTCGTGGTGTATAACGGTACAAACGGTTAATATAGTAGTAATTCCACCACGCCCATTGTCTTTGCTCTTATTATCATTGTCTTTGACCAGATAATTACAGCCACGTGGCATAAGATACTTTAGATAAATCTTAATTACGAACTAACCGTTAAGTAGGCGAGTTATCGCCTCCTGGCAAAACTTGTTATCACTTTCAAATACGTGACAGAAATCGCCGTCTCTGTGGTCTAGAGTCCGTCATGCGGCCAATACAAAGGTCGCTTGGGGAGGATATCTGATAAATATCGAATTCGAGTACTCGAAATGCATGTATATTCATAAATCAGGGTGTAATACAGATTTCAAATTGATCAATATTTCGAACTATGTGCCTTTTGATAAAATGGGTATAATAGTATGTAGTATGTTTGAATTGCTAAAGCCCCACATTCCATTTGCAAGTTTCCAAAATGTGTACGCATACCCTCCTACACGACCGACATCACTTACATTGTGAATACTACGTATATTTCTATTGCAAAACAGCAAACCCGTTTGATAAAACAATAACTTCTCTATTAACATGAATAGCCTCCGTGTGAACGGATCTCTAACCGGAAATGTTTCGGTGGATTTAAATTTAGCCCACATTCGTACCAACACCCCTGATCTCAGATAAAGCTATTGTAGATTGCAAATACAGGTAGATTTAGTTTTAGAAATCTTGATAAAGTAGCCGACGCCTCGTCATGCTTAATGTCGGTCAATTTGATTATTTTATCCAATATTACGTTTTTCTTCGTAATTGTCTACTGTTCTTATCGTGTAGTGTATCCGATAACCCGGATGTACAATCTGATAAAGCAATATTTTTTGTAAAGTCTAGTAACCCTACATCAAGGGGTTAGTCAATATATTTGCATAGAATTTGGAAATGCTGAAACATTTGGAAGAACGTGGAGAAATACCATAAGTGATATAAGATTGATTATAACTTGGAATGCGACGTATTTGTAGTTTCTTAGATGAAAGATTACTATTGAAATATTCATAAAAAGAAGATCAGACTCGAAAATATTTACAATAATTCCTTGTATAATAAACTATATTTATATGTACTACTTACACCTTTCTAGAATTATGACTTCAAATTTGCATCTTTAATTTTCACATATTTCGCACAAAAAGACAAGACTGTTTAGGGATACCCCAGGCCATATGGCACAATTACCGAAGTATTTACCACATATCTTTGGTATTTACATTTGTAATTACCCACTGAATTCTTGAAAGATATTACATATTTATCGTTGTATTTTGTTCTTAACGCAGAGTTGTATCACGCCTCAACCCTTAGGCCTGTTTTAAAAATACATGTACAAATGATCACTCTTTTCAAGAACAGTAGGGTAACCCTTTGCTTCTGGTAATGTTGACGGTGGACGCCAATGCATTTGAAAACACCGAAGGCAAACATACATATTTCTTATAGTTTTCTAAAGAGTCATTTTTGTAGCGCTTATCATGCTTTCCATCTTAAATCCATAACTCCATATTCTCCAAACTGGATGCACAATTCATAAGAGGAGGGGGGGGGCTTGCGCGTAGGTGCCTTTAGCATTGGGAGGAAACAATACTCCTTGTCACGTACAACCGGGGAATAAAAACAACGGCAGTTGACTCAATGACAGACCTTATGATACAGCGCGCACGCGCTAACCACCCCACCCCACCCACCCCATCCATAAGAGAGATCTAAAATGCGAGAACATGGTATAGGGGTGGATTAGTAAACCGAATATGTCGTTGTCGCCACCATCTTGGAATTGTGACATCATTGATAGTATTTGAACTGGAAGCGTGTCGCCCCCAACACCAAGATGGGTTATACTTACTTCTCCAACAAGGCTATATCGTAAACTTATTTGGGAAGGTTAAATGTTTTTATGCTTACTACGTTAATTTTATAAAGTACAGTGCACTATTTGAAGTTAAGTACCTAATTAACGAAATAATTATGTTTGCATCATTCTTTGTCTAAATTAGATTATGTATACTTAATGTTTTAAAGAATTAAATTAAATGACAAAATGCCAGGATCAATTGCGAGTTGAAACACGTGCATTAGTACGACATGTTAACAACTTAACTGACAACGCATTGCCGTTGGCACGAGCTAAGGATTTAGAACGCATAATATAATTTATTTATCCTGAAATAAAGGTTATAAATGAGAAGTTTCAGAAGCCTATAGACTGTAGACTACCTGAACACCTGGATATTTAAAAGTTAGAGAAAGGTTTGCCTAGAATCCCAGCAGCGATGATTTGAAGTATGTAACACATACATGTGGATTATCATCTGACAAATTGCGTCTTTTTGTGACACAAGGGACATGACATACAGACGGATCAGTTTGTCCCTTATCACCTATTAGTCTACAACCTTTACAGGCAACGAATGTCATGTTTTCCGGAAGCTTTATGGGACTCCAGGCAAGATTGTGCGCGTGTTTTAACTAAGAGCGCCACCTGTCACGAAACTACGTACTTGAAGAGTTGCCGTTCCTAATGTTTGATATCCACCCTCAGTTTTGTATCTAGTTGTTTGATTTAGATGGTAAAGTGGATGGGTGATAAATGATAAAAATAATTTAAAGTGTTTACGTGCTTTTGTAATCATTAGTAGGCCATTCCAATAACAACTGTTTATTTAATTATTAAGAATAAAGTATCTGTTCAGCAGATGTTTGCAGTGCAGGAACTGATTGATATCCGTTGAGCGTAAAGTGTTATTTGGAGAGGGAAAATCTGCAATTCTTTAGACAATAGTTTTAAGACAAAAAACATGAACTTATTGTAGTTCATTTTTACTGTCAAATTAAGGGATTGTTTGTAGTATTCTTACGATTACTTTAACCTGTATGGATGTCATGCAAAAAGCTGAGTATGTCAGTGGGTCCTATTTTATAAGATTAAGTACCTATTAGATTTGTGATGTATGTTTGAGTATTTAATCAGGAGATCTCAGTTGCTTTCGTCTTCTAAAGTACAAGGCTACACTATATCCTTTGGCCGATTTATAAATGAGGGCAGATATCATTCTCCTTTATCATTAGAATATTCAGATATTATCCAATGAATGATAAATTCATTGTGAGGAGTGACAGGTATCGTGTGGTAAACAGAGTATGCAGATACTTCCTAGAACAGACGATACCACTTTAATATATTTTATAAACCTACGACGTATACATTGTATAATATATTGACTTTGCTTAGTGCTGTGTGAATTTATCATTAGTATAGTCAGTAACTTTCTCCCATATCACCACACACAGGTGCGGATCCAGTGGGGGCGCACCCGGCGCACGCCCCCTCTATTTCTTGAGGTGCCGAACAAGTTTTAGCTCTATATATTCTCGCGAGAAAGGAGAACGAAAATAGTTTAGGTTGGAAATCGTAATTTACAGTACTAGTACGACATTAGTCCCTGTGGGCATTTTTTACACTCAGAAATCACGGTCCCGGGCGTCGCACTCCCAAGCTGGTGCAGCACGCCCCCTCTTTCTGAAAATCCTGGATCCGCCCCTGACACACACTCTACAGTGATTAACTTCAACGTCTCGGATATTAAAATCTGTATAAATTTCAATTTACAGTACATTAAAAGCTACGAATATTTTGGTCGATGATATACGTTAATATGGTTATAGCACTGTGGGCTATGGAGAGGAAATAACGCTCGATGATATACCCAAAAGAGGATTGGTGTCTTTAATATATCCAATACGAAAAGTTATTATTTATTTATAGGCTTCTCTCTGCATAACCCATACGAAATGAAACGAGTTAACCATATGATCGGATAAGCTTTTATGCAAACAAAATTATTGTTAAATCGGCCGTGTTATTTTTTGTCGTTTTTTATTTAATAACAAAAATCAGATAACAATAGGATTGAACACCTGAAGGTTTCATATCGGCTTTACGAAATTTCTTGCCAATAATTATTATAAAAAATATTAGTTTGATATTTAAAGAAAATATCCAATAATTTTCAAACATTATTGATTTCATCTTATTCATAAAGTATAATCAAACCGACTGATTTAACCAGCCATGTTACAGGAAATATGATTGGTTATTATTTGCATAACTTAAATAACAATGCGTACCTCCCTTTCATGAGAGTTGTGTAAAGGGGGGTTACGGTGCTAGTAAGGACAGGACTTGTTCACGTGGGCAGGGTTTGTATTAGAGGTTGTCTATTGATGTGTCGCTCATTATAAGGAGTTCATTCGGTGCGATTATAGAAATATGAGGCATGATTTTTAATATTAAACTGGAGCGGCATTTGTTCGATTCTTTTGATCTATGAGATTATCAAATATACGTGGAGAATTATAATAAAAAGTTCAAGTATTATTTGTAATGTTCACGTGATGTTGTGTTTTGTTGTTGTTTGCTGTCTTTATTGTTGATATTCTGGTTTGTATTAAAGCATCTGGTCATGGTATGTGTTGGGTACGACATAATTAAGTTTAGGTGAGAAGGTGGGACACGTTTGAATACCTGATGGTTTGAGATTTTGTATAACAAGTGTACTTGATTTCATTTCATGGGTATACAAGGTAACAACATCTATATTTTAAACTGTGAACAATGTATCCTATAATCTTACATACGGGAGAACCACATCGTACAAAATAATCAACTGGAAATCCAAAGGACAAACACACGTATATTAAATTATAGAATAAAACGCATGTTATGTCAATCAAATACTATACATCACCTTATTGAATGTATGTTATATACATATTGTGAATGCTCATGAACTATATGTTTACGGCAATAAAACAATACAATACAATCAAAAATTCGAAATATGATCAGAATCTATCTGATACAGGTCATCTTCGGAGAAAACACAATTAGTCAAACTAGGTTGAACAATTGTTTTTCGTGAACTGCAGTCTCTGAGCACAAATATGTGGCGACCGACGGAGTGGTATGGATCGTATTTAAATATGGTTTTGTGAAATTACTTCACAATAGAAAAAGATAATACAAAATAAAGAAAGACGAAAAAGTACCCAACGCGCCAGTAGTGAGGTGTTTAATAGTCATTAAAACACGCTGCCTCCACTGTGAAAAGGTGGACTCAATAATTGGCCATGCAGACAGACTATCGGCATGCCCATAAAAAATTTAGAAATGAGTTTTAAAATATTTGGATGCAAAAATGCTCTTGTATGTCACTCTTAATATGAAGTGACATAGGACAGGTAAATAGAAAGTGATTGATTAATTAATGACAGCAGGTAAAAGGTCAAGTGTCAAATAAGGTAAATAGTAAGATAGGTGTTACACTAATTAACATGACGTATCAATCTAAGTTATACAACATGTCACAACTAATATTTCGTATTTGACGGATTATAATAAGGCCGGTTATATGTAATATTTAAACTGAAACATCATTTTATTAAAAAATGTTTATTAACAATAAGAACTCAGTGCGTGCATAAGTTTTAAATGTCATAATCCAAAAGGCAGATAACTCCGCGAAATATTAATTTCGGTGAGCCCTCCATCACACAAAGAACAGGCTTGACAAAATATGTAAATTGTAGAATTCGTGCCTAAAATGGGTCAGGGTATCGACTGATCAACAAAATAAATATGTGCGTGCATGTTTTAATAATGTTGCTTGAGCTAATCGAGAGACGATCGACACCTCTTTACAGAAACATTTCTCAAATTCAAACTTATTGGAAGAAATTTTATGCTCTAATAAAGAAATTTTGCACTTCTGCACAACGTCTGCACTTTCTTGGGAACTTGCATGGCCAGTCGGAATGGGTAATATTAATCTGAAATTTACATTTAGTATTTCAAATTTCAAAATAGACCTGTGATTTAATGACGATAAAGATCGACGCGTGTGTGTCACGTACGTCATGTATTTAAAAAAAAGATTATAATTGTTTTCACGTGGTGTGATTATATCTTAGTAGTAAGCAATACTTAAGAACATAAAATGATTAATGTAAGTAAATCCTCTCATTTGTATCTATCATTTTACGGAATATCTTAACTGATTCTGACTGTTTTTCTTAATATGTGGTCACGTGACATCATCTTTACGATGGCGTCTTGACATGTTGGTAGCATGGAGGCGGGAGGTTTGTTGAATTATGATGATGAAGATGGACAAAATATATTTATTACTTCCACTTGAACACGTTTCGCGTCAGTATTAGATATACGAGTCTGTAGACGTTTATTACAAGTGTTGGGTGAATTTACCGTTAGACGTAAACATGGTTATAATTACATTTAAAAAAACGATCCTTCTTCTGTTTTTTCATCTCGTCTCTTTGTGTTGGTTTGTTAGTGCATATCTTTACATCACTGTATAACTTGTCATATTAACTTATTATACAAATTTAAGTACCCGTAAAACTAAGTATAAAACACATTTATACATGCTATAATTTTACACGATATGCACTACTCTTTTTTTTTTCTTTCATAAAATTTTGTCTAACATTTCTCACGGCTGTGGAGTACAAAGCCAAATAAAAACGGTTACAATGTCGATCCTTACCGGAAGTTAAGAAATGAAATAAAATGAAATCGTGTTTAACATCCTACTTTTCTGCTCTGAACTGGGCTAATGAAGACGGCAATACGCCACACAGTGGGTGGGCTATCAGGGTCATTTTGCTCGGATAGCTGCAATACGGCCAACTGCCAAGGGATCTTTTACGTGTATGCAAATGTGTATACGGAACCTCGGATTTTCGTCCCATCCGAACGAGTAGACAGCTGACCTTGTCAAGCCCTCCGTCCTGCATCACAGACGGAAATTTTGGATAACTTCCTTGGCCAATGCAGCGATCAAACACCCGACCTCCAGGCTAGCGAACCAGCGTGTCGCCCACATAGCCACCCTGCACCCCCTTGCAAAGTTAAGACCATTCTATTATGAACTGTAAATACGAAAACGTTCCAAAATATGTGAAACGCTGCTCCGCTCCGTTTGGGCAAATGGAGACTGGTTGATTAGGTCACCAACCCATACATCAATATACCAACAGAATTACCCCCCTCCCCTTAGTTTTAACAGAAGTTTAGTAACTGTATTGGGTAAAGCGCTGCACTTTGGGTAGTCTGTCCATCGCCAACGTCTTCCTGGGGTCGATCCGCAGGTGAAGCAGTTGTGTAATTTGCTTAATCGCCTGGGTTCTCTAGAGCTAGGCGATTTTCATCTCACTACAAAATATTGGGTAAGGGAAAGGTTTACGTTTACTGTAACACATCTAACACAAAGTTACAAAGAGAGAGAGAGAGAGAGATGTGGTTTAACGTTCACTCGACACAAACTAGGTCATTTAGGGACTAACATGGTTTTAATTTATTTCAATAATTCGCTTGCGCGTGGGGGTCTTTAGCAGTGGGAGGACCCGGTTTATAGTATATCAATATAAAACATTCATACAGTTTTAAGTGAACTATATTTAAAGTATTACATCTGTTAGTCAGACTTTGGATATATTTTATTGGTATTTATTAATTTCCTTTTCTCGCGGATGTTTACACACCCAAAGGCATTCTTCGAGTTAATATATGCATAGTAGTTGAGTACAAATGATGGGGAACGAGCATCATTATTTCAGGACAGACTTCTAACATGATCAAAATGTCTTGCTCTGGTGGGAATGGTTTGATTTTAAATTGTAAATGATATCACTTTATTGATCGCAGAGGTACAGAATATTAAATCTAATTAAAGATCGCACTTACTTTCACGCCAAGGACTTCAATTAATATGAATGGCAAAACAACTACAAACACATTTACATTTTTAAAAAAAAGGAGAGTACCCCCTTTCATGTACTTGCTTGCCCTTTCTATATCATGTTCTCGAATGACAGGACGTATGATATATGATTAATTGCATTAACTGACCACAAACATCTGTTCAGATATACAACAGTATAAGAACAATTTAGACTAGACTTATAGGTAATGGTATGCCATTCAGGGAAGAGTATAATATAACAGTTTGTATGGCAAAAAGCAACGTGTTCATGTCTATGCTTTATGTCACCTCTGCTTACATCCGATGTTATAACTCTAAAATAACTCTAAATGTGGTTTGAAAGCACCACATCATGCTTTTCAAATTGTTAATTCCCAAACTCCCCAAACCATTAAACATAAAAATTTCTAACACCCAAAACAGATATCTGTATATATAACTGTACATCTAGAACGCATCATATGGTGTTTAACAAATTCTTAATTCCCAATGTCGATTTCATAAAAAAAACCCATCTAACCCGCAAAACAAATATCCCTATATAATTGAACATGGGCATTGGCATTACAAAGCTTTATATCAAAGTTTACAAATTCTTAATACCAAACACATCTTCCAGTTGTCTTATATTTACTGTATACTGATTAGACAGAATAAAAATGTAATTCTTCTTAAAAACGTGTCGATGTTAAATTAAGGTAGTTTATTCTATTTTACCGAGATTTAACAAGTTAATGGGGTGTTTAATTCTGTGATGAACGAAGACACAAGAGGCTTTAAGTCTATTGACAAGCTAACAACTTGTTAAATCAGAACGTGCCAACTTCTTCCCCAGCTCCATAGTTGTAGTAACAAGAAATTTAATTTCTACATTTTGTTTCTATCAAACATCGTCATGTATTACTTCTGTTTGTCACGATTTATTCCACGTAGTTACATCGTTCTTTTAGAATACACATCCTCTTGTGAGGAACACGTGCCTCGTGACTTTCAGAAGGCGCGTGCAGAAACACACATCAAACATGTAAGATAGATTGTCAAATATGGCCGAGAGTCTTGATTATCAAGCTTATGTAATTGGATAATTACCAAGAAACTGTATAAAAGACTTGATAAGGAGTCACAATCTTGTTCTGACGTATATTTTCTTTTTTGTACTTCTACTGGATGTTTCCGGTTGTCATTTTTCTATGTCTAGATGAAAGAATCGGCGAAGAAACGGGTTCTCAAGTTAGATGTATTTTCCTCCAGGAATGTGTTTGTTGTTGATGTAAGGAACAGAACTGAATGTCTAATTACATTGGTTATAATTGATAGTAGGAAGTCAGAACTACACAAAATGGACGTAAATTGAAAACAGACCATTGTCTACATCCGAGTCCTGTTTGCATTTCTATTGTTTTTATAGTTTTATGTTTATGTTATTTTTAGAAATACTAAATAGTTATATGTTATGTTGTTTAGCTAGTATTTATGTATATGTAAGGCCTATATATTGCAGATCTTTGTTTAGGCCTCAATTACGAATTAAACATTTTTTTCACACGACAAGCCCATAATAAACCCTCTAAATTATCGTGTGGTTGTGATTTTAAACTGACGATCGCTATATAATATTTTAATTCAAAAATAGATAATCGAAATTTTGTGTATTTTCGTAACAATGGAATAGAGACTACGTTATTCTTCAATACATAATCGAAACTTTGTGTATTTTCGTAACAATGAAATAGTGTCTACGTCATTCTTCAAAACAGTCACAACTTCGCTCAAAAAGACTTAAGTTTTTCAATATATTCCCTTTTCATAAGCTTTTTAAAACTATTTCAGTGATAACTGTCAACTCTTTTCTAAATCGTAAATAATGCATTTTTGAGATAAAATGTTGTTTGAATTTACACATATCGTTAACTGAATTTGACAGAGTAATATGTTTATCCAAGTTGCTGTTACTATCTTAATGTTGTCGCTGCTACAGTAAGAAAACGTTTAAGGAGTGTAAATAAACAGGCCAAAGCAAAGAAACGCGCAAGATATTAAACAACAAAGGAACGTATGCCCTTGTGCAAAGTCGAATTCAGACTTCAATTAGCAATAAAATCCTTTAATAAATATATAACTCAAATGCTATGTTCATGCCCGCCATGACACAATATGCATCATGTATTAAACCTAATCAGGGGCGTTTTAAGGTTTATCATGGCGGAGGCTATAGAATTTTGAGGGCCCTCTTTCGCGGTGGGGTTTGATTGATGATTTTTATGCCAGTGCAATGACTGCATTCTCATTAAGTAATGAATTCAACAGTAACGGTGCACAGGGGCCCTTTTGTCTGCCTTTATGACCCCCTAACTATGTTACATTTTAATTTTTCTCATCGGTTTTAGCATTTTTTCTACCGTTTTATTTTTCCAATTTCTTTGATTTTTTTTCGAGAGGAGGCTGGCGCCTCAGCTATAAAACGCATTTGAACCTAATTATTACACTAAAACGATCTTTTCAATTTAAAAGATAATAATGCGCCTATAAAATTTAAAGTAATTTTAATATTATAGTTTATGTCTTCATTCACGCCATAAAAGTCATAATCCATCTTAATCATCAGGTATATGCGAAAAGCAGTGAAACACACCACAAAATGGTAGTCTAATTAAAGGGAGACAATTCTATATAAACTTTCTGTCGAAGTGTCTCCGAGGATATAAATGATAGTGTGTATCTATACAATAAAATCAATTGAATATTTATCATTAACAAAATTAATGTGCCAGCATATCCTTGAAAGTTTAGACGGATTAAAAACAACATCCTTTGGGTTGTTTTTTTGTTTTGTTTTTTTTTAATACAAAAACTAACAACAATCCTGAAAATAGTCCGATGGCGGCGTTCTTGTCAAGAGTTTTTACGTCTATTAACAATATGATTAATGACTAAATATTATTAACCTAAGTAGCTGAAGAGCTTTCTTAATAGAAAAAATATATATAACTACTTACACAGTAGTCATAAATCAACAAGAAATCACACTAGTTTTTGTCCTAAATTTTGAAATTTCATTTCGGTTTATCAGTTGCAAATGTTTTGAGTATGATTTATTTATGTGTTATGATTATCTGCAGATCTGTCATGAAAACAGTTCTTGAACATATGTTGATATTATGTAGATGTCTGATTGACATGATTAAGCTACCACCAGTCAACACACTGTCTTTATTTTCTTGCCTCCTATCTCCTACTACAAGGTGAACCAGTACAGCAAACAGTGTCTATCAGGATTTCACACAAACTCCTGTACATGTATCTTGTTTTAGATCGTAAAAGAGAAATATGACCGAAAGTTTGATACAACTTGAACTTGGGCTACCACAGAAAGGTGTCGATTGGATCAACAATTATAGGTTCATTCACAGTTCCACCAATTTGAGAAATTAGTCTCCATTACAATAAATTCCACGCCGCCGTATGTATTAGTAGTTCTAGCAGGGAGGCAAGAAACAAGCTAGAAAAGGGGAACCATTAAAAAAAATGCTAGCTGGTACCAAAAGACAAAATTGAATAAAATATGGACATTTTTTCGATGAAGCCTTGAGGTGGCTGTGTTTTCAAGAAGATAGTACTCCTGGGGCTTTATTTTCCACAATAACAGAGTTCCCCCTCACCCCCGAAAATCCCATACGTAATCCTGTAGAGGCAATTAGTTACTGAGCTGAACAATTAACAATATCTTCGGAATTGTTCTTTCATAAGTATGTGTTGTAGTTTATTATCCCAAATATACGATAATATACACAAAGAAAACACACTGACCGTAGTTGCATGTCGAGACCTGAATGACCCTATAAGTTCAAGCAAAATCCTTATTCAAGAAAATGTCGGATAAACGAGTTGTTCTTCACGCTACTTAATATCTGTCGATGAACCCACTAATAAGACTCATTTAAATGTTTGTTTAAGTGTGAACATGTAATCTACAAACTATGTGCGTATCTTAAATGTATAAAAAGTTAAACCGCATATTAATTACAAACTCCGTGGAACTCCTACCAACACAGTAGGTAGCAATATGGCATGATATAAAACCTTAATCAATTGATAAATCTGGGCGTCAGTTTTCAATTGCTATCTCTTTAATTAGTTAACTGGAAAAACGAGAAGAGAACATGGCACCTTGTTGACCCCCGTCTTTAATATCAATGAGAAAAATTATTTTTTATCTTTTTAAAAATGGTTATCTTAATAATTTATGAACAGTTACATCGGTAAACGATGTCTACGCGAGTTAAAAGGTGCCAAAACATTTATACACGAGTTTGTACCAATAGAGTGCATGGATTATAACAGTTTATGCGTGTAACTACGTAGCAAATCTATAAATTACATATCTCTAAATTCACTAAGTGAATTGTGTTTGATATTTGTTTAACATGCAATTTCAGTCCCCACTAGAATAGATAACAAATCTCTAATAATAATTCATATTAGAAAATATTGTTAACGATCTTAAATGTATTAAATGTGAGAAAAACTGCTCAATAAATTAAACACTAACAATGGAAATAGGTGGAGAAATCGGGTTTAATGTCCACTCGACAATAACTATGTCATTTTGGGACTAACATATGGCACGCTTGTGTATAGGGCTTTAAAAGTTAGGGGAAACGGTGGTTCTCGGAGAAAACTCGCTTACCGCCTTAGGATTGAAACCACACCATTGACCGACCGTAAGATCTATAAGTGAAATGAGATAGGGTTTAACGTCCTACTGTTCTGCAACTACTCGGGGTCATGTTGTCCGGACAGTGGCGCTACGGTCTATTCGCAAATCGAATTTCAATTACCCATACGTTGTCCATTGCCAGGCTCTCTTTCCTGTACCATTGACAAAGGGGGACCACGCCAGGAAATCCGGATGAACATTCTTCGCCAAATTGGGGATTGAATACGGGAACTCCATGTTAACAAGTGAACGTCATACTCCCTTGTTTCCGTTAGATTGTTTTCCTGTGAAGTCTATATCTATATAAGCCTGGAATGGTCAGGTCTGTATGTGTGATGTATCTTGTCTGTGATTTTGTTTTCTGGTTTTATGTTCATTATGTGTGGTATGGTTCTCCTGTACTTGTTATTAATATAAGTGGTATCTATTTATGATCTTGGTTCCTGTGGTTTTGTAATATATGGCAGTGAAAATGGGCAACTTGATGACTAATACTTAGTTTGAAATCTTCATTCGTTATAAAATATTGTTAAAGGTCCCGGGGCTCCAACGATTTGACGTTGAATCTACAAGTAAAGAATATGTGCAGTAAACTTCACATTCTTATCCATACATTCAATTGACCACATTTACAATTTACAAGCGATAATTAACGGTAGGGTTCGTTTGCATGAAATGAAAGCACACATGGTATCAAATTTATAACAATAAAAGCAAGTTCGCATCACAATGAGATAGCGTCATCCGACGATTACATCTGCATACTGACACGTAGTATTAATGGAGAGAGCGTACCGGAAATGGCTTATCTGTAACCTGCAATAAAAAAGAAAATATATTTATTATACTTTAAAAGTAAAAGACATTCTTGCAATCTGTTGTATCAGACTCACTGACAAAAGAAGTCGTCTTCTGGATAATCAGACTACAGCCTTTATATTATTGGTTTTACCGGAAGTATAAAAACTTATTCATGGTACCAAGTTTGTATTCAGTTTCAAACTCACATTTCACATAGAAAGAAATTAACATTTATGTTAACGGACGTATTATTGGTCTCATAAATTCAACTGTTTGTTAACTTTGCTATATACATAAACTGTGACATTTTATCCAAAACCTGCTTGTTTATAAAATGATATTTGATGGGCTCTATCTGTAGGTGATGCATTAGGTTGTCTGGTAAGAATAGGAGCTAAAGTTCTAAAGAGTCTGCAGGCCACAACTTCAAAGTAGACCTATAGGTGTATTTATTTCGACTAGTGATCTCCGAAGATGTTTTTATTTCTTTTTTGTAATAAATGTATGAACTAAGTTACCCAGAACATAAGTCTTATCACCAATCAGACAGTTAATACCCTGTTTTTCCCTTCTAATTCATTTAACAGTTGTAGCTTGTCTGATTGTATATCAGTAACAAGAAATACAAGCTCCATCTTATATTTTCTGGTGTCAAAATGTCTTGTTAAACCGCAAGAGGGCTGATATGAATATTAGACGCGATCATTCTGGAAATTTACTACCATTTACACAATGAATAAAACAAAAAACTGGATAATCTAGGAAATTGATATAAAATATAAAAACTATTTTGAGTGTCCGCCATCTTATCTGGACAGGTTGTCATGGAGATGTGTTGTTATGGTAATTAATGGGATACAGTCTGTTTCATGAATAGAAGATGCTGTTGAAGAAGCATGAACCATTGTTCAAAAGGTTTACAGAATGACCTTATAATGTTATAGTCATCTTCTACCCCCACAATAATTCTTTTATTTGTTATTCTCGTAACCGCATGTGATATATGTAGAAAGAATAACCTTCAAATCTGTATTTGCTTATAGGTCACCCTTGGATTTGGCAGTAGATCATAGCAATTCACAGAGAGAGAAAAGTGAGGTGGGGGGGGGGGGGTGATCAACACAACCAGGTCATTTCTGGACTAAGATATGGCTTCGATTAATTCGTAAGTCAATGGGAAGGGGGCGGATGGCCCTGGGTTTGGCGTTCGATCCTCTGATCCTTATGCCGTACAAATGTTAGATTGAAACCACGCCACTTTGACTCAATGACAGACCTTATGATTTAAATCTAAAGCGCATGCGTTAGACCACTAAACCACCAGCTTCCATAACGATTCAATAATAAGTCTTAAAGGCTCAATACCACTCTTGTTGTAACTGAATAATATGTCCCAATCTTTATTCTGGTCAACAAATTGTATTATTCTACAGTATTCCAATTAATTGATGATATAAATTTCATTTTAACACGCCTATTTAAAAAATTGAAAAAATTCAACTAAAAAATTTGAAAAGCCTAATGTAAAACTTTTCAAATGTGTCTTGGGTTTTAATATATTTTCGAACCCTCTGGACAAGTAAAATAGGATATAATGGATAATTTTGACAACAGGTAGGACACTTAATCATCTAGTACTTAGAATCAGGCTATTATTTATTTTCTGGGGCTGCCAAGCCAGCAAGAGTGTTAATGTCCCTGTAAAACACATCCATTACATTATATCATCACATGAATGCCTGGATCAGTGATGTCATTTCGCGAAGTTAAATTTCCTTCGACTGTCATGGATAATTTTAAAAGTACATGGCAACCCTTTCTAGATTTCAGGGGGACAGTTTTACAATCTTCAAATTTTAACGTAGCCGCAATTATGAGTTATACATGCAAGGCGAGGAATTAACTTTCTGATCCCTGTTACTTTAATTGAGTTTTACAATGATCCATTGGGACTTTAGAACATTTTCGAGATAAACCAGGTGTTCGCGTTTACCGAGTTCGAATTAAAGGGTTCTGACTGTATTTCATTTTATATCATATTCAACCAATTAACAATTTTTCATGTTTGAAAATCTGGGATTTGTGTACATCAAGTCTGCTTTTCAACACTTACAAATAAATCCAAGTTTAAAAAAGAGTAAAAGTGGATATGTTAAAGCGGTGTTTATCTATTTGCTGTGTTCTGTTTTGTGTTTAACACTGATATTTAATGTAAACTAAGATAAAACACGAACTATCTGCAGCTTATCTGTCTAATTTCTCTAAATCTTCACTTCATCTTAGATGGGGCGTACTAAACTACCACAGTTCATCTTTAATATCATTGCACTCGACAATCCTCTCCAGTTCTCATATATCATTTACTTCACTTCTTGGGTGAAATTCTTTGAAAACATTGAAATACACACGAACAACACATTTTGTGAATTTCTCAAATACTTGAAAACCTGTAGAGAAAAAATCAAGCATGCCCTGTCTTTGCATATATTCGTTTCTTATATCTTTGAAGTGGAATTCAGATACGAAGTTTAAGCAAAATAGTAATATTACACGGGGTTCCCTTCCTCTTTCCATCTGGGGGGTTGGGATGGCCTAGTGGTCTAGAGTGCCGCGCTTTGACCTCTAGCTGGCCGGTCACCTCTGGCTTGCGGCTGTGTTTCGAGCCCTGGTGTGAGCGTGTGTGGCATGGAGATAGGGGCGCCTTCTCAACCTCGTGGGTTTCCTCCGGGCACTCCGGTTTCCTCCCACTGCTAAAGACCCCTACGCGCAAGCGAATTATTGAAATAAAATTAAAACCATATGTTAGTCCCGAAATGACCTAGTTTGTGTTGAGTGGACGTTAAACCCCATTTCTCTCTTTCCATCTATTGTCCCTGGAAACATAACATTTATGTATTCAATAACAGACTTTTAAGTAAATCTGTATGGAAAGAATGGAATAGACATTACTCTTTCCTGAACACAAGGTACCACTTCACAGAGGATCCAAATGTATGTCCAAACAGCTGATAGCTATGTATTAAAGGCGAAAAACAGCACAAAGAAAGGAAAGTGTTGCTATGAGCTACGTTCTATGGGAGATAACTCTGTTTTGTGGTTATCATTTTCTTTCAAGGGCAATTTTCTCTTAACAGAGGCAGAAGGCATATTACCCTGTTAAACTGAGTGTATTGCTATAATGACAAGCTAGAACCAGTCAAGTAGCCAGGAATCAATACAGTTTGGTAGGAGGCAGTGAGTGGGAGAGATGGGGGAAATAATTATTGCATAGTCTATTTCAACATTTTTTTATATTTTAACTACCCCCATCAAAAACAGGTGAATCAAATATTGTTATAATGAGACCAACGTATTCTCACAATATTGACTAAACTACAAACTGGCGTTGCTAAAATAAATTTAAATCCGAAAATTATTCAGGGGTATATGTAGTATACACCAATTAAACTAAAGATGCCATAATTTATACTTTAAATTGTGATGTAATGGATCCTAAATTCTTAAATAAAGTTGTCTATGGCAGATATACATAGATATCATAAATTTAAAATAATTTGTTGTTGAATCCTTTTCAGTAGTCATAATAGGTTTTCTGAAAACTTTGTGATGAATATTTTGTTAATCTTTTCCTTGTGCAAATACTGTTCGCGGATCGTGTTTCAACAAATGTCTTGTTAACCGTGACTAGACAAACTGTCAATCACGTGTCATTGAGATGATATCAATTCCCGCCGTTTATATGATTAGCCAATTCAAACTTAATTAACTCTTCATTTAAACCAATTATAGAGTGGCTAATACAAAAACGGTGAATGACAGGCGTAACGGAAAACACAATTTAGTGGTGGTCAGTGCAACATTAATAACTATGACCATCTGACCGAACAATAAGGGGCATGGTAACGCTACCGTTATTAATGAATAGGCTGTAGAATTGTCTGAAGAATATTTCTGGAGATAAAAACTTTGCATCAAAGGAGAATGTTCATGTCCGCACTTCACAGGGGAATTGATTATTATACGTCCACATTCATAATGTAGACGTATTATGCCGTCGCCCCTGTATGTCTGCGTGTGTGTGTGTGTATGTATGTATGTCTGTGGGTCGCCTACAGGGCGCAATTCTTACTGGATTTTCTTCAAACTTTGTATACTTGTGCCTTATACCCTTGGGACGATCTTCAGTATTTCGAGTGTTAAATTGTTTACAACACCGAACGCAATATAGGCTTATACAACCTCCTTCTAATGATTAATAAAAAATATAATTTAAAACGAAAATTCTAGACTGGGTTTAACTCTTCTTTTTCTCCACCAACCTGGTTAATGAAATGATATGCGGTTTAACGTCCTACTGTTCTACTCCTACTAGGCTAATAAAGACGGGCATATGTCACACAGTGTGCTATACGGTCTACTCTTATTTCAAATTCTGACCGTCAAAGGTTCCTATACGTGCACGCCACTTTCCCGACTTTTTCGTTTTACTAATTTTAAATAATGCATATAAATTTCATACAGATCGGATGATAACTTGTGTCATTCGAACGTTCACAAGGTTCACAAAGTAAAATAAAAGCCATAGCTCTAGAAATAATTGACGGTAATTGCTGAAATTCAATAGACCTCCGTTTCACAAATAAAAATGATGCATATAAATTTCAAACATATCGGATGATAACTTTCATCGATCAAACATTAACAAGTTTGAACAAAGTTAAATATGGACTATAAATCTTGCAGAATTTATTGTAAATTGCTGACTTCAATAGGCGTCATGCTTTCACTAATCTAAATAATGCATAAAAATTCCACAACTATCGGATGATAACTTTCGGCATACGAGCGTTCACAAGGTTTAACGAAGTGAAACAAGGGCCATAACTCGAGACGCTATAAACGGAAATTAAACCAGATTCTTCATCTCACTAATGTAAACAACATACAGTATATGAATTTTAAAACAATCGCGCAGGATAACTTTTGGCGTTAAAGCTTTCACAAGAAATTGTGGACGACGGACGGACGGACGGGGCGACGGCAATATAAGTCCACATTTCCACGTGGGCGTATAAAAATTGCTCCTTATCAATTGTATGCAGAACTGTTTAGAAAATGAGAAATATGTGCATAAAATGTAGCATAGATTGATATATTTACCACTATAGGTTATCCTTGTCTTGATCTCATCTTCTATGTTTTCATACATATAAATTCTTACAACATTTATGTTAATAACAGAGAGAAAACTTGTGCATTCCAACCTTTCTCAAAAATTGACATTGAGTGTGTTAGTGTGATAGACGTTGAGTAAATGTAATGCGATTTCATCTGTTCTCTGTACAAATAAATAAGGAGAGATTAAAGGTCCTTGCAGTACACCTCCATCATCATGTGTCTGAAGTTCGCTTCTTTAGAAAACCTTAGCTTGTATGTTTAAAATAATATTGTTATTTCTTTGAAAAGATATTTCAGTACAGCGGATTCTATCTTCTAGTGATGTAAGGTGCTGATGGACACACAGACAACAAGAAGGAAAAAGTAGACAACATAAAACCTATAATATTTCTACTGTAAACAAGATAAGATATATTTATAAAACAGCCAGATTAACTGTCATTTAAAAAAATGTAACAAACTAAATCAACAAAGCCTAATTTCCAATATCAGTAAATGTATTACGCAAGTTTTAAGTAATATTTTCTTGATATCGTTAATTATTAGTTATTTTTTGGTAAGTTTTGAATATGTAATTTATTGATATCGGGCATCCCTTCAAGAAACAAAACAAATCTGTTTTAATATCGACTTTTGCCAATGAAATAAACCTGCCTCTATGCCGTTTCAAGAACGAAAAAGCCAAAAAAGTAACATAATCAATGCCATTCGACGTAATTAATTATATGAAAAAAAAACACATAATGTTTTGTAAATCTACACAACTCATTGAAAAGAACACAAACTTGTGTTTATACAATGCAAAAATTCACAAGCTTGTGTAGAATGTTTTTCACACATGTACATGTGTTGAAATCCAACACAAGAGTTGTTCAATGCTGAAACAAATTTAAATATGTAGTTGTGCAATGAAATAATGCTATTATCAAATGGAATATTAGTAGATATTACACCACGGAGAACATGCCTCTATGGAGAATAACAGAACACCGTTTACTAGTCAAAATCAATGATAAATCAAGTATACAGAACTAAAACATCAGACCTGTCGACAAACGAACAGTTGTTTACTATACGACCAATGACCCATACCTAACACGTCTGCTTCTGATTTTGGCCTTGTTAAAATGTTGATGAATTGATAATTAGAGTTTCTGATATGCTCATCATGTTTCCAACTAGTGCCGCCATTTTATCTTGAAGGAACCAGGTCGTTAATTTGAACTCATCCGTTTGACATGTTGTGACACACGTGACGTCATTAGACACATGCAATTTGGAGTCAGGTGACCAATGAACTTTAGAACATGAATTCTGAATTTAAAAGACAGATCTGTGTTTAGATAAAGGCTCGCCATTAAAATGACACGATGGGTTTGAAACATCCATGTAACTGTATTCACCAACTATAAAACATGACGTGTTATATTTTGCGGCACTTTTAAAATTAGAAAAAGAATAATTAAATACACACTTTTTCATTATTTGTATAAGGTTACATAAGGGTTATATAATATTCAGTAATCTTTCAGTTATGTGAATAATTTATAATTGATGTTCATGTACTATTCAACTGAAAATTTAGAAAGTGACGGTACACTTTCAAAGTGTCTAGTATTATATTTATGCGCAGTGCACTATCTATTTGATGATGCCATGACTTGTATTATGGATATGAACATAGACTAGGCTTTTGTAAAAAACGTTATAATTTTATTGACGAACTCCCAGTAATTATAAGGTATAAAGCGCGATACAGGCAACACTTGTTTCATCTCCTTCCAACGTAGAAAGAGAAGTGTCTTTAATGGCGGGTGTGGCGCGCCAGGCAGGGTAAGCTTACTCTTCCGGACACCTGTTACCACTGTTTGTCGTGTATTTTGTACACGGGGAGCAGTCCATTTGCTGATTACACTATTTTGCTTATAACGTTTTTAGGACTTCGAATTCTGTCTAATGGTTTGGATTGTTCGTACTTGGTTTTATTTTATTTAATATGTAGTTCATGTTTTATTAAGTGAACATATCTTTGTGTAGATATATTGATATTAGCGGTAACAGCAAGTTACTTATAACAGAGGTAAAGTCCGCGGGCTGATACGAAACATGTTACCTGGTCGTTTGGGAGGGACGGAATCTAGAGATCCACTGGTGAATACACTGATGTGTGTGGGCTACAAAAACCATTAGCAGCTGGAATTTGACGAGGAGTAAGTGAAAGGGTCGCCGTCCATGCGAAACTACCGTTGCTAGTATTCAACAAGCGACTACAGAAGCACAACTAACCGCATGTCTGTTTTAAAATGACCAAACCAGTGTCTTTAATTCATTTATCTATAAATATATATGTATTTGATGCGGTTGTTCGCCTGCATGATGAAAGCAATGTCCATCTCCAAGATAAAGACAACTCTTTCAGACACTCTATCTTTTCTTCTTATCACACCTTCTCTATCTTAAGAAATACATGGAAAATAAACTTTGGCGGGGAATGCCCTATCTTTCTTCAACTACCTGCAAACTATGTTAAGTCGCTGATATCACTGAAAACATGGGTAGCATATGATATTATTAATCCTGATGGTGCCTCTAGTGACAACAACCATTAGTCTTCGTTTAGATACTATAGAACTTTCCTGATAATAATTCTGACATTTCGATTTGTATATTTCTTTTATCAGAAACATTGGTGGATGTTGATGGCCTATTGGTGTTTTACACCAACAAGTACCCATATCTGCCATCTTTGAAATGATAAAACATTAGGTATGTTTCAGTATCAAGAATCAGTCCACGGTTCCATTCAAATTATTGCTACTAAGTTATACGTGTAGAATTGGTAGGTGTGTTTATTCTTTTTTCATTTAAAGTAAGGATGCGTCATTTGCATTTTCGCACATACAAGCCGCGTTCTTGTTAATGTGAGCGATCAGCCAATGAAACGCTCTGTTACAGCGAGTTCTTTTCGTTTGATCACGAAACTCTGGGTAAACCACTAGAAACGTCAACGCTGGTTGATTAATCAATGTATGACGTCATTTGGTCAATAGCTGCTCGCATGACCTCTGAAAGGCCATCAAAAGTAGGAAAAAACGAAACGAAATACAGATCTGTAATTTAATCAGATTGACCAATTGCGGTTTAATAAAGCTACATGCGGACGCCTATGACATTCTAAAGATCCTGAAACTTTTTGTCTAAGTCATTTTCTATAATAAATTTGATTTTTTTTTTCTTTCAATTATAACAAGAGGCGTCTGGTGACATTCATCAAAATGACATCAATTGTACTAATCTTCCTCTTTCAATCCTAAATCTGTTAGTAAAACAATTATAATCATCTTTATGACAAATCTCCGACAAGCTGGACAACAAAATCCAGCCCAAAGCATCCGCAATCCGTGATCAATCCGCTGTAATCTTAATGCCAGCACCTAATGTGTTGACATCCCATCTTTTAGATGTCAAACAGAGAATTTGAGTCGTACAGCCAAGCAAACATATCACTTGATAAAGTTTTGTTGTTTATATTCAACAGCTAATGATCATTGTTCTGCCATCTATCCTCGTCTTAGCCGCCATCTTGTCAACATGGCCGACATTAGTTGATATAATTACGCCAGGGTAACTGTCACTTTGTCATCTTTCACATCACATTTATATCAATTGCTCAAATCTTCAGCCCTGTGGTGACAGTAAACTGTTTTAATGTCCCCACTTGTTCATCACGAGGATCAATGTCGTTCAGATTATTTGCCTACAAGACAATGGAATAAAACAACATGACTGTCCAACCACACTGTTGCTTTTGTTAGAGGGATATTAATCAGTCGGCTTATTGGATTTATAACGGATATTGATTGGGATTGTATGTTTGGAGGTGGGGGTACATACAGATTCAATATTGGGTGGATCTCCCCCATATCTATCATACAGGTGCTTTACTGGTTGTTCTTAAAGTATAGATGTGACGTCATACTTTGATGTTGGCATACCATTATTTCCAATAATGTACGGGTAACTTGCCAATCGTGCATTATCTGAACCAAATACAATATTAGACTCCTGTGACGTATTTCATTGAAAGGCATGTGTGGAGTAGTGTCTGTATTTGAAGTTGTTTAATGGTCTCGAACTAAAGACATTGCGTAATATATTGAAACAAGTATCAATATATTACTTAATGTCTCGCTCTCGACCATTAAACCACACTTCACGGCTGTGAAATGAGAAATATTACTAGAAATGAATCTTACGAAATTTATTAATACATATTCTCTTTACACAATGTATTGTCCATTTTGAAAGAAAAGATGGCGCTAAATCCGCCACTTATCTTATGTTTATTATTTGAAAATGATAATAATTATTTATCATGTCATCTTATACACTATCACTGTATTTTGCTTTTCATCCGAATAAAATCATAAATAAACGTTGTATTGCCAGCATGTTCTAAGATAGTATCAATTTACCATCAGATAAACCAAAAAACTTTATGAAATGTTTTTATTATAATAAACTATAATATTAACTACTCTATAATATATATTTTTTTGTAAAACTCTAAGAACAATAGGATGAATACCCGTTTACTTGGAACTTTTAGTTGAATTGTAATTACGGAATACAACTAAAGGGGGACAACTCTTTTTATCTGATTTAAAGATTTGGGCAGATACCATTGATGATTGTTACGTATTTCGATTAAGTAACCTGACCTACCTTAGGTAAAGTTGTTAAAATCTCCAAAAAAAAAGCATTAGTCGTAAATTGAAAGGTAAAACGCGTATATTTCATCACTAGCGTGGCCGAGTTTTTTTCTCAAATTTTACGTACCGCTAATAATGTGAAACTGTCAGATGTAACTGTATTTTCAAACGAAACTGAGTTAATGAAATATTACATTAATCCACCGGAAATTGCTGCTAAGTGAGACATATTTAATTAAGGATTAGATTTATATCATCGATATTTGAATAATATCATCTCCTTTATAAACTTACTATCAGCCGAAATCATTTACGATTAAACATTATTCATCACATAGTCGGTTTCTAAAAATTCCACGCAGATCCCATTGCGCAATGTTAATTTAATAAATTATGTTTGGTTATTTCAGAGTAACATTCGACTTTTCTGATCATGTATTACTAACCGAGGACACCTTTCCGTTTTATGTAAAAGGGTTGGTGTTAAAATGCAACAAGATATTCAACTTTTCTCTTTTGGTGTAAGACAGTTCGATTGAAGAGGACATTCATTTAATTTCTACTTATTTATCCCTCCTTATATATCTCACTCGCAGTAACAGCCGCGTGCAGCGGTTACCAAGACAACCCGAAAACCTCTCATAACCATCTAGAGGCCAATGAATGATACACGCGTTTTAAAATGGCCAACGATCTTACAATTACAAAGGTCATAGAGAATTGAAACTATTAACAATTCGAACACAAGTCGCTATTTTTTAATGTCTTCCGTGACACGACGGTTGAAGTAGACTTTCTGTTTTCTTCCTAAAACCACGCTGTAGAAAAGATAATAAATGGGAATATAATGTATGTCAATTCGACAAACTGTATCCACCCAGTGTTTTCCTATAGAAACAAGCAAGTAGTTTTCTCAAGCGAATTTCTATAAACCATTTTCTTTTGAATGAAAGAAGAAACTAGGAGTGAATACAAAACGGGTAGAACGGTTTTAATGCATTTTAATGTAGGTTAGACAAGGTAGCTTACAGGGAAAATGGCAAAAACATGCAGGTGACAACTTTAAGCCCCTGTTCAGTTGTCAAGGTGTTTGAAATCAAGAGGAAAAGCGAAACGAGTGAAAGTTGTCAACATCCGTATAATTGAAGCGAAAGGGATATATTTTTTTTCTCGTAAATGATTTTTATTTTTTCGGCTTTAGCTTCGAAAGAAAGGATTTTTTTTTCTGGTAGCAAATTACATTATAGTTGTGTATATGCATAGAAAATTATAGGGCTGTTAAAATGATATTTAGATTAAGCGAATACAAATTTTACTATTATTCATAGAAATGATATTTTAATGGCAGAACTGCAGATGAATGGTGAGAGTGTACTTTGGTACAATTTATATCCTTAAATGTTAAAAATGTACAAACGATTTTCTTGTATCTGCAGCTTTGACCAGATGATAACCTTGGTAGGTGAAATAGGCTATCGACACAAAATAAACACTTGTCACTGTTATACAACATAGACATAAACACCACATTTATATATTTACATTTAATTATTGGGGTTATAATGATTTTCTTTCGGGAATGTCTATATTTTTAGCATGTATTTGTAGAATATATATATCCTGCTTTTATCCATTATAATGTGTATTATTATTTTTTTTCTTTTTAAAAGGTATGCTACTGAAACTATATGTGCCCTGAATAATTGTTAAACCATGTATTATTTCTTGATAATTGCCGTATTATAATGTTCAGATTTTATTTGGGAATTACATGAAACTAAAATTACATGTACTAACCATCGTTTAGTTTAATAGTTGAAATGAAACAAAACCACGAAGAAGCCAAGAAAAATAAACAATAAATTAGATTTCCATTAAAAGCTGCTACTATCACATTTTTATAGTATTGGTTTGGCGAAATTAAGATTTTGTTTTGCTGGTAATATTATTTTAGATTTAAATTTTAGTATAAAATTAAATTATTATGTTTATAAATATATATATATTAATTTCAGCTTTAAATTAAGCTACGCTAAGAGACTAACATGATCTGTAAAGTTTGTTGTTTACATTTTTTATTATTAACTTTATGTATTGGTGTAGACTGATGTAAGTAATTAAAGGTCCATAGACGTCGACTCTGTTTTACTACTACGACTTACATTCCCGTCCGTTGTAAATTATATTATGTAAGTGACGTAAATTCATTTACACATTTACCACATTTTAATTGGATTCTTACGTCGCACGATACGGAAGTGAGGTAACTAGATGATTATTATGACGCTGTTAAATGAAATTAAAACAAATAACAATTTACGTAAATAATCAGGATGTTTGGTCCTATCATAATATTTTAAAAACAGAGCTCGAGATTTATTTACTTAATACTTCTTCGGATTTGATATAAACAAACTACAGAGTCTGTCAATATTGATATTTCAAATCTTGTATTCAATCCTTTTGCACTTGAGCGCAATAAGATATGTTTAAAAGATAGAGTAAATCATTCTTTAAGACAGGAAGAGGCGTAAATTCATTTGACCATAAGTCTCTGATGAGATTTTAGTTTTCTAATACGAATTGAATCGGTGTTTTTCGTATGAATATCCCCACGTTTCTGAATGACTGTCAGCTACGCCCCTTTTACCCGCTTATGGCCATAGCAATGCTTTAATGTATGGTTGATTTGATAAAGAAACTTAAATGACCATCACCCACCCCGGGGCAACGGAACACTTGAAAGTGATAAGTGTTAATCAACTGCCTTGGTAGTTTAATTCTGACAAAGTCATTCAATGCTAGTCAGTAAGCCGTATTTGATGACTGAAACAAGATTTTGGTATTTGGAATAGGGATAGGGCAGGGATCTGTTATGACTGGACTCTTATTGACACTATGTACGAATGGTAATGAAGATATAGATTACCTGTTGTATGATTATTATTTATTTGTAGTGTATTGATCACCGGGCCTGTAATAACACCTATTAAATGATTCATATATTGGTACCTGTCCAAAATATCGGGGTTTGAATGTACTTTAACATACCTTATTCGATAGTTTGTATCGAATTAGGTATTGAACAGCGCATATTTAATGTATTCTCACATCCTAGTATTGATAAACTTTGTAAAAATGCAAATAGTAGAAATAAGATTGGCATATGCAAACTCTATCACTTGTGGTAGTCTATAGTTCGACATCACAATTTCTGTCGTTCCATTCGTACATCAAGTTAAGCTAACTCCTTTCATTAACACCTGGTAGAAGTTTCCATTATGAGGTTTTTACTCATGTGGCAAGTCAAGTTGCTTTCGTTACTCGACATTGCCGAATTCGTCCGCTGAACTTTTTATTTGACCACTAGTTAGAGTCGATTGTGTTTGATTTATATTATTTACTACACTTAACTTGATGCCACTATATAAACAACTTATCAGGAACGGGGATGTCAAGTTTCACGTCGATGATTGAATTAGGGGTGGGGCTATTCCTTTCTATTCCAAAGAGTTTTCCCAAGAAGAACAAGAACAACAGGATTAGTAGACCTTAGGGCCAAATTCCTGATTCAAAAAATGACATATGAATCGCACAGGGATCCTTGATACTTTGTAAGTGGGATTTGATCAGTTTCTTGTAATATAAACTTAAGTATCTTAACAGTTGAGATAATGACAAACTGCATGAAAAAAACACCTGTATCGACTTTTGCATGTTACTTTCATAAGTAAATGGGCTTAGTAAGATGAAATATAATATTGTGTTGCGTTTCGTTTTAAAGGTTATTGCACTTTCTGCACTACGAGAAAATAGAATAACATATTATGTTGTTAATATGGTTGTCTAAAATTTTATTTTGTGACTTTTTGTCTCAATGCCCACCGCATTATAAAAACAGTGAATTAAAATCCTGTGTTCGCATCAAAACATTGTATCCAATACTATCCAAATGGAATTTATAAATGATAAAAGAAATTACAATATCGGGTTCATTCTTGATGAATAGTACAGGTAACACATGCACATTAATAGTATTGACCAAACATTGGTGTATTGTTATAAAATTCATATATTTACTGTAAAATGACTCTAAGAAACATCAATTTGACAAGGTAAATACTGACATCAATACAAAATCAATACTCACATATAAATATCCAAATCTCAAGTCTTTTTCTATGAATTAAACACCGTAGACATGGTTTTAGATAGCTTAGTTAGTGCAAACATTAACAAACTGTGAAATCTTTTGTTTATTGGCAAGAAGTATTTGCATTAACTATGAAAGTTTGGTATATAATAAGTATTGTTCTTCTCTTTTTTGTTCATTAAATCTTATTATATTCAATGGCTGTATGTCATCAGTTAGATCTTAAAAAAAATAAACTTCATCATATTTCATCCCATTTGTAATCCTTATGTACAATTCAATAGTTTTTTGTTAATTTTCAACAGTTTAGTTTTTGTTAATTTACTATTTCTTTCAAAGCTTTTTTTGCTGAGAATTAATTTGGTAGTTTGTCTTGTCAAGAGCTTGTGACAGTTGGTGAAACTGTAATGACCAATGTGTTCTGATTAAATGGCTCTTGTTTAGGCTTTGTTAGTAACGCCGTTGATTAAAATAATGTTTTCAATTTGACGCCCCCATTAAGTAAGCCCTCCATACGCACAGAAGTCGCAAAGATCCCAAAGGATGTCAAAAATAATACGCAATTCATTTAGCGCATGTTGAGTTTCCAAACAATTAATTTCTACCAAGATATTGTTGTTTAAAACAGTCTTTGGTAATATATGACTATGAGCGTAAAACCCAAATTGAGGGAATTCCCCAAGGATGGGTTATCAAGATCTGGAGAAATATGATTAAGGCCGTCATGTCTCTTTTAGAATCACTAAATCAGTTTCGCATTCATTTTGATAAGATTTGGATTTCACTACTGATTAATGCCTTGATTTACACAACGAGACTGGTTTGATATGGTCGTCAACGTATCTTCTAGAAAACAATAAGATAAAATATCCCTTAATATAATGTTGCCAAAATCTGTCATTAAATAATTTTAAAATATACTAGTTGAAAATTTGGACCCGTGTGAAACGCGAGAGTCTTAGTTGTTTTGTGGTTTTGAGCTTACGACTTTGCGTAATATATTGTAACAACAGCTCTGAACTGACGTCCCTCGTGTTCTTTCAATATATTACTTAATGTCTCGCCCATTAAACCGCACATATGCTACAAATGTCAAATATTCTGATGTAGCAAACTAGTGAGACGTAGGCTCTCTAACCCGGCGGTCTCGTGGTCGAACCCTGCATTAGTCGAGAAAGTTCATCGGGATTTTTCGGCGTGATTATACCCTTGTCAATGGTTTAGGACGGAGGGCCCGGTAAACGTATAATCGCACGGAAGGGGGCGAAATCCGAGGTCCCATGTACACATTGGCGTGCACGTAAAAGAACCCTTGACATTTGGAATTCATTTATGAGTGTAGTCCATATTGAGTGACATCCGCTATCAATTACGATTGTTGATATAATTTTACTCAATATTTTTATAGGTAGTCGCCGATTAACATTATTGAATGACTTGTATCTTGATAATATTAATATCATTCTTCAATCCTCCTCTCTGTATAATAATTTACGGTAATTTTACGACCATCGCCATTACTTTTATCATCTTGATCTATACAAACTGTAGAAAATAGATACAAGATCGCAGGTATGATAAGGGCAGTCATTACAAAGAACTTCCGGCATAATGACAGGCTATACCCTGATATATTGGCTAATATAAGTGATATTCTGTGGGGAATATTAATTGATAACTTTTGATTAATGTAGCTTAAATTAATTTCATGGCCCAAATTAGGGAAATTGGCGAGTCTTAAAGAAATACCGTCTGGCTTTCAATTATTACTGACTTGTTATTTTAAACCAATAAATTACGATCAGATTTCTAGATTAATGTGATATTGTTAACGAGCTTAGATCAGTTTATTTGAAAATTTATGTAAACCATATGCATTAAAACATATTGGCATGATACAACCATAATAAACTTTTACAATTTTTATACAGCGTTGAGACTAGGTACCAAAAACGGGCTCAATTTTGGATGTTTGTCTTGTGTCCAGTTCACTGACATTTAATTCGCTGGTATGTTATATCTAAACACCATGTCCCACTTGATAGCATTATTACCCTGTTAAGTGTTGACAACTTTTAACCTGCCTGCTATTGAGAGTATCAAATGACAACATTTTGATTTAGATAAAATAAAAAGCTCTTTACTATAATTGGTATCAGTTGTTTATTTCTTCCCAAAACCAAGATTTATCATTAAATGAATGGTATTGGATGCCAGAATAGAAAATTGGCATCTTTCAATAAAGGTGAGCTATTAATAATCATTTTTTCTGAAAACAGAAGATATGTAGTTTAATTGGACAAGGATTTGCAGGGTTAGACCCAAGACAAAGTAGTGTGTATTTTTGTACAGAATTTACAAATATTTTAAGATTAAAGGTGCTAAATCGATAATATTTGGGACCTAGAAATTGACACAAATGGGTCGCAACGCATATACTAATGTAGTATGAATGTACATAAATTGATATACATTCAATTGTTTCCTTTTATACTATAATCTCAAATTATTTATGTTCGGCGAAATACGCCAGAAGTCTCAATCGAATAGCAATCTAAAGCATCTGGTTATTCCAATCTACCTCCATAGTATTTATTGTGCATGCTCTACAGATAAGAATACAGGTCACTGTTTGACAGGACTTGTGGAATATGTCTAGCCTCGTTCTTTGAGTCCCTTGTAAAAAAATTGGCCCGAAACCAGAGCTGTTATTTTAATTTGAGGAAGCTCATTTCGTCCAGTCCTTATTTTCATACGACTACATTTTGTTGTGGATGTATACTGCTGTCGACCCTGTCCATTTATCTGTCCATAATTTATTTGTGGACACTCTAAAGGTCACAATTTTTATCCCATTTTGACTGAACTTGAAATATGGGCATTTCTCACAAAGATTTTGGTTTCTCTCGATATTGGCATTAATCGAGTCAGATCTCGTTTTAGCTTCTAAATCCTCTAGAGGTCACAATTTTCATCCAGTTACATATTTATATCCCAAAGATCTGGGTTACTAATCTTGATACTTCAGACCGTAACTTGCTGGATTATGACCCCTGATTGTACAAAAAATGCCTTTTGTAATCTTGTTCTGTCCATCAAATAAAGGCGGACATTCGCTAAACAATGTGTTATGACGGGAATTTTGCCCAGACAGTTGCATCATGGCCTATCCTTATATCGAATTCCAACTACCAAGGGATCTTTTACATGCACGCAATGTATACCCTGGGCCTCGGTTTTTCGTACCATCCGAACCACTGACAAGGTGAAGCCAGACAGAAATATCCCGATGAACTTTCTTGTCCAATGTAGGGATCGAACATGTGGCCTCCAGCCAGGCTAGCGAGCCAGTGTCTTACAACCGTGGTTCTCAACAATTTAAGATACTGACGATGAATAGAAATTTTGGAATGTTTAGGATCTTTTGTATACAATTTGTTCATGTCTTTGTAAAGTTGGGTATCTTTGTATAATTATGTACATGTAAACATATTTATCTTTGCTGATTGCGTGTATCTTTCTTTTATTTCTATTTGTATATGCACATGACCTTATAATTTTTTTTATGCAATAAATTAAAGCTTCTTCTATTATCTTATTTAAAATACATGTATCATAAGCTTAGTAGTATAACCTTATGTAATATTTGAACCAAATGTAATTTTTAATTATTAAATATTTACTTTAATTTTTTTTTTTTTTTTTAATTTGAATGTGATTTGAAAGTCTTATAGAATCTGACCCAAAAGGCTTATAACTTGAACAATCTAAATATATAGAGCAGTGTAATATGATACTTAACATCCCCTATACACCACATCATCACAAGGTATTGTCTTTGACAACTTGATGACAGGATTCTCTTTAACAAAACTGTATTGTCTGTGGGGGTCACATTCCAAAATTTGAAGAAAACTGGCTGATTTTCACCTAGTCCCACGACTGTATAGATGCGATCTCATAATTACTAGACCTGTATTATTGAGATTCGTGGTGGGACAAGCTCAATACGATTACATTTTTGTTTCGAGTTTTAAATGAAAGTTGGCTTGTTTAGTAATACTTTTTGGAGGCGTGTTGTATACACAAAATCAATTAGAAGTAAAATTTATTTTAACAATCACAGAACTGACATCGACTAAGTTATATGTTTTAATAGTATGTCTTTAATAGTATGTCTGGTGTAATTAGAGTGATATGATTGTTAATGATATATCTTTAGATTTTCTTACAATGCCATATAAAAAACGCTATTTTAGTACAAACTATAGACCTGTCTTTTCCAAATGCAAATTCCCAAACGCGTTGCCTCCTCTGTTCAGCAAACGCACATGTTGGGAACAAAGTAGCAAAAGTTAGTCAAACTCGCACATTTGTAACTTGGGTACAATAAAGTCATATCAACTATTACAGTCGATATAATTTTTTAAATATTATTGGGAATTATGACAGAATATTCAACAAATTCAATAAAACCAATAAATTGATTAATAAATGGCTTAATGACCATAAACATGCTCCCAGTCAACTATTTAGCATATTGCTTTTCTCTTGCGTCCTATGACTATAAATACCAATGACATTATCATTATTGTCGTCTCCTTCCCACTATAGAATAATTGTAATATCTAATATGAAAAACCTTTTAGATCTGTGGGCAAAAGGGACAATACAAGACACAGCAACAATAAGCTTCTTTCAAGAAACAGGATATTTCACCTTAGGTCTTCCATAGACAGAAATATTAAATTAATACCAGAATAATAAGACATAATGCATAAGTTTTGTTAACCATGACCAAAGAGTTGTTTTTGGTCTCTTTTATTACAGCTATTAAGCAGCAAATAAGCGATTATATGAATGGCTGGCCAATAATATCGAACACCAAGTACACAGGGTTAATCAAGCCGAGTTACTATATTATGCAGAGATGTAAAGAATTGGTAAAACATATGGTACCCTAAAATTTTATTACCTTTCATAACACAACAGGTATAAATCACCCCAGCTTCTTTTCTATAATAAAGAACACCACAAATCAGACACAATAAGAAAATGATATCGCAGTTTTTGCTACTTGGAATTCAAGAGTAAACATCATTGTATTACCATACATTTGGCACAATTGCATGCACATATTTCTAACCGTGAGATTAAATAAACGGAATTTTATTACATTTAAATTTATGTTCCTGGATTTTAACGAGTCTAAGATCTCGAGTCATTAAAAGGAACATAAAATTAAGCAAAGTTTATATTGCAAGAAATAAAATAAGATTTAGCGATTAATCAAATTCTTGCTGTCATAAATTTAGATTTTTTGTGCTAATTGTTAACACTGTTGATTTTATGTCGACATCCTGTGATTACTGCTTACTGCTGTCAATTTCATTAAACACGGAAATAACACAGACTTTTGGTTTAATCTATTTCACAAGCACAAACCATAAATTTACTCTTCTTCTGAATTTTCTCGGCGTGACGTTCGGATGCACCTTGCAAAATACTTTTAGTATTTCTTCGTCTGATTTCCTCATTTGCTTTGTGTGATGTTAGTCTGCGGTAGGCTAACTCATGTAAGTAGACGACCTAACGCACGTGCTACGTCTTGTAAACCTCTCCCCCTCCGAGTCGAACACCTTATTGTTAGAGTTATCAACCCCTTCCTGCTGAGGGAGAAATCATTTCATCATAAACAGAACTTGACGTGACAAAAACCACCCACGTGCTAATGGCCTCCATGTGCACGCATCTATTCCTTTTGATGACATAAATATGTGCGGGACTCATTTCAGACTCTCAAGGGTACTGGACGTCACATCAGAACAAGTGGAGAACATACATCAAATCACCCTTCACACGTGCATAACATCAAATCCTTAAACTCTTTTTTACAGAAACCATACACATTTTTTACACGTGTTTTTCGTCTCATTTATCAAAGAGTGGAATTATGGGATATCGTGTCGTTTTTTTCGCCTTGATAGTTTTTGATTTACCAGATTGAAATTTTTACCTCCGACCGATGGAGAGGTTTAATTTCCACGTGTTTTTCTGGAAAATAAATTTTAAGTGAATTACGCTGCACGTTTGAGTCATTAACCTGGGAGAAACGACATGCGCCGCGGAAGTTTATACAAGGCATGCTGGGCCCGAAAAACAACTGTAAATTAATAGCTGAAAAAGAAACGCGTGTTATCTCTGTTAATTTCTAGCTTTTTTTCTTAATCATTTTAACATGTAGTAAATACTGTTTCCGTTTCTATTAACTCAATTCTGTATCGTTATTTTCAAATAAACCTGCGAACATTTATTTATCTTAATCTTTAAACTAAATGAAGACAGCAATATCCAATGAAAGAAATAATGCCTTGACATTTGCTCTACAGCCTACTCGTTTATCGACTTCTAACATTCAAAGATCATTTAACGTGCACCCCAACGGAACTTTGTCCTATCCGAGCAACCGGATGCTGTGCACAATCTTTAAATATCTCTCGCAGACTAGAGAACCTCCTCGTTAAGTGTATTATCGTTGATGAGTTCTTTAAGAGTCATGCGATATATTTGTTGTACAGAATATCTTCCAAAACTTGTTTCAAAAAAAAAGAAAACAATCCACAAGTCAATTCCTTGTCTTTCTTTCAACCTAACTGATCTGTCCAAAGTGTTAAAAAGATGGAAGATGTTGGTTTAACTCAGCAACTCCTGAGAACCGTGTGCTTGAAACATGTCTCTATCCATCACAGTTCGACTTACACAACATTCAAGCGTTTTTAAACACGTGTTGAAAAATCATCAGCTGATGAATGTGAGAAAAATTGTCGTGAAAATGTTGAAGGTTGCCTGAAGGATGCCAAGAATTCGTGTAAACACGTTGTTCCCCTATCAGTCATTTCTCGTCATTTTTTTTCTTTTTCCGACAGCCGGCTAGAGAATCAGCTTAGCAAAATACACTTGTAGCTACAGACCTTGGTGGTAATTTTGTTTATTTTACAACATTTCGACTAGTTTTTACCTGTAAAACTAATCACCAGAATGACTAATTACCGCTGATAAACATTCCTTCATCCCTTCCATCTCACATGGAGTATTGATTCCTTGTCTGGTTATCATATTATGCCCCTCTAAGTAGACCTATGCCATGTTTATTTCGATAACAAAGGGTTAGTTTGATAGGAAAGGGAGATACTTTAGCTCGTTAACTGGCCTTGTTAAAGTCAATCTAGACAATTTGGTGAACAGATACCAGCTTTGTCGATTTTACTGATGGGTTTTGAATTGTTACAATCTGTAAAAGCAACCGATCACAGAGAGGAAGTAAAATTCGCGAGATAGGAAGAAATATGTTTCAATAATATCACTAGTCACTAGATCCAGCCTCTGGTAGTCTATATAATTTCTTATATCAATTTCTGTTTTTGATGGTAATTGGTCGCCGATATAATGTTTATTTCTGACGCGACAATTGCATGTCCTAGGCGCAACTTATGTTTTGGTCAGTATCTATACCATATTATGGTTTGCAATGATCTGACACAAAATCACATTTTCTTGAATTCAATAACAATACATATATGAATATCGCTTGAGATGCCCAAGTTCTTTAATCTTGGACTATAACTTAAATAAACTAATAAACAATCCCGGGTGAGACAAAACACTCTGGCAAACCTTATATTCTTGCACGACTTTGATATATATAAATGCACTCTCACGCAACCTTATGTGGGGTTTTATTTAACTATGAAATTAGGAAAGTGTTAATGGATGAGTTACAGATGTTTAAAATTACTGCGAGTATCTATATCTGGTTATGTTGTCAATCATTCATTACTAAAACACTTGTTTCATATGAGACGCCATTAAATCATAACCTGCTATGTCAATTATAGATTAATGTCCCAATATCATAATATTTAACCCAGTCCCAGACACATATTAAAATAATAAAATAGTTTTACAAACCATTTGGTTATATTATCCGATGCATGTCCATCTCGTAAAGTCCCCATAACTTAAGGGAACTGATTGAGTAAACTTATAAACTGCTGAGTAGTTAATGTAGAAAAATAAAACAAATGTTGTCTTTTGAGGTTATTCACGGGAGATTTAAGACTAGTAGTTTAATGGGGTTGGGTATATCTGACAAGTGTTTGGGAATGTGTTTAGTTCAACTCCCGGAACTTGTTTTCAAATTTGTTGAGATGTTAGTCACAAGGGGTGACTTGTTGGTTAACAGATGTCTTTCGGAAATTAATATATAATATTACAGATAATTAAAATATCGTAACTGCAAACTATTCGATTCACTATATCGACAGAACCATAACTTTAAATTTTGTTAACTTTGTATTAACTTCCTTTAAACAATAGCAATCAAAGTCAGTGTAGATGGGAGCGCGTGGCATATGTCTTGAATTCTATCACACTTACTAACACTGATAAGTATTGTGTATGGAATGGCGTATGCTGACTCGACAGTCTCGTTCATATTCCCGTTTTCTTACTACGTTTGAAAGGGTAACAATGTCTAAACTAAATACTTTTTTAAGCGTGGAATGAAATGTATTTATGGTTTCTATTTTAAATTTCCACAATTAAATACCAAAATATTGATTGTAACAAAGAGGGGAATAGTGTGTGAATATCCCTTATAAAACTCATCTGCGATAGGAAACGTTGTATATAATTATATACGTATTATATATTACTAATTAGTATGCCCTAGGTGCGGTTATACGCGCCCAGTGAATCGTATACTGATATCATTTAATCAACTCGTGTAAAAATGTTAATTGGGATCAAACAGATGATACAAGTTACACAGTATTAAGTCATCTCTTTAGGAACTTCCTTGTGTCCAAATTTCTCCTATATAAACCATGGCCGTTTTAGAAATGTCACAGTCTTTGGAAGGTACATCTACCAACAAAACGTCTCTCAACAAAATGGCCTTTAGTATAAATATCGTCACTGTCCTTCTCGCATTCGTCAGCCAAGAGGTGTCGGCTCAGATGTTTCGTGGTCTATCAGGACTTGGTTTACCTGGGCTAGGTAGTAGACCAGGAGCAGCGAGAATGGGAATGTTGAACGGACAGTCTGTCTCGGGTGCACAAGTGCAAAATACTTACAGAACCTGCATTGGACAAACAGCTGCTGGTGATGAACTACGAGTTACTTTCAGTGAACGTCCTCGGGTATCAACTAATTGGTGGAGTTCTAATGGTTTACAAGTTACCGCCGATATTACTTCCGGTTCTATGACTGGTATGTTCCAGTTGGTCACCACTGAATATGGTCGTATTGACGGTATGTGTGAAAGCGCCAGTTTGGGAGAAATTATTACGAACCGACCCCAGGCCAATACCGGCATGTTCGGATTAGGGTTATGGAATCAAGGTCCAGCCAACAATATCGGAGTTATTGGAACCACTTTTGACTTAAACCCAGGTAAAACTGTCAGCTTGACCGATAACATCAACACTGGACTCACTTTAGCTCGTATCACTGGTGGAGGTATGGCTCTGTGTCCTGTCCGACAGGTCGTCGGAAATAGATGTATCGATATGGTGTCTTTATGCTGTTCCATTGCAAAAGACAGCAGACCAGCAAGTCAACAAGTTGCAAGTGGAGCCCAAGGTGGCAATGCTGGCGGAATTAATAACGCCATGGGAGGTTTCGGAAATATACAAACGGGAGCTCTCGGAAATGGTAATGCTGGAAATATGCAAATGGGTTCTTCTGGAAATATGAATGCTGGAGTAGGAGGACTACAATTCTAATTACTGCTTTGGCGATATTTTATTTAATCCATTATTTATTTGGTGGTATATGGATACTAACAGTTACAGCTGTGCTGCAAGTGTAGATCGAAATATAACAATGTGTGGCCTTCTGGTGTATATGTACCGAAAAGGTCCAATAACGTACAAGTAAACGTCACATATATTTGTATATTATCACACGCACAATTAAAAGTCACAGTTTCAATATTTTGTCATCCAATCCATGAAATCTGTCATGTTTGTGTGTATCATTATTTGTGTTTTTACTTGTATAAAATAAAACATATTATATATATAAAAGTTCTTGTGTCAGCTTAATTAGTTTCAGCAGCCATACCACACCAAAATTATTGTGTTTTATGTACATGCACTCATATCACAGTGCTTTGTATTAATCGCCATGGATAGTGTGATTCTGGCTTAATCCTTTAAACACTACCATGTAGAAAGATAATTGTTTCTAGCCCAGTCTGCTTGAGGTACATTTCACACTATCCTTTTAAATACTAAATGATATCTTCCCAGGAGAAATCCACCCGGTAACATAAACTAGATCAAAATTCTTATATTTGCCCAATGCATCGATGTAGGCTTATTACGCTAAAACGATGTGAACGTAACATTGATCTGAGTTAAAGGGCCAATCCCGATAACATTTTGGGGAATAAAACTGCTTAATTTTGTGTTAAAATCCTTTGGAATCCATAACCTAAGGCCCACCTACTAACCCGATATTTGTGATACACTTGTAAATAACTTAAACCTGACAGTCTTCATCTGGAAATGTAGACCGTTGTATTATACAGTATCTGGATAAAACCAGACTTTTTTCTATAAAAATAATATGTAGGTGAAATTTACCTTTTGTTATCAAGTACAGTGCATGGGTCATTCACTGTATAGACCTCTCAAGAAACGTTAATCGATTATCAGGTCACCCAATGAAAAAATTGACCCGAAATCTTAAAAGGGTTACGTGTCCGGATAAGCAGTGTTGACGTACACGCCCAAACGACTGAATATTTTGAGCTGAAATTTTGAGACAAGGTCAATACACCATGCCACTATATTTTGGTCCATAAATTTCATAAATACTCGGACTTTAATTTTTGAGACGCTGTTCTTATTGGGATTGTCCCTTTAAGGGGCTTTAAGGGTTGAAATAATAATAAGTTATTTTCAGATAAAAAAGTAAACTGATTTAGTTCTTCTAACCATCATATAAGAAACCAAGCTGAATAGTGGAGATGCGCGGTAAATTAGAAACTCATTTATATTTTTATTTTCACTGGGTAGACCAGTGACTAAACCTCATTGATAAGCTTCATTTACTCAATTTTTGGACCCTCTTTGGATTTCCTTTTATACCAAAAGAAGTTGAAGTGAAATGGGGTTTAACGTCCTACTTGTCTGATCCATCTGGGTTTAAATGAAAACGGACATACGCCATTATTGTGTAATGAAGTAAGTTGCGCTATATCGAATGTTGTACACGGGACTTCGATTTGTCGTCCCATCCAAAAGACTAGACACTGTGCCGTGTCAGGCCGCCTTGTGCTGATACGCGGAAACCACGCCTGAAAATCCCGAGAAACTTTGACGGTCATCATCGGTATGAAACCCGGGACCACCAGGTTAGCAAGACGACGACTTTATATCAATTAGTCCTGACGGGTTTCGAGTTCACCGAAATATAAAATTCACATCTAGCTGGCCGGTCACCTCTGGCTTGCGGCTGTGGTTTCGATCCCTGGTGTGAGCGTATGTGGCATGGAGATAGAGGCGCCTTCTCAACCTTCATTCCGGTTTCCTCCCACTGCTAAAAACCCCTACGCGCAAGCGAATTATTAAAATAAAATTAAAACCATATGTTAGTTCCGAAATGACCTAGTTTGTGTTGAGTGGACGTTAAATCCCATTTCTCTCTCTCTCTCTCTCTTCTCTCTCTCTCTCTCTCTCTCAACGAAACATCACACCATTTTGGTCAGTATCTATACCATATGGTTTGCAATGATCTGACACAAAATCACATTTTCTTAAATTCAATAACAATACATATATGCATATCGCTTGAGACGCCCAAGTTCTTTAATCTTGGACTATAACTTAAATACACTAATAAAGAATCGGGATGAGACAAAACGCTCAGGCAAACCCTACATACTTATAAAACTATTTGATATACATAAATGCACTCTTACGCAACCTTATGCGGGGTTTTATTTAACTATGAAATTAGGAAAGTGTTAATGGATGAGTTACAGATGTTTAAAATTACTGCGAGTATCTATATCTGGTTATGTTGTCAATCATTCATTACTAAAACACTTGTTTCATATGAGACGCCATTAAATCATAACCTGCTATGTCAATTACAGATTAACGTCGCAATATCATAATATTTAACCCAGTACCGCACTTTTAAAGACACATATTCAAATAATAAAATAGTTTTTAATGTGAGATTTTTAAACCATTTCGTTATATTATCTGATGCATTTCCCTGGAAAGTAGTGTAAAGTTCTCGTAGTATAGTGAACTACTGTGTATTTAATTAAGACAAATAAAACAAATATTTTCTGTTGGGGTTATTCACAGGAGGTCTGAGACTGGTTGTTTAATGAGTTTGGGTTATAAACGCTGACAAGTGTTTCGAAATCTGTTTAGTTCAAACTTCCGGAACTTTGGTTTATATTTTTTTCAAATTTGCTGAGATGTTAGTCACAAGGAATGACTTATTGGTCAACAGACACTATATCAACAGGAAAAATAACTTTCAATTTTGTTAACTTTGTCTTTTAAGACATTTCCTTTAAACAATAGTACTCAATTTTAGTGTAGGTGAGTGCGTGTGGCGTATACCTTGAAAACTATCCTATTAATAAAAACTGGTGAGTATTGTGTATGGAATGGAGTATACTTACTATCAGACAATCTCATTCCAATTTCCGTTTTCTCGTGACGTTTCAAAGGGTTACAGCATCTTAAAAAAAAACTTTCCTAAGCGTCTTAAGAAAGGTATTTATGTTGTGATTGTAACTAAAGAGAGAAAATAGTATCTGAATGCTCCTTATAAAACTCATCTGTATATAATTACGTATTATATATTACTAATTAGTATGCCCTAGGTGCGGTTATAGCATCATACACACCTTGTGAATCGTATACTGATAACATTTAATCAATTCGTGTAAAAATGTTAATTGGGATCGAACAGAAGATACAAGTTACACAGTATTAAGTCATCTCTTTAAGAACTTCCTTGTGTCCAAATTTCTCCTATATAAACCATGGCTGTTTTAGAAATGTCACAGTCTTTGGAAGGTACATCTACCAACAAAACGTCTCTTAACAAAATGGCCTTTAGTATAACTATCGTCTCCGTCCTTTTTGCATTCGTCAGCCAAGAGGTGTCGGCTCAGATGTTTCGTGGTCTATCAGGACTTGGTTTACCTGGGCTAGGTAGTAGACCAGGAGCAGCGAGAATGGGAATGATGAACGGACAGTCTGTCTCAGGTGCACAAGTGCAAAATACTTACAGAACCTGCATTGGACAAACAGCTGCTGGTGATGAACTACGAGTTACTTTCAGTGAACGTCCTCGAGTATCAACTAATTGGTGGAGTACTAATGGTTTACAAGTTACCGCCGATATTACTTCCGGTTCTATGACTGGTATGTTCCAGTTGGTTACCACCGAATATGGTCGTATTGACGGTATGTGTGAAAGCGCCAGTTTGGGAGAAATTATTACGAACCGACCCCAGGCCAATACCGGCATGTTCGGATTAGGGTTGTGGAATCAAGGTCCAGCCAACAATATCGGAGTTATTGGAACCACTTTCGACTTAAGCCCAGGTAAAACTGTCAGCTTGACCGATAACATCAACACTGGGCTCACTTTAGCTCGTATCACTGGTGGAGGTATGGCGCTGTGTCCTGTCCGACAGGTCGTCGGAAACAGATGTATCGATATGGTGTCTTTATGCTGTTCTATTGCAAAAGACAGCAGACCAGCAAGTCAACAAGTTGCAAGTGGAGCCCAAGCTGGTAATGCGGGTGGAATTAATAATGCCATGGGAGGATTCGGAAATATGCAAACGGGATCTCTTGGAAATGGTAATGTTGGAAATATGCAAATGGGTTCTACTGGAAATATGAATGCTGGAGTAGGAAGACTGCAATTCTAATTACTGCTTTGACGAAATTTTATTTAATCCATTATTGATTTGGTGGTATATGGATACTATCAATAGTTACAGCTGTGCTGCAAGTGTAGATCGAAATATAACAATGTGTGGCCTTCTGGTGTATATGTACTGAAAAGGTCCAATAACGTGCAAGCAAACGTCGCATACATTTGTACATTATAACACGCAAAATTTAAAAGTCGCAGTTTCAATATTTTGTCATCCAATCCATGAAATCTGTCATTTTTGTGTACATTAGTATTTGTGTTTTTACTTGTATAAAATAAAGCATATAAAAAAGTTCTTTTGTCAGCTTAATTAGTCCCAGCAGCCATAGATACGTACTATATGAATTGCATTAAAAGCACACCAAAATTATTGTATGCACTCGTATCACACTGCTTTGTATTAATCGCCATGGATAGTGTCAAGAGTCTTATTTGCCCCATGCATCGGTGTATTTTAATTTCGAACGTAACATTGATCAGAGTTCACAACATGAAATGGATTTGTTTATTGTAAATAGGGGTGTTGGGATGGCCTAGTGGTCTAGAGTGCCGCGCTTCGACCTCTAGCTGGCCGGTTACCTCTGGCTTGCGGCTGTGGTTTCGAACCCTGATGTGAGCGTATGTGGCATGGCCTTCTCAACCTCGTGGGTTTCCTCCGGGCACTCCGGTTTCCTCCCACTGCTAAAGACCCCTACGCGCAAGCGTATTATTGAAATAAAATTATACCATATGTTAGTCCCGAAATGACCTAGTTTGTGTTGAGTGGACGTTGAACCCCATTTCTCTCTCTCTTCTCTCTTATTGTAAATACTGTGATCATTCAGGGTAAGGTGTTTTATGGGTTGAAATAATTGTAAGCCGAGTCAGACCAAAAGGTAAACTGATTTAGTTCTTCTATAGAACCCCATTTTTCATTTTTTTCCCACTGGGTAGACCAGTCAGTGAACCGCATGAATAAACTAGATTTACTCAATTTTTGGACGCCCTTTAGACTTCCTTTTATACCAAAACAAGTGAAGTGAAATGGGGTTTAACGTCCTACTTGTCTGATCCTTTTCGGGTTTAATGAAAACGGACATACGCCATTATTGTGCAATGAAGTAAATTGCGCTGTATCGAATTACAACTGTCAAATGTTGTACTCGGGACTTCGATTTTTTGTCCCATCCGAACGACTAGACACTGTTCCATCCCAGGCCTCCTGTGTTGATACGCGAAAACCACGCCTGAAAATGCCGAGAAACTTTCTCGGCCATCATCGGGATGAAACCCGGGACCATATGGTTAGGGGCTATATATCAATTAGTCCTGATAGGTGTTAAGTTCGCCGAAATATAAAATTCATTTTACACTTCTGACTACATTTTGAATTGTATGCGCCATGGGACTAACATGTGGATTGTATTTGTATTAGCAAAAATATGATGAAATGGAAACTAGATATGATGAATTTAAAACTTTTCATCACTCGGCATCCTCTGTATACGATAACAAACTAGATATGTCCGAACATATGTCATTTGTCTTATTGTTAAAGGAGGTAAGCCCTTAACTAAATAATTGATAATATTTAAAATTAAAATGTTGGTCCGTTTCAATCGATATGCATTGACGCTGTTATTTTATAATACTACTCGTGTATTCTATGGTTTCGAGCGCCATTTGCAATTTACAAATTAAGACATATCCCACAAGACAATGCGAGGGTAATACAAAATGACTGATTTACAACGACAAATATATTTTTGAACAACATGTAGAATGGAGTACACAAACTACTACCGTTCAAGTTGGACTGTATTTCAGTCGGTATAATTAAATAAAGATTACAATTCAATATTCGGTACCCTCTATATATGATAAAAATAGATAGGATCAAACGGACGTAGACCAAAATGGCCAAAAATCACATACAACAAAGCAACCAAAATGTTGTAAAAATCTAAATATATATCACTGCAATCTTATTAAACATCAAAAGATGAAAAGATCAACTATTAAAAATGAATTATAGAAAGGCTAAATCTGCCCATATATAGTAGGTTCTTTTCTGGCTTCCAATGTTATATAATTTTTTATTTAACATGGCAGGGTTTATCATGAACTCTCTAGACTGTTGGGTGTCAAGGATATTGAATGGATTCGCACAACCACGTCATATATTCAGTTAACGTTAAAACTGATAATCGAGATCGTAGCAAGGATGTTTGTAAGTAAGTATTATAGAAGGAAAAAACAGAGATTGTCAGTGTTCCAGTGATCAATAGTTAGTAGGCGTTATAATGACGTAACGTGCTCCTGGGCTAACGAAGACAGCTATTGTATACGCCATTCGGCGCTCTGTTAGGGACATTGTGCCCTGATAGAGGCAAAATGGCCGACTCTTATATCGAATTCCATCTACCAAAGGGTATCTTACGTGCTCGTCAATGTGAACTCGGGACTTCCGTTTGTCGTCGCATCCGAACGACTAGACAGCTGTCCTTGCCAGACACTCCGTCCTGCACCGCTGGCAAGGACAAACCACGGTAATGAAGACGGATATTCAACATGCGGGGGGCTATGAGTGCAATTTTGCCCTGACAGCGGTGTTATGGCTTACTATTATTAGGAATTCCTACTGCCAAGGGTTCTTTTACGACCACGCCTATGTCTACACGAGACGTTGGATTTTTAGTCTCACCCGAACGACCATATGCCCTCTATCCTGCACCACTGATAAAGGAAATCATGCCTGGAAAAAATCAAGATGAACAAGGCACCTCCATTTTAGCGAGCCAACGAGCCATGCATGATGGATATATATAAGAAGCGCCAAAAGTTAAACGATTTTAACTGGGGTGCAGATTTAAAATGGATTAATCATTGAAGAAATATTTAGCAGGTTGTTAAGTAAAGATAACAGGTCCAGATTTGATGCTTGTCGCTTAAGCGATAATAATACTATTATAATCAAAGTGTTGAATTGTAGCTAGTATTTTCCCCAGCTATAATACCAGATCTCTCTACACGCACCCACACCAAGTCTGTCCTAGACTGGCATATCTAAATATAATTATATTCTTTAGCTGCGTGAAAGCCTTCAATGAGAAGTGATATCAGCTATCTTGGAAATAGCTATGATTAAAGATACATTCCCGCGTACAAAATGGGTGATTTGATGATATGTTTGGACTAAAAACATATTCAAACGAATTAATTTATCATAACTGTGCTTCAAATCCTTCTCAAAACCTGCTATGAACATCGATCAAAAGGCCCTCTTTGTGTCACGTGACTTGACTCTCTCGGTACCTATATCAATGCCTGCGTAGTCGGAGTAGAATTCACTGTATACACAAGAATCGCTGATTATATATTACAAATATCGAATCTTAATTAATTTCTTGGATTGTCCATTGCCAGCGTCTTTTTCCGTTATTTTTATCTCAGAAAGTGTTGTAGAGAGAGAGAGAGAGAGAGAAATGGGGTTTAAAGTCCCCTCGACACAAACTAGGTCATTTTGGGGCTAACATATGGTTTCATTTTATTTCAAAATAAATCGCTTGCGCGTAGGGGTCTTTAGCAGTGAGAGGAAACAGGAGTGCCCGGAGGAAACCCACTAGGTTGAGAAGGCGCCCCTATCTCCATGTCACATACGCTCACACCAGGGCTCGAAACCACAGCCGCAAGCCAGAGGTGACCAGCCAGCTAGAGGTCGAAGCGCGGCATTCTAGACCACTAGGCCATCCCAACCCCCTAGAAAGTGTTGTACATCTAACTCTTCATAAAGTTTATCAACATGTACACTAAGTGCTCAATCTTCCCATGCAACCTTCGACGTCACGCATGCAGCTATTCTTAATCGTCGGGCTGTCCATTAGGAGAACCCTTATATCTTTGTCCTGTATACGCTCCATGAGTGTTTTTCAGGGAATCTAGTTTTTTTCTAGTAAGATTGGATATCTCTACTTACCATATATACCATACTTTTGTGGGAACCTATCTTCAATATTGTTAAAACTAAAACTAAATGAATTAGAGGGACTTTGGAAGTGTAATCTATTATTAAAATCTCCAATTATCAAGGGGTAAAGCTCTTGCAATATTTCCACTCCTATTTCCCGTGTAACCGCTTATATAATTAGTCCTTGTCCAACTCAAAATACCAACCCACGATTTTCGTAAGTAATCTAAATCTAATCTACATAGATAAACTTAGGTACATTTGTCATTCTAAAGAGCAGAAAATTCGAGAACAAAATAATTAAAACGGGTTACAGCTTGTCAAAGTTTTACTTTATTGTGATTACATTGATAAAAGAATTCCTTCTGAAAAAGTTCAGTTGGCTTATCGTCGTCCTTGGAATGCACCACCTTGCATGCCTTGTCCAGCAGGAGAGCCCATGTTGCCAGATACACCTCCGTTCATGTTACCATTCATCCCTTGGGACATGCCGTTCATTCCACCAACCATGCCGCCGTTCATTCCACCAACCATGCCGCCGTTCATTCCACCGACCATACCTCCCATGCCACCGTTCATTCCGCCAACCATACCAGCTTGGGCGCCTCCCATAACTGGTTGAATTGCTGGTCTGCTGTCGCGGGCAATCGAACAGCATAAAGACATCGTATCGAGACATCTGTTTCCGACGACCTGTCGGGCAGGACAAAGAGCCATACCTCCACCAGTGATACGAGCTAAAGTGAGTCCAGTGTTGATGTTATCGGTCAAGCTGACAGTTTTACCTGGGCTTAAGTCGAAAGTGGTTCCAATAATTCCGATATTGTTGGCTGGACCTTGGTTCCACCATCCTAATCCCAACATACCGGTATTGGCCTGGGGTCGTTCCGAAATAATTTCTCCCAAACTTGCGCTTTCACACATACCGTCAATACGACCATATTCAGTGGTGACCAACTGGAACATACCAGAGATAGAACCAGAGGTAATATCGGCGGTAACTTGCAGATCGTTAGAGTTATCCCACCAATTAGTTGATACTTGAGGGCGTTCACTGAAAGTAACTCTTAGTTCGTCACCAGCGCCTGTTTGTCCGATGCAAGTTCTGTAAGTAGCTTGCGGTTGTGCTCCCCAAAGAGACTGTCCGGTCATCATTCCCATTCTCGGTACTACTGGTCTCGGTACTGCTCCTGCACCTGCTAAACCAAGTCCTGGGCGACCTCCAAACATCTGTGCTGACGCGTGTTGGCTAAAAATGCAGGCAACTGCTGAGAGAATGGTAATACAAAAAGCCATGGTGGGATAAGTGAATGTACTTCTCGTGACTTCAAATGACAGTGTCAATGTGGTGACCAGCTTCACGTTATATAGAGGACGGGACACCTGAAGCAGGATGTATTACACTGATCGTTAGATAACAGATATCATTAATTAATTAAGAATATTCGTAACCGTCTACCATAATTAAAATACGATTAGCGGTGGATGATTTCGGTTAGCTATACATGCATGTTGAACTAATCCACAATCCATCAATTGGACAAATCATCTTCAGTGGACGTTTTTTTTTTCCGAAAGACAAATATCCACGAAATTTCTTGTTTATTCTGTTATAAATTTGAAAGTAAATATCAGGATGAATCTTTTAAGAATTGATTAGCAGTAATTGAACACAATGGAGTATAATGTATATAAGGAGGTCATTCGATTTGAGATGTGGGTATCTGTCTATTTACAAGTATGCTATTTTAATCCACTGATGTGTGTTGAAATATAATTTATTTTGTGACAGTTTAAGCCGAAAACGAAACTAGAATTATTAAACAAATCTACTTTCGCGTAATATGTCGAAACGATGATCTAGTCATATAGGTCCCCTTCTTTTATAAGTAATCGGCAAACGGATTCAACATTTAATTCACTAATTTGTTAAAACTATATCAAGGAGCTTTGACACCTTTAACATTGGATTATTTTTGTCTATACATAAGTTACATATGGCATTGGATTTAGCTTTCGGTTACATTTAGCATTGCGTTGGGTTATATTTGTCTTAGATTATACACCCGACGAACACCTATGCCTTTTAATCATTCACCAAAGTAGGATTATGCTATACATGAAATGAAATTTAACGTCCTGCTCCGAAATGGGCTTGTGAAGACGGGCATACGCCATACAGTTTACTATGATTGACATTTTGCCCGGACAGTGGCACTACAGCCTACTCTTATGTCGAATTTCAACTGTCAAGGAATCTTTTACGTGCACGCAAATGTGTTCACGGGACCTCGGGTTTTGGGGTTTTTTTTCGATATTATCTACATTTGAATATATATATACATTTTTCATATATTTTAGTAGTATGACATACATTTCGGTTTATATTATATTACATGTGTATACTAGCTAGTATCTTAGACAGAATACTGAAGTCATGGAGTTTATTCCTTTTGTTTATGTAAAAATACCATATGTTACATGGAGTTATTGCCCTTTTTAGATCCTTAAAGCGAAAACGTATTCTATAGTATTTAACGAGAAGCTATAAAAAAGTAATTTTACGGTGAATATTTTACACGGCAACATTAGCTGGAATTAAAAAAAAATCGGCTCGTTGATCAATAGAAACTGTTTCCCTTTAAAGCATGCAAATATATTACTGTCGAATGAGGGAAACATCCAATTCCCATTATTGTTAAAATTGTATTAGACCATATTGAATGACATTTGAATTTAATTTTATCAAGCGATTTGGATGTTTTATGCTATTTAACAATGTCTTTTCATATGCTTCTGGTATTAAAAGCAAGATTTCAACAAATTGTTTAATGGTGTTATACATCACGAGAAGGTATTCAACTAGTATTGGCTATGTATTTGTTTAGCGTGTACAACAGCTGTAAAGGTAACATATTGAAACATTAAACGGGTACCTGTCAACCACCGAAACAATATTGCTGTTTTAATAATGATAATAATAAGCTGTTCAAGTCAATTCGTCAGACATTGTTAGCATATCATATATTAATGATTTTGATATTAAGTATCATATGTTAGAAGTTAGTCGAGAAAATGTATAGGGGATTGTAAAGATGGATTTAGTCAACCCATACAGACGTTCACTCATGCAAACTTATTCGAGTAATAAATTCAGAGAGTTTTGTCAACTAGTTTTATATATCATATAATTATGCAAAATAGTCCCCAACAGTGATCCAAGTGTTTGGTTTTTGGTGGGTTTGGGGGCTTTTTTGTGTTGTTTTTCTTTAACAAAAATGCATATCAGAATTAAACTACGAGTGATTTGAAAAATGACTTCTATCTAAATAGTTTGACTAGCTGTTTTGAATATAGTGTTATGCCTTTATACAAATAAGCATCCACGAGAGATCCCTATAATTAACCTCTTGTCTTGCCTAGATCTCTATACTTATCAATATTGAAGTAAGTATAAATAAACTGGGCTTTAGAAAGCAACTTAACGGTGTCATGGTTTATCGAATCATTAATATGAAGATAAAAGTTTTGATCTCGCCTGAGGCTAACCCATATATAACAGCATAATTTATGACTAATTATCGAGCAATTAAAGTATAATTAACCTACACAATTAATGGACTTTTGATGACTTGGTCAGCAGTATGTGTGGTGTTTGGTCATTAAAATCCACGCTCGGTCTCTAGAAAAGGAAAGGTCGTTTAGCCAAGTAAATCTTTGTAGTAAAGTTTTATTTACATAACAATTATTGGAAAGTTTTGGATGCATTTTGTTGGACCATATGTTGGAATTGTTGACGTTATAAATGGGCGTAATACAAAAACTTAAACAAATTGCTTGAAATAATTTGTATGTTTATTTCATTGAATTAAATATATGTTATGCTCCGTTCATCTCCAGATAATTAAGCAAAGACAAATACCATAACATATTTACATATCAATTACTTTGAGTCGTCATTGCGCTTTAACTTTAATTATATTTTAAACAGGTATCGGCCCTTCGGAGGTCTTGGCCGATGCAACATGCATGTTCAAATTGCTTGTTAGATTCGAGTCGTGCAATTTTTTTAGTTTTCCAAAGGGTATTTTGAAAACTGGTGCACAATATCTATACCGTAACCAGGTAAATACTTGGATTTTGGGGAATTAGCAGAGTGTACGCTCTTTTAATAATTGTTTTCTTATTGTGAGTAGTATGTGACAAGGAATAGACTTCGGAAACATGAAAATCCTCATTCATAGTTAACAAGATTTTTCTGTTTCTTCGGTAATTTGTATCAACATCGTATCATTTGGTGTTTTTTCTGTGTTTTCCTGGGTACATATTATTAATTGGCTACTGATTTTACAATTTAATAATCAGTTAAAGATCGGACCACGAAGTCACCCTCCTCACTGCTATTATTAATCAAGGTAGGATAGTGTCAAATTGTTGTTAAGTTGAAAAAGACACCAGAATGACATCCCAAACCATAATCCCACAGTACAGACGATCATTTTCTAAGAAAGATAAAAAATATTATATAATACATACGTGATAGATGAGGGAATATCAATAAGTATAAACAATAACACTGATGTAAGAAATTCAATTATAAATTTAAACAACCTAACAATTATTTCCATCCAATGTGAATATCAGACGGAAAAATAACAAAAGATAATATTTTGAAATTAAATGCCACGAACCGGAGACTGATGATGAATGTTTAAATAATGGCTTACAATATGTTTAATGTTTGGTCTGGATTCCATCAAATTTAACATGGTGGGAACTTACAGATAAATCACCATGTAACAAAGGTACCGGTTGTTGAGCAATAATGAATAAAACTACCGTAAAACGGGGATTTAAACTCTTCTTATCAGTCTATCTTTTACATTTTACAAGCTATAATTATATATTTAAGATCCGAATCTGTCTTCCAGTACAGTTGCCCAGGGTCAGCCATCTTGAAATAGAATTTTACATTATGGCTTCAAATCTTATCTTAAGTATTTATGTATATATGATTAAAAGTGTATTTATGTTTAACCCGAAATAAAGATATAATGGCATGTTCTGCATGTAATTTGAAATGTTTTTTCATAAAGGTTATTTTGTGGCCAACGAGATAGAGAATAAGACAGCATCTTCCTCTTCGGCTAAGAATTTTAAAATAGTGTCTGAAACACCGGAGTCTCTCACAGTTAAAACCACCGTGAACGCTATAAATATACAATTGTTCATTGATTAGTGTACATCTATCTGAACACAATGATAATGCAGTAGAAAAATAACAAACTTTAACATTCCTGTGAACGTAACTATCACACAAGGCAAAAATTTATAAATTAACCATCGGGCGGGCCTGATAATTAATTAACTAATTAAGTTCAACCTATATTGTTGCATTTTAACAATCAGATTGGAAGCTTTTCTCGTAGCCTATGCCCCTAGGCTAACTTTTATCAAGAAGCGAAACCCAAATATCATACACAAGAATGGGGGTGCTCACTCCTTGTTTACGTGTGAAACTGTGCAGGATACCCTTGCAAGATTCAACAACTTTCTTATACAGACTCAGTTACATTTCCTGCCACCATTTATTCCTAGAGAGGGCTTTCTGTTAATGCGTGGACATAAAGCAGGGTCTCCGGTCATCTGGTAGAGTACAGATTAGGAGATCCAGAGAGTGGTACATCTATATCTATTTTTGGTTGCTGTGACTAAAAAGATTGTTTAATACGTGAGAGTGGTGTACACATAAATCATCTGCTAAAGACAGAGAGAGAGAGAGAGAAATGGGGTTTAACGTCCACTCAACACAAACTAGGTCAATTTGGGACTAACATATGGTTTAATTTTATTTCAATAGTTCGCTTGCGCGTAGGGGTCTTTAGCAGTGGGAGGAAACCGGAGTGCCCGGAGGAAACCCACGAGGTTGAGAAGGCGCCCCTATCTCCATGCCACATACGCTCACACCATGGCTCGAAACCACAGCCGCAAGCCAGAGGTGACCGGCCAGCTAGAGGTCGAAGCGCGGCACTCTAGACCACTAGGCCATCCCAACCCTCCTTGCTAAAGACAGACCCCAGTCGAACCATATGTTAGTTCCGAATTGACCTCACTCTCTCTCTCTCTCTGGTTACATGTTTCTATGTTGGAACACCATCAATCTCTATTAACCTAAAATTCAAAAGTAGAAGATAAAACATCTTATATGTATATCCTAAAGGTGTTGCATTTGTATATAAACCTATAAAGTTGTTTATAACGCACGTGTCTAAACACATCAATTAAATATACGGCTTATTCTTCTCCAGTCGCTATTTAAATATTTACACCCAAAACTAAATTAAAACAACAACTTCCTCCGTTAAGAGCATACATCACGACAAAAAAACGTAACAGCCTGTCTGGTATTATAGATAATACATATGAAAAAGAAGGAGAATAAATGTTTTCTTATCTTTTATATAATTATATAATGTCGTTTGTGCATACGTATCCATTTGATAGTTTTCCTTGCAACCATAAACATTGGAAATACCATCACAAAGTTCACACCGAAGGGCGATAACTCTAGAACAAAATCTTTAACAATCCCCAGTTATTTTTTTTTTAAAAATAATCTTTCTGTCAAACAAATTACAAATTAAATGGCTATGGACAATATCCGGTAAGGATTCCTAGTTGTTATATTCAAATAGACATATTTGATTCGCGGAAGTTACATGTTTTATGTGAAACTTTAAATCGCAGTGCCATATATCTATGATAGTTTAGATGTTATCCGCCATTCATCAGTGCCATCTTGTCAAATATTGAAATATAAATTGTGAGATTAAAATAGTTTTTGCTATAACTAACCAATTGCAAACCCACTATTGAGCAAGCAACGGAATAGCAATTATATTATTAAAGAATACGAAAAGATGAACATATAATATCACCAAAACTTATCCATCTTTTTTATATATGCTATATTATCCATCTTTTTTATATATGCTATATTATCCATCTTTTTTATATATGCTATATTACATAAACAAAGCAATTAAAATGGAAAGAAGTGCATGGAAAACAATATATTATTTGATTAATTCAAAAATGTCCAAATTTCATTGTATAAATTATTATTAATTTACCCGGAATTTACTTTGAATGTCAAAATTTATGTTCAAGGAAATTAAAAAGTTAAAAAAATTATTGAATTGAATTTTTTCTATAAATGTGACCTTAATCAGAATTAGAAAATTGTTAACCACATTAAATCAGTAAGAAACACTGTTTCGATCTAATTAACGGCCACGTTGTTCATATATATTTAATTCCTTGTACATCAAATTCTTTTCAAAAACAATAAAATATGAACATTCCCAGCTGAAAGCTAACACGTATTTATTTGATTAAAACAATTCCACATCGGGCCGAGACATTGAAATTCAATCTCCCTTTATATTTATTACAAAATTTAGTAATTTTTTGTTGTAAAAATCAATTCTTGCGGCGAAGAGATGACGAGAGGAGCTGTCAAAATGCGGTGATAGAAAAGCAAGTTTAGAATAATAGTTTTTGTATTATAACCTGTACAGTATTAAATAACGTTAATATTCCTTTTCTTGTATTCCCAGGGGTTGGACGGCACTAGTCTTGCTGACATTCTCACAGATTATTCCACCATTTATCTGATTGCTTTATTTTCAAACTTGCTCAGGAAATACACAAGCATGAAATGAGTCATTTTTCGATTCGTTTTGTGAGTTGTCTTTTTGTACGTAACCGTGCCCTTGCTTGACATGTGAATGCTTTGACGGGCCTGTAATGACCAAGATTGCTTATGAACCATTTCATTAAGAGCCTAATGCTAAATTAAGTCAAGCAGTTAATGTGTTTCGTTTCAGATCTGGTTTCCGAGATGTCTTTTAACCGTCAACCAACATGGCGCTGACATGAACTGTAAATGGAATATTGAATTGCTTGAAAATGAAACTCTTCAGCCGCGCAAAATGGCAAATTCTAGTCAGGTCGTTAATATGTTTCGTTTTCCGTTCCGTTGGTTCCGGGAATAATGAAGACAGATGCCACAATAATTATGGTAAAGCAATGAGGCGACATTAATATCCTCGATAGAAACTCCAAGTTCAATTTTCATATTTTATTTCTAACAATCAAATTCTGATATCCCTGTCAATGATTGTTTCATGTCACTGTTTGTTTTCTGATAAACACTCCATCATATCAAGATTTTTATTAATTCTTCTTTGAGGGATTAATTTGATAAATTTCTTAACAATAAAAGCTTTCGACACAATAATGGAAATAGGGTGAGCGAAATGGCGTATCGAATGTCATAGCTTGTAAAGCTAATATTCAAAGTTCTACAAAGCAGGCAAATTATTTTTTTCATAAGTAATTAAAGCGATATTGCTAAAAATTCATGGTGAGCGAAAAGCAAATAAGTCTTATTTTTCATGTCTATGTAAACATTAAAATATACATTATGTAAGAGTTAAATTTAAATGTCTTTTTTCTGACAATAGATCTGATATAAATTATTATCTAAACATTTATTAACATTTATCAACTCAATGGGCCACCGGATGATTCCGATTTTAATTAGATTAGAACACCGCCCATTTAATAAAATGGATAATCCAGTCTCAAGTGTCAAGTACTTTTGCTACAATGATATATTATCTACGCTACATTTTGTGAAAACACTCCTAACTTCGAACAAAACTTTTCCATATATATGCATTTTTCATTGACTACAAACAAACTAAGTAATGCTACATAATATATGCTACAATTTTATTTCAATAATTTAATAAATTTACAAATCCATCGATCCACATTTGATCACACCATTCATTAATAAATGAGAGAAAAATATTTCTCGGGCGTACCCAGTTGCATAATAAAAACTGTGGTTACATTAAAGCAATATACTCTTTATTTAATTCTTAGATACATGGGGATGGTCTGTCCTGTTGTGATTTGAATAAAACACTTTAATCTTAGAAATCAAAATACGCCATATACATGTAGTGTGCAATGAGTGAAATTTTGCCCAGGCAACGGTGCTACGACCTACTCCTAAATCGAATTCCAACTGCCAGGGCCCTGTTCTCGACATCTTAACTAAAGATACAATCCAAATTTTCGTAGATTCTTCAATTTTGATTGGCTAAGCACTAAAATCAATCTAATATTATCCAATCAAATAAATAAAATTTGCATTTTATCTTAGCTAAAATGTCATGAAACATGCCCCTGGTTATCTTTTACGTACACGACAATGTGTACACCGGACATTTGTCTGTTGTTCCATCCGCTGTCGTGCACAACTGACAGGGAGAAACGACGCCAGAAAATCCCGATGAACGTTCGTGAACTTTATCGACCAATGCAGGGATCGAAAAGGTTAGCGAGCCAACGTCTTACTCAGTTAGCCATCACGTCTCTCATAGAAATTGAGAGAAAGAGGGGGAGAAATGGGGTTTAACGTTCACTCGACACAAACTAGGTCATTTCGGGACTAACATATGGTTGAATTTTATTGGGTAGGGGTCTTTGGCAGTGGCGAAAACCGGAGGGTCCGGAGAAAACCCACGAGGTTGGACAGGCGACTCTACTCCTTGTCATGTACAGCCGTGGCTTCGAAACCACGCCAGTTGACTCAATGGCAGGCTTAATCATACAGTGCGTACGTGCTAACCATTCGGCCACCCCCACCCCTCATAGAAATTAGTGTTGGCGTCCATTACATACCAACAAAGATAACTTGGATACATATTATGGTATATTTTATTTCAATTATTTGCGTGTGAGAAGGGGATCTTAGCAGTGGGAAGAAACCGGAAAACCCACGAAATAGGCAATCCAACTGATTGTTATGCGCAAGGGTGGGGTCGAATCCACGACGCTTACATCGATGACAGACCTTTTAATAGAACCACTGCAGGTGGAGAGCAATTCATAAATTTTTATAAAACCAGTAATCAACGATATTAATTTTATAACAAAAAAAAGAACTATGAACGTGGCACCACTCGGGCATGTAATGGTTTTAACATGGCCATATATGTTAAACTAAAATTATATGAAATAAAAGTGTGACAGGCAATTTAGAATACCCACAGGAAATGCTGTAAACGAAATAAACATAAAAAGTCACCACAGGAAATAAAACGAATCGAAAAAATGACATCAACAGATTTGGTTTCTCGTTTAATGATAATTCCTACACACTTGTTATTCCTTGATTTTGATTTAAAGTGAGCCACCCCTGTTGATAAGGTCGTCGAGTTATCTTTCCAAGTGAAGTTACAATATGGTGGGTATGATAGAGTTATTAAGTTGGCGTGTGATATCTGGTGAGTTTTTCCACCGTCAGATAAGCCCTGTAAATCGACCTTCTTCACGCTGCTTCTTGTATTATTATGATATTATCTGAGTATTGATGATCGAGTCTGCTTTATTCTAAATCTCTGATAATATTTCTAATTTCTTAGTGTCAGATCGCATTTCTTACACATTGTATTTAACGCTACAATTCATTTGATGGTTGTTCATAATATGACTTCTTTGATTTATTGTTTTTGATTAATTTATAATTAAAGACCTGCTTTCCTCCAATCACCATTAAGCCCCCGTCAGACCGGAGTGGTGACCCCACTGCGCTCTGCGACCGAACGGCGGCCTGGAAATACACAAGGTCGTCGGCAAGCGTGAACACAACGCGGAAAAATGTCTCAAAATTACAACCTTAAAAAAGTCGCGTTCTTACTGCGACCTGTGCGTTTATATAGCATTCTCGCGGCGGGTTCGTCACGATCTCTCCGCGCTTATGGCGTTTCAATTGAGATCTATAAGCGGTCATCGCGAACCCGCGTCGCTCAACCACACGTCTTATCTGGACTACACGTGCGTTTCCACCACGTGATCACGGCGACTATGCAAGCTGGTTTGATTTTTTTTCGAAATTTCAAGATGACCTTTGAATCGTCCGTTTTCAAAGCAAGTCTTGCATGAAATGCATGGTCGCCATAAGCGAATAATGCAAGCTTGGTAACCGCGCCATGGTCGTATTAAGAACTCCATACACGTTGTGGGAACCTCATAAAATCGCCATATGCTTAAGAGATAGCCCCATGAGGTCGTGATGCAGTCGCGCAACAGTCGTGGAATCATCGTAACATCGCTATGACAACGCCATAAGGACTCAGAGCGCTGGGTGGGGTCGCGGTCAACGCGTGAGGGTTGTGGTGAAGACACCATGAAGGCACCGTTGCAAATGTTACAATTTTCGCAGCGTCTTTTCCACGTGTGTACTGCGCGTGTGCTACGTTCATAGAGATGTTACCACGCTTATCGCGCGACCCTCGCGACCCACCACGTTCTCTCGGTTTTCAATGTCATATGACAGGACCTTGGCGTTTGCTTTGAACATACTCAAAACAAACGCCGTGACTCAGCGATCATTGGCGACCATGGAGACCACAGAACGATATCTCGCGTTTCCACAGCGCTCAGGGTGATCTTGGCACGCTCTGGAAACATTTTTTGTCGCCGTAGCAGCGCAATAAGGACTTTTTCGACCACATCAAGTTCTCGCAGCTTTCCAGATCATATGCGCATGTTCGAAACAAACATCGTGGCTCGGCGATCATTGGCGACCATGGAGACCATATCACGATATCTAGTGTTTCCACCGCGCTGTTACCACGCTGATGGCGATCTTGACTCGCTTTGAGACCATTTTTTGTCGCAGTAGAAGCGCAGTAAGGACGCAACTCCGGTCTGACGGGGGTATTACACACAACGTATATATAATATATAAGTAAGATTTAACAGCACAATAAGTATATTTACTTATTGGTATTAAAATATGCATCGAATACCGCGTTCAAGTACAGATTGTGTAGTTTACAATCATATCTCGAAACTATATTCATACTCTTCAAAGATTTGTTGTGGTGCTCTCTGTGATATACAGTCCAATCACTTACATGCATTATATCACGTTAAAACCCAAATTCAATTTATGGAGGCTCCAAAATTCCAGAATAGAAGTTCAGTATCTAAGACCATACGCGTAAACCATTATGGTCCAAACGTTATTATAATCGATCAATTTGAGCTGCAGTTATGGTCATTTTAAGTTTACACTGGTCTTTATTGATTTCACACTGACCTATACATAACAAAATCCAAGCCTATTTTTCATGAAGTTTTATGATCTCTTACAAAATGAAACGGGGTTTAATGTCCTACTGTTCTCCTCAGATTGGGCTAATGAGGGGAACTGTGCCAGTGTAATTCCAACTGCCAGTGGATCTTTTACCTGCACGCCACTTGGTAAACAGGACCTCGGTATTACACCCAATCCGAATGACTAGACAGCTGTTCTGCGCCACTGTCAAAGGAAAACAACACCAACCTCCCGGCTAGCGAGCCAGTGTCTTACTTGGCCAATGCAGCCCCTGCTTAATTACATGAAAACAACATTTTAAATTTGAGATATATTTCAACGGCTAATATTTAAACATTTGTTGGGTTTGGGGTTTTATTGTGTTGGTGTTTTCAAAGTAAATCTTTTAAACGTTTTGATTTTGATTAATAGATGATTAGAGAAAGAAAACAAAATAATATCTATATTCAAACCACATTTTAGAAAAGAATTTGAAAAAAAAAAAAAACATTTTTTTTCTTGCAATTTGTGATTAAACATTTAATAATTGTTTCCCCGAGAAATCATTTAATTCGCCTTTTATAAGTTTTCTTTTCAACCTTTTTGGTAATGGGACCTTTTAATCTAATTATCTACTGCTGTATAACCGTTTTTATTTTCTGTTCGTGGTTTGATAGAATAAAATTATTTTATGTATCTTGTCTGTTGTTTATGGTGTTATAGCAACGTTAAAACTATGTTGGATCACGAAACCACTAAATAAACTCAGTGCTTCTGCCGCATGATGCTATTAAATAAAGGCAGCTATCAGCTGAAGTAAAACGGCAATCTAATTGCTAGGTTGTAAGCGGTAGAAATTGATAGTAGCAATTATTGTAAACATAGAAACGAGTTTCTACATTAGCTGAACAGCGAGACGTAATTTAAAATTTTAATGGTGGCCAATTGGGGGGTTTTAGGAGAACAGCAATACGCGGTGTTTTGCTTGCTCCCTCTTAATACAATATGTGTTTCTGTCTACCATATGAGGTCGTGTGCCTTCGGTCATTTTCTTTAATTGCCATCAAAAACCATTATTATCAATTGATGTTTAGAATAACTACAACCGCTCGTTTTTGGCTGATAGCCGACTTGCTAAAAGGCTACCAAAGGCCATGCTATATTATTATAGTTGAATAGCTAATATTGTAACCCGAGTCACTGGTTGTATTAAAAATCAGAACCTGGGGTGGCCCCATGTTTTGTTCTAATCATACGCATTTCTCTATTGTCTGTGTGTTGTAATCAAAGTGAGCTAATGTTGGTTCTGTCGCTTACTGACACCGGCATTTACATCTGTCAAAGTTGCCTTCTCTCTGGACCTACTGTAATTAAAGTTAATGAAATTGCCGCTTGGTGAGCGAGTTGGGAATCGCTAAAGACTACTAGGACGTGATTAACTCACTCGACTCGGGCTTGATCAGTTTTATCCACAATTCTCCAAACGTAACGTAGCTGCAGACTTTCTCTGTTATTGTCATACAATCACTGACATCACGAATCTCATGCCTTTCTTTAATTTTCCGATTTCGGTGTGTGTATGCCGATTCTTGGAACACGTGTTTAGCCGGCCGTAGACACAAATCCTGCTTATACCAACATTAGTCTTCGTTAATTCAAGGAGCGGACGCCTACTCATGCACCATCTGAATACTATTGAACTTCCTAATCTACCGCACGCAATATGTCCAATGTTTCCAGCAAAAAGACACGCGTTACGAATCCGACTAGCAAGACACACATCAAGCTTGTTTAATATCTTTGATTTTAGTAATAAATGAAAGGCTTTTTATTGGAAACGTGCTGACGAAACCAACTGTCCGTTCCATCTGCGGAGAAGAACTGTTGATAACCTGAAACAACATGAATCCTGCAAGGCGTAAAAGGGTCGCTGTTTAAAATCCCGTCTTTTTACAGGCTGTTTAACTAATTGCCTTGTAACATTCTGTTAATAGAATGAGATACCCTGTTTTCCTTGACTTTGTGACATTGGGTGGAAGAGACGAGATCCTCAGGTCTGCTTTTATCGGCCATTTGCTTTAAGCGGCGGAAGCCTACCCATTGACCTCTCGTGTCGGGAAATCTTTTTACGGTGCGTTCTCATGGGACTTTTCTATTTTCTTAAATAATTATATGACTTCTTTATTCCCAAAGAAAAGGAATCGGCTGATTGTGTCATATATTGTCCATAGAACAAATTGAAAGAGTCGAACACATTAGCGTATCAACGTTCGGTGGTCAATATAACGTTTGGTTTATCTTGGTTTATTTTGGTTATGGATATAAAATATTAAACTTGCAATAATATATAATCAATACATGGACTATCTATTTTGAATCTTAAATCCTCAAATAGGGGATGAATTGTAATAAGAGTTCAGGCTGGTACGAGGTTAATGTGCTGGTAGTTATTGTTGGACACCAGGCAAATATGGTCAATTTACTCAGACATTAAAGAAACGTATCAAAGATGAAAATCACGTTAAAGTCGTTGAAGCTAAATTCCTTCAGTTAAATTAATAGCTGCTATCAGCAGACAGCCATACTTCTTGTGATTTCAAATTGCCGCTTAAACAAACAACATGGTGAACGAAATCCAATCAAGTCACTTCCAATCGCCTGAAAAGATGGCATGTTTAATGTCCCCGCCGGAAACAGTGATAGGATATATAGACGGATTGTTAGAGACTAATCACAGAAAAGACGTGCCATGTACTACAAGTTAATTTTACACGTCTGCAAATCTTTCTTATCTTCTGCTACCAGCGACAATGTTGTCAATTTCATCGATTTCCTCCGTTTTTCAATAAAGTGTGTCTGGCGAGTTTGTTTCTTGTTCCAGCGTTAATGAAGAGAAGAAGGGGGGATGTTTTCACCAGGAAATGGGGAGCGAGTAATTCTCGTCTGGCTTCTTACAGATAAGAAATGATGGCGGACAAGTCGAGTTTATTGTCTTGGTTTTTATCAGGGGACGATTTGGTTCCGAATGGAGTCATCAATCAGCGTTTGTGTTGTCTTTATCGGTCGACTCATCTCGCTCGTCATTAAAGGCCATTTTATACAACAAAGTACATTAGCGGTTGACAAGAATAGCCAGCCTGCTAGAGAGAGATATATCACGGGCAAATTGATAAGAAGTCGCCAATCAATTGCCTCAAGAGCGTTACGATAGTCCGCATCAACCAGACTCTATCAATATTTCGGTCAAAAGAATCTGAAAATTATTCAAACAAAACATTTCGCGGATCACCCAAACGGTTCGATAAAAGCTGTCTTTCTTATGGTGTTTTGAAGTTGACGGTACCGGGATCATTTTTAAGCATATAAAGAAATAATTCATGAAGCAACAAAGCAAAATGTCTGACATTCAAATGTATAAAAAGATTATGGGATATACACGTTTTTCAACAGATATTCATCAAACTTAAGTTAATAAGCCTATATTCTTCTATATTCCATGATATAATTAACATGACAGACAATCTACTTTATTTCAACACATTTTTTTCTGTAGCAAGAAAACCAGATTCCCACTTCTTTTAAGTTGAACATATAGTGATTTTGTAGGTCTTGATAACCGTGACAGTGACTGAGTAAACTGATTGAATAAGAGGTCTCGCGAGATTAGTTTGATTTGCGAATACCCTGCCGCAAGAAGGACCGACTCTTAACTGACAATCAACACAAGTATTAAATCCGGCGAATAATTTAATTAAAGTTATCTCTTAATAAATTATGTTCTTGTGAGGTGCGAGGTAATATGTCGGGGACTAGACTGCTATCACATCTCGCGACTTGTAGCAAAGTCTCGGGGATTTACAAAACTAATTTAGAAAATAAACAGCCGGGATTGACGGACACATTGAGTGAGGAATACCGTGCAATAATGCCAAGCCATCAATACTCTTGTCGCTTTGATCTAATTAACAACCAGAAAGAGTTCTAAAAAGGGCGATAACTAGTGACAGGAAGAACAATGCCCCTACTTGTGTTATCAAGTAACTAATACTCGTGATCCGAGAAGCTCAATTCTTGTTGGATGGTCATTTAACAATATTTAAGCAAGAGACAGAGAGGGAACAAAAATAAGATTGAAAGAAAGACGAAGAGGAACGACTCTTAATCAGCCATGAACAGTAATTAGTCCCGCTTGCCTTTTTTATATCAAATGCAATTAACACAGGCATGGAACAGCACAAATAATCAAGAAAATATTATTAATTAATCGCAACCGATTTTCTCAAGTTTTCAAAGAGATTTTATTGTTATTTTTTTTTTTACCTCGTTTCATTAACTGATTTAATCATCACTATCTGCGTTATGCTTTACGCCACTTAAGGGAGCTTTAAACACTTTATTACGTATGTACCATTAATATTTTTAGATTGGTCGGACCTCTTTGATTTGGTTCAAACATAAAATTTAATATCATATTTTGTGCGATGGCAATCTGTCATCGTTGGAAATATTGTATCTGTAGAAAAACCTAGGGTTGAGATTTAACGGATTTTGTTTTCCACTGTCGACACAGGAAGCCCCAAAAATTATATTACAATAAGTTGAAAAAAAAATCCGTTTAATCTTTCGAAAAACAATTTTAATGGCTAATCGAAATGGCCAATTTAATTGTTTGATTTGATCTAAATCAAATAATCTCAGCTCCTTTAGTGTAAAATGTAAAATTTTAAACCCAACAGCAGATAGCTTTGATGGAGAATGAACAAATCCTGAATATAAACACTATCAGACTAAAAGTGTAACATATATATAGCGATTCTCATTGGTATCCAAATATATTGGCGTTTATTGAATTATAAACTGTGATTCAAAATATTCCAAATGGGCTTTTATTTTAAATGGAAGTTTTAAATGAAAGTCGTTACTTCCGATCCATGAAACCTTTATTACGCATCTATTGTAGCAATGATCTCTGTGTTAAAATTATATTTGGAATGTGTTTAACCAGTTCTATCAATGTGACTATGAATGATACCAATATTGTCCTTTAATATGCCGTTTTATAACATCTTATAATTTCTTTTCTAAAGTCAAGTCCCTAACAAATGTTGTAATTTTGTAATTTATTATGCATTATTTCCGGCTTTTTGTTTTGCAGGAAGTGCACTCTAGAAATCACCCATGTCAGTCAATGTGACTATGAATGATACCAATATTGTCCTTTAATATGCCGTTTTATAACATCTTATAATTTCTTTTCTAAAGTCAAGTCCCTAACAAATGTTGTAATTTTGTAATTTATTATGCATTATTTCCGGCTTTTTGTTTTGCAGGAAGTGCACTCTAGAAATCACCCATGTCAGTCCAACGAATTGAATATACCGCCAACGCTTTAGGAATACAATAGATTTTCACTTTGATACGAAACACTTGTAATAAGCATAGTTTTTGGTATGTTAATTAAGCCTTACAAGAACTGTCGTTATCTGTTTTAATACGTTTATATACCATTCTTATTTAACGCGTAAATTCTAATTAACATGGTAGAAGGGTGCCGGGTCCTAAACAGATTTCTGAGATATGTTGATAAGCTCTTCCAATGAATACAGCATAACATTCGTAATGTGTTGTGCAAACTTTGTAGGAAACCACGCCGCCTTATGATGTAACTTTTCTTAGGTATTTTACGCCAGACTAATTTGGTCACTATTGACTATTGGAACCATCCTAGATCGTGGTTCAAGAGACCCAAGCTGGTCTGTGGTCTTAATATTTTAAAAATACTAATAAAGTACGAAAGATTCTAAATGTTTGTCAGAAACTTGAATAAATCATTAACAGTAATTTCATTTCCGTTTTAAATGACAGGCAGCTCGTTTACTTGTAGACCTGTTTTAATGATACGAGGTGATGATTTGTTGAGACAGATGTTTTGTTGAAAAATAACTTTTAAATACACTACAGGAAATAAATTAAGTCATAATGTTGTAAAGTTTTAAGTAAGTTGTATAAACATGTATATATAACCCAGTCCTCAGCTGTCCTATCATAAACATTTTGTCTTCCAGTAAAGAAAATGACTTTTCTTGGCTTGTTTTCATTGGTTAATACATTGACATGGCGTATATACACCAACGCTGGGGTCATTTCCGGATCACAATCTGGATTTTGTTTGATTGTTTTATAATTGTGTAATATTTTGTCGTTCATTAGTTATAAATGGAAATACAAGGAACCTTTAGATTCGTGGAAAAGTCTGAACATTTGCTCCTTTTACTTGTAAATGTATCTTTTTCTGTTTTTGTGTCTTTTTTAGCAGTTCTCCTAAAGTCTCCCAGACCGTTGAATAATATTTTATGAACTGCAACAGTTGCTTGCTTCTAGTTCAATCGTTGATCAATGCGTTCCATTTTGTTTCTTCACTATTATCAAATTTTACATTAATATGAATGTCTCAAGAGCTCTGGCTTGAGAACCGTTATTTCTTTTAACAACGCCAGATCTTTTGATAATCATTGAATTATCTTCCCCTATTTTAATTATCAATATTCCTTTCGATATCACTCGAGTCTGACATTTTTTCCGCATCTCAAAGACACCATCGCAGACGTCAAAGCAAATAAAAATCAGTTTGTGTGTGTCAGGAATTAATGTTAAGCGGAGTTTTGGGTGTTTGGAACACAAGAACAGTAATAATTGAATATTGTCTAACACGGACTCGATCGGCTTATATCAGTCTTTAATGAGTAAGGCCTAATATTACCATACTGACAAAGAAATAACCCTTGTTCGTTTGCTAGCAACTTTTGGCGGGATTATGACTTCCTGATATCGTCTGCTCGTTTCCCTGCGTTCTGCTAAATGGCCGTCGAACCGGATATCGCCATCGACTTGGAAGGAAAATGGTGTGGGATGAAAGGAATTTGAACGCCAGTATAAATGACCAGATTACAGAAAATGGCGATTTAGCAAGTTATGTGTTGCCATCGATACTAATCATAAGTGTATCTGGTCATTTGTCAATTTAGAATTAAATCGTCACGTCTACGAAATGTCATGTTATTAGTCTTGTTCTTAGATTAGCTTTAATGTCCACTCACTCGGGGGTATCCCAAAATCCATTACTTCCCAACACTTCCGACGTGGCTTCTTTTTTAAAGAAAATCCTGCAATTTTTCAAAGGATTTAATGTTGTCGCAATAATCCTAACATCAAATGCGTGGTAGTATATTAAGTTTTGGATTAGTATGAGGTTGAACCCCAGTGTTAATTTAATTGGTAAAAATATTGTAAACGTTCGACATGGAGGATCTGATTTAGCTCGATTGCCCAACAAAATTATTCGCAGTTGAAGATTTTAAAGATGCAATAAGCCGTTTTTGCTCTAACAGATGCTGAAAATACAGATATGTATATTGACAATTTCAGTAAAATTACTTTACTCTGAGGGAAATTATGAGCGTTTGATGATTTGACCAAATACAGTGTGAAGTTATTATGGTTGGTCCACGGGCATGGTATGCTTATTTATTTTGAAAGACATAATGTCATTTCAGAATTTCTGATTAGACTGTAAACTTATCTGAACTCAATTCCTTAGTCACTCCACATCCGATACGATTCGTGCGTTTGTTGTGAACATAGTCTAAGGTATAGCCATACTCTGTTTCGTCTTTTATAACTTTCTTTAAGGACTGTGTGGCGCAGCAATCTGTTTTTACGGCCAGATTTGCCGTCAAATATGCCATTGAATGATTTTGTGTGATTGACGGAAGGTTCACCCAATTGCTAATTTATGTCTAACCGAGAATGTCTCTTTTCACAACCTGCAAACTAATTGAAATGTCTAGTGAAACAATTATGGCTGTTATTGATTAATGGATATGATTAAGATATGATATAATCATATTCTATAATATAGGTACAGGGGTGTTTTGAGGTTTATCATGGCGGAGGCTATACTATTTTGAGGGTCCTTTCTCGCGGGGGTACGGGTAGTGTTTTGATTGATGATTTTCATGCCAATGCAATGACTGCATTCTCATCCAGTAGTGGATTCGACAGTGCAAAGAAAACGTTTGACTCGGACTCGGGGCCCTTTCCATTGGGCAGAGGGGCCCTTTTGTCAGACGATGGACCCTTTTGTCTGCCTTTAGCCCCCCCCCCCCAACTAGGGTACATTTCATTTTTCTCGTCGGTTTTAGCATTTTTCTCCTGTTTTATTTATTCAACTTCTTGGATTTTTTTCGCGAGGAGGCTTGCGCCTCCAACGCCTCAGCTATAAAACGCCTTTGTATAGGTATATAATTAATCATATCTATTGCACATCGTGAGTTATAATTATAGGTAAATATTCCACCTTTATAGGTAAAAATCAATCAGGCTACAACGAACATGTTCCCAAATTTACTGAGTCGCGGTGGTTCAGTGAGTAAGAGGCTGGCTCACTGACCAGGATTTCTCGGACTTACTCTCTTTGCTGGCCGATAAAGTTCTTCGATATTTTTGGGCGTGGTTCCCCCTTACCACTGATGAAGGATAAGGGCCGAATAAGGAACAGTGTCTAGTCATTCGGATGGGACGAAACACCGAGGTCTTGTGTACATCTTTCTTGGCAATTTTCCCCCCATAGCATAATTTATGACTATGCCCGTATCCATTTGCCCAATCGCTGCAGAACAGTAGGATGTTAAACCCCATTTCATTTCATTTTAATTTATCACTATCAAAATAAGATTTGAATTTTGCTTTTTCAGACCAGCCAAAAGCCGATATGTACTGTGGACCAGTTTTCTACCGTTTGATCTGATAACTGAGAAAACAAAAAGACATGACGTGCTCACATCTATATCTAATAACAATGTTTTTATCAAGTTTTATATACGACGTGCAGATTATCAGTGATGATAAATGCATTTAGACGTGATTGAAGACGTAAAGGTGTGCTTCTACAAAATTAGGACCGGTAAATCTGATTGAAACGAAATGAGCGGGTCAGCTTGAACACCCTTCGCTTGATACCAGTAAATAATTAATAACTGCGTCGACCCCAGGGAAATTTACGGCTAATAACATCAAATAAATCGCTGATAAATCCAACCAAATTAGTCAAATTTATAAAACTTTTAAGGCTTCTTCCATACTTGTACAACCATCACGATGTTTTCCAACCAAAAGAGGTAGTTATCACGAAATATATCTAGTTTTTTCTTTGTACTACAAGCCCAATCACGCGCTCACGAGCCACCGATGCGCGTGCAGCCTATTAACGATTATTTAATTATTTACAAAGTGGCAAACTTTTTGTTTAACGTCTGGCCTGGAGGTATACGGGCAACCTTTCGTGTTGTGTTTCGTGTTTTAGGTACAAATTTGAGAATACTTCGTTGCTGTTTTGGTATTGTGTGCTTTTGGACATCAAAGGGCATAATATACTTAGTTTACTCGGGTCAATATTAGTAATGTCATGCAAGATACAATCAAACGTTAATTCCAACTAATTATAAGAATGTGGCCAAATAATGGCATTGGTTTTAAAATATAATAAAAATGTAGAGACAATTCATTTTGAGGACATTTTGTATAGTTGTATTTGTGTGCTTAATATTCAAAAATAATTCAATCACTGGTTTTTAAAGCTTTTCCTGGCCTATACGATCGTTATGTCAGACAGAGTTGATATTTCCCTTGATTATATATGTTAAGACAATCCAACAATATTCAGTCGTTGTGTAGGAATCAGTTGCTACCTAACGAAACACAACGGCAGGTAAAACGACATTATAAAGACATCAAGCAATTACATACATTTTCGTATAATCTAGAATCAAAGTATACGCAGTTTAAGGTCAAAGTGGGTAAACAAAGCCTACAAAATGGCTGTAAACATAAGCAATTATATGAACATTAATAGTCACCAAGTCCCTGTACATATCCCATATTTTATTACGAATACAAATTATGACAATCTGGAAAGTGATATACAAAGAAATTGATTTTGTTATTGAAATTATAAAATAGCGACACCTGCAACATTTAACTTATTTTGTTCTTGGTCTTGAACATATGTATACTAACTATGCCCTATGTTGTCTTTATGGTGTCATTTTCTGATACAACAAGAATCAAAGGGAGTAAATTTACGAGCTTCTTTAATACTTTGCCGATAATTACAAAATCTATATTCTCTTATTCTCATTCAGTTTATATTGTAAATGAGCCATATTAACATCAATCAGAAGCAATATGGTGGAACAGTTACCTTCTATTTGGGATGTTTTTGTTGCTAATTTTATGTCGATTTTAATGTGACTTATTGACTGAAGGTTGCATTCAACATCGAATAATTCAATGGTTCTGAATGTCTTTTCAAGTCCGTAATTACTCTTCAAAACACATTAAGTCAAACAACGCTTTACCTTTCAATACAATTGTAATTAATATTCAATAATTTGATTTTAAGAAGGATCTAATGTCACAAGATGTTGCCAATGTATTGTAAATAACAGTCGCAGTAAATCATGACTAGGACACAGAAATTAAGGTAGTGTTGTGAGTTATTGTGTCCAATCCGTATATAAAATAGGTAAAATTAGCATATTCTTTTCTTTTCAAATACAGTATAATTAAATGAATAGCAATGGTAGCAGCATAGTAATGTAAGTGCAGGTGGACCGCACCACAGAAAACAATACCGATAAAACAAACCTTCGAGCAAGACAAACTATACAGAGAGTGAGAGAAATGGGGTTTAACGTTCACTCGACACAAACAAGGTTATTTTGGGACTAACATGGTTTCATTTTATATCATTAATTCGCTTGCGCGTAGGGGTCTTTAGCAGTGGGAGGAAACCGGAGTGCCCGGAGGAAACCCACGTGGTTGAGAAGGCGCCCCTATTTCCATGCCACATACGCTCACACCGGGGCTCGAGTCAGCCGCAAGCCAGAGGTGACTGGCCAGCTAGAGGTCGAAGCGCGACACTCTAGACCACTACCCCCCCCCCCAAACTATACACACACCGTCAGAAATATAAATAACAAATTGTATGAAATCAAGTGAATGTATTCTGGGGCAATTCGTAAGAATCCATTGCCGGAGAACACTAGATCGAAGACCTTCTAGCATATATGACGTCATGTGTGGGTAAGGGTTAGATCTCTAGATGTAAACAGGTTTAGCGCTAACCCTGGCCTAAACTTTATCCTAACCATACCCTTCAATCCACATATGACGTTAATTTGTGCTAGATCATCTTTGTTCAAGTGTGTTGGCTGGCCGAATTTTAGCGCGCGGCTGTGTCATACGGCCTGCGTGGTTTCGAATTCCCGGTTGTGCGTGGCAATGGGTAGGGTCGCCTGTCCAGTCTCGTGGGTTTTCTCCGGGTAGCGCGGTTTCCTCCCACTGCTTAAACCCCTACGCGCAAGCGAATTACTGAAATAAAATTAAGCCATATGTTAGTCCCGAAATGACCTAGTTTGTGTCAATGACAGGCTTTATGATACAGCACGCATGTGCTAAACCCACCCCACCCCACCCCAACCCAATAAAGAATGAATGAACACAATCACGGGACTGTCAGCATTCCTGCCAGATGTGGCCAGCTATGTCTGGGACAGTCTTTCTTATGTATTGTGCACATAGATCCCATCACAGTCATGTGATTAGAATCTAAGGTAGTAACGAGGGAGATTACAATCTATTGTGATTTTCACTTACGTGTAAGTCCATACTTTACTAAACTAGCCTCGGATTTAACGAAAGGGACGTAGACATTGGAATGGTCACCCCTCGTACAGCTGTATTCGGTCACGCCTAAAGCATATACAACTGAAAGGTTATAAGCCTGGAAAAGAACAAACTTTTGCCAGCAACAAGTACAATCATTTAATCACAGACATCAGAACTACAATTGTGGTGTTATTATTGTCTTTGTGCCAGATTGAACTCACCAGAAATGGGCAAAAGTCATCAAGTACCCGCAACTGAAAGGGCTAATCCCAACACAGATACATGTCGTCATGGTTTCCACTTCATAGGAAGGTGCCCTTTCCTTTTCCACAGTGAAGAAGTGGGTTGTGGAATTGAAGCTTGATCAGCGTCCTGGAAGGCTATCGACAGCAAACATTTCAGAAAATATTACCCGGATACATGACATGGTGATGGCTAATCGACCACTAATCATATTGCCAGTATTTTGGGGATTGAGCACGTTTTCACCAACGCGTTAGGAATGACAAAAGTTTCTGCAAGATGGGTGTCAAAGCTGTTGACTGGTGGTTAAACTGTGTGTTTTGAAATGATGCTGATCATTGTTACACCAATTTAGTAACCATGAATGAGCCTTGTTTCGACATGAAAAAGGAACTTGCTGGTCGTCATTTTCCTTGTACCTTAATGAAGAAGTAGTGTCAGCTGAAGAAAAATTCTTCCAGACTGGCATCCAGGCCTTGCAACATCTATGACAAAAGTGTGTAAACTTCAACGGGGACTATGTAGAAACTATCGACTTTGTACAAGTCTTTCACTCATAGGCTTAGAACTTTTCAGTCAGCCCTCGTATTTCTATGAACATTAGCGATCCGCCATGTTGGAAGAAAATAAAACGAATAACTAGTATTTAAATAAATGCATATAATCTTCGTCCGTTCCTTTAAATGGATGTACCAAGTTTTCCATCGAAGTAAAGCCCATAACGCGCATAGTTATCTAATATAATAACGGAAAAATGTGGAATAATTGTGTTCTTTTTTAATATTCTTGTTCTTGCCATCAATTTAGTCTTCTGTATTGTTCTATGTGTCCCGCCTACTGATGGCATTGTCAGCAGGCAGGTTTCTTTTTAAAATTTAATTTGTAAATCTTGCGGTAATTAGAGTCAAATTTGCTTCTTTTCCTTTTGATATTTGGAAGATACAAATGAATTATCTCCCTGGAGATTTAAGATGAATATATCTAATTACGCATGCTAAAAATCAATTGATAAATGCTGCTCAAGTCAATGTTTTACTCTCGTGTTAAAGTCGAACTAAAGAATAAAAATACATTTATATTTTATAAATTGATTATATGTAGTCAAGGTTTAGTTAATTAGGAATGTTTTCATCTCGGATATAAAGAACGAGACGCGGATTATCACGTGATGATATGCGCGTGACATGATCACCCAATATCATCAGGCATGCATGAAAAGATTTTTTTGGTGTTTCCAGAGTCAAGTTTTCGGCATAAAATATTAAATATAATTTTATCTGTGTAAATTTACGTGTTAAACCTTCGATAATTAATTCCACTCGATTGCACTCTTATCATGATTTTAATCAGCTTGAAATTTGAGCATTATCAGCATTTTCCTTTTTAAAAAAAAAACAAAGGATGTTTTTCTAATTTTTCCAATAAAATTTTAATACCTTTGACTTTTACAAAAAAAAACAAAGAAAAATATTGGTGTATTAACGCGTAACTTGTCAACTTTATTACGCAATAGTCCCAAAACACTGAGTTGTCAAGACGTAAAAGCTTGCTTGTTTCTTTTTCCTTCGGTTACTCATAGCCTTTAATAAGTAGACGAGCATCACAAATACCGAAAGGTTAATTTAGCGTTATAATGATACATTTACCGACACCACCATTGTTCGTAGATTCGTGTAAACAAAGAATTTAATACATAAAATATCACTACGATCAAATAGATGATAAATATCACGTTGATTAATAATTTTACCAATTAAGCGACAAATAAATCAAGAAAAAGACATTAGTCTGTGGACAGATGTAAAATGTCATAAATTGTAATGTATGTAAGCTCATATCTTCTTTCTTGTACACCCGATGATAAATTTTCTAATGTAATATTTTTAAAAAGGTGAGAATGGAGTGTGACAGGTTTATGAAGCATTATTAACCGGGGCTAACATGCCTTGAATCTTAATAATCTTCAACGGAATAACTCATCCATTGTTCACTCGATGTCGTTATTTCTATTCACGACAGGAAACGAGGCTAACAACAGTCAACATCAACGGAAAGTAGTATTGTGGGTAATCTGCTATTCACGGTTTTCCACACTCCATCTATTATTTGATGACACTCCACGAAGTCTTTTAAATCGCGTCTAAATATTAGAAAGCAAGTTATGGATTAATAACTTAGTATAATTCACACCAATTCATCACTGTTATTTATCGATCTCATAAAGGACATATCGTAAGCAAGCTATTATCTGGTCCACGGAAGGTATTGATGTACACACCATCCCAACAAAAAGATGTTTATATTTTCAAATTTCCTCTTGTGTAAGATGGTTTGGGATTTTTTTTTTGAGAAAATGAGTTTATTTAAATAACGTTAATTGTTAACTATTTGATATTAAAACAATACTTATATATTTTTTCATTTATTTTTTTTTTTAAAATTTAAAAAAAAAATAACAAAACATTTTGCAATTAATTTAACCCGTGGCTTTACTAAATATTTTGTATTTATTTTCATCAGTGTGGCATTCTATCAAAACAGCATGGATTTATAAAATTGTTATTAAAAACGATTACAAACCCGCAACCATACAATGATACATCATACCAGTGGTGTATTAAAATCGAACATTATTTAAGCGTATTTACATTTATCATTTCATGGTTTGACACCACATTTACAATACATTTGAGCTAATCAATGAAACTGGAATTGAAGCTATATTTGAAAAATAAATACGGTACTGATGTTTGTATACATATGGGTTCGGCTTAGATTGATTTTGTATCAGGCCAAGTCTAGGAGTTAACGATGAATGTAAACACGGTAGGTAACATTCGGGTAATAAAATACTACACGTATATTCTATAGCACATTTAACACAATCAAACTATATATGACAACTACACATGTTGCAATTGTATTAACATGAATAATGAATATCAATTCTCCAATAAAATATATAAATATATTAATACACTCCCTTAAAAAATATGAGCTTTTTTAGTATCAAATTTCCAGAAATTCCATATCACACCTTATTGATATTTTGTCGACTAAATCTCTATTCATTGGCATTGTTGTTTATAACGTATTGCTAGCAAATGTCACAGTGATTAATGTGTTTTAGAATATTCCTCTAATAAAGGAGTACATAGAAAATGTTTGATATTTACATATGGTGTGCTAATCTATTGAATAATAAAAATTAAAATTAAAAAAGGTCAACGTTTGTTAATAACAACAAATTTACGTCAAGTAACCGCTGTGGTTACTTTTCGTTGGAGAAGTAGGGCGTTAAACCCAGTACATATATTTTCTCTTAAGAAGGGGAACTTTCTATTTAAAGCGTCGTACGGTTATCGCAGTCACTGGAAATTCCAGAGAGGTACTAGGAAAACCACAAACAGAACAAACACTACAAGAATACAGCACATACAACAATTAGGAAAAATATAAATAAAAATGGTCAAATTGCAGTACCACAGGACATTCTCGTCGCAGATGAGTTGTATCATACTGTGTGGCGTGAACAACATCCCCAACTTGTGCATATAGCTATTGGTGTATGGCAGATAACAAACGATATATACAAAAAGTCATGAGCAAAGCGTCAACAAAGAAGCCATATCAGGTAACTATTTTGCTAAAAGTTAAAACAGCAGGATTCAAATTGCGTACTTGTTAAACTATAGTATTAACTATATTCATCGTATAACCTCCTCGAACCGAAATTAATTGGATAGCTATCAAATTAAAAAAAAAAAATATATAACGAAAATAACTGCCCCCACCCCCACCTAAATTTCGTTATTCAACTTTAGAACAGTGGACTTGGCATACTTGAATATCACGAATTTATATTTTGAAATGTCGACTTTCAATATGATCACTAAGAGCGTTTCTCTCGCAAAACTGTTGTTTGGGGTTTATAAGCTTATTACCATTGAGGGGAACCTTTTCGAATTTCGGTCTCAGCTACCTTGTAACACCTTGCAAACTACAAAAACTCTTTTGAAGTTTTAATCTGTCGAATCTAGATTTATTGTATATAAGCCATCAGTTGTCGAAAAAGCACGTGTAAATGAATTATTAGCCTGTCAAAATGTATCATTTCTTTCTGAAACCTTGGTCACACCAGGCACACAAATGCCTTTAACTGCTATTGTGCACAGTGGTTGCACACGTTCATGCACGGCCATTGTGCACGTGTGGATTTGTATAAGAGAAAATAGTTTATTTTAGCTGGTCTTTTATGATGTTTAGGTCACGTTTCTAGATTTCGTTTCTGTGAGAAATATGAATTATTTGCATTTCACAAAGCAAACAAAAAACCCACAGCGCCGGATTGAGAAAATCTGCGACGCAATCATAGTGAAAATTTATCCCTTTTATCCATAGCATTATATTGTTATCGCTATTATCAATAAGTACTAAACAACTGAGGTAAATAAATTTATTAGAATATTGTTAGGACTATAAACAGTATAATTAACCCATGAAATAATGTTTATGATTTGCGAAGATGACAATTAACTCTTTAGTAGCCATAATCATAAATCTTAATGCGTCAGTAAATGTACCATATTCATTTAGGAGTTATCTATATTTATTAAATCGAATCTTTAGTATTAGAAATTCTCTTTCAATTTTATATATTTTATTACAGATTTTAAAGTGGTTAGAAATAATATATTTACAGAAATTTTCGCTTCAAAAATGTATGTATTTGAAAGATTTTCTGTAAATTGTTTAACTTCCGGAATAATATATTTTCCCGAAAGATGTGATCCAAGATATATAACCATTAATTGGAAATATATTCAAAATACCAGGAATTGATTTTTTTTTTTTTTTCAAGAAACATTTTTTTTTAGATATATTTCAAATAAACGTTTTTAGCATTCCATAAATCCGCCATTATGTATTACAATTGTAAGAAGACCAGCTAATATATGAACGCCAGTATCAATGACTGCTCGTGTGTATTAATGAGTTTGTCTATTTGATTGTCAGCTCTAAGTTCATTTGAGTCTATAAATAGATTCTTCCTGGTCATTGCACCTATTATACTTCCATATAAAAATAAGCGAATATCTGACCGGAATATTTTTCTCTGCGGAACTGTTATTAATGGATAGTGTTCCTGCATTTCATGATGATTTTGTGAAGACAGATGATCCTCTTTAAGGTTATAGATTATGCTTAGAATGCTTATAGTTCTTGTGGGTTATCATTGTTGATATGGCTAATAAAATTCAACACATTTTACCCAAATGATTTACTCAATTTACTAGTGTGATTGACTAGTTCCAGTGATGTATGTGTGTTTACTAGGGGTGTGAAATGTTGCAGACTGTGGCCATATTGTGGTGAGCACGCACTTGTCAGTTAAAAAATGACGGAATGCGGACACGAGTTAAAAGGAGCAATAGAACGAAACCTCAACATCAAAGACGTGTAAAGGACAAGTCAAAACAATTTTAATTCTCTACAAACAAACGATGAACAATGCGGAGTAAGCTGAAAACTTTTCGAGGTTTCACCCTACTCGATTCGCTTTTCTTCTGCTTCTCTTTAATCATACAGACTGCTTATATATACCCTTCTTTATCTAACCATGCATTAGATATTCTGGTGATGTGCCCTTTAAATCTCTTTATTGAATAATAGGTGGACCATGATAACAGTTCATATCCATTTCATTAACTTTTCAAAGTTAACCACTGGATTATTGACAAATTATCCCCTTTGTTTCTTTATTTCCATCGTGTGTCAATTGCAAAAAAGTGTCCGATTTGGCTAATTCAAGAACAAAAATAAGTTCCCTGAAGTGTAGCAAAAACATCTCCAAACTTCAATGATTATTATAAGAGGCATTTCTAGCAGGTCTAACACTCTTCAAATCCCCCTCTTGAACCGCGGGAAATTCTTCTCAGTTCACGTCTGCTAACCAGTCAAGCAAACAACAATTGAAGATTAAAACAGACGACACTGAGACCCTCCTTCTTGCGACCCGGGGTGAATTTCTGATGCCTTCTCCAAATATTGAAAACACTCGAGGATAAATGAAGAGCTGAAGATCAAAGGAAGGTTTATTTTACCGCCCATACCTCATCGCTAGATGGAGCTACTGTAAATCACATCAAACCCAATCTTTTTATTGAATTGTAAAACAAGTTTTGAACTAATTCTATAATTTGTGTGAACATCGTGATTTGAGATGAAGCCACCCATATCGCCCATATCGATAGTTTCTTGTGATAAAAGCCAGCTACATTTCATATTTCCTCAAGTCCATGTCTACTTTTCGAGGTTGAAATTTGTGTTGGTAATTTTAATTCAAACTCCATAAATATCAAAAACAAATACTGTGATTAACAGAAAAAATCTTAAGTCATTTCAATCGATGAATCGATCATTTTTGCCTAAAGTTATGCCAATTAATGTCTGATGATTTCAGCCGCCATTTTCAACACTTTGAGTAAATAAAAGTACATGTAATAATAATTATATAATCATTTTCATTTATGCAGTCTGTATGTCTCTTACTTTAAAAGTAAAAAAAAGATACAAATTATTTGATTACTGATATATTTACGGATTATTTTGTTGCCCCTCTGATAATTGCTTATATCAATAGATTATGTATTTTCATAGCATTTATGATGTATGCAAATTGTTATTTTTAAAATTCACTTTTAATTCAGGTTTACTTGATATTCAAATTGTGCGGACAACATTTCAAACTACGTATTATATTCCCAACAACAAATATTCAGATTGTGCCATTTCTAAACAAAGGTTGAGATATCCAATTGAAATCTTGATTTGCTTTGAGAAATTAATCTGTTAACATCGACATTTATTCCATATCGTGTACACAAAATCAATGACAGATTCATGTCAATTAATATCTTTACACGTGTTTTTTACAGTTACATCCTGATTTATTCCTTAATCTCTCTGGAGAAAATATAATAATCTTTTGTCTTCATTGCTAAAAGACAATAAACTCAGCGATTATGGAACAATACAATCCTTTATTCCTGGCCTAGGTAAAACAGAATATCTCGTGTCCTTTTCAGTTTTACGGATGATGAATGTTTTTAAAGACGGAGAGAATTATTAAGATTGATTGTTTTTCAATGTTTTGTTTTTATTCTCTCACAATACTGTTGTTATTATCTGCCAGCTCTTTTTACTTTCTGTCGTGAGTAAAAGATTTTTATTCTGGCATTATTTATACCAGTCTGAACCAAAAATCGTTTTCTTTCGTGCATAAAGAGGAATCTATATTTCTTTAAAACGTTTATTCCGTGGTAAGATCTTACATGATTTTGTCAGGTGATTTTTCTTGGGACTTGTAACCATCAATTGTTGGGACATTTTCAGTAACTACCAATTGTTGGGGCATTTTCCAGAAATATGTCGCAAAACACCGAGGTTTAAATTGGCATCATTATCATAATGGTAATAGTTCAGACAGTGTTCATAACCGGCCTTTATCTTTTGGGGTAAAGTGGTGGTATTTTAATAGTCGAAAACTCTTTCCATCTGTAAATATTTCAATTAACTTAAACTTTTAGACAAGGCTTCTGGATTTATTTTTTAAAAACTTTTTGAGACAGGTTTTTATTATTTTTTTTTATATTTACTGTTTAATAATTTCGGAAATCTTTTAAGGTGTATAAACACGAAAATCATAGCCGTGTTAATTTTTTCGATACATGTTGATTCAAATTGGCCAATAAGTTATGTTTGCAATGTCGAAAACAGTGGATGACAATGTGTTTTAGAGAATTGCATCCTTTAACTTGAACCCGAGAAAATTACGTTGAAAATTTCAATAGTTCTATAGGTAATGTAATTTGATTTCAAAACTCTGCTACATTTTGTGGACTATAAGGTTAATGTGTGGGCCCACAAATGTAGTAGATGGTAACCCCGGGACCATTGGGTGTGGCGGGGTGGGGGGGTGCCACGAGTGAGCACTGGATCAGAAGATCTGTCATTGAGTCAAATGGCATGGTTTCGATTCCCAGCTTGCGCGTGGCAGCGAGTAGGGTTGCCTCAACCTCATGGTATTTCTCTGGGTCCTCCGGTTTCCTCCCGATGCTAAAAACCCTATGCACAAGCGAATTATTGAAATATATTTGAACCATTATGTTAGTCTCGAAATGAACTAGTTTGTGTCAAGTGGTCGTTAAACCCCATTTCTCTCGCGACTATTGGCAACCAAATCTTACTCACGAAGGAAGTTAGCCCACAGATTTGGTACAACATAAGGTTATGACTATACACTGGTTTTATTTTGTAGGGCCGCTAGTACAAACTTAGAAAACAAAATGATATTCCCACCCACCAGCAACTGATATGTACATTTATATTAATACTCCGGATGTTGACTGCAATGTAATCAGGAAATGGGATTTGTAATCATATTGGACATTTTATCAAAATGGTATCCACCTAGCACGTTACTGTCAAACTCTGTCAAACATGTCAGTTCAATACTTGATAACAAAATCCCTCAAATAACCACTTGAACGAAAGTAGGTAATTAATGAAGAGCCATTGGGCTACCATCTAATCCTACTCCACCGTGCTAGAGCAAACATTTCACCTGTCGCCCAAATCTTATCCGATTATCATCAACCAATTAATGGGTCTAGAATTCCAGTCAACCAAGGTGATAAGGGGAAGCTGAGGGAATGTTGTGTATTTTATAAACGTGTTAAGGTAAACGACAAGATTAGCTGCATTAGTTGAGTATATTAAAGTGATAAATACCGTCGATAGACAGTACAATGGGTAATTAGTGGAGTGTGTGAATCTTTGTAAAGAAGTTGGACCAAGTGATGGGCGTATGGGACACCAGGAAAGGGTAAATCGGGTACGTCCTATTTGCTTGGTCAAAGGTGTTGTAGAAAGTCATTTAACGAGTCAAAGGTCGATATTTAAGAGCATGGGTACGTTCACCAGTTTTATACTAAGAGTGGCCAATCTGGATGTGCGTCTCTTGTAAATTTACTATATTATAACAGTGCATTAAAGACCAAAAGTTTCGAAGCATACAGCAATATGCTTAGTTTTCCTGTCAATTTGACATACCTTTTTAGGAAATGAGTTTGTATCGCATATTTTGGGTGGTATGTACTGCAATGAAATAATGAATATGCAGTGGGCTTTTCTATAACGTATAATGCGATTACTATACCCGTTTACACAACGAATAACGTAGTTACCATACCCACTCTCTATAACGTCATGACCACTTTTCTATTACGTATAATGTAAGAACCATACCCACTTTTCTATAACGTATAATGTAATAATCATACCCTATAAAGTACAATGTAATATCTATGCCCACCATTCTATAATGTAATAACCATACCCACTTTTCTATAACGTATAATGTAAAATCATGTTCACATTTAAAAAAAAGAAATAAAAGAAACACATGAATTTTAAATATTTTAATTCTACTTTTCGTAAGATTTCCAAAACATTAAACATGAATGGATTTCTCTTAGAGGCTTTTCACACAAACACATTCATATTAAAATGTTTATGTCAAAACCAATTAATAGTCTTTGGTTGGCAAAAAGTGTCCATTCTAACAGATTATATCTCTCTGTTTATAGCACAACATTGTATACGTATTTATATTTACAAATAATAAACAAACATTAGATATATAATATAATAATAATAATAATTCTGTAATTGCACCAATATATTCAGTATTGTTATCAAAACAGTTTATTTATGCATTCATTTATTTATTCAAATTATCGTCAGTGAGTTTCACGAACGACCAAAGCACTGTCTAATGCCTTAAACATCCTCAACAATTCCACTAATATGGCGTGTCACTTTAAAAAATTTAAATCTTTAGCACTGGAGGTAAAAAAAATGTCTGGTTTGTCACACCCCATGATGAAGACGCTAACTGCACGCGCTTCTTTTCTCTCTTAATTCTTTAAGTCTACATTAGCGCGAGGTGTTCGCGTGCGTGATAAAACAATACCTCTAATGGCCACCATTAAGCTAAAACGTTGAATTATGCAAATTCCACAGTCTGTCATGACGCCATCGTGACCGAGGAGCACACACTGAGTGAGTTTTCGTGTCTAAGAATCTCGAAGAAGCAGGTAGAGTTGAACATTTGTATTCCTTCACGATTTGTGTCCACCTTACGGCTCACTTCTGTTGCCTTCACTTGTTGTTTTGTTTTTCAACTTGTCGACAAACGGTGATTAGACATCAATCTTTGTTGATTTTTCTACAAGAAGATCGCCGTCTACCGTTCTATCTCACAAGTCTGTAAATAGACAAATAAATAAAGGTTACAAAAATCAAACTCCCAAATAGATCTTATGTAAATTTACGTCAATCAACAACTAAAAATAAAAATAAAATGTATAGACTCTCCTTTTTAAACGAAATGTATAAAAACGTGAAGATAAATCGAAGTAAAGTTGAGAAGACCTCCCAAGACAATATAAATTTATGTTATCCAACCCAGAATAAACTGTTTTCTGTCGGTTTTTCAAATTCATTAATGGAATCATTGAAAATAGTAATTTTTCCCTCTCGATTTCGACAATCTCATGAGCAAAAGCTTATATCTACTGTTTAAAACAGCTAAGTGTAAACCATTACATGGATTTTGAAAATCACGAATAAATTCATTTAACAAAAATCTAGTTTTTGATTTTCTTAACCGATTTGCAAAACCTGTAGTTTAAAATATACACAATGATTACTATGTGTATATAAGTAAATAGCTTATAACTGTACATTTACGGTATTATAAACAGATACCATGCCCAATTAAATGTTGAAAAGTTGAAGTGTAATCGCACACAGTTGTATATTTCACGGGTTCAAAATGAAGATAAACTACCCCGGGGGCTCTTGTGTATTTTGTGATGAAACATTTAAGTGGTTTCACGAACAATTGAAAGTCTAGTTTAGATTGGTTCCAAACAGTGTCGGTTACCATTTCACGTAATGGAGAACTTCTTACAGAACATCTGTGTCTAATTGTTTAGTTAAGTAATAAATTTGATAAGATATCCCCACCACAATCCATCGCATTGTTTAAACATAAACAAAAGACGATCTTCATAAACAAAGATACAATTTTACAAAACATTTTGAAAAAACGAAGATTTATTTAAAACATTTCAAGCTGGTAGCTTTCTCTTAAAAACCACCCTGACACTTCTTTATGGACCATTTTTCAAATGTTTTATTTTTTATTTAGCGAGGCGGGTTTTAATTAAAGCTACCAAATTTCATTCTAATGTATCACAAACACAAAGGACAATTCATTTTTTTTAGCTAAAAAAATAAAATTACTTATCAGCGGAATTAACAAATTTCTATTTTATATTGTAAACTATCTTAAACAGATAACAAGGGGTGATTAAATTCAACGGCGAAGTAGTCTAATGGCTGGGGAAACACCCCCATCTTAAATAATATGGCTTCTTTAATTCGGGACTAGCTTTATATATACATTTTCGCAAAAACAAAAAAAAACATAATTAGAGACACCAAAGTGCTCATGTAATGAAGTAATACCTTTGTTAACTTGTGTTTTGATCCGGTCTTGTAATTTTATTCCATAACTAATACTGAACCAATCTATAAATAATTAAAACATCAAAACAAACAGGAGACAGGGGCAGATAATTCTAAATATTAGATTCTACTAGTCGATTTGCCGGAACAGCTGAAACAAACATAAAAAAAAATCGATAAATTTTTAACAAAATTATATCTGTCATATATTTTCTTTTCATATATTAAATATTTATATTATGTTTTAATGGTGTTAGCAATATTGCTGTCTCTTTCTGATTAATTAGTAGAAAAGACAATTCAGACACAATCCTTATAAAGAACATCAAAGTGACAAGTACCGAACAAATAAAAACTGTTTCGTTTCGTTGCATTTGTAAAGCTAATTTTTGAATTTTCTACCTAATTAACTAACATGACAGTTTGAAACATGAACTTTAATAATGTCTGGTTAGCGGGGATTAAAATTTAATATTGGTTTATAAAAAGGAGCGAAATTAAAAATATTCATTTAGTATTCATGTCAGGCAAGGGCTCGGAAAGACACTCAAAAGACTAATTGACAGAAAGTCTGCTGGGAATTGTAGAAATTGAATACAGAACTCGAAGCTGGTCTAGATTATAATTGGCTAGACGAGGTACTCCCCAAAGAATTGCCCCTTTTCAGAAAATGGTTGAAACAATGAAGGATATCATCCATGATGACCCTTATAAATGTGTTAATATGATCCTCCAAAGGGAACGGATATCATTTAAAAGACGCTGCCAAATGTTTAGACGTGAGTAACCCAGATCTATCGGATTAATGCTAAAAGTTGGATCGGATAGAACCTTGTATCATGTATTATGTAAAGGAGTAACTTCAAGATTTTTAAGTAATTTCAGAAATTTCAACGGCGACAAATAAAACAAACTAGTTTAACTCGCAGGTTACATTTATTTTATTTCTTTAATACAAATACATAGGAAACATTTGTGCACATGTGATAAAAATTATTTTTGCTTAAATTTACTAAACACGTAATTCTGCAATAAGGATATAACATAAATCCTTCTAAATAAAATCGACTGAAAATTCATATAGATGTACTAATATGACTCAAGGGGTTTAACTATTTTTCCTAGTTCCTTGCACTTATAAGAATATAAGCTTCGAGCATAATCGTCTCAAAGATCAATCATGGCCATTGAGTTGTTGCTTATGAAATGATATTAAGAAGACTGTTATTCAACGAATATCGATACATTTTGAACGGATTAGATTGATATCTATAAACCATCTGTGTTTCGTCTAGGTTTTCCATGTTGAGTTCCGAACATCAAAGTTACCACTTGAACAAACCCATGTTAATTCCTGACATACGGTAATAAAAGGTACTTCACGAACAAAAGGCCGAGCAAACGTCACACAGAAGGTGACCGCAACTTCAAAGAAGGTATTAAAGATTAACATTCGCAATGCAATTTGAACACAATCAAAGACAGCATAGTAACTTTTCAAGTCGAATTAATTCATATAGCAGATTAATAAACTTCCCCTGTTTGAAAAACTTGCTTATTTGTATAATAATATTAAGTGGTCCTCACCCTAAAGTCTCGCTTTATTAAAGTTTCAACAATGATTGTTTCCATAAATAGCCCCAAATCAATACGCCAGTGAATCGAGTCATGTTAAATCTCTTTGCTTAATCAGATAATTAGCCGGTATCAGGAGTATTAAGCTCTCGATATTCTGTCGGCAAACTCTTATTAAAATGTTTGATCAGTGAAACCAAACTCCATCAATTCTGACGCCTCTTATCGCCTGGGTTACGACATGTCACACGTCTTAACACTGCCATACGGAAAACCTTACGCCTTGATTGCCAGATGACCTAACAGGTCAATGCCAAAATTAATGTCGATGAATTAAGAGGTTTAAAGTTTGTCTTTACTTCATCAAATAGAACAATTATTGGGAATACTAAACACAGTTGTCATACACACGATGGAAAAGAATATGGGGATTTCTTTGCCTATCCATTTATTTGAAAATTTTTCGACCAATTATATTGTTTCAAAACATTTAAACTTCATCAATATTTTCCACCTCAATTGAGTGTACATACCATTGACAGAAGATAAAGGCAATCATTTACTTAGTTAATTCATATTATTAACAATTTTAATTTGTGTGTGTGTGAGATAGAGAGGGAGAGAGAGAGAGAGAGAGAGAGAGAGAGGGGGGGAGGGAGGGAGAAAGAGAAAGAGAGAAATGAGGATTGACGTCTATTCGACACAAACTAGGTCATTTCGGGACTAACATATAGTTTAATTTTATTTCAATAATTCGTTTGCGCGTAGGCGTCTATAGCAGTGGGAGGAAATCGGAGGATCCGGAGAAAACCCACGAAGTTGGACAGTTGATTCGACAGGCTTTATGATACAATGCGCATGTCCTAACCATTCGACCACCCAACCCCCCATTTTAATTTGTATATTATAAGGGATTAACATAATATAGATTTTTTTTTCTATTTTAGCCTACCATGAGGTCATTAACTAATGTAACCTTTCCTATCAATGAATAATATAGTGTTATCTCATATATTTAAGTATGTCTTTTTATTTTAAAATACTAAAAAATTGTATACAATAAAAAAAATTAAAAGATAGCGGTTTGATTTATCATTAATGTCTGTATTGGTGTAATTATATTTACAGAGATGTCTTAAATTCGTGTGAAAATGAAATAAAACGCGTCTCTATTCTTTCTTGAAAATGAATTGTGTCTTTTATATATTATCTGAAATAAGTTATTGTAAACAAAGATGGGGTTAAAGAGATAAACAATAAAAACATGGACACGTGCTCGCCTAAAATAAAATAATTCTAGACATTGTACCAAGAAAGTTTATCAAAAAGATAAAATACCTCTTGTTTTCTTGTCAGTAACAAGTTTTGTTAACCGCTATTTGATGATAAAATTATCTAAATAGGTTGTTCATTTCTCGCTATAACAAATCTCGCTAATCACTTCCAGTCAAATGCATGCTGGGAGAAGGTCTCGGTTTACCAGTTGTCAGGTGAATAAAAAAAATAATGAGATAACCAACACTTTTATAACTTTTTTCTGAACTTTTTTTAAAAAATAATTAGGAAAGGGTTTTTTTTTCAGAATTATTGTAGCTAGCGATTCCGCATGAAAGTGTTTTATCTAAAAATAATAAATGTAGATAAAGATATTCTGGTATTAAATGTGGACAATTGATGCTTGTAAAGAATCGTTTTCTCGACTAACAATTTGAATAGATGTTGATATCTATTATCTGACGATTTTCTTCAATTTAAGTTGAAGACATTTTAATTTCGGTAAATTTGATAATTTTCTATCGCCGTTATCTTAATATTGTTAATAAGAAATTGCTGTTTCTGTATACTGATAATATGACAGTCGCAAAAGTATATTTCTGGTAATTTTGGTGCTCCTTTAAGAAGAATTTAGTAATATTTGAACTAATCTTCTGATTCAGAAAAAAAGAGACTTACTAATCAGGACTTTGTGGTGTGAAGATAACATTTTACCACCATGATGGGAGAGAATTTAAAGATATGATAAAACCACGGATAGATTTCACAGAGAGTAGAATTTAACAAGATATAAGTAATTTTACAGGACACTATATTATGGTATCTTAAATCGTTAACTCTTTGAAAAGGTTGTAAAAATGTTTTTACTTATCTAAGATAAACATAAAATAAATAGATAAAACCCCCGTGTGTGCTTCATAGGATTAAGAGAAATGTTTTTAAGAAAGACGATAACATTAAAGCTTCTTATATCTTCATATCTTTTCCGGACTATATATTGAATAGAGGATACAATGAAAAAGGTTACAAAACCTATTGGCCATGTATGATTTTCTGTTAATTCTATATCAGACTGCTGTACTTCCATAATAATTCTGTCTTCAATGGAAAGGTCAGAACAAAAGTAGGTTCATTTAACCAAATCATGTTCAAACCATACAATTTGATTAGAGTAATAATCAACATTTTTGAATTTTCCCTTTCCCTATACATTTTCAATATCCAACATATCGTCTTTCAAATGTATTGGCATTAAGTATGTCTTATAAAATAGAACAGTACAAAGTTGTGAGTTCTTTTAATACATTTTCATGTAAATCAACGACTTAACTTAAAGATAAATGAATGTCTACGTTGCCTTTGACCGAAACCTACTGATTTAAAAATCTTATCTCTTCCACTTTTCTCAAAGACAATTCGGACCATTAATTTTTTCATCACCCCTGACCCCTTGTCTTTTTACTTCAACCCTTGACCCAAGTAGCTGTCGGGGTTAGAGGTTATCAAGGAAAAACGAGCAAGAAAAATGTTAGCTGTAAAACTCAGGAACCAAGCCTTAATTTAGTGCAGTAAAAGATTAAAGGTGTTGATTTTATTATGTAAACGTTTCGTCACTGTAAACTTAAAATTATCGCGCGTTTCCTGTTCGTGTATTATTTATTTAAAATGTCTTAGTTGACAAGTCTTAAACTAACCGACAAGAAACATCTGCATCCCAATAATCCTATCTGAAATAATTCTGTCTGATAAAATCATTGAGATTTTTATAAATATATATAAAAACATAATGTATATGAACTGTTTTCACTGAGTTGTAAAAAAAGAACAAAGGGTATAGGTGTGTCGATCGATAGTAAAACATATTCTATGAAAAATAAAAATCGAATGGATAAACTCTTTAGCATCGCTACGTGGGTGGCGACCAGGTTTTATGATACTCTACCGATAATCAATAGCTTAAAGGATAATCGCTGAACAATTAGTCTTTCAGACTGTAATATTAGGGAAATATTTGATCTCATAATAATATTAGAGTGTATATTTTGAAATAGATTCGCAGACAAGATCAATCGATAATATTGATTTGGGATGCATAATTTGGAATACACATATACAAAGTTTATCATTGAAATGGATCAACTAACAACTGGCGATTCCAAATTTCACAACAAATGACTACTTTCGATTTACCTAGTTTTGTAACCTAAATGTCCATTTCGTAATTTCCACTTGACCCAGATTTTTAACTTTAATATCAGTAAAGTATACACACTGAATAAAAATCAATACTCATTTTATGATTTCGTCCACTCTATTGAATTAAAATCTTTCTAAACTGAGAAATGAAGCAGGAATTTCGATCTCTTTGGCAAGTTTTTATTGGCCTGTCTCTGGGCTACTTCTGTCTGTTTTCATTTGGCCAACATAAACAAGATGGCGGCTTAATATCTTTCTAACGAGGCTAAACTACCTGGTAAATTTCAACAGGAGCATGTAAATCAAATCAGAAAACATCCCAAAACATCCAATTAACATGGTTACTACTTCTATGTCGGACAACTTACAGACCATAGTTACACATCGTAAATGATTTCTGACTTAATTTATCTAGAACACGTATTGTATACCTAACCCCTTTCTTTGTTTTATTCTAAAGCCAGAGGAGCTTTTAATTTTCACAGTTTGTGTGTTAATTCTAGAACACCCAATATAAATTCTTACTGATTACCATTTAACAAAATTACTTATACTTTGTTCATGTACATTTATTTTCTGGTACATTTATAGATTTCTTTTTGCAGAATTCCCTAATAAAAGGAATAACAGTTCAGGGGTAAAATAAACTAATGACAGGCCCATCTTTACTTTAAAAAAATAATAAGCCTATATCGCAAACAAAAACAGTATACTTTTAAACAACAATGTAAGCAGTTTACTTAAAATAAGTAACAAGTCTGACTTAAATTATTAAACATTTAATTATATTAAACAAACATAAAACAATTTACTTTTTAAAAAATAAATAATATGCCCATCTTATGAAACAAACATTTAAACATTCTGATTTTGACGTCTCCAACCCCTAATTTTGCGATAAACCAGGTTTCTAATTGGTTTCATAAATCAAAGCCACAACCGCGGCAATATATTGTCAGATTGATTCATCTGTGAAATTTACAATGTCACAGTCCTCGTTATTAAATTTTGATATCAATCTTACTTCGCCAAGATTAATTACTGTTTTAACACCAATCTTAAAACATCGGGTTTATTTGATTTCGCTTTTAGTTTTTAATTGTATTCTCAACGATCTTTTAACAGTGGTGCGCACTTCTATCTTTTTTTCATTCAGCTTGAAGAAGGAGATTTCTTTTCGGACATCTCTTTATTAATTTCTTTTTCTGACATTTTGTCAATTCCCGTGGATTACCACTCATCAACGCCTGACAGAGAGAATAGACGAGGAACCTCGATTTTAATCGTTAAAAGTCCGACATGAATACGAATTAGACTTCCTAAATACGTTCAATTTCTTTGAGCAAGATTGTCCCGTCTCAGCTTCCGGTACTGGATTATTTTGATTGGTTGAAACAGTCGTTGTCAGTTTGGAAGTTGTTAAAGCCATTGTTAGCAAGATGCACAATCACACTCCTAGATCAAGCTGGATTACAGAAACCGACTATACCGGAAATGAACAGTGGCGTTAGTGATCAGTGGCGTCTAAAATCAGGAATGGAGCCGGACAAGAAACGGAAGTTAAGTGGCACAACTTGAACCTGCGTTCACAATAAACTGGATGACATGTTTAGGTTAAATGGCTTGTAATTAGAATGAGGTGAGGTTGACAGCCGCTCGAAACCAGCCTGTAACTCATCCAACCATTCCACGATAATTTCTGTGATTACTGAGAAATCTTGAATCAGAACCGTTCATCTAAAAGTAGTCTCTGAGTTAAACAGGGTCGTGAAATACAGGAAATTGTATAGCTAAATTCCATATAAACGACCATTATAATATTAAGGCAAATGAAGGAATCTTTGTAGCAGTCGTAGGAATTCCACATCATGGGTTTTAAAGAAGAAAATTAGGTATCGGTGAGTGGGATTCAAATCAATCAGAAAATATAGTGATGAATCCGGGATAAAATGACATGTCGCGTGTTCTTGGTCAGATTTCATTTAAAGTTTCAAATTCTCGTTAACAACAAACTAAGCTTAGTTTTATGATTAAAGTTTGTGTTGCATATTTTAGTAAACGATCAACAGTTCATCAACCCCAAAAAGCATACTCCCGGAAATATATGAAATATTGATGACTTTACCAAAACGGATTGAGACAGAGAAAAATGGGGACACAGAAGGGTGCAGTTTAGCTTGTCAGATTGCATATCTTTGTAACAATTATTCAACATTAGAACATGATAGACATATCGACAGACATTGTATACGCCTGACATTTACTAACTAGTAAAAGAAGAAAACCAACGAACACTCGTATCGGGGGTCATTTTACACAATCATGGTGTTTTTGGGTGCTCGGTTACAAAGAGTTGCAGCTTCTGATCTGTTCTTAGGTTGTTCGACCACACACCCAACACAATAACATCAGTAAAGAAAGTTTTCAACACCAGCTCGAGTTTATACAATAGAAAATAACCAAGTTAGCTCTCTCCTATTATTTCATGCACGTTTAAAAAGAAAATTGTACGCCAGTGTTTAAGACCATCCCAAAGTGTTAAAATCACGTTATTTGGTTTAAGTCTGAACTGGTTGGCGACACACAACTCACAGACTTAGCACGTAAAGCAGTTTTGAAGTCATTCAACACATTACGATTATAGACTAACATCGGATTTCTGTCTCAATAAATGGTATTATTATAATTGCGATAAATATCATATAATAACATCCCCATATCAACTCTTAAAGCTCCTAGATTTAAGGTTTCAAAGCTGTGGTTTTTTATCTTTTTATTCGGATTTAGGTCTTTAAAAAATTTTAAATGATATTTTAATGTACTTCCAAACAGACAACAACATTGTGAACACATAAATTATGAAATAAATATTTAAATACACTTACCACTGGGTCGTAATCCATCCAAATCTCGTGCAGGTGAAAATAGTACATTTGGGCGCATTAATTTCTCACCATCTTTAAAAGAGTCTAATGCCCGAATATTGGCTGGAGATGTAAGCGGTGATTTGCCCGCCGCATGAGATGTGATACTGTAAGGATAGGAGATGGTTGAGTGGCTAAGAGACATGGGGTAAGGATGAACCCCATGATAACGCCCACTACTCCATGCACTGGGATTTCCTGGCAGGTAAAATAAACCGGAAGTATGAGGAGGTCGGGCATGTGTGGATATGGCAGCCGGTCTTGAGGAGGATGAACTGCTTGAAGATGAGGTTTTGTGTAAAAATTCAGATATGGACCAGATTTTAGGACGAGATGATTGTTCAGTGTCTCTATTTGACTGAGACGATGATGATGTACCCGTAGCATGTCCTTCATTACGTACACTTGAGTCACTACTTTCGCTTTTATTTTTAGAACCACTTTCGGACACACTTTCCGTTGAGTCACACACTTTGTCTGATTCCGCTTTTTCAATGCCGGCTTTCATTCTACGTAACACTTCATCATCTGGATCTAATCTATCATCATGTAGGCTGCGATCATCACTATCTTCATCATCAACATTAATAAAAGCATCTTTACTATCTAACATATCTAAATCATCACCTAAAAAATATAAAATAATAAAAAGAGATTTAAACCACGATGTTAGCTATAAATTCAGCGAAGGTTTGCAGAAAATATGCATTCTGGAACAATAGGTACCACTTCTATTAAAATTAGGAAGTTACTTATTTGTATAATTACATACAGAAAAAAAGTCTTTATGTTTAATACTGGAGCTTCTTTTTCGTTTTTGTTTTCTTTTTAAGATTTATGCACGATTATATGAGCAATACCAACGTTGGAATATTTCAAAGGCATTTATTTATTATGTCCATCAGTAAAAATATTGTGATATTTTTGTAATTTGAAATATACAAAGAATTTGTAACACCTCTTTTTGTTATTTTTTTTTTCTTTAAAACGTCAACATTTGGTCATATATTTCTATGAAATCGTGATAAGAAATCCACAACTTTTTAATGTTTGTTTCTTTTTAAGATTTTTATAATAAAAGGAATACATTCCAATATCCACCCATTGAAATAATAGACAATATCTAAGATAGTCATTTGTTTGTATTTAATAAATTCTTATGTCGTAAATAGTGTTAGGTTCAAGAAAATGATGGATGGTTCCAAGCTCGTAAATTAATGACTTTCTGAAAGCAATACACATATTGTGATGGTTCTTTGTTCTTTATCTACAGCTGCCATTAGTTAGTTTCGTATTATTTCAATCATTTGCGTAATCTCAAGATATCATTGTCTACAAGAACTATCAACAAGTCCAGCTATAAAAAAATCTCGATGAAGTGTTGTTTCGTACTCTTTTTGTAGTTCATAATCTGAAGGTATCACCGTTTAAAATGAAACCCAGTAAACCACATTGTTTCTAACTTCTTAAATATGTTATTTTTAAAGCGAGATTCACCTATCAACACCGTGGTCATGATTATAGCAAATCACGGCAGCAGTAACATTCTTAACTAAGTGTAAAAAATGACAGGAACTTTAGTAAAGCGAAGCGAAAACAAACCCTAAACTAGATGTAAACGCGACTAGTCTTGTTTTGCAGCTAATTTTATCCCCAAATCGAGTTTTGAAAAATATCACAGAAATTGATACATGTCGGGTTTCGCTGTCTGTATTTTCACATATGGAGAATTGAAACATTGGCGGATGTAATCGGGCAACATGTGTATGCAGTTGGGTAACAAATTTCTCTCCCTCGAGCAGCTTGTACCACTCTCAAGGTTTGTTCAGTAAACGATCGCAATTTAATCGGAAAACTGAAAATAATTACAGGCTTATTGTTTGTTAGTTTAGAGGTTGAGATGAAAATTATATAGTTGAAGTAGTAAAGAGGGAGTTAAGTAATAAGCATCTAATCACGTCTGTATCAGGCTTTGATTCCAACTCTTAATGACATCCAAATACAACAATGTAAAATATACGGTAGCATTATGTTGAGCGTGATTCTACTAGGAATTCTACATGGCGAACAAGAACCACGACATTGCCTAATCTATTTCACATGTTTATTGTTACCTTTTTTTCTAACAAACTTCTGGGAGTCAGCGCTGACTTTATAATCTGAGTCAGAGGTCGTTTTCTTTCCACATTACTCATACTGATCAAGATATTCTGTATTTAAAACTTCGGTTGTTATCGATTTATTTATCTTTTTCCTTTTAAAAATGGGTGGGATTGGTGATTTGAAGTTTTCATTGTTGGATCTTTTATAAATGTATGGATGAAGGATTAACTCAACATACACAAAGCACAAAAATGTGTTACTTGTTTGAACCTCTAAAAGTGGTATCATGTGTTCAAGAATGAGTAAGCATACCCTGTATCATGCGTCAGAGACATCGTATACAAAAATGTTTAACAGCACTTGAGCAATTACCTAAATAGCAAGCTAATGCGGGAATAGGGGAAAGGAAGAACTCGTGATAGAACCTTTACTGTTACAGAGGGTGAACCTTTAAATAATCTTGGTTTCAACTTAATAACACGACGTCGTACTATAAATCTGTCGACTTAATTGTCATGTTTTCTTGGAATAAAACTGATGTAGTACTAAGACCACCTAACATAAGTATCAGTTTTCTAAAATACCACAAATAGTTCCAGCAATTAAAATGGCATCGGTCGGTACATTAGTACATTGGCATGCCAGGGCGTATCCGTAAAACCTCCAATACCCATTAAGTTCAAGATTTTGTAGTTTATCGATAGTTCATCTATATTTTTATCAGTAACAAGGGTTTCAAGTTGACACAACAGATAAAATTCTTGTAATACAAACATAGTACAACAGTCGCCATGTTGGCTGATTACAATAATTCGGCACCAACAACGAGGAAACGAAACGCAATGATTGACAGGTGGGTTGTATTAAAAGTTAGGAGTGGAGATTTTTATCTGGAAAGATTAGCTAAATCTTGTAGAACCGATAACACCTGAGGGGGCAGGTGGGGCGGCAACATCAAACACTCTGCATCTTTATCACACAGGTGAGAGGGTTAGTCACGTGATCTTATCCAATCCAGGTTATCACCAATAAAACTATATTTGTTTAATACTGTTCTTCGTTTTTTACAAACATTTATGTTTAGATTTTGTTCAAATGGAGGGCAGCCAGAACATGATCATGAATATATTATCAGTATTTGTCCAACAACGTTAAAACAGAAATGGCTCCGGTTAGCAATTGGTGGTTATTAAAAAATGACAATTAATGCTAAATATTGATGATGAATGATAGACCCTTCTTAATGTATATGTACATATCTTCCAACCATTAAGTCAGTTAACTGACTGGCTTACCAAATGGTTTACGCTTTTCAAAATCAAGCATAAAGACAAGCCAGGAAGGAACTTTAGGTAGGGGGGGGGGGGGGTAACGTCTGGTTCAAATTCGATCTAGGTAATTTTGAAAGCAAAAAGCACAAAGCACAAAGCCTATAGCACAGCTTATTAGGAAAATGTATCTTCATTTTAAGCATGGTTTTAGATAATGTAACAGCCCCGGCTGTCCTCCATGTTACATATTCAAACAAAGCTGCGATTTATTCTGCCAAATAAGCGAGTAATTGCCAAATTTATCCAGCATTAGAGTGAAATGAAACGCTTAATCTGAAATCTAACCTTATTGTAATAGAATGATATTAGGTTTGTATTTATTCTAACAAATAAAAGTCGTGTGGCGCTTTGCCTGGGGGAATTAGCGATATCAGAGCCTGAATAAACTCATTGTGAGCGACTGCAGTCAATTTATACGAATTTACGACTTAGGCCACCATAAGATAAATCATATTTTAGCGGTGTTTTATGTTGGTATAAGGAAAATATCAAAACACTCGGCGGTGTGTGAATATATACCAGTTATTTGATATTGGACATTTACAGAAGTACAAGTATGTGAAGTTTCCATCTGGTGAGAAGTGTTATCGGATGTTTTGGAGCGAATAAGCATATCCTTCCCCTTTTACGACACACGTAACTAACTGGGTGCTATAACTATTATTAGATTAAACGTTCTTTCACCGGTGTAAATAATACGGAAGCACGAAGCAACAGTCATGCGATCAACTAAAAAATGAGAAGTGGTATTAGATGTTCAATCATAATGCCCACTTGTATCTTAATGCGTTGATATGATTCATCTACAATAATACAAACTAATTTATTTGTTTACTTTATTTTCAATCATACTCTTTTGTGAGTTTGTCCTCGATCTGGCTTTACAAATTTGTGTGGAGAAAAATAAAAACGCCAATTACAGGAGTTGTTTCTAAATGAACCGGCAAAAAAAACAACATCCCTCTGTTTATTTGGCGGAACTAGAACATGAGCAACTACAAATGGAAACATCGATGAACTTGAAATCATTTGGCGTGACAGAGATCAACAAACGAATACGCAAACTATTCTAGCCTAATGGAAATCGAACCGACCTCCAACTGAAAACTTTCAATGGGGCTTCATTGTTTGGCAAGTAGCGATTTAATTTCATTATTGAACCCCTTAATATTTCAGTTACTGCTCTTTCCTAGCTCTGGCCTAATGGCTGCATTATTAAATGTCTCCCTGAACACTCTTTCTCATCAAATGTCGATTTTCAACGACTGGAAATGGCAAATTATAGCCTACTAGGCTAAAATGCGTTTTTATGATTTTCATACAAAATATTAATCGGGTTAAATACGTAGAAGATTGATCTATGAAATCGTGCACACAGACCTGTCAAATGAAGACGAAAATATACGCTTTCAAATAACTGCGGGGAATATTCATCTATATTTACCAGACAAAATTTGAATTTTATTGCACCTCTAAAAAAATTAACTGAATTACAACAAAGAAATTAGGATTTACATGGGAAATAAATCAGATTTGTAACAAAAACAATTCATCATAATAGCGAATTAACTAGTGAGTATTATATTGTAAAACATCCCCCTATCAAATTGTGTTTGTCTGCCATTTGTCTGTGATAAATTACTCAATGTTGTGACCATGTTTTGCTCGGGGCTCCCCTCATAAAATACAAATAATATAAATAATAATAAAATAATTTTCACGACAAAAATAAACTCAATATGACAGATGATGCCATAAAGAACAAATCTTGACCAAATAAATATCAACTTACCACATATGTACTTTTAAAAATTCGTGAGAATATGTAAAGAATTGAAGGCCATTGGCTTTGGTTTTCAGTAGCAGGTGTGAAAATGCTTGTGTAATTTTGAATACTAAATTAAAACAACAATTTAGTGTGTTAGCTATGCCAAGTGGAAGTGAGTGTTCTACAATCAGGAAGTATATCGTGTACGACAATCAGTTTTAGCCAACAAGGCCGTGTGTTACGACTGGCGGAGTTACCTGTAGAAAACGACCGACAGAATACGTCAGCATGGCTGAAGAGGCATTACCACGTCCACCAAGAAAAATAAAAGCATTTTTTTATAGGGGAAATGCCCCTCTCATCAAAAAATGCAATAACCATGGACTCTTCAAATTACAGAAAATCGAAGCATTGACGTATTTTGCAGACAAATCAAGAATTGTGCTAATGTGTGTCTTTAAATAAGTGAATTGTCCAAGTGGTATAAGGTGTTCTGAGCAGATCATGATTGAAATTAATGTAAACTGTAGAATCAATAAATGTGCTGCTTTATATATACATAAGACCAATACTTGGGAAATTTAAATAGAATTCAATGTATTTTTCGTTGTAAACGTGGTATCAGCATTTGCAGCGACATTATTCATGATTAAAAACATTCGGCATAACTTAACAGGTGATACACGAAAAGACCGAAAGATACATTGAATATGACAATTGTCTGATATATTTAATAGCAAATAAAGAATTCGATTTACCTCCAGTCGGCGTTGATCTACCGGAACCCAAATCGCCAAGACCCGGAGTTGATCGTCCGTCTTTTCCTTCCTCCTTTCCTCCGTCGGAATCTACGTCTCCATTATCCAATCCATCACTTCCGTCCTCCGATCTGTTTCTCGGTGACCAGGTCATCTTATTTTCTTTCTTCAGTCGTCTTCTAGCGTTGGCGAACCAGGTAGAAACTTGGGTTAAAGTCATTTTTGTGATGATGGCTAACATTATTTTCTCCCCTTTCGTAGGATAAGGATTTTTTCTGTGTTCATAAAGCCAGGCTTTTAATGTGGTTGTGTTTTCTCGGGTGGCATTTTTACGTCTAGAATTTAAATCAAGACCGCCATACCTGGGCGGAAAAAAAAAGATAAAGATAAATGAAAAAAAATATGGAAAATCCGTTTCAACGGACAGAAACGATGTCATGGCTGAAAACATTTATTTCTTTAATGGAGTTAAGCTACTTTGATTTAGTTCAATATTGAGCTGGGATGATGCGATTTTTATTTCAATTAATAATGGGGCATGTTCTGTATTTCGTTTCGAAATATTAAACGGAAGCAAGTTTGCTCAATAGCTTAAACAGTCGACAGCAGAACACAGAGTCCGTTATATCAGAACTGTCGACAGTTGAATACAGAATCACTTAAAGTTTCAACATTGCCTCTTTTAACCGTATATTTATCAGGACTGGCATGTATAGTTTTAAAATTATACTTTCGTTCCGGATAAACGGTGTTTGGACACGAAATTTTATATAGACGATATCCATTGCATTTAACATATTACTATACGCCTCTTAATTATTACAATAAACATCAAGCGAATGATAAAAATAATGAATGGTTGGAATAAAATAAAGAAACCCGCGGGAGAACAAGCCAATGTCACAACAGAAGAAAGACAATATGGCGGCAGTGAATCGTCTGCGATTGAAGAACGAATTAAATGTAGTCATGCCATTTAGTAAATTAGACTCTTTAAATTCTGTTAGAAAAACTGTCAGTGGAAATAGACCGTACATAATGGACAGAGAAAATTGAAAACATTATCTCGCTTTCTCCTTTCTCCCGTCTTTCTCATTTCGCCCAAACAAGCCATTATTCTCGCTATCCTTTCATAATATTTGTAAAGTTTCACCCGGATCAATAGCGCCTTTTATGTGTTGAAGATTTTCGTTGACTTTTCTTCCATATAAAAACATAGTAACGACAACATTTATTTCGTCCCTCCTTTCTCCGCGACTTGTGTGGCATTGGTATATATGTATATTTTAAATATATTTTTATTTATACACCGTGACAAAGCATCTGCGTTTTTGTCAATCTTTCCATGCTTATTTTAAATTGATAAGAAATGTTTGAGGGTTTTTTTTTCTTACCAAAAGAAAATAATAATCGCTCAGCGAAATGTGAATTTACGATTTGAATCTTGTATAAGCTAAACCCACTTTATGATTTTTGACACTTTGGAGATCGCTTAAACATCCCCATTGACTGATTTATTAAATGTACATCAAACGCTAGAAAGGCGGATTATAGATATTGTGCGAGTGGCTTTAAAACCTATTTAGCTACTAAAGACGCGGTTGTATCACACTTCGTGAACCATGAAAATACCAACCATTCACCTAACCAAACAACATATTAAATAATAATTTTATGAAAAGCTGTCATTATGCGAATGTCTTTTAACGAATTGACAAATTATGAAAGAACCATGATCCAGTCTACGTTACTGTACATGTTTCAACGTTTTTTGGCTCATTAAAACAGAATGAAACCACAGGGTGTCTCAGTACACTGTTTTTGTTAAGAAAAGAAAGAACACTCACCCAGCGCCGTATGGATAAATCATTGTAGGGTCATAGGGAAATCCTGGTTGAGTAAGCGCCCTCCATGCCTCGGGACTGTCCTTCAACTCATACGGCCCACCAGCCTGAATGAATAAACACGAAAATATTTAATACAAAATATAATGTTTTTAATAAAACATTTGCATAGAATTATCTAAGCGGTTTTATATCCCAAATCTCTAATCAATTATTATACAACCATTCAGTATTATATGACTAAATATCACCATGTTCTAAAATAGTTTTGTAAATCGAGATTTAATTGAATGAAGTACCAGCGTGTGCGTGATTTGATGAATGGCTCATACTAAAAATTTAAAAAAAAGAACTGTGTGTATTACATCATTCGAATACTGGATTATTTGAAAGATAGCGACAAGCGTCAAATTATAATATTTCAATTTGGAGAGCTGCAGTATGGACAAAGAATTATATTGACGTCCATAATGAAGTAATCAAACAAATCGTAAAATTGAACCTGTTTAAACGCAGCACATGTGTGATTTACTGCCCACTGCGGTGCCGAGTGATCACAAGTACCTCTGGTAAACTGATAGGGCTTTATTAGCAGGGGTGTGAAATTAAGACGTCACCGCTTCTTCTTGAGTAAATAAATAAGGAGATCCCTCCCCGTGACTTTCACTTGAAATAGGAAACATGGCGGAATACTTAAGGTTGATTAAACCACGTTGGTAATGAAAAGCTTGATCATTTAGATCATAATCTTTGTTTACTTTCACAATGGATCGTTCAAGATGGCAAATAAACACAGTGTTCCTTATAAATAATTAAACCGTAATAAACATTCCAGGAATCGAAGACAATTAAAAATTGGATTTCTTTTTCTTCTTGAATTGCTATCTTTAAGGAGAACTCAAGAAACTTTTAAGTATGGCAATGCATTTAAAGTATTAGCTTGAACAGATCGATCGTTTCAATTCCATCAATTTTAAGAAAACATTTTCTTTCATATTTCAATATTTTGAGAAATGGATTTATAATAAGTCTCGATTTTTTTTTGTTGATTTTTTTCAATAACCATATCTCCACATTTGTTGAATAAAATGATTTTATTTCAAACACCACAATACTCACCAAAGGAGAATAAAACGCAGATCCTTCTGCGCCGAGGGACACGTAACCCTGAGATGCCGCCGCAGCATAAGCGGCAGAAGCACTGTACACACTTTCAGCAAGACCGGGAACTCTGGGGTAATTTAAAAGGGCAGCACCATACTGACAGGAACATATCGTCTGCCCTGTGTGAGGATCGGTTAATATGGGACGTCCGTTTTCACAACATGCTCGACCACCGGGGGTTGCTGATGGCGCCGACGTCATCTATGAAAATAATGAAAAATAGATTGATTTTTGAAATGCATACAATCGAGAGTCGAAACTGTGATAATATACATACCTGATACGTGATTTATACACTGTTTATTTATCAATTGGTTTATGATCAATGCGAGATGACAATGTAATTATTTCAAATGTCAAAACTGCACTTGAATCATACAGAATCAATCATTCAATTTCATATTTGTGTACATGAGTCATACAAGCGTGTAACTAACTACTTCATACAAAAGAAAACTTTTTATAAAAAATATTGTTATTTTGAAATATATTTCTGAACTACGAATTGGCAATATTTACCAAAATTGGTGTAATTGTGTTTAAAACATTGTATTTTCATGATTATAGGTATCTTCAATTTTCCTCACAATTCCTAAAGTGCTAGGGATATAAAAGCGCCGGGTATAAACTACTAATCTACTTCCGCGTTCTGGACATCTATGACCATAAATTCCTAGTATACGTATATTGTAATTTCGGTCATGTTTCTTCAAAAATTGTAATTTGTATGTATGTGTGTAAAAACCACTTTGAAAAACAAGAAATGTGATCTTGGAGCGACTTAAAATTCTAGAAATAATGACTTTAGCAGATTTCAGTGTTGCAGTATTCTAAATCACGGGGTAAAAAATTGGAATTCTTTGAATATTTTCTTTGACCAAAAAGTGTATTTAGAATTACGATACCTATTTCCATTTACTGATAAATGGAAGTATACAATAAGGATACTGTATTTTTAAAGAGATTATATAATTATTGTTATTTTTAGGTTAAATATATACCAAGATCTACATGTAATCTCTAAATTCTTCACTTATTTGAATTCTAATATTTTCTTCAGGTGGATTTGTAACTTGTTTGTAAGCGTGTGGTTAAATCCATGTCGAATATGCCCAAGCTTCCGTATTTTAAATTTGATTTCTATTACACTGTATATATTATGCCACACATATTATTGATTCGAATTTTCATGTATTTGAGCTTTAATATCATGGAAATATCAATTTAAATGATACTTCAAGTCATCCGAGTTCGATTGATTGTATCTGTAGATTATATAATTTACTATTCAACTAGGACCCATGTGACCATAACAATCTTAGTTCTCAACATCAAAAGATGATAAAAGCATCTCCTTATTTTTTTAAACTACCATAATAACATATTTTCTTTTTGGAAAAAAGGCCGATGTTGTTGTTATTATTTATGATAATATTCTTACATGAAATTATAACAGTAAAACTCATGTAAAATAGTGATGTTTTATATACAAGTTCAGCTGAAATTATGACTTTTATAATCATAGAATCACGTTGAACAAGACAATTTGACACGCTGTATAATGTAGGTATGATGTGTAATTAGTTGTCGTACGTGGCCAGAATGTAAACTGTATTCATTTTATGGTACATAAATGTGCGAATATCTTTTACGCAATGAAATATTATGCTATAACTTATAATATATGGCTGTTTTTTACATTTTATATAGTATTTTTATTTACTTAACGGGGGTGTATTTGAATATGGCTATATTACATTAGACAAATATACAAACAAGTTTTACTATAATTTAACGCTATAGTATTACCATGTTTTGTATAAACTATGGTACATTAGTTCGTTCACATAATGTTAAATTCAAAATATTAGTAATTTCACTCAGTACATATTATTTACTCCCGATGAATATTTATTTCAGATAATGTTTAGTAAAGATTTAGTTTCTTTACTGAGAATCTGCATTATCCCGATTGGTACAAAACAGTAGGACGTTAAAACACCATATCATTTGTTTACCGAACCATATAACTTTGTGATTGATAGTTATTTGTTTTTAAATAATTTGCTATAAAATTAAAACATTGGCATGTTATAGCAACACATGCAATAAGTACCGGTACATGTTTCTCAACATAGATTTCATTTTTCCACGTTTTGTTGTGAATTATGTTTAGATGGTGTTTATATACAGACACTATTAGATTAATACTTTGTGATTTATGGTTTTTATGGATGACATTTGTCTTGGGCAAATAAGACGCTCTTTTTATTGTGGTCAAGACGATTTATGTATATCATTTGAAAAGGTGGCAGTCATGTTTCAGATGTATGCTATAGAAAGCTTCACAATGTGAAGCAGAATAGACGCAGAGCCGACTATTGAATATACTGAAATGTTTAGACATACATTTCCTGTAACTCTTTAGCCGGGAAAGATACATTAAGTCGACACAATGCATCTGGGGGAATGCTTAAAGATTTCGCGTATAGTCTAGCATGTGAAATAACAGAGGCAAGCTGCAACTTTCAAAATATAAAAAACGCTTCACTCGTCACACATCATTCGATATGAAAACGGGTTTATATTAATGAAATAAAATGTTATTGATGTAAAAAGTGTCTTTTTGTGGATTTATTCACCCCCTGTGTACTTATTTCAAATAATATGGGTGGTAAAAGAAATAAATTTAACACCCTGTAGCTTTGTTTTAGATTGATATAAACGCCTCGTAAAGTTTTTTTGATAACAACTGAAGCAGCACTGGTTGCTTTAAGTGCATGAAAAATATTTTTGTTCGGATTAGCAACGGTTTGTTTTTTTTAGTTTTATATCATTTTCAAATTTATTTTATTTAAAAATAAAAATCCGCTAAAACGGAATATTGTTGTTTTTTAAATTTCTACAAAGGATTTCTGGGTGGTGTGAATAATTTTTATTAGCGATTTTATGGAAGTTTTAAATTCTCTTATGAACATTTTCATAGATCTTAAACAAGCACTGCATGCCATGGATTTTATTGATTCAAAATGATTGTTAAAATATACCACGCTTAAACGTAACACATAATTCGAAAACATAATAACTAAGGTGGAAGAAATAAAATGAAATGATGTTCAATGTGTCTGCGCCAACCGGGCTACTGAAAGCAGAATATGATGAATAGAATTGTCTTCGATGCAGTTGAATAAATAATACTGCATAACTTATCCAGGCCCTCTTCATTAACCCGGTTGATGTGCAATAGCAGGACATTAAACCCCATTTCATATATTACATACCGGGTGCATTAAAGCGGTTGGTGTAGAATAGTAGGACGTTTAACCCCATTTCATTTATAACATACCGACCGGGTGCATTAACCCGGTTGGTGTAGAATAATAAGACGTTAAACCCCATTTCATCTATTGCATACCCCGTGCATTAACCCGGTTGGTGTAGAATAGTAGGACGTTTAACCACCATTTCATATATTAAATACCGGGTGCATTAACCCGATTGGTGTAATAAAACCCCATTTCATCTATTGCATACCCCGTGCATTAACCCGGTTGGTGTAGAATAGTAGGACGTTTAACCCCATTTCATATATTACATACCCCGTGCATTAACCCGGTTGGTGTAGAATAATAAGACGTTTAACCCCATTTCATTTATAACATACCCAGTGCATTAACCCGGTTGGTGTTGAAAAGTAGGATGTTAGATCCATTTCATTTATTACATACATTATATCGTAAAGGTGTACCTACATACACAATGTGTACATACGTAATACTGGATTATTATTGAAAACTGCCTGAATTATGTCATATAAAATATTTACCCTAGTCGTTTATCCTTCATTCAATTGACTTAAATTATTTTTGACTTTTTGGATAAAGCCAGTGAGGCATCAAAATTACATGGAATAATTAATTCTGTTCCTGTAGAAATTTCCCTTTCATTCAAATCTTGTCCAAATTAAGAAGACGAGGGGACATCCTTTAGTTGAAATATATCCAATAGTTAAGCATAAATGTATTATAGAAACTGTTCTTGGTCATACAACACTCTTTTATGCAATATATCTGTGTTTTAACTGCCGATGTTTGGAATATTTAATACGTTTTACACCGATTGTCCCCTTTCTCGTCAGTATAAATAACGGTATGTAATATTTATATACAGAATACCAAAAGCCCTTTATCACCCTGATTATCTCTGTTATGTGTCACTCGAAATCTATATCTTAATAGTTTGACAGTCACTGATAAGCTTTTCTCCTCTCCCTAAATATCTGCGATAATAGCCTTAACGTTTAACTTCTCAAATTTCCCGACCGTTATATTCAATAGCGCCACATCGTTTATCGTGCTTTATGACATTGTGTAAACAAATTTAGATGATTCGATTACTGATTGATTAGTCTTGGTTAATGTTGATTAGCCCTTCTTCTAATTATCTAGAATAACGAGGGCATTATTAAGATATCTTATTAAAGATTCTTGATTTTGCTATGTAAATATATTTTGTGCATTTGTATTGAATATGTATTTGTGTGTATATTATGTATGATGTTTTATTGATCAATGTGGTCAATTTATGTTATTTTTGTAAACCGTATTTATTTGAATATCAGTTAATTACGGACCATAATAAGGAAACAATATTGTGACAGTTATATAATAACATATTGTGATATTCAATAGTAAATTACTGATATAACATATTATATATGATATAGAAATGATTTTATAACATTATTCAATATATATTTTTTTAAAAAATGATAATGAAAAGATAACTAATATTAATAAAACGTTATAACTGAATTTGAATAACCGTTATTATTAATGCACAAAAATATGCATATGAATATAAGAATATTAAATCGACTTACTGGTGCTGTTGGCAGAGACGTAGGAGTAGAAGAAGCTAAGCTATATGCTGTAAAAGCCGTAGTGGACATGTCCTGGTAGTGTCCAATGTCCAGAGAGAACGACCAATGTTCTTTGAGGGAATAGTATTAGTCCACTGTGGTTAGAGGTATATATACATGTAGGTATATATATGGTATAGTATATTATTATCAACAATAGATAAGCATCACAATAGTAAACACCGTTAGGAACTAGCTGTAAAAGTTAATACACACATCACACACCTCGATCTTATAGTTGAACTAAAACATGGGAAACACCACTTCGCTAAATACACACAGTTTACTACAAGAAATCGCTCAACAAACAACAAAATTCACTTGTTCCTCGTTGCTTCTCATTACAATTCCATCATTTGTGGATTTATTAGCAAGTGTTTTAAACCAATCGCTAACGACCAAAGATCATGGAGCCGCTGTATCAGGCCTTGTTTAACACGCAGTCTTTATCTCACACGTGATATCATGTACCGCCTACTGCGCGAGCTCTGATTCTAGCTCCGCCCCTTTTCTTCACTTTAATAAATCGAGTATCACAGAGAACGGCAGCGCGGTGTCGTTATTTATACGCTATCATGGTCTTTTTGTTCACTTTATTTTCAAGTGAAAACGGAAAAGCGGGCAATTGACTCTTATGATGAACTGCACAATGGGTTAGATTTTTATTCAGGTTAAAAATAAACACAGAAAATAACACAAGTTGTAAGATAAATGCACTTTAACAAAAAAAAAACAGAAGCAGTATGTTTCTTTTTCGGCTTAAAAGTTTATGATCTTTTTATGATTATTTTTCTAGAATAAATTATCAATATTTTTGTGGTTATTTTAGAAAGTTACAGAATAAATAACAACATCTTTTGAGACGTGTTTCGACAGATTCGTCAACTATCGACGCCGCCCCTTTAAGACAATAATGTATTGTCTGCGGACGATTTGTACACACGGTATTGTTGAGTTGGGGTTTAAATTAGACTTTTGTCAACAGCGGCGTGTGAGAGAATATAAAATACTGGAATAAAGAGAGAAAAATCACGTAATTTTTCCTAAACTGTCACTCGATAAAGTTAGCTTGTCTTGTCGTTCATTATGTTAACAAACCTTGGCAAATCATTCGAAAAATGTCCATAGAAGCGTGTTCAACATAATTTTGTGTTTATTTAGAATGATTTCTCGTTTGAATGCTACTGTGAAAATAGAAGCTGCCTCGATACTCTTTTGTTTATTTTCTTCTTAACGGTGGAAAAAACACACGAATTTTGACAGTTTTATTTTGGCCGTTGAGTTATCTACGTTACTCAAACAACGGATAGCTGTTTGAACAAGTTAAGATGCAACTATTGAAAAATGTGGAACTTGCTTTTCTCTTCGGTTATCAGATTAGAAAATATATAAGTTAGACTGAGTAATACTACAGTAACAAATTTGTAAATATTCCGCATCTATAATGAGAACATATATTTTTACATATCTATATTTAGTGCGATATATCTTATATGTATCTAAACCTGGCGAGTTAATAGAAAACAATGACCAATATAATTCCTGAATATATATTACAATAGACATAATATTGGTTACCTATAATACCACATCCTCGTGACTTTTCGAAATTTTCAAGCCAAGACGGTGCTGAAAATTAGACCGTTAAACGCCATGTCACTGTATAAAGAAATTTATGCTAAGAATTTTCGTTGTACTTTTAGCTTGAAAGCACTTTTCATTCGGGGGGGGGGGGCATATAACTCTTACATTCAACGTCGCTATTTCTCAGATAGTACATCCTAGCAAATAGCTTCAGTTTATAAAATCTAAGCCCAATCTCACGTTTTACCTTCTTATAGTGTTTGGAAAATCGCCCAGCTTAAATAGCAATTCTCTTGTTGTGTTTTAGGACAACGGTTACAATTTGGCGCACCAGGGACCACGGATCTGGACAGCTTATCTCAAGAAAACATATATTTTAAAAATGGGATTGGTAAAAAATCAATATGTCTACCTATGCAGCTTACAAAAATGAAAACAGTATTAGTAATTTTACAAGATCGCACAGAAAATTTCATGATCAATCTAAACATGTAGCCGATTGAAAATTATAGTCTTTTATGGGTTTTTATGTATTGATCTTTTTTGTATTTTTGTTTTAAAAAAGTCAGGTAAATTCAAAGGAACCGTATTCAACTTTGATGGTTATGACCAAAGATCCATAAATCCTTTATTATTTTATATACAGCATAATCAAGATATATATAGTATATGCAGACGGTATTAAAGTATTTATATCCTTATTTATAGGCACGAGACAGACTTATTCTTCATAAAATTTGATCAATTCTGTTTCAGGTCTTAAACCCAGTCTGGGGGCAGAGTTATTTGAATAAATCTTTAATAATAATAACGAGGCTTGAGGGAAATATGAATAATCTACGTTTGAAGTACGCTGAATTACAGCGCAGAAACAATCAACGTGCTTTTTCTAATATGGTGGTTTCGTATCAAATAATTTACCGTCTTTCGGAAAAGGTATACACAATTTGTATCTATTTAAGATAAAAACCTATATTTTTAGTTATTCTTAACTAAATCTGATTTATCACACTTAAGTCGCACATCATCTATCTCCAATCTCTTGCAGTTTTTCATTTCTGCTTTGAAGAACCATCTAAGGGGAGGTAATTGAAGTATTAATGAGCTATCTATTAAAATTAACGAAGCGTGAAGAGGCGTTATCGCTCTATCTTAATTTAATCCCGCTAATTTAACAGTTCACGAAGCTCTATAAAATATCACGGCGGAAAGAAAAGTCGACAAAAATACATAAAATGGAGAATGGCGATTTTATATCCTTTTATTTCGATGCTGACTGAGTTCAGTTTATATATTAATTTCGGGGAAAAAAACCCGAATTTGATTGTTTATTATAAAGATTTACTTTACTCGCACATTTAAAAACATTAAAACCACATTTGTAACATATTTTAGCTTAGTGACTAGCAGTTTTGTGCAGCATCATGTTTGGCTTATGAATAATCAATCGAATTACCCCGTGAAAACAGTGCGATAATGATAATAAAGAAGCATTGTTGTAGTGCAAACAAATATGCATGCCCGTTTGACCGTCTCCGAGTGACCCTTGGATAAACTCTACAATCGATCGGTCTTTGAAGCGACATAAAACGTGTTGAAATTGTAATAATGACGGACTAGTTAATATGTACAATGAAACAGTACACTATATCCCCATTTATGTACAGTACATAGTCCCCCTCCTTTTCCCACCAAGCACCGAATTTTTAACAGTTATAAGTTAGATATGTCAAACATTCTCTTAACCGACTAGAAACAATTCAAAACAAAAAGTCCTACAATTTTCTCACACTGGTGTCACAGTTTTTGAAAAGGGGGATTTTTTTTTCCAGTCCGTGACAGTGTGAGCGTTAGAATTAATATGACTATAATTTCACTACAGCCCACAGGAAACAAAACACGTGTTCGCATTCCAAAAAAAGCATAATTCAACAAAAGTTATTTTCTAATCTATACAGTTAATTTGGAGTAAAACACCATACGTAATTCAAATTACACACTTCCGTTTATATACATAGCCTGACAAATAACGTCATCTGTTCCTGTCACTCACGGGTTGCCAAGACGAGGTGCACGTGACGCGAGCCTCACTTGTAATAAATTGTGACGTATTACAGAGTAGCACGTGACCAAACCTGTAAAATGATGGCGATGATAAGTAAATATTATCAGATTAAAAGTCTTCTAATGGTATAGATTTGTCAGTTGTCTTTAAAATTTACGGTTTCCAGATCTGGACATTGAGTTAGATCCGCTTTTTGGGAATCAGTAAATGAGCAGACAGCACGAACCAATGCGAACTTGAAGGGTTCCCACATTTACAATACTGAAGTAGAATAAAAATGTAGAAATATCAAAATGCTTAGGAGTTTTTGAATACTAATCATTTATGTCATTGTAAGGTTATATCTCTGTGTATAATAATGTGTATTTGTTTCATGTATAGATCTTTATTCATGTATATAATCTTGTAAGGGATTTTGGGGGTTGGGATGGCCTAGTGGTCTAGAGTGCCGCGCTTCGACATCTAGCTGGCCGGCCACCTCTGGCTTGCGGCTGTGGTTTCGAGCCCAGGTGTGAGCGTATGTGGCATGGAGATAGGGGCGCCTTCTCAACCTCGTGGGTTTCCTCCGGGCATTCCGGTTTCCTCCCACTGCTAAAAGACCCCTACGCGCATGCGAATTATTGCAATAAAATTAAAACCATATGTTAGTCCCGAAATGACATAGTTTGTGTTGAGTGGACGTTAAACCCCATTTCTCTCTCTCTCTCTCTCTGTAAGGGATTTTACTTATGGAATAAGTTTCTTCTATAGTCAAAAACTAGTAGTAGTTACTATTATGCGGGTTAAAAGCAATGTTACAATACAGACATTAAAAATTGTGTTTTTATTCTTGATTTATCTTTAATGCATGTGAAATATAATAGACATTATCTTTTCCAACCACACCAACAGATTCCAGGAACCCCTTCAATAAAATCTTACAAGTAGAAGGCTAGTTTTTATTCGATTCAAGAACATCTAATTATTACAGCCACTCGAAAATAACATTCTATTGACGCATGTGGCGGGAATAGCTTAGGAATATAATAGGCGTTGTAATAAAAGGACTGGCCAGATTTATTCATTTTAAGATGCGTTAACCCCTTACTTTTGTAGTGTTATGTGTGGATTTTTCACTGGGTGAGTGGTTTCGGAACTCTTTTTTGAGTGAACTTGGTGATTGTTTCCTAGAAATGTTTGTAAAGGCTATCTGACCCATCTCCGTTAAATTAAATAGGTATAAAGTCACACGTTTATATGCCCGTACAGTGGAGTTTCCACCTAATCTTGTAACTTTCAAGAATTCTTTTACGTGAACATGTATAATCCCAACAGCTCGACGTTGTTTCCTTACTACCCTAGTCACCCTCCCACCCTGCAACACTGATAGGGGGTAATGACATTGAATAACCTCCAGGATAATACTCTGGCCTTCCTGGCCACCCCATTTAAAATACGGGGGTCACGTTTGTAAAGTGGGTAAGACGCTGGTTTGCTGGCCGGGGGGGGGGGGTGTTCGGTCCCTGCATATGTCGTGAAAGTTCATCCAGATCTTCCAGCGTGGCTCCTCGACAGTGATGCATGACGCGGGGTCTGACAAGGACAGCTGTCTAATCGTTCGAATGGGATAAAAAAACTGAGGTCTTATCTACACATTGGAATTCGATATTAGAGTAAGCGGTAGTGCCGTTGTCCTGGCAAAATGTCCCCCATAGCACACTATATGGTGTATACCCGTCTTCATTAGCCCAGTTCAGAGATAAACAGTAGGACGTTAAACCCAATTTCATTCCCTTTAAATTACAGTAGTTTAAATAACTTGAACATAAACATCATTAAAATTGATTACTTGTAAAATACTCTATACAAGCATCACAATCGATCATACATGTACTGATTGGTTTCAAGAAAAACTGATATACCCCAAGTCTTAATTAAAATGAACGGTTTCGAATTCAAGCCACATGTATTAGATTCGTCAGATCTTAACTCTCATCTTTTTGCATTTCCTTCGTTGTGTCGTTTGGCTCAAGAGTTTAAATTCCCCGAGGACGGAGAAAGTTGTGTCGCGTGCAGATGGACATCGTAGCTAATCCCATTAATGACCGTACATTTAGAAGGACAACACGAGTTGCGTCCCATGAGGAAACACTGACCACTCTCGTCTGTTGTTGGCAAATCCTATTTTATGGAACCTAGATTGATTTATTATGTTAAGGATTTAAGGATTTGGGTATATTTGACCAAAATTAATTATGGGGTTTGTGTTAGTTGTACAAGAACAAAGTACATGTATTTGTTTCCTGACCAGTGTGCACACATCTTTCTTAATATTATTGTATGGCTAAGCGTATTTCATTATGTCCAAATGTCGATTGTTTAAGAAAAAATTGCACGAGTCATTATCTATGATAAATAAATCACACAATTAAACATAAAAGATCAGTAATATCGGTCGCTGTCTTGTATTCAGGCGCGGATCCAGGATTTTTTGCAGGGGGGGGGGGTCTAGGTTTGATAATTGCTTAACTAATTGCGCTCAACCGATTAATTTGGAAAATTAGATTCAATTTGGTTCATTCTGACGTATTTCCGGAACGTAAATTCCAAAATTACAGGTCTAAATCGCCAATAAAATCGCATAAAAAAATTTTCAAGCCTGAGCAGGGGGGGGGGGGGTCCGGACCCTCTGGATCCGCGCCTGGTATTCTTGTAACTATTAACTCCGTCGCGCTACAAAGAAATCGCACATCATAATATATGCCATTTTTAGCATGATGTCTCCTCGCTTAATTCATTTTAGAAATCTATCGGTATCCTATAAGCCTAAACACATCTTTATGAAATGCACATTGCGAAAAAACTGTATGTACAGACCATACAAATGGAAATAATTCGGTGATGCAGACAACTGCGAAATTAAACTAAGTGTAAGTTTCACAATATTAAGCCAGAATGGAGGTGGAGGAATCAAGGTTGATGTAAGATTTCCGGGTGACCCCACCCATTTATGTCACGTTATTGACCTTCTTAAAGATACATTATGGAAGATTATATAAAGAGTTGACAGTTCTCACTATAATAGTTAAAACCTTGATAATGCAATTGGAATTTGGTGAAAATTTCAGTCAAACTGATCCACCCTGAACCGAAAATTTAGCGATTGAATTTTGGGCATCGCCTCGATCATTCATCATTACTGAAGTCGGTATGATAATAACATAGTCCCTATTATCCATTTTTGATTTAATCTGCAGTTGCAGACCGGGTTCTAATCCAGTAACCACCGCAGGCTATTGGTGGAACCGAGAGTTGGTTATGGTCTGGATAAGTTAATTAATGTCTAATTTATAATTAGGTAACATTTCATACGTATAGAATGACCTGCAATACGCAGATTTAGATTTAGATCTTGCATAATGTGTGTTTAAATAGTTATATTTATTGTTTCATGCTTTTCTATTTCAACAATATACATAATACTAATAAATACTTGGGAGTAGCCATGTACCGATTGTGCATCACTATGATGAATGTACCTCTGAATCACCCACAAGTTTATTCACATAAAACATGTTTTCTTGGTCGTTAAATCTTCAAAATGTCATTACAATATGTATTAGCTAGGATAAATAATAAAAGAGACATGTAAATAGTTATTAAAATGTATAAAACAATGTAAAATTCTCTAAGATACCATAAAATACATACCGATGTCCTCGCGGAAGGTGTACTATTAATACGTTGGGACAAGTTAGTTTATAACATCGTGTTTATGGTAATAAGGGGCACTTGTTGAGCCGTTACAATTTGTTGTGGCTTGTCACAAATTCTCCAAAGCATGAAATAAAGCAAAAAAAAACTTAGGACGATATACAAATTGATATGTATGTGAACTCTTAATAAAAGAGACGTATCAGGGATTCTAGAAATGATTCTGGTCATGGAATGAAATGAAGTGAGGTCTAACGCCTGCCCCACTCTTCTGTCCCGATTGGACTAATGAAGACGGGCATACACCAGACAGTGTACTATGCGACAACGCTTGCTTGGTCAGTGGCACAAAGACCTACTCTTATTTCGGATTCTAACTGTTAATGGTGCTTTCATGTGCATGCCAATGTGTACACGGGACCTCAATGTTTCGTACCATCCGAAAGACTATACGTTACGTCGTCCCTTACGTTGAAGTTTCTCGGCCAACATCATCGGTGAATATGACGTTGTCAATATTTTCAATGTCGATTTCAAACGTTTTAATCGCCCTGTTTCGTTTTTTGTTTTTCTCAGTTTTAAAAAAAACTACGAGATATACGAAATAGTGTTATTTTGTACTGTACTTTTCACCAGTCAATAGTGTAACATTTTCAAATAGATAATGTCCCTTTAAATAAATGCAGCATAAACATTGATTCCTAATCGATGACGAAACCTCAATTTTACTTATGTCTTTTTGGACCTTTAAAGTTTTGAAACTATATTAGTTCACTGGTTTCTGTAACTCTTTGCTAATCACTACATCCGTCTGTCCCCAACTGATGTATGTGCATATTGTTGTTCATATATAACATCTCACCCTTTCCGAACCGGGTTTGCATCAAGGTTAACATTTACCTATGTATAATGTTATTATAGTGTACGATCTTTATAAGTGTTAATAGAAAATATTGGTCTATTTTCAATGGTTTTGGGGTGGGTTTTTTTCAATAATGAAAATTTGCAATTTAGGTTGCTTTAAAAAACGGTCCAAACAAAAAATAATAATACGATTTGTCTGATGTTTTAATTGGTGGGTAAAAATCAAATGAGTTTTCAATTATTTTTTAAAGCAATTGGGTGGGTTTTGTAAAATGTATGAATTCATATACGCCTTTAGCATTTGTTGATTGTGTTTTTGATTGTCCCGCCGTTAGGAGACCAGGTTCAAAATCGAAAATTACTTTTTACACATAATTTGTAATAATAACAACTTGGAATACAATCATTCCGTCATTATCCCCCATTCAAAAATAATGGAATAATAACAAGTAATGAATTTCCTTTATAACTGTTTTTGCATTGTGTCTGGCTGTCGCTGGGAACAATCGTCGTGTCGTTTTTACAGAGTTCATAAGAACAGAGAATTACTATTCAAAAATGTCCTGGGTAACACAGAATACGAATTACTCCATGTTTAGTCTTTGTCTTCGTGTCTCTCGAATAAGCGACAGATATGTTATCGGCTACTGTTACAAATTGCGTTGTTTTTGTGACGATATTGAATATGATATTAAACAATAACTAATGACCAAACATTGTTTTCGTAGTTAATATCAACAGCATGTTCAAATGAGATAAATAGACGTCTGTCATTTAAGGCATTGTTTCGTATCATATTTTGATATTTCTGACTATTAATAGCAGACATTGTTTCGTATCATTTCTAACTTATAAAACAAACATGTAGCACAACATGTTCATAACTGATAATAATGAATAACTGATTAATAATGACACTATTTGATATCAATTATAAAGATATAAATCGATTTCATCATGGGGGGATTGCTCTTGAATCTGACAACACAATAGCAATAATTTGGAAAAATAATGGAGAGCGTATCACTAATACATGTTCATTAATGTCTGAAGTTTGATGAGAATATGTCTGGAAAATATGTTGATATTTTAATAGTAATAATCATCAACTTGAATACAGACTATTTGAATTGTGAACACCAAAAATATTATTACTCATTTAGCCCGGTCACTGTAGATTAAGAATGTTCAAGAATGCCATAACCTATATCAATGTGTAATTTGCACATACTCATATAACATTCCGTTGTGTTGTTCATCTCAGCAGCCATGGTTCGCCAAATTTACAATAAGTAATACGAATTAAAGACAATGAAGAGGAAGCTACTAATCGCATTTCAACAATAATATAAAATTTGTAATGTATCGTTTATCCCCCCCCCCCTTCCCGAGAAAAAGAAATGCAGGCTTTATTATAAATAAAAAAATTACTCCTTTTTATGAACATTTTTGGTAAGAATAGTGGATCATCTTATCTATATTGAAAAGTTTAATCTATTATGCATTCTGTAGCTGCAGTGCTTGGTATACTATCAGCCGGGATTAACGTTGTTACAGTCAGCACAAATTGCATGGAACAAATATATGTGAATCTTCGCATAGTGTAATTATTGTTAAGTGCTTATGTCATACCGATGGAGAGCTTTTGTGTTCTCGGTCCTTTAAATTGCAGCACAGAACTATTATAAAATGTGATATTATATCATGCAACTCAAAAGAGAATTAGAAAAATGGTCGGTTTCCGATACAAGACAATCTGAGAAATATAACTACATCCATGGCTCGGATTCTGCATACGGTTCATTCTTAAAGTCAGTCGAGAAATTCCAGATAGCCATGTAAAGAACATGAATGATTCTGACCTGTAGGGAGTTTACAAGAATAACTCACGTACAAAGTGAAAGCGAAATGAAGTTTAATGTCCACTCGACACAAACTAGGTCATATGGTTCAATTTTATTTCAATAATTCGCTTACACACTGGGGTCTTTAGCAGTGAGAGGAAATCGGTGGACCCGGAAAAAGCCTACGAGGTTGAAGAGGCGACCCTACTCATTGTCACGTACAATCCATAAATCGAAACTGCACGTCAGTTGACTCAGTAGCAGACCTTATGATGCAACGCGCACACGCTAACCATTCGGCCACCCAACTCCAACTCACGTACGAACAAAAGTGACGCAAATATGGAATGTAAGCCGGTGTCCACGGTTTTGCTTGATACCCGGATTGACTTAAATGTCATTTCTGATATTTAAATGTAAAGTAACTTGAAGGACAAATTCAAAATTTTGAAAATCTGTGGAGCATACCGAATGAGTAATATAATGACATTTGTAAAGAGCTATAATTAAACATTTTATGCATGTACACATTTCAATAACCCAATCTAGTACCCAAATGTACTGTAAATCCCGTTCTTGCTCTTTATCCTGTATAAGACCAACAGATAGTGAGATGATAATTATTGTTAATATTTTTGATAATATGATCAGATTTCTCCACCGTCTGTTTCATTTGTGAATATGATTGTAATTTGTGTCGTTTATTTTATTTAAGAAACTGAACGTGAATGACGTGTTGTCAGCTCCCTGCTGCGCCCCAACCGTCGATACGAAAGTTTGACGTGTCGCTGTGGGTAGCAAAGCGTGTTGTCATCCCCTCAATTCACGACAGGTCTTGTTAGCGGCTTCACAACAGCAAAAACTAACAAAGAAGAGATCTCATTTATGTCGTGTTTATCAACAAAGTACAGAGAAAGCACGTCATTAGTTTTGATACTGTGTCTGATTTAGAAAGAAAATATGAAAAACGAATTTGATCAGTATGATTAGCAGGGTAAAGGGCTAATTTTCAATACTTTGTTGTGGACAGCTTTCGTGATATTTTCCATTTGTGGGTTCTGCGTTTGAGAAGAGGCGTTTATGTAGTTTTTTTAAAAACCAATTTTCATACTTCATTAGTAACATTTAACCATTCATTAATATTTTTCATTTTCATAAAGGATTCTTTTAACCAAAGAAAAACAATGAAAATATATATATCGTGTCAAATGCAAATCATCCTCAATACAGTGGGTTTTCTTTTTTCATTTCCAGTTAACTGTTTTTTGTTGAGTTTAGCTTATATTGTACCCAGTTATGCTCGAATTCTGAAATGAAAAATCCAAAATACTGCGCCATTAACAAGCAATTAAAGTAGTGAAGCTTATCGTGTAGGAAGCAGTATATCACATACAACTATTATTATAGTACAACCAACGCAGTTATTACCTATCTGCAAGGAATATCAAAAAGTTAAGACTTTAAAAGAATGTAGTCAAGTAGTGAATTTAGTTCTCAAGAGATTGGGCTATAAGAAACGTATTAAGAAAAAAATGTAAAAATTTTAAATCATTTTTTTCTCTTATTTGAAGAAAGAAATGAATGTTTTGACTTGCATCATAACTAAAATAATAAAAAAATTTGTGACGTATTCTGTCCCTTGGGGGGTGGTGATTAACCGCGCCAGACGTGTTGATACGTGTAACCTTTACCAAGGGCAGATAAATCTGATAATTTGTCAGAAGAATGGTTTACAGAATGTTAAAATGTATGACGGTGTGTTATTTCATTTGGCATCACGGTTTGACTAATTTTCAATTTTCCCTGGACATTTTCCCCAATGAATTCAACAAATCTACCCCTGTCTAATCAGCCATTTTTATCAAGTTGTAATCAAGATTAATCCAGTCGTCTTTTACGTGAAATACATACTGGTGCAATTACCTGGATAACACCGACTCAGACAGGATAACTCTAAATTAGAAGTTTTACGAGGATTGGTCCAATAGTAATCTGTTCGAACCGATAATACATGGCTAGTCAAATGATCACGTGATCCCATGGGATTACCTTATTTGTCCACAATGTGAAATCAGTAACAAATTGCTACCAAAGGAAGTCAAAGAGATAAATGAGCTATTAGATCACGTCTATCAATTGGTTTTGATTATCCAGGCGTTAAACTCGTTGATCCTATTTTGATTAAATTTTCTGTTTTATTTAGATTGCGGTCAAACTTGTCGACCATATTAATATTACTAACTCTTAAGACATTGAAGTCCTAACTCAAGACGAACCTAGGTTATCTAAATTTTAGTTGGCATTTCGATAAAAAGATCATTTCTGCCAGTGTTTTATCTAGCGTTTCTATTGAACTTTTTGTTCTTGTAAACTAAACTGTAACACGTTTCTAGACATCTTTTCAGTAGATTGTCCATAAATGCTCGCTGTCCGGCAAACAGAATTGAGAGGAAACAACATTACGAATTAGTTTTACGTATTTAATCAAAGCCGAGTGGTCTTAAACTGATTACCAGAATTCTCAATTTCTGTTTTAATGTCAGAATAAACTGGGGACAACTAGAATAGAGAAACCCTGGTGATATTTTAGCGTTCAGGACAAGAGTAGTTGATTAGTTCCACAATATTTGATTTATTATGTTGTCTGAAAGGAATCCACGAACAGAGAACAAACCCAGGTTTCAATTCCACTGAATACAAAATTGGCGATCATGGATTTCAATAATCCGTGTTTCACACACAAGCGTCGGATGCAGAACACAACCTGCATCGCTGACAGGCCATACGTTCTAAAAAGTATGCATTAGACCAGAATTAGCTACTAGGAACACGACAGACAGTTTGTAGAAACACAGCATATCTTTAGTTTTTATACGAATCTATCTATCTGTTATGGCACAGCCAATCTTTTAAACAATGTTCACAATACACAGAACTGGGTGATTAAGTAAATGTGTAAACCTCGACGGGTTGTTCACTTTGATTAAATGTTTTAACCTTGATATGATGGAATGTTCGCCGGGACGCAAGGAAAAGCCATTTCGAATATTTGAAATCAGGTATTCTGCCTGGATGTACAGGCATGTGAAACCGATACAACACGGAAATTCTAATGTGTATTGAAAAGCAATTGATAGAAGATTATAGACTGATCTCACAAATATTGCAGAGTTAAAAGTAAGGAATGCGTCACGAGCATTTGTCGCTAAAATTATCAAATACCTCGCGAATTAATGTACGCTAATAAGTACCCATTTGATTATTTAACGTTTAATTACGAAAATGAATTCAAAATGCCAACGATATATAATGTTCCAGCTTGGATTCCCGTGGACAACAGAATGGCGGTGGGCTTATTGCATACCGAGCAACACATATATCGATGAAATTTCAATTCCATATATCTTTGTAAATACTGAACAGCATTAAACCACGTTAGACTGTTATTCTTGATTGAGATTCACCTTTGACAGTAATGGAAGTGATTTTTATTCCTTAAAATGACACATCAGGACTTTAATTTTTGACCTTATACATCTTATGAAAGAGATATAGACGACTTTTTATTTCGTTATTGAAACAGTTTTATCATCAAAGATCTCAAATTGGACCCTTTTATTTCAACATACAAGGGGTAAATCTGCCAATTACAAGTCTTTCTTTAGGCCTGAAATGTTATCTAAATTATTAATTAGAGATTAATTAACTTATTCAGACCATAGACAACTATCGATGTCATCGCTCTATCATATTTACTGAATTAGAATTCGGTCTGCTGCTCAACGCTCATTGATGATTAAATAATAAAAGATCAGGATAATCGAGACAATGTTTTTTTTCGTTCGGACTTCAGTAATGACGATTGAAGCTAGGCCGAACGGACTTCAGTAATGACGATTGAAGCTAGGCCTAAAGTTCAATCGTTAAATTCTCGGTTTAGATTGGATCAATTTGACTAAAATTTTTAGAAATTCACTTTAAATTATCTGCGGTTTTTTAAATTATTGTAGTGAGAACTGCCAGCTCTGTATCTAATCTCCCATAACGTACCTTTAACGGGCTGTAATACGGAATGCAAAAACATAAAAAAAGAAGGTGGCGAGATACCAACACTCGTCCATGGTCAGTGAAGTGGGGTTAGAGCTCAGTTAATGTATAGCTAGAGAAAATACTGTAAATGTTTTGAAATAGCTCTTGTAATAAATGCTGTTCGCTGTCCTTCAAGTAATTTGCTATCTTGAAATGTTGGACGAACTACACAAACCAAATACAACCATACGGTAAAATTATGTCACTTCAGAACCAACATATGGTTCAATTCAATGGCAGTCAGAAGAAACCGGAGGACACACAGTAAACTTGCACATACAATCCAACTTTTTGTCAAGTTGGAATTCGAAACTAAGTGGAATGACGCACCATCAACCCCATATAATTATTGGACGAATTCGGCAAAATCGAAAAGCAAATGAGCTACATTTCTTATAACCTTATTTTCATTTCCCTCTCCAGCATGCTATACGTTATTATTCAATATGTGCTCGAACTAATTGTTACGTTTATCTACATTCCCTTTGATGTTTTATTGCGTGAAATAACTTCTAAATACTTTACCTTATTTTAAAAGAAGAAATAAAAACCTGATAGTTTAAATGATAGTAAATAATGCCACAAATCTACTCGAATTACGATAAGACGCAATTCCAACGTCTTTTATTTGGCGAACTAAGCTTTTTGTATTGAAGTTTATCGGGTTTACATACCGCGTGTCGCTTTTTACCTTGAATCGTTTCCAAACTAGTCGAAGAAATTACTCAGGAATTACTGCTAAGCAAGTTGTAAAAAAAGGCGATAGAAGCCCCGGCATGTGTTCTTTAATCAACGAACATTTGTCGGTAATAAAAACAGTTATTTTAACCAGCAACTGACAACGAGAAGCAACGAGAATTAATCACTTTCTTTAAACGCCCGCCACGAGACTAGCGTCACGTGACTAATTGTCAGACATATTTAAAATTTGTGGGTACAGGTGAAGTGAATACTTACTTACAACATCCGGTGATACAGCTTCGAGGGGTTCAGATAAGGTGAAGCAGAAAGAAGCAAGTATTCCAATTTCATGGTAATACATTCAGCATCCATACGGATATCGCATTATTGGTTTTGTTAACCATGGAACTGAAAATAAATCCGTTATTGATTTCCTGACGTGAAAAATGTTACATAAATTGTCTAATGCCGTATTTTAAAAGTTTTAAATTAAAATGAAAGATAAAACAGTTAAAAAACAAAATAATTTATAATCAGACAATAATAAAAATGTGCAGTTCACAATGTGTTAATGACTATATACATATACCTTCACTATTTTTAATTATCATGTAGCTCTTATATAAAGTATATTTAAATAGTATTACATTTGCAATAAAATGTTATTTTTTTATCTTTATAGTCATCAATAAATGTACAATTAAATGTAAACAAATTTTTATACCTGTACATTAAATAGCTTTACAACACAAAGACATTGATATCAGAAAATAGCCTTGTTTGAACCCCTTGATGAGGTGTGCTACAAGTTGATTTCTTTCCCCCTGTTTTATTGATGTTGTCTATTAATGCCAATTAGTTGAGATAAGAAGAAAACTTTGATGACCGACACCCGCCCATTGAGTTCAATTAAAGAACGAATCAAAATTCTGTCGTGCTGACATTCGGCCCGTGTTTTCTTTCAACTCCCCCAAACATCAACAATTCCAGGCACTCTAAGTTTTATTCCACTTAATTATTTATTTACACATACTATTCCACCATTCCTATTTTATACCTTTCTATTTTATTTCACCCCTTTCATCACAAAACGTTCAAATTTATTGGGTGTAAAACCACCACTGAAGTCAGTGCTGCCAAATTCAGATCTATATTTTAATCGGACGAAACCTTTGAACATTTTTGGATGAGGGGTAGATTGATGTATACAAGAGTATTTCTGACTGTGGTGTTTCGAATTCCACATTCTAGGATGCATATTACTGCAATTGTAGACTTGGAATGTGTAAATAATCAACAAGACAAGACACACGTATACGTTACTTCACAGAAATACGAACATGTTTTGTTAAAGCGAGAATTCAAAGCCGGTGCAAATTCAATAGCATTTGCAGGCCCACAAACAAATGGTCACCAATTCTTTGATAATGGAATTTAAATGATTATTTGTCAACAAATCAGATAGATGGACAATGATTTCTTTCTTTATTTTTTTTTGTTCATTTTTCAAGATATCAAAAACCAATTCACGACATTCTAAATCCATTATATTCATTATAAAAATAATTGGTCATTACATTAAAGACGATGTTGGTTTTTATGTGTGACAATATGAATTTGTTCCTCCATTCTCTTTTGATAAGACCGAATATCTGAATATGATGAGTTCGTAAATGTCTAATTTGGCATGTTAAAACAAAAAGCATCTTTATCAAAATACAAAAACAAATTGCGATCAAAACAAAAAAACGTCATAGTAGGACAATGGTGTCAATTTATACAGAAGAAACCGATTTACCACCTTTCTGTCTGAGACAAGCGCGAAAACATGAATATTCATGAATATTTATAAGTTATCAATTATAGTAACAAGGTGTTGTGACAAATTGTCTTGTTAAACTTTAAACACCACCGTACTAATTACCAGTTTTATTTCTTCTATCATACTACCACACAATAACTGCTCCCTTGACGCATATTAATACTACGACTTCCTAGTCGTTCTCACGACTTTCTATCGTCGGTTGCTGACCCCTTTAGCCTATAAGTTTGTAGATGTTACTTGTTAGGGTTTCACACTGCGAAGCTTGTGTGAAACACTATTGTTTTTGTTAAAATTATTAGGGTTTCACACTGCGTAGCTTGTGTGAAACACTATTGTTTTTGTTAAAATTATTATTCTTATTATTATTATTATTATTATTCAGATTCCAATTTGAATAGATCTCAGCAACTACGTGTCGCATCGTTACGATTTCTTCGGTTTTACTGGCAAAGTGGGTGTGACTTAGAGGATAAAGCTATTTTGAACGTTCTGCGACAATGCGAAATGTCCGAAATCACCGAAGTTATCGTTTTTGAAAATATTGCAGTAATTTTAACAATAATCATTGGATTTTAACTTTCGATACATTTTGGCATAGCCTGAGACAGGGCACATAGCTACGCTACTTTCGATTTTTGATTTTCGGCAAATCTTCGAAGATATTAGGCGCCAAATTTCGAAAATTTAAAATTTTACAAAAAACTTTTTTATTTATGAATATTTTTTAGTCGTATTGTGCACAGAATTAAAGAGTCATCTGACTAGTGCAAAAATGTTAAAAAAAATTGTCTCAGTAATTTTCCTTGGCCGCCATTGGCTAATTCAGTTTTTCAGTCCTAGATTGATTTTTTATTGTTCGATTTGTATAAAACAAATTTCATATGCTTCGTTGTATCAATTGTCATTTTTTTTATTACCAAAAGTGTTATCTGTCGGCACCGGAAGTGGCATAATTTTACCAAAAACTACAATTTTGACAGTTATTTTTTTATTTCGAAAACAAATATTATTTTTTGGAAAAATTATTTGACTCAAAGAGTGTGCCCTTTCAAGGCGCAAAAAATGTAGGAAGCAGTTTTTTTAATTTCGATTTCACTTTCGAGCAAATTCGATTAAGAGGCTAAAAATGGTGTAAAATTGACCTATTTAGAACCTATTCAGGCTTTTCAGATTTTAAAATATTTCTTCGTAACTTTTATAAACTTGTAGCTATAATCCATACGAAGAAAATGTATGTTAAAATTTGTTTGTAATATAAGCAGTTACCAAGAAATGGGCAGTTCTGTACAAGTCACTGTTTTCGTTATTTTGCCTGTAAAATAGTCAATTATTATTGGATTTTTATAAAAGTGACATCATTTGATTCAAAAGGCATGTAGCGTCATATGAAGTTGATTACAATTTAAAATTGACACCGGAAGTGACATCATTTGGTCAAAAACTGCATTTTAAACTTTTTAAATCAATGTTTTATTCAACCAAGAATAACTTAATATGTATTAATAATTTTAACTTTTGGTTTAAATTCACATATAAACAAAACTCATATGGTCATATAGATATCATAAAATTGTTTCTAACTTGTTCGGTTGCCGAGAAATAGACGGTTTTCTACAGGTCACTTTTGAAGGTTTCGGGGCCATAAAAGTGTCAATTATTATTCGATTTTCATAAACGTTACACCGTGTTATACCTAATGCCATTTGGGATTTCATACAAGTAATTTAAGATTTTCATTATCACCGGAAGTAACGTCATTTTGGCAAAAACTGTATTTTTAGCCTTCAAAACAGATATTTTATTCAAATGAGTCTGTTTTGAAATCTTATTCAAATTATGGTATTTGATGCTAATCAACAAATAGAATGAACCCATACGATCATACAGATACCACAAAATGGTTTGTAACTTGTACGGTTGCAGAGAAATAGCCGATTTTCTACAAGTCACTTTTCAAGTTTTTTGGTCTTTAAAAGTGGCAATTATTACTCGATTTACATAAAATTTTCACTATATGATATCGTATGCCATTTCTGATTTCATAAGACTAATTGAACATTTTCATTAACACAGGAAGTAATTTAATTTTGTCAAGATTATTTACAAGTAACAAATGTATAAAATGACTTGATATTGCTGGATTGATTGGTTGATTCTGCGTCCATTTTATTTGTGTGCAATGTTAATTTGGAAACCTGTTTAGTGGTTACGCTGGTACTGGAAGTGACATATGTTCAAGGGTAACTTAGCACCGGAAGTGACATGTTTAAGAGTAACTTGGCACCAGTGAAACCCGTCATTCCTGCATGCAGGTTTAGTTCTTATTATTATTATTCTTCTTTTGTTTTGAGTAGATCTCAGCAACTGCTTGTCGCATCGTTACGATTTTTCCGGTTTTACTGGGAAAGTGGGTGTGACTTAGAGGATAAAGCTATTTTGAACGTTCTGCGACAATGCGAAATGGCCGAAATCACCAAATTATCGTTTTTTAAAATATTGCAGTAATTTTAACAATAATCATTGAATTTTAACTTTCGGTACATTTTGGCATAGCCGGAGACAGGGCACATAGCTACACTACTTTCGATTTTTGATTTTCGGTAAATCTTCAAAGATATTAGGCGCCAAATTTTGAAAATTTAAAATTTTACAAAAAACTTTTTTATTTATGAATATTTTTTAGTCGTATTATGCACAGAATTAAAGGGTCATCTGACTAGTGCAAAAATGTTAAATAATTTTGTCTCAGTAATTTACCTTGGCCGCCATTGGCTAATTCAGTTTTTAAGTCCTAGATTAATTTTTTATTGTTCGATTTGTATAAAACAAAGTTCATATGCTTCGTTGTATCAATTGTCATTTTTTTTATTACCAAAAGTTTTATCTGTCGGCACCGGAAGTGGAATAATTTTACCAAAAACTACAATTTTGACAGTTATTTTCCTTCTTCGAAAACAAATATTATTTTTTGGAAAAATTATTTGACTCAAAGAGTGTGCCCTTTCAAGGCGCAAAAAATGTAGGAAGCAGTTTTTTTAATTTCGATTTCATTTTCGAGCAAATTCGATTAAATGGCTAAAAATGGTGTAAAATTGACCTATTTACAACCTATTCAGGCTTTTCAGATTTTAAAATATTTCTTCGTAACTTTTATAAACTTGTAGCTATAATCCATACGAAGAAAATGTATGTTAAAATTAGTTTGTAATATAAGCAGTTACCAAGAAATGGGCAGTTCTGTACAAGTCACTGTTTTCGTTATTTTGCCTGTAAAATAGACAATTATTATTGGATTTTTATAAAAGTGACATCGTTTGATTCAAAAAGCACGTAGCGTCATATCAAGTTGATTACAATTTAAAATTGACACCGGAAGTGACATCATTTGGTCAAAAAATGCATTTTAAACTTTTTAAATCAATGTTTTATTCAACCAAGAATAACTTAATATGTATTAATAATTTTAACTTTTGGTTTAAATTCACATATAAACAAAACTCATATGGTCATATATATATCATAAAATGGTTTCTAACTTGTTCGGTTGCCGAGAAATAGACGGTTTTCTACAGGTCACTTTTGAAGGTTTCGGGGCCATAAAAGGGTCAATTATTATTCGATTTTCATAAACGTCACACCATGTTATACCTAATGCCATTTGGGATTTCATACAAGTAATTTAAGATTTTCATTATCACCGGAAGTAACGTCATTTTGGCAAAAACTGTATTTTTAGCCTCTAAAACAGATATTTTATTCAAATGAGTCTGTTTTGAAATCTTTTTCAAAGTATGGTATTTGATGCCAATCAACAAATAGAATGAACCCATACGATCATACAGATACCACAAAATGGTTTCTAACTTGTACGGTTACAGAGAAATAGCCGATTTCCTACAAGTCACTTTTCAAGTTTTTTGGTCTTTAAAAGTGGCAATTATTATTCGATTTACATAAAATTTTCACTATATGATATCGTATGCCATTTCTGATTTCATAAGACTAATTGAACATTTGCATTAACACCGGGAGTAATTTAATTTTGTCAAGATCATTTACAAGTAACAAATGTATAAAATGAATTGATATTGCTGGATTTTGTTGATTCTGCGTCCATTTTATTTGTGTGCAATGTTAATTTGGAAACCTGTTTAGTGGTTTCGCTGGTACCGGAAGTGACATATGTTCAAGGGTAACTTGGCACCAAAAGTGACTTTTCAAGGGTAACGTGGCACCAGTGAAACCCGTCATTCCTGCATGCAGGTCTAGTTAGGGTTTCACACTGCGAAGCTTGTGTGAAACACTATTGTTTTTGTTAAAATTATTAGGGTTTCACACTGCGTAGCTTGTGTGAAACACTATTGTTTTTGTTAAAATTATTATTCTTATTATTATTATTATTATTATTATTATTCAGATTCCAATTTGAATAGATCTCAGCAACTACGTGTCGCATCGTTACGATTTCTTCGGTTTTACTGGGAAAGTGGGTGTGACTTAGAGGATAAAGCTATTTTGAACGTTCTGCGACAATGCGAAATGTCCGAAATCACCGAAGTTATCGTTTTTAAAAATATTGCAGTAATTTTAACAATAATCATTGGATTTTAACTTTCGATACATTTTGGCATAGCCCGAGACAGGGCACATAGCTACGCTACTTTCGATTTTTGATTTTCGGCAAATCTTCGAAGATATTAGGCGCCAAATTTCGAAAATTTAAAATTTTACAAAAAACTTTTTTATTTATGAATATTTTTTAGTCGTATTGTGCACAGAATTAAAGGGTCATCTGACTAGTGCAAAAATGTTAAAAAATTTTGTCTCAGTAATTTACCTTGGCCGCCATTGGCTAATTCAGTTTTTCAGTCCTAGATTAATTTTTTATTGTTCGATTTGTATAAAACAAAGTTCATATGCTTCGTTGTATCAATTGTCGTTTTTTTTATTACCGAAAGTGTTATCTGTCGGCACCGGAAGTGGCATAATTTTACCAAAAACTACAATTTTGACAGTTATTTACGATCTTCATAAACAAATATTATTTTTTTGAAAAATTATATGACTCAAAGAGTGTGCCCTTTCAAGGCGCAAAAAATGTAGGAAGCAGTTTTTTTAATTTCGATTTCATTTTCGAGCAAATTCGATTAAGAGGCTAAAAATGGTGTAAAATTGGCCTATTTACAACCTATTCAGGCTTTTCAGATTTTAAAATATTTCTTCGTAACTTTTATAAACTTGTAGCTATAATCCATACGAAGAAAATGTATGTTAAAATTCGTTTGTAATATAAGCAGTTGCCAAGAAATGGGCAGTTCTGCATAAGTCACTGTTTTCGTTATTTTGCCTGTAAAATAGTCAATTATTATTGGATTTTTATAAAAGTGACATCATTTGATTCAAAAAGCACGTAGCGTCATGTCAAGTTGATTACAATTCAAAATTGACACCGGAAGTGACATCATTTGGTCAAAAAATGCATTTTACACTTTTTTAAATCAATGTTTTATTCAACCAAGAATAACTTAATATGTATTAATAATTTTAACTTTTGGTTTAAATTCACATATAAACAAAACTCATATGGTCATATAGATATCATAAAATGGTTTCTAACTTGTTCGGTTGCCGAGAAATAGACGGTTTTCTACAGGTCACTTTTGAAGGTTTCGGGGCCATAAAAGGGTCAATTATTATTCGATTTTCATAAACGTCACACCATGTTATACCTAATGCCATTTGGGATTTCATACAAGTAATTTAAGATTTTCATTATCACCGGAAGTAACGTCATTTTGGCAAAAACTGTATTTTTAGCCTCCAAAACAGATATTTTATTCAAATGAGTCTGTTTTGAAATCTTTTTCAAATTATGGTATTTGATGCCAATCAACAAATAGAATGAACCCATACGATCATACAGATACCACAAAATGGTTTCTAACTTGTACGGTTGCCGAGAAATAGCCGATTTTCTACAAGTCACTTTTCAAGTTTTTTGGTCTTTAAAAGTGGCAATTATTATTCGATTTAACGTTTTTATTTATAAATATTATTTAGTCGTGTTGTGCACAGAATTAAAGAGTCATCTGACTAGCGCAAAAATGTTAAAAAAATTTGTCTCAGTAATTTTCCTTGGCCGCCATTAGCTAATTCAGTTTTTCAGTCCTAGATTAATTTTTTATTGTTCGATTTGTATAAAACAAAGTTCATATGCTTCGTTGTCCCAATTGTTATTTTTTTTATTACCAAAAGTGTTATCTAGCAAATTGGATTAAGGGGTGAAAAAAGGCGTAAAATTGACCTATTTACAACCCATTCAGGGTTTTCAGATTTTAAATTTTTTTTACTTAACTTTTATAAACCTGTCACTATAATCCATACGAAGAGAATGTATGTTAAAATTAGTTTCTAATATAAGCAGTTGCCGAGAAATGGGCAGTTTTGCATAAGTCACTGTTTTCGTAATGTTGCCTGTAAAATAGTCAATTATTAATGGATATTCACAAAAGTGACATCATTTGATTCAAAAAGCAAGTGTGCGTCATATCATGTTGATTACTATTTAAAATTGACACCGGAAGTGACGTCATTTAGTCAAAAACTCAATTTTTAACTTTTAAAATCGATCTTTTTTTCAACCAAGAATTATGTCACATGTAATAATAAAATTAACTTTTGGTTTAAATTCACATATTAACAAAACTCATACGGTCAAATAGATATCATAAAATTGTTTCTAACTTGTTCGGTTGTCGAGATATAGGCGATTTTCTGAAAGTCACTTTTGAAGGTTTTTGGCCCATAAAAGTGTCAATTATTATTTGATTTTCATAAAATTTTCACCCTTTGAAGCCTAATTTCATAGACGATGTTATAAAACTAATTTAACGTTTTCATTATCACCGGAAGTAGCGTAATTTTGGCAAAAACTGTATTTTAAGCCTTCAAAACCGATATTTTATTCAAATGAGTCTGATTTGTAATGTTTATACAATTATGATATTTGATTCCAATCAACAAATAGATTAAACCCATACGGTCATATAAATACCAAAAAATGGTTTCTAACTTGTATGGTTGCCGAGAAATAGACGATTTTCTACACGTCACTTTTCAAGGTTTTTGGTCTATAAAAGTGGAAATTATTATTCGATTTACATAAAATTTTCACCATATGATGCCTTATGCCATTTCTGATTTCATAAGACTAAGGGAACATTTACATTATCACCGGAAGTACTGTTATTTTGTCAGGATCAATTACATGTAACAAATGTATAAAATAAAATTGCTGGATTTGTTTGATTCTGTTTCCATTTTATTTGATGTGTGCAATGCTTATGTGGAAACCTGTATATTGGTTTCATTGGTTCCGGAAAGGACATATGTTCAAGGGTAACGTAGCACCAAAAGTGACACAAGTTCAAGTTCAAAGGTAACATGGCAAAAGTGAAACCCGTCATTCCTGCATGCAGGTCTAGTTATTCTTATTATTAGGCTTTCAGACTTTCGTCTGAAAGCCTATTGTGATTACTAAAATTATTAGGGTTTCACACTGCGTAGCTTGTGTGAAACACTATTGTTTTTGTTAAAATTATTATTCTTATTATTATTCTTATTATTATTCCAATTCCACTTTGACTATATCTCAGCAACTACTTGTCGCATCGTTACGATTTCTTCGGTTTTACTGGGAAAGTGGGTGTGACTTAGAGGATAAAGCTATTTTGAACGTTCTGCGACAATGCGAAATGTCCGAAATCACCGATGTTATCGTTTTTGAAAATATTGCAGTAATTTTAACAATAATCATTGGATTTTAACTTTCGATACATTTTGGCATAGTCGGAGACAGGGCACATAGCTACGCTACTTTCGATTTTTGATTTTCGGCATATCTTCGAAGATATTTGGCGCCAAATTTCGAAAATTTAAAATTTTACAAAAAACTTTTTTATTTATGAATATTTTTTAGTCGTGTTTTGCACAGAATTAAAGAGTCATCTGACTAGCGCAAAAATAGTAAAAAAATTTGTCTCAGTAATTTTCCTTGGCCGCCATTGGCTAATTCAGTTTTTCAGTCCCAGATTAATTTTTTATTGTTCGATTTGTATAAAACAAAGTTCATATGCTTCGTTGTCTCAATTGTCATTTTTTTTATTACCGAAAGTGTTATCTGTCGGCACCGGAAGTGGCATAATTTTACCAAAAACCACAATTTTGACAGTTATTTTCTTATATCGAAAACAAATATTATTTTTTGGAAAAATTATTTGACTCAAAGAGTGTGCCCTTTCAAGGCGCAAAAAATGTAGGAAGCAGTTTTTTTAATTTCGATTTCATTTTCGAGCAAATTCGATTAAGAGGCTAAAATGGTGTGAAATTGACCTATTTACAACCTATTCAGGCTTTTCAAATTTTAAAATATTTCTTTGTAACTTTTATAAACTTGTAGCTATCATCCATACGAAGAGAATATGCGTGAAAATTAGTTTGTAATATAAGCAGTTGCCGAGAAATAGGCAATTTTGCATGAGTCACTTTTCACGTAATTTTGGGTGTAAAAGAATCAATTATTATTCGATTTTCAATTTTCTTTCGCCATTGGATGCCTAATGGCATAGTGGACTATTTCAAACCATTTTACCTCTTACGCCGCCACCGGAAATGACGTCATTTGCTCAAAACTTAAATTTTAACCTTTAAAAACAATATTTTATTCAAATGAGTCGTACTTGTTATTTTTTTCAAATTATGATATTTGATTCTATTGATCAAATAGATTGAACCCATACGATCATACAGATACCACAAAATGGTTTCTAACTTGTACGGTTGCAGAGAAATGGACAATTTTCCTTAAGTCACTTTTCAAGGTTTTTGGTCTATAAAAGTGTCAGTTATTATTCGATTTTCATAAAATTTTCACTATATGATATCTTATGTCATTGATGATTTCATAGAACTAATTTAACATTTTCAGTATCACCAGAAGTAATGTCATTTTGGCAAAAACTGTATTTTTAGCCTTCAAAACAGATATTTTTTTCAAATGAGTCTGATTTGTAATATATTTCAAATTATGATATTTGAACCCAATCAACAAATCGATTGAACCCATACGATCATATAGATACCAAAAAATAGTTTTTATCATGTACGGTTGCCGAGAAATAGACGATTTTCTACAAGTCACTTTTCAAGGTTTTTGGCCTATAAAAGTGGCAATTCTTATTCGATCTACATACTATTTTCGCCATATGATGCCTTATGCCATTTCTGATTTCATAAAACTAATTGAACATTTTCATTATCACCGGAAGTAATGAAATTTTTCCAGGATCACTTACAAGTAACATATATATATATATATATAAAATGAATTGATATTGCTGGATTTGGTTGATTCTTCGTCAATTTTATTTGATGTTTATAATGCTTATGTGGAAACCTGTTCGATGGTTTCATTGGTATCGGAAGTGACATATGTTCAAGGGTAACGTGGCACCGAAAGTGACGTGGCACCAGTGAAACCCGTCATTCCTGCATGCAGGTCTAGTTAAGCTTTCATATTACATATGAAAGCTTATTGTTTCTGTTAAGATTATTAAGCTTTCATATTACATATGAAAGCTTATTGTTTCTGTTAAGATTATTATTATTTTTTTTTTTTGTGTATTTTCTGCAAATCGGATTTCTCAGAATCTAACCATGGGATCTTTCTGAAACTTTGACCTACCCCCCCAAAAATGGGGTGCGAACGTTGTTTAAAAATATTTTCAAAACGTTTTACGAATCCGAAATCACCGAATTTTACGAACGAAAAAACTGACAATGCATAGTCGTAACTTTGTTATTTTTTGACCGATTTTATTAATTCTTTTTTCTTTGAATACCTTGAAAAAAATCGTTTTGATCTGCAGTTTCACATTTTCGAATTTCGAAAATTCGTCGCTGTGATTTCGAACCGGAAGTTTAGACCAATTTGACAACTTCTTTAATAGTTGTATGATTTTCATGAAATTTAGTATACAAGTAGATCTTACCGATGTGACTTCAAAAATATAATTAGAAATTTTCTAAATTATCTCCCCTTGGTGAAATTAAGGATCAAAATTTTCAAAAAAATCGTCGAAATATAGGTCAGAATGACCTAAAAAATTTTTTCGATACTCGACAAGTAATTACTGATTCCTACACAAAATATGGAGTTTGTCGATCGAACCGGAAGTGCCACCATCTTGAAACGTGAAAAAACAAATGAACTTTTGCGATATTGCACTTACAGACACGGGAGTTATATTTTCTGAATCCTTGAAGGATGGCCCAAAAATCGTAGGGAGCAGAATTTTGATTTCGGTCACGTGATGGTCACCATTTTGAATTGAAAATGAAAAGTAGTAGCAATTTGAAGGGCCGAGACTTTGAAACACAATAAATCTCCTTCTAATTGAGCTAGAATGTTCAAACTTGGTGTAGACGTTCACTAGGTCAATGTCATGATTGAGTTCAAAGATGAGCATCTTCTGTCTAGGGTAAGCAGAGATAGGCATGCTGATTTGTTGATTCTTTAGGGCACGATAACTTCGGTTATAATGAAGGGAGGGCTGTGAAACTTTTGTCAATAGAGAGTCCAATAGCTAGCCTGTTGTGTGAAATCATTGTATCATTTATTTTAAATATCAGGGATAGGCGAAAAAAAGAGATTGAAAATCCAAAAAGTCGTATTTTTACAATTTGGAGCATGTTTAGAGGTCTTTCTCGTAAAGTCAACTTAATATTTTTTGGGAACTTCTTCTACAAAGAGTCTTATTGGTAGTCTTTTATATAAAACCATCGATCAACAATCCAACATATCAGGAGTAGAAGAACAAAAGGATCGAACATTGAAAACGGCACCCTTTCATTGTTAAGCAAAACATGCAGTGTGGGTGGCTACAATCTGCACATTTAGTCATCGTATAGAGCTTATTCAACAGTATCGAATTCCAACTGCTAAGGGATCTTTTACGTGCACTCCAATGTGTACACGGCGGGTGGGGGGACACGCCAGAAAATCGAGATGAACTTTCTCGGACAATGCAGGGATCGAACACCCGACCTCCTGGCTAGCAGGCCAACGCCTTAGCCACATAGTGTGGACATCCATCGTACATTTCATCCGTCAAATCAAAGCATTTCATTGCATTAGACCAATAATTAATTATTCTTAATTGAAAACTTTATTTTAATATTAGTCTGGCATTATTAAATCCTAATTTTATTGGTCTTATTTAAAATTAAACTTTCATTTAAGTATGAACAACCCTTAACGTGTCTCTTTAAAACATAAAAAAATACTCTAAAACAGTAGCTCAACCTTTTGACCTAAACTCATTAATTTACCATTTTTTGTGAGCCACTTGTTATTTTTCCTATGACATATTACACGTGTCTGATTTTAAAGGGGGGTTGGGTGGCTGAATGGTTAGCACGCGCGCCTGTCATTGAGTTAACTAGCGTGTTTTCGAATGCCCGGTTGTACGTGACAAGGAGTAAGGTCGCCTGTCCAACCGGTCATTTTTAATTTCTTTCCCGCCATTTTCATTTCATTTTCTCATCCGTCTCATTACAGTAATACAAGTTTGAGGTATTTCCCTTTAGTTTTCAGATTATTGTTATGCCTGGGTGCAATGTTTCATACTATATTTAGACTTGTAACTTCGCGAGTTTTTGACCAATTTTGATAATTTTTTCTTCTTATCCTTTTATTTAGGATACTTGATACAATCAATGACACATGACGATGAATATGAAAGCTTTCATATCTGCATGGGACAGTAGCAGATCTAGTTATTATTTTTTTTTTTTGTGTATTTTCTGCAAATCGGATTTCTCAGAATCTAACCATGGGATCTTTCTGAAACTTTGACCTACCCCCCCAAAAATGGGGTGCGAACGTTGTTTAAATATATTTTCAAAACGTTTTACGAATCCGAAATCACCGAATTTTACGAACGAAAAAACTGACAATGCATAGTCGTAACTTTGTTATTTTTTGACCGATTTTACTAATTCTTTTTTCTTTGAATACCTTGAAAAAAATCGTTTTGATCTGCAGTTTCACATTTTCGAATTTCGAAAATTCGTCGCTGTGATTTCGAACCGGAAGTTTAGACCAATTTGACAACTTCTTTAATAGTTGTACGATTTTCATGAAATTTAGTATACTAGTAGATCTTACCGATGTGACTTCAAAAATATAATTAGAAATTTTCTAAATTATCTCCCCTTGGTGAAATTAAGGATCAAAATTTTCAAAAAAATCGTCGAAATATAGGTCAGAATGACCTAAAAAATTTTTTCGATACTCGACAAGTAATTACTGATTCCTACACAAAATATGGAGTTTGTCGATCGAACCGGAAGTGCCACCATCTTGAAACGTGAAAAAACAAATGAACTTTTGCGATATTGCACTTACAGACACGGGAGTTATATTTTCTGAATCCTTGAAGGATGGCCCAAAAATCGTAGGGAGCAGAATTTTGATTTCGGTCACGTGATGGTCACCATTTTGAATTGAAAATGAAAAGTAGTAGCAATTTGAAGGGCCGAGACTTTGAAACACAATAAATCTCCTTCTAATTGAGCTAGAATGTTCAAACTTGGTGTAGACGTTCACTAGGTCAATGTCATGATTGAGTTCAAAGATGAGCATCTTCTGTCTAGGGTAAGCAGAGATAGGCATGCTGATTTGTTGATTCTTTAGGGCACGATAACTTCGGTTATAATGAAGGGAGGGCTGTGAAACTTTTGTCAATAGAGAGTCCAATAGCTAGCCTGTTGTGTGAAATCATTGTATCATTTATTTTAAATATCAGGGATAGGCGAAAAAAAGAGATTGAAAATCCAAAAAGTCGTATTTTTACAATTTGGAGCATGTTTAGAGGCCTTTCTCGTAAAGTCAACTTAATATTTTTTGGGAACTTCTTCTACAAAGAGTCTTATTGGTAGTCTTTTATATAAAACCATCGATCAACAATCCAACATATCAGGAGTAGAAGAACAAAAGGATCGAACATTGAAAACGGCACCCTTTCATTGTTAAGCATAACATGCAGTGTGGGTGGCTACAATCTGCACATTTAGTCATCGTATAGAGCTTATTCAACAGTATCGAATTCCAACTGCTAAGGGATCTTTTAGCAATGTGTACACGGCGGGTGGGGGGACACGCCAGAAAATCGAGATGAACTTTCTCGGACAATGCAGGGATCGAACACCCGACCTCCTGGCTAGCAGGCCAACGCCTTAGCCACATAGTGTGGACATCCATCGTACATTTCATCCGTCAAATCAAAGCATTTCATTGCATTAGACCAATAATTAATTATTCTTAATTGAAATCTTTATTTTAATATTAGTCTGGCATTATTAAATCCTAATTTTATTGGTCTTATTTAAAATTAAACTTTCATTTAAGTATGAACAACCCTTAACGTGTCTCTTTAAAACATAAAAAAAATACTCTAAAACAGTAGCTCAACCTTTTGACCTAAACTCATTAATTTACCATTTTTTGTGAGCCACTTGTTATTTTTCCTATGACATATTACACGTGTCTGATTTTAAAGGGGGGTTGGGTGGCTGAATGGTTAGCACGCGCGCCTGTCATTGAGTTAACTAGCGTGTTTTCGAATGCCCGGTTGTACGTGACAAGGAGTAAGGTCGCCTGTCCAACCGGTCATTTTTAATTTTTTTCCCGCCATTTTCATTTCATTTTCTCATCCGTCTCATTACAGTAATACAAGTTTGAGGTATTTCCCTTTAGTTTTCAGATTATTGTTATGCCTGGGTGCAATGTTTCATACTATATTTAGACTTGTAACTTCGCGAGTTTTTGACCAATTTTGATAATTTTTTCTTCTTATCCTTTTATTTAGGATACTTGATACAATCAATGACACATGACGATGAATATGAAAGCTTTCATATCTGCATGGGACAGTAGCAGATCTAGTTATTATTTATTATTATTATTTTATTTTTCGGGGGAGCCTATTTCTCAGTGTCTGTAACAGATACAGATCTGGGACGTAATTTTCTATCAGGAAACCATATAGTGGCCATCCCTTCCACTGTATTTGAAACTTCTGCGCAGACCGGAAGTGGCCGAATTTTGTGCGGTGCCAAAAAATTAAAAAACGGCCGTAGATTCGTCAATTCTGTACCTATTTTCATACAAATTACATTTTTGGAAACCCTGAGTCTTTCCTCGGACGATAGCAGTTGAAAATTTTGCAATTTAGAAACTTCGCCGCTGACTTCTAGCATTCGAAAAATGAAAATATGTTGTTTAAGACACATTTTTTGTTATTTTTCAAAATTTTCAAATTTGACCTACATTTTTGGATACCTGAAGGCAATACGGTTCCAGTAATATAAGTTTCATTCAGAGTCATCGCCCTTTATTTTTCGATTTTTTTCGAATTTTCTTCACATTTTGTGAGCTTAAGTTTCGTTTTACGGCCGGATCGACGTTTCTGAAATTCCTGGAACATGAAGTAATATGGTCAAACCACCGTTTAAAGCAATTTCAACAACAATCCGTAAACCGGAAGTAGTCGAAATACTATGCGATATTTTGAAAAAAACGTGAAAAATTGGTGTTTTGGGTAAAAACACGATTTTTCCGTCCGATATCAACGGATTAAACAAATTAAGGTATCATTTGGTCGGGCGGTAATTGGACCACTGAATGATACCCAATTCGTACGGACACGATCAGCAGGAAGCAAAATATGGCTCGCTGAAAATCAAGTATTTTCTGATTTGGAGCGTTTTTAGATGCCTGTATCTCGAAAACTGCTCCACAGTTTTTTATGAAACTTTCTCTATCGAGAGACCTTGCAGTAGTCTTGTGTACGAAACATTCCATTACGACTTTGAAATATCTGGAAAAGGTGAAATAACGGACTGAAAATCGAAAAAAGTCGAAAAATCGTGAAATTTTGGAAAATGCTCTGCTATTTTTTTATTTTAAGAGATTTTCAAAAAAAAAAATGTATATTCAGATAGCTGACCTAATTACGATTCTATCGATGTATAATATGTATGTAGTTATTGAAATTTAATTTTCGATATTTTAAATTTTTTGCATTTTTGGCACTTTTGAACCTAGGATTTCTCAGGGGCATTTTATCTGATCAGATAATGTAATATATCATTACAGAGCCCTGTGGCTATTTTAGTGCCTAAACCGGTTATCAAAACTATATCGACAATAATAACCATACCGGAAGTATTCAAAAAATGTAAAAAAAGGTTAAAAACTATGTCGCACTTGCAAAAAACTTGATTTCTCCCTTAGGTAATAGCGGACCAAAAGAACTAAAGTGTCGTTGGATAGCCCTATTAATGGACCATCATATGGTATCTAAATAATACGATATCGATGGTAAGGAAATAAATTATTGTGTGCCAAAAATCTAGTATTTTCCGATTTTTTAACATTCTGAGACGTCCTTTTCTCGAAAACGACGCCGCAGATTTTTCTTAAACTTTTCTTACTCAAAGTCCTATCGGTTGTCTATATAGTGAATCAAAAATGAAAAGCATTGAAATAATATAGGTGGTCCAAAAATGGCATCAAACTTTGAAAAAATTGAAAAATCGTTAAATTTTTGTAAACGCTCTTTAGTTTATCTTTTTTTTTCAAAACTGCTCAATGGATGTTTCTGACATTTCTGGTACAGAAAGTTAAGTATCCAAAGAACTTCGTAAAGCTATCACAACAACGATCGTAAAACCGGAAGTAGTCGAAAAAATGTCCGATATTTTGAAAAAAATTATTTTTTTTACGAAAATCTTTTTTATTTATGAATATTTTTTGATGATATTTTACACGGGGTTAAACTATCATCCTACTTGAGCAGAAATGAGAAAAAAAATTGTCTCGGTAATTTGTGTTAGCCGCCATCGGCTAATTTAGTTTTTCGTACCCAGAAAAATTATTTATTGTTCGATTTGTATAAAACAAAGTTCATATGCTCCGTGGTCCCAATTGTAATTTTTTTTGTTACGGTGAAATTTTTCTGTCGGCAACGGAAGTGACGTAATATTAACAAAAACTACAATTTTGACAGTTCGGTACCACTTTTTGAAAGCAAATATTATTTTTTTTCAAAACTGATATAACTAAATGGATGCACCCTGCAAAGGTGCACAAAATCCTTAGCTCATATTTTTAAATTTCAATTCCATTTTCGGGCAATTTCGAATAAAATGTAAAATAAAGTGTAAAATTCAGTTATTTACAATTCATTCAGCGTCTTCATATTTTGAAATATTTATTTGTAATTTCCATAAACTCGTAGCACTAATCCAGACGAAGAGAATGTATGCGAAAATTAGTTTGTAATATGAGCAGTTGCCGAGAAATATGCAATTTTGCATGCATCACTTTTCACGTTATTTTGCCTATGCAAGAGTGAATTATTATTCGATTTGCAATATTTTTTTCCCATTTGATGCCTAATGCCAATTTGGACTAGGTCAAGCCAATTTTACATTTTCACTGTGCTCGGAAATGACGTCATTTGGGCAAAAACTGTATTTTTAACCTAAAAAACTAAAATTTTATTCAAATCAGTCTCCCTTATAATATTTTTAAAATTATGATATTTGATTCTCATCAACGAATAGAATGAAGCCATAAGACCATACAGATACCACAAAATGGTTTCTAACTTGTACGTTTACAGAGAAATAGGCGATCTTCTATAAGTCACTTTTCAAGGTTTTTGGTATATAAAAGTGTCAATTATTATTCGATTTTTATAATTTTTTTACCATTTGATACCTTATGCAATTTATGACTTCTATGAACCAAGTTAACATTTTCAATATCACCGGAAGTAATGTAATTTTTGCAAAAAAACGTATTTTTAGCCTTCAAAACAAACATTTTTTAGAAGTGATTTATATTCATTATTCGTTTAACTTTATAACGCCTGACTCTAATGGGCAGTAAGAGTGAATCAATACCATCATATTGATATCAAGAAAAGGCTTCTAGCATGTTCCCTTGTCGAATAATAACCAATTTTCCCAGGGTCACTTTTAAGTTTTTTACCTTCTTAATTTCAGTTTATGGGTTATAGGTTAATTATTTATTGCCCGAAATGTATAAAACAACGTTTGGATTTTGTATGTTGCGAATTTTCGACTTATTTTTCACCTATAAAAATTTCTTTCGGCACCGGAAGTGAATTAATTTTGCCATAATTTACAATTTTGACTGGTCTTTTCGCCAGCAAATATTACTTTTACATATGATAGAGGGTGTCACTAAAGCAAAACAACCTAAAGTATAGTTTGGTAGCTCAATGGATCGGCTATGGTATAATAAACTTCCTGTATGATTCCTGAAAGCCGGTTCAGTGCTGCTTGCAGGTCTAGTTATTATTAGGCTTTCAGACTTTCGTCTGAAAGCCTATTGTGATTACTAAAATTATTATTATTTATTATTATTATTTTATTTTTCGGGGGAGCCTATTTCTCAGTGTCTGTAACAGATACAGATCTGGGACGTAATTTTCTATCAGGAAACCATATAGTGGCCATCCCTTCCACTGTATTTGAAACTTCTGCGCAGACCGGAAGTGGCCGAATTTTGTGCGGTGCCAAAAAATTAAAAAACGGCCGTAGATTCGTCAATTCTGTACCTATTTTCATACAAATTACATTTTTGGAAACCCTGAGTCTTTTCTCGGACGATAGCAGTTGAAAATTTTGCAATTTAGAAACTTCGCCGCTGACTTCTAGCATTCGAAAAATGAAAATATGTTGTTTAAGACACATTTTTTGTTATTTTTCAAAATTTTCAAATTTGACCTACATTTTTGGATACCTGAAGGCAATACGGTTCCAGTAATATAAGTTTCATTCAGAGTCATCGCCCTTTATTTTTCGATTTTTTTCGAATTTTCTTCACATTTTGTGAGCTTAAGTTTCGTTTTACGGCCGGATCGACGTTTCTGAAATTCCTGGAACATGAAGTAATATGGTCAAACCACCGTTTAAAGCAATTTCAACAACAATCCGTAAACCGGAAGTAGTCGAAATACTATGCGATATTTTGAAAAAAACGTGAAAAATTGGTGTTTTGGGTAAAAACACGATTTTTCCGTCCGATATCAACGGATTAAACAAATTAAGGTATCATTTGGTCGGGCGGTAATTGGACCACTGAATGATACCCAATTCGTACGGACACGATCAGCAGGAAGCAAAATATGGCTCGCTGAAAATCAAGTATTTTCTGATTTGGAGCGTTTTTAGATGCCTGTATCTCGAAAACTGCTCCACAGTTTTTTATGAAACTTTCTCTATCGAGAGACCTTGCAGTAGTCTTGTGTACGAAACATTCCATTACGACTTTGAAATATCTGGAAAAGGTGAAATAACGGACTGAAAATCGAAAAAAGTCGAAAAATCGTGAAATTTTGGAAAATGCTCTGCTATTTTTTTATTTTAAGAGATTTTCAAAAAAAAATTGTATATTCAGATAGCTGGCCTAATTACGATTCTATCGATGTATAATATGTATGTAGTTATTGAAATTTAATTTTCGATATTTTAAATTTTTTGCATTTTTGCCACTTTTGAACCTAGGATTTCTCAGGGGCATTTTATCTGATCAGATAATGTAATATATCATTACAGAGCCCTGTGGCTATTTTAGTGCCTAAACCGGTTATCAAAACTATATCGACAATAATAACCATACCGGAAGTATTCAAAAAATGTAAAAAAAGGTTAAAACTATGTCGCACTTGCAAAAAACTTGATTTCTCCCTTAGGTAATAGCGGACCAAAAGAACTAAAGTGTCGTTGGATAGCCCTTTTAATGGACCATCATATGGTATCTAAATAATACGATATCGATGGTAAGGAAATAAATTATTGTGTGCCAAAAATCTAGTATTTTCCGATTTTTTAACATTCTGAGACGTCCTTTTCTCGAAAACGACGCCGCAGATTTTTCTTAAACTTTTCTTACTCAAAGTCCTATCGGTTGTCTATATAGTGAATCAAAAATGAAAAGCATTGAAATAATATAGGTGGTCCAAAAATGGCATCAAACTTTGAAAAAATTGAAAAATCGTTTAATTTTTGTAAACGCTCTTTAGTTTATCTTTTTTTTTTCAAAACTGCTCAATGGATGTTTCTGACATTTCTGGTACAGAAAGTTAAGTATCCAAAGAACTTCGTAAAGCTATCACAACAACGATCGTAAAACCGGAAGTAGTCGAAAAAATGTCCGATATTTTGAAAAAAATTATTTTTTTTACGAAAATCTTTTTTATTTATGAATATTTTTTGATGATATTTTACACGGGGTTAAACTATCATCCTACTTGAGCAGAAATGAGAAAAAAAAATTGTCTCGGTAATTTGTGTTAGCCGCCATCGGCTAATTTAGTTTTTCGTACCCAGAAAAATTATTTATTGTTCGATTTGTATAAAACAAAGTTCATATGCTCCGTGGTCCCAATTGTAATTTTTTTTGTTACGGTGAAATTTTTCTGTCGGCAACGGAAGTGACGTAATATTAACAAAAACTACAATTTTGACAGTTCGGTACCACTTTTTGAAAGCAAATATTATTTTTTTTCAAAACTGATATAACTAAATGGATGCACCCTGCAAAGGTGCACAAAATCCTTAGCTCATATTTTTAAATTTCAATTCCATTTTCGGGCAATTTCGAATAAAATGTAAAATAAAGTGTAAAATTCAGTTATTTACAATTCATTCAGCGTCTTCATATTTTGAAATATTTATTTGTAATTTCCATAAACTCGTAGCACTAATCCAGACGAAGAGAATGTATGCGAAAATTAGTTTGTAATATGAGCAGTTGCCGAGAAATATGCAATTTTGCATGCATCACTTTTCACGTTATTTTGCCTATGCAAGAGTGAATTATTATTCGATTTGCAATATTTTTTTCCCATTTGATGCCTAAAGCCAATTTGGACTAGGTCAAGCCAATTTTACATTTTCACTGTGACAGGAAATGACGTCATTTGGGCAAAAACTGTATTTTTAACCTAAAAAACTAAAATTTTATTCAAGTCAGTCTCCCTTATAATATTTTTAAAATTATGATATTTGATTCTCATCAACGAATAGAATGAAGCCATAAGACCATACAGATACCACAAAATGGTTTCTAACTTGTACGTTTACAGAGAAATAGGCGATCTTCTATAAGTCACTTTTCAAGGTTTTTGGTATATAAAAGTGTCAATTATTATTCGATTTTTATAATTTTTTTACCATTTGATACCTTATGCAATTTATGACTTCTATGAACCAAGTTAACATTTTCAATATCACCGGAAGTAATGTAATTTTTGCAAAAAAACGTATTTTTAGCCTTCAAAACAAACATTTTTTAGAAGTGATTTATATTCATTATTCGTTTAACTTTATAACGCCTGACTCTAATGGGCAGTAAGAGTGAATCAATACCATCATATTGATATCAAGAAAAGGCTTCTAGCATGTTCCCTTGTCGAATAATAACCAATTTTCCCAGGGTCACTTTTAAGTTTTTTACCTTCTTAATTTCAGTTTATGGGTTATAGGTTAATTATTTATTGCCCGAAATGTATAAAACAACGTTTGGATTTTGTATATTGCGAATTTTCGACTTATTTTTCACCTATAAAAATTTCTTTCGGCACCGGAAGTGACTTAATTTTGCCATAATTTACAATTTTGACTGGTCTTTTCGCCAGCAAATATTACTTTTACATATGATAGAGGGTGTCACTAAAGCAAAACAACCTAAAGTATAGTTTGGTAGCTCAATGGATCGGCTATGGTATAATAAACTTCCTGTATGATTCCTGAAAGCCGGTTCAGTGCTGCTTGCAGGTCTAGTTATTATTATTATTCTTCTTTTGTTTTGAGTAGATCTCAGCAACTACGTGTCGCATCGTTACGATTTCTTCGGTTTTACTGGGAAAGTGGGTGTGACTTAGAGGATAAAGCTATTTTGAACGTTCTGCGACAATGCGAAATGTCCGAAATCACCGAAGTTATCGTTTTTACAAATATTGCGGTAATTTTAACAATAATCATGGGATTTTAACTTTCGATACATTTTGGCATAGCTGGAGACAGGGCACATAGCTGCGCTACTTTCGATTTTTGATTTTCGGCAAATCTTCGAAGATATTAGGCGCCAAATTTGGGAAATTTAAAATTTTACAAAAAACTTTTTTATTTATGAATATTTTTCAGTCGTGTTGTGCACAGAATTAAAGAGTCATCTGACTTGCGCAAAAATGTTAAAAAATTTTGTCTCAGTAATTTTCCTTGGCCTCCATTGGCTAATTCAGTTTTTCAGTCCTAGATTAATTTTTTATTGTTCGATTTGTATAAAACAAAGTTCATATGCTTCGTTGTCTCAATTGTCATTTTTTTTATTACCAAAAGTGTTATCTGTCGGCACCGGAAGTGGCATAATTTTACCAAAAACTACAATTTTGACAGTTAGGTACATTTTTTGAAAACAAATATTATTTTTTTGAAAAATTATATGACTCAAAGAGTGTGTCCTTTAAAGGCGCAAAAAATGTCGGAAGCAGTTTTTTTAATTTCTTTTTCATTTTCTAGCAAATTGGATTAAGAGGTGAAAAAAGGCGTAAAATTGACCTATTTACAACTCATTCAGGCTTTTCAGATTTTAAAATATTTTTACGTAACTTTTATAAACTTGTAGCTATAATCCATACGAAGAGAATGTATGTGAAAATTAGTTTGTAATATAAGCAGTTGCCGAGAAATAGGCAATTTTGCATGAGTCACTTTTCACGTAATTTTGGCTGTAAAAGAATCCATTATTATTCGATTTTCAATTTTCTTTCGCCATTGGATGCCTAATGCCATAGTGGACTATGTCAAACCATTTTACCCCTTGCGCTGCCACCGGAAATGACGTCATTTGCTCAAAACTTAAATTTTAGCCTTAAAAAAACAATATTTTATTCAAATGAGTCGTATTTGTTATTTTTTTCAAATTGTGATATTTGATTCTATTGATCAAATAGATTGAACCCATACGATCATACAGATACCACAAAATGGTTTCTAACTTGTACGGTTGCAGAGAAATGGGCGATTTTCCTTAAGTCACTTTTCAAGGTTTTTGGTCTATAAAAGTGTCAGTTATTATTCGATTTTCATAAAATTTTCACCATATGATATCTTGTGTCATTTATGATTTCATAGAACTAATTTAACATTTTCAGTATCACCGGAAGTAATGTCATTTTGGCAAAAACTGTATTTTTAGCCTTCAAAACAGACATTTTTTTTCAAATGAGTCTGATTTGTAATATATTTCAAATTATGATATTTGATTCCAATCAACAAATGGATTGAACCCATACGATCATATAGATACCAAAAGATAGTTTTTATCGTGTACGGTTGCCGAGAAATAGACGATTTTCTACAAGTCACTTTTCAAGGTTTTTGGTCTATAAAAGTGGCAATTCTCATTCGATTTACATACAATTTTCGCCATTATGATGCCTTATGCCATTTCTGATTTCATAAAACTAATTGAACATTTTCATTATCACCGGAAGTAATGAAATTTTGCCAGGATCACTTACAAGTAACATATATATAAAATGAATTGATATTGCTGGATTTGGTTGATTCTTCGTCCATTTTATTTGATGTTTACAATGCTTATGTGGAAACCTGTTTGATGGTTCATTGTTATCGGAAGTGACATATGTTTAAGGGTAACGTGGCACCGAAAGTGACGTGGCACCAGTGAAACCCGTCATTCCTGCATGCAGGTCTAGTTATTCTTATTATTATTATTAGGGTTTCACACTGCGTAGCTTGTGTGAAACACTATTGTTTTTGTTAAAATTATTATTCTTATTAGGCTTTCAGACTTTCGTCAATTTTGACAGTTCGGTACCACTTTTTGAAAGCAAATATTAATTTTTTTCAAAACTGATATAACTAAAAGGATGGACCCTGCAAAGGTGCACAAAATCCTTAGCTCAGATTTTTTAATTTCAATTTCATTTTCGGGCAATTTCGAATAAAATGTAAAATAAAGTGTAAAATTCAGTTGTTTACAATTCATTCGGCGTCTTCATATTTTGAAATATTTATTTGTAATTTTCAATAATCCAGACGAAGAGAATGTATGCTAAAATTAGTTTGTAATATGAGCAGTTGCCGATAAATATGCAATTTTGCATGCATCACTTTTCACGTTATTTTGCCTATAAAAACGTGATTTATTATTCGATTTGCAATATTTGTTTTTCCATTTGATGCCTAATGCCAATTTAGAGTAGGTCAAGCCAATTTTACATTTTCACTGTGACCGGAAATGACGTCATTTAGGCAAAAACTGCATTTTTAACCTAAAAAAGAAATATTTTATTTAAATGAGTCTGCCTTATAATATTTTTAAAATTACGATATTCAATTCCCATCAACGAATAGAATGAAGCCATACGACCCTGCAGATACCACAAAATGGTTTCTAACTTGTACGGTTACAGAGAAATAGGCGATCTTCGATAAGTCACTTTTCAAGGTTTTTGGTCTATAAAAATGTCAATTATTATTCGATTTTTATAATTTTTTTACCATTTGATGCCTTATGCCATTTATGAATTCTGTGAACTAAATTAACATTTTCAATATCACCGGAAGTAATGTAGCCTTCAAAACAAACATTTTTTTGAAGGGATTTATATTTATTATTCGTTTAACTTTATAACGTTTGGTTCTAATGGGCAGTAAGATTGAATATATACCATCATATTGATATCAAGAAAAGGCTTCTAGCATGTTCCCTTGTCGAAAAATAGTCAATTTTCCCAGGGTCACTTATAAGTTTTTTACCTTCTTAATTTCAGTTGATGGGTTATGTGTTAATTATTTATTGTCCGATATGTATAAAACAAAGTTTTATTTTGTATGTTGCGAATTTTCGACTTATTTTTCACCTATAAAAATTTCTTTCGGCAGCGGAATTGACGTAATTTTGCCGTAATTTACAATTTTGACCGGTCTTTTCGCCAGCAAATATTACTTTTACATATGATAGAGGGTGTCACTGAAGCAAAACAATTAAAGTATAGTTTGGTAGCTCAATGGATCGGCTATGGTATAATAAACTTCCTGTATGATTCCTGAAAGCCGGTTCAGTGCTGCTTGCAGGTCTAGTTATTAGGCTTTCAGACTTTCGTCTGAAAGCCTATTGAGATTACTAAAATTATTATTATTATTATTATTATTATTATTATTATTATTATTATTTACCGCGGGGGCCTAGATCTCCATGATCGAAAACAGACATCGATCTGGAATTAGATTTTCTATTGGGAAACCATGTGGTGGCTACTTGATAAAATATTTTTGAAATTTCTGCGCATACCGGAAGTGACCGAACTTTGCACGTTGTCTAAAAATTGAAAATCGGCCATAGTTTCGTCAATTCGTTATCCATTTTCAAACAAATTACATTTTTGGAATCCCTGAATCTTTTCTGAGACAATGGCTATCTCACATTTTTCAATTTCGAACATTCGTCTATGACTTTTATCGTTCGAAAATTGAAAACATGTTGTTTACGAGACCATTTTTGTCATTTTTCAAAATTTTCAAATTTGACCTACATTTTTGGATACCTGAAGTCCATCCGATTCCAGTAATATAAGTTTCATTCAGAGTTATCGCCCTTTATTTTTCGATTTTTTTCGAATTTTCTTCCCATTTTGTCAGCTCGGGTTTCGTTTTATGGTAGAATTGACGTTTCTGAAACTTCTAGAACATGAAGTTATAGTCCAATACCAACGTATAAAGCAATTTCGACAAGAATCCTTAAACCGGAAGTGGTCGAAATAATGTGCAATATTTTGAAAAAAATGCAAAAAATGGATATTTTGGGGAAAAACGCGAATTCTCCGCCCGATATCAATGGATTACAGAAATTAGAGTACCATTGGACTGCACTAGGATTGTGCTATCGTATGATACCCAACTCGTACGGATACGATGAGCAGGCAGCAAAATATGGCACGCTGAAAATCAAGTATTTTCTGATTTGGAGCGTTTTTGGACGCCTGTATCTCGAAAACTTAACCGCAACTTTTTTTGTAATTTTTTCTATCGAGAGTCCTTTCGGAGGTATTTTGCATGAAGCCATCCAATAAGACTTTGAAATATCTGGAATAGGTGAAATAACGGACTGAAAATCGAAAAAAGTCGAAAAATCGTGAAATTTTGGAAAATGCTCTGCTATTTTTTTATTTTCAAAGATTTCCAAAAAACGATTGTATATTCAGATAGCTGACCTAATTACGATTCTAGCGATGTATAATATGTATGTAGTTATTGAAATTTAATTTTCGATATTTTAAATTTTTTGCATTTTTGGCACTTTTGAACCTAGGATTTCTCAGGGGCATTTTATCTGATCAGATAATGTAATATATCATTACAGAGCACTGTGGCTATTTTAGTGCCCAAACCGGCTATTAAAACTATTCCGAAAATAATAACCATACCGGAAGTATTCAAAAAATGAAAAAAAAAGGTTAAAAACATTGTCGCACTTGCGAAAAACTTGATTTCTCCCTTAGGTAATAGCGGACCAAAAGAACTAAAGGGTCGTTGGAAAGCCCTATTAATGGACCATCATATGGTATCTAAATAATACGATTTCGATGGTAGGGAAATAAATTATTGTATGCCAAAAATCTAGCATTTTCCGATTTTTTAACATTCTGAGACGCCCTTTTCTCGAAAACGACGCCGCAGATTTTTCTTAAACTTTTCTTACTCAAAGTCCTATCGGTTGTCTATATAGTGAATCCAAAATGAAAAGCTTTGAAATAATATAGGTGGTCCAAAAATGGCATCAAACTTTGAAAAAAATTGAAAAATCATTAAATTTTTGTAAACGCTCTTTAATTTATCTTTTTTTCCAAAACTACTCAATGGATGTTTCTGACACTTCTGGTACAGAAAGTTAAGTATCCAAAGAACTTCGTAAAGCTATCGCGACAATGATCGTAAAACCGGAAGTAGTCGAACAAATGTCCGATATTTTGAAAAAAAATAATTTTTTTACGAATACCTTTTTTATTTATGAATATATTTTGATGGTATTTTACACAGGGTTAAAATATCATCGTACTTGAGCAGAAATGAGAAAAAAAATTGTCAGGGTAATTTGCGTTAGCCGCCATCGGCTAATTTAGTTTTTCGTACCCAGAAAAATTATTTATTGTTCGATTTGTATAAAACAAAGTTCATATGCTCCGTGGTCCCAGTTGTAATTTTTTTTGTTACGGTAAAATTTTTCTGTCTGCAACGAAAGTGACGTAATATTAACAAAAACTACAATTTTGACAGTTCGGTACCACTTTTTGAAAGCAAATATTTTTTTTTTCAAAACTGATATAACTAAAAGGATGCACCCTGCAAATATGCAAAAAATCCTTAGCTCAGATTTTTTAATTTCAATTTCATTTTCGGGCAATTTCGAATAAAATGTAAAATAAAGTGTAAAATTCAGTTATTTACAATTCATTCAGCGTCTTCATATTTTGAAATATTTATTTGTAATTTTCATAAACTCGTAGCAATAATCCAGACGAAGAGAATGTATGCGAAAATTAGTTTGTAATATGAGCAGTTGCCGAGAAATATGCAATTTTGCATGCATCACTTTTCACGTTATTTTGCCTATAAAAGAGTGAATTATCATTCGATTTGCAATATTTTTTTTTCCATTTGATGCCTAATGCCAATTTGGACTAGGTCAAGTCAATTTTACATTTTCACTGTGACCGGAAATGACGTCATTTGGGCAAAAACTGTATTTTTAACCCAAAAAACAAATATTTTATTCAAATGAGTCTGCCTTATAATATTTTTAAAATTATGATATTTGATTCCCATCAACGAATAGAATGAAGCCATACGACCATACAGATACCACAAAATGGTTTCTAACTTGTATGGTTACAGAGAAATAGGCGATCTTCTATAAGTCTTTTTTCAAGGTTTTTGGTCTATAAAAGTCTCAATTATTATTCGATTTTTATAATTTTTTTACCATTTGATGCCTTATGCCAATTATGGCTTCTATGAACTAAGTTAACATTTTCAATATCACCGGAAGTAATGTAATTTTTGCAAAAAACGTATTTTTAGCCTTCAAAACAAACATTTTTTTGAAGGGATTTATATTTATTATTCGTTTAACTTGATAACGTCTGACTCTAATGGGCAGTAAGATTGAATCAATACCATCATATTGATATGAAAAAAAGCCTTCTAGCATGTTCCCTTGTCGAATAATAGCCAATTTTCCCAGGGTCACTTTTAAGTTTTTTACCTTCTTAATTTCAGTTTATGGGTTATAGGGTAATTATTTATTGCCCAATATGTATAAAACAAAGTTTGTATTTTGTGTGTTGCGAATTTTCGACTTATTTTTCACCTATAAAAATATCTTTCGGTACCGGAAGTGACGTAATTTTGCCATAATTTACAATTTTGACCGGTCTTTTCGCCAGCAAATATTACTTTTACATATGATAGAGGGTGTCACTGAAGCAAAACAACTAAAGTATAGTTTGGTAGCTCAATGGATCGGCTATGGTATAAGAAACTTCCTGTATGATTCCTGAAAGCCGGTTCAGTGCTGCTTGCAGGTCTAGTTATTATTATTATTATTATTTACCGCGAGGGCCTAGATCTCCATGATCGAAAACAGATATCGATCTGAAATTAGATTTTCTATTGGGAAACCACGTGGTGGCTACTTGATAAAATATTTTTGAAATTTCTGCGCATACCGGAAGTGACCGAACTTTGCACGTTGTCTAAAAATTGAAAATCGGCCATAGTTTCGTCAATTCTTTATCCATTTTCAAACAAATTACATTTTTGGAATCCCTGAATCTTTTCTGAGACAATGGCTATCTCACATTTTTCAATTTCGAACATTCGTCTATGACTTTTATCGTTCGAAAATTGAAAACATGTTGTTTACGAGACAATTTTTGTCATTTTTCAAAATTTTCAAATTTGACCTACATTTTTGGATACCTGAAGTCCATCCGATTCCAGTAATATAAGTTTCATTCAGAGTTGTCGCCCTTTATTTTTCGATTTTTATCGAATTTTCTTCCCATTTTGCGAGCTCGGGTTTCGTTTTATGGTAGAATTGACGTTTCTGAAACTTCTGGAACATGAAGTTATAGTCCAATACCAACTGATAAAGCAATTTCGACACGGATATTTAAACCGGAAGTGGTCGAAATAATGTTCAATATTTTGAAAAAAATGCAAAAAATGGATATTTTGGGGAAAAACGCGATTTCTCCGCCCGATATCAACGGATTAAAGAAATTAGGGTACCATTGGACTGCACTAGGATTGTACTATCGTATGATACCCAATTCATACGGATACGATGAGCAGGAAGCAAAATATGGCACGCTGAAAATCAAGTATTTTCTGATTTGGAGCGTTTTTGGACGCCTGTATCTCGAAAACTTAACCGCAACTTTTTTTTTAACTTTCTCTATCGAGAGTCCATTCGATAGTCTTGTGAATTATGCCACCCAATAAGACTTTGAAATGTCTGGAATAGGTGAAATAACGGACTGAAAATCGAAAAAAGTCGAAAAATCGTGAAATTTTGGAAAATGCTCTACTATTTTTTTATTTTGAGAGATTTTCAAAAAAAGATTGTATATTCAGATAGCTGACCTAATTACGATTCTAACGATGTATAATATGTATGTAGCTATTGAAATTAAATTTTCGATATTTTAAATTTTTTGCATTTTTGGCACTTTTCAACATAGGATTTCTCAGGGGCATTTTATCTGATCAGATAATGCAATATATCATTACAGAGCCCTGTGGCTATTTTAGTGCCCAAACCGGCTATTAAAACTATTCCGAAAATAATAACCATACCGGAAGTATTCAAAAAATGAAAAAAAAAGGTTAAAAACATTGTCGCACTTGCGAAAAACTTGATTTCTCCCTTAGGTAATAGCGGACCAAAAGAACTAAAGGGTCGTTGGAAAGCCCTATTAATGGACCATCATATGGTATCTAAATAATACGATTTCGATCGTAGAGAAATAAATTATTGTATGCCAAAAATCTAGTATTTTCCGATTTTTTAACATTCTGAGACGCCCTTTTCTCGAAAACGACGTCGCAGATTTTTCTTAAACTTTTCTTACTCAAAGTCCTATCGGTTGTCTATATAGTGAATCCAAAATGAAAAGCATTGAAATAATATAGGTGGTCCAAAAATGGCATCAAACTTTGAAAAAAATTGAAAAATCATTAAATTTTTGTAAACGCTCTTTAATTTATCTTTTTTTCCAAAACTACTCAATGGATGTTTCTGACACTTCTGGTACAGAAAGTTAAGTATCGAAAGAACTTCGTAAAGCTATCGCGACAATGATCGTAAAACCGGAAGTAGTCGAACAAATGTCCGATATTTTGAAAAAAAATAATTTTTTTACGAATACCTTTTTTATTTATGAATATATTTTGATGGTATTTTACACAGGGTTAAAATATCATCGTACTTGAGCAGAAATGAGAAAAAACATTGTCAGGGTAATTTGCGTTAGCCGCCATCGGCTAATTTAGTTTTTCGTACCCAGAAAAATTATTTATTGTTCGATTTGTATAAAACAAAGTTCATATGCTCCGTGGTCCCAATTGTAATTTTTTTTGTTACGGTAAAATTTTTCTGTCGGCAACGAAAGTGACGTAATATGAACAAAAACTACAATTTTGACAGTTCGGTACCACTTTTTGAAAGCAAATATTTTTTTTTTTTCAAAACTGATATAACTAAAAGGATGCACCCTGCAAAGATGCACAAAATCCTTAGCTCAGATTTTTTAATTTCAATTTCATTTTCGGGCAATTTCGAATAAAATGTAAAATAAAGTGTAAAATTCAGTTATTTACAATTCATTCAGCGTCTTCATATTTTGAAATATTTATTTGTAATTTCATAAACTCGTAGCAATAATCCAGACGAAGAGAATGTATGCCAAAATTAGTTTGTAATATGAGCAGTTGCCGAGGAATATGCAATTTTGCATGCATCACTTTTCACGTTATTTTGCCTATAAAAGAGTGAATTATCATTCGATTTGCAATATTTTTTTTCCATTTGATGCCTAATGCCAATTTGGACTAGGTCAAGTCAATTTTACATTTTCACTGTGACCGGAAATGACGTCATTTGGGCAAAAACTGTATTTTTAACCCAAAAAACAAATATTTTATTCAAATGAGTCTGCCTTATAATATTTTTAAAATTATGATATTTGATTCCCATCAACGAATAGAATGAAGCCATACGACCATACAGATACCACAAAATGGTTTCTAACTTGTATGGTTACAGAGAAATCGGCGATCTTCTATAAGTCACTTTTCAAGGTTTTTGGTCTATAAAAGTCTCAATTATTATTCGATTTTTATAATTTTTTTACCATTTGATGCCTTATGTCATTATGGCTTCTATGAACTAAGTTAACATTTTCAATATCACCGGAAGTAATGTAATTTTTGCAAAAAACGTATTTTTAGCCTTCAAAACAAACATTTTTTTGAAGGGATTTATATTTATTATTCGTTTAACTTGATAACGTCTGACTCTAATGGGCAGTAAGATTGAATCAATACCATCATATTGATATCAAAAAAAGCCTTCTAGCATGTTCCCTTGTCGAATAATAGCCAATTTTCCCAGGGTCACTTTTAAGTTTTTTACCTTCTTAATTTCAGTTTATGGGTTATAGGGTAATTATTTATTGCCCAATATGTATAAAACAAAGTTTGTATTTTGTGTGTTGCGAATTTTCGACTTATTTTTCACCTATAAAAATATCTTTCGGTACCGGAAGTGACGTAATTTTACCATAATTTACAATTTTGACCGGTCTTTTCGCCAGCAAATATTACTTTTACATATGATAGAGGGTGTCACTGAAGCAAAACAACTAAAGTATAGTTTGGTAGCTCAATGGATCGGCTATGGTATAAGAAACTTCCTGTATGATTCCTGAAAGCCGGTTCAGTGCTGCTTGCAGGTCTAGTTATTATTATTAAGCTTTCATATTACATATGAAAGCTTATTGTTTCTGTTAAAGTTATTATTATTATTATTTTTTTTTTTGTGTGTTTTCTGCAAATCGGATTTCTCAGAATCTATCCATAGGATCTTTCTGAAATTTTGACCTACCCCCCCAAAAATGGGGTGCGAACCTTGATTAAATATATTTTCGAAACGTTTTACGAATCCGAAATCACCGAATTTTACGAACGAAAAAAATGACAATGCATAGTCGTAACTTTGTTATTTTTTGACCGATTTTACTAATTCTTTTTTCTTTGAATACCTTTAAAAAAACCATTTTCATCTGCAGTTTCACATTTTCGAATTTCGAAAATTCGTCGCTGTGATTTCGAACCGGAAGATTAGACCAATTTGACAACTTCTTTAATAGTTGTACGATTTTCATGAAATTTAGTATCTAAGTAGATCCTACCGATGTGACTTCAAAAATATAATTAGAAATTTTCTAAATTATCTCCCCTTGACGAAATTAAGGATCAAAATTTTCAAAAAAATCATCGAAATATAGGTCAGAATGACCTGATTTTTTTTTTGGATACTAGATAAGTAATTACTGATTTGTACACAAAATATGGAGTTTGTCGATCGAACCGGAAGTGCCGCCATATTTAAAAGTGAAAAATCAATAAGGCTTTTTTGCTATTTTACTTACAGACTCGGGAGTTATATTTTCTGAATCCTTGTAGGAAGGCCTAAAAAATGTCGCGAATAGAATTTTGATTTCGGTCACGTGATGGTCACCATTTTGAATTGAAAATGAAAAATAGAAGCAATTTGAAGGGTCGGGACTTTGGAACACAATTACTCTCCTTCTAATTAAGCTAGAATGTTCAAACTTGGTGTAGACGTTCACTAGGTCAATGTTATGATTGAGTTCAAAGATGAGCATTTTCTGCTTAGGGTAAGCAGAGATAAACAAGCTAATTTGTTGATTCTTTAGGGCACGATAACTTCGGTTATAATGAAGGGAGGGCGGTGAAACTTTTGTCAATAGAGAGTCTAATAGCTAGCCTGTTGTGTGAAATCATTGTATTATTTTTTCTAAATATCAGGGATAGCCGAAAAAAAGAGATTGAAAACCCAAAAAGTCGTATTTTTACAATTTGGAGCATGTTTAGAGGTCTTTCTCGTAAAGTCAACATAATATTTTTTGGGAACTTCTTGTACAAAGAGTCTTATTGGTAGTCTTTTATATGAAACCATCGATCAACAGTCCAACATATCAGGAGTAGAAGAACAAAAGGATCGAACATTGAAAACGGCACCCTTTCATTGTTAAGCGAAACATGCAGTGTGGGTGACTACAATCTACACATTTAGTCATCGTATAGAGCTTATTCAACAGTATCGAATTCCAACTGCTTAGGGATATTTTACGTGCACTCCAATGTGTACACGGGACCTTGGTTTTTCGTCCCATCCGAATGACTAGACAGCTGTGCTTGTCAGGCCCTCCGTTCTGCCTCACTGACAAGGGGAACCACGCCGGGAAATCGAGATGAACTTTCTCCGTGCAGAACTTTCAATTCAGGCGAAAACGTTTATTGCATACGATTAAGCTGGTCAGTTGGAGCTTATTTTCAAAAGTTTTGTAATAATCGGTTGGTAATTAAAGTACCGTGCACATTAAACTGTTAAAACAGAAAATTTCGCCCGGTTGAAATGTTTCTTGCTATAAGTCAGCAATTTTCTGAATTCAGGGAGGCTGAATGGCTGAATGGTTAGCATGTGCGCACTGTATCGTAACGTCTGTCATTGAGTCAACGGGCGTCGTTTCGATCTCCAGGTTGCACGTGACATGAAGTATGATGTCCAACCTTGTGGGTTTTCTCCGTGTTCTTCGGTTTCCTCCCAACGGCTAAAGACCTGTAAGCGCAGGGGGAGTTTTTAAATAAAATTAAAAAACATATGTTAGTCCCGAAATGACCTAGTTTGTGTCGAATGGACATTAGGCCGCATTTCTCTCTTTCTCTTTTATTTTTAAAGTTTTGTAATAATCGGTTGGTAATCAAAGGTACTGTAAAAGTGATAAAACAGAAAATAATCGGTTGGTAATCAAAGGTACTGTAAAAGTCATAAAACAGAAAATTTCGCCCGGTTGTAATGTTTCTCACTTTAAAGTCAGCAATTTCCCGATTTTAAGTGGCAAACGTTTATTGCGAACGCTTAAGCTGGTCAGGGGGGGGCTTATTTTTAAAAGTTTTGTAATATTCGGTTGATAACTAAAGGTACCGTGCAAATTAAACTACAATAGAAAATTTGGCCCGGTTGAAATGTTTCTCGCTGTAGGTCAGCAATTTGCCGATTTTAGGGAGGTTGCGTGGCTGAATGGTTAGCACGTGCGCTCTGTATCATAACGTCTGTCATTGAGTCAACTGCCGTTGTTTCGATTTTTTGGTTGTACGTGACAAGGAGTATGGTTGCCTGTCCAACCTCGTAGGCCGTAACCGCCGCTGCCCGGGTAAAATTTCCCTCATTGCACACATTATGGCATATGCCCGTCTTCATTAGCCCATTTTAGGAGCAGAACAGTCGGACGTTAAACCCCATTCAATTTCATTTCATTTTCTCTATGTTGCTTATTTATTATAGTGGATAAATATTTTTCTGGTTCTAGCAATTATTTAATTTCTGCATAGAAATCTTGCTTTGGCCAGTTTTTTTTATTGCAGAGTGCCATTCTTGTTTAAACAAACATGATCCTTTGTTTAAAACATGCTTAAGAAGTCGTCACGATTTCCTACTTATAACCAAACATATTGGAAATATTAGTCTGGCATTATTAAATCCTAATTTTATTGGTCTTATTTAAAATTAAACTTTCATTTAACTATGAACAACCCTTAACGTGTCTCTTTAAAACTATTAAGTACTCTAAAACAGTAGCTCAACCTTTTGACCTAAACTCATTAATTTACCATTTTGTTGTGAGCGACTTCTTATTCTTCCTATATGACATATTGCACGTGTCTGATTTCAAAGGGGGGTTGAGTGGCTGAATGGTAAGCACGCGCGCCTGTCATTGAGTAAACTAGCGTGTTTTCGAATGCCCGGTTGTACGTGACAAGGAGTAAGGTCGCCTGTCCAACCTGCCATTTTTAATTTTTTTTTTCCCGCCATTTTCATTTCATTTTCTCATCCGTCTCATTACAGTAATACAAGTTTCAGTTATTTCCCTTTAGTTTTCAGATTATTGTTATGCCTGGGTGCAATGTTTCATACTATATTTAGACTTGTAACTTCGCGAGTTTTTGACCAATTTTAATAATTTTTTTTTCGTATCCTTTTATTTAGGTTACTTGATACAATCAATGACACGTGACGATGAATATGAAAGCTTTCATATCTGCATGGGACAGTAGCAGATCTAGTTAGGCTTTCAGACTTTCGTCTGAAAGCCTATTGTGATTACTAAAATTATTATTTATTATTATTATTTTTTTTTTCGCCGGAGCCTATTTCTCGGTGCCTATAACAGATACCGATCTGGGACCTGATTCTCTATCGGGAAACCATGTGCTGGCTACTTGATAAACTATATTTGAAACTTCTGCGCAGACCGGAAGTGGTCGAATTTCGTGCGGTGTCAAAAAATCAAAAAACGGCCGTAGATTCGTCAATTCTGTACCTATTTTCATACAAATGACATTTTCGGAAACCCTGAGTCTTTTCTCGGACGATAGCAGTTGAAAATTTTGATATTTCGAAACTTCATCGCTGACTTCTTGCGATCGAAAAATGAAAAATGTTGTTTGAGAGACAATTTTTGTTATTTTTCAAAATTTTGAAATTTGACCTACATTTTTGTATACCTGAAGTCCATCCGATTCCAGTAATATAAGTTTCATTCAGAGTTATCGCCCTTTATTTTTCGATTTTTTTCGAATTTTCTACCCATTTTGCGAGCTCGGGTTTCGTTTTATGGCCGAATTGACGTTTCTGAAATTTCTGAGGCATGAAGCCAAATGACCATTGCAAGGAATAAAGCAATTTCAACAATAATCTGTACACCGGAAGTGGTCGAAATAATGTCCGATATTTTGAAAAAAATGCAAAAAATGGGTATTTTGGGGAAAAACGCGACTTCTCCGTCCGATATCAATGGATTAAACAAATTAGGGTACCATGGGACTGCACTAGTATTGTGCTATCGTATGATACCCAATTTGTACGGATACGACGAGCAGGAAGCAAAATATGGCACGCTGAAAATCAAGTATTTTCTGATTTGGAGCGTTTTTGGACGCCTGTATCTCGAAAACTTAACCGCAACTTTTTTTTTCACTTTCTCTATCGAGAGTCCATTCGATAGTCTTGTGAATTATGCCATCCTATAAGACTTTGAAATGTCTGGAATATGATAAAAAAGGGACTGAAAATCAAAAAAAGTCGAAAAATCGTGAAATTTTGGAAAATGCTCTACTATTTTTTTATTTTAAGAGATTTTCAAAAAAAGGTTGTATATTCAGATAGCTGACCTAATTACGATTCTAATGATGTATAATATGTATGTAGTTATTGAAATTTAATTTTCGATATTTTATTTTTTTTGCATTTTTGGCACTTTTGAACATAAGATTTCTCAGAGGCATTTTATCTGATCAGATAATGTAATATATCATTACAGAGCCCCGTGGCTATTTTAGTGCCCAAACCGGCTATTAAAACTATTCCGACAATAATAACCATACCGGAAGTATTCAAAAAATGAAAAAAAAAGGTTAAAACCATTGTCGCAGTTGCGAGAAACTTGATTTCTCCCTTAGGTAATAGCGGACCAAAAGAACTAAAGTGTCGCTGGATAGCCCTATTAATGGACCATCATATGGTATCTAAATAATACGATTTCGATGGTAAGGAAATAAATTATTGTATGCCAAAAATATATTATTTTCCGATTTTTTAACATTCCGGGACGCCCTTTTCTCGAAAACGACGCCGCAGATTTTTCTCAAACTTTTCTTACTCAAAGTCCTATCGGTTGTCTATATAGTGAATCCAAAATGAAATGCATTGAAATAATATAAATGGTCCAAAAATGGCCTCAAACTTTGAAAAAAATTGAAAAATCGTTAAATTTTTGGAAACGCTCTTTAATTTATCTTTTTTTCCAAAACTACTCAATGGATGTTTCTGACACTTCTGGTACAGAAAGTTAATTATCCAAAGAACTTCGTAAAGCTATCACTACAACGATCGTAAAACCGGAAGTAGTCGAAAAAATGTCCGATATTTTGAAAAAAATTAATTTTTTTACGAAAACCTTTTTTATTTATGAATATGTTTTGATGATATTTTACACAGGGTTAAAAATATCATCCTACTTGAGCAGAAATGAGAAAAAAAATTGTCTCGGTAATTTGCCATAGCCGCCATCGGCTAATTTAGTTTTTCGTACCCAGAAAAATTATTTATTATTCGATTTGTATAAAACAAAGTTCATACGCTCCGTGGTCCCAATTGTAATTTTTTTTGTTACGGTGAAATTTTTCTGTCGGCAACGGAAGTGACGTAATATTAACAAAAACTACAATTTTGATCGTTCAGTACCACTTTTTAAAAGCAAATATTATTTTTTTTCAAAACTGATATAACTAAAAGGATGCACCCTGCAAAGGTGCACAAAATCCTTAGCTCAGATTTTTTAATTTCAATTTCATTTTCGGGCAATTTCGAATAAAATGTAAAATAAAGTGTAAAATTCAGTTATTTACAATTCATTCAGCGTCTTCATATTTTGAAATATTTATTTGTAATTTTCATAAACTCGTAGCAATAATCCAGACGAAGAGAATGTATGCGCAAATTAGTTTGTAATATGAGCAGTTGCCGAGAAATATGCAATTTTGCATGCATCACTTTTCACGTTATTTTGCCTATAAAAGATTGAATTATTATTCGATTTGCAATATTTTTTTTTCCATTTGATGCTTAATGCCAATTTGGACTAGGTCAAGCCAATTTTACATTTAAACTGTGACCGGAAATGACGTCATTTGGGCAAAAACTGTATTTTTAACTTAAAAAAAAAATATTTTATTCAAATGAGTCTGCCTTATAATATTTTTAAAATTATGATATTTGATTCACATCAACGAATAGAATTAAGCCATACGACCATACGGATACCACAAAATGGTTTCTAACTTGTACGGTTACAGAGAAATAGGCGATCTTTTATAAGTCACTTTTCAAGGTTTTTGGTCTATAAAAGTGTCAATTATTATTCGATTTTTATCATTTTTTTACCATTTGATGCCTTATGCCATTTATGACTTCTATGAACTAAATTAACATTTTCAATATCTCCGAAAGTAATGTAATTTTTGCAAAAAACGTATTTTTAGCCTTCAAAACAAACATTTTTTTGAAGGGATTTATATTTATTATTCGTTTAACTTTATAACGTCTGACTCTAATGGGCAGTAAGATTGAATCAATACCATCATATTGATATCAAGAAAAGGCTTCTAGCATGTTCCCTTGTCGAATAATAGCCAATTTTCCCAGGGTCACTTTTAAGTTTTATACCTTCTTAATTTCAGTTTATGGGTTATAGGTTGATTATTTATTGCCCGATATGTATAAAACAAAGTTTGTATTTTGTATGTTGCGAATTTTCGACTTATTTTTCACCTATAAAAATTTCTTTCGGCACCGGAAGTGACGTAATTTTGCCATAATTTACAATTTTGACCGGTCTTTTCGCCAGCAAATATTACTTTTACATATGATAGAAGGTGTCACTGAAGCAAAACAATTAAAGTATAGTTTGGTAGCTCAATGGATCGGCTATGGTATAATGAACTTCTTGTATGATTCCTGAAAGCCGGTTCAGTGCTGCTTGCAGGTCTAGTTATTATTATTATTTACCGCGGGAGCGTAGATCTCTATGATCGAAAACTGATATCGATCTGGAATTAGAATTTCTATCGGGAAACCATGTGGTGGCTACTTGATAAAATATTTTTGAAATTTCTGCGCATACCGGAAGTGACCGAACTTTGCACGTTGTCTAAAAATTGAAAATCGGCCATAGTTTCGTCAATTCTTTATCCATTTTCAAACAAATTACATTTTTGGAATCCCTGAATCTTTTCTGAGACAATGGCTATCTCACATTTTTCGATTTCGAACATTCGTCTATGACTTTTAGCGTTCGAAAATTGAAAACATGTTGTTTACGAGACAATTTTTGTTATTTTTCAAAATTTTCAAATTTGACCTACATTTTTGGATACCTGAAGTTCATGCGATTCCAGCAATATAAGTTTCATTCAGAGTTATCGCCCTTTATTTTTCGATTTTTTTCGAATTTTCTTCCCATTTTGTGAGCTCGGGTTTCGTTTTATGGCAGAATTGACGTTTCTGAAACTTCTGGAACATGAAGTTATAGTCCAATACCAACGAATAAAGCAATTTCGACAAAAATCCTTAAACCGGAAGTGGTCGAAATAATGTGCAATATTTTGAAAAAAATGAAAAAAATGGATATTTTGGGGGAAAACGCGATTTCTCCGCCCGATATAAATGGATTAAAGAAATTAGGGTACCACTGGACTGCACTATGATTGTACTATCGTATGATACCAAATTCATACGGATACTATGAACAGGCAGCAAAATATGGCACGCTGAAAATCAAGTATTTTCTGATTTTTAGCATTTTCGGACGCCTGTATCTCGAAAACTACTCCAGCGATTTTTATGAAACTTTCTGTATGAAGAGACCTTGTGGTAGTCTTGTGTACGAAACATTCCATTACGACTTTGAAATATCTGGAATAGGTGAAATAACGGACTGAAAATCGAAAAAAGTCGAAAAATCGTTAAATTTTGGAAAATGCTCTACAATTTTTTTTTTTTAAGAGATTTTCGAAAAAAGGTTGTATATTCAGATAGCTGACCTAATTACGATTCTAACGATGTATAATATGTATGTAGTTATTGAAAGTTAATTTTCGATATTTTAATTTTTTTGCATTTTTCTCACTTTTTGACATAGGATTTCTCAGTGGCATTTTATCTGATCAGTAAATGTAATATATCAATACAGAGCCCTATGGCTATTTTAGTACCCAAACCGGCTATTTAAACTATTCCGACAATAATAACCATACCAGAAGTATTCAAAAAATATAAAAAAAGGTTAAAAACATTGTCGCACTTGCGAAAAACTTGATTTCTCCCTTAGGTAATAGCGGACCAAAAGAACTAAAGTGTCATTGGATAGCCTATTAATGGACCATCATATGGTATGTAAATAATACGATTTCGATGGCAAGGAAATAAATTATTGTATGCCAAAAATCTAGTATTTTCCGATTTTTTAACATTCTGAGACGCCCTTTTCTCGAAAACGACGCCTACGATTTTTCTCAAACTTTTCTTACTCAAAGTCCTATCGATTGTCTATATAGTGAATCCAAAATGAAAAGCATTGAAATAATATAGGTGGTCCAAAAATAGCATCAAACTTTGAAAAAAATTCAAAAATCGTTAAATTTTTGTAAACGCTCTTTATTTTATCTTTTTTTCCAAAATTACCCAATAGATGTTTCTGACACTTCTGGTACAGAAAGGTAAGTATCCAAAGAACTTCGTAAAGCTATCACGACAACAATCGTAAAATCGGAAGTAGTCGAAAAAATGTCCGATATTTTGAAAAAAAATATTTTTTTTACGAAAACTTTTTTTATTTATCAATATTTTTTGACGATATTTTACACTAGGTTAAAATATCATCCTACTTGAGCAGAAATCAGAAAAAAAATTGTCTCGGTAATTTGCATTAGCCGCCATCGGCTAATTTAGTTTTTCGTACCCAGAAAAATTATTTATTGTTCGATTTGTATAAAACCAAGTTCATAAGCTCCGTGGTCCCAATTGTATTTTTTTTTGTTACGGTGAAATTTTTCAGTCGGTAGCGGAAGTGACGTAATATTAACAAAAACTACAATTTTGACAGTTCGGTACCACTTTTTGAAAGCAAATATTAATTTTTTTCAAAACTGATATAACTAAAAGGATGCACCCTGCAAAGGTGCACAATATGCTTAGCTCAGACTTTTTCATTTCAATTTCATTTTCGGGCAATTTCGAATAAAATGTAAAATAAAGTGTAAAATTCAGTTATTTACAATTCATTCAGCGTCTTCATATTTTGAAATATTTATTTGTAATTTTCATAAACTCGTAGCAATAATCCAGACGAAGAGAATGTATGCGAAAATTAGTTTGTAATATGAGCAGTTGCCGAGAAATATGCAATTTTGCATGCATCACTTTTCACGTTATTTTGCCTATAAAAGAGTTAATTATTATTCGATTTGCAATATTTTTTTTCCATTTGATGCCTAATGCCAATTTGGACTAGGTCAAGCCAATTTTACATTTTCACTGTGACCGGAAATGACGTCATTTGGGCAAAAACTGTATTTTTAGCCTAAAAAATAAATATTTTATTCAAATGAGTCTGCCTTATAATATTTTTAAAATTATGATATTTGATTCCCATCAACGAATAAAATGAAGCCATACGACCATACAGATACCACAAAATGGTTTCTAACTTGTACGGTTACAGAGAAATAGGCGATCTTCTATAAGTCACTTTTCAAGGTTTTTGGTCTGTAAAACTGTCAATTATTATTCGATTTTTACAATTTATTTACCATTTCATGCCTTATGCTATTTATGACTTCTATGAACTAAGTTAAAATTTTCAATATCACCGGAAGTAATGTAATTTTTGCAAAAAAACGTATTTTTAGCCTTTAAAACAAACATTTTTTTGAAGGGATTAATATTTATTATTCGTTTAACTTTATAACGTCTGACTCTAATGGGCAGTAAGACTGAATCAATACCATCATATTGATATCAAGAAAAATCTTCTAGCATGTTCCCTTGTCGAATAATAACCAATTTTCCGAGGGTCACTTTTCAGTTTTTACCTTCTTAATTTCAGTTTATGGGTTATAGGTTAATTATTTATTGTCCGATATTTATAAAAAAAAGTTTGTATTTTGTATGTTGCGAATTTTCGACTTATTTTTCATCTATAAAAATTTCTTTCGGCACCGGAAGTGACATACTTTTGCCATAATTTACAATTTTGACCGGTCTTTTAGCCAGCAAATATTACTTTTACATATGATAGAGGGTGTCAATGAAGCAAAACAACTAAAGTATAGTTTGGTAGCTCAATGGATCGGCTATGGTATAATAAACTTCCTGTATGATTCCTGAAAGCCGGTTCAGTGCTGCTTGCAGGTCTAGTTAAGCTTTCATATTACATATGAAAGCTTATTGTTTCTGTTAAAGTTATTATTATTATTATTTTTTTTTTTGTGTGTTTTCTGCAAATCGGATTTCTCAGAATCTATCCATAGGATCTTTCTGAAATTTTGACCTACCCCCCCAAAAATGGGGTGCGAACCTTGATTAAATATATTTTCGAAACGTTTTACGAATCCGAAATCACCGAATTTTACGAACGAAAAAAATGACAATGCATAGTCGTAACTTTGTTATTTTTTGACCGATTTTACTAATTCTTTTTTCTTTGAATACCTTTAAAAAAACCATTTTCATCTGCAGTTTCACATTTTCGAATTTCGAAAATTCGTCGCTGTGATTTCGAACCGGAAGATTAGACCAATTTGACAACTTCTTTAATAGTTGTACGATTTTCATGAAATTTAGTATCTAAGTAGATCCTACCGATGTGACTTCAAAAATATAATTAGAAATTTTCTAAATTATCTCCCCTTGACGAAATTAAGGATCAAAATTTTCAAAAAAATCATCGAAATATAGGTCAGAATGACCTGATTTTTTTTTTGGATACTAGATAAGTAATTACTGATTTGTACACAAAATATGGAGTTTGTCGATCGAACCGGAAGTGCCGCCATATTTAAAAGTGAAAAATCAATAAGGCTTTTTTGCTATTTTACTTACAGACTCGGGAGTTATATTTTCTGAATCCTTGTAGGAAGGCCTAAAAAATGTCGCGAATAGAATTTCGATTTCGGTCACGTGATGGTCACCATTTTGAATTGAAAATGAAAAATAGAAGCAATTTGAAGGGTCGGGACTTTGGAACACAATTACTCTCCTTCTAATTAAGCTAGAATGTTCAAACTTGGTGTAGACGTTCACTAGGTCAATGTTATGATTGAGTTCAAAGATGAGCATTTTCTGCTTAGGGTAAGCAGAGATAAACAAGCTAATTTGTTGATTCTTTAGGGCACGATAACTTCGGTTATAATGAAGGGAGGGCGGTGAAACTTTTGTCAATAGAGAGTCTAATAGCTAGCCTGTTGTGTGAAATCATTGTATTATTTTTTCTAAATATCAGGGATAGCCGAAAAAAAGAGATTGAAAACCCAAAAAGTCGTATTTTTACAATTTGGAGCATGTTTAGAGGTCTTTCTCGTAAAGTCAACATAATATTTTTTGGGAACTTCTTGTACAAAGAGTCTTATTGGTAGTCTTTTATATGAAACCATCGATCAACAGTCCAACATATCAGGAGTAGAAGAACAAAAGGATCGAACATTGAAAACGGCACCCTTTCATTGTTAAGCGAAACATGCAGTGTGGGTGACTACAATCTACACATTTAGTCATCGTATAGAGCTTATTCAACAGTATCGAATTCCAACTGCTTAGGGATATTTTACGTGCACTCCAATGTGTACACGGGACCTTGGTTTTTCGTCCCATCCGAATGACTAGACAGCTGTGCTTGTCAGGCCCTCCGTTCTGCCTCACTGACAAGGGGAACCACGCCGGGAAATCGAGATGAACTTTCTCCGTGCAGAACTTTCAATTCAGGCGAAAACGTTTATTGCATACGATTAAGCTGGTCAGTTGGAGCTTATTTTCAAAAGTTTTGTAATAATCGGTTGGTAATTAAAGTACCGTGCACATTAAACTGTTAAAACAGAAAATTTCGCCCGGTTGAAATGTTTCTTGCTATAAGTCAGCAATTTTCTGAATTCAGGGAGGCTGAATGGCTGAATGGTTAGCATGTGCGCACTGTATCGTAACGTCTGTCATTGAGTCAACGGGCGTCGTTTCGATCTCCAGGTTGCACGTGACATGAAGTATGATGTCCAACCTTGTGGGTTTTCTCCGTGTTCTTCGGTTTCCTCCCAACGGCTAAAGACCTGTAAGCGCAGGGGGAGTTTTTAAATAAAATTAAAAAACATATGGTAGTCCCGAAATGACCTAGTTTGTGTCGAATGGACATTAGGCCGCATTTCTCTCTTTCTCTTTTATTTTTAAAGTTTTGTAATAATCGGTTGGTAATCAAAGGTACTGTAAAAGTCATAAAACAGAAAATTTCGCCCGGTTGTAATGTTTCTCACTTTAAAGTCAGCAATTTCCCGATTTTAAGTGGCAAACGTTTATTGCGAACGCTTAAGCTGGTCAGGGGGGAGCTTATTTTTAAAAGTTTTGTAATATTCGGTTGATAACTAAAGGTACCGTGCAAATTAAACTGTTACAATAGAAAATTTGGCCCGGTTGAAATGTTTCTCGCTGTAGGTCAGCAATTTGCCGATTTTAGGGAGGTTGCGTGGCTGAATGGTTAGCACGTGCGCTCTGTATCATAACGTCTGTCATTGAGTCAACTGCCGTTGTTTCGATTTTTTGGTTGTACGTGACAAGGAGTATGGTTGCCTGTCCAACCTCGTAGGCCGTAACCGCCGCTGCCCGGGTAAAATTTCCCTCATTGCACACATTATGGCATATGCCCGTCTTCATTAGCCCATTTTAGGAGCAGAACAGTCGGACGTTAAACCCCATTCAATTTCATTTCATTTTCTCTATGTTGCTTATTTATTATAGTGGATAAATATTTTTCTGGTTCTAGCAATTATTTAATTTCTGCATAGAAATCTTGCTTTGGCCAGTTTTTTTTATTGCAGAGTGCCATTCTTGTTTAAACAAACACGATCCTTTGTTTAAAACATGCTTAAGAAGTCGTCACGATTTCCTACTTATAACCAAACATATTGGAAATATTAGTCTGGCATTATTAAATCCTAATTTTATTGGTCTTATTTAAAATTAAACTTTCATTTAACTATGAACAACCCTTAACGTGTCTCTTTAAAACTATTAAGTACTCTAAAACAGTAGCTCAACCTTTTGACCTAAACTCATTAATTTACCATTTTGTTGTGAGCGACTTCTTATTCTTCCTATATGACATATTGCACGTGTCTGATTTCAAAGGGGGGTTGGGTGGCTGAATGGTAAGCACGCGCGCCTGTCATTGAGTAAACTAGCGTGTTTTCGAATGCCCGGTTGTACGTGACAAGGAGTAAGGTCGCCTGTCCAACCTGCCATTTTTAATTTTTTTTTTCCCGCCATTTTCATTTCATTTTCTCATCCGTCTCATTACAGTAATACAAGTTTCAGTTATTTCCCTTTAGTTTTCAGATTATTGTTATGCCTGGGTGCAATGTTTCATACTATATTTAGACTTGTAACTTCGCGAGTTTTTGACCAATTTTAATAATTTTTTCTTCGTATCCTTTTATTTAGGTTACTTGATACAATCAGTGACACGTGACGATGAATATGAAAGCTTTCATATCTGCATGGGACAGTAGCAGATCTAGTTAGGCTTTCAGACTTTCGTCTGAAAGCCTATTGTGATTACTAAAATTATTATTTATTATTATTATTTTTTTTTTCGCCGGAGCCTATTTCTCAGTGCCTGTAACAGATACCGATCTGGGACCTGATTCTCTAAAGGGAAACCATGTGTTGGCTACTTGATAAACTATATTTGAAACTTCTGCGCAGACCGGAAGTGGTCGAATTTCGTGCGGTGTCAAAAAATCAAAAAACGGCCGTAGATTCGTCAATTCTGTACCTATTTTCATACAAATGACATTTTCGGAAACCCTGAGTCTTTTCTCGGACGATAGCAGTTGAAAATTTCGATATTTCGAAACTTCATCGCTGACTTCTTGCGATCGAAAAATGAAAAATGTTGTTTGAGAGACAATTTTTGTTATTTTTCAAAATTTTGAAATTTGACCTACATTTTTGGATACCTGAAGTCCATCCGATTCCAGTAATATAAGTTTCATTCAGAGTTATCGCCCTTTATTTTTCGATTTTTTTCGAATTTTCTACCCATTTTGCGAGCTCGGGTTTCGTTTTATGGCCGAATTGACGTTTCTGAAATTTCTGAGGCATGAAGCCAAATGACCATTGCAAGGAATAAAGCAATTTCAACAATAATCTGTACACCGGAAGTGGTCGAAATAATGTCCGATATTTTGAAAAAAATGCAAAAAATGGGTATTTTGGGGAAAACGCGACTTCTCCGTCCGATATCAATGGATTAAACAAATTAGGGTACCATTGGACTGCACTAGTATTGTGCTATCGTATGATACCCAATTTGTACGGATACGACGAGCAGGAAGCAAAATATGGCACGCTGAAAATCAAGTATTTTCTGATTTGGAGCGTTTTTGGACGCCTGTATCTCGAAAACTTAACCGCAACTTTTTTTTTAACTTTCTCTATCGAGAGTCCATTCGATAGTCTTGTGAATTATGCCATCCAATAAGACTTTGAAATGTCTGGAATATGATAAAAAAGGGACTGAAAATCAAAAAAAGTCGAAAAATCGTGAAATTTTGGAAAATGCTCTACTATTTTTTTATTTTAAGAGATTTTCAAAAAAAGGTTGTATATTCAGATAGTTGACCTAATTACGATTCTAATGATGTATAATATGTATGTAGTTATTGAAATTTAATTTTCGATATTTTAATTTTTTTGCATTTTTGGCACTTTTGAACATAGGATTTCTCAGAGGCATTTTATCTGATCAGATAATGTAATATATCATTACAGAGCCCCGTGGCTATTTTAGTGCCCAAACCGGCTATTAAAACTATTCCGACAATAATAACCATACCAGAAGTATTCAAAAAATGAAAAAAAAGGTTAAAACCATTTCTCTCTTAGGTAATAGCGGACCAAAAGAACTAAAGTGTCGCTGGATAGCCCTATTAATGGACCATCATATGGTATCTAAATAATACGATTTCGATGGTAAGGAAATAAATTATTGTATGCCAAAAATATATTATTTTCCGATTTTTTAACATTCTGGGACGCCCTTTTCTCGAAAACGACGCCGCAGATTTTTCTCAAACTTTTCTTACTCAAAGTCCTATCGGTTGTCTATATAGTGAATCCAAAATGAAATGCATTGAAACAATATAAATGGTCCAAAAATGGCCTCAAACTTTGAAAAAAATTGAAAAATCGTTAAATTTTTGGAAACGCTCTTTAATTTATCTTTTTTTCCAAAACTACTCAATGGATGTTTCTGACACTTCTGGTACAGAAAGTTAATTATCCAAAGAACTTCGTAAAGCTATCACTACAACGATCGTAAAACCGGAAGTAGTCGAAAAAATGTCCGATATTTTGAAAAAAAATAATTTTTTTACGAAAACCTTTTTTATTTATGAATATGTTTTGATGATATTTTACACAGGGTTAAAAATATCATCCTACTTGAGCAGAAATGAGAAAAAAAATTGTCTCGTTAATTTGCGTTAGCCGCCATCGGCTAATTTAGTTTTTCGTACCCAGAAAAATTATTTATTATTCGATTTGTATAAAACAAAGTTCATACGCTCCGTGATCCCAATTGTAATTTTTTTTGTTACGGTGAAATTTTTCTGTCGGCAACGGAAGTGACGTAATATTAACAAAAACTACAATTTTGATCGTTCAGTACCACTTTTTAAAAGCAAATATTATTTTTTTTCAAAACTGATATAACTAAAAGGATGCACCCTGCAAAGGTGCACAAAATCCTTAGCTCAGATTTTTTAATTTCAATTTCATTTTCGGGCAATTTCGAATAAAATGTAAAATAAAGTGTAAAATTCAGTTATTTACAATTCATTCAGCGTCTTCATATTTTGAAATATTTATTTGTAATTTTCATAAACTCGTAGCAATAATCCAGACGAAGAGAATGTATGCGCAAATTAGTTTGTAATATGAGCAGTTGCCGAGAAATATGCAATTTTGCATGCATCACTTTTCACGTTATTTTGCCTATAAAAGAGTGAATTATTATTCGATTTGCAATATTTTTTTTCCATTTGATGCTTAATGCCAATTTGGACTAGGTCAAGCCAATTTTACATTTACACTGTGACCGGAAATGACGTCATTTGGGCAAAAACTGTATTTTTAACATAAAAAAAAAATATTTTATTCAAATGACTCTGCCTTATAATATTTTTAAAATTATGATATTTGATTCCCATCAATGAATAGAATTAAGCCATACGACCATACGGATACCACAAAATGGTTTCTAACTTGTACGGTTACAGAGAAATAGGCGATCTTTTATAAGTCACTTTTCAAGGTTTTTGGTCTATAAAAGTGTCAATTATTATTCGATTTTTATCATTTTTTTACCATTTGATGCCTTATGCCATTTATGACTTCTATGAACTAAATTAACATTTTCAATATCTCCGAAAGTAATGTAATTTTTGCAAAAAACGTATTTTTAGCCTTCAAAACAAACATTTTTTTGAAGGGATTTATATTTATTATTCGTTTAACTTTATAACGTCTGACTCTAATGGGCAGTAAGATTGAATCAATACCATCATATTGATATCAAGAAAATGCTTCTAGCATGTTCCCTTGTCGAATAATAGCCAATTTTCCCAGGGTCACTTTTAAGTTTTATACCTTCTTAATTTCAGTTTAAGGGTTATAGGTTGATTATTTATTGCCCGATATGTATAAAACAAAGTTTGTATTTTGTATGTTGCGAATTTTCGACTTATTTTTCACCTATAAAAATTTCTTTCGGCACCGGAAGTGACGTAATTTTGCCATAATTTACAATTTTGACCGGTCCTTTCGCCAGCAAATATTACTTTTACATATGATAGAAGGTGTCACTGAAGCAAAACAATTAAAGTATAGTTTGGTAGCTCAATGGATCGGCTATGGTATAATGAACTTCCTGTATGATTCCTGAAAGCCGGTTCAGTGCTGCTTGCAGGTCTAGTTATTATTATTATTATTATTATTATTATTATTCAGATTCCAATTTGAATAGATCTCAGCAACTACGTGTCGCATCGTTACGATTTCTTCGGTTTTACTGGGAAAGTGGGTGTGACTTAGAGGATAAAGCTATTTTGAACGTTCTGCGACAATGCGAAATGTCCGAAATCACCGAAGTTATCGTTTTTAAAAATATTGCAGTAATTTTAACAATAATCATTGGATTTTAACTTTCGATACATTTTGGCATAGCCTGAGACAGGGCACATAGCTACGCTACTTTCGATTTTTGATTTTCGGCAAATCTTCGAAGATATTAGGCGCCAAATTTCGAAAATTTAAAATTTTACAAAAAACTTTTTTATTTATGAATATTTTTTAGTCGTATTGTGCACAGAATTAAAGGGTCATCTGACTAGTGCAAAAATGTTAAAAAATTTTGTCTCAGTAATTTACCTTGGCCGCCATTGGCTAATTCAGTTTTTCAGTCCTAGATTAATTTTTTATTGTTCGATTTGTATAAAACAAAGTTCATATGCTTCGTTGTATCAATTGTCGTTTTTTTTATTACCGAAAGTGTTATCTGTCGGCACCGGAAGTGGCATAATTTTACCAAAAACTACAATTTTGACAGTTATTTACGATCTTCATAAACAAATATTATTTTTTTGAAAAATTATATGACTCAAAGAGTGTGCCCTTTCAAGGCGCAAAAAATGTAGGAAGCAGTTTTTTTAATTTCGATTTCATTTTCGAGCAAATTCGATTAAGAGGCTAAAAATGGTGTAAAATTGGCCTATTTACAACCTATTCAGGCTTTTCAGATTTTAAAATATTTCTTCGTAACTTTTATAAACTTGTAGCTATAATCCATACGAAGAAAATGTATGTTAAAATTCGTTTGTAATATAAGCAGTTGCCAAGAAATGGGCAGTTCTGCATAAGTCACTGTTTTCGTTATTTTGCCTGTAAAATAGTCAATTATTATTGGATTTTTATAAAAGTGACATCATTTGATTCAAAAAGCACGTAGCGTCATATCAAGTTGATTACAATTTAAAATTGACACCGGAAGTGACATCATTTGGTCAAAAAATGCATTTTACACTTTTTTAAATCAATGTTTTATTCAACCAAGAATAACTTAATATGTATTAATAATTTTAACTTTTGGTTTAAATTCACATATAAACAAAACTCATATGGTCATATAGATATCATAAAATGGTTTCTAACTTGTTCGGTTGCCGAGAAATAGACGGTTTTCTACAGGTCACTTTTGAAGGTTTCGGGGCCATAAAAGGGTCAATTATTATTCGATTTTCATAAACGTCACACCATGTTATACCTAATGCCATTTGGGATTTCATACAAGTAATTTAAGATTTTCATTATCACCGGAAGTAACGTCATTTTGGCAAAAACTGTATTTTTAGCCTCCAAAACAGATATTTTATTCAAATGAGTCTGTTTTGAAATCTTTTTCAAATTATGGTATTTGATGCCAATCAACAAATAGAATGAACCCATACGATCATACAGATACCACAAAATGGTTTCTAACTTGTACGGTTGCCGAGAAATAGCCGATTTTCTACAAGTCACTTTTCAAGTTTTTTGGTCTTTAAAAGTGGCAATTATTATTCGATTTAACGTTTTTATTTATAGATATTATTTAGTCGTGTTGTGCACAGAATTAAAGAGTCATCTGACTAGCGCAAAAATGTTAAAAAAATTTGTCTCAGTAATTTTCCTTGGCCGCCATTAGCTAATTCAGTTTTTCAGTCCTAGATTAATTTTTTATTGTTCGATTTGTATAAAACAAAGTTCATATGCTTCGTTGTCCCAATTGTTATTTTTTTTATTACCAAAAGTGTTATCTAGCAAATTGGATTAAGGGGTGAAAAAAGGCGTAAAATTGACCTATTTACAACCCATTCAGGCTTTTCAGATTTTAAATTTTTTTTACTTAACTTTTATAAACCTGTCACTATAATCCATACGAAGAGAATGTATGTTAAAATTAGTTTCTAATATAAGCAGTTGCCGAGAAATGGGCAGTTTTGCATAAGTCACTGTTTTCGTAATGTTGCCTGTAAAATAGTCAATTATTAATGGATATTCACAAAAGTGACATCATTTGATTCAAAAAGCAAGTGTGCGTCATATCATGTTGATTACTATTTAAAATTGACACCGGAAGTGACGTCATTTAGTCAAAAACTCAATTTTTAACTTTTAAAATCGATCTTTTTTTCAGCCAAGAATTATGTCACATGTAATAATAAAATTAACTTTTGGTTTAAATTCACATATTAACAAAACTCATACGGTCAAATAGATATCATAAAATTGTTTCTAACTTGTTCGGTTGTCGAGATATAGGCGATTTTCTGAAAGTCACTTTTGAAGGTTTTTGGCCCATAAAAGTGTCAATTATTATTTGATTTTCATAAAATTTTCACCCTTTGAAGCCTAATGTCATAGACGATGTTATAAACCTAATTTAACGTTTTCATTATCACCGGAAGTAGCGTCATTTTGGCAAAAACTGTATTTTAAGCCTTCAAAACCGATATTTTATTCAAATGAGTCTGATTTGTAATGTTTATACAATTATGATATTTGATTCCAATCAACAAATAGATTAAACCCATACGGTCATATAAATACCAAAAAATGGTTTCTAACTTGTACGGTTGCCGAGAAATAGACGATTTTCTACACGTCACTTTTCAAGGTTTTTGGTCTATAAAAGTGGAAATTATTATTCGATTTACATAAAATTTTCACCATATGATGCCTTATGCCATTTCTGATTTCATAAGACTAAGGGAACATTTACATTATCACCGGAAGTACTGTTATTTTGTCAGGATCAATTACATGTAACAAATGTATAAAATAAAATTGCTGGATTTGTTTGATTCTGTTTCCATTTTATTTGATGTGTGCAATGCTTATGTGGAAACCTGTATATTGGTTTCATTGGTACCGGAAAGGACATATGTTCAAGGGTAACGTAGCACCAAAAGTGACACAAGTTCAAGTTCAAAGGTAACATGGCAAAAGTGAAACCCGTCATTCCTGCATGCAGGTCTAGTTCTTCTTTTGTTTTGAGTAGATCTCAGCAACTGCTTGTCGCATCGTTACGATTTCTTCGGTTTTACTGGGAAAGTGGGTGTGACTTAAAGGATAAAGCTATTTTGAACGTTCTGCGACAATGCGAAATGTCCGAAATCACCAAATTATCATTTTTTAAAATATTGCAGTAATTTTAACAATAATCATTGAATTTTAACTTTCGATACATTTTGGCATAGCCGGAGACAGGGCACATAGCTACACTACTTTCGATTTTTGATTTTCGGTAAATCTTCAAAGATATTAGGCGCCAAATTTTGAAAATTTAAAATTTTACAAAAAACTTTTTTATTTATGAATATTTTTTAGTCGTATTATGCACAGAATTAAAGGGTCATCTGACTAGTGCAAAAATGTTAAAGAATTTTGTCTCAGTAATTTACCTTGGCCGCCATTGGCTAATTCAGTTTTTAAGTCCTAGATTAATTTTTTATTGTTCGATTTGTATAAAACAAAGTTCATATGCTTCGTTGTATCAATTGTCATTTTTTTTATTACCAAAAGTTTTATCTGTCGGCACCGGAAGTGGCATAATTTTACCAAAAACTACAATTTTGACAGTTATTTTCCTTCTTCGAAAACAAATATTATTTTTTGGAAAAATTATTTGACTCAAAGAGTGCGCCCTTTCAAGGCGCAAAAAATGTAGGAAGCAGTTTTTTTAATTTCGATTTCATTTTCGAGCAAATTCGATTAAGAGGCTAAAAATGGTGTAAAATTGGCCTATTTACAACCTATTCAGGCTTTTCAGATTTTAAAATATTTCTTCGTAACTTTTATAAACTTGTAGCTATAATCCATACGAAGAAAATGTATGTTAAAATTCGTTTGTACTATAAGCAGTTACCAAGAAATGGGCAGTTCTGTACAAGTCACTGTTTTCGTTATTTTGCCTGTAAAATAGTCAATTATGATTGGATTTTTATAAAAGTGACATCATTTGATTCAAAAAGCACGTAGCGTCATATCAAGTTGATTACAATTTAAAATTGACACCGGAAGTGACATCATTTGGTCAAAAAATGCATTTTAAACTTTTTAAATCAATGTTTTATTCAACCAAGAATAACTTAATATGTATTAATAATTTTAACTTTTGGTTTAAATTCACATATAAACAAAACTCATATGGTCATATAGATATCTTAAAATGGTTTCTAACTTGTTCGGTTGCCGAGAAATAGACGGTTTTCTACAGGTCACTTTTGAAGGTTTCGGGGCCATAAAAGTGTCAATTATTATTCGATTTTCATAAACGTCACACCATGTTATACCTAATGCCATTTGGGATTTCATACAAGTAATTTAAGATTTTCATTATCACCGGAAGTAACGTCATTTTGGCAAAAACTGTATTTTTAGCCTCTAAAACAGATATTTTATTCAAATGAGTCTGTTTTGAAATCTTTTTCAAAGTATGGTATTTGATGCCAATCAACAAATAGAATGAACCCATACGATCATACAGATACCACAAAATGGTTTCTAACTTGTACGGTTGCAGAGAAATAGCCGATTTCCTACAAGTCACTTTTCAAGTTTTTTGGTCTTTAAAAGTGGCAATTATTATTCGATTTACATAAAATTTCCACTATATGATATCGTATGCCATTTCTGATTTCATAAGACTAATTGAACATTTGCATTAACACCGGGAGTAATTTAATTTTGTCAAGATCATTTACAAGTAACAAATGTATAAAATGAATTGATATTGCTGGATTTTGTTGATTCTGCGTCCATTTTATTTGTGTGCAATGTTAATTTGGAAACCTGTTTAGTGGTTTCGCTGGTACCGGAAGTGACATATGTTCAAGGGTAACTTGGCACCGGAAGTGACATGTTTAAGGGTAACGTGGCACCAGTGAAACCCGTCATTCCTGCATGCAGGTCTAGTTTACAACTTGATCTTATTAGATGAATAATTCAGAATTTCTATTTTGAGATTTCTTTGAAATAATTTATAGTTAAAGATACGTTATATGTAAGATTTTAGATTCAAACTAGTTCAATCTGTTTGTGGTTTTGACAAAATGTGTGCATCTTTTGTTTATTTACGTTACCACGGTACTGGTATATTTGAGACTTAGCCTCGCTTCTCCATTTTAAGATTGAATCATTAAATGACCGAACTCGAGCATCCGATGGCGTGAGGAGTTGATTATGTTAATAAATGTGTTGTTTGGACGTGACCGTCAAAACTGCTTATCCTGACTCGTAACCCTTTTAAGACTTCGGGTTAGTTTTTTCTTTGGGTGACATGATAATCCTGATCCTTTGGTGGTCTATACTTGATAACGAATTATCCAGACACAGCTTGGAACATTGGTCAACATTTCCAGATGAGGACTGGTGGGTTTAAGTTGTTTGAAAACGTATCACGTATATTGAGTTTGTTTCTCGGCCGTGCGGTAGTGGATTTAAAGGGCTTTTAACACAAAATTAAACAGTTTTATTATACAACATATAATCGAAATTGGTCCTTACAGTTAGATTGGGGATAATCTTATGTTACGCCTTTGTATTTATTGTACATATTATCTAAGTACACGCTTAATAAAACAAAGGACCATCGATCAAAAGGGTTGCCCAAATAAGAGATTTATTCATTTTCATGAAGGTGGTATTCATACTACAAGTTACGGCAACACGCTTGGTCAATAGAATAGTACGATTCTGGTCCGAAGATTCCAGTAAATGTTCTATATTATTATCTTTTATTTAGTTTTTCGTTTTCTCCGAGATTTCAATCCGATCAGTGTATTTGTGATCCAAACCTATCGGAACACAGCTTTAGAGTCTTTTCCAGCACTGAAGTTCGTCTTCGATGATTTCCCCAAACATCTCCTTAATCGCCACGGAACACGGTATCACTGAGAATAAAACAAATCGCTTTTATCTACACATCAGTTTATGTAAATTTTTAATATTGTTACTAACCCTGATTCAACTACTTAATCCCTCTATCTTACGTCTAGAGACACATATCTCATCTGATCACATCTAGATTGCCCACCTAGTAATGAAGGCATCGCATGCTACATTCTAATAAAAGAAGTAATAAACACTTGCTTATCAATTTGTCGCTTGGAAGAGGCTCGAGTTCACCCCATTAATTAGGTGTAACCAATACGTTACAGATATTATCCGAGTATTGAACTGTTAGAGCCAAACGCTGCGTCATCTTGTCAATACTTATTTATTCATAAAGTAGTAATTGAATTATATTTTTTTTATTTCATGAAAGGTCAATAAGGACAGCAACTAAATGGTTGACACAATTTTAGACTGGATCTTTCTTTTAATTGGTTTCGAGACAAGAAAGCGGGGAGACGGTGTCACTGTCAACCAACTTGTTTACCATGTAGAAAACTACGACATATAAAGAGAAATTGGCAAGAAATGACGGAGCAAATGGCGACAAAGATAAACGTAGCGTCGTTTCAGGATGAAAAAGAACAACTATTGCATATTTTGTATATACATAATGTATTATATATAATTATTAATTTTTAAAAAAAAGTCGGCCCATGACGTCACTGTGTTTATAGCTAATTTTTGCGCTTAAACGTTCACAGTTTGATATTTTTGATTAGTTCACATAGATAATAATTTTCGTTGTACGTTTAAATGTGTATATCAATGCCGCCCACTTCAATGAAGTTATTATGATAGCCCGCTAATATATAAATATATTTAAAGACAAAGTTTCTCAGGCTAACATCAAACATGACAAATCCAAAATTTCCCAAGTTAGTAAGGTTGCAGGTGTAGAGAGTTTTGTTGTTGTTTGTAGGGATGGGTAATTTAGCTTTATTTATTCTGGAGCAAGAGAGTCTTCTGGCAGCTGGAGAAGACATCCACATCCTTAAAGTTGTTGATGACAAAAACTTGCTTCAAACTCTTCATGGAATGACATGGAAGTTGTAAAGTGGAACAAGGGAGGCCATTCTCTCAAGCCCCCGGGGACCAGTAAGTCGAAAAGGTTCAATCACTTAGAATTGGAAAACTACTTAAAAACAAGAAAAAATATTACATGAAAACATAAAGTTTTTATATGTTAGTTATTAAATAGTTTGTTTATAAATTTAAAAAGTTATTTCTGTAGTTGATGTATTCAACATGAATTCTTACAGTTTGTTAAACCTGGTTTTACCATCAATATTATTTCTATTATCATTTGCGTTTATTATTATAAGGTTTCGGGAAATATTTTTGCGAATTGTTGTATTGTTACGCCAATTGTTTACAGATCATTCCTGGAATTTGTATTTTCTCAGAGGGCTGATGTAAACATAACGTATACGCCGTGCTTAATGTAGCATTCATTTCATGGAAAATTTATAGTTAGAACCATTTAGGGTGAATATCAGCTTATGAGATAAACTGGATTCAGTGAAAATCAGACTGATTAAACCACTTCGACAAGTCAGTAAAAAATGTACTTTAAAATCTTGAACATACAAATTGTTCTATACGGCGCATGTTTATGTCCCTTGACCCTTCTCACGCGTAATGTTACACGACAACCAATCCACGTTAAGATTATTGATGAATTCGGACTTTTTCCCGTGGGCTTAAAATCTGTAATGACCGACGCAGACACGATGTGATGTAACTTAAGTGTAGCTCATAGATACTTGTGGCTGTATCACCCTAAAAGAACGAGAGTGTTTGTCTTCAACAAGTGGCGATGTTTTCATTTTGGGGTCTGATTTATTTCATGTTATGATGTCTGAAATAACACATGACTTTACATACCGTTATTGAGAAAACATATGGTGCCACTAGCCCTGGAATAAGTATCCTGAAACCCAGAACAAAAATTATGGCACAGACTGTAAAGCAATTAAAGCTATCTGAAGTAAGAATTCCCAAGGGTATGGACATCTTTTCGTGTGATATATAAATAATAATAAAAATTAGTTGAGGCTATATATATGTTGTGATGTATAGTTTGCATGTTGTTACCGTGAGTTAAATTTCGATTTAAACGCTGCATTTTCAAAGATGTATATTTACTTTATCTTGAGTCCCATAGCACGCTGCCTGGCGTATAACATTCTTCATTGGCCCACTTGGAACAGAACAGTGAACGTTAATCCAGGGCCGGATCCAGGGGGGGGGGGCCCTCCCCACCGGTGTATGGGAATCCCGGGTCCTACAAGCTTCCAGCGGGACATGCACGCATGGTCGTATATATATTATATAGCACACGGTACGCATCTTATCAGACACACAATCAGCATCTATGTTACTAGCGGCAGAAATTTTAGCTCCGTAAACCGCGGTCGGCGAGACAAAACATGAGGTTGTCACCCCCTCAAAAAATTCCTGGATCCGCCACTGGAATCATTACGCTATAACATCTATACTGCATGCTCGTATAAGAAAAGTTACAGAAACATTCATTAATTCTGATAAAATAGGGAAGACACATCCCTACTAACTTGTTAGAACTCCACATCTTGTTTTGAAAACAAGACATTGTCGTTACTAACACTGAGAACAATCCCCTAAAATAGTATGTTATTGAGTACAGTATCAATCTAATTTAAATATAGATCTATATTTCGTTTCGTTTTTTTTTATACTTTCGATGGCCTACACTCATGTAGATCTAACAAGTTATGGTGGGAGCTCACGTTCTATGACGTCAGGTATCAAGCACGGGACATTTGACCCGATAACGTCAGTCATTCGATTAACCAAATAGCGACCGACATGCTTTTTAAAATCTACTTTTGTTTTGTTCTGATTTCTATCCGCTGGTAATATTTACCCACAGTTCCACGCATGAAAAGGTCAAACGGTCGATTGGACAGACCATTTGATTGGCTGACCCCTCATTTCAGGCAGAACACGACTTAAATAACAAGTCTTCCAGATCCAAGAGTAGTTAAGACAAGTAAAAGCGAAATTTTGAACTATAAAAAACGAAACGAAATTGGATCTGTGTTTTAATCAGATTGAGTACAGTATATATGATATAAGAATTAAACCAATGGAGGTTTTGTGAAATTCCACTGTTAATTTTGTCCACAGTCGGGGGAGCATTGTGGTATGTGCACGCGTTTAATCTTTTAAAAAGCGCATGTAAAATGATTTATCTACCACTATTACCTGAACATATAACGTTTTAAATCCAAGGATTACAACCAGTAAGTATCCGCGAAATGAATGAAGTGCGAAATTTGAGATAGTTTTATTATTAAACATGGAATGGGAGGGATAATGAGTTTTGTCATGTCAAGTGCTTGAGTCACTTATAGAAAGTTTCTGTTTACACGAGAACGGAGAAGGGCCACAGCCAAATATAAATGGACCCTCAACACGTGAAATTGCAAATTTATGGTTCCGTAACTGATAGATAGATTTATTTAAAGCTCATAATACCCTACACTTAAAACATCATTGACAGGAAGCTGTACTGTTATGAGACTTTAAAGAGGGAGAGATATAGGGTTTAACGTCCACTGAATGCAAATTAGGCTATTTTGGGACTAACATATTACGGTTCAATTTTATATCAATAATACGCTGTCGCGGAGGGGTTTTTAGCTGCAGGAGCAAACCGAAGGGCCAATGATAGACCTTATGATTAAACGCGCACCCGTTAACCGTTCGGCCATCAAACTCCCGTCTTTAAATAACTCAGCTGCAGTCAAGTGACGCGACAAAACCAATTATTTTGACTTTTCCAAAAACAAAAGGATAATCATGCGTTTTAATTCGAATACGTAATAAAATCGTAATTCGCAGAATTGGTATTCTTGACCGTCGGGGATTAGACCCACACAGTTCTCGTGTAGGACTTCAATTTTTAAATTCAATTAAGACAGAAAATGAGACTAAATTGAAAAATTGCAAAAAGTGAGAGAAATCTGAACAAGACATGAACCACAAAATAATGGTTTCTCTTTAGAAAACACGAACTGGAAATCATTCTCGATGTGAGGCAGTCTTTTAATTTAGCGCTAGCGATACCTGGGGACTGTATGCCGTGTTGTCTTTGATTGGAACACAGAATTTTGTTGTCAACCACGTGATTTTGCTGTCCGTGATTCCAGTCCGGTATGGAAATACGGGCCGAAGGGATTCAGATTGCGTGAAAAGTCCCATTAGTGTTCATTATGAAACGAAGTAATAGACAAAATCACCCGGTTCTTGTTATTATATTCTAACAGTTACTCTATTGGGATTTCCTCTTTAATATGCCTCGTTTGATTCTGTCAATAACCAACCGAACAACAAAAAAATAAACTACAACCCGGCGAAACGCGATACTTAAAACCGCGTCCTGCTCGAAAACACTCATGATTTTACGCGAATTGTTATCGATCTAGTATTTCAGTTAATTTCCCAAATAAAAATCATATTTATGTAACATTGGGTAAATGCGAAAAATGTCAAATATAGCAACCAAAATAATTATCCAATTAGCTTTCAACAGGCTGAAATGAGTAATATTGGCTGCAAATATAACGGAAGTTGCCATTTTTACGCTCCGGTGAAAATTGTTAGTCTTTTTATGATTAGAAGACGATATATTCTCGGTTAAACATCAAACAGTTGTTGATGATTATAATAATGATACAATCTAGAGAAACAGTCTTTATTTTGATTTTATCGTTTATTCTTATCCGGTTGATATTAAATTTCTTTTATAGTTTTCGTTCTGTTAAATTGGTAATTTGACCACCTTGTTTTAAACGAGAAAATAAAGAGAATAACGGTAAACCTTTCGCAATATATAAAATCAAATTTCAGACATTACCCCCTATTTGTTTCTAAAAAAAAGAACGTGAGAGGAACTGGGAAACAAATATCAATATCAAAGAGAAATCACAAACATTCTACTTTAATAAGTCTACTTAATTTTTTATATATATATGCGAAATTGAAAATGATTATTTGGCAATATTATCAATCCTGAGATGTTCTTGTCACAAGTACAAGCCTGTGGTCGAATCATTGGCTCACATAAATAACAGGTCTTTAGATGCATATGAGGACATTATCAGATCTGAGATGTCTTGTGAGTTTCTGAAATGACGACCAGTTTTGTTTGTCAATGATGATTTTAGTCTGAATGGATTTAGGGAGCAATACGTCTGGGACCCTTTAAAACTCCAATTATTGAAGATTTGATTTGGGTCTGTTTTTGTGGGTTCTGGGACCCATAGTTTACCTTGTTCTTGATAACGACAAGAGGACATTTGTTGAAACGTCGCACTATTAAAGTTGCTAGTGATTGTTATTCGTAAAGTTGTGTTTTTCAATATTGAATGGTTGATTTGATGCAATACAATTAAAATAGAACTGGCTAGTGGATTCTGCCACCCCCACCCCCGGCCTATGATTATAACTATTGAAGAGTTAATGGATTTTCGTTTGAGCTTGCTTATATGAGAATAGGAGTTTAAATTGGTCTTTTAAAAAGAAGTTAGCTTTTCTTAATCACACAGATATTTTAAATACACGTAAATATAATATGTATGGCATACAATCTTTTTAATTGATTATAAAAATATTCACATATTTTCTAGCTGATAAAGGCTAATACATCTTCGTCTAACTGCGCCTTCATATTTTAGAAATTTGCCTTGATATACACTGACAAGTTCTAACAGAAGACCCGGAGTCATAACCTTTGAAGTTAAAAATAATTATTTACTCTAAGAAATGAAAACATTTGTCAAGAATAATGATATACTTTTAAATTTCTATTTCACGCATGTCAAACTCTTAAACAAATTATCAAGTTAATTACTGGAAACTTTTTTGTAGATCAAAGGACAAAATTATACAATAAGACATTCACATTATAGGGCATTTAAAAGAACATAAAAATTAGAAATATTTCACGATTTTGTCGACGTTTTGTAATGGAAAGGCAAGAGAGATGAATTGCCATGTTTGTCCCTTAGACAAAAAAAAGGTGTCGAAATCCGTTCTTTATCCGATTTGTGGAATAAAAAGATCGAAGAATCGTGTTCACACCGTATCTACAATTGCAAAAATTATGACTAGCTTCATATCATTGTCATTGCGAATTGTCAGAACAAATTTATTCACAGATTTCTTTTGACTAAAGTGAAGCATAAAATCTATTATCAAGAGACATTGTTGTGACAAATTTGTGCTGGAAGCAGCTGTAATTATCTTTAGAGGGTAAAAAGGTGTTTGTCATTGTCTTTACAACTTGTCAGAACAAATGTATTTTGAAAAATATTTGAATATAAAAAATGTTTAGAGATTTGTCAATGGCTTTTGTTTTGATATAGAATCTCTGGAGTCTATAAATTCTGTTTTTTTATGCAGATTGAAACGGGTTGAATCAGAAGCCTGTGGTCTTAATTCGATCCACACGTTTCGAAATATCACTCGGCAAACCTCAGTAGATTCCAGTACCCTTCATCTAGCCTCGGCTGTATGACGAAGTTCGCCATTAGAACTACTTTCAAGTTACCGGATAACCAACGGCGTTGCCCATGACGATGCCTTTGAGGAATGTTTTATCTTACAAAGTTTTAAACTGTTTTTCTTTCAAGTTTATCCGATTTTCTTTAGACGAGGACAAGCTTGCACTGAAAATTCTACACACCCTTCGAACGACGCAATTTTGAGAACTTCTTTCTAAAAGCGACAAGCTTTCCGAATAATAATCCGGCGCTGCATCGCAATTGTATAGGCGTAGGTACATATCACTTACTGTCATACAGCCGTGGCAAGATGTAGGTTCCGGAATCTGCCGAGGTTTGCCGAGTGTTCGAAATATAAAACACAAGATACGCATGCACAGTAAGAGACCTTGTGTTTTAGGGGTTTTCTTTTTTTTCAAAACAGTTTGACATATACTGTTGTTTCATACGGTTACTCATATAATGTTATAAAGCCGTAACCATAAAATCTGTCATTTACTCAAGTGACGTGGTTTCGTTTCTAAATTCTAAGGTGTGCAAGTCGTCTATCATACAGACATAAATACCGTTTCTCTATTTTGTTATTTACCCAGCAGGAAGGTGAGATAGGTGCCGCGAGCAAAGCAGCAAATTATTACTTGATAATACACTGAGAAAACAGACTGAAAAATTTCGAGGAGCTTTCTCGACCAATTCCGCCATCGAACTCGTAATCAAATATGTGTGCGTGTTCGTATCCACGCGATCCACCAGGGCGAATTAGGACCTTGGCGAATTGGACCCATCGCCGAACTTGGGTCCCGAGTGAAGCCGGGTATCCTGCTTATTCTATAAATAAAGTCTCTGGTGGTCAACTGGGGGATTGTGAATGCTGATACGTTAATAGGAATGCCAATCCCGAAGTGGTTCAATACCGTTCAATATTTGCATAAATTTGAAAATACGAATTATCGGTCAATTTAAATCAACATTGAAGTTGTGATATTACCGAGCAAACAAGAGCTTCTGATATCCAATATTTAAGACAAAACAAACATTTCACCATTGGTATACGAATCGTGTACCATAATGCGTTTCGGTGCCATCTGTAACAATAGCTCGAAGAATGAAGATAGACATATTCCACAAGTCATCTCAGACAGTGACGCCATATTCTTATCTCCGTGTAGATTGGAATAACCAGACACTGGAGGTTGCGATTCGATTGAGATTTCTGGCGTATTTCGCCGAACGTAAGTGATTAAAATTGGAATGAAAACGCAAAGGATTGAATGTAAATCTGCTTATATGCATTCAGCAGGGGGTGGGTGTGACCGAATGATTAGCGTGCACGCGCTGTATCATGCGACCTGCCACTTAGTCAACTGGCGTGGTTTCGAATCCCCGGTTGTACGTAGCAAGGAATTGGGTCGCCTGTCCAACCTCGTGGGTTTTCTCCGGGCACCCCGGTTTCCCACCACTGCTAAAGACCCCTACGCGCAAGCGAATTATTGAAATGAAATTAAAACCATGTTTGGTTATCGGAGTCTCAATCTACGTACAAGGGGAGTATTAAAAATATTTCTGGAGCATTCAAACATATTGCATTCAGATGCTCTGATTGGTACCAACGTGTGTGTTGGGGGGGGGGGGGCATATTGTTTATCTGAAGACCATCGTCTAGAAGAGTTATAAAAAACATAGTGGTTGAATACAGATCAGATCGAACCAGATTTATTGTGCCATTATCCTTTGTCAATACAATGTGTATTACGTTTAAAGGCTGGCATTATAAAGATTATTTCATAATAAAGGTAGCATCAAATTTCTGTGGACATAACTTTATTAATAATGTCAATGAGATCACATACCATGTGCGACGTATTATGTCTGCACGTTGACATGTATTTAAGAGCAAAATGTCTACCGTTCAGATTAATTATATTAACTTATATAGTCGTACATAAGGTGACATGTAAAAAGCGCTTGACTGTCTCCCGATTGTTGGGTTACATGGCCGAATACCGATACTTGACGTGGATTTGTACAACCTATTATATTTCAACTTGTAATAGGGCAAGCAGGACAGTGTGAACAACCCCCAGACAACCGCTAGAACACAAAACAAACACAAATTACATAGAATAAAGTTTAATACGCCGATTAAATTATCAATCCCTGTTGCTCAGACGACGTCTGACCGGCATTTCAAGATGATGGCAAACATAAAGCCCCTTGAAACCCAAGGGGACATGGATTAGATAATTTTCTAACGAAATCGGATACCACGGGTATATGTCGTGTACGGTACAACTGAAATCTAGATTGCACCTTAACATCGGACTTGCTGCACTGTTTCAGCGATTTTTAATTTGCATGTCTAAAATAGTAAGTAGGACTTGGCTAAAACATGTCTTCGTGTGGGTATTTAAATTAAATTCATAATATGTTATCCAAATGTAAATAAAGATTTCTATCTGCATATTATCTCAGCGGTGATTATATATTATATTTAAAAAGGTTCTTACATCATTGCTTATATAACAAAAATGATAACGAACCACGTAAAAAGAGGTATTACTGATAGAAATATTATTTTTGAGCATAAAGAAATCTGAATATTTCACATGGCAAATTAAATTCCTTATTTTCCAAAATCGACAAAGTAAATAATATTATGAGATAAGAAGACTATTCTTTTTGAACTATTATTATCCATTAGAAATAAAGTGACATGGTCAAACTTTGTCCTCTTTGAATCTAAGTTGTCAATTTCTCCTCCATTTTTGGCGAATGTAATCTCAGCTCATTAAAATGTCAAAATTATTTTACATTTCATCTTCAATCTGTCTTAATGTGTAATTAACGAACTGCAACGCTACTGATAAATAAAACCTCTCTTAATTCCTGATTTTATCACTCTCTTCGTCAAGATGTCTCAATTGAACTGCTCATCATACACTAATCTCCCTCCAGGTCGCGCTATCACTTTAACCCTAATGACCCTAAGCTGACCTCTGACCCAAAATGGCCACATTGGGTGCGAAATGATGTTATTCTATAGCATATTAAGCTGCATCGTTGATACCAAGATGATTATCTGAGATTGAGTTTTATGATCGTAGATTGTCAGATAAAACTTTCATTAGATATGCTTAGGGTTAATTCTACAAATTAGGTGTGTTTTATGTGTTTGGTATTTTAAGAGTTTTATCTACAGCCGGGGTTTTAATAATGTACAAAATCCTCTGATATTTACTACCACCAATACTACCTTATAATGATAATTATATATTTAAAGTGGCTTTATTACTTTCCTCAAGAAAAAATGTAATTGATTTTGAATACTATGTATATTTAAAATAACTTTAAATTTACCCCATTGTCAAAAAATCAAGCATAGATATTGGGAGTACGTTATTTTTCATTTTTCAAAAACGCTCTTTAAATTCTTTGCAACCCATTAAAAATGCGCACGACTAGGAAATTTGGCGTCAAAAAGTATTAATATCATCGATATTCTTTTCAATTTCTTTATTTTTGAAAGTCCGCGATAACCCTTCGTATGAATGCACCAAAAATCTTAGTCATCCCATTCTTTATATTTCAAGTACATTTTTATAGTATGTCCAGTGCGCTGTACAGCTTCCCTGTATTTATTTGAATAGTGTTATATTGGAGGAAATTTTAAATATATATAAACATGTACTGTAAATAAAATTTGCTTATTTGGATAAAACATGAACATGAAACGGACCAGTTTAAAAATACTATAAATCTTGCTTCCGAATTCTACTTTGAACGCTTCAGAGTAAACAATCTTATCGACTTGTGTTAAGAATATGATTCATTCATCTTCCTAACACATTTGTCTGTCTGTTTATCACTAGACCCTCGTGTCTTCCTCTGCTTCTTGTATCAAACTTCACCTTTCATTATTCACCCTCCATTAAAACCCCGAAATCCAGGCACGCCTGTCGTCTACTCGTCACGAAAGCGCGCGCGCCATGCATGTAGCGCTGATAAATTGGCTATCGTTACTTAAACGAAGAAAAATGACGCCAATTGAAGGCTTGTTTACTGAAGATGATGATGATAACTTTTATCTCATTTACCCTCCATTTTCCACTTATCAACTCGTGATTATATAGTCTCGTGGGAGTGAGATTTGTAATTTATTTATTTCTCGGTTCGTTGAATTCTTGCTGTTAGTTTATCACGTGATCAATACCCACTTGTATTCCCGTCATTTCAAAACCAAGCACCCATCACTTTAAAAGATAATAACCGGGAATAACCAGTCGTTAAATAGACACGCGTTATTATAACCAAATGTCATTTGTTCGAGACTATAACGATAGCATCGGATCACTTCATTTGGTAAAAACTATATCGACACTTCCGTTCTTTAAACGATCACGTGAATGTTGATAGGCCCCTCTGGTGAAATCTGTCATAAGAAATATTCATCTGCCTTGACTGACGTCTGCTGGTAAACGCGGGAAAACAGGTGCAAGCGTGTATTAACGAGTCTTTGCACGCATTTTGTGTTGTAGAACGTCTGAATCGGCCCAATTTGACATGGAAGACGTACAAGAGATATGTTCGAGAGACTGTTGGATGAAATGAACAAGTATAAAATTTGCACTGTACCTTGTTCGAACCAGGTGTGTTTTCAAACAACGTCAAAATAAAAGGAACAGGTTCACGCTTTGGCACCACTCTCAAATAAATTCTATAAAACTTTCCCACAAAAACAGGCAAGAATTCTACTTCATTAATATTTACACAAATATATCATCCGTTACACGATAATCAGTAATAGTTAATTTTTTCAACAGGAAATATTTAACAATTTTATATACGTTGTGTTTGAATATCTGAAGCATTAGTTACGCTGAAATAATATGGGATAAATATATATTTTATAAAACTAAATAGGTTTCGAATTACACTAACCTTGAATGGCGCATAATTTGACTGAGATAACGGGGCAACTAAAACGATTACAAAGATAATACGAACTTGAACAAAAGGGTGTCTAAACATTTAAATAATAAAAAAAAATAATAATCAAAAACGTTATGTTGTAATATTTTCTTGTGATTTCTATTTTAAGAATATGTAAGTTATTTCAAGTGAGTTGGAAATAAAGTTACCACTGCATGTCCATTTAGATCGTCTATTATAATTACAAATTCTAAATATTTAGAAGATAAGTAACTTTTTGGGGGTAATTCCAGGGAACTACAATACATTTTATTGAAATCTTTCAAAAGATTTTAACGGAAAGCTGTCACTATGTTTTTAATAAACTACACTTGAAAAGCTGGCATCATTTCGTGTGTTGGACGACTAAACTGTTACAATTAATAACCCAAACCAAATAAATGTGGCGCCATTTGGTGTGCAATATTTGAAAGTTGGTCTGACATGTTTCTTGTCCAAGGTTTTAGTGAGCGACATCTTCCCATCTGCTGCGAACGTCATGAAACCGTTTCTTATGCAAATTCCAATCTCAACATTTTAATATTCTGTTCGTTTTTCCACTCCATTTGGTGCTCAATTTGGTGGATAATTTAAATTGGATAAATATGGCATTGAAATCTTAATGTGAGCAAACAACATTAGTCCTTTTAGTGTTTACACACAGCTTATTGTTCGAGGAAAATGCGACAACGATTCCTTTTCATTTTATACCCATGTCAATCCTGTTTTTTGTGAAAGCCTATTTTCTTTAGGAACACGAAGCTGTAATGTTGGGCCAATGGATCAATTTTAGCCTCTAATCACTTCTCGATAGGCGATTAATCATCTCCCTGCCAGTTGTATTTCGTATTCCGCTTTATAATCGGAGCTTAGTTTCATAATGGCACTGTTAAAATTAGTTGATGTATGCGTCTTAAAGAGAAAAATGCCACCCAGTTCAATGTTTTGATGAAAAGGAAACAAAGGTTGTCACTCATTTTGGACGTTTTTGTTTGCAGAAAGGTTCTTGTAACATTTTGACACTTGCTTACTTTTTGGTTATCTGATTAAATACCAGTATGAATAAACTTACACATTATTTCCTACATTTCAATGAGAGTAGTTCGTTAACCAGGAGGACACAGGTTCAATCTTGCTGTTGGCCGATCAAGAAAGTCACCGGGAATTTCAACGGCGAACAGATCCATTGTCAACAAAAGTGTATCTATTGGTTGAGACTGGACAAAAATGAGGTGCACGTATAACACCCACTGGCAGTAGTAATTCCCCACAGGGTAGAAAACGCTGCTGTCCAAGCAAATGTTCCTCGACCACACTGCACGGCCTTATCACCTCGGTTGGTACAAAATAAATCAAATCTAGGACGCTAACTCCCATTCTTTTCCATTTCCTATACAATCAATCGATTGAAATGAAATTGGGAATCGGACCATTGGTATTAATTTCATGCTGAACACACTTTTGTATACATGGTAGATGGTGACAGTTGGCATGTCCGGAGCAGTGAATGTTTCTAGAACATCCGGTCTTATTTATTTATACATACCAACTGTATTTAAATAAGTTGGCTGTTCAGTCTATTGATGTCCCCTTGTTTGTGTTCCGTTTCTATCAAATAACAACGGCTTACGAATTCAAATTTATTTATAGTTAACTATAGGTAGTGGCGGGTGTTGTACACTGGTTGAATAGTCTTACTCTTTCTAGCATACTTGGTATGAATCTCATCTGTTCTGGAATTTCAACTTTACATGTCACTTTAAAACGTTTGATGGGGAAGTTGTTAAGTTTTCCTTTTATAGTACTTTACTTTTCAAAGGTATAATAACAAATATTTGTCAACTTCATTTATATAGAAACACGATATAAATACTTATTTTAATAATAATACTTGAGATTTGACTTTAATAATCTTGAGGTACAATAAGCATTTATAAGGAACCACAATATACAAACCCATTTTTGAATACTAATACTTTTGCATGGGGTCTACCAACATGAAACAAATTACGATTTAAATAGACTCAACTCTGATAATCAGGAGATTGTATGTATGTAGGGCTTTTGTCAGAAACAATGTCACTATATTTCCAAAACGGGTTTACTTCATAGGGCAACGTTCTAACCGTATTAAATTCGGAAAAGAAAAAAAAAATATTATCATGCTTTATTATCGAAGTTAGAATCTCTTTTTAGTGTCAATTAAGGTTTTAAGAAATTCAACACTTCCTTTGCAACATCGCTACATGATGAAACGAAAGAAGCCAAGTTTACACATTCGCTGCCAGCAATTAACGCCCCCTTCCGGGATTTTAATGAACCAATCAAAAAATCTAACGATATAACTGCTCTATTAATTCACTTTTAAATCTGTGTGTCGTTTCTTCAAAGTAACTTGTGGCTTATATAGATAATACATGTGTCTGAACCATACTTACATTGGCACCCAGCAAATTGCTATATCACACAAAAAATAAAGTGAACATATTTTATGCTAACAGGTGTCGCTGACACGCTTCCGGTTTGGATCAAAATCTGATCGGTCTGGAACAAAATGGCGATATATAAAATGTGGCGATAAGAACACCGATAGCGATCATCAATGGTAACTTTAATTATGTAATTTAAAATAATTTGTAAAATAAGACGTGCCTGTCTCTTCAATTTACAATGACATCAATATTGCTAATTATCTAAACAAATAACAAAAAATAGTATTTCCTCTTATTTTGTATTTTTTCCTAATGGTAAATGAGTAGATTTAGAGAAACCCCATGCCATCCTGGCCGCACGCTCCCCCACTGATGTGACTATTTTGAGATTGCTCTTTTTGAGTTAGTAACATTGATCGCTATTTTTTTCAGTCCCTTTATTACATCCAATGTCCCACAATTCGTTAATAAATTACGATTGTTACCGTGTGCTGCCCTTCCTGATCGTGACCACCTGATTAAGTTATCCATCAAACTTGCAGAACTTTTTTTAGAAATATTACTAATCAATAGAAAAATATTTTATTGGCATATTTGACTAATTATAATGTCCACCCAATGTTTATCAGAATCCAAACAACATACGCCTTCTCTCTTTTTGTGTATACCAACACGTGTGCGTACATGTGATAGTATTATAGTGAAATTACCTGGATATGATATACAACTATATATTACTGACGACTCAACGATTAAATGAAAGATCTGCACTCAAATCATTAAGTAAATAAAAGAATTGTTATGGCGAAATTTGCAACAAATTTGTTTCAGTTATGTATATTCTTATATGGAGTACTTTTATGAAACGAGAGGCATATCTTTCCAAGAGTAACATGGGTCCGATTCGAGCAATTTGCTCCACCGAACCTTCACCCTGGCAAAAACAATTATACGCAAATGTGTATTCTACGACAAATAGGGTTTTTCTTCTCTTTAGGCCTGTGGTTTCGCGGTACAGATGGACTATGTCCTGATTTTGTTGTTCACTGATAGAGGGTTTGCTAAATAAAAAAATTACAAAAGTGCACACGTTATATTAATCTGTGATTATGATAAAAAAAAATCCCTGTACTTCATCTGTGCTACACGTGTCCAGATGATATAGGTGCCCCCTCCTATTTTTGTTTTTAAATCGCTATTATATATGTTGTGATTAACGGCGGGTATTCTAAGCAAAACTTTGGCACATCACTGCTGCCTTCTTACTTTTGTTGACAGACTAAATATTCTTCATTAAACATAGATCAACCGAACAGGTGAATGATGAAAAAATATCACACATTTTACGATTTTTATCAAAATTTCTAACTTGTCAAATGGAAACCATGTTGCGGCGAAAGTAAATTATTTTTGGTAATCTGTGTTATTTTTACAACCTGACAGCTTCAACAGTTATAAATTCCTGTTTTCTAGTTAGAAAGTTTGTCAGAATAATCTTTTTATCAGAAAATAATAAACCAGAATCAATAAACGCTTATGGTTCGGCAGCTTGACAAAATAACGGTACTGCTCTCGTGTTCAATGATTAACCTTTTAAATTTCAAATAAGAATATGTATCTGTATTTGTAAACATGTATATTCTAAACTAATTCAAAGTATGTGGTACATTTATTAATTTCACAAAAATAATAATTGATGACAGAAACAACAGACACTCTATTTAAATCGTTCAATTCTAACTGGATTCATAAAAATGTACCCCGGTAGACGTAAAGTAACAAGTTAAGACAAATTTAACGCCAAACCTTTTCTTACCGAAAACAAAAGCATATTGGATAAATATTAGTCTGTAGTAATTAATAGCCATATATATCAGTTTCTATTGCTTTTACGTCTATAAATAAAGAAAAAAAATAACAAATTCAGTACAAGCCCATTTATGGTGTTCTATTTCGGCCACGTCGTGCGTCGCGCGTCGCCTTTGAAAAAAGGCGACGCGCGACGCAAACTTCGCGTCGCGCGTCGCCTTTTTCAATGTTAAGCTATAGGGAGAAAAAAGCGACGCGACGTACGTCGCCCTAAAAAAGGCGACGCGTCGTGCGTCGCGTCGCCCTTCGCGTCGCGTCGCGCGTCGCCTTTTCTAAGGTGATGAAATGCGCATGTACCAGGAGAATTCATTTGCAGTTTATTTGCCGTTTAGTATTTTATCTTCAATACAATAATTTATTTTGGACACAAGGAACTGCCATTACTATACTTTTTGCATTTCTATAAAACCCAGATTATGTGTTATATTTTAAATCTCTATTCTAAACTAAAAATTTTAAACTCTACTGCGAAAGAGTGGCCTCGTGTCGTCTACTGTGAAAGAGTGACCTGTTCTCTGCAGATACAGTAATACACTATAGTTAAACACGCGGTGACTGGGTACTGATAACGATGTGGGTGTGGTTTCCGTTATTTACATCAGTATCAGTTGTTTTATAGGTTCTCAAGACAGAATTAATACGAGAATTGTTTTATTGTAGATATTTCACGGCGAATATATTAGTTACCCCAAAGAAATCTGGTTAAGATCGAGTTTGAAAGAATGCAAGATTAGGTTCACTTCTGCACAAGTTAGCATATAGTCACACAGGCAGCTATTAGCAGGGCCGTCACAAGCCTATGTGGCGTCCCAGGGCAAACGTTTCAATGACGCCCCCCACCCAGCCATTGCATACTGTAACTGCTTTGTTCAATGTCTTCGCTCAGTTGAATTATGATGATCAAAATTTTTTTAAAATATCATCTTTCATATTTTTAACACCTTGTCTAAATAACTATATATTAAATTCATTAAATTTTTTATATCTATTTTCCCGTCAACTCTCTGTTTGATCGACAAACACTATAATATGTCTTGGAAAAATCATAATTCTACCCTCTACTTGATGTTATCTCAGACTCCAAGGTGAGCAATTAGTTAATTCCCCCCACCCCGCCTCCTCCAAGCTGAGTCGACCCCGGGCGTTAGCCCCTCTCAGTAACCCCCCCCCCCCCCTCCCCGCTAATATATTGGTCTTCGGGTATTTTTCATATTAATTCTGTCTGTATGAATGTCAAGGAATGTTCATACTATAAGTAATACAACACTAGAACCTATAAAACAACTGATGTAAATAACGGAAACCATACCCACATCGTTATCAGTACCCTGTCATCGTTTGTTTAACTGTAATAGTGTACTATCTGCAGACAGCACGAGGTCATTCATTCACACCAGAATTTATGTTTAGAGCAGAGATTTAAAATATAACATATAATCTGGGTATTATAGAAATATATTGTTATAGGATACCAATGGCAGTTCTTTGTGTCCAAAATAAATTACAGTATATATGATGAAATACCAAACGGCAAATAAACTGCAAATGAATTCTCCTGGTACATGCGCATTTCATCACTTTAGAAAAGGCGACGCGCGACGCGACGCGAAGGGCGACGCGACGCACGACGCGTCGCCTTTTTTAGGGCGACGTACGTCGCGTCGCTTTTTTCTCCCTATAGCTTAACATTGAAAAAGGCGACGCGCGACGCGAAGTTTGAAAAAGGCGACGCGCGACGCGAAGTTTGCGTCGCGCGTCGCCTTTTTTCAAAGGCGACGCGCGACGCACGACGTGGCCGAAATAGAACACCATACCCATTAGAGTCCACGCTCTTTACAATAAAATTGAATAAACTATATATTTTTCAACGAAACTAAGCTTAAAGTTATTTTTAAAAAATGGAATTAGGTCTCTCATCGATACCCACAGAGTTATGCTCTGTGATAATCTTGTTGAATTTCGCCGAAAAATGCTTTGGTTTCCAACACTGATATGGGCAATTATGTTTCAAAACATAGCCATTTTTATCAAAACTTTCCTTTCTTATATTCTTTTGACTTTGACCATGAGGGTTGAAATAGGACACTCCTACAGATTGACACCATCTTGCGAAGCGTGGGAAGTTCTGAATAAAGTATCAATCTGTTTAGAAAGAATTACATGTTTAACTAAGAATTAATGGCATGGCGACCATGTTAAATAATTGCTACATACATTCATCTGAGATTAAATGGCTTTCCCTAATATAAACACACATAATGGACAATTACGAGAATAATTTCCCATGTCATATAAATGAAAACAAACCAAATTGTTATATAGAAACGAAGTGTTGAAAAATCTAACAGAAAATTGTTATTTACAATTTAAATGAGCATAGAACATTCTTTCACATAGTTAACATTACACTTCATTCTCGAATACAGAAACTTTTACCATTGTATATATCTAATCGCTTTAGTAAAGAAGATTTGGAGACTAACAAGTGAATATAATGGATAGGGAAAAAATCGAACCGTCATCTCTCAAAAAAAGGAAAAAAAAAACGTCCCATTTGTGCACCGACCTGGTTAATGAAGACGGGCATACGCCATGTAGTGTAATGTTAGGGGCATTTTGTCGGGAAGTGGCGTTTCTGACACAATTTTTCATGGAATGAAATTCAAAGAAACAGGGATTAACGTCCTATTCCTCGTCCAATTTCAATCATCTAGGCTTCTGTTACGTGCTTGCCAACGTGTGCATCGGCAGTCAAGTGGAAGCCACGTTTGAAAACGTCAGAGACGAGCCCGAACCCCTGATTGGTGAAGTGAACTGGTCCCCTACCCTCTGAGCCACTGTTGTGTCTTATTTATTACTCCTTGATACAAATTAACATTAATGCATGAACAGGAATTTTTGGAATTGTTGGATATTTACGTTAAACATATTAATTAACATATTTAAATAGCTATAGACGTACCAATTTATTTTAACCCCGAACAAAATATATTTTATAGAATGGTTTCATTCAATGCTGCCGGGTAGGATAGGAGAGTAATTTAAAACGCGGTGGGGCTGTATTCGGTCCTGGACCTGACAGAGTGAAGTATTTTAACCTTATGAGGATTTCGCACAACTCGCAAACAAAATTCACAAGATATGCGTACGGACAAGACGAACAAACCACAGAGACATTGGATGTAATAAACAACCTTTTCTCTTGACAAATTTAAAGCGGGAATTTCATATTTTCCAAGAAAGTCAAAAAATATTTATTTCTGTCTTCTTATAGGTTGCCAACTTACTATCATAGGCATTACATTCCACACTTACAAATTCTTCACATCGGAAATAATAACACAATTACCTCGCATATTTTTCAAACGTTTGAATTTAAAGTTGAAAATGATATTTTTGCCGATTTCTCAAATGGCAATAGTGAATAATAGGATTATTCTTTAACAAGGTAAGGTAGGACTGTTTATAGATACAATCTATTTTAAGGCTTTATTTTAATATATTTTAAAAATATTAATTAAAAATATGAAATTGCTGCTTTAACTATTTACTTTAGCTGATTAAAGAACCATTTATTATATGTTCCTAACAATTACGAATTAAGTCAATAGTCGGTGCCATTCAATGCCAGAAATAAAAACAGATACTTGGTACATGAGAACACAACTAAGAGCTTTTCTCAAGTTCTGTTTCTTTAAGGTCTATATACATGTGCATGAACAAATTAACCACTTTGTTAAAAGCCTGTTAAATGGTGTCGGTTTGTCGCCTCATGTCATAAAATAACTGCTTATTTTAGTTTACATAAATTAGCAAAGCCGTTTACGTGGGAATCTAATCAATCCGTTTTTCTTAACTCAATTCGCTTCAGCTTAAAAAATCTCTGGAGAAAGTTTTGACAATTCCACATTTAATTACCCCTAAAACTTAAACAAAGTTGGCAAATCGTAACTGATATGTTACCAAGTGTATAATTGATTCAACACACAAGTTTTAACAGGCAATGGCCATAAAATTAGGGGCGTCGTTTTCTCATGAATATCGGTATCTTCTATACTCATCTTGTACATGTTTTGATCAAACAGAAATGTTATCTAATTAGCAATAAACTACAATTCATTTCATGTTATTATAAATAAATTTAATCAAACATGTCATTTAATTAACAGTCTAATATTAATTCTTCTAAAATTAAATTAATTTATTCAAATAGATTATCTTATTAGCAATGAGCTACCGCTCGTCTTAAGTTAATAGTAAACATTGGTGCTCCAGACCTTGCATATCTATTTTTGAAGCTCTATTTTCTGATAATCTACATGTAAATCGCCCATCTTAATATGTTTGATTGGATAAATAATTTCTTACATTCAAAATGTATTTCTATCTATCTGCTTTAAAATTACTCATGTTTGCGGCTAGGACAGTTTTAATGATTGTACCCCGCTTTTAAACCTAAACATGGTCTGACTTGCGGTCATTTCTTTCAACACAAGGTGGAAAGATATGTAAATAATGTTGCTAAATATTGGTTTTTAAGGTCCATCCAATTGTAAATCAAAGTGTGACGATTCGAAGAGATGGGTTTCTTTTATCTTCATGGCAAAAACGACAAACATTTTATGGAATTTCAGAAAAAAAGCCAATTATGCCATTTTAGTCAAGTTAATTTATAACTTTACCATTTCAACCTAGTGGGTACCATGTTTTTAACGGTCTGCTATGATAGTTAAGAGGGTCAAGTAATCAGATAAAGGGACAGCAATTTGCTAAACAGATTGTCGCCGTGTTCGGTCTTTAGTAAAATAACAAGAGAAGAGTTCGTTTCTCAGATCCCAACATTCTCCTCACAACAGTCTAACATATCGCCAAATGTTCTTTCAGTTATGGTTTGAACCCAAGTAAATAGATAGAATAAGTCTTCGGTGTACTGTCACGCTTTATGGAAATGCGTTATTCTTGGGTTTGTAAAAGTTCTCAAAATATAATCTACATGTATGAAATCACTCGTGATAGAGTATACACCTGACACTACTTCTTCAACATATTGTCCCGGTTTAATAAGTTGTTGAATGTGGTTACTCTTTAAGATTTAATTCGTATATCCGTTCATTACTTTGAAGACCAATTGTAGTCTGATAACACGGAGAGAGAGAAATGGGGTTTAACGTCCACTCAACACAACTGATAACACTGAAATTGTGCCTGGACAGTGGCGTCTCCGACTAACCCACGTCGAATTGCAATTGCCAAGGGTTCTTTTACGTGTACACGGAACTCCTTTCAACAGTGGAATCCACTTCGACAAGGTTTCCCCTGGTTAGGGATGTAATCCATAACAGCTAAAATCCATTTTGGTGATAAAAGGCCAAACAATATTAATTTGATGAAAAACGTTATGACCAAAATGTTTGATGTCATAACGATTTTGAACTTTATCTATTTTGTAATGTATATTATCAACATGGTTATGATCTTTACAGTGCATACAACTAGTAGATATCATACTGTGCTTTAAAAAATAACAGAATTGAATAATGGCCGATATGTACACTTGCTATACATATATAGGTATTAAGTCATATGGCGGCCAGCTTCTCTTAAATTAACAAGCTTTATAGGAAACAAGACTTATGTCAAACGTGGTTTATTTTTGTATTTTACTTGTAAATGTCAACCGCGTGATAGCTGAGAATGTGTCAAGCACTGATAGACAGGATTGATCTTCTTCGCTACTGTTTATTTTTCTTCCACCATTTTCACACATTTAAAGAAATCATCTCATCAATGCCTGAAACATTTTCTGATTTAATAAAAAATTTCAAATTTCATAGTGTCTCCTCTGAAGTCTGACGTGGAAGAAAATGCAGTGATTATAAGATTATTATGTCGATTTGAATTATGAAATTATTACAAAAAAAACTATTTTGTTTAAATAAACAAATAGGCATTACTTATAGTGTTTTATACGGTTTCAATTGTCTTTTAGAAAACAGACAATAACATATGTTTTTGTTTTGTTTTTTTTGTTTTTTAATTTCTTAGTAACTCGTAAACCCAAATTGCAAGGATTGAAACATTACATATCTCGGGCCTCTCCGCCTAATATTATGCGTGTTTAATTGGGTGTAAAATATCCATTACGTACTTCAGGAGAATATTTTCCGGCGTGATTTCCCCTTGTCAGTGATACAGAAGGGGGGCCTAACAAGGACAGCTGCCTAGTCGTTCGGATGGGACGAAAAACGGAGGTCCCGTGTACACATTGGAGTGCATGTAAAAGATCCCTTGGCAGTTGGAATTCGATATAAGAATAGGCCGTAGCGCCGCTGCCCGGGGAAAATTTCCCTCATTAGCCCAGGTTAGGTGCAAAAAAGTAGGACGTTAAACCCCATTTCATTTCATTTCAATCCCTGACCCTCACCCAAATATTTCAATAGTCCGCGTCATTGACTAACGAATACGGCCTTAGAAGGCAAAGGGCTTTCACACCTGTATCAAATGTCTACCAAGATCCTTTAAAGCCGATTTGGCAAGACCCTTTTGCTATATTGGCATATGGCATGTGACATTGATTTGGTCTTGATGTTTCTGGCAACTCTGATCAGGGATGGAATACGAAGCATATTCACCATTAGACATATAGACGTTTCCTTGTTTATACATGTATGAACTAAAGCTAGTCTGTTCTATCTACTGTGGCATATGTAAAACACCTTGTTTTAGCCTGTGTTTATGATTATTTAACCACGAGGTTTCACAAGACTACAATTAACCTTCTCATTTTAGCTGGTTACCTTTCTATTGCCTTACATCCGATCTCTCAGCTGTCGGGGGGTCTGTTGAGGTGATTCACAACGGTTGAATAAAATTCTTTCGGATATCTGAGACAAAATATGTTACAAATTTGTTCTTAAATTTATGATATTGAAATTGTCAGTAACTGACATTTAATATTCGTAGTATTTAGATAGATGATAATTATTGTTGAACTTTTATTTAAATATGATATACCGAAAACAATATTTCAAGCAATCTTCCATTGTATTCAAATATAAATGAACTGAAATGAAATGGGGTGTAGCGTCCTACAATTCTACTCCAACTGTGCTAATAAAAACATGCACACGTCAATCAGTGTTCTTTCGGGGAAATTTTGCCTGGACAGCGGCGCCACGACCTGTCAGGGGTTCTTTAACGTACACGGGATCTCTTTTATGTCGTGCCATCCGAACGACTATACATTGTCCCTTGACACTGACAAGGGCGAACCACACCGGAAAAAGGGAACCTCCAGGTTAGCGATCCAGGGTCCTACTCACTGAGCCACAGTGGCTCTCATATACAAATATAAATAAACCAAGAAAGTGTTTTTAGTTCAATATATAGTGCAAAAATTTTCATTTTCCCGATTGGTAATATTGATGCTGGAAAAATATTATCCTAAGAGACCCTCCAGTTCTCGTCTCCTGTCACCTGCCACCAATCACTATTTGCTATTTTCGTATCACGTGATAGTATCAATGACCAACAGGTGGCGCTACGTTTGTTTATTTTACACTGATATCTGCAGATGGCGGGAAACGTCACTAATGGTAAAGATGGTAGAAGGGAGATAACTCTTGCTAAGAGACCACACAGAATTAAAAAATGAAGATGATCGTGAGAATGAATAAGAACATCAATATACACGTCAATATGACCAGTCTACTCTTAGGTAAAAATCCTTACATTAACCTTTTTGAACATCGGATTGAGGAAGTGCAGTGCTAATTCCTAATGGAAAAGATAAAGATTTGCACTAATTGACATTCATATGGTTCAGAAGTTTGTGCGACCCACAGTTATATTTTTAACAATATGGCGCATGGTACTTACTTTAACCACACACCCGTCGGACATTAAAATGTCCCACGACGAATGTCTTAAGGAGAAGTATTCTACAACCATTTTGTATATGTAACTGTACTGATTTAATTGGCGTAATAATATAAGCGTATTCTAGTAGATACCAGAATCTGTTTTGTCATTACACACTTTAGACATCAAAGGTTTGGCTTGTATAATAAATAAAATATAGTGGAAAGAAGATTGGGGGAGATTATGCATATATGCAACCACTTTTCAAAAACAGTTCTACAATTCTTTACATTCTTCTCTTCGGGATCATGTCCTTAATGAATGCCATATTTTGTAAGTTTCGCGTTAAATTAAAAGACCACGATGTGCAGATGTCTTGTACAGGTAGGAAGGAACCACAACACGTTTTTACTATCATTTCAAACATAAGATTTGACATTTATCTCGAGCATTGCACACACGTGAACAATATGTCCAACATATACATAATTTGACTAATAAGTTCCACATGCTGCTTATTCAACGAATTGGATTATTATTTTACAAATTGTATAAAGATTTGTATTAACAATATCGCCGTCTGTAACTGTAAACATATCACCTCACCCACTCCAAGAGGTTTAAAGAGTGCAAGAATTAAATAAATCCGTCTATGTAACCATAAACCCATGCCAGATAGGCTATTTCGGAAGATACCAATAGTAATCTTCCATTTTACTTGCGCAAAAAATTCTTTAACGATGGATGGAACCATAAGAAAGCCCACAATGTACGGCATCCGTTTGTACTCCTGTCATGGAATGGGATAGAATATGAAATGTTTTCAACACATTATGCACATGCATCCACTATATTTCTAAAGATTTAACGACAGGAAACTTTACTAACCTGTTTCTGTGCTAGAAGATTACATATTTTTTTTAATATATATTGTCTTTCATATAAGGGCTACGCGTGTATCCTTTCGCCATGTCCCACCAGATAACACTGCTCAAAGATGTCAGTTTACTTTTCATACTTGTGCTCAACTGCTGGGGTCTGATCGCCCCGTTAAACCCCAAGCACCAAGGGAACACATTAGATCCTGACCGAGACGATGAATGTTATCTCCAATAAGTGGACAAACAATATTGACAGTAAAATTCATGTTACACAATTTAAAGACAATAAAGCTTTTTAAAGGGGATCATTCATCTTCAGTGCTAACCTGTAGTAGCGAGACCCGTATTATCTCCCTTGCATCGACGATCCGGCTATTGGAAATGGATCCACATCAGTATGATGCTCTTAAGGGGGTACCCTTTGCCCGAATCCGCCCTTGAAGCATAGAATCACTGATTTTTATAAGGTTCCATAGCATCGATAACAAATGTTCTTACATGGAATCAGCATTAGTCCAAATGTTAAGTTTACAGAGCACATGGGTAATCGGGTACACACATGTGAAAGACCCACCGTTATAAAATCATATTAGCAGGTGTGGAGGGATTTTTAAACAGTTGTTTTGTAGGTTCGACATTTCTGGCTCTAATTGTGATCATGTAAGACGTTGTACATATAGTCGGGAATAGAAACAGATGTAACAAGTCAGTTCCATACAGGTGCTGTTTCATCAGGGTTGGGTTCTTTAATCACTAGATTAGTAAAATAAATAGACGGCTTTCTCCCATCTTATACTCTATTACAATGATAATAAACACCTCCTTCTACTTTAATTAAAAGTAGACATGATTCCTCTCACATGGAAAATGTTTTACATGTGTCACGAGTAAATAAACATATGTATCATGCGCGGCTGAAATATCAAAAAAACTTAAATTGTATATACCTCTGGATTTTGGTTGGGTTACAAAAAGATATCCTGACACGCTCAATAATTTTTGAACGAGTTGTGACGCAGTGCGACAATATATTGGATACAATCTGAGAGTTTTGTAGATTCAAATAATATATGAAATGAAATGAATTATTGAGACTAATATTATCGCAGTATTGTCAATAATGTTCATATCGTTCTAGTTTGAATTATTTATATCCAGCGCAGAAGAAAGTTGGGGAAGGGGGAGGCATATTGAAATGGGCTTGGCCCGTCCGTCCGTATTTCGTTCCGTATAAGTCGCTCAAGATGATTTGGTGAGATTTTGTTTGTTGTTGTGCCTTTTGCTAATAGGATTTAATCATATTTATGTTTTCAGATTGATTTACCTTTTTGTACGGTATACCATTAGATTTCTGGAGCTCATGTTTGTGAGATTTGTTAAACTCTGTATAACGCACCTTATCTCATATACCGTTAAAGATTTTGTTTTACAAAACCGTATGTACAAATCAACCTACTACTAGTTGAATAATTGTAATTTTAGCAGCACGTCTCAGTAACCATTCATCAAAATTTGCATCATTCATAGAATTATTTTCCTTATTTCGGTACCTTTTTCCTCAGCTTACCTAAATTTAGATTCGTCGTGCACGGTGGGGTTACGTAAATTTGTTCGTTACCACACAATAAGAATTCAATGGCTTCTGTCAAGTGGTTTAGCACAAGGAGACGTATTTTTAACCGCATGTTGTGTCGCACACACTGACGAGCGAAGTAAGCAAGGTCTTATTTTCTCGTAATGAAGGTTGAGTCCATTTTTTTTTTTTTTTTTTTTTTTTTGATAATCGGACCAAAACTGATGGACAAAATGACCGCTGCTTGTACGCGAATAGTGTAAAAAAAATGGTATATCAAAGGTTGTGGACCATGTAGAGGTCACAATTTTAATCTGATTTTGATGAAACTTAAAATGCATCTTTATAACCCAAAGATCGCGGTTTTTGTCGATATTTACACATATCTGATCGTCACTACCTGAATTATGAACCCCGATGGTACGAAAGGTCACAATTAATATGCGATTTAAAATACCGTTTGAATATATCACTGTTACACCGTACTGTGGACCCTACAGAAGTCACAATTTTAATGAAACTTGAATTGCACATCTATAACCCAAAGATCTTGGTTGCTGTCGATATTCATGCATATTGGATTGCAACTTCCTGAGTTATGACCCCTGGTTGTACGAAAAATCACGTTTTCGCTTATACGATTTAAACAAACGCTTGAATATATCACCGTTACGTTAGTTGAGTTAGGATTTCGTGAAAACCTGACTGAAACTGCTCGACAAAATGGCAAATAATGTAAAAATTGTTTTTATCAAGGTTATGGACACTCTAGAAGTCACAACTTGAAATATATCTTTATAACCCAAAACAATTGGTCCTGTCGATATTCGTGCATACGGGATCGTAGCTTCCTGAATTATGACCCCTGATTGTTCCAAAAATCGCTGTCTGTTTAGCGTGTTCTCCATCCATCATCTCTGGGCAAAATGTGGGCGCATCCTGCCTAGCAGCCGCTGGTTTCGATTGCTTCGTAGACCTTAATCTACAATCAAGGCTATTGGGCAGAAATTTGAAATCGTGGAAACCTTATGGATTAACCCAGGGTATAGTGGAGTAGAACGAGATGCGAACACTGGGGATACCGAGGAGGGACTAATTTGGGTGGTTAACTTTGAGAATGCTCAATTCACAGTCCAGAACGTCCCGAAGTTACAGAATTGCAATCGGGTGACGCGAAATTCAATCCTGCCACAGTTCTGTCAGTCCCGACTACGGAGGTGGCGTGAGTAGAATTGTGACGTAATTAAACACAGCTACATGTAGTATGTTTCGGCTGCATGGTTGGTTGAGATATTGACTTATCCAGTCGACGCATGCGTTGTAGCCCGAAATACCCCTTTTCACTCGATTCTCGCTATTTTTGGGATTGAGAGAATTCAATTCCGGTATGTTCAATCAAGTACGACCATATTTTCGGGAATACAACTCAATTTATACGGCCACAGATCACTAATTATTTCCCCATTGACTTTAATGTTAATTCTCGTCTCTTAGACCGGCTGTAAACTTTTCCCAAATATTCGTTGGGTAGAACGCTTTCTGCCACAGATGGAGCAACATGTGGCAAACTCTGGCCCAAAAGCATGTATGAGGTTCACCATGAAAAACTTGAGATACACAGATTGGAAGTAGAGACAACTAAGCAAGCAATTTTTGGCCCTCCCTTTCAACGTCACCAACCTCACAACCCTTGTATCCTTCCGCCTCAAAATCATGAATATTCACCAAAACCTGGCAGAAAATGTATTTTTAAACCCTTTTCTTCGATTCTACACCAAAAAGTGTAAAAGGGGGAAAAAGGGAAAGGGAGAGAAAGACTAAAAATAACTTTCGCCCTACATTCGTTGGGTGACGGCCCATGAATATTTAGTGATCTGTGTCCATACTGATCAGCAGTGAATATTCGCTAGGCCGTTATACAGTCACTGATAAGGATGACATCGATGCGATAACCTAAATTCTAAAACATTTTTTTGTTTATGTATTAGAAAAAAATATAAAGACGCTTGAAGTTTTAGTAGTTAAAAATATTCCCTATTTGGTGTAAATGGGTATTAAAATGAGCAAAAGGTACCATTCTGCCCGAAGTAGTTACGTCTTATGTAAACAATGTAATTGCACGTGTTGAAGACAGTCATCTGTGACAGAGATATTATCGTGAAGACATTCGCAATTCTTTGTGAAACAGATTGAACCATGGGGATCACGGTGGCTAAGTGGATAAGGCACTGGTTCGCTAGCCTGGAGGTCGAGAAAGTTCATCTCGATTTTTCGACGTGATTTCCCCTTGTCAGTGATGCAGAAGGAGGTCCTGACAAGGACAGCTGCCTAGTCGTTCGGATGGGACGAAAACCGAGGTCCCGTGTCCACATTGGAGTGCACGTAAAGATCCCTTGGCTGTTGGAATTCGATATAAGAGTAGGACGTAGCGCCGCTTCCCGGGCAAAATTTCCCTCATAGCACACTGTATGGCGTTTGCTCGTCTTCCATTAGCCCAGGTTAGATGCAAAAGAGTAGGACGTTAAACCCCATTTCATTTCATTGATTGTTATCCACCACGGCGTAATTTTAAATAAAGGTAGACAACTCTATATGTCTTATGGAGGCAGACCACCATTAAATTTCACCATCTCGGTAACCACGCCACAAATTGTTGTTCGTCTATTTATAGCAAATATCCCTCTGTCACTTGTCCCCTTTTTCATGCCCATTATTTTCTGCCAGGTTTTGGTAAATATTCATGATTTCGAGGCGGAATGAACTTGAATTCTAATTGGGCGACAGTGGTGATTTATTATATCAATACCTTGACATGCGCTAAGGCTATGTGGCGATAAGCAATTCGGGTGGTCAAGACCTCAAAACATAACAACTTTGCTTTTTATTGAGGCAACATGTTTAAACTATGCGTAGATTAGGCGAATGTCGTAACTGAGTTCAATCGGTTTGACTGCTCGGAACAATAGTACAGTAGACCCCACTGCATATATAATATTTGGCATTTAAAATACACTAGTCAGATCCCATCTTTATCACAGACAAAACCCCGAATTAAGGCGTCCTTAAACCTTAGCCATGGTCTGTACAATGCATCTTTATTTAGTCCGCTCTCTGGCCGCATTCCGACTTAATCGGCTTGGTTATACATAAGCCGGGATTATGTAAACCTAAGGTGATGCTACTTTCATCAAGAAATGCAGCCCGTAATTGTGGTGTCAACATCATTAACGGTTAACTTAGCAATGGTATAATAAACATAATTCCCGATAACGGAAACTGCCATGGATATCTGATACTGAAACTCGAGCCTATATTTCAATTAAGGCTACTTCGCATCAAGTTTACTTCGCATAAAGTCACGATCAATCACCACAACGACTTAATTTAACATTTAAAGTCTCTGGACAATCCCTTTTAGCTTCAATATTGTAATAGTTTTGTTTTTAAGGGCGTTGAGCAGTCTAAGATTCGCACTAACTTTTCAACGCCAATCTTATTAAGTCTTTGCAAACTTGTTCCACTTATAAAATAACTCAGAAAACTCTCGAAAGTCGCGTCGTTTTATGTGTAACAATGGAGATACGAGGCGGAGGAATAAAACTATTTATAGCAAACGAGACTGATTCCCCAAACTAGATCAGGTGTAGAATAAATTATGACGTCGTGCACGCCAGTCACGTGATCAACACAGACGTGGCTTCAACGGGAGTGGAAGATGTCACGTGACCAGAAGGAATTCCCTGTATGACGCGATTATCCAGGTCTATTTATCTATCACGAAAGGAACATGACCGAATTTTTTTTTATGGTCAAAGATTACTATTTTTTGAATGCATAACATGAATTAGAGTGCGGTGGAGTGGTGCAGTGAAGTAATTATTTACTTTTACATCCGAATTGTTGTATTTTAATACTTGTTGTCGACGTATTCAAAGAATTAACCCAAAATCGCAAAATCTCGTTTGAAGGTAAATAATGAACAACAATTTTAAAATACTTTGAGTTGGTATTTTTTAACGTTTTTGGTGTCGAAATGTAGCTTATAACCTCCACTTTCGATCTACTGGTGGGATTATCAATAAATCTTTTGAGCTTGTACTAATAGAATTTCCAAGAAAACGCATCGTTTTTTTGCGTTTCCATGGATACAAGACAAACCACAACCTATAGCCAAAAATTGACCAGTGTATTTTTGGGACTTGCTATTAGCATTGTTCATGCGAAATTTGATGAAAATATCTGCAGGCATAACTGAGAAAATTCTACTTTTGTTGTCATCAATACCCCTTTTTATCATGCTTTTGGGCCAAGTTTGGAACATAGTTGGTAAATAAAATTGGTATTTATTTGGTGATTAATATGTAGTTTATCACCCCAAATAACAAAAAATGTCATATCTTATCAACAAAAATTATAGTGCTAGCTTTAAAATTTGCATTTTAGACTACTCAACGCCCTTAAATTCAAATTTGTAACCTTCGACTAACGATATGAACAACATACGGTTCTAATTAAAATTCTGTCTTAAAAATTCTATAGCTGACAGATTTATTCGATTTCTAATTATCAGACCAGGTTTGAATATAATGATTTTTAGTCTTTGTAACAATTTATATTTCAGTTTAACAGGATATTGCTTCTGTTGAGAGCTCCATACATTTCTATATCCACTTATCATTTTAATCCAAAAGCTAACCATTCTATTTTGTTGTCTTAAAGGTTAATTAAGCGAGAGAAAAAATCGTACAAATGTCGAGCAGCGGCTTTAACTGGTGGTGGCTAACAATAAGATTAGTGGGTGATTACAGCTACTGTAATCCGGTTTAACCCATTTATACTTTCAGTACCACCTGTAACCGTCATAAACAATACTTTACTGAAGAGCTAAATGTGCTTTTTGAATGTCTTATTTTTTGGCTTTAAATGTTATATAAACTATTATATGAGCAATGACTAACACAAGAAGCCTACAATCAACTCTCTAGATCATCGGATGGCAGAGATTTAAACGGACTAAATGCGATCGTCGTTTTATAATTTAATTACAAAGTGGGGAGGCAAGTAGTGTTATTACGATAATAAACAGTTTGCGTCGCTCAGTAATCTGAATGAAATTTTCTATACATGTGTATATCCATTCTTCGTTATCTTTTTTAAATTATAGCAAGAATGACCAGCTTTCTTTATATCATACATAATTCGTCTTTAAATGAAGTGTGATGAACAAAACAGATACACATTTGGGGATGCTCGATTCACAGTCCAGAACGTCCCGAATCGACAGAATTACAATCGAGTGACGCGGAATTCAGTCCTCTCACAGTTCTGCCAGTTCCGACAGCTGATGTGGAGTGAGTAGAATCGTGACGTATTCCTAGGTAAAAAATATAATTCAGCTGTCATGATTGGTTGAGATATTTTTCATACAGTCGACACATGCGCTGTACTCCGAAATTCTCCTTTTCACTCGATTGACACCAGTTTTAGAATTCAATTTCGAAATTGTGAATCGAGCATCCCCATTAAGTTACAAAAACCTTCCCGCGAAAAGGTAACTGTCGCTATGGACCGTGAGTCACAATGTAAATGCCTCCAAGTTGTACAATGGCCATTTAGGAATAAGTGTCATAACGACATACGTGTCTGGCATAGGGCCCGTTCTAATACGTGATTGAATGGGCCTGTTCAGAACTACCTTAACAGTGATCTTATTTATTTGAATGATATTTTATGTTCCATTTTGTTTGATTAGTGAACAAAATAAATACAAATTCATAAAAACTTAAAAACATTCGAAAGTGTCTTTAGAGGAGATCAAAGAAATCCCTCTGCTTTGGGATTGAGCAACTATACTAAATAATACAGACCAGTTATTTGAGGAAGACTTTAGTCGCGTTGCTCGAGGTTTGAATTTTGCTTATGGTCCAAAGTTGGCGGCAAATCTTACTTAAGAATACCGATTGAAGTGGGTTTGGCAAAGCCCCGAAGATGTTTGGTCGAACTTCACCCGGAAAAGCTACTGGTTGTTTTACGATAATGCGGTTAAGATATAATTAATGCGTTTCCAAGCTTCGGGTGTGTAAATTGGGTTCGTTAAGATCTCCCCGTGTCTATTATTAATTACATATTAATTGGTGAACAGAGATAACTCCATAAATAGTGTAAATAACGACTGAAGCGATTCGTTTATAATAATATATAAACGGGCAGTAGTTATGTAAACTGTATACGTGTATAGTTTACGAATTCTAATAGAAAAGCTATGATCTGCCTTCATATAAACTTATATCAATTCATTTCCCGAGGAATATATTGTAGTAAATAGTATAAGATTGTAATCATAAATATATATATTGGTAAAACATTATAAGGTAAATGTGTTGACACTAGTCGAAAGTGACCTTGAAATAAATGTCACACCCGTCTTCATTAACCCAATAGGAGCAGCACCATTGGACGTTAAACCCCGTTTCCTTTCAATCCATTTAAATGTCACATCTCAAATTATTCAGCTTCTGGGGAGTGTTAGCAAAAAGTAGCTTAAAGAAGCTAATGTTCTTGGGTACATAGAATTTGACACAAATGGGTCGCAATGCATATAATGATGTAATATGAATGTATATAATCTGATTTGCATTCAATCGTTTTTATACGCCCACATTTTTATGTGGACGTATATTGTCGTCGCCACTGTCCGTCCGGACATCCGTCCGTCCGTCCACAATTTGTTTGTGGACTCTCTACAGGTCACAATTCTTATCCGATTTTGACGAAACTTGAAATATAGGTTTATCCCCAAAAGATCTCGGTTCCTTTCGATATTGGCATGTATCAGATCAAAACTTCATGGATTATGGTCCCTGATTGTACGAAAAATCACGTTTTTAGCTTGTGGACCCTATAGAGGTCACAATTTTGAACCGATTTTGATGAAACTTGACATGCATGTTTATAACCCAAAGATCTTGGTTCCTTTCGATATTTGCACCTATCGGAATGTAATTTCCTGAATTATGGCCCCTGATTGTCCGAAAAATCACCCTTTTAGCTTGTGGTCCCTCTGGAGGTCACAATTATTATCCGATTTAAAAAACCGTTTGATTATATCACCGTTACACCCTAAGGAAGGTTGAGTTCGAATTTCGGGAAAGTCGGACGAAAATTGCCATACAAAATGGCCGCCGTTTGTACGCGAATACTGTTAAAAAATTGTAGATCATGGTTTGTGGACCTTGTAAAAGTCACATTTTTAAATCGATTTTGATGAAACTTGAAATTCATGGTTATAACCCAAAGATCTTGGTTCCTTTCGATATTTGTGCATATCAGAACGTAACTTCCTGAATTATGGCCCCTGATTATACGCAAAATCGCCTTATTTTAGCTTGTGGTCCCTCTGGTGGTCACAATTATTATCCGATTTAATAAAACGGTTGATAATATTACCGTTACACCGTAAGGAAGGTTGAGTTCGAATTTCGGGAAAATCAGACCAAAATTGCCATACAAAATGGCCGCCGTTTGTACGCGAATACTGTTAAAAAATTGTATATCATGGTTGTGGACCCTGTAGAGGTCACAATGTTAATTTGATTTTGATGAAACTTGAAATGCATGATTATAACCCAAAGATCTTGGTTCCTTTCGTTATTTGCCCATATCGGATCGTAACCTCCTGAATTATGGCCCCTGATTGTCCGAAAAATCACCTATGGTCCCTCTGTAGGTCACAATTATTATCCGATTTAAAAAAAAAACGTTTGACTCTATCACCGTTACACCCTACGGAAGGTTGAGTTCGAATTTCGAGAAAATCGGACCATAATTGCCAGAAAAAATGGCCGCCGCTTGTACGCGAACAGTGTGAAAATATGGTATATCAAAGTTGTGGACCCTGTAGAGGTCACAATTTTTAATTCGATTTTGATGAAACCTGAAACGCTTGTTTATAACCTAAAGATCTTTATTCTTTTCGATATTTGCGCATATCAAATTGTAACTTAATAAATTATGGCCTTTGATTGTAGGAAAAATCACTTCCGGTATTGCTTGTTCTCTGTCTATCTCTCGAACAATTATTATCTGATTTATAAAAAAAACTCTGATTATATTACTGTTGCACCGTAAGGAAGGATTATATTACTGTTGCACCGTAAGGAAGGTTGAGTTCGAATTTCGTGAAAATCGTACCAAAATTGCCACACGAAATGGTCACCGTTTGTACGCGAATAGTGTAAAAATATGGTATATCATGGTTGTGCACTCTCTACAGGTCACAATTCTTATCCGATTTTGACGAAAAGTAACACTTCTGGGTTGTGTACCGTCACACCATAGTCATTGTCATCTTCGAATTTCATGAATATCAGACTGGAACTAACCAACAAAATGGCTGTTCCCAATACAGAACTTAATGATGAAGGAAAAATCACTTTCGGTATTGCTTGTTCTCTATCCATCTCTCAAAAATGTGGGCGTATCCTGCTTGGCAGTGCCAGCCTATCTTTATTTTTACTGTATTTCTAATCCGTTATGTTCGGCCAAATACACCAAGAGTGAAAATTAAATAGCATTATTTGCAGTCTTCATATTACAGACTACTCCAGTAGTATTTCCTTGTGGGATATGTTTAGCCTCGTTAATCCAGTGACTTCATTACAAAGGGCGCTCGAAGCATTCCGGCATGTGATTTGTGTGCCAAAGTTTACGAATTTCGCTCTCAAAAATTGGATACCAGAAGCCCATCTTTTTCATGGTAAGATAACAAGGTCAATGTTGATTTAAACTGACCACTATAAGTCGTGTTTGCAATGTCGAAGACTGGATGATGCTGGGTTAAAATCTTAGCTACTCTAAGATTAGCTTTTTCTAATTGTTTAATATCCAGATGTTTTACCCGGGTACAAATGTATTGTGAAAATTCGCCGTTCATCGGATAAGTTCATAACATCTCGCACATGACTAACCAGATTTAATTCACGAAAATACTTATCACATCAAATTTTACCAGTTCTAAACAAATATATGGTTTAGCTTTTGGACATTTGGACACATGGGGATATCACATACGCACATATTTACATTTTTTTTTTTTTTTTTTGTAAACAATATTTATTTCAGAAATACATGAAATGGGATCAGGGAACAGGCAAAGCCTATATCACCCCTCTCCTCATACAAGGAATATAAAACATATAGTAATATATACAGATCGTCTATGTACATATTATACAATAGTGGTAAAATCCATATGAAATTAAATAATTAATATACATACTATTTACAACAAATAAAATGGAGTGAGTGCTGATATATAACATGAATTAAAGCTTTCTATATATAGAATCAGATTTTGAAGCGTCTGGTAACATCGAAGTATTCATGTACTATTTTAAAGATATCATTAGATGTAGCCTGATTTTCTATGCCAAAAAGAAGTGGTTTAATTGATTGCTGGTGTTGTGGCAAAAGATGTATTGTAATTTTTCGTGCATCTGAGTATAGTGGGCACCAGCGGAGAAAATGTTCGGAATCTTCAAAGCGATGACCACAGCTGCAGGATGGATCCTCGGAGATATGTCGTAAAAATTTATGCCCGTTTAGGTCGCTACAAGAAAGTCGCAGTCTGCTGTGAATTATCTGGTTCTTTCTTTTGCCCTGTAGAAATGAAATTGGAATTATTGAATCGCTTAGTTTTAGATTTTGTTTGAAAGCAGTGAGAGATGCAGAAATTCTTGTATTGAAATCAAGTTTATTCCATTCTTTTGTTGATGAGGGTCCGAAAGAGTCCGAAAAGATTTTAGTTTTACATTGATATTCTGGAAGGTTGTCATTATTTCGAAGATGATAATTATTTGATCGGTATAATATTAAGTTCTTAAGATAAGTGGGTGTCGAGTCATTAATGATTTTATAAATAAGTGTCCGTTTGCGTCTTTCTTGTAGCGTAATAAAACCGATTTCGTTATATAAGAGTTTATGACTGGTACCCCTAACAGCCCCACATATTGTTCTTAGTGCATCTAATTGTAAGTTTTCTAGTTTTTTAGTATTCTCATTTGTGCACCCATCCCAGATAACATCACAGTAATCGAAATGGGGTAAAATAAAGGAGGTGTACAGAGTGTGCAGGGATTTCCGAGTAAGCCTATATTTAAGTGACCTTAAGGAGTTAATAAGTTTGCTTGTTTTATTGATAATTGAATCTACGTGTGCGTGCCATTTGCAGTTTGACTGAAGAATTAAACCGAGGTGCTTATGCTCGTTGTCTTCTTTTATAGGAATTTGATTAAATATAAGGGTTGGAAGTGGAGGATTTTTCTTGTTAGTTAGTGCCAGTGTTTCGGTTTTGAGGGGGTTGAAGGATACCAGCCATATTTACATTATACAAACATTTTGGCTTGGCAGGGTTCAAGTCCTACTTGTGATACATCCGTGGTACCTTTACGTCACCCAACAGTCGACAGACGCCTTGTGATACATCGGTCGCAAATAGAGTGCATTATCTAGGTTACGGAAGTCGTTGCGGAGAATATAATGCTTTCATGTGAGCCAGGCTTAACACATAAATCTACGACTTTGGCAGAAGTTGTCACGTTTTGAATGGCTCACTTTAAAATAATGATATCGTGCACGATACAGATATTATACTTGCGAGATTTATCGGTTATTTTTAGTGGCGTCGGTGATTTCTTGTTTGAAATGAAACTGTATAACGGTCTTTTAATCAATTCTGACTATTGATATTATGAGCTATTTCTGTATACCTTTTAGGGTTTGGTTTGATATATTAAACCACCACTTTATCGAAATATGCCCTTTGAAAATTATTGTTTTTATTAAGTAATGGTTCAAACAAAACATGTCGATCATGATCAGTCAATAAAAATAAGTGACTGTATTGTTGGGCTGTTTGCCTAATGCCACATGAATTAGCTGAAGTGCAAGAAAAGGTTTCTATTTTGCATGAATATTAGACATTGTTATTTTTTCGTTTTGTGATCAGACACTAATCCAAAGTCATCACTGACAGAAAGTTTGATAGTCCTTGAAAAATTTATGTGGAGACATTAAACGTTTATATCTTGATATAAAAAATAAAACCAATTACGAACAATCGAAACCATGATCTAAGAGCAATTTAAGTTTTACCGAGATAAGCCCTTTTCCAAATCTTTTCTCATCTTTAGAGTATTAATACCAATAATTGCCTGGATTTGCTGCATTGACTGTCATATCGTAGATCGGTTTATGTCTTGGTGTTATAAATGTCGGGTAAAATTTTAACTTGAATGGAAATGGGGTTGACCCTCACACTTTTCACCACTGACTGGGATAATGAATACCGACATACGCCATTTAGTGTGCTATTGGAGCTTTTGTCCAGACAACGGCCCAATCTTATTTCGAATTCCGAATGCCAAGGATTCCTTTACGTGCACGCCAGTGTGTACCCTGGACCTCGGTTTCGGTCTCAGACCCTACGTCCTGCACCATGACAAGGGAAATTACACCAGAAAATCGGGAGAAACATTCTAGGCCAACACTGGCAGGGAATTCGAAACTTTCCGGTTAGGGGAGTCAGCTTCCTGCCCTCTGAGCCACTGCGGCTCCCTAGTAGGGTTAAGATGATGATTATGATTAAGTCATATGGTGCCGTTGTATGGAAGCAAAACATATTCCCGCTTGTATTGTATTTTTTAATAAACCTTTCTGAACTGATGTGACGATGTAACTTTATTTGGGAATAAAACGACAGTACAAGCAATTCAGTTTGAGGAGTCGATGTATATCCAGAGTTACCATAGACTGACAATAGCCTAAAATTTACACGCCAAAAATACCAGACCTAAGCTAATTATGATGTGGTTAATGCGAGGTTGGGCGAAATAAAAGTATTACAAAGCGTTCCTGGTCGATTTTGCTTTCTTGCCAATTTTAGCGATAATGGATATTACACCAAATCGTGATAATGATACCGTTTCTTTTTGACACCTTTCAAAGACTTCTTTCACAGTACTTCCACATAATTTCTCCAATTCTTCTTCCATATTCGATCGTAACTTGCTAGCTATTTAATCGACCCAATCCGGTGATCACCTGACTCCAGTGCATGAAATGAATACCTTTTGTAAGCGATGATTTCATTGGATATTTTATGCTTCAATATAGGGCATGGAAAGTGGAATGTTTCTGTCGGTGTTTCGTAGAATCCTGCATTTGTCGATTTAGAAATGAGGTCCACACCAATGTCTAAGAAATCGCCTGATCGTGCCTATGCAAATAGTAATGTAACGCATTTGACAAATTGGGTACAAATTGTGACCTCTAAGCTCACCACAAACAATGTGAACGGACCTATACGACCAGACAGGCGAGACGAAATAATACGTCAGCAAGAAAAATGTTGGCGTAAAGCACAGGCGGTCGTAACGTTGAAAATATTTCGCCAAATTTGTTTTTGGTGTATACCTTATCCCTGGGACTGAACCACGCCCAATTTGTTGTGTGTGTCCATGTTTCAACTACATTCCGCTACCTGTAGATGTTTGGTGAATGCCAGATCCCTAGGGGCAGAGTCATACCTATTTTTCTTTGCGTGTCTACGTGTTAGCTACAGGGCAAATTTATCTATGTGTAGACAGGCTATGAACTTGGCATATGTATTCCTTATAGGGTGGTAAATATTGATTTTCGTGCGGGTCCTTAAGAACTGTAATTACTGATTTTGGTGCATCACCCCAAACCACCCACCCACACACCATCACACACACTTTTTGTTAATATCTTGTCTGCAAATGACTTACAGACCGCAATTATATTTGTGTTTTTGATCATCGTGTAACTTGGCATACTTATTCTTTTATACTGTAAGGATACCAACTATTTATTTTGGTACATTTTGTTCAAATTTATCATATCAATCGTTTCCATAACAGGATGGTACCTATTTATAGTGTTCCATAACCAACCCACAGGAGCAGAGCCCCGCCCATTGTTTGTATTTAACGTCTACGGGCTGCAATTCGGAATGGATTATCTTGGATCTTTGCATATTAATCCCCTTATACCCTAAAGACACCAACTATTTATTTTGGTGCACGACCCGACCCCTGATGAGGCAAAGCAAACCCAACGCTTAGCCTTCTCTATCTCTTGTAATATTTATTATTTTATTCTCATCATTTAAAAATAAATACCATATCAATGTATTTGGAGAAATGTATTGATCATTTCCAGATGATAAATTGATGCAGAGACGTAGTACGTAAAACTCATTCCATTCATTTATTTACCACATGATAAGCCGAAAGCTTTTGCACCGAGAATTACAGTTGGAGTCTATTGAAAGGTGGTCCAATGAGTAAGACGTTAGCTCGCTAACCTGGAGGTCCGTCTTTTCGATCCCTGCATTGGTCTTGAAAGTTCATCTTGCTTGCCCGGCTTACCCCCCCCCCCCCCTGTTAATGGTTAAAGTGTATCCGTTCGGATTGGAAGAAAATCCGAGTTTCCGTGTAAACGTTAGAGTCCATGGCAGTTGGAATTGGTATAAGAGTAGTTCGCCATTGTCCGGGCAAACTTTCACTCAGGGCAAACTTCCACTCATAGCACACTGTCTTCATTAGTCCAGTCGGAGCAGAGCAGTAGGATGTTAAACCTCATTTCATCTTTGTTCCAAGATTTATATAAATAATGTGTTCATACCTCGGTCTCACCAACACTCTTTCGTATGATATTGTTATAACCGCTAACAGAGCAGCCACGCGAACAGTATAGGTGTTGGCTATGATCGGATGAAGGAATATGACCAAACCGTACGCATACCATTTTGACGATCTCGTTTCTGAATTTTTGTCCTGTTGCACAATATAGAAAAAAGTTGATAGAATGGTTAAGATACATAAGAAGTTCTGCTATTGTTACAAACAGTCGTAACTTTGACATTTCTGCAACGTTGTGTGACTGTTTATTCCAGAAAAAAGAACCAATTATCCCAATATTCATAGGTAGAGTTGTTATCAGAAAGGTGAACGAAACAGTTAGCAACATTATAGTTAACCGCGAATTCCCTTCCAAATTAAAACGACGTATGTGCTTCCCGCGGTTCTGTAAAAATTCTCTACCAGTTGTCGCTCTAAATATCCTGAAAATTATTAAAATGTTGAAAATCAGGATCAAAATGAAAGGCACAAAACTGTACAGTAAGGCATCTATCCATGGCCAAACAACATTCACAAGATATGCATGATCTGGAGAACTATCGCACTTCATTTCTCCACCTTTAACTGACTGATGTAAACCCACCGTCCAAAAGAAATGCATGTTTATCGCAACAAACGTGATGAACAAGGCAATTATAGTTTTTTTCGCTTTTTGAACACTGCACAATCTTTGGGCCTTTAAAGGATAGGCAACTACGATATACCTCTCTAGGGTAACTGCAACTATCAACCACACTGAGAAATCACTCCATACGTAACCAAGCGTGATTATACTTTTACAAAGCCAGTCTGCTTGGTCCCTTATATCAAAATTAGATAACTCTCCTACCCACAATCTTAATAATCCTATCCCAAGAACCAATGAGTCTGCTACGGACAGAGCTGCAAGAAAAAGGTATGTTGACAGGCGAGACATAGCTTTGTGACGAAGTACAAGGAATGCAAATATGTTTCCAAATGTCCCAAGGATAAGTAATATTGGCGGGATGTAAATTAAAAGTGTTTTATGAATTCTATATTCCTGATAATTAAGAAACACTTGCTCGTCACGTGGGGATAAATATCCACCAACAAGGTACCTTTGTAGATCATCTTCATTACTAATTCCGATCAATTCGAATAATTGGATCCTTTCTTCTGGTCGCAGTTCGTGAATTTGTGACAAGATATCTGTTATGTTCATATCATTCGATAAATATGGAATGGCCGTCATCTTTCTGAAAAAAATAAGCAAGTAATGTGTAAACAATGTGATTGTGTCGACACCACGAAACATAATATTAAAAACATCTGGATATACACCAGGCTTTGACTTCGGTAAAAGCAAAAAGTGGGATGGGGGTATAGATTATCAGATTTGCATCTGCATTTGGCTTGTAAGGTCTCTCTACATCATAATATTTAGTCAATGTTGTTCATATAACCGATTCTGTCATGCAAAACGAAACTAAAATTAGTACGCTAAATTTTATGAAAGAGGTTTTTATCACATCAATAACTGAAATGACACGGGACATCAAAATAAAATTCAACATTGTTATTTGGACCTAAGCAACAAAGGTTTAACTGCTTACATTAAGTAAAAACTAGCCCATGTCTGTAAATAATGTTATGTATATTGAAGGTCGAACATCAAAGGATGATGTCTCAAAGAGTCATCGCTATCCATTTACACATTGTCATATTTTACACAAATTGATAATAATGAAACCAAACTATTATATCTGAATCGAGCAGGTGTTTGTAATGGTGTCTTTAATCTTGGTTTTGATCCTTTATGTAAACCCATGCGAAGGAAATGGCATACACGGTAGATATAATTAGTTCCGGGTTGTCTCTGCTTCAATTAGCAAACCTTCCATAACCAATCGATAGCACGATTGGGTTTAATAGAGGGACCCAACACACAAGGGTAAAATATAAAGTAACTGCTAGTTTGAATAGCGTAAGGTGTTCAAGAAAGTCTGAGCATACCTTCTTGTCTATGACGCTCGCCAGCAAATTATCGTTCGAACTTGGGATTTCAGAAACCGTATTCACTCAATATTAGAAGTAAAATTATCACTCTTCAAAGTATTTAAGTTACTTTTCTAAAATTGTCAAATAAAGTTCTTGTGTAAATAATTCCGTTACAGTACCAATAGTCACAACAACCCTAATAGAAACACACTCCCAATTCTGATGCCAGAAAACCTCCACGATTATGAACGGTGTTCCTAAAATTCACTTGATCACATTATCGCAAGCGAATACCTGTAACTCCAATATCTAGCCTTAGTTCACGGAGATTTCCAATGAATCCAGTCTTTTGTTCTGTTGGAACATTAATGCCGCTTATAATTAATCAGCGTGCTAAAACTGTCATACATTCAGCCATTGACGACACAAAGCGGATGTTTGTAGTCTTGACTACTGAATGCAAACGACATAAAACTCAATAAATAACTGTCTTTCAGTAGAATACATATATACGTCTTAACGTTGTTTTATCCGACATGATTTTGTTTATTGATAGTACAATTAATTCATTTGAATAATGATATTGACAGTTGAATAATGACATTGATAGTACAATTCATTTGAATATTGAAGTAAATAAGCAACGAAGTTAATTCTGGAACGACAATTAAACAAGTGAATTCTTAAAGCTCCTTAAAGTATCTAAGTGAGGTGGGCTCTACGTTTGATTAGAAGGTCAGTGCATTTAGTGAAGTGACGTCGATCTCCCGCTTATCTGGGGCAATGATCAGAGTCATTCAAAATTGTTGGCAGGGTAAGGTATAAGGCATCCAGTGTTCCAGCTTGGATTCCATCGGGTTTAAAACAGGCGGCAAACAAAATGGCTGCGGCCTTATTATCTAGCGAAGCGGCATATGACATTTCAAATATTCCACGTGTCTTTGTAAATACTGACCGGAACGGAGCCATTTTGGGGCTAATAATGTAGCATCAGTCACGCCTTGGGGGTTACATACGTCATATATTTATCTCCATTGCTGCTTACAATTAGAATATTATTAAGGTGACCTTATTTACCCAAGGAAAAAGTTTAAATATAGCAACTTTCAATAATTTACCTGAAAATCCAACATAATAGTTCGACCACATGGAATAATAAGATTAATTAAAGGGTTTAATCACGGTTGTAGACGTTCAGATTGTAACGGATTGTTTATAATTAAGAAATTGCGAGAAATAATATTACAGGTTTCAATAATAATTAGAGACATTAATTTCCAAGTATTTATGTTCAAGGTCAATCGTAAGGTCAGTTTAAGGGCGTGTATGGAGTCCGTATGTCTGAATCACGCAAACATTTATAAAGCCTTTGTCCGTATTAATACACTATTTATTCATGTTTCTCGACTCGCTTGAAATACACAAAATGCCACTTTACGACACATTAATCAACATTTGTTACAAAAGAAAGACCATGTTCGAGTGCCATTCTTGTTGAAGGCAAGCGTGTTAGGGGCTGTTGAAGGGATGATATTGTAATATTTGATTGCATCATGGGTTGTTTTTACCTGGAATAAGTTTTTAAATCATTTATATAATTTCAATGCAACACAGATAAATACACAAAATCCAATTATCTATACAAAACTGCGTTTTATTATGTATCATATTTTTCAAAGCACTAGAAGAGACCTTAGGCTGTTATGGTTTGTTATTTTAAACAAAAGCGATTTTGCGTACGATCAGGGGTCATAATCCTAGAAGATGTATTCTGAAATGCGAGAATATTGTAATGGACTGAGATATTTGAGATACATGTCTAGTTTCGTCAAAATCAGATGAAAAATGTGTCTCCCGGAGTGTTCTTAACCTCGGTATTATTTTTTATTATACCAATATTGAAAGCAACCGAGATCTGTGGGAGACCTATAAGTTTCGTTAAAATTAGATTTTAAAAAAAGAGTGTGAAGTTTCCACAAACAAATTATTGGCGGACGGACGAATAGGGGCGACGGCATCATATGTCCGCATGAGCATGTGGGCGTATCAAAATTTGGATTAAGTAAGTATGTTTGTTTCGTGTACGTCATGAATGAATTAATCCTCTAAAGATAATGATAAGTAAGTAATGACTCTTAAGTATATGTTATGGTCGTAGTGTAATGTCTCCATATACATGTTCTCCGCCATTTCCTGAAGGTCGAATTTAAAGAGTATTATTCACCAGAAAGATGGAAATTAACTCATTATGAAATAATGGGGTATATCAATTTCACTGTTTTGTCTCAGGTAACTGAAAAGCTATCAATTCTTCTTGTCATATAAAGAAGCAGTCCAAGATGCCACGGAGTTGTTAGTTCTAAAATTTGGTTTAAATATAGAAAATAAATGCTAAAATGTGAGAAATATTAAAATAATTTTTTCACATTTTCATCTCAAAATATAAAACATGTTATTTATCTTTTGGGGTTCTTTTTCAAATTTAAAGCTTCAGAAGGAATCATTTAGGTTCTTATGAAATCAGAAATATTGCAGACAGTGTCGATATAAATAAATGAAAGGGGTGTCTTGAACAAACTACCTCCATATATGAAACAGTCGTGGCTTCAAAGCACCGTATGTTATTTACATAAATATTCACGTAGTCTAAGACAAAGTAGGGTTTTGACATTTAAAATAATCCGCAAGTTAATAACCTGATCTTTCTAGATACTCTGTCAATTCGTTTCATCCACGCAAGATTTAAAGAGACAATACCACGTTTACTGAAGCTACATTCACACTGCATGCACATTTATTGCGGATTCCGGAGACAGGAATTCGGATTGGTTTCTTCCGGATTAAAAGCAGTGCGTCACATTACAGTTTATTCGAATTGAATTCAGAATAAAGAGCGTCACACTGAATGCGCAGTGAGGGTCATTCATATCCAAGATGGCTGTGCCAAAATTTGTATTGGTGGTCTTATGCTGCTTATGTTTAATTTCCTGAGGCAAGCAACGCTATACCAGCGACGCCGGTTCTTACATCCTCGGCACCTTGTCATGCAGCGCCGAACATGATTTCAGTGACACCAAGAAAGAAACTTTTCATTATTGATGAGGTTAAACTTTTCATTATTGATGAGGTTAAACTTCCTACTGTTCTGATCGACTTGGCGTATAAAGACAGGCATAGACAATTTTCTCAGGACAGCGGCGCTTCAGCCTACACTTTTATCGTCCAAATCACGGAAACTCTGTCTTCGTCTCATCCGAACGACTAGGCAGCTGTCCGCCCTGAAACACTGGCAATGGGGTACCACACGGCCAAATCACGATGAACGTTTTCGGTCAACACCGGGAGCGAATCCTTTACAACCAGAATAGAGAGCAAGCATCTTACTCACTGAACTATCGTGGCTCCCATTTCATGATTCATTTCGCGATTGGCGAGAGACTCTTCGCATGTCAAGGGCTACGTTCGAAATAATTTGTAATTGGTTGAGACCAACCACTGCAAAACAAGATACACGAGCGACTGACTGTAACACTTTGGTAACTGGTAACAGCTACAAGACTCTGGGAGAGAAATTTGGACTTGGACGGTCAACAGTTTGATCTGAATCAATCGTGTCACACTCAAATCTTGACTGCGAATAACCTGTTCGGAATAATTGTTCCGGGTCGAATTCGGAAAAATATATGGATTCGTTCGTTGAATGAGAATCAGTTCGGTTTTTATCGAATTGAATGTGACATGCAAATCCGGAATAAGACTTTATTCTGAATTCAATTCAGATTAAAGCTCTAGTGTGAACGCAGCTATAGACAGTAGTTGTAATCACAGTTTAATTCGAGAAAAGGCTTACACACTATAACAATGAACATAATGAACCATGGGGAAACCATTATATATTACTTTTCTAACGTCTAAAAACGTCCCAGCAGTTTTGTCACACATTTTAGACACGATTTAAATGTTAAATCAAAAAAATGTTACTGATTGTCTTAAAGTGAAAACGTCCCACCATTGCAGTTGCCGCTGATATAACCCTTTCACTTTTTACATATCCCTCACTGTTGAGGATTACAAAATTGTAATTTGAAAATATATTGTCATTTATCTTGATGTGAGAATATTACAAGTGGGTCTTATAATAAAAATATGGTAACTAATATCTTTTACATACCCAGGAGAAGCCGTTATATAGTACAAAGTTTGTGCCCCTGTTAGCTATTCTACTAACAGATCTTGCGATATTTCAGTATTTTGAAATGTTCCTTCATTGTATTCAATAGGTTTTTGTGACAACAATTTAGATGGGCTTAGTCGATAAACCATTCCGCGTAGAGTATCTGCTAGATATAATGCCCACATTATGATCGGGGTATTATTTCTGTAAATGTTATCTTTACTTGCTCGGTCATCAACCTACGAAGACGACATTAAATCCCCTTAAAGTCTTAGATGAGTGAATAAAGAATGTCCCGATTCGAAACCCGGTGTCGCCTGGAAAGTGTGTCGAACTTTTGGATTGGAGGATACCTCATGTCTAAGACAACACACTGACGTGTCTCGTACCAATAACCCTCGACATAGAGCAATAAAACTTTAAAGTAAATTTGCTAATTTTTCACATATTAAAGTGGAAATTTCATATTTTCTAAGAAAGTCAAAATATTATTATTTCTATGTCTTTTGCTCAAAAGGTTATCAACTCACTATTATTATACGATCATGGACAATATTTCACAGGCATAGAAATCCCTGACACAGAAAATAATAACACAATTACCTGAATTACCTCCCTTGTTTTCCCATTCCCCTCCATGCAATGGCGATCTTCAAACGTTTGAATTTGAAGTTGAAAATGATATTTTTGCCAATTTCTCAACTGGCAATAGTGAATTATAGGATTATTCTTTAACAAGGTAGGACTGTTTATTTTAGGGCTTTATTTTAATATATTTTAAAAATATAACTAAAAAATATGAAATTGCCGTTTTAAGCTTTTTGGAATATGTTAATTTTATACATCTCAACTACGCATCAGAATGAGTATTAAAATGCACTTACCGGTATGAGGTCATATTTCAGCAAAACCTACTAATACTATTAATAAATTCTTGACCAGAGAAAATCTAATTAATCCATCTTTGTTTGGTGATGTTATTGTGAGTACAGACCGCGAAACGATTGATAAACATGAGTAATTCATTTTCTCTAGTTTTTGCAAGGAAATTCTTTCTTTCTATACACGAAAGTGATCGATAATCGACCATGATAAGGCCAATACCTAAGCTATGATCTGTCACTTGTTTGGAGGGGAAAGGAGCGGGAGTCTGCCTGCCCATGTAACACTTTCAAAACATCAATGAGAAAATGATATATTTGCCAATTTTTCAATGGCCACTAGTGAAATATTATATTATGATATATTTATTCAAAAAGGTAGGACTATGTAAGAGGTCGTGCATTTTGGTACAGTTGCTTAGAGATTTAAATAGAACAAACCATAAAAAAAATCATCACAGACGATACAAATTGTCCCAGGAAACAACAAAAAAGGAACAAAAGCCTCAAACATTGTTCATTAAACGTTGTTGTTACGTTAGCCACACGAGAGCTTGGATCGTTGGCAACACGGTTAATTCTCAATCTTATAAAACAGTAGAAAAATTGTTTAGCTCCACGTCATCTACTTATAACGTGTGTTCGCTGGTTGTTATTGATTGATTCCAGACGAACCTATCATTCAAAACCTGTTTTGTTGTCTAATTAGGGTCAAAGGTGCTTCTTAACTGTCAACTCAGACCCAGGGGCTTAACGTCTACCTTTATACACCATACAAGATAATAAACATACCAAGCCTTCCTCCCTGCTCTACAAGGGGGTAACATGCTGGAAAACCCCAATGAACCTACTCGACCAACACCGAGATCGAATCCGGGTCCCCCGGACTAATGACAGTGAGCCATGGACTTAGTCACCTAGGCTCCTTTTTCTACAACATGATTTTAACGGAAAGAACTGGGTCTGTAAGTACAGTTTTTCTCCTTACATCATAACAACAAAATAATTGACTTACGCGTTCTTTTACGACTAAAGGTTATCCTAACGACAGTCACTTTCTATAATATATATATACTCTATTATAAGCCATTAGGGTTATCACTAATTACATATTAGCTCTACATAATCATTTACTTATCACGACAGGTGCCTGGCGGGTTATAACGGTCATCAAACTTCAGTGCTAATTTCTGACAGCCGTCACTTTCCATTTAGGTTCCTATTAAGCTGGTCACACATTAATGGTCCCACAGCAACTGTTTCTTCGTACGATTTCGGGGTGTTTGTGGGACGAAATTTAGATGTCATTGAAACAGCAGGGTTTTTATTAGTCGACACAATGATGAAACTTATCAAATGTTAAATTGAATCGAATTCCACAAAATAAATGTTAAAGCATATAGAACGAATAATAAAAAGAATATGCGGTATTTATTCACCGTTTATCCGAGAACATCAGCATAAGAAACGACACTTGATACCTACATCTGAAATGGAGCTGCCATTGGTATCAATTCTATTTTTAAAAAATTGCTATCTTTATCATATGATGATATCACAATACGCAGATCATATATACATTGCCAATAACATGTGGGAGTTACGAAGGCTGACTGAAAAGTTCTAAGCCTATCCGTAAAAGCCCTGTATAAAGTCGATTGTTTCCATTTATTTTTCTACATCATTACCCGCATGATTAACACACCTTTTCTCACGATGTTGCAAGGTCTGCATGTATGACGATCAGGAATATTTTTTTCAGTCATCCTATAAAAAGTCGTTCACAACAGACATGACATCAGTTTCGTTTTCATTTTTGGAAACAGGTCTCATCCATGGTTCTAAATCTGACCAAATTATTATCAGAAACTGCTTTAAAACAGCGCGGATTGTGACAGGATGTGAGGTACATAGCACGTCTCTAATTCGCAATCTACACATTGGCACCCATTTTACTGAAGCTTTTGTTTTGGTATAGTATTTTCATTAGCAGGTACTTGATGATTGATCTGCGGGTAGTTTTGCCCATTTCTGGTGATTTCAATCAATGGATAGGTTCACAAGATGGTCTCGTACGAAAACAATAATAACCCTACATTTACAGTTCTTATGTCAATCATTATTTCAATGATTGTATTTTGCGGGGGGGGGGGCAAAAGTTTGATTCATTACAATTGATCTATCCTCTTCAGGCTTAGTATTTGCCTGTACTTATACCCAACCAACCAATATTAGTGGTCGGATGTTTATAATATTAAGTATTGGATTACGACGCATGTAATAAATCTTACTAAACTGTGTTGTAATATATAGTCGGGTTATGAAACACTCGGACATATATGGGCTAATGAATCTTGTGACCGGGTGCAGAGAAATTTCGAAATCCCTAATATTCTTATCACATGGTTGGTCTCTATGTGGTTACCATCGGAACGTTTTAAACAAAATTGTAGGCTACGTCATAACATTGATCGGGATTACTAGTTATGTACGCCATTTCTCTCCTTAATTTGTTTTGACCAGAATATATACTAGTGAAATTTTATTTTGAGTCTGACTGATGAGGATGCATTGTCTTATTAAAAAAAAATCATTAGATTATGGCACTGGCGGATTAAACTGTATTTGACTGATTATAGACTTATCTTTCTTGGCGATACGACTGTGATCTAGCGTTAATAAGAACAGTGTTTGTCTCGGAGATTCGAGATCACAGAAATATTTTGCGAATCCTCGAAGTTTGAAATGACATACCCAGGCGTCCATGGATTGACTTGTCATTAGTAAGTACCTGCTGTGACATTAGAGTGACATTACTTCCAAAGAAATCAGAGATGATTATTGTCCACCAGCTTCTATTTTCTTGCTATAACAAGGTGCTGTTATTCATTGCCATTCTGCAAATGACATCAATACAGATAATGACTATTCAGTTGTAGGAGGGTTGTGTGGCCGAATAGTTAGCGTACACGCGCTGTATCATGCGTGGTTTCGAATCCCCGGCTGTACGTGGCAATGAGTAGGGTCGCCTGTCTAGCTTCGTGGGTTTTCTCCGAGTACCTCGGTTTTCTCCCCACTGCTAAAGACCCCTACACACCTGCGAATTATTGAAATAAAATTAAACCATGTCCCGAAATGACCTAGTTTGTGTCGAGTGGACGTTAAACCCCATTTCTCTCTCTATTCAGTTGTCCTGTTTCATCCAGTCGATCGTTACCAGCTGTAATGACACTATGACTCAATTAAAGTGCAGAGTTGGGTTGGGTCATCGTGTTGTTTAGCTGGTGTTATATATTATACCCTTGCTTGGGTAAAATCTAGGTTAAACTCACATTATTTCACGCGCACAACTACTTAAATGAAAACGAAAGTTGAATTCTACCTAAAGCTACATAAATAAAATAAAATGAATATTTCAAGATTCGGAAGTTAAACTTAAAATGAAAGTTGAATTCTACCTAAAGCTACATAAATAAAATATAAGTTATTGTAAATGTACTTTAGAACAATTTTACACATGAAAATAAAATATTTGACCCCCCCCCCTCCCAATTTAACCCATTATATTTCATCACACACTTTACTTCATAGAACTAAGAGAAAGGGTAAGCACAGAAAATGTTCGTACATTTTAGACGCCTCTAAAGGACTTTAAGATTTGGAATTCTTAATCATCTTTCAACTGGAACACATAGCATATATATAGTGTATATATCAGTCAATTCGTGTTTAGAAAGTATCACAAAAAATACTGAATAACTATTTGTATCTGCTCTAGAAACCCACCAATAAATTAGGATAAGCCTAATTTTACTCATAAAAACTGACAAAATTTAAATAGACGAAAAAGAATAAGTCTCACATTCGTTCTTTGTTGTTGTACGTAGAACGTTTTGTGAAGAAAATGGTTCTCAATATCTGCCCCCCCCCCACACACACACACACACTCAAGATTAGTACAAGTCTAATTTCAATCTCACTGAAAAACAGACGACAATAGAAATATCAGAAAAAGGTAAATAGCGAAAGCAAAAGACACAACTTCAACATACGAGTTTGGACCATGGAATTAGTCTCGAGTTTATGAGCAAAGTAATGTCAGTCATTATCTCACCAAAATAACAGCATTAAATGAGCATCTAAGGCCGTTTAAAATCTTGATTAAGATCAGGATTAAACCAGAAAGACAATAAACAGAAGACTAGAAATGGATGAATCATTAGGGTTCATGGCTTCTAATGGCTATCACAATTTAGAGGATAACAATCGTCAGTCACCAATGTCTTTGAGAAGAGACGGTGCAGATTAGGATCACTGTTGACAATATGAATGGATGTAAATATTATAGGGGGGAAATAATCAATAATACAGCTAAGAAAGACTGTCTGTAATGGTGTTTTCATTACCACTAGGGTGGTAAATCAGACACAGAAATAGCTTCATCCAAGAAAATGGCAATTCTTATTCTTCAAAGCACTGACGTCTGAAAAATCAATTTTAAATGTCAGTGATTATTTTGAAAACCCCACAGGTCCCTAGAATAAGATATGAAATTAATTTTAATAATCTTACAAACGTAATTTTGTACATGTATGTTGTTAATATTCACGCCAGCTGACTCAATGAAAGATCTTATGATGCACCGCGCACGCGCTAAGAATTCGGACACCCCACCGCCCTCAACGTATTTTGTGTAGTTGTAAAGATTCGATTTAATGAGTTACACTTGATAATGAAATACATATAAGTAATTACTATACGCGGTCAATGGAATTAATCCCGGAAGCGCGATGCCAACAGATACATTACACGCCTCCAGTATGACGTTTTAAAAATCATATTAAATAATTACTATGTAAATATTGACGTGCATGTATATCAGTTTGACGTTGTGTACTTGTATCCATGAAGTGTATTAATGGGGGAATTTTAACTTGTGGGCGGCGATATGGCCTACTCTTTGAATTCCAGTTTTCAAGAGTCCTTTTGCATCAATGTGTACAAGGCACCTCGGTGTTTGCACCATCTGACTGACTAGATACTTTTCTCGCCAGGCCCCTCGACCAACATCGGCATTTAACCCACGGACGCATCTGTTTAGTGGTCCAGCGCCTTACTATCTGAGCCATTGGTTACCCAAAAAGTTAAAAGAATGGATGAAAAGTTTGATACTAACACACTGTTATTCATTGTCTTTGGTTACTCGCGGTCGTTCATCGCATTCCCCGATCCCAACTTCAATTTAACTAGGCAAGCCACTGGAAGCTTTAATCGACACTGAAAACTCCCAAGATCTTTCTCTGTGAATTTTTTATTGTGAACAAAAATTTTTTTTATAAGTATGCCATACACTTCAATTAGAAATGTCATTTGAGATATCAAAGTGTGACCATCTATGATGGCCATGTGGGCGAATAAATCATTGAGATAAACAAAAAATCAACCTGTCGGTTTAGTCTAATAATCATACAACACACTATAGAAGTTGGCATGCAATAACAGATATTTTCAAATATACTGAGCGCCATAGAAAACGCATCACTTAGTTTTTCGTATAACAAAATGATCCTGTAAACATATCTTATTTATTTTGCTTCCTCATGTGAACAATATCCAAACGGAGACACGTCAATAACAACACATTTGTACACTTATGTATGTTTAATCTGTAATCAACGGTACAGAGTCAGAGGGGTCAAAACCAAAGTACGACACAGATGGTTAATTCCATGCTACGTAGCTGCACAGCGTGCGTAAGAGCCAGTGGAGGACACACGCGCGACTGACACATGTGTCACTAAGTGCTGCGTTTTCTATGGCGCTCATGCAGTATACGTATCAGTTTTTACTTGAAACTAAGTATTTCGGCATTTTCTCATTTTGAAAACATCTCCGTATTGTTTTGACGGCTATTTTGAAAGTTATGGAATTAAAAGCCGAACTCCGTTGATACCAAACCATTATAAACAGACTCGACATTATGAAAACATTTGAGTTTTGACGATAATGTTCGAAGTGAATCAATTCTAAATGCAGATTATTCATATTGTCTGTAACAACTGTATGATTTATTCAGTTAAATGCTACTCACACGTAAAGACACAAGTGATTTATACAAACGATTTACATTAAACCTCTTATGGATAATGATTATTTTTATAAGTTATAAATAATGGAATGGGTTTTTCGCTTTTCTTCTGAACATATTAAATGGCCAGTAGTAATGATCAAAAGGTTTTTGGTTTGGTTGTTGTTGTACAATATTTCTTTATTATAAAGTACAATATACTGTTAGCTATTTTAACTCTAGTCTTAATGAGAAGTGATAAAGGGTTTTCTAGAAACAGCAACGCGCATGGCACGAGTCACTATCGTTATATGAAGGCATCCCTTGCATCTGAACCTCTGAACTTATCTCGCGCCCAAACGTCAAATGCACATTTATATATCCAGTGGTTTAAATTTTAAAAAAAATATTCAAGATAGTCAAATTGATATTTTAAGTACGTGACAAGGAGCAGCGTTACCTGTCCTACAAATTATCTAAACGAAAAGAAAATATATGTTCGTCCCGAAATGGATATTGTCTCTTTAATGATGTACGGATAAACACTAAATTATTGCCTTAAATAATCTTTTAATGGGTTTCCATTTAATTGGCCAGGTCAAGCTACTCATCGGGGGTGGTGGTTATGGGTGCACGGTGGCTATTGGTGTAAGACTATGGCTCGCTAACCATATCCCCTTGTTCGATTCCTGGGTTGAGAGAGAAAGCTCACCATGACTTTCGGCGTAGTTCAACCCTCAGCCTTGTCATTGATGCGGTACAGAGGTCCTGGAAAGGTACAATGTATCGTCACTCGGATGGAACGAAATCCCGTCGTCCAGTGAAGAAATTGGCGTGCAAGGAAAAGAACTCTTGGCAGTTGGAATTCGATATAAGAGTCGACCGTCTGTAGCGCCACTGTCCGGGCATATCACACAGTAGTCGGAGCAGGAGAGTAGTGTGTTAAGCCCCAGTTCATTTCATTTCGAGGGCTTAGCGACATGCCTTGTGAAGGGCAAAATCACTTGACTAGAATACACAACGGCCTAAGAGGTAAATGATAATAATATAGTCGTATCGCTGTATAAAATAATAACTGGGTTAACACTAAATGTGGGAATCCGCGAACATCGAATCTATTCTCCAAAACGTTAGAATTTACTCGGTCCTTCTTTTCGACAAGCTCATCCAATTTTATTGGAGCGTCCGCTATGATAAACGTGGCAAAGACAGTCCATAAAGTTGAACTCCGCAGATGAGACCTAATACTCTACTTGTTCAATATGAAATTGGTATGGTCTTAGGTTTGTATGACCACTATCACACCTGTTACCTACTCTTGGATACTCCACCACCCCCTCTCGCCTTCGCTTACAATCACAGTAGACTTCTACCCTACGTCACTACGTTTAAATACAATCCCTAAATCAATACTGTTCAATCTATATGTAATATGTGACGTATCGATTAAGAGCAGGTGTGGTATATATACTGTAATTCAAGGATAAAGATGATAATTAATATAACATTTTGACAATAATTAAATTCTAACTGTTAAGGTTTTTATTCGGTACACGACCAGGTGTGCCGGATATCTCGGATTTTTCGTCCCATTCGAAAGACTAGACGATGTTCCTAGACAAACAGAATGGTAAAAGCATGGGTCGTCAAATCACTGATTGATCTTATCAGTTGGAATGTTTGTTATTGATATTATTTTTATGCGTGACCATTTGGCTTACTCCAATCCTTCGTATCACAAATAAGAATCACGATAACTCAGAATCAAGTCCCAACGGAGTTGAAACATGGAAAGATTTATGCAACCTGTCAAAACTTAGAGCTGTGAATTCTCTTAAATACTAATAACGTCATTGATTTGCATTTATGACCATGTTACTGTTTTTTTGCGAACTAATAGTAATATATCATCTACTTCGCCCATTTCTGAAAACAACCCTAAACCTTTACCGATTCCATTAAGATTTAGACAAAAAGTGATATAAGGACTCCTGGAACGACCTGTCGTGAAGAAAAGATTTTTTTTCGGAACTACTTGGCCTATTTTCTTTTGAATTGCAACTGTCAATACTTCTTTTACATGTCCGCCAACGTGAAAGGTCATGAAAAAAAACTCGGTGTGTTGTTTCAAAAACTAGTCATCTTTAACCCATAGTGGTATAAAGTGCTTAGAGAAGGCATGCACACCCGGCCCCGTACGTAACATGCTTGTGATTAAATAATATTATACACAATTTGTTTCGTCAACCTTCAAAGCATATGGTGGCAGATGTCCAAACAAAAACACGGACGTTTCTGCATATCAAGAAGCACCCCTGGACTTTAAACTAAACACTGTTACTACAGCGACAATAATATGTGTTTGTTAAATTAACCGTTAGTTCAAATAGAATCTTTGCGTTATTCTGCATGGTACCAGACGATAGCCCTTGAAATCCTGGCAACGCAAAACTACATAAAAAAAAAATCAGCAATTGCCACGGATATGAAACGAAATAAATAATACTCAAAATCGGCCTAATCAACCGAACAATTTCATTGTGTCGTTTCTAGGGGTGTTTTTTTATGGGCAGCTGATTTATTTTGACTCCTAGTAAATTTTTACTAAAATTATTCAGATTAACAAACAGGTAGTTTGAAACGCAAACGTAATATTAAGAATTCCTTATGCGTTGCTTAAAACACATTTTGTAGATAAAAATGCAAAAATCATTAAATTGCGGAAAATCTTCAGATTGATAAAACATATTAATGCGATATACATGTACATTGTATTTTGAAATAAATAATATTGTAAAAAGTTCTTGTACTTTACCTTTATTCCATGTAAACAATGGTAGAATCAAAGAAACTCTCCTGACAAGCTCTTAATAATGACACTTCTCATAAATAGAGGCATGGAGACCAACTCGCGTATCAATCATCAATACCAAATGGATTTTTCGCTATTAACTACACCACGTTAGCATAAGTACAAAAGCAGTAGGCACTAGCGTGCATCAAAGTCCATAATTAAAGTCCCAAGATTTCTACTACTAACATAATATGAATTTGCGTACGCTCCCACTAATGTATATTTGGCAGACGCGTGTTTCCGAAAACCCTTGCTAGAAAGGGCCAATCAAATTGACACACGAACGTAATCATAACTATATATTTTTAACTCACATCGGTTAAGGTGATAATCAAGTTATTCTTGGATTCAACGTCACATTATCTTTTTCAGCAGCAGATCGTCATTCGCATTTTTCGGACCATATCGAATTCTAAGAAACCTTTGATTAGAAAGAGAGAGAGAAATGGGGTTTAACGTCCACTCGACACAAACTAGGTCATTTTGGGACTATCATATGGTTTAATTTTATTTCAATAATTCGCTTGCGCGTAGGGGTATTTAGCAGTGTGAGGAAACCGGAGTACCCGGGGAAAACCCACGAGGCTTGACAGGCGACCCTACTCCTTGCCACGTACAACCGGGGATTCGAAACCACGCCAGTTGACTCAATGGCAGGCCGTATGATACAGCGCGCGTACGCTAACCATACGGTCATCCCCTCCCCCATTTGATTAGAAACACAAAACTGAAATGGTATATGTTGCAAGAATGATTATTTTATCACATGTGTGTATAATGAAGTCACTAAAATTGTACTGGTATTCCTGTTAGAGAGCTCCCTTTCACAATATTGTTGTTTTTCGCATCGGTACAAAAACGAATACGAACACTTCATCGATTCGTGGGTACTTGTGGCTTCAACTGTAGTGAGTGTTCAGCCAGTGTGAAACGTTATGCGTAGGTATGTAAACGAAAATGTTTTTTGTCTCATATATTCAATTTTTCTAGGCCTCTTGAATATTGTTGATTGTGTAGAGTTTGTCGAAAGTGCTCAAATGCAATATTCAGCTTGATTTGTTGTACATCTACCAAAATATCGATTGAAAACTTTGCCTGGACAGAGAAGTTCATGGAGTGGAAATTAACACCGTCTAGCTATTATCGTACGTCGGATTGCGAAACCGCGGGGTTTGGTGTTTGTTTTCGTACAGATGCGAAAGATCCCTATTAGGTTCACAATCTCGGAACATAATGATTTATTTGTCAATTTCAATCAACATTGGTGTTGTTATCTTACCGAACATAACTGATTAGAATTTAAAGTAACCGAAATAATTAAAAAATAAATCAGTTTATAAACATTCATATTACACTGGCATATGTGTTGTGACCCATTTGTGTCAAATTCTAGGTACGAGAAAATATCAATATTGCTCGTTTAGGGCATTCTAAAGAAGAAAATCGTAATATCGAATTTCATGCATTGCAATGATTTATATAGATATTAAATGATTGTGTTATAGTGTATCTTTGTATATATTTTATTATATGATTTAAGGTAAAATAGTAAATGACCAATGTCCGAATTGATCTCACTAATCTTTCAAGTCTTTTAACTGTTTGAGTTTAAACTTAATGTAACGATATATATTACGTAATTATAGTTAACTCGCGTTCTTGCTATGCCCATATCTTCTTCTGTATTTAAACATCTGTTTCCTATGTACAATTTAACATCTTATCAAATATCATTATATAATTATTTTAATCCTAAGCTTGTATATATGTTCTATATTCTACTGTAACTTTAGTCTGGTGACCGGCTCGCCCTAGCGATACCTATCTCGTTATTGTGACCGTTAGCCAGTTTTGGACACTCGTTTATTAAAAGTACAATTTAACTATTCATCTGAGTTTTCGTCGTTAGTGTTGGAATTAGCTACAACCCCCAGAAAGCAACACTTCGGCAATTGGTGGAGATGCCGGGTAGAGTATTTAGTTACTCCTATATATTTTCCGGTGAACCCTCTCAGCGAGTAAAGTCACAACGACATGGATATGGAACGCTATTTTCCAGCTGCGGCTTTGGCCGTCATCAGGTATATGAACACGTTACAAGTATCTTGGAGCCTGAGACAGGATTACGGTACCCTAGAAATATGTTTTAAGTGGATAAATTCTACTCATCGTACTCCAGAGAAGAGGCATCGTTCTTCAGTAAAGAAAGAGCGTGATCAACGGCGTGGTCAAGAAATTCTATCTAGGAAAAGTAACTTTCAGCAGGTATCGTTAATTTCTTCAAAACGAAGTGATACAAATAGGCCCAGGGTGCCGAAAACTGTTGAAGTAGCCGTTGAGACCGACTCGTTGTCTTTGGTTTCTGTCGGAACAATGTGTTCTGTGGAAAGTGAGAAGAAAAGTTGTCAAACGGACATCGGGGGACCAGCGAATACAGACAGCGTTTGTCGAAATGTCAACCGATGGACTATGAGCAAAAATATGAATGATGATGCAAATCCACTTCATAAACGGGGCACAACAACCAAATCAACTCAGGAAGATATCAGAAAACGAATAAAAAGGGACAAACAAGAATATTTTATTCGTTGGAATGGTCTCCCGACAATGATGAACTCGTGGGTGCCCGAGGAAGATTTGGATAAAGGGATCTTTAACGTGTACGCCTATGTGAACACGGGACCTCGCTTTTTCGCCCCATCCGCATTACTAGACAGCTGTCCTTGTCGGGCCTTCCATCCTGTATCATCGAACAGCGGCGAAAAAATTGGATAAACTTGCCAGGTCAATGCAGGGATCGAACACCCGACCTCCAGGCTAGCGATCCAGCGCCTTATCCGCTGAACAGACAGACAAACAAACAACGACGGCCACAGATAGTAAAGATACCAATAAATCTATAAAAGTATATCGATCTTTGGAGTATTATACTATGACTTGTGGTCTGGAAAGTCAGAGGAGGCTTTGAATATATACATGGGAATTTGGATTTATTCTCTGAAAGTTTTTTTTAAAAACCTATAACAGGTTATTTATGTAGGGTAGGTTTTTACTTCCAATGAAAAAATATTATATAAAGTATGGAATTCTGGGATATATTAATTTTACGTACATGTAAAGATATGCGGTTTATTATCTCAGGGAAGAAAGACTTCATGCAAAAAAAAATTCTCTGTAGAAGGACCCCGGCCTTCGGGCTATTTTCTTCAGTCTTTCATGAGAGAATTCTGGGTATTAGGTCTTTCTTGTGAAAATTCTGGAATATTCTCATGTTGCGTGTATGCAAACAACATGTTTATAAGAAAGACCGAAGAAAATAACCTAAGGAACAGACAGAACTAAGGGTTTTTCTTTCCCCGGGATAACCTCAGTCTCGTGCTTTATCCTACACATAACTACCTCACAGACTTCGTGTTGCATTATTGGAATTTTAGATGAGGACATTTGACGAAGAAGAAATATATATTTGTCCGTTCTGCTACATGGTGATAAAAAAGGCAACGATTACACTGCAAAGTTAATATCGTCCACTAAGCAAATATGTGACACTAACAGATCTAAGATTTTGTATACATAAGGTTATTAATTAGTTAGTTACAATTGTTAACAGTCACGAATTCGGTGTTAACGGTGATGGCTGTGTAATTAGTCACACCTCTAAACCAGTAGTTACATGTATTTAACAGCTAGTTACACGTGTCTTTACCAGCTAATTAATATCAACGGATGTCGTGGGTTCGATCCCGTTATAGACCGCGAAAGTTTATCAGGATTTCCGTCGTGGCTTGCCCTTGTTGCTAATGCAGGACGAGAGTCTGTTGGGATGAGACGAAAATCCGAGGTCCTATGTACACATTGACGTTCACGTAAAAAAAATTCATTCGGAGTCTGAATTCGATACAAGAGTAGACTATGCAAAATTCCCCTCATTAGTCCAGTCGGAGCAGAGTGACTGGAAAATACTTCATTTCGCTTTATTTCCTTTGAGTAGGACCAGTGATACTTCCTGTTTAGTCTTCCCAGATTCGGCCTAAAGACCATATTTAATTCGAAAAGAGTTGCTGCAGACACGGAACTTGAAAAATGCGTGTGCGTGTTATGTTCTTGACGACTTTTTTGATCTGGTCTAGAATCCAAGAAAGAGTATTTAAAATTATATTGGATGTCGAATTTTTAGAAGAATCGGGAAGTACACGAACAGAAATCTAGAAAAAACACGTACGAAAATGACGTGACAGTTCACAAGCATGGTGTGCTCTAGGGGAGGGGATTGGTTGAAAATTTGTAAGGTATCGCATGACTTTTAATAGAATATCTCAAATACATTTTATTTTATCTTTAATCTTTGAAATTTTGATTGGGTCGATGTAACATGTAAAAGGAAACACTGATACTATTTTGATTTTGATGTTAAATCGTGGAAGTTGAGTTAAGCAAATAGGTTTTACTACCCGGGACACACATTTCGAAAGATAAATATTTACGAAAGGCTGCAAATTTTTTATTCTCAATTGAGAGTGTATACCATAGATATCACCTAGTATAGAGGTCTAAATATAGAGCATAGTCTGCTGGAGAGGGTACCATAGACACAATCACTAAATGCGTGTTTTCAGAAGCTCTTGTTGACATGGATATACGGAGTATCTATATCCTTTATATGTTTTCAAACACCACTGAATTACTCTAGAGATGTCAAACAAAATGACACATAGTACGGCTGTCAACAGAAGCAAGCTAGACGAATAACCCAAATGAATTTCTGATGATTGCAAATTTTCGGCACTTTGTTTGCTTCTGACTGTCTGGGACAACCTTCGCGTTTCAAGTTTATCTTCGTTCTGTTGATTAGCAGTATGCTCAATCAAATCTGAAAAAGTTTTAATCCGAACACTGCATGGGCAATGACATAAACGGTTGTACATAGGTTTTCTGTAACCCAGGGGATTGAAGGTCGGTGGGATATTTGTTGTTAGCGCAACAGTTGACTTCTCGGTATGGTTTAATATTGTTTGGGTTGATATTAAATCAGTTACGTCGGTGTTCGCTGAAAACATCTGTTTTGTTGTCACGATCTGGGTATTTATAACAGTTTGATTCAAGGAACTGGTTTCTTTTAAATCATTGGTTGTTGTAGCAGGAGCTCCCGGTGTTGTTAAATTTATGTCTGAAAGCAAAGTAAATCATTAAAGGTCTACATCCATTTATATCTTACCTGAAAAATCACCGAATTACTTATTTTAACCTAAATATATATTGCATCACAAATAATTATAAGTGTTGTAGAATATATCCCCATTACATGCATGTCTACTATAGGTTGCAGAAAGACAGGGTGTGATTTAATGCCATACAAGTACCTATAAAAATGGTTATCAATTGAAAAATTGCAATGTAATCAATATAGTAAAGTCCAACACTTCTGCACCAACCGGGATAATGGGGTGTATTAATTCGTAATTATTGATTATTTAATTTTGCTCGGTGGTATCATTACAGGTTGTCTCGAAAACACCAAAGTTGATGAAACTGGAAAATTACTGTGTTAAAAGATACAGACCGTAGCTTTAAATAAGTAAAATCTATGTTCTTGGCATTTAGGGAGTCTTGTTTTGTTGGAATACGCGGATTGATTGGCGATGTTCCAAATGAATTGCAAACAAACCCAAACATGGCGAACTTAAATTCTTTTCAGGGAAATTAACAAGGGCCCTATTCCTTACTCGATCAGTGCTTAGGTATTCGATAATGATAATAATTATGCCAATCAGTTATTTTAATTATCTTATTGATCATAATTGATGACATTTATTGGGTCAGTGGAATGTCTCTTATATAATTGGGCGGATTTGTCACCACAAAGACACAGCACCTACCTATCTCGCAGTTAACACCAAAATATTCTGGCAGACAGCGACATCTATATGACATTCCCACTTCTAAACACCAACCATAATTCTGACAAGGCTTTGCAGCACATTCATAATTTCCTATTGAAGATGGAAGAGAAGGGAATAATAAAGAAGCTATTTAAATCTTGCTTACTACTGATATATTGTTAAAGGAAATCCAAACGATGCTAATGGTTGAAATCTGTTAATTACTGCTAAAACCCCATTCGAGTACATGTACGGTTATAGAATAAAGCCAACATGCACGGTTATAAAATGCCTAGTTTAAAGCCTAGTTCACAAGGTATTGCTATTTTCACATGTTTGCTGTTGAGTTTCTAAATATTTTAACAGTATATCAGTAGTAAGTAGGGTGTTATTCTGTGAAGTAGCGCGGTTGCCTACCGGGACCTCATTTTATATCTCTCTCGAAAAGAGCATAAAATTAATTCTAACCACGAACATATACAAGTACAACACCATTATTTCTTCATTTACCGGAATAATCAGTTAACTGCATTCCACCAGGATAACCAAACCCTTCAAATATCTTGGAACCAAAGACTATCACCAAAAATGACTCGGCTGATGAAAACTTTGTTGTTTCATTTAATACACCAGTTGCGTACACAAACTGATTGTTACAAGTATTTTTAAAACTTTGGACATGGGAAAGTAATGAATCTTTTGTAGCAGGAGACATTATTAAAACGATCTCCGTGTAGAAGGAACTAACGTCCGCATCCAATACGTAATCATTAGTATATTTATTAACTGGTGGGATAAGCATCATTAAGGGGTCACCATGAAATTGCGCTTTCCCGCTGGATATGAAAAGAACAGCCAACACTGGTTTGTTGCTATCAATACACATTTCGTCTTCAGCGGTAATCCAATCCAGAGTTTTGTATTCACGGATGTTCAATGTAAATACTACAGAACCATTGACAGTTACATCTGTGAAACCCTCTAAAGCCAGAACTTTCAATTCACTGGGAAATCGGTAACCACTGGGTAATGCTAGTACATGGTGTTTCCCAAATTCTGATGTCGGTGGAAGCATCTCTACTATATGATCACAGGAAGAACTCTGTATAAAAGAGCATTTGTTACCAGACAATAGCGCTACGGGTTTATTAGATGTAACAAGCGCTCCAGTGGTACTGTCTTTGCAATAAAAATTGACAACGTCATAAGTGTCCATTAAGAAGGTATGTTCCAAATTAGTATCGTTATATTCAGTATAACAGGCAGTTTTACTAATTTCCAAGGTAACCAATGTTTCATCTTCAATTGATATGATGCCAATTTGTCCTGTAAAATAACGATTCGGTAGTCTGTTAGCTTTCATGGCAAAATCAGTTCATCAGATGTCAAATGGTAATCAGTGTCGAAAACCTCAATAACCGAAATCGAACAGTACTGTCGAGATGTGGGCATATATTTAAAAGTAGCGTGTAACTTAAACCAGGGTACTCTATGTTGCCAATGCGTCAGCAATAAGACGAACAGGAAAACAGTTTAATATTTGTGGGAGGCGGGTGCATTAGTCCACCGATATCTATTATTAGGGTTAGGTTAGGATTAGGGTTTATTAGTCCACCGATATCATATCTATTATTATAGCAGTTCTTATAACGGCGGACTATTGCACCGGCGGTCTGGTGAACCCCTCTCGGAGGGTGTGTATCTACCGGTACACTTGCAAGACTATACAAATTTTACATCCGAATTCTGATTTACATAATTAATAATCGTATATTTATCCAAGAGGTAAATACGAACTTGTTTGTAATCGTTCTCTTTTATTATGGATGGTAGTGTGGCCGAGTGGTCTATAGCGTGCGCTATACATCATAAGGTCTGTAATTTAGTCATGTGGATTTGTTTCGGTTCCCAGCTCTCAAATGACAGTGAGTAGAAATACCTCGTGTTTTATCGGATCCTCCGATTTCCCCCACTACTTAAGACACCCACAAGCAATCCAATTACTAAAATATAATTGTACTATGTGTTAGTCCGAAAATGACCTACTTTGTGTCGAGTGAACGTTTAACCCTATCTTTCTATATAAACCTACGCCTTTTTTTTCAAAGGAATAACCTTAAATAGCATCATCATCAAAAATGATTAAAGATTATACTCACCGCCTTCAAAATCATTCCCACGCTTGTTTTCATAATTAACTACTATATACTGGGTTCCAAGAGATGGAACTGGAAGTGTCAAGAAACCCTCGGTGGTGTATTGGTTAATATTCATTCCATAAACCGAGATCTCCGCTGATGACTCTATCAGTATGGCTCTCTTTCTTAGCACTACCCCATAGGGATAGGCTGTGGTGTCCTTATCAATTTCCTCTCTATGAGAATGGTTAGCGGGAAGAGAAAAGGTTTTGGTATAACCATGCACAGATACTCTTACATCGGTTGCCTCCCTTGTTGTAATAATTGCAACTTTCAACGCTTGGTCAGATTCAAAATTGACGAGAAACGACATCACAAAATGTGTTCCCCAATGAGTGATTTCTACACCTGTTTAAATATGCCAATACAAAATGAAGCATTATTTAACGAATGCAAGTAATTCTTGTTAAATAATATATATCAAACATTAAGGGGTGGTGGGTGGATGGCCGAATGTTGAGCACGTGCGCGCTGTATCTTAAGGTCTGTCATTGAATCAACTGGCGTGGTTCCGATTCGCCGTGACAAGGAGTAGGGTCGCCTGTCCAACGCTTTTCAAGTTTATCTTCGTTTTGTTGATTAGCAGTATGCTTAATCAAATCTGAAAAAGTTTTAATCCAACACTGCATGGGCAATGACATAAACGGTTGTGCATCGCTTTTGTGTAACCCAAGGGATTAAAGGACGGTGGGATATTTGTAGTTAGCGCAACAGTTGACTTCTCGGTATAGTTAATATTGTTTGAGATGATATCAAATCAGTTACGTCGGTGTTCGCTGAAAACATTCGTTTTGTTGTCACGATCTGGGTATTTATAACGGTTTGATTCAACCGGACGATCCGGAGGAAAACAACGAGGTTCCGATTCTCCGGTTGTACGTGACAACCTCGTTGGTTTCCTCCGGATCGTCCGGTTTCCTCCCACTGTTAAAGACGTCTACGCGAAAGGGAATTATTGAAATAAAATTGAACTGTGTGTTGGTCCCGAAATGACCTAGTTTGTGTGTCTAGTGGAAGTTAAACACATCTGTCTGCCCCCCCCTCTCTCTCTCTCTCTCTCTCTCTCTGTATCAAACAAAAACAAACTGAACGAATGGTGTCATAAATATATACAAAAGACAATTAAACGTTATCTATCAAACACGGATTACAGAAACATGTCAATGGCGTGTTGGAGATATTGATTATGTCGATTTAGGATTACTTACCATTAGACAATGCAATGACTAAGGCCTACAATAAAAACGTATTACAAATTATAGAAATAGAAAATAAATTCAAACCACTGAAAATTTCTAAAATCAGCCCATTAACAATCATTTCTCGGGTTACTTACCTTGTCTTACTGAACCTTGGTAACACCCCCACTCCCACGGGTGATAATTATCGTAGAATCATACAGAAACAAATCTCTTTCCGATATGACAATTTAAACGGTAAAGTTACAGATTATATCTATAACTATTGTGTCATATACGTGAATAGCACTATTTTCATCTATGGATAACTTATAGGGGGGTTGGGATGGCCTAGTGGTCTAGAGTGTCGCGCTTCGACCTCTAGCTGGCCGGTCACCTCTGGCTTGCGGCTGTGGTTTCGAGCCCTGGTGTGAGCGTATGTGGCATGGAGATAGGAGCGCCTTCTCAACCTCGTGGGTTTCCTCCGGGCACTCCGGTTTCCTCCCACTGCTAAAGACCCCTACGATCAAGCGAATTATTGAAATAAAAATTAAAAACCATATGTTAGACCCGAAATGACCTAATTGTGTTGAGTGGACGTTAAACCCCATTTCTCTGTCTCTCTCGGATAACTTATACAAAAGCTTAAAAGTAAACAGTTATGCAAGGAAAATTAGAAGTACATCTGGGCACTATTCCGTGTTAGCTTAAATAAAGAAAACTGAAAACATTTCATATGTAATCCCATCGAGTAAATTTATAAAAATGTATACAAGCCATACCATCAAACTAGATTGCATCTGTATAATACTCCCAAATTTTCATATTTTATATAAAATTTTCATATCTTCATATACGATTATGTAAAAATACGGTAACACAGAAACTTACGTAAGTAAATATGGTATAAATATTCGTGTTCATCTTGTGGATCTTCTTTGAACGACTGTTCTGTAAACTTTAAATTTTGAAACAAGAAGAAGATGAGTGTTTAATTGATATTTTCCATCATTTGTTTTATTACGCCTAGCAACAAATTGAAAACTCTTATATTATAATTGACTTTCAGAGGAAACTTTATATTAAGAATTTTGATTGTCTTCTAAATTGTTCAATTTGAAGTTCATTAAAGTGTAGAGGATGAGCGGAATCAATACATCTGTCTATATTCCTTGTTGTTCCTCTCATTTGTTAGTTCTTTATGGTGTAACTATGTTAGTTGCATTTGTCCGTGCCCGTGGTTTGATATGCTGGTATTTTGACATCAAAAAAGGGAGTCCTGTATTTCAAAAAGCATGGCGGCGAAAAAAATAAGTTATATGCATGATTTAGATATAATACACGATAAATGGTTTGTATATTTATAAAAATGTAGTGTGAAAAAATACCATGGCTAAAATTAAGTTATACCTGCTAAAATTAATACACGATAATTGTTTTGAATATTTAAACTTCTTTGAGTGTAAATCGTGCTAAACAAAATAAACTTAGGCTAATACTGAAATTAACGCCTACGGCATCTTCCATAAGGCTTGATCTCGCCTTAACTACGTACATCTTATCATAATCCGCTTGCCAAATCCAATTTTTCGAGTGAACCTGGAAATTATATACATATATTAGTAGCCTAGGGTGTCCTCTTTTAGAATCTGTCGGGTGAACCTCGGTCACCCTTGACCGTTTTGAGAAATTCAAAATGGCGTCCAAGATGGCCGCCACATCAAATAATCCTCTATAGCTCCCATTGTATTTATTCTAGGATGATAATTTTGGTGTCTAACCGTATGTTTCTGGGGTCAAGGAATACACTGAAATCATTTAGTATGTTGTGGGGTGATTAGATTATAGTAAAAATCAACCATGTAAGACAATATGGCCCTTTAACTCGGCGGCGGTTGGGGCGATTATTTCACCGAACCAAACTATATTTTGAGACAAACTATATATTTCTGGACCGGATTAAGCGTGCATGGTCTCCCTGACCGAAAATGTCATTAGAACCCTTGCATGCTCTGGTCGTTGTCCGTCACGCTCATACGATTGCAATTTGTACTCCAATATGGTAGCTATATTAATTTGGTACAAATCTTAAAAGAACACACTGCTCTTTTTTATTGACGATTCCGGAGACACAACAACTATTATTACCCTGTTGAAATGGTCTAGTTATTACCCAAGTTAAAGCAGGCCTAAAGATCTTGTCCAACTTACATTGGGGGTTGGATGGTTAGCATGTGCGCGCTGAATCATAAAGCCTGTCATTGAGTCCTGGCGTGGTTTCGAAGCGCCGGCTGTACGTGATAAAGAGCAGGGTCGCCTGTCCAACCTCGTAGGGGTTCTCCGGGTCCGCCGTTTTCCTCCAACTGCTAAAGACCCCTGCACACAAGCGAATTATTGAAATAAAAAGCTAAACCGAATGTTCGTCCCGAAATGACTTAGTTTGTGTAGAGTGGACGTTAAATCCCACCCTTCCATTTATCTTAATCCGTACATCACGTAAATTCACAATGTAAGTTAAATAAAAAAGCGTATTTAAATGAGGGGATCACGTGACTAAGTGGGTAAGGCGCTGGCTCGCTAGCCTGGCGGTCGGGTGTTCGGTCCCTGCATTGGCCGAGAAAGTTCATCCAGTTTTTCCGACATGGTTTCCTCTTGTCAGTGATGCAGAACGGATGGCCTGATAAGGACAGCTGTCTAGTCGCTCGGATGGGACGAAAAACCGATGCCCCATGTACATATTGGCGTACACGTAAAAGATCCCATGGCAATTGGAATTCGATATAAGAGTAGGCCGTAGCGCCGCAGCCCGGGCAAAATTTTCCTCATAACACTCTGTGGGGGGGTAGGATGGCCTAGTAGACTAGAGTGCCGCGCTTCGACCTCTAGCTGGCTGGTCACCTATGGCTTGCGGCTGTGGTTTCGAGCCCTGGTGTGAACGTATGTGACATGGCGATAGGGGCGCCATCTCAACCTCTTGAGTTTTCTCCGGGCTCTCTGGTTTCCCCCCACTGCTAAAGACCCCTACGCGCAAGCGAATTATTGAAATAAAATTAAACCATATGTTAGTCCCGAAATGACCTAGTTTGTGTTGAGTGAACGTTAAACCCCATTTCTCTCTCTCTCATAACACTCTGTATGGCGTATGCCCGTCTTCCATTAGCCCAGGTTAGGGGCAGAAGAGTAGGACCTTAAACCAAGCCCCTTTCATTTCATTTCGTATTTAAATGAAATGAAATGAAATCGGGGTTAACATCCTACTGCTCGGACTATTTTAAATCACTGAATGGTACAGCTCAGCCCTTAGCAAAATAGGTCAAATAACAAGTTGTTTTGCAGTAAATTTAGTTGTTTACGTGTCTATACTGCACTCAAATCACCTTCATTTTTCAATCATGCTGAATGGTGCAGTCACCCCTGCGTCAAAGTATATGTAACGTAAAGTTGATTTAGTATTATACAAACGAAAACACATAATATTCAAATTCAAGAGAGAGAGAGAGGGGGGGGCAGAGAAATAAAGTTTAACGTCCACTCGACACGACTAGGTCATTTCAGAACTGTCATACGGTTCAATTTTATTTCAATAATCCCTTTATGCGCAGAATATTTATCAGTGGTAGAAAACCTGAGGACGCGGAGAAAACCCACGAGGTTGGACAGGCGACCCTACTCCTTGTCACGTAAAACTCGGAAATCTGGGTCAAATGTGTTTTCATTCATTTATTTAATGTAAGTAATTGTTTTAAAAAACATTCTAAGGTGCCACTAAAAACTTTGGGACCGTGGTGCAGCTGTGGAAGAATGCGAACTGTGTGATGATAAAGACTAGCTACTACTAACAATACTGTGGGAATCTTGGCCTAAAGGCAAGTGGGGCAGGATAGCCGAGTGGTTAGCGCGTGCGAGTTGTATCACAAGATCTGTCATTAAATATAAATCACTTTGTATATATCGATGTTACATTAATATGTGCTTTTAGACCCATGTTTGTCTATTTCAAGATTCCAAAGAAATATGCCATACGCCCTTAGAAATGATAATGGCTCTTTAACAAGATTTGACCATTCTTACCGTCAGTTGAATAGAACATCTTCAACGTATCTGCATGGGTATGCCCGAAATACATGTTATGACGTTCATTATCAACATGTGTGTTTGTAAAATGTAGAAGCTGGTCGTTAAACTGGTGATGGAAGTAGACTTTAATGTATACCTGGTGGTATATGTAACCAGTTATCACAAACTTAAATTAATAAATCTTAAAATCCGAATGTTAAATCGTGTTTGATTGATCGATGTCCAATGGGCCCACGGTGAATCAGCACAATAGTAGGTTGTTGAGAATAATGCCAGAAACTTCCCCATCCCAATAGTGCCCCATACGATCTTACAGGCATTACAGAAGCTCCATCGGCGTCCTCGGAAGCTTTTGCCCCTCTAAGAATTTTGGGCTAGCTACGGGCTTGACTCATGGAGACACTTGTCTGCGATATCACCCTCGATGGAGCTCATATTTTGGGGGGCATCATTCGGAATGGGGAAAGTATAGACTAACGGTTATTCTGCACTAACCATGTTAAGATTATAAACTAAACTTAGTATTTATACCATAACTAATTTACAGAAGTTACGTTGTAGTGATACTCTAGATACATAGTCCGGCGTTCCATAGTTTTATAATTTTTTTTACATCCAATGGGATGAAGATTGTCTCTTTATGAAACGCCAGGTCAAAATGAAGTCAAGTGGAAATCTAAGAAAAATCAAACGACAGGTTACAATAAACTAATCAGTCTTGTGTGACGAAGCGTTAGGGTCATTGTACGCCTTTGAAGTTCTTGGCCACTATAATAGTCCATGTGACTAGCAAATCATAATCACGAAATTATTCGCTAAAAGGTTTTCTCACATTCTGATCAAACGCAGATACTTTATAGTCTTTGCACTGGGTTGTGAACCAACTGCTTTAACTACTACAACTACGAAAACGACGACGCAAACTACTACAGCAATAAATGATTATCGAAACTCGTTAGACAGGTGAGTATGTCTATACCAACGGGGTCTTTGCAGATCGGGGTCTTTATTGAACAACATTAGAAATTGTCCCAGAACTTGATCACATATTTTAATTTGAGTCTAAATTGGCCTAAAACTTTAAAAAGTTTCACCAGTAATAATGAGCAGTACATTTCAAGCAATGTAGAGGAGGGGTGAGGTGAGGTATCCCCTTTTCAAATTACCCAGTCATCAGCGTTCTAGTTCCTCCACTCAATATACCAAACCTAATCATTAAAGATGCATTATACGAGATTAGATAAAGAAATGACAGTTCTCACTATAGTAGTTAAACACTAGATAATGTAAAGGGAATTTGATCCACTTTGAACCGAGAATTAGCAATTGAATGTTCAATCTTGCCTCGATCATCATTACTAGTCTCGATTATCCATTTCATGAACAAGTCATGAATGAAAGTTGAGCAGCAAATCGGATCCTAATCCAGTAAATATAGCAGACTAGTGATGACATCGAGAGTTGATTGTGGTCTAGATAAGTTGATTAATATCTGAGTAATAACTTACATTATAACATAACATCCCAGGCCTAAAAGAAAGACCTACAATAGGCGGATTTAGCTCTTGCATGTATGTTTAACTTAAAGTACTTCAACACCGCAAGTAATTAGTTCTACACGACCTTCTAGATTGACTTTATATTAATGTGGGTATAAACATTTTTAATTTGTGTTTATCTGCACCGTTTAAATATCGCTGTTTTGAAAACGTTATCGTTAACCCAAGTATAAGTATCCATTAAAAGCCTAACGATATGAAAATGTAATCATTAAAATACGCGGTCTTACCCATCTCTCTACTATCACAGTCACCGGTAGTTAGAAATCACCACCACTAAACAGGCAAATGTATTTGTCATCTTTATAAATATCACAGACAATAATCACTGGGTTTCAGCTGTTTGTGTCACTGCATTTTAGCATTGATATCTCGCTATACACTATACGTTTAATAGAGACTTTTGGCAAGCGTGAATTTCTGGTCCGTATCGCGTATCCGTATCGATTTTGTGTGTGACGTCAACAATGCTTGTGTATTTCTCATACGTGATATGGCACACGGATACGGCAGCACGTATCGAACAGCTTTCATATGGAAAAGGTCCATATAACATCGTCGTCTTTTTACCATACTTTTTGCTTGTTTTAGACGCTGAAATGTTGTAACATAGTAGACACTTGACTAGTACTGAAGATCTTGGTAGAAAACTGACATCATGCTGTAATAGAACTAAGCTAGCCCAGCTACCCATATGTACACGCCGCGAAAATCTGCCAAAACTCTAAAACCACCTTGACGCAACGTATCACGTGGCGATACGGATACGTGATACGGATGCGGAAAATTCCACTTGCCAAAAGTCTCTAATGTCTAATATCGTACGTGCTTGCATATTGTCTCTGTTACTGCATAATATGGAATAGAATAAATGCAAACTAGACATTGGTGTGTTACAGGTGTAGACGTGTTGACACTATTGAAATAATGTGTACGATGGGTAGGCCTAAGCCTCGAAACAATCTCTTTTTTAAGAACACTAAAGTCACTTGTTACTGTGAATATCTATGTAGAATGGGGAGGGGGATTCACATCAAAAACTCGGAAACTGGATATCTTTTAACAGTTCCGAAAACTCGGAAAAGAACATCCGCGTTTTCGGCACAAGCTGAATAATTCAATACTTCTATAATTATCATAATTATGTAACTAATATACAGTGTGCAGCTGCTGAATAATTCAATACTTCTATAATCATCATGATTATGTAACTAATATACAGTGTGCAGGTTTCTTGAATATGTAAACAGCCATACAGAATATTTATTTGTCTGACATGTAGAATAGTTTAGATATTCACACACCTTAATCATGAGTTATCATAAGTCCAGTGGCGTGGTTTCAAATCCCAACTTGTACGTGACAAGGACTGAAATAAAATTGAACCATGTGTTAGTCCCGAAATGACCTAGTTTATGTCCTCTTTCTAATCGAAGAAAACATGGGTGTGTATGTAACCGAATGGAGATATTTTGATTTCTTGAACTAAAGTAAAACTATAAAAAGGAACAGAATTAGAAAAGCAAAGAAAACGATAACGAAGCAAACTCCGAGTTGTAGAAATGAAAAGCCGGGGAAAAAATCGAATTTTTGTCCCGTGTCGAAAACTAAGATTATTTTTCAAACTTTTCCGAGTTTGTGGTAAAACATTGAGTCAAAACCTAAAACTCGGAACAGTTAAACCTCGGAAAAAAAACTTAATTCATATGACATGTTTAATATACTATTTATTATATTAACGAATGAAAAGCGTGGGCCAAAACACGTTTATCGTAACGCTATTGTATAGACATAACTACAGTAACTGTATCGCCATGACATTGTGATACAGAAGATAACCTTATCAACTAGTTTAAATAATGATATAAGACATGTGTGGGTTATGTTTAGTTATAGTGTATTGTAACGGGATATTATAGTTTCCAGTAATTACCTACGAAACAGCAAGGTATATATTGATTTTGATTTCATCTTGATTTTGTATCTTGTTATGGTTTTTGGGTTCGGTTCCGGTGATAACCCACAAAGATCATCACGGGGAGTCCATCCTGATTTTCCCGTGTCAGTGGTGCAGGCCGAGAGAGAGAGAGGGGGAGAGAGAGAGAGAGAGAGAGAGGCGGGGGGGGGGGTAACGTCAAATCGACAAATATTGGTCAATTCTATTTTAATAATTCGGTAGCGCGTAGGTGAGGGAGAAAACCAGAGGATCGGATAAAAACCACGAGGTAGGACGGGCAACCGTACTCCCTGTCACGTTCAAAAGCAAATCGAAACCACTTAATGACAGACATTATTATCACTCGGCTATCCTCGACAGATTTCGGAACCTACATCTAGTCTCGGCTGTATGACGAATTCCGCCATATTGGAACTACTTTCAAGGTCCCGGATGAAACATGGCTGCGCCCATGGTGTCTTGGAACTACTTTAAAGGTCCCGGATGAAACATGGCTGCGCCCATGGTGTCTTGTTTGTTTGTTATAGCGTCAAGTTTTCCGATTAAAGTAAACCGGTAGCCGCATCGCAAATGTATGGGCGTAGGTACATATCACTTACTGTCATACAGCCGAGACTAGATGTAGGGTCCGAAAGCTGTCGAGATTTGCCGAGTGACATTATTATCATACTCGCTCGCTTTAACCATTCGGCCGTGCAAACCCCGGAGACTATTGCACTGTAACTTTAATACTCAATAGTGTGTATGACACATATACATGAAAACATGCGAATAAGGAAACTCTAATATCAAGGAAATTAAACCTGTCTAACAGGAAAATGATACGTCATTTGTTATTTACATCGTATGACAAATCAGTCGACAATAAGGATATAATTAGCGGGTATTAATATAGATTCTTAAAATAAATCGTCGTACAAATTTAGCCTCGTTGGCGATATTAAATATTATTATGGAAGTTTTCAAATTTCAATCCATTTTAAAATGTACAAAATATCAAAGTCTATTGATCTCCCTCCTTGGATTTAAAGGGATTAAAAGAATGTCCATCAGACGAGGTTACCCACCACTTGAAGGTGACGCTGGATTGTTTATAGGATCTATAGCCGAATGTTGCGAAATATTAAAGTCATGGCGCCTTTATTTAAATACCGAACGAAACTGAACTATATTTGGACTAATCTGACTTAGCAAAGTTACAAGAGAATCAAATTCTCTTAATAACCAGAGTTGTTTAAAGGGGGGGGGGGGTACAGCCTAACCCCCCAGACACACACACCCCTCCCCCTCCTTCCCATGCCAAACACATGGACAAGCAGCTCAATATGGATAAGCAGGTCGTAAAAATGGTCAAAAGATAAATGATTCAACTGAAGAAGATTATAGGAATTAAACTTATGGTCTTAAAGGTATGACCTTAAAGGTATGGCCTTAAAGGCTGTTGTAGAAGGAAGTGGGTTTATCTATGTTATTGATAACAACTGAGGCATGTGTTTTGTGATTGCATAATTTAACAACAGGAGTACACTGATAGCATAATATTTAGTTAACATAATATCCCTATATCTTCATGGGGTATCACGTGGCTAAGTGGGTAAGGCGCTGCATCGCTAGCCTGGAGGTCGATCCCTGCATTAGCCGAGAAAGTTCATCCAGATTTTCCGGCGTGGTTTCCCCTTGCCAGTGATGCAGAACGGAGGGCCTGACAAGGACAGCTCCCATGTTGTTCCGATGGGACGAAAAACCGAGGTCCCGTGTACACATTGGCGTACAAATAAAAGATCCCCTGGAAGTTGGAATTCGATATAAGCGTAGGCCGTAGCGCTACTGCCCGGGCAAAATTTCCCTCATAGCACACTATATGGCGTTTTCCCGTCTTCCATTAGCCCAGGTTAGGTGCAAAAGAGTAGGACGTTAGTTAAACCCCATTTCATTTCCTAAATCTTCAAGGGGTATCACGTGGCTAAGTGGGTAAGACGCTGGCTTGCTAGGCTGGAGGAGGTCGGGTGTTCATTCAGATTTTCCCCTTGTCAGTGATGCAGGACGGAGGGCTTGACAAGGACAGCTGTCTAGTCGTTTGGATGGGACGAAAAGCCGAGGTCCCCTGTACACATTGACGTGTACATAAAAGATCCCTTGCCCGGGCAAAATTTCCCTCATTGCACACTGTATGGTGTATGCCTGTCTTCATTAGCCCAGGTTAGGTGCAGAAAGTAGGATCATTTCTACATCTTCAAAACATAGTCCACGTATATCATTAGTTTACAAGTACAGCGCAGCCAATATTCGTTATATTTAGCCCTTCGAGGTAAGATAAACTGTGCAGCTATTATTTATTTTGTAGGCGTATATCGTACACTGACTTGAAAATATTTATTATCCATTGATAAAAAACAGTATAATGTAATTTTTGGACCAAAAATAAAATAAAATCGAGTATAACGTCCTACTGTTATGCACCAACTGGGCTAATATATATTCGTGTACTGAATTTCAACTTACAAAGGGTCTTTTACGTACACGAGATATCTGTTTTACATGTTATCCAAACGACTATACGTTTTCGCTTGTCAGGCCCGTTTGACAAGGGGGAACCAGGCCGGAAAATCACGATAAACAGTCAACACTCAGGTTATCGAGTCAGCATCTGACGCACTGATTCAACGGTGCACCACGACCAGAAAGCTAATTTGATAACTAACGTATTATATTACAAAATATTTCTATTTCAGTAGGCCTTTTGCCAGCCATTCATTTTTAGATTCAGTTTTACTTTCACCACAACAGGATGAAGTTAATGGTTGTTTTGATGTGTATGACCGCCATTCCAGTAAATTCTTTACAAAATATAGGTAAGATTGTAAGAATTAGATACAGTTTTTCATATGTTAACTTTCATAAGGTGTTAATGATTTTGATTGCCTGGAATGGATAGTCGTGTTGTTATTATAACGACACCGAAATAAAGCCCAGAATCTGTTAGGGCTATCTTCTGCAGAGTCGAAACAAATTAAGCTTAGTTCTTCTGTGCTACATACAGATTAATGTCAGCTATTTTTTGACTGCATTTTGTTCTGAAAAAAAAAGTTATATCATATAAATTCAAACTATTTTATTTTTTTAGGGTGGATATGGCACGTGACTGATTTCCATTACGACTTTTCATATTGGTCAGACCAGTTCTCGTGTAATAATGAAGTGACGTCACCCGGTATCTATGGAGATTATTGGTGTGATTCACCATGGTTACTGATAAAAGATAGTATTGAGTCAATGAAGGAAATCAGACCGGACGTCGACTTCCTTATATGGACCGGGTAACATTTTTAAACTGTAACTCTATGTTATCCACTGTCTTTTACATTACACGCACATTGGTCCATTTCGATCAATATTTATGATGATTTTGTTATCCTATGGACTACTGGCGGTATCAAACATTTAAGATATATTGGACAATTTTAAAATCAGTCGACGACGGCCTGTAGGTCTACTCCATGCTCTCGGGTGCCGCCAGGGCGTGGACTGTCAAATCGTACTCACGATGTATGTAGACTGAACTAACATCGACTGCTCACATAATATTTCAAGAGTTGAGGATTCTGTAGATGGTCTTCATCCCGCTTTAAATCTCTTAGGATGCATTTGGACGAAAACGTAAACTTAAAGCATTATTGTGCTCAGAAGACTCGCTCTGCAGCTTCGACAATGTTCAACTTGCAGAAATTTCGTTAGCGATAATCATCTCTTCAAATTGCAACCTCTTTAGTTTTCACTCAAATGGATTATGGAAATAATCTGCTGTGTGATCTGCCAGCAGTTACTCTTCAACTTCTCCAACAAATTTACAATTACTGCCATAGCTCAACTGCTAGTGCTCTGTCTGTAAGAACTTCATATATCGAAATTGAAGTCCAATGCCAATTCAAGCTACTGGTACTGGTGTATAAGAGTCTCCAAAACCTAGCCCCTGTCTACATTTCTGAATTATTAGAGTCTCAAATTTCATCATATACAATACGAGATCGTCTTCAAAAACATGTAAAACATTTACAGACAGATCGATCAGTGTGTTCGGACCGCGGCTCTGGAATACCCTCCCAGAAAGTGTAAAGCAATGCCGAACTGTAACTAATTTTAAAAAGAACCTCAAAACATACCTTTTCCGTAGAGCACGCCTTTAAAGTCTGTGTAAGACTTTGTGAAGCGCCATTTAATTCATGGCAGTAATGTGCGCTGTATCAAATGTAATATGTTATGTTATGTGTACAAAAATAAGACGAAAAATGTAATACCAATAATAAATATATTCGTACATTTCTGTACACGCTATCATCTGATTTATTCCATAACAATTTATTTCAGGGACAACATTGGCCATATACACGACGAACATTTATCTATTGACCAAAACATGGACACCTTTAGAAATATTACAAATGAACTAAAAAGGCAGTTCCCAAACATCCCAACGTATGCGACGTTAGGAAACCATGATTATTACCCAAGCGACCAATTTTCTCCTAATACAAGCGAAATTTATCAACGTATTGGAGAAATGTGGAAAGACTGGATAAACGATACAGAACAGGTGGAGCAGTTTAAAAACGGTAACTCCACGTACTAATCTTAACGTCCTGGTTTCAGCACAGACCCAACTATAACGAAGGGGGTCTTTTACGTGCTCGTATAAAACACGGAATTATTTCGGGTCCAACGAAATGATTAAATAAGCGTAGTGAAATGAAGAAAATATCATCAATCCACTGAAATACAGAACTGAAATAAAATAGAAGTAGCTTTGACGTCCTACTCTACTGTTCGGCACTAACGGTGCTATTAATGGCGGGAGACTGAAATATATATATACATTTGACATGTTTCCTGTATATTATATTCAGATTATATAAATGAGATTTTCCACAAATATTTTAATCTGGAGTTAATATTTAAAAATATAAACCGTCATGTCTTTCCAGGTGGTTTTTATTCTGTTAAAACTAAATATGGTCTCAGGATTTTGGGACTCAATACCAACCTTTACTATACATCGAACAAAGTGACCACTAACTTGACCGATCCGGCTGGTCAATTTGCATGGTTGGACCAGCAACTTACTACGGCTAAGACGAACAATGAAAAGGTATTTTTTTATATATAAAAAAGGCAATAGGTGACAAAGCCTTGTCTCAAAGGGACAATTCCGATTTTAACAGAGGCTCAAAAATAAAAGTCTGAGAGGAATATAGAGGAATGGTGTATTTACCTTGTCTCAAAATTTCAACTCAAAATATTGAGTCGTTTGGACGTGATCGCCAAAACTGCTTATGACACGTAACCATTTTAAGATTTCGGGTCAATTTTTTCGTTGGGTGACCTTATAACCGAATACGATTACTTGAGAGGGCTATGCAGTGAATGACCCGTGTGGTGTACTTGATAAAGAAAGATAAATTTCACGTAGGCATTATTTTTATTTAAAAAAAATGTTTGGTTTTATACAGATATCGCAAAATACACCTTGGGGCACCGTGCTTAAATTCCAATGAAGACTGGCGGGTTTAAATTGTTTTAAAACGTATCATAAATAATGAGTTAGTTGCTCGGCCCCTGAGAGGAGGATTTTAAGGGATTTTAGCACAAAGTTAAGCAGTTTTATTCCCATAACCAATATCGGTATTAGCCCTTTAAAGCTTGTAATCGGTGCACCATGACACCCTTGTCCTTCTTATTCAACATAGAGATGCGCCAATAATTGGCACAAAATCTAAATGGAAAACTCTTTCTTGATTTTACACGAAATAGTCACCAACCAGGGCAAAAGTGGAAGCAACAACGTAAATGGAAGGCAATAGATTAACGGTGGTCTGTATCCTGTATAGTCACTGTGGGTCAAAGTAAAATAAATTGCATTGCTCTCCCTTTTTATAAGTTGGGCCATACTGACTTTATTGTTCAGACAACTTCTGGGGTTAATTTTGTCCTACGAACCACTGCGTTGGAAACGCCGCATAAAATAGCAGCACAAAACACTTCTATTCAAGACGATAATTATTCCCTGGGGTGCAAAATTGTCTACACCAAATGTATTTATAGGGGAAACAGTTCTTAGATATATGAGCCGCAATGGCCTGGTGAGTAAGACGCTGGTTCGCTAGCCCGGATGTCTCAGGTTCGCCCCCGTTGTTGACCGAGAATGTTCATTGGAATTTTTCGAGGTGGGTTCCCCCCTGTCTGTGGTGCACGATCAATGGCTTGACAAGGACAGCTGTCTAGTCGTTCGAATAGGACGTAAAGTGGGAGATGTCGTGTATACATTGGCGTATATGTAATAGAAACCTTGGCAGATGGAATTGGATATACGAGTATGACCTTGCCTCAGTCAGTTCAGAAAAAGTAGGGCGTTAATCCCATTTCATTTCTTAAGTATAATCTTGTAAGCGAGGCGCATATGGTGGTTTTTTTTTATTTTACAGGTTATAATAACAGCACATATACCACCAGGTATTCATACGCCAAGCAATGTATTGTGGTTTCGTTCGAATTTTAACGAGAGATTCCTCAATATCATCAAAAGTCATGTTAATGATGATACAATTAAAGTCGCCTATTATGGACATAATCACGCTGATGGATTTAAAATAGTTTATAAAACAGATGGTAAGCCGTGTTGTATTATTTCATAATCTTCCCAATTACTTATTAATGGTGTCCAGTTATCATAATCATGACTTTTGGTAAAAGGGACAAATGAAAATATTAGTTATTCTCAAACCCATAATAAGTGGTATGTATAACTAGACACTTGCCATGCCATATATGGTACGAAATTCGAAGTCCTGTGCACGTAAAAGAACCCTTTACAGCTAGTCCGTAATAGTGTTATTGTCAAGGCAAAATTACCCTCAAAGCACATTGTATTGCTTATGCCCGTTTTCATTATCCCAGCCGGTGCAGAATAATAGGACCCATTTTGATTTCCCTTTAATTACCAACTCTTATTATATTTCTACAATAAATGTCTTTACAGGTACCCCAGCATTTCCTGTATTTAATGGTCCGTCAGTAACACCATGGCGATATAAAATACCTGTAGCCACTGGTCCACCCCATAACCCTGGTATTCGTCTCATTAGCTACGATAGAACGACTGGACAACCTATCAATATTTTAACTTATTACATCAATTTACCCGAGAGCAATGCCAACAACAAAACAGACTGGAAGTTAGAGTATAACTTTACACATGCGTATGGTATTGATGACGTCACAGCGCCATCAATACACAAATTAACGGAGCGAATGGTAAAAGACAGATCATTGGTAGATATGTATTATAAATATAAAGATGTTTCTGTTACCAATTCACCAGCATGTGATGATAACTGTAGAAATTCCATTCTTTGTGGCTTTTCCAAAAGCAAGATGGATGAATTCAATTCCTGCAAGGATTCATACACCGGAAGTGCAAACACGGTTCTGAAACCAGCACCAGTAATCATAACCACATCCATGTGTTTAATGTATTTTATGCATATGAAATAGTTTGCTAGGCTTAAAACATCTTTGGTATATGTATATGTTACAGCGAGTTCCCATACGCCATTTTAAGTAATAGGATCACTTGCAAGCTACATTATTGTGATTCTGTAATATGAATATATAAGTTCGAAAATGGTTTAATTTCGTTCATCATGAACACGGATAATGAAATTTCATCGATTTATGCTGCTGAGCTTTTTATTGTGTTGACATTTGATTTTGTTTTCTTAGTGTGTGTATTAAGCGGTATGAGAAATTTTATATTTTAGCGAAAATGCAAATGCGTATCGCAACATTAATAACAGATAGCACTGCGTAATAGATCTATGATTAAATCTCTTATTTCCGATAACATTTTTTGGATGCACAGAAATTCGCGTTTTCGCCTACTGTTGTATTTATCGCTACATATTAATTTCTTTAGCCATATATGTTAACCATGCATCTCATTATTTCATTATTCATTATTATTTATGTGCGAAATTTTAAAATTGTACCCCCACCAGAAAAATTGACATTTAAATTTTCCCCGACTCGTGCGTCTTGCACCATTGGAAAAATTTGAGAAAACACTAGTTGAAACAAAAAGAAGAATACATCATCAAATTTTGATTCTTAAAGTATGAGGGTAGGGTTGGGATAGAGGGTCTTCTTGTATCTTTAATTACTTGCTGGTAATAATTTCGTTGTGAATATTTCTAGCATAATATTATTATTTGCAAATATTAGTGACGACTGTTTTCTGTATATTTATATTGAAAAGATAAGTATTATATAGTTTGCATCTATTTATTAGTGTATATGTTAAATGTATAATATAGATTTATGGTTAGATATACCAAATTGTCACGCAACATAAAAATCCATATCTATTTATTGTCTGAGCTTTCTTAACCAAACGAGAATATTATACAACATATGTTCATAAATCATCGATATAGCCTACATTAATCAACTGTATACCTGGGAAGTTGAAGCAATTTTATGACTTCATACATTTATCAATATTTAAAACAAGAAGCCCCAAAGATTTGATTTTGCGGTAGAGTATTAAAAGAGGCCATGCTTCCAGTTGTAATCACTACATACTTTGTACTTTCTTTTTAAGTGATAGATAAGATAAAAAAGCAAAAATAAATACCAAACATTTCTTTTATTACCTGTTTTTGTCAACCATTAATTATTCTAAAGTATTTTAATTCAAAAATTATTTCTCCTGCCGTCCAGAACAAACCACCACGAGACTCACTAAAAAGGCAAATGCGGATATGTTCACACGTTTTCAGCTTCTTCTCATACACTAACTGTTGTGTGTGATGTTATTCGTATTTGTTGAAAGGGCTGGGTTGAGGCACCTTAATGGTATAAATGTTGACATGACTGCATTTTCCAAAATCTCTAAATGGATTTTCATTCGATCTGTTATGCTTATTTAGATTCAGATGATGGCTCCGGTAGAAAGGTACGAGAAGGTAACTTTAAAGGAGCAATTTAGACAGTCTCGGATATTTATTTGGTGGTGAGTAAGGGGGTACCTTAGAGCAGTATATTTATACTCAAATGTACCTAAACTACAATTTGGATTTTAACCAAATTTAGTAAATATGTTGTTTTACTTGAGAATATACAGATATATTTACCCGTAGATGGTAAACCAAACCATATGTGATAGAAATGCACTGTGTTGCCCACCGACTTGCTCCTGCTATTGTTGATGTAGCCAAGCACAGTCCCAATATCAATTTTTATTCAACCACACTGAATATTATAACAACCTACCTCGAAAGATCCCCCCCAAAAAATAGCCCCAGATTAGAATATGGCAGGAGATTTTAGACGAACCTATGGTAAAGCCGTTGAAAGTTGTTAAAGACGAAGCCCATAGAGACATAAATGGTCGGTCCAAATAGGTACCCTGAGCCGCTCTCTACAAGACCTCTCTTACGAGAACATGAAGATCAATGTCGATAGCTTCATATCCCCCTTACATCTACAAACCTGGGTGAAACTCCAATACACGATCCAAAAAGAAGATACCTGATATGCAACACTTATGGGGGGAGGGAATTAAAGAAGGAAAAGGGTGACGAGCGCCTGCAAGATAATGTCATCTCTGTCGTAAAAACAGTGGACAATAATATAAACGACAGGTTCACTGACAATACAAAAATAGCTGCATTTTGTCACCCAAAATTACCCGGACAATATCCAACTACCAACATTTGGAACAAAGGAGGTATCTATATCATTAAAACATTTTTGCGACGGAAGACAGTCATCAACCACTAGTTTTAGCCTGTAGATAAATCGCCTTGAAGCGGAGGGAGAATCGTCTGTCTTCAAGACGATGATCAAAGGAAATTACCCCACGCTCAGTTTAAGCGACTTACTCAATACAACATTACGATTGACCAACCAATATAATTCGCCTAATAATGGAGATTGGTCGAGTTTTGCCCGTTAGCAGCGTTGACTGTGAGTGGGGATCCTCGCGCCAAAACGTAATTAAAAACCAAGTTACGATGTTCCTTGATCATGAAAACTCTTGACGACTTAATGTAGATTTCTATGGAGGGGCCGAATTTCACACGGCACGTGATTTACAGTAATGGAAATCCCGTAAAAACCGATGAGTATATACGGGTGATGTTAAACAATTTAATTAAGAAAATACTTTCGATAAATGAATGTATCTTGCTATTGTTACATTTTATGAATGTATAAATAAATGAATGATAATAATTGGTTACATGTGTTCTTTTATTAATTAGTGGGGATAGGTGTGTGAGTATAAATATGGCGATGTCAGATTGAATTTTTGGGTGACTGTCCTTGGCCCAATTAAAGCCGATCGACAATTTAATAGTTTTTCCCTTCTTATCGTGTGCTAATAATAGCAACACATTCTCCGTGAGAAGAATGACCGGTTGGGAAAATTTTGAAGTGGGAGCCCTGGTTCGTACCTATGTAATTTACAGTAAATTGTTGAATCTTAAAATGATAATTTTATTGTTGTTTAATTAAATAAATACCAGAACTAACCTTTTTTTCAAGTTTCACAAGCATTTTGGCATTTATCTGCCCACTCAAATTTCATATATTTTCGTTGTAAATTATCCAAAGGTTGCGCTATATGTGAATAATTAAAAAAAATATGAATCTTCTGTAATAGTTGCAAAGGCCTAGAAATTGTCTAATCTCATGATGTGCTGCAAAGTTACGTTCATCAGGCTTTAGTGTCACGCAAACTATGATGAATGTGTAAGCGAAATTTTTATTAAAATAATGATATCATCGACGTAGACAAGAGCGTACTGCGAATTAATGTCGCGTAGTATGTCAACCATGACCATTTGAAAGGTTATGTGAACGTTACGTAATCCAAAGGGCATTTGCATCCACTCATACACGCCATCTTGGGTAACAAATGTCGCCTTGTTTCCACCCGCGCGCAGTCTAATACTGAAAATAGTTTTACATATGCCTTCCCAACGGAAACTATGGCGTCCCCAAAGCGTATACTTTGGTTTCAAACTTTTATTCGATTTTCTGTGATCTACAGCGAATCCCAATTCTCCATTTGTGGAATTAAATAAACGTAGCATCGAATCTCCTTCTAACGTTTTGACAACTAACTCCTACAATACCTTTTTGTCGTAAGAACAGGGTTTGGTTCTAACAAAACTGTGTTACAATAATTAAAATTTGCTAGTCTCACAAGTACGTCAATGTGGTGACGAGCTTTAAGTATAATAGAGTTTGGGGTCTAACTAAGCCTATGTTGTTCGATATCAAGGCTATGTCAGGTATTCCCTCATCCAATGACACAATACGTCTGCTTATATCTATTTTAGTATTATATCTCTCCATAGTCCTAAGATTACTGGATGGTGTACCTGTGGCATAATATGAAATTGTTGTTGCAGTAAAATATTGTTTATATTTGATGGTTCAATTTGTGATTTCTTAAAGCCTAAAAGATGGAATAAATATACATGTACTATCCCCGGCATCAATTAATGTATTTAGCTGTTTGAACATAACCTAATTTCAATCATATTTCTTTCAAGGGAGTTTGTACTGCTATTACTTGACCAGCGTTATTTTCATTTAATTCGATAGTTTCTGTTTGCTTATTCAAACGCGATTTGCTAGATCCATGCACCACGAATCATATTTAAGAACCATTTCTTTTGCTTGGGCGTTTATAATATTTGTTATATATATGGGTATGAGAATATATGTATGTTGATACTTTTTTGTTGTTCATAAACTACATGTGGTCGATAAAGGGTGGCCTACATAAATAATTTCGGCTGCTGTGTCGGTGATTTTGTTCCTCAAGTCGACCATCTCCTCTCTAGACTTGCCAAGGGTGTCTGTTACCGTGTTCAGGATACTTGGTTCAATTTGCATATTGCTTGTTGCTGCTGCTAGTGCTACAACGGGTTCTGGTGGTTGTAACATGGCAACGCTATTAAAATAGCACTTTCAGTTCTTTAATTGTTTTAGGTTAGACTGCGTAACACACGACTTTATTCGTGGCACGAGATTTTCCGTCGCGGCATGCACTATTAGTTCCTCGGGCACTTTTTCGTCTCTGGCGAAGACGAGTTGGCTTAATTTTGACACGTATTGCTCAATGCTCTCATTTGTCTGTTGTTGCAATTATAATTGTAATTTAGATACATCTAAGGCAAATTTAAATTCATCTGTAACAATTTTTTTCACAATTTGAAAACTGTCTTTCTGTTCCGGTGTCATTTATTCAATATGCACTGTTACAATATACCAGTATCTTGCCAAAACAATAAACAATGATAATATGGCTCACAATGAAGTTATCATAGCAAGAATGGCCAACTCTTAATGTATCTTTAAGTAATAATAATGTCGGTGTTTAGTTACCCACTGGCCACAGAAAAAATATAATCGAGTGCAGTATCGGCAATTTGAACTCAACAAAAGAACTTAACACAGGTATTCTATAGAGAATTTTCGCTTTTTTTAAACATATTGAAAACCCAATCCAAACGGTTTTTATTAATTTATGCAAAATACTTTGTGAAAATATACTCCAGACAGGGCCGTGTGTAGTAGAATGGTGGGGTGCCATATCCTCCATGTAAGTGATATAAGAAAGATTGGATCAGGGCAAACGAACCCATTGGTGTGTGGGCTCCCTTAAAACCGACTGATCAGTGCCTTAAGAACATCACGGTTAGAAAAAAATCAAGTTATTTTATAATTGAAAGAATCCCCGATTAGTACGACCCTGAAACCAGACTATCTCTGTTATAAGTAAAACATATCTGTCATATATAAATAAATGAATAGTATATGAAACATCAACTGGACACAGCGTTGAGATTGTAAACAACATCATTAAAGCACCACTTATGAACCAACTTTTTTATTGGTTGATCAGTTAAAAATCATTTACACGAATCACAACTTTAAAGTAGTAAATGCTGTACAAATAAAAGCAAACAAACAACAATTGCCAAATTAGCATGTAGATGAACAGCATAATCTGTGGGATCATCTGTGGTCTTCCCCTTTTCTGTGCACGTGTTTAGATCGTCTGGCTTATGATTCCAAAACCCACAAAGAATTGAGGTTTTACAATCATCATTACAAGATGGCGGATTTGAAACGGAGACATCTTTAAACTTATAATACATATCAATTAACGATTTATCTTCTTCCATTCGTAGTCTTAATTTATGTAGAGATGGTGCTGTGACGTCATCAACACTATACGCTTGCGTGAAATTGTACTCCAACTTCCAGTCTGTTCTGTTATTAGCATTACTATCAGGTAAATTGATGTAATACATAAGAATGTTGATAGGTTGTCCAGTTGCTCTATCATAGCTGATCAGACGAACGCCTGGATTATGGGGTGGACCAGTTTGGGTTCCTGCCTTAAAGCGCCACGGTGTAACAGACGGCGCTACAAATATAGGAAAAGCTGTGGTTCCTGAAAATAAAGACATTGTATATAATTAAAAATACTGTCTGTCTCTAATTAATAAATACATTTTACCAGCAGAAGCAAACCTGGCGCCTGTGTGAAGCTCTGTTTTTCTCAAGAATGTAAATATAGCCAGTGTTTATATTTTATATGTGGTTGGCGATCTATGTTAATGTCTGGATAACATATCTCAATTGAAGACGAGGATTAGTGTGCAAAAATACATAACATACCGTCTTTCTTGTAGAATATCTTAAAACCATCTGAATGATCGTGTCCATAATACATTGCAGTGATGACATCATTGTCGACATGTTTGTTGATTATTTCTATGAATTTATCATTAAAATGTGGATAATACCATAGAATAGTATCTGGTGTATGCATACCTGGTGGTATGTGAGCAGTTATCAAAACCTTCAAAATTAAATATTCAGAATATCAGAATAATTCATATAAAACGCCTAACTAACTCCTTGTAAGATTGCATTTTTATGATAGCTTGATAAAAAAAAAAACAGCAACGATAACCCCACCACTTACCACGTTAATCATCAATCTGTTTCACAGAGAATTACTTACGAATTAACTCTGTAACGGAGAGTGTCCACAGCACGTGCGTTGACTGCAGTCATTGGCTCAACGGCTCGTGCAATGTTTACTTAACACCTAACTGCTTCGGGCAAAATGACGCATTTTACTCATTTTAATACCCATTTACACTTAATAGGAAATATTTTTTAACTTCAATTACTTCAAACGTCTTTATTTATTTTTCTGTTACCTCAAAAAAATGTTTGAGAATTTAATTTGTCGGAGTAAAAAAGTTAATATGCCGTACTTATTAAGCCTCGTCGATGTCATGCTTATCAGTGATTGTAGCGGCCAAGCGAATATTCACTGCGGGATCAGTTTGGTTAATCATACGAGGAGTAGATTTACACGTAGGTCTAAACAGATCAGTGAGTATTACCTTGGCTCACTATCCTGGTGTTCGATCCCCGTTTCCCAGGATTTTTAACCCTGGTTTGCTCTTGCCAGTGATGGAGAAAAGGCGTGTACTCAATGGCGTGCATGTAAATGAACTCTTTGCAGTTGGAATTGGAAGACATGTAAGAAGAAATGCCAGCCACTATTCGATAAACACTGTCCTGAAATCACCCTTAATGGCGCATATTTCTCTTCATTATCCCTGCTGGTGCAGAAAACTAACACGTCAAACCCCATTGCATTTCATTTCCGTAAACAGTTTTTATTTACAGTATGACGGAAACAGACATTAACCTCTATCTATGTGTTAGTAATAGTTGGGGTATGTAAACTATCTTTCAACTTAAATGCCCTTTGAGAATACGAAAATGTGATTATATGCCTAATTGTACCAAATTAGCGGTGAGGAAGAGATCAATTTGTTTTAAAGAATCACACCGATCTATTACCCCTCGCTCACCACAAAGGGATTGTCCTACGCGTATGGGGGTTTGGATTGCCGAATGGTTAGAACGTGCGTGCTGTATCATAAAGCCTGTCATTGAGTCAGCTGGCGTGGTTTCGAATCCCCAGTTGTACGTGACAAAGAGTAGGGACGCCTGTCCAACCTCGTGGCTTTTCTCTGGGTCCTCCGGTTTCCCCTCACTGCTAAAGACCCCTGGGTGCAAGCGAATTATTGAAATAAAATTAAACCACATGTTAGTCCCGAAATGACCTAGTATGTATCGAGTGGAAGTTAAACCCCATTTCCCTCCCTCTCTCACATACTTGTATGATTTTATTTTACGATAATACGTTAGGAAAGCTATCTAAATACCTTTTCGTTGTTGTTTTTAGCCGCAGTAAGTTGTTGGTCCAGCCATTCAAATTGTCCAGCCGGGTCGGTCATATTAGCCGTTACTTTGTCCGATGTGTAATAAATATTAGTGTTTAAGCCCAGTATTCTTAGACCATGTTTTGACTTTACGGAATAGTATGCACCTGTGTGAAGGAAATAATTACATTTTATTCGTTTTACTTACATATTAAATGAAATATCAAGAAAACCATATTTTAATTTCTACTAAACCGTAATTCATGTTTCCAGCTTTGGTGAAGCAAGTATATTAATATTTAACGCCTTTGCTTACTTCTGGAATAAAGTATTATTTTAATTCGGTTGTTCAAATACTAGCACAGCCTTCCTCGTACATGATGCTAATCACTAGTTACAGTTGGTGCAAATGCAGTGACCGGAACAGAGACCGTTTCTTGTGTATTTCGTACACGATGAACAGTCCATTTGCTGATTACACTACTTTGCCTAACTATTTTGCCTATTACGTTCTTTAGGACTTCGATTTTTGCCTAATGGTTTGGATTGTTCGTACTTGGTTTTATTTTATTTTATAGATTTTAGTGTCTTCTAAAGTTATTTTATTTGCAAAATCGAAGAATGGGCGATTACACTGAGATACAAATAACAGGTTACATCTATATATATATATATACGATGCAAAATATCCTGGCGAATCAAACATCTTACAAAGCTAAATCATTTATATTTACCATTTCTGAATCTTGTAATTTCAGTTGCATCATTTATCCAGTTAGTCCACATGTCCGCTACTCGGTCATAAATCTCACTATTTTCAGCAGGGAACTGGTTATTCGGGAAATAATCATGGTTTCCCAGTGTAGCATATGTGGGTACATCCGGGAAATTTCTCTGCAGTTCATCAGTAATATTTTGAAGTATTCCCATACTGATATTAACACTGAGATAGTCATCAGATATATGAGCTACATTGTCACTAAATAAGAAACAAAACAAAAATGTACATTTTTGATTATAGTAGTGCGCATACCCCATCGAGGAGGCAAATTGAAAATGATGTCAATAAGAAAACAATTCATGTGTTCCAATACACAGGGACTTGAAGGGATTAAAATAAAACTTCTTACTACTGCTTGACTATAGGCCTAACTATATGATAAAGGGATGGCAGACGCCATCTTTGTTCTGACTTTTTTTATGATATATTGTCTGGTGTCATCTCACAATACTCACTAGTTCTGACACTTCATGTCTTTTTATTGCCAACGAGACTTTATTTGATCATTATTCACCTTCCGATGTAATTAAATTGGTCCTTTTACAGCGTTATTAATAACAAATCAAACTTAAAAAGCTATCATTTACCGATATTCAACTTCCCGAGCCCGGAAGAAACCCGAAATAAGGTCAAAAGACGTCTATATCACTCAGTCCCTTTATAAACCTATCATTACTCGATATGTGCATAGGAACTGGGTGATCAAGTCTCGCTCAACAGCGGCCTCGCTTCGTAAGTTCTATCACGTGATAAAGCCTACGAAGCGAGGCCGCTGTTGAGCGAGACTCGATCACCCAGTTCCTATGCACATATAGAGTAATGATAGTTTTATAAAGGAACTGGGTGATACAGACTTCTTTTGACCTATTTTCGGATTACTTCCGGTCTCGGGAAGTTGATTATCGATAAATGATAGCGGTTCAAGTTTGATTTGTTATCAATAACAGTGTTAAATGACCAATTTAATTACATCGGAAGGTGAATAATAATCAAATAAAGTCTCGTTAGCAATAAAAATGACATGAAGTGTTAGAACTAGTGAGTATTGTGAGATGAATTCAGACGATTCATGGTAAATCAGTCAAAACAAAGATGGCGTAGTGACTTACCTTCTTGTATTTATTAAGCAGTGGTAAGAAGTTTTATTTTAATTTATTTTAATCCCTTCAAGTGCCTGTGTTCCAATATTACTTTTACACCAAAGCAACTTTTGATGCAAATGACTGCCGGAAACACTTGTCTCCCCTCCGCCATACATATTTGCAGTAAACACTTAGCACAAAGGTCTAACTAAATTGATTTCTTTAAAACTTATTTGTTTATAAAATTATTATTTTCAGATTCTTTAGTTTTTGTATTTTAATAGTTGTATTTCATTTGGAGGGAATCAATATATTTTTAAGGGTTAAATTTTAGTATATACTTTAACAACACTCAAATTTGTTTTCATATCAAAGGGAGCACGAAATAATTTGGTGTACCAAACAGACCTAAAATTATGAATATAAATGAGAGGCTGTCTATAAAGGGGGGAAGGGACAATGCCTTTATTCATTGCGTTTTAGTTCTGAATCCCTCTATATTTGCACTATATTGGGAATATTTTAATAAATGTTTTATCATTTTATTCATGGGCAATATTTGCCGAGGTTATTGGAGGCTTTAATCGGCTAGCACATGTGAACCCCCGCCAGTCAGCCGATACCAACATACGCCGCTTACTAACCTGGGTACGTCCTATGATCTCACGTAATGTGGAGTGCTAAACGGGACATTTACTTCGCCTTATCCCAAATGCCATGAGTTATTTTACGTGCACGCCTATATGCAACAATGACAAAGAGAAACCACGGTGGAAAATCCGAAGAAACGTACTTTCAAAACCTGGATGTCCAACCCCGGGCCTTCTGTTTAATGGGTCACAAATCCTAACTCACAGTCATACAAACAAAACAAATAGCCTTCGCGGCAGCCGTTTGAATCACTAATTATTTCCCCATTGACTCCTCTTAGACCGGTTGTAAGTTTTTCCAAATTATTCGTTGGGTAACGTAACCAACCTCACAACTCTTGTATCCTTCCGCCTCAAAATCATGAATATTCTCCAAAACCTGGCAGAAAATGTATTTTGAAACCCTTCGATTCTACACCAAAAACTCAACAAAAATCGCCATGCAAAAAGGGAAAGGGTGGGTGACGGCCAAGTAATATTTGGTGATCTGTGTCCTTTTGGGGTTGGATGAATTATCTCACGAGATTGTCTCTCGCCTGCGTCGATTGGAGCCCTTTAATTGGCATGGTTGCATTGAAGATGTAAACCTTTCAACATATGCAGCCAAATTGAAAAATAACCGAAGCTTGTCAGTTGTCTTTGAATATGTAGTTTTACCCTGTCCAAAGAAGGAAGTCGACGTCCGGTCTGATTTCTTTCATTGACTCAATACTATCTTTTATCAGTAACCATGGTGAATCACACCAATAATCTCCATAGATACCAGGTGACGTCACTTCATTATTACATGATAACTGGTCTGACCAATAAGAAAAGTCGTAATGAAAATCCGACGCATGCCAAAACCAACCTGTAAATATAACATAAAGTTTACGTCAAGTTTTGTTTAAAAAAAAAAAATTAACAGCAATAAATTACAATATAAAGACATCTGACTCATGCAATGTTGACAGTGGTTTGTTTATATGTAGAAAGTTATGTAAGATTTATGGTTAATCCAACAATTTAGGGCGACATGACCGATTGCTTTATAAGGTATTTTGCTAAATGGGTAAGACCCTGGCCCGCTTAAACAAAGCATCAAATAAATCTACAATTGATATTCGCCACGGGCACGACACCCTACATTAATTTAGCCATGAAGACCTATTCATGATCTACACCTGCGGATTATTATTTAGACTGATAATGTTGCAACATTTAACCGTTGTAATGCTTTTATGAAATAACATAAATATTACACGGTCAAATCTTTCAGCAGAAAATGTGGTACCACCACCCCACCCATTCCCCCTTTTTATCATACACCACAAGTTTTATAACATTGGACCTTGTTAGTGTAGAGCATTTTTGAAAATTGTGATACGGCGGCCTGGTTCGTATGAAATAAGAAGGTACATGTATCTGATACCACAAAACAACAGAGATCCGCCACGAACACCCACATGGATATAAATACAGATCCAGGAGTAGCACTTGCATTTATATTGTCTAAACATCATTTAATAACAGTTCCATGGAAAGCAATCACTGCCTTTGGCCTGAGTTTGAACACGACATGATTGTAGAAACGTAGTTCCGATTAATAGATAGATTTTGTACAATATATTAATGTATTTGAACGTACCACTATCTTGAAGAGATTTTACAATATAAAAATGCATTTAAACGCACCAATAACTTACAAAGAGTTTCCAATAAATAAATGAAATTAAACATACCAATATCTTGAAGAGATTCAACAGGACCGGTGTACAATACGAGTATGAGATAGAAGAACCTCATCTTACCAACTTGCCAGATACACAGTATCTAATCGTATACTGTCGTAAATTAATATACTATATCTCATCCAGTTCACGTGTTTCTCACTGATGTTTACAACACAAATAATTTATATATTTACAATGTCAGTTGACACTACTATCATCTATTCAGAAGATTTATCCATATTTACTTTGATTAAAATTACAGCTCCTTGCACTGTACAGCCGATGGGAAACTGTTGACCCAACTATCTTCTATACAGAGGTATATTTACTTTGAATAAAATTACTGAATCTGTATGGATTATATAGCTCCTTTCTTTTATACACGGAAGCCACGGTGGCTAAGTGGGTAGCCTGGAAGTCGGGTGTTCGAACCCTGCATTGCCCGAAATGTTCCGACGTGGTTTACCTTTGTCAGTAATGTTGGACAGGGGGCCTTACAGTTTTCAGGTCGTTCGGATGGGATGAACAACCGAGGTCCCGTGTATACATTCACATGCACGTACAATATCCCTTGGCAGTTGAAATTCAATATTAGAGTTGGTCACAAGGGAGTGAGAGAGAGAGAGAAATGGGGTTTAACGGCCACTCGACACAAACTAGGTCATTTCGGGACTAAAATATGGTTTAAAATTTGATTTTAGCAGTGTGAGGAAACCGGAGTACCCGCAGAAAACCCACGTGATTGGACAGGCGACCCTACTCCTTGCCACGTACAACCGGGTATTCGTATCCACGCCAGTTGACTCAATGACAGGCCGTATGATACAGCGCGCATACGCTAACCATTCGGCCACCCAACCCCCGGGTTGGCCACAAGGCCATTGCCCTGGCAAAATGTCCCTCATGGCACACAGTGTGTGGCGCAGGGCAATTATCTCAGTAAACGCGTCAACGAAACTCAAAAAAAAAAACAAGAGAATATAAGCAATACCCGCTTGTTCGATCCAGGAGTTGACCTAGAAAGTTTCTTGAATTTCGCCAGTCTTGCCTCCCCCTCAAGAAAAAAAAATAGATCCAGAGTAAACGATGATGTGCAGTTAGGGAGTCAAAATATTAGAAAATGGTTGTCGTATAGCATACTAAACGGCTAATACCCATCGTTATCAACGTGATTGCTACACAATGCTTTACAGCTAAATGAAGGAAAACGACATTTTGATTCTGACCATCAGTGGTTTGTCGAAAAAAGTTTGACATTGTAAAAATGTAATGAGTCAAACAAACCAAGACGCGTGTTCATAATAGGGCAAATAACTCTGGTTGGCTTAAATTCGAAATTGCCACAAATTGTAAACAAAATTTAAGCAATTGGATACTGACGTAAAACCATTGGACATCAAGAGAAAATACGCAACGAAGTATTATAAATCAGTGGGAAGCTTAGTAAATCGCACCATACTTTATGTTGGACACAAACTTTATGTTGGTGTCAAATTATTTTACAGAAGTAAATTATACTAATTCACAACGGCATGGATGTTGAAGACAGTGTATACCTTCCTACCAGATATCTCTGTCCGAACAATTACAGTGGAATGTCAGAAATATCTTTAAAGTATATAAAACTATTATAACAAGGTGTAAGTGAAAGGAGTAATAACTCTGTAATTAAAACGGGAACAGAGTACCGTATGGCCACAGATCACTAATGCTCTCGTCGGTTGACTTTAACGTAAATTCTCTTCTCGGTTGGTTAGAACATTTCTACCACAGATGAAGCAACACGTGACTCCTTCTTGCTCAAAAGCGCGTATGGGGTCCATGGAAAACTTGAGATACACAAACTCGAAGTGGAGAACATGCGAAGTAAACATGCAATTTCAACCTAATCAACCTCTAAACTCAGGTATCCTTCCACCTAAAAATCATTAACGTGACAGAAAATGTAATTTCAAACCCTTTCTAAATTATAAAGTCAACAAAGATAAGTAAGCAAAGGGTGGAAAGGAAAAGGGAGAAGAAGACTAAAAAATAACTTGTTTCGCCCTTGTTTCGTAGGAATATTAGCGCAGGAATATTATCGCCGTGTGTTTTCTTGTGTCTTTGCCCGGCTCACTCCTTTCCCCATACTTTCGCTTTGATGAACCATCCCCATCACCAGAGCAATAATCTGGTAATGTTTTGCTCCAGAGCTTGTAGTAGGTTGACCATGCAATGTTTGAGGTAAACAGCCTACTGTTAACACCCATCGTGTACATATCAGTATAATCAGTCTGTTAGGGCCGAACTATGAATATTTACCAAATCCTGACAAAAATGTGAAATTATACCTTCTCTCTTCTATTCTAGACCTGAATGATTAAGGCATGCGCAATCATTGAATCAATTGGCGTGGTTTCGAGTAGGGTCCCCTGTCCAACTTCGTGGGTTTTCTCCGGGTTCCCTGGTTACCTCTTACTGCTATAGATCCCTACGCGCTACCGAATTATTGAAATAAAATTGTTCCTAACGTTAGAGCCAAAATGACCTAGTATGTGGCCGTGGCCAGTGGGCGTAGTTACCCCCCCCCCCGAGTGTACACGTTGTACCTTAATCTAAAAGAGCCATTGACAGTTAGAATTCCAAATAAGAGTAAGTCGTAGCATCTCTGTCTGAACCCACCCTGCACCATAATCCCAACAAACCGATAGTACACCCATTCCTAGTACACTGCATGGTGTGTGTCCGTCCTCACTTCCCGATTGGTGCAGAACGGAAGGATGTTAAATCTCATTCCAGTTTAGTGAATATAGTCTAACGTAGCAAACATTCCATTTTAATATCCCGAATATTCACTCAAACCTGACATGGTTAATTTCATCCATTTTTTCGACTGTCCACCAATAAGTCAACAAAATCCGGCACGCAAATTTGGAGAAAGAGGATAGGGAACGAGAGACAAGACACACTAAGCGCTATATTCACTGCTAAGCAAAAGAGTAGACGTTAGACGTCAAAAGTGATTAATTGTTGGTGGTCTGTATCCAATTCATACAGACAGTGTATTCCGGTCACGAGAATTTCGATATGACAGAAGCACCTGTTGTTCTTGTTGAGTTTGTAAGAGTTAATATTAATATCGCGTCCAGGTTATTTAAGTAGAATTAATCAAATCTAGTATTGGCTATAATTAATTATTTAAACATCTCGCACGTTAGATTCTCTCTTCGATCTGAAAGTAAATGTACAATCTAAAGCTTTAATGTTAATAATTCGATTATTGACAACTTGGAAATTCACTTGGAGAAAAACTCTTAAAAGAAATGTAATTAGAATTCTTGAGGACGTTATTGCAGACGTGAAAATCATCTAGCTTCGCCCAGATCACCACCAGCAAACAAATGTTCTTGTTTAATTGTTCGATTATTGTTCTATTTTAAAGTACAGGACTAAAACATTGCTGCTATGATGCATTCTGTGAGAGCTAAATCTGCCTATTGCAGGCTTTTCTCTTGGCTTAATGTGTTATATAAACCTTTATTTAGACATTTATTAACGAACATGAATTTTGGGATAATGTATTCTTTGAACAAATTGAATTACATTCTATTCTTTAAGTGGCATTAATTCAGTTACTGGCTAGATAATAAACATACACTGACTTATGGAAAACGGCGACTGATTTATTTAGGCGACGTTTCGAAGAGTATTCTCTAAAGCTAATACAATATATAACAAAACTTGAAGCAACATATATAGACAAAATTACAATAACAAGTTTAAAACCATTCGACAAGCAACAAGATCAGGTTGAATTACAATACATAAAATAACTGTAAAACTTCATAGTTAGCGAAATGTCAGAAAACCGAATGTTGATTTCACGTGTTTGTCCATGTGTAGAATTGATCTGTACCGTTGTTAATAACCAATCTACGCTGTATATCTTCCAACACCCATAAATAACTTCGCTCAGAATAAAGAAATTTGAATGAAATTCCTAAATATTCAGTTTTACTGTCATAGCAAGAACGGCCAGCTCTTTATCTTACAGTTAATTGTAAGTTAAACCTTACACAATGCATCTTTAATGGAATCAGAAACGTCTCGTATAAGATCGTTTGTGAAATCCAATTTTCATATATCCGTTTAGGCAACAGTGCTATGCTATATACGATGCAGATTATACATAATCCTACCTCACACAGGCAAATTTCAAAAAAGTGCGCACGGGCAAATTGTTGTTACTATCGGATGAAGACAGTCATTAATGGAATGACCTCTTCTATAACAACAACATTTATTGACAAATTAATTCAGGATTAGACATGCGCTGTATGTCCCATTTTCTTGCGTTTCTTGTGAGTTTGGTTCTGGCATGTCGTGGATGACGCATTCGGGATCCACATGAACCAAAATAAAAACCTCACGCTAGTCTCAAAACGACTTAAGTAAAGTTTCGACATTCAATTATGCTATGCATATAATACAATAGTTTCATAACTTCTTTTTAAAAAAATATAGTATTACTGAGCAACGTTTTGCTCTTGTCATTATCAAGCAATGATAAAATATAGAATATATACGAGATAAACCGGCGATATCTCCGCTCGCAATAACGTAATTTTCAGCATATTCCCTATGTATTATCTATTTTTAAACTATTATTACGAGAACTGCCAGGTCTTTATCGAAATCTTTCATAATGTATCTTTATAGTACCATGACCGATGTTATCATGACGTGCCACATAATCAGTCCAATCTCCAATACTATTTGTCAAATTCTTATTTTATGATATATCATTTCTGAAGACAAATACATATTCATTGTACCAGATCATCATGTTGTTCCCCCTACAGAGGATTCCCAGAATAGATTAACGATATCATATTTCCTGTATATTGGCAATAATCAATAAAAAACAGTTCCTTCGTGTGTTCTTCAAGAGCTGGTTAAATATCATATATTCTTCTTAACGTCATTAATTTAACTAGATAAAGTTTTAAAGCACATGTCTGACAACAAAATATCTGTGAGTGCAGATTGATTGGTATCCATCTTTGATTCTGGATATTGACCAGATGCTATCATTATTGTTCAATCTGATTAAAATACAGATCTCTATTTCGTTTCGTTTTTTATACTTTCTTTGGCTAATACCTCGGAGAACGCTAGATCGGAGACGGTCCTACGCAAATTGTGACGTCACATGTGAATTGTGGGTTAGGGTAAGGGTTAGGCTTGATCATGGGTTAGGGTTAGGGCTAGTCCTGTTTATATCTCGGGACTTTGACCAAATCTACTGGTCCTAGCCCTTACCCTAACCCTAACCCACAATCTATATATGACGTCATATGTGCTAAAATGCGTAGGACCGTCGCCGATCTAGCGTTCTCCTAATACCTCACACCGTTCAGAACACGTCACTGAAAACAACTCTTCCAGATCCCAGTGAAGTAAAGACAAGTAAAACGAAATTTTGATCTATAAAAACGAAACGAAATAGGATCTGTGTTTTAATCAGATTAGTGTTGTTTGTAAATCAAATATAGTCGATTAGAAAGGACAAACCAAAAAGTAAATAATTAAATAAAATAGGATTTTTAAATCTTACTTTTCTGCTCCATCTGGAGCCATAATGGGCACTTACTGGTCAACGGAAAGTCCCTCAAAATTTGACCGTTTAGTCAAAACGATATGATGCTATCACAATAAAAACTGTGAGTAAGGATATTCATGTCAAGAAAATACAACTGCTTTAAAATCGGTATATTACAATTTAGATATGATTCCTAACAGCAAATACATTGCATGGTTTCCAATAAATTGGGGTTAGGACTATCTGTTGTGCACAAGACATCGTATGCTTGTTCGTTCTATACGTTGATACCACTTTACAGTTACTTCGAAAGCTCGCATAGCGTTACATTTGTCATGCAGTTTTGTGTTTTGAAATAAACGCGCTCTATATAGATATTATTTTCTAATATTAAGCCGAAGTCTGTTTACTGTTTTTGATTTTCGATTTTGGCTTAATGGGTAATAATGGGTAATGTAAATAAATAAATGTTACAAAGTAGCGTTAGCCTTTACCAGAATTAAATCATCCTAGTAATTTCAATAAAGTATTGTAGAAAGCATCGCTTTAACTTGCATAATAGGGCTGGTTTCATTATTTCGAATCCAATATCGAGCAGACAAGTCAAGAGTGATTGAAGATTCTCCTTTTCTCTCTGTTACTCCTCCCGTTTCCTTTATTATGCTCTGTTCCTCACACAATACAATATAATTAGCGTGTCTCATTAAGTCGCTTGCAACTACCAACTAGACTAATTCAAGCCATGAGCAATGCCATCAACAGCAACCACCGACTATATATCTCTATTGATCAATCATTTCAGTTCGTCTGCGACGCTGAGAATTCGCAGACGACTCCGCTACCACTTGTTTATATTGGATAGAAGAAACAGAGTCGGAGCGAGTTATCTAACCGACACAAAACAAAACTATATTTTGTTATCGAGTTCTGTGGTTAGAACAGTCAATTTTGGATATTTGCGATGGTGCGCCATTTATTGGAGTAGCTCCGTGTTTCTGTAATTTTAGAGTTACTGTGGAACTTGGATATAAAGTGGGAATTAGTCAACATGCTACACTCTGTGAACAAGAGGAATTAGATAAAAAAAAAAGTATTATTCTTTTAAAAGCTGTAGTGCCACTTCAAGGAGGGACCGGAATTCTTTGGAAATGTTATACCGTTGTCTGTTTTCTTTGTGAAGGTCGCTGGAAATTTGTTATAGCATATCCATTGTTAATGAAGTTATAATGTTTGGAAGTAGGCTACACTCCGAGATAATTCCAATAAATATTCAGATGTGAACAATTTTGATTATCTTGTTCATCGACAGTCTTTATGTGTTAGTCGCCATTCGGATATAACGGTTTATTGAATGGACTCGAAGATTGATGTCATAGATTGGTTACGATGTTATGTAATAATGTGATGTCGGAACTCATATAAGTAGTTACACACGACTTAATGAATGGTTTTGTAAATTTAAGGGATATAATATGTTTAAACTCTCGATGAACTCGTAAGAGGCCGTTCAACCAAAACCATTAATCTCTAACCACTCTTCAAGCATGCGTTCTAAATCAAAACGAGCAACACAGAACGGTAAGAGCTTTTTTAATCTCTTTTTTTTAACTTTTTGTGTCCCGTTATGTTTTTGTTTTGGGGTACATGTAGAGTTGTTGTTGCGTTGTTGTTGAGATTTTGTTAAATTGCTAGTTGTTGTTTCTGTTAGTGGTTTAAAATGTTGTGTTTAGTATTTTAGAAACTGGATGTGTCTCCAATTAATTTCAAGGTCAAGTACGCCATTTCTGCACTGCAGTGCATAACGGTGCCTGTCCAATTTCAAAATATTATTAAAATGAATGTCCTGATTTTATTAAGTGGACGTGGTACCCAATACTTTTCGTAGTTTTTATCGCCTACAGGTACTGCCTTACAATAAATCAAAAGAACATAGCCGATTGCGGTGTCCTGGTTTCTTAATTTTATTGTAATAGTTGGTTCTGGCGGGTCAATTTGGCTATACGAAACTGTAAGTAAAGCTAAAACCAGATCGTCTACTTGATAGGTTAAGAGACATATATAAACAAAAGAACGTATCACTCTACTTTTTATCTGTCAGAAGTGTGCATGTCACAATCAAATTAGTGTGGTTCAAATAACTAAGGAAAACACAGTTTGAATACTATGTTATTATTTATATATTGTATATCAACTAATGTATATTGTGTAGATTAGTTAGTGTATAACGGTAGCTAATTATAACGGTACATTGACGAGGTGACGACCAGGCAACAAGGTCACTGAACGCTAGACAATAATTAACCCGAGGTGAGAGGATATTGCAAGGCCCGTGCCTATTTGTCACAAGTAACGACTAGTAATGTGAATGGGACGAAAACCCATGACTCGCCTAGGTTATTAATGGCATGCGCGGATGAAATTTTTCGAAGTGTCGGAATTACAGAATTATTGCATGGGTTACATGTGATATTATTTTATAACTTGTAGTAGGATCGAGTTCAAGACCCTTTAACAAATACGACTCATTCTAGTTCTTTATATATCTGAGTATTTTTAGCGGGTGTTGACCTCTTCATTTACCATTTCTAAACAATGGTAACTGATCATACAGTACATTCCATCATTTCCGATCAATAGCAAACAAAACAATTCCATTGTTACTGTTGACCTTAGAATTGTTGCGCCTCTTGGCCTTCGGACATATTTTCGTGTTGGTAGGTCTGTTGTGATATGAGGCATACGTTATCTTTGTAATTATATGGAGCCATTGAAAAACAAATATCACAATTATGACTGTGCATTTCCTCATAAATTTGAAACGTTCGTTATAAATATAATGTACGTTCTTAAATGTTTGACCACCTGATACCACGTTTGATAAACTATCTTTATACATCATTGTGTGCGAAGCAGGGTATCTTCACCCTTTTTGAACACCTTATACCACTTTTCATTCATATGGGAATTTCACATTATTAAAGATGTATGATTTATTTGTGTATCTTCTCACTAACATGCCCCATCTTCCATTGTCAATATTCGATGTGGGTCAGTCGTCGTTAATTATCTCATTTCTGATATTAAGGAACCAGTTTCCACTTTCATGAATTTATTCTACAGAATGGAACCAATGATCAACTGTCCGTGCAGTGCTGATAGAATGACTTTAACTAGATCAGAGATCACGTGAGATTGGAGGGGTTTTTATCTGAAACTGTGTGTTTATGTCGACAAACATTGCCTTTACACGCAATTTCTTCTCCTAGTGGCAATATTCAATAGTCTTAAGAGATTCTATTAGAAATACACGCACCAATGTAAACGTTCGTGTAAAAAAGTTGTTATCTCTACTTTATCTAGAGAGCTATGGTGACCTAACATATAAAACACAAAAACATTTTATGTATGCACAGCCAGTGGTTGCAAGTTTTTCTGTTATTATGTAATTTTAGTGATTTTCTGGAAGTCAATTGAGTTAACATTTGTATAGTTGTCTCCCCGAGACATATATTAATCTTTAAATTCGAAGTAGTGTAATTCATTTAGCATTGACTTGACTCTATATTCTGTAGTTGTACGTTAATCAACAAAACAAACTTCTGAACACGAGTGATAATCTATGTTTCAGAAGAAATGTAAAAAATTTGTTTTTCCACACTGTCAGGAATAATCTTGACATAAACAGTCGTGAATTCTTGTTTCGTTTTATAATACGCGTTTCCTTTCAATTAAACAGCGATCGATCTCTACTGAGCTATAATTTCGATATAAATGTCCAATACATATCATTCTCCAAATCGGGTTTTGCGGTTGGACTAAATCCTGTCAGGGGGGGGGGGGATTGCCTAGTGGTAGAGAGTGCCACGCTTCGACCTCTAGCTGGTCGGTCACCTCTGGCTTGCGTCCGTGGTTTCGAGCCCTGGTGTGAGCGTATGTGGCATGGAGATAGGGGCGCCTTCTCAACCTCGTGGGTTTCCTCCCACTGCTAAAGACCCCTACGCGCAAGCGAATTATTGAAATAAAATTAAACCATATGTTAGTCCCGAAATGACCCATTTCTCTCTCTCTCTCTATCTCTGTAAAAAGACATATCAAACCTCCGATACAACTAAAACACCCTCTCTCTCTCTCTCTCCTCTCTCTCTCTCTCACTCTCTCTCTCTCTCTCTAAATCATGTACAAAACATGTGTGGTTGCATTGGGCACCGGATAGTTGGCCAGCGAGAACAGACAGCGATGTGGCCAAGATGTTTCGTCTGGTGGAAGAAGGTTGAGGGGTTTGGGAAAAATAGTTTTTCAAGGACATTTTGCGGCGATTATACAGCTACAACCTCATTATATTGCCACAAACAACAGTTGAAATTTACTTGTTTCCAAGGAACTCCTTTGATCCACCACTGTTTTCAGAGTTCATGTTTTTTCTTGACTATACAGTCTGCTGGTGTTGAGTTCAACCTCTGCTTTACACTGTGTATTATGTTTGACATGAACTGAAGTTAAGCTGTTCATTACAGTTAACAACTTTATGATGTATAATGAGCTACAGGGGAATACTTACAGGTTGGCATTTCAAAATTATAATCATACGATTACATACTTGAAAGCTAAACTTTGGACATTAAGGTCTGGAATATCGTATAGATGTAAAGGGTAAAAACTAAGTGGCAGTTAATAAACGTGTTTGAAAAGTCTAATGGTTCTTTGAGCCTTTCTGAAACCTAATATCAATTTCTAGATTCAATTATCAGGAATCCTAAAATAAATAAGACAAAAATTACACAACCTTTAATTTATTTTTATAGTGTGGGAAGGGAATCTATAAAATTTAATCTGGTGACGCATGCATAATTGAATCCTTACACTTACACATCAATACAAACCTTGACAAATGTCAAATTCCATATAAAGTCACATTCCTGTAGATTCATGCATGAAACTATAAAGATCACAATTTTAAGAAACGGTAATTCCGGATTCTTGTTTTAAAGCAGGTGTTTTACGATGCTATATTTCTGTATAATGATGTTTTTTTGTCACCCCTGTCCATTAGAAGTGGAACCCGGTATCCATTATGGTCCACATCACGCACACCATCATTAAAATGGTGTGATAATTCGGTAAACCGACGTTTCGGCCACAGGGGTTGAGACCACAGATGTTAATCGGGTGCTAATTGGTGCTTATTGTGGCTAACTGGTCAGGATTAAGGGTCAAATTGTCATACCAAAGTAATGACCAAAAACTAGAATCACCAGATAATTAGTTTAAATATAAGGCACAACTAATAAGATTGAAAACATAAACTTACAAACTAATGTAACAACATGGCTGCTAAACAAAATGTACCGTAACCTACCCAATAAACACCCCCATCCCCATACCCTATCCCATACCCCATCCCATGTAATATCCTATCCATTATCCTACCCAATACCCAATCCTATTTCCTATCTCTATCCTTATCTACTATCCTACCAATGCCTAATCCCATTTGCCGTCCCTATTTTAGCCAATGCTATACCCAATACCCAACTAACTAATTATGAATATGGTTTAAACTGGCATTTTGAAGGGATATCCCATGTCCCATCCCTATCCTATCCTCCTATCCATTATCCTATACAATGCCTAAACCAATTACCTATTCATATCTAATATCCTACCAATGCCTAATCTTATTACCTTTCCCTACTCTAGCCTACCCACTGCCTAATCCAATTACATATCCCTATGTAATATCCCACCAATGCCTTATCCTATTTCCTGTCCCTATGATTATATCCAATACCCAACTAACGAACTATGAATATGATTTTACCTGGCATTTTGAAGGAATATCGATTGTTGAATTTGTTTATACAATACACTTAAACAAACACACACGCATGTATATCTAGACACCACGTGGACTTACATAAAAGCGTTAACTGAATATGTACCACTAAATATGTATATCTAAAAAGGGATTTGTCATATCAGTAACCTTATCTTAGTGTTGAAATGGATTTGGTATATCTCTAAAATAAATGGAATGATGTATGAGGCCATACAGCAGGCGCGGATCCAGAGGGGGGGGGGGTCTGCAAAAAATCCTGGATCCGCACCTGTACAGTGTGCTAAGAGTGAAAGTTTGCCCGGGCACCGGTACTACAGCGTTCTCTTATTTCGAATTCCAACTGTCTAGGGATCGTTTACGTGCACATGGGAACTCGGTGTTTTGTTATATCCAAACAACAAGACAGCTGTCCATGCCAGGCTCTCCATCCTGCATCACTGACAAAGGGGAACAACACCGGAAAATTTGGATGAACTTTCTCGGGATCGAGATCGAACACCAGACCTCCAGGCTTGCGGGCCAGTGTCCTACCCACTTAGCCGGCGTGACTCCCATCACTAAAATAATGTTCTAGCATTGATATTTATTTGGTATAACACGTAGCTCATATCTCGGCATTGATGTGGATTTGGTATAATGTTAAAATATGATTCTTTGCATAGATAATTATTCGTTGTTCCGCTAAACATGGATCTTTGCATTGATATCAATTTGATATCAATTTGTTATACAAATGGATCTTTGCACTTCTATTGGCATATTCCATCACCAATCTTTGTGTCCATTGCTGCCTTTATTGTGTATTTATTGTACTTCTGTGTTATGTCGCTAACCACTATGCTTGTATTTGCATGTATTTACCGGCTTAATTAACCCAGTCAGTAGGCCTACAGAACAGCGGGACGTTAAACTCCGTTTCATTTTATTTCGGTATATATTTCAATCTACTACGCGTGTCAATTTTAACCCAGTATTTTGTTAGGGATAGTAAAATAAAAACCAGCCGTATCTAGGACACGAGACGACTTTGTTGCACTACTGAAAATTAATTGTGTTAAATATTTAATGATAACATTATACATGTAATAAATCTGTCATGTTTATGTTTTTTTCTGTCTGAGATTAGCCAAGTCTTTATATAAAGGATGTTAATTTAATGTATACTTAATCAAGTTGTTAGCTGGAATTAGTTTATACTAGGTCCCCACAATCACGATTCGGGCTACGATTGAAATCGTGGTTTTAATCGTGGAGTAATCGTGATCTTATGAGTCTTATATAATATACATGTATTGTTGCCAGTCGTAGCAATCGTGTTGATCTTATCAAAACGTATTCGAACTTATCGGCACGTACCAGATCGCGGACTCGATAGGGACAATCATGACTGTGTGAACCTAGCTTTAAAATAATGACGAATGTTTTTCGCGAGACAGAGTCTACTTTTTTTTCTTTCTGGAAAACTCGGTACCTCTCATCCCCTATTAAGAAAGATGTTCGAGTTGTTTGCAGAGTCAATATCTAATTTCATTTCTAACTTGGAAATAAATTTATATATAATTAAATTTATGTATCATTAAGCAATTAAAGGACAATATTGGTGCCAGTCATTATCACATATGTGATAGAACTGATTAAACACTTTCCAAATATAATATTATCACAGAGATCATCGCTACCATAGAGGAGTAATAAAGGATTCACGAATCGGAAGTGACGAACGCCAAAGGAAAACACGAGTTATTCCTCTATATAACTAACTGAAGTGACTAATGATAACAGATACATGGGCGAATATCCTGCTCACTAATAATTCCTTCGAAGAACTAAAGTTGCTGTGTGACGCCGTGAGAGAATATCTTACAATTCATGAAAAGATTTGACTGCCACTAGATAAGAGAACAGGAAAGAAATACAGATTAAAAGTCCGTGCATTACCGTGTTTTTATAAGGTAGGGACAGGGACACATTGAACCACCATGGATATATCCTTTATAAATAATACTATACAACCCAACACTATACAGATGTGAGATAACTTCTTAGACCCATTTCTCAATCAATAAGCCACATACTGTCAATTATTTTCTTAGGCAATGGATTTTTCAAAAAAGCGCTGAAAAGAGAAAAATTTTCCATACATGTTAACTTCTTAGCCTACGAAATTCTTGTACTTAAGTTCATATATGTCTAATCCATACAATCCAGATAAACCGGGGTTTGATCCATATAAGAGGGCATATTGCTTCTTTTTTTTAATTTTGATCATGAAATAAAGAGATCTTCCAATAAAAACATTTGATATGGAATGAGTACAAACATGTATGTGAACAAAGTGGATCAATGTGCCCCGGTCTCCCCTATAGAATGAATAAAAACAAGGGGCTGTACGGAGTATTTCTATTTTTCCCGTGTTCTCTTATCTTATGACACTTAATTACTTTATTATATCGTCAGATAACCTCTTGCGGTCCCATATAACAACTTTTTGTCTTCGAAGGAATTGTTAGTGAGCAGAAATTCGGCCGTTTATCTGTCATCACTCTTCACTTCAGTCATTCACATAGAGAGATAACTCGTGTTTTCCTTTGGCGTTCGTCACTTCCGATTCATGAATCCTTTATTACTCTTCTATGGTAGCGATGATCTCTGTGTTAATATTATATTTGGAACGTGTTTAATCAGTTCTACCACATATGTGATAATGACTGGCACCAATATTGTCCTTTAAGTGGCAACGCCACGTTATGTATTGATAGGTTCAATCGCATGACATGTACGCGCATGCCCAGAAAAGTCATTGCTGGTGACTCAACCTTGAATACATCAATTGTACATCAACTGTTATGTAATAAAGGTGTTCTCTACTGATGTATGCCCCGACCTCCGGTACATGATAATTTTGTATCTAACCTAACTAAAGGTCAAGTTTCACAATACGAAATTTCAAATTTCTGTTCAATTGTTCCTTTGATATTGGGTTTAGAAAATGTTAAAACTTAATAAAAACATCACTGCTGTCAAATGCCGAAAGGTTCATATCTGAGGATCTAGTGGATAAAATGGTGTCTTTGATGTCTTCAGAAAGAAAACTTTGATTGAAGGTACAATCATAAACATATTAATTCGACCTCAAATCTGAACTTTAGGGGGGAATAATATAGATTCAAGGAAAAATGACTAGATTAACTGAATGCTACCTACAAAACTGATTTGTCAAATAAAATGGAGTTTAACATCTTATGTTTCTGGAAATGATTTTTAAACAACAGGTTGGTTTTATACATGCTAATAACATCCGGTGCTAAAATGACCAATCTACTAACTGAGCCATGCGATTTGAAAACCGATTTTCGAGGCACGCCCATGAATATTACTTGTAATAGCAAACATATTCTTAGGATAATCGGATGGTACTTTTATACGCCCACACGGAAATTTTCTTATATTGTTGTCACCATGTCCACCCGTCCGCCGTCCACACTCTACAGAACTAATACGATCTTTTTTAAAAATGTATATAGATTCAGACGTTAATTAATTCGGAATTTAGAATCTTTGTTTCACTTTGTGAAAACTTGTGAAAGCTCTAATTTATCATTTGTATTGAATTCATAAGCATTACTTAAATTAGTGAAGCAAAGAATAAAGTTATGGCTCTTGTCTCATTTTGTAAAACATTGTAAATGCTATGACGTCTGCTGACTTTCAACAATTTGCGCCATTGGCCTCCAGAAAATTGTCATGTGACCTGTATACCATTTATATACATCATTGATTGAAATTACTGATGAATTTCAGCAATAATATTATATACCGTCTAAAGATTTTGTCTACTGCGGACGACGTAGCTGTCGTGGTCATACAGCTTGCAACCTATCTTGATATCTTAATGTAAATGATTGCGCCAATCTCGTTCTCTAGTGAAACATATCGAAAATAGCTTAAGGAAGATCAGATTAAAAGAGCTGGCAGTTCACTTTGTAATAGTTAAAAACTAGATAATGTAAATGGAATATGCTGAAACTTTTGATCCAATTGCTCCACTCTGCACCGGTACTATAAAAACATAGTCTCGATTATTCATTTGTTGATTTAATCATCAATGAACGTTGAGCAGCAGATCTGATTCATATCCAGTGACTATCCGACATACAAGATGACATCGGGAGTGCCTAATTGATACTTTGTATAAAATTTCAGGTCTAAAGCAAAACCTGCTATAGACAGATTTAGCTCTTGCATAATGTATGTTTGATGTTGATTGCGCTAGCTTTGCAGTATTCTGCGGTTTTAAATGTTTATTATGTGCATTTGGGGTAATAACTAGTTTAATTTCGGTAATACAATATACTATTGTTCTCACAAATAAATCCAGCTTTAGACTGATCCACACCTGATTTGGTTTGAATATTACACGAGCATCAACCATAAACATTAAACAAAAGACCGGAAATATTAATTATGAATAACCAAAGTCAAAACAATAGAAAAACATGAGAACACCAGAATCAAAGTCATGTTTTTTTATACTTGTATACATAATCGAGACAACTGATAGCTTATTGATCGCTCTTCTCACAGGCAGACGCCATGCTTTCATATCAGACGAACTTAAACTAGCAAACGATGTTCAACCCTACTTTATTTACATTCCGTGGAATTGGTCAACTGTTAGAAGAATGTGCGTAGTTATATGTACAATATCCCAATATCCATTAATTAGGTTTAGGTGTGTCAATATGATCCCCAGCACGTCTAATGTAACAGTAAGTTGGTGTTACAGGGTGATGAATTAGTACTCGGCATTTGTCAGAAATGAAAATGGGGTAAGGAGCATTTGATCAAAATATACACTAAAGAAAGGAACCCAGAAACAGCAGGAACAAACCAATCTTCTAATACATGTTTCGAATTAAATCATTTCTTGTTTGTTTGCATTTTCAATTTGGAGAGATAAGCAGATTTAGCAGATACCTAACAAATATGAGGAGACGAAAGAACAATCAATGACTCCCACACCACTAATCTTAAATTGTTAAAACAGTTGGTGGTGTGCGGGTGAGGAGGTGCACTCGAAATATACGCCACCGAAATTTAAAATGTAAATGAGATGGGGGGGGGGCTATTTGACTTTCGCCCTCGAGTGATTTGGGTAATGACGTGTCCATTATTCTGAAAAAATCATCTCCGTAATTCGTCCGAAAATCAAGAGGGGACGGAGGTAAAGGGAGCATAAGGTTCAATGAGATCGTGTTTGTATTTAACTTTCCGAGAGATTTCGACCATTCTGAAAAGTTCGTTCCCGTAATTCGACGTGCAATAATTAAAAGAACGCTTAAAGGTGGATGCATTAAACTTCAATACTACCAACTCGACAGCATCAAACGATATAGATACTGGTGAGTGAAGTGAGCGGCATGGGTCATTCAATTTATAACAGTTGGCCTTTGTTTTCGAGAGAAGATAGCTATCGTTTTACTGGCCTTAAACTTTATTTCCGCAATATTAGGAAGATGATTTAGCAAGATTTAAAAATACGTGTACCTCCCATAATGTTCCTAACCATGTGCGATACTCATCTTTCCAATACCCCATTGTCAGTAGAAGGTTTGGTCTCGATTTAATTCTATAGATCTTGTCAAGCCTTCACATATTACCCTACATATTCAGCACTAATTTCGATTGGCCACTAACCCGGCCGATGACCTATCACATTCTTCGATCATCGCGAACACCAATTCATGCGGTTTCCAGCAACCTGTGATAATCGAGTAGCAAATTTCAAGGTTTGTGATTGGATATGTGTCTGTGGTTTTAAAGAGAGATGATGTAGCTACATATATAAGTTCGGCAATTTAAGACCATCCAAGTAACGTTTGCATGTTGCGAAACTCGCTGTCGTTGCGTCAGGAACATGTCGCTGATAAATCCACTGAATTGATGTATTAGCAGGCTAGAGAGAGAGAGGGTACAAGCAGTGGCCAGGCAGTGTGGAGTGAATGGAGTGGGTTTACACACAATTATAAGATCGAAACCGAAACGTTATTACCGAAATGACATTGGATAAACCAAAGAATGTGATTTTAGTACAATCTACTAAACTTTTTGATAATTAACAGTTGTTTTTAATACAATTACATATCGAGATTTTGTTTGATATTTTAATAGGAATATTATGAGTTATATAGTTGGTTTTCATTGTCAATATCATCTATAAATTACGACAAAGATGGTTAATTGTCAGTAGCGCGTGTGTCCTCCGCGGCTCTTACGCACGCTGTGCACCACAATTAACCATCTTTGTCCTACTTTTAGTTTTGGCCCCTCTGACTTTGTACCGTTGATTACAGATTAAACATCCATATGTGTACAAATGCGTTGTTATTGATGGGTTCCCATTTGAATATTGTCACAATAAGAAACAAAATAAATAAGATATGTTTACAGGATCATTTTTTTATACGAAAAACTAAGTGATGCGTTTTCTATGGCACTCAGTAGATTATGTATACAATCAATATGAATACCATCTCTTATATAGTTGGTTTTCATTAGAATTACCACAAGTTATATATATAATCAATTTCCATTAGCAACGCCGTCTGTTAGGTAGTTGGTTTTCATTGGGAAAACAAGCAATTAAATAATCGTTCTCCATTAGCAACACCATCTACAGGATAGCTGCTGTTCATTAAGAATAACATCTGGTTTCATTAGGAATAGCAGCATCTAATATATAGTTGGTGTTGATTAGGAATAGCAACTGTTATACAGTTGGTTTCATTAAGAATAGCATCTGTTATATAATCGTTATTCATTAGCAACAATATCTGTTATATAGTTCATGGTATTCATAAGGAATAGAAGCATCTGTTTTATAGTTGGTGTTCATTAGGAATAGCAGCATCTGTTATATAGTTGGTTTCATTGGGACACCATCTGTTATATAGTTCAAATGTTGTCTTTGATGAAACCCAATCTTCGATGTGGTTAGTTCTCTTTAATTAACACAATTTTATTAGGGAACGAATAGTTCACTGTGATATTCTAAAGACTGGGAACTAGGTTTCGTGCCGTTTTGATCGAATGGCTTTAACTAGATCAGAGATCACGTGAGATCAGCGTTGATCTTTTCTGGAACTGTGTGTTTATGTCGACAAACATTGCCTTTACACGCCATTTCTTCTCCTAGCGGCAATATTCAATAGTCCTAAGAGATTCCATTAGAAGTTAATACACTAGTGTAAACTCTGGTTCAGAAATCATCCCTTTTCTTCTTTATCGTTAAGATTAATGCTCGATTGCCTTAACCGCTCGAACTAAAAACAATTACTTTCATATTCAGCCGGTGGTTGCTAGGGTTTTTTTGTTATCATTATGTAATTTTAGTGACTGTCTTGTGGGAATTGAGTTAACATTCTACAGTTTGTCCCCGAGACGTATGTAATCTTTAAATTAAAGATAAATTGGAAGTATTTGAAGAAGTTGAATTAATTTAGCATTGACTTGGGGTTGCATTCTTGACCAGAGTGTGTAATGTCGTATAAATATCTTGTTCCGAACTATTAAAAAAGAAGATCTATTCAGCGAAAGAAGGGGGGGGGCTTAACGTCCACTCGACACAAACTAGCATATTTCGGGACAAGCATGTGGTTCGATTTTGATTTCCATAATTTGCTGGCGCGTAGAGGTCTTTAGCGGACCTGGAGAATGCCAACGACGTTATATAGACAGGCGACCCTAGCCCATGGCATGTGCAACCGGTTTATCGAAACTAAGTTAGTTGACTCAATGACAGACTTTATGATATAGCGCGGACGTGCTAACCATGCAGCCATCCATCAAACCATAACATACACAAGCACAACAGAAATGTTGTTACCTGAGTGAACTCGTCGCATAAGAGGTTGTATCGGGTATTCTAGAAAGAATAACTATACCTTGCCCCGTACACGACATCTGCCATTGCTAAAGATCAAACCCGTACATCGAATAGTCTGAAAATAAATTTACACAACAATTAATTGATTATATATAGAGTTGGTGTGGAATCTATAAAATTTAATCCTGTGACACATGTATATATAAAATTACTTATATAGATCTGACATTATATACATTGATTGAAATAGTAATAATACATTTATGTAATTACATCCTTATGTCAACACATACGACATGAAACGAAACGAAAGCTTCAAAGCTTCACAAAAGAACAATATATAGATTCATTTTCTTTGCACATGTATCTAATTTTTTAGAAAAAATACTTATTCTTATCCCAAAAATTCTTATCTTTTTCTTTTTCAAATGTTCTGGATTTTGTGAACCTTACCTAAAACAACAAAATACGTTTTAAAGTAGCAAAGTCTCGAACTCAATATCATCCAAAGTCTTCACGTTGATAACACAAATTATTTGTCAATTCAAATTAACATCGATGTTGTTATCTTACCTTGAAAAGGTTGGCTTCTGATATCCAATATTTTAAGACAAAAAAAACATTTTAACTTACCTAGAGAGCTCGAAATTTATATTCGGTTGAGACTTATGCCGTATTTCGCTGGACATAAGGGATTTTAAATTAGAGTCAAAACGGACACAATTGAATGTAAATCAGTTCATATACTATCAGATTACATTTTTATTTGCGTTGCGACCTATTGGGTTAATATCGAGGTCCCAAATATTAGCCATGTAGCTCCTTTATAATAAGGATTGAGTAAGGTAGTTTTGTTGTGTATCAGCTTTTCAATTCAAAACGCCCCCAAAACACCTTTTCGTCCCGTTTAAGCATTATGACACAGTATGATAATTGCTTCCTTCTAACAAATTACTAAATGATTTATATACGTATCTAGAAAGTGCTTTGAATAAGCGTCAATTTATGCTATATCAAGAACGCCACACACTATGCTAAGAAATCCATTGGAATTCCCAGGACGGTTGTTATGGTGTATTTGTTAGAATATATTTAATAGAGATGTTATATCATCATATATAATAAATATGTCATGTTAAATTATCTTTATTTCAGTACGATATAAGACAGGCCTTGTAATTACAGACATTATCTCAGAATATTAAAGGGGGTATTACTAGATAGATATTGCAGTTTTGTGTACTTGTTTTTTTTCACTAACTAGCTATCTAATCCACGGAAATGATGTTTTACGTCAGAATTTACGAAGTATTTGGATAATGGCTAGGTCCCACTGTGTAAAAATCATCGGCGATGTTGAAATAAATAAATTTGCTCCCGATGCCTCCCCATATATACATGCCCCCCGCCCCCCACAAAAACCCCGGAAGTTCCGGTGTACCTTCGCTGATAATCGTCATAATCGAGTGAATATTCACGTAGATTAGGGGATGCATCGGTGAGCTACTGCCAACCATCCTAGGGGTCTATGGGAAGAATTATTTGGGCGGGGCGTATAAAATAAGGCGGGGGGGGGGGGTAACATCTACGCGATACAAACAACTAGGTCATTTAGAGAATGACACATGATCCAAGTTTATTTCCTTATTTTGATTGTGCGTGGGTGTCTTTAGCAGAGGGAGGTGGAATATAGTTGGGTTTATCATAACAGTATATTTAAGTAACAAATGTGTGATCTGATTGTGATAAATGTAAAGTAATATCGGCTTATGAACGTCATTTAGAAGTTTGCGTTTTATTAATTCGTTATTTGATATATTGCCGACGAGTTGCATTCGTGAATTACTCGTGTAGAAATGAAACCATTTCAGATTAAAAACCATAAATCATATCAAGCATGTTATAAAAACTGCATCATTTATGGTTAAAATAAATACAATTTTATAATAACGTACAATGGATAAATTATCGATTTAAGGATTTTGTACATGGTAGCAATATAATACTGGATGCTGTCATATTGTCTCTATATCTAAGCGTCAAATGTTGTTCACATTTTGAGAGATGCACTCGTGTTAATGTTTTTGGCATCCGATCCCGGAGTTGGCAGAGAGAGTTCCTTGTTATTTTTCGGCGTGGTTTCGGCTTGTTACTGTTAGTGGTGCTGGAGGGAGGGCCTGGTAATAAATAGTGCATAATCGTGCTCTCGAGACAAAAACCCGAGCCCCCGTGTACGTGTTAAAAACACATGACAGATTGAATTCAAAATAAGAGTCTGACGTAGCACCGTTGTCGTGACATAATTTCCGTTATTATAGCACCCTGCATAGCCAGGTGACTAAGTTAGTAGGGCGCTGACTCGCTAATATGGAGCTCGCATATTCCACCCTTGCTTTGGCCGAGAAAGTTCATCTGGATTTTCCGACGTGATTTCCCCGTGTCAGTGATGTAATACGCAGGGCCTAACAAGGACAGGTGTCTAGCCGTTCGGATGGGACGAAAACCGGATTTCAGTTGGCAGTTGGAATACGATGTAAGAATGGACCATAGTGCCACTGCCCGGGTAAAATTCCCCTCATAACGCAATGTATAACGCATGCTGTCCGAGCAGAACAATAAGACGTTAAACCCCATTTCATTTCATTTGCATAAACCGACGCCTGTCTTCATTAGCACGGATGGGTGAGAAAAGCGGAATGTTAAACCCCATTTTATTTCATTTCCTTAAAGTTATATCAATATTCCGTTTGATTTAATAAGTAGGATCATTCATAATATCCGTTACACAATAAATCATCGTTCACTTTTCACGCTTGCTTTCAGTTCCATGTCAAATTTGATGCAAAGCTAATTTGATATATCATAAATCAAAATCGGTTAACAAAAGGCCGGAAATATTAATTATGCATAACCAAAGTCAAAACAATAGACAAACATGTGAACATCGGAATCAAAGTCAATTTTTTTACGCTTGTATACATAATCGAAACAACTGACAGCTTATTGATCGCTCTTCTTCATGCCAGACGCCATGCTTTTTATATCAGACGAACTTAAACTAGCAAACGATGTTCAACCCTGCTTTATTTACATTCGTTAAAAGTTGACATAGAAATTATTACAGCTTAAATTACTTGGAATTGGTCGGTTGTAAGGAGAACCCACGCACATTACGTGTGCTGTATCTCAATATCCATTAATTGAGTTTGGTTTGTGTGTTAGACTTCATAAATATCTAATACAGGTCACGTGTAACAGGAAGTTAGTGTTACGTAGTGAAGAATAAGTACACAGTAAATGACGTCTGTCCTGAATTGTATTAGAAGTATTCAATCAAAGAAGAAATGTATGTTTTGTGTTAAGAAAAGTTCAAAATGGGAATGAGTTTTTGCATTTGCATTCTCCCTTGTGGGTTTACCCTACATTTTGCCAGAGCGGGATTTGAAATTAGCAAGCAATGGCTAGATCTAGGCGTAAAGTGATTTCACGGTTGCGGCTACGAGAAGTGGGGTTACGTTCGTCCAACTTGTTTACGGTATTGTCCCGGCCTGTCTGTCCGTCCGTCACACCTTTTTGTACGCAATAACTGAGCTACAATGTTCAAACTTGGTGCAGGTGTTTATTAGGTGAATGTCTTGGTGTAGGTCAAAGATGAGAATACAAAGAATAGACTGTCAATGTATAAGAGAAAACGAACACAATAGAACAAGTCCGCTATACTTTCTCGAACTGTTAAGACAGAAAAAAAAATCCACAAGTTTTTAACTAATCGTCTAACATATTAATAAAATGTTATATAGCCAGCAAACCATTGTATAAAAAGTATCGCCAAAATGTGATATATGGAAATAAGAATATCGTAAACTGTTTTAATATTGCAAATTTAGTTGTGTGCCTTTCTCTGACAAATCCTCAGAATAGGTTCAAATATATTGACTTTGCTAGGCTCGGCAAGACTTTTGATGTCCACCACTTTTACAATATTCTATATTCTCCGTCGAAGAGTAATGTTTATAGCCTATATATATTTCTCTTGGTGAAAACCCGTGGTAATCTCCAGATAGTTATTTGTTAGAAGAAAATAACTAATGGTGACACATTGATAGCCGAATAAGGATAAGATATCATACTAGTTAAAGTAAGATCAAGACCTGACACGGAGCCACTACCAACGGTCGATAAATCTCACTGAATCAATTTCATGACTAACAGTAATTCCTACCTTTATTACTGTTATTCAATACCCCATCGCTTCACATTTCCTCACAGAAAAGATTCTTTATTGAAGTCCGGTTAAGAAGAACGGTTAAGTAACTACTCAGACCAGTAGTACTAATTAGATTCGTTCACGTTTGTTAAATATCCATGGTGTAAGAAAGATGTATGGCTTCACATTATTGGTCATATTGGCGAAGTTAATGTCCGACCTGTTCCTAAGATGTAACACAAAACGAAATACATTTAATTCAAGATACATTGTGAGAGATTAGATAAAGTGTAAGGTGTTGGCTGTTTTCAATATCATGGTGGAAAACTAGATAATGTAAAGACAATTTGATGTAAATATCAGTCAGTTTAATTCACTATAAACCTAGAATTAACCGATTGAAATTTCCGCCTAGCCTCGATCAAAAAGATCATAGTCCAGATTATTAATTTTATGATTAAATCACGAAGGAAGGTAATGCAGCAAATGAGATCATAATTCAATAAAAATCGTGGGCTAGCGATGCCATCAAGAGTTGATTATTCTCTGGGGAGGTTTATTAATGTCTATGTAGATTTATCTCTTACATAATGTATATATAATAAAGCTTGTCGTATTCCATCTTTAACAGTGTCTCGCTGGTCTCCATTTCCAGATGACGACTGTCGGGTTTAAGTTGTTTAAATTACCAGGCAACCCACAAACCAACTTTTTTTACATGTATGTGTAGCTCGTAGTGCAATTCACGTGAAAAGGGCCCGTCTTATTGTGTGGCTGTTCCAAAATATCATTTCCTTCTCAACAAGAACGATGTCTAGAGGTAGCTCGGTGACAAAATGCAAATGTCATTAAGGTCCTACATATTTAATGAAAACAACAATACGCCATGAGGGCAATTTTTCCCAAACCAAAAAACGGTGCTATGGCCAACTGGTTTATCATTTCGGGGGAACCCCGATTTTTCATCCCATGTTTTGTACTGAATATATTATTGGATTGACTGCCTTTTCTGTTGGGTTTTCTCCGATTTCAGTTAGTTCGCACCACTGATTAGCCGGGTAGTGTGGAATTAATATTAATAGTGGTCGAACCTAGGTTTCTTTTAATAAGTGTAGTTTTGATCATTCCTCTACATTTAATCTGTATTCTGGCTTATTGTCAATAAAATACGCATGTATGCATAAAACATTAACAACTGACACGTTTCAGGCTCCAATGGAACTCAAATACACTGTAGACTAAACGATTTCACTCTATTATAACATTAGCCAGTATATAACCAGCACCATGGCCTTGGAAAATACAAAAAAAAACAAACCAAACAAATCAAACGAGATACCATGATTAATAGTACATGGAGATCACTTGATCGATCAAAACGTTGCGATCACTCAATTACTGTTTAATATGGGTTCTCGGTTGTTTTTTTTTTGTTTTTTTGTCTACATTGAGTGCCTTTATCTTGTTGTTTGCCATCTATTCATTTGTATCCTTAATTCGATTTTGTTATTGACTCTTTGAAATTTATGTTTGAATCATTAATAAGCCTCTTGTGATTGTTTTTGTAAGTTGTGTTGGCTAAGAAACTTAGTTGTGTTGGCTAAGAAACCTAAAAATACATTCTCGCATAAGTATTTATAGTGTTATTTCCTATAAAAGTATGGCAATGTGGTGTAAATGGAAAGTAGATCACCGGGCAAACATGTCAGGGTATCACTAACCCGGCAGCTTATTGTCTGTCAGCTTATTATTTCATGGTCGAGTTTTTAGGCGGTTTGGGGAACATTGAGTGGTTTAAACGGCGAAAAACGAAGTAGGCAGAAGATAATCAAAGAATTTACTTCGGCTTCAATATTTTTAGAAGCCATGTTTGTCATTTAACTTGATTGAGGGAGGTTCCATTTCCAGAATGCATTTGTCGTTACTTACTGTCCATTTATCATAACGACAAATGCATTCTGGAAATGGACCCTCCCTCAATTAAGTTACATAACAAACATGGTTTCTAAAAATAGATTTTTTTATATCTTGGAGTATTTCCTCGCGAATACAATATTTTAAGAGGGATTTTAAACAAATTTTTGATAAGTTTGAATATGATTTTAGTCTAAATATATCATCGAATCACGTGCGAAGTCATCTTTAAACTTTAAACTTGTATTATAACCATGGTGTCGCAGTGAAAACAGGTAACATGATCTACACAGACACTATTCTATCCTGTATTAACCACAGGGTGACATATATATGTAAAGTTAGATCTACTTCAACTTGATTATACGTCTTCAGGTAATTAGTTTCAGTTAAAGCCGATGGTCGTCGTTTCGGGTCGTATCTATTTCATCCTCAATTACTCAATACTAAATTTAATATTTCCTTTTTTGATATTCAACGGTATTGTAGATTTTAACAGTTTGGTTTTTTTTTCGTTTGGTTAGTACATGTAAATTATTTGATTGCATTATATAAAAAAATTGACACGGATCCATTGATTTTGGGCATCAAATGAAACTGTCAATTTCGTTTGATATATGTTAATTGCTTTATGAAGTAGGTATCTGTCTACTGTAGTATGTATCTATTCAGATAAAATGAGTGAACGAATTTTGTAACAAGAAATGACAATATGGTAAAATCCAAATGGCTAATGTAGACGGCCGTACAATCTCACATGTGCTATGAGCAGGGAATTTTGAAAAGGGGGGGGGGGCACCGCAAAATGAGGGCACTGACCGTGGAGACTGGGTTCGCCGCTGAGAGGGGGGTGGGGGTCCCCCAAGAAAATTATCCGGGGTGGGGGGGGGGGGGGGGCGAGAAAAATTATCCGTCATTTCCTTGTATCTGTAGCCATTCCCAGAGCTATTTGGCTGATATTTTCGTCTAAGTAAACGTTAGGAACGGACATATTTGGCTCTGAGAAAAGACACTTTCAGCAGTAAAAAAGAGCACTGTCGAAAATTAGGGACCTTCTGATGTGGGTAATTATCCCGAATAGATGAGTTTTCACCAACTCCACATCAAAATTCAACTCTCTTTTACGTGTACACCAACCGCGGTTTTCGTTACGTGCGAACAACTAGACCTTGCTCCTATCTCCGCTAACACCGAGATCTCCTGGTTAGTGAACCATTGTCTAACTCACAGAGTCACCGTGGCTTCCAGCCCAGACCAATCAATAGTGTGTAATATTACATAGGTAAGTATTTTCCCCCATTTAATTACAACAGGATTATACAGCCTACACTTAGTTGCGTGATCAAATCCATTATATTCAGATTTATGTCCATTTAATTCCTGTTAATTATCTCCCCCTTGCAGCACGTCATTTAATCTATGTCTGTAGATGGGTGGGTGGGTTTATGTATGTAATGATATATATGCTGAATACATATATCGGGTGTTTCTGTCTAGTCCATCTGTGTCTGCTTCCTAGTATCGATCTTATAATTCGTCTATATTTCCGTCCTAAATATATAGCCTACTCTACTAGTAAACCCATCAGCTATCGATTGCGGTGCTTTAAATGAAGATTTGTTAAGATACTGTAAAACCGTTCACAATTAAGTGTAGCCAAGACCATTAATAAATTCAAGAGTGACGACCTGCAAAGAATTTTGGAACCGCTAATCGTAATTAAAAGTTACTAATTCAACTTGCATACATTATCTTGAACGTAAGCAACAATTGATTGAAACTTAAGTAAAATATAAGTAAATCATATGGAGAAATCATATCATCAACCATTCGTTTGGGCGTAAAGAAATGAAATGAAATAGGGTTTAACGTCCTACCGTTTTTCTTCTACTGGGCTATTGAATGCGGTTATACGCAATGCAGTGTGCTATGCGAAATTTTGGGCTATGGCCACTCCTATTTCGATGACGGGCCCAACAGGGGACCTCTAGGTTAGCGAGCCAACGTCTTACTCACTGAGCCAACGTGGAGCCAGGGCGAAAAGAAAAATCCAGACAGTTCGGCGGGTCACGCTAGTCCCTGTCACGTAGAAGCTATATAGGAATCGAAACCTCGCAACTCAATGACGAGATCGTATGACCTAAAGCGCACGCCACCCATTCCCCTCTATTTAATACAACTAGCTTATAATTAAAAACTGTGGAATAAACCCAAATTAATCAAAAACATTTATAAATTTCAATAAGTAATAATAGATGGTGATTTTATTCTTTAAATGAATTATTAATTTCGTGTCGGTTGGCGAGTTTCTTGATGCAGGGTCAGAAGTCCCATTAGATGGATTGAAATACTAGATATCGAACAGGCTGTGTGTTATGTTCTTTCATGCAGAATAGAAACCCGACAGGTTGAAATGACCTAACTTGTTTTCACGTAGACAAATTTAATCACTGGAAGATATATGAAGAAATGTCATTTCTAAAAGATACAATTTACAGTCTGATGCTGGTTTTTATACAACAAAGTAAATAAAATGAAATAAGGTTCATCCGTCTTGCTTTCCCATCAGATATATTAAAATTTTATGAAGACGGGCATAAAATGAAATGGGGTTTAACGTCCTACTCTTCTGCACCTAACCTGCGCTAATTGAAGACGGACATGCAACAGGCAGTGTGATGTGGGAGTATTCTGTCTCGATAGTGGTGCTACTGCTTACTTTTATTTTGATGTCCATCTATCAGGGATTCTTTAGAAAATCCCATAAATTACACATTTCTTCCTCCTTTGTGTTGAATTGTTGAGTGTGTGTGTGTGTGTGTTGTATAGGACGGTTTTGTTTTTTGTCCCCCGCCTTTCGAGAAGAAAGTTGGGGGACTATTAAAATGGGTTCGTCCATCTGTCTGTCTGTCTGTCTGTCTGTCCGTCACACAATATTTTTCTGCCATCATTGGAATCGAACCTAGTGTTCCCATCAACAAAAGTTGCTCAACTTGCATTGGAATACCAAATATCCAACGATTTTCATCTTGATTGATTACCCAATAAAACAATTTTAACCAGCAGAGATTTGCATGACATGGCTACCTTTCCCATAAGACCATTCCATTCTTGATACTTGCGTGTAACTTCTGTAGTATATATACACGGTTGTCCAGACACTTCAGGGCCATGTAAGTTTGGAATGTATGCCCGACATCATATCGAAACTGAAAGTTTGTATTATACGAAATAGGATCTCACGTCCACAAAGGTTTACAATAGTCTTAGAACTGCCCAATTTTATTCGCTAGGATAAATCTGGACCTGCACCTTTAAAGATCGACGTCATCTTAAGATTTTTAGTGAGAACATTGTAAGGCTATATTTAGACAAATTGCCACTTAACACTATGTTGTCCCTAGAGAAATATCTAAGGATTAAGTGCTGTCAATTAAGGCACTGTTACCGAACCGATTATTTAGTCTGTCAGAGCGGAACATTTTAATGAAATGTTACAATGTCGTAAAATGACCTATTTCTATGATCACTATCTGGGCTACTTTATTTCATTTCGATTGTAGCAGCTAGGATTCTACATGTTTGTCCACAGCTCACAATTCTCGTTGTGGGCGCTGTTAAGGTTGTAATTTAAATCTGATTTTAAACACCGTGTTTTTATTCATAAAGAATCCTTTTGATTTGAAACGATAGATAGTCTTACTTTTAAAGATATTGAGACCCAGAACCAATTGTGCGTCTAAGCATTCGCTGCGTTGGCCGAGAAAGTTCCTTGGCAGTTGGACTTCGATATAGTGGTAGGTCGTAGCGCCGCTGTCCGTCCAAAATTTCCCTCATGTCACATTGTAGGGAGTATGCCTGTCTTCATTAGCCCAGGGGCAGTAGAACCGTAGGACGTTAAACCCCAGTATATTTCATTTATTTCAGTAAGATGTTATACCAAGACAGAACCCTCGTGTAATTTAACCCGAACTGGAACATCCTTTAAGCCTTTATAAAACAGATTTGTTGTATTTAAATACCACCTGAGTTCCATTATTGAAATTAAACCATGATTACTCTATCATTTAGTAGTTTCATCTAGAGGCCGGGGGAGAAGGGTGGCCAATTGCTTAGCACGTGCGCGATGTATCATAAAGCCAACCATTGAGTAAACTGACGTGGTTTCGAATCCCTCGGTTGTAGCTGACAAGGAGTAGGCTCGCCTGTCCAGCCTAGTGGGTTTTCTCCGGGTCCTCCTGTTTCCTCCACTGCTAAAGACCCCTACGCGCAGGTGACCTAGTTTGTGTCGAGTGGACGTTAAATCCCCCTCCCCCCCTCTCTCTCTCTCTCTCTCGCTTCTTCTTCTCTCTCATTGAGAGGCCAGTATATATAGGACATATATACTATTCAAAAAAAGTAGGGGATATTTGATTTTGGGGGCATAATACTAAAATATGCAAATGACTACGAAAAAAGTCACTATAGAACCTAACAGAAGAAACATTTCCAGTTACATGTGACGCCCAAACGCACCAATAGCTACCGCATGGAATGCAGGTAATGCTTGGGATCATCATGGGGGTCCAACCCAACATTTGCACGACTCTGACTTTGAATGTTACAGTCATTGTGGCATTGAGAGAGAGAGAGAAATGGGGTTTAACGTCCACTCAACACAGCTAGGTCATTTCGGGACCAACATATGGTTTAATTTTATTTCAATAATTCGCTTGCGCGTAGGGGTCTTTAGCAGTGGGAGGAAACCGGAGTGCACGGAGGAAACCCACGAGGTTGAGAAGGCGCCCCTATCTCCATGTGACATACGCTCACACCAGGGCTCGAAACCACAGCCGCAAGCCAGAGGTGACTGGTCAGCTAGAGGTCGAAGCGAGACACTCTAGACCACTAGGCCATCCCAACCCCCCTTGTGGCATTGAACTCCAGGGTGGAAACATCAGTTTAATTGTTTTAGTGACCAGAAAACAAATTTTGATATGCGTCGGCTTACCCAAAATGAAAGGTTACGTGCCCTTGGCATGCTACAGATCGGCACAACACAGGCGATGAATGTTTCTCAGTCTGTCATAAGCAGGCTATGGTCCAGATACCGTGATACACAATCTGTACAGGACAGACCACGCTCATGTCGACCAAGTTCGACAACTCAAGCCCAGGATCGACTTATCCGTACCTTGGCCTTGAGAAATCGTGTCATCACAGCAAATCAGTTCAGCGCTCGTCTTCAAACAGACACTGGTGTGAGGGTGAGTGGCCAGACAATTAGAAATCGACTGCATAGGGGTCACCTTCGCGCCCGACGTCCTCGCGTGATCCCTTGTTTGAGAGATCATCACATTCAGGCAAGACGTCGTTGGTGTAGAGATCGTCAACACTGGGGTAATCGACGCTGGAGCAATGTGAGGTTTTCAAATGAGTCAAGGTTCACTGTTGATTTTTTGGACAGACGTAGGAGGGTGTGGCGTCGTCGAAACGAGCGCTTCCAAGACGTTAACGTCATCAGACATGATCGATTTGGGGGTGGTTCTGTTATGGTGTGGGGAGGCATCACTGTTGCTGGAAGAACGGCTTTACATGTTGTTGCAGGGCGTGTTACAGGCCAGTACTACCGGGACAACATCTTTGCAGTCCATGCTGTGCCGTTCGTACGACGTCATGGCCGCCGTTTCATCTTTCAGGATGACAACGCAAGATGTCACAGGGCCAGGATCGTTACAGGTTACCTCCAACAACAGAACATCACCACATTACCCTGGCCAGCACTGAGTCCCGACCTCTCCCCCATCGAGCATGTCTGGGACATGCTTGGACAGAGGTTACGTCATCGTCAACAACGTTCTGCCAATGTCCAAGAACTTGCTGGTGCTTTGCAACAGGAATGGGACAATCTGGACCAAAATGACCTTAGACGTCTCATTAGGAGTATGCCACGTCGGATCAATGCTTGTTTGGCAAACAGAGGAGGATTTACCCGTTACTGACTTTGTTGTGATGCTGTGGTAACTTTGCTGTTTGACCCCGGGTATCATTATACCCTTATAATGGTCAGTCTGTGCCTTACTTAGTCTAACGATCATTTGGAATAAATCGATGAATGTGAACTTCATTTCATTTTGTCATTTGTTTCTTCGTCAGTTTCATTAGATGACTTTAATAACACTTAAAAATCAAATATCCCCTACTTTTTTTGAATAGTATATAAATACATCTATAAGCTTGTCCCTTTCAAATCTTATTACTGAATTTCACCAAGTGTTGTATATAAATTGTTTAATATGATCAATAAAGGCTGTAAAAAATCAGACATTATTGATGTTAATATTATAAAAGATGACATTCTAAGTCGACTGACAAATTGTATTACGTAATATCAACAAACTACAAGTCAGTGTTGGAACATAACACTATGCTGAAATCTTGCAGATGTAATGCAACAGAACATTGTAATCCATTTTCGTTGTTTACTTTGAAAGGAAAAAGGACTGAATAATATTTTTTGACGACAAATGCAAAAAGACTATGGCGTTTAGAGGTCGAAAGACGATTAAGGATTTGTTACATTAATAAACGGTAATGTGCATTATGACTGAGAGTTTTTTTTAAAAAAAATTGAGGAGACCACTTATCATTATGAATTGCCTGAAAGTCTTTTCGTCTTTTAATCGGAAACATTTGGCCTTTAGAGGAGCTAAATCGCTTATATTATTATTTGAGACATAGAAATTGCCACAAATGAGTCCCAACGTAAATAATAATGTAATATGAATGTATAACTTATTTACATGCAATCGTTTCTGTGTTTACTCTAATTTTAAATCAGTTATGATAGGCGAAATACGTGAGGAGTCTCAATCAAATGGCAATCTCTAGCATCTGGTTATTCTAGTCTACATCGATAGCATTTATTGCGCATGCTTTGGTACACGAATCGTTTACAAATAGTAAAATGTTTATTAAAATGTCTGTAAAGCCCTAATAACACTCTTGTTGTAACTAAATAATATGTCCCAATCTTCATTCTGGTCAACAAAATGTATTATTTTACAATATTCCAATTAATTGATGATATAAATTTCATCTTAACACACCTAATTTATAAAAATGGAAAAATTCAACTAATTGATTTGAAAAGTCTAACGTAAACCTTTTCAAATGTGACTTTGATTTAAAATATTTTCGAACCCTCTGGACAAGTAAATTAAGTCGTAATGGATTATTTGCACAACAGGTAGGACACTTAAACATCTAGTACTTAGAATAAGGCTATTATTTATTTTCTGGGGCTGCCAAGCCAGCAAGAGTGTTATTGTCCCTTTAATGTATGACATGATTTGTGGAGTTTGTCTAGCTCCGTTCTTCAAGTCCCTTGTTGCATATAGCGCTGTAACGCATTCTGGTACACGATTAGACCTTGACTTTCCAACAAAGTACCCGATCCGTGGGAGGAAGGTGGGGTGTCCGAATGGTCTGTTCGCCTGGTCAACACCGTAACGTTACCCTAACACTACCCCCCCCCTCCCTCTTTCTCTCACTTCGACCCTTGAACCAAATTACAGTTATAATTTGTTACCGTTTTTCTAAACTCTTTATCTGATATGAAGTAATATTATCAGCATGGCTGGTATGCAAATGGCGGACAAGGATCGGATATACAACCATGTACTTACAGATCTTATCTTCTAACCTCTTTCACGATCCCTTCCATTAGAATTATAACTATTTCTTTTTTCTTCTGTGAATTAAATGGTTTTATTTCTATGCTGAATGCATTTTCCCAACCTGAAGGTCGATTTTGTATGATTCGTTCACAAGTTATGACCGATTGTGCATAAACCCAATCTCTTTTGGCCTATTATTGCATTGGGAATACACTAGGGAACACTTTAACCTCATTACATCTTCATTATGCTATTCATTCAGTCGACCATCAGGGTAAACCAATAAAGAACATTAATCAGCGAGCCGTTGTAATTGTGTGTCAATAATATTGATAATAAAATCAGAACGCGAAGAACTTATATGAGACATAATCCAGGATTAATGACGAAAAGTTACAATAATTCTGTTTTTATTCCAAGTAAGATACACAGAATTTTAATGGAGTCGTTACGCATCTTGGCTTTAAGACATGTTGCGTATTATTGTTGGCATGGTAACGCGGGACAGATCGAACAAATGTTTTCATGAAAACACCTCATTTTATGACCATGTTGTCTTGGTCAATTAATTCCAGGATTGTGATTTTTCATGTTATGGCGTGTTTGTTTGTAGTGCACGAAGGTGGAGTTCCTTTTATTTTTCTTTAAGTCCGCAGACCTGAAGACTATACATATTGAAGCTACTCGTCTCATTTGAGCGATAACAACTGGTTTATTACATAATGTCATGTTAGATAAAGTGTAACCTTCGGCGCTCGTAGCCTGCGGTCCTCGCTGCACGTGCCCCCCCCCCCCAACCATACCAATGGTCTCTGGATCCGCCCTTGAATTGGATTGATCTGAGGTGTTGTTCTGATAAAAGATGGAATATACTCTTTACAATTAACGTTTTTATAACGCCACGTGCTTTATCAGCAGACGCCAATGAAGACGGACACAGGCCATACAATATGCTATGAAGGAAATTTTTAATGGATAGGAGCGGTCGGTCAACTCTTATTTCGGATTCCATCTGTGGAAGAAATCGATAAGGGGTGGGGTACAAATTAAATCAAAATGGTCTAGAACCTCGGAGAGAAACTGAGTTCAACTTCCACTCAACATCAACAAGGCCGTAATATTGTTCTGGTACACAAACATTGCAATAATTCATTTAAGCACAGGAGTCTTTGGTAGAAAGTGGAGAATAAACGCGCACTGTGGATTAGTACCTTAAGGAAGTTAATTTCCGTCAGAAGCATATTGATCAAACGAATCTATACCCAATATATCTGACCCCAATACCAACCCCAGTGGATATATTGCTTTCTGATCTATCAAGAAACCAGATATTTTGTGGCAGGAAAAATGATTAATATTTATAAAATATAAATGACTGTTGAAGTTAGACAGCACGGCGGATTCCTATAGTCTTTCCTATGAATTATTAGTGAGCAGAAATTCGCCCATGTATCTGTTATCACTAGTCACTTCAGTCAGTTCTATAGAGGAACAACTCGTGTTTATCTTTGGCTTTCGTCACTTCCGATTCACGAAACCTTTATTACTCCTCTATTGTAGCAATGATCTCTGTGTTAAAATTATATTTGGAATGTGTTTAATCAGTTCTATCACATATATGATAATGACTGACACCATTATTGTCCTTTAAGACTACACAACCATAATGGGTACAACGACGGGACCCAGAGAAAACCAAGGGGATTCTAGAGCTCACCCTAATCCTTGTCACAAGCAGTGAAAATAAACCACACCAATTGACTCAATGGCAGACCTCGAATTTCACTCGCACGCGTTATACCACTAGACCACCTAACCCCACCGGACTTTAAGAAAGTTCCCACAAGACAGTACTCTAAGTGGGTCAGTGCTTTGATTATCAATAATCGGGAGAGTTAAAGATAATATTCAGAATTGATTCAATTTGGTTCCTACGTGAGAGTGATAATTCCATCTATAAAGAAAATGACATTTCTTTAATGTTAGTGTACTTCAATAATGATGAAGTTCATTGTTGTGAAAATATTTGTCAGACCGAATATAATATTATTGAAGCTACTGGTAGATAACGTGTTAAGGTTTATTAAATATTCACCCAAGGTTGTGGGTTTCCTCTCGGCGAATAATACGGCGATTAATCATTTTTCAGACAGGCAGGCATTCGTAATCTTTTGTATTTGAACAGGGAGGTAACTCTGAATTAGTGCGTCCGGTGGCCTGCAGAGATTTCGTAAGTCAAATCGATGGTACGTGTGAGGAAATGTAAATAAGTTAAGATATACTTTGGATTAAAATTAAGTTGAAAATCTTGTACAAAAAAAGTGCAAGACCAAAAGTCCTCTTTGATCTTCTACGGTGCGGAACACACGCAAGCGACACGAGTACGGTGGGTTGTGGGGATAGGCTTAAAGTAGGTAAGTCTCTAACTCGATATCACCCAAAGTCTTCGACATTGAAAACACGAACTATTTTGTCAATTTAAATCAGCATTGATGTTGTGATCTTACCGAGAAAAGATCGGCTTCTGATATCCAATATTTAAGACAAAATTAAAGCATTTTATCACGAATTAGCTCCTTTAACAGTCATAATTTCAAAATTCTAAAATTTCACGCTTCGATTGGATTACAGTGAAATGGATGTCAGTGCCATCGCTACCTCTTCCGCCCTGTTTGGACGCATCTGGGTGGATCGAATTTTACCGCAATTACTAATACCTTATAAGAATAAACCAGCGCTAATCCAATAAAATGTTGACGCAGGGGTTATTATGCGTACTTCTTATTTTCAAATTAAAGTTATTAAATGCCAAATGATGGGTTGGAATATTCAACAACAATGTCGGAAAGTTTAAGAAATATATTGATTATCTCTTGTCGTTAACATATAACCCATAATTATCTTCTATATACGAGAGTTACTTGAAAATTTTCAATTAGACTATGTTCGTGGTAACAGATGATATCCCATTACATTTAATCCAAATATAATCAATGTACGTCTAAATAATAGATCGCATTACACCTTAATGGATGTCACTTGAATTGATTTTTTAAAAAATGTCTGGTAGTGAAATGATATATTTCCTATACACATGAGTCTTTTATAGCGGCCATTTCATATTTCAAATATTTCACGTTTGATTTCTTGGGCTCTACAATCTTTGTAGCACTATGTGTAGGCCCTATGGCTAAATGTGGAAAGCCCATAAGCCAAAAACTGCCCACATACTCTCTTCTGCTACATATATTTTGATAATGTTGTGATCGTCTAGTATTTGTTATTCTTTTCTTTGGATTCCTTTTCACAGTTTTCTTGCTATCTCAGTAGTTAAGACATTTGTCTTAATGGGAATAACAATGCAGCAGTTCTGTTCTACATTTTTATGTCAAGCTGGATACATATATTTACAATGCATAATAGATTACATCAGCATACCTAAAATTAACATATTTCATTCAATCCCAACTCCTGTTAAAAGTCTTAACTCGGGAAACCGTTACATCAAATGGTCATCTGAAGAACCAAGGTGATGTCTACCCTCTTCCGTAATACAAGAATAATAACATAATAACTGATCACACACGAAATCTATTCAGTTCCGACTGAAATACACATTTAGAAACCACAACCGATCACCGAGTAGCATTTCGAAGAGAAGGTTGAGTATGGTGGCTGAAAGCGTCCATTTAGATCGGCGTGTTTCTAGATACAACGCGAGAGTCGACGTTAAGCCAGCACTACGAAAAGGGTGACCATAGTTGAGGGATAGCTCAGTCTCTGCCCTCGCGCAATTTGATTTTTTTTTTTTTTTTGTCGTTTTGCCACGAACCGCGGGGCCCCCTAAGTTGCCTGGATCCTGGGCCTGGGCTTGGGCCTGGGCCCCTTTAGGCCCATGCCTAAGCTGGACTTTGATTTTTCCGGAACCCAAAGATATCTAAAAACCTCGAGACAGCTCTGACAATTATTTAATTGCTATTGCACATCGATGTGGCGCTCTGTAAACCTTGAAATGTTTCGGCGTACAAAAATTGGCCTGGGCAGCCCATAACTTAGTTTATGGAGATGAATTAATGTATAAACTTCGGTTTGTTTTCAAACCCATCAGTATTGTTTAAATCATATTCATTAAGTGAGCTCAAATGAAGTGTTGGGGTAAATAGTTATGGTGTAATGTAACGCTAGTATAGCTATTTTCCTAACTTTTGACCTTAAATAAAGTGTTAAACCAAACAGGGAGATAATAACAGCGTTATTTTCATTCACCTGTGAATAAAATTACGAGATACATTCTCCAGACGTGGCTTCCTCTTATCCTGCTTCAATAATTTCTTGGCTTATTTCTAAAGAATTAACCTAAAAAAATCAGATTTTAGTGTGAATACTAAACGACTTTTAAAATTGAATAATGATATTAGACGAAAAAAAATAACAACATTTTATAGAAATTAGATAACACATTACATCTTATTACGTTTTACCCCGATAAAGTGTAACACCTAGGGGATAGGTATCCATAGAAACTTCCATGAGCTAGGATAAGGCAGACACTAGAGACACAAACTCTAACATTAGTACTTACTTTTTGTCATGTACTAATATTCCATGAAACTTTGACCTGTGTATTTAAATTTCAATTACTTAATGACATTGAATCGTATTTTTAGTAGTATGTCGACTGCTTGTTCAAATTTAATAAAATTTAAATATGGTTGTTTAAAGTTGCAATATCATATTTTTCTGTTATATTTTTAAAATATATTTAAATAAAGCCCTAAAATAGATTGTATCTATAAACAGTCCTACCTTGTTAACGAATAATCCTATTAATCCTTTAATTCACTATTGCCGGTTGAAAAATTGGCAAAAATATCATTTTCTACTTCAAATTCAAACGTTTGAAGATCGCCATCCCATGGAGGGGAATGGGAAAACAAGGGAGGTAATTGTGTTATTATTCCCTGTGTCAGTCATTTTAATGCCTATACAATAATGCCCATGTTTGTATAATAGTGAGTTGACAACCTTTTGAGTAATAATTATGTTTTGACTTTATAGAAAATATGGAATTCCCGCTTTAAATGGCAGTCGTCCTAAGTAATAGGGAATGGCACTATCGCTGTAGAAATAGGTCGATGCGTACAAGAACTAAAGCAATATAACAAACAAACGTTATGCAATACTCTACTTTCAATTAAATATTAAAGTGTATATTGCCACACCTATTTTATACTTTCAAGTTTAAAGTAGCATAAAGCTCACAATAAATTATTCAAGGATAATATTATGACTTCAGTTTCGTACATTATCGTGGCACTCATTGACATGATAATAATTGGATGTGCCATATGAAATTGTACATTTGGAGAGATAATAATTCATTTTCTAGTTATTTACTACTTATCTTCAAACAATTCAAACGTGTGAACAATACCAAGCTCTAACCATTTACAAATAAAGTAAAATTGACAATTTTTCCCTTGATGATTTGTTGTTGGTTATTTTTCCGTTTTCAAATTTAAAGTAGCAATTCAAGTTTTCACTTTGTCTCCGCGAAAGTGTACCTAACCAAAATTATAAAACATTCAAAACCTACAGGAGGTACTCCCTAGTATGGGTTCGCCTTGGGGTGCATATATTATTGCTTTTTGACGATATTTCTAGCTAAATTTGAAGAAACAGGAGTGTGTGATTTTGAAAGTGGAAGAGAACCCTTGATGAGAGTTCAGGAAAGTTTTCGCATCATGTGGATTGCAAGACATAAGTTGGTATCTTTGAAAACAAATCATATAATAGCGTGCCGTTAGAGCCTCAACGCCCAGCTTTACTTTAAATATATCTGGTAATCATCCTTCAAATTAAAAAAGATAGTTAATATAGAAATGTTCAGCTAGCTTAAACACGTTTTCTTTTAACTACATGTTAAAACATTATCTTGAATCATCGAATTCAACAAATAGGTACAGTTGATCATATTGATAAATACAGATTACTTGAGACTGGGTTGCTTGACTTAATTTTATTCCATTGTATTCTTCTTCTTATCTTTCTCATAAAACCACACAATTAATTTCCGTTTATATTGATTTTTCTCGTGGTTTGTTTAAAAAATTAACTTGATGTCTAAATTAGGGATGTTTTATTACCTAGCCGTGTAATATCCAATCAAATGTGACTGCATTGTTTATCTGACCACATGCATTAAGCAGCACTCCTGTGGAATCTCGTGGATTATTGGTATACAACTGGTACGCTAGAATAAAGTTTTAAAAAATGACTAAAACCATTCACATTCAAACGTGAATTAATTTTAATCAGATTGGTGTGAACTTGGCGTAAAATGAATGTAGTAACCCTTGGCTATCAATATATGCAATTAAGAATTATTAATTTATGTGGTCTTTAACAAAAATTTTGTCATTTTTTTTTCGAATATCATAAGTTATGGCCACTTACAACCATCTTTATGTGCCTTATGGGGGCTTCCGACTGTCGTGCGATGCGTTAGAATTGAGTCCATGATCTGGTACAGATACGTTTCAATGGATCAACGCGATTGCTGCGATTGACGTCAATATGTGACCTGATAGGATCACCACGATTACTCCACTACTAAAGCAAGGCTGACACTTGCACGAGTCCATGGCACGCATTGGCACGACTCGAGTCGGCACGGCACCGTCCGCTTTGCGCAAACTCGTCGTGCCAATGCGGGAAGTGCGTAAACAATGCGCAAACTATGCGTGGAAACGTCGTGCCAGTTCGTGTCAATGTGGACACTGATGGGCACAACAAAATCGTAACCAAAAGTCGTACTGGCTTAAAACTACAATTTTAATCGTACCACGTCGTACCACGTCGTACCACGAATCGTGATAGTGGGGACCGAGCAGTAGATATATAAAGTAATGCATAAATCAAGACAGTAGGACGTTAAACCACATGCCATTTTATTTGTAATTGTATATCTTTTGTAGTAACTGATGTATAGATTTCCATGCTGTGATGTAGTATTCTTAAGGTATCGGATATCTAATCATCAATTTATCACATTTCTATTAAGACAGACACTCTTTATATTAAAGAGTCTTTGCCTACTTTCATGGAACGTACATGTCCGTTCATGTAAGCAGGTACCATTGTTCGTTTAATCTTAAATGCTGTTGAAATTCGCAGTCGCGTTACTTTACTGGTTCTCGTTTTGTTTTGTTTATAAAAAAATGATATTGCACCTTCATTTTTAAACATTCTGATCGTTTGTGTTACGTATTTCTGAAATATTCTCTCCATTTGCTTTGCAAATTTGTCCCGTTCATCATGCATTACAGTTTAATCAAGAAAATAAATGTAAACCACATGGCATCGGTCGTCAATATCCCGCGCTCTTGCGCGTGATTGGCTAGATACAACGATAATCAAATATGTTTCAGCAACGAATATTCTAATCAGCGAAATACATAATTATAACAACAGAGTAGTTTATAACAGATTGGTGTATCATAAAGTTTAGTAAAGGTATTGCGAGTGGTTGCTGAAACAAAATTTTCAAAAAGCGATAATGGCGCTTTAATATGTACATCATTACATAAATTGTATAAAAATATACGTCGTTGACATTGATCTCCAAATAGCGGTAACGTCTCTTTAATATAAACATCGGTAACGTAGATGATATACGGAGTTATATGATGGAGGTCAAATAAAATTAGTTTGGAAATAAACTAATTATCTGATTTGTCTTATATAGTATATCAATACCATTATTGATTTACCTGTCAAGCTTGTCAAACTAAAGTCAATCTTGTCTTTTACACGACTTGAAAACAGTCCGATGTGTCGTCAACATAATACTTCGGTCAATTCCAGACAGTTTATATTTCTATGGGTTGTACGTGAAAAGGAGTAGGGTCGCCTGGCCAACCTCATTGGTTACCTCCGGTTTCCTCCCACTGCTAAAGACCCCCTACGCACAATCGAATTATTGAAATAAAAATTGAACATAAGTTCGTCTCAAAATGATCTAGTTTGTGTGTAGTGGACGTTAAACCCCATCTTCATATTGAAGACGACTGGTTGGCCAATCAGTGTCACATCTGTCGTGACGAAAGGTATCAATAATGCCACTGTTTATTTATTGTCACACAGTATGACCGTATAGTCACAGAGTGCCATTGATCTGTAAAGTTTAGATATACAAAGGTTTATCATCTTATGTGGACACTCCAGATGCGCAATGGTACCAGTTGTTCTATACAGTAGGCCTACTTAAAGTCTTTTACAAGAAACTTACAATGTCACTATGACTTTGGGATAATGCGATGTCAAAATGTAACCTCCTTTATTACATGTTTAATTTGGAGTTTAACGTCCCACTATTCTTTTATTAGTATTAACCAAATCGTTATATAGTGATTTGCATGGTTTTTCTGAAGTCATCAGTCTATATAACCCAATGATAAATGATTATGTCAGGTTATTTTCTATGTATATCCAGCGAAAAACTCAATCATTTTTACTTCCTCGTTCTGGTGAACAACAAAAATCCATAAAACCTCGCTCCACTGCTCCGTTATAGCTATCTCATTGACCGTACACAAGTAGAATTAAAGGAAGAAATATGCATTTGGTTTTATATTTATAAGTTAATATTCGTTCATGTAAAAAAAAAAAAAAAACATCTTTTGCATTCTATGATACATCAAATCTAGATATTTTGGCTTAATATGGTTCATCATAATTATAAATCAGTCGTTTTATTAATGTCTTTATTCTGATATATGTCAAATCATAAAAACACTAAATATAGTTGTAAGAGGTGGACACACAAATAATTTATATGCTTTTATGAGAATAGCAGATGAAACATTTATCATGTTATATGTATAACAAGTTAATTAACTTTTATATTACACATTTGAGGGTATGGACAGGTCAATGGCGGAATTTATTAGCAGCAAATGGATTGCAAATTAAAGGGGAGTGTCATTTGTTCAACATTCTCGAAACAAGTATGGATGTTCTATGTTTGTTTGTCAATGAAATTACTTTCATTTGCATTTATTTGTATGTCAGACTTTATTATTGTATCTCTTAATGTTCGAGACGTGCTCGAACTAATGTTCCTCGACCATGTAACAGAGTAGTAATGATTGTTGACTATTGGTGGTTTGTTGGCATTCTGTTAAAGGTGTTCTTCTCTTCCAATTGACAGTTCGTTTGCGACACGATCAAACGTTCATCAATACAACCTGAGCTAGCTCGTTGAGAATCTTTGGGTTGCTCTAGTCTTTATTAAATTTGTTTAATTTTATACTAGAATTAAAGAACAATTTGTAATGTACATGTATATGTGCCGGGGGCGTAAAATATACTCAGCATGATATTTTGTGACAAACAATGGGTTTTTTTCTATATCAGTGTTTAATCTCCGCTTCCGCAGACAAGTTATCTTGTTTTATAATTACTATCTTTCCTGTGGGAGGGAACCGGAATACCTGGTTGAAAAACCGGTCCCTGAGAATTCCAAGCACTCTTGACCACTAGCCCCCCCCCACCCTACACACACACACACTCACACACACTCACACACACTCACACTCACCCACCCACACAAGCACCAGTATTGCTGGAATCTTTTTAACTTTATAGTCTATTTGTATATCGTAAAGATTAGGCTGTTTGGTTACTAATCTGAGCAGAATACGATAAGCAGAAGCACAATTATAAACAAATCTACAGACAGGGTCGGTCGGATTCAATCTTACCAAACACGCCTGGATCTTCTTTTTAACTTTATAGTCTATTTGTATATCTTATAGATTAGGCAGCTTAGTTTCTAATTTGACCAGAAATACGATAAGCAGAAGCACAATTATAAACAAATCTACAGACAGGGTTGGTCGGATTCAATTTTACCAAACAACCTGGATCTTAATTATTTTCAATATTGGATTCAAGTCTAGACTACTTACCTCCCTTGACACCTTGCACCCGCGGTATTAGGGTAGACATGTGTTATATAGAATTAAATTTGAATTTATCTATGTTGGAAACTATTCATTTATGTACGGGTCGATATTTTCGAAAATTCGTGATTTCTTCCTTCTCGAGCAGGAAGTAACAGATGAATGAGTGCAGGTATGACGGATTTGGCTCAGACCCAAACATGCTGGTTGATTACATCCGGTGGGTGGGTGATAGTGTTGAGGTCACATTGCGCGAAGGGGTGGGTGGGAATGGGAGGGGCGCCTTCACGTCGTTAATTTCGACTGGCCACTGACCAAGCTCCCAATCTCTCAAGGTGCTCGACAGAAAATATCGCGCTTTCCAACTAAAATGTCTACCCGTGATAATCGAGAGACAATGTTCAAGGTTCGTTCTATGTCACGGGTGTAGGAACTTTCCGCTTTTTGGCTTATGATTATAATATGACCCACTCTACATCTTAATCAAAACCTTTCTAATTTACTCTTTGTTCTTCCATTATGCTATTAAAACTGTTTTTGTTTTTGGCTTTCGTGAATAGTTCAACTAAATAGAGCTTTCAACGACTGTAAACAAATATATACCTCTGTGGTACAGAGCGATAACGTACCTCAAAGTTTGGGAATCTCAGACTAATCTAGCAACAACTAGGTGTTGTAAAACTCGTAGTTGTTGCTTTCGGAACATAGAGCTACTCAGTCCTCCCTGCTCCCAAGCAAAAGGTTGTGTACCTCTTATATTAATATATGTTGATGAGTTAATTAATGTATGATGTATTAGCTGTGATGTATGATCAACTGATTAATGATCAATATAATCCCATATGTTCAAGATATTTAATTTTTAATAAGTACAGTTTAATCAACATTCTGTATCAGATCTATGAAGACGATGTTTGTTTATCTGCTGCTAAGCCATACTTGTTGAAGGATCTTATCGCAGTTATATTATTTGTTTACTATATTAAGGTGGGTTTTATTTGAATCTATTTTATGAAACCTTCTGTAAGTTAAGGGGGGGGGGGCGTTTGATCATATTAAAGTCTGTCATTGAGTCAAGTGGCAGGAATCCCCTCAGCGTATTTAGATAAATAATCCGTAAAATCTGTGATATAGAAATCACGGTAATAACGGCAAGTTTGTAGTACATGGTGGACCCGAGTTTTATGTTTCTGTTATCCTGTCGTCAAATGCCTTCACAATTTCATGATGAGAGCTATGATGTCACGCTCGTTCCTGGTCAGTAAAATACTACCGTACTTGTTGTTCCCCGCTTGCGCCACCTATGACAAACAATAGTTTCAAAAATCCCGAAGGTACCACGGCATGATAGTAGGAACTAATTTCCTTAGTTTATACATATTGCCAATAGACGTTTCAATGTATTCAACTGTCTTTGTATGCATCTTTGTGTGGAGGCTTTCAGTATTCTAGGGAAGTAGACAATAGGCTTACAATTCTATCCCTACGGCAACTAATACAAACATTCTGTCTCAGACTGTGAATGCACCCACCCACACACACGCCATATCTTCAAGCCAATGTTTTATACTTTACACAAATTTCAATGACATTGTACACAGGTTTAATAATAATAAAAAAAAAACAACTGAGAGGGCGACAACCAGAAGCATGTGACACATAAGTGGAGCTAAAGGTTATTATATATGAAGATTATCCCTCTTGCCTTAGGTTAACTGTCTCTCATTGACTTGAATTTGTATACCCGTCCTGCTATAAATGTCCTTTCAGGTGATTCCCCACGTATGCCTAAAGCTGTTACTGTAGATTTACGATGGATTCCGGAAACATGTATTCATGAACAATAATGCCCTAGTAATATTTGCATGGAAACCGAACTAAAATGGCTTGATATTTTCATTTTCATTTCATTGTCCTTCCTGTACTAAAAAATTCATCTTTTTAATCAAATTTTCAATAAAAGAAGCTTATACGATCCAGACAAGATGTTGTTTATTTTTAGTTAACCGTTTCATTATCCTTTTCTTAATGTTTAACGTCCACTTCAATCGAACTTGATATAGCAGACAAGTTTTCTTATTTTTGACTTATCAGAGGTCTTTCCTGTGAGCGGAAACCGGAGTAAACCCACGAAGCTAGAAAGGTGCCCAACCTCCAAGCCACACTCGCTCACACTATGGATCAGGGCCCTGTTTCATGAAATTTTAACTCTTAAAAGATAAAATCAAAATTTTAGTAGATACTTCAATTTTGATTGGCTAAGCACTAAAATCAGTCCGATAGTATCCAATCAAATTACTATAATATGATTTTATATTAGTTAAAATTTTGTGAAACAGGCCCCAGAATCAGAGGTGAACGGTCAGCCAGAGTTGTATTTCATACTATGTCTGTGTAGTTTGTCGTGTCCGCCGGTTTATCTTGTCTGTTATGTTTTGCATATGGGGCGATCATCCTGCACTTACCATTCGAGTAGAGGTTTGGCCGCTCGTTATAGGGCTTTGTTCCTGATTCCTTACTACACTTTATTGTTTGGTTTTTGGGTTTTTTTTTATCGTTTTCTAGCATTCCATCAGGATTATCGCCCTTAATGTTAACGATGTTTACTGTCTAATTCATGATGACGTCAACTGACAGACTATCGTCATTCAAGAGACGACCCCCGCCAAGGTCGGTAGCATTATTTCTGTCACGTCTTTCTTGTAAATAGTATTTCATTTTGACTGAAACCCGCGTCATTACAGACCCAGAATTGAAGATTACAGTGAACTTTGACGACTGGCCCCAGAATCCATTCTGATTTGATATGTGTTGTGTATTTCTTACAATGTCTATGTAGTTTGTCTTGTCTACAGATTTATCTTATAGGTTTTGTTTTGCGTGCAGTGCGGTTCTGCTTCGCTTACTGCTGCAGATTTGTTTGATTCTGGTATCTTTATGAAACTTGTTACGTGTATTAACCTATTACAGTAGTTGCGCCTTTTGCTAATGACAAATTTCTTAGTTGAACAACTTTAGTGTTTCCATGGAAACAAATTTCACGGTCCTATTGTGGGACTTATCTCTTAAACACTTTAAGATATTTTTGTGCAACATTTGTTTAATGTCTACGTTGTAACAAATATTTGCTGGTTACCAATACCACCAAGATTGACCATCCCCGTGCCTTCAAAAAATGTCCAAAGACTGGAGATAACAACGTCTTATCGCTGTTCTTAAAACTGAAGTTGAATAAGAGGAATAATTCTCGCGGTTTAGTTTTATTTCAGATAGTATTAAAAGGGCCGTGATTCAGACATATTTTTATGGTTGTGAAGTTTAATATTTTCGACGTTTTCCATAATTAGTTTTGTGGCAATAACTTTTGCAATGTTTGAACATTTATTTGTACATTTAATTACGCTTGTATAATTGGACATACACAAAATAAGGGTAATTAAAGATACGTTTCCACGAAAGTATTTATAAGGTAGTTATTTCCCCAAAAAGTATGGCATATAGGAAGCAGAGACACTCAATCCTAGTAGAAAATACTGGATTTCTTGAAAAACGCCCAGATCTTTCTAACTGACATTCTATCACATCAAATGTTTAACGGCCGTGAGAACATTGACCGCCATTAAAGGGTAAAAATGGGGTCGAACAAGGATAACCAAGAACTTACTTAAGTTGCAATATTTATTGTAAATTGACAGCGATAAACGACAAATACGAGGCAAAAATGGATTCCCCCGTAAGGTTTGCTGCTTCTTAAAATACATCTTCTGTCTATAGTTTTCTTGCAAATAAAATGTTTTTATAGGGATTTGAAGCAAACTTCTGAAAAATAAGTTCGAGTTGGTGACGGGAAGGCATCTTTAAACTGTTTTCTTTTTACAAATATAATTGAGAACTATACGTTACGACTAGTGTGTGTACAAAAACACCACATATTTACTGTGAATAGAGATATAATTGCTGATTTGATATGATACAGGAACTGTTCTGTATGTTATCTACGGGTAACATGTTACAATATTATATACACGCAGTTGATGAATTCACATTGTCTACATCCACGTTACTATATTATTAATACTAATGAGGATGTTAAAATATAGTAAAATATTGTAAGACGTGAAATTTCAATAAACACAGACGATACAAACAGTACCATTAAAGCTACGTGGTAATAAAGGTTTGCGCGATAAACGATACGGTAAGCGAAATATTCAAATTTATTTTTATTTCTCTGTATATACTGAGACAGTAAGACTCGTAATGTCGACAGACACAAAGTCATCCATTTTGCAACCATTCGGTAAATGGAGGAATACCGAGGCTATCATTTTAAAAAAAATTGTTGGAGACTTTAGTAAAGATTGGATAGATATGTCCCTATATCCTCATACATCATCCTAAGCGTGATGTCAAAATATTAAACAATGTCAATTGTATAACATTTTTTAGGCACAGGTGGATGAGTAAAAAAGTCCCCTTTGTTATTAACCCGGGGTCCAGGGCTTGGTTCCAAAGTTGTACAAGAACGTTTCTGCGAATTTCACATGTCAGTTAATTAGGTCGAGAGCCACAAGAATCACAGCGTCTAGTCGCTAGGGTTGGAAGAAAACTGTCTGCTTATGAAAGAGCTCTTCGACCAGGGGCGTTTTAGGGTTTATCATGGAGGAGGCTATAATATTTTGAGGGCACCCTTCGCGGGGGTGGGGTGGGGGGTTTTGATTGGTGATTTTTATGCCAATGCAATGACTGCATTCTCATTCAGTAATGGATTCGACAGTAACAGTGTATAGAAAACGACTGGCCAGAGAGACCCTTTTGTCAGAAGTGCGCCCCTTTTGTCTGCCTAAGCCGACCCCCCCCCTCCCCCAACTAGGATACATTTTCATTTTTCTCATCGGTTTTATTATTTTTCTGCCGGGTTTTTTTCCAATTTCTTTGATTTTTCTCGCGAGGAGGCTGGCGCTTCCAGCGCCTTTGTCTTAGACGAAGGGAAGACGGAAGCCGGTTATTTAGAAAGGATGGATGTTAAAATGGTCGAGAGCGGGACATTAAGTAATATAACAACAAGAGGGTCATACAGTGAAATACGTCACTCGACTCCAATATTTCGCTAATATAAATAATGTACGATTGGCAAGTTGCCCGTACGACTATTTGAAATAATTGTACACCAACTTCAACATCTGTATTTTAATTTCGTATAATTTCGGTATCTTCCTGGACCCGCCCTTACGGTTTACGAGGTTTGCCAGATGCATTAGTTACATTGCTTATGTGGAATGTTGTTAAGATATATATATTACATATCGATGCAGCTTGGGAAATTGATCGAACTGTCCTTTGTAAGACGTATATAATTTATATAATAGATGAGCGAGGAAAACGCAAAATACTACAGTTCAGTCACCGACCTACAGCCAATATTCGCGATGAAACAACCCTACAGTACAATTTTAAAGCAACATGCACCAAATCTGCAAAGTTTTTGGGGGGGCTTCACTCTTTTACAAACACCGAAAACAGTTTAACTGAAAAGGTGTTTCATAGTTTTAAAATAGCAAATGATACATATTTGGTTCCTCGGGAGGCTTCGCAAAATATAAGATGTCAATAGGAAACCAAAATAAGCTGAAATTGAAACATTTTCTTGGTAGATTTCCTCACTATAGTCTGCGAAAGGGTGCTTCTGCACGACATATATGCCAGAGTTTATTATGATAGTGTAGTGTTTGTATACATATATAAACAGTGTAAAGTTAGTTTTATTGTTATATTACTTACTGTGATGAACACATGATTTATAGTCACCGCTTTTATATATAAAAAATTATATATATGGTAACATATGGCATGTTTGGATGACTGCTTTATTGACCTTTATACACCGTGAAATTAACACTCGTTACAGATTTAAAGCTACGGTCAACTTAACAAAATTAATAAAGGTGATTTGAAGGTCAAGGCGGATAAAATGTTTTCGAATAAGGTATGGTTGTGGGGGAAAATGAGCACTATAATCGAGCTTTGATTTTTTTATAGTCCCAATCCATCGATTCCACAAAAATAAAACTCTTCCTGTTCAATGGATGTAATATAATAAAGACTGGAATTCGCTCATGGAGCCACAGTGGCACTAACCAAGAGGTCCCAGGTTCGATCCCGTTATTTATTGGCAAGAAACGTGTATCTAGAGGTTGGGATGGAGGTCCACTATCGTACATGTAAAAGATCCCGTGACAATTATCGCCACGCATATGCTAACCTTTACCAAACTGACTAGTTGTATTCATTGAATCTATGAGTACACACTAAAAGTTATCTCCTCGAAACTGCTTTGACAAACAACTCAAAGTCATAACATAATATAAAAATGACATGATGTTTACCTTATATGCAAGTTTTGTTATGACTAGCAGTTGGAGGAGAGGGTCCCTTTAATGCAGTGATAAACTGTCCACGAACTCACACTGTTTTTGTTGATAGGGTCACGTGTCAAGTCAAGATTAAAGGTAGGCCTGTCTTCGTAAGTAAGGCTTCATTTATTAAGTCCAGACCTTATGACGCGCAGCAAATTTGTTTCAAGGGCTCGTTTTGAAGATTGAACTTACTGTTGGATTTGTAGCCGCTTGGACGTGCACTGCGGAGATTCGTGTCAAGGATTTTAAAGCAGGTAGGCAAGCTTGTAGTTTGTTAACTTGGTCATTATGTCTATCTTTCGTTTACACAATTGGTGTAATGCGCGGGGACTTTATTGTCATCGGTCGATTCAATATAACATTGGGTACATGTATAACAGTAAACAATCGATTAAAATTTAACACTAGATTATATTTGCAGTTTATGAACAAGACTATGATATATCTAATTGTCGACTCTCCATCTATTGTTGCTAGTAAATAAATTGTGTGTGGGGAGTTTAGAGCCATTTTAATCAATATTTTTCAATAGTTTCATAACAGTCGAGAGATCAATTGAGGTTCATATTAAAGGCAGGTTGATTACAGATACATCATGTATAGCATATCTTTGGATCAGGAACTGTCGCTAACTGCTACTTGGAGTGAAGCTGTTCCAAAATGCCTAAGGCTGCGCCAATTCAACTCCGAACGAAATGCAACTTGGCAGGCTTGTTCTTTGCACAATTCTGCATCGATTTGATGAACTAGATTTTTGGCCAGTTCCTGACACATAGTAAGACCGTGCCTGTTTAAAACTGACCCTGATACACTTGCTATGTTGGTCAACTTTTTATATATAAATTACGCTCTTTATTGCGCCTCAAAGTCTAATTTTAAAATACCTAAACGACTTTATATACAGACACTGTTCAAAGAGTTATGGTGATACACTTGCTATGTTCGTCAACTTTTTATACAAATATTAATATTATGTACTTTATTGCACCACAAAGTCTAATTTTAGAATACCTAAACGACTTTATAGCTACACAATGTGATTTATCTGCATAATTTGTCATCCACCCACAATAGTTATATTTATCATTGTCTTAACATTTACAATGCACAGTGCACCGCGTGCAGACTTTGCAATTTGAAATAAACAAAAACTATGTATTTACATAAAGTAATTGTATAAGATAAATTTAATATGACTATATCTTTCTTCTGATATGCTGGAAATTAAAATCTTTTCTTCTAACGCTTCTGACTAATTTATAGCTGAATGCTGACTAATATAGGAATATAGAAGAATCTATTGGGTTACTGTTAGTATGAAATCTATTTATACTTATATTTTAATATCATTAATTATTATATGTCAGAAAGAACGCGCAAAATCTTTCATCAATGTTTCGGAAAGGGCCATAAAAGATCGATCGACATTCCTCAATATGTTATTTCTGGTGGGCTGTTATTAAAGGAGAGGTCCTGGTTTTCAGTGGGTATCGGGAATATCGGCAAATAAAACACTAAAATCTTAAGAAATGGACAATTGCGCAGTTAAGAGGGGTTTTAGGTCCTACTTTGCTGCTCCGACGGGGCTAATGGAGACGGGATACGCCATATAGTGTGCTATGAGGGACATTTAGCCCGGACAGCGGCACTATGGCCGACTCTTATTTCGAATTCCAACTGCCAAGGATCTTTTACGTGCATACCAATGTATAGACGGGACCTAGGTTATTCGTCCCATCCGAACTACTTGTCAGCTGCCGTAGCCAAGCTCTCCGTCCTGCGTCACTGACAAGGATAAACCGATGAACTTTCTCGGCCAATATACAGGGATCGAACACCTGAGCTCCATACAGATTAGCGAGTCAGCATTTTATCTACAGCCAGAGTTTCATTACCTTTTATAGAACTTGACCAAAGTTTTTGTTGAAAGACATGACTAATTCGACAGGGTTTGTAAGGCTGTGGAAAGGTAATTACAATACAGCAAATACCTGCCAGTTCTAGTACTCACCGGAAAACAACATCGCCTGCAAAAACTGGGCGTTGACATAAAATTTTGCATAGGCCTACAGTTTTCTATGAAATAATGAGGTTCTGTACCAACCTATCCTCAACAGAAAGCTTGATCTCGCTTTAACATCTTATCAAGCCTTTCATATAATAAGTACAATGACAAGTGTGGTCAGATGTTCCGGAAGGAATATTGAATTTTTAAAGCAGCAATGACATTTTGATCAAATCCATTTGATCTACAAATTATAGAAGCGTTTTGTATCTTTTTTTACGTAAATACAGTTAAATGTAGTTAGTATAATACTCCCAAATACTGTGCAGTTTTATTAATGAAATGTAACGGGGTTTAACGTCCTACTATTGAAAGACAGCAATTGTATCAAGGTTTGTATCTCAGGTAATTTGAGTATAACATTCACTTATGGTGTTGGTTAATTTAGGCAACACTCATTAGGCAGATTTAGTTTAATATATGTATATTTTTGGATATGTTCACCGAAAATAGAACGTCTTTAGTTTCCTATACAATACATTTAACGATAGGTTTCGTGTTCTGATGAATAAAAACTTCAAATATGTCCGTGATCATCTAATAAAAACACAATATTTTTTAAGTTTACTCTACTTTAAAGAAACAGACATTAGTTCGAGGTAGATGTTGATTGAATAGATAAGCAGTCATAATATCAAAGTCGTACAATGTATCTATAAATAAAATATCAATATCACACAATGTTTCTTTAGATATCTGTACCATAAGATGTGTCTTTAAATGTCTATATAGCACAATGGGTCTCTAAATGCCTGTATGACACAATGTCTCTTTAAATATCTGTAAACACTGTTTCTTTAAATAGAAACATAATGTTTCTGTTATTGACATATTTCTACACTTATTTACGTTTTCACTTTTCTGTTTCAAACTAGGTCAATTTGGGACTAACATATTATTTCTATAATTCGTTTGTGCGTAAGGGTCTTTAGCAATGGGGGAAACCAGAGGACCCGGGGGAAACCCACGAGGTTGGACAGGCGATCCCAACTTTGTCACGTACGACAGTCGAACCGAAACCGCGTCACTTGACTCATTGACAGACCTTATGATGTAAACTGGTTAGCTGGTGAATATGGGGAATAAATATCTTAATAAACCAACATGCTTATTAATGTATAATTGATCTTGCAAATATACACCTATATAATTACGATCGAGTTATACGTAAACATAATATTACAATATGCATTATCCATGTACCAATAAATATCCCAACATGTATATCGATCCGATTTTAATATGCTCTAGGCAAATATAAATTAATCGCTTTGTTAATCTAAATTACATTATGTTTGGGCGATATTACAATCGTGACTTTCGCTTGTACCTTTAAATAAAAATGGAAATCTAATATGTTAGTTAATAGAAGACTTCAATTTATTCCTATATCAATAAAGCGATTTAAATCTGAAACCAAATTTAATTAACTGCCCACTTATTTCAAGTCATGTTCTTAATGGACGTAATATGCAAATAAAAAGTTGAAGTTGAAGTAATCTTTCGATTTTTCTAATTATGTAATTGATTAAATAAACGACGTTTGTTGACTATATGAGTTTTGCATTGCTAAAATATTATGTTGGCTGTTACCGGTTGTTAACAAGAAAGGGAAAAATATGTCATTAACAATGTGTTAGAGGTGTAGTTCGGACCAAAAAGTAACAAAGGCCTACAGGCTTTCGGCTTCGGAGCTATGCTACTTCCGGTTCATAGTTATACCGGCAGCCGGGTCAACCGAAAGTAGTTCTAATACATCAATCTAATATTCATGAGTAGCCACAGCTAATTAAAGCTACGCCAGTGCGTTCACTGTTAAACGCATATCTTCGTAATCGAGATTCGGTATGAAGCACCTTGTAATGATAGATTCTTTTTTTGTAAATTTGGTTTGCCATTCGCGGTAGCTAACCATTAATCCTATCAAGCGGCCATATATTTATGTCACGGAGGTTAGATAGATGAAAATAAATGGAGCGGTTGAACGTCCTTCCTTTCTGCACCAATTGGGTTAACGAAGATAAAACTACCTTGCGCATATGCTATGGGGCGAATTCCAACTGCCAGGCTCTGTTACAATGTGTACGCCAACAGTTACAGGGTTCGACCTCGTTTTTTGTCCCATCTGTACTTCTAGATGTGTAATTTTCTCTGCCAACTTCGGTTCTAAGAAAATTTAAACTCAACAGAAATTTCAGGAAAAGGACAAAGACTGTATGAAATGCCTGCATTATTTGAAGTGTTGTTGCTAATAGATACGTGTATTTATGCCCCACTTGACGATTTATAAGATAAGATAAAGAGAGCTAGAGTTCAAGTTTAGTTCTGAAAAAATAGGATTGTTATTCACAATGGTTAATAGACGATATAATTTATATATACAATAAAATAATAAGATTTAATATCGCTGTTCAAACTATTTTAATAGATAGAAATACAAACCCATTCGCACTAAATATGTAAAACTTATTATGATGAAATGGTAAACTTGCTCGTGGTATTCTGATTATTTCTATGATGTATATAACATTGTTGAACGTGTTATAGCACGGACTAGCACTATAAAGTATGTAGCGTTCTATAGCACCGACTAGCACTGTGTTGAACATGTTATATCATAGCATCAATCAGCATTATACCCTATAGCAGAGTTAGCAACGCTGACTAGCACCATGCCATGTTGTGCGTAATATAGCATCAACGTGCACTATGCATTGGGTTATGCTTGTGTTAAGGTTGTGTTATAGTGGTGTTTAATACCAGTGTTAACACTGGTTGAAAATAGAAAACACATTTTTAAATGTTCCACTTCCGTTTCCGTCTCATGTTCTAACACATCCAATTGTTTGCATGGGACCCAAACACAGCGATTGATAAAAACATCTGACTTCTTTCGGGAAGTTTGAACTTAAAAGTAAGTGGGATCTACGTTGAATTTCTGTGGTCTCCCTATGAATTATTTAGTTTTCATCTGTTTGTTCATTATTCTATTGCATTTCCTTTTTGAAAGCGGGTTTTCAGCGGGTTTGCGATTAGCATTTCTCTGTCTTTCGTTTTGGTCATACATGGGTAGAAAAGCCTTAAAACTAACGCAAAAAACGTTAAAAATCCTTTTTGGTCGTCTGCTGCTTCACACCAGTGTTGTAATAAATGGGATTTTGTTACAATTGTTTGTAACAAGAAAATAACTTTTATCAAGTTATTATTATCTAAAACGTTTTTATGTAATTAGAGATAATATTGAACAAAGCTACTTGTTTGATTAATTTTTCATGTAAATTAGTTTTCTTCAATTTGGGAAATTGATATTACAAAATACAGACTAATGTAGTGGTTGGGTAACACCGATACGACACTGGTGTTTATGTTGTGTAAATTAACAAAACCTCAACACCACAGCTCTTAATTAGAATTGATTTCAAATACGCCGATCTAACTGGTGTCAAATACTACGCCACCTTAACCGAGGACTTGAACTGACCCATTAAAGGAAGTGTTATGGCACAGATTTAAAATAATATGTATATATTGCACTCATTATATAACAGAGCAGTGAATAACCGTATAGAATATATATCAATAATAAAATGTATATTGACCTTACAATTCAGTGAATTTCAAGGTCATTAACGATTAAATGCTACGGGGTGTGTGTAATCAAGCATTAGCTGGCTGTAAGAAATATGTAAATCGGTCAAATTAAGTCGAAAGGTTCACTGACACTAAGGAATATTCCAATGCATCGTATGGCATTGACCGACTATGAAGCTAAACAAACTAAACAATGCATGTATAGCAGACGTTAGGTAGTTATATGATCTCCTAAAACAATAGAGCTTATCATGTTTCATAATACCATAATACCATATTTCTGATTCTTGAACTTTTGCGGGAGAATGTCTATTCTTACCGTTCAATCAGAGCTATCACTTAAGTACAGCAACACGACAGTCCTTCGTTTAATCTGGGTCTTCCCTAAAACATTGGACATTGATTTGAGGTATTAAAAACGGTGAAAGTATGTTCGTTTTCAAACAGTATTGTTTACATTTCATTCCACTTGATAGCCTCGTTTGTCACGCAATTAGTTGTACTGCAGTATTCTGCTATGGACAGGTTAATTGGACATAAAAAAAATCGTGAGCCATGACGTAACGTTATGTAAACATTTCGTCCAATATTGGCACTCGTTTTAAATGTAAAGCTTTTGTAGAGCAGCTAGTCATTGGTTGGTTGTCGGACTACCGACCAACCAAAATTTTAAACAACAATATCCACTCATTACAACAGTGAGTAGTGGGATTATCTCTAATCAAACGAAACACTGTGCGGAGTATGCATAATACGAACCAACCATAACTCACAGTTAAATGAAGCAGTGGATAAGAGCTGAATTTCAGAAGATAATTTTGGGTCCACAGTCACTAAGGTAGCACAACAAAAGTGCGCCATTATTTATAATAAAGAATTATAAAGCGATCTAGTTAGGCAAATCTACCTTTGGATCGTTCACACTGTTACGGATGACAGGCGGCTTAGGGTGGGGGGGGGGGGGCAATAGTAGAACTTACAGAAAAGAATTGAAATAGGGTTTAACGAAAGGACATACGCAAATCTAATAAACATTATGTTTACATAAGTACCTTTATTGGGGGGGGGGGGCGATACAGCTAATCCGTTAGAAATCATTTTCTTTTTAAAAACTTTCATGTTATCGATGTTTTGTTTGAGATTTTATTCATTTAGGCAGGGTGGAAGTGTATGTATTCAAACTTCCAACTTACATATTTAATCTCAGTAATGTCTTACGTTGTGTCTAGAAACACGACGATCTAAACGTGCGCTTTCAGTCACCATATAAATTACTTAATATTAGAATAATTGTATATATGCATGGCAAATAGCGTTGAGCAAAGTAAATGTTACAGGTATGCTTATTGTAATCCACATATTACATATATAATATAAATATGGTAAATCCTATCAATTATCTTAGATAGTATCTATTGGCAACATTAATTATAACATGTATTTATGGGTCACTAGTTATAATTGATTAATTCACCGAATTGTGTGACGTTAACCTATATCATTGACTATTTCCGATAGTCACATTAAAGTGTGTCTCCCATTGATATAGAATTTTGTTTCCTCACAAGAAGACATTTATCATATTATCATTATCAACTTGGCTTTATATCACATTACATTTTAAAATATGAATCATAATATTATTAAAAAAAATGAATTAAGAAAATAACATTGTTTGTATGCTTATGAAAGATCAGATGTATAGCGTTATTTTGAACACCCTGATTAAGAATCCTATGACATACTTTCTACATTATAATAATAATATGTATACATGTATGCAGGTTCTTGACTTGAATAATAACAGAGTTAAGGACGCACACGGTTTATACAAGGTTATGTTTACAGCCTGGTATGAAACAACACTGTGAAGCACACATTACTACAAGGTGACGTGTTGACTTGTGGCTTATTGTCACTGTCTATACAGGTGTTTTACAGATTTCTCTCGTTTTGGATTTTATTGAGGTGTCGATGTTTATAATATATAGTTCGTTGCTCTAATTTTGACATAAGGTAAGATTCGTTATAATTATATTCAACTGGTTATTAATTTTGTCGTCTTAGTGAGATTATGTACTTTGTTTGGATTTCATAATCTTTGTATACATCATAGATGTACTGGTTCTTTAGTTGGGATGTATCTAATCCGTTATATCGTGCATATATTTTAATACAATTGAAGGCCCTCAGCGAATATATGGAACCGCGATGGTTCAGTGTGTGAGACGTTGGCGAAAATACATCAGGATTAACCGGTGTGGTTTCCTTTGCCAGTGGTGAAAGGCGCAGGGCCTGACAAGGAACGGCGTATAGTCGTGCGGATGGTACGAACAACAGCAGGGTACCGTGTACACATTCGCATGCACATAAAGTAACCCTTCGCAGTTTGAATTTGAAAAAATGTAGACCGTAGTACACATAACACTTCATGGGGTATGCCCGTCTTCCTTAGCCCACAGAGAGCAGAAAAGTAGGACGTTCAATTCCATTTTATTTCATGTCATAAAGACTACTATGATATAATGTTTGCATGGATCGATGGAGAGAGAGAGGGGGGGGGGGAGGGAGGGGAGAAATGGGGTTCAACGTCCACTTGATACAAACTATGTCATTGCGGGACTATGGATCGATGGAAAGTTTTATGACTAAGGAAGATATGAGCTCATGTGAAATGAATGTTAACAACATCCTACTATTATATGACAATATTATTTTGTTTGACTGCTCTAGTTATATGTTGATCAATCTTTTCAGTTATTATTCGTTTCGTTTAAAATGCAATTCATTTGATTTAAAATCCGTGACATGTCGAATGTTGCCAAGCTCTATATCGTGAAACAAATATATAATGATGGAGGACATTTTTAACTGACTGTGTTATTAAATTCGGTCAAAATGAAAATAAAGAAGCGCACAATAATTTCTATGTGCCTGACACGCTGATTTATTCAACAATTCACTATGTAGACTTTTGTTGACGGTAGAACACAAACTTGATGATTATTACTTATATTTTATTATGTTTTAGGTGTATATTAATATTGATATATTTCTTTATATAGGAACATGAAGAATATTATAGGGGCAGTGCATTATTATTATATTATATTATATTATATTATATTATATTATATTATATTATATTATATTATATTATATTATATTATATTATATATATTATATTATATTATATTATATTATATTATATTATATTATATTGTGTACATTATTACTTATATTTCTATAGAGACCGGGTTGTATACAGATTTTGTTATATTATGGGAGCAGTCTTTGGAGAGGAATATTGGTTTTTATTTATATATTATATTTTAGTGGCAGTTTATTGGCTGTATATAGAGCGCTTTATATTATTTTAAAGAGACAGTCTCTTTATGCATGTATTTTGATTATATTTTAGGGGCGGTTTCCTAGAGGGGTATAAACATGGTGACTGTATTAAATCATCATAAACTTAGTAACCGGATATCAACTATGCTACATACAGCTATACACCATACGCACAAGGACAAAGGTGAGACTATTATAGCAATAGTAAGAAAGTTTATGCCAAATCACAGACATAATGATAAGGATGGAAAAATGTTAATGCACATTCCTAGCTGTTTTTTAAAATTTGAATTAGGTGAACGAGTCCTACTTTGTTTGGTCGCATATGTTGACCAATTTTTAAAAAGGATTTCTCATTATTCCGTTAGTGGTCGGTTCCATTTAACAAGGCGAGCCCTTATTTTAAGTCATTTTACCAAAATAATGACCCGAGAAATCCCTCAGGTCTAATCAGGGTATAATTTGAATCGACTGTCGGGATTTGTGTGGACTAACAGTAAAGTAGACAAAAGCTTACATGGTCGTATAATATAGCAACAGAAAATATATGCTAAAAATGAATGTCCTTTTCAGTTGCGTGTTAACTTGATTGATTTATATTTGCCACATGAACAATGGGAACACCCAAAAGTATAAGTAAAAAATGCAGATATAGGTTAAATAGAAACGCAATATTTGATTGTGTTTATTTGGGCGTGAAGCTGTAAATATCACGTGTATATTTTAAGTTACAATATACTATTATTACATACACACCGCTTGGCGTGTGGTATTTTGATATAACCCGCTTTGATTACCCGTTTTTGAAAGATTGTCTAATAGATATTTTTGTATGGTATTGATTGACCCAGCTTTATACGTTTCGAACTCTTGGTTGAAGAGCAGCGTGTGTGGAGATGGCAAAAATATTTAGAACGTATTTAGCAAAGTTTTACTGAACCGAGATATGTTTATTAATAACTGTTTTCTCTGATTACATGCACAGTATCAATACAATTGAAGAAATCTGGCGCGGTTTGCCATTTTTACTCTTCTTGTCACTATAATTGCAAATGGGTTGTTATAAGGTGTATAAATTTTCCAAAGACTACATTACCATAAATTAACCCAATGTGTACATGGGTACTGCCTTTCCATAATAGTAGTAGTAGAAGTAGTAGTAGCAGTAGTGGCAGTAGCAGTAGTAGTAGTAATAGAAGCTGTAGTTGTAGTAGTAGCATTAGTGGAGCAGTGGTTATTGTTATAGTAGTAGTAGGAGGAGGAGGAGTAGAAGTAGGAGTAGTAGCAGTAGGTACTAGTAGTAATTGTAGCAGAAGTAGTAATAGTAGTAGTACTAGTACTAGTAGTAGTGGTAGTAGTACTACTGTAGTAGTAGGCTAATAGACGTTGTCTACTTGCAATCTGGCAAGTTATAACCGGGCTCAAATACCTCCATGATTCTTGACCTACTCTAGGGTTACAATCCCGGACATAAAAAGAAAAATACAGGATAAATAATCATTATAGGTTAATGGCAATAATTACGTGTACTGAAAGTGGTCTCATCTACATTGACACGCCATAACTGTAAATCATGGGGACATATTATATTATCTCGTAGTAATAAATCACTTTTTATTATTTCTAGTATACATGTACATATTTACAGTTACTATTCACTTTACATATAATGATCATCATAAATTATATTAATTAAAATGTATAAGGATTGTACATCATAATTTATGTTGTTAACAGGGATGTACATCATAAGTTGTGTTTGTTGTTGTATATCAGTGTCTATATTTTGTATACTCTGATATGATTTGACTACAGACGAAAATGGAGAGTGATAGTTCGATTCTTGCACATGTGACTTTACGGAAGTCCCACCCATTATGTATCTGTTTGATTCCATGGTTTAATATAGGGCCAATTTCGTATTAGTCGGTAAATGATATACAATTGTTCTACACAAAGTAACCCAGTTGTTTTTATGGTATACATCTCAGATTTGGTGTTGTATTTTCGTATTGTATTGTGTGTGTATTGTCAATTCCTGGGTAGAAATGTATCTGTGGTCTGATACTGGAGATGTAGTGGTTTCCGGGGGCCGGATAATTCTTGACATATATAAGGGTATAAATTTAATTGAGTTCATGATCATCGAATATAAATCCGGAGCTAGAGTTTCAACTCAAATAAACCATGTATACGGAAGAATGATAACTTCCTAATATAAGGCGCACTACACCTAGATAGTCGTGGCAGGCGCGGATCCAGGATTTTTTGCAGGGGGAGGGGGTCTAGGTTTGATAATTGCGCTCAACCGATTAATTTGGTAAATTAGGTTCAATTTGGTTCATTCTGACGTATTTCCGGAAGGTAAATTCCAAAATTACAGGTCTAAATCGCCAATAAAATCGCATAAAAAATTTTCAAGCCTGAGCGGGGGGGGGGGGGGCGGACCCCCTAGAGACGATGATGGCCGATTTTCGTAACCGAAACCTTTTCTTCGGCTAGATTGTGTCGATGCGGAAGCTAGCATGCCCTGGGACAATCGACGGAGCCCAAAATAATATAGAGGGGTTTGGTGGCCGAATTGTTAGCGTGCGCGCGCTGTATCATACGGCCTGCCATTGAGTCAACTGGTGTGGTTTCGAATCCGCGTTTGTACGTGGCAAGGAGTAGGGTCGCCTGTCCAACCTCGTGGGTTTTCTCTGGGTACTCCAGTTTCCTCCCACTGCTAAAGACCCCTACGCGCAAGCGAATTATTGAAATGAAATTAAACCATATGTTAGTTAAACCCCATTTCTCCCTCTCTCTCCAAATTAACATCCACGGTGTTGTCACAAAAACGGTCAACGGGACATGGTGGAATGGTGATAATCGATGCGCGTTTGATTATAATCGGCGGTAGTTGACGGTCAACGTCGACCATGAAAAGACACAGCGCCACAACCATACTAATTCCATACACCACATGTGGTCCCAATAAGAGGAATTACACTACTTAGGTAAATTTAAAAATAAACATCAAACCTCTGGGTCAACGAATTAATGATTGAAACACGTTTGTCATTTAATGATTTGATTTCAAAATGGTAACAAGTATCGTTGCCACGATAATCTAAATGACATTTAAATACATAGAGAACCTCTTACATTTTCAATACTTGTCTTGTGATATCAAAAAAGACGAGTAGATGATTTTATTTATCACCCAACACTCACAAATAAATAAATATCGCTCAGTGGAATAGTAAAGTAATCACACCAGTGATATCTACTGCAGCAGGCGTGGATCCATGGAGCCCCCCCCCCCCCCCAGCCCCAGTGACATACAATGTAGTTGATTTTCATTTTCGTTTGCTTTGTTACTGTTGTAGTTCACATCTGCTCTTTAATAAATGATTTTCGTATTGTCTACGCCCAAGCACTCCAAGGCTACAACGTTTTACCCTTTGTTACAATGTATACCCCCCCCACCCCCTCGACAAAATCCTGGATCCGGGCCTGTACAGAATGTGTTTTGGGGTGATAAAATCATTATGCAATATTATCTTTTTGCTTATCTTTTTGAACTGTAATAGCAAGAACTGTTAACTCTTTAACTAAATCTAAAATAATGTACCTTTAAAGGAGCTAAGTCTTTAACTCAATATCTTCCAAAATCTTCAACATAGAAAACACGAATTATTTGTCAATTTAAATCAAAATTGATGATGTGATCTTACCCAAAAAAGATGGGCTTCTGATATCCAATATTTAAGACAAAATAAATATTTTACCATTGGTACACGAATCGTGTACCATAATGCGTTTCAGCCCCAGTTCTAGCAAGAGACTCGAGGAACGAGGCTAAAAACATTGTACCAAATCAAACGGCGCATGTAGACTGGAATAACTAGACGCTAAAAAAATGCCTTCGGTTGACACTTCTGGTTTATTTCGCCGAACATAACTGATTTGAAATTGGAGTAAAAACGGAAAGAATTGAATGCAAATCAGTTTATATACATTTATATCACAGTATTATATACATTGCGATCCACTTGAGTCAATTTCTAGGTCCTAAATGTTAGCGATTTAGCTCCTTTAAGTATTAGGCAAAAGTCTTTTGTGCAAGTTCATATATTCAGAAGACAGATAATCAAATTCAGGGGCAGGCAACTCGTTTGAAACCGCTACTCAATCAATCAAAAATTTCTAAACAGTAAGAGAAGGGGGACCGCACGACCCATAAACAATATACACAAGACATTGCAAAATTGAAACGTGTATCAAATCAAGTGAAAAGGGTATAAAAAGATATTAAAAAAAAAATAACACTTCCATTCTCTATGGGACATTTGATACCACCTTTCTTTTTCAGAAAATAATAAAATAAAATGCCTATCATCGATTTTTTCTTTTAAAAAAAAAAGAATATGCCCGGTTGACTAGAAAAGTATGTCCATTTTCAGACGGTACGTGAACTGGGTATCCTTTACTTGGTCGTGAACGTTAGTAAAGCCTATTAAATGGTTGTTTGTATTGCACCATATTACAATGTATTTTACCAAACATATTTATTGTACAGTGATATAATTGTATCATATACAAGAAAGGTGCACGAGCGGGAAATAACAATGTTATATTTTGTCAACCCCGAGGGCTCAGGGTGGGAGATAATAATAACGGTTTAATAATGAGATATGAAACCAACTGCATCAATACGTATAGCCCTGGGACATGATCCAAGGTCAATAATAAGCCCTGTTGGATTAGTATTCGTTAATTACTTCGCAATGGTAGTTGTATTCGTTACCAGCATGTTTCTAAACGTCCTTTACTCCCGTGATTGGTATCATACAATGATTGTCAGTGACGGGCCCGTATCTACAGGGGGGCGCCCCCCCCCCGCGTGAAATGCTCTCTCCCCCCCCCCGCAGAAATTGCTAACAATCATTAAAGTATACACAGTTCCTTAAATATATTAACCTAAAAAAGCTAATTTTTTTTTGTTTGAATACTTATTTTAAAATGCTTATTAGACGCCTAGGTAACTACAAAGCATAATGATTACAACAGTCTGTTAGAATGACCTTTCCGAAAATTTCCTCAAAATGTTCGCCCCCCTACCGAACGGTAACCCCCCCCCCCCCCCCCGCTTAATGGTGTCTAGATACGGCCTAGTCAGTGAAGGAATGGATCATATATATAGATGCCATATATTGGTAAAAAAAATGAGGTCAAAGCCTTAAGAATTATCAGCAATATCTTTTCCAAGGTATGACTCGGTGTCTCTGAACCTTGCTATTTATGTTTAGTTTCAGATTCAATGCTGTAAAAACCTTTTAAAGAAACTTATCAAAATCTAAGAAATTGTAAGCTTATACTTTAATTAAATTGAGCATCCTCATATTGTCTGTAAACCTTTCGTTATGATATGCCCAGACTGAAAACAGTAGTATAAACGATCTCATGATAGATTTCGAAGAAATTACGTTAACATTGCAAGACCCCCCTCAGATTAAAATTATCTTCCTTTATTAAATATTATACGTTATCTTGTCTCGACGCCTTGTAATATAGATTTGTTTTAATATCTTCACAGGGAGTATAAATATAGTTGATTTTGGAAATACTGATGAAAATGTAGACCTAATAACTAACCTGTTATATTGACTGGTAATTATATCGTTGTACGGAGTCTTTAAAGTCGTGTTACAGCATACTCCGCGCAGTGTTGCATTTGATTAGCGGTAATCCTACTACACTCTTCTATTATGACTGGATATTGTTGTTTCAAATTTTGATTGGTCAATAGTCCGTCTATCAACCAATCACTAGCTGCCCTACAAAAGCTTTACATTTAAAACGAGTGCCAATATTGGACCAAATAATGTTTACATGACGTTACGTCATGGCTCACGATTTTATTATGCCTAATTAACCCGTGCATAGTAGAATACTGCAGTAAAAGTAATTGCGTGACAAACGAGGCTATCAAGTCGAATGAAATGTAAACAATACTGTTTGGAAACGAACATACTTTCACCGTTTTGAATACCTCAAATCACTGTCCAAAGTTTTAGGGAAGACCCAGATTAAACGAAGGACTGTCATGTTGCTCTACTTAAGTGATAGCTTTCACTGAACGGAAAGAATAGTCACACTACCGCATAAGTTCAAGAAACAGACGCTATTCGAGCAATGGCCAGAGAGGGATTTCTCGGGCCATTGCTCAGGCGCGGATCCAGAGGGGGGGTTTGGGGGGTCCACCCCCCCCCCCCCCCCTGCTCAGCTACATAAAAAAAATAATGCCTTGCGTCAATGAAATTACATCACAAAGTGATCCTACATCAGTATAAAAATGATTTCTCTGTTTAAAAAGCTCAATTTGTATGTATGCCTATGTAATTTAGAGACGACGATGGCAGATTTCCGTAACAGAAACCTGGTAAACCCCCTCCTGCAAAAATTCCTGGATCCGCCCCTGATTGCTTCAGGAATATGTTTTACAGAGATGTTTACGTGTAATAAAATAATCATAAATAAAAAAGCATTAGCAATTTGACATATATATGGTTCAAACATACCCAAATTAAAGCTGAATCTGCCATGCTATCGCTGAGATATACCTCTTTTCAATTCCATTACATTGGAAGGTGTATGGTGATCAAATAAAGTCTCGTTGGCAATAAAAACGACAGAAAGTGTTAGAACTAGTGAGTATTGTGAGATGATAGGCGACGAAATGCCTTGAACAACATGGCGGGTGAGACTCGTGAGAGACTTTGTATAAACTATAGTATTTAGTCAAGCAGTAGTAAGAAGTTTTATTTTAATCCCTTCAAGTGCCCATGAGTGTACATATATTACCAGTGTAGTTTTCTATAAAAATTCTATACAACATTATGGGGGGGGGGGGGCTATCCCATTTTCTATAGGCCGAAATTCAGTAATGCCAATCCTATAATTTTTATTAGGTCACAATTAAAAATTGTTCTGGGAGTGACAATTCTCTTTATGGATCCAAAATTGCCTGTGCTGGCACAAGTCGAATTACAGCTGATTATACCCTTATTTGTCTCACTTCACTAAATGGAGAAGGGGGTGGGTGTTATTGTGATGAAAACCCCTGAATTTCGACAGACAGTGGTATTTTCGGCATTATATTATGGTTATGTTTTTACCAAAGCCAAAATCTATGTGTGTACTCGTCGAGACATGTGCCCTCATCCTCCAGGATTTTCTATAAGTTAGTAGCAGTAGTAGTACATGTATTCAAGATAACTTTATGAAAGTTCGTACATGTATATCAACCTATTATAGTAGGGTACCTTTTGACAATAAGAACTTTCTCGGATTCAGTTGTATTTGTTTGGTATACAATTTGAATTCAACAGCTTTTCTCATAAACCATTAGATATATATTTTTGAAACTTTGTTATACACAAATCAACCTATTCTCAGTTATAAATAATCGTGGTGTTGACAACACATTTGACTTATAAGTTCTTGGTAATGCAATGATTGTTCCAAGGTAAATTTCAGAAACCATTCACGATGTATTTATATTTCAAGCTTGCATTATTCACACGTCTAGAACTGTTTTAATTTTTTGATAATTTGAGTGTGTAATTCTTTTTTGGTCTTTAAAAACGGTGGTGGTAAATGAATACAATGCGTGTCCTATATTATAATTGGAATGCCTAATATGTAACATGTAGCCTACAATAACTGTAATTGGTTGTTGATTACCAGTAACACGAGAGAATGTCAAGCAGGCCCTTATCTTCCGAAACATGCGCAGGGGCGCAGGGTGTTCATTGCCTAATATTTTTTATGCTTTTGGACTACCCGAACGGCCCAACAAGGGAAACCCAGGCTGGAACATGCCGAAAAACTGGTAGGAATGATTGTAATCCCCGACAGTTTTTCGGCGTGACTAAACTTTCAAAGAGATTTTTGTAGGCCTATGTCCCGAAAATTGAAATGAACAAGCATTTACTTTTTGTCCATTCGTAAAACACAATACCAAGCGAATAATGAAAGTTGTATGTGACATTTATTTGCAAAGTGCACCACACAGCATTATCTTATCTCTCACTTATTTATCAAAGCAAGTTTAACTACATAAAACTAATGACTACAGCTTGCAGCGAGGGAATTAAATAAACATTACACGAAAGCAGCTGATAACGACGAATCGCACATAAAAGGTCACATTCGATATTTCAATGGCTTGCTTGCAAATGTACTTGATGTGACAAAAAATAAAAAAAAGTAGGCTAATAAAATAGCAAAAAACAAAAAAGAAAAAAAAAAACCCTAAAAAGTGGCTAACAAATATGCTACACAAGACCCTGGAAGTCACACGTGTACAGCGGGTTGGTACTACAATTTGCAAGTTAGGTTAAGTGCCATTCCCGGGCCAAAAATTGTTGCGCTCCAAGAGAAATCCACATCTATGGGGTCAAATATTAAAGGCGCAACAAATCAAATAGTCCAGTCATAATAATCACTGATACTATTCAAAATGTGAAACTGTAAAGACTGTTGTTATTATGTATTTACATGTAATATAAGCACTCCCGGATTAGTGAATTCTATATTTTCTAAAACACATACCGGGAAAAACACATATAACTGAGGAATCAATTGACACCAACGTAAGGCTATTTTAAATTACCACAACTTAATTAGTAAGAAGTTACTAATTTACATAACATTATACAATTTCTTAATGTAGGCCACTATTGATTGGTATGACCCGTAACCCTGTAGGCTAATTAAAATTTAGTCTGGCATATTGGGGCGTCAAATTTCGTATATCATTTGGGCCTAGCTAAAAAAAAACAATCTTGCAGCTTTGTATTTGTATGGCTTCGCTATGCTAATCTCGAAAAAAATATATCTACAGAATGTCTTTATATGTAAAAAATGTTGATTGAAATTTTCGTTATTTAAACAGCCTCGAAAGGGCATCGCTGCTAAATTACATTAATCAGGAATATTAATCATCTAAAAGAGAAGTTCCTTGTACGTTCGATCGTTCGTTCCTGTGGGTACTACTACAAATTTCCTTGTAGTAAGTTGTAGCTACATAACATATCTATAGGTTTTGTTTTTCTAGTGCAGTTTACTTGTGTGGTATTGTTGTAATTTATTTATAGTTGCGCTGATAGCTATCAGCATTATTTGATTAATTATTTCAAAGATCCGGCATTTTTGGTTTCCTCGATATACTAGCTTACAGACGATCTTTAACTTGTTAGCATGTCAGGCAATATAGTTCACCGTCTCACAATACTCTCCCAGCATGCATTTAGCATGACGTCATCATTGAAGATCTCCCAGCCGTTCAGCGCCATTTTTACTTAGCATCGGAAGTAACGATGCTTCGTATTAAATCTGTTGACATCAGTGTGTTATATTAATGCAAGCTATATTTTACTCGAGCAGACAGTTCTACGATATATAGAGAAGTCGTAAGCGGTGTTATTTAAAGTTATTATGGCGGGTAAGAATTTATATCGAATGATATTTAGAGGCGGTGTCCATTCACGAGTCGTTGAAAAAAAAAATGTCATTCCTCAACATTTATTTATTTTAGGAAATGGCGGGGAGATTAATTGGTGCTTTTCTCAGGTCAAAGGAACGATAGAAGACGAGGTCACAGAAGGTAAGTTTCAGTTTGAATGTACTTCTTTGATAATCTCGTTGTAAAAGCTAGAGACGAGTTAGGAGAATTTGTCGTGATTTCTCAGCACTGATCAAGGAGGACGTGTTATGTAGGCGTTTGTCGTCATTTAATCACATTATTTTTGACCTAGCCGAATACATTATAGTGAATGACAGTTCATGAAATATAGTATCATATACACCATTACAACAAGATGTTTTATGGGTCAAACAAATTAATGATAATGAATGACATAATTTTATAACCCTCACAAACACGACTGGCTTCACATGCTGGATTTTAATTTTTTACTGGTACTGTAGTAGGCTAGGCCTAGAAATAGTTTTATTAACCAGTGACATGGAATGTGAAGGGGCTACAGTGAGCATTGTTTTAACATTGTAGCTATGTGACAAAAAAAATTAAAGTCAATGGATTGCAATGCAAATACCACTATTAGAAAGCCCTTTTGCCGGCCATTCCAATGATACCAAAATAATCTTTCTGCAATAAATAGCAAGAAAGTTAGAGCGATTTAAATGTTGCATAATTAATCATTAACGCGTCAATTAATTTTGTAAGAAACAGTAGCGCTCGCGAAATAACTTTTTGACCCAATTTAACACCTCACTAAATGTTTTGTAACTTTCTCAATTATTGTTCAATTTCAATAAACTTGGTATCATTGGAAAGCACAACAAAAGCCCCACAAGTCTAAAACATGATTAATTGCACAGGTCAATATCAGTTGTATTTATTATCAAATATAATACGCATAGTATTTCTTATGCCAAACAATTCAGCCAATGGGTGTGCGGGAAAATGGGTCACGTGACCAACAAACCTCAATGAAATACCGGAGGCGAAAACTGCGCGGACAAATTCATTCCATGGGAGTCGATAGATTTGCCTGAAATTTGGCAAGTAGATCGTCAGATAACCACAGTAAAATATTATCATAGTTTTAAAAAATATTTTACTTATTTTCTAGTAAAGCGAAGTGATTTTGATGACTTGAAAAATCGCAGAAAATGCCGATCTTCGTGTTAAACTTCTACAAATCCAATCGGAAAAAAAAATCAAGACGAGCGTAATAACGGGCTTGTTATCTTCGTCAGCAAAATGTGTGTAGACCCCCCACTAATGTAAATAAACACCAAAACACCGATTTTATGAGTGGGGGGTACCAACGCTCAACTTCCGGCAGTCCAAACGAAAACGAGGCTGTTGACAAAGTTTGCACTGTCGAGAAGCCAGTATTGTCACATAGCTAAACATTGGTTTATCTAATAAGAAACCTTATCTCGACCCTGGGTGTAAGGGGATGGATGATTATAGATCCACCTGACAAGCCCCAATCCCAATGCTGATCACATCGCGCTTCAACAAGTGAACAAAAGTGGTAATTTTTTCTTCAAAACAGCAATTGATAATTGTTGTCTTTAATGTATAACATTTTTGCTACATCCTACTACAACGAAGTATATAATCATACCTGACATGGATAGACGGTATCACGTCATTTGGGACTCAACATAAACAACATTTAGGACTCAGTTGACGACATTTGGGACTTCAGTGGCGTCATTTGGGACTCAATTTTGCTATATTTAAATGGAAGTTATGATCAAAATTTAATTTTGGCGATAATGTTTTGGGGTACATGGAAGTAAAAAAATCTTAAAATATTAATCGTTTTATATATATATTTCCTTGAGGCCTAATTCAATTCCCTTGAAATTTGAATGCTAATCACATTATCACAACCACAGGCGGCATGCATACAATTGTAGTGGATATATATTATGTGTAATGTAAAAAATAAAGCCTGTCATTGGATTGGGTGTTTTATTTTGTTTTAAGAAATAAAATAAAATACATCGGAACAGTTCTTTACAAAGAAAATGTAAAGTTATTCAACCGATACAGACAGGTACAAATCATCTGCATGTAAGTTCAAGCGAAGTTATAATAGCGGACTACCCCAACATTTTTAATTTGACTTTTTACTTTATGAAGGCGGGGCGACAAGTACATTCTTACCTTATACTTATGAGTTTTTCCGTAGGAATAATACAATACATGGTACCGTAGTTAATGAATGTATCAGTTTTGATATAAACAATGATTTACTTTATTAATATTTGCAGATGAACGAAAGTTGTTTCACTAGATTGGGCTGCATATGTTCTGATAGTATGAAATTAACTTATTTTTTAAACTATAACATGCATTAATAACAAAATTAAGTTTGCCAGGTGAAACTAAAGGCATCCAATTGTAGCTAAAAACATTTATTTAAGTATATTCAAGGTTTTTAGTTACGGTCTGGTAGCCAAGGTTGATCTAGTATAAATGAAATTGAATTCTTCCAGATAAATTTTAAGATGCCAATGGTGTCACCACATTGACCAATATGATATGTAGCATTATTTTTAGCAATATGTTTGTAAATTTCAAAGAACATGTAATTTTGAATAATTTGAAATGCTGTTTGTCATTGCGGTAAACATGTGGCAGCGTTTCATTCTCCCTGTCAATTGAACTGCATCCTAGGCACTGTTATAATTTCTTAGTGAGATCTAGGCTTGAAAAAAGTTGAATAAATTGTAATTTTATATATTTCAGCTGATATTATTTCATGTGTAGAATTTAACACAGATGGTGATCTACTAGCTACTGGTGATAAAGGGGGTAGAGTTGTTATATTCCAGCGTGACTTGCAGGTTAGTGTAAAACTAAAGTCAAAGTACAGAAAAAGTTGCGGCATGCAGGATAAATGTTTGATTATAGATATGGTGAAATATTGGTGATCCATATAAATATTGTGATATAAAAACAGATTTATTTCCTTGATATTGGTAGGTAGCCTCAGTGGCTGAGTTAGATATTGCCTCACTAACTTGGAGGTCCAATGATCGATCTCTGCGTTGGCCAAAAAAGTTCATAAGGATTTCCCGACGCAATTCTTTTCAGTGATGCAGGACAAAAAACAAGATCCCATGTAGACATTGGCATGTATGCTGAAGATTCAAAGACGCAGGGTTTCCGCCAGAAAAATCTTGAAGGGGGTACAATTATTTGGTCGCCAAATGAATGGGGGGGGGGTCTAGGGGTACAGCCACTCCACACCCAAACTTTTTTCTTGCGAACATTGTAAATCTATTTTCCTGGCTTCTAAGACAAGAAAATTCACTGACCTAATTCCATCATTTCAGGATGCAAACACCCCAAATTCGGCATGCATGGCAGTTTAATATATGATTCTTACGCCATTCTCCAATAAAGTTCAGTTATTTAAGCTAAGCAGGATTGTTCAGATATTAATTGCCGATTCTACCATCGCGATGCATGTTTTGTTTACATACAGACATCTTGTCAGACTGGGCATGCTCAGTCAGCTATTTGATAAAGCCAAGTAATTGATGATATAGCTGCTTTGCCTTGCCATTCCAACCCGTTTAATCAGTGTTTTTCATTTGAACATAGGGGGTTGGGATGGCCTAGTAGTCTAGAGTGCCGCGCTTCGGCCTCTAGCTGGCTGGTCACCTCTGGCTTGCGACTGTGGTTTCGATCCCTGGTGTGAGCGTATGTCGCATGGAGATAGGGGCGTCTTCTCAACCTCATGGGTTTCCTCCTAGCACTTCGGTTTCCTCCGACTGTTAAAGACCCCTACGCGCAAGCGAATTACTGAAATAAAATTGAAACCAAATGTTAGTCCCAAAATGACCTAGTTTGTGTCGAGTGGACGTTAAACCTCATTTCTCTTTCATTTGAAAATAACACAAAACACATTGTTATTATCTTAAAGTGACTTAGTAGTAGTAAAGATAGGCTACACAAGAGACCTGTGTAAACAATGCTAATGGTGCTTTTCAAATACATGTATGTCTCGCTGTTAAGACTAATTGCAGCAATAAAATTGTCATTCGGGATATGTTGTAAACTTGATGTTGACCAATCTAACATTTGTCTTTAATTCAGAATTCCTGTCTCTCTTTTATGCCATGGTATTATATCATTGTGTATTGCAGACAGGTATAATATATAGCAGGAAAGTACATGTAGGTTTGTTATAGATCTGTATGAACATATACTGCTTACAAATGTCTAATTGTCTCATAATGCAATTTAGCACTGTATTCTGTAACTTAACAATTAAATTCTATAATTTCAGGCTAAAGCTGCAGTACCAAGTCGTGGGGAATACAATGTCTATAGTACTTTTCAAAGTCATGAACCAGAGTTTGATTATCTGAAAAGTTTAGAAATTGAGGAAAAGATCAATAAGATACGATGGTTAAAACGAACAAATAGGAACCATTTTTTGTTGTCTACTAATGGTAGGTATATTAGAGGACATTAGTTGCACAAACGAAATAGAATAGTCCTTTCCCAAGTTCTCCAAAAAATAATCTATGGTCAAAGTGTTTTCAAAATCACATAAAATGTATAAGTAAAATCGCCAAATACAGAAATCTTGTAACCTGTCTAAGACACTTTTATATTTTGATAGTACGTCACTGTATAATGGAAATGACAGGAAAAGTAAAATGAAGTTGTTTACCGTGCTTATTAGTTATTTATTGACTTGATAGGCCCCGTACTCTTCATACATTTCATCAATTGTTAACGGGCTTTATATATGGTAGTTTATGCACAATGTCTCCTCAGATACATTCTTCTAGCTCATACATGTGATGTTCGACTTCTTCGGTCCTACTGGTTTTTACAAGAATTAATACCATATCTATTATTTTGTGAACAAATTATTATATTCCTTTCCAGATAAAACAATTAAGTTATGGAAGGTAGCTGAACGAGATAAGAAACCAGAAGGTTATAATTTAAAAGATGATGGGGGTATTATGAGAGACCCTAATACAATTACCACTCTTCGAGTTCCAACATTTAGTCCAATGGAGTTGATGGTAGAAGCTAGTCCAAAACGTGTATTTTCTAATGCACATACGTATCATATTAATTCTATATCTGTTAATAGTGATCTAGAAACGTATCTATCAGCCGATGATCTTAGAATTAATTTATGGAATTTAGAAATTACTGACCAAAGTTTCAGTATCCTTTTTGAATAACTTTTTTTTTATGTTATTTGTCAACTCTTAAAGGATTTGAAATTTATTTAATAAGCAGATTTAAATATGGTCACCAATATCTTTACCTAGACTTCAGGTAATATTGGTGAAAGTATTATAATGACTAGCTAAACCTTGAAATCAAATGTGTAGGTAGGCCCCTATCAGACTTTGTCTTGACACTAATAATCACACAATGTCTATTATAATAGATTTTGTGATAATTTGTTTCTAGTAGTATTTGTGATGGGTGCCTTGTATCCAGTTGATAATTTACTTGTACTCTACAAAGTATGTGACCTGTGGCTTATCTACAGGCTTGCTTTAAATACTCTGAAGTTAGAATTTATATAAGGTTTTAAAGTAGAATGGGGTTTAACATCCAACTGTTCTTCTTCGACTGGGCTAATTTTGTCTCGACACCGTTGCTACAGCCTACTCTTTATGTCAAATTCCACCTGACAAGGGATGTTACATATGCACACCAATGTGTTCACAGGATCTTGGTTACTGTCTCATCTGAACGACTGGGCAGCTATCTTTGTAAGGTCCTCTGTCCTGCACCACATTCTTGGCAAAAACCGGGAATGCATCCAGTCTCCAGGCTATGGAACCAGCATCTTACTCACTTAGCCACGGTGGCTCCCTATGATGTTTCAGAAACTGTACAGTAAATGTATAAATAAACACTACTAAAGTATATCCTGGACTAGGTTTGTTACTGTCTGCTGAATCTTGTAGTAGAATAAGTACATATGACAATGTAACCTGTCTAAGACACTTTTATATTTTGATAGTACGTCACTGTATAATGGAAATGACAGGGAAAGTAAAATGAAGTAGTTTACCGTGCTTATTAGTTACATAATGACTTGATAGGCCCCGTATTCTTCACACAAACAATAATATATGAAAAAAATACTTAAAAAGATAAAGATATTTCTTGATTAAATTTTGTAATCTTAAATATTTATTGCTGTAAAAAGTCTTATCTTCATAAATATTCAGATGTTTTGAAAAAGGAAAAGGCTTGAATTTTATAAATGTTATCCTTACATATTGTATAGATATTGTAGATATAAAGCCTGCTAATATGGAAGATTTAACAGAAGTTATAACGGCATCTGAATTTCATCCTAAAGAATGTAGTATGTTTGTTTATAGTAGTAGTAAGGGAACAATACGTCTATGTGATATGAGACAACAGGCATTGTGTGATTCTCATGCTAAAAGTAAGTACATTGATTATTATTAAACATCTTGGTACCAGTGTATTCAGTAAATATATCATTCTCTCACCTTGGCCATAACTGCTAAATATCTGACTTCTGAATGATCATGTTAATGTAGGGTATTGTCGACATCGGTGAAAGGTGCTATACACAAAACACCATTGAGGTGTTTATGGATCACAGTTATTCTAGGCTGATTATCGTTAATTAAAAACCCATTACCAGTTGTTTCACTAGTGTGGTTGGTGGATAAAAATAGATGTTAAATTTCATTTTTCCAAACAAACTGTTTAACCTGTCTAAGACACTTTTATATTTTGATAGTACGTCACTGTATAATGGAAATGACAGGGAAAGTAATATGAAGTAGTTTACCGTGCTTACTAGTTATTTATTGACTTGATAGGCCCCGTACTCTTCGCACAAAATTCAGAATACATAAATAAGTATTCACAAAAGCAAAATGAACTAAGTTTCCTGTGCTTTTGATTTATTTTGACTTGATAGGCCCTGGACACTACAAATACATCCTTGTTGGATCAGAAAGTGTTATCTCTCCTGTAACAAGGGAAAGTAGGGTACGGTCGGTAGGCATGTATATCATTCTAGATTATGGATTAAAGATTGTCTTGGGACAAATGAACTCATTTTGATCATTATACTCTAAAAAGCTAGTGTCGGAAGGCCATATTGTTAACTAGATATGTGCATTGTTCAGGGGAAAGAACTTCGATGAAATTAAAAAGATTGTAGTGGAGTTACAGGAAACCAACATATTTGTTTTTGGCCTTACTGTAACTGTTCTAGTAGAAAATTTCTGCAAGCAGTTATATTACTGAATGTGATAATATATGAGCCAATGTATGTATCTAACCTATACTGTGTACTATTATTTCAGTTTTTGAAGAACCTGAAGATCCAACAAATAGAAGTTTTTTCTCTGAAATAATTGCTAGTATATCGGATGTTAAATTTAGTCACAATGGTCGTTATATGATAACTCGTGACTATTTATCTGTTAAAGTTTGGGACTTGTTAATGGAAAGTAAGCCTGTAGAGACCTATCAAGTTCACGAGTTTCTACGTAGTAAATTGTGTTCTTTATATGAAAATGATTGCATATTTGATAAATTTGAATGCTCATGGAGTGGAAATGATAGGTATGTATAAGTTACATTAAAACTTGAACCAGAATTCTTATTTAACACATAATCACAGCAGAAGCTTTCTGGAGACCGGGGTATTCTCACAGTATTGGGTAGCATATTAAAGTTTCTCAAAGGAGCAAGAAATCCACAAAACTATTCCACAACTCATCTCATATCTGTAAGAATCCTCATACATTTATCAAGCTTTAAAGGAAGTTTTGAGAAACAAATTTTCTAGAGCTGTGATCTAAATCAATTGCAATGTTTTGTGTAAAATACATGAGCAACTAATGATTTTAATGAAGTCCTTCATTATGACATACGTTCAATCTGATTATTTTACAGGTCTATTATTTCGTTTCGTTTTGTACACTAATTGGAAGACTTAATCAGTTGTACTGTAAGGTCGCACCTGGATCTTCTTACAAGCAGCTTTTGGCCCTATGATGTCAAACATTGATTAATCAGTCAGCAATGACATTTCTAGTGGTTTACGCACAGTTGCGTGCATCAATTGCCAAGGCGTTGCTGTAACAGACCATTTCATTGGTTAATCCCTACTGCCATATAGAACGCAGGTTATATAACAACTCTTCCAGATCCTAATGTAGTAAGGACAACTAAAGGGAAATTTATATCTTCTGAAACAAGACACAATTTTAGCCCAGATGCATGTACATTTGACAATATTTAAGACTTAAGCTACAAAATATTGCACTATAACCTGTCTCAGACACTTTTATATTTTGATAGTACGTCACTGTATAATGGAAATGACAGGGAAAGTAAAATGAAGTAGTTTACCGTGCTTATTAGTTATTTATTAACTTGGTAGGCCCCGTACTCTTCACACAAATTGAACAAAAATTACCTAAGGATGAAGGTGTAATATTATTTGTTACGATTTATCTTTTTTTCTATTACAGGAATATTATGACAGGGTCGTATAATAATTTCTTCAGAATGTTCGATCGTGAAGGTAAACGAGACAACACTCTGGAAGCCTCTCGAGATAATATGAAGCCAAGAACTGTTCTGAAACCACGTAAAGTGTGCACAGGTGGCAGGCGGAAAAAGGACGAAATTAGTGTAGATTGTTTGGACTTCAACAAAAAAATACTTCATACAGCTTGGCATCCACAGGAAAATATAATTGCCATAGCTGCTACAAATAATTTATATATATTTCAAAGTAAGGACTAGCTAACAAATATTTTATAGGTGAAGATGAAATGAAATTTGTATGAAGTTCAAAGATGACAAAATACCAGAATGTTGGTATTGTTTGGTGTAGGAAAATTGGTCAATTTTGTCACAAGACATAGAAATGCTCCATGTTCCAAGTTGTGCGTAGCATACAAATTTCCCTGTTCCATTCCGTTTACTGTTAGTTGTACAAGATGCAGCTCGAATACTTCCCGATGAGATTTGTAAACAGTATTTTGTGATGTACAACGTGTAGTGGTGTACTTAATAAATGTGAATGATTCAAGATTCATAGGAACAAAGCAGATGTGATAAAATAGATTCTTTGCTCGGAAATATTCTCATATTTGTAGACCATATGTGCTAATGGTTTCTTGAAAGGAATGGTCTACAGATAGCTACACAGAGAGAACTTGCTCAGACGAACTATACTGAAATAATCAAATTAAGTGCTATTTGATAGAAGTTAATACATAAACATGGCATAAATTTTTTCATTTTAGATCAAATTTGTTGATAAAAAGGATAATCTGAATAGCAAACTGCAATATTATATGTATATTGTTTGTATGAATCAGAAGTCTGTTATATCATTGTGTTGTTAAACTATTTTGATTGTAGTAATATAAATGGTCCCTTGTACTGCAGTTTAGTTACATATATTATGTTATAAAATCAGAGCTGGTACTGATTACTATATTAAGACAGAAAGTGCTAGAACTGAATATCTAGAAATTCAGTTCCATTCATGTATCTCATGTTGACAGTTTTGTAAAACTATGAAAAATAAATGTTAAATTGTTGATTTTGTTTTTATTTTTGTGTCTTTTCAAGATTAGATTCAATTTTTAGTTCATTTAAAGCGGTAGTGTAGGCTTATATCAAAGTAGACTTTTTATAACAGCAATACGCATGTACATGTAGGTAGGGTTCTAGTTATTTCCAGTATTTGATCAAATTTCAAAGGAATGAGGTATTTGTATATAAAAGTAACTCTAAATTAAATTGCACATGTACTATAACTGTGGGAGTAGGCTAGGACCCAGACCGTCTAATTCGCACTTCTGCAGTCAATAATCATTCATTTACATTCAATGTCACATGATTTACAAACTTGCCTAGGTTCCGATTTTACCAGTCTGGTTGATGTGCAGTGTGACCTTTAGTCAATATTTACAACATGCAATTGATCATCAAATTGTTTCAAAAATATCTTCGGCAAATAAATGATTTTTATAGTCACCAACCATGGCCCCTAAATTTCCTGTGATTTCCAATAATTACTTCCAGAGTTATGTACCTTGATGACTTTGGAGTGCTTTAGGACTAATAATTATTTCCCCTTATATCATGGACGAATTTAGAAAGACTTGCAGACAATTTTTCCCATAATTTTGTTCTCCACTCTTCCTGCATTTTTGGGTTGAATGTTTGGTCAAAAGTACTTCCAGAGTTATGTACCTTGTTGTCTTTGGACTGCTGAATATTTCACCTTATTTCATGGACAAATTTAGTAAGAGTTATAAATAGAGCATTTTTTTCTCCCCTCTTCCTGCATTTTTGGGTCGACCTTTCGGTCTGGTATTGGAAAAAAATAGATCAATTCAATTTCATAGCAGTTTGGGGTAATACTGATATTTCAGCGGAGGGATAGGGGGGGAGGTGTGAAGTGTCTTTCTGCAGAACAATCATTATGTCGGAAGTGAGATTTTCACCCCAATCAACATCTAAATGGTAAACCCCCAACAAAATTGAGGATTTTGCTAAGTGTGGTCCCTGTAAAAGACTGGAACCGATGGAATGTTGAGCAAAAAGCTACAGTCTGTGATGTTACAGCCATTTAACATTGAAGTCAATGGGCAAATAACTACTAGTACTAGTCAGAGTTCTTTAAGGACTAAAATCATAGATTGATTATAAATTTATACTGTGTTGAAGGTCATGAAACAAATCTTTGAAAAATCCTTTGGAAGGTCATGAAACAAATCTTTGAAAAATCCTCTTGACTTATTTTTTACACACCATGTTCATGAAATAAGTCTAAAAATTATTTCCGGAGTTATTATAATTGATCAATCTAGCGCTTAAAAGATTTTCCAATTTTAAATTTTGGGGGCTATATGGCCAAGGAGTAGGGTCGCCTATCAAACCTCATTCTTTCTGGGTCTAAGGTCTTCCAGATTCCTTCCACTGCTTATATTCCTGAAGCAATGCCCCAAGAAATCCCTTTCTGGCCATTGCTGGATTAGCTTCGGATTCTTGAACTTTTGTGGGAGTATGTCTTTTCTTCCCGTTCAATCAAAGCTATCACTTAAGTACAGCAACATATGACAGTCCTTCGCTTAATCTGGGTCTTCCCTAAAACTTTGGACAGTGATTTAAGGTATTAAAAAGGGTGAAAGTACATGTATGTTCATTTCCAAACAGTATTGTTTATATTTCATTTGACTTGATAGCCTCGTTTGTCACGCAATTAGTTGTACTGCAGTATTCTGCTATGCACAGGTTAATTAGGCATAACAAAATCGTGAGCCGTAACGGTATGTAAACATATTTGGTCCAATATTGGCACTTGTTTTAAATGTAAAGCTTTTGTAGAGCAGCTAGTCATTGGTTGGTAGTCGGACTACTGACCAATCAAAATTTAAAACAACAATATCCACTCATTACAGCAGTGAGTAGTGGGATTACCTCTAGTGGTCTAGAGTGCGGTGCTACGACCTCTAGCTGGCCGGTCACCTCTGACTTGCGGCTGTGGTTTCGAGCCCTGGTGTGAGCGTATGTGGCATGGAGATCGGGGCGCCTTCTCAACCTCGTAGGTTTCCTCTGGCCACTCCAGTTTCCTCCCACTGCTAAAGACCCGTACGCGAAAGCGAATTATTGAAATAAAATTAAACCATATGTCAGTGCCAAAATGACCCAGTTTTGTGTTGAGTGGAGTTAAACCCCATTTCTCTCTCTCTGATCAAACGAAACACAGCGCGGAGTATGCCCACTTCTAAAAGACCCCTAAATGCAAGCAAGATTATATGATTAAAATTGAACCATATATAAGTGCCGAAATGACCTACATTTGGACATTCCAACTCCTTTTCTCTCGGTCTGATTGATTTCAAATTAAATCTGCACATTTAATATCAGTTTTCATGTGCTATACAGACATTATAATCAATTCAAATGGATTAGAAACCTGTGAGAATTTAAAATATAACTCTAAAATGATAATGAAGACTTGGTATAGAATGTCAAGTAAAAATGTTAAGTTACCTCCAATTAGTCTTCAAAATCCTCAAAAGGTTATAACTTAAAAACAGAACCAATATTTTACAAGTTTGTTGTACATGTATTTATACATAATGACATTGATCAAATATCTACAATTCAATGGTACAGTTAAATGAGAAAATTTCACAAGGACAATACAATGATACAAAACATGTTTTCAGGTGTAAATAATCTTGCTTTACAATTGAGATTTCAAATTAAATGAATGAATAATGAAAGAATTGGTGCTTGTCTTACTTTCCTGTCTCAACCCAACTTAAGATGTGCATATGCCATACATTATGAGCAGAAGGTTACTATTGCCTGTTTGTTTTGATTTCAAACTGTTCAGAGAATGTCAGGTAATGCCAATTGTTTAGTTGAAACAATATTTTCATTTGAAAAAGATTGAACAATAATGTACATGGAACCTCAAAGTTTGACTAGATCATTTACCTGGTCAGGCCCTCCAACCTACACCACTGACATGGGGAAATTCCTTAAGAACATTCGGGGCCAATATTAGGGTGCCCCACCATAAATAAATACTTATACCACAATATTTATTTATATAACAAGCCTTTAGCTTAGTTTCTCACATTTATAGCTACTAAATAAACGGTCATGATGTATTTAACAAGTTATTTAAACATCAACCAAAAAAATAAGTCAAGCAGCCATTACATCCAGGCTTTTTTTTTAGTGCGAAAAAATTTAAGCCAGCCTGGATAATCACGACTTTTTTCTACAAAACATTACAGAAAGCTTGATCAACAAATCTAATTTAGTAAGTTTGGCAACTCAACAATTGTTTACAGAACCTTGTAAAAGGAAAATACTACTACTTTTCTATTGTTGCACAACCCACACGCTTCAGGGATATAAACTGTACTAAACCAAAAGATGTCCTCCTAATGATACAGTCAATAATAAAGCAAATTAATAACAAGATTTTCTACAGCTGCAGTAACAAACAAAAAGCCAAATATTACTGTCTTTCAGAATCGATAACAATAGATTTATTACAGCTTTAATAGTGGACAGATATGTAGAAAATTTCATGTGCGATGGCTATTTATTGGCTTATAGAGCATACTCTGGATTATGCACATGCTGTTTGTCTACCTTGCAATCACTTTGGGACTTTGAGTACATTCACTGTGACAAGTTCAACTTGTAATGCACTGCATGGGGCACCCTACCAATATCTAGATCAAACCTGTGACCTCGGGTTTATGTATATTTAAACATCAACACATGTTTAGAGTAAGTACTTGAATGTCAATAAGTTTATCACATGTGTATTTTACCAATCTGCACTACTATTGGCCAAATAATCTCTTCTGCCAATATTTTGGGCTTGTTTGTTCTGCATGGCTTCTAATTTTGGACAATCTGCAATACGATGACCTAAACCACCACAATAAGAACAGCCAACTTCCCCTGAAGATAGATTGAAATAACATAATGTAAGTAAATTGAAACATTCAATTGTAAACTAATCTCGAGATGACTTTGAAATTGGAGTACATTTAAGTGAGGATTAAGTCATAAAATTACATATGGTCTGAAAATCCTTATCTGGACCAGCAATTTTATCTACGTTAGTATATGTTGTACAATTATCTGATAAATGTTTTAAATTATTGCAACAACATCATTCCTTTAATACAAGAGTTTTATCATTTATTTTTCTATAACTTGAATTTCAAAAGGAAAAGTTAAGATAAAGATTAAATGCCTTACCTCCCAAATCCAGGTATTTTTCACTTTCTGATATATATGATGCCAAAAATGGTGGCACCTTCTGTTTAGCTTCCTTTAAAAGATGTTTCAAATCCAATAAGACAGATTCATCTGTAAAAAAAATTAAAATGGATATAAATTTTAAGCAAATCAGGCAAATGGCAGATATATCTTTTCTATTATTCTATAGCACCCTTTCCAGGCTGGTCCTCTTCCACAATTATCTACTATCGCCCTAGGTTGAAGGAGATTTTCATCATCAGCAGTACTAGTAGAAGATATATATATTTTTTTGAAACAATATTTTTATTATGACAATTATTAAAAGAGAAATAAACTAGTCTACTAACCAACATTTTTATTGATATAAGTGGTAGCTAACCCTGTTTTTCCACAACGTCCAGTACGACCTATACGATGAACTGTAATATACAAAATAAGATGAGTCAATAGACTTTAATTACAAAATATGATCCTGTTTCACAGAGATTTTGACAAGAAAGGAATGAAAGGTTTTGCGAAACAAAAAAGATTATCATTCATCAAAATAAAATATTGCAATACATTAACTTTCAGAAATCAATAAAAAAATTTAAGATGAAATGGCTGGATGTAAAAAACAATTGAAGATTTTCAAAGATAATAAAAAAAAACATATATACAAACCATCCTCAAAATTTACAGTGTGGACAGACCAAAAAAAGGATGAACACGGCATTAGATGTGAAGTATAATAAAATACATATGAAGTATTTACCATAATTTTCTATGTCTTCTGGCATATCATAGTTTATAACATGTTGTATATTAGGAAAATCAAGGCCTTTAGATGCTACATCAGTAGCTACTAATACATCCTTTTCTCCTTTTCTAAACTGATCAACTGATCGACTTCTTTCTTCTTGATCTATGTATTTAAATAATAAAATATACTTCATTAGAAAAAGGGGTTTTCTCTGGGTCAACCAATTCCTCCCACTATACCAAAGGCAAATTAAATTGAACCATTTGTTAGTCCCAAAATGAAATAATTTGTGTGGAGTGGAAGTTAAACCACATTTCCCTCCTTCTCTCATCAGAGAAGACAACTTTTTTATAATTTGATCAGAAATTGGTTTAACTAGGAGGTAATATCGTAAAGCAGAATTTTTTTCTCAAATTTAAGTTTCTCAGATATTGAGCATATAATATCTATATGATGTTTGTATTTGTTGTGTAAATATTCATAATGTTAGAACAATATTTGTAATTGTAATTTGGATGAAATACCTTTTCCACCATGTATAGCCACAGCTTCTACACCTTTTAATAATAAATATTCATGAATAGCATCCACATCTTGTTTCTTCTCAGCAAATATCAATACCTAGAATTAAACACATTTAACATAATATACAAATACTAACTCAATGTTCTAGTAAAGACAGTTTGTTCCATTTCCAAAAAAGTTTAATAAGAGTATAAGATGATGTGAGCTACCGGGAAAGTGTGCAAGAAAGGGGCATCATCAATAATATTGACGCAATATTTCGCTTTCATGAAGCTCTCGAAGTGAGTGTGTGGGCCCACACTTCTCCCCCTGGGTGCAACACTGTTATGACCATTTTCCATGTATTTTCCTTTGATTGGGACTTAGAACCACCATAGCTAATGCTAAACAAATAATTCCGTCAATCATGGCTGCTTTCCTCAGAATGAATATTGAGACAATATAATTGAACGTGTGTGGGAAACCGAAATTTGATTCAATAAAATTGACATCAAATCATATTGACAATTATATTGAGCGTGTGTGGGCCGCTTTATCTTAGATATACCACCACCTATAATAAGATATGTCTAAATATCAGGTTGTTTCACACTAATTATCATATACATTATAACAACTTAAAGAAAATAAACATTTATATCATTACTTACAGGTGGAGCTGTTTTTTGTAGACATTCTAACAAATAAACAACTTTAGCTTCTTGTTTAACGTTTTCTACTTCCTGTATTACATCTAGATTAGCTGCTCCCGCCCTACCTACATTTACTGTTACAGGTTTTACTAACGCACTACGAGCAAAATTCTGGATCTTTTTGGGCATAGTAGCGGAAAATAGTAATGTCTGTCTTTGACCCTGCGAACAGAAATGAAAAGTGAATTCAGTCAATTAAGTTTAAAGATACAATCCCATGAAAATATTTATAGGGTAGTTATATCATGTAACAGTTGACAGGCAGTCAATCTCTTGCTATCTGCTTGAATGATTGATGAAGGAAGCACTTGGTTTTGTTGATCGAATGGACTTTCCCTTCAATCACTTCAGGTGACAAACAAGGATGTTTAAAATAGATTTACAGCTTGGGGTAGTTTTCTTCTGATAAAAATGTTTTGAGAGGGATTCAAAGCAAACTATTGATAGATCAATTTTTCGAATGTGTTTTTAGTCCAAATATATAATCAAATCATATAGTTTCCGCTTGATAAGGCATCTTTAGATAACGAAAGAAAAGGAATAACAGTAACTGTTGATGCTACTGATCAATATTCTTCAGTAGATTAGATCACATACATGTAGCTTACCCAGTATTTTACTGAATTGGTCGGAAATTGTCAATATTGTTCAATAGAACGATGTTGTTATCTTATCGGGAAAAGATTGGCTTATGATATCCAATATTTAAAACAAAATAAACATTTTAAAACTGGCACACGAATTGCATGCCAGAATGCTTTCGAGCGCTATTTGTAATCAAGCAAGACTCAACATATCCACTACCGATGTAGACTTGAATTACGCCAATGACTGCCATTCAATTTGTACTCTTTGTATATTTCGCGGAACATAACTGATTAGACATTACAGTAAGTAAGAACAGAAACAATTGAATATAAATCAGTTTATATACATTCATTTGTGTTATATACCTTAAAATAGGAAAAGATAGTTCTCACATCTTCTTCAAATCCCATATCAATCATTCTATCAGCTTCATCAATACTCAAATATCTACATACATCTAGATTAATCATCTTTTTATCTAACATATCCATTAATCTACCTGGTGTAGCTACCATAACATGTACACCCCTAAAATATATCAAACATTATGTAATAGTTATATACATTTACACTCTTCAATAGTATTAAAATATAGATGTGACGTCATCCTTTGATGTTGACGTACCAATATGTCAAATAATCGTAAGGGCAACTTTATATTAGCGAAATATTGGATTCGTGTGACATATTTCACTGTAAAAGCATGAGCTGGGTGTCTGTATTTTAAGTCGTTTAATGGTCTCGAGCGTAAGACATTGTTTAATATATTGTAAAAATACTCTGGCCTACTGCCCTCTTGTTGTTAAAATATATTACATAATTTCTCGCTCTAGACCATTAAACAATACATAATAATCATTTGTACTACCCTAAATATATATCTAGCTATCTACTATTTATTCCCTCAAAATATCCAAAACATTATAATATGTACAATCCTTCATAAATATAGCAAAAAAATAAATCAAGCATTTTAACTTTTACCACCCTAACATGTATAAAATAATGTATTATGTACAACCCTAAATTATTCACAATTCAATACTGTATCAAACTTATATAGAATTTAAGAAAATGCTAACATAAAGATTACATTTGAAAATAGGAATACCTTTTGATAACATCTAACTGTTCTTTAATAGCTAAACCACCAATGCAGAGAGCTGTACGTAAAGAAGGGTAACCATCATTTTCTAAATTTTTTATATGATAGTTGATAATCTCATATGTTTGTTTTGCAAGTTCTCTCTTTAAAAAATACAATAAAGCATGTAACATTAATTTCTATGGAATCTGTAATGAATCAAAGGTTGATTTATCTTTCATATATCAGACAGCTCGTAAATAATGACTACACTACTTTAAGTTGAATAATTAAAATAGTATTGTACCTATATCCTTCACATTTTATATGTGGTATAATATGGATGTTTGACAAACTCCCCTTAAAATTATAGGTCTACTGCTCATAGTGATAGTTTTAATGTTTACATCAGCTTGGAATTTAAACCAAATATGAGCATGCTTATATTTCGAAGAATACAGTAAACGCAAGGACAAAAATCATGAAGAACTTACAGATGGGCAAATAATCAAGCCATAAGGACCTTCACCTTTCATAAATGGTAGTTTTTTCTCTTGTTCTAGAGCAAACATTATAATAGGTAGGGTAAAGACTAATGTTTTACCCGAGCCTGTAAAAGCTATACCAATCATATCTCTACCAGACAAACTGAAAATACATAATAATTTAATTATACCACATATCTAATATATTAAACTACATGATAATAATATACACTATTGATAGTTATCCAAGTCTTTAGACATGTACATATTAGTTTCAAAATTCATTATTGATAGTTATCCATGTTTTTAGACTTGTTAACATCACTCTCAGGGGACAATTTTCAGTCGTCCTACCACTACCATCACATTTCAAATTTTAAAAAGCTTGTATCTGTCCTAGCAATTCTCCATATTATTAGAGATATAAGTAATACTAATGAAAGCTTTTACTCTTGAAAGCTTTCAGTTTTCAAATTGTGTTATTGCACTTGGCTATAAATCAGTAAACCAACTTACACAGCTGGTATGCCTTGTACTTGAATAGGAGTAGGCCTATTAATACCTTTCTTCTTCAGTCCCACCAATATAGGTTTCGGGAATTTCATCTCTCTAAATGATTTGATAGGAGGTGGTATATAATCTCCTTCCACCAAAATATGCCATTTCTGACGCAATTTCTCATGTTTAGCTTCTGGCATATTCATAATATACCTTGGCGGCCGCCACCTACAAAATATCAACTTATTTACAGTCATGCTAAAAAAGATATTACGTCATCTGTCAACCTGAAGAGATTACTATCTTATTCACTTTTAAAATATCTAACAAAGGACAAACAATACTATGTACAGGAATTTTCTTTGAGGGCTCAATTGCCTTCTTTTTGACAATCTGAACAAATTAGGATGTAATATTTACCTTATTTATTTTCAAAATTGACTGACTCTCAACCATTCATTTTTCCATCAAGATTTAGTTCAACATAGAAACTGTAGACCACAGGTATATTCTATTGTTAAGAATAAGGCTGTGGTAGTCCTGATACCTGTCTTATTACAAATGGCAGTAAGTTTTGGTATATAGTATAATAACATACCCAGTTTTAATTGGATCTTCATACTGTATACCTTTAGCTAATTCAGCCACACCCATTAAAGCTAAAAAAACAATTTATATACCATAGAAAAATCGTGTAATTATCTTTACAAATAATTTCATGATTGGTAACTGTTCTTTAATCATGTTATAATAACTAAATTGCACATAATGCATATTAACTGAAATGTGTTATATTATTTTCTGTTATTTTTTTTTAAGAGAGAGAGAGGGGGGGGGGAGAAATGGGGTTTAACATCCACTTGACACAAAGCAGGTCATTTCAGGACTAACATATGGTTTAATTTTATTTCAATAATTCCAGTGTGCGTAGGAGTCTTTAACAGTGGGAGGAAACAGGAGGGCCCTGAGATAACCCACAAGATTGGACAGATGACCCTACTCCTTGTCATGTACAACCAGGGATTCGAAACCACGCCATTTGACTCAATGACAGGCTATATGATACAGCGCACATGTGCTAACCATTCGGCCATCCATCACCCCAGTTTTTTTAAACTATGTGCCTGAAAAGATTCTTTTGAAATTTAATCAGTTGTTGTAATTGGCGGATAATAGTCAGATTTGCTATTTGATGCTTGAATTAGTTTATTGATAAAAATAAAGGAATTAACAATTATGTTACTAAAAATCAACTCAATTACAAACAAATTAATAATTATTAGTTGTTGATTAACAAGTCAATCAACTTGTCAGATTATCGTTAACAGTCCTACTTTGGAGTGAATTTGCCACAACAGTTTAACGCCAAACATTAGTCACCTGGACCTCCTTCTTTGACTCGTTTTCATTATGACAAGAGAAGATGACCTGCCCTTTATTCTTACAACAGTGATTTTATACGTGTTTTAAGGTGACTTTTTGATTTACTAGAACTTTTTTATTTTTGTATTTTTATTGGTTTCCACCCTTTAAGTGTAAATAACTAAATTAAATCAACCTGTCCATAATATCATATTTATCGTATTGGACGTTAAATCTGTAAAAAACAACAGCAACAGTTTGCAAATAGGTAGACAACGACCAATTGTCTGGTTCATTTCAAAATGGAAGAACTCTGATTCAAACCTGTGTCAATGACCCACTCTTATGCAATAATAAAGATTTAATTTAAATTATTTATAGATCATTCTCATCTGCTTAAATCTATAACCAAACCTTATAAGTTATATTAAATTGAAACTGTGTTTGTTAGTCGACAAATAAGGCGAAAACACCTGTGAATCAAATTTATTTTACCTTTTTTCTCAGCCACACTTTCCAAAATCTTTTCTTCTTCCTTTAATAGTTTTTCTCTGGCTGTTTCTTTCCTAGCTGTAAAAAGAAAGTGATTTTTACTTATGTTAATATAGTTTTATATAACCCAATAGGGGCAACATAACAACAGAGTTATATCTTCCTATTGTAGGTCTTTCTTTAGGCCTTAAATGTTATCAAAATTATTAATTAGACATTCAAACGTTTGATAATATAGTCAGCCTGCGATATATTTAGAGGATTTGAATACATTTTGTGATGAGAGATTTAACGCTAAAACAAACTGATTAAAATAGAACTATGATGACCCTATGATGTCAGACATTTCATTAACCAATCAGCATTGATGCTTCAAGTGGATTACCCACAGTTTTGTGCACCATACGCCAAAAGTTTGCCATAACAGACCATTTCATTGGCTAATCCCACACAACAGCCAGAGCAATAATAACAATTCTTCCAGATTTTAGTGTAGCAAATAAGAGTAAAAAGAAATTTTTAACTACATGTATATAAAAAAAAACGAAATAGGATCTGTGTTTTAATCAGATTGATGTGAAAATGGATAATCAAGACTTTGCTTATTATTTTACCAACTGGGTTAATGATGATCAAGGCTATCGTAAAATTGTATCACTAATATCTCAGTTCAGAGTGAAGCAATGTGACTGAAATTTTCAGGATCATATTCTTTTTTCATCATCTATTATATAGCCAGAACTCTCAGCTTTTTATCTAATCTTACCCAATTGAAACAAATATATTAAATTCTGGATTCAAATACGTTTAACCTGGACTGCATTAATTTAAGGATTCAAACACCTACAAAATTCCCATGTCTTCTTACCAGAGCAGGCACAATTCGTCGGTAGGTAGATGAAGTAACTTATCGTCAGTTACTTACGGTATGAAGATAAGTGACTACCGTCTAATTGATCAAATAAATATTGCTATAACTATAGCAGTGTGTTCTTGGGGTATTTTTTCCACTAGCTACCTGAAACAATGGACACTTGTCCGATATAACTGAGGTAGTTTTGTAATGTACAACCAAATGCAGAAATTTTAAAAAATCAAAAGTTATCAGTACCTTCTGCCTTTTTTTTCAATTCACTGTGTTGATCTAATAGACTTATATGGGCATTAGGTCCAACAGAAACTTGTGGATCTTCTTCATTTTCTTCTTCATCATTTGTACTTTCCTTTTTTTCTTCCTCAGTTTTAATCAGTGCTGTTCTACCAAGTTTCTTTTCTATCTTTTGGATCTGTTAAATTACAAAAAAACAGTTTATTTACTACAGTGTACTTTTCATATTTTACAAAGAACAATAACAAGGTTCCTACCAGTTGTATTCCATGTAACTTTCAAGACTAGGACTGAAGCAGTTCTCAACATATTTTTCTTTACACCCGGTCCGTATGTTCAGGGATGCTTTTAATGGCTAAGTGAGTACGGTGTTGGCTCATTATCCTAATCGGGTTAGCGATTGAACCCGGAGTTAATGTCCTACTTACAGATTCACAGTGGCTCCCCCAAAAAGATGAGACCTGCAGGTTATAAAGTAGTGATGAGCCACATGTACGCTATTACCTGTTGTTTTTTCCGTTGTTTTATTGGAACATATGGCACATAGTTTTCGTCATCGGAGGAATCACTTTCATTCTGTCTCTGAAATAAGAAATAATACAATCATGTAGGCCTAATTACAAAAATTTGAAAAATTGTTGTATCATGATATTTTGATATGAACATCATAAAAATTTGAAATATTGTTGTATTATGATATTTTGAACATTATAAAAATTTGAAGAAAGGAATATGACTTTAATGTACCTGTAATAATTGGGTTAGAGTGAGATTTGTTTGAATTTTGAAGACTATCACGCTTATTTGGGTGCCTAACCAATCTCAGTCTGCATTATGGGTGCCCCGCTAAATTATATAATGGCCACACCCATGATCTGGTCGTGGGTAACCAACCAATCTCGCCATTATGGGCGACCTGCCTGGATGAGCATCTCACCAATCATGCCGTTTAGGGTGCCCCATTGATCAATTCAATATGCATTATGTGCGGTTATTGTCATTTTGGACTTACACACAACATGAGATGATATGTTGTGTAGGACATACATTATTATCATATCACAATTTTTTTTTAATATACCGTACAATACATGTAGAATTAAAGGCATTGTCGTCATGATGTCAGAAAGTTTCAATTAGTTCAAAGTTACGTTCTTTTCTTTATGAAAAAAAAAAGATGTTATTCAAGTTGTAGGGGCTATTGTAAAATAGTGTTGTATCCGACGTTGAAATAAATAAACTAGCCTAGCAGTTTATCTAACTCGATGAAAATAGTGTCTTAATTATAATTTTAACCTCAAAATTTGAGACTTTCAGCTACTCCACTTTTGGTGAAATTTAGGGTGCCATTCAGAACGCCAGAAGCTTTCAAAAAATTTGTTTATTTGTAAACACACATTTTTTTCATCAATTGACTGGGCTGTAAGGTAAGTTAAGAAGAAAAATAAAGGAAAAGTAAAGCTATGTTTTGTTTACCTTGTTTTGAAGTCTGTTTCTTCCGTAAGAATACGACATCTTTACAAACTCTGAAGATTTTAGTACAAACAGAGGTAAATGTCTGTAATATGGCTTACATTATTCAATAAATATTACATCTGCATAATAATAATATCAATTTTGTCTATCTGGTCATTTCGTTTGAAAAACGTACGTACATGTACCTTGAGTTTCTACGAGATACTGCCGTATGTATACATATATCTTTGTCATATGAAAATTACAAATTTTCAACTCCGGCGAAATAAACATGAAACGAAATAGTTATAAGAGAAAACCTAATAAAATAGATTATGGTGGACACGTCTTTTTATCATTAGTTCTGGCATGGACGGCCCTGGCATGCATTATATTATAAGGTCCTTGGTTCTGGGTAGTCTGGCGTGAAGAGGATTTACATTAATCAAAATTAAGCATGATGATAGTACCAAAATCATACCCGGCACTCGGCGTTGCAGGCGCGGATCCAGGGCGGGGGGGGGGGGGGTCCAGGGGGTCCGGACCCCCCCCCCCCCCTGCTCAGGCTTGAAAATTTTTTATGCGATTTTATTGGCGATTTAGACATGTAATTTTGGAATTTACCTTCCGCAAATACGTCAGAATGAACGAAATTGAATCTAATTTAGGCCTACCAAATTTTTCGGGGGGAGGGCCCGTTAATCGGTTGAGCGCAATTAGTTAACCAATTATCAAACCTCGAACCCCCCCCCCCCCTGCATAAAATCCTGGATCCGCGCCTGCGTTGCCAGACAAGGATGAACTCAACCGACAATATGGTGTAACTTGTGTAACGGTGACATAATATTCCAATGTCTTTTCAAATCGGATAAAAAAAATTATGACCGCTATTTGGACCACAAGCTAAAAACGTGATATTTCGTTCAAACAGGGGCTATAATTTAGAAAGTTACGATCCAATAACCAAGAACTTTGGTTTCAAGTTTCATCAAAATCAGCTGAAAATTGTGACCTCTAGAGGTTCCACAACCTTGTTATATTTGCGTACGAGGGTGGCCATTTTTTCCGACAGTTTATTGGTCCGATTTTCACAAAATTAGAACTCAACCGACATTATGGTGTAACGTAGTTCAGCTCTAGGTGTAACGGTGATACATTCGAACGGTTTCGGTTTGTTTTTGTTTTTTTTTTGCGGTTATAATTCAAGAAGTTAACAAGATCTTGGGGTTATAAACCAGCGTTTCAAGTTTCATCAAAACCGGATGAAAATTGTGACTGGTGGAGTGTCCACAAACTAAACACGTGATTTTGTCATCCATGATGTTATTGCCTGATACAGGACTATACCAATTTGGGAAGGAAATGGGGTCTTTGTGACATAACCTATTTTTCAAACTTCGTTAAAATCGGATAAAAATTGTGACCTGTAGACTGTTTTTAAACAAATTGTGGGGGAACGGGCGCCCGGGGACAGGTTCGACGACAATATACGACCACGTCTCCACACGGAAATGTGGGTGTATAAAAAATGAATGAATTTGGTCGGCTTCTGCACCATCCGGGCTATAGAATATGGGTTTACGCCATACAGTTTGTTTATCTGGGAGAAATGTTCCGCGCAACAATTGAATTCAACAGGCAGGGAATCTTTTACGTGAATGCGGGACTCCGTGGTTTTTCGCACAATCCGAACGACTAGACACTGTTCCTTGCCAGACCCCGCGTCAGTGTGCCACTGACAAGTGATGGAAACTCCGGCCAGTAATACTACATAGCTATATCCGTAACTTTTTAACTAGGAGGTGCCCGCGCGCGGAAAGATTTAACTTATAGTGAATGAAAGAAAGTAAGAATATGTACGAAATTGGGTTTAACGTCTCAATTTTCCTCACCAACCGGGCTATAGAATTCAGTCATAAGCCATACAATGTTCTATGAAAAAAATGTTTTATATATACGCATGCCAGCGTGTATACACGCAGGACTTTCTATCCGAAGGACTATATAGACGCCATTCCTTGCAAGACAAGAGGAAATCACGCTCGGAAATGATATATTATTTTTATACGCCCACATTTTCATGTGGACGTATTATGTCGTCGCCCCTGTCCGTCCGGACGTCCGTCCGTCCGTCCGGACATCCGTCCGTCCGTCCGTCCGTCCACAATTTGTTTGTGGACTCTCTACAGGTCACAATTCTTATCCGATTTTGACGAAACTTGAAATATAGGTTTATCCCCAAAAGTTCTCGGCTGCTTTCGATATTGGCATGTATCGAATCAAAACTTCATGGATTATGGCCCCTGATTGTACGAAAAATCACGTTTTTAGCTTGTGGACCCTATAGAGGTCACAATTTTGAACCGATTTTGATGAAACTTGACATGCATGTTTGTAACCCAAAGATCTTGGTTCCTTTCGATATTTGCGGCTTACAGAATGTAATTTCCTGAATTATGGCCCCTGATTGTCCGAAAAATCACCCTTTTTAGCTTGTGGTCCCTCTGGAGGTCACAATTATTATTCGATTTAAAAAGCCGTTTGATTATATCACCGTTACACCCTAAGGAAGGTTGAGTTCGAATTTCGGGAAAATCGGACCAAAATTGCCATACAAAATGGCCGCCGTTTGTACGCGAATACTGTTAAAAAATGGTATATCAAGGTTGTGGACCCTGTGGAGGTCACAATTTTGATTCGATTTTGATGAAACTTGAAATTCATAGTTATAACCCAAAGATCTTGCTTCCTTTCGATATTTGCGCATATCGGATCGTAACTTCCTGAATTATGGCCCCTGATTATACGCAAAATCGCCTTTTTTTTAGCTTGGAGGTCACAATTATTATTCGATTTAAAAAACCGTGTGATTATATTACCGTCACACCCTAAAGAAGGTTGAGTTCGAATTTCGGGAAAATCGGACGAAAATTGCCATACAAAATGGCCGCCGTTTGTACGCGAATACTGTTAAAAAATGGTATATCAAGGTTGTGGACCCTGTGGAGGTCACAATTTTGATGAAATTTGAAATTCATGGTTATAACCCAAAGATCTTGCTTCCTTTCGATATTTGCGCATATCGGATCGTAACTTCCTGAATTATGGCCCCTGATTATACGCAAAATTGCCTTTTTTTTTAGCTTGGAGGTCACAATTATTATCCGATTTAAAAAAACGTTTGATTATATTACTGTTACACCGTAAGGAAGGTTGAGTTCAAATTCGGGAAAATCAGACCAAAATTGTCATACAAAATGGCCGCCGTTTGTACGCGAATACTGTTAAAAAATGGTATATCAAGGTTGTGGACCCTGTAAAGGTCACAATTTTAATTCGATTTTGATGAAACTTGAAATTCATGGTTATAACCCAAAGATCTTGGTTCTTTTCAATATTTGCGCATATCGGATCGTAACTTCCTGAATTATGGCCCCTGGTTATACGCAAAATCCCCCTTTCTTTAGCTTGTGGTCCCTCTGGAGGTCACAATTATTATCCAATTTAAAAAAACGTTTGATTATATCACCGTTACACTGTAAGGAAGGTTGAGTTTGAATTTCGGGAAAATCGGACCAAAATTGACAGACAAAATGGCCGCCGTTTGTACGCGAATACTGTTATAAAAATGATATATCATGGTTGTGGACCCTGTATAGGTCACAATTTTAATTCGATTTTGATAAGGAAGGTTGAGTTCTAATTTCGTGAAAATCGTACCAAAATTGTCGGACGAAATGGTTGCCGTTTGTACGCAAATAGTGTAAAAATATGGTATATCATGGTTGTGGACTCGCTACAGGTCACAATTCTTATCCGATTTTGATGAAAAGTCACATTTCTAGGTTGTGTACCGTCACACCATAATCATTGTCGGTTTCGAGTTTCATTAATATCAGACTGGAACTGACAAACTAAATGGCTGCTCCCAATACAGTATGAAATACAGGACTTAAAGATGTAGGAAAAATCACTTTCGGTATTGCTTGTTCTCTGTCCATCTCTCGAAAATGTGGGCGTATCCTGCCTGGCAGTGCCAGCCTATCTTTTTTAATGCAGTTGTACATTGCCTTTTTGGACTGACAGACAACTGTAGGCTTACCAAACATTACAATCTTCACCAATTTCGACATATCCATCATATAGCAGAACTGAGCAAAAGGCCTACCAAAGTGGACCACTGATACTGCCGTTTTCTTTTTTGATAGAAAATATTACAGAATCGATATAGCAACAGCAGCGTCCAAATACGATGGGAATAAATATTGTCTCAATAATAACTTATATCAATTGATGCGAGAAATAAAACCTTGTAATAGACAGATAGAATCCGCAAAGACCCAACAAACACACACAAGGACTGCCGTGAAAACTTGCTTAAAAAACTAAAAGACAAACAGACCTCTGAAGCTCTCTATTACAAGCTTAGACCAAATCTCCCTCGACCACTTTATGTCAGGGCTTCTATAAAAATCCACAAAACCCCATGAAAGCCCGTCTGTTCGTATTGGTGTGTTCTTGAGATTCAGTCTTCTACAACACGGCCTAATACTACAACACCATCGTCCTTCATCAAAGATTCAGGTGAATTCCGTGTGAAACTGCAGAACATTCAAACCCCCTGCAGGATGACCTCATATGATGTTGTGATTTGTTCACAAATGTACCAAGCGCATAGAGAGTTTAGACAACCCACTAGAGACTTCCTTATCAACTGAAAACACCATACTCCTGTTTAAACAATCCAGCAATTCAACATATTTCTTCTGGGGTGACAACTTTTGCGAACAGATCAATGGATTACCCATGGGAAGCCCCCCCCCCCTTTAATTTCAGAAATATTTTAACAGGGGTGCACAATTTCACTTTTGAACCACTAGCCCATGGACAGGTGTCATGACAAAATTTGCTAGCCCGACAGAAAAATATACCTGCCCAAAATATAAATTATGGTCCTATTGTTTTTAATTTATTTTAATGACCAAACATAAAAATAATAACAAAGTAAACAAATATTTAATCATCCAAATGTTCCAATATTGTCTCAACCTTTCCATATATCATCAATAATGTATTGGACATTATTACTAATAGACAACAAGAACCATAAACGGAGGAATAAAAAGGTTTGTGTTGTCTATCGGCCATTTTTATAGCTACAGGTTGGATATTGGAAGATATTCATTTACCCTTGCAAGAATACTTAATTAAACCATACATCATCAGTCCACTGCTGTGTCAAAAAAATAGCCATTACCCAAAATAAATAGCGTTTTTTGGGATCATGCGATTTACGGACCACCATGACACATTTGATAATCAGTCTACCGATACCTCACTGTACAATTAGCATTATTCATATTTCTGCCTATATAATGAAATATATTTTAATCAGAAAATCAACGAGTCCTTTGAAAAATCAAGAAGAAACAGGGACAATTCTAACAACAGTACCACCGGTCGTGTGGAAAAGTCATGTGATGTGAAAACGCTATATCACGGCGTTTGCAATCTTCGTCAAATGAATTCTTGGACATTTATAACAGTATCTATTGCGGTAAATGACGATAAAAGGAAGACATATTTTAACAAAATAGAGAGAGAGAAATGCGTATTCGTATATCGGTATGGAATGCTGTCATTCGACAATACTCGTTTATTTTTAGAAGAGTTATTTTTAGTAACGGAAGCTACTGGTACAAGCCGGTAGCACTATCGGTAGCACTATCGTGTGCCCAGTTGTGACTGAAACTGGCCTATTCTGCTATTCAACTATTAAAAACTTATTACGCGGACTGGAACTAAAATGCTTTAAATACATTGTAATCACAAAGTAAGAATTTCTGTCAGAGAAAATAGGCCTGTCCGCGGGCGGCCGGATTACGTAATATCAGCTGTCTAACAAAATGATTTACCTGTCCCGGGCGTCGGGCGATGGTAATTGTTCACCCCTGATTTTAAAATGATTTAGAAGAGAAGGCGCTTCAAACGCCCACCATAACCCCAACATGCTTTTTATAGGCAAGTGGATGATACCTTTGTTATTATCAAACAAAAATAATCCAGAAACATTGTTATAACACCTCAACAGGCAACAGTCACGTATAAAATTCACAATGGAAACCGAAAATGACAATCAATTGCTTGATGATGACTAGAGAAGCCTAGTCGAAACGTCGCTCAGTAATTAGGCTATTATGTTTTGTGTAAATCTACGAAACGCAAACCAATGACCTAACCAACTGAAAAGTTTAACCACCTTGCAGTCCTGTAGAGTGTATCTGGTTTAATAAGGGTTATTTCGTTTCATTTTTTGATATAAAATTTCATCAAATCATTCAAGTTTCTGCCGCGTACACAAAAATACGACAGCTTCTGCCGTTAATGGTCCACGACATTGCTTCTCAACCTTTTTTGCCAATGGCACACCTTGGAACACATGAAAAAATAGCGGCACAAATATTTAGCCAGTTGTGCCGCTATTTTCATATTATGAAAAATATTTTAATTTTGGAAAATAAAGACATAATAGGTCAGACGGCATACAACCGTAGACAGAGGCTAGTCACAGACACATAGAATGACTCAAACTAAACACAGGTAAGACAAGTCAGACGCCATTTAAAACCGTAGACATGGTCTATATGTCATAGACTGCTAAGAACTTATCAGACACACGTGAATGTCGAATTGGGATCACGTGATTTTTCACATTTTCTTAGTGTGCCGTTCAAAATTTCGATACGCAAATGAAATAGTGGCTTTGAGGGAAATTTTGCCCGGACAGCGTGGCTACGATCGAATTCCAACTGCCAAGGGATTACGTGCACGTCAATATGTACACGGGACATCGGTTTTTTGTTCCATCCGAACGACTAGACAGCTGGCCTTGTCAGACCCCCCCCCCCCCCCTGCATCACTGTCAATGATGGGAAACCACGCCGGAAAAATCTGGGTGAAATTTCTGATCGGCCAATGCAGGGATCGATCACCCGACCTCCAGGCTAGCGAGCCAGCGTCTTACCCACTTAGCCAGTGATCCCCGGTTGACGACAAACCCAATCTGCTTCATAATCATATATCATTACGAAGTGACAGTGTATGTGATGAATGAATTTTATAAAGTTCATTATTATGCATTTAGCCGATAGCTCGTGCAATCTTTACACAATGTTGGCAATCTGGTCCCGGCAACACTAAATATATTTTATCGACTTATACCTTAAACACCTTTATTCATTTTTCTTAAATTCAAAAAGGTGTTTTAGAATTTAATTTGCAGATGCAAAAAGGTTATTAACGCGAGCTCATGAATGAAGCCGCGCCGACGTAATCCCTCCCATTGATTGAAAGTTGAAACGCCCTCGTGAAAATTATAAAACTCCATGGCCTAGACTTTTCGCAAATAAAAGTCTCGGTCATCCAGAACCTCCGATTAATATTTTGTCTGAAGGATAGAGACTACACTGAACAATTACACTTCCTCGTTGATATGTTAGGTTTCAAAATTTGTCTTTCAATTTTTATTGAGGCTTGTGATAAATATGGATAAATCTAGCTCTACTGAACTAAAGAGTGGTTATCTATTAAGTATTCAAAAAGGGATTCTGGTAAGTTTTGGCAACATTGTGTAATGTTGATTGAAAAAATCGTCTGCTACTGCGTGCTACAAGAGAGCCTAGGCTATCCTTGCTGGTCACAATCAATATTATATAGGATCGATGCAGCAGTCATCTTCTCTTGAAATTCAATCACTCCTCTATCATCTCATTAATTACCGTAACAGCAAAATTTCAGCTCAATTGACAGGCAAACATATGTAGTGGATTGGAGGAGATATAAGTTTCCCTGAAGATCAAGCTAGATCAGTAGATGACCCAAATGTCATATTATAATATCTATATTTTGATCAAATGTCTGTACTTTTCCCCTTAATTATTTTTAATAATGTGGTTATTTGAAGGGTTGACAACCACAGGGGAATGAAATGAAATGGGGTTTAACGTCTGCTCCAAACTGGGCTAATAAAGAACCTCTAGTCTGCAACTCAATATCATCCACAGTCTTCTACACAAATTTAATGAAATTATACGGAAATTTAAATCAACATTGATGTTATGATCTTACCAGAAAAAGATGGCCTTCTCTGATATCAAATATTTAAGACAAAATAAACATTTTACCATTGGGTTTCAGCAACTACAAGATCGAGGCTAGACATATTCCGCAAGTCATCTCAAATGTTGACGTATATTGTTATCTGGAGCCCCCATGCACAATAAATACTACCGGCAGACTGGATTGAATAACCAGATGCTAGAGATTGTGATTTGAAAAAAATATGAAAAAATCCAAATTAATACATATGCTGAAAATCACTAAATAGATGGAAAAAGACAACACTAATTACCAAAATAAACCTAGTCCATGCATACAAATTTTAAGGATGTTTTTGAGAATTCCTAATGAAAACGACTGTACTATGTACCGGAAATTATCAACAACAATCCTACTAACTATTAAAAAAATTCTGGCCCAAATACCAAAAAATCACCTAATAACGAAAAAACACCACTAATTACCAAAATAAATTTAGACCACGTATAAAAGTCGTCAGGTTTGGTCATGGGTCAGACTAGGTCTTGCTTGAAAATGTTGGGTAATGGGTCATGCATGGCCATGGTCCGAGTTCGCAAAGCATTCTCAGACTTTAGTCAAGATTTTACTCAAAATTGTTCGCCTTATTGTAGCTAATATATAGCCCTTTATAAAACTTATGTTGTTTGAATTTATCAAATACCCTAATAAGAAACTATATGCAAAGTTTTGTGTTTCTGAATCAAAGATATTTCTTATAAACAGTGATTTAAAGTTGAGTAAATTCTCAACCTAAGTCTGAGAATGCTTTGTGAACTTGGGGCTAGGTTGATCAGGAATCATGCACATAAGATTTGGTGGGCACTGTAGTAGGTGGGTCATAGGTCAGACTAGGGCTCTTAAAAAATTATGGGGCACTCTAGGTGTTCCATGGGTTAGGGTTATTTTCAGTATGAACTAGTTTAAAACATTTTAATACAGGTTATAAGCATTATTTCTTGAAAATCCATACACACTAGCTGTGATTAGTTGATGAGTCCCAACAGGTGTTCAATTCAATGAGGTCACATTTTTATTCCTCGTAATAAGACCAGTTGTACAAAATGTAATCTTAAGATTGTCACATTTATACTGTCCATTTGATGATATTTTACGAAACCAATATTTTTCTCTATTTATCAAACTCCATTTATCAATTCAATTTAATAAACTAACAAATGGTGGGGTGGGGGTGGGGGCACTTCTACGGCACCATCCAAACCCCAATGAATGTCAACAAAATGCTGGTTATCCGAGAACATAAATCATATTGCCTATATAGTTGATGTGGGTGGTTATCTCTGTAGAAGTTTTATTCAAATGACATAAAGTTCATATCATATTTTGATTTTTTATTGATTAGGAGTGGACATAAAAATTTTACTCACATTCTGTCATGGCAAATGGATGCCAATAATTCGGAAAGGACTGAGATATTTGGGATATGAATATAATTTTAGTTTCTTTAAAATTGGATAAATATCATGAATTCTAGAGGGTTCACTAGAAATGGTTCCACTACTGATTTCCTCTGTCTTGCTCTAGCCCCAATAGTTGAACGTCATAAAGAGTTCCTTTGAGCAAGTTAAGTACTAGTCTGTAACTCACTTAATTTCGAATGACACGTCACTGACCCCAAACTGTACTGCACATAGGGGGGAACACGTGGGTAAGATGCTAGTCTGCTAGCCTGGAGGTCAGGTGTTCGATCCCTGCATTAGCCGAGAAAGTTCATCCAGATTTTCCAGCGTGGTTCCCCCTTGTCAGTGATGCAGGATGGCCATTTTGTCAGGCAGCTCTAGTCCGATTTTCAACCGTCATTAGGGTGTAAAGGTGATACAGTAAAAGTTTTTTAAAATTGGATAAAAATGTTGATAATCCACGAAGTTATGGTGCAATAATATACACATATAGCGAAAAGAACCAAGATTTTTGGATTATAATTATGCAATTTGAGTTTGATCAAAATCAGATAAAAAATATGATCTTAGAATGTCCACAAGCTACATGATTTTTTCATTCAATCAGGGGCCATAATCCATGAAATTATAGTCTGATACATGCAAATATCAAAAGGAACTAAGATCTTTGGTATATAAACCTATATTTCAAGTTTCATCAAATCCAATAAAAATTGTGACCAGCGTAGTGTCCACAAACAAATTGTGGATGGACAGGGTCGATTGCAATATACATATCTACATGAAAATGTGGGTGTACAAAAAATTGCGTTTAATTTTTAGGGTACTTTGTCTCATGGTTGATTGAGGGTTTGGGAGGAGGGTGGGGGCTGATGCCCTATACATCATGCATGGTTGTTACATTAACTCTAAATTATTTCTGGTATATTTTTTAGGGTACTAAAGCAAATAAAAAATGGTGTATTTTATTAACAACTGGAATATCTAGCTGCCTGCAATTACACGACTCCAAAGAAAAGTTATCTAGTCCAAAACCAATAGACTTGGATAAAATAGTTAGTGTAGAAAAACTGAAAAATGAGCAGGGTTTTGAAGTGGGTGTGAAAAAAGAAAAATATATCTTCCGGTGTGAAGACTCAAACAATGAAGACCTATGGATTCACGCGTTTAATAAAATACTAAGATCAAAAACACCTCAACAAGTAGGAGATCGAACTTCAGTGATCAGTCGGAATGATGACACTATTATCCTTGATGATAATATGTTGTATGAATCTTTAGATGCTCGTAAGTAATTTATAAGTGCCTCATTTTCCTTCACATCATATTGTTCTTGTAGCAAACCTACCAATTCTCAATGATCTGAGTGATAGCGGGTTTGCTTAACGACAGTGTAGACATGATGATTGATAGTATACATCCTGAATGATGGTCACGGAACTCTTTAATCCGCCCCCTGAAATGAAATAAAATGGGGTTTAAAGCCCTACTGGTCTGCTATGGCTTGGCTAATGAAAACAGGCTATAAGCCAGACTCTTATTTTGAATTTCAACTTAAGAAGTGCATTATGTTTTTGACCAGTCATAAGTTAAAATCAAGGGACCGCTTAAATTTTAACTTTGATCAACAATAAATCTGTTGATTTTATTGGATTTATTGTGAAGTTGCTTTGTGAGGATGAAACAATCTGCCTTTGTTTCCGAGAACGCAGAGTACTATAGAAAAATTGTTAAAAAGTTTTGGGAATCCCAGTCCGGCATTAATGACATCATAAGTGAGGATTCCTCTTTACAGCATGAAGTCTGACATTGTTTATGTTCAGTCATATTTACAGTTACTTAATTAAGGCAATCAATTTAAAAAGTATCGCTATCAACCGTGAATCATAGCATCTGTTAATTTCATCATGAGCAAACAGTAAAGTATAAGAACCCTTTCAAAGAAATATACAAGTTTCCTTTATAATGTTAAATGGAGGATGTCATTTAAATTTTTTTGTTTTTGGTCTAAACTTTTAAGTTTAGCACATTGAATCAACAATATCTCATTAAAACACAGATCCTTTTTATACGCCCACATTTTTATGTGGACGTATATTGTCCTCGCCCCTGTCCGTCGGGACGTCCGTCCGTCCACAATTTGTTTGTGGACCCTCTACAGGTCACAATTCTTATCCGATTTTGACGAAACTTGAAATATAGATTTATCCCCAAAAGATCTCGGCTGCTTTCGATATTGGCATGTATCGGATGAAAACTTCATGGATTATGGCCCCTGATTGTACGAAAAATCACGTTTTTAGCTTGTGGACCCTATAGATTTCACAATTTTGAACCGATTTTGATGAAACTTGACATGCATGTTTATAACCCAAAGATCTTGGTTCCTTTCGATATTTGCGCCTATCGGAATGTAATTTCCTGAATTATGGCGCCTGATTGTCCGAAAAATCACCCTTTTTAGCTTGTGGTCCCTCTGGAGGTCGCAATTATTATCCGATTTAAAAAAACGTTTGATTATATCACCGTTACACCCTAAGGAAGAATGAGTTCGAATTTCGGGAAAATCGGACCAAAATTGCCATACAAAATGGCTGCCGTTTGTACGCAAATACTGTTAAAAAATGGTATATCAAGGTTCTGGACCCTGTAGAAGTCACATTTTTTATTCGATTTTGATGAAACTTGAAATTCATGGTTATAACCCAAAGATCTTGGTTCCTTTCGATATTTGCGCATATCGGAACGTAACTTCCTGAATTATGGCCCCTGATTATACGCAAAATCGCCTTATTTTAGCTTGTGGTCCCTCTGGTGGTCACAATTATTATCTGATTTAATAAAACGGTTGATTATATTACCGTTACACCGTAAGGAAGGTTGAGTTCGAATTTCGGGAAAATCGGACCAAAATTGCCATACAAAATGGCCGCCGTTTGTACGCGAATACTGTTAAAAAATTGTATATCATGGTTGTGGACCCTGTAGAGGTCACAATTTTAATTCGATTTTGATGAAACTTGAAATGCATGGTTATAACCCAAAAATCTTGATTCCTTTCGATATTTGCTCATATCGGATCGTAACTTCCTGAATTATGGCCCCTGATTGTCCGAAAAATCGCCTATGGTCACTCTGGAGGTCACAATTATTATCCGATTTGAAAAAAGGTTTGACTCTATCACCGTTACACCCTACGGAAGGTTGAGTTTGAATTTCGAGAAAATTGGACCATAATTGCCAGAAAAAATGGCCGCCGTTTGTACGCGAACAGTGTAAAAATATGGTATGTCAAAGTTGTGGACCCTGTAGAGGTGACAATTTTAATTCGATTTTGATGAAACCTGAAAAGCTTGTTTATAACCTAAAGATCTTTATTCTTTTCGATATTTGTGCATATCAAATTGTAACTTAATGAATTATGGCCTTTGATTGCAGGAAAAATCACTTTCGGTATTGCTTGTTCTCTGTCTATCTCTCGAACAATTATTATCTGATTTAAAAAAAACTCTGATTATATTACTGTTGCACCGTAAGGAAGGTTGAGTTCGAATTTCGTGAAAATCGTACCAAAATTGCCGGACGAAATGGTCACCGTTTGTACGCGAACAGTGTAAAAATATGGTATATCATGGTTGTGGACTCTCTACAGGTCACAATTCTTATCCGATTTTGACGAAAAGTAACATTTCTAGGTTGTGTACCGCCAAACCATAATCATTGTCGGCTTCGAATTTCATGAATATCAGACTGGAACTGACCAACAAAATGGCTGCTCCCAATACAGTATGAAATACAGGACTTAATGATGTAGGAAAAATCACTTTCGGTATTGCTTGTTCTCTATCCATCTCTCAAAAATGTGGGCGTATCCTGCCTGGCAGTGCCAGCCTATCTTTAGTTTTGTTTTTTATAGTTTAAAATTTTGTCTTACTTGTCTTTACAACACTAGGATCTGGAAGTGTTGTTATATAACAGGCGTTCTAGGTGATGTGAGGAATTAGCCAATAACACTGTCTGTTACGGCAGGTTCCTAGTTTATTCTGCACAAACTATGGGTAAACCCCTTGAAACGTCAACGCTGATTGATTAATCAAGTCTGACGTCATAGGGTATAAGCGACTCAGCGCTGGTAGGACCCTTAACGTGTAGTTGAGGCCATCAAAAGTATAAAAAACGAAAAATGGAATATAGATCTGTCTTTTAATCAGATTGATAATATCCCAGGCTTTTATCTGTAGATTTAAGAAGAAAATTGTGGATGTTACAAGCGATAAACTTTCACATCTCAGACAGTAATTAAATTGACACTTTCATTTTTCTCCACAAATCAAAGAAAGCTAGTCATAACCATATGCACTTTTACCATTTTTTCTGGTTCTATTTTTTAGCACCAATGTTTTCTGTGACAATTGAAATGAACGAATCAGCAGAAACATGCCAACTTCAAAAAGACAAGACCTATTTCCTGGCTGTTAATAAATACAATATAGCATTACTTGACCACCCATCTAAACAAATTTTATATCAATGGCCATACCAATACATCAGACGATTTGGAAGACATGCAGGACTTTTTCACATATTTGCTGGAAGAAGATGCCCTTCTGGGGCTGGAGACTTCAATATAATTACTGACGAGGGCGATGCCATTTTTGAAAGTATACGAAAATTTACACAGACACAACGTAGTCAGGGAATGGATGAAAATCAAGACTACCAAGCGGACGCAGCTGCCTTCAAGAAAACTCCACCCAAATCAGGTATGACAGTATCTTCTAGTGAACCTCCCAGTCTGCCTCCGCAAGTAAAGAAACCCACACCAGTTAAAGCAGAGATGCCTTCAGAAGCCACAACAAGGACAAAGTCTCAAGAAGGGGTGAAAAAAGTCTTGACATCGTCATCCAATAATTCATCATCAGCTGTGAATCAAGAATTTAAACAAGAACTTGATGAAAAATTGATCAAACAATCTCTAAGTGTAGATGAAACCAAACCAGTTTATAAAGGAACAATTGAGAACAATTGTGTTGGTGAGGCCCATAGTACTCATTTTCAGGCCTCCGCAACAAATCCACAAGGTAAAAAAGATAAGAAAGATAAGGAACGTGAAAGGAGAGAAGAAAAAGAGAAAAAAGAACGTGAAAAACAAGAAGAGAAAAGGTTAAAGGAAGAGAAGAAGAAGGACAAGAAGAAAGGCAAAGATAAGGCAGCAGCACCTCCAGTTAAGCCAAAACCTAACATCCATAATCCATCACCATTATATGAAGAAATGGATGACTTACTTGTTCCAAGACACCCACAACCTAAAAATGTCAAAGCTGCTCCACATTTTTATGAGGATGTTGATGAAGGTGTGGCACGAGCCTCTGGGGCCTATGCAGAAGCATCCAATAGAAAAGTCCAGATTCCAGCTAACGAAGAAAATGGAAATTTTTACAGTAATGTTGAGGATATGGCAGGAAATAAATCACAGGAAATAGTAGCCTACGCAGAACCAGAAGGAAAACGCTCTGATGCTTGGCGACAATTTGGTGCAAACGAAGATGATAATGATCATGTTGAAGTTTATGTTAACATCAAAAACGCTGCCACTGAGGGAGCACCTAATTTCAATGATAAACCCTTTCATCTTCAAGATGATGAGGAAGATGAGACATATGATTCTTTCAGTACTAAAACAACATCAGAAGAGACAGAAAATATTTATGGCATGAGTTCAGGTAAAGTACTGGATGAAAACCCTAGTGCAGGTCATTCAGCTTCTGGGGGATATGAAGAGGTACCAATTATAGTTTCAGTAAAAGCGTTGTCTGATTTCAAGAAGCCTGTTCTAGTTTTAGACGGCACTGAATATCCAGGAGAAAGCACTGATAACTGAAATAGATATTTGAAATATTAAAGTTGGTTGCCATTAAACATAAGTATTAAGTGGGATTATAATGATGCCCTATAATATCCTTTTCGACAACTCAAAAAGTGAAATTAATTAATGATTCTTAATACATCTATATCTATTTGTGTCAAGTTCAAGTGCATTCTAACTTGAACATCCAACACCATCCCAGGCGTGGATCCAGGATTTTTTGCAGGGGGGGGTCTAGGTTTGATAATTGCTTAACTAATTGCGCTCAACCGATTAATTTGGTAAATTAGATTCAATTTGGTTCATTCTGACGTATTTCCGGAAGGTAAATTCCAAAATTATAGGTCTAAATCGCCAATAAAATCGCATAAAAAAATTTTCAAGCCTGAGCAGGGGGGGTCCGGACCCCCTGGACCCCCCCCTCTGGATCCGCGCCTGCATCCAATCTAGTCCAATGTTATCTGCTATCAATGTTGGACTGGATTTCTCCTAGGTCCGTTCTTGATTCTATTTGAAATGCAGATTAATACCAAGATTAAAAGCCATATTTGGCAAGCTCTCAAAGCTTGTTTGAGATGCGTTTAAAGGAAAAAAAGATAATGTCCACTTCTAACAATATTTATGCAATTTTTACTCAAATACTTATATTTAATGGCAACAAGAAAATGGTGCTTTGTTTTCAGTTTTCTGAAAAGTTACATTTATAAATGAAGACTAGTGTTTGTCTGATGTTCTGCATGCAAATTAAACAAAGTATTTTAGATATTACTATATGAAATAACTCATGCAGCTCGAGTTATGAACCAGTATGTAGGCCTTTTGGGCCAATACAGTCACGTATATACATGTATTATTGTAATATTATATATGATGCTTTTAATGTGGTGATTTTTTGTTTAAGAAGAATATCATGGATGTCATTAAAAAAGTAACCAAAGATTTGGGGGATAAAAAGTCCAAGCCCATTTCACGTTTGAGTAGAATAGTTGACATGTTAATATGATGGTTTTGATAGATTAATGTCTAAAAATAATAATAATAATATCGTCATTTATAAAGCGTGTTAATACTGAAGAAATCAGTTTCTATGGCGCTGTTGGTTTTTTTTTATATTCACTGATTATTTACAGATCAGGGTTTTGAAATAAGAATGTTTTAAGTTGAGATTTTAAATGGCCCACAGATGGTAATAGTTTTATTGACTGTGGTAGTCTATTCCATAGAAATGGACCATTCATTTGAATGTAGTGACATGGGATAACATTTGACTATTCATAATGATTGGTTATTCATAGACTAATGCATTTGAGACACATTTTAAAGGTGATGCTCCATTGCTCCTTGATATTTGGGGGGGGGGGGGGGGCTGTGGTGCGTGAAATTGTTAAGTCAAGTGGCATGTTTCTGTTTTTTTCTCATTTAGCAGGTCTTGTGTAGTTTTTGTGACCCCATATATGTTACCCTTACACAAAGACGTGCCAATAATTATCCCAATTTGACATTGATTGTAAATAAATTTGGCTTTATATGGACCTTAAAATACATATATTATATATTATATGGTCCAATGGTTTTATCAACTATTTATTTGAGTTATTTTTGTTTGTTTATGAATTTACAAATCAATCATTATATGAGCATTTAATGGAGCCCTATATTTAAGAAACATTGTTTAAAGCCATATGACTTCATATTCAAAATGATTATGTTTCTATATAAAAGAAATTGTGCTCTTTTTTTATATGTTAAATTTGAGCGATTAAAATACCCCAGAATATCTTTCTAAGTCTTCCTTGCACTTATCTAAATTACATTTATGGCGGGTCCATTTATGCATTGTTACATGAAAGGGTTGATATAAAATAATACGATTCATGATATTATCTTAAGCTTGACAATAAATCAGTTTTGTTTCAATTGGAAATTGGAGAGGATGTATTTGTTCAGGATATATAGTAAAATTTATGTTTCAATAGTACATCTGTACTTTCAAACAAATGTTATTGCATGTGTCCATAGTTCCTGTTGAATAACATGAAGCGAGTACTTGTAAAAGACGATTATCATAGTGGATGCAGGGGCGGATCTAGGAATTTTGAAAAGGGGGGGGGGGCGCCGCAAAATGAGGGCACTGACTGCGGAGACGGGGCACGCCGTTGAGAGGGGGTGGGGGACTCAAGAAAATTATCCGTCATTTCCTTGCCCCTCTAGCCAATTCAAGAGCTATTTGGCTTACATTTTCGTCTAAACGTTCGGAAATCGTAGAAAAAGAGCCTCAAAACTGAGCAAAAAGGTAGTTGAAAGGCATTTTCAGTAGTAAAAAAAAGGGCACTGTCAAAAATTAGGGAGGGCGGGCAGGCGCCCCTTGCGCCCTCCCCCCCCATTGAATCCGCCTCTGGAATGTAATACTTAAAGATGCATTATGTAAGATTTAGATAAACAGTTCTAAAAATAGATAATGCAAAATGGATATATTGAAAATATTATTCAAATTACTTTATTCTGAGTGAAATTATCACTGTTTGAAGTTTAACAAGATGTAGCATAAATTGTTTATTAATATTATTATAGTAAGAACGGTACTTGTTATTTGAGACTTAGCCTCAATTCATTGTTATTAAATCAAATCATTAAATGGCGACCATGTTTTAATCCGTTTATATTTCCGCCATCAAATGGTGTTGAGAGTATAGCTTTGTTATGTGAATAAATGTCTAAATAATAGTTAATATAACTTTGGAAATCAAAATAAGTCCTGCATTAGGTCAATGATTTAACTCTTATATTGTTCATCTTTACGATGTGAATTATTGGAGTATTTGAAAGTACCTCATTCATAATATTAATAATTTTATAAGTTATTTTCTATCTAAACCATGGTCAGTTTTGAATTTTACTATTAATATTAAGAATATTATTAACCTGAACAATAAAGTTGTAACTTGCCAGGACAAGTCATCAGTGACCACACAGTGATGTAATTAGGTGCTACCTTAAAGCGAGAATTTCATATTTTCTAAGAAAGTAAAAACATAATTATATCTATTGTCTTTTGCTCAATAGATTGTCAACTTACTATGATTTGATCATTGGGATTGTTTCCCACTCTTATAAATCATTAACCCTGGTAATAATAACACAATTACCTCACTTGTTTTTCTATTCACCCCATGAAATTGCTATCTTCAGACGTTTGAATTTGAAGTTGAAAATAACATTTTTGCCAATTTCTCAACTGGCAATAGCGAGTTATAGGATTAATAGGATTATTCTGTAATAAGGTAGGACTGTTTATAGATACAATCTATTTTAAGGCTTTATTTTAATACATTTTAAAATTATAACATAAAAATATAAAATTGCCTCTTAAAAACTTCCCAACCTTCTGAAAAACCATTAAGCGCATGTTCCTCATTCATGACTTTGTTTTACAGAATTCAAAGTACACACTATTTTTCTATATTTTTTATTAACTATATTATATTTTCATTGAAGAATTTTTAAAATTTATGTACAGTATGCCGCAAAATAGTTTGTACTTCTTCTAAAATGTGCAAAGAATAAATCAAGTTTGGAAATACATTTAGATGAGTTATATATCTGCTTTAACTTTAATGCAGATTTGTTTTAATCCAATCACTTTATGTTAAAAACCCATTCCTATTTTTTATGATTGTTGAATTTTTATAGTAAATTCTATATTATTTTTGTTGCATGTTAAAAATATTTTCAAATGAATTATGCTATATATATTTGATATTATTTTAAAATTATTACATATATAAAATATTTTTCAAAAGGAATAAATAAGCACAATTGTAAATTATCTGCCTAAAACTTACCTGTACATGAATATATATTGTCTATTTATTATTGTATTGCGCTTACAAGAACTGGAATAAAATTAAAAAAGAAATGAAATAAGATTTAACGTCCTACTTTTCTGCACTGACGGGGCTAATGAATATGGGAATATACCATGCAGTGTCCTATGAGGGACGATACAGCCTACTCTTATATCAAATTCCAACTGTCAAGAGTCTGTTATGTGTAAACCACATATCTTAGCATACAACAGGAGCGAACCGCAAGGCTAGCGAGCCAGTGTCCTATCCACTGAGCCACTGCAGCTCCCAATAAAATTAGAATACATGTGTTCTTGTTTTATATAATACTTTATATTTAAATAACGTTTAATTAATGAAGCAAAATCAAAATACAAATGCGAGAGAATGTCCTGACTTGGATTCAGTCGGATTTAAACAGGTCTATCATTAAATATACGTGGACAACAAAATAAGACAGGCTTATTTCAATTCCAAAATATCTTTATAATTCCAACAAGACACAATTTCATTTTAACTGGTGGGTTAACATTACAGTTTATAATCTCATGCTAGAAAATGTCCATCCTATGTAATATAGGCCTATCTATCCTGTGCTCTTTTGGTTCATTATCAACAGAGGGTTGGGTGGCCGAATGATTTAGCATGTGCACTGTATCATAAGTTCTGTCATTGGGGCAACTGGTGTGGTTTGGATTCCCCGGTTGTACAATACAAGGAGTAGAAGAGTGAGAGAGAGAGAATGGGGTTTAACATCCACTCAACACAAACTATGTCATTTTGGGACTAACATATGGTTTAATTTTATTTCAATAATTCTCTTGTACGTAGGGGTATTTGGCACTGGGAGGAAACCAGAGTACTCGGAGAAAACCCACGAGGTTGGACAGGTGACCCTACTCCTTGCCACGTACAACCAGGGATTTACAAGAAGTAGGTTCGCTCCTGTCCAACCCCATGGGTTTTTTCAGGTTTCCTCCCACTGCTAAAGACGCCAACACCAAACTGAACCATATGTTAGTCCAAAAATGACCTAGTTAGTGTCAAGTGTATGTTAAATTAAACCCAATCTCTCTCTTTCTCTCCTAGCTTGTGGCAAGATCGATGTTAAACTCTCTCTCTCTTATTCAAATAATATAGCTAAAGTTATCACCAAAAGGAAATTTGAAATGGTTAACATTTTGGGGTATTTGTTATTCATGCATAATATCGATTGCTATATAAAAACAACCTTTGAATAAAGTTTAATTTGTAATATAAAACTGTAGATAACAGCAACTAGATTATGTATATTGTGTTCACACTATAAGTCCTGTTTATCCATACATGTTATAGGTATATCCTGCTGGATTCATATAATGACAATAAGGCTACTCATCTAAAATTGTTTGTTTCTGTCTATTATAATATTATCCCCTTTGTTTTCTTATTTTATTGAGTAAGCTATAAATATATTCAGTAATGGAATAATTGCATTTTAAATAAGCTCAGTACTAAACTTTTGCTATTGATGCAAACTCTGACTGCCATAAGACGTAATTTCCTAACGCAGTTATATGGAGTCTTTCCCTATCTGGACTTTTAAAATGGAAGTCCATAGATTTTGTAATAGAATGTGATTTATGGTTTTGTAGTAGCAACGTTTCAAACTTGGATATTCTGAAATCAATGCACTCAACTATAGAATACTTCTAAATTTTATGGGAGCTACAGTGGGTAAAATACTGGCTCTCTGCATTGGCAGAGAAATTTCATTGGTTTCCCCAATAGGTGTCTAGTACACACTGGCGAGCACATAAATGATCTCTTAAAAATTGGAATTCAATATAAGAGTAGGCCATAGTACCACTGCCCGGGAAAAATTTCCCTCATAGCACACTGTATATATTGCGTATGCCCTTTTTCATTAGCCCAGTTGGAGCAGAACATTATGACGTTAAAGTCCCATTTCATTTCTAAATTTTCTATTGTGGCCTTAGGTAGTGTTTACACAGGAACATGCAATTTAGGAAGTAAAATTGCCATTGTATTTTTATCACAAATACCACGACTCAACAATGCCATTATACACCTATATACTATAACCAACAATTAAACTTTACAATCATTTTTTGTTTTATTATTCATATTTCTATTATAAATTCTTGCATTCAGTTAGATATTTTTTTAAGGAAACAATAATGAATTTGGAAAATTCCTGATGAATGTTCTACAATAATTATATTTTAATATCCAATGGGCACATTATGGTTTTTCTTGGAACTGTACCAGTAATACCTTTTTCAAACCAAAGTGAGACAGAAGATAAGTTCATCAGCTCTTGTAATAATTGAATGATTATAGTTTTTAGGTAGAATAAATACCTCAGCTTAGTGTTCAAGTAGTTATTTCCTTGAATATAATATATAAAAGTAAGATTGTTACAATGATAAGGGTGATTTGTCCTTATATAGATTTCTTCCTTTCTGAAATACATGACAATAAATTAAATGATATAATATACAAAATAGAAAATAAATTAAAATGGTAGAACCTTAGTTATCTTGATATTTTTGACATTTGTTTTATCCTCACAAATGAAATATGGAATTAAAGCAAAGGGAAAGGGAGTAAGTGAACTGAAATAAAGGTGACCCACTTTTTCTTTCATCCTGACTAATATTAATGTCTTCAAGGTTAGTGTTTCAATTTGAATTTTTAAAATGACAAAATATCATCATCATCTAATTAATTATATCTGATAATTTTTTAGCTTGGATTTCATTTCGCTACAAATTCTTGATAAACATTTGAGAAAACTTACTTGGTTTAAATATGGCTTTAGGTATGATTGGCCGAGGTTTAGTTATAGCATCAGATGAGGTTGGATCATCGCTGACAGAGTTTGCTACTAAACCTTTAAATTCTGACTAAAAAAAAAATAAATAAAAAATTTAAGCGATAGTTTAAGACCAAGGAGATAGGCCATCTTTTTCTGCATTACAAATAATGATGGCAGCTACTCATTAAACACTTAGAAATGACAATGTTCTTAGAAATGCAGTCAAATTTGATTTTTTGTTTGTTTAAATTAAGTGTTAATGGTGCTTCTGCACCAATTAGTTATTCTGGTTTTTTTTTTTTTTATTTTTTATTTAAACAATATTTATTCAGATAACTAAAAGGATTGGGGAACAGGACAAAGCCTTTATCACCCCTCTCCAAATTCTGGTTCTTTCAGTGATGTTGTGAAGTAAATACAATCTTGAATTTAGAGTTACAAATAAACAAAGGGGAAGGGGTTTAGTTTTTAGAAAGTTATTAAAAGTAGACATTATTACTTCTCTTTTCAAGAAGCTAAACCACTATAATGCATGTCAAAATAAATTATATATTTGGGTTGATTTGATGTGTTATTTCCATTTGTAATGGGATATGATAGATTTGACCTTCCTGGTCTGCTATATTGTAGCCCTTATGTGATCCTCGCCATGGGTGGTACATTGAAGCTTTGTGGTCGCCTGTCCAACCTTGTGGGTTTTCTCCAGGTCATCCGGCTTCCTCACACTGCTAAAGAGAAAGACCCCTATGCGCAATCAAATTACTGAAATAACATTGAACCATATGAAAGTCCTGAAATGACTTAGTTTGTGTCAAGTGGATGTTAAAGCCCATTTCTCTCTCTCTGCTTTGTGGGTGTATTCCAAGCTTTGTGTGTCTTATCTTCCAAATTATAAGTACTTTCTGGGTACTTAATATGTCACCAAATCAAGGTCATGACTATTTATGAGTTGGTTTTATTGATAAAGCACTTTACTAGTACCAGGTAATAACATATAACAATTAATACAAAAATCAAAATGGAATAATGCAATTTTCAGATTTGATAAAGTAGGAAACTGAAAATTAAATAGATGGATGTGAAAGTAACCACGCCAAATTGTGTTCAAAACCAAATTAGACACAGACCACCCACGTATATTCTCAAGTCAACAGGAAGTTTTAAGTAACCTACTTTATATAGATATGATAATATCTTATGGCATATTATATCTCGGCCATGGGTCATTCTTAAAAAATTCTGGCCAACCAAACAATCGTAGCAAGCATTACATTAAAGATACATTATGGGAGATATGAAAAAGAGTTGGCAGTTCTCACTATAATAGTTAAAAACTACATAGTGTAAAGGTAATTTGCTGAAAATTTCAGCCAAATTGATCCACTATGAGTCGAGAACAAAGCGGGTGAAATTTTCCTCTAGCCGTGGTCATCATTACTAAAATCATTAATATAAACAGTATAGTCTCGATTATCCACTTCTTACATTTAATTTTCAATGGCCTTTAAGCGGCCTATAGGAATCTATTCCAGCCAACATCGAAGGCTAGCCTTGACATCTAGAGTTTATCAAGGTCTGGATAAGTTAATTAATTAATGTCTAATTGATAATTTAGATAACATTTCAGGTCTAAAGAAAGGCTTGTAGTAGGTAGTTTTTGCTCTTGCATAATGCATGTTTAATGGATAAGATTAAGATATTCATTATTGAACTGAATTAGTAATTTTACATATCAAAATATCCCAAGCCCCCAGGGAGGATCGAACTCCCGACCCCTGGTTTACAAGACCAGTGCTCTAGCCACTGAGCTATGGAGGCCTGTATATAACATGTCAACATATTTCTGATATTGATCATATGGTGTAGTATGGTGTTGACTTCACTAAAGGATAAAACATGACACAATAATATTATGGAAAATTAAATCACTTTACATGTTTATTTCTAGGGATGTTTCAACCAGGTTTTTTTGTCTTTTTATCATGCAAATAATTAAAAAGAGGTAGCAATGATATACAATGAGAGATATTTAATTAGAAAAGATGTGGGAATAGAGAGGGAGAGAAATTCGGTTTAACTTCCTTTCACACAAACCAGGTCATTTAAGCATTAACATATGATACAATTTATTTCAATAATTTAAGGATTCTGTAGCAGAAATCGGGGGGGGGGGGGGGATCCGGAGTGGACCCACAATTCATATGGGTGTGGGATTATGGACACCACACAATAAAGTTGTGAAATGTTAGTACTATGGATACTGACAAGATTAAAGTTGCATTCCCAGGAACAAACTGGGTGATTTGATGATATATTAGGACTAAAAACATATTCAAACTAATTAATTTGTCATAATTTTGCTTCAAATCCTTCTCAAAACACTGTATACCCTGCTATGAAAATTGATCAAAAAAGGCCATGTTTGCATCAGGGGATTACCCCTCTCCGTGCCTATGGCAACGGCGCATGGAGATGGGTGAGAATTCATTGCATACACAAGACGATGTTGTCTGTAATTGCTGACTATTTATTACAAATATCGAATCCTAATTAAATTCTCACATTATCCACTGCCTGCGTCCTTTTCCGTGATTTTTATCTCAGAAAGTGTTGTATGTCTAACACTTTATAGAGTTTATAGACATGTACACAAAGCGCTCAATGTACTCGCTCAGCCTTCAACGTCACGCATTGGGGATATCTCTAATCGTCGGGCTGTTGATTTGTCCTGTATACGCTCCATGAGTGTTTTTCAGGGAATCCAGTATTTTTCTAGTAAGATTGGATATCTATACTTTCCATATATACCAAAATTGCCATACTTTTATTGGCAATAACCACCTGATAAATACTTTCCTGGGAACCCATCTTTAAGTAATAATATAGACAAGTAATAATACAGTGGAATAATGTTACATTTTGTTTATATATATCAGAGATGGGAACTCGAGGCCTGTGACTCGAACTCATGTCCAACTTAAGTCACATCAACAACCCAACTCAAATTGAAATATTTGTTGCGACTCACTGGACTTTGACTTAAGTTACATCAACTATTCAAGTCAGACTTAAGTCACATCAACAACCCAACTCGATGTGAAATATTTATTGTGACTCACTGGACTTTGACTTAAGTCTCACCAACAACCTGACTCAAAATATTTATTTTGACTCAAGACTTGACAGACATGACGACTTACCACATGAAAGAGCTCAGGACTTGAGTTGTGTCAAGGGAACATAACTCTAACTTCACCTATTCACCATAATTTGCTGACTCATTTGGCAACTTGAACGGAACTCAGGCTTTGTGAAGATTTGGGAATTGACTCAGTTCTAAAGTCAGCGACTTAGGACTCGACGCGCAGTGACTTGAGACTCTATTTGGGCTTGAGGTCCCACAGCCTGTTCCCACCTCTGCTTTATATATCTAGCTTCACAATACTATGGATTCTAAATATTTTGATAGAGAAATATAGGATGTTGAATCCCATTTTGTTTCAAGTCAGTTATTAAATACTGTTTAAACAGGGTTATCTTGACAAATGAAAACTTGTATACTAATTCTATTTAAATCATGTTAAAATGTTTGAATGGAAGTGTATAATCAACATATTGAAAAGCTAATTTGTATTTTAACAGCCCAATACATATATTATTTTGTAATTAATTTCAATACATCTGTTTTAAACCCAAACTATAATTCAGAGACAGAGAGATGGGTTTTAAAGCCCATTCAACATAAACTGTGTCATTTCAGGAGTAACATGTGTTTCAATTTTATTTCAATAATTTGCTTGCGTGTAGGCGTCTTAGCTGATATTCTAACAAGAACATTTTAAACCCATCTGACCCCCCCCCCTTTCTCATAAATCCTGCCTGTTCCAATCATGTATAAAAGAGAAAGAATACCTGTGAAATATGTGATTGTCTATCTAATGTAGGAAAACTTGTAATACATAATCTGTTACTAGTTTCACATCTTCCTCCTCCCTATAATATATAATAATAAATACATTCTTTTAACTATTCACATTATTCAATATCTACACAACTTGCTATATCATCACTCTATGCTTATCAATCGAACATGTTCATCCCTTAAAATATGAGAGACCAGGATTGGAAAGTTTGTGATGGTTCTACTCAGTCCAGGGACCTATAACATAAGTGTACTGCCACTCAGTTTTAGATAATAAGTCAAAATCTACAGGAAAATTAGAATAATTATAATTTTACTATAGTATGTATGAAATCTCCACCCCTAAGGTATAATATATTTTTAATTCATTTAATTTAATATGGTTAAACTCAATTTCCAATGGGCTTTTTCAATTTGCTGAAGGACTTTTTAAATTAAGGAAACCACTTTGCTTCTGTAGTTGTTACGGAAAATAAAGCTTTAGAAAAGGGGCAAACAATAATGCTAGTTCAAACTTGTGTAATATATTTTCTGACTTAGTTTCAAACCTTTTGCTAATTAATTTAATTTCACAATCAATTAATTCAGTTTTAGTTCTTGTATTTATAATTTTACCTCAGTTTTCAATTCCGTTTCATTTCCTGAATTAACTTTCTTGACATCAAACTGGGCATTATTTGAATGAGTTTCAGTGTTACATGTATTCTTAGAGTGATTAGATGTTTCTTGGGCAAAAGAAGGTGCAGACACCATTGATGTTCTTGATTTCAGTATTCCACTTGATGGCTTTTCACCCCTCTTATGTTGTTTACGACGTAGCATAAGCTGCAACGTGTTTACTTCTTGTTGTAACTTTTGAGATTCTGCTTCCAGACTGTGCGACATTAAATTATTTAAATCTGACCGTAACCTATTTAAGACAAACAGCATGGCTAGATGTAAATAATTACAATACAACAATTACATGTCATTAACATACAAGAAATAAACATTGGTAGAAAATTTGGATCAATTTGTAACAAGATCCCAATCAACTGGTGTAAATAGACACATTAAAGTTTTATTTATTACTAATGTAGTTTAAATTGATTTGGAAATAATCATCTGCTGTAGTGTCTCATATTATACATTTTAACTGTAACTGAAGTGTACTATCTGAATATTTGTGGTCTAAGGGGAGATAATAGGTAAATGGAAGAGTTACCTCCCTTGACACACTACAGCTTGCTAGGGTTTAAACATAGGGTTGCACAATAAGGATAAGGGAATTTTATGTACCACAAATAAATAAATTCAGTCTTCATAATAAAACCACACAATTTGTATTTGTATTAATGGACATGCGCTGAGTAGAACACTAAAGAACATTCTGCACACAGAAATCCATCTACTTCATGCTTCAAGAATATAGAAAAATTAGTTAATGTGGTTCTACTCCATTTCACATCTGGCATACAGACAAACACTGAATAAACCTATACAATTCCATTAAATGGAAGCAGAAGTTCTTGAAGTAAATTTGGTGTTTTCGACTAAAATTGTTGATTTGGGACTTAAAATGTCTGTCAAATACCTCAGTGTCTGTGCTCAAGCAGAGCTAACCCTAGACAGGCAGCCAAGTTTAGTATACACTAAAAATGTGTTAATAGAATAAAAAAGAATTTTTGTTGGTTAATGAAGCACAGAAATTCTTCACCGCCTGGTATTATTAATTAATGATAATATAAAGGGCAAGGAGAATACTTTCATACCTACAAAATTCAGAATTTGTATGTGGATAATCACTCAATAATTTCTTTTCTCTTTCTAAATTATTTAGACTATCTTTCTCTTCAGATAACTGCTGATCTTTTTCTAAAAATTAAAAAAAAGGAACAGTTTGACTGACTAATTAGTCCACACTTATTGGCAAAGAAATGGAAGTCAGTTATCAACTTGGAATGAAAGTAACATTATAAAATCCCTTTTTTTTAGCAAGTATTTAAAATTTATTTGATAGAGAAGTAAATTTCGTAAACATAAATATCCCATTGACGCACCTGTTTGTTCCTGTAATAAAGATAAAACTGTGTTTTCTAAAACCTCCTTCTCATCAGTTAATCTATTGATTTCTCTTATGTGTGCTTCATATTCTTCAATATCTGTTATTAAATATATAAAATATACATCAATATCTATAATTACATATTTATAAACTTTGAACATCAATATCTTTAATTATATATTCATACACATCAAGATCTATAATAAAATATTAATATCTATAATAAAATTTTCAGAATTGATCAAAGTTTCATGCTAATCATGTTATTCATTTAAACCAGACAACATAGGGGACTTCTGTTTTATTTTGTCTTGAGACCAAATCATTTCCTAATATATACTGAAAATTTAAAATTCAGATACTGGTAAGCTAAAGTTAAAATTAGTAGACGTGATTTATATTTTTTTTCAAGCATTAAAAATGTAAAGACAAGATGATGCTTATATATTTTATTTAGTACTATCATAATAATATGGTCATTCTTTATAAATCACTTTTAAACAAGGCTCATGGGAAAACTTGCAAATATGTACACCCTACTGAGAATTTAACTTTACTGCAAGATCATAATCAACTGTCCATGCCATCAGATGGCTCTGATTTTCAATAGATTAGAAGTTTTTCCACTTAATGATTTAATTTAAAAATGGAGAAGAGTTGAATGACAAGCACAGCGGTTACAATGATACAATCAATGCATACATATTCAATTTGCATTTTCTTTTTTTGAAATATTGCAGCGAGAACGTCCAGCTCTTTATATCTAAATCTTACATAATATTCTTTTAAGGTTGCCATATCTCAGTTTTTATCATTCTCAACAACTGGCCAATGTCTCTGCAGTCTGACCAAGAAAGACCTAGAACAAACAGGATAAAATTGCCCTTTTACACACCAGCAGACAATTCTCTTTCTTTTGCCAGTAATACTTCTAATTCATCTTTTAAAGTGACATCATGGATAGATGTATTTTTATCAAGCAAATCATAGTCTCTCATAAAATCATTAACATCTTTTCCAAATTCATTCAAAAATTCATCAGAGTGTTTAATTGCTGTTTCCTGTAATGATACATAAAATACAGCTCATTTATCAGGCCTAAAATTGAATAGATTTCACAGGCCCCGCCAAATATTTTCATGAAAAAAAATAAAAATCTGAAAAAAGCTCAGAATTGTGAAATCGGTCATTAACCGAGGAGTTTTTGAAAATGGGGTGGAAGTAGGGGTATGGCCTTGTCAGGGAAGGCTATGGTCTTGTCGGGAATGAATGCTCAGTTTGTTGGGAAGCATCGCAACGTCTGTCGGGTTTTGAATATTTTTAATATGAAAGCGGAAAGAAAGCAGTCCAGTCAATGATGAACATGTACGCCATCTGAATAGAACTAGCCCGTATCGTGTCTACGGCTGTCTGGTTTTCAAAATTTTCTGGGGGAAGACACCCAAAACCCCTGTTGGCTGCTTAGCGCCTCCGGCACTCGCGGGCAGACCACTTTGTTGCTCGCTACCCGGCGGACTCTAAAGAAATATATTTGTCAGGAAAATATGCTGGCCCACCCAAACAAGTTTGGCCTTGTACGCCTATGTTCATGACAACTATGGTACACAGTTTTATACCACTAGGCCTATGCCACCTTTTAACTTAGATCATAGAGTATATCAAAACAGACCATCTTTTCTTCCATGTCTATCTTTTCTTTAAGAACAACTTGTTTTTGTTCTGTTAGAATTATTTCTTGACTAGTTAACCATTTTAATCTCAATTCTTCTTCGTTTAACTGTTGTACCTAAAACAAAATACTTCATTCCATAAAATCCTGCATTTTTTTTAAATTCAAAATTATATGTTGTTGCCAACTCCTAAAAATCTTAACTCGTGATAGAATCAACACAAACCTTTAAAACCTGTCGACCACGTTGGCTCTCTCTTTCTTCTTTAGTTGCCAATAGTTTTTCTTGACATTTCTGAATTTTTCTTTTCACTACAATAAAATCATCTATAGTTCATACCAGGAATGTGTTTCAGATATCAATCTCCTGACATGAGACACAGACTTTAAATAAAAAAAGAAATTAAATGAAATGGGATTTAATATCCCACCCTTCGGCTGAAGTTATGTGTTTTGTAAAACATTGGATCCCTTTATGGACATTATGCAAGAGCAAAGTCTGCCTATTGCAGGTCTTTCTTTAGACCTGAAATGTTATCCGAATACTAATTAAGACATTAATAAACTTATCCAGACCATAATCAACTCTCAATGGATTTAAATACATTTTGTGATTGATAAATTAATGTAAAAATGTATAATCAAGACTTTGTTCATTATCCTACCAGTTAGCCTGAGACATTTTGTCTTCCGCAATCACGCATAGATTCCATAGATTTATAGTTAGGCTATATATATATAGTGAATAAAATAAATATTGCTTAAAAAAAAGGGTAAATACTGCAAAATTTGAGATTTTCTCTGACCACCTTAACTTTCAATTTATGAGTCAGGCAAATTGTGGATTCCAAGGAGTTTGTGAAAAATACTGTGCCTTAGGACTAGGTTGATAGGCCCCTGTCGTCGCCTATCGCGCTTACACGGTAGATCATACAACGATAGGCCTATATATATGGTCCGATCAGAGACCGTTTCTAAAGAAACTAGTTTAATCCATGTAGGACTATCGATAATAAGCATTATTTTAGATCTACTTATTTTATAAAAAAGTATATTCGCTTGTAAAACCATGTAGGTCTAGGCCCAAGGAGAACGCTAGATCGGCGACGGTCCTACGCATTTTAGCACATATGACGTCATATATAGATTGTGGGTTAGGATTAGGGTAAGGGCTAGGACCTGTAGATTTGGTCAAAGTCCCGAGATATAAACAGGGCTAGCCCTAACCCTAATCCATGATCAAGCCTAACCCCTACCCTAACCCACAATTCACATATGACGTCACAACGGTCCTACGCATTTTAGCACATATGATGTCATATATAGATTGTGGGTTATAGGGTTAGGGTAAGGGCTAGGACCTGTAGATTTGGTCAAAGTCCCGATCTATACAGGGCTAGCCCTAACCCTAATCCATGATCAAGCCTAACCCTTACCCTAACCCACAATTCACATATGACGTCACAATTTGCGTAGGACCGTCTCCGATCTAGCGTTCTCCTAGGCCCAATGCCTCGTCAATGCGCCGGCGGTTATTGACTAACTAAGCAGCTACTAAGATTCGGTTGAAAAGATTCCTTGCCTTCAAGAAGGCGGTTCTTCCTCTCCTGTGCTCGTCGTTCTGAATGAATAATTTGATCAAACAATTCATTTAGCGTTGATGTCATCTTCTAAATTCTTGATTAATCCTGGATCAAATATCAAATAAATAAAAAGACTTTTCCCACAACATTCATTTTTTTTAAGAAGACGGTGAAAACTTTTACCAATTTTTGTCAGATTTCAAAAGATGAAATTAAACGAAACGATAGAAATATTATTAAAAGGGAAGGTAAAGAATAATTAGTCAGTTTGTGAGAGTAAACTGGAAAGATTTTATCACACAATTTAGAATAGGTTTTAGTCATATAAAGTCTGCAAAAAAAAAACGGGACGAATTGAAGTAAGAACCAAAGGTAGGTAACTCTTCTAAAAGGAGGTTGATAAGAGGATTTGTCCCCCTTTTCACAAAATTTCAGACAACTATTCTTTGTGTACAAACTCATTGACTTTTGCATTGCATAACATTAAAAGACAAATTCTATTCTATTTTCCAATGAATACAGGCATTTTTTATAAGGATAGGCAATGGTATATGCCCTACATTAGGGATCAAGGGATGGTGACGGCAAGTGAAAGTGAACTTTTATTTCTATTTTTTGGGTGTGTGACGTGTGTGTGGGTTGGGGTTGGGGCAGTGTTCTCTTTCCCCGAACGGAATGGGGAGGGGGACCGGGTTCCTCCCCAGTGATGGATCATGAGGTCGCCGGACCATGAGGCCAACCAGCTGCAGGGCTCCACTGATAAGATGATAAACTAAGGGGGTTGGGTCTCGTCTCTTGGGTTTTTATTTGGGGGTGGGGGGTGGGGGGGGGAATTATCTATGAATGATAGAAAAATAAAATGAAATGGGGTTTAACATCCTACTGTTCTGCTCCAACTGGGCATACACCATACAGTGTGTTTTGAGGGAAATTTTGCCCTTACAACAGTGCTATGGCCTATTTACATTGAGTTTCAAGGGTTCTTTTACATGCACGTCAAAGTGGTTTTTGTTCCATCGGAATGAGAATCAGTTGTCCCTTGCCAGGCCCTCCGTCCCGCACCATTGGCAAGGAGGAAGAACTCAGAAAATCCTGGGCAACATACGGATCGGTGAGGGAGCCAATGTCTTACTCACTGAGCCACTGTGTCTCCCTCTAATGATATATTTTAACAGGGTTTCTCTTATAGAATACACTGCCACCTCTCTCTTTTAAACTATTAAGATAGGAGGGTTCTCCTGTACCAGGCTGTGTCATTGAAACCCAAAAGATAATTCATGGGGTATTTTTAAATTTTCCCACCCAAAGTGAAATAGTTGTGTTTGGTGTTTGTATGCCTTGTTTAATTTCATATAATTTTGAGAAAGAAATGGGGTTTAACGTCCACTCGACACAAACTAGGTCATTTCGGGACTAACATATGGTTTAATTTTATTTCAATAATTCACTTGCGTGTAGGAGTCTATAGCAGTGGGAGTAAATCGGAGTGCCCGGAGGAAACCCACGAGGTTGGAAACGCCCCCATATCTCCATGCCACATACGCTCACACCGGGGATCGAAACCACAGCCGCAAGCCAGAGGTGACCGGCCAGCTAGAGGTCAAAGCATGGCACACTAGGCCATCCCACCCCCCCATATAATTTTGAACATCGTTTATCCATGTTATATTGCTTATATGTACATAGATAACAAAGAACAATAAAATTGTTAACATCATTTATTCACCACAGAAAAAAGACAGAAATGAATTTATTAATAAAAAATTCAACATGATTCCCATCTAGTTTTGTATACATATAAATTCAATATATTAATATAGAATATCTATATGGAAAGACAAGTGTGAACATGTTAAATCACATGGTTTATTAACATACATGGATGCGATTAGTGGTTTGAGCAAATAACTCTCTATACATTTAACTTTAATGACATTCAATATAAGCTGTTTAATGGTATAGAATTAGAACTGATGATATTTTTGCTGATAAAGTGAGAACACGCTCATGATCTGGTGTCACAAAAGATAAACGCTATAATCTGGTAGATCTATTATCCATTATATAACCTCCAAGCCTTCAGTAATAAAATCTGTTACAAATTTAATAAAAATTCTACTCGCTGTATGGAATAAAGTAAAAAAAAAACATTACTCTTGCTACAACTAACAAAATAGTTTTTAACCTATATAAAATAAATTTTATTTTGTGTGCGTGTATAAGAATCACAGTGGAATTTATTTCCAACTGAAATACTGAAACTGTTAAGATTGTATTTGGTTCAGTTACTACCAGTATTGCATCGCAGAAAAAGAAGCAGCATATGTATATATCAGGACCTTGTGTACTAATTAAAATGTCTTTTGTTTTAAAAGAACAAATACATAATGAATATTAAATATCTATAGCCTTGCCATCTCTTATTCGGAATATATGGTATGGAATATATACAATAAAACTAATTAGAATGCTATTGGAAGTAACTAGCGATCAAGTTACTGAAATTTCAAAACTAAAAGATGAATAATTTGTATATTGACAGTCAACTGAGGTATATTTTATTTTCTGTTAAAAACAACAACCGGTCAAATATGCAGTGACAAATCAGAAAGGAATTTGGTAATTGAACTGAAAGTGTCAGTTTGCTAGATGGTAAAACAAACATTTGTTAGCTGTGATTATGAATTCTCAAGAGAGAAGTTGTCATAGATTCAGCCTTCAGTAGATTAATCTTCCATCCAGTGCAAGGAGCTTGGGGACATTCCATGCAGAAAAAATTAGAAAATGAAATGAAATAAATGGGGTTTAAAGTCCTACTGTGTTCTAATGAAGACGGGCATATGAGGGAAATTTACCCGGGCAGTGGCGTTATAGCCTACTCTTATATCAAACTCCAACTGCCAAGGGATCATTTAAGTGCACGCCAATGTGTACACAGGACATTGGTTTTTAGTCCCATCCGAATGACTAGGCCCTACATCCTGCACCACTGACAAAGGGAAACCATGCTAGAATATCTGGATGAACTTTCTTGGCCAATGCAGGAATGGAACACCCAGCTTCCAGGCTAGTGAGCCAGCAACTTACCCACTTAGCCATGTGATCGCCCAAAAAATTAGAAATGCCACCTCCTTATATTGAATCCTCACTGCAATGTATAATTATACAATAATGTTGCACGAAAAGTATGCAATATACTAAAATGTGTGTGAGGGGGTGGGGGTGGGTGTGGAATTTGGATTGTGATTTATATTCTGGCTTTATCTAGAGCAATCTAAATATTTAGGCCCAATCCATTATGGAGGGGGACTCAATCACACCTCATTTTTTCAGCATGTGGGGATGATGAAATCTCAGTCTCCCTAGCTCCTGTCAAGCCAACTTCCATTTTGCTACTTTTGTGTTAGCAAGATATTGCAAATCAAAGAAAGCTTTACATCTGAAACTATGTCCATGCTACTTTATAACCTAGAAAACAAGAACATTATAAAAATACATGCATTAATTACATATAAAAAGCTTTAAAAATCAACGAAACAAGAGCATTATGAAATATCTGCATTAATCAATATATAAACAGATTTTACAATACATTCTCACAGAAGTATTTATTGGGTAGCTATTTTCAATAAAAGTATGGTAATTTTGGTATACAATGTATCTGGAAAGTAAAAACACTCAATCTTACTATAAAAGTACATGTATTAGATTCTCAAAAAAACTTCCACAATTGTCTTCACACAGAATTTGATTTGTGTGCTCAAGTGTGCCTGAATTCATAAAACATATAAATCATTGAACTTTAATTATAGCTTGTTTTATCCAAACAAGCAAGATTTCATTTTCACAAGCAAAATCATTTTTTATTGATTAAAAAATATTTTCCCAAATAAATGCAATGCAACCTATCAACAAATTACTAAATATACACAGTACTATTTATTCCTATTCAAAAAGCCACAGTGTGAAGACAGATATCAGAAGAAAATATGTTTATGCTTGCGTATGTAAATACCAGACCTTTTATATACTATGGTCCATGTTTAACAGGCCAATCCCAATAATATTTCAATTTTCGTCAAAACCGGATAACAATTATGTGACCTCTACAGGGACCACAGACTTGGTATTACATACTTTTACACTATTTGTGTATGTGGAGTGACTGGCCATTTTAATGGATGGACAGACAGAGGTGACGACAATATGGGTGTATAAAAAAGGTTCAGCCATGCTCACTGCAAAGTACAAATCGTTTTGTCTTAAATAAAATGTATCTGATAAGACTAGGAATCTCCTTTAAAGGACAATATTGGTGCCAGTCATTATCACATATATGATAGAACTGATTAAACACTGTTCAAATATAATATTAACACAGAGATCATCGCTACCATAGAGGAGTAATAAAGGATTCATGAATCAGAAGTGACGAACGCCAAAGGAAAACACAAGTTATTCCTCTATATAACTAACTGAAATGACTAGTGATAACAGATACATGGGCGAATATCTGCTCACTAATAATTCCCCCGAAGACCTAAAGTTGCTGTGTGACACTGTGAGAGAATATCTTACAATTCATAAAAAGAATTGACTGCCATTAGATAAGCGAACAGGAAAGAAAAACAGATTAAAAGTCTGTGCATTACCATGTTTTTATAAGGTAGGGGAGACCGGGGCACATTGAACCACCATGGATATATCCTTTATAAATAATACTATACAACCCAACACTATACAGAAGTGAGATAACTTCTTAGACCCATTTCTCTATCAATAAGCCACATGCTGTCAATTATTTTCTTAGGCATTGAATTTTTCAAAAAAGCGCGTAAAAGAGAAAAATTTTCAATACATGTTAACTTCTTAGCCTAGGAAATTCTTGTACTTAAGTTCATATATTATGTCTAATCTATACAATCCAGATAAACCGGGGTTTGATCCATATAAGAGGGCATATTGATTTTTTTTCAAAATTTTGATCATGAAATAAAGAGATCTTCTAATAAAAACATTTGATATGAAATGAGGAAAAACATTTATGTGAACAAAGTGGTTCGATGTGCCCCGGTCTCCCCTATAGAATGAATAAAAACAAGGGGCTGTACGGAGTATTTCTATTTTTCCCGTGTTCTCTTACCTTATGACATTTAATTACTTTATTGTATCGTCAGATAACCTCTTGCGGTCCCACATAACAATTTTTTGTCTTCGAAGGAATTATTAGTGAGCAGAAATTTCGGCCGTTGATCTGTCATCACTCGTCACTCCAGTCATTCACATAGAGAGATAACTCGTGTTTTCCTTTGGCGTTCGTCACTTCCGATTCATGAATCCTTTATTACTCCTCTATGGTAGCGATGATCTTTGTGTTAATACTATATTTGGAAAGTGTTTAATCAGTTCTATCACATATGTGATAATGACTGGCACCAATATTGTTCTTTAATGTAACCTATAAACCTATTCTTTTTATGACATCATCAGTAGGCCTACATACATACTAGCTTAGAGAATTAATACACATATATTTACATTATTTGGGCTTGATTGAGTAAATTACATAAGGTTTAGGTACTTACATACTAGTTACTTTAATAACAATGTCTGTTTAGACTAAAATAACTCGGCCTACTTACATACTAGTACTCTAGCTTAGAAAATGAATATACATTTGTACTTTATTTAGGCTTGAGTGAGTTAATTACTTAAGAACGCGTCTGCGAGAGCACCATGCAGGGGCCGGCACATGGTGGGTGACCAAATTTCACCAAATTTTTTATGTATGATGGCTAACCACCCAAAAGTCCACCGACATAATATGAGATCAATTGAACAATTATTAGACCCTAGAAAAATAATTGAAATTATAAGATAGAAAAAAACATGAAAAATCAACAATTTAATGCTATTTTTCAGTTATTTGTTACAACTCAAGTAGATAAGGTAGATGAATGAAACTCGATAGGGTAGTAGATATGGGCCTTCAGTGTATTTCCTGAAAGTTTGATGGACCCCCTTAGAGGGATTCCTGGTTTAGGGTCTTAGTGCTGGAAGGTACCAAAAATAGCATAATTATGTAGGTGATAGCATTTTAACCATATCTCACCCACTGCGGGTATATGAATTTTTTTGGAATGGTGAGTGAAAAGGTATTTATCTATAGTATTACGATCAAGAAAAAAATTGGGTAGCACTCGAACCACTTAGCAGTAAAAAAATAACTATTTCGATTCCAAAATGATGATTTTTTCCCATTTTTTGACAGATAAAACACCATTTAAGCCCTATAAACTTTTGTATTAGAGCACTGAAATGCAAATTGAGGGGGTATACCACACACCACACATACACCCGAAGAGAGTCCTCATATTCAAAAAACAAGTTCGAACGAAAAATGACTGGTGTATGGGGTACTGATCCAAATACAAGAAAAATTCAATCGGAAATCGAGTGGAATCACGACTCATGAATCTGAGCTGACCTGAGTTTTAGAAGCGATTTTCAAAAAAAATCCGAGATCTGTATCAGCAGGGGGCACTTGTGAGAAAATTACTGATATCGACCCCACCGTTAATCTGCTATTGAATTTTCTGATATCAAGTCTCCGATTGGATAGATAAGGAGAGGAGACTTTGATATCAGAATATGGTCTCAGAAAATTTTTCAAAAGGTGTCCCCCGGTATTATTGGATCCTTGCTCCTTATAGAGATGAAAAATGCAGTTTTAGACATGCATAAACGCGAATACCGCCTGTTATGCATGTCTTAAACGCCACCATAATCCCTTCCAGAAGGCAAGGATACACTTTACGGAGTTTTCCAATAATCACGCTTCCAACAACCTGCATCAACAGTACCTAATCAATACCATCATCATCAATAAAGATTCTCCGTGAATTGCAGCACATGGTTTCTTCTCATATTAAAATATGAGAAGATAATTACGGAATGAAAACTCAATATAATAATATATTGTTTCATCAAATACGTTCATTTTTGAAAATGTGAATTTTGAAAATCACCAAAACAACAAAATATTTAACATAAATTTTTCAATTTCAAGATTGCAAATATTTCACCAAATAATAATAATACGTATCGGTTCAATATGCTCAGCCTGGAATCTACGAGTCTCATGAAGAACACCAATACTAAATTTTAACTAATCTGCAAGTGATACGTTTGTTACAGGCAATTGGAGAGTTTCATTGAAATTATAGACTCCAGTATAATAGGTAAAATAGTCTTCTAGGTGCAAAATTAAACTACATAGTACTACATCGACTTCGACATCAAAGTTTGAATAATTTCGCAAACAATATTTTCTACTTCCATATTAGATATGGACATGGAGCTGTCTAGACAGCTCTAGGTCAAATCTACAGACCAGGAAAAGTAGCTAAGAAGCAAACTAAAGTCCATGGAAGTACACAGACCCAGAGATGCTCAGACCTGTACTATACATTTAATGAAGTCTGAATTCTATAATATGCAAAATATATCATGATTTTCGAGGCTTCAACATTTACTGCAGATTGTGTTGGTTTGCCTTTACCATGATGTAGGGGGTGAGAGCATAATTTAGAGGGACTCCAGCACAGTCCACGTTGATATCTATGGGCCGGACAAACAGTCAGACTATTTATAAAGTCATCATTCTGAAAATCAAAATTTCCAGATCTGGCGAATAAAAGCATCCATTCCGAGTTTACATCAGTCTTTGGCAAATGAAGCCGCTGTAAATGGCTTGTAATGTCTTTGTTGCATGCGCGTAAATTCACAATTGTACAATGTAGTTTCTGAAGGATAACTGGCTAGTAAACCGCATTTTATGCGTGGAAAAAGACGGGAAAACGAGCAAACGGGGGACGCCGCCATCTTGGATGCTGACAGGCTGGATTCCAATCCCAACTTCAACAACCTGGCCGATGATCTGTTCCGGCCCCGACTGATCGATGGTGAATGAGGCTAATTCAAACCTAAAAACACAGGCAAAGACCGATTTTATTAGTGAAATAATGTCAGAAAATTAGTAATTTTCCTTAATTTCGATCGTCGAATTCAGTATTAAAGAGATCTGTGCTAGTGATTTTTTCAAAACCAAATATTAGTCTTAGTTGACCTCAACCTCCATTATTAATGGATTTATCCTCAGCCCCGCAGTGGTGGAGATATAGCATCATAAAGTTCATTTGTATCACCTTAGAGCAAAAACTACCTATCTACATGAATTTCTCATGGTCCAAACTATGTCGGAAAAATTTATTGGTCATTTTTTTATGAGAGTAGTTGACAATACCTTTCATGAAAAATAATGAGAAATAATAAAATATAATCAGGCAATTTATGAGAATTATTTGAATTTAGGCCATAAATCATAAAAAAATAACGTTTTTTCAGTATAAACTGGTCATAGCTGGTTCTCTCTAACTAAAAGGTTGGTGACCCCCAAATTTCATGTGGGGTATGCGGGGTACCCAATGACCAATTCCACAAAGTTTGACCAAAATCGCCCGATATTGCTTGTGCCGCTTTTTTTCAATTTTGCATGGTTGTCTCGCGAACGGATTCTTAATGTTTAGGTGACATGGCAAAACAACAGCAGAGCAGAAGATAATTACATTTGCCATATGATGAATATATTTTTAACTTCCACATTTCTAGCTCAAGTTGAATGACCCATATATCACCTGAGGTCGTTGACTTTTAACAAAAACATACATAACAAACAGTAATCAGTCAAGATTTATAAACTGGTTTGGACAGTAAGTAAAATAAACAACCTGAAATGACATCGCCATGCACTATGCACATTTTAAATATCTTAAATGCAACTTAAATGTGCTTTGTATTTGTTGAAATCTATTTTGATGGCCTAGAAGATTACTGGAGCAAGAAAAATGAATTTCATTTGTCATATGTGCCGTGATTGCCATTTTTACTCAGGCAATCAATTGTAAAGTGATTAAGTAAACTACAGAATATAATTACGACAAATAAAATAAATAAAAGACACATATCATTCTAATAGCTTTTTCTCTTTGGATAAGTTTTTATTTGTCTGGTGGATGTTATTGCGTAAGAAGTAGAGCAGTGACCTCAAAAGTTAAATTTTTAAATTGTAATGACAAAAGAAAGAAAATTTATAGCAATAAATCAATTTTATCTTTAGCAGCATGACATAACTATAAAAAAAAGATAACCAAAGGCAGTGACATTCAGATGAAACAGGTCAATGAATGAATGAATGCAAGGAATGAATGTACTAAATACAACATTGGAGCCAAAATACTTTTTCTAGAAACATCTCCCCAAAACTAAAATGCATGTAGTTTCGGAAACATGCTATCCTAAAGAAGTGACCGTTTTTTATGCTGAGTAACATTAGAAATATTATGAAATAAAATGGGGTTTGAGAGAGAAATGGGCTTTAACGTCCACTCAACACAAACTAAGTCATTTCGGGTTTAATTTTAGTTCAATAATTCGCTCGCGCGTAGGGGTCTTGAGCAGTGGGAGGAAACCCACGAGGTTGAGAAGGCGCCCCTATCTCCATGCCATATACGCTCACACCAGGGCTCGAAACCACAGCCGCAAGCCAGAGGTGACCGGCCCGCTAGAGTTCGAAGTGCGGCACCCTAGACCACTAGGCCACATCCAAACCCCCAAAATGGGATTTAACGTCCTACTGTTCTGCTTCGACTGGGCAAATTAAGATGGGCATATGCCATACAGTGTGCTATGAGCCAAATTTTACTGCCAAGAGATTTTTAATGTGCACGACAATGTGTAATCAGGACCTACATTGTCCCTTGAAAGGCCTTCGGTTCTGCACCACTGACACGGAGGAACCATAACAGATAATTCTGATGAACTTTCCCGTCAAAACCGAGGATCGAATACAGGACCTTCAGGTTAGTGAGCCAAAGTCTTACCCAATGAGTCACTGTGGCTTCCGAGTAACATAAGACTATAATATCAAAACATGTGATAATTACCAGACAATAATGAATGTCAATAATATCAACTATAATGGTTATTATTAACAATTTGAGAATAAATATAGATTTGTAAAATAAATTGATTTATTCACCTAAATCACTGGAAAGGTTGGGTTGCCAGGCAACACAACATACACCAGCTAAATCATCTGAGCAGTCAACAAGGGTTGTCACAAATTTATTCTTTTGTCGGTAATGGCCGGTATTTACAAGGCAAGTTCATGTATAATTTTGGATGTTTGAGGGTTCACAAGGTTCTACAAACTGAAAGGCCTAAACTCTGAAAGTAATTTTCAGAAATTGTTGAAATTCAACAGGCTTTTTTACTTTACTGCATATTATTTTAAATTTCATACAGAAAGAGAGAGGGATGGGGTTTAACGCCAACTTGACACCAACTAGTTCATTTTGGGACTAACATGTGGTTTAACCTTACTTCAATAAGGGGTCTAATGCAGTTGGACAAAACCGAAGGACCCAGAGAAAACCCACGAGGTTGGACAGCCGTCCCTCCTTATCACATACAACTGGGGATTCGAAACCACGCCAGTTGACTCAATGACAGGCTTTATGGTAAAGCATGCACGTGCTAACCATTCGGCCATCCAACCCCCCTAAATTTCATAGACGGTTCAATGGGACACATGGGGCATAACTCTCAAAGTATGCAGTGGAAATAGCTGAAATTCAATTAATTTCTTAGTTTTACTAATTTAAATGATGCATATACTATATGTAAGTGAAAGGAAATAAAAAGAAATGGGGTTTAACTTAATACAGATCAGATGATAACGTTCAATAAAGTGAACCAAGGGCCATAACCCCATTAGAAATTAACAGAAATTATTGAAATTAAATAGGCGTCTTTATCTGTCTTATTAATGTAAACAATATCAATTTAAAAACAATCAGATGATAAATGCAGTCTGTAGATTGTTCACAAGAAATTGTAAGTGTATGAAAATATGATTAGCTGCATACTATAGATACATGTATGTTTGTAAATTTAAATAATTGTTCCAAATCATCATGTACAGAGCTGGAAGTTGAATTATCATGACAAATATTTGATTAAAAAAAATGTGTCAAATCAATATTCTGCAGACAACTATGTAAATGGCAGGAAAGCTATGTGTATAAATATAATAGATTAGATTACCTCTACAATAAATTAAATGGCAGAAGAAATGTTATGAGTATACATTTAGATAAGACTACAATAAAATGCATAAAATAAATGGATGAATAAACTGAGCTACAAAAAATCATCAAAATGTCATTTCTTTTTCAATATGGTCTGCGTGGATCTATATATAACATGTGACAGGTACACACCTAAGCCTAATTAACATCAAAAATAGAACATAACACATGATTATTCATGAAGAATAGAACAAAATAAAAACTCAAGGCAATAATACATAGATTTCAGCAATGTGTTCTTTATTCATTAAAATTGACAAAGATAATTAAGATTACTCTTCCTTTTACTCTCAGGTGAAAGGGAGACTTCAACCTACAATAACCTATCTGTGCCCCCCCCCCCATCCACCCCCTAACTTACATTTAAATTTCCAAACAATTTAGAATTGGTTTTATCTCAAGACAGATTTTACAGATGTTCTATATGAAACTTAAAATGTTGAGGAAAGAAAAACAGTATTATGCAGCTAGTGCTGTCTTTCTTTTATTTAATATATATTTTCTATTAATAATTATAACACGCTATTAGCTTTCAAATTAACAAGATGATACCTTTAGCTGCTGGATAGGCCACAAGAAAGTAATTTTCAATAATTGTTGAAATTCAATTGGCCTTTTCATTTTCATACATAAATAATCCAGCTCCTATTGTGCCGAATAGGTATGTTACATAAAAATGAGCCCATTTGCCTCTATTTTCAAAGTGATCAAGGACAACATAATGGATTTATCTGAATTTGTTGAAAATGAAAGGCTTCTTCATGTCAAGATACTGTGTTCAAATTCAAGTCAATGTCTTGTAATCATAATAAGTAAAATTTGAAGTCAATCAGATGCCAACGTTCTATATATTAACATCCGAACTTCAATTATAATTATTGTAAACCTTTATCTTATTCACTGATATAAACATACAAATTTAAAACAGATGGAATAACGGTAACAACATTGATCGTCCACATGAGTGGATGGATGAACAAATAAAAACAACTGTATTTCAATTGATGTGTACAAGAATAACAATAAAAACAAGGTTACATAGAACTAATCTATACTATTGTAAGTTCTTCTGGAAATTGTATGCCCTTTTTTTCTTCAACTCATCCTTAAAAACCATTTAAGTAATATTTTGTTTCTTATAATAAACACAATAATAAGATAAAAACTTGTATCAGTATATGAATAAATAGACAGAACTCAACGACCATTGAATACTGCAGGGATACACCCAAGTGAACCATGGAATAATTCGAGCCGTATTCAATAGTCATGGAGTTCTGTTTGTATTTTATAACTACATGCAAATCTAAAATACACTGTACTATCCAGATTATCAATAAAAAATCAGCCCCAGTAACGTTTAAGTGCATCATACGTTCCACGCTTTTTTCTTTCTTTTTAACAAAAATTGTAGTTTCCAAGTGGTGATGTCATTACTGTTAGACATAATTCTGAAAGTGACGTATTTCTGGACAAAAGTAGTATGTTTTCAAGCCATTGAATACAATCATTGGTTATTCAATGGCTGTATTCAATGATGTTTGCTTGTATTTGTATGTAGTTATAGAATACATATAAGATATACCGGTATCATGAAAATTAGCACTAAAAGATGTATTTTAACAATTAAATATCAACAGTTCGTCCTAGACATATGGTTATTCTATATACATGTACATGGTTTTAATAAAGCAAAACAAAACTGATCTTTTGACATCAACACCAGTAGGCCTTTATTTCATCAATAAAAATATTTTTAAATAGAAAAGTTCATGTCCATCAAAAATACACAAATATTATTTTTTCTAATTTTCGTTTCCATTTGTTCGTGACAAAACCTTTTACAAAATGTCTTCACAAAACAAATGCAGTTCTGTTACGACATCTTCTGTACTAAACATGTACTAACAAATTAATAATCCTGTTAAAGTGTTTTCAAAAAATATGGTAGAAACCAAACATTACAGATTGAAATGTTTACTAGAGAGAAAAGATAATGACTCAAGCTATTTTATTTTCTTTTATCTGGAGCAAAATACACAGGGCAATTAAAAATGTTAAAAGGTATTGATCTGAGGAACTTCCTTATATTTTTTGGTGAAAAATACACAAGGCAAATCTAAATATTTGTGCATCACACAAAAAGTGTAAATATCATTCTAACTTCTTATGTGATCACAATGTTTGCAGACAATCATGTTTGACAACAAAAAATGGATAAAGTTTGATAGAGTACGGTCATTGATGTCAGTTTGTGTAGCTTTAGAATGTGAGCCAAATGTCAGTCGATGGGAGAAAATCAATCTTAACCAACTTCAATCTCGTTCCCAGAGGCAGCCGCGGACCTGAAGGCCTATGGCACATTAGACCATCCATTTTTTCCAATTTTTTTCAAACCTAAGCCCCGTCCATTCTGACCTCTGATTGGTCAATCTTTTTGGGTCCATTTCTCGAAAACTAGAGGTCGGATCGTCGTTTCGTTTGTTGTAAAATGATCCTTGAGTCAAAGTCAACTCAGCAGTAAAATCATTTGGAGAAAGATTAAGAAATCTATTATGAACTCTACTTAAAGAGCAAAATTGTGAATGCAACAATATGATCCAAAATATCTAAAAATAATATTCAATACCCTGTTTTTATGCCTAATCTCTCAAAATGTAAATGATAACTGGCCATGTAAAGAATCATATACCTGCAGCAAATAAGTTGTCCAAGCAGTCCACAAGTTTGTCGCATATTCATTCATTTGCAGGTAATGGAAACATTCACAACACATTAAAAACTGACCAACAGTAACAGCCATTGAAGTATTTATCAGTAAAACTTAAAGCCCCAATAACACTCTTGTTGTAACTGAATAATATGTCCCAATCTTCATTCCAGTCAACAAATCGTATTAATTAGAATATTTCAATTAAATCATGATATAAATTTCATCTTAACACACCTATTTTAAAAAATGGGAAAAATTCAACCAATTGATTTGAAAAGTCTAACGTAAACCTTTTCAAATGTGACTTGGATTTTAAAATATTTTCGAACCCTCTGGACAAGTAAAATAGGTTGTAATGGATAATTTACACAACAGGTAGGACACTTAAACATCTAGAATAAGGGTATTATTTATTTTCTGGAGCTACCAAGCCAGCAAGAGTTATTGCCCCTTTAAACTTTTTTTATTGTGTTCTAGATCTTCATTGGGGTAACATTTATTACATAAAACATGTACCAGTAAAATCAGACATAAACATCTATTAATGGTAAATTATGTATTACTGGTACATGTATATTGAACATAATTAAGTTAGATACATACAATGAAATACAATGTATATAATTAAATCTATTATTGAAGGCACAATACAACATGTAGGCCATATCCATATTTGTTCTTTTCCTCTATACATGGTTTCACTTTCCCATTCACACTAAATCAATTCTAGTAAAGGCTAATGTATTTGTGGGGGCGACTTTTGGCAGGGCCAAAGATCATTTTGGGACTCACAAATGGTTCAATTTTATTCAATAATTTGCTTCAGCATAGGGGTCTTTAGCAGTGGGAGCAAACCGAAAGGACACAGAGAAAAACCACTGGGTTGGAGAGGCAACCCTACTCCTGGTCAGGTACAACCAGGAAATCAAAACCATACCAGATGACTCAATGACAGACCTTTGATACAGCGCTAACATGCTAACCATTCGGCATCCACCTGCCATGTTAGAAAAGGACATGGAGGGCACGATAATAAGTTGTGAGACCAGAGCCATCAACTCTTAGTTCTAATTAAATCTATCAACATTGATCGATACAAAGTCAGATCTCTTTTATTTTCAACCAACAGCATAATCTACTTAATATGTCTTTAAAATAAAATGTTCAAACAGAAATATGAATAAATCAATTCTTATTTCTATTGAATTACAGATTTTCTATTTAAACATTAAATGCCATTTGTAGAAGATTAAACAATAAACACTAACTAGGAAGTGACTAAACAACCATATTGGATAGATAATCACATGGATGGTAATCTTTAGCAATCATTTAAATCACAGAGATTGGTTGATTTTACTGATTGATGAGGTAACCATGGTGACAGGTTTTGTTATTACAGTACAGAATTTGTTGATAAACAAATTGCATAAACAACTTGTTGAGATATTGATTCAAATACAATACTACCAACTTTCCGCTGATTTTAATGAAACATCATTTAAATAATCAAACATTTTCATACTTAAAATAAAAACACATTGAAGATTATTTTTGTATTATTACTATATCTTGTACATTTCTACATTTCACCCGTTTACAAATCAAGACGCCATTATCAATTAAAGGTCATTTCATTCACAGATTAGAACACAAAGGCTGTCCATAATCTATTAACTTATGTCTTAAGGCGATTTGTACTAAGGATTGAACAAGGCTGAAATGAAATGGGGTTTAACGTCTTACTCTTTTGCACCCAACTTGGGCTAATAGAAGACTGTTATGAGGGAAATTCTGCCCGGGCAGGGGCGCTATGGCCTACACTTATATCAAATTCGAACTGCCAATGTGTAGGCCTACATAGGACCTCAGTTTTTTCTCCCATCCAAATGACATGACAGCTGTCCTTGTCAGGCCCTCCGTTCTGATCACTGTCAAGGGGAAACCATCCCGGAAAATCGAACATGGCTGAAACCGTATCAGCACAAGATAATATAGTTAGTACATGAAGAATATTCTTTGGAAGAATTTATAAAATTGTATTTGAAGGCTTATCTATTTGAACAAATAAACACAGTAATAAATCAAAATTATTTTTCTTTTTTGTATTCTGAGAGTTATTAATACTGGTACACACTTTCGATATTTGATAAATACATCTAAGTATGTATTAGCCATAAAAATTGATCAAACCAGACATAAAGTTACATGAAAAATATGTTGATTTTAAAATAGCATGTTATTTTATTATAAATCACTTGTTTTATTCAGTAAAGAGAAATATCATCAATGTAAACCTATCTTAAACTCGATTTCTACCAACCTACATTTCATATCCATTTCTTGTTACACATTTTATTTCTGACACACTTAATTGAAATGTATGTATATTCTTTGTAGCAAGTTTATTATTTGAATTATTTGAAAATGATTTGCTCAAACAAACTGTTAGTCCCAAAATGACCTAGATTGTGTCGAGTGGATGTTAAACCCCATTTTTCTTTCTCAAACAAACTGGTTAAAAGATCCTACTAATTGATACAGATGGCTAATTATCAGTTAAACGGGGTTGTATTATTCAACAATGTAACTTATTTCCCACAATATGCCTTCTGTTCTTCCTCACATCCCTTACCTCTTGTGACCTGATTTTTCTTCCTCCCCTCACATGCTTCCTCACCCTAAATCAGAAAATATTGTTCCTCATTCATACATGAAATATTTTATCTTTTCACAATGTGATGACAGAATCCTTCCTCACAACCGACACTTTCCATCCCCCCAATCCATGTGAGGAAAATAATGTCCACTGTAGTCAAAAGGCCAAAGAAATAACAAGTAAAAGAGAATTTTGTTTTTATCTTCCTTGCTCTGTACCTTATTTTCCTCTATATTTATTGGCACCAATCATATATCATTTACACAGACTTGAAATCACAATATCATATACAGCTGGTACTACTTCTCTTACATATATTATTCGGCGTCAAGTGTGAAAAATAAACAGACGTGGGGAAAAGTTGCGGGAACTTAGTCCAAATCAAGTCCTAAGTTGCTCGCTGACTTAAGTGCAGAGTCGAGTCGAATTCCAAGACTTCACTAACGGCAAGTCCTATTCAAGTCGCCGATTAATCAAATAAGTCACTGAACATTTCCAATGACCAGTGAGACCATGGCGAAAAATGCAACTCAAAGTTATTCAAATAACCGACTAAGTTCTCAGTGCTTTCACGATTGCCGGGTCCTAATCTACTCGAAATAAATATTTCAAGTCAAGTTGCACGTCAACTCTTTGATGCAACTAAATTACGTCAAACTCGAGTTCCCACCTCTAAAAAATAGATGTTTTTTTGTGTATCTCTGTTTATGACGTATACTATATAAAATATAAGACTTGAGTGGTGTTTTAAAAAAAAGGCATTAAAAAGCATTTATATCCTATTTACCGGTATCTATATTTTTTTCACAAGGGAAAACTAGTCTAGTTAATAATACTATTAATACTCTGAGACAACAAAATCAATGGGATTCACTTAAGAAAATGTTTCTATTTTCAAATAACGATATTCTTGTGTGTAGATATACAGTTGCCCTGTCAAATGTAAATAACTTTTACCAGAATAGCATCATTTTAATTAGTACTCAACTTAAAACAGGGAATGATAAAGAAAAGACCGAATGATTAAGACAGAGATCACAAAAATGTTCAATTCATGACTTTTAAAAAAAAATCAATGCGTTAAAATAGAGAAAACAATTTAACAACTTGCCATATCTCTCAATTACATGTTAATGTATAATAAACATTTAAAACGTAATATTTGCTAATGTATAACTATTGACGTACATTTGGCGCTAAACATATCTTATAAAAACTGTTACAAAATTGATTTTGAAGGAGCCATCCCAATTTCAAGATTTGATAAATACAACTGTATAAGGCTAGTGTGAAAAGCTCAAGCTTCATCTTCATAGCTGGTACACAAAAGTAGGATGTTCCACCCGTTCGTTTATCAAACTTTCACCAGGATACCTTACATTTGATGTTTTGTGATAATTATTTTGAAAACACATCAAAATATTAATGAACAAAATACTGTATTTTTAACGGTATAGAATGCATCAATGTATAAGACGCAGGGTAAGTTTGTTGAAGGTGTTAAATCTCCTATTTAAGGCACCTGCTTTTTCAGAAACGATGTCATGCTGCCTTTACGAAAATGTGCCACCTGACTATATTTTACTTTTCACTTTTATCTTATCATGTTTGTAAATATTATCATATGTCATACGACCTGCCCAATACAGCCATACATGAAAGAGTTACGTTAGCAAGCTAAACAGTTTCAAGCAAAGTAAATTGGCTCTTGTTTTATATTTTGGCATTTCATTCATATTCAAATTCAGTTGCATGCTTGCCCTGGGAGGACTCCTTTAAAATTAATGACTATACTATTATTTTGTACAGATTAATCACACAAAAATAAATTTAAGGCAATGTGTGTATTTAGTTGTACACTATATTTACATGTAAATCTAATGTTGTAACATCATCAGTTAACGCAGATGCCCTAATTTAATAATCACTCAATGCAATAATTTTCATGGTTAGTGAAATTATCAGAGATTTATTAATAACTAAAGGAAAATTCCAATAGATTAGATAAAAATTAAACAGTCGCACAGAAGCAGGCACGGTAATAATTAATTTAAAGGCAGGTAATTAATGAATGACACTATGGCAATTTAAAAATACTGCTACTATTATTTCTAAGTGATTTGAAATTACATAAATTACTCTCAGAGATCATGAAAGCATACCCTGTTGTAAATACCGATTTAAATTCTATAATCATTTTAACCTGTCACAATTAGACAAAATAGCATTTTAATATTATCATGCATGCAAAATTTATTTTAATCTACAGGCTATTTAAAACACAATTCAATACATGTATTCCTATTATTATTTTAAACTACTTTTCAATATTTCTATTATTATAATCTGCATCTAAATCAATGGAAACAATCAGTCTTTTTTTAAAATGTAAACAGCATATTGATGTATTCAGTAGTATGCACATTGTCACAGGTTGAATTTTACTCCAAGGTTTTCAGCAACTCCAAATTTAACAATCCCCCAACACAATGCACTGCACAAGTCACTAACAAAACCGCAATAATTATATAACAGATGATAACAAAATATCCAGGTAACACACAGTTATGATCAACAAAAAACAACACATAAAGAAAACAATATATAACCCCAATTCCATTTGGTGTTGAAGTTACACATAAAAATGGGCGTGTACTGTAGATGTACTCAAACGATTGTGGTTAAAATAACTACCAGTATTAATGCAGATTACATGGCTATATATATGATTAGTCTAAATCAAACATTTCCTTTTGAAGGGGTGCAAGTTTAGAGATGTCCACATGAGCAGCAAGTTTAGCACTTTCTTCTCCTAAATTACGAACATCAGTTAATTTCATGAGCACTTTTGGATAGAGAACTTTAGCTGTTTGCACCGGATAAACTGATTCCATATATGCCTTTAGCCACTGCGAGTATTTTTCTTGACTTCTTGCGACATGTTCTTTGTTTTTTAAGTTTGGACGATCCGGTGAAAATAACTCAATAATAAAGAGAAGCATTAAAATAAGTCTGTCACTATTAACTAATTCATGTAGAGATCTTACGAACTGAATATGTGAAGAATACATGTCCGTACTGAGAGCAGATGCAATAATTTTAGGATCTATTTCTTTTTTACCCCCTTCATCCTTATATTTCCACTTCTCCTTTCCCTTATCGAAAGCCATAGCTGAACGCAGTACAAAGATCTCCATTATTCCACCCTAAATAAAAAATATACAATTATACTTATATGCTATCAAAATTTAATTGTACTATCAGATGATGGGATTTCATTTCATTTACTGTACACAGTAATTTCATCCTTTTTCCCTACTAAAATTGAAAATAATAAAAAAAATTGCTGAGAAATGAGTTCAGCACATTGCTCTAGTTGGTACAAGCTGTTGCCATGCAAGATATGCCTACACTTTGCAAGAGATGGAAAGAACTAGCCTAAAAAAAGGAGCTATTTTTTGTACAATCGAGGGCCATAATTCATGAAGATATGATCCATTATGTGTGAATTTTAAAAAGAACCAAGATCTGTGGAATATAAACATATATTTAAAGTTTCATAAAAATCGGATGAAAATTGTGCCTCTAAAGCAGTGGTTCTCATCTCAACCTTTATTGGACAAAGGTACACCGTGAAACACATGAAAACATACCTGGCTAAATAATAAATGAAAAACATTAGAATTTTGCAAAACAAAAACATGGCAAGTCATAGACAACATACAACTGTAGACAAGGATTAGTAATAGATAAATAGAATGACTCAAACTAGTGAATATTCAATTGGAATTACGAGGTTTTTCATTCAAATTTCGCGGCACACTTCAGAATATCTTGTGGCACACTGGTTGAGAATAACTGCTCTAGTGGGGGCACAACCTTGATATTCCATATATTTACAAAATTTGTGTGCGAAGGGCAGTCCTTTTATCATAAGGGTGTAACCCATCATAAGGGTGTAACAATGAAATATTCAAACAATTTGGTCCGATTTGCACGACATTCCAACTGAAGCATCTTTAGGGTCCAACGTATTTTTTAAATCGAAAAAATGACACAACCAATTGATCTAAAAGATAAATGTTTCCAATGAATCAAGGTAATATGCATGCACCACAACTGCAACAAAATTGGCTTTACATCAAATCATTTATCGTAATTATTCTGGATGTGTGTGTGCATGAAAAGGGGTCACTTGTAAAATGCAACTATCAATCTTTCTTTCACAAACATGCAATATATCACATGAATTATTACGGCAATAAACATACAATAATACTTACTTTTAGAATGCTTATTTGATCCTCCTGCGACAATATTTTAAATTCAGGTAAAATTTTACCAAATTTAATAAGACGCCTAATGAACATATCAGTTAAATTAAACAGATCACTGGAGTCTTTAGGATTTGTTGAAATTTTTACAGCTGAAGAACCCTCATAAGGAGCATCCAGTACCGTGGCATATGTTTTTTCCATCAACTGAAGCCCTGACATGATCTCTTTTGGTAGTGGTTTAGGATATTCATCGTCGTCTGTATCAGTTTTTAGGGTTGAGATAGAACCGGGAGATGGGCTAGATACTTCATCAGAAGAAAAGTTAGTAGTAACTTCACAAGTATTTGGAGAATCGTCCACAGATGGATATGGTTGTGACGTTTGACTTCTTATTCGTTGTCGTCTTTTAGCTAATTGAGTTTCATCTGAAAGAGTTGAAAAATATTAGTTGCAGAGGCCTTTAAAAGACATTAGTTTGCTGTAGAGCATTCACAAGAATGGATTATTTAGATCAGATAAACACTAATTTGTTGTCTGCAATATCAGTGAGGTGGAGGTGTAAAACACACAGCTACCTTGATTGATTTACATCCCTAATTTAGCTTTCACAAAACCTCAGTTGGTACTTAACACCCATACCTGATTGGGCAATAATTAATCAAGGTAGCTGTATGACTTCAATAGTTTTACACCTCCACCTATGGCATGTATTCTTGTCTTGTCTTGTCTTATAATTCTTTGATTATAATATCCTAGTTTGGACTTGTTTATTTTCGTATTAAATAAAATAAATTTTAATTTTACAAATTCGCTGATAGCAAATACCGCTAATAACTATCTTGAAAATAAACACGTGTAGTAAACGAGGCATTTTTACCAAGCCTCGTTCTGAACAAAATTCCTCGTTCCAAAAACAAGGCAATTTAAAAAAAACCTTGTTTTAGAACTGCAGAAAACAAGGCATTTTTTTTACCTCGTTTGGACAGAAATGCCAATGAGGCATTCTGAGGTTTATAGTGTAAGTTGATTTGTTTTGTGACATGAAAATCTGTTCCGTAGATATTGAGATATACCATACCGGTAACTAAAATTGGTAGGTACACAACCCATTTCTATCTAATCTTAATTGTGTGCCTATTGAGCTAATCCTACCACCAATCAAACAAGAATAAACATAAAAGAGCGACCCAATTAAATATGTTATAAGTTTAGTTCCATTAAATATCAGGAATGGCAAAACCTGATATTAATTAACCTAACTGATATCGCAGACAACAAATTAGTGTTTATCTGGTCTAAATACAACAAATAATCCATTCTTATTAATCAAAAAAGCATATAACTATGAAATTATAATCAGAGAAATAGACAAGACAAGAATACACACCATACCATAAATTATTTTCGCATTATTAATATCCATATGTCTTCATAATTAAACGTTTTAAATAAATTTTAATGTATGAGGTGTGCTTTATTTCCCATTTAATTGACAATTGGTATAAGCCAACAAATTCATCGCTGCGCGTTTATGTAATTTTGCTCCAGTAATATCTTGTGCAATGTTATGGGGTTTCAACAGAAACAGTCAATGCTATAGTCAAGTTATTTTTTTACAATAAATATAAATAATAAATGGCGTATTGGAAATAAGAAATGAAATTATATCCTTTTTTGATTAATAAGAGTGGATTATTTGTTGTATTTAGACCAGATAAACACTAATTTGTTGTCTGCCATATCAGTTAGGTTTAGGTGTAAAACTATTGCAGACACATAGCTACCTTGATTAATTTATTGGCCCCAATAAATTGTCACAACACCACAGTTGTTTCTTAACACCTATAACTGATTGGGCCAATAAATCAATCAAGGTAGCTGATGTTGCTTTACACCTACATCTATGGCGTGTATTGTATTCTTGTCTTGTCTATTTCTCTGATTATAATATCATAGTTTGGACTGGTTTTATTTTCATATTAAATAACATAAATTTTAATTTTTGCAAATTCGCTGATAGGAAATACTGCTAATAACTATCTTAAAAAAAACCACATTTAGTAAACGAGGCATTTTTACCAAGCCTCGTCCTCAACAAAATACCTCGTTCCAAAAACGGGGCAATTTAAAAAAAAACTCGTTTTGGAACTCCAGACAACGAGGCATTTTTTTACCTCGTTTGGATAGAAATGCCGAACGACACAATCTGCGGTTTATAGTGTATAATCCAAACTCTTTATTTGTTCTGCATAAATTTTAATTCTATTTCATCTTATTTCCATTATTAAGACAAAAAATGTCTGTTTCACAGACGCTTCACATGTTTAGCATGAACACCGAAAACATTTAGAAATGTGACATTTCTTCCTTGCAACATTGCATGCCTAATTTGGTGATGAGCTCTTAATCAGAAACATCACGCTGGGAGATAAACCTATATTTCAAGGGCAACAACCCACATGAAAATATGGGTGTATAAAAACATCACTGTTTTCACTACTGTAGTCAATATTTAATTTGTCTAAGTGCCAGTTCTTTTACTTGGGCTGTCTAGCAGGTCTTTGGGGTGATTTTGAACATTAGTTACTAAACTCAATGTAACAGCATCACTTTCTGATGTACAGACATATTGTTTACCAAATTTGTCAGGGACCTGGTGTTTTTATCGTAAATATCCAAACATTAAATTGTCAATATAATTAATGTTTTATATATCATGTCCTCCTGGAACATCATACTCTTACATAAGATCAATACATGTATTTTCAATCAAACTTGCACACAAACTATCCTTATCCTGTGTTTTCAGTGATTAGACATATACTAGTTTGTTGATGCTGTATAATGAGACGATTTAAAATAAAAGCTATCAATTTTATATTTTGAATGACAAAACTATACTCCCTATTTTAGTGGTCACCTGTGGATCAATTGATTCAATTGACATAAGGTTGGACTTGTCTGTAGACTATTCACAACACACTGTGGACAGTCGACCAACATGTATAAGTGAGAGAGAGAGAGAGAAATGGGGTTTAACGCCCAACATGTATAAAGAACAACACATAGTTTATTGTGACTCTACATAAATACAAAATTCTTTAAGGTCAATATTTCATTTCTGGTTTTAGTTTACGTCATTCTGAGCGTTAACTTATAAACTAGAAAGTCTGAATCCTTGAAACCACACTAAAATAGAGAGAGAAAAACTTACTCAAAATCCAATCTTTTTTCATTCCAATACTAAAACATTTCTTTAATCTACAACCTGAACAAAATTTTCTTGTATGAGCATCCAATTTACAATTTCCTTCAAAACTGCATGTAAAGCTCTAGAAAAAAAAAAATAGATGATAGAATGAAAAATTATGTATATTAAACTAGATTTTGTTAGATGGTGGATAGGAGCAGGGATGCAGTATATATTTATGAAATAAAAATATATCATATTAACGTGTGATAATCTTAAGTTCTGAATGTATGTCAATCAGAGATAATTGTTTTTGACTTGCTTGTTGCCCGAGATGCTACGCTTAAAATGTGACTATAGTGCCTATTAGTCGAACAACCATTCAAATTGAGCCCACACTTCAACATTCTTATATAGACATCATTACTGGAATCCTGACATTAAGAATGGAACTAATTTGTGTGACGGAATTCTGTAAATTTAGGAGACAATTTAGACAATAGGTTACTTGGTACATGATTAGCTCATTAAATGTGTGAAACAAATTTGATCTATGAATCTAAAAGCTCTAATTCCGCTCAGAAATGAGGATGCAATTCAAATTTTATTTTTTACTTGGATAATCAATGATGACATCATCCACTTTTCTGCACCAACTGGACAAATAATGATAGTCATAAGCCTGCTCTTATTTCGACTTGGGAGAGAAAGAGAAAAATGTGGTTTTACATCCACTCCACACAAATCAGGTCATTTTGGGACTAATAAATGGTTCAATTTTATTTCAATAAATCGTTTCAGCAGTGGTAAAAAACCACAGGACTTGAGAAAAATCAATAGGTTGAACAGGCGACTCTGCTCCTTGTCACACCAGTTGACTCAATGAGAGACCTTATGATACAGCACCCTTGGCTGACCATTTGGCCATGCAACACCCCCACTTTGATTTTAACAGGCTACCAATAGTATATAGGTATTATATATATATATGCATGTATATAAGACTACAGTTTTTTGTCCCATCTAAAAGACAGGCCAGTATCAAGGAAAAGCCATGTGGGGAAAATCCCAAGAATGTTTCTCATCAGACATGTGACACTAGTCAGCTCGGTACGCACTAATCCATGCACTAGTAATTAATGAAAGACATAAGTTTCAAGAACGACAGGGAATGTGTGTTTATTCGACAGTGAATTAAGAAGTAAATAACTATTATTAAGTTCCATGAATACAGATAAATGGTGGGATGATACAATGTTATCAAAATACAACAAATGGCTGCCAATATGGAAATATCAAGACCGTCTTTCCATCTGTAAAATTATTACTGGGTATTGCTTATCAGCTGCCAGATAATACCTATATATTGGACATCAAGGAAGGAAATACCAGAAATCGTAAATCACACATTTTATCACCTTAGGATATATCTTGTACCATACCTTATTCTTGGAGGCGTTACGTCGGAAAAACGCTTTACAGGATTCACAAGTGATTGCATCGAAATTATAGCCTAAAGCCCGATCATTACATACGCCACAAGTCAACACAGTCCCATCTCTAGGTTTTGGACGACGCTTTTGTTCTTTTTTCTTAGCAGATGTCGATGGCAGCTGTTGATTAAAAATATAGGAAATATATCTACAACAACATAGATAACCTCTACAACAACACAGATAAAAAAAACTAGGATTGAAAGCGATAGGGAATTGGATTGATACTTAACCTGAATAACTATCAGAACGCTTTACCAAATCATTTATCCTGGAAGCTTTGGACTTAGTTGTGTCTAATAATATTTTTTATTTTCACACTAATTATTATTAACAGATTAAAGGTGTGGCCATGGGTACTAAAGTTGGCCCCACCTATACAACTTTAACTTGGGGATATTTAGAAGAGATTTGGTATAAAAGGGTTGCTATTGAGTTTGATAGAGAATTCAGTAATATGATAAAAGAGAGAGAGAAATGGGGTTTAACGTCCACACAACACAAACTAGGTCATTTCGAGACTAACATTGTTTTATTTTATTTCAGTAATTTGCTGGCGCGTAGGGGTCTTTAGCAGTGGGAGGAAACCGGAGTGCCCGGAGGAAACCCACGAGATTGAGAAGGCGCCAACATGATAAAAAGATTATAGGTTTCGCTTCCTGGATGACTACATAACAATACTTATATGACAGTTATCTCCAAATTACATAAAATATTGAATGAGTTGGAATATAATATCAAATTCACATAGAGTTTAGCCCAACATCATCTAATTTTTTGAACGTAACCATAAATCTTTCACAAACGGGAGTGATTGAAATGAATCTGTTTACAAACAAACAGATACCCATCAATATCTAAACTTTCACTCTTGCCATTTTTCTCATACCAAACAGAACTATTCCATATAATTTAGCTAGTAGAGTATCACTGTTTCTAACCCAGTTGTCAAAGTTAAGTGACTAGAGGAATTAAAAACATTCTTATTGAACAAGAATATCCACTATATAGGTCTCATAGAAGATGCAAAGACTCGGGTCTTAAATTTAGATCAGACAAAATTAAGACAACCAAAAACACACCCAGCCTGCAAAAATCTAAATGTTGCTTTTTGTCACAACATTTAATCCCTCACAAGAAGATGGAATGTCCTTATTAAATAACAATTTACATATTCTTAAGAATAGTGAAGTTTTGTCTAAAACTAAGATTATTAACAGTCTTAAACAGCCACGTAATTTAGCGAAATTATTAATATCTTCTAAATTTGATTCTAGTTCAGATACACCGGTGGTAGATTGTAGAGAAATAAAACGTAAAACATGTAAAATGATAATTACGGGCCCCTCAATCCAGATCACTGATAATAAACTTTTCCATTTAAGCAACCCATGAACTGTAAAACCAGTTACATCATATATGTGATTGTTTGTTCTGGCTGTAATAGACGGTAAATCGCAAAAACTATAAGTATGCTAAAGACAAGGATGAACATCCATCGACATCATATACTCAATCCACAACATAGGATGATCCCATAGTGGACATATAGATGTTTGTGGTGGTTGCAAATTTAGCATTTTTCCAAAGTACATGCTAAATAACAACAATAATGATTTTGTTAGAAGCCAAAGAGGCATATTTGTTTGACAAATATCGGCCAGCTTTAAATGCATAATTGTAGTAGTTTCATTATATATAGGCCAAGTTATTGTTGTCTGATTTGATATTCTATTTATGTCCAATTTTTGTATTACTGTTTTACTATGACGTTATTACGCCATAGACAAGTTGTTTTGACGATGTGGCTGTCTTTGTTTATGTCATCTATTTATGGAGTGCAGTCTAAACAAACATGTGACTGTTTTACGCTCAAGGTAACGCAACAAGGCACACATGTAAATGCAATACTATTCAGGTCGTTTCTCCACTGTGAAATCATTCTACCATGAAATGTAATGTGAGGCACTGAAAGGGATAAATGAAAGAGCAAAAAGTATTTTTCACATTTAGCTTGACACGACTCGATAATAAAAATAAATACTATTTTTCACATTTTGCTTCACAATACTCGATAGAAATGTGATGTAAGTGACTATCTTATTGTTGAAATTGTTTGACGTTCTAACATTTGACGTCAACTGGCAGGCTATCGCCGTTGTAGAGACAACCATTGTCAAGATCAGTCGCATTATTTCTGTTACCTCTTTTTTTTCAAATCATTTTTAGTGAAGCCTGTACCATAACAGGCCCGGGACTGTACAGCGCAGTGGACGCTTACGTCTGACCCCCGGATCCATTCACTTGATTTGATATTTTCCGCAGGTTAATCACGAAAGTTTTAGTCGGGGGCCGCCTCGGCTATGCCCGGGCCCTTGACCAAAACTATGTTGCCTCCATACTTTTTTTAAAACTCATTTATAATTCCATCTATTATTTCTTAATTTCCAAAAGTTTTGATGGAAGACACAATAGCCATCCACAAAATATATTAGAAGGTTGCAAAAAATATCAATGTGCAACTCTGAATTTCAATTCTTCTCGTGTGATAGACTAATATTATTAACAATCCAAGTGGTTGGTTTTATGAGAAATTATCATGCTTTGAGTGACATGGGCAATAAGTTCATCATTAAATGTAGCAGTATTCTAAACGGATATTAAGATAGGAGTAAAAAAATATGTGTTTGTTTAGAGTTTAGCACAAAGATGAAGTTTTAACGTTTTGTGAGATATTTGAAAAATAGATAAGACCTTTATTCTTTCAAGAGATAAATACATCAATACACTATTTCAGTGGTAGCTTTAAGATCTATTTCAGAAAATATATATCAGTAACTATCATCATGAACACAGATCTAGATAATCTTGTTGATTACAATTCATACAAGAAGAGGATTTTCTGTACACAGTCACCCGAAGCAAAATCCTTTCAAGTCTGTTCTCTATATTAAAGATGCCTTTATGTAAATTTAGATAAATAGCAGGCTTGCCATTCTTGCTATAATAGATCAAAAATAGATAATGAAAAATAAATATATTGAAAATTTCATTTAAATTACATTAATCCCAGCAAAGTTATGGCATAGATCATTCCTTAACGTACCAACAGTACTTGTCGGCCGAGACATAGCCCAAATTGTCCATTTTATTTTTCAATTTTTAAAATCTAGCGGATGTTTAAATCCATTTAAATCTCGTCCATCAGAAAGTCTACAGAGTTGAATATAGGTTTGTTATGTTCAAAAATTTCTAAATAATAATTTTTAGAGAAAAAAGAGAGACAGAGAGAGAGAGAGAGAGAGAAACAGGGTTTAATGTCCACTCAACACAAACTAGGTCATTTTGGGACTAACATATGGTTTAATTTTATTAATATAATTCGCTTGGGCATAGGGGTCTTTAGCAGTGGGAGGAAACCGGAAGTCCCAGAGTAAACCCACGAGGTTGGACAAGCGACCCCACTCCTTGTCAGGTACAACCACACCAGTTGACTCAATGACAGACCTTATGATACAGCACGCACGTGCTAACCATTTGGCCATCCTACCCCACTAGTGAAAAGAAAGACCTGTAATAGTCAGTATTAACATGATGGAGGTGATAAGTCTATACCAAGAAATGGCTTGGTAGGAAAATACCAATCTATTGCACAGAGAATTACTTACGAATTATCTCTGTAACAGATGACTGTCCACAACACGTGCGTTGACTTGCACACGGCGGTTGTCATTGGCTCAACGGCTCGTGCAATGTTTACTTAACACCTAACTGCTTCGGGCAAAATGATGCATTTTACTCATTTTAATACCCATTTACACTAAATAGGAAATGTTTTTTAACTACAAATACTTCAAACGTCTTTATTTATTTTTCTTTTACCTCAAAAAAATGTTTGAGAATTTAAGTTAATATGCCATACTCATTAAGCCTCGACGATGTCATGCTTATCAGAGATTGTAGCAGCCAAGCGAATATTCACTGTGGGATCAGTTTGGCAAAATACATCTACTAACATGGTCTTAGCTGTACCTTAATAAGGCTCTTGATCTCAATTTTTCACCATAAATCTATGGGACCTTTGACGGGAGCTCTCTTGCAAATTGCACTCAAATGCATAAGAAGTCAGTGCCAATGAAAGTATTAAAAAAAAAAAACGAAAGAATTGTGGGTTGGAGGCCAGTACTGTAAATAATAATCCTCAAGATTGAAGTTTAAAAAACCCAAATATGGACTAAACCAGAAACTTCGATGCAAATCAGTCAAGAATGTGGTTGTGCACAAATTAATGTAGATCATCACAAGGCTGTCAAAACATGAAATACAGCACTAATCAAATACGAGACCAGTTGATCCAACATGGGATTAATTAGTATCTCCATGTAGTCCTTTTCTCAAGTCTCAGATTTTATGCAGTGTCATCATATTCTACTGGGGTCATTGAATTTATTACATAATTATGTATATACAGATGTTATTTTCTTCTCATCACAGCTTTCATCAAAAAAACTTACATCCTTAACAAATTCAACACAACACTGAGGATGATTTTCCTGCTGTGCTCCCCAAATAAATAGATGACATATATTAAGGGGATCACGTGGCTAAGTGGGTAAGACACTGGCTCCATAGCCTGGAGGTCAGGTGTTTGATCCCTGCATTGGCCGAGAAAGTTCATCCAGATTTTTCGGCGTGGTTTCCTCTTGTCAGTGATGCACAACGGAGGGCCTTACAAGGACAGCTGTCTAGTCGTTCAGATGGGATAAAAACTGAGGTCCTGTGCACACATTGATGTGCACGTCAATTGGCAGTTGGAATTCGATATAAGAGTAGGTTGTAGTGCCGCTGCCCGAGCAAAATTTCCCTCATAGCACACTGTTTGGCGTATGCCCATCTTCATAAGCCAAGGCTAGGAGTAGAACAGTAGGACTTTAAACCCCATTTCAGTTCAGTTTCAGACACATATTACTTATTACATGTGTCTTTTTGAAAAGTACCTAGCAATCAAACTGATTATCTATACTGAGTTAAAGCAGAAAATGTTCACGATCGAACTAAGTCATGGTCTTGAAGTACCTAGTAGTGAAACTCTACACTAAGTTTCACCACTCTCCATAATTGTGAATCAAAGTTATCTTGTTCCAAAACATCGACCAATAAAATTGCTCATCACTGCAAAAAAGTCTCATCATCAAACTTAGTCAAGGTATTGATATAAGGAATCTATACTCTGAGTTTCATCATTCAAGAAGACCAGCCAATAGTGAGGCGGATGTCCCCCGCCGAAATCTCACAACATAAAGATAACACATATTAATTAATTACACATTTATCTTTATTAAAAGTATCGAATAATCTAACTGATTATCTATGCACAGTCTAGGCATAAAATGTTCATTTTCAAACTATACACTAAGTTTCATCACTCTCCATCAGTTAGAATTAAAGTTGTCCCAAAGCATTGACCAATGAAATTGCTTAGCCCTGCTTAGAAGGAAATATTAACACCTACATGTACACCAATTTTGAACATTCAACCTCAATTTGAAGGCGAATAATTATTGTGTTCTAAAGTCTCCACCAATCAGATTTAAGTCTCTACATAGCCAAAGCAAAAAAATCCTATTCATCAAACTTAGTCAAGGTATATTATGTAATAAATCTATACCCAAAGTTTCACCACTCCCATTCAATCGGGTTCATGGTACATGTACATTGCTTTTGAATCATATATGGCTGGGAAAGGTTATCAACATCAATTTCATAACTTATGTTAATTCAGTCCAATCATAAGTACTAAAAAGATAGGTTGCCAGGCAACGAAACATACGAACACAGCAGCTAAATCGTCCGGGCCGTCAACAAGGGTTGTCGCATATTTTTACTTTTTTTGCTAATGAAACATTTGTAATACACTAAAAACTGATTAAGAGTAAAGGCTCATTATGTAATTATCAGAAAATCATTAGAATTTGATTGCTTTTTATAAAGTGTTACCCCACACTAACAATTAGTATATACATGAAACATTTAATATCATGGATTTAGCTGTTCAGTTATCAAAATTCATTGAAAATCAAAATACTTTTTCGGACGGACGGGGGCAACGACAATATACAACCACATTTCAATGTGGGCGTATAAAAAGGTATATGATAGACATGCAATAAAATGCATCATAACTGCCTAGCAACACACAACAGTATATCAACACAAAACAGACATGTCAATTGAGTGGAGCAGAATTGCGCTAAAATATTGATTGTAGTGATTATCTACATTGATGTGTGACAGATCTTGATAATCTATTCTAGGACAACAGGTTTGAATATTGTTCAAAGCAGTGTCGATAAACACAAACTCTTGACAGAATTATATTTTTAGTCAGTAATTTGTTTCTGTTCAATGGTTGCCATCATTCTCACCATCAATCAAAAATGATATTTTGTATGGATTCCATTGCCACTTCTAAACATGAAGCACTACTACCATATTTGTCATAAAATAAATTTTTAAATAACAAATGTTCCCACAGTTCGGTAATATAATGAGCAATTGACTTTTATCTTTAGGAGATTGATTTTATTTTGTTCAGGTATCTAGCATAATATATTCTAAAGATAGGCTGGCACTGCCAGGCAGGATACGCCCACATTTTCGAGAGATGGATAGAGAACAAACAATACATAAAGTGATTTTTCCTACATCATTAAGTCCTGTATTTCATACTGTATTGGGAGCAGCCATTTTGTTGGTCAGTTCCATTCATGAAATTCGAAGTCGACAATGATTATGGTGTGACGGTACACAACCTAGAAATGTGACTTTTCGTCAAAATCAGATAAGAATTGTGACCTGTACAGAGTCAACAACCATGATATACCATATCTTTACACTATTCGCGTACAAACGGCGACCATTTCGTCCAGCAATTTTGGTACCATTTTCACGAAATTTGAATAATTCAGGAAGTTACGATCCGATATGCGCAAATACCGAAAGGAACCAAGATCTTTGGGTTATAACCATGCATTTCAAGTTTCATCAAAATCGAATTAAAATTGTGACCTTTACAGGGTCCACAACCTTGATATACCATTTTTTAACAGTATTCACGTACAAACGGTGGCCATTTTGTATGGCAATTTTGGTCTGATTTTGCCGAAATTCGAACTCAACCTTCCTTACGGTGTAACGGTAATATAATCAAACGTTTTTTTAAATCGGATAATAATTGTGACCTCCAAGCTAAAAAAAAAGGCGATTTTGCGTATAATCAGGGGCCATAATTCAGGAAGTTACGATCCGATATGCGCAAATATCGAAAAGAAGCAAGATCTTTGGGTTATAACCTTGAATTTCAAGTTTCATCACAATCGAATCAAAATTGTGACCTCCACAGGGTCCACAACCTTGATATACCATTTTTTAACAGTATTCGCGTACAAACGGCGGCCATTTTGTATGGCAATTTTCGTCCCATTTTCCCGAAATTCGAACTCAACCTTCCTTAGGGTGTAACGGTGATATAATCAAACGTTTTTTTAAATCGAATAATAATTGTGACCTCCAAGCTAAAAAAAAGGCGATTTTGCGTATAATCAGGGGCCATAATTCAGGAAGTTACGATCCGATATGCGCAAATATCGAAAGGAAGCGAGATCTTTGGGTTATAACCATGAATTTCAAGTTTCATCAAAATCGAATCAAAATTGTGACCTCCACAGGGTCCACAACCTTGATATACCATTTTTTAACAGTATTCGCGTACTAACGGCGGCCATTTTGTATGGCAATTTTCGTCCGATTTTCCCGAAATTCGAACTCAACTTTCCTTAGGGTGTAACGGTGATATAATCGAACGGTTTTTTAAATCGAATAATAATTGTGACCTCCAGAGGGACCACAAGCTAAAAAGGGTGATTTTTCGGACAATCAGGGGCCATAATTCAGGAAATTACATTCCGATAGCCGCAAATATCGAAAGGAACCAAGATCTTTGGGTTACAAACATGCATGTCAAGTTTCATCAAAATCGGTTCAAAATTGTGACCTCTATAGGGTCCACAAGCTAAAAACGTGATTTTTCGTACAATCAGGGGCCATAATCCATGAAGTTTTGATCCGATACATGCCAATATCGAAAGGAACCGAGATCTTTTGGGGATAAACCTATATTTCAAGTTTCGTCAAAATCGGATAAGAATTGTGACCTGTAGAGAGTCCACAAACAAATTGTGGACGGACGGACGTCCGGACGGATGTCCGGACGGACGGACGTCCGGACGGACAGGGGCGACGACATAATACGTCCACATGAAAATGTGGGCGTATAAAAACATAATATCACCATTTCACGTTTTTAGAGGTTCATTTAAATTCATGACAATAAATTTTAAGTAATAAAAAAATAGGTTGCCAGGCAACGAAACATACGCCCACACAGCAGCCAAATCGTCCGGGCAGTCAACAAGAGTTGTCACATATTAAGGAATTATCAGAAAATCATTAGAATTTGTTTGGTTTTTATAATCAAACCTGTTTTTTTTTAAATCAGATAATAATTGTGACCTCCAGAGGCACAACAAGCTAAAAAGGGTGATTTTTTGTACAATCAGGGGACATAATTCACGAAATAATGACCCGATGGGCGCAAATATCGAAAGGAACCAAGATATTTCGGTTATAAACATACATGTCAAGTTTCATCCAAATCGGTTCAAAATTGTGACCTCTATAAGGTCCACAACCTTGATATAACATATTTTCACACTATTCGCGTACAAATGGCGGCCATTTTGTCCGTCAATTTTGGTCCGATTTTCACGAAATTCGAACTCAACCTTCATAACCATGAAACAGTGATATAATCAAACGTTTTTTAAAATCGGATAACAATTTTGACCTCCAGAGGGACCACAAGCTAAAAAGGGCGATTTTTCGGACAATCAGGGGCCATAATTCAGGAAGTTACGATCCGATTGGCGCAAATATCGAAAGGAACCAAGATCTTTGGGTTATAAACATGCATGTCAAGTTTCATCCAAATCGGTTCAAAATTGTGACCTCTACACTGTTCACAACCTTGATATAACATATTTTCACACTATTCGCGTACAAATGGCGGCCATTTTGTCCGTCAATTTTGGTCCGATTTTCACGAAATTCGAACTCAACCTTCATAACCATAGCTCGGTGATATAATCAAACGGTTTTTGAAATCGGATAACAATTTTGACCTCCAGAGGGACCACAAGCTAAAATGGGCGATTTTTCGGACAATCAGGGGCCATAATTCAGGAAGTTACGATCTGATTGGCGCAAATATTGAAAGGAACCAAGAACTTTGGGTTATAAACATGCATGTCAAGTTTCATCCAAATCACTTCAAAATTGTGACCTCTACACTGTTCACAACCTTGATATAACATATTTTCACACTATTCGCGTACAAATTGCGGCCATTTTGTCCGTCAATTTTGGTCCGATTTTCACGAAATTCGAACTCAACCTTCATAACCATGGCACGGTGATATAATCAAACGGTTTTTTAAATCGGATAACAATTTTGACCTCCAGAGGAACCACAAGCTAAAATGGGCGATTTTTCGGACAATCAGGGGCCATAATTCAGGAAGTTACGATCCAATTGGCTCAAATATCGAAAGGAACCAAGATCTTTGGTTTATAAACATGCATTTCAAGTTTCATCCAAATCGGTTCAAAATTGTGACCTCTACACTGTTCACAAGCTAAAAAACGTCATTTTTCGTACAATCAGGGGCCATAACCCATGAAGTTACGGTCCGATACATGCCAATATCGAAAGGAACCGAGATCTTAGGGTGATAAACCTATATTTCAAGTTTCATTGAAATCGGATAAAAATTGTGACCTGTAGACTGTTCACAAACAATTGTGGACGGACGGACGGACGGACGAACAGGGGCGACGACAATATACGTCCACATGAAAATGTGGGCGTATAAAAACAATTAAAATGAGAAAATTGAATTTAGAAACATAAAGCTTGTTTTCCAAATCACAGAACAAAAAAATCTGTAATAAAAATATAAGTATGTTTTATGTTATCATTTTGAGCTGTTCACACAGCTAACATTTTCTTTTTGTATGTTAATGTCAGTCTTCAGAACCTTAGATGTTATGTTGATTTCTGTTGCCTGGGAAGAAATATCATAGAAATGACATTGATTTGACAGTTGGTTTGTATAAATAAAAGACCAAATAAAGCCCAACTTCTGGTCGAAAGAAACATGTTCAGTACATGTAAATCCCAAAGCTTCACTGTTCCCCAATCATATATCCAGTATCTTCATAGACATTAAGGCGAGATGCAGACAGAGCTAAATGTGCTTGAAATTACTTGGTTTAACTGCCCGTGTCAAAGATAAACAGTCGACATCATTCTGTTTCATAATATATGTACTTTGATGAAGGATTTAACAATTGGATTTCAAGAGAGTCCTTCTGACCTCTGGATCTTCTAATGAACACATTTCCACTAATGCTAGTAATTGTTGTTAATTTAGAATTTGATTAGGATTTCCCAGACATAACAAACAATCACAGATCTTGTATTAGTTATTCGAAACTAATGAAAATCAATAAACACATTAACCAACATGTGTGAATTTCAAGTCAAAAGGATGATAACATGGGAGTTCACAAGCAATAGTGGACAATGGGTTGACATGGAGGGGGGAGGAGGGACCGGCACTAAGATTGGTTTTGCTAATCCCCTATAGGTTAGAAGCATCTTTTTGTCAGTTGTGCCTCACATATTACAAAGAGTAACCAGCATGGCAAATGTGATAGATATGCATATCCTTATCAGCAATATATGACCATGTTTCAATGCGATTTACAATAATCAGTTGGATAGAATATAAAAAAAACCCTTGTTTTTATTCTATTAATTATCAGACTATCAAATGCATCATTTTGAGTTCATTAAAATTGATCCAATCAACTGTCTGTAATTGGTTTGTGTTACCTATTTCTATTGATTGGAAGTTTCTGATATGTCAATGTGGGAGTATAAAAATCCTGAGGTTAATAACAGGGTTTGAAAATAAACATAAACTTTGAGGAAATTTGAGAAAAAAAATGATTATACATGTAACCTAGCTAATTCTTATTGCAGTTATTCTTAGAAATCTTGAGAAGTTTTCAGTAATCCTAGAAGCGTGAGAACAGAATTTTTATAGATCAGTTTAATCCACGTTTTACAAATGAAAATGTCAATAGGCTTAAATTTGGGTTAAAAGAAGTTTTTTGGGGGGTTAAAAAAAACAAAGAAAAACATTTTAAATAACTCTCAAATCAAACAAATTCACAATACCTCAACTACATTTTATGTGATGGTCAGGTAGTAGTGAGATGTTTTTGTGACAATAAGAGGATTTAGAAACTTTGGGTTCATACGAAAACTCATTAGAGCTAAACATTTCATTTTTTGCTGTAGAGCTAGTAATTAATTCCCTGTAGATTTCAATGTTAATTTCATCCCCATAACTAGATCTGTAACTTTGTTTTGCCCAGTCTAAGGAGTATATAACATTATATACAAAGCAGCAAACTAAGAGTCCAACATGTCCCAAGTACATGATCAAAATGTTGAAGGGAGTTGATTGGTTTGAATTTTTCACTATGAATGGTCTAATTAGTCTACTTTGGAAATGTTATTTCTAAAAAGCTGATTTCAAAATTGGACATCTGACCTAATGATTGTCTGTCTCAAAATATTAATATTCATCAAAACCTGGCAGAAAATAAAACCCTTTTGATCAATTCATTCCGCCTTAAAAAAAAATCATATTTCGTCCAAGCCATCCAGTACGGTTGTTGCATTGTTATTCTTTAAACTGTAAAAAATCTTTATATTGAAACAGCAGCGAAATCGTCCATTTATATTCTTTTCGTCCAAGCCATCCAGTACGGTTGTTGCATTGTTATTCTTTAAACTGTAAAAAATCTTTATATTGAAACAGCAGCGAAATCGTCCATATATATTCTTTTTTAGGTAATTAGCGTCACTTACAAATCAATTTCATACAGATCAGATTATAATTTTCATTGCGACCCACTTATGTCAATTTCTAGGTTGCAAATGTTAGCGATTAAGCTCCTTTGAGCTTGGGTATATTTCAGATGTTAAAATATCGATCTTTGGCAAGACAGAATGATAAGGTCTTTTTTTTCAAATTGACATTTATACATTGTCTATATATATATCATAAGGCAATGTCCTCATTTGTTGCATATTAAACTGTCTGTTCAGATATGGTTTAACATATTTACTAAAGATATTGTTATGACATTCTGTTTTGATGTGTTGTATATTATATTAGACTTTCTGTTAATATATTGTTTATAAAATTTTATGTGTTTTATTGCTTTAAAATATGGTGTAAGAAATATTTATGTCTTTTGTATTTGTAAATATGTTTAGAAATTTGTTTTTTGGCTTGAGGGACATGTAATAAATTGATTTACCAATTTGGAGCAAATAACCTAATTTGAATATCAGAGCATTCTGTGTTCTGTATATTAATTCTTTTGTAAGTACAATGGGGGGCATTTAAACGACACAGTCAAGAGTAACAAGCCATGAAGTATAAATCTGAAATTATTAAAATTTGATTAATTTCTATTCTTTTTAGTGTTACCATTTTTACACGCCCACATTTTCATATGGACGTATATTGTTGTTGCCCCCCAACCGTCCATCCGTCTGTCTGTCCACAATTGTTTGTGAACACTCTACAGGTCACAAATTTTATCCGATTTGAATGAAACTTGAAATATAGGTTTATCACCCTAAGATGTCGGTTCCTTTCCATATTGGCATGTATCGGACTGTAACTTCTGTAACGTTTTTAGCTCGTGAACACTGTAGAGGTCACAATTTTGAACCGATTTTGATGAAACTTGAAATGCATGGTTATAACCCAACGATCTTGGTTCCTGTCCATATTTGCACATATTGAATCACTAGTTTAGCTTGTGGTCAAACTAGGAGGTCACAATTAAAATCCGATTTTAAAAACAATGATTATATCACTGTTACACCATAATGAAGTTTTAACTCAAATTTCCTGAAAATCAAACCAAAACTGCAGAACAAAATGGCCGTCGCTTGTATGCAAATAGTGTAAAAATATGTTATATCAAGGTTGTGGACCCTGTAGAGGTCACAATTTTAATCTGATTTTGATGAAACTTGAAATGCATGTTCATAACCCAAAGATTTTGGTTCCTTTCGATACTTGCACATATCGAATTGTAACTTCATGAATTATGGCCCTTGATTGTAAGAAATATAACTCAGCTTGTTCTCTATCAGTCTCTTGAAAATGTGGGCGTATCCTGTTGTGGGCTGGTTAATTATGCAAACGCCCCAAAGCCCCTATCGCAACAAGAAAACTTTTTCTATATCCTTTTGAATGGCATGCAAGCATAACACACAATTACACAGTCTGTAACACTGCTTAAAAGTGTTACAAGGTCAATTAGATAGCAGAAGCCTTCCCAAGTACAGCATCCAGAAGATCTTTCAAAACTGACCATGTGCCATATATAACGCCTTGTGGTCTGATCAAGCAAAATAATACTTTTCATTCTTTTGGGAACAAACTAGATCTTCCAATAATACTTTTCTATCCTTCATAACAATGTACCAGAAACAAAATCAGGCTTTGTATTGTGATCCGGTACATTAATGTTATCTGTACGATTATGTTTTTGAGCAAATCTTCAATACTTCTGGCATGGGACAGAAGATTTTTCTGTTATTCTTATACAGAATTGTTGTCAGAAAGCATTATTTTATTTGAAGTATATCATATAGGAGATTAGCGTCAAGTAAGCTGCTTAATCTACTAACCAAGTTTTTGAGCCAAATTAAATCATCAGCAAATAATTGTTAATATTCACAACAATTTTATTGAATGATGCACACCAAAATTGATGGCTACTCATTTGATAAATTTATATTTCATTTAGTCAAGTTATCCAGATGATTCTTAATTTTGAGTTAAGAATTTCCCGAAGGTAATTGAATTTGTCAATCTAGAAAAGTATGTTATGTTTTTGAATGTTTCTTTCATGTTAAAATACTACTCCTAACGTCCATAACAATACAATAATCATTCGTTGTTAATGTTGTGTACCGCACCAAATACAAATCCATTAGCATTGTTAAACTTCATGTAGAAAGCGTCTTGTAAAGTTATTTAAAAATGTAAAAGTTTAGTTTCCAATAGTGAACAAACAAACAAACTTTCCCTTTTATATATTTTTAGATTACAGACACCTAATTATACTTAGCATTCATTACTTTCAATAATGATGCCAAATATGCCATTGTTAAGAAAATAATGGAAAGTTAGAACAAACAACATGAAAATTATAATAGCAATGTTTAAACTTTTCATGGTTGACAGGAAGCCATTAGCAATATATCAAATAATAGGCTTTAACTTCAGCTGACAGCCTACAATCTGTCTTTAATATAGGCTTCCAGATCACAACTTTGCCCGGGCAGTGGTGCTACGACCTAAGGGACCTTTTATGTGCACGCCAATGTGTACATGGGACCTCAATTTTTTGTACCATCCAAATGACTAGACAGCTGTCCTTGTTAGGCCCTTCATCCTGCATCACGACAAAGGAAAACCACACCGCAAAATCTTACTGAACTTTCTCGGCCAATACAGGGATCAAACACCCGACCTCCAGGCTACAATAAAATGTACCTATTGTCAAAATAATTGTAATATAAATTTCATGTTAATGCTATAATTATAATGGAATTCTATAGTTCTTTCTAATCCGCATAATACATATCAATTTTAGTCAACTAAAATAAAAAGAGACATGAGATTAGCGCCAGTAAAATGGGGTTTAACATCCTGCTTGGACTAGGATAATGAAAATGGGCATACACTGCAGTGGGCTATAAGGGAAATATTTCCTAAAGTGCAGTGGTACGGCCTACTCTTATATCGAATACCAACTGCCAAGAGATCTTAAATGTGTACACAGGACCTCAGATCTTTTGAATACAGGCATATGAGTACACAGGGACAAGCTGAACAATTATTCTCTGTCCTGCTCAACTAACAATGGGGAACCACACATGAAATTCCTAATGAAACTTATGGGTCAACATCTGAATGGAACACCGGATCTCCATGTCAGCAAACCAATGTCGGACTCACGGAGACACTGTGGCTTCTAGCACCAAAAAACCCCACACAATTAGTTCATAAAGCAAAGATAGTATAACACTGTAGTTTAATTAAATTTCATTACTATTTATTTTGACTCGAAGCCTTAAATTTCTAAATCTGTATAAGCAGTTATAGAATGGACACTTCTGAAAATTGTTGTGTCTCTGATCATGGTAGATATACAAATGGTAGATATATTGATTTTCACCCACGGACATCTTGGTTTACTTCAATAAATCCTTCAATGTAAAGTCCCTTTCACACCAAACTAGATCTCACTACGTTATAGAAAATGTTGCCAAACTGTCTTAAACTATGTGACAACATGACTACAAAATGGAATCGCTGTATAATGAACAGTAATGCCTATTTTGATCCTACAGGGACTAAAATGTGACATGGTCGAGCATCAAATAGCATTTAAACTGGGTCAATTTGCAGCCTTTAATAAGTCCATCCTTATTGCAATATTCTTGGACAAGGTAGGGTTTAAACTTGCTACGGATGGGCATTAGAACCAATTTCAAAAATATTGGGAATGGTGTAGTACTAGTTAGTAATGGATTTCAACTTACTATGTGCAGCACAGGTGTGGAAATGCAAAATTCACTCAATAAACTGACTGAGCACACTGGGGTCGTATTAGAGTATTAAAGACATAATTTACAGATTATACACTGATCACAACCCGTTTTACGATTTTATGGGTCTTTTTCCAGAACATAGTGAGAACCAGTTTGGTGTGATGGGGGCTTAAGTGACATAGATCAGTATTACTTGAAATTACAAGTTATACGTGGGAATATAATTGGGTGTAAATGAGATAAAAGGAAATCCTAGCTGGAAATCTTTGACAAGTACATGACTAAATTGAGATAGCTAATAACATATCTATATCTAAGAGATCACATACTATGCCGTACCAGACTTACTTTGACACATAAAACAATATTGCAGGTTTTCAGTCTCCAAGAACATTCCCCTGGTTGTCAGGCAACAAATCATATACTTGAGAGGTCCCCAAAGGTTTTTGCCTATCTATTGTTTTGCAGGCAACTAAAAACAGACCAAGAGTAACAACCCATTAAGCTATCATCACAAATAATTAAAATAAGGTTTACTTCTAGATCCTTACAGTGCATATTTGTTAAATCAATTATGTATGCCAGTAATAAGATAATAACTCAAGCTGTTTCAGCTATTAAAGGAGCCCTGCCTGTTGGTTCGATAACCAGTAGGTTCTGCATGTATTTGCCCCATTGTTGGCCCAAAAAGTCAACAGGGTTTTCTGGAATAGTTCCCCCTTGTCAGTCGTGTAGACCTGGCACAGGGGAAACATAGAGTCACTTGGATGTTATGAGAAACTGTGGTCCTGTGTACACATTGGCATGCACATAAAAGAACCCTTGGCAGATGGAATTCAAAATAAGAGTAGGTCATAGCCATTTCAATTATAAAAATTGCTTAAAATCATAAGGCCGCATTTGTATCATCTCATGAATATAAAACACCAGTATAAAAATTGGAACACTGTATAAATTTAAAGTAAATCTGATATATAACTGACCCTGTAAGATTTTTTAAAATTGATCAAAGGCCATTACACTGAAAGTCATTATCAGAAATCTTGAGACTTCTTTTTTTCTTGTGAACTTTAAACACTGTATATATTTCAAGCCCATTCGATGATTACTTAAATTAGCCTCCGGAGCATCCACCGTGATCAAGCATTATAACTCTAATATAGTAATTATCGAAAATTGTTGAAAATCAATAGATTCCTTCAGCTAATGAACAAATTTCAAGTCAAATATATTATGATAACTACAGCCTCAAGAATTCACCACAACAGATGGAATATAAATGACCATATTTCAATGTGGGCGTAAAAAAAGAAATTAAACAAGCTAATAACCAGTGGGAGCTTTTAAACTGCCTGTTTATTATTGTATTAATTCATAACCAGTACCCTATGTGTATGTTGTATATGATCTATCCAAACCATTTTATCGGCAAAACAGTCGAGATCAAGGCTATAATTTCCATTTTTGACACTAACGAAAGATTATCTAGTGACATGAAAAGTTTACTGGAAATATAAAACTCAAAACATTTCATTTTGTCTAGAAGCTTTTTTGTACCTAACTCGATCAATAAGGTCTACTCTTTTAAAAACTTAAAGATATATTATGGGAGATCAGATAACGAATTGGCTGTTGTCACTATAATAGTTACAATCTAGATAATGTAAAGGCAATTTGCTGAAAACCTTCTGTCAAATTGAACCACTATAAACTGTGAATTAACTGATTCAAAATTTCTTACTAGCTTTGATCGTCAATACAAAAGTCAGTATGACAAAAATCATAGTCTGGATTATCGATTTTTAAATCATTAAATCATGAAGGAAAGTTATGCAGTAAATCGGATAATAATCCACTAAAGATCGTAGGCTGACGATGCTATCGAGAGTTGATAATGGTCTGGATAAGTTAATTAATGTCTAATTAATAATTTAGATAACATTTCAGGACCAAAGAAAGACCTGCAATAGGCAGATTTAGCTCTTAAACAAACATTAATTGTACAAGCAAAGCCCAGCTTAACCGGAGCGGGGCCTGGGCCTGACTAGAATCGTGGGGCCCCCTGAAAAGATTATTTCATACACTTTTTAATGGCACGCATACTTAACACACAATTACACGGTCTGTAATACAGTTACGAATGGCACACAATGCGTGGAAATGGCATTTAACAGCGGGGAATAAGTGAAATCGTCATTAGAAGCCTAGACCAATCATCATCAGAGGGATAGCCCAGTCTCCGCCATCGCGCTGTTAGATCTATTACTGTGAAACTTTCATCTCGAATTTGAATTGTTTCTCTTTTTGCCATTAACCGTGGGGCCGCCTAATCCCTGGGACCCCGGGCCTGGGCCCCTCAGACCCATGCCTAAACTGGGCGCTGTATACAAGAGCTAAATCGGCCTATGAGAGGTCATTCTTTAGGCATTTAACGTGATATAAACTATTAATAAGACATTTATTAACATGAGAAATCCATAACCTAGTCTCAACGCCATCTGATGGATACAGATTTGAATCTAATTTGCGATTCACCACCGTAAAAATGGATAATCGATACTTTGTTTATTATCATAACAATGGTAAGAGTGACAATAGAGGCTACAGGATTTTTGAAATTCGATCTAAGTAATTTGACTATTATAGCGAGAATTGTCAGCTCTTTATCTACTCTTCAAAGATGCTTCTGGGTATACACATATTTAAATGCATAGTAGAATATCAACAGTACATCATGACAAATCTACAGATGTTGGTCAGATTCATGACACAACATGATTTCAAATCGCTACAGGCATTCTTAATTGTATCAAACATTGAAGATCTACTATTAAAAATACATGATGTACATACTGTAAGAGGCACATACATGTAAATATAGAAATTAATGGTTTTCTAATTGCATAAGGCCACCCACAAAGAATTACAAAGAGGGTTTAAATAATGTCATAAAACTTAGTATGTAATATTCTGAAATAGACATATTTTTCAGTATAATAAATTTCAATTAGACAAGATCAATATCTACCTCCCTGGGGACAAGAGGAGAATGCTATATATAAGTTATTGTTGAGTGGGTCACTCATAATTTAGCTTGAACAGTCGCGCTATGGCCTGCACTTATATCAAACTCCTATTGCCAAGGAAACTGCAATATGCATCCCATTAATACACTGGACCTTGGTTTTTTGTTTCATCCGAATGACTAGACCACTGTCCATGTCAGGTTTTATGTCCTGCACCACTGACAAGGTGAAACCGTGCCAGAAAATGCAGATGAACTTTCTCGGGCTACACCGGGATTGAGTCCGCAAACTCCAGGCTAGTGAGCCAGTGTCTTACTCACTTAACCACTGTGGCTCCATATCATTGTTTAAAGCATTGATAAAAATAAATGATTTTATATCAGTTTATATATAAAATGTAATTTATCAATATTTTTATTTTTGCAAATTTATTTCTGTTAGAAATCTATGTATATAATATACATTAAAATTTGGATCCATTCACCACATATTTGAAAAGTTGTTAAAATCTATACTAATATTTGTGAGGGTAGCCTACTGGGGCTGTCCCGGGGCTGAAATTTTTGGTGTATAGAGGTAGCTCAGACTGGGCAATTACATAGGAGTGGTGGCGATGGCCCACAGCCTCCATTTGAGGCAACCTCTAGTAATTCTTAAAACAGAAACAATGGTCAGATGGAATGATTTGAGTTTCAAATGATACGTGATTAGTTTCATAGTTAATGACTCTTTAAATCTGACGCCAAACAAGATTTTGCTACGAAATCAACCCTACAAAAAAGCATGGAATTGTTGTAGCTGGTCAGAACCATAATCAAGTGATGTTGACTTTCAGCAACATTTACATCATCTACTGGATTTATCCGGCAATTTCAAACAGTTTAAATATCGCCCAGTATCATCTAAACATTTGTGTCAGACGGGAAAGAAGATGACACACTCTTACCTGTGTATCTTGTGCTTGTGCTTCGGACGTGGATGGTAAAGGCAGCCATGATGAGTTGCTCGAACCATCCATTTCTAATTTTATCTTTCAATTTCTAACATAACTCCTGAAAAGAATTATACATCATTGTACTGAGGAAGCTGATCAATGTTGTTTCCTGAATGCTGCATTAGTTTGTAATTTACAAACAAAATGTAAAAAGATGAAATCACGAATTCAGTCCCCAAGTCAGGAAGTGAAAATTTATAACATTTTTAAACCTGTAATGTTCTGTCATTTTCTAGTTACCGATATTTGTTTCTGAGCTCTAGTTGCAAAATAACATGACAGTTCCAATGTTTGAACCAAAAATAGCTTACTTATTTATATACACTGTAAATTAGTACACAAAACCTATGTTTCTTATCTTATCTGAAGGATTAAACAAATTTTTGTATCATTTAATACAGGATTTTGGCCAGAGGCAGATTACCCAATAGGCAGTGTAGGCAGTTGCCTAGGACGCAAGAAAATAAAGAGCCTATAAAATTTTGAACAAAATTTTTAAATTTGATGTTTTACATTTTAAGTGAATTCAGGTGTGAAAGTCAATTCAGATATGTGAAAGTGAAATACAGGATATATTTCTCTTCTTTTAAGCAATAATAAATTATGTTTGTTTTCATCGTGCTCATATCTGAGCATCAAAAGATTGTCACTGGCTGAATCACTTGGTAACGTTTGTCTTAAGTTGTAGTGCTGGACATTATTCCATCAGTATATCCTGGAAATTTCGTTTCTCTTACAGTGGTCTAAGTTTTGCTATGGCAAAACAGTTCCGCATAGGGCCGAGCTGGTCGAGCTGCCTAGGGCCCATCAGAGCCTTGATCCGCCTCCTGACATATTAAAACCAAGCATCAAATTTCCTAAAGATTCAAGATCAGCCTTCACTAACGTTACGAATAGGACTGACAAGTGTGTTTTTTTCACCTGATTGTGGCCCAATATTTTACCCTGGTGAAGATTCACAGGCAAATCTGCTTGATCCGCTGATTACTCACAGATTGACTTATGCTAATTAATTTGTCAGTTATGTGCTCAGACAATTTTGAAATGAAATAACTAGAAACCCTGGTCTGAACAAGTATTGACTGGCTTCTTTTTACAGCCATATAACTTACTGTGTTTCCCATCTTATTGCGACAGCTACATTTTCTCTTCCTTAGGCTATTTCTATCATTTAGAAGAATTGTGTAATGAAGAAATAATAATTCTATGCAATCTTGACGGAAATTAAAACATTAATTCCTGAATTTTTTAATAATTTAATAATTATTTTTTATAAGCCAATTTGTCAAAAACACTTTTTTCCAAAATATTTTTTTTAAAAAAAACTGTTCCAGCAATAAATATAAAATCTGACGTGCATTGATTATACCTGTCTGCAGTAATAATACTATAAGCCTATTAGTAAGACGAGAAATAAGCCGCCTTGTCACCGACATTGTCATGCCCAAATTCAAGATTTGTCAGCACACGTCAATTTGTCAGGCACTTTCAATTTAAGGCCGTTGAGTTGCCTAAAATGCACATTTTAAAGCTTGCTCTGTAATTTTTTGTTGACAAGATATGGCATTTGTTGCTATTTGGGGTGATAAACTACATATTACTCACCCAAAAAATACCAATTTTATTAACAACTATGTTCCAAACTGGTCCCAAAACCATAATGGGCGCCGATGTGATGACAACAAAAGTTGAATTTTCTCATTTATGTCTGCATGGATTTCCATCAAATTTGGCATAAACAATGCTAATTGCAAGTACAAAAAAGCCACAGAATAATTTTTGGCTTACCCCCCCCCCCATTAGATTCAAAGTGTTCTAAAATCTATGTTCATTATTTACCTTCAATGAAGATTTTGAGATTTTTGGTTAATTCTTTGAATACATCTACAACAATAAGTTTGAATATACAAAAATTCATACATCAGTCACGTTCCAGTCGCGATAGATATTGACAATCACACCTTAGAGACAAATCCTTCTGACACTATTATGGAACAAGTCTGCAAAGTCTTAAGAATGGTGTTGAAAAGTTATTGCAAATCTTTGCCTACTTACAGCACCCTTAAATGCAAGTAGTATCATGATCATCCCTGGACGTTAAACCAAGTTTTCATCTGCTTTTTCTTTTAGATATTACACATACATACAAAAAGATTTATGTTGCTTTTATTCATGCATGGACTATTTAATATTTAAGCCTTTTTATATTCTAAGAAAAATATGTATACAGATAACTATAAAACGTTCTGACTTAATATTAGGCTTTCCTTTACACTTGATGTGGGTTATAAGAAAGAGACATGTAATATGTCACTCAGCAGCTGAGTACGCACAAGCAATTGTTAACAGACGAACAGTCACATGTGTAATGTCAATAACCAATTTTATTAATGAAAACGATTTATACCAAAAGAGAGATGAAAATAACCCAGATCTTTGGGATATAAACCTGTGTTTTAAGTTCCATCAAAATCAGATAAAAATTGGGACCTTTACAGGGATCACAAACTTGGTAATACATGCTTTTACACTACTTGTGTATGTAGAGTTGCCGGCCATTTTGTTGGGCATTTTCTGTCCGATTTTCACGAAATTCAAACTCAACCATCACTATGGTGTAACGATGATATACTTAAAGGAGATCACAAATATTTAGGACATAGAAATTGACACAAATGGGTTTCTATTTTCGGTATTATAATAATCGCTTCCGTTCTAATTTCAGTGATATTTTTAAATGCTTGTTGAAGTCAAATAAAATTGTGACCTATAGAGGATTCACAATCTTGGTATCACAAATAATACTTTTAGACTTTTAGCGTACAAGGAGCAGCTATTTATTTAGACCATTTTGGTCCAATTTTCACAAAATTCCAAACTCCGCCATTATTAGGGTGTAACAGTGCTGTCTTTCAAGGGTTTTAAAATCTTATAAATAGTATAACCTCTAGAGGGACCACAAACTAAATAAGGGATTTTTTGTTCAATTAGGTACAATCCAGGAAGTTACTGCCCGATATGCAATACGCATGAACATGGAAACAAACTAAGGTATTTTCGGTTATAAACAAAATTTATAAGTTTTATTAATATCGAATGAAAATTGCAACCTCCAGAGAATTCACAAGCTAAAAATATGATTGTTGGTACAATCATGGTCCATACAGCAGGAAGTTACGCTCCGATACATGCTAATATCAAAAGGTACCAAGATCTTTGGGAGATAACTGATAAACCTATATTTTAAGTTTCATCAAAATCGAAATAAAAAATTCTGACCTGTAGTCTGTCTGCAAACTAAATTATGGATGGAAGGACAGAGGTGACAACAATATTTTGAGAATAAAACACTAACAACTTAAACATGATAGACTAAATAATTAATACAAATTCTATAGAAATAAAAATGTGACTGACTATATATTATACAAAATGCATAAAATATACATGTGCACTTTACAATAATTTCACACCCATCTGACTAAAACTATTCAATAGATTACCGTTTATGTTGCCAAACACACTGAATTCATAGATGTATCATGGATAGCAGTAAAGTTTCATCTCATTATATAACACAAACTTTAACAACACATACTTGAATTAATCATATTAAAGAGTTTTATATGAATACATTGTAGTATTTACTATATACATGTACACATTGTAGTGTTTACTATTTAATACATGTACATGTTACAACAATTACACACCAATCTGATTTTAAAAAATTCAATATATTACCACTTCTGCATTTCTGTTTGTGTTAGCAATCAGACGCTCTGATTGAATGGCATGTGGCATCACAAGGAATAAAGCATACCATACACAGTGTTTATTTATGGTTCAATCAACATACTGACTGAACTAAATTACCTAAGCTACAAATACGTAAACACTACATATTATAAACATGCAAGGCAAAAGAATTATACAACAACTTTTTAAAGTTATTTTAATAACTATCAAAAATCAGTTGGGCTCTATTATTGTGTCTAATGCAAAATTAGATGCGATTCAATGGGCTGGTGGAGATGCTGATGGGCATGTGACATGCAGTTTGCCACGAGGGAAATTTTTGTCAGGACAACAGCGTTTCCGTCTAGAATTCCATCTGTCAATTGTTCTTTTACAGGTGAACTTGATTTTTTCGCCTCCGAACAACTTTATGCTTTTCAAGTCTGGAAAATCCTAAGAAATTTGTTCTACTAACATCGAGTCTTGGACCCTCTGGGTAGTGAGGAAGCGCAATACTCACTGAGCAACAATTTTCAATATTAAAGCATGTGAATGTCATCAAATTTACTGTGGAGGATTGGTTGACAAAGATTTTACAGCTTACAAACAACCTTGCTTTTGGCAAGTGTACTAGAGATACTGACATGTCAAACCCATGTTGATCGATTAATGAGGAAATGGAAAGAATCAAGTCTAATGCCACAATTTGTTAGATTAGAAATTATTACATGCATTTAGTTACATGTTGGAAAGAATCAAGTCTAATGCCACAATTTGTTAGATTAGAAATTATTACATGCATTTAGTTACATGTTGTTTTCTTTTCATACTGCTAAAAGCTGAACTCTCATTTAGCACTGTTTTTTTTTGGTAAATCATTATCAGTGCTCCGCGGAATCAAAATTTGGGGTTAACTAGTTAAAAATTAACCCGATTAAAAGAGCTAGATTTCCTCGTTAAAATTTTAACTTTAATTTAACTAGGTATTAAAACCAATTTGACTAGTTAATTGTTTATTAAAACAATAAAGGATACATTATGGGAGATTAGATAACGAGTTGGCAGTTTTCACTATAATAGTTAAAAACTAGCTAATGTAAAGGAAATTTGCAGAAAATTTCAGTCAAATTGATCCATTATTAACTTAGAACTAAGCAAATGAAAGTTCTGCTTAGCCTTCGTCATCATTACTAAAGTCGGTAAGACAAAACCAGTAGTCTCGTTTATCCAGTTTTATTGGTAAATCACGAAGGAAAATATTTCAGCGAATTGAACTAAAATACAACAAAAATCTCATGCTTGCCTCGACATCGAGAGTTGATTATGGTCTGAATAAGTTAATTAATGTCTAATTAAAAGTTTTTATAACATTTCAGGTTTAAAGACAGATAGGTTTTAATAATGCGAAAATAATTTATTGTATGGCGTGTATTCTTGTCTTGTCTATTTCTCTGATCATAATATCATAGTTTGGACTGGTTTTATTTTCATTTTAGGGAAGACCCAGATTAAACGTAGGACCGTCATGTTAATTGAACGGGGAGAATAGACACATTCAATCCAGCAATGGGCAGAGAGGGATTTCTCGGGCCATTGCTTCAGGAATATGGAGAGCAACTGGCATTTCGGTAGCCGCATTTTGGTGACCACAAGTAAGTGGCTTCAACTGAATGGAACTGAAAGAGGTTGACCTAATGAGCGCTTCTCGCAACTCAAATAACGAATTCCAGTCACTTCTAATAAGCAGAATGGAAGCGAACTAAGACACACTTTTCAATTATTCATAATGTCCACAATAGAATTGTCCACACGCCAACTGTCAATAAACGATATAGATACCAAATGATGAATTGCGATACCTCAATTCAATTAACATATGTACTACAAATAAACAACCAGTCTGTAATGTATTAACAGCAGACGTTTCTTATCTTGGGTTGTTATAAAATAATAAACATGTATATGACAGGTAAATAATATTTGAAATTTGAAAACACTGTACTCTGTGTGTGTGATTGCGAAAGTTACAGCAATATGCGTTGCGACCCATTTGTGTCCATTTCTTGGCGCTAAAGAATAGCGATTTAGTTCCTTTAATTAAAATAGTTTCAACGCATATTACACTGAGAAAAAGTTCTTAATTTCAACAAATTTCACAAAAAATATCAGGTACACATATTCTAGCACCGACACTGTAAAACCTTGAACTAATGACCTACAATAAATATCTCAGAACAATTCTGATGATCAAAACAAAAGACCTCACTTCAACCTATTCAGTGAAAAAAAAAAATATCTTGCAAAACATCCGTATTGGAATTTAACATTTGAATGCAACAAACATTTATATTTTCTAATATATTATAATATTGATGGATTCATAAAGAAAGCTTAAGATCTACTACATTACATATATAATACAATAAAACCTGTGCCAACTCATTCTTATGGATTTTACATGAAAGTAAAAACAATTACATTGATTTTCCATCCCAGTGTTCTCCTTACTTGTAAAAAAAGGAATATCCGTTTAAACATAAAATGTCTACAAATATGAATATTGTTTTTATTCTCCAAATACAATCACACAGAAAGTTGGGAGAGAGATTGAGAAAGAAAAATATGGTTTAACGTCCACTCAACACAAACTAGGTGATTTAGGGACTAACATATTGTTCAAGTTTATTTCATTAATTCACTTGTGCACAGGACCTGGAGAAAACCCACGAGGTTGGACAGGTGACCCTACTCTTTGTCACATACAAGCAGAGAAAAGAAACTACATCACTTGAGTCAATAAAAGACCTTATGATCCAATACCCCATCGTTAACCAGTAAGGTTGGCAATTGACATTTTAAATCTGTATCAATTATGGATCCTTAAAACGCTTTACCAACAATTTTTAGCAATATCAATATTTTCTGCTAGCCCTTATTGAAAGTAGGAAAAAGGGTTAATCATAATGATATAGTTCATTTCAGGACACACATATATTTCAGTTGTTAAGAGGAAACCAGAGAACCTGGGAAAGTCCACAAGGTTTAGCAGGCCTTTACAGACAAGTGTCGGATCAAATCCATTCGTGACTATATATATATATATAAATAAAACGTATATAAAACCTTAAAACTAATCTGCCAGCTACCTCCAAAACCATGATTCCAAATAAGGTCAATGATAATACATATATCACAACGATGACAGTGATGACAAGTGTGTGTCAAGAATATATTTCTCCAATTACTTTATTAAAAGATTACAACCAAGACAAGTTAATATTTATTAAAAAACATAAGTTCAGAAGGACAGACATAAAAGATGATTAAAATAAAGATTGTAACGATCAAATCTGATGTAGATCAGACAGGAAATGGTGAAATTATATCAGACAAAGAAATACTTTTCTTCTCAAAGCAGAGATACCAGTATGTTCTAATCAATGAAGTAGATATAGAAAATTAGGATTGATTTCTTTTTCTTTTACATTGGTTCATATGTAATATGTAGTTCATCTCACCAATAAAAACAACATTTACAAATTTCAAAATAATATACTGATAAAAGAAGGTTGTAGAGTTCACACCATGTGGGTGTATAAAGAGCACAAAAGTAAATCAAGCATAAAAGGTTTCTGCAAGTTATTTCCTGTTCTTACTTTGTTTTCTAAAATGATGCAATTCTGTGCTTTATGTAGACAGAGCTGTCTTAGAACCCGAAATGCCGCAAAACCGGCTTGACGTTGTATAGCATATACCCGAAATGTTGGTTTTGCGGCTTGGGGCATGTTCAAGCTCCAATTAAGTTGACGTCATAATTAATATGACGTCCTGTAAATCCAGGGAGGGACGTGCAACACCCCATGTAAAGTCAGTGTTCAAAGGGTTAATAAAATTTCAAAATCTAAAGAATGGTTGCTAGGCAACGAAATATATCTCACAGCTAAACTGTCCGAGTAGTCCATTTTCATTTACCTGTAGGTAATGGATACAATAGATACTGATCAAGGGCAACAACCCAGGATGTATTTTAATCAGGAATAATTAGAATTTGATAACAAAACATGTAGGCCTAGTAGGCTTAATTAAACATCTTCCTATTGTGGGTGTATCATTAGGTCTGAAATGTTATCTAAATTATTAATGAAACATTAATTAACTTATCCATACCATAATAAACTCTCGATGTCAACACTAGCTGGAGATGTTTATTGGATTACGTTCTATTCATAATTAAATCAAAAAAATGGATTATCAAGTTTATGTTTTTTATTTAACGACTTTAGTAATGATTGATGGAGGCTAGTGTAGTGGGTCAATTTTACTGAAATTTTCATCAATTTGCATTACATTATCCATTTTTGAACTATTATAGTTAGAATTGCCCGCTCTTTATCTAATAATGCATCTTCAACATGACAGCTGTTTAAGAGATATCATAAACAATTAATAGGCCTTTTCATCTCATCAACACTGTATAAATTTTCAGTCAATAGAATGATAACTTGTGGACAATGGAATGAATGTGTAAAATTAACGCCATATGTTCTTGCTGTAAGAGAATCATTAAAATTTTTTTGTTAGATTTAATCATATTCAGTTTAACACATGAAACATTAAATTTCTTAAAAGAGCATTAATTACACCAATATGCATCTTATTATAAGCATTACACTTTGTACCAGTATATTCAGCACTTTTGACAGAGCGTAGACTACATAAAAACTGGAACAACCATAGGAATTATGAATAAAAACTTAAGAGAAATGAATTGAAATGAAATGGGGTTTAACATCCTACTCTTTTGCACCTAACCTGGGCTAATGGAAGACGGGCATACGCCATACAGTGTGTTATGAGGGAAATTTTGCCCAGGCAGCTGCGCTACGGCCTACTCTTATATCGAATTCCAACTGCTAAGGGGTCTTTTACGTGCACTCCAATTTATACACTGGACCTCGTTTTTTTGTCCTATCCGAACGACTAGGCAGCTGTCCTTGTCAGGCCCTCCTTCTGCATCACTGACAAGGGGAAATCACGCCGGAAAATCGAGATGAACTTTCTCGTCCAATTCAGGGATCGAACACCCGACCTCCAGCTTAGCGAACCAGCGCCTTATCCACTTAGCCACCGTGACCCCAAAACTTACAAGAAAATAGCATTATAGTAGAATTAGCATATCTTCAATTAATATTTAAAAACCTTTCACTTCATCTGTGTTGTTAATATAAATTGGATTATTTATCGTACAATCATTCAAATCTGATCAATACATGTTCCTAATTAGGGTCCTTCGAATAATGCCCATGGTCATGGCCTATAGCCATAGTGCAATAAATCTGACATTATTCATTCTCTTCAATAAAAAAATGGACATTTCTGTTGAAAATTAATTATTTACCTATCCAGAAAATTAATTATTTACCTGTTGAAAATTAATTATTTACCTATCAAGAAGATCGGTAACTGATGTTCATTTTATTCTTAGAATTAATTACTTTTTGTCATGCAAAAAGTTTAAAAGTTAATACATTTTTAACCTTTAAACATGAAATGATCTTCTTTTCATGAAATTATATCTAGATTCGAGAATATGACTCAGTCTGATTTAAATCCACATTTTGTTTTAATTTGAATTCCATTTTCATTTTTTTTATTTTCCATATTTTGTAATTTAATGGATTCGATTCTCCTTATAATAAGTTATATGCTTTTATGTAAGAGCTAAATATTCTTATTGTTAGTCTTTGTCTGCCCTGAAATGTGATATAAATTATCATTTCAAAATTTATTAACATGACCTTAAGCTCATAAGTAACTTATAAGTAATTTATTAACATGACCTTAAGCTCATAAGTAACTTATAAGTAATTTATTAACATTTATTAACATGACCTTAAGTTCATAAGTAACTTATAAGTAATTCATTGACATGACCTTAAGCTCATAAGTAACTCTAGGGGCCACTGGATGGCCGCGATATTAAATGGATAAGAACAGTCACACCATTTAAGACTACACATGTAAATCTTGTCAGAATCACACACAGAATAACGTAATTTGACTGATATTTTCAATATATTAATTTCTTATTTTCTAGTTTTAACCTATCATATCAAGAACATACTCCTGCGCAGTGTTTCGTTTGATTAGAACTAATCCAATTCACACTGCTATCTTGAGTGAACACTGTTGTGCTAAATTATTATTGGTCAGTAGTGCCATTACCAACCAATGACCTGCATTGTAACAAACAATATCGGGGTTAACCAGACCTCAAAATATGTTACCGCAATGTATCTAGAGACAATCGCGACTTGTTTACATCATAACCCGCGAAATTTATCATGCTCGATTATCCAGTGCCAACATGTTTTCTTCATGGGCCATTTTGAAAATTATGCCGAATGCGAGAAGAGAGGAGGGATTTGATTGGACGTTAAAAAGAGACACGCCCCGCCCAATTTCAAGAATATGACTTCTATCCAGCAATGGTAAGAGAGGGATTTCTCGCGCCATAGCTTCAGGAATATGATCAAGAATGGCCTGCACTCTATCAAAATCTTAAATAATGCAACTTTAATATGTCATAAGTTTTATCACATCAGGACATTATCACCTGATCTTATAAACGCATCGATAAGTTTTATACATAATGCAATCAAATGCATAAATCTGCAGTGATCTGTCAACACAAGCATCTACCCATTAATACACGGTGTATTATGTAGATGAACTGTATGTATGTAACATATTACTACATTATAAAATTTTAATAAGGTGGAGCTTTAATGTAAATGAGTAATCCATCAGCTTTGCATAAGTTGAGGTATTTTCCCAATCTCTAATTGGTTTTATTCAAAGTGGAAACATTGTGAACTAAACTGCAACCGAAGAGAGCAGAATATGCCCAACCAAAAATATCTGTTAAAACTTAACCTGTATCACATTCAGGAGGTTTTCAACAAAGAGGGGGGGTGGGGATAACACATGAATGGAAGGCTACAGACTATGAATATCGATAGGTCAAGATGCAAATGCCTCACGCCAACTATGAAAAAGACCAATTACCAGTAATTACAATTATGTCTGAATTAACATGTGCAGTGTAAAAACATGCCGAGAAGCATTACAAGCAGTGTGAACAGGTTACAGCAAAAAATGGTTCATAACTCTACAAATATTAATGATGAAAACTCTCGCCTTTTTTGTTCTGACAAGCATTACAAGCAGTGTGGATAGGTTTTGGGAAATACATAATGCAAGCTTTCTGAAAGTTTAAAGTAGCTAAATCTCTAGCTAACTCAATGTCATGTAAAGTCTTCGACATTTAAAACAAAAATTATTTGTCAATTCAAATCAACACTGATGTTTAGCTAACTCAATGTCATCTAAAGTCTTCGACATTAAAAACGCAAATTATTTGTCAATTCAAATCAACACTGATGTTGTGATCTTACCGGAGGGGGGGGGGAAGATGGCTTTCTAATATCTAACATTTAAGACAAAATAAATATTTTACCATTGGTACATGAAGAACGAGGAGAGACATATTCTACAAGTCATATCAAAGGGCGATGACATTCTTATCTGGAGAGCATGGCACAACAATTACTATCTGTAGTGACTGGAATAACCAGATGCTAGAGATTGCCATTCAATTGACACTTCTGACATATTTTGCCGGACATAATTGATTTGTAATTAGAGTAAAAACTGAAATGATTGAATGTACATCAATTTATATACATTCATATTATATTATTAGATGCGTTGCGAGTTGCGACCCATTTGTGTTAATCTCTAGTTCAAATTATTAGCTCCTTGGAGAAAAATCTGATGATGACGTCCATTACAAGCTGCAATGCATGTATATCTTGTCTTATCGTAATACTTCCCGAAAAATCAGACAAGCTGCATCACTAGAAGCATAGACAGGTTTCAGTAAAAAAGGCATAAATCTTTAACTATTAATCTGATGATACATGTTTCCTAAAGACTTCCGAAAAATATAATAAAAACTGTACCCTCTGTTGAATGGAGACAATTCGGTTAAATTTTGCTTACTTTTTAAAATATTCATCTGATTTCGATGAAAAGAAATAGGAATCCTCATCTTGTCATAATACAAGCGTTGTCTGAATGGTTTAGAAAACTAAGATGAATACTGAAGCCTCTATTAGTCTGACAGAGTGATTACAATATATGACCACATTATAACAAGAAGTGTGTGTTTTAAAATGAAATAGGTTGAACAGTGAACATCTGACTTTTGGTAACATTATGAACTACAGATAACATCTGGTGTATTGTTGCGAAGTTTGCCTGCATTATCTGTAAGGTAATATGATCAATAACTTCAAATGACAGTAACCCTTTTTTTTTTTCAATGTTCCATATAAATGTAATATAAAATTTAATGTTAAATGGTACTCATGAAATATTATACTGAAAATTCTACCGCTTCCAATGACTGGGGATTATGGGATCAATTTGTATATAATCCTTACTTTTTATGTGCGGACCAAAGTTCTTTTCAGGTGCTGGATTCTTCCTTCAGAGAACCAATAAACAAAAGTAACGAATAACAAACTAAAGACATTATCAACTACCATACCGAACGAAAAAAACAAATGGAAGGAAGAATGAACCAGGCCATATACTCACCAACAAGCCCCAAGGGAGAGTTGCACCGACCTGCCATTCTATCGGACAAATCGTCCAGACTGACGAAAAACGTCCCAAAGAAATATATATATGTACATACATGTACTATGTCACTATGTTTAAATGTTCGTCCACATTCATGTCTGTTTTGTCAAAATGCTGGTATGTAAAAGTCTATGCTTGTCTATCTGTTCGTCCATATTCATGTCTATTCAAAAAGTATTTTGTAATAATTTTGTCTGTCCATGATCGTCTCTACTGGCACTTCTTTAATTTTGCACCTGCTATGTCATCCTGTTACTTATTGTCTTTTGTACATATATATATATAAAAACCCAATTATCCTTTTTCCCACTAAATCACATTGTAAATATTTTGACTATATATATAACATGTAATTGTCTGCGATATCACTTACGTGGAAGCGGACTTTAAATATTTTGATTATGCATATATAACATGTAATTGTCTGCGATATCATTTCGGTGGAAGCAGACTTTAATTAAAGCTATTTCACACACACATACACACGCACCTAGTTATTACATAGTTTTACACTATTTAGTTCGATTTTCACCAAACTCAAAATCAGATGTTACTAAGATGTAACGATGATATGCTTTTAAAATCTGATAAAAATTGTGACTTCTCGAGGTTCCACAAACTAAAAACACAATTTCACGTAAAATCTGGGGCCATATTCCAGGAAGTTACGGTTCGATATGTGCCAATAGTGAAAGGAACCAAGATCTCATGGTTATAAACATATTAAGATCAGATAAAAATTATGATGATCTTTCTTACAATGTTATTCACGACAAAACGACAAATGTTCTATTTATTTTATGATTTCACAATCATTTTAGGTAAAAGAATACGGACTACTTTGCTAGCCAGTGGAATAACACTTTTATTTCAAAGATAAAACCTATATTTTAAGGTTCGTGATCTGATGGACAGGGGCAACAACAATATATATAGAGAGAGAGAGAGAAATGGGGTTTAACGTCCACTCAACACAAACCAGTTTATTTCAGGACTAACATATGGTTTAATTTTATTTCATTAATTCGCTTGCGCGTAGGGGTCTTTAGCAGTGGGAGGAAACCGGAGTGCCAAATGAAAATGTGGGCATTTAAAAATAACATAGCCATTTGTGCAAACAGGCCAAGCTAACTATACATGAGATAAATGGACATGCTGAAATAGATTCAAATTTACTTGTTAATTTGATAGATAATGTCATGCTGGTGTGTGATTGAACTGTCAACATCCTTGTTTGACACAGAAACCTTGATTCAGGTTTCGCTGGAAAATAACACCTGTTTATAAACTGGCTGAATTGTTGACATGACAACTGTTAGATAAGATATGATAAGATTTTATTGTAGTCATAACACCCACAGCAGGCCGCATACAATTCATATACTAGACTGGCCCAGTCTCTTCTATTTATTTTACATTTCGATTTATATAAAAGTAGTAATTTTTAGTAAACCAATTTTCGTTTCCATTTGTATAAAAAGAAAATTTGAGTAAACCTGATTACGTTTTTTTTTTTTGAGAGGACTGGCCAATTTTTGGTGTGTGGAGAAGACTGGCCACCAGTCTATTCATATACATGACATACGGAAGATAAAACAAGTAGCAATATACACATATGTTTATGAAAATATGAAACATGAAATACAGGTTGTGTTAAAAGTGAAAATATATGTCAGAAAATTTTTTTCAAAATGAAAATAGATGTGAATTTTGCCTTTTAATACCTTATATTAGGTCGAGGTTTGATTTCTATGTTGATGCTTTTAATACGTAATAACATATCACTAACAGAAAGTGAAGGGAGAGGGTCAAATAGATTTTCAAAGTTATGGACAAATTGTTGTTACTGAAAGTAGGAGAAAGAATATTTGCCTTAAAGATTGATAGTGTGGAGTGTGGACAATGTCTAAAAATCCAGCAGAACATAATATATCACCAAGTGGTAGGTATCCCCATGGGCTTTTTCGAATTTTGTCTTTAATGTTTTTTGTGCCGATAAAGTTGTTTACGAGTGAAAAATCGCATTTACTTTGCTACATTTTGACCGATTTTAATGATTTTTTTTTCACGATCAGATTAATTTTATGACTCATGTGACAGGAAGTGACTGTTAATATAAAAGCTTTAATAACTGCTTGATTTTATTTTCGGTGACCGGAATACTTTTCCCAGAAAATATTCATACTGATTTTTACTGATGCCACAATTGCAAAATTCTTAAATCGGTTAATAGCCTAGCCAAAAATCGTATCGGTTGGGCTGCAGGGGTGGATTGGGCGATCGGGCTATCGCCCGAAGGGTTGATCGGATGATCGACCAGAGGGCCGGTTGGACAAAAATTGTAAAAAATAATTTTGTCGAATTCATCTAAAAAAACTTTTTCTGCTGAACACTATATGGGCGAGGAGGCATGGTGATCATTTTGTATGTGGCCAGTGGCTTAAACGTGCCGCCACGCCATCACAAGAGTCTGGAATGGGCTGGTATTATAGACTTTCTGGATCGGGTGTGGGCCAGAATTCGGAATCGTGCAATGGGGATGTCGAATTTCATCCCAAAAATTTCATCGGATTCACCCGACACTGTCGCCCGCAAATGTACAAATTATTAAGTCACCTGCACCCTGTTTGTGGGGATATTAATTAACGTATTACCATTGACGATAAAATGATAATACGTTAATTAATAATATGACGATATAATTTCACAGATTGATGGTTGTAAATTACTCGCAGGTCCGGGTTTTGGCCTAAGTTAATCGATTAATGAAACATTATTTCACAGAGATTATAATCAGATACACCACCAAATCTCGTATTTGGGGTTCATTTTTCAAAAAAATTTTCAGGGGGTAAGTTCCCCCCCCCCTTCATGTAAAATGGGCTGCTCCGACACGGGGGCCCAGGCCAGTTCCCGGCCCCAATCCGCCCCTGCTGGGCTGTGTAAGATATTCCGCATTCTGACTTACCCCTACTGCTTTAACTGCTAATCAAAAATCCAATCTGGCAATAGATTACAATTTACAAGTTCAATATCTCCCGTACATCAGTACGTACTATTTTAACACGGATATCTGTAATCATATCGACAATAAACAGCAGAAATGACACAAGACGGTAAAAAAAAAACAAAACATGCATGTTTTCTAAAAGTGCAGCAAAATATGCCAATGGTGGGGCCCTTATGTCACGTTCACAATGTCGTATAAAATGATATATTAAAATAATATTACATTGGTAGTTTAGTAACTTGTAAAAAATCATAGCCAACTTCCCCATCATTGCGACAAGTTTTCAGCATCTCTGTTATGGGCGTACGTGACTTTCTTCAACTAATTCGCGTCAAAATCAACTATTTTACACATTTCGTGGTAAGCCATGCCTACTATAGTAGACGAAGCTTTCCATGTGACATCGACATCTTGAAACAATATTTTAGTGATTACAGAGCTCTTTGCTAAAAAATTCCAGAGAAAATTGGAAATCAACATGTGGAACTCCTGCAGCACACCGAAGCGTGCCACGCTGTCGATAGGCATACGACTTAAGATTGCAACCTCTTGTTCTTAGTGTAGCAATTAGCTTCACCATGGATAGCAGATTTTTTGTGTAAAAATTTATAATAGACAGTTTCTTCCGGTCCCAGGGTGTCCGTTATATGCGAAGTCTACTGTAACTGAATGTTTGAAAGAGCTCAACTCAATATTAAAAAAACACCTATTAGAATTCAATATTGGTCTGTCTCAATCAATATTGATGCTGTTATCTTGCCGTGAAAATATTTGCTGTCGGTGGAGTCATATAAATCATGTGGGTAAATTACGATATCTTAATTTGCGAAATATTGGAAAATTGAAACCGAATGTGTCTGCAGATAGTGTGAAAACTCTTGTAAATGCATTAGTGACTTCTTGATAACATGAACTCTTTTTTGTATGGTATTCCTATTAAATATATCAAAAAACTACAAAATTCTGCAGCTAGGTTTATTACTGGAGCATCTTATAGAGAACATGTAACAGCAATCTTTTTTAATTTACACTGGCTCCCACTTCAATCTGGAATAATCTATAAAACTGTATTATCAACATCTTACTTATCCAATTTTTAACTTACTGCAGTGGCAATCATGCTTTTTCCAATTTGCAAGAGAGAGAGAGAAATGGGGTTTAACGTCCACTCAACACAAACTAGGTCATTTCAGGACTAACATATGGTTTTTAAATTTTATTTCAATAATTCGCTTGCGCGTAGAGGTCTTTAGCAGTGGGAGGAAACCGGAGTGCCCGGAGGAAACCCGGTTTTGAAATATACCGTACATATAACATTGAACCATATTGTATTCCCTGTATACATTGTGTACAATAATTTATACCCTGCATTTTTCTCAATTACCTCACTCTAGTTTTAATTATCTTAGCCTTTATTCACCAATGTAGCAGTTACATATAGCATAGATCGTATATATAGGTCTATGAATAAACAATGACACACGTTTCGACATTGGAAAACAAAGCACATGTAATCGCACAAGAAACCATGGACTACATCCATAGAGTTCAAAGTAATGTATTATTATTGAATATACCCCACTAAATAAGATAAGATAAGATAAGAAGTTTATTGCATCAAAACGTCCAATAGTCATATATTTAATAATACATGTACATACCCAATACATTCATACAAACTATATTATTATACAACCTAAGGGGTTTCAATTAGAAGAAGTTGCCACCAAATTTGATTTCATTCTGGTATCAAAAGCTAAAAACACATATAAAGCCACTGCTTTGGCAATAAATTTTGGTGGAATAAAGCCAGGTCGAAACTACCATCACAATCATTAACTCTAATTGTATTATCAGTAATATCGACCAGTCTATTGCGGATAAATCTTAATTTCTGAAGATGCGGGGGCTAGGTGGCCAAATGTTTTAATGTTCTTTAGATCATCCGGTCTGTCATTGTTGAGTCAAGTGGCAGGGCATTGATTCCTCCCTAATACAGTATGTTAGACCTGAAATGACTGTGTTTGTGTTGAATAGAGTTTAAACATCATTTTTCTCTCTCTTAATTGATTCCGAGGTTTCTTCTTATTCTACGAGAAAATAGTCCAGCAGCAGGTTGACAAGAGGGTTTCACTAGCCACACTTGCACTAGTCCACTGCTATAAAATATACAATAGACATTGGTATAAATAAAGGTGTCAACCCAACATCACAACATTTTAATCAGACACAAACACAACCTGACATCACAGCATTTTAACCCGACAATACAACATTTTTACATACACAACAACATTAAAACTCCTGTAATTTGCAAAATAAATGATGTGATGTTGGGCTGTCGCCCATCTTTCTCTCAATATTGGTATACAATTTCAAATGAAATAAAATATTGTTTAAAAAAAAAAAAAATGATCATGATGTAGGTCAAGTAAGTTCCCCGGGATTTTGGTGGTGCCAAAGTGAGAGAGAGAGAGAGAGAGAGAGAAATAGGGTTTAATGTCCACTTGACACAAACTAGGTCATTTCCGGACTAACATATTGTTTAATTTATTTTATATCAATAATTCGCTTGCACGTAGGGAGGAAACCGGAGGACCCTGAGAAATCCCACAAGGTTGGACAGATGACCTTACTCCTTGTCACGTACAATCAGTGATTTGAAACCACGCCAGATGACTCAATGACAGGCTTTATGAAACAGCAGGCCCGTGCTAACCATTCTACCATCCGACTCCCTCCCCCACCTAGTAGTGTAGATGTTACAAAACACAAGTTCCTGTGTACACATTGGCATGCACATAAAAGAATCCTTCACAGTTGGAATTGGATGGAGAAATGCCACTGTCCCAAGAAAATTTCCAACATTGCTCTCTGCATATATGGGATTTAACGTCCACACGACAATCAATAATTCGATTGGTGCAGACAGTAAATGATATGAAGTTTAATGGCCTACTGTTCTGCTCCGAGTGGGCTTATGGAGATGGGCATACACTAGAACCTTTGCCCGGGTAGCGGCGGTATTGGCCTACTCTTATATTGAATTTAATCAATTCTTGGAAAAATGGTTACATAGCATTGTCAATGTGGGTGTAATACATTGCATTCTCGGTGTTGGTCGTATTACAATTCATTGTCGGTCAGGGTGCTTTACATTTCATTGGCTGAGTATCTGCGTTTACATTTCATTGTCAGGGTGGGGGTGGTTAGTAGGGTGGCACGGTGCGTTAGTAGGTTATACATTATTGTCAGGATTCCTAATAGACACTACACGTGTGCATTTACATGAGATCATGTAAATAACCCACCAATCTTCAAACCAAAGTCTGAGATCATCTCAAACATATTTTACCCCACAAAATAACCAGAAAATGCCTCATGGCAGCCATATTGAATATTTAAATTTGTTAAGCATGCCAGGTTTGTTGACGGGAATGCTCACTAGTTCCCACGTGCACTATTTTTGGTGGCTTATATTAAAGTGTGTACTATATTGAAATATATCAGCAATATGTGTAGTTTCAGAATGTGGATGATGCCACCGTGGTATCCTTTTGGAAATTTAAATACAAGAAGACAATTCCTGCCAAAATAAGTTTCCATTTTGAATTTGGCCCTGGATTCAGCGGGTCAGATTTTTACATATAAAACCCATCTTCAAACCAAAGTCTGAGAAAATCTGTCACATACATATGTTTTATCCAACAAAATTAGTAACAAGAAAATGCTTCATGGCAATCATCTTGAATATTTTGAATTCCTGAAAAGTGCCAGGGTGGCATCATCAGGTTTCTTATAATTAATCTACACATTATATTGAAGATATATAATCCACCAAAAAAAGGTTATATGGACGACATTTCCATGTTCCGATTTAAAATGGGGCTTAGCAACTGGACCAAAACACTTCCTGACCCATATGTGTTTCAAAAATTCTGGTATGGACAATGGTAATTAGGTAGTGAAACAGTACACCAAGTTTCATCACACTCCCTCAATAAGAGAGAGAGAGGGAGAAATGGTGTTTAACGTCCACTCGACACAACAAGGTCATATCGGGAACACATAATTCAATTTTTATTTCAATAATTCACTGGAATATTCTGAGTTAAAAGCAGAGTAATTGTGTTCCAAAGAGTGTGACAGATAGACAGAAAAAAACACTTTTAATGGCCCAATGCTTTTGTTAGAAGGCTAGGGTAACAAAATGTGGCTAAAGCAAATAAAATAGAGTGCAACAATATAATGAAACACAATAAATAGATTAATATAATATCACCAGATTGTTGCACCACGGCTGACAGATTTTTCTGTCATATCAACCAATATACTGGTAAGCATCATACAGTTATTGAATTAAATCGACAAAAAGCATACAAACTATTAATATTCATCTATTTATACTGTACAGGTATGAGCATGAAGAGCATGATTTAATCGAAATCATAAACAACACAACTGTCACAGAGTCTGGGGAAAATTTCACAAAATTTTAACTAAGATAAGATCCCAATTTTAGTAATTTGATTGGATAATATTAGATTAATTTTAGTGCTTAGCCAATCAAAATTGACGTATCTAATAAAATTGGATTTTATCTTAAGTTAAAATTTTGTGAAACAGGGCCCAGTATTCAAAGGTTTTCTTAAAGTTTACCAGGTGTCTTACCTTGAATCGGTATTCAAAGGCTCTATTATGCTTGGTTACGTGAAAAAACTTAACTACACACTTATGGAATATGGAATAACCTCCACTGCCAAAAATCATGAATTACTCAAGTGCACACAAGTTATGCCCCCTTAAGAGCAATACCATACCCTATTAAAATCTTTGCTGTCATTACTAGGAAAAAGTTTATCAAAATATCATATTGTAATGCACGAAAATAATATTACACTAATTTATGATAGAGTGCATCTGTTGCTGGAACAGCTGCTTTTGTATGTTTTTCAAATAGTGGTAGTGGTAGTGTTATGGTGGATATTGTAAACATAAATATTTTATCAATGTATAACGAATAAAAAGTAGCATATAATTAATAAATACGAATAAATACTACCTATTAAAAAACAATAGATACCACAAAAAATTCATTGGTGGCATGCTTCCATCCAGCGAAGACAAGAGCATGTAACTTTCAAAATTTATAATACACTGTATGTATACCGGTAAATGGGAATGAAATGTAAAAAATAAATCATGCCTTATTAATATTTCCTGAAATCTACAATGGAATGGCATCGCAATGTCAAATCTATACTAAATGATTGATTAAAGATACATTATGGGAGATTTTGACAAGGAGTTAGCCTTTCTTGCTATAAAAGTTCAAAAATAGATGTTGAAACAAGAATATATTGAAAATTTCAGTCAAATAACTTTATCCTGAACAAAGTTTTTACCACTATAATTTTTTACTAGAAATGGTAGTTAAAATCATCGACACCCTTTTCCCACTATGGCCGATTGTTGATTGACAGGCGTTAACTCCACCTACATAGTCACGATCATCAAGTAATGTTTAAACGGTATCTAGTGAAGCTTGTGTATAGCCTCGGTCATCACTGTCTTTTATGAATAATTTCCGGAAGTATGATGATGTCAACGTCACGGAGAAACCCCACCCACGACGCCATAGTGATTAAATCAGTCGACGAAATCCTGTTTTAATCCGAGCCCAATCCAAGCCATCCGTGGGTCTATAGTGTTCATTTTGGTCTTGTTGTTTAAATAAAGATCTAATTTATAATTTCTATGACATCTGAGGCTCAAAGGAAGACCGACAAAAGTCAGTTTTTGCTCTCCCATAATGTATGTTTAAGTAATACGAATATGATAGATGATTGGGAAACCTTACACACTATTATGGCTCTACAAAATCAAAGCTGATGATGAAAATAAAAACGTTTGATGGCAACTACGCACAGCAACATTGTCTTTGTTTCAATCTCAATTCCGTAACTTCTAAAATTGCCATTACAGGCCTGCTACTACATTGTGTACTCTGGTAAATAGAAGTCATTAAAATCTCACTTAACTTTAAGGTACCTGTAGCCTACATCCCATAGGTCACTTAAAGTAAAGTGGATTTTTCTAAGTTAAACTGGCCTTTGAATAGCACTAAAAGAGTAAACACTTTAAAGGGACAATAACATTCTTGCTGGCTTGGTAGCTCCAGAAAATAAATAATACCCTTATTCTAACTACTAGATGTTTAAATGTCCTACCTGTTTTGTAAACTATCCATTACAACCTATTTTATTTGTCCAGAGGGTTCGAAAATATTTCAAAATCCAAGTCACATTTGAAAAGGTTTACGTTAGACTTTTCAAATCAATTGGTTGACTTTTTCCAATTTTTCAAAATAGGTGTGTTAAGATGAAATTTATATCATCATTTGATTGGAATATTCTAAAATAATACGATTTGTTGACCAGAATGAAGATTGGGACATATTTTTCAGTTACAACAAGAGTGTTATTGGGGCTTTAAGGGAAACATTGATATCTAACACTGCCTTTGAATACCAATCACTCTAAACTTACTGGAAGATTTAAGTGAAATCTAATAGTTAAACATGTATTATCCAAGAGCTAAATCTGCATATTACAGGTCTTTCTTTAGACTTGAAATTTTATCTAAATTATTAATCAGACATTAAATAACTTATTCAGACCATAATGAACTCTTGATGACAACACTAGCCTTTGATATTAATTGATAATTAAATCAAAAAATGGATAATCGAGATTATGCTTTTATCGTAATGATAATCGATGCTAGACGGAAATTTCAATTGCCTAAATCTCAGTTCATAGTGAATCAATTTGTCTAAAATTTTCAACAAATTACCTTTACATTACCTAGTTTTATACTATTATAATGAGAACTGCCAACTCTTTATTTAATTTACCATAATCAACCTTTAAGTGACTATCTTGAGGACGATACAAGGCTATACCTGAACATCTGCGGTTTTGCACAAAATGCCCTCAACAGCAAGTTGAGAATGAGTATCATTTTCTCATTGAGTGCAACCGCTATGAGGAACTACGCAAGACAATTGTTTATGGGGCATTTGAGATCCAAAACTATCCATTTTCCTTTGAAAACATGTTCGACCCGCCATTTGCTTTGGCAAAAACAGTGTGCACCTTTGTGCAACATGCTTTTAAAATAAGGGATGTGGCCCCCACTTCTATATAAACAAAAAAATATAATAATAATAATCAACAATTCGTTGAGCTCTTTGCTTTAAGTTCAAGCTATATAAATGTACATCTCATCTTTATGTAATTTTCATCCACTTTTTATGTTTTTCATTCTGTCTTTTTACTATTTTACATTCACTTTTTATGTATTTTTGTTTTCATGCATAATACATGTATGTATTTACATGCTGCCCAAAATGAGTGTTTTATGTAATAAATCTATCTACTAGTATCTCTATCTATCTACAATTAATATCATTTGAATATGGACCATGGCGTCAGCCAATGTGATAGAACTGGTTAAACACATTCTAAATACAAGAGTAATCTTTATATAAAAACAACTTACAGCAGACACATTTAAGAGTGACAGTTGACAAAAAGTTGTAACATTAGACTGATTGGCGTCACAATTTTTATTCAGTTTTAAAAACCATTAAAATATATGTTAATATCCCAAAGACCATAGTCCCTGTAGATATTTGCACCTATCTGACCATAATGTCCTGGATTATGGCCCCTGATTGTAGTAGTAGAGGTAACAATTTTTATACGATTTGAAAAAACTGTTTAAATATGTCAACGTTAAAACCATAGTTAATGGTTGAATTAGAGCGATACTGCCAGACAACATGGACATGCGACATACACAAATAGTGTAAAAGTTAGCAAGGTTGTAGACCCTCCACAGGTTTGATCTTGGCCATTTGATATTCACACATATCAGACAAATTACCTGGATTATCGCCCCTGATTGTACGAAAAATCATTTTTTTAACATTTTTCATCAGATTAAAAAAAAAAAGATTCAACATATCAGTATTATTAAACATGATAACAGTTGAGTTTGAATTTTGTGTAAATCGGACCTAACGAAACTGGGCGGGGATTTGGTTATATTATGCTACCTGTTTGTTATATGTCAATTAAATTATTTTGGGGGGCTTTGCACCTACTAATCAAAATTAGCGCAATTTGCCCAAATCCACAAATAATAGCCAACAACTCTAATCTCCAGATTTTTATGAATTTTTTTTTCCGAGTAGCATAGGCTATTATCAATCTGATTAAAAGACAGATCTTTATTTCTTTTCGTTTTTTTATACGCCCACATTTTCATGTGGACGTATTATGTCGTCGCCCCTGTCCGTCCGTCCGTCCGTCCGTCCGTCCACAATTTGTTTGTGGACTCTCTACAGGTCACAATTCTTATCCGATTTTGACGAAACTTGAAATATAGGTTTATCCCCAAAAGATCTCGGTTCCTTTCGATATTGGCATGTATCGGATCAAAACTTCATGGATTATGGCCCCTGATTGTAGGAAAAATCACGTTTTTAGCTTGTGGACCCTATAGAGGTCACAATTTTGAACCGATTTTGATGAAACTTGACATGCATGTTTGTAACCCAAAGATCTTGGTTCCTTTCGATATTTGCGGCTATCGGAATGTAATTTCCTGAATTATGGCCCCTGATTGTCCGAAAAATCACCCTTTTTAGCTTGTGGTCCCTCTGGAGGTCACAATTATTATTCGATTTAAAAAAACGTTTGATTATATCACCGTTACACCCTAAGGAAGGTTGAGTTCGAATTTCGGGAAAATCGGACGAAAATTGCCATACAAAATGGCCGCCGTTTGTACGCGAATACTGTTAAAAGATGGTATATCAAGGTTGTGGACCCTGTGGAGGTCACAATTTTGATTCAATTTTGATGAAACTTGAAATTCATGGTTATAACCCAAAGATCTTGCTTCCTTTCGATATTTGCGCATATCGGTTCGTAACTTCCTGAATTATGGCCCCTGATTATACGCAAAATTGCCTTTTTTTTAGCTTGGAGGTCACAATTATTATTCGATTTAAAAAACCGTTTGAATATATCACCGTTACACCCTAAGGAAGGTTGAGTTCGAATTTCGGGAAAATCGGGCGAAAATTGCCATACAAAATGGCCGTCGTTTGTACGCGAATACTGTTAAAAAATGGTATATCAAGGTTGTGGACCCTGTGGAGGTCACAATTTTGATTCGATTTTGATGAAACTTGAAATTCATGGTTATAACCCAAAGATCTTGCTTCCTTTCGATATTTGCGCATATCGGATCGTAACTTCCTGAATTATGGCCCCTGATTATACGCAAAATCGCCTTTTTTTAGTTTGGAGGTCACAATTATTATCCGATTTAAAAAAACCTTTGATTATATTACCGTTACACCGTAAGGAAGGTTGAGTTTGAATTTCGGGAAAATCAGACCAAAATTGCCATACAAAATGGCCGCTGTTTGTACGCGAATACTGTTAAAAATGGTATATCAAGGTTGTGGACCCTGTAACGGTCACAATTTTAATTCGATTTTGATGAAATTTGAAATTCATGGTTATAACCCAAAGATCTTGGTTCTTTTTGATATTTGCGCATATCGGATCGTAACTTCCTGAATTATGGCCCCTGGTTATAGGCAAAATCCCCCCTTTCTTTAGCTTGTGGTCCCTCTGGAGGTCACAATTATTATCCAATTTAAAAAAAACGTTTGATTATATCACCGTTACACTGTAAGGAAGGTTGAGTTTGAATTTCGGGAAAATTGGACCAAAATTGACGGACAAAATGGCCGCCGTTTGTACGCGAATACTGTTAAAAAAATGATATATCATGGTTGTGGACCCTGTATAGGTCACAATTTTAATTCGATTTTGATGAGGAAGGTTGAGTTCTAATTTCGTGAAAATCGTACCAAAATTGCCGGACGAAATGGTCGCCATTTGTACGCGAATAGTGTAAAAATATGGTATATCATGGTTGTGGACTCTCTACAGGTCACAATTCTTATCCGATTTTGATGAAAAGTCACATTTCTAGGTTGTGTACCGTCACACCATAATCATTGTCGGTTTCGAATTTCATTAATATCAGACTGGAACTGACCAACTAAATGGCTGCTCCCAATACAGTATGAAATACAGGACTTAAAGATGTAGGAAAAATCACTTTCGGTATTGCTTGTTCTCTGTCCATCACTCGAAAATGTGGGCGTATCCTGCCTGGCAGTGCCAGCCTATCTTTTATACTTTCGACTGCCTCTACTACATGAAGATCTGACCAGATGTAGTGGGAGGTCACGTCAGAGGTCATACAAGCGGCTTTTTACCCTATTACGTCAGACAGTTTTTAGTGGGGTCCACAGTTCCATGCAACTCACGCCAAAAACAAAAACTTGCCGTAATAGACCGCTTCATTAGCTTATCCCTCAAATCATCCAGAGTTTGGATCCAGAGTTTGGGTTATATAACAACTCTTCCATATCGTAGTGTAGTAAAGTACAGAGCCCGGTAAGGGGCGCAAAATAAAAAAAAATTTATCTAGTGCTCTGGATAATAACTGGAGTGTGGCAGATAAATAACAAGCGCGCCGATTAAATAACAAGCGTGTGCCGATTAAATAACTGGCGCGCCAGATATTACGCTAATGAATGTCAGAATATGAGGAAAATTTTGCATGGGCAGCGGCACTACGTTCTACTCATATTTCGAAATCTAACTGCAAATTAGGAAATTTTGGGACTAACATACGGGTCATTAGCAGTTGGAGGAAACCGGAAGACTTCGAGAAACTCCGCGAAGTTGGACAGACGACTCTACATTTGTAACGTACAAGACAATATCATGCCACTCAATTCAATGTCCGATCTTATGATTGAAAGCACACGTGTTAAACTATTTGGCCACCCAAACCTACTTAAAAACGCATTGTGTAAAGAGTTAGATACAGTAAGAGTTAACCTTTTTCGCTGTAATAAGTTCGAAATACACCATGGAAAATGTCAGTCAATAATCATTGTTTGAAGTTTTGATAAAAGTACTGCTGTTCCTTTTGTCTTTGCAACCATTGTTATGATATCAAATAAAATTGCGATTATTAAAGTAAATAATAATAATCAAATATAGGTCGTGTTTCAATCCATTAAAAATTACAAACATTATTGATGGTCTGAGGACTTGTCACGTGAACAAATGTCTAATTATTAATTTATATAACATTTAAAGCCAAAATAAAGGCTGTTCATGGCTTGTAAATTCCTTGGGATTTCCAGCATAGGTTTTCCTTGTCTCTTGGGCAGGACGGAGGGCCTTACAAGACACAGTATCTAGATGGGATGAAAACTATGTAACAAGACCCTTTGCAGTTATTTATTCGGCACGCGCTAGATATTTTTTTTTCATTTTGAGTCGCCTTTACCATGCTCCGTAGTAAAGACACTTAAAACAAAATGTTTAACTATAAAGAACGAAAAGTAATAGATCTGTGTTTTAATCCGATAAAGAATATATATATATTACAGCCCTAAGCCCTAAAGGAAAGTGGTCTGATATTATAAATTATCTATGGTTACGAATAGGCCTACTATATAACTTATCTCCTTACCTGCCTATATATTTGGTTTAATGATGCAGGTTTATCAGAAAATGATCTACATGTAGGCCTTTTTAAGAATTATATTATTATATGATTATGAAAATAAATATTGGTCAATCTGGGTAAAATACAACAATGTTTTCTGTACAACATATTTAAAGCGAATGTAAAATGTCAATGTCTGCTCATTCAAGCATGGAACTTATTTTATTTCATACTTTTTTGCTACAGGCCTAGATCTACTAGTACAAAATTTACATATCGACAACACATAATAAGGCAAGTAGAGAAAATACTTTTATAAACATGAAATTCAATCCCAGATCTCCTTGACAATGTCAACCACAATTAATAAAATAAAAAAAAATATGCATAGTTCAAACTCAAAAGAATCATCATAATTATATAGTGTACAATAACTAAGCTAAGTACACTAGGCACTACAACGTAACAATATCTTCTCAATTATGTGTAGTCTATTGATGATATTGTGAATATCATCGGCAAGTAATTATATAGAAATAGAACTGACCTGTGTGACCTAAATGTTGTTAGTAGTATAATATTTAATCCCTCCCTATTGCTTGGTTTAAAAACAATAGAGAAAATAGAACAGAGCGCGAAGAACTGTCATAAAATCCTAAGGCAAGAACTGGTTAATAAATAACTAGACTGCCATCTTGTGTATTAAATAGGTATACAGTCAATAACCTTCACCTTGTAAGTAGTACAATTGGGTCTCCTTGTTGATCCCATTGCTCAGGCTGATTTCAAAGCAATGTCTTTGACCCACCTTCTTTCTTATAACGATAGACTCCCACATCTAAAATCCATATTGAGCGCGGACCGATAATTATATAAGTAGGCTTCAGGATGTAATAATGCTAGAATATCTCTAACATCAAAATTAAAATAGATCTTTAATATTCATGATCAAAATTCAATTTCAAATCAATGACGATAGACGATATATGAAGGCTTTATTTAAGGACCTTAAAGGTTCAAGACGTAAAAATTTAAAAAATATGGATGATGAAGCACCGGTCGGTACGGTACACGGGTCACCGGGTTTGTTAAAATAAATTTTGTTTGACATGTCACAGTATTACTGCAATGAAATGAAATGAAATGACATGGTATGGATGGAGAGACAGGCGCACCCTCGGTCTAGGGGCAAGTCCGCCCACCTGCCTTTAATTTTGTTACCATGTATACGGGAATTGGAGTTTTCTCCCATAGCTCGATCACGTGACTAAATAGTTCTGCCTTGGCGCGAAAACTTTTAAGCTCTCCGCACCTAGTTATCGGATTTTTGACCGAGTAAATGAATACAACTTTAATTTTCTTATCGTTTCGTAATAAACTACAGCATCCATGATGTTATTAACGCTTTTGATCAAGACACAATAATATCAGGAATATAGGCTACCCTAATGCGAATGGACTCGGTAATTCCTTTTGTCTCTTTAAATATTAAACTGTTTCAATGGCATTTAGTAATTTACTCTTTAAATATTGTACTTACCCGCGGAGGTGGGCGAACGTGCCACATTTCATTTCTTTACATTTTATATTATAGGTCTAGTAGGCCTATTACTTCATTTCAACGTCTCACGTGATGTATTTTTAAATTTCAGGATGGTGTACAGGCCTTATTAACCGATCCGAAGAAAAATTGCTCGAATAACCAATATCCCACCAGGCATTATATTATTGTAAAGAGCGCATAGGCGTGCGAGCCAAGGGGACAGCCCCCCCCCCCCCCCCCAAAAAAAAAAAAAAAAAAAAAAAAAAAAAAAATTCGGCCAAGCTGATTTTTCGGGCAGGCGGGTAAAGTGAAAAAGATAAATTATTTCATCTACTTGGCAAATTAAAGGGCCCTAATAAAACACTACTGGAATAGCAGTAAAACGTGTTTGCGGCCGTCAAATATTCCAAAATTTTCTTTGGGGACATACAAAGTCAGCACCGCTTCATCGCCTCTTGAAGAAAATTGACGTCGCTGTCTGTAAACCTGAAATATTTTCGGGCATTTCTAGTTTTGCTTCCTTAACTGTCACCGAACCCCAATAAAACACTAATTTTACTCATTTTCAAGTTTCTGTTGATGGCATTAAAAATGATATAATAAAGGTATTTAACAATTCAGCAATGGCTGCTGTCCAAGAGAGTTAAGGGTTAATGGACGCTAATGTACTATACTCTTTAAAGCCCCAATAAGACTCTAGTTGTAACTGAATAATATGTCCCAATCTTCATTCTGGTCAACAAATCGTATTATTTTAGAATATTCCAATTAAATGATGATATAAATTTCATCTTGACACACCTATATTTTAAAAAATTGGAAAAATTCAACCAATTGATTTGAAAAGTCTAACGTAAACCTTTTCAAATGTGACTTGGATTTTAAAATATTTTCGAACGCTCTGGACAAGTAATATAGGTTGTAATGGATAATTTACACAACAGGTAGGACACTTAAACATCTAGTACTTAGAATAATGGTATTATTTATTTTCTGGAGCTATCAAGCCAGCAAGAATGTTATTGTCCCTTTAAAGGACAATATTGGTGTCAGACGTCAGTCATTATCCCATAATATGTGATAGAGCAGAGATTAAACGCATTCCAAGTATAATTTTAACACAGAGATTATTGCTACGATAGATGAGTAATAAAGTTTTCATGAATCGGAGGTGACGAACGCAAAAGGAAAACAAAATTTTACGGTAATTTTATTTAAGTCTTTTTTATCCCATTTTTTCCAGATCCTGTGGACAATTTGAGAACCACATATTATTATATCAGATGAATAAATTGAAATTTGTTTATCAATAATGGTACAGTTTAGTCAAAATATCGGTTGGTAAGAGTACACACCTTATATTTAATGGAAAACCAAGCGTTTCTTGCGTTTTTACAGAGCAGCTTTGTAATATTTGAGACCTAGCTCTGCGAGTATGTCTTTATATATAACCACCAAGTAGGCAAATACGCACAGCAAGCGATGCCTTCTAGGTATAAACTAAAGACCACAAAATATAATTAGGTCTGATGGGCCCAATCTGATTACGGTAAAATATAGATCTAAATTTCGTTTCATTGTTTTTATACTTTCAATGGCATCTATGACGATTTGACCAGTTGTAGTGGGACGTAGCGTCAGAGGTCATACGAGCGGCTTTTGATCCATTGGCGATAGACATTTGATTAACAAATCAATGTTGATGTTTATAGTGGGTTACCGACAGTTCCGTGTAACCCACGCCAAAAACTCGACGTAACAAACCGTTTCAGTGGCTAATCTTTCACATCATCCAGATCGTGGGTTATATAACAACCATTCCAGATCCTTGTGTTGTAAAGAAAAGTAGAGCGAAATTATGAACTATAAGAAAGCAAACGAAAGGTGTGTCTAGTCTCATTCTTTGAGCCTCCCACAAATGGCACCGAAACGCATTCTGGTACACGATTCGTGTACCAATGGTAAAATGTTTATTTTGTCTTAAATATTGGATTAACTATCTAAAAGCAGCGACTGGATGTCTGTATTTAATTCTAAGTGTTTTTCAACATCTCTGAGAAATGGAATGAGTTTTGAGAAAATTTTAATATTTGATTTCGTGAATAAAATCTCATGAGACCTGATCAAATGTTTTTGTGGAAGCCAAAACAAATTGTGCCACAAAGAAAATTATTATCTGTAGCATAATATACGTATAAACCACAGGAATTATTTTCTTATTGAGGTAATTTCAACTCAAATATCTTCAATATTATCATTAATGGTTATCATAACATAACAAACTACCAGATGAGCTAAATGAACACTGGCCGCGAAAATCACCCGGCACTGAATCTGCTATTTGGGTGTCAGTGAACCCAATATGGGCCCCATGATTTGGTGACGAAAAAATCTTTGTTTCTATTTAGTAGAAACAACATCAAAGACCCATTTCCCCCAAATCGTGAAACTGTTTTTTTTTTTTTTTTTCGACGAGTTTTGAGATCATTAAAATAGACGGATACCAAAGGGCATCGGTCAGAGAAAAAATGACGTCAACGATTGGGTGGTTTGGTAGCGGGAACCATAGAAGAACCGTCAACCGGTGTCCCCTTCTAACTGACACCTCTCTGCGAAATGCAATAGAATGAAATGGGGTTTAACGCCCTACTGTTCTGCACCTACATTGAGCTAATGAAGACGGGCCCCACGCCATACAGTGTGCTATGAAGGAAATTTTGCCCGGAGAGCGCCGCAATGCAGGGGCCTACATAACGATTTTGTTTGAGGTGGGGGGGGGTAGCCCAAATCAGACCGACTGATGCACATACCCCCCAAACCTCCCGTGCGAGAGATGCAATCAGGAGCCGAGTACCACGTGCGAGTTGGGGGTGGGGTGGGGTAGGGACGGTTTCAAATCTAGGGTGCCATCCGCAATCCCACCCCACAATGAGTGGAAACAAAATACTGGCTATAACATTAAGCGTCCCGGTAGAACATAGATAGTATTGTATAAATTATAGTTGTTCGCCGATCGTTGTCTCGCCGGAAAGCAGTTTATTTAAGTTCAAATATAGTTTATGTCATATAGTACATATATCCCAAAGATGTCCACAAAGGCCGGATATCTACCATATATACGTGGAATCATAGAGAGTGAAGTCATTTTGCAGAGCTTGTCATAGTGTGTCACCGGCCGGAACCAAGACGCCTGTATCAGGAGTGAAAAATAACAGTTGTGCACCAGGAAGGCGCTGTGGGGCCTTGGCTGCGGGTGGGACGAATCGGCCTCTTCATTGCCTTCAAACCGCAGACCTTTGGAGAGAGAGAGAAATAGGGTTTAACGTCCACTCAACACACACTAGGTCATTTCGGGACTAACATATGGTTTAATTTTATTTCAATAATTCGCTTGCGCGTAGGGGTCTTTAGCAGTGGGAGGAAATCGGAGTGCCCGGAGGAAACCCACGAGGTTGAGAAGGCGCCCTTATCTCCATGCCACATACGCTCACACCAGGGCTCGAAACCACAGCCGCAAGCCAGAGGTGACCGGTCAGCTAGAGGTCGAAGCGCGGCACCCTAGACCACTAGGCATCCCCCCACACCTGCAGACCTTTGTTGCTTCTGGTGTGACCTGATGTCATTTAATGTGACCGTGTTGGATGTTGGTATCATTGTGACAGTATTACGTTCTTTAATCAGGTTCTTTGATGATGACAACACTGGTGTGACTTCAAATATAATTCTTTTATTCTGCTTCTTACAATAGGTACAAACATCGTGATGTAAACGACCGTAGAACTAACTTAAATGGAGGGAGTCGAATGTCTTAGCTTGGCTTAGCATGAGTGTGCTAACTCCAGAAGCTCTCGTCTCGTCTCCGACTCCTAGACCTGACTATAGTACTCCTGAGGTACCTTAACTAGGCGCCCGCCTAGCATGGCCTCCTGGACCTGCCTGAAGATTCGTTTCTGTTCTGAGTTTATAAACGTATTCGAGACAAAGGAGCTCATTAGACACCTGTCTAGTGTATCAAGCATCATATGAAGGTTTAACATTCAATATAGTTTATCAGACAAAGAAAGTTAGATAAGACATGCCAACAACAAGTTATAGTTACGCAATGACATAAGGAATACTACCAAGATCTCCAGCCGGGTCTTGATAGCAACAGGTTTATGTTACAATCACTAACACGTATTTTAATATGGCAGGACGCCTCTATGACATATGTCATTGTGTTATATCCCTCTCTTTGTTTGAATAAAGTTATGAATTATATGAAATAACTTTTAAAGACTATTACAAAATTAGATACCTATGGAGTCGATAATTACTACCCTTATTAAGATATAAACAACAATAATAATAATGAAAAGACATATAAAAACAAACAACACTTGTAAAAATGTCGTATACAAAAATGTCTATAAACAAAAAGAAAAGGCAAATGAAACACACACGAATTTAAAAGTTATATATACATGTAAAATGTCATAATATCCAAAAATGTCTTTAAACAAAATGAAAAGGTCAATGAAAAACACACGAACTTAAAAGTTATATACACACAATCGGTCACACACGCGAGTCAATGAAAAAAAAAACCAAACGAGATCCTGGAATGACAAAAACAGACTACTCTTATTATTCACATAAATGGTGGAATCGCGAACACAAACTACTCTAATTATCTTCTTAGACCGATTATTTGGTGGAATCGCGAACACAAACTACTGTAATTATCTTCTTAGACCGCTACTGCACTGTCGTAGCCAACTGTAGGGGTGGGGTACATATGATGCCCTTCCTCGTTCCAGTAATGTTGAGGGGTCAGAATTTTCCCTGCTCCATTTAGTTCAACTATTGTTGTTGACCGGTAGTCTTTTCATTTTCCATACCGTCTGGCAAAACGGCGTGTAGCCGGGTCTTGATAGCAACAGGTTTATGTTACAATCACTAACACGTATTTTAATATGGCAGGACGCCTCTATGACATATGTCATTGTGTTATATCATTTGCGACGTGGTACTGCTTATCGGAGCCTTCTCTTGTCGTCGTCGAGCTCTAGTTTACTCTTTCACCGAGTGGATGTTGCTGATACATGTAATTAGTAAATCATTTTAGTTGACGAAATAGATAATTTGGCGTATATGGGTCTGAGATATCCCCTTAGCATCGATCGGTAATGTCTAACCGGAATATCAAGGAGCCTTCGAGAAATTTTGAATGCTTCCGGTGACACATGTCCTTTCCAGGGTTGCATCCCCGAATGCTCTCTGAAAAGCTGCGTTTTTCCCATGGCACAGATTGGCTGGATTTTCGTTTTGAATCGGCGATCATTTTCATAATGCCTAGGTCCCATTTTTTCCGTAGGATACTCACGTGGGGGCGTCGCGAGACATGTGGAATCATCGGGAGAAAATTTGTTTCTACATCGCCGATGATTTGTCTCAAGTGGGATCTAGGCGTAAATCCTATAATTGACTCAAGGTTGATTTATGGAATTTATACGCTCATTGAAAGTACAAACACGAACACGGATTTGAAGACAGTTGCTAACTTGGCGGATCCTAGTATATTATATATTACTACTTTTTAACGTTGCATGAGCACCCTTTCCTACCCCCCCACCAATCTTAACTTTACCAGTGTCTGGGCTATATCCGATTGTGCCTAGAATAAAGCAAAGATCGTAATAAACGATTAGTTGAGGTGTTGTTAATGCAAGATCATTGGAACTATAGCTATATATAGAGTTCACATCGATCTTCGTTTGCTTGCCAATATTTGCTAACTGCCAAACAAAAAGACATCAACTCAAGGATTGGGTGGGTGGGGGGGGGGGGCAAAGTACATATCATTTAAAGAAGCTAAGTCTCTAACTCAATATCATCGAAGTCTTCGACGTTGAAAACACAAATTATTTGCCAATTTAAATCAACATTGATGGTGTGGTCTTACCAGGAAAAGATTGGCTTCCAGTATCCAATATAAAGACGAAATAATTTTTTTACCATTGGTACACGAATCGTGTACCATACGGCGTTTCAGACTCATTTTCAGCTAGGGACCCAAAGAACAAGACTATATATATTGATATTAGAGTAAAAACGGAAACGATTGAATGTAAATCAGTTTATATACATTCACATTAAATTATTATATGGCTTGCGACCCATTAATTGTGTCAATTTCTAGGCCCCAAATATTAACGATTTAGGTCCTTTAAAGATCTAATCACTTTATGCTCAAATTTGGAAATCTTATCAGGTCAGGGGATTTTTTTTCAGATTTATAATCCGAACTAACTGCAAAAACTTTGAAAATGATAGACAGTACCAAAAGCTATTAATGGCCAAACAAGTCAGATCGTTTACCGTATATTACAAAAGTCGAAAATAGGTCTACTATTTAAAAAAGTAAAAACTTGTTTTTATTGTGTACTTAAGCACATTTTAGTACAAAAGACCTGTATAAATGATGTATGGGCTGACTTGTACGTAAGATATATAACGATTATTATTACTTCACAGGGCGACAAAGGAGTCGTGAAATCCACCCGATTCGCCTTGCTTGAATAGAACAACCTTCTATTCAAGCAAGGCGAATCGGGTGTGAAATCAATGTAAACTTAGAATGACCATAACAGTAGCCGGTTCTCTAACTCAATATCATCAAAATTCTTCGACATTAAAACAAGAATTATTTCCTCTTTTCAATGAACTGTGTCCAGTGATGGTGTGATCTTACCGAGAAACAATGGGCGTCTGATATCCAATGTCTAAGGTAAAATAAACACTTTACCATAGGTACACGAATCGTGTATACCATAATGCGTTTCAGTGCCATTAGTAACAAAGGATTCGCAGAAAGGGGCTACAGATATTCCATACATTAAACGATGACGCCATATTCTTATCTCGAGAGTCTGCGCAATAAATAATACGATGTAGACTGGAATAACCCGACGCTAGAGAGTGTCATTCGATCTAGACTTTTGATTTGAAATTAGAATGCTTGAATGTAAATCAGTTTATATACATTGATATTATTTCATTATATGCGTTAGGACCCATTTGTGTCAATTTCTAAGTACAAAATATTAGCGATTTAGCTCCTTTAAGATAAAGTCCAACGATTGATAAATTTTGTAATCAAAGTGCAAGTTTAAAAACACGTACTTTTCATTGTGTATGAGAGAGAGAGAGAAATGGGGTTTAACGTCCACTCAAAACAAACTAGGTCATTTCGGGACTAACGTGGTTTTTAATTTTATTTCAATAATTCGCTTGGGCGTAGAGGTCTTTAGCAGTGGGAGGAAACCGGAGTGCCCGGAGGAAACCCACGAGGTTGAGAAGGCGCCCCTATCTCCATGCCACATACGCTCACACCAAGGCTCGAAACCATAGCCGCAAGCCAGAGGTGACCGGCCAGCTAGAGGTCGATGCGCGGCACTCTAGCGCACTAGGTCATCCCTCCCCTCATTGTGTATGCCTTTTAAACCGCTTTTTAAACCATTATTCTGGATGTTTTTGACTTTGATCAATTACGTCCAAATTGCTCGTCAAATTTATAGTACAGCCTACATAAAAATATGTTATGTAAATGCAACCTGCTCAGATGTCAGTTTTCAAGGAGTTTCACATGTTGACAAGGCAACTTCAGCAAATAAAAAGTGCACCAATTTATTTTTCTAAAAAAAAAAAAACCCCAAAAAAAACCCAAACTATGAAATGGTCTTGAACTATCAAGCCTGTATAAAATCACATTATACGACAGGCAAGACGTAAATATTGAAATTTACTTGTTCAATCATACGATGTTTTACAGAGAGAAACTAAACAACTGTTACGTCTTAACATGACACATACTGTCAGGTGGCTGAACGGGGAATCGCTATCCGAGATGTGAATATATGAGACCACGTTTTTCTAGATCAATTTTTTGTGTAGTTTCTGGGTCAAATGTCTACAATGGGTGTGTGTGGACGGGGGTGGGGTGGGTGTCATGTTGATATAATATACTGAGCGCCATAGAAAACGCATTACTTAGTTTTTCGTATAACAAAATGATCCTGTAAACATATCTTTTATATTTTGCTTCTTATTGTGAACAATATTCAAATGGGAACACATCAATAACAACACATTTGTACACTTATGGATGTTTTAAAATCTGTAATCAACGGAACAAAGTCAGAGGGGTCAAAACCAAAAGTACGACAAAGATGGTTAATTTTGTGCTGCACAGCGCGCGTAATAGCCAGTGGAGGACACACGCGCTACTGACAATTAACCATCTTTGTCGTAGGCTACTTTGGGTTTTGACCCCTCTGACATAAGTGTACAAATGTGTTATTATTGATGTGTTCCAATTTGAATATGGTTCACAATATGAAGCAAAATAAATAAGATATGTTTACAGGATCATTTTGTTATACGAAAAAGTAAGTGATGCGTTTTCTATGACGTCCAGTATATATTAATAAAACATAAATGTCTTGGACTGGCCATCTATAAATAAGTGTTTAGGATGCCCCCCTGACAACTGTTGTAATTTGTGGAGGGGGGTATGGGGGGAGGTGCCCATCTCTAAATAAGTGTTTTTGATGCCACGGGACAACTGTTTGATTTGTTGGTTGTGGGTAGCAGGTGTGCGTGTGTGTGTGTGTGTGTGGGGGGGGGGATTTGGCGGGAAATGAGTTCACGTTGATTTAAATGATGATTTTCTTAGAGCTAGGTAAAAATATTAGTTTTAATTTAATTCCACTGCACATCTCTAAATATGTTTATAAGGTTACCAGTGCATGTGGGGAGGTGGGGGATAAATGTACTTTGGGGGACAGAGACCAATTGGTTCAAAATTGACATGTACCAATCTCGTCATTTAAAATATTTAATTATATAATGGTGCTTGCGGGAGATCTTCTCGATGGCTGTTCAACAGCTCGCATATATCCTTTGGGTATGCTTCAGATACCCATTCACATTGTAAATCTAAATTCCAGCCTTGTGTCGCAGGGTCATCTTGTTCGATCATTGCTTTTGCAGTCTGTCTCCATTCTTGCAACATAATTATTGCGTTTAATGTGCAGGTAAAAGAGTACTCAGGCAAGATGGTAATAAAGAAAGAAGGTTTTGTTACTTTTCATCACAATTAAAATTACCCCAGAAGATCGTTGTACAAGACACGAATAATTTTTTAAAACAGCAATTACGACATCCCAGTTCATTAAAACTTGATACAAAAGTTAGGATTATCTTGAAAAAGAAAGACAGATAGTCATTACCGTAGGCCGAGATATTCTCGACTCATTCAATATTAATCTTGATTGGATCAAAATATATCAAGATTAATATTGACAGTGTTGAAAATATCCTACCTACTCTGACCTGTACTCCTGTGCCCTGTTTTACGAAATTTTAACTAAAGATAAAACCCAAATTTTAGCAGATACTTCAATTTTGATTGACTAAGAACTAAACTCAAAGTAGGCAAAATAGACAAGCAAAATAAACAACACTTACTACTATCATATACTGCTATAAACAACACTTACTATTATCATATACTGCTATAAACAACACTTACTACTACCATATACTGCTATAAACAACACTTACTTCTATCATAATATACTGCTATAAACAACATTTACTACTACCATATACTGCTATAAACAACACTTACTTCTATCATATACTGCTATAAACAGCACTTACTTATATCATATACTGCTATAAACAACACTTACTACTACCATATACTGCTATAAACAACACTTACTACTACCATATACTGCTATAAACAACTCTTACTACTACCATATACTGCTATAAACAACACTTACTTCTATCATATACTGCTATAAACAACACTTACTACTACCATATACTGCTATAAACAACACTTACTACTACCATATACTGCTATAAACAACACTTACTACTACCATATACTGCTATAAACAACGCTTACTTCTATCATATACTGCTATAAACAACACTTACTTCTATCATATACTACTATAAACAGCACTTACTTATATCATATACTGCTATAAACAACACTTACTACACACTACTATATACAACAGTTACTACTATCATATACTAGTGTATACTACTATATACAACAGTTACTACTATCATATACTAGTATTTATAAATGGTAGTTCAGAGTTTTGTGGAGTTTTCGAATGGTAAGTGATGGGTTTTGTGGACATTTCTAAGAGGTAGTGATGCGTTTTGTGGACATTTCTATACGGTAGTGATGCGTTTTGTGGACATTTCTAGAGGGTAGTGATGTGTTTTGTGCACATTTCTGAAGGGTAGTGATGGGTTTTGCGGACGTTTCTGAAGGATAGTTATGAGTTATGTGGAAATTTGTATAAGGTAGTGATGAGTTTTGTGGAAATTGTCTAAAGGGTAGTGATGATTTTTGTGGATATGTCTAAAGGGAAGTGATGATTTTTGTGGATATTTCTAATTGGTAGTGATGAGTATATTTTATATTTCTGACGAGTAGTGATAGGTTTTTAGTCTATTTTTGTGAGGTTGCGATCAACTTGAACGAAGAATTTACGAGTTTCTTCGGTTTTCGTTCTCGACACACGCAATTAAGAACCAATAATGTCGATATCCTCCGACATTTGAACCAAGGAACTCTATACACTGGCATCACAAGTTCATCCATGATTATAACACCAAGCGCGAAGAGATTCAGTTAAATACTACCGTTTTACTTAATTAGGAGATAAAAAGTCCTAATTAGGAGATAGAAAGTCCTAATTAGGAGATAAAAAGTCAGAATTACGCTAAAAAAAAATAGGAGATAAAAAGTCCTAATTAGGAGATAGAAAGTCCTAATTAGGAGATAAAAAGTCCTAATTAGGAGATAAAAAGTCCAATTAGGATATAAAAAGTCCTAATTAGGTGATAAAAAGTCACAATTACGCTAAAAAAAAATATAAAATCGTGGCAACAGGAGGCTTCCGTATCCAGGAGCATCATAAAATCTTATTTATAGATAGTCAGTCCTGGAAATTTATGTTATATTAATATATTACGCCAACGTAATGGCCACCCCACCCGCCATTGAGAGAAATTTGATCCCTCTATATCGAGAAAATGCCCCTCAAACGTCTGATCACCGCTCTAAATAAAAAACTAGTCAAGAAAAACTTGATGTCATAAATTCACAGCTCGGGTGGCAACACTACATATAAACTCAATCCTAAACTTTGTACAAATGTTCTAACTTGGTGACATTTTGGTAAAATCAAAATATTTTGTTGTTTTTATTATTTCATCTATTGATAAATGAATACACTACCTTCGCCTTGTTGTTTGAGTACATTTTCTGTATTCGGTGTATTAGCCTATATTGAACAAAATATTTATCCGGTCTGCGCTCGAATCGGCATTCTTTCAGTTACATGAAAAAAGTTTAGTGACACCTGGGATGGAGGAAAAATGGGTCTAAAAGCACACATTTATGTAATATGAATGCGGTATGCTAACGTATGAATGGCACCGAACACAAATTGGCCACCTATTCGGCTAGCCAGCTATTCGACCGATCCAGCTGGCAACCTGTTCGTTGGCAACCTATTCAGAATTAAGACAACAGTCGCCCAAACTCATCTATTTTTACCAACCAATAAAATCCAACGTTACGTCTATCAAATGAAAGTAGAATAATATATTATTTTTTATCCATTCCTTTAGCTCAGAATAGAGGTGTAATTTCGCATTATCGTACAAAATTCTAGACATTCAACTAAATATATTCCGAAAGGTAATTAAATAGGCTTTCCAGATATTATTAGTAAAAGTTGGCACAATCATATTAAAGGGGTGCGCTCTCATCCTAAACGTCGACAATTTTTCAATATTTTAAACTCAAAGAACGGTAATATTCCGAGTCAAAATTCGCACCATCGTACAAAATTCTTAGCAACCAGCTATATATATTCTGAAAGGTAATTGATTACGCTTTCCAAATATTATTAGTAAAAGTTGGCACAATCATATTAAAGGGGCGCGCTCTCAACCTGAATATAGCCAATTTTTCAATATTATATATGTAAAGATAGACCGGTATTTTATTCGAAGTCCAAATTCGGACCATCGTACAAAATTCTCAGCATCCAGCTATATATATTCTGAAAGGTAATTGGATAAGCTTTCCAAATATTATTACTAAAAGTTGGCACAATCATATTAAAGGGGCGCGCTCTCAACCTGAACATAGCCAATGTTTCAACATTTAAAGTGAAAGAACGGTAATATTCCGAGTCGAAATTCGGACCATCGTACAAAATTCTGAGCATCCAGCTATATATATTCTGAAAGGCAATTGCATAAGCGTTCCAAATATTATTAGTAAAAGTTGGCACAATCATATTAAAGGGGCGCGCTCTCAACCTGAACATAGGCAATTTTTCAATATTCTGAATGTAAAGACAGACCGGTATTTTTTTCGAAGTCCAAATTCGAACTATCGTACAAAATTCTAAGCATCCAGCTATATATATTCTGAAAGGTATTTGCATAAACTTTCCAAATATTATTAGTAAAAGTTGGCACAATCATATTAAAGGGGCGCGCTCTCAACCTACAAATCGCCATTTTTTCAATATTTTAAACTGAAAGAATGGTAATATTCCGAGTCGAAATTCGGACCATCGTACAAAATTCTGAGCAACCAGCTATATATATTCTGAAAGGTAATTGAATAAGCTTTCCAAATATTATTAGTAAAAGTTGGCACAATCATATTAAAGGGGCGCGCTCTCAACGTGAACATAGCCAATGTTTCAACATTTAAAGTGAAAGAACGGTAATATTCCGAGTCGAAATGCGGACCATCGTACAAAATTCTGAGCATCCATCGATATACATTCTGAAAGGTAATTGGATAAGCTTTCCAAATATTATTAGTAAAAGTTGGCACAATCATATTAAAGGGGGGCGCTCTCAACCTGAACATAGCCAATGTTTCAACATTTAAAATGAAAGAACGGTAATATTCCGAGTCGAAATTCGGACCATCGTACAAAATTCTGAGCAACCAGCTATATATATTCTGAAAGCTACTTGAACGAGCTTTCCAAATATTATTAGTAAAAGTTGGCACAATCATATTAAAGGGGCGCGCTCTCAACCTGAACATAGCCAATTTTTCAAAATTATATATGTAAAGATAGACCGGTATTTTATTCGAAGTCCAAATTCGGACCATCGTACAAAATTCTCAGCATCCAGCTATATATATTCTGAAAGGTAATTGGATAAGCTTTCCAAATATTATTAGTAAAAGTTGGCACAATCATATTAAAGGGGCGCCTTCTCAACCTGAACATAGCCAATTTTTCAATATTCTGAATGTAAAGACAGACCAGTATTTTTTTCGAAGTCCAAATTCCAACTATCGTACAAAATTCTAAGCATCCAGCTATATATATTCTGAAAGGTAATTGCATAAGCTTTCCAAATATTATTAGTAAAAGTTGGCACAATCATATTAAAGGGGCTCGCTCTCAACCTGAACATAGCCAATGTTTCAACATTTAAAATGAAAGAACGGTAATATTCCGAGTCGAAATTCGGACCATCGTACAAAATTCTGAGCATCCTGCTATATATATTCTGAAAGGCAATTGGATAAGCGTTCCAAATATTATTAGTAAAAGTTCGCACAATCATATTAAAGGGGCGCGCTCTCAACCTGAACATAGGCAATTTTTCAATATTCTGAATGTAAAGACAGACCGGTATTTTTTTCGAAGTCCAAATTCGAACTATCGTACAAAATTCTAAGCATCCAGCTATATATATTCTGAAAGGTATTTGCATAAACTTTCCAAATATTATTAGTAAAAGTTGGCACAATCATATTAAAGGGGCGCGCTCTCAACCTACAAATCGCCATTTTTTCAATATTTTAAACTGAAAGAATGGTAATATTCCGAGTCGAAATTCGGACCATCGTACAAAATTCTGAGCAACCAGCTATATATATTCTGAAAGGTAATTGAATAAGCTTTTCAAATATTATTAGTAAAAGTTGGCACAATCATATTAAAGGGGCGCCCTCTCAACCTGAACATAGCCAATTTTTCAATATTCTGAATGTAAAGACAGACCAGTATTTTTTTCGAAGTTCAAATTCGAACTATCGTACAAAATTCTAAGCATCCAGCTATATATATTCTGAAAGGTAATTGCATAAGCCTTCCAAATATTATTAGTAAAAGTTGGCACAATCATATTAAAGGGGCGCGCTCTCAACCTGAACATAGCCAATGTTTCAACATTTAAAATGAAATAACGGTAATATTCCGAGTCGAAATTCGGACCATCGTACAAAATTCTGAGCATCCAGCTATATATATTCTTAAAGGTAATTGGATAAGCGTTCCAAATATTATTAGTAAAAGTTGGCACAATCATATTAAAGGGGCGCCCTCTCAACCTGAACATAGCCAATTTTTCAATATTCTGAATGTAAAGACAGACCGGTATTTTTTTCGAAGTCCAAATTCGAACTATCGTACAAAATTCTAAGCATCCAGCTATATATATTCTGAAAGGTAATTGCATAAGCTTTCCAAATATTATTAGTAAAAGTTGGCACAATCATATTAAAGGGGCGCCCTCTCAACCTACAAATAGCCATTTTTTCAATATTTTAAACTGAAAGAATGGTAATATTCCGAGTCGAAATTCGGACCATCGTACAAAATTTTCAGCAACCAGCTATATATATTCTAAAAGGTAATTGAATAAGCTTTCCAAATATTATTAGTAAAAGTTGGCACAATCATATTAAAGGGGCGCGCTCTCAACCTACAAATCGCCATTTTTTCATTATTTTAAACTGAAAGAATTGTAATATTCCGAGTCGAAATTCGGACCATCGTACAAAATTCTGAGCAACCAGCTATATATATTCTGAAAGGTAATTGAATAAGCTTTCCAAATATTATTAGTAAAAGTTGGCACAATCATATTAAAGGGGCGCGCTCTCAACGTGAACATAGGCAATTTTTCAATATTCTGAATGTAAAGACAGACCGGTATTTTTTTCGACGTCCAAATTCGAACTATCGTACAAAATTCTAAGCATCCAGCTATATATATTCTGAAAGGTATTTGCATAAACTTTCCAAATATTATTAGCAAAAGTTGGCACAATCATATTAAAGGGGCGCGCTCTCAACCTACAAATCGCCATTTTTTCAATATTTTAAACTGAAAGAATGGTAATATTCCCAGTCGAAATTCGGACCATCGTACAAAATTCTGAGCAACTAGCTATATATATTCTGAAAGGTAATTCAATAAGCTTTCCAAATATTATTAGTAAAAGTTGGCACAATCATATTAAAGGGGCGCGCTCTCAACGTGAACATAGCCAATGTTTCAACATTTAAAGTGAAAGAACGGTAATATTCTGAGTCGAAATGCGGACCATCGTACAAAATTCTGAGCATCCATCTATATATATTCTGAAAGGTAATTGAATAAGCTTTCCAAATATCATTAGTAAAAGTTGGCACAATTACATGAAAGGGGCGCGCTATCAACCTGAACATAGCCAATTTTTTAATATTTTAAAGTGAAAGAACGGCAATACAGTAGAATCTGCATTAAGCAGCCACCCACTTGAAATTTTAGGATTGACCGTTTAACGGGAGTGGCCTCTTAATAAAATCTCGAGTTTTTTGTGCCGACATCAATTAATATTACGCTTGGGTGCACTTGCATCGGTAAATTTGGCCAAACATGTCATTTTGTCCCAACCTTCAATACTACTGTCTATCATTGTCATGCATTCGAGGGCGCCCCTTTAATATGATTGTGCCAACTTTTACTAATAATATTTGGAAAGCTTATGCAATTACCTTTCAGAATAAATATAGCTGGATGCTTAGAATTTTGTACGATAGTTCGAATTTGGACTTCGAAAAAAATACCGTTCTGTCTTTACATTCAGAATATTGAAAAATTGGCTATGTTCAGGTTGAGAGGACGCCCCTTTAATATGATTGTGCCAACTTTTACTAATAATATTTGGAACGCTTATCCAATTACCTTTAAGAATATATATAGCTGGATGCTCAGAATTTTGTACGATGGTCCGAATTTCGACTCGGAATATTACCGTTATTTCATTTTAAATGTTGAAACATTGGCTATGTTCAGGTTGAGAGCGCGCCCCTTTAATATGATTGTGCCAACTTTTACTAATAATATTTGGAAAGCTTATGCAATTACCTTTCAGAATATATATAGCTGGATGCTTAGAATTTTGTACGATAGTTCGAATTTGAACTTCGAAAAAAATACTGGTCTGTCTTTACATTCAGAATATTGAAAAATTGGCTATGTTCAGGTTGAGAGGGCGCCCCTTTAATATGATTGTGCCAACTTTTACTAATAATATTTGGAAAGCTTATCCAATTACCTTTCAGAATATATATAAATGGATGCTGAGAATTTTGTACGATGGTCCGAATTTGGACTTCGAATAAAATACCGGTCTATCTTTACATATATAATATTGAAAAATTGGCTATGTTCAGGTTGAGAGCGCGCCCCTTTAATATGATGATTGTGCCAACTTTTACTAATAATATTTGGAAAGCTTATTCAAGCACCTTTGAGAATATATATAGCTGGTTGCTCAGAATTTTGTACGATGGTCCGAATTTCGACTGAGAATATTACCATTCTTTCAGTTTAAAATATTGAAAAATTGGCCATTTTTAGGTTGAGAGCGCACCCCTTTAATATGATTGTGCCAACTTTTACGAATAATATTTAGAAAGCTTATACAATTACCTTTCAGAATATATATAGCTGGATGCTCAGAAGTTTGTACGATGGTCCGCATTTTGACTCGGAATATTACCGTTCTTTCATTTTAAATGTTGAAACATTGCCTATGTTCACGTTGAGAGCGCGCCCCTTTAATATGATTGTGCCAACTTTTACTAATAATATTTGGAAAGCTTATTCAATTACCTTTCAGAATATATATAGCTGGTTGCTCAGAATTTTGTACGATGGTCCGAATTTTGACTCAGAATATTACCATTCTTTCAGTTTAAAATATTGAAAACATAACGCTAACGCTACAATATACGTCCACATTCCTACTTTGATTGATATGGTACTTTGTCAAGAAGGCTAGGCGTTTGGTTTGTTTAGCGTTGAGGGTCGTGCACCAACATTAATAGTTGCCGTCCTTAGAGTATAAGGAATAACTATACCAAGATAATCCATTCAGAATTGTGCCTTCCTAACACTAAAGGCAAAAAGTGGGCGTGGCTCTGCCCCTGGGGGTCGGGACATTCATCAAAATCAATAGTGGACGCCCTCAGGCTATAAGGAATACATAAACCAAATGGGTGTTGCTGTCCCATGGGGGTCGGGCATGCACCCAAAACAAAAGGGGTCATCCTTAGGGTATAAGGAATAAGTATTTTAAGTTTCAAGATGACCGATTAAGAATTGTGGCCTGTAGGCGACACACAAAAAGAAAATGGGCGTGACTCTGCACCTGGGGGTTGGGCATGCACCCCAAATGATAGAAATGTTCCTTAGGGTACAAAGCATAATCATTCAAAGTTTCAAGATGATACGTTAAGATATGTGGCTTGTAGACAAATAAATACAAGGAATGGGCGTGGCTTTGCCATTGGGGGTCAGGCATGCACCAAAAAACAATACGGATCTTCCTTAGGGTAAGTATACAAAGTTTTAAGAAAATACAGTTAGAATTGCGGCTTCTAGGCAACACAGAGACACACAAAAAGAAAATGGGCGTGGCTCTGCCCCTGGGGGGTTGGGCATGCACCCCAAACGATAGGGATCATCCTTAGAGTATAAAGAGTAAGTATACAAAGTTTTAAAGAAAATCCAATAAGAATTGCGGCCTGTAGGCGACACAAAGACACACGATAAGAAAATGGGTGTGGCTCTGCCCCAGGGGGTTGGGCATGCACCCCAAATGATAGGGATGTTCCTTAGGGTACAAAGAATGTGTATGCTAAGTTTCAAAATTATAAGTTAAGAAATGTGGCCTGTAGACGACAAACAAATACATACTAGAAATGGGCGTGGCTCTGTCCCTGGGGGTCGGGCATGCACCAAAAACAATAGAGATCTTCCTTAGGGTATAAGGAATACGTATACCAAGTTTGAAGAAAATCCAGTAAGAATTGCGCCCTGTAGGCGACACAAATACACACGAAAAGAAAATGGGCGTGGCTCTGCCCCTGGGGGTGGGGCATACACCCCAAATGATAGGGATGTTCCTTAGGGTACAAAGAATGTGTATGCTAAGTTTCAAAATTATAAGTTAAGAAATGTGGCCTGTAGACGACAAACAAACAAATACTAGAAATGGGCGTGGCTCGGCCCCTGGGGGTCGGGCATGCCCCAAAAACAATAGGGATCTTCCTTAGGATATAAGGAATAAGTATACCAAGTTTGAAGAAAATCCATGAAGAATTGCGGCCTGTAGGCGAACCACAGACACACACACACACACACATACATACATACACACACACACACACACACACACACACACACACACACACACACACACACACAGACAGGGGCGACGGCATAATACGTTCACATTATGAATGTGGACGTATAAAAATGGCTATTTGTAGGTTGAGAGAGCGCCCCTTTAATATGATTGTGCCAACTTTTACTAATAATATTTGGAAAGCTTATGCAATTACCTTTCAGAATATATATAGCTGGATGCTTAGAATTTTGTGCGGTAGTACGAATTCGACTCGGAATATTGCCGTTCTTTCACTTTAAAATATTAAAAAATTGGCTATGTTCAGGTTGAGAGCGCGCCCCTTTAATAAGATTGTGCCAACTTTTACTAATAATATTTGGAAAGCTTATCCAATTACCTTTCAGAATATATATAGCTGAATGCTCTGAATTTTGTACGATGGTCCTAATTTGGACTTAGAATAAAATACCGGTCTATCTTTACATATATAATATTGAAAAAATTGGCTATGTTCAGGTTGAGAGCGCGCCCCTTTAATATGATTGTGCCAACTTTTACTTATAATATTTGGAAAGCTTATCCAATTACCTTTCAGAATATATATAGCTGGTTGCTCAGAATTTTGTACGATGGTCCGAATTTGGACTTCGAATAAAATACCGGTCTATCTTTACATATATAATATTGAAAAATTGGCTATGTTCAGGTTGAGAGCGCGCCCCTTTAATATGATTGTGCCAACTTTTACTAATAATATTTGAAAAGCTTCTCCAATTACCTTTCAGAATATATATAGATGGATGCTCAGAATTTTGTACGATGGTCCGCATTTCGACTCGGAATATTACCTTTCTTTCATTTTAAATGTTGAAACATTGGCTATGTTCACGTTGAGAGCGCGCCCCTTTAATATGATTGTGCCAACTTTTACTAATAATATTTGGAAAGCGTATTGAATTACCTTTCAGAATATATATAGCTGGTTGCTCAGAATTTTGTACGATGGTCCGAATTTTGACTCGGAATATTACCATTCTTTGAGTTCAAAATATTGAAAAAATGGCTATTTGTAGGTTGAGAGCGCGCCCCTTTAATATGATTGTGCCAACTTTTACTAATAATATTTGGAACGCTTATCCAATTAGCTTTCAGAATATATATAGCTGGATGCTAAGAATTTTGTACGATGGTCCGAATTTCGACTCGGAATATTACCATTCTTTCATTTTAAATGTTGAAACATTGGCTATGTTCAGGTTGAGAGCGCCCCCCTTTAATATGATTGTGCCAACTTTTACTAATAATATTTGGAAAGCTTATCCAATTACCTTTCAGAATATATATCGATGGATGCTCAGAATTTTGTACGATGGTCCGCATTTCGACTCGGAATATTACCGTTCTTTCACTTTAAATGTTGAAACATTGGCTATGTTCACGTTGAGAGCGCCCCCCTTTAATATGATTGTGCCAACTTTTACTAATAATATTTGGAAAGCTTATTCAAGTACCTTTCAGAATATATATAGCTGGTTGCTCAGAATTTTGTACGATGGTCCGAATTTCGACTCGGAATATTACCATTCTTTCAGTTTAAAATATTGAAAAAATTGCGATTTGTAGGTTGAGAGCGCGCCCCTTTAATATGATTGTGCCAACTTTTACTAATAATATTTGGAAAGTTTATGCAAATACCTTTCAAAATATATATAGCTGGATGCTTAGAATTTTGTACGATAGTTCGAATTTGGACTTCGAAAAAAATACCGGTCTGTCTTTACATTCAGAATATTGAAAAATTGCCTATGTTCAGGTTGAGAGCGCGCCCCTTTAATATGATTGTGCCAACTTTTACTAATAATATTTGGAACGCTTATGCAATTGCCTTTCAGAATATATATAGCTGGATGCTCAGAATTTTGTACGATGGTCCGAATTTCGACTCGGAATATTACCGTTCTTTCACTTTAAATGTTGAAACATTGGCTATGTTCAGGTTGAGAGCGCGCCCCTTTAATATGATTGTGCCAACTTTTACTAATAATATTTGGAAAGCTTATCCAATTACCTTTCAGAATATATATAGATGGATGCTCAGAATTTTGTACGATGGTCCGAATTTCGACTCGGAATATTACCGTTCTTTCACTTTAAATGTTGAAACATTGGCTATGTTCACGATGAGAGCGCGCCCCTTTAATATGATTGTGCCAACTTTTACTAATAATATTTGGAAAGCTTATTCAATTACCTTTTAGAATATATATAGCTGGTTGCTCAGAATTTTGTACGATGGTCCGAATTTGGACTTCGAATAAAATACCGGTCTATCTTTACATATAGAATATTGAAAAATTGGCTATATTCAGGTTGAGAGCGTGCCCCTTTAATATGATTGTGCCAACTTTTACTAATAATATTTGGAAAGCGTAATCAATTACCTTTCAGAATATATATAGCTGGTTGCTAAGAATTTTGTACGATGGTGCGAATTTTGACTCGGAATATTACCGTTCTTTGAGTTTAAAATATTGAAAAATTGTCGACGTTTAGGATGAGAGCGCACCCCTTTAATATGATTGTGCCATCTTTTACTAATAATATCTGGAAAGCCTATTTAATTACCTTTCGGAATATATTTAGTTGAATGTCTAGAATTTTGTACGATAATGCGAAATTACACCTCTATTCTGAGCTAAAGGAATGGATAAAAAATAATATATTATTCTACTTTCATTTGATAGACGTAACGTTGGATTTTATTGGTTGGTAAAAATAGATGAGTTTGGGCGATGTTGTCTTAATTCTGAATAGGTTGCCAACGAACAGGTTGCCAGCTGGATCGGTCGAATAGCTGGCTAGCCGAATAGGTGGCCAATTTGTGTTCGGTTGAATGAATAATCTATAGAATCAATTATATATAATGTTCGGTAAAAGTAGAAAACGTTGCGTTGCAGGATACGTTTTTCTTTGTTCATACAAATAGCACCCGAAACCATATAGATTATTGAGTCAGAGGTTTAGGGGTAATTATCTCATGGGTATGCAAAGTTGAATGTTTTTGTGTCACTCAGGTTTTTTTCTGTTATTTTTCGTTAATCTTAAAATTTAAACATATTGTATTCAACTCATCTTTATTTTTACACTAAATTCAACAAAGAAATTAGGATTTATTTAATATTAACATATTTTATAAGTATCAGACATAGGAGAATGAGTGCCTATGGGTATGATTTTTAATGTCACTAACACTACATGTAATTTTAAGATTGGTCTTTCCTATACTGATTAAAAAGATAATCAATCTAATCAGGGTGAATAATCACCTACCAGGACTATTGTTAGCTATGATATACAACAGAGTCGTTGGGTGTGGTTGTATAATCCTTAAAATTCAAATTTTAAATTGTCACTCTCAAAATGCTCAACACCGTAACACTGACAGTTTTCCCGCGGTAAAAATTAACTATAGAGGCGCGGGTGACTTCACCATGTGTCATCGGCCATCTATGTCAGTCTGGTCTGGACCTGATAGAAAAAAGCTCTCTCAAGATCATAGATTTACAGGTAAACCCAATCAAAGTTCTAAATTTGCTTGCGTGTATTAATTCATAATCAACACCGTAACGCAGTTTTCTTTCATTTATACCCGATTGGATCAGAAACAATGTATATATTTGAATTTAGAATGGTGTACGGATACCTGACGTACACTGACGGCGTTTCTCACACATGCGCTCTTGGTTCAAAACATCATAAACCACGTCGTTCTCAACACCGTAACGCTCAACTCCGTAACGTTAATTTTTGTGATGGTGTTGAGAAACCGTTATGGTATTGAGGTTTGGTTCACCAATGCTTACATTAAATCTTATATTATTATCAACATAATTATGTAGAACAAGATGGAGTTCCTTTAACATAACGCTATATATTAAACAACCAATAAGCGATGATACAATCAATAAATGATAATAATAGGGAGTCTTATAATGGACTAAAATCCACATCAGAATGGCGAAAGGCTTATAGCGCAATATCCGTAAATAAAACAACATATCCGTATCTACAACAATTACATATAATTAACACTTTCATTTCAGAATGACCCCGAGTGCTTAAGAACGGGCACAAAGATACAAAGATAAGAAAAAAGGCCGAATTTCTGCCCACTAATAATTCCTTCGAAGATCAAAAGTTGTACGAGACTGTGAGAAGATATCGGACAAATAATAAAAAAAAATTGATTGCCACAAGATAAGAGAATGCGAAAGAAAAACAGAAAAAGTCTGTATATTACTATGTTTTTATAAGGTATAGAAGGAGTAAAAACATGGGAATGTACGAACTATTTCTATTTTCTTCATGTTCTCTTATCTAATGACACTCAATTACTTTATTAAATTGTCAGATATCCTCTTGCAGTCCCATAATAACAACTTTTGGTCTTCGAAGGAGTTATTAGTGAGCAGAAATACCGCTGTTTATCTGTAATCACTCTTCATTTCTGTCAGTTATATAGAGGGATAACTCGTGTTTTTCTTTTGCGTTCGCCGCTTCCCATTCATCAAACACCCATTGCTTATCATAATCTATCGTAGTAATGATCTCCATGTTAAAATTATATTTGAAATGTATTTAACCAGTTCTATCACTGACTGACACCAATATCATCCATTATCTATGATAACCTTACATGGGCATAATTAAAAAGGCAGACGAAGACAGGGTTGAAGTGTCTACCATGCAACCCATTGGCATAAATAAATTTATCTGGCCATCTCAACTTGATAGGCCTATCACATGGTATGAATATACCAAAGTAATAAGTCTCGTTCGTGAACCAAAACAAATCAGCACCAGGCGTGAGATTTTTTAAAATAGAGAGGTTTGGGCTGAAGTTGCAAAACTATATTAAAAACAACTCAATTGATTGGTAAGATCATATCCAACAGTACATGTGTTCGGAATAAAATGTTCAATAAATTACTTGTTCTTGAAAGGTTAATATATCAAAATGGCTATCGGAAATATTTTTGACTTAAGAAGAAAACTGCTCTGTAAACATATTTGCTTTACAGTGTTCAGCGTTACTGTTTGTTATAAAATGAAATCATTAAAGGGACAATAACATTCTTGCTGGCTCGGTAGCTCCAGAAAATAAATAATACCCTTATTCTAAGTACTAGATGTTTAAGTGTCGTACCTGTTGTGTAAATTATCCATTACAACCTATTTTACTTGTCCAGAGGGTTCGAAAATATTTTAAAATCTAAGTCACATTTGAAAAGGTTTACGTTAGACTTTTCAAATCAATTGGTTGAATTTTTCCAATTTTTTAAAATAGGTGTGTTAAGATGAAATTTATATCATCAATCAATTTGGATATTCTAAAATAATACGATTTGTTGACCAGAATGAAGATTGGGACATATTATTCAGTTACAACAAGAGTGTTATTGGGGCTTTAAGTTAAACGCCCTACTGGGCTAATAAAGATGGGCATGCACCTATTCTTATTTGATACCAACTGACATGGGTTCTTTTGGTGTGCAAGCCAATAAATACACGAGAACTCGGTTTGCCATCTCATCCGAATGACTTGCAAGTCACCGTGGTTCTCCTGTGTGTTATATAAACCTACCAATTTAAAAGTACCCCCTCTGGTTATTATTATTTTTTATAAAAAAATTGATATAAGGGCATATGTTATCTCAACACCGTCACGAAAGTCAACACCGTCACGGCAATTCAACACCGTCACAGTAGGCAAAAATCATTCATTGCTACTGTTTTTAAGTTAAGTAACCATTTTATAGGCGGGCAGAAATATTAGTTGACCAATTTGTGCTACTTAAATCAAGAAATCAAACGCAAAATCATTTCTTTTACTGAGATAAACTAAAATACAATTACCAAAAATGGTGTTAATTGAGGCCAGTGGTACAAACTACAAATTACAACAAAGAAATTATACCGGTAGAAAATGAAATATTATTTTTGAACTGTAATCCAGGTTGTCTTTTCAGACAGGTAAATGTTTTCGCGTTTTCTAGTTGATTTAACACATTTTTTTGCCTATACAATACCGTTACGGTGTTGAGATTTTGTAATGCATGGTCCACCAAAAGCTAAAATTTTTGTGTTAAAATTCTAAAGACTGCATGGCAATTCATAACGTACGACGTAGAAGATACTAGTTGTTGAAATGGTGTCAAAAATATATTGGTTCGAGATGGTTCAAGAATCCGGAACATAAATTCCATGATTGCACACTCATGAGATAATTACCCTTAGATGCTTTAACAATGCAGGTCCCACAAAAGGTAAACCCACCTGATAATAATAGAATATCATTCAGAATTTTAAGATAAAAAAAAGTACAAAAAAGCTATATTAGCAACCACAAATGTAAAAGCAGTGTAAGGGAGACAATCGTTGTTATTACGCTGTTCAGAATTTTAAAAAAATGTGTCTAAAACTAGTAAAACCCCTAACATCAATATGACGTTCAATGGTCTAAAACAGTATTGAAATAAATAAACAAATACACGTAACTAGAACTGACACTGTAATTATATCTCAAACCATCCGGCCGGGTTCGGTTTATTGAAAGCTGTAATATTACCTAATGGAATTTCTAAGAATTTATAAAAAGTTACCGTACACGTGACGTGTATGGGTTTTTCCAACATTATTACCAATAACCGGAAGAATCACACCAGAGATCTGTATTGTTTTCGGTGTTTCGTCGGAGAGGGCATCACAGCGTGTATCTTGTGATTTTATGTGAACATTTGGCTGTATTTTAAAACTACATACTTAGAACTATTTTAGCTGTTTAGTGCCAAGTTCCCATCGGATAGTGCCATTCCGCTTACATTACATTAACAGACCATGGAGATAGAAAACGATGAACATACAGACAATATTGCAGAACTTAAAGGGACATTTGAAAAAAGCAGGGAATTTCTTATAACTGACGTTTTTAGGAAGATAGTACTGGAAACAATTCACAGCGCTGAACTGTTACCATTTCTATCTGCAATTATTCCTAAAGGTCTGTGGATCACTTGATTTTATCAATTTGTAATGTATGTTAAATAAAGTATCGGATGCCGTTCCATTTAGACATATCATATTATTATGATATATATATAGCTTTATCTATAGGCCTAGTTAATGTACTAGTTAAATCCAAATTGTATATAAATTCAATATCCCCCTATATCACCATGGAACAAGTGTTATGTTTACTTTCACTTTCATTTTAGCCGTGCAACGTTGACATTGAGATGGTAAAACATATCAGTATTAGGCCTATGTCCATAGTGAGACATCCAGCAGAGATTGTCTGCGGGGGTGGGTGAGAGAGAGAGATTTCCATAATTTTTCTTATTCAGATGACTACAGATGAATAATTAACAGTGGATCTACTGTAGTTTTGTATAGGTTCAATCAGTAGGGCCTACGCCTACATGTTTTGCAACTTAACAGAGAAGTTAATAAGTAACTCAATATCATCCAAAATCTAACATTGAAAACACGAATTATTTGTTAATTTAAATCAACATTGATGCTGTGATCTTACCCGGAAAAGATGGGCTTCTGATATCCACTATTTAAGACAAAATAAACAATTACCCATTGATACACGAATCGTGTACCATAATGCGTTTCAGCCCCAGTTTTTAACAAGAGACTCGAGGGACGAGGCTACACACATTGCACCAAATCAAATAGCGCATGTAGACTGGAATAACCAGACACTAAAAAATTTAATTCGATTGAGTCTGTCGGCTTATTTCTCCATACATAACTGATTTGAAATTAGAGTAAAAACGGAAACCATAGAATGTAAATCAGTTTATATACATTCATATTACAGTATTATGCGTTGCCACCCAGTTGTGTCAATTTCTATGTCCCGAATGTTAGCGATTTAGCTCCTTTAATATTAAAAAGGGGCATTATGGGAAATTAGAGACTGGTAGAGAGTTTACAGTTTTTGCCATAATAGTTTAAATATAAATAATGTAAATAAAATATGCTGAAAATTTCAGTCAAAATTGCTTCACTCTAAACCTTGATAATTAACTGTGGAATTGTAGGTACCATAAAAAAGGTGTCTCGATTATCCATTTTCTTTTATGTTTAATTATCATTCACAAAATTGATTTCAATCTGTTAAATATCGCAGGCTAGCGATATCTTGGATAAGTTAATTAATGTCTCATGAATACAGAATAATTTAGATAAAATTTCAGGCCGAAAGAAAGACCGGCAATAGGCAGATTTAGCTACGGTATTGCATAATGTATGTTTAATCTTAGGCACCTAGAAATGGAAGGGGGTTGGATGGGACTTCACTGACCTCAGTTTTCCATCCCATTATTTCCAACCAATTCTGAAGAACTTTCTTGGCCAACACTGAAATCAGACCCTGGACCTCATGGTTAGTTAACTTAGTTATTGTCTAGAGTCAAGGAGGATGTGGAGGATAAAATATACTTAACTATAGCTACGTGTAAGGGGTTGTGCAGAATTTTCTTTGTCTTATACGGTATAAAGGTCTATTAATTTCATACTTCAGGTTATGGATTCTATTCCAAACAGTAGCAGTATGTCACATGTATTTTGTATCATCCTTTTAATATTTCATCCATTATTATGCTTCTGATTTCAGGAGATATACAATCCAAGATAAGAAAATTAGATAGAAATGGAAATTACCAAGAAGGGGCCGAAGAACTTATAAACTATATTCACCATATTTGCGAAGAAGATGGAAAATGGGCAGTCTTTATTAGCGCACTGGAACAAGCAGGTAATTTATAATAAGGTTTTAATTGAGGATAAGTGCGAGTATGTGGATATTTATGAAGGTTGTTGCCCATGCATCAACGCCTGCTAATAGTGCAAGTGTGTTTAGAGAAGACTCAGAAGAGGCTTGTTAATGTTAATGCATTAAACTGAAAAGCTATAGATGAATTTATTGGTGAGTGGCAACTTTAATCATATCAGTCAGTATGTAAGGATGAAACCAGTTGAAAATCAGAACATCATCTTCATTATTTACACAGTTTTTATCAAGGCTGGGGTCATTATATTGCTAATGTCCAATAAAATTATTTTTACATTACCATTACTTTTTAAATGTAATCATTACAATTACTTTGTCAGTTTTATCAATGTAATTAATTACCATTACCCATTACATTGAAAGTAATTAATTACCATTACTCATCACTTAATGACTATATAAATAAAAACCATGTTTCATAGAAATTAAAAAGACAACCTAAAAAGTGGATTTCTGAAAAGATGTACTGTATATATATTGTAATCAATGATTACTGATGGTAATCACTCAGTCAATCAATCAATTAGTTTAATTAAAAGTCAATAGTCTTAGTACACTTGAATCGTAATAAGTGACAAACCAAACAATGGCTTTCAAATATCTCATTGTTTTATGGTTACTTAAAGATAGGTTCCCAGAAAAGTATTTATCAGGTGGTTATTTCCAATAAAAGTATGGCTATTTTGGTATATATGGAAAGTAGAAAAACACTCGTGGAGCATATACAGGACAAAAATGTAAGAGTTCCCCTAATCGACAGCCCGACAATTAGGAATTCCCTGAAAAACACTCATGGAGCGTATACAGGACAAAAATGTAAGGGTTCCCCTAATCGACAGCCCGACGATTAAGAATATCTGCACACGTGACTTCAAAGGTTGCACACGTAGATTGAGCAGTTGATGTACATGTTGATAAACTTTAGTCCAAATATATCATCAAATTACCCAGTTTGTACGTGGGAAAGAATACTTGAATACTTGTACAATGGGGTATAAAGAAGAACCCTTATGAATTTCAGTATTTTTAAATAGTAAACTTTTAAGTGTTTGGCAGAGTTATGTGTCTGTTCATATCACTTCTAAAGCTTATAATAGATGTTTTTAAAACCTGCTCTGTTGGATTTGTTTACAATGATTTGAGATTTACTACAAAAAGCTTTGCTGGTGATGGACATATATATATATATATATATACTGTGTAAGTGTTTGACATTTTCGGTTAGCATTTTATGTTTAATCCGAGAAGCAATGGTATCTCAGTGAATAAGACACTCCTGGCTCACTAACCAGGGTTCTGACGGTATTCCGTATAATATTATAATAGTCCAGGAGATATATTCTAAATAAATCCAGAACCTCAAACAAATTGCAAAAGAAATGTTTTTACCGTTAATATATTCTTTGGACTTTGGTGTTCATCCTATCAAAAGTCGCCACCGATCCCTTGATCCTTAATGCAATTTTTCACCTGTCTAAGTTACTATATTTAGAAAAACACCCGAGAGTTAAAAAAATGGGGGTGGGGATCTTGAAATTGCTTTAGATAAAATACTTGTAAAACGATTGTGTAAAAAAGACGGACGAGGCATCCGCGTATGAACCTATTTGGTTTTTTATATCTTAATTAGGTCATTGTGCATAATTAGTGACGTTAATTAGGGTATTATGCATAGTGACGTCATAAGATCGTGACCTCAGAAATGATGTTCTGAATTACATTGATCCATACATATAATTATTTATTTTTATCTTCGAACTTTGGGACAACGAAAATAAGGGACATTTTGTCAATTCAGTTTGGGCATACAGAAGTTGTTTTCTAGGATTTTGATAAAATAAATTAAAAAACAACACAATTTGTTTCGATAACAGCAAGCATTTAGTGCTGACGTATTCTAATTTTTGAATACATAAATTGGTATTTACAATAATTGTAAAATATAGTTCGCGGAATCGAAGTCAATAGTTCAATTTAGATTAATCTACACTAAAGTCAATTGCTGGTGAATTGGAGCAGCTTAGTCCATTGCATTCCTTACACGATATGGAACATTCAAGTCCGTGTTTTCGATAAGAACACCGCTTACTATCACAGTTCACTTTGCACTTACATCTTATTATAGAAAGAATGGCTGACGGAGCAGGATCAATGTCGATTTGGATGGGTAGATATAAACTGTTTTCAACTTTCCATCCCCATAATGTTGCATCCATGACCGAGCTGCTTGTCCAATCTTTTATTTGAAGAAAAGCTCGCATACAGTGAAACTTCGCAGCAGACGAGGTTGGTGGCAGGGTATGGATTTCAACTGTTGAAGTATTACATATTGACTTTTCCTTGAATAAACGATATCTTAGCTGATTGAGATTTTCGTCTTTTGATCCATTATATAGTTTTACAATAATATTTTCACCGATTCTCGCCACATCATCAGAACTGAGACACTTTTGGAATTTGTCGAATTCACCTTGGAGACAAACACTTGTTCGGACTTTCTTAAATACGTTGGCCTTTCCAACACCAAAGATTCTTGAGGTGGTATCACATCCTGTGAGCGCATGAACTGCAGGAAGAATTGAACAAATCTGCCGCCCAACAACATCTATTGTCTTTTTCATGCTCCAAACTTTAGCTTTATGAATTAAACCTGTAATTTTACCCGAACGGAACTGGAGTTCATGACTATTTGGTATTGTATAATAGCACAACAAGATTAACAAGTCTGTGTCTTCACCAATTAATGTAGTGGGGAAATTTACGGTAGATTCCACAGCAGTTTTAACCATCAAAACATCTGCATCGGATTTTGCCTGGATAATTCTGCAGCCTATACTTCCAAGAGTTAAAGATAACATATCGATGAAGGATTGCTTGTTTTGGGAATTAGCTAGAAAGTGGTCCTTTTTCGAACGGAAGGGCATATCACCAGTAAATAATACAGTTGTGCTCATTATGCCTTTAGATCGTCGTTGGTGCGTTACATCCTTCGTTGAAGGGCCTGCCATATATCCGTCAAATACAATAGTTGGAGATCCATATCTCGTATTAACATAGTTTGCATACAGTTGACAAATTTCAGAGAATGTCAATCCCCTAGACCAAGGAAGTTGATGTAAAAGTGAACCACCATCTACAACATACTTCATATCAGCGTCAGTTCTCTCATCCGCTGAACAATCACCCAAAGACCAGATAGCATCCGCTAATGTAGACTTACATGTATGGGCTTCCCTCATACACCCACTGTTATCAAACAAAGCAGAAGGTACAGAACTGAGTTCATATGAAAATACTTGGTGCATATCTTCAGTAACGCCTGCAGCAGCAACCAACAAGCGTTGAAAAAGAAGTTGTGTGCTAACTCGCACCGTTTCATTTTCTATTTTGAGAAGAGAATGTTGATCCATGGTAATAACTTGCTTTTTCTTCTGAAAAGATAAATCTATTACAGACTGGTCCTTTATATTCTCTATAATGTCTTCTCCGACGGTTTTAGCCAAGTGAACATTTACATTATCTTTAGCAGTTACTCCGGTCTCGATGTTACGCAACATATCAATTTTTTCAAATGGATTTCTCGCTTTCAAAAAGTCGAAAACTGTAATTAAATCTTCTCTGTCTCTTTTTTGCCTTGAACTAAACATTTCCTTGTGTTGTTCACTGGACGAAAATGAAATCTCTGTGAGGGTTTGCATACTCGAATTAACTGCAGCACACATGGGCATAGCAAGCAACCATTGAACGCGTTGAGTCTCTGTCATTCCTTTGCCCCTCGTCATTCCACCTGTGGACTTTAAGCTTCGCATTAAAGTCTGCTCAATAGTAAGGTCTATAGACAAACCTGCCCAGAACCGGTCACTTCTTCGCACTACATGATGTCCATCCATGAACTCCGTATATACTTTCGGGTGGTTACTAGGAAGTTCATACATTTGTTGTAGATATAGATAGGCTGACTTTACGTATAAATTGTGACCTGTAGCTTCTAGGTAAGGAAGCAAGCATATCGGCAACAGTTTTGAGGTGTAACTCCCAATCACCTGTTCTTTCTGCTTTAATAAACCTTCGTAATATGTCAACGGTTTCCATATATTGGATCCACATACCTGCAGTAGGATATTGCAGAAGTTCTCGTTTGTGTCTTTCAAGCTTCGATCTTACGTTGTCAAAGACAGGGTGATTGCTTATGTCCTCCACACCAATGGCCTTGCTCAACAGTTGATCGTACAAAGAAGCAGTAACATCAACGTCTTTATCTACGTGGTCTTGTATATCTCCCAGTTCGCTGTCTTGCGGGGTAACGGATAAACCATGTACATCTGAAACAATCAGCATATTTAGTGCTGAATCAACCAGAAGATGTCCCCGTACAGCTCGAGAGATTGCCTTGTCACTAAACATGTGCTGTACAGCATTTGTAGCATAAACTGTTTCCATTGCATCTTGCAAGCCGGAAGACTGCATTAGATGCCCAACACTGCCAAGAAAACTCATCTGTAAATGAAATCCACCGATACAATGTTCTTTAACGGACTGTCTTCCTTCTCCCTTTCAATAATAATAGAAGCTTTCCAGTAAAGGGGCTGATCGAATGTCACAATTGGAGTTATTTGGTGTAATTGGAGTTATTTGGTGTCTTTCAGCCTGCTCACAAACATAATGCAAAGTTGAATAGATACATGATAAATCACCGCGATTCAAGTCAATCATTGGTAAGAAATTTATTGACGATTGTCCGGGAAAGGAACCAGATTGAACAGTTTGCATAAAACCGGACCAAACGGGACACATAGACTTGATAGGTCGAATTACTTTTAACATCAGTTCTAAGTTATCCGTTTTGTCAACCACTGGCTTGTGAATTAAACACTTGTACTTTAACGATGGTTGTTCCTTTGATGATTTGTAGAATTTTATGTTAATTCTACCCGAAGCTAATAGAAGGTCTGGATAAACTGTTAGGCGTTCCAGTTTAGATTCTTCTGATAAACCAGGTGTTACTGTTGCGATAATCCCCATTCCGTGGAATGTGTTGTGACCATCTAATGTTCTGATATTAGGATCCACATTGTCGGCGACGAATTGTACAGATTGGGTTTCATTCAACTTTGAAATGTGAGCACTGTATTACTTCTTTGTAATTAGAGCAAAATCCAAACTTATTAAGTGTATCGATGAGGAATCGTGACGAAAATTGGTTATGTAGTTGAACTGCAAGACCTAATAGGTAGGATGGGGGATAAAGATACTTTGGGTCTTACAGCTTGCATAATTGACTGTCCTAAAGAGGCAATTTTGACAGAATTTGTCTTTGCTCGACACAATAAGGAAAGAAAAGTCTTGAGTGACTGGGGTAGGTAATCTAGCTGACCTTGCACAGACGACAAATCGTGTGGAGACGGATATTTGTCTTTACAGACTGGAAGATCTTTGATGTCACTTTGAATAAGTTTAGCCGCGGCTTTAATTATATACATTTTTGTCTTGTTTTCATCTTGATTTTTAGGATGATTGTAAAAATCATTCAGTATGGTGGAAGCAGTTGCTTTGAAGGTTACCACATTGGGGATGCCATTTAATTCAGTAACGATTATTTGATCTTTAAAATACTCCAATAGTTTTTTCTTCATATATGTAGAACTGTAAGCATCACCAGGACACAAATCATCCATCTGTTTTACCAGATCACCGATAGTTATTTGTTCATCGTCATTCTCTTGTAGAAACTTGGCTACTTTAAGAAACACTGTTAATTGAGTCTGATTTTCTGGCCTCCCTCTAGAGAATTTAGATCAAGGCAACTCGTCTTTCTGCTTGGAAACAGGTATATACTTCCCAGTTCTAAAATTTACATTACAAGTCTGATGGTATATAGCATCAGCTGCGGGCAAATCCAAAGCATATTCTAGTCGAGCGAGAACTTGATTCCCCCATGCATCATTTCGTTTTAAACAAATTTCTTTTACAGTATTTTGAAAATCAAACGTTCGAACAGGAAAGACTTCAAAACCTCTTTTATTCCCGCTAAGTTTGGCATTCTGTTGACAAAAAAGACAATGTTTTTCAAAATCGAACCCGTCTTCTTCTGACCGAAGCCTTCTATACTCTTCAGATAAATTGCCAATATGCTGGGAAAGTCGGAACTCCTTTTGTCTACAGAAGTTACGCCTACAGTCTCTATGTACAGCTTGTTGAGGGGTTACGTTAGTAGAGAGATTCAGCTTTTCACTAATCGAGTTTATAGTTTCACAACCCTTCTGTCCAAGAATGACTACTGGTTGGTCGTTGTCTAAATGATTTTCACAAAAGATACAGCTCACTATAAAAAAAATAGAAAGAAAAAAGTCTTTAAGTGGAGAATTCGCTTGATAAATAAACGAGTATTTATGCCGTCACTGGGCTTCCATAGATTTTTTATCACGCCATTGAAAAGACTGTTTACTAGTGTTTACCTTAATCTGCTGATGAAATTTGTCATAAATTTAACGCATATCTATTGAATATAAATTATTTTAAATTTAGGATGCTAAGTTTGAAAGGAGTCTCATTAATTGATATGCCTGCAGCCTGCATCAAATTTAGCGAAACGTTGCCAAGGCCTAATTTTAATCGTGTAACGTCACGTTACTTTCAGCCTGAATTGAAATAATTACCGAAATTAAATATATTTACGAAAATTAAAACTTACTTTTTGGACTAAATAAGTATTATTTCATCTATTATGATATTATTGGAAGTAATTAGGTCGATTTCTGCTTTGCCTAAGACGTTTTGTTGATGTTAGCTAGTGTCGTCTGCTACTTCCGGCGACGAATTAATCAACTACGGAAGCCCGTCGATGCCTTAGTTTAACGTTACTGTAGTGACATATTTGTTTTACCTGTATATCAAAAACGGCTGGTTCTAGCGACGGCGATTTTTTACACATTTTAGATACATCCGTACAGAGTTGAACAGAGCAAAATTTATTTCTTTTGCAATTTGTTTTGGGCTATTACTGATATCTCCTGGACTATAATAATAACTTCTAATAAACAAAGCTTGCGTGTTGTTATTCCATACTAGTATTCATATGTCCATACATTATCAAAATTTATTGTCAAATTTTGGCAACTTGCATAATGCATAATCTACTTTTGCTTTCATCCAAACAAATGAAAGTTAGAATTAATTTAGTAAAAAGAAAAACTACAAGCAAATACAAATAAGTTCGTTTTTTAATTATTTTATACGTAAACATTTGTCAATATATAAAAGTATATTTGTAAGCACGTGTCAATAATAAAACAATGTAGCACAAATTATTTTCCGTGAATAGTCGGGGCTCGGAAATATGGCGTACGGGCGAACGGTCACGTAGCCAATTCTGATTCAGATTAGTTTATTTTTAAGTGTTACCGGCACTCGCAAAACGTAGACTTTAATAACTTATATGAGACAAAATATTTTTTGTGAATTTTTATCAAACGAAAGATGTTTGAAAGGAGGTAACTATTCGGATCTAAAATATATTCTAGTCTTCAACTTTGGGTGACCTATATTGGACGTGGGAGGATCTCCAGCTTTTGGAACTACCAAATACAATGCCGACGTGCATGCTTGAAGTTCAAGGTCAACGCCGCCATTATTTTCGGCTATTCTTTTACCGTACTTGGCATGAATTAACCCAACGAAGTTGTTTATTTACGAAATAAGCCGAGAAGGATTGACACTGAAGGTATTCATTGCATTGATTGACTCTTTGATGGGTTTATTAATGGACGGGTAATAATTACCTCTTTGTAATCGGCCGAAAATAGATTGATATATGACACAGTAGTGGTTTGTTGTTTATTGTTTTATCAATCAGCATGATAATTAACTCTTTGTAAATCGACCGAAACTAGATTGATATTGATGTATGATACCATACTGGCTGATTCATTGTTTTACGATTCGGCTAGATTAAAGATCAATCGGCTAAAGCCGACAAAAACAGCCGATTAAGATCCCTGGTTCTGAGGTGTCGGCCGAGAAAGTTCCCCAGATGTTTCAAGTTTCCTTCATAACACACTGTGTCTTGTATGATGGGTCTTCATGAGCCCAGTCCGTGCAGTAAAGTAGAATGTTAAACCCTATTTCATTTTATATTGACCTGATTAGCTGCTATTTGTGTTCTTGTTAATGAAATTAGCATTGCAAACGGGTTTTCAAATACTACCAATGACTCAAAAATGACAGTGATACTGTAATTATGAACTATCTAGAATGAATAATCTGAAAAAATTTCCAAAAAATATTGAAAATTAAAAAAGTTATAGCGTTTTTAAGATGGCAAATTGGGGGCACAAAAAAACAGCTTTTTTCAAAAACGCCAAAAAACTGACCGAAGTCAATATCTCAGTAACTATACAAGATGGGCCTATGAAAATTGCACTTATTAAAGATCTCGATGTACTTAATAAAGCCAAATTGTCGCTATAATATTCTGGCATATACTATTTGGGTTACAGAGGTTCAAAGTTGAGGTCCGTGCCAATTACGCACAAATCACAGCAAAAAAATTGACAAATTCCTGTATACTTAAATTGCAGCACTTTGACATTCATACAGTGGCTTATTTTTAAATGAATATGCACAAACAAAGTGTTTTCAGTCGGTTCTGTTATTTATTTTTTGCATGACAACACCTTAAATCACAATTTTTGACCGATTGATGTCAAGGTCAAAGAGAAACAACTTTTTACATGTATGTATGCAATTGGGCATCTACTGGACTAGAGACCATTGACAACTGGTCACTCAGTCATAAAACAATTATAATTCATAAACAGGTTATACTGTAGATATTTTCAAAAATTATCATAAGTGTGTGGTAAAATGAGAAATATACATGTACATGTAAGCTTTTGGTGGATATGCCACTTTTTCCACACCAATTGTGTGTACATCAATTTGAGATTGTATGTTTCAGGAATGAAAATTAACAATTAAACTATGATTTATATAACAGCTATATTTTGGTGATCAACATCATTACAATTTCAAATAAAAACAGTTACATAGACATAATTAAAACATTTAAATATCTTAAAAAAGAGTCCAAATAACCCTAAACAATGAGTATCATGATCACTTCAAATGTCTGGTAAATATGCAAAATGATAAAAACAAAATGTAGCCTACTCTGCTAAAAAATAAATTAAAAGGTAAACTTATAAAAGTAAGGTATGATCTACATGAAAGAGTATTTAAAATAAATCAAAATTGTGATACATATGTGCATTACGATATACTAGATTATAGTATTAGTGGTAGAAATATAGCTTTCTTGTTTAGATATTATCTCAAGGAAAAAAAATATAAAAATTCTTCGTCAGTAAAAATGTCTGGGAATTTTCTTCTTCCAATTCAATAATCACAGTATGAGCTACACTGCTAAATTAAAGAATTCTGAAATGAAAAAAAAATTGTTATAAATTATTGGAGGCCTAAGGCTAAGATACCTAACTGGCTAACTGGCTTCAACAAAGGACAGTAATACTAATTTTTCAGCTGCATTTCATGAAAAAAATATCCAAGGTGGTCAACAACATTCACGATTTTCATCCTTTGTTAGTGAAATATCTGGCTAAAGTTTGGTAGGTAGCTTTAGTAACATTCAATATAAGAAAAACCCTGTCCAAATCTATCATTTGTGTTTTACAACTGAAGTCTGTGGCGTTTTCAATTGTGGTCTGAACCCTGATCAACCACGAATTACCTCCCTTTAACGCCGCATGGTTCGATTTCTGACAATTTACGGATTCCTACGGGGGATACAGACTTAACAAATGATCAAACTAAGTAGTTAATGAATTGGGCTTTCCAAATATACCCAAATCTTGAGCGTCGAGGGCCTTTTTCGAAAATTTCTATCAACTTCAAATTTTCAATTGATGAAAAATATGAGAAAATCTTACCTCAGTTTCTCCAAATCCTACTCGACAGCAAGTTCACTCATTTTTCTCGATAGTAAACATTGGGTGGTCAATGTTTGACACTCTGAAAATTCATGAGAAGGCGTAGCACGAAGTATACTTTTCTCGGTCAACTTTTTGTGGTGTCTGAAAATAGTACCGTCAGCGCCCCTAGCGGCGTTTGGCATCGCTAATGAAATAAAGGATAGTCAGAAGATATGAAATTCAAAATCTCAATAAAATGTAAACATTGCCTACAAATTTAACTATTTATCTTTTCATTTCAGAATTATCAGCCCTACATGGGCTTTTAAATGGTGTAAGTAGTTTAAATGAGAGTGATCAAGAAAATATTAACCTTCTGAGGTTGTATTCGGCCATTATTATTGATCATATTGAACTAAATGACAGTGGTATTCTTCCATATTTGTTCAGTAATAAGGTCATTACTAGAGATGATATGCAGAAAATATCCTCGTGTGACTGTAATAGAGATGCATGCATGGAACTCTTTAATCATATTTATAGAAAAAGTAAAGATTGGTATACAATATTTCTGGAAAGTCTTTACAACGACAAGCAACTGAAACTGTTAGAATTGTTGGATCTGAAATTTCTAGGTAAGTTTATCGTTTAGTATATAATGGCTTCCATTTGTCATTCGTTTAAAATTATCTGTATATATTTCATTCAATAGGCTACAATATATGTACCGGTATGGCAAAGATTTTGTTGTTTTTTTCAGCAAAAAAGAAAAATTTGGAAACTACTAAAAAATGTGTGTGGCACCCCCGTGATAATGACTTACAAGAAAATATACTTGAAGGTTTGTATGTGTACTGTACATATATACAAACATAGATAGGGAGTTTTCAGACCCTGTGATGGTTACTGGGATACCCACCAGCAGGAGATTTTTTGAATTCTGAATTCGATGTGAACAAATCATGTTAAAGATACATTATGTAAGATTTAGATAAAGAGCTAGCCTTTCTTGCTATAATAATTTGATCGAAAATACATAATGTAAATGAATAATTTGGAAATTTCATTCAAATTACTTTATTGCGAGCCAAGGTTTTAGCTTTTGAAGGTTTGACAAGACGTGTGCAATAATTTCATCCTCGGTACTGGTTGTTCGAAGCTAAGTCCCGAAGCTTAAATCAATATGCGGCTAAACTGTTCCAATCTATTTAATATCGGAGAAATCCGATGTCATCAAGAGTTGATTATGAGTTAATTAATGTCTAATTAGTAATTTAGAAAACATTTCAGGACTAAAGAAAGACTTGCAATAGGCAGATTTAGCTCTTGCAAAATGTATGTTTAAGCAAGTTCTGAAATTGTACACAAACTGGGTGACATTCATCTGTTTTAAAGATATATGGATATATATATAATGATAAGAGCAACTTTTTGAACAATTCCAAGAGTTATACTCAAATGCTATCTTATTAAAAGAAAGATTTTGTGACGCCATCATCGACTTTACCCGAGCTCCCAAGATACCACAATTTTATGTGGACATATATTGTCGTCCCTGTACTTGTGTACATAAAAATAACCGCACATGTGGAGACTTTTTAGGTCACAATTTTTATTGTCACCGGCCCTGTCCATATGTCCACAAATTGTTTTGGTTTATATCCAAAAGATCATGGTTCCTGTCGATAATGGCATGTATCGGATCGAAACTTCATGGATTATGGCCCCGGATTGTACGAAAAATCATGTTTTTAGTTTGCGGACAATCTTGAGGTCACAATTTTCATCTGATTAAGATGAAACTTGACGGCAATGTCGGATGAGTTCGAATTACGTGAAAATCGGACCAAAACTACCAGACAAAATAGCTGTCTCTTGTTCGCAAATAAGTGTAAATATATGGTATATCACGGTTGTTGACCGTCTAGAGGTCACAATTTTGATCCGATTTTGATTGAGCTTGAAATACATGGTTATAACTCACCGATCTTGGTTTCTTTAGCTATGTGCGTATGTCGGATAGTAACTTCCTGAATTATAGCCCTTGATTGTACAAAATTTAGAGGTCCCAATTTGTATCCGATTTAAAAAAAAATGTGTGAATATATCATGAGTACACACTAAGATCTTGGTTCTTTTTGATAATCGCGCATATCCGAACGTAACTTCCGGGATTCTGACCCCTGATTGTTCGAAAAATTGCTTTTTAGCGTGCAGAATCTCTAAGAGGTCACATTTTACTTTTCCAATTTTAAAAAAAAACGTTTAAATATATCACCTTTTCACTATATAATGAAGGTTGAATTTGAATTTCATGAAAATTGAAATGAAATTGCCCAACAAAATGGCCGCTCTTTGTACGCAAATTGTGTAAAAGTATGTAATACAAAGGTTGTGGACCCTCCAGAGGTCACAATTTTTATCCGATTTTGATGAAACTTGAAATGTATGTTCATAACCCAAAGGTCTCCTTTCGATATTTGTGCATATCAGACCATATCTTTCTGGATTATGGCCCCAGATTGTAAAAAAAATCACATTATTTTTTTAGCTTGTACTCTGTCCATCTCTTGCAAAATGTAGGCGTATCTTGCATAGCAGCTGCATGTTAATTTTATTTTAAGTTCATTGTCTTTAAATATTCATAAATCAGGCAGTGGTGAAGCATACAGTTCTGGTGATTATGCAAGTAATAATCCTGAGAACATTGGACTGAATAAATTAGGGAGAGTTGAAGATAAAGCCATGATAAAAGATGAAACTGGTGATAATTTAATGGACACATCATCGCCACAAAAATTATATGATAATAAGGAATTGAAAGAAATCAATACAGGTGATTGTTTTATTTACACCAGAGCTATTTCAACCCTTAACAGCCTCCAATGAATTTAACTGATGAGATTAGGGGAATAATTTTGCTTTCACGAAAAAAAATGGAATAGAACAATCTTCGCTGCACAAACTAAATAAAATGTATGTTGTTTTACAAGAATATTTTAATTTTATAAATTTTATAGATAAAATGAATATTGATGAGCCAGAACATCAACGAACAGATGAAGATGGGGATAAAAAAACAATAGAATTAAGAGATTATCAGAAAGATTTGTGTAAGGAAGCTTTACAAGGCCATAATGTTATTATATGTGCTCCTACAGGTAGTGGAAAAACAATTGTGGCCATAAATATAATTAAGGTAATTTTACACCATTGCCTTTAAATGGTCTTTTAGTTTATTTACAACATTAAATTGATTACATTTAATGATTTGCTTTGACAGCCCTAAGTTAAACAGGTAGCACGATTTACCCAATTCTAACCAAATCCACCATTATTTCAACTGATATCACAATAATTTATGTCGATATTTGATAATATACCGTTCCTTCTGTCAAATTGTCAATTTTAAGTTAAAATCGTAGCGTTTTTGTGTCAGAATGTGATTTCCACATAACTTTGGAAGTTGTAACCAAAGGACATAACTCCTCTAATACACAAATCTAACCAAAACAACCACTATTTCAACTCATATCAAAATAATTTATATCAATTTTTGATAACCTATCGTTCCTTTTGCCAAATTGTCATCTAAGTAAAATATCGCGTTTTTGTGTTATTGGAAGTTTTAAAAGAGAAGATGTGGGTATATACACGAGTTATGTCCCTTCAATACGAGGACCACACAAGCATGAATTGTTGGATTTTAACACAAGAAGACTGTGATTTTAATATTCTACCATTCCTTTAGCTAAATATGGCATAATTATTTTAAAAAACGATATGATTGTGACACTAAAAAGCTGTGATTTTGAATTAAAAATGACAATTCAGCATAAAGAACGGTATAATTATCAAATATCTATATAAGTTATTGTGATGTGAGTTGAAATTGTGATGGATTTGGGTAAGTCGTGCTACCCATTTAAGCTGCTTTCCTTCAAGTTTTGTACTAGGGTCTATCCCTTTTCAATGTTATTTCATATCACTTCTGATGATTAAAAACGATGTGAGATGAGCAATAATAGTTCTCTAAATTGTAACAGAAGATATTATCTATTCATTACAAAATGCAGTTTGCAACAGGACGGTGGATTTGCTTGCATTACCAATATTAATATATGTTTGGATTATCTTTGTTTTCATTGACAGGAACATTTGAGTAAGAAATTTGGAATAAAAAAGGTAGCGTTCTTGGTTAATCAAGTGGCATTAGCTGAACAACAATTTAATCAATGTAAACAATATCTAAACTGTAGAACTGAAAGATTAACTGGAGACACACAAACTAATGATAAAATACCCCTTCAGGAACTTCTTAATAGGTAAATATTCTCATCTTGTTCATTAACACCTGTGAAAGCTTGTGATTGTGATACAGCACAGACAGTGGTTCATTGAAATATGTTAAAACCCTGTCGTGATTTGCAGGATTGTTCATTTTCAACAGTTATTTATAAGAGATATATTGTGGATGTTGTTTTTTTTTTACATCAAATTGGATATGTAGCTCTGCTAGGCTGACGTTTTTATTTTTGTTAACAACTCATTTGAAATTGACAGTTGTCATACAAGAAGTAGCATACTAGCATGCTTCTCTCTCTCTGATATTCTTTCAATACAATAGATAACCTTAAATAAATGAAGTGTAAATTTTGAATATTTAAACCACTGTTAGAGTTTATGCACTAAACTTCTTTATATCGAACTGATTGATTGCTAATTTTAGTAATGAAGTAATTGTAATGACAGCACAGATATTGGTAGATGCTATAAAGGAACATGACATCGACGATGTTTCAGCTTTTTCACTTATTGTATTTGATGAATGTCATCACACGAAGGCTCGACATCCATATAACCAGATTATGCATATGTATATGGACATAAAATTAAAAAATCAGCTACCTGGAGCAACAAATGAAATGGAGGTGGATGAGTTACCTCCCCCTGTTCTGCCACAGGTACAGTAAGAAAGGGTTTTATCAGTTTCATTTTTATACACCTTCTTGTTTACTTCCGGTGAGCACTACAGATGCTACAGGTGAGTGCCCTTGAGAACTCTCTACAAAACTAAGCATTATTCAGATTATTGAGGTAAAAATAAGCAATTGGTCTTGCCCATTTTAAGAATCTTGCGGATGTTCAGACGACAAATGTTATCAAATCTGCAAATCGATACGGTATATCCGCAGACGCACTGAATAATCTGAGTGAAGGATAGCAGAGTATTGTTATTGACAAATCCCCAATCAATGCCTAAAGTTCTTGAATTTGGTGTTCCCCAGGGATCCGTATTGGGACTGGTTTTGTTCACAACATACACTGCACCAATTGGAGATATCATCTGTGAGATGGGACTTAATTACCACCTCTATGCGAATGACACCGTGTTATATGTTGAACTTTGTCCTTCACCAGATACCACTACATCAGAACTTAGAGCATGCATTGAGCGAATTTGAATCTGGCTGCAGAAAATATAATAATCGTGAATAAAAATAACATGGGACTGTTTGAAGCACAGCCATAACCCCATCCATCTGTGTCAGGAATCTTGGTGTGTTCTTTGGCTAGTCCTTCGATATGAAAACCCATGTATCCAGGCTGTGCAAAAAGGCGAACTTTCACCTTTATAACATTTCCAAATTTGACCCTATATTGACTTGAAGTGTAAATAAATGCTTTTGTTATGTCATCTTTAGATTATTGTAATTCATTAATGTATTCTCTTCCTAAAACTCATATAAATCAGCTGCAGAAAATCCAGAATAAAGCAACTCGAAATTGTATCTCTCACCAAACCATCTGACCATTTTACATCAGTTCTAAGAAAGTTACATTTTTAAAATTAACACAATCACTTTTAACTGTTTAAATGATCCCTTGACACCATCCTTTTTATCCGATTTGATTAAAGAACATGTACCTAACGTTCATCTCAGAAGTCTGAATCTGGTGAGAGAGCTTCTTCTGTATGCAGCACCAAAAGCATGGTACAGATTGCCTCTGGAAGTCCCAAATAGTCCAAACTTTGCTATATTTAAACTAGCTCTAAAAATCTCTTTTTTACCCATACTTTTAAACTATAATTTAAATGCTTCACTTTCCCTTTGCATATTGTAACTTGAGTATTCATTTGTATTCTTTTGTTTATTTCTATAATCATATCTACATTGTAAAGCACCACAAAGCAGTCAGATTGGCAGAATGTTCAGCACTATAGAATACAATTTTTATTACCTGTATTATTATTATAACAATGTGTATTGTTCAAATTCATGTGGTCAGATTTCTGAAAATGTCTATTCGGTGTTTCCATTAGTTATTGTGATGATTAACAATAGAAAGGCTTTTTATTTTGAGTGTCCTCCCATTGCCTAAAAACAAACATGTGTGAAATACATCTTTAAGTTTCTCTGAAGTAATGGCTGTAATAATTTATTTATTTAGATCATTGGATTGACAGCATCAGTAGGAGTAGGGAAGGCAAGGAAAGTGAGTGAGGCATCAGAACATATTATCACCTTATGTGCTAATCTAGATACAGTAAAGATATGTACAGCAAGAGCCTATGAAGATGATATGAGACAGTATGTTAATGTCCCTAGTTTAGGTACGTCATGTGCATTTATTAAGTAAGATTTAGCTTTTCTCAGCTTTCTTTGAATTTTAAAGTTTGCCGTGGTAACCTTTCAAAATGAAATGGGAAGGTATTGTCCTTCTTCTCTGGAATGATATGGACAGCAGTGTTTCTGCCTTCTCTTCATGGAATTTCAATCTGTAAAGGTTTATTTTATTGTGTAACTCAACAGCTAAATGGATGGACTTTGGTTTTTGTCCCATATGAATGACGAGGCATTTCTTTTTTTGACAGACTCTGTTTTCTGCACCACTTAAAAGTGGAAAATAGTTGAAAAAACCTTGGCCAAAATTGCTGCCATTTATATAGATTATAGTTGTATGAGTGAAAGCATTAGGAATGATGGTGATATTTAGCTAAAAAACATTTCTTCTTATAGATATTGAACGATGTGACAAACGAGAGAATGATGTTTACCACCAGACTGTGGTAGAAATTATTCAAAAAGTAGAAACTGACATGCAAAATTCTAAATGTAAGTTTTGAAAATTGGATGATTTTTTTGAAGTGTTCAACAAATATTAAATATTGCGTAATATGATAATCAGGGCCTGAGTTTACAAAGCTTTCTCAGACTTAAATTAAGAATTTTCTAAAAATTGTTTGCCTTATTTTAACAAAAAATATTGCTCTTTATAAAATTTTTTGTGTTTTAATGTATCAAATACATAAATAACAAACTATGTGCAAAGCTTTGTGTTTCTGGAAAAAAGATATTTCTTATAACCAGTGATTAAAAATTGAGTAAATTCTCAACTTCCGTCTGAGAATGCTTTATGAACTTGGGGCCAAGGCTCAGTTCTGATTTCTGTTACAGCTATGGCCTTTGATCTGTTACAAAAATCTTATGATACACTTTGTTTTGGTTCATGAGATGTTGAAGCTGATAATTACTTTAAGATTTATTGCCCTTGATTACTGGTAAAAATTTTGTGGTTGGTTTAAAGTTACTGTAGGTATTAAACTTTCGTACCTAGGGTTATAAACTGATTGATTTGAAATTCATATACTGTGTTTGTAGTTATCAGATGAAGAAGTCTATTGATTTTCAATGATTTCACAGCTACTCATCTGATTACCGAAACAAGGAAGAACAAGAAACCAATTAAAAATTAATTATTTCTGATGACTACTTCATTGGTTATTGCTCTTGATCCATTTATAGTGTCTTGTAAATACTTCCATTATCTACAAAAGAATAAATATGCAACAACCGATGTAGACTGAAGCTACTCAGACTCAGACAACTTAGAGATTGAACATGGTACCACTTGGTTAGCGAGCCTACATATTACTCACTTAGCTAGCATGAATCCCGGTGACTTTAAGTTCCATGGACAAGAGTATTAGATTAAAGAATTGTTATTTACAAGATACATATTTAAATATAATTCTTTCTTTTATTTTGTCAGATCTCTTGAAAGAGGATGAAGAATTACAAGAATTTAAAAAATGTTTAAAACCACCAGGAAAAAAAGGATATGATAATTACACTCAGTGGGTGGCTAAGTTAAAGAGAAGCATTGCTGCTGTTAATGAATATGATGCTCGTAAATTCTATGTAACATGCCAAAAAATGTTAAAGGTAAATGTATGTTTTATAAATAATAATAATAATAATTTACATTTATGATGGTTGTTAATCCATCCATAGTGCACGCTTTAAGCGCATGGAAGATAATAACTAAATCTATTAAGTTCCAAACAAATGAGTTTTGATTTAAACACAGAGCAGCTAATGTATCTTAAATGGGGACTTCATCAAATTGCTATACAAGTATTACTGGCTAGAACTATAGGTCAATTGTAATTGGTAAATTGAAGAAATCTCACTTTTAGACAAGGGTACTTCAGGATGTGAATAAACTTACTGTTTATATTTAAGCTGTTTTTATACGCCCACATTTTTATGTGGACGTATATTGTCGTCGCCCCTGTCCGTCCGGACGTCCGTCCGTCCGGACGTCCACAATTTGTTTGTGGACTCTCTACAGGTCACAATTCTTATCCGATTTTGACGAAACGTGAAATATAGGTTTAACCCCAAAAGATCTCGGTTCCTTTCGATATTGGCATGTATCGGATGAAAACTTCATGGATTATGGCCCCTGATTGTACGAAAAATCACGTTTTTAGCTTGTGGACCCTATAGAGGTCACAATTTTGAACCGATTTTGATGAAACTTGACATGCATGTTTATAACCCAAAGATCTTGGTTCCTTTCGATATTTGCACCTATCGGAATGTAATTTCCTGAATTATGGCCCCTGATTGTCCGAAAAATCACTCTTTTTAGCTTGTGGTCCCTCTGGAAGTCACAATTATTAACCGATTTAAAAAACCGTTTGATTATATCACCGTTACACCCTAAGGAAGGATGAGTTCGAATTTCGGGAAAATCGGACGAAAATTGCCATACAAAATGGCCGCCGTTTGTACGCGAATACTGTTAAAAAATTGTATATCATGGTTTGTGGACCTTGTAAAAGTCACATTTTTAAATCGATTTTGATGAAACTTGAAATTCATGGTTATAACCCAAAGATCTTGGTTCCATTCGATATTTGCGCATATCGGAACGTAACTTCCTGAATTATGGCCCCTGATTATATGCAAAATCGCCTTATTTTAGCTTGTGGTCCCTCTGGTGGTCACAATTATTATCCGATTTAATAAAACGGTTGATTATATTACCGTTACACCGTAAGGAAGGTTGAGTTCGAATTTCGGGAAAATTGGACCAAAATTGCCATACAAAATGGCCGCCGTTTGTACGCGAATACTGTTAAAAAATTGTATATCATGGTTGTAGACCCTGTAGAGGTCACAATTTTAATTCGATTTTGATGAAACTTGAAATGCATGGTTATAACGCAAAGATCTTGGTTCCTTTCGATATTTGCGCATATCGGATCGTAACTTCCTGAATTATCGCCCCTGATTGTCCGAAAAATCACCTATGGTCCCTCAGGAGGTCACAATTATTATCCGATTTGAAAAAACGTTTGACTCTATCACCGTTACACCCTACGGAAGGTTGAGTTTGAATTTCGTGAAAATTGGACCATAATTGCCAGAAAAAATGGCCGCCGTTTGTACGCGAACAGTGTAAAAATATGGTATGTCAAAGTTGTGGACCCTGTAGAGGTGACAATTTTAATTTGATTTTGATGAAACCTGAAATGCTTGTTTATAACCTAAAGATCTTTATTCTTTTCGATATTTGCGCATATCAAATTGTAACTTAATGAATTATGGCCTTTGATTGTAGGAAAAATCACTTTCGGTATTGCTTGTTCTGTGTCTATCTCTCAAACGATTATTATCTGATTTAAAAAAAAACTCTGATTATATTACTGTTGCACCGTAAGGAAGGTTGAGTTTGAATTTCGTGAAAATCGTACCAAAATTGCCGGACGAAATGGTCACCGTTTGTAAGCGAATAGTGTAAAAATATGGTATATCATGGTTGTGGACTCTCTGCAGGTCACAATTCTTATCAGATTTTGACGAAAAGTAACATTTTTAGGTTGTGTACCGTCAAACCATAATCATTGTCGGCTTCGAATTTCATGAATATCAGACGGGAACTGTCCAACAAAATGGCTGCTCCCAATACAGTATGAAATACAGGACTTAATGATGTAGGAAAAATCACTTTCGGTATTGCTTGTTCTCTATCCATCTCTCAAAAATGTGGGTGTATCCTGCCTGGCAGTGCCAGCCTATCTTTTGGATTAAAGTAGGGTTACTGGCCGCCTATAATCTAATAACTCATGAAGCCCAGCTCACATTTGTCACAAACCGTCGTAGCATTTGGTAGCTTGCAGACCAGCTGCAAGAAATGGCGTGAAAATTTTGTCTGTGCAGGATCAAAAGTCTCTACAGCCAGTCTACAATCGTACACGGTGCTGAACACACGCAAGTGATTCACAAATCTCACGCACAGGGCTACTAAAATTTTCCCCATAGACTGTCCGTAATCCGTATGGAAGGTTGTGAGGTAGGCAAGAACATGCTGGCAATAGAGCTAGCTAGAATATTGTCTAATCAGTAATAGTCATAATGAGAAAGTAAAAACCATAACAAAATTCAAAACTGTGCCTTTATGACCTTTAAACAGCTACTGGCGGACATATATTTATTAAAGGCACTGCTGCTGTTAATTCTGCACATGAGGTTTTGGATGCATGGTTAAACTGGTTTTTGTTTCAGATTTATAATAATTCTCTAATTATAAATAATGACTGCCGTTCAATAGATAGTTTAAATTATATAGAAGAGGAGTTCTCAAAGACCATAACAGAGAATCAGTCCAAAGTTACACATAAAGAATTGATGGAATATTACACAGGTGAATAGTTTTCATGACTTTGTACTTTTGTTGGTAGAAGGATTCCTATTTGGTCACTCAACAGACCAGACATTGAATGGAAACTTCTATATTGTACTATGGTAATTCTGCTAGAGCTCTCTTTAGTGAATGTTGATATATAGAACACAGCGATCTACAATGATTTGTGGAGTTTTCATTTTTTGAAAATCCCTTTATCATAAAACTAAACTAGCAAATGACATACCTCAAAAGTACTTGTAATATATTGAAAACAATATCTGCTTTCGTGTTTAGGTTCACTTGAGCATTGGATATTTGTTTGTTTGCCATAAAACCTAAATAATTGTTAATTTGCATTGTTTACCTGTCTGAAATCGGCCATTCTTGATTTACTCATTGGTTTGTAAATATCCATCGCAGAGTCGTGGTCGCACATAGCTTTTTAAGGTGTGGGCTTTTGTCTGCATTCACTAGATTCGGTTTTTGGTTTTCATGCCATTTGTGGGGTGCAGACTTGTTGCAAACTGGTATCTTCATTGTTTTTCGTGCGTAATGAGTGTGCCTGTCGTCTGAGTTTTATCTTGAGTGAAGAGAATTCCCGCATTTAGGAAGTGGTCTTGACTGGGTGGAACCAGTTTTAATGTAGGCAGAAAGATGTGTAAGATTCATAGTCATGGAATCTCAAAATTACATTTAAATTAGTTGTTTGGTTTTTGCAAGGAACTTTTATTTTTGCTTATAAGTCCCAAGATACTACATTATGTGACCGATTTACCATCATTCAATACATTGGCAAGCTTCATAAGATACATTTTTGCCATTTATAAGCGCTTCCTATTACAAATTTTTCATTCATTTTGATCTATTTTACAGATAGGAAACAGAAGCTACATCGATTATGTTTGGACCCTACAAATGTAAATCCGAAATTAGAAAAGCTAAAAAAAATGATAATGGATGGTTATAGAGAAAATCCTGATTCAAGAGCCATTGTATTCGCAAAGACATTAGCTTTAGTTCAGAAGTTAAAACTATGGATGGAAGAAACCCCTGAATTAAAGAGGCTAAATCTAAAACCAGAAACTGTTACTGGAGCAAGAGCTTCTGCTGACAAAGGGGGTTAGTGGTTTTTAGTGACACAATTCGAATTATTCTTCATGCAATACTTTATTTACCATATTTTTTGGTGCATTAGGCGCATGCTTAGATAAAAGCGCACGGTGAGTTTGGCAGAGGTTTTTCAGGAAAAGATAAAAGTGCATGCTTTAGGCACACTCTTCTGGGGTGCCTTGTGAAATATGTGCCATACCATGTGTGATTCAAATACACCTACGATCTCCAGTAACCGGGCCAAACTCGACTGTTTACAGTTATAATAAATACCGATATTTAGCAGTATCCAGCTTTATATATATTTCTTTATGAAATAAAAAACTCTATGTATATTTTTTGAATTGCATAAGACTTTATATTAATTATAACTTTCAATTGAATTGTTTCATAACTAAATGGTAATTAATGGTATATGTCTGTAGTCAAATTGTCAATAAAGTCCCTCCCACAACAAACATGGACGTTTTTTACATCCAGACATAGGCCTATACTTTCTTTTGACAAGGAAATTTAGAAGTTATAGATGGTGCTTATAGTGTAATTTCTGTTATACCAAATATTATGACATACAGACTGGCAGAACGATTAACCATTTATTTTAGGTTTTGAGGAGTTTATAAGTTGTTAACCTTAACCCCAAATGAATATATTGCATGATTCAAAACCAATAATTATATGACTTATCACAGCCCGTCTCTTTGATCTTGTTTCTGTCCTAAAACGTTAGGCAGTTAATAGAATGTATCATAAGATGGTGAAAATAATATTTGTCTGCTGTAAATCATGTTTAGCCTCATTTATCACACCATTAGTTCTTATGTAATATTCAGCTTTTTCTCTTGTTAAAGATACATTATGGGAGATTAGGTAAAGAACTGGCAGTTCTGACTACAATAGTTCAGAACTAGATAATGTAAAGGAAGTTGACTGAAATTTCAGTCAAATTGATCCACTCAGAACCGAGAATTTTTCAACCCATGTTTCGGCCTAGCCTAGATCATCATTATTAAAGTCTTGATTATCCATTTGATGATTAAATCATGAATTAAAGTTGAGCAGCAAATCGTATCCTAATCCAGTAAATATCACAGGCTAGAAATGACATCAGGACTTGATTGTGGCCTGGATAAGTTAATTAATGTCCAATTAATATGGAAGACCAAACAGCTCTTTATTCAGTGTTCTTAGTTCTAAATTCATAGTCCTTAATTCTTACTTCTTTATTTGTTGTCGTATTTCGATATTTGTACACTAAAATTAACATTTGTATCTTAAAATCAATATTTGTTTCACAAATCAGACATTTGTCATATCAGATTTGTAAAATGTATTTTAATATAAGATATTTATTTTTTTTTACAAAATCAAAAAATTAGTTTATATTTACATTTCATCAGAAAAATACAATGAAAAACAAATATCGAACAACAAATTTCAAAACACAAATCTCCAAATAGAGAGAGAGAGAGAAATGGGGTTTAACGTCCACTAAACACAAACTAGGTCATTTCGGGACTAACATATGGTTTGATTTTATTTCAATAATTCGCTTGCGCGTAGGGGTCTTTAGCTGTGGAAGGAAACCGGAGTGCCCGAAGGAAACCCACGAGGTTGAGAAGGCGCCCCTATTTCCATGCCACATAAGCTCACACCAGGTCTCGAAACCACAGCCGCAAGCCAGAGGTGACCGGGCAGCTAGAGGTCGAAGCGCGGCCCTCTAGACCACTCGGCCATCCCAAACCCCCAATCTCCAAATACAAATCTTGTAAAACATTTCTCTAAAAACATTTCTCCAAAAACATTTCTTCAAAAACATTTCTTCAAATACATTTCTCCAAAAGCATTTCTCGAAATTCATCAACCTAACATTAAAAATCAACCTGGCATACAATAAGTCACCATACAATAAAGGAAAATCCAGCCAGCATACAACAAGTAAAATCATACAATGACCGTGAAATCAAGTGCGTATTATGTTTTTATATATACAAATGTAAATATATTGGTTAATATGATCTAGCATTAAATAAAATAAATTGAAAGTAGACATGTCGTTAGATCAATGAAAGGAGACTTTATCTCATCTAAATCATGTATATGTCAGAAAATATGTATATGTCACAAAATATTTTACAATTTTTAAAATGTATTTGGACGTTTTTAATGTATTTCGTACGGTGGCTGATTTAGAACACACAAAAAAATATTTTTATCTCGAGTGCTCAAGATACCAAGTCCAACGCTCGAGATAGTTAAGTCGAGTGCTCGAGATATTAAGTCAAGCGCTTGAGATAATACAACCGAGCACGTCTCTACAGATGTTTTAAGCTATATGGTTTGTTATTATATTCAATGATAAACTTGCAGAATAAAGATTCACTGGTATATTTTTACAATCCATCCAAAGCTGCAGTTGCGGAGGGGATACCACCGCTCCCCCGCACATTCATGAAAACATGATTTAGAAGAGGTAAAACATTCCTTCGTTTGAGCAAAGAAGGGGGGTTTGGATGGTCTAATGAATAGCATGTACGCGCTGTACCATAAGGTCTGTCATTGAGTCAACTAGCATGGTTTCGATGTACATGTACGTGTCAATCTCGTGGCTTTTCTCTAGGGCCTCTGGTTTCCTCCAACTGCTAAAGACCCCTGTGCAAGCTAATTATGGGAATAAAATTGAACCATGTGTTAGTCCCGAAATGACCAAGTTGTGTCGAAGGATTGTTAAACTCCATTTCTCCCTCTCTTTGAACAAAGAAATATGTCGCTATCAGACAAAGCCTAATTTCTGAAAATAGACTACTTTCAATTTATTTTGGTTATCAAAGGCCCGGTTCGATTAGCTGTTCTACGCAGTGGTTTCACTAGAGAAATTAAATGAAATGGGGTTTAACATCCTCCTGTTCTGCTCCTAAACTGGGCTAATGAATGCGAACATGCGACATACAGTGTGCTATGAGGGTAATTTTGCCCGGGCAATGGCGCTACGGCCTACTCTTACATCAAATTCCAACTGCCAGGGGATCGTGTCACGAGCGTCGCGGTCACCAAGCGATTGCTCATATTGTACATGTGCTTATACTCGATTCCCATTATTGTATGGTGGCTTATTGTATGCCAGACTGATGTATAATGTTCATGTATAATGTTCTTGTTCGATGAATTTCGAGAATTTTTTTTTGAGAAATGTTTTTGGAGAAATGATTTGGAAGAAATGTTTTTGGGGAAATGTTTTTGGAGAAATGTTTGGCAAGATTTGTATTTGGAGATTTGTATTTTGAAATTTGTTGTTCGATATTTGTTTTTTGTCGTATTTTTCTGATGAAATGTAATGTATTATGTCATTGCCCCTGTCCGTCCGTCCACAATTTGTTTGTGGACTCTCTTCAGGTCACAATTCTTATCCGATTTTGATGAAACTTGAAATATAGGTTTATCCCCAAAAGATCTCGGCTGCTTTCGATATTGGCATGTATCGGATCAAAACTTCATGGATTATGGCCCCTGATTGTACGAAAAATCACGTTTTTAGCTTGTGGACCCTATAGAGGTCACAATTTTGAACCGATTTTGATGAAACTTGACATGCATGTTTGTAACCCAAAGATCTTGGTTCCTTTCGATATTTGCGGCTATCGGAATGTAATTTCCTGAATTATGGCCCCTGCTTGTCTGAAAAATCACCCTTTTTAGCTTGTGGTCCCTCTGGAGGTCACAATTATTATCCGATTTAAAAAAACGTTTGATTATATCACCGTTACACCCTAAGGAAGGCTAAGTGTGTATTTCGGGAAAATCGGACCAAAATTGCCATACAAAATGGCCGCCGTTTGTACGCGAATACTGTTAAAAAATGGTATATCAAGGTTGTGGACCCTGGAAAGGTCACAATTTTAATTCTATTTTGATGAAACTTGAAATTCATGGTTATAACCCAAAGATCTTGGTTCTTTTCGATATTTGCGCATATCGGATCATAACTTCCTGAATTATGGCCCCTGGTTATACGCAAAATCCCCCTTTCTTTAGCTTGTGGTCCCTCTGGAGGTCACAATTATTATCCAATTTAAAAAAACGTTTGATTATATCACCGTTACACCGTAAGGATGGTTGAGGTTGAATTTCGGGAAAATCAGACCAAAATAGACAGACAAAATGGCCGCCGTTTGTACGCGAATACTGTTAAAAAAATGGTATATCATGGTTGTGGACCCTGTATAGGTCACAATTTTAATTCGATTTTGATGAGGAAGGTTGAGTACCAAAATTGCGGGACGAAATGGTCGCCGTTTGTACGCGAATAGTGTAAAAATATGGTATATCACAATTCTTATCCGATTTTGATGAAAAGTCACATTTCTAGGTTGTGTACCGTCACACAATAATCATTGTCGGCTTCGAATTTCATGAATATCAGACTGGAACTGACCAACTAAATGGCTGCTCCCAATACAGTATGAAATACAGGACTTAATGATGTAGGAAAAATCACTTTCGGTATTGCTTGATCTCTATCCATCTCTCGAAAATGTGAGCGTATCCTGCCTGGCAGTGCCAGCCTATCTTTTGATTTTCTAAAAAAAAATAGATATCTTTAATTATATTAAAATAATTTTACAAATCTGATATGACAAATGTCTGATTTGTGAAACAAATATTGATTTTAAGATACAAATGCAGATGATGAAGAAGTAAGAATTAGGGACTAAGAATTAAGAACACTGAATAAAGAGCTGTTTGGTTTGGTCTTCCAAAAATTAATAGTTAATAATAACATTTCAGGCCTAAAGGAAGACATTCAATAGGCAAATTTAGCTCTTGCATAATGTATTTTTATTGCTTATAATGAATGTGCGGGTTGTGGCGTAATGTGGACACAATTTTTTATTACACATTAACATATTTAGAAAGCTGGTTAATTTAGATTGTTGACATTATCAGCCTATCCAGCAGTGTTAAGTGGGATACATTTATTTTATTTTATATAGGTATGACCAGAAACAAGCAGGTAGAAGTATTAGATTATTTTAAAGATGGCGATGCAAAGATAATTATAGCCACGTCTGTTGCTGAAGAAGGTCTGGATATAACAAAATGTAATCTGGTCATCAGATATGATCATGTGACAAATGAAATTGCCATGGTTCAATCTAGAGGTATATATATCTAGTTTTATCAATAATCTATCAGCACAGTACATTTGTCCTTCATATTAATTTGCCAAAAAAAGAGAGAATTGAAAAAAACTGTGATAAGATTTTGCTTTTAAGCCCTTGAGAAATCCTGAAGATGACCAGCAACCTTGACATTGATCGATTTTTGAACATTGCAACTGGATTGTCACATGTAGGCATTTTAGCTAAAGGCATGAGACTTGGTATTCATGACGACCAATGAATCTGATAGGTTCCCAAGCTGGGCTTGTGCCAATCGAACTTAGTGGCGAAATATGCGGGGTATTACGTGAAACACTTAATAAGATGTATGTAGTTAAGGCTAGATCAAGCCTTCTATTAAAGATGGTTGATCACTTGCACTAAAACTTAGACAAGTTGTGGACATGGCTCAGACCCTTGCATATTATGTAAAATTTGAGTAATATTTGTCAACCACATTGAATTGAAAGTTTGTATTTCTGAATAAAAGTTCCACACAGATTGAGGTAGTTGGACAGAATTAGGGTAATAGTTTCAAAAGATCTATCTATGACAGATTCTACACAAGGTTCATAGCAAGCTGAGGAGGGCAGCTGCCCCCCATAACTGCGCCTTCACCATTGGACACAAGCCAACGACTAACATAAAGCCGAGTGACATTGGTTGGACTCCCCGCCCCCCCCCCCCCAGCTACGGACCTGCATACTTTAAACCATCCTCGGTTACCCAGTGTACTCATTCCGTTCTACTCAACCATACCCTGGGTTAGTCTATAGGGTTTCCACGATTTCAAACTATCTGAATGTAGTTAGAGTGTACGAACCAATCAAAAAACAGTTTACAGACCAGTCTTACATAGACTCTTTAGCGTCATTTTTTACGTCATAGAACTACATTCTTTATAAACAACATGGCAGCTTGTTTGATCGATTATAAGAAAGTTTGTAAAAGATTGAATATAAAAGAATTCACATGCACACAAAAAGATGTCAGGGAAAGTTCTGTCATGAAATTCTTAAATGACACTGATTTTTATACGCCCACATTTTCATGTGGACGTATATTGTCGTCGCCCCTGTTCGTCCGTCCGTCCGTCCACAATTGTTTGTGAACAGTCTACAGGTCACAATTTTTATCCGATTTAAATGAAACTTAAAATATAGGTTTATCACTCTAAGATCTCGGTTCCTTTCGATATTGGCATGTATCGGACGGTAACTTCATGGGTTATGGCCCCTGATTGTACGAAAAATCACGTTTTTTAGCTTGTGAACAGTGTAGAGGTCACAATGGTTATGAAGGTTGAGTTCGAATTTCGTGAAAATCGGACCAAAATTGACGGACAAAGTACGAAAAATCACGTTTTTTAGCTTGTGAACAGTGTAGAGGTCACAATGGTTATGAAGGTTGAGTTCGAATTTCGTGAAAATCGGACCAAAATTGACGGACAAAGTGGCCGCCATTTGTACGCGAATAGTGTGAAAATATGTTTTATCAAGGTTGTGAACAGTGTAGAGGTCACAATTTTGAACCGATTTGGATGAAACTTGAAATGCATGTTTATAACCCAAAGATCTTGGTTCCTTTCGATATTTGCGCCCATTGCATCATAACTTCCTGAATTATGTCCCCGGATTGTCCGAAAAATCGCTTTTGTTCGCTTTTGGTCCCTCTGGAGGTCAAAATTATTATCCGATTTAAAAAAACGTTTAACTATATCATCGTTACATGGTAATGAAGAGAGAGTTTGAATTACGTGAAAATCGGACTAGAATTGACGGACAAAATGGCCGCCATTTGTACACGAATAGTGTGAAAATATGTTATATCAAGGTTGTGGACCCTATAGAGGTCACAATTTTGAATTGATTTTGATGAAACTTGACATGTATGTTTATAACCCAAAGATCTTGGTTCCTTTCGATATTCGCGCCCATCGGGTCATTACTCCTGAATTATGTCCCCTGATTGTACGAAAAATCACCCTTTTTAGCTTGTTGTGCCTCTGGAGGTTACAATTATTATCTGATTTAAAAAAAAAACCGTTTGATTATAAAAACCAAACAAATTCTAATGATTTTCTGATAATTCCTTAATATGCGACAACTCTTGTTGACTGCCCGGACGATTTGGCTGCTGTGTGGGCGTATGTTTCGTTGCCTGGCAACCTATTTTTCTACTACGCGGTAGGTATTTTTCCCAAATGAGATTTGTAAAGTGTGCAAGAACGGACTAAAGTAGCCATGTTTTTGAGGTATTCTTTACCTTTCCAAGTAACGATTTATGGGATTGGACGATAAAAATATCACAATCCGCTAGGGCAGATAATTTGAAATCGTGGAAACCCTATGGATTAACCCAGGGTATAGTGGAGTAGAATGGAATGAGTACACTGGGTAACCGAGGATGACTTTAAACTGGCATTGGGTAAGATTAGATAAAGAGTTGACAGTTCTCGCTATAATAGTAAAAAAATAGATAATGAAAAGAGAACATTATGAAAATTCCAGTCAAATTAATTCACACTGAGCCTAAATATCAGCGATACAGTTATAGTCTAATACACAATGTCTCGATTATTGTTATTTACGCAAACCACATGGACCGCAAAACGTACTTATATCTAATTAAATCGCAGCCATCCAGTGGGATCGAGACTTGATTTTGGCCTTAAATATTAAGTTAATTAATAATTTATATAACATTTCAGGACTAAAGAAAGACTTGTAATAGGCAGATTTAGCTCTTGCGTAATGTCTGTTAAAGCAGAGTTGCTTCACAATGTAATTTCTTAAAGTGCCTCATTCTTTACTTTAAATAACTTGATTTCAGGTCGGGCCAGAGCAGAATGTAGTAAATTTAAGCTTGTGGCCAGCGATGATGCTAATACCGCTAGAAAAGAAGAACTTAATTTGTCGCGCGAAATGATGATGAAAAAAGCCTTAATAGATTTAGCTGGAAAACCTGAAAAAGACTTCAGAGAATCCATTCTTGATTATCAGAAAAAAGCAAAATCTGTGCGAGATATGGACAAACTCTTAAGAAGTGGTCGTATTTTAAAAGATGATGAATTTGTATTAAGGTGTTTTGGGTGCACAAATTTTGCATGTATTTCTACTGATATTCGTACAGTGAGGCATTCACAATATACTGTGGTAGATGAAGCTTTCAAAACCAGGTATATAACGAAAGATCATAAAAATCCCATGGAGTTTCATGGATTTCTAAAGAAAAGTAAAATCTATTGTAAATCTTGCAATCATGATTGGGGAATAGGAGCTATTTATCAGAATGCTGACTACCCTTTGATCAAAATTGAAAGTTTTGTCATTGAGGATTCTGATGGTAAAAAAACAACCACAAAAAAGTGGAAAAACATCCCATTCCATGTCAAAGAAATCAGTGATGATGATTTGCGTCGCAGGTTCCTGGAAGCATCCGGAAATATTTCGGACAATGATTCTGAAAATGATGAGAATTAAGAGGTTTATATATATTTTCTCGGTAGTCTGATTTTTAAATAATTTTGTTAATTATATATGCTTTTTCAAATGAATATTTTATTTATGCTCACATTAAATGCGTCGTCATTCCATCCAAGTTTTCTTGCAAACTCCATTCAGTACACTACAGTTGTATGCACCCTTGCTGAAATGTGCCATTGCCCCTTAGTGAAAGGTCAATCAATCCGATGAATTTTAAAACCTGGGAACGTGCTACATGACATAGTCCCTAAAATAATTTTTTTAAACTTTCTGAGATTGCTCATTGTGGCATAAAGAAGAACTGACTTTTGAATGCATTTCATGAATCTTAGAACTGAATCAAATAAGTTTTTGAAATTTATCATAATTGTTCAGTCAGGGAGGGATTATGGCAGTATATTAGATTTAGATTCAATATGTGTAAATGTTGTGCTAACAAATAAAAAATAACAAATGCTGTGCCTGTTTGACATACTAGTTTGAAAACTATATTATGTTCAATGTAGCACGAGAAAGAACACAATCAAATTTTGACATTGTTCATTGGGGCATTATGAATAACATTAATTAATTTCAAAATTATATGATCGTAAATAACAATTGAATATTGATGATTTTGCTGCTGGTGGGCTTATAAGTCCCATATTGTATCTGTTTGTTAATATAAGGAGCCTATAAGAACCATACTGCATCGGTTCGTTATAGGTTGGTGATAAAAATTTTATTTGTAAATCACTGTTATAAACCAAATATGTTGGTATTGTAGAAATTTATGGATATACATAAATTAATCTATTGTTGATCTATTTATTATTTGATAAAATCATTCTTAAATTGGTTTGATGGTTGATAATTTTTTTTATTATTATTTATTATAGAATTTATTATAGATAGTTTTTTAAAAATTTAGTTAAGAATGCTATGATTGACGATTGCTCTGAATGTTTTGCTTCTAACATATTTTCATGCACATGTATACAATACATATTTATATGTAATATATTAGATTATTTAAAGAATTAAAAAGTCTTCGTTGCTAATATGTAAATTTTACTTTGAGGTATGTAATGAATATTGTACCATCCATAATGTAAATGCCTCCAGAATTGCAATCTGGCCATGTTTCTCAAAATCTTAACTAAAGATAAAATCCAAATCTTAGTAGATACTTCAGTTTTGATTGGCGAAGCACTAAAATCAATCAAATATTATCCAATCAAATTACTAATCTTTGGAATTGTGAAACAGGCCCCTGATTAATATACAGATCTATATTTTGTTTAATTTTTTTAATACTTTTGATGGCCTTCACTACATGAAGATCTTACATGTTATAATAGGAGTTCACATCAGAGGTCATGCAAGCACCTTTTGACCCTATGACGTCAGACATTTGGTCTTTTGACCGTATGACATCAGAAATTTGATTAACCTATCAGCATTTTTGTCTGTTGCATGTGCCATGGGTGTTTTCCAGGGAATCTAGTAAGATTGGATGTCTATCCATAAATACCAAAATTGACATACTTTTATTTGAAATATAACTACCCGATACTATTTATCATACTGTGGATCTGTAATGTTCACACTTCAATGGTTATAAATTATCAAAAAATTTATATGGTCCCTGCATGTCCCCACAGTTAATGCTAAAATATCCACTGTATATTGCATGATATCAAGCCTCAGGAATAAAAAAAATACCAAGCCATGAAATATAGAAACTAAACATGCACAGACAGTCTGTTCTGAACAAGTACAAGCCGCACCACTGTTTTATAACTCATCACTGACAAACTATGTAATTTTGGAAATCTCTTCATTAAGCTATCAACAGATGTGTATGTTTGATTATAATAACCTGCCTGGTTGGCCAAATTTCAACATTTACATATACTCTTCAAAAAAAGAAACGCACAACCCATTTATCATAATTGTTTTATTTGAACCAGGTCTTTGTTTCGGTAAATCTTACTTGTTTTTAACGCCATTATGTAAGGATAAAAGGAATTCATGATTGATTTTAAAGGTAGGGTCTCTAATTGTGACTGGTCATCCTTTTTGTCGAATTTTTTTATCGCTTGATTGCACCAAGAAACATGAATTTATCAATTTCGCGAGCTTTTCGCGTGGAACCTAAATCTAAGGTCTTTAAAATCCCGGGGTTCTCGGTTTCCAAATCAGTTGCACATGTAAACACTCAAAGACCCAAGTGACCCCACATCCGAACGAAGACCAACACAACAACGCTATTGGTGGATTACAAGCAGGTGACTCCAAGACAGATGTAGCCAGGCTGCTGAATGTTTCCCTTAGTTCCATTTCTCGCCTTTGGGATAGGTACCGACAGCGAAGTTCAACACGTGAACGCCCTAGCTCAGGCCAAACAAGTGTGGTCCCACTTGTCCTGGATCGTCACTTCCGGTTACGTCATTGGCGTAAATGGTTTTAAACAGCGACCTCTACTGCAGCAGCAATTCCCGGACGGCGTAGAATCTCGTACCAGACAGTAGGCAAAAGCCTACGTGAAACCGAATAACGAAGCAGACGTCCCCGTTAGAGCTTCTGTTTTGAAATACGCCGACACCATGACATCCAACTTTGATGGGTTCAGGCACTGAGGGTATGGTCACAGCAACACTGGAGAGCAGTTTGTTTCAGCGACGTGTCGCCGTTCTTGTTGCAACAAGGCGATAGTAGAGCGAGGATATACTGACGACGAAATGTAACGTTGCGTTTCTTTTTTGGGAGAGTATATTTGTCAGCCAAAAAGAGATTGGGTTTCATAACATGTGAATAGACCGCTGAAAACCAGACACTGCAGCCATCAATAGTTAAAAAATAGGTTGCCAGACAACAAAACATACGCCCACACAGCAGCCAAATCGTCCGGGCAGTCAACAAGAGTTGTTGCATTTTAAGTAATCATCAGAAAATCATAATTCAAACTCACCCATAACTATGGTGTAACTGTGATATAATCAAACGTTTTTTTAAATCAGATAATAATTGTGATCTCCAGAGGGACCACAAGCTAATAAAAGTGATTTTTCGGACAATCAGGGGACATAATTCAGGATGTTATGGTCCGATGGGAGCAAATATCGACAGGAACCAAGATCTTTGGGTTATAAACATACATGTCAAGTTTCATCAAAATCGGTTCAAAATTGTGACCTCTATAGGGTTCACAATGTTGATATAACATATTTTCACACTATTCGTGTACAGACGGCGGCCATTTTATCCGTCAGTTCTAGTCCAATTTTCACGTAATTCAGATTCTCTCTTCATTACCATGAAACCGTGATATAATCAAACGGTTTTTTAAATCGGATAATAATTTTGACCTCCAGAGGGACCAAAAGCTAACAAAAGCGACTTTTCGGACAATCCGGGGACATAATTCAGGAAATTATGATCCGATGGGCACAAATATCAAAAGGAACCAAGATCTTTGGGTTATAAACATGCATTTCAATGTGGGCGCATAAAAAGTTAAAACATGTACAATAATACACTTAATTTATTGTATAAATTTACATTAATTGCACAATCAAAATCTATTCATTTTTATACGTCCACATTCATAATGTGAACGTATTATGCCGTCGCCCCTGTCTGTGTGTGTGTGTGTGTGTGTGTGTGTGTCTGTGGTTCGCCTACAGGGCGCAATTCTTAATGGATTTTCTTCAAACTTGGTATACTTATTCCTTATACTCCAAGGAAGATCCCTATTGTTTTTGGTGCATGCCCGCCCCCCAGGGGCAGAGCCACGCCCATTTTTAGTATTTGTTTGTTTGTCGTCTACAGGCCACATTTCTTAACTTATAATCTCGAAACTTTGCATACACATTCTTTGTACCTTAAGGAACAACCCTATCATTTGGGGGTGCATGGCCAACCCCCAGGGGCAGAGCCACGCCCATTTTCTTTTCGTGTGTCTTTGTGTCGCCTACAGGGCGCAATTCTTACTGGATTTTCTTCAAACTTTGTATACGTATTCCTTATACCCTAAGGAAGATCTCTATTGTTTTTGGTGCATGCCCGACCCCCAGGGGCAGAGCCACGCCCATTTCTAGTATGTGTTTGTTTGTCGTCTACTGGCCACATTTCTTAACTTATAATTTTGAAACTTTGCATACACATTCTTTGTACCCTAAGGAACATCCCTATCGTTTGGGGTGCATGCCCAACCCCCAGGGTCAGAGCCACGCCCATTTTCTTTTGTGTGTCTTTGTGTCGCCTACAGGGCGCAATTCTTGCTGGATTTTCTTCAAAATTTGCATACTTACTCTTTATACTCTAAGGATGATCCCTATCGTTTGGGGTGCATGCCCAACCCCCAGGGGCAGAGCCACGCCCATTTTTAGTATTTGTTTGTTTGTCGTCTACAGGCCACATTTCTTAACTTATAATCTCGAAACTTTGCATACATATTCTTTGTACCTTAAGGAACAACCCTATCATTTGGGGGTGCATGCCCAACCCCCAGGGGCAGAGCCACGCCCATTTTCTTTTCGTGTGTCTTTGTGTCGCCTACAGGGTGCAATTCTTACTGGATTTTCTTCAAACTTTGTATACGTATTCCTTATACCCTAAGGAAGATCTCTATTGTTTTTGGTGCATGCCCGACCCCCAGGGGCAGAGCCACGCCCATTTTTTTTTGTCTGTGTGTCACCTACAGGCCACAATTATTATTCTTAATCGATCGTCTTGAAAACATTTTTTTATACTTATTCCTTATACCTTAAGGCTGACCACTATTATTTTTGGTGCATGCCGGACCCCCTGGGACAGAGCCACGCCCAATGCTTTTGTGTCTTGTGTTCGCCTACAGGATGTAATTCTTAACAGATCCTTTTAAAACTTTACAAACCTATTCCTTATACCCTAAAGATGACCCCTATTGTTTTTGGTGATTTCCTACCCCCCCCCCACCCCCAGGGGCAGAGCCATGCCCATTTTTACTTCGTGTCTGTGTGTGTTGTCTACAGGCCACGATTCTTAATTGATCGTCTTTAAACTTGGGATATGTATTCCACATAGCCTAAGGACATCAACTGTATATCCCGACTCACACAGGCAAGACACGTCCAATTTTTGTGTTTGTCGTTTACAGGCCGCAATTCTGAATGAATCAGCTTGATACTTGGCTTATGTATTCCTTATAGCCTGAGGGCGTCCACTATTGATTTTGATGAATGTCCCGATCCCCAGGGGCAGAGCCACGCCCACTTTTTGCCTTTAGCGTTATGAAGGCACAATTCTGTATGGATTATCTTGGTATACTTATTCCTTATACTCTAAGGACGGCAACTATTGATGTTGGTGTACGACCTTCAACGCCTAGCCTTCTTGACAAAGTACCATATCAATCAAAGCAGGAATGTGGACGTATATTGTAGCGTTAGCGTTATGTTTCAAATATACATCTAGATCCTTACAAAATGTTAAATGACATGCCACACAAACATAGGTTTCAAAATGAAATAAATGAACCGAAAGTAGGAAAATTAACATCCATAAAGATGAAAACATTATATGGAATACTTATTATACTATTATATGCTTGCGTAATATTTTATTCTGAGTCGGCAATAAATGCTAGTTCCTTAAACAATTCATCCATAAACAATGTCAAGGGTCTTGCAATAATGTACTTATTAATGTGCATAATTTGGTCTCTCTTTTATAATCTAAATATAATAAACTAAAAATGAAATGCATTTCACATTGTAGTGCAAAATTTTATTTTTTAGGTTTATCCATTTATCATCTTGCAAGTGTAAATTAAGACACTAAAGATCACAATGACAGCTTAAAGATACATAATGTGAGATTGGGTAACGAGTTGGCAGTTCACACTATAATAGTTAAAAAACTAGATAATGTAATGGCCATTTGCTCAAAATTTCAGTTAAATTGATCCACTATGAACCGAGAATTAAGCGACTGAAATTTCTGTCTAGCCCGGATCATCATTACTAAAGTTGGTATGACAAAAATCATAAGTCTTGATTATCCATTTAATCATTAAATCGTGAAAGAAAGTTATGCAGTTAATCGGATCATAATCCACTAAAGATCGCAGGCTAGTGATGCCATCGAGAGTTGATAATGGTCTGGATAAGTTAATTATTGATTTAGATAACATTTCAGGCCTAAAGAAAGAAAGACCTGCAATAAGCAGATTTAGCTCTTGCATAATATATGTATTGGTAAATCAAAAAACGTGTTTTACTAGAAATATCGAGTAATATATGTCTTGGGGAACAAATATCTTGAATATATACAAACACAATTTTCTAAAGAAATAATCAACTAATATAGTTGTAAATTATAAAATTCTTTAAAAAATTATCAGTCTTAATATTTATAAACTGAAGTAAACAAAATGATCTGAGGTATTGAGATAATATTATTATATTTTGTCATTCAATCATTCATTTCTTAACAATCATAACAAACACAATAATCTTAATTCTCATCCATATTAATCACTGAGCTATTTTATCCTAATCCGAGTTTGAAACATGATCAAGTAATCCCAAGAAAAAAATAATGAAAAATATTTGAAAAATATCAAGTAATTTAAAACTAACTTAATAATATTTATTATAAAATCAATCCACATTTTTGAATGAGCATTTCTAAAAATAATGGGATTACTAATATCTTTGAGGTGAATCGGGAGGACTCTCGGCAATTGCTTTAAAAGCCAATACACGATTTGGAACAGTTTTCACTTGTCTGTATATATAGATTCAATTTCTTTATACAAGTATTGTTCTTATCACTGATCAGACCTCTCTTTTTCTTTGACTGATAAAGTTTCTAAACCTATACCCAGATTCTTTTCAGTTTTTACAGTACCATCGTCTGCTAGTTTTTCAGGACCATTTTCTGTAGTCTTTACTGGACCATTACCTGTAGTTACAGGGCCATTAGCCGTTTTATTAGGATAATATCGAGCTCCAAATATTGTACTCCCTACACGAACACTTGTGCTGCCTAGTTCAATCTGTATAAAATGTAATATAAAATAATACTAACCACACCTTAATGTATTGAAGGGGCACAATCAGATTACCCAATTAAGTCAATATCAATTTTAATGTATGATCATTTTTTGTTTGTATATAAAAACATTTCACTATTTTATTGTCAAAATCTCTATGATTTGTATGAACAATCCCTCCATAGAATACAGAAAAATCATCACTTTAACGGATGTTGACAAATCGACATTTTAGAACAAACACACCAAAAGACTATATGTTGTACTAAAAATAACTTCCAGTTAATATCACATATCTTTTGCGTATTTCTGAATATTTTTCAGACTGTTACATTCACATTAAAATATTCAGCCCTAATATATATCATATAGCGAAGGACTTATCATCCAATGAACATACTATCCATCAGGGTACATGAGGTCTGAAGAGTTAATATTTCTATTATATGAAAAGAATATACCTTTGTTGTCTCAAGAAAGAAAATTGTCTGCCAATTAGTGTTGACGTAAACTGCCACCGAGGGTGATATTGTAAGCAAGGTGTCTTATTTTACTATGGTCAGAGCACATGCGTAAGCGTCTTTCCTGTGGTGCGGGGGTTGGTGTTCGAATGGTTAGCGTGTGGGCGTGTTAGTGTGTGCGCGCTGCATCATAAGACCTGTCATTGAGTCAATTGCGTGGTTTTGTGTTCCAGTTGTACATGACAAGGAGTAGATTCTCTCTGGGTCCTCTGGTTTCCTCCAACTGCTAAAGATTCCTAAGCTCACACAAATCATTGAAATAAAATTGAACGATATTAGTCCCGAAACAACCTAGGTTGTGGCAAGTGGATGTTAAGTCCCATTTCCCTCTCTCTGTGGAGAAGCCGGAGTAAGCCCATGAGGTTGAGAAGGCACCCCTATCTCCAAACCAGGAATCGAATCCAGAGTTGACCGATCAGCTACAGCTCGGAGCTAGTATGACACTCTAGGCCATCCCAATCACCTAAAGAAAACTAATTGGTCTGTCCTATAAAATACTTACAGCATGTTCAAAATCGTTGGACATTCCCATACTAATTTCTATATCCTCTCTTGATAAACCAAAATCTTCACACAACTTATCTCTACATTCTAATAACTTCTACAAATACAAAAGAAATTTATTAATTAGAATAGTACGGCATGGTCTTGAGCTAATCTTTGTTTATTTTTTATGACGATTATATGAAAGATTAGATCCAAAATCCCTAATTTGTCAGCTAAGCATTACCCTTAAATCTTGGCTTATACAAATTCTATCCAGAAATTTGTCCTGTATGTGTTTACAAGCTATATTATAAGTACAACTGGAAATATATATCTGAAAAATTTGGTTGAAAATTAGTCTGAAAATTTGGTTGAAAATTACAATTTGGAAATTTGGTTGAAAATTACAGTCTGAAAATTTGGTTGAAAATTACAGTTTGAAGATTTGGTTGAAAATTACAGTTTGAAAGTTTGGTTGAAAAAATTAGTCTGAAAATTCTGTCTTCAACACACTTTTAAGCAGCAAGCTTAACAGTAGTTTTCAATATTTCGGGGAGAGTTACAAAAGCTATTCATACAAATGATAATACTGATTTCTTAAAAGAAAAATTTTAATCCAACCCTTGTTGAAGAATTTAAAACAAATATTTTCATTTGTCTGATATCAAAATACTTCCGCACAAATTCGCATAGATTTTTGTAGGGCAGTGCCTTATGGACATCCAGACATTTTCATCGCTAAGTCCAATCATTACAACAGATCCTGTGTTCTGATTCAGCTATATCAATTTACATAACCCTTACTTTAGCAAAGACACGACATCCTTTTATAACATAACTGTTTTGGTTTTCTAAGTGTTCAAAGAAACATACCTTAAAATCTGGATTTGGACCATTTGATAAATCATGATCAAATGAACCAATGGTCATCAAACCAATAAATTCTAAACTTGGACATTTTTCTTTTATAAAACCAACAACTTTACTGACTTCACTGGGGTTGCAGCCATGTTTATCTAAAATACAGAAAATATACAAATTGGGTGGGACCATATACATCTACAACTTTTTACAATGAATTCAAACTGTTTGTGTTGTATCTTTAAAAGTTTATTCTTTACATAAAATACAGAGGAAAAGGGACACTTTCTAAATGAATACATGTACATGTATAGGTATTGTATTTTCGGACACATCATTTGAAATAAGAAATTTCTAATTTTAATGTCAATTCAAAGGCCTATAAAATCCCTGAATGTCATTTAGATTTATTAACCAAAAATGAACATGATCAATGTTTAACATCCACTTGACACCACCTAGGTCATTGTGGGACTAATAAATGTCATTTTTATTTCAATAATTCACTTGCATGTAGGAGTTTAAAGTTGTGGGAGAAAAAACACAAGCAGAGAAGTTGAAACCACATGACTAGACTCAATGACAGACCTTATAAATATGATTCAACGTGTAAGTGTTAAACCATTTGTCAACCCAACCTCCCACTTCTTTATTTTATTATTATTATAAGTTAATATCTTACTTTCTTCTCCACTTGTATTAACCTGTACCATGATCTTTAGTTGTCTCTCTTTGTTAAATTTGGACCAAGTTGTGTTTAATGATTGAGCTATTTTCTCTGATTCAACTGTTTCTATAACATACAGGTTGGGAATCACTGGAAAATAGAAAAATGTCAAGTCATAAATATTAATAGCTTGAAAACCTCAAATAATATAACTACATCCAAAGCAACAAATCACCACAATTCACAATGTCAAATACTTAAAGATTATCTATTTGATTAGACAGTTCTTTATAGTTTACAATATTCATGCTGTCCATGTGTTTGTAGTTCTGTTTTATAAATTGTTACCAGTGGTGTTGTCCTCCATTAATAGATGGCTCGCCAGCATGTAGGTTGCGTGTTCGATCCCTGCATTGGCCGAGAAAGTTTATCCAGATTTTCTGGCGTGGTTTCAGCTTGTCAGTAATGCAGGATGGTGGGTCAGACAAGGACAGCTGTCTAGTCGTTCAGATGGGATGAAAAATCAAGGTCCTGTGTACACATTGAAGTGGACTTAAAAGTTCTCTTGGCAGTTGGAATTCCATATAAGAGTAGGCTGTATGGCATATGCCTGTCTTCATTAACCCAGGGTTAGGTACAGAACAGGAGGACGTTAAACCCCATTTCATTTCCTCCATTAATATATAAAAGTAAATGTTTATAATACTCACTAATGACCTTATTTACTTTATTTTTTTGTAAATGTCCAATAAAATGCCATTTTATATCTTTACATTTTTCCAAGATCTGTAATGATATAATTTCAATTGAAAACAATTTTTAATCAAACCGTATTAGATTAGCTTAATTAGTGGAATGGCACATATAATTGTTTAATAAAATATCCTGCATGTATAACTTCATTAATAAAATAATAATGATAACAATATTCAAGATAGAGAGATAGAAAGAGATTTTAACAACCACTCAGCACAAACTAGGTCATTCCGGGGCTATCATATAGTTCAATTTATTTTATTTCAATAATTCGGTTGGGCGTTACCATTTATGTGGCGCAATATGGCCCGGTTGGTGCTGAGGTGCCATTAAACAACATTTCTTTCTTTCTTTCTTTTCGGTTGGGCGAAGGGGTCTTTTACAGTGGGAGGAAGCAGAGGAGAAAACCCACGAGGTTGGACAGGCAACCCTACTTCTTGTCACATACTTCCGGGGAAACGAAACCATGCCAATTGACTCACTAACAGACCTTATGATACAGCACACAGATGCTAACTATTCGGACATCCAACCCCCAAACTGTATTCAAAGAGTACAGTTTGACAAAAATGTTACACACATTACGTAAGTCGATATCAACTTCAATAGTTTTTGATCTTTTTTTCTTTTCTTATATTAATACAATTACAATTCTTGGTGAAAAAAATGACCAATCCTCATGCACAAAACATGGCACATGTGGTGGTATTGTCATTAATAACATGCATCAGATCTTACTTACTTTCACCGCACAGACTCTGAAGTCACCTGGAACAGTGTCCATAATGAAATACCAAAATGTATTAAAACTGATCCATAACATTATAAACATGTAAATACTTAATTTATTCACTTACCTCCTCGTCATTGCTTTTCTCTATCAATTCCATAACCTATAAATAATATAAACATATTTCTATATGGTCACAAGAATTCACAAATTTTACTCATTAATCACTGACACACCGGGTAAATTAATTAAATTGTAATATTAACTTTTTAATTTGTTCCAATTTAATTAATCAAAGATACATTATGATGTCACAGTTACATAATCAAAGACTAGATTTTCTTCTTCATCCCTCTTTACAATTCTAATAAGTTGACTTAACCTACATAATTTTCCCCAAAATGTTTCTGTCCAAAGTCATATGCTGCTAAAACGGCCTCTGGTGGTTTGGTTTTACTTACAGCTACAAGACGGGGTTGTCTTGTGGTACATACCTGAAACAAAATATCAGCATTAATTCTCTAAAGAATATGAAATAGGCCTAGTCTGATAAAAATTACATGTATCATAATGAGTTTTGTACTTAACTACAAACTACTAACTAGTAGGACTTGATATTTTAATAACCAGGACATGTATTAAAAAAGAAATCTTTGTCACACACACTGACAGGTATGGTACCAGACAAGGCCTAAACAAATATTTTTTTTTTTTTTTTCAAGTTGTTCATTTTTCTTTATTTTGGTCAACAACATTTCTTTATATGATAGTTCTGCAGCATTTTGTAATTTGCCTTTTACAAATGTGTTTTGCTGTAATAAAGGACATCAGTTTTTCGTACTATTCGAACAACTAGACAACTCCACTTGTCAGGCCCTTCATCCGCACCACTGACAAGGAAATACCACATCAGGAAATCCTAATGAAGTTTCTATAGGCCGATGCATGGATTGGACACATGACCTCAAGACTATATAGTCTATTAGTATATAGAGAGTCTGCGTCTTTACCGGATTAGCCACCATGGCTCCATCTCCTATTACAATCTATCAACCACACGTGTTGTCTCTATGCACCATGGACAAGAAATAGTACATTTGAGGAAAATTTTACTTTTGACAAGTTCGTTGACCTATATTAATTTTTGCGCAGTCCTTGTCCAATGTTTCATGGAATTGAAATATATGTAGGCCCTACTGTTACGGACTTACGGTGAGACACGAAATTGATGTTGAATGAAATTAATGTCATTAAAGAAAGGTGAGGGGGTCGACGTAAATGTGTTCAGAAATATGTGCTGGAAAATATTCTGCCAAACAAAATTTTGAGTTATTGAGAAAAATAAATTCCATGGGTTTGGTAGAATAATTGGTGGTCTGCTTCCTTTATAATTTTATTTAGAGTTACCTCGCTTGTGTCACATAATCCGTTTACATAACAAAAACAGGCTGTGTAAATAAGAACTCTGGGCTTCCTGGCATAATATTATTAGGGTATTGGTTTAAAAAAGTAAACATCTACATACATCTGACCGCTTTGACGACACAACCGAAATCTTATCCAATACCGTCTTCAGTGATGACTGGATTTTCTCTCGAGAAACTGAGCTGACTTCAGCTTGACTGATATTCGCCGCCATCATTACAAAATTACGCAACATCTCCTCAGAGGTCAAAACTCAGTATCATCTCAGTATTAGCTTCATTTCACAGAAAGTTGTTCAAATTGGCAATATTCAGGCTTAAAGCTACTACTGTTATACCAAATGACGAGAAAAGTAAACAACAGTTACATCTATACAACTAGACTTGATCTCCCAGTCTCAAAATATCATTTCCGATATATACAGGATGCAGACCATCAAATTCTAGGCCTACAAACTGATCCGCAATAAATTTTCGCATATTTTTCTGGTGACCCAGTGACCCACACTTGAACCATTTCCGCAAATGTTTCGTGAATGGAATCATTTCTACCACAGAAGGGGCAGAGCAACATAAGGCAATCGTCTTTTTGTTCAAAACACCCTTTTAGGCCTATTTACGCCCATCTTTACAAAGGTGGTTTTACCCAGAAAGGGCGCAAATTACAAATACTGGAATAAGAAACCCTAATGAAGGTATTTTCTGACATTCATGAACTTGTTATAAAGATTCATCAAGGTATCTGTTGTTCTTCTGTTTTGTGATTGTGTCCCGTTTACCGGGTTTTATACGACTGACGTCATCCCTCTAATAAAAGGTAAGTATTCTGTCTTTGTATGTTCGTGGGATTCCAGGATTTCCTTCACTTGCAGCTGCCGTCTAGATATTTTTAGTTGCTTTCGTGCCTCATCAACTAACCGGTACTTTGCCAGACAGAACTTTTCCAGAGATTCTGCTATTAAGTTTTGCTTGTCGTCCCTTGTTGCGTTTTGTTTGAGTTCCTCTACCAACGTATGATGGAATATTAGAGTCTTTCGCACTTTACTGGTGACGTTCCCGTTCCATAATTCTCTTATTAATCGATTAGTTTTGGTTCGCGAAGAATCTTTTTCCGACAGCATCTTCTTAATTTCTTTTGATTTCAACCTGTTTAACCTCTTTTTATATTTTTCTACCAATCGTTCTTGTTGTTTTAATTCCTGTTCAACTTTATGTAGTTTTCTCACTGTTCTGGATCAATTTAAATGGTGTATTCTATGTCTGCCACGATTATTAGGCCACCTTGATGCAGGTCCAACTCCAAAAGCAAAGGCTTGTGCAGGGAGCTCTAAATCAACTGGTGATGTTGGTGGTGAATTGAGTTGTATGTATTCCTCTATTCGTCATGTTTCCCGTTTCTTAACCTGGTATCTTTGGCTTGCTTTCTTCCATGCTTTGCGCTTTTATCTCTTGGCTCTTTCAGACAGATCATCTATAGACTTCACATTTCCAGTATTAGTCCTTTTCAACCACCACTCTCTTTCATTCTCAAGGTATGTTTTGTGTCTGTCTGGATCTGCTTTTATACGATCTCGATAGCGTTGCGCCCTTTCTTTGGCTGTCAAGGGGATGATCCTGAAAAAGTAAAAGCTAGAAATATATCTTAAGTTTCTAATTCGGAATAAATAGGACTAATAAATGTTTAATATTATGATAATTCAGAAAGAAAAATCAACTCCGTAACAACATATCAACACCGTAACGAACTATAATCGTTATCGGCGTTACGGCGTTGAGCGTTACGGTGTTGAGAATTTCAACTTTAGCGCCAAATTGAAGATAGTGTATCTCTTCGCGGGACTACTTTACTATCTAGGCTTCAACGTCTCTACATTAACACATCAAAAATGTACATTTCTTTACTATTTTGGAATTAGGAAAGGAGAAATGCACGTGTCGGTGTTGAACAGGAATAAAAATACGGTAGAAAATTTTGACATTTTATGGAACTTACCCAGAAAATAGTTACGTCCAACGATGACCGGTAAACGTGGTTCCAGCGACCTCAAATTGGGTGCTGTGTGCAACGTTTTCTGAAGGAAATTAACCAGATCCAGTGATACTACGCCATAAATACATTCCCGTTACGGTGTTGAGGTTATTTTCAGGAACACGTATAAAGCATTAATTTTTTTCTAAAGTTTGAACAATAGGCCAAAATAAATGAAAGAATGTTATGGATAATTATAATATCTCACGTCAAATGCCAAAGCTGCAAATATTTATGGATATTTCTGAATATACGCGTAACAAATAAACGGGCAATTGGAATCGGGACATCTGAAAGCTGTCACTTTTTGGAGTGGGTGTCAGTTTTAAACTAGGTCCCTTAGCATTAAATTCGGCTGAAACAGTAAAATATGGTATTTGTTTAATTCAGTATGGGTGTACTCAATATATAAAAAGTTAGTTTGTACAGGAACAGAATAGAAGCGAATTTTGAGCCGTCGGGACAAAAAAATGCTAAAATGTAACGTCAATGGTAAAATGACCCAAAGTAGGCCCCTACACACGTCACGTACATTTATATCTGAAGAATACATAGCGTGTATTTCTGCATAAAACTGTTACTGATATGAATACATATTGATCTATTACCTAAACTGAGTTGATTTTAAACTGTTATACCATTACTCACTGAATATAGATTAAAGGGCCAATCTCGATAACTTTCTGAGGAATAAAACTGCTTAATTTTGTGTTAAAATCTCTTAAAACGCAATACCTAAGGCCGGCCAACTAACCCGATATTTGTGATACGCTTGTAAATAACTTAAACCCGATAGTCTTCATCTGGGAATGGAGACGGTTGTATTGTACAGTATCTGGATAAAATCAGACTTTTTTTCTATAAAAAATAATATGTAGGTAAAATTTACCTTTTGTTATCAAGCACAGTACATGGGTCATTCACTGAATAGACCTCTCAAGAAACGGGAATCGATTATCAGGTCACCCAATGAAAAAATTGACCCGAAATCTTAAAATGGTTACGTGTCCGGATAAGCAGTGTTGACGTTCACGTCCAAACGACTCAATAATTTGAGCTGAAGTTTTGAGACAAGGTAAATACACCATGCCTCTATATTTTGGTCCATAAATTTCATAAATACTCGTACTTTAATTTTTGATACTCTGTTCTTATCGGGATTGTCCCTTTAATCTATTAACCAGATTGTGCTGATTATAAAATTTTAAACTAGTAGGCTACTCAATGAATACAGATTGATCTATTAACTGTAGGCTACTGTTATATACTCATCGAATGCAGATTGCAATTTTCCCAGTAGTGAGATGGGTCGAAACTGTTAAACTAGTACATACTAAGTATCGATTTTTGCTAAGAATGTTCATGTTCACCCTTCAAATAATTGTCACTTATGGTATATGAAGGAGAGAAATGGAGCTTACTCTTAACATCCTCTCGACACAAACCAGGTCACTTCGGAACTAACATAGTTCGCTTGTGCGTATGGGGTACCCGGAGAAAACCCACGATGTTGGGCAGACAACCATATGCATTGTCAAATACAATCGGGGAATCGAAACCACGCCAGTTGACTTAAGGCCAGACCTTATGATACAACGCACATGCGCTAACCATTCGGCCATACCCAGCCCACCCCCTCCCCGATTGTATATGGTATACATCAAATCAAATCAGCCCACCTTCCAACTTTGGGCCTTTTAACTTAAAAGTTTAATCTGCCTACCCTTCTTCGGAACCTCAGTACGCCTGTTTGTCAGGTTTCGGTGAACATTCACAATTTTGAAGTATAAGAATGTATGTCGTTTGAAATTTATGTCTTTTGTTGCGAGCAAGTGAATTTATTGTTCTTGTTTAGCAGAAATGTCCGTATCGGTTTCATTATTCTTCCTGGTTTCGACTGTCTGAGAAGGAACTACCCTAAAGTGATTAGTTCGCTCCTTCAGAGAACAGTGGGCTATCACGATTGTCTTATTCACGGCTACAATTGATACACTATATTAGATTTTGCAAGTAAAATTAGGTTTAATAGCGCATTTTCGACACATATTATCACAGTTTGTGTGGAATTCAGTAATTATGTGAAGTAGTTTAGAGTAGAATACTGAAATCTTAATGTTATCTTACCTAACAGTTTTTCTGTAATTTCGAGGTAACGTCATTTTAATTCTGATTCGGCGGCCATTTAAGGATGGACAGGTTTCACCTTATTTCAATGGGAATTAGTTTATGTTGGGGTAGGTTTAATTGAAAATTAAAAGGTTTATACAGGCGCGGATCCAGGATTTTTTTTGCAGGGGGGGGGGTCTAGGTTTGATAATTGCTTAACTAATTGCGCTCAACCTATTAACGGTAAATTTGGTAAATTAGATTCAATTTGGTTCATTCTAACGTATTTCCGGAAGGTAAATTCCAAAATTACAGGTCTAAATCGCCAATAAAATCGCATAAAAAATTTTCAAGCCTGAGCAGGGGTGGGGTGGGGGGTCCGGACCCCCTGGCCCCCCCTCTGGATCCGCGCCTGTTATAGGCCAATAACTATTTTGTCATGACAAAACATGTTCAGAGGATGGCCCTGGTACAACCCGTGGCTCAAACAATCGGAAGGCATCAGTAGTGGAACCATTTGTACTATGATTACTGCGAATGTGGCGTGCCAGAATCATGTAGTTATGAAAGATAATTGCACCCTTGTTGTTGGGCAAACATGTGCCACAAAGAAACACTTGACCTTCACTACACGTGTTCCGGTCAATACAAACATGGCTTTGGATGTGGATAAAAGGAACACTTCATCCGTAGATATCACCTTGGTGGAAGCTGGTGTTAAATAAATTTATTTCACACACATAGATAAATCTCACTATATGATGGCCATTGAGACTAATAGGACGGGTGTCCGGATATACAGCCTGGGGAACGAGTCACGGTAACATTGCCTGCGATATCACCGCGGTGGAAGCGGATGTAAAATACAACTAACTCACACTCACAGTAACAGGTATCTAATATTTGCTATGTGTACACTTCTGTCCAGGGGCCTACATAACGATTTTGTTGGAGGGGGTGGGATAGCCAAAATACAACCGACTGATGCACATACCCCCCCCCCCCCCATTCGCAGCTGTCAACCACAATCCCACCCCACAATGAATATCAACAAATACTGGCTATAACATTAAGCGTCCACGGATAGTTTTGTATAATTATATAGTTGTTCGCTGATCGTTGTCTCGCCGGAAAGCAGTTTATGTCATATATGTTGATTGTGCCTATAACACAGAGTAATTTGGGAAAATTTTGAGAAATTGATTCAGTATCCAGCCCTTGAGGTCATTGCTGGGAAAAATTCTTGTGGGCGACTGGACCAGAAATGTCAGTCAACAGAATCTCGAGATTTGTTTTGCAAGAGTTGACATAACATCTGTACAATCTGACGCCCCACGACCCACACACCAATGGTACTACAAACTGGACAGTTCACTGTAATCGTGAAAATGATAGTGGTGCCGAGACAGTATAAGACAACAGGGGAGTAGAAGAATGATGTTATAATGGAATCGAGCGCCGCGGCACAAAAAATTCAGATATGTAACATGGCGTGTGTGTGTGTGTGTGTGTTGGGGGGGGGGGCAGGAGACCAAGTAAATATCCTCGTGAGACAAAGTCCCCTCAGACCTAGTCCCAAATTACATATCTTCTGGACTTTGTTGGCGCCTTTGCCTGAAAAACCTCAGTTACATTAATATTATAATTGCTGTCTGATATTCTTTCACACGGCATTCCCATTATATCATTAGAGACTTTTGGCAAGCGAAAATTGCTAGTGCGTAGCGCGTATCCGTATGAATTTTGTGTGTGACGTCATCAATGTGTGTGTATTTCTCATACGTGATACGGCACACGGATACGGCAGCCCGTATCAAACAGCTTTCATACGGAGATGGTCCGTATAACATTGTCGTCTTTTTAAACGCTGAAATGTTGTATCATAGCGTTTTTATGAATCTATGTGAATCTTGGAATAGTGCCACGTGAATTTAATCACAATAAAGACTGTAATTTAATCATTATTTTTGTGTTTTTTTTCTCGGAATTTTCATACTTTTCCTGTCTGTCTGCACGCTGGTTGATCTACGCGCTAGCTTTAGGTAGATATGGGATCTTGCAAATCTTTGAATGATCTGATTCTATGGTAAAGGGGTGTCAATGATAAATTAGTGGAACCAAAAATTGCTGTCGAGTCAAAGTCAAAGATTTTTTTTAAAATAAGATCCAACATTATTTTTTTAATAGCTCAGCGACTGTCAAATGACTTCACGCACTCCGAGAAATTGTAGGCAAGGCACTTGACTAGTACTGACGGCGATCTTGGTAGATAATACTGCCATCATGCTGTACAGAACTAAGCTCAGCTCAGTGACACATACGTACGCGACGCAAGAATCTGCCAAAACTCTAAAAGTACTCTGACGTAACGTGTGACGTATACGATACGGATACGTGATACGGATAGGGAAAATGCCAATTGCCAAAAGTCTCTAATATTCTTCACCCCCGTACCCCATGTTCCCCTGCCTCCCATCCCCTTCAGGTTGCGCAATGTTATAGTCACTTCTCTAAGTTTGACAAATATCAATGACAAGATAACGATCGGCGAACAGCTATATAAGAAACATGATCTATGTTTTACCAGGACGCTCAGGCTGTGTTATAGTCAGTTTTTTGTTGATTATGGATGGCGCCCTCGACCCCCCCCCCCCCCGCCCGTCTCTCAGTTCCGGAATCTTCAAAACGTTATTACGGATCAATCAGGACACAACACAGGCACCTATACACTTCATAACATACGCACACACGTGCACACACACACACATGCACACACCAAAACATTGAGATAATGAGACACAAGAAAAGCTTTTTTGGTTGCTTTTTATGAACAGATAACACTATTCTACTACAGTATATTCATTGAGTGATAGCAGTAATAGTGAAATAAAAAAATATGGAACTGGGGTTAAAGTCTAGTAAAAACTTCGCGATAGTCTTTAGCCATTTTAATATAACTTCAACATCAATTACCGCTGAAAAACGCAAATGACTTAAATCGAGGACCCTGTTGCACTTGTGAATGTTTGAAACGAAGGAGATTTCATTGTATTCCATCTGCATTTAATTTCCGAGTATTCTGGAAACACAACCAGTAGATACAAACAGTGTAATATGTTGCTACCATTTAGATCAATCCTATTCTATCCGGGATCCACGAAAATGTTTAAGAAGTGAGATTATTGAAGTGTTCAAGAGTTGTAATGGCTTCATCATCACGTCCATATCACTTCTGCCTTCTTTTTGTTTCCTTATTGGTGTGTGGTAGAAATGAATACTTCAGATATCAACACTTTATATGCGTAAAAACGCAAGATGCATTTTCTTTTTCAAATTAAGATGGCCGATTTTAGTGTTTATCAAAGATTACGTGAATAATGATGGTAAGCTCGAAATTCAACGACACCGTATACTATAGCCAATCTGACTGAACAAAGGAAATGCATGTGTGTTGGGTTCAGCTAGAGAACCACTGCAAATCCTGGTGAATCAATCGAATTACAGAATATGCAGCATTTACCGAATATTTAGCAAATGTTAACACAAAATATTGGAAAGCGCGTATAACAAAAAGTTCGTGTAAATATATAAGCTTGTAAACGAATCAGCAGTTTGATTGATGATGCACACTTATATGCAATCATTATTTTTTTAGTGAGTAGAACAGAACATGCTTAAGTTCTATAGGGAGAGTGATTTTACATAAGCTAAGCCTGTTCCACATTCGCATCGGAATTTCGGAATAAAAATATTGTTATAAAAATATATATATATCGAAATGAATGACGTATATCTATGCACAGTAATCTAATTGTTCACGATATAAATATTATATATTAATGTTCTACTGATGAGTCCATCAGAACAAGCGTTTAAGGCGATACCCAAATGAATAAAATATGTCTTTACATTGTAATCTAAATTTTTCACTATAAATACCATATAATACGGGATTTGCTGCATTATTTAGAAAATAAAAATTGTATAAACTATATACAATAGCTGTCTGTGTTTTATTTAGTCGATTGTCCAAATCAGGTACAATCATGTACCAGAAAGTTACCACCCAAAATGGCATCCAGGACAGAATAAAAAATCCAGTAATCAGAAACAAAAGCTTTGCAACAAAAATCTGCTTTCGTCTTGTTGGTGACTCGAACGCCATTTTCCTTTTTAGTGTAGCTACTTCATTGGTGTTTTCTTGCGTATTCTGTTTAAATATGACGAAAATGTTAGCAGTACTAACTTTTGGTTCAGTAGAATAAAATAATTCCACTTCGCCGGGTTCCTTTTTGGAAGGACCTCCTTCTATCTGAATGATGTTTGCTTTTTTCAAACCTTTCCGATATTGTGTTACTTTGTTTTGAATATCTTTTGTTGGTCGTGGGTGATTTGCTGACTTCGGCCATACCTTGTTCCGTGTTGACCTTGACAGATTAGGCCCACTACTGATGACTAGATAGATTCTTCCGTAACAAACAACAGTTATTATTATAAGAATGACAAATATAATCATACAGCTCATAGCATACAGTGGTAACGACCAAGTACCGTTAAATACATCTAAATATTCACAAACAGCTATCGAAGAGATGTTCACAAGAATACTGGTTTCATTATACCCCAAAATGCCCAGTCTCTGTAGCATTGGTATATCCACGGGTTTAGTTTCAATTCCTTTAAATACAACGATTGGGCTCATAAGCACAACTGAAACGACAACAACTGCGATCAGTATAGTTCGTAGTCGTTTGGCATATCCGAATGTTTGCGTTTGCATACTGCTTATAACTGTACAGCGATCTAGGGCCACCACTAACAGTATGAAACATGATATGGTTAATGACGATGACCTCACCCATTCGAAAGATTTACACATAATGGAATTAATCTGAGAATAGTAGTGCCTAAGTTTATAAATTTCATATGGCACCAAAAACATACAAACAAATAAATCTACAAATGCCAGGAAGATAATGGCTATCAAATCAGGATTCTTCTTTTGTTTAAACCTATTGGTCAGAGTTATTATGAGAACCAAAATGTTCCCAACGGATCCAACTACACCGACCAAAGCCAGAAAGAAGTAATGAAATGTACAAATTCTGGAATAAGCTTCACTTATTTTTGACCTTAATAAATACGGATCACAATCTGAACAGTTGGTGTCCATCTTCCAATTTTACCCTTTTAAAGGACTTTAACCAGTAGGAATAGTCAGTTAATGTTCTTATAGAAAAAACACAGAATTATTAAACATCTGTTGAATGAAGATACTCGTACACGATTTCTTCATTACACGTTCAGTGCAATATAGACTACGATGCTGCTCCAAACTAGCGCAAACTCCCAAACCAACAAAACAACAACTGCTTGTATGTCCGAAATCCCCAACAGGATTTAATACTCAAGCTTGAAAAATATCTAATAAATATGACAACTGACTTATAATCTATTATCTTATATACTTGTAGGTTTTATCCCACCCAATTCTAATTATCGATTGGTTGGTTTTAATCATATATAGATAATATTTGATTGAAACCATTAAAGAAAAGACGAAGCCAGAAAACAAAACTGTTTGATCATAATCCGGGTGGTTTGAATAATGTATGAATACTTATCGTATCTGTTATTTGATCAATTTTATACCCTTTATGTATTCAAATCTCATGAAAGTATTGATTATTTTTTAGATATAGAAGTAACAACAATGCACTTACTTAATAGTTTTTTTTTAGATTTGTGCTTGTGCATAGGTTTTAGCCAACACAATAGATTATCTTTTTTGAAACCCGAGGAAGAGGCGGCTTGATATAAGTGAATAGATTGAATTAAATTATCTATATGAATGTTTGTCATGTCTCTTTTGAGATCAATTTTATATCCTCTATGTATTTAAAATAATTACAAATAAATATTTTTTTTTATCTTGAAATATTAGATATAAAGCTAAAACTTGACATTTTTTTATGCTATTGACGTCCGCAAAGTTAACATTTTAAAGTGACTTTAAGTAGTAACATGAGCACTGGAGTCAACATTTTCTTATTTCTTTAATCCGAGTTTGTCTTTAGTTTTGAACACAAGTTTATATCACAGGCACTTGAAGGGATTAAAATAAATTAAAATAAAACTTCTTACTACTGCTTGACTATAATACAAGAATACAAAGTAATTCAGATGCCATCTTTGTTATGACTGATTTACCATGTATCGTCTGATATCATCTCACAATACTCACTAGTTCTAACACTTCATGTCATTTTTATTGCCAACGAGACTTTATTTGATCATTATTCACTTGGTGCGGTCGCGGCCAACACGTGAGCGTTATGGTGAAGACGCCACGAAAGCACCGTTGCAAATGTTACAATTTTTGCAGCGTCTTTGCCACGCGTGTACTGCGCGTGTACTACGTTCATAGAGATGTTACCACGCTTAAATCGCGACCTTCGCGACCCATCAGGTTTCCAGGTTATATGGCAGAAACTTGGCGTTTGTTTTGAACATACCCAATGCTCATTTTATAATAAACATTGTGCTCAATATTCAATTGTGATTATGTTTGGTATGCATTTATCAACTATATTAAAAACAAATAAAATCACTGACAATAGGATATCAGTTGTGTTTTTATAATGATTACATATAATGGTGGTGGAAAACGCCAGGGTTTCTTAATACCCAAAAGAGTTCCTGTGACTGTTCAGGTGTAATTGTTAAACTATGTGTAGCAGTGATTGGCGTATTTATGAAAAACATTGACTGGACTGCACTAATATACTTATAGAGACTTCAAATAACATATCTGCAGCACCCTCGAAACCAGTTTTAGACAATTCAGACAATAAAGTTTTGATAATTTGTTTGTTTCCATCAGGACTATGTGACCCCACCCCATCCGCCACCTCATAAGGTACCTAATAAGGTACAGACACTTTTATTGCCCTCTTTGGGGATACTAAAATGGTTGCAGGAACTGGATTTTTCAGGTTATTGCAAATGCTTTGAGTTTGGACTAAAAGTGTATTTTTCACTCATGTGTCTTAATGTGCATATTCTATATCATACAATACCACTGTGTTTTTCACCACCCTTGACCCTGAAATTATGGGCGTAGATACTGCTTTCAGGTGATGGGTAGAAAATAAGTCTTTTTCATTAATGGCGGCAGTTAATTTGCATATTGTGCATTATATTCTAAATATGTTTATGTTTATTCGCTTCCCAGGCCACCAAAACATGGATTTTGACACAATTTTCACCAACTTTGAACATATAGCCAAGTTAAGTAAATTTTTTGAATTTGAAATAATATGCTAATTAGCATATTATGCAATTTGACCCTTTTCCACCAAAAATATTTTGAAACATTTTTGGGATGATTTTTAGGGGACTATACTGAAATATATCCCAGTGAAATTAATTCTGTTGCAATTTGTTTTGGGTCTAACACCAGATTGACTGGACTATTAGGCCCGGTCTAAAATAAAGCTCTAGAACAACCCATAAACTCTTTTGTTTCCAGTGTAAGTAAAATGTTTGTATTGGATTAAGGATGTAAATATAATAATACAGTATAGGTAAAATATATAAGTAAATACAATAATCTAACGACACGGTTGTAATATAAGATTAGTAACAATAGGATGAGTATCTTCTCTAACACATGATAACAATAAATTCTCATTGCTCCTCGATGATAGATCATGTATCCTGAAAACACAAATACATAAAGATAGGTTGCCATGGAAAAGAAAACATTCAATTATCGTAAAATATCTATATAGATTTAGTATTTAACAAGTACAATGGCCCTATCAATATTGTCATTTTGGTTGTTTCATTAATGTAAATAAAAGTAAAAAAGGTGGAGGTTTGTTGTAGCTTTCCGCTAAGAACCATATCTCTGGAAAACCATAGTTTGGACATGAAACTTTTCGCATATCCCGTGGATTCTGCGAGGGTACACAGATGGGCTAGCTTAGTTTTGCATGGGTCTCGTGTAAAATCGCATTGGTCACGTACCCTTTCTATAACAGAGGCCGTGGATTTGTGCCATTGTGCTTAGTTTTGCATGGGGCTCGTGTAAAATCGCATTCGTCACGTACCCTTTCTATAACAGAGGGCGGTGGATTTGTGCCATTGTGCAAATCCGCTATTTATTTATTTGTTTAAAAACCTTCTTTATTTAGATCTATATTTTTCAATTTTACTCCTTTTCCTCATTTGGCCAACCATTATTTTAAAATAAATGTATTAGTCAAGGTAGCTTTTCTATAACAAACGAAAAAGTTGGATACCAAGTCAAACTACGACATGGGTTTCATCATACTTACTCAGAATTGATGGATAATTCAGCAATGTCTCCAATAAATTTATCTTCACTTGCATCCCCTAAGATAATAGTATACAGGGTGTCGGGATCATTGCTGTAAAACCAACCACCGTAACTAAAGGATCGCTCTTCTCCTAATACAACTACCTCTATTCTAAAGAGAAAAAAATGAAATCATTAATACGGTTTATCAGTTTACAATTCACCAAAACACACCGCCATTTTTAAGGAACAAACACATCAAGTTTCATTTCGAATTGGGGGAGCCTTAGTCTTCCTTCTGAGAGTGTCACCCCAAGAAGAATAAGAAGATGAGTGCCAGTAGCGCATCGGGATTAGTTCCTTGGACGTGCAATAATATTCTTTACCAACCTTCCAGACCCTACATCTATACTGCCAAACAATAAGGCCGAGTTAAGCCAATAGTAAACCATACATATAATCTGTCAAACATATCTGAGGTTTAATATACATTATTATATATTGAGACAAAGACGGTAGCATTAAGAAAAGACAAAATCAATGTACACTTATTTCAAAGTTCTTTATTAATTTTTAGAAAATCTGTTCTGAAGTGCCCCCCACCCTCCCCTCCAATGATGTCCGTAGCAAGTGCTTATTTTGCTTAATGGTTCACCTAGCACTGACTGCAGTGCGTGTCACCTTTTCATTTACCAAATTGCTGAATTTGTGATCCGAAAATGTACTTACTTTCCATTATCATCACGCAATACTAAAGGTATAAATGTTCTATTAGGTGGAAAAATAATCTCTGCTGTAAGACTTTTAACTGTTTCTGTTATAAGTAAAATACCATCTTTAACTGATAATAACAAGTTGAAATCCTGAAAAACATTACCACAACGATTATGATATAAAGTTTTGAACCATATTATATGATACAGTACTCTGCCTGTTTGTGTACTGGGAGAATCACGTGCCTAAGTGGGTAAGACGCTGGCTCACTAGCCTGGAGGTAGGGTATTCGATTCCTACATTGGCCGAGGATTTTAATCCAGATTTTCCGGCGTGGTTTCTCCTTGTCAGTGATGCAGGATGGAGGGCCTGACAAATGCGTTGGGAGCATATCTGGATAAAATGTGTACTTAAAATAAGTAAAAGGCGCCATGTAAGCAACGCACGTGTCATCGAGACCGTATGATGTGACGTCACACGTAGATCTATAATGCTACAGCAGTCTTTCGCTGTTGCCACGGAGGCTCAGTGAATATGGCTCGGGCTCGGGTCTTGCCCAACAAAGTTCTTGGGGGCATTAAATATCTCTTAACTCTTTGTAACAAAACTATTTGTTTCACCCGGATATAATTAGATATACCGATAATATAGCTGTCTGCTACTTGCTGATCCAGATTTTGTGCGATCAGAATAATTTAAATAACAATAGAAGATTCTATGAAGTGATCAAGGGAAATATCGGAATACTATGTTTTGTAAGCTTCTTGTCACTAATCTGAATATTTAATTTTAAGCAGATTATGGTTAATGTACTGCGTTTTCGGGAGATGATGTAGACGGAGGTGTGTGAATAAACAATCTGAAATCTCTTCAATATTTTTATTTTATTTGTTTCTTTGTCAAATACAGGAAGTAAACTCCCGTGTTCAAAGGAAATCCATTTGTTATTTTCCAAGATTTAATTCGCCGTGGAAATTAATCTCATGTCAAATGATATATCGGTCATATTGTTTAAATATAAGAGTTAAACAAAGCAATTGTTGATCATAATAAATTCATTCAGATAAATAAAACCTACCGAAGCTTTAGAATAATGGAGTATGCTTGACTTATTGATTAAATACAAAAAATAAATAGTATTAGCGAAATGTTCGGGTAAACAAAACTTACTGATCCTTTAGTATAATGAAGTAATTGACCCGATGAATCTCGACTTATTGTTAAGTCTAATAGATTTACCATCTTTTGATCTATGAACTCTACAGCATTACTCCCTGCATCAAACTTAACACAATTATCCCATATCTAAAAAAAAAAACAACTTTCAATTTAGATTTTATTTTGATGCCATTTAGATGGCTTTGATTCAAAATCTAGGAGTAACAAATAGATAGAAATAAATAAATCTTGAAATAATCTATGACATACTTTGAAAAGTACAATAAGATTATTGATGTCTCAAATTGGAACATGCACAATGATATTGTGTAGGCAAATCACGTTCAACCGAATTGTTGTATTTTGATGATCCGAACAAAATCTCAAAAAACTATTGGGACGAATATTGTTAATGTGATCAGTTTGTTACTTTGTTGTTTTGCATTGATCCATTTTAAAATTGAGGCATTGTCATTTCCTATACACCATATTTTACCCTCCTTGAAACCATCCATAACAACAAGTAATCTGTGATGGTTTAATACACTTACATTATGGGTAAAACAAGGTCCTATATGAATATTCTCATACGACACCATTTCAAAAATATCTATAACACCATTATTTATTCTTAGATTTCTTAAACAACCAATTAAATATCTGAAACACAAAACAAAAATGAAAACGTTTTCATCTAGATCATTTTATCATTTTAAGGCTAGCATACGTCTTTATCTAGATCATTTTAAACATACACCTTCAACTAGATCATTGTAAAACATTCGTCTTCCCTTAGATCATTCTAAGGCTAACCTTTTTAAGGCCAAAATATGTCTTCACTCAGATTTTTTTAAGGCCAACATACGCTTTCACCTTGTTCATTTAGGCGTTTTCGCCGTTTCACCATTTTTAGGCTAACATACGACATTTTAAGGTAATGAATTTAAATGAAATGAAATGGGGTTTAACAACCTGCTATTCTGCCCCGGACAGGTCTAATGAAGCCGGGCATTTGTCATACAGTGTGCTATGAGGGAAATTTTGCAACGGCTGCGGAGCTACGACCCACTCTTATATCGAATTCCAACTGCCAAGGCATCTTTTACGCGAACGCAAAGGTGTACATAAGATCTCAGCTTCTCGTCCCATCCGAATAACGACTAGACAGCTGTCCTTATCAGGCCATCCGTCCTGTATCACTAATAAGGACATTTTAAGGCTAATATACGCCTTCACCTAGATCATTTTGAGGCCAACATAAGTTATTTCTTTTTCTATACGTGTGTGGTTAAAGGTTTTTCTCGCACAACGGAGTGATAATTCCTGGACTGAACTAGTGATATCGCAGACCAGATTTAGGAGAGCCGCAACTTGCTCTTATACGGTCACGGATTGGTTTAGTAGGACGTTGTTCCCTTATTAATCAAAACACATAGTTTGGTGTTGGATCATTAAAGGACATAGTTTAGTTCATCTAGTTTACGAAAGAACAACAGGGAAAAGACCACTCAAGCCATCCAACCCCTGTTTCGTTATGAACTAATAAACGCCTATTTGTTTAACTGCCTGTTCTATTAAACTCAATTGAGCACAGTCTATTTTTACAAGTAAGTCTTCAGAATATTGATTTCTAGAATCTTACGGTTGTTTATCGGAATTTTCTCTTTTATCATATTTATTCTGTTTTCCGCCAAGTAGAATACCATCTTTCTTCATATGTAAACTAGGTTGTCTTTCTATAGAAAATAGACCATCTACGTCATCTACTTCAGGATAAGTCGTACTATCTCTATATGATATCTAAATAGAAAAAAAACCTATCATATACTGGTTTTCTTCTTTTTGAAGAACGAACAAAAAACCACAAACCCCAGCAGTCATATTAGGACAAATACCCCACACGGCGTTAAATGGATGGATGGAGTAACAATCACACGACCTTATCCCCACCCCATTCACATTTACACATGGTCTTCATACTTTATGCCAAGTAATACAAATCCTTTGAACGTTTTCGTGAGAGTTGCGCTTACAAGCACAAATGTTAGACTTCAGACTTGGAGAAGCCCTGAACAATATAGAGCTTGATGTCCTTGCTATAACCGACCCACCAGAATGTACAACTACGTTTTACAAGAACAGTCAGCTGTATAATTGTTTGAAACAACATCCTTATCTTATTTCTCTTCGACTCAACAATCACAGATTCTAAAATTGTAAATGTTTGTTCAATTTGAAACTTGTTATGTGGAGGTGATATAAGAATGACAACTGAACCTTCAGACTACGGTGCATGTGGGTCAAATCTGAAGATCCCCTCCAATAGTCGATTGAAGACATATTTCATTCATTTTAGGATGGGATATATATAAGTATCATTTGATTTTGAAGTATATAAAAATTAATATCAAACAATTACCTTAAGATCATGGAATTTATTATCGTTAAATTTTTTCTCGCTTCTCAGCAGTATCGATTCTGTGGGAGTCGTAGTTTTAATCACTACTTTCCCATTCTCTATTTCTACTTCTAGATGAAATCTCTGTAAAAAAAGATATGAATTTATTTTTCACCAAATATATCACAAGTATTATTTCAATATATCTGAGATTTTTAACACGCTTGTTTCCTTTTAAAACAGTATTGCTGTGCATTGAACGTCTGTACACTGTAAAGGAACATCTTAATGAGAAAATAAGACCTTGCTTATCTCGCTATAGTCAGTATGAGCGACACAACACGCTGTTAAAAATACGTCATCTGCTATCAAGTTACCTTTTCGCCGCCATGATACCAAATGACGGTTCCTGAACGTACAGGGCAAGTGTCAAGAGACCTACGTTCAGAGTTGAACTAGTGTGGAAGGCGAAGGGTGGGCAAACTCAATTAACATCATTTAATCTTACTTCACGTCTATGGTATATAGACATTATAAATGTATTAGTTTGTCTGGTTCGGAATTCTATGGAAACACTCGTTACTGTTGGATTCCGATAAAATAACGAGGCGGGAATTTCTACATAACCATCACCAGCGAATCTTACAGACATCTGTTCCTTTGGACTAGGATGACTGAAAAATAAAGTAAAATACATCAAAGACGTTATCACCAAAGTTCTTCCTAAACCCTAAACAATAAACATATAAAAAAGCAAAAATGTTTAATTTATGAAGTTTTCACACAGATTTGGAAAGACATTAGACAGAGGATCGTTTCTATACATGTATGTTGAGAAAACCTAATGCCATCTTTTTATTTATCTGTAAAGTTCGCATGTTTAAACATTGTTGCTGCAGTTTCGTCTTACTTGTCTTAGAAAGAGTGTAAATATAAGTGTAAATTGGCCACCGCAAGAGTAACCCCATTATATATAAATACAACGGGAATATACATTGCACAGGTAAATCAGATAAAACTGTTAAACAAAACTGATTTTTGCACTATTAATTTAAAGACGCCCTACTGTAGTTTTCAAATGCCAGGAATCTTTGCATCCAAACCAAAAGCATAACATTATTGCATAAAATGAGAAACATAAACTATCTACCAGTTTGAATCACATGGCTTTGGATTGACTCCCAGATGTGACTTTGCAAATAAAGATACGGTTTTACCATTTACTATCAAACCAGATATACACCCCTTCCACGAGAAGTCATCTGTTTCAAACTACAAATAAATAACACATAAATTATCATCAAATTTACAAGTAATACAGTTGAAACAAGATAATTATGCGTCTTATACGGGCCCGTAGCCAGCTTATAAAATTGGAGGGGGGGGGGCTACAGATTTTTTAGGAGGGGCTGAGGATGTGGCCGGCCAAGAACACATCTAAAAAATCATTATTGTTGGCGAATTATGGGGGGGGGGGGATAATTGGATTTTGGAGGTGGGGTGGGGGCTCACCTAGCCCCTCCCCCTCCCCGTGGCTACCGGCCCGGTCTTATATTTTTAACTTATATACATGTATTGTAAGACGACATTTTTAAATATTTGTCACGTTAGTAAACTTCTGAATCATGTAGATATTTTCAAATGGTTGATATTCTAGACCTGTTAAGGAGCTGTCCGTACAGCACATTTGGGCATTCCAGTGACGGTCAGGGGCGTGGTGAGGGCAATTATTGAGAAGAAATTATGAGTAACAAAAAAGATTTTGGCACAAAAACCCTTTTACTGACCGCGGAGCTGTGGCCTGCGAAGCCGGCCACCGCGAGCGCCGAAGGCGCGAGCCCGCGGCGGGGGGTCCGGGGGGCCCTCCCCTGGGAAAATTTCGAAAATTAGAAGCCCAGAAACGCAATCTCCAGCAATCCGAGACAAGAAATACGGTAATAAAATATGATTAAATTTTCCAACTTGACTCTTTCAAAATTTTTTTAATTGGGTCAGATGAAACAATTTTTCCACTTACAAATGTTTTTCATTTTTTGAGTAATTTGATTGTGATTTTGGCGCAAAAACTTTTTGGCGCATGAGTATGGCTACTCATGAACTCATTCTCACTACGCCCCTGGTTACTGACGGTGTCCAAAGGGTGCGTTTAAAGACTTCTGGTAATCGTGTTATAATGATAGGAAACGCAGGGTAATCGCCACATCTTTACTCACATAAGAATCGGATATGACGTTTGCAGGAGCGCCACCAATATATACCGTGCCTGGGTCAGGCTGATGATGATCTGTATCAGCTGTAAAACTTTGTGTATTTTTATTTTCTCCATCAGTTGTATTTAACCACATTGTAAGCTTGGGTCCAACTCTGAAACCATTAATAATAAAATAATACCCAACTCTCTACCTTTTCCTGTTTTATATTTAACTTAATCGGATATTGTCATTCGACATTATAAATCAACAGAACCTTTTTAAACAGAAAAACTGCCAATCCTACGGAAATGAAATGGCGTTTAATGTCCCAACTTTTCCTGCATCAGCCAGGATTGCAATGAAGAAGGCAATCATGTCGTTGTTCTTGGTGTTTAACGCCCGCTTCTCCCAAAAGTGATATCGCAGACAAGTTGTCTGATTTCCATTTGTGTTATCTGAGCGCATGAGGTGGGGTATTTTCCATGATCGCAAACCGGAGTACACGGAGTAAATCCATGAGCTTGAGCAACACGCTCACACCAGGGAGTGAAACCACAACCGCAAGCCAGAGGTGACCTGTAAGGTAGAGGTCAAAACGCGTCACTTTAGACCACTGAGCATATAAGGGACTATCCCGATTTGAACAGAGTCTCAAAAATAAGTCTGAGTACGTATGAAATTTAAGTGCCAAAATATTGAGTCGTTGGGACGTGAACGTTAAAACAGCTTATCCGGACACGTAACGCTTTTAAGATTTGGGGTCAAATGTTCGTTGGGTGACCTGATAATCGATTTGCGTACCCATAGGGGTCTATGAATGACCCATATGCTGTACTTGATAACGAAAGGCAAATTTCACCTACACATTATTTTTATAAAATACAAGTCTGGTTTTATACAGACACAGCATAATACAGCTTGGGACACTGCACTCGGCCTTACGGTACAGGGAAAAACCAACACATTATAAAACGAGACTGAACAAATTGGAACTCGTCTGCTCGACCCAGCACCAAAATGAAATTTTTTTTCTTTAGAAATGGCAATTCCATAGGAGAATAGAACAGTGAAGAATAAAACAGACTTTGTCCTGGAGGCGCTTAACTTATATTTAAGGTTACTTTTTGTTTTGAACAGAATATCGAATAAAAAAATCGAACCCGAAAATAGCATTGTTACATTTTGATTATAATTAATGGTAAATTACTTCTTTCTTCCTTAAAAGTTAACAGAACAGTAGGACGTTAAAACTCATTTCATTTCATTAATTTTTTTTAAAGATAATAGAATAATTCGCCTACATTAACAGTCTGTGGTTTTTTTCACCAATGTTTTTAATCTAATTAAAATCACATGTTTTTCAATTCGTGTTTTTTCTGTCATTTTATATTAGACCAGAATCGATAACGCATGTTTATCATTTTGTCCTGAACACAGATAGTGCAATCACAACTTTTTAAATATTTATTACACCCAAACATCATCTTCTGGTCTAAACGCAATGAAGTCTCTTGTATTTATGTATGTCGATAAATTCTGTTAGTTGTTATGTAATCTGGACATCATGCTGCCGGAAAGATTTAACCCAGTATTTAGAAGTTTTGGGACTGGAAAATCGTCGTGGCCCGTTGTGAAAATTACTCATCGTTTATGTATTTTTCTGAAAATATCTTATACCATCTATTGAAAGAAAAGCTGTATGTATTTGTTTGGTCACAACTATAGCTATAAAATACTCCCGCTTTTCATAACCAGGAGACAATCTTTATTAAAAGATAGGACATCATCGGGTTATTTCTAAACAACAATAGTAAATGTCTTTGAATAGCAAGTAAGTTAATGGCATATCAGCAAAGGCGTTTTACTGCTGAAGGCGCCAGCCTCCTCGCGAAAAAAATCAAAGAAGTTGAACAAATAAAACAGGAGATAAATGCTAAAACCGATGAGAAAAAAGACATGTACCCTAGTTAGGGAGGGCCTTAAAGGCAGAGAAAAAGGGCCCCTCGTCTGACAAAAGGGCCCCCCTGGCCAAGGGAAAGGGTCCCCGAGTCCGAGTCAATCGTTTTCTTTACACAGTTACTGTCATACTGTCGAATCCACTACTGAATGAGAATGCAGTCATTGCATTGGTATGAAAATCATCATTCAAGACACACACACCACCACCCCCGGACCCCTGCGAAAGAGGGCCCTAAAAATAGCATAGCCTCCGCCATGATAAACCTTAAAACGCCGCTGCATATCAGTATTAATTATAACCACACAAACCAATAAAGCAAATTTCAATAGCATAATTTCATAATTAATCTTATTTAGTATTTGGATCAAAATCTGCAGGTATTTTTCATGGGAAAACTTTAAAAGATATTTCGTTAAGACTATAGGTTGACAGAGATCGTACCTTTTTAATTTAACTGTATACCATGCATCTAATTCTAACGGTTCACTAATTGTTAATCCAGCTATCTCATTCCTCGTCAACCCCTTTACTACACCTCGTAACTTACCATTCTCCATCTCAAGAGTATAAGATGCCTACAATATACATATAAAAACTCAAGTCAACAGAATATATTATATCAGGTAGACTTCATATGTAATCTGAACTCGGCAACCATGATGACGAAAGTCAACCTGAACTCCAGCAACATACCAGAACCCATGAACTAGTACATCTTCCAAATATAACCAGGGGGTGATGTGTTCGACCCCTGCATTGGTCAGTTTTCAGTCATGCAGTCTAGTTGTTCGGGTAGGACGTAAAGCCGTAGTCCCGTGTATATGTATACATTGGTGTGTACGTAAAAGATGCACTGGAATTTGATGTAAGAGTAAGGCCACAGTCCGACAGTCCGGTCTAAATTTCCCTGGTAGCATACTGTATAACCCAGGACAGTGTAAACGGAACTGTTTTCCGACAACCAAGTAGACCATTGGAAATATTCATCAACAATTCAGCCAAAAAATGGCGGTTGATCCAATCAACCCAATATTAGAATATTTGGGGTCTATAAAATGGGGTACCCATCCATTACCACCGCTGCCCCGACCGTAAATATACACCCATCATAACATGACGGATTCAGACCAACCTGTTACTTCTGGAATACATTATGCTTTAAGTGGATCGAATTGAAGTTTTTATTCTAAAAGTAGCCATGTCACTTTAAATCTGTTGTTCCATTTAGTGTACTTACCGAATTATTGCCATCTACTACTAGTATTATGCCATCGGTTACTGTGGGTTTTATACAAACTTGTATATCTGTTACTACAGATGGATAATGTGATCTTCCTTCTACTTTACTTTTTATATAACTTGTATCATCAACACTCACTGATAACTATAATACCATATGTTAATAATTCATTCACAATCAACAATCAAGCAAAGTTGTTTTCTGATCAGGAAATGTACTGTCTGATTAAAATAATGGACCCTGTTTCACGAAATTTTAAATAAAGATAAAAAATCCAATTTTTAGTAGATAATACTTCAATTTTGATTGGCTAAGAACTAAAACCAATCTAATATTGTCCAATCAAATAACTAAAATTCACATCTTATCTGAGTTAAAATTTTGTGAAATAGGTCCCTGATCTATATTTCGTTTCGTTTTTTCGTACTATCGATGCCCTCTACCACCTGGCGATCTGACTAGTTGTCATACGAGCGGCTTTTGACCCTACGACATCGGACATATGATTAACCAGTCAGCGTTGACGTTTTTAGTATGATACCCACAGTTCCGTGCATCGTACGCCAAAACTCACCACAACAGACCGTTTCATTAACTTATCCCTCACAACAACCAGAACGCGGGTTCCAGATTCCCTTGTAACAAAGACAACGAAATATTGAACTACAAAAATGAAACGAAATAGGAACTGTGTTTTAATCAGACTGCGAAATGTATTGCTTGAACAGGGCCCTGTTTCACGAAATTTTAACTAAAGATAAAACCCAAATTTTAGCGGATACTTCAATTTTGATTGGCTAAGAACTAAAATCAATCTAACATTGTCCAATCAAATAACTAAAATCCAGATCTTATCGTAGATAAAATTTTGTGAAATAGGTCCCTGTATGCTATATTTCAGAGATATTGAACACGTGTGTGTCGTGGTAGATATATGGCTGTTTAAATAATGGATATACATGATTCAATTTAATTGCAAACTTATCGTGTATACCAATGAACATGTTGCAAGTAACTGGATCGTTTTTGATGTGTGATCAGCACTATAGACACAGATATACAGTGAAATCCAAGGCATGCCAAAACAAACTAGCATGCCACACCTAGGTGAACAACTCTTATTTCGAACTTTCTGGATTTATGAAAATATTGAAACTTACTTTCAGTGATGCTAGAACTAATCTGGCTCTATCAACTTTTTCTTTTAATACAGATATATCTGATCTCATTTTTCTAATTTTATCCTGAACATTTTCACATAACACTGGTGTATCTATTCTAAGCCTTTTTAATGTGTTTAATTCAGTTTTAACAGAATTGACTAAAATTAAAATGTGAAATAAAAATACTTCATTTTATTAATTCATCTATGAATAATATGTTAATTATTCTTACAAAACGAATCTGCCAATTTAATCTAATCTCACACATTCTCCTGTTCATTCTTCATAATGTTGTTTACGTTTAAACAGCATTTTTATAATGTTGTTTACGTTTAAGCTACAGTAAGGTCTAATAGCATCTTTATAATGTTGTTTACATTTAAGTTGCAGTAAGATCTAACAACATCTTTATATTTACATTTAAACTACAACAACAGCATCTTCAAAATATTGTTTACGTTTAAACAAGTATAAGGTATGACAAATGCTGTTTACGTTTGAACTACAGTAAGGTTTAACAATATCTTGAAAATTCCTAAGACTGGTCTAAGGATGAGCGACGTATGACACATAAGCAGCACACTGGACGATTAGAATCAGCAGTTGCACCTCATGAAGATATAGTCTAATAACTTAATTTAATTTCAAATGTCAACAGTTTGACGAAATCAAAACATAATCTAAAGACTCATTTGGGTAAATAGTATTTCTGTTTCCATATCATTCGTAAACGGTTGGCAGGGGCGTACATAACAATTTCGTTGGGGGGGGGGGGTAGCCAAAATGCGACCGACTGATGCACCTTTGAGACCAACTGTTTTTCTTCCTTGGTGAAATTCTGTTGTCAGACTAACATAATCACAACAGAATGAGTGAGCACTTATTTTGATACCGACTGCACTGATTTTGCGACCGACTATTTTCATATATACTAAAGTTTTGCGTGAGTAGCGTGACGTATACAGTGAGTGCTTATTTTGATACCGACTACTCCTATTTTGCGACTGCACTGATTTTGCGACCGACTATTTTTTGGGGCTGTTGATGGGGGGTGTACCACCCCACCACATTTACGCCCCTGACGGTTGGTCATCACTGATCTGGCCATACACTTTGGCTTGGGCAAGATAAGTTTTAATTAATCACATTGAATCAAACTAAATTTACTATCAACACATTCCTTATCATTCATTCTACGAGGTTATTACCTTTACTACTAGTAGCTGTCATATCTACATCTTCATTAACACTGCCATCACCATCGTCGTCATCCCCATCTTCATCGTCTGCTGAACCTTCTATAGGGCCAGGTGTTTTATTCTGTAGTCCTTGAACTAAACTTACAATTTCTTCAGCCTGTAAATAAACATTGTCTTCGTTTAGTTAATTCTAAATATTCAAATAATTGTGAAAATGCATAATAATTCTGATTAATTAGCTATATTTTAATACTATCCTATTTAAATCAACCTTATATGTATCTTACACCCATCTTTGTCTATATAGAATAGAATAAGACATATTTCATAAATGTTTGTTAAACCCCCTGAAAACCACTAAAAAACGTGTGTTTTTGCAACGGAAAAAAATAGTTGGAAAATTTCAGTATCATAAATGTAGGTGTATGCGTCAACTAGTAATTAAAGTATTCTTTTAACAATCGGTCAAAACCTCCAAAGTTATAAACCCTTTTAAAACGACACTATTCAATCCTACCTCCACCGTTTTCATTTTCTTAATTTATAAAACAATAGGTGGTGATATGATTGTATGTGATTCAGGCTTATTAAAGATACAATGTATGAATGAATGAAATGTGGTTTAATGGCACATCCGCTCCAACAGGGCTATATTGCGCCAAACATAAGATGATGATGTTACGAGACAAACTAGAAACAAATAATCACATTATCTATATATATACATAAATAAAAACAAATATCACAGTAAATATCAACTAAAAATAAATATCAACTTTATGTATATATATTTAAAACATGAAATAGAATATCAGGATATAAACAATTAAAATTTTCGATAAAAATTTGTCTCTTTTAAAAAGTCTAGCGCTTTACCATATAGACCCGGCTGGGCAAACAAATGATGTAGTGACTGACAACGGTAATACCGAAGATACAATGTGGGGGATTAGATAAAAAACTGGTAGGTCTCACTATAATACTAGATGACATCGCGCCTGGTACGTTCGTGCATTTTTATGCGCGAACTCTTAGTTTTCCTATTACTGGCACGCGCACGGGCACTATTTCTTTTTCTTTTGCATGTACCAAAATCGAGGGTTTTGCGCGGAGGTACTTTTGAGGTATTAGCCTGAGAAGCATAACACTTGCCACTGTACCTGTATATCGCTAATTATAAATCGAGTGTGTGAAGACAGTTTATATAGATCACGCGAAAATTTTTCAGTACAGAGTTTATTCTCGCTGTATTTGCAGCTAAGAAAACCAATGGGACTATTTTCTCAACAGTGTATGAACTTTTTCATAAGCCATAATATCCTTACACCGAGAGAAATTATCTAGTCTCGGTGAAAAACCATGATCATCTGGTAAAAAATTACTTTTCTATTTTTTGGAACGAAAAACAGTGTTTTTAAAAACAAACGAACCTGCCGCACATGAGGAAGTCATTATACTAATAATAACAGACGAGAACTCTTTTTGGGCACAGGCTTTCTTACTGAGTAGTAAATCGTCCACAAAAAATCATGAATGAACTATGAGTAGCGACGACTGTAGACAGTAAGTAGGTTATACACTATACTTTTGAGTCGAGATTACTCGCTTTGAGTCGAGATTACCAGCTTTCATGTCACCGATAACCAATTATGTCAGAAATACCATACTGACATTCGGTTTTTTCAAGTTGTACGCGAACTAACAATCGGCGCCCTAACTGTCTTCGTCAGCTACTTTCAGTTTCACAATGGCGTACGACATTCGGTTTTTCAAGTTGTACGCGAACTAACAATCGACGCCCTAGCTGTTTCGTCAGCTATTTTCAGTTGCTGGCGTACGGCCAGTGCCGGTGGGAAAAGACAACATTAAAATCAGAAATAGTTTATTTATTATTGTCGGACTTAGGTATCAATCCTGTCGAACAAATCATAAAGCTGTGGTGTTACGGTAGCGGCATAGTATTTCAACGTAACACCACAGCCACTGTAACAATTCATAATACATCTAACTATCACTCCCAACACATTTCCCCTCGACCTACTTTCCCAAACGTCAACAACACATCTCATACATCCAGTTCACTGATTAACCCTTGTACCACGTCTACTGGATAATGTAAAGGGAAGTTGCTGAAAATTGCAGTTAAAATGATCAACACGGAACCGGGATTTTAGCGATTGGATTTTCGCTCTAGCTTTGATCATCATTACTAAAGTCTGCACGATAAATAACATAGTCTCGGTTATCCAATTCATAAATGAAAGTTGAGCAGTAAATCGGATCCTTATCCAGTATATTATATCTCATGCTAGAGTTGAGTTGATTATCGTCTGGATAAGTTAATAAATGTCTAATTAATAATTAGGTAACATTTCATACGTAAAAAAAGACCCGCAATAGGCAGATTAGCTCTTGCATAATGCTTGTTTAAGCAAATGAAACACAAAACGATAGCGGAAGCAGATCTTATTAGCACAGCATTTAGATATTTCGTTTTTTTCGCCTATTCAAAACATCTTAAAAAAGTAATTAATTTAATCTACAGTGTACGCTAAATCCTCAGATTATCTTCAGAACAATTTGTAATCATGTTTATCATTAGTCACCGAGACAGACATTAAATCTATTATTTGGTGAACAAAAATAAATACATTTATAAACAACATTAATCTCAAAGCAAAGCAAACGAATCCCTGATAAAATGAAACTAGATACATTAGTTTGAAAATTAAATAGTTACGTGTTTTTCTAATTTTACCTTTTTTGTAGCTTGAAGACATCTATTTTGTGTTTTATTAAATGTTTTGTTAACCATGGAAGCAACTTTCCGAACTTTCACATTAATCTCTTGTAATCTGGATTTTTCCGGGAGCCACAGAGATTTAAAATCTGTAAAAGCTTTCGTGGAATTTGTGGATTGTTCTATTCTATCCTTTGTATCATTCCATTTCAAAGATTTGGCTGAAAGTAGAAAATATCTATATTAAATATTGTTTCACGTTACCATGAAAAACAGAAACCTCCGATTAACCGATCACAACGCGTGGTGAAGAGAATTCCTTGAAAGACTTTTATTAAACAGCTCCCGTTATATAATAATTATTATTGTTCGATATAGCGTTTCATTGCACAAGAGTGTTTCTAGGTGAATTCACACCAAAACAGTTCAAAAGCATCCTTTTAATAAATATGTTTTTAAGGTAGTCTTAAAACTTTGGATGGAAGAGTTCCTTCGAAGAGTTTTGGGAAGATCATTCCACAGCTTAGCTGCTCTGACAGAGAAAGTATATTCACCAAAACGTTTATTATAAGTAGGAATCCTCAAAATGCCACGATCATTTGAAGAACGAGGGTTGGATCCCCATCGAGTATAAAAATCAAAAACTTCTTTTAAATAACTGGGTGAAGTGTCAGAATAAATTGATTTAAACACATTCACGAAAGCTTTAAATTAACCCTCGCTCGAACTGGAAGCCAATAATAACGAAATAAATCGAAATAGAAATCCATTTTTTTTCGCTCGGTAAATTTATGACCTTCATCATATGGCTATAGAGGCCAAAATTTCAGAATGGGGTATCTTATGATATGATGCATATATTTAAGGCTCGTTTGTTTATCCATAATATCTTGAAATATTTTTTTTCTGTCCCTGGATTTAAAGCTCCCATGTGAGTGGTAGTCCATTGTTTCGCTAGGGTTTGGGTTGCGAAACCACCAATGCTATAAGCGTATCCCAAGAACTAAAATGGTAAGCGTAACTTGACCCCTGAGGGTGACTTTCTCGGTCACTATGGCTGAAAGCCAAGGAAAAAAGCAAAACAGGATGGACACCAGTGTACGTAAAATGTACTAACCGTCAACTTTAAGTTTGACATTTCTAGCGTTGTTGAGAGCTGTCTGTGATAATTGGATTTCTTTTTTTAAGACTTGAGATAACTGTGATTCTAAATTATTAAAAGAAATAATATAATGTAATGATATTGATTATGTAATGTTTACACACGCGGTGAGCGACAAAATCTTGAATACAAATTCATTTGAGCAAAAAAAGTATTAAAAACTCAGGGGAATGGAGTCTACAGAAGATCCATTGAAAGAAACCGCAATATTTTGAATATATTTTGAATAAATCTTATGGTCACTATGGAGACAGATAACAGGTAGATTTAAGACATCGCTTACCAAGTTTCTCAAACGCACTAGTCATTTGTTTATCTTTACTTGGTGTAGTTTCCTCCTCAAACTCAAAATCCATATCTGTTGTTGGTAGAGACCCATCTTCATCTGCACCAGAACTTTCTGTGTCATCACAAGCAGATCCCTCGATACACGCCCCTTGTCTATCACCAACTTCGTCACTTTCTTCCTGTTTACCTAATATGAAATAAGGTAAAAAAAGGGGGTAAAATCAACTTTTCGGTGTCAGATAATTGGATTTTTTCCCTATAAAAACAAGTGTGTTCTTAGTTCGTTAAATACAAATAGTGAAATTATATAAAGAGCAGGCTATGCATATCGCCACCTTTTTTTACCAAGCAACGCAACAATTGTAGTGTCTTGGGTATATCAAACAAGAACTTGTAGACGGACGCAAGCGGGGAGGACAATGTATAAAACGTAAACGAAGTGCGGGGCGAAATGGTTAAGAAAGGTTGTTACCTATACATTGGTGATCTGCTGGTTGACTAAATACACAATATACAGGCAACTTTTCATCAAAATTTATAAGATTCCCTAAAGTCTTGAGTTTGGGGTACATTTCCTGTAATAATAAAATAATAAAAATTCATTTACTTTTCTTATGGGATATATTATCGTATTATCCACGATTGCATAATGTTTTTGAATGTAAGCCATTAAAATATGTATTTTAGTTTTAATTCAATGTAGAACTTTTTTTCCAGTAGCTTTTATGTTCCGCCTAATACTTGCTTATGGTCTTTCCCTTTGTGCCATGATTAGACATAACTAACACAGCAGAGTGCTATAGCTGGTTATTAATTAACGATGAGCTTCAATATGTGTTTAGTGATTATAACCGAATAGAGAGAGAGAGAGAGAGAGAGGGAGAGAGAGAGAGAGAGAGAGATGGGGTGTGTGTTAACGTCCACTCGACAAAAACATACGGTAAATCTTATTTCAATAATTCGCTTGGGCGTAGGGGTCTAGCAGTGGGAGGAAACCGAAGTACCCAGAGAAAACCCACGTGGTTGGACAAGCGACCCCCCACCTATATAACCGAATAAGAACCGAAATAACTTTATGTTATGCAAGTTAACAGAGTAGACTACCACCTATTGATAACGCACAAGGAAATCATATTTATTTAATAAGTTAAAGAATTTTATAAACAAAGGCATATGTTTCTTATATTTATTAAAGAGTAACCAATCATTACCTTTACTGTATATATAATTTTTCTAGTTATTGTTTCCGTATTACCTCTAATACCAGATGAAAGATTCTCCCGATTTCGTGACATTTCAATCAACGGATCAAGTAACCTAGAACAATAGATACACGTTTATAAACCATAAATCTTGAATTTCATGAAATACTACAGATCTAATATTTAATACAACCAAATATATAAGGAAATAAAATGAAATCAAAAGGGGTTTAAGACCTACTTTTTCCAATAATTAGGCTAATGAAAACGGGCATGAGCCATCCATTGTTTCTATTACGTGCACACTAATGTGACAACATGATCTCATTTATGTCCTGTTCATCCCTTGCCAGATCCTCCGCCCTGCACCTAGGGCATTGAACACTACCGAAGAACTTTCTCGGCCAACACAGGACTCTCACATACTCACTGAACCACCGTGGCCACATTTAGTATTTTTTGCTCAAATACCTTTTAGCATCTTGTGCAGTTTTTCTTAGTAATTCAGCATGCGCAGAAGCTTTTCGTGTCAAGAGCCGTAATCTAGCCTTTTCTTCTGGTGTGTATAATGATGATGAAGGTGACGATGCTGATCTGGAGGTTCTATATGAGATAGGCGGTAAATCTCCACCGTCGACCCCATTCACTGGTTCTCGCCTTGGTCTTCGCCTGTCTTGACTTGCTATCATATTTCCCTGTGGAATAAAGAATATTTGATTTTGATAGATGAACGATTAAAGAATATGTTTTAACAGATTCTAAAACATTTAGCGTGTGTGAGATATCTTGAAATATGTTTTAAAAAAATAAGCTTAAGTTTTTCCCAATCTTAACTAATTATGTAATTTCACAAAACATTAACTGTTTGATTTTCCAAATATTTTGGACCTTTCTTATTATTTTATAAGAATATATATGTGCAAATTTATTACTCGTGTATGAGTTGTAGCTGTTCTAATTTCATCCCATGCTTTACGTAATAAAACTCTGCTGTCTTCTTTTATTAACCGGACATCAGTGATGGCATTCTATAAAAGAGTTTAAGGCGATTAAACAAAACATTCAGTGGTATAGTGACAGTGGGTCTCTGTGAATCTAAATCATTAATTTCTGTCAATCAGGCTTAACCACACTAAATATTGAATATGTATATCAATTTACTAAATATTGAATATGTAATTTAGAAATTACACTAAATGTTGAATATGTAATTTGGAAATTATACTAAATGTTGAATATGCATATTAATTTAGAAATTATTTCAAACGTTGAATATGTAATTTAGAAATTGTACTAATGTTGAATATGCATATATGTACATTACTTTAGAAATTATACTAAATGTTGAACAGAAATTATTCTAAATGTTGAATATGTAATTCAGAAATCGTACTCAATGTTGAATGTGACCATAGCCTCCCTGACTAGACATTATTATGTTTTGCCTGGTCCAACTATCACGATTCGTGCTCCGATTGAAATCGAGATTTTAATCGTGGAGTAATCGTACATTCGGCAAACCTCGGCAGATTCCGGAACCTACATCTAGCCTCGGCTGTATGACAGTAAGTGATATGTACCCACGCCTATACAATTTCGATGCGGCGCCGGTTTACTTATTAAGAAAACTTGCCGCTTTTAGAAAGAAATTCTCAAAATTGCGTCGTTCGAAGGGTGTGTAGAATTTTCAGTGCAAACGTGTCCTTGTCTAAAGAAAATCGGATAAACTTGAAAGAAAAACAGTTTCAAACTTTGAAAACTTTGTAAGATGAAACATTCTTCAATTAAGGAGTCGTCATGAGCAACGCGCTTCCTAATCCGGGAACTTGAAAGTAATTCTAATGGCTGACTTCGTCATACAGCCGAGGCTAGATGTCGGGTACTGGAATCTGCTGAGGTTTGCCGAGTGGTTATCGAAATGATCCCATCAGGCCCTGAGTTCACAAAGCATTCTCAGACTTAAGTTAAGAATTTGCTCAACTTTCAATCACTGTTTATGGAAATATCTTTAATCAATAAACAAAAAAACTTTGCACATACTGTCTTATTGATGTATTTGACACATTAAAACGACACAAGTTTTCTAAATAGCTATATTTCAGTTAACATATGGCGAAAAATTTTGAGTAAATTCTTAACTTAAGTCTGAGAATGCTTTGTGAACTTGAGGCCTGGTCTTATATCATATATTGCGGCCAGTCGTAGCAATCGTGTTGATTGTAATAAGACGTATCCGAATGTATCTGCATGTAGTAGATCGTGGACTCAGTAGGGTCATTTCTATCGTAACGCATCGCATGACAGTGGGAACCATAACAAAAGAAACTTTTAATTTACCATATATCTGTCGAACTTTCTAACTGCCATCGACTGTTTAAATTCAGCATCTAATTTCATTGTAGTCTGGTTGGCATGGTAAATCAAATCCATCAACTCAACACGACCAAGATTTCTATCTAATTTTTCTTTAATCTGTTTTAAACGATCGGCAGCCTGTTCACTCTTCCTATAAATTTATTATTTCATAAAATGTTACACACCTGTGTTTTTTTTTAAAAATCTAGATATTAAAATGCATAACAGATTTTTTTAAAATATAGATATCGAAATGTATAATTAATTTCTTAAAATCTAGAGATTAAAATATACAATAGATTTTTTTTGAAATTTAAAAAATGCATAATAGATTTTTTTTTTTAAATCCAGATATTAAAATGTATAAAAGCTTCTATGTAGCTATTCAGAACATAATCATATCTGTCATTTGAAATCGAATTCGTATTGTATATACTTAGGGCTTAATTGCATTTTATGTAATTGTTAACTTACATTTTCATCATTTTTACAGTGTTATACTGCTGTTGATATATTCTGTAATCTTGAGCCAGTTCCCGATATTTGACCCCCACATTATTCGTAGATTTGTAGTCTTGTATAAGAGGTTCTAAAGGAGCAACATTTCTTTGTCTATTGTGAGATCGTCTGTACACGTCACGTGTTAGTTTACTTAGGCCTACCACAGCCCCTAAAATACAAAGTAATATAATATATATTGAAAGAGATGGAACGACAATATTTTCTTTCTTGTTGCCTCCAACATCGAAATTTCTCGATAGTTGGGCGTGAAATATCAAATTTCGCGGAATAGAATACTGGAGGTTAATAAAATTGCGCGAGTAGTCTCCCTTAAATCAAACATAAAATCATTTTCGTATAAAACGTACGCCGTTATCCAAATTTTAAACCCTATGAAATAGAATTCACCCCAAAATTCTGCTATACAACTTACTTAAATTGAATTCTGTGGGGAGTGAAATGGGGAATCCGTTGATACTCGTTTTTAAGGCCCAACCTAACAATTTTCAAATCCCATTTTAATATGGTACCATGCCAGATTAAATATTCTTACCATAAACCTCATCGTTATACTTAATGATGTTCTGTAACAAGTCCCGTACACCCATCATCAATGTATAGCGTGTACTGTTATAGATGAAGTTATTTAAAGATTTTACCTGCAATCAAATGCTCAGTTGTAAATTAAATTCAACAAAATATAAAATTACTTGTTCAAGTAACACGATTGAGTGATATCTAAATTATTTTATAAAGATAAATTAAGGACCTAAATCGGTAACATTTAGGACCTAGAAATTGAAACAAGTGGGTCGCAAAGAATATAATACTGTAATATGAATGTATATAAACTGATTTACATTCTATGGTTTCCGTTTTTACTCTAATTCCAAATCAGTTATATGTTCGGCGAAATAAGTCGGCAGTCTAAATCTAACGCAAATTTCTAGCGTCTGGTAATCCAATTCTACATACACCATTTGATCTGGTGCAATCTGTTTAGCCTCTTCCCTCTAGTCTCTTGCTATTTAACGTATTGCCTTACCTCCGTTGATCTTGTCGCTGTAGCATCCAGTACTAAGTCCATTGAATTCAATAAAGATTTTACTGGTACTTCAAGTCTATTGTACAGTTTCTGATCCTAAATATATAAAGTATTATAACATACTGTAATTATATCATAACAGGCGATGGGCGGGTGGGGCAGTAATTTCACTAGGCACAAAATTAAATTCAAGATATTGGCTTAGGTTTTGAAATTTTAATCCAGATTTTGTATGTTATGTAAAGCGCGCTTATATTTCCAGGACGTTTAAACTATTATTTTTTTGTGCTACTTTATTTTAAACAAAGAGTAGAACGAAAATATTTTTGCGTCTCCTTTTAGAAAAAAAAAGAAAAGGTTTTTGCATCGTGCCCTGCTGATAAATGGTAGATAGGGCACAACGTTTAACGCCTGGTGGCTGGAGGTGGAGATGACGGTGTTTTAAAAGCCATTATTAACGCATATTATCGCTTATAATTTGACTGAGAAATGACCGTGAATAAATAAGTCATTAAAATGAAACATCTACGTGCGTATTGCACACTTTGATTTCTTTTAGAAAGTAATTGTCAGCTCATTAGATGTTATCTTCAAAGTCGTTGATGCGCTAACAAACTTAACCCTTAATTCAATAATTCAGCGTTGATAATTCATCTATTTTTATATACATAGAGACAGAATGGGGTTTAACGTCCACTCCACACAAACTAAAGTAAGGTTAAATTTTATTTCAATAATTCCCTTGCGCGTCAGGGTCTTTAGCAGTGGGAGGAAACTGGAGGGCAAGGAAAAAACTCATGGCGTTGGACAGGCGACCCTATTCTTTGTCCAATAAATAATCTACTACAAATAATTAAGATGCAATTCGCTGCTTTAGACATACACAAAACGGTACCTACCTCATATCCTCTTCTCCTGTAGGGATCCTGATTTTGCGTCTCCTTTAGAATATTTTTCAGAGAAGATTTCTTGCCTGTTTGTTTACTATTTTGGTGCTGTGGATTTTTATTAGAACGATCATGATGTTTTAGTTTTTTCTTATGCTTTGGTGATTTTATTTTCTGGTTATTTTGTCGTCGGTCTGTTTTATCATTTTTACGATGATGGTGTTGTTTCGTTGATTCGTAGGCAGCTAATGTATTTGGATCATCGTCAATGAATATTTCAGCTGATAATTGTGTTTGAGGATTTCGCTTATCACTATTGTCATTTAACACTAGTTTTGTACTGGAACTGGAATCAGAATTTGTCCGTTCTGTTTTATTTTGGTCATTAATGAGTATTTCATATTTTTTATCACTTGATGACTTTACATTGTCTGAATGTTTTGTGAAATCTTTTGACCCAGTTAACCATTGTCCTACCTCGGTGCCATTCACCAACATTCTAAGAAGGATTTTTAACGGCGTGTCTGTAGCATCTGAATTAGACGCGTCACTTAAACTGGTGGCCGCCGTTCGGACGACGCCTTTATTAATATTTCGAGCATTTTTCTTTTGCTTTCGTCTGGAATGTCTTATCTTATGTTGCACTTTTTCTGTATTGCTAACATTGTCCTTACAATCTGAAATGTATAAAACAAATAATATAACAGTTATACACATAGCAGTCAGATTGCCAAACAACACATTAGACAGAGAATAAATATAGCAGAACACGAAACTTACATTTGTATATTGCAGTGTATGAAAAGAAAAAGAAATACATAATAGAGCAGGATCAAACTAACTGGCAAGGTGGGTTAGCAAAAATAGAGCTAGCCCGGTTGAGGCTAGCAGCGATTGGCATCAGGTGGTCTTGAGATTTCGAAAGGGATGAGCATACACTGTACGAAACCCTTTAAAACTGCTCAATGTTTATGAGACAATAAGACACCCAACGATATATACACGGTATTTTAGAGCAATGGCCAATGAGTATTTCAAAATATTACGTAAATGACCATATTATAGGTAACATATTATAACCAAACCAATATTTAGGGAGAGGGGTTTAATATAGGCTATGCCTGTTCCCCAATCCCTATTCTGAATAAAAATATTGATTATAATCAATATAGACGCTATTCAAAATTTAACATATAATATAATTTGTATCATTTTACTTTTGAGTGATGCATCGGCCGTGAAAGTTCATCCAGATTTTCCCGCGTGGTTTTTCCCTGTCAGTGATGCAGGGTGGAGGGCCTTTCAAGGATAGATGTCTAGACGTTCGGATGGGACGTCAAACCGATGTCCCGTGTACACTTTGACATGTATGTAAACGATCTTTTGACAGTTGGAATTGGATATAAGAGTAGGCCGCAGCGGCGCTGCACGGGCAGAATTTCCCTCATAGCGCACTATGTATAGCGTATGCCCGTCTTCATTAGCCCAGTTTAGGAGCAGAACAGTAGGACGTTCAAACCCATTTCGTTTCATTTTATTTTCTTTAGTGTCATGTGATCGATCAGGGTTGTTGTTCCCTTCCAGATTTTTCAGCGGCGGATCCAGGAATTTTTGCAGGAGGGGGTTTGCCAGGTTTCTGTCACGGAAATCTGCCATCATCGTCTCTAAATTACATAGGCATAAATACAAATTGAGCTTTTTAAACAGAGAAATCATTTTTATACTGATGTAGGATCCCATTGATGCAAGGCATTATTTTTTTATGTAGCTGAGGAGGGGGCGGGGATGGTTGCCCCCCCCCCCCCCTCTGGATCCACCCCTGTTTTTAGATACGGTACGATGGCTTTCAATTGTTATCTTGACATTCTTGTCATAATTAAAAATACTTTCTTTTAAATGACTAAGTAAGACACCAGGAGAATCAACAGGTTGTATTTGAATTCTGGAATCTTGTTGATTTAAATATTTGAATGGGAATGAACGGATTAAGATAGCTTTTATAAAACCGTGAAAGACGGAAAGGTATGAAAGAGGCGGGACTTCATCTTGAAGTTTAATCAAACACAAGGACTTTCTCTCTGACACGATTTCTACATTTTACACATATTTGACCTTCAGATGGACTTGTCAAGGTTGAATAATCGAACCATATTTGTGGGTTAGTGTTTGTGATAGTTAAATATAAAGACGATCAATATAAGATTAGATGTTTGTGGTTGTAGTAACAAGCCCCTAAGAGAGAAAGAGAGAGAGAGAGAGAGAGAGAGAGGGAGAGAGAGAGAGAGAGAGAGAGAATGGGGTTTAACGTCCACTCAACACAAACTAGGTCATTTCGGAACTAACATATGGTTTAATTTTATTTCAATAATTCGCTTGCGCGTAGGGGTCTTTAGCAGTGGGAGGAAACCGGAGTGCCCAGAGGAAACCCACGAGGTTGAGAAGGCGCCGCTATCTCCATGCCACATACGCTCACACTAGGTCTCGAAACCACAGCCGCAAGACAGAGGGGGTCGGCCCGCTAGAGTTCGAAACGGAAAGAGGGTGTGTGTGATGGTGTGTGTGTGGGTGTGTGTGTGTGTGTGTGTGTGTGTAAAAACTAGATAATTTCGTTCAACTGTATATCAATAACATACAGTTGAACACCTACCCGTACCTTAACGAAGGTTGTACCAGTAGAGTTCCGGTTGTGGTGTATTGTTGGGTACAGCTTGGAGGTAGTGTAGGGATTCTTCCTAATAGCGACCCGGGTGTGTTAAGCCGAACTCACACCCCGCCGTACGTGTCGTTGGTTTGGCAGCTCACAAACAACCGGGTGTATCTTCTACGGTGCCAAATACACGCAAGAGTGTAGTAAGTCTCACGCACGGGTTTACTAAAACAATTTACTAAACTCTCTGTAGTAGCACGTACGGCGGGGTGTGGGCTAACCTTTAAGGAGAGGATTTTAGAGTTGATATGCTATTCGACAGGCAGCCAATATAGATTCTTAAATGTACAGGAGTAACAGATCAAGTTGTTTAGTACCAGTGACAACACGGACTGTCTTATTCTGAATCATTTGAAGCTAATTCCTTGGTTTCAATTGTTCCAGAAACTCAGCAAGTACAAGACTAGTTATTATTAAAATCTGATTGAAGCTAAACATATACATATATAGCATAGTTATTTACGTGACAACTCCCCAAACGTTAAAAGGTACATTCACCTCTTACAAGATCACCTTTCCAATTGAAATTGGTTCTAGTGTAAAATAGGACAACGTATTAAATACGAGACTTGTATTAAATATAACCTACTACGCAGTTTAACTTGACAAAGTTAAGAATGTCATTCATTATAGTACATCCTAGGCGACTCATTCATAATATACAGCATACACTTTACAAACTATGACAGCTTCAGACGGTAGTCATTTAAAGAGAATGGTTACCCCTATCTCAGATTCGTAGAAAGAGAGTTCACTGGGTCTAACATCTTTCCGTAACAATATCGATTATAGAATAGCGTGCTCTGTGCAATAAAAAGATAAATAATGCAAAGGTGATGACCTTTCGAGGAATGACGGTCGCCATATCTGTTAAAGGATGAGTATAATTCTCAAAGCGTTTTCCTTGCAAAGCTCACAAATATAGAAATATTTGTATAATATACAAACGGGATAATATAGGGGTTTAATAACGTCTTACTTTTCTGTTCCAATCGGCCTAATAAATATGAGCTTATATCATGCGTTTCCGATTACTCTTGAATTGTAACTGCCAAGGGTTCGTTTAAGTGTACGCCAACGTGTACACGGGTGTCTTGGTTTTTGTGTCCAACCGGAACAACCAGACACTGTCCCTTACAACTGCACATCGCTGGCAAGGGTGAAACCAGACTGAATATTTTCTGACAACAATGGGCTCGAGTCACGTGCTATATACGTAAACCGCGACTTGCTGTTATTTTTGCCGAGTTGGAATCCATTTGAATCTTTCCAATAAATATGACATACAATAAATATAGCATGTAGATGAAGTTTAATGAAATGATACACGCTTTATTAAGGCATAATTTCTCTTTTATAAGGCGGTTCTTTTTTACTTACAAGCACACACTAACTATGATGAGACATTTCTTTATCACAAGTAGGTATATCTATTGAGTAGATATGTCATCTTTTCATAGTTTAACATAATGTATATCCTTATTATACAGTAAGTTGACATACTGTGTACATTTCATACGTGAAAAGTAAAAATAAACAAAAAAACTAAAACTGCATACAGAAAACTTAATACATAATAGTATCTACATTTTTGCTACACAGACTACTTTTTCCCCTGTTAAAATATGATATGTTGAAACTGACAATTTTAAGAGTATTTCTCATTTATTTTTTCGAATTTCAGATTTTTAGACTTAAATTCAAAATATCTTCTGTTTACATATAAGTATGTAGTGCATGGGACTGGGCGAACTTTCACTTATTAAGAAAACTTTATACTATGGAAGACGAAACGGGACATTATTCATGATTTGTGCTTCTACATTCCAGTTTCGAAGTTTTATATATGAAAGCATTATTTTAAACCGATTATTGTTGTTTCTACATTTTTATGTCGACATTTCATGCACGAAATCAACATTTTAAACAGAATATTCAGTTTATGTTTGAATTTCGGCAATTTTATTTAAATCAACTTTTATGTCGTTATTTTACTGTGAAAAGTTGGGCTTCTGATATTCAATATTTAAGGCATAATAAAGACACGCGTGCCAGAATGCTTTCGAGTGCCATTTGTAACGAAGTGACTTGATGAACGATGCTAAACATACTGGACTGGAATAACCAGACGCCAGACTGTCATTCAATTTGGTCTATTACATTAAAAACATAATGTAAATCAGTTTATATATATTCTTATTACATTATCATAATGCTGCGACCCATTAATTTGTGTCCATTTCTATGGCCAAAATATAGAAATCTAGCTCCTTTAAAATCAAAAACAATTGATCAATTTTACTCGACAATGAAATAAATTCATTGGTTTCAGAAAGTGTTTTATAACAAATCTTGAATTTTAACTCTTATGAAAATATTTTCCACGTTTCATAAAGTTATGAAGTTTAAATCTTGAAATGAAAATCTCCAGAAAAATGTAATGAATTACCAACATTATTACATCATACGGCGTTCTAGTACCAATATTATTACATCAGCGTTTGTGTACAACTTGCGTACAGACTATATCCATTAGTCTCGTTAATAAAGTTTTCGGAGTGTTTCTCAAAAATACCATCGACATTTTATTTTGACGTTTTTTTCCGTCTGGTATAACCTATATAGATTAGTCTCGTTAATAAGGCTCTCTGCGGATTTCTAAAAAATAACCATCGAAATTTTATTTTGACGTTTTTATTCCGTCTGATATAACCTAGTGTTACTTTGTATTCTGCAACATATCAATTTCTTTGGAATAGTGAATTTGTCCACACAGCAAACTATTATGGTCTCTGTAGTCGGAACACCATTCTTCTGGGTGTTCGGAGGTTGGATAGCCGAATGGTCTGGCGTGGTTCCGATTCCCCGGTATACGTGACAAGGAAGAGGGTTGCCTGGTCAGCGTCGTGGGTTTTCTCCGGGTCCTCCGGTTTCCTCCCACTGCTAAAAAGCCATACTCGCAAGCGAATAATTGAAATAAAATTTTAACCATACGTTAGCAGGCCCGTAGCTAGCCCAAATTATTAGGGGGGCAAAGGCTTCCGGGGGCGCCGATGGGGCCTCTGTGGGCGCCGATGTACCTACACCGCGGAAGGGTCTATCGAGCGCTCTCCATAGACGTACGATAGTTCGGGTTAGCCTAGTGGGAAAATTTGACGACCTCAACCGCGTTTTCTTGCTATTCCAGTCCCTTAGACTGTAGGTGGTCTGATATAGTCTAACTTAGATGACCGAGTCGAATTCCAATCAATGGTTTATATTCCACTTCACTGGAATGAGGCACCCGACAAATCATGCCGTTTTTGAAGCCCCACTGAACAAGTTGTGGGCGCCCAACGAATCTGATTCAGCATTATGTACTAACTAATCTGAGTATCATTATATCATTGGCGCAACTCCCCACAAATGACATCGTTTGAATTTTGAAGATTATCAAGCCGTTTTTGGCGTCCAATTCATTCATGGGCGCCTAACTAATCTCACAAGCATTATATTATGGGTTCCCATGATCCCGGCATTTTGCGCGTACCTCTGGGATGAGGCATGCCGTGTGGGTCCTTATGAGGCGCCCCACCCCAGCCCTCTCAGTCTCTCTCTCTCTCTCTCCTTGGTGTTCAGAACGATTTTTGAGATTGGTCAAGCAAGTCGTATATTGAAGTCCTTATAGTACAGTGTAATTCAAGCGCACGGTTAACGTAGTAACAGTTGTGAGTGCTTACTCTACAACACGTCTCAATAAGTTATAATTACATTTATTTAAAAAAATTAGTTGAATATAAAAAGCGAGTAATATCCTGTACAGACACATAAGAACACGTGGGCGGGCTATTCAGGGGACGTCATTCACATGATGATCAGGTGATTACCACGCCATCACGCGTTTACAGAAGATTTTCTTTCATAACACTGACTCGGTGGGATACCTATATTAAATTAAAATTCCCTTAGGCTTTCCACACCTGCTAATTTACATCCAAATATTACAAACATTTTATTAACTGACATTCTTCAAATATATCAATCACTGTATAAGTTTGGGTTTGTTTGAACGTTGGTTTCAATATCATTAGGCATAAGGAGAAATTTAATGTGGATGTATATTGCCGTCAAGGTCGTCAGGGATCCACCCATAATTTCTTTTCAGCGTTCAGAGGGGTTCAAATTTACAGGGATTTCTTTATGTTGTCACAAAACAGTACCATACCAAAATTTGAAATTTTTCGGTTAGAAAATTGATGTTATCCCCTCTTTTTATTTCAACCAATATCACAATAATATAGTAAAATTGAAAATTATTAAAACTTGGTGGGACAGTACATTTTAGCATAATATTTCTTAAAGGTAATTCAGTAGGCCGTTAAACCACCTTTCATTTCCAAAATTAATAATATAAATGACAAATAGGAAAACCTATAGAAATAGAAAATGTTTCGCCCGCAAATCCTCGAGTTCTCTTCCTGTTAATGGTTTTGTTTGTTAGTGGTGAACTTGTATGCGCTTTTTTTTTTAATTTATGGAAATACAAACAATAGATTATATCGATTTTATCTCTGGATAATAATCGATATCTATGGTACGATAATAAGTAGGTATAATGATGTCATCGTATGACATTTACTTTGATAATAACACTGATACTGAATTGATGAGGGTTACATATCTGCATCATGAATAGACATAGGTAAAACTAGTCTGAACAGGTAGGATATCAAATTGACCTTAGTGTATATAGTTATATATATATATAAAGCCAGGGGGTATTACAGTGTATTATACTTGTATCACGTCATTGAAGGTAATACACGTCGACAAAAAACCCCAACAAATAGTTAGAAATTTTATACCGCCGTCTACTGTTTGAAACTATCAGGTTTTATCACTACATTACACATGTTTACACGTATTGTTAACTGAACTCAGATACACACAAGTCACTAAATAAAGACAAAAGTTATCTTAAAAGTGTGAAATGTTCTGTTTAAGGTCATATATATTTATCATCTCATCAGCGGCTTCATTCACAGATCTTTTTTGATATTCACTGGCAAAATATTACATGGTCCTTTATATAGATTATTTTAGCATGATTTTGAATTTTTTTTTATTTCTCAAAAGGAGAAATGTTATTAAAAGAAAGTTCATCCCATTATCTAATGTTTCGCTTCAGAATTTATGAGAAATGATTTTCGTCGTATTCTCTCATTTAGAAAATGAGCTGCTATTTATCAGTTTGACAATTACCAATAACCACACTATGGATCACATTTTGAGATTCGACTCGTGCATCAAGTGGATTCTGAGACAGGGCCCATAAATTAGAGACTGTATGAGTAGCCCTTAGAAATGGTGTCTCGAAGAAAGAACAACACCAACATGAACATATATTGCATGTTTGAAATGTGTATTCATGCACCGAGGAAATTTATTTAGAGAAAAGTCTCTAGACCCTATTCGAATGAGTCACTCGATCATAACAACTAAAGAGTGTTTGTTTGTAACACATCCCGATATTTGGTATTTGAAGTAACACGTAGCTCTATGTCAGAGGTAACAACACTATAGTATTGCTGATTGTGGGGCATTCCAAGCCTTCTTTTCGCTATAGATCATCGGGGATTTTAATGAAGAACAATAGCCGTATCAGTAACAAGTACGACTATCGATGTCGTACACTATTTTAATCAATATCAACTAAATAAAGTACTTATATCTCGATCTATGTCTCTTTCAGCAACAATTTTATGGTTTAATGGCAAATTTCGAGTGTTACTTTCATGTCATTATTGGAAGACAATTTGACTGTTGATGCAGTTTCAACGTGTTCTTTTCAAGACGGAAAGGCGTTATTTCTGGAAATAATAAATAAAATAAAACCAAGTACGAACAATCCAAACCATTAGACAGAATTTGAAGTCATAAAAAACCACAACAAACGAACAAAACATAAGATTCGGGTATTTCCATGGCAATGTTTTCTTTTAAACATGCATTATGCAAGAGCTAAATCTGCCTATTACAAGTCTTTCTTTAGGCCTGAAATGTTATCTAAATTATCAATTAGACATTGATTAACTTATGCAGACCATAATAAACTCTAGATATCAAGGCTAGCCTTCGATGTTGGCTGGATTAGATTCCTATATGCCGCTTAACGGCCATTGATAATTCAATTTAAAAAGTGGATAATCGAGACTATGCTTTTTATATTAATGATTTTAGTAATGATGATCGAGAATAGAGGGAAATCTCACTCGCTTCGTTCTCGGGACATAGCGGATCAATTTGACCGAAATTTTCAGCAAATTACTTTTACACTATGTAGTTTTTAACTATTACAGTGAGAAATGCCAACTCTTTATCTTATATCCCAAAATGTATCTTTAAACTTCGAACCACTACAAGTTGTTCGTTATATATTATCAACATCCAGTGTACTTTTCTTGTAATTGTACCGTCGTCTCATTGTTGGATCCAAACTTAAGTTGTATTCTATATTCTTTACAAGAGGCGCCTGTCATTGTTTTGAAAAGGGGGAACATTTGCATCCCATTTTATGAACCCAACTGAGTACAAAATCAACGAGACATAACAGCCACAATTTCTTAAAAGATTACCTATTCTGATATTTAAGGATGATTCACGATATGGTCGAAAAAAAAAATTGATTGTTGATAAAGTATATAAACACCGTCATATTATATCAATAATATATTGAATAATCTTTCAGTAGATCGATCATTCGATCACACCACACGGGAATTCCATTCACACTTGAACGTTGTATACAATATAAGTGTAACTTAAAGCGATATATCCCTATTATAATTGTAATGTTTCTATAAAAGGAATTCTAGGTGTGACGTTAATAGATTCTAGGGTATTGAAAGTAAATTACTTGGTAGAGTCTAACGTATGAATATTGTCCATAATATTCAACATTAAAAACACGAAATGGGATTCAATATTAGTCCATTTCAATCAATATTGCTGCTGTGATCTTGTCGGAAAAAATGTGGAATCTTTAATGTCTAATATTTAAGACACAATGCACATCTTAAAATCAGTAGACGAGTTGTGAACCCTATAGTTTCAGGTGCCATTTGTAATGAACAAAGACAAGCAGAAGTTATTATTAATGGCTGAATAATAAACGACAAAATAATAATCAAACAAACATTTAGCATGGACATATCAGACGGAAATGGTGGCCGTTTGATTTGGACTATTCGGTTATTTCGCCGAACATAATGGATACGAAATTACGTTGTTTTTTTTTTTTGTTTTTTTTTTAATATTAATCACTCTATATACATTCATAGCATATGCATATGTGTTTTAGACACAACTTCGTCTATTTAAGGTTCAAAAGATTAGAGCTATACGCCCTTTAAAGGTATGTCGACCAATCAAATGTTTTGTAGTATAATGTACACGCGTGTAATAGCAGGTGAAAGAAAATCCTGTTGATTGATAAACTACAATAATATTAACATAAAAATATAGTATTCTTATTGGTATTGCCGAGTATTCAAGGTATGAATGACTTGATGTGTGGTACAAAGCCTTATAAAAATGTAGGTGGTCTCTTTGTAAGTGGCTGTTTCTAAATCAGAATGGCAATGTCGACCATACGTAAAATTTCCTAAATACGGCGTCTACCTAATGAGTTGAAAGGAAGTTTGCCAGACAGTGCTATGATCAAATGTAATTTGAGATCAATATTTTACTACTGTCGCAGCATTTCTTTAATTGCATATATCGAAAACTCTTAACAATGTTCAAATAAAATATTCATGTCTGCTTTTAATTTCATTTATACTTTGTTGGAAAAGCCATTCAATCAATCAAATTCAAACGATATATTGGCCGTCTCTAGCCCCCCCCCCCTCGAAAAATAATGCGCCCTCTATCCTCAAAAATAATTTGACAATCTTTCAAATATAAAATAGTACACTTATGCTGATCATTCAGTCAGGTTTAACAGTGGTCGCAACTTTCTTATATCATTTATGTGGAGGTTATGGCGCCACACCACCCTGCTACACCCCCACTTTTAAAATCCTACATACGGCCCAGGGCTAGTATGAATTTCTGTGGTAACAATGTTGTTTTTCAGTTTTTCAGTCATTTAAAGAAATACAAAAAGAGAGAAAATAACCATACTCTAAAGCTCCAAAATTGAGAAATAAACAACCTAATTCACTTGAGTTAATACATTTTGTACAAGTAATACATTTTTTAATGTTAATGAAGTACGTTTCGCATGGGTAATTTTACATAAGGCAATATGCGGCGTTGTTAAAGGTTATTAGCAGACAAGGCAAAGATTTATTTTATTAATTTCTTGATGCAAATCTTACTCCAGACGGAGTTTTTGTATGACAGGTATGAACACAACACATCTATTGTTCTATAGACTCTAATATTATATATAGGTACAAACATGTCTAACCTAGTTCTTGTAACACATTGACGTCATTATTACAGCTAATATTTTGTTGTTGTCCAGAGTACAATCCGAAACTGTCCTTAACCCACTGGGAGTTGGATGGCTGAATGGATTGAGTCAACTGCGTGGTTTCGAATCCCCGGTTGTACATGAGTAGGGTCGTGGGTTTTCTCCGGGTCCTCTGGTTTTCTCCCACTACTAAAGACCCCTACGCGCACGTGAAACCTTGAAATGAAATTAAACCATATGTTAGCCCCGAAATGACCTAGTTTGTGTCGAATGGACGTTAAACCCAAACCCGATCTCTCCTTCTTTCTCTCTCTCTCCTTAACCCATTTCATGCTTGAATTATTGGGTTTATTGATCAGGGATTAATTCAATTCCCATGCATTTAGGCTTACACGCAATAAATATACGGTAAACGGAAAAAAAACCCAACCTCGCTAGTTCCAAGGTTGACAATTACACACAAAGCTTTTTGTAGCACACAACTGTTGATAATCTGTACTTCTTGAGCTGTGACGTCAGAATTTGCATACAGATGGACGTTAAACCCAAACCCGATCTCTCCTTCTTTCTCTCTCTCTCCTTTACCCATTTCATGCTTGAATTATTGGGTTTATTGATCAGGGATTAATTCAATTCCCATGCATTTAGGCTTACACGCCATAAATATACGGTAAACGGAAAAAAACCCCAACCTCGCTAATTCCAAGGTTGACAATTACACACAAAGCTTTTTGTAGCACACAACTGTTGATAATCTGTACTTCTTGAGCTGTGACGTCAGAATTTACATACAGATGATTGGATTGAGATTTTATTCCGCCTGTAATTTATCTTCTACGTCATCATATATTATTGTTACGAGTATGTAACTGTCAGTTATGCGTCACATTCTTCAACGATCTTATTATAATCGCCTATTAGACTGACCAAGCTGGTTTTTGCTAATTACTCGGGATATATTATTCATATATCAAAGTCAAAGAGCTTTGAGTAAATTTGACCCTAGGTGACCTCATACAGGTGTGTTGCTTGTCTGTTTTTGTGGACAACAAACCCACATTCATACACAAACAGGTACATACAATGTCAGAAGGTTATTCTTACTGAGATTTTCCTTTGATCAGGGGAATGGCGTTATGATATTAACTCAGTTTATTCATATTTATAATGAAACAGAACATTAGGACAGCAGGCCAATAGATCATATAAGACTAAAACCTGAAGTTACATTTCTCTCTCTCTCTCTCTCCCTCTCTCTCTCTCTCTTTCTCTCAGTTACGTGTAGCATAATATATAATTCTGGATAATTATATATTTTTATTTGAATAATTTGCTTTGTGGTGTGTTATCCCCTCATCCCATCCCAACACGCCCGTTTTGAAGCCACAGTTCATTGCGAATTTCCCCTTGCACAGTAATAGTTAAAATCGTTCCGATCGCCGCATTATCTGTTTTGGGATTATATTAAATTGTTTGACCTAATTCACGTTCAATTGTTGGCAAATGAACAGAGGTAACAGCAGGTCATGCCAATCTGACCTTAAATCTGTCAATACGAAATAGTTTGATTTGATGGTATGTCAACATTTCCCCACGGTATTTGTTATAGAAATCCTCGTTTGAATATTTTGTTTCAATTAATTTGTAGAATTTGTCTCGTATGAAGGTCGTATTAGAACGACTGGTAATATGAATCGTGGGAAAGGTGAATTGTGTCTATTGGAGTAAAGTCACGTAGTAGGTATAATTACCTATATCCATTGTAACATGGGATATATCTATATATATATATATATATATATATATATATACATGCATCGTTGTTCGTTTCTATCAAACTGATAACACTACCGGTCAATTGTGATATACACTATAAAAATACATAATATGTATAAATGTAGTCCCACTCAAATGGTCACATTGAGACAAATTTAAAATTTTATTGGACATTAACTTTAAATGTGGTGTATGTTCGCCAGAACATGTTCCCTTTTAGTAAGTTGGAATCAATCTGTACTGGAATTCCACCCCAAACACTACCAATAACCTAAAATCATACCCCTGTGCAGAAATATCGTGAATACAGGAGATGGGCTGTCCAGTCCCCTTATATTTGCTCAACTGATTTCCTATAACGGCGATATTACGATTGTCAGGACATTTACCAGGTAAATAACTAACAATTTTATCTTGTCTCCGTACAAAACTATGATTTTATTTTAGAAAGTATTTTGAAATTGTAGAGGAATTTGTGACGAGCACGACAAATAATTAATTTTTGGGGTCAATAGTTTCGATCACAAAAATTCGAACAAACTTGGCGTATTTAAATAGTTGGGACTTTCTCTGGATTGTCTTTATATAAATACGGTTCTGTTAATCAACTTATAACCAACTGTCTACTGTGTTACACCATTCGGTTTTTCGTGTATTGTGTTGCTTTTTACAGTAAAATTTAACTGTGTAGTTAATACAAATCATTCTGATACAACTTGAAACCTATATAGACTTGAAAAGGTCATTTTAAATTCATTATTTTAAACTCTTGCCACAGTTAATTACAGTTCATGTTATTGCGGTAGGGTGGTATATATACAAACTATGGTTGGAATATGTACAGATGTGACAAACAGATAACAATCTCATTTTATAAATAAAAATAAACGAGTGTAAAAAAGTTGTACCAATTGAACTGTACCTATTGATTTGAAATTAAAACCAAACTCCAATAAAAAAATAACGCAGTGGCTATTTTTACGGGTCCGTAAAACATTTCATAAAGGCTATTTTTACGTGAGTTCCGGTCGCGCATGCGCAGCGCGAAAATTTTCCGACTTGGGTAATTTTAGTGCCGTAAAAATAGTCAGGTGCTTATTTTTACGTGAATCCGTCCGTAAAAATAGCCAGGTGCTTATTTTTACGTGACACTTTCCCACTGTGGACATGCAGAAGTCCCATTATGATAAAATATGGCCCTATTCTTATAGTTTATACTATAATCTATGCACCACCCGACGGTTATTTATTTTTATTCATGACGTTCACAAATCACAGCCGTCACAGGGCCGTAATTCCCGGGTGGGGGGGGGGATCGGGGTCGCCAAAAGTTTGTAGGCTTAAACTTAATTTAATAAGTAAATTGGTAATTGTCCACATGGTGTCAATTTCAGCTCCGGCCCTCTAGGACTATTAGTAAGCCTTGTTTATAGTGGGTCTTGGTCTATAGTTTATGAGACACTGTATTCTGATCAATTAAAGTCTATAATGAACCCTGTAATAGGCATAAGGCCTACTTATTCAATTTACTCATTATTAAACCAGTTCTTCGGTAACAAGAGTCGACACGGATAGATTCATTTCATGGGGGGGGGGGGGTGACTGTGAAGTCTTGAATTTTGTTTTAAGGTGGAAATACAAAGAGGGAATAATTCCTTCTTATAATATGCAAGTCCTACTGTGCCCTTATCTCGTCAATATAAACAAAAAATAATATATAATGGTAAAAATCAATGCCAGAAGGCACCAAATAGCTTTATATTTATTTAAATGACGTAATGACGTAAAGAATGTTCGCTTATGGCCTTCTAACACCATGTAAAATGCCGCTGTAAGCATTTGAGAAGGAGTTCAAAAGAAAAACTAAAAGTATTTATGCTACAATATCGATAAACACGTTCATGTTTCGTATTTATCGGGGTTTATTGTATATTTAACCAGGCTTGAATTTTCCATTAGAACAACCCGACGCTGACGCGTCTCGTGTTCTAATGATCCAAACAACAAGAAGTTGCATTTTTTGTAACTGCGCATGTCAACAGGAAGTCACGTAAAAATAGCCTGCGTGATATGTTTTACGGACCCGTAAAAATAGCCACTGCGAAAAAATAAACTGATTGCATTTCTTGTATTCGTTAGTAATAATCAAAATATTATGTAAATTATATTAAACACGGAAAGCTTATTGTTTGTTAACCGATATTAAAAAAGGCGCTACGAATTCCAATTGCCAAGGGGTCATTTACATGCACGCAAATGTGTGCACGGCACCTCGGCTTTTCGTAATATACGAACGATTAAACAGCTGCCTTTGTCACGCCCTCCGTCTTGCATCACTGACAAGGGACACCACGCCGGAAAATCTGGATGAACTTCTTCGGCAAATGCAGACTAGCGAGCCAGCGCCCTACCCACTTAGCCACCGTGTCCCGAATTAACCATTGCAGACGATGGTTAATGACAGATATAAAGCCAATAAAGATAGTACACACATTTATATTAGACGTTTTCAGAATGAATGGACTGGATGTTCCGTATCCTAAAAGAATCTTACTTGACAGAATCATGGAACTTAAGATGAATTTAGCATAACGCAATGATCACTTAATTCTGTCGAATTGGTCATGTCCAGACTCCCCGAGAAGTCACATATCTGTATTGCCCTTTATATTCTCAACGACTAACAATTGTTGCCTTTAATGATTCCCCATTTGCTCCATTTGCATCCCCTAAGGATGTTATAAGTCCTGAGTTTCAATTATCGGATCTTTAATTATTGCTACATTTACTTCATGTATGATTATATATTTCGTTTTGTTGAACTATCGGCCACTTGGCCCTGTTCCTAAAGGCGAATTTTGTAAGAACTTAATACAGTCGCCACTTCGTCCGTCTCCTAATTATAAGAGGCAAATTTCAGGAGAGATTACCTCTATAAACTTTATGGAAGTCGCTCTCTGCAGCGTATCGTGTAATAATTCAGTCGCCCCTTGTCCTGGCTTCTAATTATAATTAGAGGCGAATGTCACGAGAGACATCTTCTATGAACTTTATGGAAGTCGCTCTCGGCAACGTATCGTATAAGCACTTAGTCGCCCCTTGGTCTGGCTCCTAATAAGAATTAAAGACGAATTTCAGGAGAGACTTCGTCTATGAACCAAATGGAACTTGCACTCCACAACGTATCTTGCAACAACTGAATACAGTCGGCACGAAAAGCTTCACCAATGCCCGTATCAGGGGCGTTTTAAGGTTTATCATGGCGGAGGCAATACGATTTTGAGGGCCCTCTTTCGTGGTGGTCCGGGTGCGTGTGTATGTCTTGATTGATGATTTTCATATCAGTGCAATGACTGCATTCTCATTCAGTAGTGAATTCGACAGTAACAGTTTAAAGTAAATGATTGACTCGGACTCTGGGGCCCTTTCCCTTGGCTAGAGGGGCCCTTTTATCAGACGAGGGGCCCTTTTGTCTGCCTTTAGGGCCCTTCCTAACTAGGGTACATTTCATTTTTCTCATCGGTTTTAGCATTTTTCTCCCTTTTTTTGGAGATAAAACGCCTTTGTGCCCGTTTGAAAGATATATGCTGTGGATGTGATTCTACAATTATAAAGACTGTAAGGTTGTTGATAGTTAATTGCATTAATATTACGAATGGAATAGTTGATTGTTGATATAGAATTGAAATATGGTTTAACGTCCTATTGTTGTGCCCCGACTGGACTAATAAAGACGGGATTTGATATACAATTATACGACTGTTGATTTATAATCTTGCAATTGTTGGTGTGTAATTGCTTGATTGTTGATGTATAATTATGCGATGGTTGATATATCATTATACGATTGTTGGATTATCCTCTTTTTTTTACATACTATCAATATAATTGACATTACAATATCCAAAGGAGGGTTATCACGACATATAGCATCAGTGGTGTGTAAAGGTTTGCTGATGTCCAGGGCTAATTCTTTCATTGTATGAAAATAGGGAAGTCCTGGGCTAATGAAGCCGGTCGTACGTCATACAATGTGCTCTGATGGAATTTCAGGGATTTTTCATGTGTACATGTACGTCAATGTGTACACGGGACGTCAGTTTTCGTGCCATCCAAAGGACTATACGTTGTCCATTGCACGGCCCTCCATCCATCCATTCAGAGTCCATTAGCGATAATCAATGAGTCTGGTCAAGTTTACTAATTGATATTAGTCTATGGGGAAGATAACTTTCGGTAATTAAAGACTTACTTTGCAATACACAAAGAATTTATAATCTATTTGATAGGTTAAAATGTACCCCAATCACCACGATAATATATTAATACGTTAAAAGGGTAATTGTGTGTGAGTGGTTTAGTATTACTATTATTTGATTTATTTCAATAGCCCTCTCAATTATTGCTCATATTCCCTTTATTGATTTCTCCGGATGAGTGAATTGTAAAGACGTTCACCTAGTCTTTAATTGAGCCAAATATGTAGTTAACCATTACCAATTCAAACAAGGTCTATAAATTGCTGTATAAAAATCTTAACGTGAACTTTGTTTCTCTTCCGAGATCGTTTTTATGCATTTGTTTGTCTTCGGTATTATTGTTTATCAAGTAAGCAAGGCAATAACATGTTCTTTTGGTTTATCAACAACAATTATAACAACTGTTTTATGATTCTTAAAATCTCTGGGCGTCATTTGCATTTTCTGGAAAGTATCAAATTTTATCCACGTACCTTTCATTTAATTTAGAAAACAATTTCAAAATCTCAATGACATGTAATCTTCCCGACTCAGAGTGAACTAAACAAGGCTTTTGGACCGATGTTCCTTTTGAAGATTCAACCTTGGCAATATTTTAGTTCGCAGGGGTTTTAGAATATACATTTTCAATGTTTAAAGGAGCTAAATCGCTAACATTTGGAACCTAGAAATTGACTCAAGTGGATCGCAATGCATATAATACTGTGATATAAATGTATATAAACTGATTTGCATTCAATTGTTTCCGTTTTTACTCCAATTTCAAATCAGTTATGTTCGGCGAAATAAACCAGAAGTGTCAACCGAAGGCATTTTTTTAGCGTCTAGTTATTCCAGTCTACATGCGCCGTTTGATTTGGTACAATGTTTAAGCCTCGTTCCTCGAGTCTCTTGCTAGAACTAGGGCTGAAACGCATTATGGTACACGATTCGTGTACCAATGGTAAAATATTTATTTTGTCTTAAATATTGGATATCAGAAGCCCATCTTTTTCCGGTAAGATCACATCATCAATTTTGATTTAAATTGACAAATAATTCGTGTTTTCTATGTTGAAGATTTTGGAAGATATTGAGTTAAAGACTTAGCTCCTTTAAACGTAAGAGATACTATTGAAAATAAAAACTAAAATATAGTAGAGGGTTGTCGAGACATTTCGCTAAAGAATTAAATTCTAAATACGTGCTATTCGCAAAATCTATTTTACATAGCAAATTCAATTATCTTAAATTTTGCACATAACCTCTAAAGTCACAACCAAGGAGTATAATGGTTAAATATTTCGTCGTATCAACGCGTGTGAACTGCTAGGGGAATATACTGTCCATACAGTCGTGTTTCCAACTACTCTAATAACTTCAAAGGCATCTTTTAGACAATATCTCATATATATATTTACAATCAATTAGGAATTGGCGTTAAACAACTATTTAGACCGGGAGCCCAGGGGGTCAACCCATCTGAAAAGTGTACCAATTTTCTTCTATTTATTATCGATGCATGTATGTCTGGTAGGTCTGAGGGGTTTCTGGCGGTAGGTGTGGTATTCCACGCCCGAAATGCGATAGCTCTCAACTAGTCTAGATTAACTCAGAAGTGTACTACATGGAATTCACACAGCAGTGTACCGTACATCTTCAGGTATAACAAACACCCTCTGACAGACATTTCTAGTGGTGGGGGGACTCCTGACAGAGCCATATAATTACCAGACATGTGTAGTGTTTGTGTGTATCTCTGACAAGAATTATCTAATTTCCAGTCAACAGCTAGGTTAATCTAGCCTAGTTGGGGGAGGGGGCATTTTGGGCGTGTCTGTTAGGGGTAACCCACCGCACAAATTGTCTGGCAGTGGTCATTCAGGACTCCTGTGGTGGTACTGAACAACTCCAAAGTTGTTTTAGGTGGTACAGATTTCAGCCAATCCAGCCTAGCTGTTGACTGGGAATTAGATAACTCTTGTCAGGGATACTCAAACACTTCACATGTCTGGTAATTACATAGCTCTGTCAGGGATTCCCCACCACTAGAAATGTCTGTCAGAGTATTTTTGTGATACCCGAAGATGTACGTTACACTGTTGTGAGAATTTCATGTAGTACACTTTTGAGCTAATCTAGACTAGTTGAGGGGAATACCACACCCACCGCCAGAAACCCGACAGACTCACATTCTGATGATACCAGACATACATGCATTGATAAAATAAAGGTAAACATTGGTACACTTTTCAGCTAGGTTAACCCACTGGGCTCCTGCTCTAATTCTAAGGCAACGCTTGTGTGGAATTATTCGAGAAAATCTCCATTCCTTGTTCCCCAACCAAACAATTACGGAGTATGGACACCAGACTTGAAAGTACCAATCTGGACCACAACGAGGTTGTGAAATACTCCAACGATGCTGGACAGCAGGATCCAAGCACCCTAACCTCTGATAACTACGGGAGATCTTTTGTCTTCTTAAGTCAATTAATGCGAATAAATTATTTCAAGCGAGCGACACAAAAAGAATCAGTTGATGACATAAATTATTTCAAGCGAGCGACACAAAGAAACTATTTAAGAAATTTATACACACTGCCCTACATATTGCAGATAGCGTAATATAAATGACATTTCGATGATGAAAAATGTCAATAATTGGGTATCTTATCTTAGCGATTAGCGCTTGGTAATCCACCGAAAAAAATAACATAGTGTATAAAAGTGTTGCCATTACCAAAATTGAAACAATCGTAAAAAATTTAAAGGAAATGTTTATTTTTCCCGTCCATATTTTTTTTACGTGTAAGTCACTTTGGAAACAAACTGGTTTTGAATCTGTATATTGTAAACAATAGAGGATAGAGGGGGTAAAGGTATTATATAGTTTCACAATCTACTGAAACTCGTTGTGTTATAGAGAAAAAGTGCGCGAAATGTTTATTTATAAATATCTAATACAATCGACATGTTTGTCTTCTTTTTTGTGCAATTAGATGATTATCATTTTAATAAGACACAAAACCACAATGGGACATCGGAATAAATCACAATAAATGGGGTATAGTTTTGAATTGAAACTTTTGATCTGATAAAGTTTGGCCAAATAAGCTTATATTCATTTTACAGTCAATTCTTTTATTCTCAGGTTCCTTGGTGTTTGTGCCTTTGGTTAATGACTTTAGATTGTACACGAAAAATGAGACGTAGCTATCACCAAACCTATTATTACTACCAACTAACAAAATTTCATAAAGAAAAAATATCAACGAGCAAACATTATCTATGTACATATCTTTTCATTCACAAATATGCAACCCCGTTTTAAATGAAAGCACCATAAATTTATTGCTCATTCATTTTTCGTAAAAGTTGTAAAGACAAGAAATATAACAAAGCGTTGGAAAGTTATATCAATGTTGCCCGTGGTTAGTTTTCGAATGATGTAATATAAATACATGTTTATTTACCTGTACACGTAACGGGTAACTGATGAACCCGGGTCGACTTTTCCTCATTCAGTGTTCTTTTTGTTGACTCTTTAGATTTAGTTTTTGACACACCTTTGGTTCCTGGTCCAGCACACGAAATAGAACAAATAAAAGTAACGACCACTAAAGTCACACAAACATTGGGAAAATTGCCTCTAACCCTCATTTCTAGGCCCCGTTACAAACATATATCCATTAAATGATTTTTATCTGAATTGACTACACTCTACTGCATAATACCTTGTATAGACTGTATCGGTAAATGACGACGACATGTATGCTGGAAAATCACGTGGTTCTATTTTTAGTGTAACCAGGTCGCACTAAATTGTGAGTCTTTTGAGTATTTACATAGTCGGCCTACAACATTGACTTTTATTTTTTACTTCTTGTCGGTTAACGGTACGTGCTTTCGTCTCGTTTGTCTCATGTTGTTCCACTCACAATTTTACGCAACCGACGGGTTAAGGTCAAGTTTAAACCATAAAAAGTTCCCTTTCGTAAAGTAGATGAGAGAAAGGTCTGTAGTAACCTTCAGATTACCAACTGATATAATACCTTTCTATATTGTTTTTACGTCATTATGTGGTCTAAAGTGTATATGACTAATTATCACTTAATAACACCCGATAAGAAGATAACACGTTAATGCAAGCGTACCTGTTAGAATATGGCAGTAGATAAAGTTTAATATATGTATACTGCATAAAATGATTTCAAAAACTAAAACAAATAACTAAAACAAACAAGGTATAAGACAGGGCGATGTAATTTGTCCTATCTGATTAAACCTTGGTTCAAAGACCTTTGAAGTGAAACTAATCAGTCGGTATAACGGTTTGTTCCCAAACTTAAAAAAATTCAATTACAAGTAAATTGGAAGAAGAAAAATATAAATAACGAGTCATACAATATCCGCTTTCACACTCTCCATATCACTTCGCACGTTCAGTAGTCTAAGATTTGGCTAAAATGTCATGTGCGCAAGTGTCAATTATGGACAACCAGATCTAGTTAAGAAGAGATATTTTAATGAGCCCAGTAAATTGAATGGGACCGCAATATAAAACATGAGGTGAAAGTTTATGTTACAACAACTTTAATATAAGGTGGATATCACACCCCATTCTCTGTATAATCAGGTAGATGAAACATCGGTTTCCGGCCAGGTTTCGTCCAATGTTTGTTCAGGGTTAGTGAAGAGGTCTTGGGTATATTTTTACTGATGTGACGGTCATTGAGTGTAAATAGTGTCAACTACCACGATCTAATCCACCAACATGCACATCGTCAAAAGACGATATATGATAAAATGTGAGTCCAGCGGATTATCCACCAACATCACACCGTCGAGTAGAATATGATCGAATCTGGTACTGAATCGGAATTAATTAGTAAAATTCCACAAACATCAACCTGGATTTTAAAATTGATGTTTTCTTGGCAGATTTAAAATACGACACTTTAGTAATCAAAGAGTCATCTCCCCTAGATCAAGTTTCAGAGTTTTATCGCATTGTTTAACCTGGCACAAAAGTATGACATATATATATATATATATATACACGGCTCAAATGAGAAGTTGTTTTATAACTAATAGTACTTAAAATTTTACAAATCTGAATCATATTTTTTTCAAGCTTTTGTGTAAGTCACAAACTATTTTTATACATTTGAGCTTTCGCAAAGAAATAAACTTTGGCTTTTGGTTTGGAGTCTGGCGTTATGTCGATAGCGTTGATATGTCTTTTAGATTACTAATCGGTTGTCACAGAAAGATATCATTTCTAAAAATAAAATATCTCCTGTATGTCTTTGTATACTCGAGTCAATTTAGAAATAATACACACATAGTTTTAGTGTAATACACTCACATCTCAGGGACGGATCCAATAATTTTAGCAGGAGGGGGTTTGCCAGGTTTCTGTTACAGAAATCTGCCATCATCTTCTCTAAATTACATAGGCATACATACGAATGGTCTTTTTAAACAGAGAAATCATTTTTATACTGATGTGGGATCACTTTGTGATGTAATTTCATTGATGCAAGGCATTTTTTTTATATGTAGCTAAGCGGGGGTGGGGGTGGATCCGCCCCTGCATCTAGTTTTAAGTGGTTCAGTGGTTCCCAACATTTTTCCAACCCCTGCTGCCTGCAGACATTTAACATGATCCGCGAGGACCCCAGAGAGAGGGGGAAATGTGGTCTAAACATATGGATTAATTTTATTTCAATAATTCGCTTGCGCGGAAGGGTCTTTAGCAGTGGGAAGAAATTGGAGGACCCGAAGAAAACCCACGAGGTTGGATATGCGACCCTATTCATTGTAACGTACAACCGTGGAATTGACACCACGCCAGTTGACTCAATGACAAGCCTTATGATACAGCGTACACGTGCTAACCACCCCTCCCCCCCCTGGACAGGTGAGGTGTGATATTGTACTGACAGAATCAGGAGAGCGCACAAGAACTTGGAGATTGATTGGATCTTTGTTAGTTTAGGTTATGTCCCGGGCTTATGGTGGACTTTGATTACAGAGATTTTCGGTCATTTAGGTTTGTTATTTAATAATGTTATCTTGGTCACGCTCGTGGTTTTGGGTCGTTGGTCTGGTCGCTTTGAAATGAGTATCAAATCAAAATTAGAAACAAGCATAGTCTGTATTGTACACTACTTCAATACTTATAGCCACTTTGGTCTGGTTGAATTTACTAACGTGTCGCTGCATAAAATTCCTACTCGTTTGGTAACCACCAAAAGACATTGATTGTCATATTTCTATTTAATAACATGTATGATCAGGCCCGTAGCTAGTGGAAGTAACGGGGGGGGGGGCAATAGCGGTACTTTGGTCGTTGCTTTCGTATTGCGTCCAACGGAAAGGGCACCAAAGGCGCCCATTGGGGTAAACGGTTCAACATTGGGTAAAGGCACCCATCGAGTGCCCGATTGCTCCAGGGGAGGCAGCTGCCTACCTTGCACCTACCACTGGCTACGGGCCAGATGATAGTTTGTGGAAGTGGTGGGGAGGGGGCTGGGCTATAGGTGTATTTTATTTGTTGCTTTCGTATTGCGTCCAATGAAAAGGGCACCAACGGGGTAACCGGTTCCCCATTGGGTAAAGGAGCCCATCGATTGCTCCGGGGGAGGCAGCTGCCTATCTTGCACCCCCACTAGCTACGGGCCAGATGATATTTTGTCATGTTGTCTATACCTTTGAGAAATAACTATTAAGACGCGCTAGCCCCTGAAATTTGTATATCCATGGGTCCAAGGGGTGGTTTCTGTTAATAGCGAAATGGATAGACTACCTTTAACTTGTTTGTTTGTTACACTTTTATTACCCTTTTTAATTCAAACAACATTTAAAAATCATTTACTTTGTATTACTTGAAGATAGTTCACTCAACGTGTTAAACCAAGCACAGTATCAACTTTGTAGGGCAGTCAGAAACTTTACCCGGCATTATAACATGTCTGTATATAACGGTCATGACCATTTGTTGCTGTGCTTACTTAAAAACGTTGAAAGAATAGGAAAACGTCGCACAAAGTTTACTGCTCTATCCAGTTACTAAATGCATCTAAAGGATACATTCAAGAGTTCCATCCAATGTCCTAAGAAAATTTTAATATATTTAAGTATTAATCTTAATAAAGAATGTAAGATAATATTTCTAAGATACACACATCCATGAAATATACCCCCCCCCCCCAGTTATACAATATTATAAAGGGTTCAACTATGTAGGAAAAGTTGCAAGAATGGCGAGTCAAACATGATTCAAAACTATGTAGGAAAAGTTGCAAGAATGGTGAATCAAACATGATTCAAAACTATGATACTAAAATTATTTGATAGGTATAGGCGTTTCACTAAAACACCCACAGCAAAAGAAAACAATATTTATGTATTCAAACAGTAACACGTAGTGGAGCAGTCTACGTACTATGTAACTCTGACTTGAAGATTTTATTTAGATATGATATACTTGAGTTGATCTGAAATGATCCACTTCTTCTAAAATAGAACGATTGTTGGCGGAGATTTAGTACCATAATTTCTTGATACGATGAATGGTATCAAAATCCCAATGTTCATTTAGATGGTGGTTGTATATTCAATTTGATGTATTCAACAAACCAACATTTAACACCAATTGTTTACTTTGCTGACGTCGACACTGTTGACCAAGGGCTTTAGAACAATAAAAGTAATATAGATTGTATAATCTATTTACCAGTATTGTTAGACAACCACCAGTTAGCATGTTTCCTAAGCTTTATCTATTTCCTCATAAGCCGGAGGACGCACGGGACAGCGTATTGACTTGTGAAATATATCGTCATATTTCGGTGGATCAGCAGACCCCTTTTCCCATAACAATGGCGTTCGTTCCTCAAGCATAGAGTCGGGTAGTTGGTTTATAATCAAACTAACATCGCTTTCGGGAAGTATCGTCTCGCTTTTGGGATCGGAACAAACAATATATATGATGGATGTCAAGGTCAATCCAACGAGTGCCGACCCAAGAACAAATATTGACAAATATATCGACAATCGAGCTTCACATTTAGAATACATATCCACTGTACTATATGTGGACTCAGGAGATATATGATATACTATTCTTTGGTCAGTATTATATTCGACTGGTATACGGCAACCTAGTTTACTGTTACACATTCGTGTTGTACCGTTCAAGTCATATACAGTTCTAATAATATGAAATCTAGCAGTTACCCAGGTGCTAGCCTTGCGGTTCATAAAAACAAAATAGTACGTATCGGTTTCTTGGATCGATAATGAATAATTATTGTAATGGAGGAAACAGCCATTCGTATTCACGGGTTTCGTAGCCAAGTAACAATCGGAACAATTCTTGTTAGTTTTCCATTGATCAAAAAATCCTTGGCCCTTGATGATATACAACTGAACAAAATCATCTGAACAGCTGGCAAGACTAAAAGATGAGTCATTTAGTATATAGTAATTAAAGTATATGTAGTCTCCGCTTTCCACAAATCTTGTATATTCATGGTCAAATATATGTCGTTTACTGGGTGAGATGTTTAGGTTTCCGGTGAACCGATACGCTCTGAACCTGGCGTCCGACTGCAAAGACAAACTGTGACAGAAACTCGTTGAATATTTATGATTTATGATACGCATATCCATTGGCGCTGTCTCAAATTTATTTATACCGAAAGCGCCCAATGCGATGCCCAAACCAATGAAAATCGACAACACTGATATCCACATCCATAGGACTTTTGTCCGTTTGTGTCGACTCATTTTGTTGAAACAGAATATATAGCCCCATAAAGTAGTGCACATACTACAGACACAAACAGCAAAGGGATGGCTGTTGGAGCTACTTGTATGTGAACATAAAACTCTGTTGGAATCTGGAGTTCCACTGATATATACTGATGTACTAATACTGCTGTTGGGACGAGCTCTGGAACTGATGGTATCATTACACGAATTTACCGGTCTTGCTGATCCCTGACAACAACCACTGTCGGTTGCTGGATGCTGGAGACAGATATTGTATGATGATTCCTCACCACCAGTGGTAATTCTCGAAAAGGTATCTTTGCTGCTCATTTTAAATCTTGAAAAAAAGAAAAAGAAAAGAGTAAAGCGGCTGATCGAATATCACACTTTGGCGTGTCTATCAAATTTTCCGTGTCTATCAATTTCAGCGGAGAGATGAATAGTAACTAAAAACGTTTGAAATCTTATAGCTGTATAAAGATGATTGTGAATAAACTTTTAGATTAGACTCTCTTCAAACACAAGAACTGGTGTACTTAGATAGTAGATAGTATTTAATTAACTCTTTGGTGAAATCACGAATCCAGTCAAATCGAAAATGTGTCTTTTATCAACCGATGCAACTGTCATAATCTCCTACTTATAAAATAAGATTATCAATGAATTCACTATTTCCCCATAAAATAAATACTGCGTAGAAGTGTAAAATACCAGGACACAATTACGATATCAGAAACACCTCACTAGAATATATATGATGGAAATATGATGGAAAATTCCTAGAATTTTGAAAACTTTACTACGAAATTTGGAAAACCTAGTAATTACGCGTGGTCTGATCAAAGTGTAAAATACCCGTGATGAAGGTTAACAATAGATATGTTAGTACTCATCGAGAATAACTTTCTGTGAATGTAAAGTTCATCGCGATTCATGAGGTACGCAAATACTATGGAAGCGTATTTGGGTCACAACTTATTGAGATAATATCCCAACATATCGACTAAAAATATGTCAACTTTTTGATTTATATTACAAGAAATCGAATTAATAAAATTGACGCATTAAATTCACCCTATGCCGACATGAACTATGTCTATGTTTATATCATGTCAATGGTCGATTTGACTCAAAATCAATATTTCATGTTTTATTGCATGATATAATGATATGGCCACATACCACTTATGATTTCACCATTAACTATAATGTTAATTCTCGTCTCTTAGACCGGCTCTAGCTTTTTCCCAAATTTTTGTTCGGTGGAACGCCTTCTGTCACAGATAAAACAACATGTGGCAAACTCATGCCCTAAAGCATGTATGAAAATGAAGTGAAATGAAATGGGGTTTAACGTTTTACCCTTCTGCACCTAACCTAGGCTAATTGAAGACGAGCATACGCCATACGGTACAGTGTACTATGAGGGAAATTTTGCCCGGGTAGCGGCGCTACGGCCTACAGTTACATAGAATTCCAACTGCCAAAGGATCTTTTATGTGCACGCCAATATATGCACGGGACCTCGGTTTTTCGTCCCATACGAACGACTAGACAGCTGTCCTTGTTAGGCCCTCCGTTCTGCATCACTGACAAGGGGAAACCACGCCGGAAAATCGAGATGAACTTTCTCGGCCAATGCAGGGATCGAACACCCGACCTCCAGACTAGCGAGCCAGCGCCTTACCCAGTTAGCCACGTGATCCCCCAAGCATGTGTGAGGTTCACCATGAAAAACCTGAGATACACAAGCTGGAAGTAGAGACAAGAAAACAAGCAATTTTCGGCCCTACATTTCAACGTAACCAACCTCTCAACCCTTGTATTCCTCCGCCTCAAAATCATGTATATTTACTATAACCGGGCAGAAAATGCATTTTCAAACCCTTTTCTTTGATTCTACACCCAAAAGGCAACAAAAATAGCCATGCAAAAGAGGGAAAAGGGAAACGGAGAGAAAAAAAGTAAAAATATCTTTCGCCTCACATTCGTAGATGACGGCGTAGACTGGCCCAGTCTCTTCTATTTATTTTACATTTCGATTTATATAAAAGTAGTAATTTTTAGTAAACCAACACTTTCGTTTCCATTTGTATAAAAAAAAAATTTGAGTAAACCTGTAACCAGCACCAGAGACTGGACAATTTGCGAGCTTCACAATAAAATGGGCGTTTCTTGTCCTGTTTTACGTTGTTCCTTATTTGGAATGATTGACAGTTGTCAAGCAAGCCCCGAGTCACGTGACACGAATTTGTAAATGTGATGTCTAAGATAAATTAAGTTCGATATTTACCTTCATGAATCATGCGTCTCGAATGGAGTGCAAAGCAGTCATGCTGAAACCGTCTGCGGGCTGATGTCACGTTTTTGTTTCCATTCGCCATTCGGCTTCGTCCCGATACGCATGAACTGGCTTCGTTAAGTTGTTATAATGATGTCGTGTGTAATTAATTATGTTCATTCACCTCATCCCATACGTTGTATCCGTTCATTCGACAGATATTGTCCGTCAACAAAATTCTTAGATCGTTAAAGTATCACTAAATAACAATAACTGTTATCCACAACAAACATCTCGCACCTACACCAGTTTGCCAGTGCAAATGCAGAAATCCCGTGCACGACGTCACACGACCAACATAATGCAGATTGACCTACTAGATGAGAATGAAGCTAGAAATATTTGGTGAGCTGTGTAGTAAATAAGGGTGAAACTTGAAGTATATCAAGGTTGTGTGCCTTCTAAAAGTCACAATTTTAATCGATTTTGATGAAACTTGAAGTATATCTTTATAACCCAAAGATCTTTGTCCTGATATTCGTGCATATCGTATCGGAGCTTATTGAATAGTGTTATTATGAGTGTTTTCTTTGTAATTTGTTTATATCCTGTCCCATTTTTTCACATAACTCAAATACTGCCTTTAACAAGAAAGATTTTAGCCCAAAAGACCCGTGGACCTGAGATGCACCGATGTACATAAAGCAACATGTGTACTTAAAGGGTCATCATTTTTGCAAGTATTCTTTGATTTTTTCTTTTTCTTTCATCGGTATGTTTTCAGAACATATGGAGAGCATATAACAAGGGCCTTTTGGTGATACCTGAAGGTTTACCCTTATATACTTCACATCTAACCAAATATTTCCAAGCTGTAGGACGATAGTTATTTTTAGCCTTTCTCTCCCTTTCCCTTTACCCCTTTTTGCTTTTTTTGTGTGTAAAAATCAAAGAAAAGCGTTTGAAAATACATTTTATGCCAGGTTTTGGCGAATATTCACGATTTTGAGGTGGAAGGATACGAGAGAGGTTGGTTACGTTGAAACGTAGGACCGAAAATTGGGATATTATCTCAATAAGTAGTGACCGAAATACGCTTCCATACTAATACCGATGATGCATTCCACTCAGTGGTCAACATAATAACGAATGTATTGGCTATTGTAAAGATTCCATTATTGAGTTTAGCTAGTATCGAATCCTACAATATATAACACATCAATATAATATAGAGTTTAACCGGTGTGTCGATTCCTACAATATATTAACACATCAATTATATAATAGACAGTTTAGTCATTATATCGATGCCATAGTTCTGAAAGGTTGTAAGTGAAACTAAATAACTTTGTTTGCATATTTAGAGCCTTCTCTATGCAAAAATGCAGAACTGTAAGGTCGTAACTTTCATAAAAACATTGCTATTAAAATGTTGATATCCTTATTGCGTTATTAAGATTTGAATGGGTTTTCCTCTCATATCTCAAAAACTAAATCCGACAATTTGTGACACTTACGACCTTTCAGATCTATGACATCGATTTATTTAAAGTCGATGTTTGATTAACAATAATATTATTTACCGTATTTCAAATGCACATCCAAAAAGAATTGCATATTTTACTTCTTGCTTTTCTTAAAAGTAAAGAACTTTCGTTTTCCAGAGAAAAGCTTGACTAAGCCACGCCCCTATATTTCACGACACTGTTTATTGACACGGAAGGTTTTAAATATTGATACAAGCCTACCAACAATTTATGACGTATTATATGTAGGACATTTTCCTGGATAATAAAGATAACTGGATCCGTAGTCCAATATTACACTATTATCATGCTACCAATGTCTGATTAATGTTCATAAAAACTATACAGGACAAGGAAAATGAGTTTGCGATTGATATGTCCCGTTTATATAGCGCGATAGATACCGCAATATTAAGTTGATAATACGTCAACATATTGTGATTGTTATTTTGCTGACGATTTTATCTCTGAAAAGGCAATTTTTGTCGAGTTAATTGAATAACTCGCTAATTTGCATGTCGTCATTTTGTTTTAGATGCACACGTCGACATAGCACATGGCAATATTTTGCGAATATGTCGACACATACTACGGCGAAATGGAATATGTCGCCAAAGCTTCCGAACAGCAATATCTTACCGCAAACGTGTACATTTAAGACGAAATGGGGACATAAAACATAGCGTGTTGACTCAATTACCTCGGCAAAAATTGACTTTTCAGAGATAAAATCATCAGAATAATCACAATATGTTGACATATTACCAGTTTAATATTGTGGTATCTATCGGAAAACGGAAACGAAACAGAAACATAAATACAACAGGAACAGAAATCAAACGGGAACCTTATAATGACATACACGTGGCACATCCAGTGGCGGATCCAGGATTTTTTTGAGGGGGGTTACAACCTCGTGTTTTGTCTCATCGACCGCGGAGTGATGGGTGCCGCAGGCACGCACCCGAGTGTCGTAGGCGCGAGCAGTAGAGCTGGTATGGGGGGTCTCCCCCCAGAAAATGTTTAAAAATTATCATCGATTTCTTCGCATCTGAGCCATAACGATTTTCAAAATTGGAAGAATAAATTTCGAAATTCATATGTTGATTATTGTGAAATTTTGCATACATCAAAGAGAGTGCGGACTGTACGTACAAAGAAGTTGCCACATTCACGGAAAAGTTGTCAACGACTCTTATAAAAAACAGCAAGTTATATATCCAGATCATGAACCTAACAATGAACAAACTGTTTGAATGTTATCGAATATTTGCAAATGTACAGTCGATTTTCTTTGCCAATGATAACAGTCCTATCGTAAAATAATGTATAATATATGCATCAGTCTGACAAAAGTGTTGATGCCTTCATACGGCGAGGAAATGCTTTGATGAATTTCCTGCAAATGACCTAAGAAGAGATCAGCCGCGGTTTACGGAGCTAATTTTTGCCGCTAGTAACATAGATGCTGATTGTGTGTCTGATAAGATGCGCACCTTGTGCTATATAATAAATATACGACCATGCGTGCATGTCCCGGTGGAAGCTTGTAGGACCCAGGATTCCTATACACCGGTGGGGAGGGAGTTGACTAGTAACCCTAGTCACCCCCCCCCGCCCCCGCCCTGGATCCGCCCCTGATATCATTATTCCATCCTACTGCCAGAACATAAACTCTTTATCAGCATTTAAGTGTTAGTCACTTGTCAGCCGTATATGAAAAGATAATACGAACATATTCTAGAGGCGCGAGTCCAAACACAAAGTTGTATATATATTTGTTTTCTTTAAATACCACATGTTATAGTATGAAATTACAAAACCGTTATGAATTCCACGTCAGTTCCATGGGAGTTGTCATGTATGTACTCAAATTACTCAAATAAAACTGATACATATATAGAGCTTAGAAGGCTATGCCACATACTATATAACAGGCGGGGTTCAGTTCATCTAAATAAATGTCATATGAATGAATATGAATGAATATAGTGCTTCAGATGATAACTTAGAAGCAGTGCACAAAAAAGATGTTTTTAAGTGACCTCATGAACATGCTTCCCGAACTCATGAACATGGACACTTTTACTTGATAACGATAAGAGAATACTTGTCGAAACGTCGTGCTAGATGTGTATACACCAGTTATTGTTATGAGCTCGAAATTAAAAAAACACTACTGACAGTGGCAATCACGCTTCCTACTTGGATCTGCATCCCGATTTTGACAATTGCTATAAACTTGGTGTTAAATTGTACGATAAACGTGATGACTTTGACTTTCCGATCGTTAACTTTCCATTTATTAGTAGTAACATTCCAATATCGCCAGCTTTTTGGAGTGTTTGTGTCTCAGCTAATTCGTTAGGCGAAAGCTTGTTCCTTTTATTCTGATTTTTTAAGTAGATCGAAGCATTTGGCATCTAGGCTTCAACTACAAGGATACTTGCGCACTAAACTCATTAAAACCTTTAAAATGGTTTATGGCCGTCATATTGACTTGATTGGCAAATATAACATGTCTCTCTTGACTATTATTCAAGATATATTTAATTGATTCTTATATTACCTCTCTATTTATGTCAGTCTACTACATCGTTAACACTGTTCATCATGTTTATTTTACATACCGATAGTCCATTGGCCAATCATGCTATGGTATTTAAATTTCGTCTAATTGTTTGGATGCAGCTATGGCGGGTGTGGCACCAGGCAGGGTAAGCTTACACTTCTAGACACCTGTTACCACTGTTTGTCGTGTATTTTGTAGTTCATTTGCTGATTACACTATTTTGCCTCTAAAATTTTTATTGGACTTCGAATTTTGACTAATGGTTTGGATTGTTCGTACTTGGTTTTATTTTATTTCCATATGAATTGTGTTGTGTTATTTAACATGGACACTGTAATCAACATGAAGATATCTCTGTCAATCTGCTAATAGCTTTAGCAATTGTGGACGATGCACCGAAGAGCCAGAGGTGCATAAAATAATCAACGATACAATTATTTGAATAGTTCCAGAAAAACACAAATCAGTTGAATTCAATGATTTTATTTTCAACTGGGTAAAATAATTAAACATAACGAATGCATCAAACATCCTTGAAATACAAACGTTAAAATAATCAATTAAAGTACTGGTTCCAGATAATATATCTAATTAAGTAAAAAGTACATTGCGAGATTTGATTGGGGAGTTCCGTCGTATTTTAAAACACAGGATATGATTTCGTTCTTTCTTCTTATTGTGAACATTCTCATCACTCTACAGAAATATAATTTATGCAAAAAACATTGGGGTAGCACTTGATGACCATATTTAGCCTAGGGGTAAAGTCACGTATATTTATATCAGGGATGCCCAATCTTTTACATGACATGCGTCAATGTGTTCACATTCAAATTCATTTACTGAACAGTTACAGGACGATAGCAGAACAAAAGTCTGCCTTTTTTAGTTTAATTCATTTAGCGTACTTAACAGAAAACAGACTATGTTAAAGAAGATAACATTCGCATGTACATGAAATAATAGAATCGCTAAAATAGTGAGTAGGTTACTGCATCACATTATTATGACAGGGAAGCAATGCTTCACTTCTAATTAACAGATGCGCCATGATTGGCGCAAGACACTTGGCGTTCTCCATTTGCAAAACAATACCATTATTGTAAATATGAAATCAATTGTCATATTCGTAATCTATTCTTTATCTATTTCCTCATAAGATGGTGGACGTTCAGGACAACTAGCTGATATGTTTATATCATCATATTGTGGTGGATCAGAAGAAATGGTTTCCCATAACAAGGGTGTGCATTCTTCATCTAGTAGTTCTGGTGGTCGGTTTATAATCAAATTCACACCTCTACGTCTAGGAAGTATCCGTTCGGGTTCGGGATCGGAGCAAGCAAAATATATAACCAGTGACAATAACAATCCAAAAATGGCAGGTCCAAGAGCAAATATAGTTAAAAATATTGATAACCGGGCCTCACACGTAGAAGACATGCGCATTGTACTCTTTGTAGTCTTTGGTGTCATGTGATACACAATTCGTTGATCAGTATTATATTCAACTGGTATTCGACATCCTAGTTTATTCACACACATTTGAGTTGTGTAGGCTAAGTCGTAAAACACTCTTGAAATTCCAAATTTCGCAGTTACCCAAGTACTCTGTTTGCGATTCATAAAAACGAAAAAGTATGTGTCGGTTTCGTTAGTCGACAAAGAATAATTATTGTAATTGAGGAAGCAGCCATTGACTTTTACGGGGGCCGATGCTACGTAACATCCGGAACAATTCTTATTAGTTTTCCATTGATCAAAATGTCCCTGACCTTTGATCACGTACAATTCTACCAAATGATCTGAACAGCTGATAAGACTAACGGAAGAGCCAGCTAAGAAATAAAAATTATAGTACAAGTAGTCTCCACTATCCACGTATTTTGTATATTCTGCTTTATAAAATGGTCGTTTACGTGTTCTTGGTCTTAGATCTCCGGTGAATCTATAAGCTCTGAATCTGGCTTCCGACTGCAAGGACAACGTGTAACAAAAGATCGTTGAATATTTATGATCGATGATACGCATATCCATTGGAGCAGTCTCGAATTCATTTACACCGAAAGCACCTACTGCAATACCTAAACCAATAAAAACCGACAGCACCGATATCCACATCCATAATATTTCTGTTCGCTTGTATCGAGTCATTTTGTTAAAGCAGAACATATATCCCCATAAGGTGCACATACTACACACCCAATCATCACAGGGGTGACTTTTGCTGTCGCGTCTGTTGACACTAATGTGTACTGAGGTACTAACACTGCTGTTGGGACACGCTGTTGAAGACAGATCTTCATCGTGTACATTACATGAATTTACTGGCCTTGATGGTCCATGGCAATACGCGTCATCTGTTCCTCCTCCTTGTGAATCAGCACCGTCAGTCCTGTTTTGCTCCTGGCACCCACAATTCTGTGTGGCTTCCTCACTGAATATACTTTTAAATAGGGACTTTAAGCTGTTCATTTTAACGGTATAACTAGAAAATAGAAAACAAATAAATCAAGGCATTATTATCTTCCGGGATATGCGAAACTTCGCGTACTAAAGATCTTAAATATATGGTTATATATGTAAAATCTGTGCACGAGGGTGTTGTCATTTAAAAGCAGGTCATGAATGGTCAACATGTAAAGAAAGTATACCTATTGTAAATATGTTATTCAAGTTTAGTCAGAATTTCGAATATCAACATGATAATTATATTGTACCAGTTACCTTTTTCAGACAGAGACCTGGACGGAGAGAGAGAGAGAGAGAGAGAGAGAGAGAGAGAGAGAGAGAGAGAGAGATGGGGTTTAGTGTCTACTCGACACAAAATAGGTCATTACGGGACTAACGCGTGTTTCAATTTTTATTTCAATCATTCGCTTGCGCGTATGATTTTTTAGCAGTGGGAGGAAACCTGAGGATCCGGAGAAAATGGGGTTTAACGTCCACTCGACACAAACTAGGTCATTTCGGGACTAACGTACGGTTTAATTTTATTTCAATAATTCGCTTGCGCTTAGGGGTCTTTATCAGTGGGAGGAAACCAGAGCCTCCGGAGAAAACCCACGAGGTTGGACAGGGGACCCTACTCCTTGTCACGTACAACTGGGGATTCGCTAACCATTCGACCATCCAACCGCCCTGGACGTGGACATGTACGTCATTTCTCGTATTAGAGTAACAATAAGATCATTTACCTGAGTTCACAAAAAAATGTATTTTACATCCCCTGTTTCTTGAAAGTGGAGCATTTTCTCTTTCCTTATAGCATAACACCAGCTTTCAGACCATTAGATATTGTCTCGCTTATTATTAAAGAGATATCGACATGATCTTATCAACAGTAACTGACGAAAATGTAGGCCATTTACCATGATAATAAAGATAACTGGTTCCATAGTTCAATATTACGTTATAATTATATCAATGATATATTTTCTTCTTAGGTCCGATTCCAACAGCTATAAGCTTCAATCGAACGGTGTGTCAATTGAACTCTTCTGATTTTGAGGTGAATATTTTTTCCCCAACATTTAACCATGCCTCATCGCAGCCTATCAGAAGTTCACAAACAATGAGCATTTAAAACGATGTCCGATTGTCATGTACCGTACAAATAAATGCAAAGTTTCAATTATATTTCATTGGTTCAAAAACCATTATTGCAGTCAACCTAACCATCTAAAGATACCATGTTTCGAACGTTCACATGGCCCCTCACAAATTTTGGGTTGAGTACACGATTAAAAATTCCATTGGATGACAGAGATTTTAATTAAGATTTGAAAATATGAAGGTCAGTCTCTGGGCTCATTCGGTCCACAATCGGATCCACATTTTAACCCCTGACTGTTACATTTGATAGGACCACATTTAAGCCAACCAGGTCTGTTATGAAATTCTTTTGGAGTTTTTTTTACTACCCACCCTTCACTCAAAAGTTAATCCGACTCTACACTGGTATATCGTTGTAATGAGCCTTGTATTGTAATCAAATTCATCTTGTAAGATGCGAGCTCTAGTAGTTACCCACAAATGCTACATACATAGATGATCAAGGGAGACCACTGCTTTCATTTCTTTATTGTAATGCTTGTACTGCACCTGCTCCATACTCCTGCGCAGTGTTTCGTTTGATTAGAACTAATCCACTTCACACTGCTATCTTGAGTGAACATTGTTGTGCTAAATTATTATTGGTCAGTAGTGCCATTACCAACCAATGACTTACATTGTAACAAACAATATCCGGGTTAACCAGACCTCAAAATATGTTACCGCAATGTATCTAGTGACAATCGCGACTTGTTTACGTCATAACCCGCGAAATTTATTATGCTCGATTATCCAGTGCCAACATGTTTTCTTCGTCAGCCATTTTGAAAATTATGCCGAATGCGAGAAGAGAGGAGGGATTTGATTGGACGTTAAAAAGAGACACGCCCCGTCCAATTTCAAGAATATGACTTCTATCCAGCAAAGGTAAGAGAGGGATTTCTCTCGCCATTGCTTCAGGAATATGCACCTGCTCGAGCTGGGGGTATAGCTAGGGACATACATGCTTTCATTGCTTTATTTTAAAAATGCTTGTACTGCATCTACTCTAGCTGGGGGTATAGCTAGGGACAGCTAACTATGCATATACACGTCATTACTACGGTTCTAAGAAGTATGGTTAGGTCCGAAAATGTTATATCACAAGCTTCCTGGTATTTTTTGGAAAATTTCAATATTTTCTTGCAACGGAATCTTTAAATCATACACGTGGTCTAATTGTTCCTTTCGATTCATTTATTTTTATTTTACGAACCAGTCAACCCCTTTTCATAGTTTCATTTAGATAATGGTAAGCACGAGACATAGTATGCTTTTGAGTTGATACATGTAACATAGTTTCGCACGGGAGTAGAAAACATGGCGAACATGCTTTGACTGTACTTTTTACATCAAAAAACCTCTTAACTTTTTTATCAGCATCCTCAGTTTTAGAAATACAATCCAGTACTATTACCCATTCAGGGTGTGTCATGCATGAGGTAGGGTATGCGTGTTACCTCTAGAAGATGCGACACGATGGCGCGCTACAATTGTATGCGACACAACCCCGTCTATATCTGTATGCGTCACAATCGGGCCCGTAGCCTCCCCAAATATTTCGCCAAAAATAGTGATTTCTTGGGAGTGTTCTTAGCCGGCCACATCCTCAGCCCCTCCAAAACATTCCGTAGCCCCCCCCCCCCCGCCAGCCCAAATTTTATGAGCTGGCCACGGGCCCGGTCACAACCCTATCTACATGTATATGTAATGTTATTGTATTGTTAGTGTGTATATATTTGACAGGGTATATCACACATAATCAAATAAGCAACCCCCACTTCAATAAAATAATAATAAATATATATAAGAAAAAAAATAAAGAAAACAACAGCAAACAAATACACCCTTTGATATCGTTAAAACAACACATTTTTACAAATTAGACATTGGCGAGGTAAATAAAATTTAACGTTTATTTCCCGAATTTGCTATGAAGATTATATTAGGCTTCTTAAAATATACAACCATTGCCGAAATAAAAATGAGGGCAATATGACATAATCATCCAAAATACCATATAATAAGGAACTGTCGAAGATGTTATAGGAGATGTTTTATTTAATAAATAACAATAAGTTTTTTAACGTGGTTATTTAAAATACTTAAAAGATATTCCTATATGCTTCTGTTGGCCACGTTCCTTTTTACTGTTTTACACTGCCGATCTGTATGCGTTCTTCCCGTTCCTGTTCTTTGTTTCAAATCGAACTAAAGACTGGATAATTTCAACGAAAGGTCGGAAAACTGGTATATATTGAAGCAGTTAGATTTCCATCTAGAATACACCCACAAACAATATAATTGAGGTGAATTAACGGTCTACGTGCATCTAGGTAATTAACAAACGAACGAGTCATTATTGGTACTGGTATAATCATTCCTATAAACAGCTAATTGCAGATACAATGTGGCGCTTTCAGTCTGACACAAATCCAAACTCTCTCATTGAAATCGCCGACTCCCGAAAACAGCGATACCACAAACAAAGGCACTTCTAACCAAGTTCAGAATTGGCAGGAAGTAGAGAATGGCCAGCCTACGAATAATCCAAAAATATTGCTTAATCACTATACATATTAGGTATATCCTATATACTTTGGTACACAATAACTATTTCCATTTGTGAGTTTATTTTATTGCGGTATCCATAATTCTTCTTCTACGTAGAAATATTCATTGAAAACACAGAGGTTAAATCACCTTGTTCAAACACATTTAATATGGAAGGTCAAAGAGGAAGCGTCTGTGCTAAAAAAACCCTCAAAGAACCGTGTGCCATAAATAATAATAAAAAAAGTCATTCCATATGCAAGTCTATGAGTCTTGTATTGAAGGGCCATATTTTGATTAAAGCACTGCTGTTGCGAACAACCATTTACACTTAATATAATATCTTTATTAAAGCACACTATCTCAGTCAAGCCATTATCACAGATAAACACAGTATGGAGGAATCAGACAGATTTATATTTTGGATGTAGTTGGTAGGGCGTTTCTAGTTTCACTTTCAACTTAGATAGTGGTAAGTTATTTTCGTAGTAATGATAAACCAATTCCTCTATGGAGTCAGCAAGAAATTTATCACTGAGAAAATATTTGTCATCCTGGAAAAAATAGAAATGAACAGTTTGTAATTTTAAATGTACATTGCGAAAAAGAGTATCATTCGAGCTCATTTCATTTTTTTCCCTCAATTACAGTATAGTATAAACCTTGATCGTTCAAAAATGTCCTTTCGGGTCAAATAGAGCGAGACCCTGTAACTATTTCAATTCGGAAGAATAAGATATCTTTGTATTTCAATAATTTAATTAAGCTTGGGGATTTTTAGAAGTGTGTGTGTGTGGGGGGGGGGGGGTCACTTCAAACTTTTCAGATCACTCAATCAAGCGTATTATGCATGTACGATACCCGACTCAGGGACGGATCCAGGAATTTTTGCAGGAGGGTGTTTGCCAGGTTTCTGTTAAGGAAATCTGCCATCATTGTCTATAAATTACATAGGCATACATACAAATTGAGCTTTTTAAGCAGATAAAATATTTTTTAATACTAATGTTGGACCAAGACCCACCACCCCTCCTCTGGATCCGCGCCTGCGACTGTAGTTTTTTTAAGATCCAGGGAATACCGAGGGGTTCAGAATGTACCAGTATACTGAAAATCACTCGTCTCACTTACTTTTTCTTGTATAACCATTTTTCTCGGTATAAGTCCTCCAAAGAAAGCCAGTACATACTGAAAATCGAAAAGGAGACAAACCAAAATAAGGTTACGGTTAACCGAAAATGTCCTTGAAATGCATAATCTTTAAAATTTTGAGTTAAAATGAGGAAAAGAGGTCGAGGTATTTATTGCGTAATTACGGCACAGACACTTGTTACCTCCCTTGATATGTGTGTTACGTCTTGTTTGAACATTTATCTCATTTAGTTGGCAGAATCTATTATTTTTCATTAAACTGAAATTTATATTTATCAGTATAATATCAGAAATATCTCACCGAACCATCTTTGCGTTTTCTAACCAGATACACGCCTTCTTCACCTATATTTCTTATTATTCTGAAAACAAAACCGGTGTAGTTGAAAGTATACATAATGGTCAATGTTTAATTTTATTTCAATTATTCACTTGCACGTAGGATCTATAGCAGTGGGAGGAAACCGGAGGATCCGGAGAAAATCCACGAGGCTGGACAGGCGACCGTTTGTGTGGGAAGAAAACCCGAAATCCTGGCATGCAGGAAAACACCCCTCGGCAGTTGGAATTCGATATAAGAGTAGGCACAGTGCCTCTGCCAGGGCAAATATTTCTCTTAACGCACTATCTAAATGAATCGAACAGGAGCAGAACAGTAGCACGTTTAACACATTTCTTTTCATTTATACACGACAAAGGCGTTTTATAGCTGAGGCGCCAGCCTCCTCGCGAAATAAATCAAAGAAGTTGAACATATAAAATGGGAGAAAAATGCTAAAACCGATGAGAAAAATGAAATGTACCCTCGTTAGGGCGGGCCCTAAAGGCAGACAAACGGGTCCCTCGTCTGACAAAAGGGCCCCTCTGGCCAAGGGAAAGGGCCGCGTGTCCGAGTCAATCGTTTTCTTTACACTGTTACTTTCAATCCACTACTGAATGAGAATGCAGCCATTGCAATGAAAATCACCCATCAAGATCCCCATCCCCGGACCACAGTGAGAGAGGGCCCTCAAAATAGAATAGTCTCCGCCATGATAAACCTTAAAACGCCCCTGATACACGAATAGAAACATCGAAATTTCTTCCGAAATGTAACAACGTGGTTACATGGTACACTAATTATATTCGCCAACCAGATCGGGGGACAGAATTAGATCAGGCGCGGATCCAGAGCGGGGGTCCAGGGAGTCCGGACCCCCCCCCCCCTGCGCAGACTTGAAAATTTTTTATGCGATTTTATTGGCGATTTAGACCTGTAATTTTGGAATTTACCTTCCGGAAATACGTCAGAATGAACCAAATTGAACCTAATTTACCAAATTAATCGGTTGAGAGCAATTAGTTAAGCAATTATCAAACCTAGACCCCCCCCCCCCCTGCAAAAAATCGTGGATCCGCGCCTGTAGATCGGTAGTTGATAATATTAGAATTTTCTTATGTTTCAATGAAGGTATAATACTCACTCGCTGGATTCTCGGGAGTCTTCAGATTCATCAAAGTAAATTGAACCCCAGTAGTCTTCTTGGGTCATTGCCCCGGGCTCCTCCTCCTATAAAACCCCCAAAAATATTTTCTAATGCTTTGCAAATTCATTCGAAATATTATTATCTTGTTATCTGTGTTTTTTTTAACATACTCCCACCCTTTGCACAAACAACTTATTCAAATAAGCCACTAGGAGTTTGGCAATTTATACAAACGGTTAACGATATTAAGAATATGACATTATTTAAACTTAATGATATCAATTTTCTTTGGGAGAACGAAATTTCTCTTAAAAGGGGTTTAAAGCTATTTACCTTTTTATGTACCACACTAGCTCCATCCGGTCTCGCTCGTCTGAAAATATAGATAAATAAAATAGATATTGTTCATATATCGAATGTAATATGAACAACAATCTATTTCAAACTTGATCTGACAAGGTCAGCTGGCTGGTCGTTCGAATGGGACGAAAAACAGAGGCCCGTGTACACATTGGCATATACGTAAAAGATCCCTTGGAAGTTGGAATTCGATATAAGAGTAGGCTGTAGCGCCACTGCCTGGGCGAAATTTCCGTCATAACACATTGTATGGCGTATGTCTGTCTCCCCTTAGCCCAGGTTAGGTGCAGAAGAGTAGGACGTTAAACCCCATTTCATTTTATTTCATGTCTATTTCAGACTTAGAACAATCTAAGGTACTATCTCAATATTCAAAAACCAAGAGACAAACTGTCGTCCTACCAGGCGCGGATCCAGGATTTTTTGCAGGGGGGGGGGGGTCTAAGTTTGATAATTGCTTAACTTATTGCGCTCAACCGATTAATTTGGTAAATTAGGTTCAATTTGGTTCATTCTGACGTATTTTCGGAAGGTAAATTCCAAAATTACAGGTCTAAATCGCCAATAAAAATGCATAAAAAATTTTCAAGCCTGAGCAAGGGGGGGTCCGGACGTATCTATAAACATAAATAATACAAAAAAAGCTTATTAAATAATCATGCTGTAGCATATACTTGCCTTTCACGAACTTGGTGGGCAGTCTGAAATATAAGTATTAATAATAAAATTAAAGTATCTAAAGAAGGAAGGGTGACAGTACACGTCAATAACCAACGTTAATTTAAATACTATCAAACAAAAGCGGGCAATCGAATATCATGGAGATATTAAAAAGTTAATGAAAATAAATTACATTATAATTAGATTGATCATTTCTACTGATTAAAATTCTCGGTCTTGTCAATCATATTCGTACGTTTTCACACACACTTGGCCTTTCAGCAAACCAATAAGTCTTAAAGACGCCTGAGTGTATTGACTTAACGGGAAGATTATCAAAATAAATTAAAATGAAAGAATATTGGTATGTATATTATTTTTTTGTTTAGGAGACGTTGCTGTTATCATACCCCCCAATAATCTAATAAATGCTTTCCCGTGATAGTGTTTATGGGGTAGTCATGTCCAATAAATAAATATATGACAAATATGGTATGAATGGGAAGTAGAGACGACCAATCTGACTGGAGAGATATCGGATTCCCTGAAAAACACCCATGTAATGGCATCACTAAATGGCAACCTGTCTGCTTGTTGTCTTCTTGGGCGACGTAAAGAGCACTTAGTATGTGCTGATCGAACGACTAGCAGCTGTGAGAACAGTCACGTCACAAGACAGCTTAATTACGGCAATGGGTACTTCCTTGCGATTAAAAGGTTTGATAAATAAATTAGTTGTATATGTGTTTAATTAAAGTTCCAATAGCATATTTTTAAGTTATATTTTTAAAATGTATTAAAATAAAGCCCTAAGATAGATTGTACCTATAAACAGCCCTATCTTGTTAAAGAATAATCCTATTAATCCTATAATTCACTATTGCCAGTTTTCAACTACGTTTGTAGATGGCCGTCCATGGAGAGGAATGGGAAAACAAGGGAGGTAATTGAGTTACTATTTCCTCAATCAGCTTGTGTCACCCATTTTAACACCTGTGAAATTTTGCCCATCATCGTATTATAGTGAGTTGACAACCTTTTGAGCAAAAGACATAGAAATAATTATGTTCTCACTTTCTTAGAAAATATGAAATTGGAACTTTAAAGGTTTCTTTAACGACCAAGTTAGATTCAGCGTGGGCCAGTTTACCACGATGCGTGCCACAAATGAAATGGGTGGCGGTAGGATATCAAAAGACTTTCTCACCTGCCTGGTTTCTGCCTCTGTGGTATTTAATTTTTCATTCAATTGTTTTGTTACTTTATCAATTTCAATAGCATCATAAGGTCTTCGTTTACGTTTTTTGGCATCTCCCGTTGGTCTTGGGGGAAGTGGTGGAGGTGGAGGTGGTCTGCCATCCATATCGTCGTCGGAATCTAAATTAGAATGATGATTGCCATTTCAATGAAGGGCCAATCCCGAAATTATTTTGGAGCATAAAACTGCTTAAAATCCCTTAAAATCTTCTAGCTTAAGGCCGAGAAACTAACTCAACTTAAACCCGTCAGTTCTAATCTGGAAATGGAAGCCTGCATCCCAAGCTGTATTATGTGATGTCTGGATAAAACCAGACTTTTATTTTATAAAAAGTAATGTGTAGGGGTAAATTACCTTTCGTTATCAAGTACAGCACGAGGGGCATATACTGTATAGACCTCTGCCTCTAAAGGGACGGTAATCGATTATAAGGTCACCCAACGAAAGAATTGACTCGAAATCTTAAAAGGATTAAGTGTCTGAATAAGCAGTTTTGACATTCCCGTCCAAACAACTCAATATTTTGAATTAAATTTTTTGGGAGACAGGGCACATACATCATTGCCCTATATTTTGGCACTTACATTTCACACATTTCATACGTACTTGAGCTTTTATTTTGGAGGCTCTATTCAAATAGAGATAGTCCCATGGCAACCATCTTTTAATTTAACGATAATTTCCAAGGATATTCTTTATAACATTTATATCTTATGAATTATTATTTAAGGACTACGTAGTATTTCTCAAAGGAATGGTAACACGCAGTTTGGTTTCCACCCACCAAGCATTGCTAAAGACGGTAAAAATAGAACACGATACTCAATATATCATCTGGTGTTTTTAATGATGTGTATTTCTATTAAACGTATAATTGTTGTCGGTTCATACGCGATGATGATAACACGGGGCCCGGTTAGTTGGGGACTATGTCATGTATATTTGTTTCATTTATTCGCAAGAAACCGGCGAGCCACGACTAAACATGTGTAGGATGGAAACGATCACCAACGGCAGACCTCATGATGTATAGAACACACGCTAGTAGGCCACTCCTCCAAGTTCCCATCCACTCATTATTTTTAACGTGTAATAACTATTAGTTCCCAAGAAAAATTTTAAAATGTACAAACTCTGTTAAAGACAAAATATGAACATTTTTGTAACGGTCATTTTGCCGCTTAATCTAATATGAGCCAATCTAGTAAAAAAAATTTTTTACTCGCCTGCAGCTGAATTTCGTTTATTTGTGTAATTTTCTGGTAATACAAATTGAGAAGGGTCGTCGTAAATTTTTTCTTCTATAGCTTGGTACGATAACGACTCTTCGTCAAAGGCTTTTCCATCTGCTTTGCCACTGCAAATATCAAAATTTGGCTTCCTAATACATGTAGTTTCAAAAGCTAAATCTCACCATACCTAATGAAACACATTTAATGTATGCATTATGACTTTGGGATAACTGCGTTAGTTTTCTTTAAAGATACATGTACATTATTAAAAAGTTAAATTTGCCTATCCCAGGTCTTTATTTTGGCCTTAGATAAATTATCAATTAGACATTTATTAGCATGGCAAACCTATAATCAACTCACGATGTCGTCGGAGGTTCGAGATTTTAACTAGATTAGAACTGTTCGGTCAATTAATGATTTAATTTAAAGATGGGGTAGCGAGGTTAAGTCTCGAATATACCAGTACGGTGGTTACAATGACATACAATCAATGCACACATCATGTCAAAATAATGATAACTTTGCTCAGAATAAAGTAATTTGAATGACATTTTCAATACATGTATATTTATTTTGCCTTATCTATTTTTGACTTATTACAGCAAGAACAGCCAACTATTTATCGAAATCTTAATGTATCATTAAGGGAAATGGAACATTTGCAACAACTCACCGTTTTTTCCCTGTTATTTGGCGATTAGCTATATCCATTTCATTTTTAACTTTTTTCATCCAGTCCTTTAAAATAAATAATTCATTACTGAATAGATAGATGGATCGTTATGGTGTTTAAAATATACATCTTTTTGCCAATATAACATATTTAGATATAATAGGTTTTATAAGATCAATACGACATGGAAGCAAAGGTTGGGGGATGGGATTGTTGACGGAGGCTGTTTCGATTTCAAGTTTGTACGCCATACGAGTAATAGGGACCTTTCGCATCGGTACGAAAACGAGCACCAAAACGAACATATGTTGGTTTACGTTTTCGTATCCTCTAAAATACGGTTTCGCAATCCGACGTACGATAATAGCTAGATGACGTTAATATCCTCTCCATCAGTCTATGAACTCAATTGATATTTTGGTAGATACAACAAATCAAGCAGAATATTGCATTTGGGCACATACTACGAACTCTACACAATCAACAATATACACACAGCTTCGAAAAATTGTGGAAAATTCAATAGGGACCTTTCGCATCGGCCCGAAAACGAATACGTCATCGATTCATGGGTACTTGTGACGTCAATCCTTAATGAGTGTTCGCTCAGTGAAAAACGTTATGCTATGGAGCGGGATTCACGTAGGCATGTAAACGAACATGTTTCTTCGACTTGTCTCGTATATTGAATTTCCAATCATTTTTCGAGGCGTTGTGTATATGATTTGATTGTGATGGGTATGTAGAATGTGGTCAAATGCAATATTTTCCTCGAACTGTTGTATATCCGCCAAAATCGATTGAAAACCTTGGCTTGACCGAGAAATTCGTCGAGTGGTAATTAACGCCATCTAGCGTACGCTGGATTGCGAAACAGTTTGTTAGAAGGTACGAAAACGAAAACATCAATGAACATATTATGTTTGTTTTGGTCTTCGTTTTCCTATCGACGCGAAAGGTCCCTAATATTCGAGACAAAAACAGTTTCCTTTTGCATACCTACGCGAATCCAACTCCATACGCGTATTATTTTCACTGGTCGAACACTCATTACGGATTGACGCCACAAGTACACACGAATCGATGAGGTGTTCGTTTGTATTCGTTTTCGATGCGAAAGGTCCTTATTATCACAAGCATAACCTCATTGGTTTTTCTCTGGTTCCATGCGGAACATTATTAAAATAATATTCTTAAAATAAAAATTCATCATGTCCCATTAGTTTTAAGTATTTACCTTCATTTCTCGTTCAGATGACGCAGAGAAGTAATATGGTTTAAATTCAGTATGTGTATGGTTGATTTTGAAAACCCACTGAGCATCTGTCATCTCATGGTCTCGCTGAACACTGCAAACAAATTGAATGAAATTCTTCCTTAAAAGGGCATTATGAAAGAACTAAATCTGCTTATTGCGGGTCTTTCTTTATGCCTTAAATGTTATATATATTATTAATTAGTCATTCTATTAGCATGACAACGCTCGGTGATATCATGTGCCTCCGAGTTTAGGTAGAATATAACATGTTGGCCATTCAATGATTTAATTCAAAAATGTGGAAGCGAGGCTAAGACTGGAATGACCAGTACGGTAGTTACGATCAATGCACACATCTTATCAAAATTATACTACCATAGATAACTTTGCTCAAAATAGAGCATCTATGACAAGGACTTCGGGCATTTGTGTGGAACTTTTCGCCACAACAGTTCCACAAGATAGTGGGTTTCTGAAAATAAATACATTCCACAAAATTTTCGATTTTGATACAGTGTTTTGGGATTTGTGTTGTTTTTTGCCATAAGAGTTCCACAAGATATTAGATATAGAAATTTTTTTTTTCAAAAAATTCTTCTCAGTCCCCCTATATGCCTATGTGGTGTCACATTCCACAAGATTTTCGACTTAGCATAATTTCGATACAGTGTTTTAGGTCTGTGGTGTTTTTTTACCACACGAGTTCCATCGGTTTTCTCCGGGTTCTCCGGTTTCCTCCCACTGTTAAAATCCCTACGCGCAATCGAATTATTGAAATAAATTTAAACCATACGTTAGTCCCGAAATGACCTAGTTTGTGTCGAGTGAACGTTACCCCCCCCCCCCTCTCTCTCTCTCTCTCTTTCTCTCTCGCCTGGCAGCATGTCATTAACAAGATATTCTTCTCTCCAAACGTATAGAAAATGTATTCTTTTTTTCATTATTTTCGTAATTCCTAATTACTTTAAACCAAAATGGCTATCGGTGATACATAAATTTTGCAACAATAACGGAACTCTTTGTTATCTGATAATGGCCTAACAACAACCAGTCTGTATCGTTAATTAATTGAAGGAAGTGGAGATATGAAACGAAAGTGTAGATATCTTCATTTAAACTGTACTAAATTTGCAGAATTGAAAACGTTTATAATAATACTTATGATTATTTTTCCTGTTTTCCAAAGAAAATCCGATAATATTCTAACCTGTTATAGCCATATAACGAAACGGAATGCGACCGTTTCGCAAACTCGCTACCAAAATAATATATGCATCCTTTATATAATACAACATATACTTGAGGCCCTGAAAATATAGTTATAACAAAAAAATATACACATCCATAACATAATACAACACAAACTTGAGTCCTGAACATATTGTGACAACAAAATAAACATCGATAACTATAACATAATACAACATAAACTAGGGCCCTGCAAATTTTAAAAAAAACATCTAAAGGAAATAAACATGTACTTGATCATCAGGAGGTTTTATATTGGCTTATTGAACCGTGGCAACCTATTATCAACGAAATTGCTGAAATAGGAATATTTACTATAATAGACAAAGATTTTAATTGCATTTCAGACGTTTTATGGTTGTTCTCATAATATCCTTGATCGCTGCAAATTGCCTGCTATCGTTACTATTTAGCCCACTCTAATATACCTGTTATATTACAGACGTCACTTCATTACCAAGACGATAGTGGCAGGCGTCGCTCTCGGGACAGGGTATACTAAACACTTCAGACAACTTTACATTATGGGATACTTCTCGCGTGGAGAATCGACCTACAGTCGTTACACGGTTTTGCCGATTTCGTCGACTGAATTTTGACCTCTGGTGTGGATTGCCTCAATAAAATAAAACCAAGTACGAAAAATCCAAACCATTAGTCAAAATTCCAAGTCGTAAAAAAACGGTTGAGGCAAAATAGTGTAATCAGCAAATGGACTGTTCACCGTGTAAAAAATACACGACAAACAGAAAATTTCTGATCAATAAATGTGTTACGTATTATAAAGATGTATATATATATATATAAATTCCCTTTTTATAAAATGAAAGTCGATGACACCACGAAAAGGATATTAATGGAAAATCATTTTATTAAAAAATACGTTCCTCGACTTAATATCCAATAAGTAACAATTGGCGATTAGTTTCATTAATTTTTCTTAAATCAATCCCGTGATCATCTTCCACTCATTGTTCCAAAATTGAACCCATATACTACAGATTAACACACGTGTATATATGTTTTGTATTACTTAGATAAACTGTGTAACCATAGACAATGGTAACTATAGCCAATTAAAACCACAGTGTTACTATGTAAATATGTATAAATATACTATGCTGTCCATCTTTATACAATAACATTATTTATGAATAGTCCCAAGACGGACGAAAAGAATACAGGTCACAATTCTATGGAAGAATACAATTACTGCTTATTACTGAGCCCAGTAATAAGCAGTAATTGTATTGCATAGAATTGTGACCTGTATACTCTAGTTCAATTACTAAATGCTATTGAAACAGGACGAAAAGTACTTTAAAATGTTATTGAACCTGTGTTGAAATCAGTTTGTGTCGGCATATGCCTTTTATCTCTTCGTCGTTTACCGTGAAAGTAGTACAGCTTTGCGGTTGTACTAATAATTTTGGATATATATATATATATACTCTCCCAAAAAAGAAACGCAAAAGTAGATTTCGTCGTCGGTATATCCTCGCTCTACCATCGCCTTGTTGCAACAAGAACCGCGACACGTCGCTTAACCAAACTGATCTCCAGTGTTTCTGTGTCCATACCGTCAGTGCCTGATCCATTAAAGTTGGATTTCAAGGTGTTGGCGTATTTCAAAACAGAAGCTCTAACGGGGACGTCTGCCTCGTAGGCGTTTATCTACTGTCTGGTACGAGATTCTACGCCGTCCAGGAATTGCTGCTGCATTAGGGGTTGTTGTTGAAAACCATTTACGCCAATGACGTAACCGGAAGTGACGATCCAGGACAGGTTAGGTCATTCTTGTTTGGCCTGAGCTAGGGCGGTAACATGTTGAACTTTGTTGTCGGTACCCATCCCAGGGGCGAGAAATGGAACCAAGAGAAACATTCAGCAGCCTGGCTACATATGTCTTGGATTCACCTGCTTGTAATCGTCCAATAGCGTTGTTGTGTTGGTCTTCGTTCAGATGTGGCATCATTTGGTTCGTTGAGTGTTTAAATGTGCAACTGATTTAGAAACCGAGAACCCCGTGATTTTAAAGACCTTAGATCTAGGTTCCATGTGAAAAACTCGCGAAGTTGTTAAATTCGTGTTTCTTGGTGCAATCAAGCGATAACAAATTTCGACAAAAAGGATGACCAGTCACAATTAGTGACCCTACCTTTAAAATCAATAATGAATTTCTTTTATCCTTACATAATGGCATTGAAAACAAGTAAGATTTACCGAAACAACGACCTCGTTCAAACAAAAAATTGATGAAAAATGGGTTGTGCGTTTCTTTTTTTGAAGAGTATATATATCTTATATACGTATATATAGTAAGTATCAGTACTAAAGTAGGCCTGTGGTAGAAATAAAAATATTAGTAAACTCTTACTTACATGTAAATATTTTTAATTTGTTTCTAAAACTGTATTTTCGTAGCCATCCACTATGAGAACAGTCTGAACGGGCTAATAACTTCTGGCATTCTGAGGGAGAGAGAGAGAGGGGGTGAATTTTAATAATTTAATATTATGATGGATAGATAGAAATATGTTTAAAAACCCGACCACAAACATTTCGAGTTAACGTAATCATCGATAACCAAATATTCCAGACCAATGGTTCTGTTTGAATTGGGGAGTCACGGTGGCTCAGTGAGTAAGACATTGACTCGCTAACCTTGAGGTGCCGTGTTTGATCCATGCGTTGGCCAAGAATGTTCATTAGGATTTTCCGGCGTGGTATCTCCATGTCAGAGGTGCAGGACCGATGGCCTGGCAAGACGCAACGTTAATGCACGTAAAAGATCTCTTGGCAGTTGGAATTCAATATAAGAGTAGGCCGTAGCGCCGATGTCCGTGCAACATTTCCCTCATAGCACACCGCATGGCGAATACTCGTCTCCAATAGCCCAGTTGGAGAAGAAGACTAGAACGCTCAACCCCATTTCTATTTGAAATGTAAAGATGCAACCTTTCATCGCCAAACAAAGATGATGAGTCAGTCGGGGAAATCGTCGACGAAGATGTCCAAATTCGCATCCTCCGGTTTTCCAAGTATAATATCAAGTACTACATTCATTACTGATTTTTTTATTAACTTTAGATATATGAGCAACCGATCTGGCTTGTTGTCCGTGTCTTCAAGCATACTCTTTTGTTACGTTGTTTAGTAACACATTTTTAATGGGTATGGGATAATTCGTCCCCGGACAACTTCCCCCCCCCCCTTACCGGACAACATCTTCCCCGGGGAATATACGTCTCCGGACAATTTGTCCCTGGACTATTCGCCCCCTTAGGACTATTCGTCCTCGGATAATTCGTACAAAGGCTTCAACTTACCTATATCCATTAAAGGTCGTACAAATGGTGCGTATTCAGACATATTTCTGGCTGAAAAAAATAACAAAATATTCTTTGGCTACACCATTTAAATTGTCTGCTGTTCGGGGCCTTGATAAATAAATAGCCAATTGGATCACGCGAAAGATGTCTTGTTTAAAATGTCAAAACTTCAGAATTTAGAACTAAAAGCCATTGAACAGCACAACCAAGCACTTTCGGTTTTTTCCGAAGAAATAGGGAGGAAATGTTTTACAGGTTTTCCCGATGAACAGAAAATCGAAATGGTGTGATCCTATGAATTGAAAACTATTGTTCCTTTAATGGAACCATTGCTTTGAAACCCCGGTCCTATTGACAATAGTATTGTCTACATTCGGGGTAAAAAATGTCTGTGTTCAAAGATACTTCAGTCTAATTTGGTAGAAGCGTGCCTGGTTATAAACACAGACCTACTTGATGATGATTGTCTTGGTTCATTCGACACAAACAAATCGTTTATTTATTGCAATAATTTGTGTGCGCTAAGGTGTCTTAAGTAGTGGGAGGAAACCAGAGGACCCGGAGAAAACCTGCGAGGTTGGAAAACCGACCATATCCATGTCACGTAGAACTAGTGAATCGAAACCATGCCACCTGTTAGTTTAAACATATTTTATTGCATCAACAAAAATAATTCTTGATACAATTGGATTGGACAAAAGTTATTAAAACTTACAAACGTCCTTTCCATAGTCAGGAATTGTATGAATGTAATATGTAGTGCAGTTTACTTGAAGAATTGTGAGATGTAACACATATGGATCTAATATACATATAACAGACAAATAAACAAACAAATAGGGTGCAAGTAGATACAGTTTACAAATACCATTTAAAACGTTTAGTTGCTTTTATATATGAACACACTTTTTATAACAATGAGTTGTTTTGGTGGTTGGGTAAATTACTGTCACTCCACAATAGTGCGCAGTGTTTCGTTTGATTAGAACTAATCCACTTCACACTGCTATCTTGAGTGAACATTGTTGTGTTTAATTATTATTGGTCAGTAGTGCCATTACCAACCAATGACGTACATTGTTACAAACAATATCGGGGTTAACCAGACCTCAAAATATGTTACCGCAATGTATCTATTGACAATCGCGACTTGTTTACGTCATAACCCGCGAAATTTATTATGCTCGATTATCCAAAGCCAACATGTTTTCTTCGTCGGCCATTTTGAAAATTATGCCGAATGCGAGAAGAGAGGAGGGATTAGATTGGACGTTAAAAAGAGACACGCCCCGCCCAATTTCAAGAATATGACTTCTATCCAGCAATGGTAAGAGAGGGATTTCTCGCGCCATTGCTTCAGGAATATGTAATAGTGTGTGCACATTAATCGTAGGGAATTAGGTCAGGGATTCAAATAATTTTGCTCTTTCGCTATTAAATTGATTATACTATGAAAGAAAATGGTTTGCGTTTTCATTCGGATATCCACAATTACACTTACACTGAGAGCTATTAATCAATTTAATTTTATGGAGATCTGAATTTAGCAAACTACACTGATGACACATTCTAGTATGCTTAATAATATTGTCTTTTCTGTTACCGGATCTAAAATAACTGGGCGCTACATTGTCATTGTTGGTATTATTTAATTTAGATTTAAAGTGTTTAATATCAGGAATTGTTTTTATATATTCGTCTAAGTTGTTCCAGTCTCTTCTCTTACTGTTTGGGGTATGTTTTTCGCTTAAAAGTATATTCAAATCTTCTTAATATATTTAAACGTTTAGAGGCAGCCTTACAGATATTATCGACATGTTCGGACCATTTACAGTCATTTGATAGAGTAACGCCAAGGTGTTTGTGGTTAACTACAACATCTAATGATTCATTACCAAAATATAAAGTTGGGGTGTCGTCGGACGTTGTGCTGAAATGCAATGCTTTTTTTAGAAGGATTAAATTTTATCAGCTAATCTTTGGACCACGACTTTAATTTGAATAAGTCAGCGTTTACTGAATTTTCTATTTCATATACATGAGATTTGGCGCAACCAATGGCTGTGTCATCGGCAAATAATCTGGCTGTATTTTCTAAAGAATCTTGAATATCTTTTATGTATACAAGAAATAAAAATGGACCCAACACAGATCCCTGGGGGTACTCCAGAATTTAGCGATAGGGTCGATGAGTAAACGTTAATTTGCTTATATAACTGCTAAGCCAATGGAGAAATGTACCATCTAAGCCATAACTAGAAAGTTTTTTTAGAAAGCCATTGTGATTCACTCTATCAAATGTCTTAGAGATGTCACAAAAGATGAAACATGAACTTTCGCCATTTTCTAATGACTGCAATATGCCACGTGTTAAACCATTTGGCACCCCCTTCCCACCTCTGAGAACAATTTCAGTCTTTGTCAGGCATAAATCCTTTTGTCAGACTCAATGACAGATCTTATGACCCAACGCGCACAAGTTGACCATTTGCCCCTCCCCTCTTCCAAGTAAATGATGGATATAGACTAAATCATAACTTTACTTCAGTGTAGCTTGGTATGCGTGTCACTCTGTAGTATGTCATATTATATATAGTATAACATATTGTATTATCATAAAAGTAATTCACATATTCAAGTCAGTAAAGTATTACAATGTACATTACAGTACATGTATGTAATTTACATGTATGTAATTTACATGTAATGTATTTATAGTACATAACACATACACCTAAATTCATTGGTATGTTATAAGTGTGAAATTCGAGGACTTTGGCTCGAGGCTGTATTTATAACCGTGACGAAACCAGTGGGTAGAAATCAAAATCAAAGAATGCCTATTGTTATGCGGTGACAAGCTAAAGTTAATACAACCGGTGAATTTATGGATTTGGCACATACAGATTCCGACTGGATGACAAGATCTACAGGAAGACAGCTATCAATCACCCTAGAAGAGATATATTATGCAAACTTATATCGAAACCAAGGGTGAAAGAACGGCTGCGAGACTGCAAACACCAAGGTCATCCATCTGTGAGTGCGGAGAAGAAAGTACCACCAACCATGTCCTGGTAGACTGCGCGGTATACAAGGAAGGAAGCATGGAACTAGTGGGGATGATGGAGACCAACAACGTGCCACTCAACACCAACAACCTACTCTTTCCGAGACAAGATCTGAAGTTGCAAATCTTCGAATTAATCTATAATTTAATGAACACTGTTGGATTAAGTAGACTAGTGAAGTAAGAGGGGGCTACGGTTAGACGGGCTCGGCATCTAAACACTAAACTACATACGGGCTATATACCAAACAAGCAGTAAGGGACGGTCACGATCAGACGGGCTCGGCATCTAAACACTAAACCGCTACAAAGACACCAAACCTGCAAAGTGGGATAAGTGGAGTAAGGGGAGGGGGCTACGATACGACGGGCCTGACACCTAAACACTAAACCCACAAAGATGACTTCTACCAATCCAGAGACGAGAGGCATATATATGTCCGCATAAATGCTGTCTCTACATAACAAATACCAAACAATATGTTTTTATTAAGTAAACCAGGGAATAACTTCCCACTAAACCTACTCCATGGCTCAAGGCCGCAAATGGAAGATTGCAAAATCATATTCTAAAAACAAGAAGTAGCCTCGGCTCTCCTACGTTTTGTCTGCGATATCACATCTGTTGAAACACCAGGTAGTAGTAGTAGGACAGGGATAAAAGAAGCCTTTCGCATAATCTCTGTGAAACAGATTGCTGCTTTCTGTCATAGGCAGTGGCGTGCTGGGGCCTACGGATGATGTTGGATCCCGAATATAAAATATTAAAACCTTTCTTAATATAAGCCCGAGTCGTTCTCAAGATATGTGTGCCCAACTCGACACTTGTTCTAATGATAAATAAGTACTGTTTCTGCTCAAATGTTTTAGAATAAATATCAGGGCGTTAATGCGTTTGTTTGCATAGAATCGAAAGAAAAGGGGATAGTGGTCACATTTTTGGTGTATATTTTGAAGCGGAAAGATAACAGTTAAAAGCTGAGTTGCATTGATTGTACGGAGGATAGTAGTGCTAGTTTGCTACTTTAAATTTGTGTATCTTCAGATGCATACTTTTGAACAAGACGTGTTACCAATGGTTGAAAGTGTCCATTACAACGAAAATTCGGAGGACACGTTGAAGCCGGTCAAGTAGAACTTGCATAAGCGGGCAATGTAAAATGCAAGGTGATTTTTGGACATAGGTGTTATATATCAACCAACCTGCTAGCATGTATTTTCCATGTTATCATAATTATAAACGTTCAAAATTTAAATCAGATATGCCCAATGCGTGTATTAGATTACACGGAAATTATATCGAGTACATTATGTCAAGTTTTATCATATACTCAATTAGTATAATAAACATACTAAAGAGAAATTATTCAAGAGATAAATCTACCTATTGCAAATCTTTCTTTAAGCCTGAAATGTTATATACATTATAAATTAGACTTTTATTAACATTGCAACACCGTAATCAACACTCGATTAGAATGCTCCTTTAGTGATTTGATTTTTAAATGTAGAACTAGCAAGGCTAACTCTTGATTAACCAGCACCCTAGTTACGATAATAAACAATCAATGCATACATCTGCTCAAAACTACAAACATTGATAACTTCGCTCAGAATAAAGTAATTTGAATGAAAGTTTCAATGTATTCATTTTGCATTATCTATTTTTGAACTATTATAACAAAATGGCCATTTGTATATCTAAATGTTACATAATGTATATTTAAATGTTTGAAGAGTTTATATAATTGATGTACACAGTATCTCCTTGTACTTTTAACTACTGGGTTGGTGGCCTTTTGCTCCGAGGTTACTTTCTAACCAGTCCAAGTTGTCACTTGGTTTAACTTTAATTTCTGATGTGTGCATCCACAAGGAAGGGTACGCTTACTTTTACTACAACATTCGATTTTGTTTTCAAGATTTACGATTCCAGGTGCGTCATATCAAATCTGAACTTCTGTAAATGATGGATTGAAGTATTATTTGAATATACACACAAGGTGAAATCGTACGGAATAATCTTTATCCTCTCAAATCACAACAATATAATATTGCTAATGCAACGGTAATTTAATAATTTCTTTGAGGAAGAACTTTTAGATAGTTGACCTACTGTTGATATAATCTGATATGGTGAATTGTATGATTTTATACCCAACCAACCACAGAGTTAATCTGTAACACTGCTTGTTAAATCATGGATATACTTCATGGTGTGGTGGTAAAATCCATAATTTATAAAATTTCCACATATGCCAGGAATTCCCTACTGCACCAAAGAAATGGATGTGGGTCAACTTTCCGCACATTTGTATTTCCCCATATTTCTTTCTTGGGTTTCCCAATACAATCAAGCCAATTAATGAATATTTAAAAACCGGATCATTGGGTTTCCTGAGATCAAATTCATGGAACCCCACCACATGATAAAATAACTTCGCTATATGTTCCTGGTATATTTAAAGATATTTGACCCTTTTCAGTTCAAACTTTTGTATTATTTAGCATCACATAGTAAAATAACATCGCTATATTCCTGATACATTTAACGAGATTTGACCCTTTAAAGTTTAAACTTAATCATTTGTATTATTTAGCATCCTGATGACATAACTCAACTTTTAAAGTTAAATAGCCAATGAGCTTAACTACAGGATGCATTACGCAGCAGTCATCTAATCCTACTCAATACCAGAGACGTGGTTATTATGACTCTCTAATCAATGAACGATATCGAGCTTTCTGCAAAAAGTTACCAATCCCAACTACGTGGGTGATATACTCATACCGTGTAAGTTATTTGAAACATCTTTGTCGGATTTTAACTGGGCATTACACCAACTTGATGAACGGACAGGAATGAAATTTAATTCATCAATATGGTACACAATTACTGAGTTTAATACAGTGCGGTGTTTCGACGAGCGTACTCTTGTTTTCAAAATTAAAACAAATTTTGCTTGATGAAGACGAGAGTATCCTCGTCGAAACGTCGCACCGTAATATTTTCAATAATTATGCATCAATAAAATCGTACCTTGTGTTAATATGCACAATATAACTAAATGGCTATAAACGAAATGTAGGACTACATTTTCTCCATGTGTACAGAGAATTTACAGACCACAAGCACTACCCCTGACATGTCAGAAATCATTCTCTGCTCAATTGAAAGTCCAAGGACACCCTCGAGAGCTCTTTAACGGAAACCCCTATTTGAATGTCCAAGGATATAGACATTACTTGACCTGGAGGAAGTATACATCCACATTCCATACGTCTACTAACGTGTAACAAATATCTAGCAACCCCTCCGTTCCTCACCTTATCTAACTCGTCTTATCGAACAGGACATTTTGTTTACTTTATATTATTATAATACTTTGTCTAGATATAATAGAACATGAAACAGTCAAGGACAAACTCACCTTATCACTCTGTGAGTCAGGGACTAACCAATTCAATCGAAATGGTTTTTTTGGGGGTATATATCCAATTTATGTCAACTTATAAAGAAATTCTCACAAGGGCTGAGATGAATTATGCATATCAACAGACATGATTATCCAGATAATAAGAAGGTTTGACACTTATCACAGTAGCAATCCGTCGTATGAATAAAATGAATACAGTCCTTTCACAGTGCAATTTTCTTCCGCCTTCAATACGTAACCATTAGATATTTTGTACGACAGCTATATATACAGTAGTTTACACTTTCTTGTAACTCATTCATTTAACAGTAATACCCACTGAACAACGTCGTGCATCGAAATAGAGTATAGTATTCAAATTCGGAGAGAATGTATATTCATTTCTAAGAATAAACAAACGGGTTACGCATTTCCTATACAGATAGCTGTAACTAAATTATTAGCCAATCCAAGCAGACCCGGAAGCAGTTCATGGGTCAGATAAGTTAAAATGGGAAGCCAATTATAATAGTAGACGACCTATTTTATTCATATTATTAGTATGACAGTATAACAGATATGGGCGTAATACATACCCTTGTGTTATACCTATATCTCCAGGTTAAGCTAGTTAACGAAAAGGGTATCATAATACTTTCACAATGCATAGCTGAGCTGGTCTGTCACGGTATGGGTTTTCATTAGCCCAGTCGAAGCAGAACAGTAGGACGTTAAACCCCATTTCATTTCATTTCTAGCTCGGTGCTTTGAATTACGGAGAGTACCAAATTCAGCCCCTCGATTTATTACATGCACAAAACAAAATTAATATATTTCTCCAGTAATGTTTCGTATTAAAATTATTCATTTCAACATTTATGTATTTAAATAGTATGGTGGCACGTTATTTCAACCATCTTTTAGAATTGTATTGGCCCGGTAGAAGCCTTTTATTAAAATCCAGGAAACACTTCTATTATACGGCAACTGGCTGTTTAGTGCACAACCTCACAAATCTATGAAATAAGCTTCTTTGTAAATTACCAATCTCTAGCTATTTTCAATAAAATATACTTAATAAACCCATCTGTTGTATGTTAAGTGTTTTTGGTTCATAATTCCTCTTTTAAAACTATTCATTTTATTTTAATTAACTTTACAATTCAGATATCTTGTTAACACATTTCCTTGCGTGTATAATTCGAGTGTTTTGGAGAAGAAAGTTCAATATTTTGAAATGATTAATGAATATTTAATGTGAGATCTTAGGTGAAGCAAGTTCTTTATTATTTTGAAATAACTAATACATAATAAGAAATTATTTTTTCGTGGGTATATTTTTAAATATAGACCTATCTAATAAACTATTTAACTGCCCGTTAATATTTATATTGATATTTGTATTAATAACTATTAATAGTTACATACTTATATACAACTAAAAAATAAACGTAATACAATTGTCCCTAGTTTTATTATTATATATATATATATATATAGTGCCATGGTGTATTTACCTTGTCTCAAAATTTAAGCTCAAAATATTGAGTCGTTTGGACGTGAACGTCAACACTGCTTATCCGGACACGTAACCCTTTTAAGATTTCGGGTCAATTTTTTCATTGGGTGACCTGATAATCGATTAATGTTTCTTGAGAGGTCTATACAGTGAATGACCCATGCCCTGTACTTGATAACAAAAGGTAAATTTCACCTACATATTATTTTTATAGAAAAAAGTCTGGTTTTATCCAGATACTGTATAATAAAACGTTCTCCATTTCCAGATGAAGACTGTCAGGTTTAAGTCATTTACAAGCGTATCACAAATATGGGGTTAGTAGGTGGGCCTTAGGTTATGGATTTTAACACAAAATCAGGCGCGGATCCAGAGGGGGGGGGGTCCAGGGGATCCGGACCCCCCCCCCCCCTTGCTCAGACTTTTTTATGCGATTTTATTGGCGACTTTCAGACCTGTAATTATGGGATTTACCTTCCGGAAATACGTCAGAATGCACCAAATTGAATCTAATATACCAAATTTTCCTGGGGAGGGCCCCCAAACCCCCCGTTAATTGGTTGAGTGCCTTTTATCAAACCTAGATCCTGGATCCGCGCCTGCAAAATTAAGCAGTTTTATTCCCCAAAATATTATCGGGATTGGCACTTTAATATTCTTATACATGATTTACAGCTTCACCATTTTACACCACGGTAAATTCGGTAATGGAAAAGGGTACATGGATGGAAATGAAATGAAATAGAGTTTAACGTCCTACTCTCCTGCTCCGAAGGGGGCTAATGAAGACGGGCATATATCATACAGTGTGCGGTGAGAGAAATTTTGCCCGCTGTCTTCTCTTATATCGAATTCCAACTGTTAAGTGATCTTTTTTATTAAGGGATCTTTTACGTGTACGCCTATGTGTATATCGGACCTCGGTTTTTCGTCCCATCCGAATCGGTGCGTAGATAAATAGTAAATAATACAAAACACAGCTTTATGGTAGCAACCACTAATAACTGTAATAGTGCGACGTTCCAACAAGTAATCAAAACAGAGAAATACAACAATTTCATATGAATGGCTAAATACTTATAAATTTACAAAATGAAAACGACCACATTCAACCCTAGTCAGTCGCACAAAAACGATTAATCGGCTGTTTGGAATTCAGGTCAGCTACCTAAGATAGGCTACATTGGACCACATTGAAGTCGCTGTATTCACGAGCCGGAATAGCAAGAAAAACAATTTTGCAGCAGTTTAATTTTCAAAATTTTCTCCCGACGTTCCCGCCTTCATGGACTATGGACGATTTATTTTTGTATTCGAGTCAGGCACCTACGTAAAGCGAAATTAGATCACTTTGAAGTTACTGTATTTATGGACTGGAATAGCAGGAAAACGCGTTTGCGGCCGTTACATTTCCCAAATCGTCTGAGGCTGGGGTGGGGGTCCCTACATACGGTAAGCCCCGCTCCTTCGCCTCTTGCAAACGAACAGCGCCGCCGTCTGTAACCCGGATTTTTTCGGGCATTTAAGGTCCCCCCCCCTTCTAACATTCATCGAGCATGTACACCTACGCTATTTACCACCTATTACAATCAACAAATTAAAGTGTTAAGTGGGGCAGATTGCACTTCATAACATAATCAATTAAAGGGACAATAACATTCTTGCTGGCTTGGTAGTTCCAGAAAATGAATAATACCCTTATTCTAAGTACTAGATGTTTAAGTGTCCTACCTTTTGTGTGAATTATCCATTACAACCTATTTTACTTGTCCAGAGGATTCGAAAATATTTTAAAATCCAAGTCACTTTTCAAATCAATTGGTTGAATTTTTCCAATTTTTCAAAATAGGTGTGTTACGATGAAATTTATATCATCATTTAATTGGAATATTCTAAAATAATACGATTTGTTGACCAGAATGAAGATTGGGACATATTATTCAGTTACAATAAGAGTGTTATTGTGGCTTTAATATGTATGTATTCTTAACACTTATACTTTATAAAGTAATGTTTATATTACGGGTTTATTGACATGGGTATAAAAGAGAATGATCCAGTTGTTCGGTAAAATATAGCTATCCACTGAATTTACATCTTCGCGGAAAATTTCATAAAATCCCCTTTTACTGAACGCTATTATATGAATGGCGATGAGAGGCAACAGTCTAAAGTTCACATACAAGGAAGTGTGTGTCATATAATTTAAACCTTGTATGTAACTATATATATTAATATACATAGATATACATATAGTGTATATATTCAATGTACTCTCAATTTAATCTGTTTGACAGCATATCGTTATTTTTTTTTTATTAACAATAAATAGTCTCTAAAAATAAATCAGGCTTCTTTTTCTATGAATATTAGATGAAGGGAAATGGCGTAAAGTTGTGCAACAACTGGGATAATGAAATGAAATGGGGTTTAACGTCTGCTCCTAACCTGGGCTAACGAAGACTGACATACGCCATTAGTGTGTTATGAGGGAAATCTTGTCCGGGCAGCGGCACTACGACCTACTCTTATATTGAATTCCAACTGCTAAGGGATCTTTTACGTGCCCGCCAATGTGTACATGGGACCTCGGTTTTTTGTCCCCCCCCCCGTCTTGCATCACTGACATGGGGAAATCACGCCGGAAAATCTAGATGAACTTTCTCGGTCAATGCAGGAATAGAACATCCGACCTCCAGGCTAGCGAGCCAGCGTCTTATCCTCGTATCCACCGTGATCCCGATAATACAATTTATTTAAACGAAGTCGTTCTTGCCATAAATCTTACTTGTTTTAATGTCATTATGTAAGGATAAGAGAAATTCATTATTTGTTTTAAATGTAATGTTACTAATTGTGACTGGTCATCATGTTTGTCGAAATTTGTTATCGTTTGATTGCACCAAGAAACATGAATTTAACAACTTCGCGAGCTTTTCGCATGGAACCTCTATCTAAGGTATTTAAAATCCCGGGTTCTCGGTTCCCAAATCAGTTGCACATGTAAACACTCAAGGAACCAAGTGATGCCAAATCTGAACGAAGACCAACGCAACAACGCTATAGGTTGATTACAAGCAGGTGAATCCAAGACAGATGTAGCCAGGCTGCTGAATGTTTCCCTTAGTTTCATTTCTCGCCTTTGGGATAGGTACCGACAGCGAAGTTCAACACGTGAGCGCCAAAGCTCAGGCCAAACAACCTGTCCTGGATCGCCACTTCCGGTTACGTCATTGGCGTAAATGGTTTTCAACAGCGACCACTACTGCAGCAGCAATTCCCGGACGGCGTAAAATCTTCTACCAGACAGTCCATTAACGCCTACGTGAAACCGAATAGCTGAAATACGCCGACACCATGAAATCCAACTTTAATGGGTCCAGACACTGTAGGTATGGCCACAGCAACACTGGAGAGCAGTTTGGTTCAGCGACATGTCGCTGTTCTTGTTGCAACAAGGCGATGGTAGAGTCAGGATATACCGACGACGAAATGTAAATTTGCGTTTCTTTTTTGGGAGTGTATATATTATAATTTGCATACTACCAGGTAAATACTTTAGTGGTAATGTATCTTTAATGAAGGGAAAGGGTTTTGCAGTATTGTCTCTTCCTATCCATTCCATTGAGCGTTTTTACTGTGCGCAATATTTTAACATGAACAAAACGTGTATATTGTCCATATGCATCTACTTGTAAATTGACTAGTGGGGATTTATTTAAATGCAACGTTTACATCAAGCTGATGCAAAAGCTATGTTTTTATAGTTAGATACCGGGGAGTGACGAACGAGGTGCAATGGCTTACCCCGTACAAGCACTTGAACATCAGATGCCATGTCTGTCTTGTTGAGTTAGTATACTGTTAAGCTCGGCGATCATTTTGTATAAGTCAGAACCTGAAAAAGTTCAAGTGGACAAATTTTCTCTGTTGACAGCTTTTGACTTATAAAATTAGTGAACACTCTGACGATCTAATCTTTATAGTACAGAGGGCTAAGCGTGCCATAAACGTCACATGTAACATGCCATGCAAAAGTGGGGAAAGAGGCGAAAAGAAAGATTTGCTATAAAAAGGCGGACCTCATTCATGACATCAGTAGAAATAATTACTGGTCTTAAACCGACTTTAATATTCCGAGTTGTTTCCCTTCAACTACGCCCGCAAGTCTATATATAAAAAGCGAATACTAGCGTTATTACACTATCTACAATATTAATAAAATCTCACCTTTCTGCATTAACACGGCAAGCAGTTTACTTGGAGAAGTCTGGTTAGGGAGCCATAGGCCGTAACTCACCAAGAAACTGTTAAAGAGTGTTGCGAGCCATACTAGAAGATGAAATGAGTTTTAGTATAATCGTCAAAATTTGATATATATATTTTATGCATGTATTCTATCTTTCGTAAATTGCATGGTGTCTGTCCACTCCAATTTTCCCCAGATCGTATCTTATATTTTACGGTTGTTAGCTTACAGCGGATCAAGACAACTATTCGTCCACCACTTGTCCAGTGTTTGTTAATCTCATTAATGATGATGTGTTTTACAGATCGGCAAATCTTGATAAACTTAGATCAACCAGATGTTGTTTACAGTATCATATTGACTTTCACCTTATGATAATATCATCTAATCTGTGCTTAATTATTTATGCTGATATCTAACATCTAACGCAACATGAACATTATTGCTAGGGACTTGGTCATCCAGCGTCGAAATGAAAAAGAGCGAGTGGGCATTTGATATGAACAGTTGTTTCATAGTTATATTGAAATCTAGGCTAACCCTATTGCTAGGGAGTTGGTCATACAATGTCTAAATGAACATTTGATACCAACCGTAATTTCATAAATATTGAAACCTATATTTCGTACATTTTGATCAGTAATTAAAATCAATCGTGATTGGTTTTCATTGGTCAAATAATGGATGACAAAATACATTTCATTTCTGACATTTAAGCTTTTCAATGACCGCTAGTTGCCCTCCATCTGTTGCATAGTTAACTATCCTCACAATTTTGTCATCTCACCTCAACAGTAATAAATAGCAACATGATTAAAACCCGAAACTGTATCAAAGGTTGATTTCTCTGACAAGCTGCTGTAGAAATATGTCGATTTGTGAACAATAGTTCAACATCTCACTGAGCTGAAAATACTTTAGTATTTGACATGTTGAATGAAAACGATGTTTGTAACCTGTCAATTCGTCAATTAACTTACACCCTTCATCAACTTTAGTTCATTTCAAGATTTTTCGAATGACGCATTTCTTGTCACTTCCTGTTATATTTCAATGGACCGGAAAGCCGATAGGTGGTGGTACAAAAACTTTAATCACTAAATACTGTTTGTGGGTGTGTTTTTAAGGTCTCGGCGTAAGTGAGCTAGTTCATACTATATTCGAAAATGTTTTGTCATTTTTATTTTCAAATGAACTATTGTATATTTTTGTTGGCAGTTTACCCAATGAAGGGACAACTGTTCAACACATCAGCAAATTAAGTCACGTAAGTAACATTTAGAAAAGTATTAATATGATTTGGCCGCTCGTCATTTAGTTACATTCCCATCTAAGTTTTTTTTTTACACTTTCAAATTGAAAAGTTGAAAAGGGCCTTTAAATTTGTGGTTTGTTTGATCGTTTTATGGCTATAATGATCGTGGGTTTGAAACGTTTTTTCTTTTGTATTTCTTATAGTATTTGTTGGGTTTTTTTTTATCTCTCTCGCATTCTTTTTCCTTATATTTAAAGGGACTATCCCGTTTTAAAAGGAGTCTCAAAAATAAAAGTCCGAGTACGTATGAAATTGAAATGCCAAAATATCGAAGACTGGTGTATTTACTTTGTCTAAAAATTTCAGCTACAAATATTGAGTCGTTTGGGCGTGAACGTCAAAACTGCTTATCCTGACACGCAACACTTTTAAGAATTTGGGTCTATTTTTCGTTGATGACCTGATAATCGACTCTTGTTTATTGGGAGGTCTATATAGTGAATGGCCCATGTACTGTACATGATATCGAAAGGTAATTTTCACCTACACATTATTTTTTTTATAAAAGAAGTCTGATTTTACGTAGACACCGCACAATACTGCTTGGGACACTTGTTTCCTTTCCAGATGAGGATTGACTGGTTTAAGTCATCACAAATACTGAGTTAGTTTCTGCCCTTGGGTAGAGGATATTAAGCGATTTAACACAAAAATAAGCAGTTTATTCTCTAAAAATTATCAGGATTAGCCCTTTAAAGTCTACGTCCGTCTTCATTAGCCCGGTTGGTACAGAACAGAAGGACGTTAACACCATTTCATTTCTTGTCTTGCTGACAGTGATAATGTCTATTTAAGTCCCCAGTAATGTCTTCTTGTGGGTGGAACAGTCTAACAAATCTCCATTTCTATATATTTTCCATGTTCTACTCAATTAATCGTAATACCACATCCCCAATGTTCATTTGCCCATATTTGATATGATGTGTTTGATAAATGGGGTTGACTATTGTCCATCTTGAATATCCAAGACTCGTACTACCACAGCTTAATGGTGAAAGATGTAGCTGCATTTCACGCATGTCTGGTTGTGGGCTCAAATGAAGCGTATGATATTGACTGGGGACTTATAAAATCGGCTGTATTACAAGAGAGAAATTAATCGCATTATAGAGATTCTTACACAGGAGACACCTCATAAAATTTGATCTAATATAATATGACATTTGCTGACGGATATTAGCCACAAGCGGTCAATGATCTTCTGATATAGATTTGATGTCTTCTTTTACTGGAGCGTGAAGAAGTGATTGACTATTTATCCTATCCAAAGTAGAATGGTATAATGATATACGCCAGAAGTATCATGTTACAAGTACTTGAAGGCAAGTGCCACGAAAACTTTGGTCTAACGGCTAATTCCTGCCATTAAATAAAACATGTGCACATGTATAATATATATTTCTGTCTGCCTGTTATGTTCTTCAAATTATACTCATCATATGCTAGCTCGGAGACACGTGGACTGCAACTTCTTGGCCCACTACTGAAACTAAACCCCCGGTCTATTTATAAAAAAAAAATACAATTGTGAATTAACATCAAATTTTCAGATGCATCTTGACTTGGACAGAAAAAGCTCCTATTGATCTTATAAATGTATGGTTGGCATTATATATTTATATCGAATCTTATTACAACAGCACAATAGAAGGCTTGATCTCACAATATTAACTTCGTACATCTTATCAAGCAATCTGTTTCACAGAGAATTACTTACGAATTATCTCCGTCACAGACGACTGTATTCAACACGTGCAATCACATCACGTGGCGACAATCATTGGCTCAAAGGTTCGTGCATTGTTTACATAAACTTAACTGCTCCGGACAAAGTGATGCCTTTTACTCATTTTAATACCCATTATTTACACTTAATAGGAAATACTTTTTAACTACAAATACTTCAAACGATTTTACTTATTTTTCTAATACATACAAAAAATGATTTAGAATTTTATTTGTCGAAAGAAAAAAGTTAATATGGGGTACTAATTAAGTCGCGTCGGTGTCATCCATATCAGTGACTGTAGCGGCCGAGCGAATATCCACTGCTGATCAGTGTGCGTATCAAAGTCTTTACGTAATACCCTGCATATTTCGGCATTAATTTCGATTGGGCACTAGCCCAGCATGTGAGCCTATCAGATTCCTCAGTCGTTGCGAATACCAAGTCTCGCGCTTACAAACTAAAATGTCTACCTGTGATATTTGAGTTGCAAAGTTCAAGGTTAGCTCAATTTCAAGGTTTCCGTGGAGGTCGCAATGTCACAACCTCTGATTGGACGCTGCTGCTCACTTGTCTGTAGATAACGAAGCTATAGGCTCAGGAATTGTGAAGTAATCAAACAGCGTCCAGGTGTTGTAAAACTCACAGTCGTTGCTCTAGGAACATGCCAAAATGGACCTTTGCATTTAATTTCAAATGATATTGTCTGTGTCCATTCGGCACACACACTCGGTAAATCTCGACAGATTCCGGAACCTCGGGAACCTACATCTATTCTCGTCTGTATGAAGAATTCCGCCATGTTGGAACTACTTTAAAGTTCCCGGATGAAACATGGCTGCGCCCATGGTGTTTTTGAACTACTTTAAAGGTCCCGGATGTAACATGGCTGCCCCCATGGTGTCTTGTTTGTTTGTAATAGCGTCAAGTTTTCCTGTTAAAGTAAACCGGTAGCCGCATCGCAAATGTATGGGCGAAGGTCACATCACTTACTGTCATACAGCCGAGACTAGATGTAGGTTCCTAAATATGTCGAGAATTGCCGAGTGTCGGCACACAGAGATCCACCTACTGCATTCCTCGAGGAAAGATCTCTGTCCTAAATGGCCGCCATATCCAAAAATTAGTACTTACTGTTTTCTAATGCGGTTCTATCCCGTTTCATATCTAGTATACAACAAAGACTAAAAAAACTTTTTCAATTTTATGAAATGGAAGCAGAATAAATACTCAATAAACTTCTCGAATTATACATTGTGCTTTCGAATAAGATCGTCGATTTAGGACTTAAAATGTCGGTCAACTGGCTTAGTGTCTTTTCTTTTGCGGAGCTAACTGTAGACATACATCCTAAGTTTAGTATGGTCTGTATACTCACGTATTTCTGTATTGTTTGTCAACATTGTGTAATGACGAGATGATCATCTTATAAATGAATCGAATAAAAACGACCCCATGTAAAGCATCGCTACTTTGTATTTTATGTTATGGTGCCCGAAAACAAAAGATGAAAAGATATTATTAAACGCAACAAGATTCTTAATAGACAAAATATATACCTTCGGTGCCGGTTGTAATGAATGGCGTTATCGGTGTTGAGGCATACCAATAATTGAAAAAATATATGCAATATCCATTTGAGATCCGTATTCACATACCAAAGGGCATTGTGTTCTAGATGTACATTCAGAATAAAATCAATCATTCTGACATTTACAATTTTGCCTATTCTGTATTTGTGTGGGTTTCTTTGTTAGCTAAAAGGAATAATCTAATTACTCGGCTTAATAATAAAATAAAATTCTCCAGGATGAGTGATCGGAATTTGAATCTTATTTACTAAGATATAAATAAATTATAACAATATCGGCTTTGTCAGAAGTTTAAAGTAAACCATTATTAGTCACAATCTGTCGGGTATTATAATGTTTAGTTATTGGTCAAGGAGGGGGTGAGGTCGCCAAATGTTTAACGCGTCTTATATATGGTCTGTCGTTGAGTCAACAATCGTGGTTTTGATTCTCTGGTTGTATGTGACGCATATGGTCTCCAGTTTAACCTCGTCTGTTTTCTCAGAGTCCTACGGTTACCTCCTACAGCAGGAAAACCATGCGCGCAAGCGAATTATTGAACCATGGGTAAGTCCCGACATGACATAGTTTGTGTCGATTGGACGTTAAACCCCATCATCTATTCTATTGGACAAAGACTTTGTCCCCAACTGCTACCCATCTTGTTGTTATTTTTCTTGGGGCGACGCTCTTTGAAAAAAGCTGATGGCTCCGCCAATTCCATGTTTTCTGGTCCATAGTGCACTCGTACTTGTCTTAAAGGACACTGGTTTAGATTCACACTTCACAGATGACCATATCTGCCAACAAGATTCATTTAAGATATGTACTTTCATTTATTACAACAAATTAAACGCAACAATATTAAAATAAGATTAAAACTAACAAGCCCGATTAAGGCCCATTCAATGTAAAGTAATTGAGTTCTAAAATTCACCAACCAATCCAGCAAGCCAATAGCGTTGGTGTTGGAACTTAGGTGTGTGGAAGTTTCAAACGGTGTGACGAAAGGATGAAAAAAGATCGATGATTTTGCTGAAAGGCGGGCGACAAAACATCTTGAATCAAAACTGTTGTCGATAGGAACTGAGACTTTGCTGTAGTCACAGTCTCGACAACATTCCGAACTTCATACCGGTTGTTCAAATATAAAGATTTAATTCATTACTTTACTTCGGTCGACCATGTGCTAGATTTCAAAACCAATTAATTTGTCAGTAAAAAATAAAAGATTACTCGCCCAATAACAAAATTCGGATCATTCAGTTCACAGTGGCTTGGTGGTTTAAGCCCGTTTATTCACATGAACTGGGTTTCCTCAGCTATTCGACCCATTTGTTAAACTGTTCTATGTGGCCCTGAATTGGATAATCCAAGATACGGACACGGTATATGAAATATACTATTCAAAAAAAGTAAGGGATATTTGATTTTGGGGGCAGAATACTAAAATATGCAAATGACTACGAAAAAAGTCACTATAGAACCTAACAGAAGAAACATTTCCAGTTACATGTGATGCCCAAACGCACCAATAGCTACCGCATGGAATGCAGGTGATGCTTGGGATCATCATGGGGGTCCAACCCAAGATTTGCACGACTCTGACTTTGAATGTTACAGTCATTGTGGCATTGAATTCCAGGGTGGAAACATCAGTTTAATTGTTTTAGTGACCAGAAAACAATTTTGATATGCGTCGGCTTACCCAAAATGAAAGGTTACGTGCCCTTGGCATGCTATAGATCGGCACAACACAGGCGGTTGTGGCGCGGACGATGAATGTTTCTCAGTCTGTCATAAGCAGGCTATGGTCCAGATACCGTGATACACAATCTGTACAGGGCAGACCACGCTCAGGTCGACCAAGGGCGACAACTCAAGCCCAGGATCGATTTATCCGTACCTTGGCCTTGAGAAATCGTGTCATCGCAGCAAATCAGATCAGCGCTAGTCTTCAAACAGACACTGGTGTGAGAGTGAGTGGCCAGACGATTCGGAATCGATTGCATAGGGGTCACCTTCGCGCCCGACGTCTTCGCGTGATCCCTTGTTTTAGAGATCATCACATTCAGGCAAGACGTCGTTGGTGTAGGGATCGTCAACACTGGGATAATCGACGCTGGAGCAATGTGATGTTTTCAGATGAGTCAAGGTTCACTGTTGATTTTTTTGGACAGACGTAGGAGGGTGTGGCGTCGTCGAAACCAGCGCTTCCAAGACGTTAACGTCATCAGACATGATCGATTTGGGGGTGGTTCTGTTATGGTGTGGGGAGACATCACTGTTGCTGGAAGAGGGGCTTTACATGTTGTTGCAGGGCGTGTTACAGGCCAGTACTACCGGGACAACATCTTGGCAGTCCATGTTGTGCCGTTCGCACGACGTCATGGCCGCCGTTTCATCTTCCAGGATGACAACGCAAGATGTCACAGGGCCAGGATCGTTACAGGTTACCCCCAACAGCAGAACATCACCACATTACCTTGGCCAACACTGAGTCCCGACTTCTCCCCCACCGAGCATGTCTGGGACATGCTTGGACAGAGGTTACGTTAACGTCAACAACGTCCTGCCAATGTCCAAGAACTTGCTGCTGCGTTGCAACAGGAATAGGACAATCTGGACCAAAATGACCTTAGACGTCTCATTAGGAGTATGCCACGTCGGATCAATGCTTGTTTGGCAAACAGAGGAGGATTTACCCGTTACTGACTTTGTTGTGATGCTGTGGTAACTTTGCTGTTTGACCCCGGGTATCATTTTACCCTTGTAATGGTCAGTCTGTGCCTTACTTAGTCTAACGATCATTTGGAATAAATCGATGAATGTGAACTTCATTTCATTTTGTCATTTGTTTCTTCGTCAGTTTCATTAGGTGACTTTAATAACACTTAAAAATCAAATATCCCCTACTTTTTTTGAATAGTATATGAAACATGCAAATGAGAGACCCGTTTCAAACAGACAAGTACACTATAACGTTGATCTTAATATAATCGAGACAAAATTCAGATTTGCATGTTTCAGGTTTTTTTTTACTTTTACATTCACCGGCTAAGAAATGAATATGAATCCAACTTTAATAACATAATAACCTTGAAAATAATTCACAGTCTGAATCAGTACGAGTTTAGAAGGAATAATTATCTTCCCACGATCATAAACTACATTAATTCCGATAGTAACGGCAGATTATTCAATTTCCTTGGACCAATTTATAACCCTTCCTCCCTCTTATCCTTATAAGAGTGCACCTACTCTAATAACGGCTTGTGATCTCATTAAAATACAGCGTCGACAATTTCTTCCTGGTGAGCAAAATGAAGGAATTAATTGTCGGGTATGGACAGAAGTAACAATAAAAGCTCATAGCTCAGGTTGATGGTAGTAAGATTAAAGTCTAGAATCGGGATATATAGGTACACGTATAGTCTACATAACAAAATATCGATCTCTAAAAAAAACAAACAGTTTTCTACAAAGTATATTGGAATTATTAAGCTGCAGGGGGTTATGCTGACTGTTATGTACATTTTGGCGAAATTGGAAACGACTGAACGCATGACATATCATCAACATCATATCATCTGAGTGAAAAGAAATACCACGACCATTTCCACATTCGACATTATTCTACTTTTGCATATTGGCTGCATTTGTGTGTGCTACTTGTTATTATCAAATACCTTATATAACTGGAAATGAAATGAGTAAGGGTTTAACGTCCTACTCTTCTGCTCCTACAGTGTGCTATGAGGTTAATTTTACCCGACCAGCTGCGCTACGGCCTACTCTTATATCGTATTCCAACTGACAAGGGATCTTTTACGTGCACGCCAATATGTCCACGACAAGACAGTTGTCCTTGTCAGGCCCTCCGTTCTGCATCACTGACAAGGGGGAAACCACGACGGAAAATCGGGATTAACTTCCTCGGCCAATGCAGGGATCGAACACCTAACCTCCAGGCTAGCCAGCCAGCGCCTTACCCACTTAGTCACGTGATCCCCCTATAACTTGGAAACCATAACCTTTCTATATAATATTTGGGAGTTTATCCCGAATGAAATAGATAATCTCGCATACCAATATTAGCGGAAGGGATTTAGACCGAACCCTCGTATCTAAGAAAGCCAAAAATAACTTGAAAGAGTTTTTTCATGTTACAGGCGCATGTCGTTCTATTCACTTAACTTGAGACTGTCCCGTGATTGGTCCTATAACTGTTATCAATGCTATTATCACACTTTAGCCTATGTTCGGTATTGGTTCATGGTTAATTCTTTGCCACGCCATTGATTTTTCATATTTTTTTCAATTTTCTGTTTAAAATTTAACCACCAAATGTCAACAGCAATGAGTTATGTACATATTTTTAAAAAGATAAATATCCATCTTAAAGGGCACTGTTTTAAGAACGGTCACCTAGTTCTTGTAGTGTTATTTATTGGTGAAAAATAGAGATGGATATATCTAAATATAAAACCCACTGCAACTGCCCTATATATATTGTTTATGAGACATCTTTATTTCTTTGTCCATCATAATAATACTGACATGTGTACGTGTCTTGGATTTAATAGAATAATGTAGTAACATGACACAGTTATATGGAATACCAGTTACTTGAAGGGTTTATTTCAGCGACGTTCTTTTGAGATGTGTCGAAAAAGAAATCTTAAAATTCTAATTGTATATATCCTTGATTGGTTATACTTTAGAACACAAGGTCTGCCAATGATTCAAGTGGCATGGTTTGTATTCCCCGCTTTTCGCCTGTCAAATCTCGTGAGTTTTCTCAATAAAATTAAACCGTGTGTAAGTCTAGTAAAGGCCTATTGTGTCGAATGGGCGCTCATCTCTCTTTCTCTCTCGTTCTCTGTCGCTCGCTCTCACACACACCCGCACACACACATGCACACACTCTCACCCACACACACGCTCTTTGGCCTGACGGGTAACGGCAGCTGATATTAAAGTAACTTACTTCAGATTATTGTAGGCACCCTTTGATTGTGGTAAGTTATATAGAGTCACGCTACCCGGACAAAATTTCCCTCGTAGCACACTGTAAGGTGTATGCCCGTCTTCATTAGCACAGGTTAGTGCAGAACAGTAGGACGTTAAACCCCATTTCATTTCATTTTTATATAGAGTCAACCAATTACAGTTTGCGAATTAATGAAAACTGATCTAAAAAAAAAAAGGTGTTTTTGGTCGATTGAAAATCTGAAATGGGTTGAAATGTTAGTATAATTTCTGTGCTAGCACCCCTTCCTTTCATCTAACATGGTGGGAATTTAATATTCATTTCACATTATTAAATATAATATTAAAGATTACAAGGGGCATGCATTAAATTATTAATTAATATAAATGATATAAGCTTTCACTTCCCTTTTCTATTATTAAATAATCAGTTCGTGCAAAGTATGAAATAAACACACTTTTTAATATTTGATATCTAATCTAATGTAATCGCTTGTGCTACTTGCAATAGTCTAGTAGGTTTAACCGTCCCCTTAGCACGAGGGTGAAACATGTAAGAAACGAAAATGCATATTAAAGAACCTTTTAAGCTGAAGAGATAGAATTCCCAGAGGTATTAAAAGATATCAAGACTCTAGTGGTTATAAGTTCGAGTGGTGTTAAATATGATTTCTAACTAGTTTCTGTTAACGTAAAGAATTAAAAGGTATGGTTGGCACATAAATCGGTATCTACCTTGTCGATTATTTCATTGTCTTTGAATATTGTTGGAAACTAATCAAAACCAATCTCGAACAACTTACTATCCAAAACTTCAATTTTCGGTAGACATGACTTTGCTTCCATGCTGGCATATATGGTGGCCAAATTGGCTGAGCTGCAATATCTTTCTACTTGATGGGTTTTAATTGATAAGTGATCTTTAATAATTTACTAAATTTAATTGGATGGGCATAAATAAATTTAATTTAATTCTATATCCCAATCAGAAATAAGACCAGGGATGCTGACCAAGTCTTTACTTCCATGCACTAACATTAATGTGGTGAGAAAGTGATATAAAAAACACATCAATAATTATAATATCGACACAAGTTGTGTACCGCTCTCCGAATTCTGGTCAAAGTGTAGTTTATAATTTCAGATAAAAAACTATTCACAGTCGCACAAGTTTTTCTTGTAATGAAAACCTCTTTACGATTAAGAGTTCATGTTAATCCATTATGAGGAATATTATATTTTACACCATTTCACGTTCATTATCAAATTATTTCATTAAAAAAGAAGTCTGCATTGATTTTTGCTAAGTCATTGAAGTAATACAAGCTTTAGTGTAAGCCGTGATATTTGAAAAAAATGTTAGATTAAGGCATTCCAGAATTTGTTCAGTCACCGGTAACACGAACTACGTGAATAAAAATCTAAATTTTGCATGTTTTGTGGCTTATTTTACAACGGAGATTGCATCAGAAATGGCTTTTACCGATTCTTACAGCCCTTACAGGTTTGTGAAACCGTGTATTTAGTAGTATTAGCGTTAGTTGTCCATTTACTAGACTATGCCGGCATAATATATAGAAGCAATGTCTATTAACAGATTGACAACTAGGGTTTTATTAGCCCCCCCCCATGTGCCTAGAAACAGCAATAGAAGTCTAGAATCTTATAGATGCATCACAATATGTAGGCAAACACCCTATTTGGATCTGTTACCACTAAAACTCAACTTGATAATAAACATGATTTTAACTTTTCAAACGTGTATTTAGACCTTAACGTTTTGTATATATAGTTGTGGCCAGTGTGCCTCTTTCTAACATTTCGTTATTGGCAATATATTTGGAACAATCTGCGAAGTATCTATTAAACAAACAAATAACAAAGTAATCTGGTGTCAAGGTTTCAACAAAAAAATTCTGGTTTTGGTTCGCTATTGATTACTGGTAATGTTACATTGGATGGGAATATCATCGAAACGTTATCAATATCTGATATCCGAATGGAAAGTAACATTATCAAAAATATGATGGACTGAGAATAATGTTATCAATATATGATGGATGAAAAAATAACGTTAAAGGGGAAGACAAACGATTTTCAACAAGGTTTCCATAAATGTTAAACATATATTCAGAAATAACCCCCTCTGTAACGGTTATTAAAACCAGAAGTGACATAATTGGTTCAACACGCTCACTGGGCTCCGCTATATTGTGTTCACGCCTCGTCCTTGGGTCAAAAATCTTATCGAATGGGTTGTAGAAGGCGTGGACTCAGTTGATGCCTATTTCTAGTTGCCTATTTCTAGTCCAAACTTTCAAAAGTACAGTAATTTGACTTAAATTTTCATTTTTTTTTTCTTTTTATATCCCTTTTTTAAAAAAATAATTATAGGAGGAGTGGTCAACTCTTAATTAATGCATCTTTAATATTTGAGTATTTCTATTACCATGTTCATATTTGTTCTACAATTTTATATCCTTGGATTAAGTGAGATCTACTTGAAATTTATCACAATCTGATCCCGCTAAAAAAATATCTTCTCATATTTCTTACATCTTTGTGTAGTATTTCACAATATGTTTGATACATGTTGTTATTCGGTGGTGTTTTCCGCCCCCATGTATTCGACACAAATGAAAAATGTTGATATGTTTTTTTTTTAGTCCAATAATGGTAGAAAAACATTTCCAAAGATGACACAATTTCCAAACTGTAATCTTTTATTTTTAAACGCCAATGTCTTGTGGAAGCCTCCACTCAACCTCGCAAACTTTGCTATAAATGAAACTGAACCAAGTAATGAAGTTTTCAAATGGTGGATTGAAGCTACGCTTCCCGATAAATGTTGTCCATAAAGGAGGTAACATTCATAACCCAACAACAAATGTCTAATGCCACAAACAGTTTATCTACTAACATTGCAGTAATTAAACAAAGAATGAAATAACCGGTAATGTGTTACTTTGCTGCAACTACCGTATGGAGCCGAATCGTTGTCATATACGAGAAAACGTCATGGTTTGAATGGCAAAATTACCGTAGTCCAAATGGTAAAATAATGGTCCTTTTGGAGATTTTTTTCTTGTAAATATTACATAATACAATAACAGTACATGAATGTCAAATCGAAAGTAGCCTGACAAAGACTATCGCTGTAAAAATTTATGTTTTTTCACTATCTTCTTTTCGTATTTGCAAATTCACTGTAACTTTTTCATCTTTGTATTTTTAATCGTTAGATTGTCTTAATTGCATTTTAAACTGTTACAATGTCTTCAGAAAAGGGCGTGTTTCCGAATTTGACGTCATAACTCCTCTTTTTATCGTCTGTACTATAATTAATGGTCCCTGAAAAGGGCGATTATTCTAAATTGTAAGGGAGTAAGTATTCCAAACACAATATAGTTAAATTTTGTGAGATATTCAAATGTTATTATTGTAGAAGTTATTAGATTTATTCATATTTTTAAATATCAGACTAGATGACATCGCGCCTGGTACGTTCGTGCATTTTTTATGCGCGAACCCTTAGTTTTTCTATTACTGGCACGCGCACGGGCACTATTTTTTTTGTTTTACATGTACCAAAATCTGGGATTTCGCGCGTAGGTACTTTTGAGTTATTATTCTGTGAAGCATAACACTTGCCACTGTACCTGTGTATCGCTAATTATAAACCGAATGTCTGAAGACCGTTCATATTTATTACGCAAAAAATTTTCAGTACAGAGTTGATGCGCGCTCCATTTGTTGCAAAGCAAACCAACGGTATTATTTTCTCAACAGTGTATGAATTTATTCATAGCGATAATATCCTTACACCGAGAGAAATTATCTAGTCTCGGTGAATAGAACCATGGTTGTCTGGTAGAAAATTACTTTTGTATTTTTTGGAACGGAGAACAGCGATTTTAGAAGCAAACTAACCTGCCGCACATGATACTCATATTAAAAGGCGAGAACTCTTTTTGCAGCGGAAGCTTATCACTGAGTAATAGGTCAAGGTTTTATACGTTTGCCGTATAAAAATCTAGCAAACAAGGTAAATACCTACGAATGTCGATAAAAAAAAATAACATTCGGATTATAACTCTAGACAAGGTGTGTTAATTAAAAAGGGTGTAAATTGAATATGATAATATGTATAGGAAGCCTAGTGACGAGTGTAGTAAGTGCTGTCCGTCCGTCGGTCCGGCGTCCACAATTGCTTGTGGACGATCCAGAGGCTAAAGTTAATATCCAATTGACTTTAAATTTATACACGGTGTTTAAGGTCATGAGACAAAGAAGCCTATTGATTTTTAGCAATTTCCGATAATTACTGTCAGAGTTATGGCCCTTGATCACTTCAAAAAATCTTGTGGACGCTCTAGAGGCTAAAGTTAATAACCGATTTACTTTAAATTTATACACGGCGTTTAAGGTCATGAGACGAAGAAGCCTATTGATTTTCAGCGATTTCCGATAATTGCTGTTTGAGTTATGGCCCTTGATCACTTCAAAAATTCTTGTGGATGCTCTAGAGGCCAAAGTTAATATCCGATTGACTTTAAATTTATACACAGTGTTTAAGGTCATGAGACGAATAAGCCTATTGATTTTCAGTGATTTCCGATAATTACTGTCAGAGTTATGGCCCTTGATCACTTCAAAGAATCTTGTGGATGTTCTAGAGGCCAAAGTAAATATCCGATTCACTTTAACTTTATACACAGTGTTTAAGGTCATGAAGCGAAGAATCATATTGATGTTTAGCAATTTCCGATAATTACTGTCAGAGTTATGGCCCTTGATCACTTCGTAAATTCTTGTGAATGCTCTAGAGGCCAAAGTTAATATCCGATTGACTTTAAATTTATACACAGAGTTTAGGTCATGTGACGAAGAAGCCCATTGATTTTCAGCAATTTCCGATAATTACTGTCAGAGTTATGGCCCTTGATCACTTCAAAAAATCTTGTGGACCCTCTAGAGGCTAAAGTTAATAACCGATTGACTTTAATAATCATATTTTAGTGTATTATAAATGTTTCAATACCGAAAAAAGTAAAATATGCGACAACCCTTGTTTACTGCCCGGACGATTTAGCTGCTGTGGGCGTATGTTTCGTTGCCTGGCAACTCTCGTTAAAAGTTGTACGCGAACTAAATGCGTTTGTTAGATACTGACAGAGCAGCCCGGAGTCGAGCAATCGCCGCCCGAGCTGTCTTCGTCAGCTAGTTTCAAAATGTCGTACAACCAGTGCAAGTGGTGAAAGACGACAATAAAATCAGAAATATGTTATTTATTATTGTCGCACTTATTACATCACTCCTGTCTAACAAATCATAAAGCTGTGGTGTTACGGTGGCGGCATAGTATTTCACCGTAACACCACAGCCACTCTAACCATTCATAATACATCTAACCATCACTCCCTCGTCTACTTTCCCAAACGCCAACAACACATCTCATACATCCATTTCGCTGATTAACCCTTGTACCATATCTACTGGTTTACTTAATACCTCTAAGTACTAATATCATAAAGGCGCCTTAAGTTCGGACACACGAAGTCGTAAGTCGATGGCCACTGTATTCGTAGTACCTGATCATGATATATTGAGGTAAATTAAAATTTCCCGGGATGTCGACCCGATGAGAACGATAAAGCGCAACTCTTTTCAAAGATATTTTATTTCACTTTTTAAAAGTTTTCCGCAATTTACAGATCTTTTTTCAATGATTGAGTTTTGAAGGGAGGGGTGTGTGGCTTGGACCACCTATATATCAACACACCGCAAATTTGCTGCATCGTCTAATAACTGTAAATGTTTTCTTAATTAATTAAGGCAGTCAGGCACTTCTTCAGTAATTACACTTATTTCAGACAAATGCGAGGAATCCGTTCATATTCATGCCGATGTTCTGTCAAAGATTCGTCTAGTCTATTAAGACAATAAACCAACCTCACGGTTCGATGATATAACTCATAAAACAAAAGGTTGTCTGGCATGACTATGAAGTCAATCAATTTATTTGATTTTTTTCAAAAAATCAAAAAAGAAAAAAAAAAAAAAAAAAAAATCGAACAATCTTAAGAGTCATGAAAAACCCAATAGAGAATTAATTTTAGCCGTCCTATGTCGTCTACTTCGACTGAACCCGGAATCACGCCCTCTGTCCGTTCAATTAGAGAGATTTTGGTGGTTGAAAATACAATGGTGAAATTCTTATGGGCGAAAATGCAAAAGTTCAAGAAGAAAGTTGAAAAAGAAGAAAAAAACAAAAACATATGCAGATTTTTTTTACATAGTTAATTTTTGTCGAGCAACTTTTGTTTTAATAGTAATAGAGTGACTTTGGCCAATTTTTCGAATTTTCTAGGGTCATTTTGCCATTATCATCATATTTTCTCTTAATATAGCAACGATTCGGCTCCATACTACCGGGCTCTGTAATTAAACAAATTAGTGGTGTATACAAACGCGTGTCATGAAAATTGATATAACGGATGTGGTCATTATATTGTTTAATAATGGATGACGCCTGTATTAATTAGTAAATCGTCAATATTTCTTTATAATTAGTAACTGTCAGTGTCACATACCTTTCAAAATCCTCACTGACTTTTCAGCAATCGGTATAACTAACGGGAGATATGTGGTACACTGTAATAGCAAGGAATATATTTGAACAAATTTTAAGAGCTAAATGAGAAGTAAACTTAACATAATGACGTAGCCCTAAGCGGAGTTATACATCTTACTTATCTGTACCAGCAAATTAATTAAGGGGCATTTAGGATATGTCCAACCGTATCCAACCCGTTGTTGTTGTTAGTATTAAATGTCTGTTTTTTCATTTTTATTATCTTAGCGCTGGGGCGTTTCTTTTGGAAGGAAACCGGAGAAACCCATATTCGCTCACAGCAGGTGCCGAAACCACAACCTCAAGTCAGAGTTGACCAGCCAGCAAGAGTTATATGCACGACACCCTAGACCACTGGGCGTCCCAATCCCCTTCCAATACCCGAAAGCTATCTGGCTTTATACGAACCGGACCATTACGTCAGGCTCATCTGAATTTAATGGTGCCCAGTCGTAGCGTTGGTATCGGTACGGCATGCAAAGTAAATTTTATAATATATTACAGCACAACTATTCTGTAGAGAAATGTTGAAAATAAAGAACACCACATTAAAAGTATTTACTTCATTGAATGTTAAAATGATAGATTTTAAAGTGATTATCTAACAGCCCCGGTTGCACATACATAACAAGATGAGCCTTGTCATATCATATGAAAACGTTGATATTAATTATCAAAATATTTTGAAGGAGCCTATTTTGTACTCAAGATCAACCCAGTTTATCACTCCATTTTGACCTAATTCATAAAATTCCCGGTTAAATTCATCGGGTAGTATGTTTCAGTACAGTTAGAATTTGGCCCCGTTAATTTGGGTAATCAGTGTTAAGTTGGATATAAATATGTTCCACCAAAATAATTGATTTAATTTAAGGACCGTACAATTCACCCAGTTAAACGTTACCTATAAAATTACCCATTTTGAAAGTCAGATTACTATACATAAATAATTCAGTGATTTAAAAGTGCCAATAGAATATATTTGTCAAGAATAACTAGTTATAAAATACCAATTTTGTATAACTTAAATAGCTTATTAAATACAGGAAAAAGATTGTCTATTTGTAGCTTTTTCCGGTATTTTGGCGTAACCCCTTTGTACTAAATTGCCAAAAATAGCGATATTTGATTTTTATGTCAATAACCAAGACCTCTCTTGCATATGCGCCACCTCTTAATCCATCCGACTGAAATAATAGTACTTATGCATACCTCGTTTCAAAAGAAAAAATAATATAGATGACTGACAGTCTCGATTGACCAGACCGAAAATTTCAGTCCAATGGTAGCAACGGATTATAGGGGGGAGGGAGTTGATGATAATAAATCCCCCCCCCTCCTCACCTGTTAACCCTAAATATTAATCTACTCAATACTGACATAGCAATGGTATTTGATTGAGTGTGACGGACAGTGCCCAGAAAATGTCCTCTTTTCACTGTTGATACAAGGGCGCAGATGGCATTTTCAGCCAGAGATCCCGAGCAACTTAACCCGGTCCTGATTTTCACTATGTAAGGTACAAAGCAAATATCTACCACGAATCACTTATCAGAACACGCGAATCGATTGAATGACACTAGGTCATCTACGCTTTTTTTGTTGAAACTACCAAGACTCGTGGAGGAACAGTGGTGATTTGGGTACATGACAATGGTAATAACCATATGGCCCATATTCACAAATATTCTATTCCAAAAACGTAGTTCAAAATTAATGGACAAGCGCTAACATTTGTATCAGGATTTGAACTCCCATCCAATGAATTGTCTTATCCGACAAAGGATGTAGATTGGGGTTACTTAGAAACAAAACAGGAAACCTGCAAAACAAGACAAACAATTAGTTTAGTCAAATAAAAATTAACGGGTCGTGTAGTTCCTTTTAAATGCAAATTAATTTCTATTTAAGCCGAAAGAAAGGAATAAATCAATCGACCTCTATACAGGTTCTAGGCCAATGAAACAGGCGCCGTTAATTACGACAAAGCCAAAGTGTGCTCCTTACCATTGCTTCGACAATGACTCCTCATTGGCATATTGTTTTTTTCGGGAAATTTACATATAACGCAATTAAGGTTATCTTTGACCCAAGCGCGCTGAAATTATCTCTGGCCTCAGCGCACTGAGATTCTAATGCATTTTTCCCCATCCGACAGAATACCAGAGTAGAACAGTCCAAAAATGTGTGCAAGTTAAACGATGATTATTACTTCGTAATTGCTTCCTAATCAACTTAATCCAACACGAGGTGACGTGAATAATAATTCCAACCGACTAGGAATATGTGCGAACTAGCATATGTCTCTGGAACACCGAGCTTATGCTTGCCATTATTTTCCTATTAAATTCTCGCTATTATATTTTAAAATAAATATACATACCGGTTTGTTCAATGATGGAAGTCAACTGTTTACCGAATTGTTATGGTGTTAAGCTTCCTGTTCCATACGACAATCAGTGTGCTTTGAATGAAATATTGCCCGGACACCGGCACTGCGACCTAGTCTTATATCGAATTCCAACCTTAAAGGGTTCTTTAACAAGTACTTACTCGGTCAACACAGGGATCGAACACGGGATCTCTAAAAATTGAAACTAGATAAAGATACTTTGCTGTCGTAACCCGTGTTCGTTGGTCCGTCTAATTGGCTGACATATTGCGTCGTTTACTTTCTAGGAGTGCTTGATAAGCATTTTTTAAAAAAACAAACTATACGAATTTGTTAGTGGTTGGCGTATTTTTGTTTGTAATGCGGCATGTAACGTAAAGCTTTTAACGATTACCAGTAGGCTACATATGCTTGTGGGTAAAAAATATTTAATAAAGAGATGAAGTACGTATCTCGATTTAAAACATAACGCTAACGCTACAATATACGTCCACATTCCTGCTTTACTTGATATGGTACTTTGTCAAGAAGGCCAGGCTTTTGGTTTGTCGGGACATGCAGTTGTCGTCCTTAGGCTATAAGGAATACATATCCCTGGGGGTCGGACATGCATCAAAAACAATAGGGATCTCCCTAAAGGTACCAAGAATACGTTTGCAAAGTTTCAAGATGATACGCTAAGAAATGCAGCCTGTAGACGACAGACAAATACAAGAAATGGGCGTTGCTGTTCCAGGGGGTCGGGCATGCACCCCCCCCCCCCCCCCAAAAAAAAAGGGATCATCCTTAGGGTATAAGGAATAAGTATTTTAAGTTTCAAGATGATCGATTAAGAATTGTAGCCTGTAGGCGACACATAAAAAGAATATGGGCGTGGCCCTGTCCCTATGGATTGGGCACGCACCCCAAATGATAGGGATGTTCCTTAGGGTACAATGAATAAGTATTCAAAGTTTCAAGATGATATGTTACGAAATGTGGCTGGTAGATGACAAACAAACACATACAAGGAATGGGTGTGGCTCTGCCCCTGGGGTCGGGCATGCACCAAAAAACAATACGAGTCATCCTTAGGGTGTAAAGAGTAAATATACAAAGTTTCAAAAAAATCCACTTAGAATTGCGCCCTCTGCCCCTGGGGGTTGGGCATGCACCCCAAACGATAGGGGTCATCCTTAGGGTATAATGAGTAAGTATAAGGAATACGTATAAAAAAAGTTTTCAAGACGATCGATTAAGATTTGCGCCCAGTAGGTGACACAAAGACACACGAAAAGGAAATTGGCGTGGCTCTGCCCCTGGGAGTTGGGCATGAACGATAGGGATCTTCCTTGGGGTACACAGAATATGCAAAGTTTCAAGATTATAAGCTAAGAAATGTGGCCTGTGGACGACAAACAAACAAATACTTGAAATTGGCGTGGCTCTGCCCTGAGGGTCGGGCATACACCAAAAACAATAGGGATCTTCCTTAGGGTATAAGGAATAAATATACAAAATTTAAAGAAAATCCATGAAGAATTGGGCCCTGTAAGCGCCCCCACCCCACATACACACACAGACAGGGGCGACGGCATAATACGTCCACATTATGAATGTGGGCGTATAAGAACGAAAATACACACTAGTAGAAGTAGAAATATCACTAGGTATATATGCAATAAAGATAACATAAATGTTGAAAAATACGAAGTGTCTTCATCTAGTTACGATTTGATTTTGGGGGGTTGGGATGGCCTAGTGGTCTAGAGTTCCGCGCTTCGACGTCTAGCTGACCGGTCACCTCCGACTTGCGGCTGTGGTTTCGATCCCTGAAGTGAGCGTATGTGGCATGGTGATAGGGGCGCCTTCTCAACCTCGTGGGTTTCCTTTGGGAACTCCGGTTTCCTCCCACTGCTAAAGACAACTACGCGCAAGCGAATTATTGATAAAAAAATCAAACCATGTTAGTCCAGAAATTACCTAGTTTGTGTCGAGTGGACGTTAAACCCCATTTATCTCTCTCTCTCATTAAAATTTATTTAAAAGAAAGAAGCCATTAAATAAATATGTTAATAAGCGTCAAATATATAAACCGGGATAAAGTGATAACATTCAGATTTAATTTAAACCTGGTCGTTGTTTACATATTTGTATTTCTGCCATATGATTTTTACATGCTTAGCTTTATTTAATGAAGGCCTTCACTGGTACGTACAATAAATACGAATATCTAGAATGTAAACGTATGAAAGGGCCTCTAAAATAAATTGCAGTAATAGTATATGGGTTTTATTGTTAGGAAAGTCTGTAAATTTAAATGGGGGTTTTCATAATGACTCCAGAAATTTACAGCAGATCGAGCAACGTTTTGTTACAAAGCATCTGTCAAAATCTTTACGTACATAGTAAACCATAATCTATAATGCAAGTTTCTCAATTCTATCCTATTGTTTGCTGGTGCACTTCATCAGGTTTGACGAAAATCGCCATTGAAAAGTTGGTAATAAGGGACACTGACAATAAAAAAAATTGTGGCCTGTGTCTATATGCGATTTCAGTTCCTTACAAATTGCCGAACAAAGAATAACTAACGAACTATCTGACATAGATGAAACCATTATCCCACAATGTAATATGGATGTTTACAAGTTTTGGAACCAAATATAGATAATATGCCACTAGTCAAAAACCCAGCTGTTGTGTTGCGTGAAATTTAGCACCGAAAAGATAAGTCGCATTGAAGGCTCTCCAAGTAGCCTATGACTTATTTAAGTGTCAGAATGAAATCTTAAAATATGTTATCAAACAGCATATCTGAACACTTTTTGTCGAAATCTGATTTTTCCCCTCTCTGTTATGTTTGATGGTCCTAGAAAACAAAAGGCTCTTTGACACAATAATACATCTCTCTTATGCTGGCTGTTGGGTCATGCATTGATAAAAGATCTCTCATTTTAATCGATAGATTTCTGCAAGAACTCGGTGACCGTTTTAACAAGATCGAACAATGCATAATATCGATTTGCATGGGTGGACCAGTAATGTTTCAGTCAGATTAATCGATACATATCAATCACTGACATATGGGAAACTATTTCCGAAATCAAAGTTAAACTTTTGTGAATATTATCAAAGTATAATCAAGACGAACAGAAATGATGGCACGGTAACCCAATCAGGAAATCTTACCCGGACTAATTTTCCATATTTATTGTTGGTATATGGCTGTTATCATCCTTGACAGACCAACTTCCGGCTGTTTTGGTCAAGCTTGATTACCCAGAATGCAAGTTATGAATATGTTATAATGTAATAACACCATACTCTTGATAACTTTGATTGCTACCATAAGCCAGTAATCAAATCACCATAGTTATTTTTGTTATCATAATAAGTTATTCACATCATATTAACACTAGAAACCCAGGAACCCGTGGAACTAAGATTGCATCTGAACCACCATTCACCAAGACGAAATGACAACAAAACAAGAATCAAACGTGCAACAACGAAAGAAAGTGGTGACCAAAATAGAAAGGAAAGCTTAAATTATCTTGCTGATTGGAAATGGAGAATTATGTGAAGGTCATCATGGATTAACAGCATGCTGTATATTTGTCTTAGCAACCATGAAGAAAATACATTGCCGTTAATTCAAATAATAGAGTTATAGACTCAGCGATAAAGAGATCGATATTTGCTTGATAAATTACTTTTATTGGAAGATTCTAGACGTTAATCTTACCCCATCACCTGAACTATGAGCTTTTATTATTACTTCTGTCCATACCCGACAATTAATTCCTTCATTTTGTACCGAAGTGTTCCATTTAACACCAATAAAACCTGACGCTGTATTTTAATAAGACCATAAAAGGTTAGCAGAGTGGGCGTACCAGAATGAATAAAATCAGACATCCATGGTGCGATATGGATAACTCATTCCATATCACAGACACTATTCATTTCAAGACAAATACAAAATGTTAATAATTCCAAATTTCAGTTGGAATAATGTGCAAAAATACTTGGAGCTTAGGGTAATAGATTTATAAACACCCAAGTAAGCTTGTGAACGCTGGAATAAAATTTCCCTGGACTGTTAAGGGTAAGGGAGGCATATCGTATTTGAACGCGTTTTTGTCTTTCCTGTCATAGTTTTGTTTCTAGAATATGCCGTCAAAAAGCATCTAAGACTACGGGAAATGAGCTTTCTGTTTACTTAATGAACACATGGTGGATTACACAGTGTAATTATTTTATAACACATTTCTGTCATCAATTATTCCATTATACTGCCCAAACACATTACAAGATTATTGGCAGTAAACCAGCTGGCCTGGTTAATTGGTTGGCCTTTCCTGTACCTCCAGAACAAATTATATTAAAATATCAGCGGAATAGTTAAGCCAATAACAACCAAATGAGGAGATTAAAGGAGCTATAACATCCCCATAATTCATCCCCTTATGACTATCCTATTAAATGTCTAATAGCTGAGGACGCTCTGTGGGTTAATGGTACAACTGACTTGTGATGATGGCCAATCAATTTAGATATAAACTAACTCTAATCAGATGATAAATATCACATATATAGATCAATGTTATTAATATTTGATCAATAAAGGTCGGTCTCTTCCATTATCGTAGAGCTGTTTGTCAACGTTTACAAGGACAATATATTCAGCAGATAGTGAATGGAATACTCCGGAGGTTTCGCGAGAGAAGAAACAACAGGGGCGATCTCAGAATCTATATGACACCTCATCCCCAACCCTTACAATATTGGTAATGTGTGCGTTGGGTGGAATCTGTTGTTTCCGGTCTGGTACTAGTGGAACCAAACGAACTTCAATATTTAGTCTAAGCGAGCTAACATCATGTTTTGTCTTGGTCGTCCGGTTTGCTTTTGGGGTGTACGTTCACGCGCTTATTTTTAAACCAGTTCAAGATCGTCGTGCTTTTAAGACAGTATCGTTTTGCGTTCACACGTACTATAACGCAACCCAGTTTAACTATTCTGACCTCTTCTGTCGGAGTTTCACACGGATGTAACAAAGCAAGCTTGAGCCTGGGTTTTTAAACCAACCCGTTCATGCGGCAAAGCTGATACAATTTAAACTATAATAACTTACTCAAAGAAAGGTCGCGAGCTGGTTTATTTACCCGACATTTGCGTTCAGACGACAAAGTTAAACTGGTTTAACGACCCCCTGCTTTTTTTTAACCATTTCAACTTTAGTGTCTGAAGGACAATGCCATCAACCACGTGCTAATCTGAATGATAATCTAGAAAGGTTATTTACTTTGTAAACATAGGAAACAACCATAGTTGTGAGATAGTAAACATGTTCCATAGATACATATCTTCTATATATACATGTTCCATACAACTATAGAAATAGACATGACCCAATCTTTCTTTCACCCCAGACCCTCTGATATTGTTAGAATAGTAATAATAAAATTCAATCTAACGTATATCATTAACCCACTTATAAAGTTACACAAATTACTGCGGTATAAGTTATAGACAGGATTAACCAGTCAATCATGTTCACGCTTCATGATTAAATGTAGTCATGAAATCTCCAGAAAATGAAGGTTGGTCGGTAGTGACCAATATCCGTTTGAAAACTTCCTACCACAAGTATTATTAGATTTATGAAATGATTTTAGTTGACAAATCTCGACAAATCTATTAATTTGACCCTTGTTAAACAACCCCGTTCTATAGATGGTTAGTTAATACAGCACGCTTTGACGATATCATCACCATATATGCGTGAAATATTGTTGATAGTCAATTTGTGCCATAGGCACAGTCAATCTGATATCAGTCAGCTGGTATTGTTGTTCTTGGTGTTTAAAGTCCGCTTCCACCGAAGGTGCAATCACAGACAAATTGTCTTATTTTTTTAAAGTTTTGTTATCTTACCGCATGCGCGCGGGTGTTTCATGTGGGAAGAATCCGGAGTAAACCGACGTACGGTCGCACCAGCGATCGAAACCACAACCGCAAGACAGCGGTGACACTCTAGACCACTGGGCTATCACAACCTCCTTAGCTGGTATCCTATTCAACATCATATGTACCCAAACAAATACATTACCAAGTGACTTATTGTATATATTAAAAACAAATCAGCAGCTAATGCCAGTTTTTTAACGTCGATGTCCGGTTGTTACTGCACTGTGATCCACGCTAACGCTTAAAAGCACGGGCGCGGTTGTAGGGCTACTGTGTATGGTGTTCGGCTGTCCATTTTGGTATTCTGTGCGCTTTCTTGAACATGTGCATTTTGTAATTGACCACGCCCTCTCTGTGACCAATCAGGTCGCACTTCGCTCCAAAGTTTACGTACGGTTTTCTCTACGCGCTCACCACGCGCCCAAAGTAGGTAGAATGTGGCTAAGAACTTGAGTGGAGCACGTCGTTGGGCGAACATGATGGGCGCGTGGTCAATTTCTTGCCGATAGCGCCGCTCATCACTACGCTAATTGGGTATGGTGCAATTTCCAAACCCCCGTTAAGAGGTCGTTGCCTAACCCGCTCTTCCCGCAGTCCTACCATGACCCCAATTCGCCCACTAAACTCTCGCCGTGTTGCTTCTGCTCTCAGACATTATTTAGTGGATTTCTTTAGGTGATGTGTATATGAATTTTGTTTTTTGGGGGACTAGAACTAGTAATTGACGAGACGAGGTCGTCGTAGGAGCGCCGTGTCCACATGGTGCAAACTTCTAGGAGGTGGCGGCTTGCATTGTGGTTGTGCTTCATGTAGGCGTGGGGACGCGTATTGAGAACTTGGAAAAGATTGAACTCCCCAATACCTATGGAATTTTTACGTGTAATAAGCGCGTAGCGAGGCCATCGTTATGTGGGAAGGTGGCTTAAGAAACGTACACGTACATTCCACAAAAAATGCACCCAATAATTATGTAAATCTTGTTATTTAATCAAACAATATTAGTAGATTACAGTTATTTAAACTGCACTTGTTTCTCAAGTTTTAGATTTTGTCGATTAGAATAATCGGATTCAAATCAGTAGGGGGATTTAACGTGAAATACTTTGCCGGTATGGTTCCCAGTGCTCGTGAATAAATGGATTTATTTCATCTTAAATAGATCAAAATAAAGTAATAGTAGTAGTTTATATTCGCATTCCATTTATTCTGGTCTGATCTATGGATCATCATTTCATCAATCCGAATAATTATTAATCGTCATCCTACCGACTGTTCTACCGGGCTTGACGTCGACTAGATCTCCCCCCCCCACCCGTGCATGTATTAGACGTTTAAAGGGACGGGCAAAATTTAGGCAGTTTTGTATTTGCTGTCGGAAATGGTTGTCAAGAAACGAAGCATGGAGGAATTTATTCAGGAGAATAAATAAAGACATTCGCCTCCATTGGCACGCCACTTGATTGATCTGTGATCCATTGAGAAAATAAGATCCATTTAGTACAATTTTTAAATTTTCCCCCCATTATCACTACAATAGTCATTTTTACAGAAGTGAACAAGACTTCTACAACAATGACGATTTCAGTTCAGAGAAGGCGTTGTATCACTTACAATAGTGGATGTTGTTTCATACATATGCTGGTAATGATTTTACAAAAACTACAAATGTTTCACACAAGTAGAGAACTTTGGTCTACAATTCATTTTTTTTTTCATATCGGGTTGGTACTTAAATATACTTCTGTCAACACTTTAGGTGAAATTTATCTACACTTATATCTTTCTGTGCGCTGGATGTCGTAATTGTGCAAATTTGGGGGACATAATTAGACACGGCATAGATCACTCGTGTTGAGAGAGGGGAGAAACGGGATATAACGTCCACTCAACGCAACCTATGTCATCTCGGACTAACATATGCTTTAATTGTATCTCAATAATTCGCAGCGCGTGGGGGTCTTTAATAGTGGGGGAAACTCTGAGTACCTGGAGAAAACCCACGAGGTTGGACAGGTCACGTACAAGCGGGGAGTCGAAATCACTTTAGTTGACCCAGTGACATTCCTTGTGATTTCACGCGCACGCGTTAACCCCCTCCCCGCACACACACTTGTGATGAAAAGAAAACTCTACTTAGAAGATAAACACTTCTGTTTCGCATTTGGAGGGGTGTCATTGTCCAATAGACATGTCCTAAGATCATTATGATCCAAGACGCACAGCGTCGCGGGTTCTAATGTAAAATCTCAAGAAGTATTTATCGTCATTGTAACATGCTATTTAAGCATTTTAAAAACAATTATTAAAACAGAAGGGTGTTATTGTCCAATAGACAGTGTCTAATCGACTAATCAAAACGCAAAATTCTCCCATAAGCATGTAAAAAATTTGCTATACCTACACCTACTCTGGTTATATAACACTTGCGTTGGGAGCTGGATGGCAGGTAAATGCTTTGCATCAGGTAAAATGTCAGTAAATCACCTGTTAATACCTGCAGGATGCACAATCTATCAACTTAATCAAGTACATATACTGATATAAATAGGTGAGAGCATGTGTCAGGTGCGAAGGTCGAGCCAAAAAATGTACTGAGCTAAAATATATTGTCTAAAAGGCAGAGGCTAATGAACGCTTTTTACCAATGTTCGGGTTTATTATCTCTCCTACTCTTGTACGTTAGCCATCAATTCATCGCAAATATGTAGTCTTCCTATGGTAGTGTCAGGATTTCTAGTTAAGGTAAACAACGCCAACAAAAACAATTCAGACGTCTTCGAGATCACTTAATTATTGTTCTTGTGAAAAATAGAGGAAATGGGTGTTTTACCAAACACAAACATTATTTTGAGGAAAATCTAGATACGTGTTTTAAACTATGGTTCCAGTTAACTAATGGTTCTGTTATGTTAAAGAATAAGAAAAATATCGAACTGGGCTATTGGTTGTAGAACGCAGAGATACGAGAATAATCGGGTTAATAAGAGTAAAAAGGTGTATGCCAGAGATTTCAACTGTGATATACGTGTAGAAGATGGATTTTCCTTGAGCTGATTAAGCTTGACTCCAGTCTACAGGGAATGTTAATATCATTACCTATTTATACATAGAATCTTTTTTTACTCACAATAACAATGTAGTATTTCCTTCGTTCTATATTATATTTGATCGCTATAAATCATAGAGTTTTATAGTTTTTCTCTTAGATATCGGGGATTAGTGGTGAGATTACTGCAGAGACAATTTGACTCTTGCATCACAATCTATCAATGAGATTGGGTGTCTATCTCAAGTTACGCAACTGGGTGAGCGGGTCTTCGGAACCTAATCAACATTAAAGTCATACTGACGATATTCAGAAAAAACAATTACTGAAAATTGCAATCTGATTAAAACACAGATCCTATTTCGTTTCGTTTTTCATCATTCAAAATTTCGCACAAAATTGTATCTTCAAACGTATTGAGTCTTTTTTGTTTAATGCATTCGGCGCAGGCGAGAGATTCTGATAGAATCAACATTCTGTTGAGTTAAGACGGTATTAAGATATTTAGTGTCAAATTCCAGTAAGACGTTAAATGTAATGATCTTCGTGGCACGGGACCTCTCATATCTAAACCATTTAATCTGATTTCAATTTTTAACTTTTTTTCTTACTCTCAAAGAAAAAAACTCGACAATAAGGGAGATAATTTGAACAGCTGAATAATTACTTATTCAGATTGCTTCACGGACTATTTCTTATTTGTTTTTCATCACCCATCCCACGCTACGTTTTAACAACCGGAAGAACGTTGTGCATGATAAGAATTTTGTGATCTAAAGTAAGTATATCATTTTCCTTGCATAACGTATTTGTGGTAAACGATAACAGCACACTAATTGAACAAAAGTGCTTGGTTAATCGTCTTTCTGAAATTCCTTCTGTATCCTCAAATCTCAACAGACTTAGGTATGGCGGTCGATTAGCTTTGGTATTCAGGAACAATGGAAAGCATCTTTATTTATTAACAGCGCTTGTAAGTAAATTGCTAACGTTTATGTGTTCGATTGACAAAGGTGCTATGGTGATCTAATAGATCCGGTGTGATAGGTGCTAAAATGGCCCTACGCTTATATTATTTTAATCTTGTTGTTTTATAACCTAACAATCTTGGACTTACCTTTTGCCCTTAAGTGAGGGGGGGGGGGGGGGGTGTAGATCGCCGAGATATATAGATAAATGTATTTACATTTTAGAAATAAACGATCAATGTACAAGTGCAAGTATGATTATAGTGATGGTGATGTAGTTGTCTCTGGAATGGATTTACATTTTAGAAATACGCCAATAATGTACAAGTGAAAATATATGTACAATGAGTGGTTATAGTTGTCCCTGGAACCGTCTGATGATTTCGAAGAACGAGTGGGTCGCCTGTCCAACCTCGTGACTTTCCCCGGGTCCCCCGGTTTCACCCCCACTGCCCCCTGGCAAGCGAATTATTGACATAAAATTGAACCAAGTTTTAGTCCCTAAATGATCTAGTTTGTTGCACGTTGGTTGCCCCTCTCTACCTTAGATTTCCAGCCTTTTCCAGTAACTTATAGTAATACATGGCATGTAACGACTAAACCTTTTAAACAACCCAGACAAATATGCTGGGGGGGGTATCTACCGACCCTATCATGAACCGAAGTAATCGGATAGATTGACAGGTGTTATTCCATAGTTGTAAAGTATTCAATAAAAGCTGTGCATTAGGTCAAGTGCATTTCCAATATCAGGAGGTAGTTCTGAGTAGGAAATTCTAATGATCAGATTTATTTCTGTTACTAGTATATTCTCTGTTGATATCTGGGAAACAAACTTTAGAATAAGTATGAATGGTGGACACCTGTAGAAACCCACCACAACCTTATACTCAATGTATATCAACTCCAATACACTAAATATCACATTAGTAACATTTGTACAAACCGTAAAGATCAAAACACAGCTTGACTTAGATTCTAGATAGCAAGAACATTTTGGAATATTTTCTTAATGATGGTATCTCCATCATGACAGAGATGGAATAAATACATTTAGTTACCAGTTACGTCTACTTTGATAACATCAATTATTAATGGCGAAATATTGACTTTAACTTTCAGTTAGTATCTGATCCGTCCAAGTAAAATTAACTGGTCATTATTTTAGATAAATATATAGGGAGGTGGGTCTGTTTCACGAAATTTTAAAAAAGATAAACTCCAAATTTAAGTCATTTGGTTGGATAATATTTGATTGATTTTAGTGCTTTAACAATTAAAATTGAAGTATCCATTAAAATTTGGATTTTATACTTAGTTAGGATATACTTTTTAATCGATGGTTTTAAAACTATTGTTTACGTTTGGCTTAAATCCAAGTCATCAAATGATAGGAATGCGATTAATGAACTAATACACATTAAATCATGGTAATATCTACAGTAGTAAGGAAGTACTTAAACCAGTATTCTGATTCCTAGTATTAATTGGCTTCATGTATTCTGACCTCACTTGGAATTTAAATAGTTTACGTATCATAAAGTTGGCACGACGAAGAATGTTCGTCTCCATTACGATTAGGTACCTAGTAAGGGTCTTAATAATTAGCCTAATCCCAATTTGCCTCTTTTAATTAGAAGATATAATTATTTAGACCTGTTTGTCATATTCTCCGGTTTATGGGATGTATTCTCGGCAATAACCAGTGGCCTGTTTCATGAAATTCCAACCAAGATAAAATCCAAATTTTAGTAATTTGATTAGATAATATCAGATCGGATCAAGTGCAAGCCAATCTACAAAAAAAATGGATTTCACCTTTAGTTAAGATTCCGAGAAACAGACCCTGGTCGTAACAAGGACAGTCATACTAAATGTGTATTGTGTTTGTGATATTCTATATGTTAATAACTTCTGTAAAGCAAACTATACGGTTTTCAAATTGAATTAATGGCATTGGGTGTGTTGTGGCAAAACCACAAAAAAACACTCGTATTGCAAAAGTGTAACAATTAGCTATGTGAGCTCCTCAAACGAGATGTGGTATATGAATGTCCTCATACTGTACCACATACACACCAACCAATACTACTTATACGTGTAGCTAATTGAAGCAATACTAGCTAGTTATACAGATTTATAAAACAATAACGTTGGAAGCACATCTCTTGAACTGTTGATATCTGTAGGTGCATCATTTCAGTCATTAATCAGTGTGTGTTAGTTTACATACACCAAGACAAATAAATCAAAATTAATCTGCATCATAGTGCAGGCTTGTTCCACACACCATAATTTGCTAGTCTTGGCAGAATAATTGAGTACGTTGTTTCTTCTGTAAATAGCACTTAACTCTCTAACTTTTCTTGTATAAATTATCAACACAAAGCACCTTTCTGTACTGGTTTTTCAAGAGAAAGAAGAGAAATCGAGATTATTAAACTTCAACCCATTTATCGTGACAAGACGAGTTTCATGGACGCCAGTAATAACACGAAACTAAAATGGGATTGTGTTTTTTTTTTTTTATAAAAAACGAAATAGCGATTGAACAAATTACGTCTGTAAAGATATATTAAAATCAATAGTTATCAATTTTATTATATGTAATAATAGTCTAGCTTCACGCCGTGGTTTTTATAAGCATATCACACAGAATTTAAAGCACAATTTTTGTTTCTTCTTTCGAACATATAGTACCGTCATCGATCAGTTGCTGATCTCTTGTGAACAATACCGGATTTACATGTATCTTGTGGGATTTACTTGTTGGTATGCCAGGGTGAGGCCTACTGCCTCAAGATCGAGGCAGACGGGGTCGGTGTACTGAAGAATAGGGGGTTTACCTGTCAGATTGAGGCCCAGTGCTTCACGATCAGTTGCTGATCTGAAGTCCAGTGTCTCAAAAGCTATTGGTGCCTCCGACCAAGGTGTATACTATCTTCGACCCTGTCAAAAAGTCGTTCTAACACGCTCTGTACTCTTAAACATCCGTCATGATCCTAAACTTTGATCAATTTGAAACACTAACACACTTTCCTCTTTATATACTCGTGACGAGGGCGGGGGATAATAGCCTCCATTTGCTCAGCAGCCGATTGATTCTTTCCATCTAAATCTGTCGGCAGGGGCATTTTAAGGTTTATCATGGCGGAGGCTATACTATTTTGAGGGCCCTCTTTCGCGGTGGGGGGGGGTGTCTTGATTGATGATTTTCATGCCAATGCAATGACTGCATTCTCATTCAGTAATGGATTCGACAGTAACATTGTATAGAAAACGATTGACTCGGATTCGGGGCCCTTTCCCTGGGCCAGAGGGGCCCTTTGTCAGTTAGGGCCCCCTAACTAGGGTACATTTTCATTTTTCTCATCGGTTTTAGCATTTTTCTCCCGTTTTATTTTTCCAATTTCTTTGATTTTTTTTTGCGAGGAGGCTGACGCCTCCAGCGCCTCAGCTGTATAAAGCCTTTGTCTGTCGGTTTGTTTCAAAATTTGAAATAACTGCTCTTAAGTCATGTATTAATAGCCAATGACATCAATGCAGGCGGTTGGAGTCCAATTATTCCAGTAGCCCCTTTCCTTCCATACTGGGATTGTTATTTGGTCTGTCACCGAAACAAATCGAATTATTTAAGGCTTTTCAATAGGTCTTTTAAGGAACCGTTGGGAAGATCATATTAAAATTCAGCCACAAATCTTTATAGACTACCACAGTTTTATTGCTCTATTCATTGAAATCCTGTAAAAACCTGACATGTCACATTTTCAGGATTTAATTTGAGAACTTACTGATCATTGTAAATCACAACATGCAGTTTAACATTTTTGCTTCTGCTCAGAACGCTGTTGGTGGGCGTATATTGGTCGCTTGCCAAGGTACCTATTCTACATTTGACATTCCTACTGTTTTAATATTTTGATTTAGTTTCTTGTCCTCAGTTATGTGATTCAGAATAAAATCTGCCCTACTTTAAGTTCTAACTAGATATTGAAGCTGGTGAATTGTTGTCCCATAGCTTGTTTTGCAATTCTGCAGATTAAAACAAGTGTTTAACCAATAAATGCATTTAGTACAAATATTGCCGTTTCAAGATGTAATAATTAGATAACGGGCTGGCCATTCTTGCTATTGTAGTTCTAAAAAGATAATGTAAAATAAACAAAATATATTCATTGAAATTTCTCTGTTTCTAGCAAAGATATTAGCCTTTGAATGTTTGACAAGACGTGTGCAATAATTTCAACCACCGAACTGGTTGTTCGACGCAAAGTCTCGCTCCTCCATTTTTAACTTAAATCAAAATATGGCTAAACCGTTCTAATCTATTTAATTTCGGGGAAGTCCGATGCCATCGAGAGTTGATTATGGCCTGGATCAGTTAATTGATGCCTAATTAATAATTTAGATAACTATCAGGTCTAAAGAATAAGCTGTAATAAGCATGTATACTGTGTGCTTCGTCATGACATTATAGTTTAACAATTCTCCAAACATGCTTAATTGCCTCTGTGACGTAGATGGTAGTGTTCTTGTGTCGGCGACAACTTGAGCCCAGTGTGTCAATTTGTGTATATATATATTCCAGTTATTATAGAATAAACACATTATTGTCTCATATCGGCTTATTATCAAATTACCATATTATTTCAATATTGATGTAATAACTGTAAACATGATATATGATAATGGTTTAAGAATATGCATGTGTTATTAGGTTTACTGGGTGTAATAATATTGATGACATGCGAGAAACGGCATTGAATATGATGTTTGTTGTCTTGGAGAATTTCCTTAGAGCTTAAATAATATGCGACTATATCGTATTCATGAATCATATTGTGATGGTTAATATTCCGTGGGTGGTAAGAGAATCTGACACTGTTGTGACGAAATTATTCTCTGAAATTAACATATTCCTTCATATACATTGGCATTTTTCTTGTGTTCTTCAAGACCACAGGGGGTTGGATGGCTGAATGGTTAAAATGCGCGAGATGTATCATAAAGTTTGTCATTGGGTCAACTGGCGTGGTTTCGATTCCTCGGTTGTACGTGACAAGGAGTAGGGTCGCCTGCTCAACCTCGTGGGTTTTCTCCGGGTCCCCCGGCTTCCCCCCACTGCTAAAGACCCCTTCGCGCAATCGAATTAGTGAAATAAAATTAAAAACATATTATGTTAGTCCCGAAATGACCGAGTTTGTGTCGAGTGGACGTTAAACCCCACCCCCCCTCTCTTTTTTTCAAGACTAGACAGGCTAGAATAGAGGTTAAATTCAGAGCTTAAGGCCACAACTCATCATTTGCATTTTAATCTACGTTAAAAAGGTGAAATGAAATGAAATGGGTCTTAAAGTCCTAGTTTTTTTTCCGAGTGGAAAAGTGAACTTTTACGTACAAGGGACCGAACGACTAGGCAGCTAACGCCGGAAAATCCCGATGAACTTTCTCAGTCAACGGCAGGAGCGAACGGGCGACCTCGAGGCTAGCGTGCCAGTGCCTTACTCGTCACCGAATCTATTAAAGGAATAATAAAGTTAACACCTTCAATAAAATGTTTGTATCATTATGGCATGTTTAAGATTATTTAGTAAGATAATTGAACATAGAACAGGCACAGATCATATTTGGAAACATAATTAAACACAGAACAGAAATAAACATGTACACGGACAAGGGCTATGGTGCACGGAAAATATGACAATAGAATATGCCATTCAACCAGAATAAAAAAAAACTCTGTCACAGTTGAATTACCTAAATTGTCACAGAAACTGCCAACTTATTTGTCTACACGGTGGAATGTGCTACCTCACAGATAACTTTACCATATAAATTCCCTAAAGCAAGGGCGACAAATAGTTCTATTTGAAACGAGAACAGTTTTCACCGTCTTCTATTCGTGTTCGTGTTAATTTAGCTTTCAGCTGACAACACGGAAGTAATAAGGTGGTTACATAATCTCTTGACGATAAATAATTATAGAATAAAGAAAGCATGAACAAAAAATTCTTAAGTTCCTTAAGAAGAATGAGATAAATATAAGGAATATGGCGGAAATGCTTTACTTTAATCACGTTTTAATATATCACGGTTTGGAAATGAATCAATTATATAATCTATGATTTACATAATTAATTAAAAAGATTTATTACATAAAAAGATTATAATCAAACTTCTTTGCTTTCCTAAATCTTATTCCATGTTTACATAAGATATCAAAACCCAATTACGGAGATTCTATGACTTTAGCAGTTAATTAAAGCTAATTATTTATATATAATCATTGATGGGTGGGTGTATATTGTTGATATAAGGATAAATAGTTATAAAGCTGTTTAACACGAAACCAAATATTATAATATAATCACTATCGCCTTAAATACTGCCTAAACCACTCGATTAGAAGATGCTAATTTCCTATGCACAAGAACCATTATTGATGGACAGCTCTCCTAACAATGTATTAACTGTTTTGTACTCTATCCGACCTGTCAAACTTTGCTTGCGTAGGTTGTCATCGTCAGATTTCTTGAATAGACACCAGTGTCATGAAATACTTCAACAAATTGACAGGCATAGTACAGGGAATAGCATCACCCCTTCCCCAAGACGTGAGTCACGAATTCAAATCTAGAAAATAGAATTCATTTAAACCTATAAAGATGTTTGAAGAATCTGCGACATATTTATATGGATGTTATAGAGAATGGTCTCTTCAGAAGTACTTCTCCACTTATACTTCTCCACTTATATGTTCTATGGGGGTCATGGTGGCTAAGTGGATAAGGCGCTGGTTCGCTAGCCTGGAGGTCGGGTGTTCGATCCATGCATTGGCCGAAAAAGTTCATCTCGATTTTCCGGCGTGATTTATCCTTGTCGGTGATGCAGAAGGACGGTCCGACAAGGACAGCTACCTAGTCGTTCGCATGGGACGAAAAACCGTGGTCCCGTGTACACATTGGAGTGCACATAAAAGATCCCTTGGCAGTGGGAATTCGATATAAGAGTAGGCCGGGCAAAATTTGCCTCATAGCACACTGTATGGCGTATGCCCGTCTTCCATTAGCCCAGGTTAGGTGCAAAAGAGTAGGACGTTAAACCCCATTTCATTTCATTTATAATATATCTTCTATGGGGAATACAATGAAAATGGGGTTTAACTAACGTCTTAATCTATTGTAATGGGAAAGGACGCAAACCCGCTGTCCCGAGTATGCGTTAGAGTGCAGGTAACATTTGCGTAAAGCAGCCTATATAGTTTTCTATGAAATAGAATTAATAACTTCTAATTCAATTATTTAAAATATGACAAAAAGTCCATCATAATGCGGATGCGAATAATATAACCCAATGAAAAATCGAAATATGCCCTGACGTACACGTTAGGGTGCATGCAACATTTGCTTAAAGCGAATAACATAACCCAATACAAAAATCGAAATATGCCCTGGATTGCCTTGAAACGGCTGACTATCGCGTTTATAATTAAAATCAACTATCACTACAGGAATGGCTATATCGGTTTCATGTAATTGATATCTTATGTATATTGAATTATCTATCATATTTATTGACACGGTTGATAAACCTATTTAATCCTCAACCAAGTCACCTATTGTCTTTCTCTTAAAAATACAATATTTTCACTCTCTATTGGTTGATTTTACGACTTTATTCTCATTGTTCGATCATTTTAAAAACAACCTGTCGAAGTATAGAAAGGAACAGTGGTGATCGTTAATAATAATTCTCAAGTTTCAAGTTGGTAATTATTGATAACATCAGACAAGAATTGTGTTTAAGGTCATAGTTAACTGAACAATTAAACGTGTTTTATTATATTTAGTCCTAGATTTAATTTACTTCCACACAACAGAGAAACAAGACGAAATACGCGTTTCATAGTAAAAATACGAAACGGGTAAGAAACTCGCCTGAAAAGGTCGTTCACATCAAACGTCAACAATTTGTACTATTTTAATGTAAAGACTTATGAGAGAGAGAGAGAAATAATGTTTAACGTCCACTCAAAACAATCTAGGTCATTTCGGGACTAACACATGGTTTAATTTTATTTCAATAAATCGCTTGCGCGTAGGGGTCTTTAGCAGTGGGGGAAAACCGGAGTGCCCAGAGAAAACCCACGTACAACTGGGGATTCGAAACGACGCCAGTTGACACAATGGCAGGCCGTATGATAGAGCACGCACACGCTAACCATTCGGCCATCCACTCCCAAGACTTATATGAGTGGATTTTAAAATAATGAGCTGACGTGTACGAAAAAAGTAGAATTATTATTACTTTATTATAGCCAAAAGTAGTATAACCTTTTATCACAACTTAAGTTAGAATTGATCGATTTGACCAATGTTTGTGCTAAAATGTATTTGAATAAAAGCACTTTTTTTGCTTCTTAACCGTAACAGTTATATACCATTTACTGAAATGTGACTCCTTCCGATAGCACCATAGTGTTCGTGTTACTGTATTCCATAATGCATCTTTAATGGTATATGTCACTGTACATTACATTCTCCTACATCCATATGCCAATATCCCGTGCGCCATTATATTCGATCTGTGTGTCTTTTTTTTCAAAGAGCATTCGTTATAACGTGATCGGTGCTCTTAGGTGTTCCATAATTCCATCACCTGAATATAAAAAAACAATTACGTAATTTTATCCAGGTCCGTCCTAAAATTGTAAATCCAGATCAACCCGCATGAAGGTTTCGGAAATACCACGATCAAATAAATGCAAGTTTCTTTCACGTGTTAGGCTGACACGTTTAAAGCGACTATTTCAATATATTTATTTTCGGAGTGAACTGAATTAAGTGTTCAGGTGATAGTTGTGATAGTCAAGGTCGACAACTCCGCGAATAATTTCAAGACCAATACATATTGCTATTAAAATCGGATCAAAAAAGGGCAACAACCTCACAGATAATTGATTTATCTCGTTCAAGCATATATGAGAGCTCTTGGGTACCATGTAGCTTTAAAATCGTGTGAAAATATCGATATTAATGGGACGTTCGCAGGCTACGTTTTGACGAATTATTTTAATATATGAAGGGGGATAACTCTGCAAATTATTGACGCACAAGTTTCATTGACCATTACTGTTCACATTGACTCTAATGTTAAATTTAGTCTCTTTAACTAGCTTTAACTTTTCCCCAAATCTTCGCTGTGTTGAACACTTTCTACCACAGATAGAGCAACATTTGGCAAACTCTTTCCCAAACTCATGTATGAGTTTCGCCGTACAAATCGTGAGATCAACAAACGGGAAGCAACATTCTAGTAAGGATGCAACTGTTCATCCTGCGCTTATCCTGCCATCTCAAAATCATGACTATTCACCAAACTGGTAGAAAATGTATAGTCCTTTTCTTCGAGTCCCCACCAAAAAGTCAACAAAAATCGTCATGCCAAATAGGGGGTGTGGGTGAAAGGAAGAGAAGAGATTAATGTACTAGGGATTAATGGTGGCCTGTCCAAATAGTAATTGCGGAATGTAGACATATAAAAAGAAGGCCCCAGTTAAGGTCATTTAAACATATTTATTGTTACCCGTATATTTCATTTTATAATGAATTTATGATAGTCGGGGCTTTCAACATGATAGTCCATATTTTTGTTTTCGGTTGGTTTCTTTATGATTTTACGTTCCAGTGGATATATGTAATAACATAGTTACGTGGAAGTAACTCGACCACTTTTGCTGACTATTTGTTATCTTTGTGTTATCGCCTGTTGGTAATAATTAACCGGCGACTAGGTTTGTGTTTCTATTAATGACTACATGGTAGATATTAAAATGTTAAATGGATGTTCTTCAGATATTGGGCGATATGGATATATATTCCAATATCAGTGTCTAGAGGCATAAATCGTACCTTTAGGGTCTGTTATTAATAGCGATTTGTTAGTCTAACCGTTGCGGTGCTACCTTCAAGATTTGTTATTATAGTGACTTGTTGCCCTAACGGTTGCAGTAGCGAGAGAGAGAGAAATGGAGTTTAACGTCCACTCGACACAAACCAGGTCATTTTGGGATTAACATATGGTTTCATTTTATTTCAATAATTCGCTTGCGCGTAGGGGACTTTAGCAGTGGGAGGAAACCGTAGTGCCTGGAGGAAACCCACGAGTTTGAGAAGGCGCCCCTATCTCCATGCCACATACGATCACACCAGGGCTCGAAACCACAGCCGCAAGCCAGAGGTGACTGGCCAGCTAGAGGTCGAATCGCGGCACTCTAGGCTACTAGGCCATACCAATCCTTCTGGTTGCAGTAGCACCTGAAGACAGCGCTATTGAAGATTGGATATCAAAATTAGCGCTATATTAAATAAATAGTTTATAGTTTATGTTATAACTAACGAATTGTTAAGGGCTGTTAAAATTACTAAACCCACCCATTGCACACCCGGATATAATATATTTGCAATAAAATACGGAAGAAATAGCAGCAAGGACTTCATAGAAATGACAATGAATCATGACAAACAGAACCAAATTTCTCATCACGGGATTAGCTATCTGCTTAAGGACGTACGGTCAGTAAATGAGTAAAGTGGTTTTGATCCAAGGCATGTACCACATGAAATAGCCTCAATTCCCCCCACCTCTGTCTCTTTTGAATTACATCTGTCAACGGTTCTGTTACACGCACGCCAGTGTGTACATGCGTGCTAGGTTTTTTGTCCCACCCCACCTACTAGGCACTGCTCTTGCCAGGCCCTTCATCCTGCAACCCTGACAAGGGCAAAATTCCGAGGAACCCCGCTCGAACCTACTGGGCCCCTTACTCTTTCAATGTATCCTTAAAAAATATATACTTTGTACATACATCAACCAATTACAGTATGTTTGTCTTTTATTAATTAGAAGTTTAATACTTTTGTGTTTCCATGGAAACCAATTTGATTTATTTGTTTATATTATTATTATTGCAGTTTTCTCAATTAATACGGTTTATGAGTTTTGTGAATATTTATAAGATATGTAATAGACTACTTTAACGAGCAAAAACAAATATAGGCTAAATATACAATATCTGTTTACTTTTAATCATAAAATAAATTGATAAATGTAAAGGCAGATGTTCACTTTAATTGTTTATAAACACTCAACTATTAGGTGATATTGAATATTAAAACTGTAGCAAACATATTCTCTGTTTGTCTACGAAGATTGTATCTAGTTGTTAAATGTCACACCGCGCTATTTATGTATATTCATTATATCAATGATCCGTATATTCCCCGCTTAGTAATAAAATGTGATTTATGTCATCAGATTTGCTTGTTATGTCATAACAATTTGATGTAATGGTCTGATAATTTTCTATTATTGAACCTCGTTTGCATGCACAAGTACTGATATGAGATGATAATCATAATAATTATCTGCGTCACATCTCTCATGTTTGATGTCCCTGCATAAAGAAAGGATTTAAATATGTATTTAGTCGAGTGTTTGTAGAGCGGAAAACCTGATATTTTGTAAATATCCCCATTCTCATAAAAGACTTACAACAAATTTACATTAATCGTAGACGCATCATGGCAAATAATCTTTAAATTGATGCACTGAGTATATTAGTATAAACGTTGAAGAACGTGTCTGAGTGTAATTCATATTTTATTTTTGAACAAGAGGTTTTGTATTAGCCAATCATGTAGTTACACTTAATAGATAAATGGTAATCATAAGAATATAATTGTCTGTAATAAGGCCACGCCAATTTCTAGATACGAATTAGCCACTCGGAGTATGTGAAAGATGTTTTGTTTACTTTACAAAACTTACAAATTTGGAACTTAAATCTTTCGAACGACACACCCAATACTTTCGGTTGTAAAATAAGCTTATTTTCCCAGAAAAAAATAAGACGAAAACAGAAAATGAAATTGGTGTGACCTAATGCAAATAATCAATGTGGTTAAAATACACATTTACGTTTCGTTTCGGTTTTTTAATACTTTCGATGGCCACAATGCATGAAGATCTGACCAGTTGTACTAGAGGGTCGCGTCAACGGTCATATGAGCGACTTTGACCTTATGACGTCAGACATTGATTAGTCAATTGCCGTTGGTGTTTCTAGTGTTTTACCCACGGTTAGACGAGGGCACGCCAATAACTCGCCGTAACAGACCGTTTCATTAGCTAATTCCTCACATCAACTAGAACGCCGGTTATATAACAACTCCTCCAGATCCTAGTGTTATGAAGGCACGTAAAACGAAATTTGAACTATAAAAAACGTAACGAAATAGGATATGTGTTATTATCCGATTGGCAAATATAATGTTCCCCAGAAAATATCCAGACCACTACGCCATTTACAAAACATTTGAAATTATGCAAACTTTCAAAATACAGACTGAGTTTTGGGATAAAATCTAAAATGAATGTCAAATTTGGTGATTGTGATACCTGTGGTATCACATCATTCTACCCTGTTCACGCTTGTGGTGATTATTCCAACCACTGCTTCTGTGCCGTGTGACCATTTTCCATGAGCAAATTACCCTTGCTATTGACATAACCATCCTGGAGAACCTCTTTAATAGGCAAGGACTAGTACTAGTAGTTCTTTTTTCTCCCCATAACCATTCTTGACCATAATCATTTATTTAACCATGTCTACATCATTATCTCGCCCTTTTGAATGCCCATCCCACATCACAATCTGACGATAAAGCACAAGACTGCGACATTTTTCTCATAAAAGTGTTTTTTTTTATGTAGCTGAGCAGGGTCCGCCCAGACACTTACAAGCAGTAGTATATATAATACTTAAAAATAATTTATTCTCTCAACCCACTCCAACCACTCTTGGAAATCACTACGTCATTATCGTCTCTGGATACAAATGGTCGTCTGATTTTCTAATTCGGCTCTTTTATGTTCCCCGATCCAATGACGTCAAAAATTAGCCAAATATAGAAATTGGCCTTGGGAGAATATCTGGTAAATTTCCATTTAAATTGCAATTACTGTATCAGAAATGGCGTGTTTATGACAACCAAAACGGCAAACAAGAAGATTACATTCCATCACCGTTGGTTGGGTTTCATAAACAAGAGAGGATGATGTGTTGTCTTCTGCTGACCTATGTGTTACTCCAATATATCATCCATTTCCATTGGATAACGTGACGTCTTAGGTGTTTATGATCTTGGAACCAAATTGGGTCGAGGCCTTTATTTTGTTACATGTATTATAAATTATTAGTCATACATTTATTTACACGAAGGACATAATAAGCTCGCCATTGAAAATTTAGTTTAAAATGGATCATCGAGACTTTGTTTATTAAACATGCATTATGCAAGAGCTAGATCTGCCTATTACAAGTCTTCCTGTAGGCCTGAAATGTTATCTTGATTATTAATTAGACATTAATTAACTTATCCAGACCATAATCAACTCTCGATGTCTAGGCTAGCCTTCGATGTTGGCTGGATTAGAATTATACCTGCTTAACGTTCGTTGATAATTAAATTAGAAAATGGATAATCGAGACTATGCTGTAGTGTTTATCTTACTGGTTTTAATAATGAAGATCGACGCTCACAGTAGAGCAATTTGACTGAAATTTTCAGCAAATTACCTTTACACTATCTAGTTTTTTAACTATTATAGTGAGAACTACCAACTCTTTATCTAATCTCCCATAATGTATCTTTAACGTAACAATGGTACCAATGTAATCGAATCAAAACCTCAATCACTGATAATTTACCTCAGAATAAGGAATTTTGGCTGAAATTTTCAATATAATATTCCTTTTTTTCATAATCTGTTTTGGACTACATGTATTATAGCGAGTACTGCCATGCCTATATCTAAATCTTACATAGTGCTTTTTTTAAAATCATAAGTATTCATCAAAACCTGGCAGAAAATGTAGATTCCAACAATTTGTCAGGCAAAAAGGCTGAAAAGGGAAAAACGGAAGAATTGCTATAAAAAGACGACACTCTTGAATGTAGGGGATATAATACCTAGTCTCAGTCGGACTGAATCAGTCCTAATGTCAAAGTATCTCCACGTGATTTTGGAAATAAATAATTGTTGTTTATGTTGTATTATGTCACCTTTAAAAGACTATTTTCATGATTTAGAGCTTAATTGAAACAATATATCCAGATAACTATGGACAGGGAAGACTCAGATGACAAATAAGAAAACAAAATTAGCTGTCATTCTACGATTTTTTTTTCTTTTAAATTTAGCTCTCATAACAAAGCTGTCGTGTGGGTGTTTCTAATCAATAATTTAAAATACTTTTTTTAAATTTTTTCTAGTAATGTCATTTAATTTAAAAATGTACAGTGTTTTAAGCAAATCTAACTTTATGGAATACGGCTTGTAAAACTATGTCAACTCGATGAATGTCCCACACAAAAGCAAATCAACAAAAAGTTCCTATTTGGATTATCAGTCATTATTGTGCAATCTTTATATTATCAGATACAGAAGTAGCAATGTCGATTAATTGGTATTAGTAAATCTTTACTGTATAGTATTATCACGTTCAATCAAATTTCTATGTGTTATATTCAACTACAATGGCTACATGTTATATTCCACTACAATTTTTATGTGTTATATTCAACTACAATGCCTATATGCTATATTCCACAACAATTTAATGAGCTATATTCAACTACAATGTCTATATGCTATATTCCACTGTACAGGGACGGATCCAGGAATGTTTGCAGGGGGGGGGGCAGGTTCCCTGTTAAGGAAATCAGCTATCATCGTCTCCAAATTAAAAAGGCATACACTTACAAATTGAGCGTTTTAAAGAGAGAGATCATTTTTATAATGATGTAGGATCACATTGAATTTACATTTTCCGCCAGGTTTTGGTGCATTGATCATGCTTTTGAGGTCGTAAGACCAAAGATGAAACATGATTTTGAGACCATAGAATCAGGGAGGAAACAGCCATGAATTAGGAAACTCATCTACAAAATGATGTATTACGTTGACCACGACAAGACAAATCTGGAAACAGTCAACCACCTTCAATAGTTGTAACATGATTTATTATCAATATTCAGATTATAAAAAAGTTCAAATACATGTTAAACAGCCTGTTTACCATTGTAATTGGGAGGGGTGGGTTCTAATCTGTGTCAATTTTGGGGTGCTCAGTGAGCCGTTGGCTCGTTAATCTGGAAGTCCCGTGTTCGATCGCAGTGTTGACCGACAAAGTCAGGAATATCCCTAAAAGCACACTGATATATGGCGTATGCCCTTTTTCATCGGCCCTGTTGTTGCAGATTAGTTAAAACCCAATTTCATTTTATTTGTGTCAAATTTGAATATTTAAGCTCCTTCTAGCAAATAGTGCCTTTGGTCCTTTTAGACTAATTAAGTAAATACGTGTATGTATAATATTCTACCAATATAGTATTCTAGTTAATCAATCTTGTTTTAAACAGTTCCAATAACTCCCACATCCAGCAGGTTCAACAGTCGGATAATATGACAAAGTCATGTTGATCAATGTTAAACTGTTATCAGCTTCACATGACACTGACATGTTCACTAGGGAACAATATGTAATTTGTAGGAAAAATAGCACCGGTTTAGATATTCCCTTCTCTCTCTACAGTTTGGTTTATTAATGGGAATTTTGAAGATTAATTGGCATTGTGGATACTATGGCACCAAAGGACTTAACCTGAACAGTGCATTCTTAATAACGTTTCCATTACCCAGATCCATTCAGGAAAACTACTTCCAAAGCCTGAACACAAAGGTAATTGAATAGTATTAGAGGTCAATAACACAATTAATAAAAAAAGCTAATGAATGAATTAAGAGATGAATTACGGATTAAGGTCCACTCTCTTGCACCTAAGACAATTTAAACATATTACAACATAAAACACATTGAGCTATTCCAACGAAATACGTACTTTAAAAGGGGCGTATTTTGTCATTCATATACATATTTTCTGTATCATTCTAAAGTTAGGCAAACGAATGTTAACGTATATGAATGAAAAAAGCTCATTGAGTTAATATCTTTTACAGATCGGAAATAATCTTAAGTGACATATTACGTGACATTTTATGGTAAAAAGACTTTGGTATTTTAGAAACCGAATTCTATTCACATCATTAGTAAAATACGATTCCCAAAGGTGAGTCAGTGCAAGAGATAATTTTTTTTTGAATCTTAAAATGACTTCTATATTTGTAATATATTATTCAATAATTGATATAATGTCTTTGGTCCACTAAAACTAAGGAATGATTTTTATCACCATTCAAAGATCAACTACATCACGTGCCAAAGCTATCCCCCCTTTTCCGAAAATATTGTGAACCACTAGAGGCTGCAGTTTTCAACAGATTTATTTCTAATTCGATGTAAAGCATTGGGACAATGAGAGGATGATGCATGATATTCATTTTTCCTGTTTTCCTTCCATCTATTCCAAAATGTGGGCGTATTTTGTTATTTTAATCATTGTTTATATGATTTGATAAAAATCTTGTTGTCCGTTTTGACCCTGGCTGGGATATCAAGAAAATAAATCGTGCCGTTGTTAAGCCTCGGGTAGATAATTATAACTTTGCTACAATAATATACTAATATATTATACTAGCGATGAAAATCTTGGGTGGAGAAATCAATAATAATTGCCAATCACGCACGTGAACCATCTGCCTGGATTACCTAGTCTAAAACAGAGACTTAATTCAGGTTACCTAGTCTTACGGTGTCAATCATAAAAAAATAATCAGTTGTGACAAATTGTTGATTGAATCTTCGCCTGTCAGCCAATTGAATTGGCTGGTAGCTTTATATGTATTTTTTATTCAAAAAGTGTCACGATAAGTGTCGTATAAGTAATTTGTATATGTATATATGTATACTGTATATTGTTAGTTTTATCTGTAGACAGACAAAATGTTTTAAGATAATCAAATTTCTTGTATGAATTAAAGATATCTTATTTAACTGAAAACACATTTTCAAAGTTAATATCGGAAGTATGGTTTGTCCATTGCATCCCAGACGCAACAATATAAGTGTCAAAATGTTATATTTTCTACTATTCAGGGTATACCCCATAATCTTTATAAGTTTTAAGTCAGAAAGATTTTTTTTAGAAAAGATTGAATTTTAGTTTGGACACAATATCTATGTAACCCCCCCCCCCACACACACACACATATACACGGCAATTGCCAGGTTTTGGTTAATATTCACGACTTTGGGGCGACCAGAGCAGTATACCCCCCCTCCCCCTCCCGCACCATTCTTTGCATAGCAATTGCTAGGCTTTGCTTATTATTCATGACTTTGGGGCGACAGGTCCAGGAGTGGGGTGAACGCCTACTGAAATGATGTCATTGCTTATAGATTCCTTTGTATAGGCCTCGCAATAAATCGAAAAAGCCAACCCTTTCGATATATTTATCCGATGCCTGTGACATTTTGGGCTCTTTGTAGTCGTAAAGATATACTTTCTTTAAGATCATCGGAATGTTAAGTGACGTCATAGGGTTAACATTGTAGGTAATTAAGGGAGAGAATTGCTAGTCTGGGTTCAATGTCCATTTGGACACAGCACACCTTAAATTCTTAGTTACAAAGTCATGTCAAAATTGTTTTAGGTCTTTATTTCCCCCCTCTCTTTTAACACGCCGATTTTTGTTGATTTTTTTATGTAGAATCGAAAAGAAAGGGTTTGAATATGAATTTTCTGTCAGGTTTTGGTTAATATTCATGAAAGGTTACTTACGTTGAAATGTTGGGTGGGCAGATGTATGTTTACTTGTACGCTACTTTCATTGAATACCGCACACCTGCTTTTGAGCAAGAAGTTGCCACATGCTGAACCATCGGTGGTAGAAAGCCTTCAACCCCACGGAAATTGTCGAAAAGGTTAGAGTCGGTCAAAGAAGCGAGAATTAATATTAAAGTCAATGTAGAAATTAATGCTGCCCTGTGTAATTTCGGTGTAATTGTATATTTTAGAGTTATGCCTTTTACGTTTAAATTCACAAAGTCTTGTAAAAGCAATGCAAGACAAAGTTTTAGACCTTCACGAAATTGTGCATGGAGCTTTCAAAGCCTATGACAGAGTTAGTAGGCGTATAATAGGGTCTGATAAAGCCCCGTCTAACTTATTATTGCTAGGGTTCGTGATTCATGGATTTTGACCCTCTTATCGAAATTACTGATTGAAGAGACATAATGCCAATATAAAAAAATCTTAAGAATTTAATAGACAATACACCATAAAATAAATTCCAAATTTGTTGTTCCAAAAATTATTCCTTGCATTATGTGTCTTTAGAGTTTCATCGGTGTGCTTCGATCTAAATAAAGAAATAACAATGATTTCATTTGCGTCCACGTCGGCCATTTTCTGTACCAAATATGATTAATTAAATTATAGTTATAGTTGTTATAGTTATTTTTGATATATTTGCGAACCGTCTGGCATGCTGCCCTTTAAAGAGTTTACGTCGTCCATCATGTCATCTGTAAAAGAAACAGGCAGACCGATATGAAGTTAGCCACTATAGCCAATACAGAAGGCTGTTAAATGTATTAGGATATTATACTTTCAAATGTTCTTTAATATTCCGAGCCTCTAAATTAAGTGTAAATAACTTTTTTTTTTCATTTCTTGAAATGGGAATCATAATAAATAGTGGTTGCAGCAATTCCAATTCTTGGGTGTTCTTACAATATTTTTTATTCATGGATGGATTCAAGTACCTATTTAATCTAATTGCTGAAAGAACTCTTCACAGACTTTGATTAAGAAATAAATTAATATCGATTTTAAAAAAAAATCAGATATCATTCGATAGTTAATAGAGTTGGGTTTGTTTGAGTTCAGAAGAACTACGCGGCGTTTGTTTGCGTTCATAAAAACTACGCGTAATATTATTTGCTCAAAATGAACAAGGTTAACATCAAACCTATTGATATGTCTGCACTTAGACAATTCAATATTCGACAGCAAGATACTTAAGTGAAAGATATGCTTCGTCCAGAATTAGGTCATATACTCGACCTCATAAATTTAAATTGTTCTGAAATCTTTTTTGTAGTGAGCAAGAAAAATCGAAATACAGACTCAAACGTGTCTGGCATTGCTGTCTGATCGGGTGCACATTTAATATGTTGCTATAGACTATAGGTAAAGCTAATCAACCATCTTGCAAGTACATATTCAATACATAGATGTGGATACATTCAATTTGTCCAAAACTTTTCTCTGTAACTTGGAGGTTAGGGTGGCCTAGTGGTCTAGAGTGCCGCCTCTAGCTGGCCGGTCACCTCTGGCTTGCGGCTGTGGTTTCGAGCCCTGGTGTGAGCGTATGTGGCATGAAGATAGGGGCGCCTTCTCAACCTCGTGGGTTTCCTCCGGGCACTCCGGTTTCCTACCTCTGCTAAAGACCCCTACGCGCAAGCGAATTATTGAAATAAAAAGAAACCATATGTTAGTATCAAAATTACCTGGTTTGTGTTGAGTGGACGTTAAACCCCATTTCTCTCTCTCGCTCTCTCTCTGTAACTCTGTCGAAAAATAAAATGTTTTATATTACCAGGTGGTTTCCCGTCGTGAAAAAATACCTGTAGCTGCTGACACAGTTTAACAATGAAATTTAACTAATTAATTACTAACAGAGAAAGGCTAGAGCCTTCAAAGGAGTTAAATTAATTACTAACACGGAAAGACTAGAGTGTTTGTTGTGTATTTCGTACACGATGAACAGTCCATTTGCTGATTACACTACTTTGCCTAACTATTTTGCCTATTACGTTCTTTAGGACTTCGATTTTTGCCTAATGGTTTGGATTGTTCGTACTTGGTTTTATTTTATTATTACTAGCAAAGAAAGACTAGAACAATCAGATTTAACTAATTACTAACAAGGATAGACTAGAGCTACGAAGATGAACTAATTACTACCAAGGATAGACTAGAGCTATGAAGATGAACTAATTACTAACAAGGATAGACTAGAGCTATGAAGATGAACTAATTACTAACAAGGATAGACTAGAGCTACGAAGATGAACTAATTACTAACAAGGATAGACTAGAGCTATGAAGATGAACTATTTACTAACAAGCAAAGACTAGAACAATCAAATTTAACTAATTACTAACAAGGACAGACTAGATTTTGAAATCTAGGATTTTCTGTTCAAAATATTGTGCCCGGAAAAACGAGCGAATACATGATAATGATTAGATTTCTGGGAGGATCCCAGATCCGTATCACATTGTTCAACATCCACGTTTTCCTTTTGGACAATCAACTGTTAAGACGTTGCTACGCGGGCATCTGTCCACGCTTTGCGTGGTTATCTTATTTCATTCCATTTACACACACATTTATCATATGTGGAACCGTGTCGGTATACGTGTTCCTCCAAAATGACTTACTGGTAAGACCTTAAGCCAGAAATAGTAATTTATTATTGACTGTTCTCCAATTGGATTAAAAGAAAAATAACTTCTCAAACAGGTGAATGAAACATTATACATATGTATATTCATTTTATTCTAAACATATTTTTATCTTCGTTTTGATAATATGGATTAACTTGTTTATTTATTTAGCTACTTATAATCAAGGCCATGTTAATTCCACGGTATCTTTCGAGAGATGAAATATAAAGTATATACAGTCTGCTTGGACAATCTAATCATTGCAGGGAATTGAAGCAATAGCGATAATCTGTTTTATTCACAAATGTGTAAGTTTCAGCTCGAAGTGTAAGATGTCAAGGGTGTTGACACATATCCCGATCTTTCATCAATCGTCACCCGTACAAAGGTTCGCCGCTGCAAAACTTCCGCCTACTTCAAGCGAGTATTGCAACGAGACTAAGGATCTCACGTGCAGCGTATTACAGGAGTACATTACGGCGACGTTGCATGGCGTGTTTGGTTATTAGAGGTGGACACACTCGTTATTTCACTTTGATTTTTATCCCCTGTGCCTACATTTCACAATATGGTATTTGCTGATAGTCGATCATCCTTGTCTGAGCTATTGACGTTATAAATAGGAAATTTATATCCAAACTGAGCAATAAACAGTTCTAAAACAGTTATCGCTAAAGTTTGTGCTCTCCATGGTTGCTTAAAATCAATGTCACAATAAAATATTCAGGGAAAAAAAATGCGGTTTGTAACGTTCATATAGTTTTGCATACACTCGACTGAATCAATGTAAACAACCTACTGATCACGCCATAGACAAAATTAATCTAATTTTCAGTTGGGGTGCGAAAAGGCCATAGATAGATACGCCTGCGGGCTTTTTTCGGAAGAAGATCACCCGAAAGAAAGATTTCCGATAAATTAAAATGATATATCGAACCGAGAGTATAATGCCGTATCAAAAAATATATATATAAAAAACACTACCTACCATACATTATGTGGTGCGGAAATCTAAGTTGGCGACAAATTTTGATGAAATCATCATTAAATTTTGGCGCATTTGGTCGCCGAAACTCGGATAGTCTCATACGACTTACCCGATCGCGACATTTGGGTGCATTCCGCTGCCAGTTTCGAATTTATGATTTTTGCAGGAACCTACAGAATCTAAGTTTGTCGTGATTTGTTAAGGTGATCGATTATAAACCCAAAGAAGTCATAATTTGAAAGATCATAATGTGGATTGAGAATACCACCTTCTGACGCAGTTATCCGTGGGTATGTCCACTTGTGCACTTTAAAAAGCCAAACAAAGCCGTGCATTTCGAATTCCTGAAACAACTTTTCACATCCCTCCTGAAAATCAGATTGCTTGCGTCTACAACGTGTTCAGTGGGTTGTTTAATGTTACTCAGACGACGTTATGAAGGAAATTATGGATGTTAAGAGAAACTTTTTTTATATTTGTGAGAATATTGTATTGAGAAAGTGATTTTAAGCAACCAGAACCAGATATAGCACAACTTTTAGAATATTTACTGTTAGGTTTTGAGGGAAATAGAAATCTACGATTAATAAAGTGGATGGCTCAGACGGCAAGTTTTCGTATTAGGCCAAATTAGAGACGAAAAATAAAAAAGAAACCATTCTTGTCACGTTCAGTGGTATACCAATCAGTAAAAACGAAGTCTAAATACTCCCTAATTTGGAATTGTTTAGTGGCTAAAATATGTTATGGTATTTCGCGTCATCCGACGGGTTTGTAGTCTTTCGTCTGAAAAGACGTTAAATGATATGAGATTTAAAGTCCTGCTTTTACCCACCAACCGCCACAGAGCTAATGTGGCGGAAGTATTGTGCGAACATCAGCATTTTCAAGTAATTCCAAATGTCATGAGCTCTTTCACGTCCACGCGAATCCCGGACGTTCTGATTACTGAAGCAGCGCCTTAAACACTAAGCCTCAATATCCCCACACCTAGTCTTTTATCCGTGATCTCTAACTTGATTATGATGTGCACATGCTATATTATTATAATTACCACCACCTGATACATGCTTTAACTTTAGCATTTTATATTCGATTATGGGTTAGAGCCCAAGATTACCAGGTATGTTTTAAGTTACCTCATTAAACTTTACTTCTCTTGAAGTCTTTAACACAAGCAACCATTTGCATTATGGTAGTTGTTTTCCGGGATAGCATCAAGTGTATTAAACTAGATATGACATTTAGACAGCGATAAGAAAACTTAATAACTAAGGTATAATTAATTTGACCTAACCATGATTCCAATCAAAGAAACATCAAAGATTTATCAGATGAACTTATAATCAAACGAACCTATACTTTGATAAACATACTTTTAGAAGGATTACTACTCTTAGGATGTTTTTCCAAGTTCCTTTCTTGTACGTCTAAAGCCGGTGTGTGGCCCATGGCTTAGTCAAAAGTCTGCTGTTGTTTTTAGTTGTAGGAAATTAAATTCCTTGGTTAAAAAAGGTGGCTTCTTTAATGAAACACTAATCTTTCCTGGAATTGTTGATGAAAGCGGTGATTACTGTTGTTACATCGAAATAGAAAAATGATCAATGCCCAGAATTAAATGTACTAAGAATTTAATTTTTCACCGATTAAATAGATTACAGGTGGTATCGATTGTTCTAGGAGAAGTACGAATACCATATGGAAGACACCTGGCTATTGCTTATTAGATTTGGGCGTTATGTTACATATATAGGCACATTCCGCTACTAAAAAGAACTTTTATTCATCAGCTATATGGAATACAATAGTGAATGGGAATACAATATTATTTGAACATGTCCGATAACTGAATGTGTCTTTGCAAATATTGGGTTTGATTGTTTTGACTATGAAACAGAATTGACAGGATATACAACCGTGAAATTCGTCTTGTTTTACACGAATACACATGGTTATCTAACCTGGGGGTTTCGTGTTCGATCAGGATCCTCCACCCCCCTTTGTCAGTTTTGCAGGACATATGACCTGGCAAGGGACAAGGTATGACACGATAAATCGGGGTTTCGTGTACACATTGGAGTGCAGATAAAATATCCCTTGGTTGTTAGGATTCGATAAAGGAAAAGGCCGTATTTCCGCCCGTTTCCAGTAGGTCAGTCGGAGCAGAACAATAGGACGTTAAAGCCCTGTTCATTTCCAAATTGGGCCATTTTCATTCACAATAAATATTGTATAAGGAAAAGCTAGTAATCGAGTTTAAATTGATTATCTATTATAGGAAAAACTAATGCTATCTTGTAGACCATATCCAATTCCGATGTCATGTGAGTAACGTTTACAAATTGATTTTCAATTTTAATGGCGTTCGAACCAAATACTTTATTCAAAATATTTGTTGTATTTACGTTCATCACTCTTTAAGGTCATTGGCATGAGCTATTTTCCATCGTTCGATATTTTGTCTTTATAACAGCATTATAACCTACATCATTTATTTTAATCAGCTGGCATAGGATGCGAGTCCATGTGTTGATAGAATGTGAGCCCGAGTGTTAGGATGTATGTCATGGTGTTAGGGTACGAGTCCTTGTGCGAGGATGTGAATCCTAGTCTTAGGATGAGGGCCCTGTGTTATCGTATTAGTCCTGCTCTTAGTGTACGAGCCCTGGTGTCAGTGTGCGAATTCTGGTGTTAGTTTCATAATAGTCATGGTGTTAGTACGAGTCGCAGTGTTGGGATGTTGGCTCTTTAGGATCGATGTTACAAAATACATCGATCCTTTGGGAAGGTTGGGGTTGGGTAGAGTATCGGATGTTATCTGAAACCCACAGAACGACATCTTTTTAACGACATCTTTATACTGACCACTTTTAAAATTGAAAAAAAAAATATCTTCCGTCGACCCAATTGTTTTAAAATAGTTGCTGGTGACATGCACAGGATGGCCTGTCCATACCTACCACACAATGCTTGATACTGTGAACCAATTTATTAGTATATGATCAACTTCTCTATAGCTGTAGATAATGTATTCTCCAACCATGTTAAGGTCGATTATATTTAACGGTTAAATATACCAATAAAAGAAATAACACTAACTATAGTTAGCAAACAAAACTATACGAGTTGTAAATTGTATTCGGTTTATCACGGCTGCCTTCATTTTGCAGTCGTGCAGGACAGATTGGTCTGGCAATATAAGGTTCTGGTCGGTTGGAGGACAAACCCATTTCCACATTAGACAGTTGAAATTCGATATGGAATAAAGTTACACGGAAGTTGCCCGTTTTCATTAGCCTAGCTATTGCAGACAATTAGGACGTTAGCCCCATTTTATATGATTTGATTTCGAACCAAAAGGGATAAATGTGTAAGCTTAATTTTGATATATTTAATTATAGCCATTAACTTCCATTAAGAGTTCCTCATCTCAATCGTGTTAATCGGATTAAATAAATCGGAGTAATTACTTATAATCTGCCATTATATAGGTTAGGTATAATAAATGCCCTCCGTGACTTCCACCATTCATTCTAAATATAGAATTATTTACGTCGTCAGCGACGCCTTACAAAACGTGTAAGAATACCCATTATATCTCTGTTTCCAATTTACAGGGGAGTTACTGAAAACCAGACATACCCGGATATCTTTAATGAAGAGTCAGCATTTTACTTTACAATAACTTCCCTTCTAATTTTCAAACCGGAAGTGTTAATGAGCTCTAAATGAATACCGAGAACGAGTAGGACGCGTTTGTTTTGTTTATCTACAGTTCTAACAAACAGAAAATGTTTTCTAATGGCGACCTCCAGTAACAGAAACATTGGGGTTTATTTAGTAGCTAAATAATTGATGGCGATTCTGGATTTACAGACCAGTCCATAAAGCGTTCGAGGGGTGGATCGGTGGGCAAGGCACCCGGTGTTGGCCGTGAAAAAATCCTCTCTATTTTTCGGCGTCGTTCCCCTTGTCCGTAGTGTAGCACAGAGGGCTCGACAAGGAACAGTGTCTAGTCGTTAGGGTGGTACAAAATACCGAGGTCCCGTGTACACACACATTCGTGTGAAAGTAAAAAAATCCTTGAAATTGCAATTTGAAATGATAGTACGATCGCTGTTAGGGCAAATGTCCCTCGTAGCACACAATTTGTGGTATGTCCGAGTTTATTAGCCCAGTCGGTGCAGTAAAGAGTGACGTTATACTCCATTTCACATTAAATTTTTCGGGACATTCGGCACCCTTCTGTGTTTGATAGAGGCGAGTACCACACCCTATACACCACTTGGAACATTGTAACGTTAAATATACTAAAATTAAATAGAGGGGGCCATGTTCCGATTATCAAAGACCACCTATGTTCAGACTAAAACACCATCTAAAGTTTCATGTTCTATAAAACACAACTTAAAGTTACATGTCAAGACTACCAAACGCCGCCTAGAATATCAAACACCACATAAACAGACTAATTAAAGACCATCTAAAGTTACATGTTCACAATATGAAACACCACCTCATCTTAGATGTTTATATACTATTCAAAAAAAGCAGGGGATATTTGATTTTGGGGGCATAATACTAAAATATGCAAATGACTACGAAAAAAGTCACTACAGAACCTAACAGAAGAAACATTTCCATTTACATGTGACGCCCAAACAGCTACCGCATGGAATGCAGGTGATGCTTGGGATCATCATGGGGGTCCAACCCAAGATTTGCACGACTCTGACTTTGAATGTTACAGTCATTGTGGCATTGAATTCCAGGGTGGAAACATCAGTTTAATTGTTTTAGTGACCATAAAACAAATTTTGATATGCGTCGGCTTACCCAAAGTGAAAGGTTACGTGCCCTTGGCATGCTACAGATCGGCACAACACAGGCGGTTGTGGCGCGAACGATGCATGTTTCTCAGTCTGTCATAAGCAGGCTATGGTCCAGATACCGTGATACACAATCTGTACAAGACAGACCGCGCTCAGGTCGACCAAGGGCGACAACTCAAGCCCAGGATCGATTTATCCGTACCTTGGCCTTGAGAAATCGTGTCATCACAGCAAATCAGATCAGTGCTCGTCTTCAACCAGACACTGGTGTGAGAGTGAGTGGCCAGACGATTCTGAGTCGACTGCATAGGGGTCACCTTCGCGCCCGACGTCCTCGCGTGATCCCTTGTTTGAGAGATCATCACATTCAGACAAGACGTCGTTGGTGTAGGGATCGTCAACACTGGGATAATCGACGCTGGAGCAATGTGATGTTTTCAGATGAGTCAAGGTTCACTGTTGATTTTTTGGACAGACGTAGGAAGGTGTGGCGTCGTCGAAACGAGCGCTTCCAAGACGTTAACGTCATCAGACATGATCGATTTGGGGGTGGTTCTGTTATGGTGCTTGGACAGAGGTTACGTCAACGTCAACAACGTCCTGCCAATGTCCAAGAACTTGCTGCTGCGTTGCAACAGGAATGGGACAATCTGGACCAAAATGACCGTAGATGTCTCATTAGGAGTATGCCACGTCGGATCAATGTTTGTTTGGCAAACAGAGGAGGATTTACCTGTTACTGACTTTGTTGTGATGCTGTGGTAACTTTGCTGTTTGACCCCGGGTATCATTTTACCCTTATAATGGCCAGTCTGTGCCTTACTTAGTCTAACGATCATTTGGAATAAATCGATGAATGTGAACTTCATTTCATTTTGTCATTTGTTTCTTCTTCAGTTTCATTAGGTGATTTTAATAACACTTAAAAATCAATATCCCCTACTTTTTTTGAATAGTATATTATATTAAAGGTGTGGTTACCTCATAAGGCACAAATTGTGAAACACACTCATGAAATATACATGTATATATATTAAACATGCATTGCGGACGAACTAAATCTGTATATTGCACAACTTACTTTGGGCCTTAAATTTTATAAATTATATTAATATATCAACTTATCAAGAACATAATCAACACTCGATGTCATCGTTAGTCTTCTATATTTAGTTGATATGAATACGTTTCGTGATTTAAAGAGAAAATGGACAACCAAGACTTTGTTTATTATCGCTCCAACGGTAGTAAAGGCGATCGAGACTAGCTTAAAATTCAGTCGCTAATATCTCTGTTCAGAGTGAAGCAACTTGATTGCGATTTTCAGCATATTCATTATCTATTTCTTTATCTATTATAGCAAGAATTACAAGCTCTACGTCTAATCATACCTAATGTCCCTTTAATTAAACTTGCGGAGTGGTGTTATGTTTCTTCGAACTGCAACAACTAGCACCTGTTTGGTACACGTGTAATTTCAGTTGTGGACAGAATCTAGATGGTACCTACCATAAACTTCGAGATTTACTGAAGTAAAGAAGTCGGTCATGGTGGAAAATGATACACGCGTATAGCTTCTCAATTACCTCCCACACATTTCATTCATAAAGTTGGTAGATATGAAAAATAACATTGATTTATCGCGTTCATGTTTTTATAAAATTCAGTTCTGCATAAGAATGTAGCGTCAATTTGTAATTAATTGTTGATTTGCTAGCGCCATATGTTGGAGAATCGATAAATATATTTATAATGCTTGATGTTCGAGAGTAAGATTAGTATATTAATGTTGTAATAGGCTGCTAAAACAATAACCCGGTTATATTGGTTTTCAGTCTTTAGGTTTATGGTCACTGTATCTATAATATAATTTAAAATTCTGTTTCACTACTTTACATTGCCGTAATTTGCACTTGTGAATGTTTCGGCATCACACTAAATTCGTAATATGATCAAACAATACTAAAACAGTATTACTACCCATGTGTGTTGGCAGTCCATTATTGATACGTTCTAAGAACTTTATATGAAACAATGGGAATGAAAACAGTAAACTACCACACAGACCCCCGAGTTCACAAAGCATTTTCAGATTTCTGTTAAGAATTTACACAACTTGCAATCACTGTTTAGGAGAGATATCTTTGATCCAGAAACATAAAACTTTGCACATAGTTTCCTATTGATGTATTTGATACATTAACACATCAAAAGTTTTATAAAGGGCTATATTTTATTTAAATTTTAATAAAGTGAACAATTTTGAGTAAATTCTTAATACATGTATGTGAATGATTTGTGAACTCTGCGCCAGGTTCGAAAAGCGTCATGTCGAATTCCAAAAATATAAAGTAAAAACAACCATGCCCTGTTCTGCTGTTATATATGTTAGTCATCTTTAAATTTTGGATATTGTATTCTATCCATCTAAAATTGATGATGGGTGATGTGCACATTGCAGGATATACGTGCGATTACCTATTCGCATTGTGACCCTATAACTGAAAGTATGTTGCTGTGGCTTTAAAAAGTCAATCATTTTTTTTTTTATTTAAAGGAAAAAAAAAAATGTGCAATTTTGTTTTATGTTTGATTTTTCATTTGTAGTAAGTCTGGTAGAGTATACGATAGCTACCACAAAAGTCGCCGCATCTTTCAAACGTCACTGAATACCCGAAGGTAACGAAACGATATAATTAACATTCTACAGCATTGACACGCGAAAAAAGCCTCGTACGTCAGGAATACTTGGAAGGGATTAACTGGTCACGAGTAATTAAATTTCCAGTAACACAAATCATTTGATTAAAGCACAATAATAGAGCGTTATGTTTATCATTCATATCATCATGTCACGAGCAATCATTTTAATCACCGTCATCCACGCAGTTTTCTCAAACAGAATGAAGATTGGACACAACTCGAACTCGATTGGTTGAAATTAAATTATCCAATTATTATCACCTTTTTTAAGGAAAAGTAGAGAGATTCCGATTCAGAAATAGATCTTTGTTTAGATTACTTGATAGGTATATTTTAATTGCATATATTTAAATTCTTATCATATACTCAGAAACCTTGTCAGCAGAACCTTAAAAACCGCAAATATCATAATTACATTAGCTTAGTACATAGTTCCTTAAAAAAGATGTAGGCCGTGGAATCAATTTAACGTGATGTGACTATACAATTTCATTTGGTTCTTTACATACTGAGATATAGACGCTTTAACTTTAAATTTACTAGTCGCACTTTTTTTAGTTCTTTTCAGGGAGTTTGGTGGATGCTTGTGAGGCAATTCTTTACTTTCTGTAAGCCAGATTCTCCATCGTTAAGTTATGGACATGATGAATATAATATATCAAATTAATTACATTTAATATCTGGATGAAATTGAGATTTCCTCTTCCTCGTCGATAATGATAAATTATTCAAGAGCTAAATTTGCCCATTGCAGGTATTTCTTTACGGTAAATCTCCAATAAACGTTAATAAACAATCAGTGCATCCATGTTGTCAAAACTACATGATAGCTTGACACAGAAGAAAATAATTTGAATGGAATTTTCAATATATTCCTTTTGCATTACCGATGTTTGTACTATTATAGCAAGAACGGCCAACTCTTTATCTATATCTTACATAATGTATCTTTAATGAAGTTTAGGGGCGACAATAATTTATAACGTTGCTCTTTATACCATCAAAACAAATCAATTCATCCGAACTATTATTAACTTCCACACCGGTACCGTGTTGCACTTCTATCCACAGAATAAATATGGATAGAAATTGGTATCTGCATCATACTTCATAACCTTTATGTATGGTATGACCATTCTGTAATGTTTTCTGTGTATGGACCTGAATAGCAACACGACAGAAGACTCACAAAACTGTCTATTTAACTCGTAGACGAATCCAAGCCGTATGAATTTAATTTTGCGACAACACCAGACAATTTGATGACGCTATTATGACATCATTAATTATGCAAATAGGGGGTTAAACTTTGCATAATTGGTGTAACAAATCAACAAAACGTTAAAAACGGCAATATTGGTTTTTTTATGAATCGACATGCTAGTAGACTAAGAATGAATAAGTTCATTATATCTCATAAATGCGAGAGAGGGGAAATGGGGTTAAACATCCACTCGACACAAACCATGTCATTTCGGGACTGACATATGGTTTCATTTTATTTCAATAATTCGCTTGCGTGAAGGGGTCTTTAGCAGTCAGAGGAAACCGGGGGACCCGGAGTAAACCCACGAGGTTGGAATATCTCATAAAATGATTTCAAAATCTAGAGGGAGTGAGTGATTTGGTGTGTGTGTGTTGGGGGAGGGGGCGTTAATTATGTTCTAAATCAAAATAAACACTTAGTTACCGGGGTTAATCAGTAATTCGCTGGGTTATTATCGCCCAGTAATACTAACAATAAAACCAAGTTTGATTTAGATTATTACTTGCTGCTATATGAAGACACATGAGTGCTCAGTTATACTTTTTATGTGGCTAGATCAGCAATGTATCGACAAAGTCTAATCTAAATAAATATTGATAGTGATTTTAATACAATTTACACGGAAACAGGAATCGAAATTCTCCATAAAAATAAATTAAGCAACTACTACATCATTGACACGATATAAAACATGAATTAAATATATGAAATAAACCAGAATATACTTGAGTTAATAGTGGTTGTGTTTATGCTGTTATGAAGGGATACGTGAACTCCTCGTGAATCAAAAACGTAGTAATCAGAATCAAAGTTTTTAGTGTTTCGTTTACTAATATGTTCAGCCAAATTTACCGATATACCTTTCTGTAAGCTTCAACATCACATATTCTATACATTTTAAAGTATAAGGTATTTACAAGATTTCCTTGACATAGTCAACAACTGCCGTGGAAACCCGACGCTTTACAACGAAGTACAGAAATTGTTGTACTTTTTTCTTTCCGTTACTATCTGATCCTATCACAGCGTTAAGCGAGTGTCTTATATTGCTTTGATTTTCGGTTAAGAAAAATAAGAGATTTCCTGAGAGAAATAGGCCAGTCTAGAAAATGAATATGTTCTGGAACGTGTCCATAAAACATTTTTATTCAGTAATGTCGATTCCACCATTAAATACTGAACCAAATACAATGGCACCATTGAACTTCTTGCAAAACACTGGTTGATATAAAGTTAGTTTACAGTTTGCAAGTTCAACGGTTCGAGTAAAAAACAGGAGAACCTAACAAACGGAATACAAAACCGACAAGACAAACTACATCAACATTGCAAGAAATAAACAAAACATACAAAAGCAAGTGAATGGATCCGGTGGTAAGTTGCAATGTGCTGTTCCGGGCCTGTAATAATGCAGGCTTCAATCAAAATGAAAAAAAAAACCATTATGATTTACAAGAAAGACGTATTATAACGTTAAACCCCATACCAATGTATCTACTAAATATCGAAAACAGTTTGAGCGACAAGTCAAAAAGTCGCTTTACCCAGACTAATCCATCTCTGAAGAAAACCACAGCCACCATTTTACGTCAACTGTTCATTAGATACGACGTGAAATAACCAAGTAATGTAAATGATATTATATAATAAAGATATATGTATAAATAAAACGGTTTGTTAATCGCAAATTTTCATACATGAACTTCGCGACATTGGACATTTTTGACCCAGACCAATCCATCTCTTGAAAGAAAAACGATTATTAATAATGCCCTTTGTTTTGATTTGATATGGCGTAAAGGTTAGTCTGTTACACTGTCAATATATACCAATTATTCAATAACACGAGAATTAGCATTCATTTTTAATAAATATAAACGACTGAATTAGTATAGTTACTTCGATACACGAACCAGAGCTCTTGGCAGACGGATACTCTCAAAGGGATTTTTGTTCCACCTCATTTTTTAAAAAGAATTCGCCCGGGACAGCATAAATATTAACAAGCATGTGGATTCTATAGCCACAGTATTATCATGAGTAACGGTATTGGCATATGCACCTTTAATCAGTATTAGAAAAGACCAAACATTTTGGTATCGAAACTGTATGCCATAATACAAATAAACATTAGACCATAATTAGAGCTCGACTGGCCCCATGCCTTCTTTCCGACGTTTCATTGCCTCACAGCTAGAAGAACCCATGGGCTAAGAGTCAGGGACGCATTATTATCCAGTGGCACAGGGAAACTGGGAGGGCCCCTCTGCCTTCCTCACACATACATCTAAATATTGATTTTTGGGGGCCCGGATGGTATCTTCCTACTTCAAAGTCACAGGTCACAATGCCCCTACAAGAACTACTGCCCTTTTGTAGTTGTCACAATTGTAAAAAGAAACAAAGTCATAAACGATAAGTAAACTACAAATATTGAAGAACAAAATTCAGTCAACACATTTTATAAAACTGATATTTCATCCTCGCTCTCCTGCAAAGACTTGAACCTAATTTGAAACAAATTGAGATTAACTTTACTGGGAATGAAGGGAGAAACGTCACGTAACCTTAAAAGATCCCGTGACTAATATGATGAATACGAAACTAAGTCTATATCAAAGGAAATACTGCCTAGACAATTCTGATGGAACACTATAAAATGTAATAAGTTATAATGCTTGAGGTCTGGGTACTTTCAATTTATATAATAAACCGGGGTTGGGAAATTGAATGAAAGAAAAGAATTTGGGCATTTATTAATGACATGCCAATACTAGGATAATAACATTCATTATGGGCAATGTTGGCGACCATGATTGATACTAAATAAGAAGAGGTTCTATTGTTGGCCTGCTGGCCACGTCATAGACGTCTGTACCTTATCTGACACTGAACAAAGTCTGGTTTGATGTGAGACGTAAGACACCTACATGGGTCAAATATTTAGAATAATGGGGCGACAAGATATAATCTAGTAATGGTGTGATTAAATAGATTATAATATTCAAAGCCAATATCTCCAGTTATTGACATATTGTGCAATGATAGAATACATGAAAGTTATACCCATAACGACTGGAAGGAGACAGAAGAAGAGCCTAAGAACAACCTTGATCTAAATTTCGGTGAAGATAACTCGGTGTTCTCATGAAAGGGTCAAAATATATTGGTTATATCTGATCTCGACCCGGAATTTGTTTTAGAAAAAATTCAAAGCCATTTACTGTAAATGTCACTGTTTATTGAAGGAAATGTCGGTGTTCCTCCCATTTGCTAAAGAACTTTTTATCAACAATAAATTATTTTGGTTTGTATTGGTTGCAGTAAATTTTGATAAATAATTTTTTTTTTAGTTCTTTTTACACGTGTGGCATGTGCCGAAGACAGAAAAGGGAGTGTATTGGCATTTGTTTTGATGAGAAATGGGAAAAAATCTGCATAAATAAAAGTTAACATATTAACACTTCTGTTCTAACTACGTGGGAGTATGTCTATTTTTGTAATTACATTGCCATTGCTAATTTCTACAGAAAAGTACCATAGCTACATGGAATCACCAAAAGAAATCAGTTTTCAGCAGCTCGGTAGGCGTTGAATAATCAGACGGTTAACAATCATTTCATTTAATTTCCAATTTTAAATTGAGTTTTGAAATGCTAAGTGTGCATGAAAAGGGATTACACAACCAACAGTAAAAGCTGCGTATGGCTATAAATTGCACAAAGAAAGCAGTAAGCATAATTCTGGTGCACATACTCGCATCGGGATTAGATCTAGGAAAATGGTAACGCTTGATTGAAATGTTAATCATAAAGCCAATACAAGATCTGAGACATCCTTTCAACACGGTTGAATTACAGAGAGTATTCATGTTGTCAATCATCATGCTGATTCCAAATATAAATACTGGGCAAAGGTTCGTGTTTGACCTCATGCCCTAAATCTGTCATGTAGGTAATATAGTAACCTATAAACTGACCAACTGTATGTGTATGAATGGTATATACATCTGAAAACGTCAATCATCAAAAGATACATCATCATTAGTTTCTGTCTATTTGAACCAATTAATCAATTCTTATGTGTTACCCTTTTATAATATGTTATACAGAATTTTTCGGGCATACAGGAAAGGTTAGAGCCATATAAGATTGTGTATAGAAGGATTGGCCCCAGATTTAACAGGACACTGTAAATGAAAGAGGGTTTAAGTTTGTAAATCAAAGGAAAAAATTGGACTACCTACTTAGTTGGAAAGTTGAAATCAAAATATGAAGCCGTTCGGAAGTACGAAGCAGACTTGGGCAGTATATAGTCAAGGTTACCCATGTACCTACATGACAGAGAATATGGGAAGTTTGTGAAGTCTACAAAACTATTCCCAAAGGGTCTTTCCCCCCGAACAACAACGAGGTTGCTCATATTGAATTAGAACCGTTTACCCAGCTGGCCACAAGTGCTGAGATGTTATACCGCCTTCGAAGTGGCGTTAGTTTCTCCACTGCGAATTCAAGCTGTCGCATCATTTAGATCCTTGAACACCTAATACCATTTCTATTTTCCCTTGTAAGTTCACGTAGTAATCAATTTATGTTGAATTTAATCTAAAAAAACCCCATCCATTTCTAAAGCTTGCAGAAACTGTTGTTTCACTGTGATATTTTGCGGCTGTTATGGAAAGGATTTATGTTTTTCTTGACGTTTTGTAATCTGCTGTTTTTACTACGTTGAAATTACGAACACAATTTACTAAAAAAAAAGGTAGTTTACTTTGTCGAAGTTGTTACTGACATTTAAAGGGTATCCGTTTTTTTATTTAATTATACAAAATATATTTATTATTGAAAAAATTGCACCGAAAAAAAAGGGGGTTAAAAAGATTTATTAAAGAGATACTTATCCTCCGGCGTTCTTATTTTTTAAAGATTTTTTATCTGTAGCTGTCATTTACAGTTTGTGCCAGTGTGCATATTGGTGTTCATATAAAAGAACCCTTATATATAGCCCCTGTCTGGTCTAACGTTTCATCATAGCACAATGTCTGGCGCTGGCCCGTCTTCATTGTCCGATCGGTGCGAAAAGGTAGGACGTAAAATACTACTTGTTGTCATTCAATGTATTGTATAGACATCAAGATGGCGTTATGGCACTATCTAGTAAATTAAACTTTTAAAAAAATCTACTGGCGTTTGTATTTGTCATTCTACTAATTACAAATGTCAGTAACACTGGTGTGTCAATTTATGGTTGCTTATTTCGAACAACTGTGGTTAGTAGATATGAGTTTGCAGGGCAACTTAAAATGACATTTCCTCTTTCGATCCAAATGAAATTGTCGATTTTATTGTTTGTATGTATTCTCCTGTCGATATTGGAAGCCTAAAATGATACTAATCTTTCGGAATTGTAATCGTATAGTGATTCCCCATCGTTGATGGAAATAACACATCAAGTAGAATGAAATGGGGTTTAACGTCACCGTACTTTTATGCCCCTACCGATGTTTTTGAAGCAACGACTGTGAGTTTTACAACATCTGGACGTTGCTAGATTAATTCACAATTCCCGAACTTAAAGCTACGTTATCTACAGACACGTGAACAGTGGCATCCAATAGGACGTTGTGACATTGCGACATCCACAGAAAACCTTGTCATTGGACGAACCTTGAACTTTGCAACCCACTTATCAGATAGACATTTTAGCTCGAAAGCGCGGGACTTGGTATTCACGTCGACCGAGGAATCTGGCAGGCCCTAAGTTGTGCTTGCACCCAATCGAAATTAAAGCCGAAATATGCAGGGTATTACGTGATAGCCTTGATAAGATGTACGCAGTTAAAGCGAGATCGAGCCTTCTTTAGAAGATGACCCCTACCGGTCTCATGAAGGATTAACTTTTTTTTTACCAACATAACTTTGTCTGATTTGAATAAAGTTTGAATGGTAGTTTTCGCTGTAGAAATGTTAGAGGGGTTTGAAGGGCAGCTGATTGTGCGCTGAATTTATTGGGAAGATACCATGATCTGGTCTTTAAGACCATATTGTGTCTTTGGAAAATTATTAAATTTCTCTTTCTATAAAATTGAAATCACACGTACCTAGTGAACGTGAAATAAAAGCTATACATAAAAAAAAAACACTGAGGTTTTGGTAAAATCATAACCCGTTATTTGACCTATGGTTGGTAGACAAAAATATGGTATCATCACCTCGTTTATTTGTTTGAAATTTAGGGGATTATTACGCATTTGAAATAGAAATTAACGTCAAGGTTAAATCTTGGACGTGCAGGGATGAGGGTATAAAAAAGGGTGTAGACCGAGTCACATTACAAACTCACCTAAATATTCAAGCAGCCATTATCTGTTGAGAACAAGGGACCCGTGAAGTCATTCAGCTTGGTAATAAAGTTGTTATATCATTGATGCTGTAGTATTATTTACGATCACAAGAAGAACACAACAAAGAAGAAGTCCTATAGTACTACAATATTGAATTATTTGACATTTTAGTTGGGGGAGACAACAGAACCGAACACGCCATTTAATCGTACGAGTTATTCGAAGGGTATGGCCCAAAGAAGAAAGAAAATAACAGCATGCACAGGGACAGCACGATAAGTAGCGCGTGGTTCTAGGTCCAAAAATATACCCGTAGTGGGAAACAAATATTACAACATAATTAAGATACTAGAGATGGTATACTGTCTTATAGAAACGAAAAGATACATAATTATCATTAGCCCCATTTCCGAATATCCACCATCGACACTACAACTTTTATTAGCCGGCATTTACTAGTTCAGAAAGGTATATTCGAATATTATTCATATTAATAATGGATTGTGGATATTCACTTTGATTTAATGTCAACATTTTCAGTATAGATAAGACCTTCCTGTTTTATTACAATAATCATACGGCAATATAAATGCAACTAATGGGAAAATACATGTCTTTTCTGGCTACAGAATTCTGATGGCTAATCTGGGTTTTACGTAATGACGGCTACATGAGGAAAACTGGCTCTAAAATATTTAGATTTATTCCATCAAAGTAGGAATATCTCTTCTACGAATTTTGTTGTTGAGAGTTATAGCCCCTTTGTGAAAAGTAAGAAAGATTTAGTGGCTTGGCATTTGCTAAACGGTTTTGTTAATCTTACTGGAGTTACGAAACTAATGAAACCAGCTTTGTTTTATGTCTTTCTACCCTTTAAGATGTAGTTTGGTTGTAATTTAAGTCAGACATTTTTTTGTACTCGCGGGAGGTTGATTTATATACAGTGCTTATTGAATAATAAGACTGCTACTGATTACAGACAATAAATTTGGTTTGGAAGGCGGACTCGGTTCTGTCCTGCATGTTAAAAAAAAGTAATTCGATGCTTTTGTATTTATTATCTTTTAAATGCTTATCAAGCGATTGTTATCAGTTTTTATTTCCGTTTTAACTTTTTTTTTAAAGTACAGGTCAGTTATTTTTTCCACGTACAAACTGTGTGGTTTAATGATATATTTCGACTAAAAACTTGTTAATATTTATTTATCTATCACACATTCTCTTAAAATACCCGCAAAACTATACACACGCCGTAGAAATCTATACTTTAAATTCAAGATCAAAAAAACAAAACAAGTGTGGTCGTATTGGGACCAGTGGGTTTTATAATGTGGTTAGATTCACGATTGTATGTGATGGGATTGCCCTCATTATTTAATGATCCATGTGAAAGAGGCATTACATAAGAATTAGACAACAGCTATAATTAATATAATATGGGTACGGGGATCACGTGGCTAAGTGTGGGCAAGGCGCTGGCTCGCTAACCTGGAGGTCGGGTGTTCAACCCCTGCAATGGCCCAGAAGGTTCATCTCGATTTTCCGACATGGGTTTCCTTTGTCAGTGATGCAGAACCGAGGGTCTGACAAGGACAGCTGTCTAGTCGTTCGAATGGGACGAGATACCGTGTACACACTGGCGTGCACGTAAAAGATCCCTTGGCAGTTGGAATTCGATATTAGAGTAGGCCGTAGGCAAAATTTCCTTCATAGCACACTGGCGTATGCCCGTCTTCCATTAGCCCAGGTTTGGTGCAGAAGAGTAGGACGTTAGACCCCATTTCCGTTCATAATATGGGTGAAGTTATCAATGTTTTAAGTTTTGATAAAAAATTATCCCAAAATGTCTCCGATACAACGACTTTTTGTATTCTCGGTTATTAAGTACCATTGCCAAAGCCTTAAAGTTACATTATGGGAGATAGGATAAAGAGATGGCAGTTCTCACTATAGTAGTTAAAAACTAGATAGTGTCAAGATAATTTGCTGAAAATTTCAGTCAAATTGATCCATTATAAGCCTAGAAAAAAGCATTTGAAATATTCACATAGACTCGGTCATCATTACTCAAATCATTAATATAAACAGCATAGTCTCGATTATCCACTTGATTGATTTAATTATCAACGGCCATTAAGCGGCATATAAGAATTTAATCTGCCAACATCGAAGGCTAGCCTTGACATAAAGAGTTTATTATGGTCTGGATATGTTAATTAATGACTAATTGATTATTTAGATAACATCTCAGGCCTAAAGAAAGACCTGTAATAAGCAGATTTTGCTCTTGCATAATGCTATTTTAAACAGTCCGTTTCAATCTCGAAACCAGAAACATTTCTGAAGAAATTTCTCTGGTGAATCGGGGTAGCCATTTTCCCAGAAAATGACATGTAATTCCTACGCGCGAAATTTCTCGTTTATTTGCGTCGTACGCCCCTGATTTTACGTGCCTGGATGACCGAATCACTTTAAAATATACCCACGCATAGAAAAACAGATCTTTACAAAAACTTTATGTCAGCGAGTTGACTTTGACTCAAGGATCATTTTACAAAAAACGAAACGACGATCCGACCTCTAGTTTTCGAGAAATCGACCCAAAAAGATTGACCAATCAGGGGTCAGAATGGGCGGTCTAATGTGCCAGAGGCCTTCGGCTCCGCGGCTGCCTCTGGGAACGAGATTGAGTCCGTTTTGGTCAAAGGACTTTTTCCTACACAGCTCCAACAGAGTGGAATGATCTGCCACTGGAAATAAAGAACTCTCCTGAAATTGCTGTGTTTAGACCCAGACTTAAAACCTTTATGTTTAAGAAAGCATTCACTTTCTGGCAGTTGTGATCATTTTTGGACAGCTCGTTGAGCATGCTCATGCATCGATATTGCGCAATATAAACAAGACTATTATATTATAAGGGAAGTTTCAATTTCCACTCCTTATATCGGCAGTAACCGTGAAGAGCATTCATGACGGGGGTATTGTCTCATCCACTCAATATCTAAGCCATATCGATCATGGGATTGTTGAGTGAATAATGTTAATTTATATAACATTTTAAGAAAGAAATACGACCCTCAATATGTAGGTTGAGCCCCGCCCCCCCATAACTCTGTTTTCAAGTGTTATATGAGTTTGAAAATAAAGAATAGATGAAGTTAATTGTTAAAAATGTCTATTATATTGTTACATTGGCATTAAAATACGTCAATTTAACACATGCATCTATAATGTTAAGCCAAGAAATCAAGAGCATATGAACCCCAGTCACAATAAAGCAACTTCCGATTTTTCTGCCAAGCCAGCTGTAAGAAGACAGCGGGGGCCGTTTAACTTATCTTAAAAGATATTGTATTACAGAAGATGTATTATGATGTAGTAGTTATTGTACGTCGTCTATTGCGTGACTCTACATCGTAAAATCTCCTTCAATTAGATAAATGAGTTTAGTCATGTGTATAATTTCCCCTTTCAGATATATCATTATTTCCTATTATAAAGACAGAAAGTAAGAATAAGGAATTGACGAAGTCATTTATGGGTCCATTGTGCAATAATCAGTGACGTTGTTTATACTGAAATAACATCGAAACGGGGTAGTTTTAGTTCTGCAATTAATTGTCTGTCGTGATAACAAGAAATATGTTATAGATATACTGAGCAAGAATTTATTGCGATATTTTTGTAATATGTTATCTGATATCGTCCGAGGTTATTGCTCTAAACCAGCAAGTTGTTAAGCGATATACAATGAAATGGAGTTTAACGTCCTACTGTTTTGCTCCTAAACTGGGCTAATGAAGACGGGCATATGCCATACAGTGTGCTCTGAGGGCATTTTTGCCCGGGCACCGGCGCTACGACCTACTCTTATATCGAATTCCAAATGCCAAGCGATTTCTTACGTACACGCCAATGTGTAAAAGGGATCTCGGTTTTTCGTGCAATCCGAACGACTAGACAGCTGTCCTTGTCAGACTATCCGTCCTGCATCACTGACAAGGGAAACCACACCGCAAAATCTGGATGAACTGTCTTGGCCAATGCATGGAACGAACACCCAACCTCTAGTCTAGCCTGCCAGCGTGATCCCCCAACTTGTTAAGATACTTATTGAATCTTAATACAGTTCCGCGGTCGTAGGTCTGCATCTGAACTATATTGTCAAAGCACATGCCACCCAACCCAAACCCCGCCACCACCAAATCGCTTCCAACGGATCGTAACGACAACGAACTTTTATTTCTACTGTTGATGATTATAAATACGTGTTTTAATCACAACTAAGAACAACAATAAAAGTTTGGAGAAATGAATTAAAATGAGAAAATTTTTGAGTAACCACTAGGCAGGGTAAGATTACTCTTCCGGACACCTGTTACCACTGTTTGTCGTGTATTTTGTACACGGTGAACAGTCCATTTGCTGATTACACTATTTTGCCTCGACCGTTTTTATTGGACTTCGAATTTTGACTAATGGTTTGGATTGTTCGTACTTGATTTTATTTTATTTTTATTATCATCCTTGGGTGTCGCCACTTTGGGACATGGCATTTGGCCGTTCGCAAAGATTAACTCCATCGATCCCTCTATGTTGCAAAAAACAAAGTTTCTTATACACCCACACTGTGCTTAATAATAAAGACGACCATAGATAATATTATTTATTGGTACTAAGCTACTTAATTAATAATAAAGAAGATCATAGATAATATTTATTGTTCCAGACTTAATTAATAATTAGCAACTAAATCATATCCCAGATCAAGTTTATTGGTCGCTTGTCAGTGGTGCATGACAGGGGATCTGACAAGGAGCAATTCCTAGTCGTTCGGGTGTAACAAAAAACCGAAGACCTGTGTACGCGTTGACGTGCCTGTATCATGACCCTTGAGAAATGGAATTCGACAATGGTACAAAAATAATATACATATCAAAAGAACATTGCAAGCAACACCTACATGTACTATCATGTAATGGACCGGGCTGACCCAAAGCGAATACTGCGTTGTACTGTTTCGGGCCTGTGCATTTTGTTTACATGCCCCCCCCCCCCCAAACGTTCTGCATTAAAGACTACAAATGCACCCAAATCTGTTAACAGTAACATTATGACATAACGTTTATGGATATTAGATGAAGGTGTCAATGATCATTTTCGGAGTTATTGCCCTTGACCAGGTTTTAAAAATTTGTAGATCCTCTATGTTTTGTATAAGTTTCCATCGTTTATTCCTCTTCAGTAGTTTCAGTGTCTTGTAAATGCTCCCATTACTGAGATACGAATAATTCGTCGAACATTGTGGACCATGGAGACGACGTTATGCACACGTCACTGTATGTTAGAGGAGACGGTCAAATATCGCGAGGTTAGACCGGCAGTAGAGGAAATTAATAAACCTTTTGACAAAAACAAATAGATCTCAGAACGCAATACTTAAAATACCAAAGGGAAATCCTGCAAAAACGAGAAGCATCGGTTACATTTCTAAACAAATGGCTAAAGTTCAATATGTCAAAAGTATTATTTTTGTCATTACGAAAAGCAAAAGAAGAGGTGTCGCAAAGATCAATACGGAAGAATCAGGTAGCACCTTAAGCGCCGCTTCCGTGAAATCAGGTGCACACTAGTTAAAATAACAAGTTGATAATCCATACTAGTTATTTGAGAGTGTATTTTGGTCTCAGTAGGGGTGTTAAATTAACAAGTTGAAAAAAAAAAATCTCATTCACATTATTTGAAATTAATTCTAATTCTGCCTTTGAGAATAGGATGCTATTTTCTTCACCCGTAAGCAATGTTTCCCCCAAGAATCAATTCTTGGTGTAAAATTCGCTTTCATCTTCCTTCCTAGCTTGTTCTTTTTTCGCTGTCAAAGGTATTGAGATTTCTCGTCAAGTCCTCTTGTTTTTTGTTACGGTAACATTGGCTTCGTCGCACCATTGAAAATCACAAATTAAATCTGAAAGGGTAAATTGATTGCTATCGGCGGTGAACATTTGTTTTCTTTTGATTTCTATAGAATAAGACCACTCACAGGTTTCGGTTGGTATTGATGATATTGATTCTAAAGGATGAGGAGAATACCCCACTAACACTTTTTCATGCTACTTCAAATCTTGATAGGAAATAAAACAGCCACAATAGAGAGGAATGAATCCACACTCAAGACTTCAATATTGACTCCTTAATGGAATAATGAGCAGGAAATAGAGAATGGAATTTACAGGATTCGGGAATTCCTTTCAATAGCCGATAACAAGGTGCTATTCTTAAGGAAGAACTATTAGAAGTTCTGGTTTGATTTAGTGTTGAATGTAAGAGTCAAGCTGCTACTGTAATTGGCTAATGTGTCAATTTTATGACAAGTGCGTCTTACAAATGTCTTTGATAAGATGTGTTGTTGTTCTGAGAATTCGTCGGTTTTCAGGAACTGTACCATTTCAGTATATTCATGATATAGATATATTTACTCAAGATTCAGTTCATGGCATGTGGCATGTTTATACAAGTCAGCACATTCATCTATCGCCAGCATTTAATTTTAATTTTTATTAATACAAGGTCAATGTTCACTCAACAACGGAGTAAATACATATAAAGACACCCGTTTTATAGGTATTACTGGATAACTAATTATTTGAAATACATGTATTACTTAAATTAGGTGTTATATGCCAATAGTTTAAAATAAACATTTGAATGGAATAATCTCATCTGTCGGTCCATAATTCTCACTGAATATCTGAATATACTCTGGTTAAAAAATACTTAGATTAAAGAGAAAAAATTGCAAGTAGTATATTTTCGGCTGGAATGAATGAAATGGTGTTTAACGTCCTACTTTTCTGCTCTAACGCGAGACGCTGTTGGAAGTGCCCCTTATAAGACGAGGGCGGTGGGAAAGCCTAGTGGTCTAGAGTGCCGCGCTTCGACCTCTAGCAAGCCGGTCACCTCTGGCTTGCGGTTGTTGTTTCGATCCCTGGTGTGAGCGTATGTGCTATGGAGATAGGGGTGCCTTCTCGTGGGTTTCCTCCGGGCACTCCCGGTTTCCTCCCACTGCTAAAGACCCCTACGCGCAAGCGAATTATTGAAATAAAATTAAACCATATGTTAGTCCCGAAATGAACTAGTGGACGTCAAACCCCATTTCTTTCTTTCATTCTTATAAGACGAAACCACGCGGGAAAATCTGAAGCAACTTTCTCGGCTAAAACCAGGATAGACCACAGCACCTACCGGTTAGCAAGCCAGTGCCTTATAATTTTTGATACCCACCGGAGCTGCCTCCACAACAATGAATACCATTATAATTGGACATTAATACTTAAAGATAAATTTTAAGAGGCTAGATAAATGGCTCTCAGATCACACTATAATAATTAAAAACTAGATTTTGTAAAGGGAATTTGCTGAAAATTCCAGTCAAATTGATCCACTCTGAACGGAGATTTCATCGCTTGAATTTTCGGCCTAGCCTCGGTCATCATTACTAAAGTTGATACGATAAAAAAGATAGTCTCGATTATCCAAATCATGATTAAATCACGAATGAAAGTAGAGCTACAGGCCAGCGTTGGCATCGAGAATTGACTGTGGTCTGGATAAGTTAATTAATGTCTAATTAATTATTTATATAACATTTCTGCGTTAGGCAGATTTAGCTCTTGCATAATGTATGTTTAACTAGAGTAAAGGCAGCATTAAATACTACGGTTGCAAATTAAATGATCAGTTGAATTGTTTAATAGACCCAATGCTTGTATCATTGGTACATCACATAACTTCGAATAGTCCTCTTTAAGCATTACTGTATTGGGGATTGAAGAGATCATACAAATTGCCTAAACATATAACGGTACCGTAATGTAGCAATTAAACTATCAGGAATCACAGGGGTGGTTAAAATAATCAGCTTGATGTGTTATTCATGATGGTTTTATCCTCAGTGACCTCTAGGCTGTAGGTTAGATTAAGCGATAGATAACGAACATTATCAAGAATTGAAGCCGTAAATCCATCCACCAAAAGCCATATTGGAGTGCTAGAAGAGCCATAAATTACCGTAATTACGTAAACTTGTGGTTTTTGTGCGATCCCATATCCATAATCTTAATTTAATAGTGTGCTGGTTCGCTGCAAGATAATATTATCTAAAAAAGCTAGAAACCTTATTGAATGTTCTCGTGTCAAGTTTAAAACAGATATGAGAGCAATTTAAAGTTGAGTGTAAAACCCAGGCGCTTCAATCTATCAACAGTTGCTACGACAATCATCATAAAGATTACGACACCGAATAGTCTCTACTTTCAATTACTTAAACTCTTATCAAATTACTCAAATCTGAATAAACGTTAGTTTCGGCTCTTCGGTTTATAAAGTTACACTTGATTTTCCAGGTAGTTAATATTATATGTTGTTAATATGATCAATGACTGGATTTGAAGACTACAATGATCAGAGGCTTAAGAAGGAGAGTAATAATCGAGGCTATTTTTGTACGCTGTGGGAGGTTTAGGTGGGTCTTTGATCTTCACCTGTTTTCTTCAATCATTAGTTTAACCCGGTGCCCTTCTTAGAATAAAACCAGGCTCATTTCGTGCCTTAATCTTGTTAGTCAACTAAAACAGATTTTAGCTGTAGGCTTTATCTCATTCATGTACATAGTAACACCTGCAGATATTGATTGATGAATCAATAACACCGTGTAGAGTACTCAAACGTTTTCATCACTTGATATTTTACATTATATGCTACTGACAGACTGACAATTGGATCCGAGGATTTGTCGTCTAGTAAAACAAACAGATACTGGTCTTATTACACACTTTAAAGGAACCTCTTTGATTTAAGTCAAAATAAGGTTTTAAATTGGGTCGATATGATACTTGCTTCGAAATATTAATAGGGGTCCCCTTGTATACTGTGACGCTGTCTGAGAAGCGGGCGTTAGGCATAAGATCAAAACAGATGCAACTGCACAAAGAGTCCTGACTGGAAGACAAAAACTCTTTCTCATGTATCACTTTATAAAATTGAAAAGAACATATTACTTAAGATTATACCAGTATGTGTAAGTTGAGAATTATACACTCCAGAGGGCTTAATCTGTGGTTATGGTGCTGGAAAAACCTTTCTATTTTGAAAAAAGGCAGTACTGTGGTTATGTAATCTTTTGTATTTTTGACATTACAAGACCATTAAATCAATGAGCTAAATCTTTATCTAGGACGATATTCCTGGTTTTTTAGTACACTTTTATCTCTTGGGCATTTGATAGCACTGCAAAAACAGAAAACAAACGAGCTGGATTTAACAGGACTAGTTTCCAGGCTTGCATGCTTTTAGATACAGCACTACCCATTTCTAGATATACTTTATTTACTGGCTAGTTTTATATATTTACATAATTCTTTTACTTACCAATTTTATATAATAATAGGAGCAGTTTCTAAGTATTGACTCAGGTTTGATTTGTGTTATTTTGGTAAAGTGATCCTCGAGAGTTTTCAATCTTGTTTCCCTTTGTCGGAGGTGCGGGACGAACGGGCTATAGCTAGCAAGAAACAAAATCTAGTCGTTTGGAACAGACGAGATGAAAAACCGATGTTAGGTCAGTTTTCAGTCTGGTTTCTCTTTATCGGAGGTGCAGGACAAATGGACTAGCAAGAAATAAAATCTAGTCGTTTGAAACGGACGAGATGAAAAACCGATGTTCCGTCAGTTGCAATGCGATGAAAAGTAGGCTGAAACGTCGCTGCCCGGGCAACATTTTCCCATAGCACACGTAGTTGTGTACTAAGATATCCACTGTAAGACACCAGTTTGCTATTGAAATCTCGAATCTGTAGACGAAACGTTAAATTTAGAAAGGTATTTCATAATCATATCTATACTTTTCTAATTTACCGAAATCAAAATGTTCCACCTTCCCTTTGAGAGCACATTTGATTGCTGGTATCGCCATTATTCGAAAGGATCCCGAGTTAAGGTTTCTTAATTTCTAAAAGACTGACATGCAATCACATTCGAATTCATTATGAACACCACGGAATTACTGATGTCCATGTATCTTTTAATTATATTACTATTTCAGACTACACTCTTAACGACAGTCAAATCGGGATGTCGAAAACCCCCTCTTCCATCTTTCCAATTCATTGTAAATGAGTTAAATACATAATGGAGGGTCGTCAGTTGATGTACTTGTCATGCAAACTTGATTTGTTTCTGTTTATGCTTTGTAGTCTGCACTTGATTTGAGAAAATCAATAAGTCTGTCTGAGACGTAAACATCAATCTTCTAGTGGTCAAGAAGGTCTTTTTGTCTTACTGAAATTTGCGTACTACTTTACCTTCCTTGATGATGGTCTAATCATTCTATAAAGAGGATCAATTAATTGGGTTTGTATAGTCTTAACTTATTTACAGAGGAGACGTTTCTTTTCGAAAGGTTTTAATTGGATTTATCAGAGAAAGAGAACGAGCCGCTGTGAAATTGGTTTAAGGTATAAAGCGCCTTGAATCCAATATTGATGTGTTGTTTAGTGTATATAATATAAAATCACAAGTTTTAATATAAATCTTTCATATCTCATGACAAAATGTCTAGTATTAAAATTATTTCCCTGAGCATGATATTTTTTTACACTCTTAACCCATTTATGAAAACCCTCTTCCGTTTGTACGTGATAGATTTAGCCAATTAGATTCGTGTTATAAATATTGCATCAGATTTTGGTAAAATCGCAACTCCTTGTCGCCAAGAGAATTAACTAAATAATACAACTGGGGTTTGAAGAAAATACTGTTTCAGTCTTCGAGGCTATATATAATTTTGTTTCCCATTGAGAAGAAAAGTACGATCAAAACGTCGACTAGAGTCGCTCTTGTACCAAGCATTACTCGAGAAAAATCTCTATTAAATCCTACACCGTCCAATATTGATAGGCGTGTACGGTGTTTTCTGATTATTTGTATTCAAAGGTAGTTTTTGCTACAATGTAATGTTTTTATTTTATTATTTATTAAGACTGATCTTATGTTGGTGTCTTTGACCAACTAGGTTGTGTAATATATAAAATAAACTACTCCCTTAGGTGAGAAACCCATTCATAAAACACACGAAATCCATCCATTTAATAGAACATTTAATAAGAGACATTGTCAAGATTGGTCTGGGAATTAATGATGTCCTATAATTAATATTTTGATAAAACCCTACATTAGTTGACAGAAGATAACGAATTAAGCGACTATTTATATCATTATATCTTCGCATCTCGCAAGCTTTTGGAAAATCTGAACATTAACGTTTTGTGATAGCCCTTTTAAAGAAAGATACAAACAAGTAAAGTGGATTTAAACACAGGCACTTGAAGGGATTAAAATAAATTAAAATAAAACTTCTTACGACTGCTTGACTATAATACAAGTTTTTCAGACGCCATCTTTGTTATGACTGATTTACCATGCATCGTCTGATATCATCTGTGATAGAACTTACGAAGCGAGGCCGATATGCACATATCGAGTAATGATAGGTTTATAAAGGGACTGGGTAATACAGACTTCTTTTGACCTTATTTCGGGTTACTTCCGGTCTCGCCAAGTTGAATATCGATAAATGATAGCTTTTTAAGTTTGATTTGTTATTAATAACGCTGTAAAAGGACCAATTTAATTACATCTGAATGTGAATAATGATCAAATAAAGTCTCGTTGGCAATAAAAATGACACGAACTAGTGAGTATTGTGAGATGATATCCGACGATACATGGTAAATCAGTCATAACAAAGATGGCGTCTGAAAAACTCGATATTCTTGTATTATAGTCAATCAGTAGTAAGAAGTTTTATTTTAATCCCTTCAAGTGCCTGTGGATTTAAACTAGTTAATTAGCTTTGTAACAGTGCTCCAGATTATATTGTAAACACTTAAAGTATTTATTTGAACTCCACTCTTTGAGCCCCACGCGTTATCGATCTACGATATAAAATATACTGTCCACTACACGTCCACTATATACATGCACGAATTTAATTACGGACGTAATAATTTTCACATGTAATGACAATGTTATTGAATATATCGACAATTCCGTGATCATGACTCATCCATTTTCCCCTAATTGTTGGGAGAGGCGCAGACGAGAGACAAGGGAGGAGGAGGAGAAATAAACAGAGAAAGGCGAATGGGCCCATCTGAGTCCAGCAGTTGCCCAGGCAGAAGGGCGAAATGGTTGAAATATACTATGTTTGATTTATGTTCGTGTGAATTTGTAGTCCTGTTCCCAATGTAAATAAATAATATATATTGAACTGATCTCCGTTATCACTAAGATGGTGTTACTCATCAATACCGATACTAGTTTAACAGATAGTGGGGACTTTCAGATTTTCGGCGAGAAACGCCCTTTTACATGACAAATTACTAAATGCTATGACCTTCAAGCTGAAATGAATGAAAGACAAAAGAATATGAATTTTATAGATATTTGTTTTCGTACAGAATCATTTGGTGTGCACGGTTATTTCAACGTGTTCATACAATCCTGATTTATTACCGGCCCACGTTTATTATTTACAATGCCTTTTGACGCCTTAGAGATCGCCTTATGGAGATATGTTGGTGCACATTGAATGGACATTTATTATCATTTAAAATGCACTAATGTATAATACATGTTCCCCCTGGGGCGTTTTATCCTAGAGATATCCGTCATAAACATTCTAAAAGGAAAGTCTAGATGTTTTATTAAAGTATGTGCTAAAGGCGCCAATGATGCTCGTCTTTGTGAGCTAGTATTGCAGATAAAACAATAGAAAATTGAACTTCATCTAGCATTATGATTGATGGCAAGTAGTGACATGCAGCCACTTGGGAGAGCAGTGTCGTCATTAATTGGAAAGTTTGGCACAAAGACGATTTTAATAATATTTGGCTATCAAAACATGTTTTTCTGGGTCGCTTGAAATGTGCATATTTGGCAACTTCTTAACAGGGGCGAATCGGGTCATCTTTAATTTTGTCAATATTGTCTGCATCTGGACTTAATATTTTAGGAAACGGGGTTGTAATACCCTTTTGGTCATATGTCATTATTTCTGTTTTTAGAGAAGTTAATTTTCAGGTTCGGATGACACCTGATACCAAGTTTAGTGCACATGACCGGGATTTATCGTGTGGTGAAATATTTCTGAACGAATCTCAACTTGAACAATACTTCTTCAAATCGTGGGTCGCCGATACACTTTGCCATTAAAAAGCATCAGCAATTAATGTATTGAAAAGCATTAGCAATTAATGTATTCACGATGTTTTGAGATTCACGTTTTCATTGGCCCAATCGGAGCAGCGCAGTGAGACGTTAAACCCCAATTCATTTTATTTCGTTTTGAGATTAGGTGGATACCTGTATATTTTTGTGCTTAAAACATCAACTTCAATTTTAAAGGATACATTTTTTAAATGGGTACGCAACAGGTGAATTTGCTATAATACAACACTTCAACTATGATACCTACGACACATATCCAGAAGTAACATAATACGCGTTAACGTCCGCTTTCACCTACGTTGATATCACAGTTTAGCGCATCCGAGGAAGCTTGTCAAAAAAACAAATCAAACAAAGAGCGCGCGAAAAACAATTTTGCTGTTCATGCCCACGGGGACCCGACTAGATTTTAGTGACGACGCAGTATTGTCAAAGACGAATAGACATATTACAATGTCAAGGCCCACGGGGACCCGATTAGATTTTAGTTACAGCGCAGTATTGTCAAAGATAAATAGACATCAATGCAATGTGCAAGGAGGCAGGTATATATTCACTGACTGGCCCAGATTGTAAATTCCATTTTCACGTACAGAGCTAAAATTCAGATGCTGTTTGGGCATGAACCTTACACAAAAACTAACGACATTGCACAGTGATATCTTCATAATTGTGCATTCATAAAAGTGTACACTGTGTAATATAATTATTATGTTCAATGACGCATTGCCCGCCAAATGAGTATCGAGACCCCATTTTATCATGATCAATACAAAATTAAAGTCATAATCTCTATTTGACGCGCAAATATTTCTTTCGTTCATACATCTTTTTAAAATTGATACGGATTGTCTATTTCAGCGTTATGTCATGTTGATTCAAAACTTGTTATCGCTTCAGGTTGTAGTTACTAACCCAGCTTTCAGAAATAAATATTAATTGGTTGAAACATATATTGACTTGCATGGTACCATCTTTCTGAAACTTACATTGAAAGAAAGGACACTTACCACACGAGATGCTTTGATTCTGATCGTTTTAAAATCTTCATGAATTTCCCTAGCAGCTGTTTCATTGCCTGGAAACCAATGTTTTTAGAGTTCGTTTTATGTTGACGTTTTGGCTTTTTGCATACATTTTGGTATCTACAACATGCCTGCATACTTTCAGCTCATCATTATCTTGTAAGAGACTAACAACCTTCTGATTAGTTGTAATCGTGTAAATTATGAGTATTTTTCCTTATTCGTCTTGGGTGATCTTTGCTCAGCATTAAGTATGTACTAATAAACAGGATAATGACAGCCGTTTTTATACTTGTCTTTATTTAGATAAGCTGCTAGTTGACTCTTAATAATTAATACATTATACCAATTCCCTTCTGAACACAGCGATCAACGATATAATATTACCATTCTGTTCGTTTAATTACTACTTTAGTCTATTAGATTAACATCATACTAATAAGTTATTATTTACCTTGCAGTGGTGTATATTCCACAGATAAATAATACATATTTTTTAGGGTGAGGTGTATGTTCTTGCGTTCTGGTAATTCTTAACCTTTTTTCTTCGATTATTATCACAAAACTAATAATAACAAAACACGCGTGAGTGTTAATATTCAGTCTATCTGAACGTATTTCGTTGGCGCGCCACAATATTGTAATCATTGTGACTAAGATCCAAAACCTAAAGTTTTTAGGCTTGCTTCTTTGTCCATAAAGTACAAGACTGAGATTATGCTGCGGACAGCAAGACAGAAGAAAATAACCCACTTTCATATTCTAACGATTATGTTTATTTACCCTAAACTGCAAATTCCTACTAATGGCGACATATTGTCGAGAATTGTTTGATTTCTATATACAACTATTACTTAAATGTAATTGAAGTTAAGTGCGGTAGTTCTCTCTTTTTGTCCTATTTATATTCTGTATTAAATATATTAATCCTAGAATACATTGTGCTATGGCAATTTGATTGCACAATAATGATAGTCTCATTTGTTGTAATTTAAATCTTATCAGTATAGATAATGGGTTGGAATTTTACATAAAAAAGAAGAATTCATTACAATATATTATCTTTAAGATATAATTTATACAGAAGCACGCAAATCAAACATTAGCAACAGAAGGGAAAAAACAACATTGAGATAAACATGTAATTCCTGTTCTAATGCCAATTTACTATAGAACCATTCTATTAACACGAGGGTCAATCTTATATTATGATGAGTAATTAAACGTATCTTAAACAGACCTTTGTTGTGAAAAAAAACTACACAACAATAAACAGCCGATGGTTGTGGTGTACAAAAGCGCAACAATATACATACAGTGTTCGTAGTATACAAAAGCCAACAATATATATGAAGGTATTGTGGTAGACAAAAGCACAACCACAAATAAACCTTCATCAGTGTAACCAAAGTCATAGCATACAGTGATTTTAGTATACAAAGACACAACAATAAACAAACCATGATAGGGGTTTACAACAATATATAAACCGTGATTGTGGTATACAAATCACAGCGATAAACAAACGGCGATTGTGGTATACAAAAGCACGACACTAATCACATAGGCACAAACAATAAATAAACGGTCATTGCTGTATACAGAAGCACAGGGATATACAAACCATGATTGGGGTAAGCAAACTCACAGTGATTGGTCATACAATGGATGTATGGCCCTTTAAGTCGTAAAACACGTGTTCTCGGGTATCGTGCTTAATCTATTTCCGAAGAAATTAAAATGGATGCAATTAAACACTTTCAAATCAATTGATAAGTATATTTTATATCTATCGCAGTTGGCATGTTGTGAATATTATCTTGTTACCATACATTACACGTACAAGTGCATTTATTATTGGTATAACATCTATTAGCTTCATGGCTACACCTTCCGCTTAGATATGTATGCATTTGATTGTTATTGGTATTTAGCCAAACATGTGTTTAATAACAGATTGCTGATAATAGTCTGCTTTTAACCTTTTACCGTGTAATAAAGTAGTATTAAATACCACCATGCCTTTCTTTCTAAATACAGATTATAACATCTTAACGTCAAGATATGGGGATAGAGATATAACCTTGCACTGCTATTATAATTATAGCCGTAGTTTGGTATTTAAAGGTGAAAAACGTGTGTGTTTTTGTGAGAATAATACAAACTTAAAGAAACCTTTTAGTATTAGGTGTTATTATCACACATCGTTTTGGATATATTTTCATATTTAACAACACTAATAGAATTAAATACCGTCAAGAAGTTCAGAATCTGCTTGTAAATAAGACCCATTTGTATTACTCATAACAAGAGAACATCGCGGTTGGGTGTTTTGCTCCTGGCCCACGTTATAATGTACTTATTGTAATATTTATTTCAATTTAAAGGCAACTGGTCATATTTGTGTGCAGATTTCAGATATTAGTAAACGATTTAGTTGTGCAAGTAAAACCCGGTCGCAATATTTACTGTTTTAAAGTTGTTCTTTAATTTGGTCTCTATTCTGCGATTTTGAATTTCTCCCACTTTAGTCGCACACCTTCATTAACGTTAATATTTCAACTGTTAACCACTTTCGTATGTATTTTTGGGATGTAGTCTTTAGTATTAATTTACAGCATAAAAATGGTCGACAGTGATTAATTATCCTTTAATATAAAAACTGCGGCTTTAGATAAATTAATGGCAAGCTCACGATCCTCAATATGCATCAGCAACAATTGGAGATTTTGTGAAATATCTCATCTGAATTTAACTTATTAAGACGGGTGTAACTCTTTTCTTAACTTTCTTTTTTTTTCAAATGTCATCTTCTTTAAGACAGTTTTTTTTACACAAAAACAATTTACTAGTTTGAAATTATGGCGTGGTTCCTGCATGTTAGATGTTTGTGCTTCATTAAGACGAAGCAGAAATCCATTATTCATTTTATACATCTGTCAAATTATTTACGTGTAGTTGTGCCATGTAATCAAATTGTGGGATATGTGTAAACACGAGTTTTTACCTATGTTTTGTATATTTAAATGCCATTATAAAGATCTGGTTTCTAATGACTTCCAGTGATATTGCTGTACATATTACATGTCTTGTAAAAAGACTAACAGTTATTGGAATAAATACAACACTTTATACTATAAAATTGAATTCTAGACCACAACGCCATCCCAACCCCCAGATAGTGACGAACCATCCAATATACTACTTAACCGATATTCCATAGCAATATTTATTTTAAAAAGTATAATTTGTAAAAACAATCTCATAAAGTACGAGCACAATTGGCAATTAATTACGTAAGTGCGTGAGACTAGGTGTAGTTAGTTGATCTTCAGTTAAGAAGAATTGGCATAGCACGGATCTTAAATGAACTAATAAAGTGTTATCTCGGGAAAAACTCTGCAACCCAATAATTGCTCCTGTCAATCATACATTGGTGTCACTGCATACGGTAGGCGTAAAACAAACATAAGCCAAAACAGCTGAAATATGCCGAAAATACGTGTTAATGCTTTAAAGCGAACTATTTCGACCAAAAAACAACTATTTTGTCTAACGGATATCCCTCAACTAAATGCAACCGCTTTAAAAGCCGAGTTGAGGTGGGTTAATGACTGAGCAAATCCATTTAGCACAATACGGTGAACTCTTGCATCACACCGTATTAAAGTTTACATCTTCTCGCATAGCCAATGACGTTTTTGTTGCACTTTCAAATTATAATTTAATTTCAGGCATCAAACAGTGACTATGTAGTCAAACTATCGGAAATCTGTAAAAAAAAAACCCACCCAAAACAGTATTTCCGACTAAATCCGTATTACGTTCACGTAATCAGTAAAGCTTGACATTCATAAATAAAATATTTTAAGCCTATATTGGCTAAAACTGTCGGCAGCCAGTTGCAAAAGTAGAACATGTACGGCCCAATAAATGCTTTTAAGGCAGTTCAGATTTATTTTAAAGATGCGCTTGCCCGGGGGTTTCCGACTCATCAGTTTTTCTTGGTCTTCATTATAGACAGCCGTGTAAAAAGTAATGGTATTCCTCGTTATGGCAACATAACCCCAACGTAAGAATTGTGTTCGCGTTGACGAAGTCGTATATGTAACAGAAAGCTAAAGTAGGATAAACAGATGACAGAAACATGTCTGATGTCGTGAATAACAGATGAGAACCTGGACATATGGATTACTTGACTCAGTCGTAGTCTTTAAACATCAACCAGTCAGAAATAGGGCACATTAATACCATAATTACAGATTTGACTTAGTCACGTGAAGTTAGTACACTAGGTTATGTAATGATCTATTGGTTTTATTTCCGTGTCGGTTATTACCATAATATTTTCTGTCTCTCACTTCTCATTTTATTCTTATCTTCCAATTTTCTTGTATTTAAAGTAGTTTCAACAAACGTACTTCAATATAGATATAATACCCTTGTCAGACCGGGTATGTCGTCCTTACTGCGCTGCAACGACAAAGGAAAATGGTCTCAGAACGCGTCAAGAGCGCCTTAAGCTTGGTAGAAAAGTGCTGTGGTGTCCATGGTCGTCAATGATACCGAGACACGGCGTTTGTTTTAACAATGTTCAAAACAACGCCAAGGTTCTGTGATCTGACCATGGAAGCTTAAGAACGTGGCTTTTTCAAGTATGTATTTTTTTGCTAATTTTTCTCGTTCACGTTTGTCTTTAACCGTGTACACTTGTACATCTGCGGAGTAAGGACGTCTGCCCGGCCTGACGGGGACATACGTTGTTATTGTTGATTAAAGGGCATTACCCGATTATACTCATTTTATGATGTGGTCATCTTTGTCAATCATCTTAGAAGCAGAATCATAATTTGATATACGATATTTTCATCCCCAAAACATTGTACAAAAAAAACATGGTTGGAACATGCTCATTTCATTAATTTTATAGAGGTTCATATGTCAAACATTAATTAATTACTTAGTAAGATATCATATCTAATTATAAATGTTTACTATATCCGGATAACGATTATACTAATTAGATACTACGATTTATCCCATAGTTGTTAATATGTCACACATGCATAAATTAATTAACTAGAAAATGGCATATGATATATATTTTCATCTTGATGATTATTAGAAAAAGGTTGTTGATAACAAAATTACCTATAATATAGGGATCCACTGTAAATATGGCATATGCTCATTTAGTTCATTCCCGGTTTAGGCCGTGAAACTTCCATTGGTGATTTCAGAATAACATAGTGTATGTCCGTTTTCATTAACCCAGTCGGTGATGAAAAGCAATCTCTATTCTAGAGAAAAGACAAGGGGGTGCGGAGAGAAATGGGGTGTAAGGTACAATCGACACTAAATCATTTCGGGACTAACATTTGGTTCAATTCTATTTCATTAATTCGCTTGTGCGTCGGGGTCTTTAGCAGTGGGTGGAACGGAAGAAAATTCACGAGGTTCGACAGACGACCCGACCCTACTCCTTGTCAAGTACAACCGGGGAATCGAAACCAACACGGAGCGCGGGGAGAATATGGCTGAAGTAATATAGGATGCTAGGCATTATGACTAAACCATATATGTATTGTATTTCCCTGTTTGTTTTAATGGTTGTAAAAGATGGTTGACAATAAAATGACATATTTGAGTAATTACCAGCTCGGTATAAATATCCACGGATCCATTTTATTTCATGATTATTTTGTTATCGTTAGACGTATATCATATGGGAATAAAACTTTGTTTCGGAGTTTTATCTTGGACCAGCATCTTTAAATTATGTCTGGCATTATGGCATAATGACAAATACATAAGGTACTTTAAAAGTGCATGAAAATGTTGATTTTGAAATGTCATCATTTTCCAGCCTATTTCCATTTTGATTAATATCATCGACACTTGGCAAACATTACATTTATGAGAAAACATATATTTATAATGATAAATCAATCAATGAGATATGATCTACTTTTCAAGTGTGGCTAGACCAAGAATATCTTTACATAATAGCCTATTTATTAAGATCTCATGAAGTTCGTGTTAGTCGGATTTGAAGTTTCGTCTGTCATATTGAGATGGGGGTTATATCTCTATGGCTTTTAATATCAAACGATTCTAGAATAAATTGCCACAGATGGTCATTTCATGGATTTTGATTCTCTTGCATGGTACAATGTTGTAAAAGTTGAAACTCAAACAGGAACATCAGTCCAATATTCCGTTCTGTAATTATAAAAATATAATATATGAATTGCCATTTTCCCCAGACATTATAAACATAAGGTGTTCCGAAAAGTTGATAGGACTATGGCGGTTTCATTATTTTGTTTATATCTTTTGTGAAATGTTAAATATTCAGTTTATGCACACTTAAACTTGAATAAAGTCGAAAGAAATAAATATGGCCTGAAAACTGGCCCAAATATAGGCGAATAGTGCACAAAATAAATTATGAAAAATGAATATATTGAAAATTTCAGTCAAATACTTTATTCTGAGTGCTTGACATTTTGACCGGATGTAGCATAGCAACGGTAAGTATCGATTACCTATTATATTGTTAAACTCTTCAATGTCTATGGTGTAAACGGATGTAAATCCCCAAATATCTACCAACCCACGATGACCCAGAATGCTGATTATAGGTTATGTATAATATAACATTGAAACCAAAAATAGACAGATTTAACTCGTACATAGTGTACCTTGAAAATATAACCATGTACTTTCTGTCTCCTAGAGCTGGTTTACAAATCGTCTTAATTTACAAACCACGACGACCTTTTACCTTCTCCTGCTGTTTGTTTCCTATCTACCATATTAAAAGTTTAATCAAATACGGCGCTAATAAAAAAAAACCGTAAATGAACGTAAAATCCGAACCTAACCGGAAATGATGTCCAGAATCGCAACCCTTGACGAGTGGAAGTCTAGGCGGAAACGTCACTGTCCGTATGTCCATCATTATTAGTCTGGTTAGTGTAGGAAATCAGATCGTTAAACCCCATTTCATTTCTAAAATCTCAAGAGGATGTGTAGGTGATGAGGGTAATAAAGATGCATTACATAAGAGCTAAATCTCTCTATTGCAATACTGTTTCTGGCTTCAAATCTTATAAAAATTATTTAGACATTATTTATTCATATGACAAGCCTTATCAGCTCTCTAGACTATCGGGTAGCTGAGATTAAAATGGATTTGAACTGAACACCTGTTAGATTTAAAAATTCCACGATAAAATGTATAACAAGAATGATCAGCACTCTTTTTCTAAATCTTACATAATGTATCTTTAGAGACGAGAATATCCGATCTATAAAATAGAACATTTTTTTCTCTGTATTATTATTCAATAAGTCGTAATACAAAATTTTACGGAAATCGAAAAGATAATACCATGTTTTCACGTTCAATATACCAATAAGTAAAAATGAAATGGAACCTCTTTTCTCTAGACGGTATAATTTAAATAACCTATTAATACTAATACTTCTGCTGGTTTTTATTAAATAAATGAACATATCAAACCAGTTTTATTTTTAACATCCAGACTTTAGTTAAATAAATAGCCGAATGATTTGATTATATAACACTATATTTAATCAAAATTATATATCTAAAAGATCTGAGTGATTTTAAAATATAATTCTGGAAGTTATCAAAATGATCGGTGAATTGGCACAGATTCAATTTAATCTACACAAGTTGAACAAATAAACATCTACTGCATCTATATAATATCTAACCTGATAACTTGTTATTTACACGTCTACAACCTCTCGATAGTAAATTACAAAATATGAATTGGATTGATCGAGCATTGTGATAATGTATCAAATTGGAATTGGTTCGTTAAATGTAGGTATGTGGAGAACTAGATCGTCCTGATTTTTTTAAATCAGGAGAATGATGAAGAGGTGTTTTAATTCATTATTTTTCTGCACTGGTTGAGATATAATAATGACGGGTATACGTCATACAGTGTGCTACGGGGATATACTGTCCAGTCAGCGACATAATACAGTCTACTATTATTTCGAATTCCACGTTGTCCATGGTTCTTTTACGTATAAGTCTATTGTCTATCCGAACGAGTAGACACTGTTCCGTCTCCGTCCCTGATGTGCAACAACCATACCGACAAGAGAAACCCCGACGGAAGTCCGAGGAACATTCTCATCCAACACCAGGATCGAACCCGTCATGGTCAGCGAGTAACAGAGCCACCATCGTTTCTAATTGTTACTGAAAGTATAATTTGATACTGTCTGTGGAGTATTCTTGGAACTTCTCCGTCTCTCTGTATGTGTATGTATTGGTGTTTCCTGCTTGTCAAAATCACGAGGTTTCTCTAGAAAAAACATTTAGCTTAAGTGATGATTCGTATAACATTTTCGTCGCTCGAGAGGAAAATAATGATACCATGTAAGTTATGAAAAACAGGGAACAATTCGTCTAACATTTTCATCGCTCGGGAGGAAAATAATGATACCATCTGTACAGACATAGTGTTACTTAAATTAAACGTAAAATAAAACCTTGGATACAATCTAGCATGTCTTTATTTACTGATAACGTGTAATTGAAATGTGCAATCTGCTTTTACTTAGAACTATCCACACCGTATTACTACCGTTACAAACATCTCATCCTTTAGCTGTCACACAAAGACGTCATCTTGTATCCAGATATGTCAATCTCCCGGCAAGCAAAACTATTAATCCTTGCAAAATAATGAGCTAAACACTGTCAACCTACGTATTTGCTAAATGATCGGGTTTTTCTTGTTTTACATTACGGTAGTTAGGAAATGGAGATATCTCATTGTCAGAACTTTCAGGTCTAATAGGCGTGTAAATAGCGTCATTTCGGAGGAGTTCAAGAAATCCCTAATATCTTGTTTTGTTTGTGATTTGCCAGAGGGGGGTTTAGAGATAATTATGTTTTACACACATATAGAGGCACGACATCTACAAATTCGTCATTTTTATACCAAACATTTCCCAATAGATTTTACTTTGATCAGTTTGAGCTACCTAAAATTACAATTGTTGCTGACCTTAATGTCTATTAAACGACGTTCAGTGATGGCATGAAACATTTTATCATTATCACAACAGGTTTATATATATTGTCATTGGACATCTTTTAGGAAAATGTACCAGGTAAATGCAGAAGTGTAGGGCCTACTCTATGGGTTTTTGTTAATAGATCGATTGAAAAGATTTGAAGGACGGATGAACATCTAGTGATTTATCGAATTAGAACGTTCCTTAATATTTCCGATTCCTTAGATTATTCAAAAATCCCAAATGGATCCGTCTGGAGTACGCATAATCCGACCTGTCTCCGACTCGTCTACGTCAAAAGTAGATATCACGACTACCGAAGACTACCAACGACGTTGCCTTATCCGCTGAAAAATGTGTAGTGTTACGCATATTAACTTCTTCAACCGCTTGTCCTGTATTTCTATTTTAGAGCCGAATTAAAACACATGCATGTATGCGAAAAGTGACGAATTCCAAAATCTGAATCATCTTAAGTCACATCTTCCTAGCTATATGGCATTCATAGTTCACGTTTATTGGCGGATCAAAGACACTGCCAAGGTTGTCGCATTGCCAATTGTGGCAAGTAGATTTACCAGAAGCGGATCGGTGCTTCTTAAAAAAGGTTTCGATATTTACTATCGTATGTTATATGAGAGTAAAATGATTGAATCGACATGTAAACGTCGATAATTATATTAAGAGTTGATCGGGTCAATACGATTTAGGCGATCGTAGAATGAACGAATTAAGCTGATGCCATTGATATATTGTCGAATCCATCGATCGTGCTTTACTTCTGAGGCTATCTAGAAAACCCAAAGATGCATCCAAATGCCGCGTAAGTGTTCATGCTACAGATATATTTTAGCTAAGATATACGAAATTAATCCCCCAAAATCAATTTTCCTATATTTTGATACGTCAATGCTTAAAACAGTAACAAACATTGTTTTTTAACTGTGAATCGCTGTGAAACTTTTTCTCTGGAACGGGATTCTAGCTAATAGCTCTAACTGTATTATATTGTGGGGTGAACATATTTGATTTCGTGATTTGTCAAAGCAATATATGCCAAGAACATCACACGATTGCTCTTTTTCTATCCAAAAAAACCCCAACCTCTTTGATGTCATTCGTCTCGTGTTAACTAGAACCAACTGACGATGTTGAACACAGTTTATTTAATGTTTTCTAGACGAGTTTGTATTTATAAAGGTGTGTTTATTGATATATGTTACTTTACAACACCTGTAATTACAGGTAATGGTAAAGGGGTAGTGTTGGTGAAGAGATAAAGTGTATTTGTTATGGTTTTAAATATTGAAACGTTTTTCGTGTAAATAACAAGGGCGTTGGTTCCATGTAAGATAAATTTTAATTAGGATCGCAGGAAATGGAAACATGTCCTATGACCTTATAAACCAACTATTAATGTTATTACAAGATAGAATTAGTTCAAAACACTAAACTCTTATTTCCCATTATAAATGAGTTCAAATAATTGACTTTTACTACATTATGTTTAAAAATCGGAATGCGCTAAAAAGACGATACCATTTGATAAATACAAAATAGGATAATGGTCAATAACAAACATGGTATGCCGGTGATGTTATTGGAATAGTGACAATTTTATCTCCAGATATCAATAGATCTGTCACAGAACTAAGTCTAAGTAGTCGTTTCATTAACGACTGATCTAAACAGTCTCGTATACACTAAGTTCCGGTACTATTATACACTGTTTTTCTTGTCGATTTTCATTGACCCGTTCTATTTTTAAGTGGAACCATTGATCAAAGAAATCAAGTACGTCTTAAGTAACTTGATACCACACTAAGGGATTTACGGTGTCTCTTATGCTTCACTTCAATTACACAACGTAATCATAAAACTAGACCTGCATGCAGGAATGACGGGTTTCACTGGTGCCACGTTACCCTTAAACATGTCACTTCCGGTGCCAAGTTACCCTTGAACATATGTCACTTCCGGTACCAACGAAACCATTAAACAGGTTTCCAAATTAACATTGCACACAAATAAAATGGATGCAGAATCAACCAAATCCAGCAATATCAATTCATTTTATACATTTGTTACTTGTAAATGATCTTGACAAAATTACATTTCTTCCGGTGTTAATGAAAATGTTCAATTAGTTTTATGAAATCAGAAATGGCATACGATATCATATAGTGAAAATTTTATGTAAATCGAATAATAATTGCCACTTTTAAAGACCAAAAAACTTGAAAAGTGACTTGTAGAAAATCGACTATTTCTCTGCAACCGTACAAGTTAGAAACCATTTTGTGGTATCTGTATGATCGCATTGGTTCATTTTATTTGTTGATTGGCATCAAATACCATAATTTGAAAAACATTTCAAAACAGACTCATTTGAATAAAATGTCTGTTTTGAAGGCAAAAATACAGTTTTTGCCAAAATGATGTTACTTCCGGTGATAATGAAAATCTTAAATTACTTGTATGAAATCCTAAATGGCATTAGGTATAACATGGTGTAACGTTTATGAAAATCGAATAATAATTGACACTTTTATGGCCCAAAAACCTTCAAAAGTGGCCTGTAGAAAACCGTCTATTTCTCGGCAACCGAACAAGTTAGAAACAATTTTATGATATGTATATGACCATATGAGTTGTGTTTATATGTGAATTTAAACCAAAAGTTAAAATTATTAATACATATTAAGTAATTCTTGGTTGAATAAAACATTGATTTAAAAAGTTTAAAATGCAGTTTTTGACAAAATGACGTCACTTCCGGTGTCAATTTTAAATTGTAATCAACTTGATATGACGCTACATGCTTTTTGAATCAAATGATGTCACTTTTATAAAAATTCAATCATAATTGACTATTTTACAGGCAAAATAACGAAAACAGTGACTTGTACAGAACTGTCCATTTCTTGGTAACTGCTTATATTACAAACTAATTTTAACATACATTTTCTTCGTATGGATTATAGCTACAAGTTTATAAAAGTTACGAAGAAATATTTTAAAATCTGAAAAGCCTGAATAGGTTGTAAATGGGTCAATTTTACACCATTTTTAGCCATTTAATCGAATTTGCTCGAAAATGAAATCGAAATTAAAAAAACTGCTTCCGGCATTTTTTGCGCCTTGAAAGGGCACACTCTTTGAGTCAAATAATTTTTCCAAAAAATAATATTTGTTTTCGAAAAATGGTACCTAACTGTCAAAATTGTAGTTTTTGGTAAAATTATGCCACTTTCGGTGCCGACAGATAACACTTCCGGTAATAAAAAAAATGACAATTGAGACAACGAAGCATATGAACTTTGTTTTATACAAATCGAACAATAAAAAATTAATCTAGGACTGAAAAACTGAATTAGCCAATAGCGGCCAAGGAAAATTACTGAGACAAAATTTTTTAACATTTTTGCACTAGGCAGATGACTCTTTAATTCTGTGCACAATACGACTAAAAAATATTCATAAATAAAAAAGTTTTTTGTAAAATTTTAAATTTTCGAAATTTGGCGCCTAATATCTTCGAAGATTTGCCGAAAATCAAAAATCGAAAGTAGCGTAGCTATGTGCCCTGTCTCAGGCTATGCCAAAATGTATCGAAAGTTAAAATCCAATGATTATTGTTAAAATTACTGCAATATTTTCAAAAACGATAACTTCGGTGATTTCGGACATTTCGCATTGTCGCAGAACGTTCAAAATAGCTTTATCCTCTAAGTCACACCCACTTTCCCAGTAAAACCGAAGAAATCGTAACGATGCGACAAGCAGTTGCTGAGATCTACTCAAAACAAAAGAAGAATAATAATAATAATAAGAACTAGACCTGCATGCAGGAATGACGGGTTTCACTGGTGCCACGTTACCCTTAAACATGTCACTTCCGGTGCCAAGTTACCCTTGAACATATGTCACTTCCGGTACCAGCGAAACCACTAAACAGGTTTCCAAATTAACATTGCACACAAATAAAATGGACGCAGAATCAACCAAATCCAGCAATATCAATTCATTTTATACATTTGTTACTTGTAAATGATCTTGACAAAATTAAATTACTCCCGGTGTTAATGCAAATGTTCAATTAGTCTTATGAAATCAGAAATGGCATACGATATCATATAGTGAAAATTTTATGTAAATCGAATAATAATTGGCACTTTTAAAGACCAAAAAACTTGAAAAGTGACATGTAGGAAATCGGCTATTTCTCTGCAACCGTACAAGTTACAAACCATTTTGTGGTATCTGTATGATCGTATGGGTTCATTCTATTTGTTGATTGGCATCAAATACCATACTTTGAAAAAGATTTCAAAACAGACTCATTTGAATAAAATATCTGTTTTAGAGGCGAAAAATACAGTTTTTGCCAAAATGACGTTACTTCCGGTGATAATGAAAATCTTAAATTACTTGTGAGAAATCCCGAATGGCCTTAGGTATAACATGGTGTGACGTTTATGAAAATCGAATAATAATTGACCCTTTTATGGCCCCGAAACCTTCAAAAGTGACCTGTAGAAAACCGTCTATTTCTCGGCAACCGAACAAGTTAGAAACCATTTTATGATATCTATATGACCATATGAGTTTTGTTTATATGTGAATTTAAACCAAAAGTTAAAATTATTAATACATATTAAGTTATTCTTGGTTGAATAAAACATTGATTTAAAAAGTTTAAAATGCAGTTTTTGACCAAATGATGTCACTTCCGGTGTCAATTTTAAATTGTAATCAACTTGATATGACGCTACGTGCTTTTTGAATCAAATGATGTCACTTTTATAAAAATCCAATCATAATTGACTATTTTACAGGCAAAATAACGAAAACAGTGACTTGTACAGAACTGCCCATTTCTTGGTAACTGCTTATAGTACAAACGAATTTTAACATACATTTTCTTCGTATGGATTATAGCTACAAGTTTATAAAAGTTACGAAGAAATATTTTAAAATCTGAAAAGCCTGAATAGGTTGTAAATAGGCCAATTTTACACCATTTTTAGCCTCTTAATCGAATTTGCTCGAAAATGAAATCGAAATTAAAAAAACTGCTTCCTACATTTTTTGCGCCTTGAAAGGGCACACTCTTTGAGTCAAATAATTTTTCCAAAAAATAATATTTGTTTTCGAAGAAGGAAAATAACTGTCAAAATTGTAGTTTTTGGTAAAATTATGCCACTTCCGGTGCCGACAGATAAAACTTTTGGTAATAAAAAAAATGACAATTGATACAACGAAGCATATGAACTTTGTTTTATACAAATCGAACAATAAAAAATTAATCTAGGACTTAAAAACTGAATTAGCCAATGGCGGCCAAGGTAAATTACTGAGACAAAATTCTTTAACATTTTTGCACTAGTCAGATGACCCTTTAATTCTGTGCATAATACGACTAAAAAATATTCATAAATAAAAAAAATTTTTGTAAAATTTTAAATTTTCAAAATTTGGCGCCTAATATCTTTGAAGATTTACCGAAAATCAAATATCGAAAGTAGTGTAGCTATGTGCCCTGTCTCCGGCTATGCCAAAATGTATCGAAAGTTAAAATTCAATGATTATTGTTAAAATTACTGCAATATTTTAAAAAACGATAATTTGGTGATTTCGGACATTTCGCATTGTCGCAGAACGTTCAAAATAGCTTTATCCTCTAAGTCACACCCACTTTCCCAGTAAAACCGAAGAAATCGTAACGATGCGACAAGCAGTTGCTGAGATCTACTCAAAACAAAAGAAGAATAATAATAATAAGAATAATAATTTTAACAAAAACAATAGTGTTTCACACAAGCTTCGCAGTGTGAAACCCTAATAATAATTTTAACAAAAACAATAGTGTTTCACACAAGCTTCGCAGTGTGAAACCCTAAATAATTATCAATTATGCGAATGACGTCAAGTAATTAATTGTAACATTTAATTAGATGTGAAGGGGTTATATGACATTTATTATCCAGGTGTAATAATATTTTGTAAATAGATCGAGTACTTCAATAGTGCTTGGTCTTTCTTTTAACATTAGATTCTGGAATGCTGACTGTTCTTTCCTCTTGATATTAGATGCTTGGGTAACCCCAGGCTTGTCCTTTTTAACATTAGATTCTGGGACAACCTCAGGGTTGTCCGTTTGACATTAAGTGCTGGAATAACCACAGGATTGCCCTTTTAACATTAGAAGCTGGAATAACCACATGATAGTTCTTTTAACATTAGAAGCTAGAATAGAATAACCACAGCATAGTCATTTTAACATTAGATACTGGAATAATGACTGACCTCTTAGTTTAACATTCGATGTTGAAATATCGTCCGTCTGTTCGTTTAACATTAGATGCTAGAAGACTACTTGACTGTAGTACCTCTAACATCAGATGTTGAAATAACAACTGACATGTTCTTTTAACATTAGATTCTGACACCAAAGTCCAGCTAGGGGCCCCGTGGTTCATGACAAAAAGAATCGATCTAGCGGCGCGATGACGGAGACTGAGCTATCCCTCTGTGAAGTTCCACTCGGAACTGAAGATTTCGTATGTGATCAGATATTATGTAATTATTCTTGTATTACAGACCGTGTAATTGTGTGTTACGCAAGAGCCATTCAAAGAGTATGAAATGATCTTTTCGCAGCGTTAGGGGCCCGCTCCGGTTAAGCTGGTCTTTGACTGCCACACTGACTATTGCTCTTTTCACGCCGGTAGCATAACGCCTGGACGTTCTCGTGACATCCGATACTGGTATGACGACTGTGTTGTCCTTTCACAAGGGGTGATGTAAAACCTTTAACAGAAGTCGCGGAAGGAGATGTTGAACTGCCTTTTAATTACTAGATGCTGGAATAAGATTTGTGCTTCCCTATTATTGGTACTGTGGTCCGATTTGTAAACAATAAGTGCTGTGCTGGAAAGGCGCTTTATTTCCATATTACTATTGGTGTTGTTCGGGCGTGTACAGAGAGGTGACAGTACCAATAGCATAAGAAAAACGCAAATCAACATTCCGACAACCACTTCACAGTCCATATGTAACACGGGATTCTATTTAAGCAAATCGGAATACGTGCCCGGCAAACAACATTTATTATCATTTATTGGTTTGAATCATTTAATGGGTTTTGACGAAGAAGCAAAAAATTTAAAAAGCTACTGGACCAGATTATTTACCTCTCAAATATTTCATATTCACATAAGTCATATTGTTCTATTAAATTACTCTGAAACATAACATCGATAAAATATATCACAGAAACATGGTAGATAACGAAATATTGTAGATAACGAAATATCGTAGATAACAACCAAGGTATGTGAGAAAAAATTGTTACGTCAATTTTAATTTAAGTTGCTTCTATGATGAATCTCAATGTAAAAAGGTGAATGACCCGTGTCAAAAACGTCCCATATTTGGAAACACCATCTTAAATTCAGAAACGAAATACGAATAATTTAAGTCATCGGGGAAAGATATGTTTCTAGAAAAGTAGTGAGGTAGTTTAAGTTGACATTGATACAATAGTGACGGATTCCATGCTTCCTATTTTGTATCGATTGTCTGTGTATAATTTTAAAATCTATATCCCCAATGCGGATCTGTATTTAGGTGATCTGCAGTAAATCGTTAGGGAATCGACGTGTGTGCTGTAAACTTGTGATTAGAAAGAAAATAAATCTATTAACGAGATTTCGACATGATTGTATCAATCTTAAAACCTTAATGTCAAATTCTTGATAAAATCCTGTGAACATTGCATTAATAATGTGCAAGTGTGCTTCACGTTTCTGTCGTTAACTTTAAAGTGGGTATTTATCTAGTGTCTACATCTAAAGAGCAGTAGAGCTCTCATCAAAAATAAAACAAAGGTTCATAACGGTAATTGGGGCATAGGTGTCTAGTCCGTGTTTAATGCGCTTTACTTTTCTCGGTCATGCTAACGGAAACGTTTGTCTAACATCTGAATATATGGTTAAGAAGATGTGGAGCGTTCGGCAAAAACAAAGGTTCAATAATTGTAATTGGGGCATGGGTGCCGAGTCCTAGTGTAGAGTGCTTTACTTTTCCTGGTCATGTTAACCGAAACATTTGTCTAGTACCCGGATCTATAGTTTAGATGCTGTGGAGCTTTCGGCAACAACAAAGAAGCGACGGAGCCTCCATCAATGCTAATTGACACAGTGTTTCGTTTGATTAGAGCTAATCTCACTTAACACTTGTAAAAGAACCAAATTTATGTTCCAAATTATGACTGGTCAATAGTCCGATGGCTAACTGCGTAATTATATCATCACGCTTTAACACAGAGCTTCGAATTGGACCAAATTTGTTTACATAACGTGTAACCAGTGCATAGCAAAATATTGCAGAAAAACTAATTGCTTGACAAATGAGGCTATCAACAGGGGCACAATGTATAAACAATACTGTATGGAGACGAAAAATAAATACACCGTTTTTAATACCTTAAATCATTGTCCGAAGTTTTAGGGACCGGGAAAACCCCAGATTAAACGAGGGGCTGGCATGTTGCCACACTGAAGTGATAGATTTGATTGAACGGGAAGAATAAACACACTGCCTCAAAAGCTCCAGTATCAGAAGCCATTCCAGCAATGGTCAGTGAGGGACCGCTCGGTTCATTGATTCAGGAATATAACTGGGTCCATATGTAGTTTTCTTTATTTTTCCCGGTCATAATTTATGGAACAACTGAGTTCACAGAGAGTACCCTGAAACTATTAAACAATGTTAACTTTACTCGATGTTTTATGTTTGTATGTAGGTAATGTGATATTTGTACCAGACTGACTTCGGTGTTTAAGGTAAAAAACCTCGCTGTTACATAATAATATAATAAATTATCATGCTGATGGTATTTTATGTCTGTTTACAAGTGAATTATCTATGACGCATTATTGCATAATCAATGGACCAACACAATAGTAGATTAATGGAAAGAATAATCTATGGCATTATTATCGATGAAATGGGCGTTCCCTGAAAGATGTCTTGCGTTGTACGGTAATTAATTACACAATGTCAAACCATACACAATAATGGTACTTTTTTCTAGATTAAACCTATTTTGAAAAGAAGATAGTCAGTAGACTTACGTTTGACTCAATGGTTGATTTTGCACGAAGAGTGTATTCGCTTAAACTTAAAATTCTATGGCTGGAACCATGAGGTGGTGTTGTGAAATAGTCGAGTTTTTACTTTTGATTTAGTCGAATGTAGCTTATATAAATTCAACATTGGGTCTTGATGCACCATATCTTTTCAATTCTCGACCCTCTGTCATAGCAGTTTAGTTTTGTGGAAAAATGAAATGAAGACTGTGCTAAAGACGACAATGGGTTTGTGGAGGTCTAGTTTTTCTGTGTTTCATACAATCTATTTAAAATCATGTCCAATACTATTCGTTTTATTTCTATTGCTGTACAAAACGAAACGAATTGTTTATCTAATTTTGATTCAACCGGCTCTTATCTTCATAATGTTGTAATTTCGAGTAAGATTGCGCTTACTCCTACACATTGTACCATTTCATGTATAAGACGTGAATTATTTAAACAGGAAATGGCTGACGTAAAGGAAATTAAATGAAATGGGGTTAACGTCCTACTGTTCAGCTCCTGCTAGTGTAATGAGAGAGAGATACAGAGACAAAAAAGGTTTAACGTCCACTCGACATAAGCTAGGTCATTTTGGGACTAACATAATATGGATTAATTTTATTTCAATAATTCGCTTGTGGGTAGGGGTCTTTAGCAGTGGGAGGAAACCGGGGGACCCGGATAATACAACACGAGAATACCCTACTCCTTGCAACGCACAACAGTGGATTCGAAACCACGCCAGTTGACTCAAAGACAGGCTTTATGATACAACCCCCTGCTAGTCTAATGAAGTCAGAATCTGTTTTATTAGAGCGGCGGACCATTCAGTCGAATAAAATTGATTCCTTCGTTAACGTTTTACATTTAAAGTATTACATAAGATGGCAGAAATATTCGTTTTTCCTGATTTTATTTATTATGATTGAGATCATAACCTTATTGTTTAGAGGCGGATCCAGTGGACCCCCCCCCCCTCCCCACTAATTTTTGTGCCCTTTTTTACTGCTGAAAGTGCCTTTTTTTCAGACCCAAATTTGTCCTCTCCGAACGTTTACTTCGACGAAAATATCAGCCAAATAGGTCTTGGAATGTCTACAGATGCACGGAAATGACGGATAATTGTCTTGAGGTCGGCTCATCACCCCCCTCACCCCCTCGCCGTAAATGCCCTCATTTTGCGGCCCACCCCCCTGTTGTTGATAGCATCACGTGGCAGCCATCCCTCGTGAAAGTCGTCCATGAACCCATTTTGCGGCAGATATTGTAATTTCGAGAAGAATGTCATAAAACAAACGCATGTCGCCACATTTGCTTTATCAATAAAAGACAGTACATAAAGGCACAGTAACCTGATTGCGGGTTAATTCCGTTAGTTGAGGACTGTTATCTTTCCTACATGGTGTCTTATGGGATATTTACATGTTATTTAGAGGTGGAATAATTCTATAAGAATGAATTAACGCCTGTCTTGACATTAATGTACATAGATATTTTATCTGTAGAATAGTCTGGTTCCTGATAACGAATAAATGTACTTAGACATGCACAGACACATTGGTGGCGTTAAAAGGGTACCCCGGTGTCTTAAAATAAATTGATTTACAGAAGGCTTAGATTAATTAACAAGACAAATGAATACTATTAGCCTACCATAGCCTAAAGTTGTACAACAAAACGGAAGGGGGATATTAGCGGTAGCTGCTTTATCTTATCTTAATCTTTATCTAGTATTGTAACACAAATCTGAAATTTCTTTGAATCTGTTTCGTATTTATAGGGCTGCTATTGTGCCATGAACATGTCCTGGGATTTTTGTTTTGGAACCCGCGACGATAACACGCCTTGGTCCCCAATGATCCCAGGAATGTCTATGGCACAATAATACCCTGCAAGTAAGAAACAGGCAGTGTTATCTCCTAAGTAAATTAGTTGAACCATGCATAACCTAAAATGTTAATTATTTTGGTAGTATGCTCTATAGATTCCCACTGTCGTGCGATGCATTAAATCCCGGTTCTTGCACATTCGGATACGTTTCGATACGATCAACAACACGATTGCCACGACTGGCCTCAAGATATGATAAGACGTGACAGGATCATTACGATTTCTCCGCGATTAAAACCACGATTTCAATGGTAGCGCGAATCGTGACAGAAACCTTGCATTAACGAAATAACACACCAGAAAAGAGGAAGTACAGTTGTAGATAAGTTCAGCGACAACAACGTGAGTTCTCTGGCAACAATCTAACATTAATATTGCTGTTGTTTTGTTTTTTTTAAACCAAACCAAACCCTAAAATCAATATTTATTGATGAGTGACTGTCACGATACATTGTATGCTTTCACTTTAAAGAATTACACGTATTGATATCTTCAGTACAGGAAAGCCTTTTCTATCACTGCGTCGAAATCAATTTTCAATAATGTCGCTAAAATTCATCATGGAAGCGACACAACCCAAGTATGGGTTACAACATAATTAAAGACAATTTTCAATAATGTCGCTAAAATTCATCATGGAAGCGACACAACCCAAGTATGGGTTACAACATAATTAAAGACATTACTAGCAGTAACTCGTATACGGAACTCAATTTAATCCAGCTGCTGAGTACATACATTTTAAAAAAATCTAACTATAATTAAACTCAGTGACCAGCTGAAGTAAGCTATCAAGAGAAGATATGAGTCTTAAATTCACGTATATAATAACATAACGGTAGTCCCTTCTCTATGTTTATTTTTAATGTATATTTGAGTAAACAGACCATTTAAGGGCTAGTCAAAAGACAACGCGCATGATTTTCAGTGGCTGTGGTCATAATATACTACTCAAAAGAAGTTAAGGGTCAACCAATTATTTTTCTTTGACATTTTATTAGACACAGGGAACATGCAAATCAAAACTTTTAAGCACACGTTTGGTCAGAATGAGTTCAATATGTCTCAATGTTGAGTCTGTTATGCAAAGCGAGAGAGAGAGAGAAATGGGGTTTAACGTCCACTCAACACAAACTAAGTCATTTCGGGACTAACATATGGTTCAATTTTATTTCAATAATTAGCTTGCGCGTAGGGGTTTAGCAGTGGGAGGAAACCGGAGTGTCCGGAGGAAACCCACGAGGTTGAGAAGGCGCCCCTATCTCCATGCCACATACGCTTCCACCAGGGCTCGAAACCACAGCCGCAAGCCAGAGGTGACCGGCCAGCCAGAGGTCGAAGCGCGGCACTCTAGACGACTAGGCCATCCCAACCCCCGTTCTGCAAAGCATATGCACATTTATATACACATATTCTGAGGATCTGGTGAAAATTCGCCGTTTTGAGCATAATGAGGTCCAACAAAACTGTCTCAAATTCGATAACTTTGTTAATTACGAGTGAAACCACCACGTGCTCGTAAGCAGACGACACAACGGCGAGGCATGCTGTCGATCAGACGTCGAAAAACATCTGGGGAACGACCTGCCACTCTGTCTAAAGGAATTGCACCAATTCTTGAATTCTTGAAGATTATCAGGTTGCCTATGATTGTCTCTCACACGTCTGCCCAACTCATCCCATGCATGCTCAATTGATGTCAAGTCAGGAGAGTATGCAGGCCAATCCATTTTGGATGAGAAAATAATTAACAACTCGTACTCTATGCGACCTAGCATTGCCATCTGTTCATGGAAAATGATAGTACACGTGCAAGGACATAATCAACTCGAAAAAGTCGTGCCCTACTGGGTTTGGGCGATGCAAACACTTTTGTGGAGCCTTGTTTTGTGCTTCAGTTTATGGTTTCTAAGGAGACTGTCAAAATCGCTTTGTTTGAAAATGACATATATGCCTTGTACACAGGTTTTGTCGTGAACCAATTTTGACACGCTTTCCACCAATAATGTTATATATATATATATATATATATATATATATCTGATATGTGCATAGACAATTACCTGGTAGAAAAAAGGTTTGACCTTTAACTTCTTTTGAGTAGTATATATAAACATAGGTAAAGGCATTTGATTCTGTGGTCTGGTTACATAAACATGTAGATTCAAATAACAATTTATATAATGAAAATTATCTTTTTAAGTCACACTGTACTATTGACCACAAATTGAGTATGACGTCATGGCAGCCATCTTGGAATTGCGACATTTCAAAATTCGAAGTCATTCAATCTGTGTGTAATTGTCTGATAAACAAGCCTTAGCGTCACAACAACAAGAAGAAGACGACTCAGAAAAAATGCAAAGTTTATAGATCTGAAACTTTTTCGGCTCTAATATTCAACAATGTTTTATACAAAAGCTGATCTATTATGATCAGGTCGATAAGAAAATCTGTTTAATACGATATTCATTGGTGATATTATCCATAATTCATATTAGTAGGTTACCTCATAACACATATAAACCGTCATGTTATAATACACGCTACACCATATACACTGATCGATAAAAATTAATTAAAAACCAAATTACGCACTACGCCATTTCCATTTATTGAATATCCTAGAAAAATGCATAATGTACATTATGAATGCTCAACTGTTCGTGTTCTATTTATAGCGTTGAAAAAAAACTATTATAAATCACCGATGTGGCCATTTTTTGTTGTAGTGTAAACAGCAAACGGCTCGTCAATTACATATTTAATCCCATCTATACGTCACTGTCTGACTACAAACAATCTCATCTTGTTATTCGTATATTCGTATTTACACATTCAAGTTACCTTTTCTAGGTTGCTGTGTTCTAAATGGTAATAAAGGGATGCCGGTCTAGACTGTTGTGTATAATGAATTAATACAAGTTAATAATCAACGCTGGTCCATATTTAAATTTATCGGTCACTCCCAACTGGGCGAATAAAGGCGGCGGTCATTGTGAAATTTGTTGTTGATATAAAAAGCTTTTATAAAAGCGTCAGCTTTTTCTCAAATCGTTTCCACACATAACACAAAAGCAAACACGTGTTGTCTTTGACATAAGTGGCGGTTTGTGTCTAATGATTATGTTTTTCTTTTCATTAGGCGACATTTTTCATGAAATTTGTCTTCTAAACTGGTAATAATTGGTATTCATCAGACAAAATACCATTCTACAGACAGGGTACTGACGGTTACAGTATTGAATTCAATTCTACGGAGGTACCGACTGTTTCGGTATGTTTAGAAGGCCAAAGATTGCTTCAAGATATAAAGTCGCCTTTATTTTTATGATTTTGAGACATAAATATTTATATAGACATTTAATTAAGGGATTCACAAACTGTATCCACGGATAAACAAGTTCAATTGAAGAACGGGACGTATTCGAATTCAAACCATGGCGAAAGAATTTCAGGAGAAGGTGAATGGACCACCGTGGTGCTGGTTGGTCTAGGGGGCAAGACGTCACGTCATGTATACGACACAAGCCGAGTATAATGAATGGGGATAAACACACTTAGTAAAAGTTCCCAAGAATGACCGAGGGAGTTCCTCATGCTTTTCCAGTCTATAGCATCCCATTGTCAGTAATGCATGTGCAGGCTCTGGCAAAGAATTGGCGTTTCACGTCATCCCGTTTTGGGTGATAACCCAGATGTCTATTATACCCGACCCATATTTATAATTCCAACTTCTACGAGTATTGACATGCCAGGGTGTATACGGAGCCAAAGACCGGGGGAGTGTATACCATTAGCAATGCCTTTAAAGAACTCTGGTTTACACGGAGCCAAAGACCGAGGGGGGGGGGTATCCCATTAGCAGTGCCTTTAAAGAACTCTGGTCAGTTGGAAACCTGTGTGAGAATTGTGTCTTTCTTCAGTAACCGCGTTGGTGAACATAACAATAAAACGTTAAACTTAATTTTATATCCTTGTTTAAATTGATACGTTGTGCAGCGAAACACATTTTATTGACAGATAGTAACAATTACTGTATATAGAATATCATTTTGCTGGGTTAACAGTTTGATGTACTATATAATGTCTTTGACAACCAATATGATCATAACTATCAACTATCACAAATTATAGATGTTACGGGTACACTTAAAGTACATTTCACACAAAATATCATTTTTAAATTTTGGAAATAAAATCCATGGTTAAACAATGGAGACGTTTATGTGATGCTATACATTGCGTGGTCTTTTTCTATACCCTGACCTCGTGTTTTCAAGACTTTGGATGATATTGAGTTAGAGACTTATCTACTTTAACAATTTGACTTTCTACAGCAAACTGGAGTTATGGACTTAGCTACTTTAACAATTTGACTTTCTACAGCAAATTGGGCTGGCATCTTTAATAGTTAATGCACTATCTAGATAAGCTTTTTGCAATTAGGAAACATTAAGTCAGCTTTTATCTCTCTCCGCATGCTCCATTTATTATGTGTTTTAAACACGATAATTTCCACAATAAAATTAATCCCATAGCAAACTATGACATTAAAACACAATCATTTAAAGGATGTAAAAAAAAACACCACGTATAGTTAGAAAGAATTAGTGGTGCATAGTGGGGATTATCGTCGGCCATTGTTCATTTAATATGGCCTCATTTCTCTAAATAGTTATTTTTATGTATCCATTTACCATTTGAATGATTCAAAACTGAAATTAAGAACTTCTCCGGGCGTTTATTTGTCTGTTAATCGATTATCGATCATAGTGAAACGATGAGAATCAATTCGTCTCCGGAATGACACGAACCTATCTAATACAATGTATAGAAATCGGTATTCAATTGGCAAGCAACCGATCAATTCTCGCTCTAATAAAGATTTTAGCTAAAAAACAAAACTAAACATCTACTTTAAATCAAATGTAGCGAGTATTGATGAAAATGGAATCACTATCAATTTCTTTTACACCATTAGAAAAACTGAAGCTTACATAAGATGCATGACACGCTTATAGTGTTGAAGGTTTGTCAATATTTTTATCCTAACGAACAGTCAATTAAACTAGGCAACCCATAATAAAGTATAGAGAGAAAGAAAGTTTTTTTTGTGATTTATGCTTTGGTTTAAATCCGATTACAAGTTTAAAGCAAGCTTATGTTTTGAAACTTGACTTAATGTCTTGCACGTAATAAAAAAAATCTCATTGATAGGCTTAAACTCCAAGCAAACAGAGAGCAATGCAAACCAAAAGGGGACGGGCATATTTCTATTACCGAGATGGGTTGAATGTTCTATTAAGTTTTGAAACTCGACTTAATGTCTTGTAGTTAATATGGACCTTTCGCATCGGTACGAAAACGAACACCAAAACAAACATATGTTGGTTTACGTATTCGTATCCTCTAACACACCGTTTCGCAATCTGACGTACGAAAATAGCTAGATGACGTTAATTTCCACGTCTCTGTCCGGGCAAAAGTTAAATCGATATTTTGGTAGATGTATACAACAAAGCAAGCAGAATATTGCATTTGAACAATTCTACAAACTCGACGTGATCAACAATATACACAAGGCCTCGAAAAATTGTCGAGATTCAATATATGACACAAAAAAAAAATTCCTTTGCATACCTACGTGAATCCCGCTCCAAACGCGTAACTCTTTTCAGTCACTTGTCGAACACTCATTACGGATTGACGTCACAAGTACACACGAATCGATGACGTGTTCGTTTTCGTGTTCGTACTCGTACCGATGCGAAAGGTCCCTAATAACACAAAAACGTCATAATGATAGGTTAACATTTTAACTTTAAACACACACATTTACTCTGGGGTGTTTTTCTTAACGATAAATAAGACGTAGACCAGAAAGGACGTAGGCATACATAATTCAAGGGAAAGGATGGAGACATAATTATTTTCTATTATCTACATGAGTTTTGGTTTACATTCTATTTGGCATACATGTATTATTCAAGGCCGTTCTTAAAATTCAGTTAGCGGGATTCACCAGGGTGCCACTTTAAGACAGATGCTGATGTGAGTACACGTGTATTGATGACTCGAGTTTGATCACTGAAGGTCTGGTTATCCACATGAATAATTATAAAGCAATAAACATAGGGATTACTGCACAGTATTATTATTATTATTTATAACAACTTTTGAAGCACCAACAGATATCCTTCTCTTTGGCAAAGGACCGAATCAATGAACAGGTTAGAGTTAACAGTAAATAAGAAGTAAAGCCGCCTTGCACCAAGACTCATATTAATTTAAACATATCTATTATATATAGAGACAGAATGGCGGTATGATAACGGTAAATATTAGACTACCAGGCTATTTTCTAAAGTACATATTACTATTGATAACAAATATTACAGAGAGGATTCGGTAAAATGTAATATACACTCATTGATTTAGCTAACTGAACCTTTCCTGTTATCCAAGGTTAGTCTAATAAATATGACGGTTTATTTTGGTACTCCGTTTGGTTTGGTAACTTGACCTTTATATATGGAATTAAAATGAAATGATTGTTAAACGTCCTACTTTACTGCTACGAGTGAGCTAATGAACACTGGCATGTGTCGTACAGTGTGCTATTAGCGAAATTTTGCCTGGGCAGCGGCACTATGGCCTACACATATATTGAATGTCAACTGCCAATGGATCTTTTGAGTGCATGACAATGTATGCACGGCAATCGGTTTTTCGTACCATCCGAAAAACTAGACAGCTGTCATTGTCAAGCCCCAATCCTCTACCACTGACAAGGGGAAACCACGTCGGAAAATCCAGACGAACTTACCCAGCTAATGCAGTGATCGAACACCCGACCTCAAGGCTTGATATATACATTGAAAAGCTAAATGGTTTGATCTTTGACGTTACCTATGAACGATGTTTCGTACGGAACCAAGAGACCAGATTGATAGTGTGACTGATGAGGTTTTACTCGAGTCCCCGTGTTCAAGAAACAAACTCAAAGAGGGCAACGAGGCATACAGACGACACCGGTGACACAAGAACGAGTCGTTAATTGTTCCAAGAAAATTTGTAATATTGTCGTTGTTCATAAAAAAAAGAAAAAAAAGGTGGGTGGGATGGCCTAGTGGTCTAGAGTGCCGCGCTTCGACCTCTAGCCGGCGGCTGTGGTTTCGAGCCCTGGTGGGAGCGTATGTGGCATGGAGATAGGGGCGCCTTCTCAACCTCATGGGTTTACTCCGGGCACTCCGGTTTCCTCCCACTGCTAAAGACCCCTACGCGCTAGCGAAATATTGAAATAAATTAAACCACGTGTTAGTCCCGAAATGACCTAGTTTGTGTTGAGTGGACGTTAAATCCCATCTCTCTCTCTCTCTCTCGCTCTCTCTCTCCTCTCTCTCTCTCTCTCTCTCTCATAAAAAAATAACCTTTAGGCGTAGAACAATGAATTCTGACATTCATCTAATCACATCACGGTGATGAATCGGTGATGGTTTTCATTATGGTCAAACTGCCCTTGTGAAACATCATTTAATTATTCTGTTATGATGGTGATAACTATAATAAAATACCCCTAATATTAAGAAAGGGTGTAATGGGTATGTATGTACTAAATGAAATGAAATGGAGTTTAACGTCCTACTGTTCTGTTCCGAACTGGGCTTATGGAGACATGGGCATACGCCATACAGTGTGTTATGAGGAAAATTTTGCTCGGACACCGGCAGTACGACCTACTCTCCATCGAATTCAAACTCTCAAGGGATATTTTACGTGCACACCAATGTGTATACGCGACCTCGGGTTTTCGTCCAATACGAACGATTAGATATCCGTCCTTATCACGCCTTCCGTTTGCATGTATTAATTTTGGCTTGTTTTTTTCCAATTTATTTATAACTAGCTTGATTATGATGTATGAAATCATTCTTTAACGTTTAAGATTATGCGAACACATCACTGTTGTTTTATTTATCTTATGTAAGCATATTTCTCAAAGGGATATAAATAATATTTTATGATAAATCCTAAATCAGTGATATGTCAACAAACATATGTTTACCGTGTGAGATATTCCTGTGTGTAAGTTTAAGGGTTTGTTTAAAGAAAGTTTAATGTTTATATACAGAAATAGATTTATTTTTATTATACCATTACGTACTGTTAATAAAATAATGAATGTACAGCACTTAAAAACTAGAGAATTAATCTTAAAGGAGTTAAACCTTTATTTAATTCAATGTTTTCCATAATATTTGAAATTAAGAACAGGAATTAGAAATCAATATTGATATTTCTTTTTACTTTGCCGTGAAAATATGAGAGAGAGAGAGGGAGAGAGAGAGAGAGAGGGAGAGAGAGGGTTTAACGTCCACTCGACACAAACTAGGTCATTTCGGGACTAACATATAGTTTTGATTTTATTTCAATAATTCACTTGCGTGTAGAGGACTTTAGCAGTGGGAGGTTGAGAAGGCAACCCTATCTCCATGCCACATACTAGCGCCAGGGATCGAAACCACAGCCGCAAGCCAGAGGTGACCATCATTCTGTAGGATGCAGAGGGGTAAAAGGGTTAAAGTGTTGAATCTCGATCATCCTCATTAAATTCTTTCTCTTTTCTTTGCATTTTTCACAATCGGTCAGAAGTACATTTCTGGAAATGCCTTTCTCTATACATTACCACTGATGACTTGAAATGTTCATTTCAAACTCGGTTTCGATACAAGTTTACATACAGGTTCTGTCCTTTTGGGTCGCTGACTTCATCGCGTAAAACCCGATACAAGTCTATAACTCAATATCATCTACAGTCTTCCACATTAAAAACACGAATTATTTGTCATTTTGAATTAACTTTGATATCGTGATTTACCATATCAAAGGATGGGCTTCTGATGGTGAATATTTAAGACAAAATAAACATTTCACCTGTGGTTCACGAAGTGTAAAATACGGCGTTGACTCGAGGAACGAGGATATAGGCATATTCTACAAGTCATGTCAAACGATGGAAAACATGCGAAGTAAATACTATCGATGTAGACTGGAATATCCAAACTCTACAGATTGCCATTCGATTGCGATTACTGGCATATTTCGCCGAACAGAACTGATTTAAAATACGGAAACGATTCCATGTAAATCAGTTTAAATACATTCATGTTATATATGCGTTTTGACTCTTTTGCATCATTTTTTACGTCCCAGATATTACCAAATATTAGCGATTTAGCTCCTTTAAATGTATAAATTTTCTCAAAAACTTTCAGAAATTACTTGGGGATTTTGGTATTTAATAACATCAGATTTGACGAGATTAAATAAAAACGGGACGTTGAGGATCATTACCTTTATTTGCAACCCTTTCCAATCAAGTAAATAACATTCTTTTGTGTAATAATAATAGTCAGTAATGAGCGTGGCGAATTTATTATTTCATAAAAAGAGATTTAGATTGACAGATCCATGCTTGAAAAAAAAAGAAATAAATGATATAATGATTAATGACTAACTGTTTCAATATCAACTCGATCACATTAATAGTTCTGTGCACTAGTTTACCGTAAAATATCAATTCAATGGGGATTTTTAACATCATCTTTTTCATCAGTAAACGTAGAATACGCCAAATTGTAGAAATTAATGTATTGTCATTAACTCCAACAGTTTAATATGAATACAGATTGTTTTAGAAGAACTATAAATATCTTTCTACGCTCCATTGACTTTATTAGCTTTCAATTATGCAAATTTCTAACATCAACGGATTTCGGTTCTCATGTACATTCTTTTGAACCGAATTCCAAATACAAATTGTGTTAATTTAAACGAAACAATCAGCATGTGACAGTTATCAAATTCCAGATTGTATTGTAAACTGTCCACGGTTATTTGAGAAATTTATAAAAAGTACACATGTTGCAACGAAACTGCTTGCCAACTTGCGGATATGGTGCCCCGTTCAGCGCATATTTTATTTCGCTGATCCACATCACTCTGTCTATGCAATTTAGCAATGAGAAACAAGAGGATAAGTTAATATTGGAGATCAGTTAACAGACAATACTCTATTTAGTTATCAAACTATTAATCTAACTTGAAATGTGCCGTTAATCTTTAATGTTCTACCTAGATAAGCTTTCTACGTTTGGAAACATTAAATCATTTTGATCTCGTTATGCAAGCTCTGTGTATTATAGTTTCTGAACTCGATAATTTCCATAATAAAATTAATCTCTTGTTAAGCCACAACATTAATACACAATAAAATTGTTTAAAGGTGCGTAATAATGACAATGTCCTTGTTACTCTAAAAATAACTTTACGCAGTTGTTAAATATTTTTTAAATTTAAACGTTGGCAGTCTTTACAAGACACAGATAATGTTAATTGCCATTAGTATGAATAATGTTGTTATACAAAAATATGACACTATACTGTATTATCGATAATAGAGAACAATGTGGAAGTATTCCTCTCAAGAATAACAGAACTCTGTGTTATACAACTGACATTTCCGTGTTTCCTGATTCCAATGATATTATGTCCTTACAACTTTCTCAGTGACGTCATCTCGTCACATAACGTCAGTCTCATTTCAACCCATATTTAAACAACATATGCCCACACATTCTTAATAATATATTTATATAAATTACTTATGACCAACGCTAGACTACAACATTGTTTTACAATTCCCTTGTAGTTCCTCCCTGTATTAAACAACCTTTAATGTTTTTTGTGCAATTTAGTGGGTCGTAAACGTTTTTGTAGACAAACAATCATGCGTGCTTATAAACTGGAAGTTATTTGAGTTTCTTTTTTTAAAAATTACATACTAGACTGGAAGTTATTTGGGTTTTTTTTGTTTTTTTTTTTAAATTACATACTAGTATAGGTATTTTGTTTTCTTTTACAGCACTAGATCTACTTTCAATGTTAGTAAGTTGAATAAAAACTCTTTAAGGAATAAAAGCATGTTTTATTGTTGATCGTTTCAGTTAATCAGAGTGGAAACCGAGAGAAAACCCGTATATTCACCCCACGTTTGAATACAGTAACTTAATTATGGCTTGTACTTCAGCTTAAAGCAAATCTACCCTTTCTCTGCTTTTTAGAATTAAATTATTTATGAAGATTTCTGCACATTAGCAGGAAGTAAAGTGGGGATTTCAATGGAAAAAATAACATTCAGGTCACCGTAATGCCGAAAACAGGTAACACTAAAGATTTAGCGTACAAAGTATTCATGAATGGAATAGACTCAGGTGAAGATAAATTTTTATACCTTATTTTGCGTTTCGTGGAATTCGCCGAGAACAATTTTGAGAACGGGGCCATTCTATTGAATTAATGGTAGAACTTCCTGTTTTAAATGGGTGCCCCTTTAAGTACACGTGTAATGATAACTTGTATTTTGTTACTGTTATGTCTGACTAATATTACACAACTGTTAACCACGTGAACATCTGATGGCAGTAAAACAATAATAAATATTATGATTAGGGCACACTATTATTACAAACTTCTTAAGAACCGCCAGATATCACTCTCTTCCGTGAAGAACTGAATCAATGAACAGGCCAAAGTTAACACTAAACAACACGTGTGACCGCCTGTACTAATACGCTTCTTAATTTGAAGAAATATTGGGAGAGACTCTGTAATAAAGTGAAATGAAATGGGGCTTAACGTTTAGCTTTCTGCACCGACTGGGCTAATGGACATGCGTCATGTAGTGCACCATGTGGATTAAAGTGTAGCCAATAGTATACACGTGACCTCCATTCTTCATCCCAAGAGATCGACTTAACATTTTTTATTACCAGACCCCAAGTCCGGAATCAATGGGACTCTATACTATGGAAACTAGCGGTGAACAGTTTTGATTGCTATTGAGCCAGTGCAATACTCGATCAGCAGGTCTACTCCGTCAATTTAACTCTCACTCGGCAAACCTCGGAAGATTTCGGGAATCTAAACTCGGCTGTATGATGAATTCCGCTATATTGGAACTAATTTAAAGGTCCCGGATGAAACATGGCTGCGCCCATTCCAAACACAAGTTGGCGACCTATTTGGCTAGCGACCTATTCGACCGATCCAGCTGTAAGATAATGACGAAATTACACTTCTATTCTGAGCTGAAGGAATGGATAAAAAATAACATATTCTACTTTCATTTGATAGACATAACGTTGGATTTTATTGGTTGATAAATAGAGACTGTCGTCTTTACTCTAAATAGGTTTCCAACGAACAGGTTGCAGCTCGATCGGTCGAATAGGTCGCTAGCCGAATAGGTTGCCAATTTGTGTAATAGCGTCAAGTTTTCCTGTTAAAGTAAACCGGTAGCCGCATCGCAAATGTATGGGCGTAGGTACATATCACTTACTGTCATACATCCGAGACTAGATGTAGTTTACGTAGTTTACGGAATCTGTCGAGATTAGCCGAGTGTTTAACTCTGTCCTAGGTGTCCACATCTACCAGTAACACAGTGGCTCACACATCATCATCTGAAATTCTTCCGTCATTGCTTAAATTTGTCCAATTCTTGAACAATATCCACTGATACAGTTTGTGAATCTCTTAATTTAATGTACGAAACCTCTTAATTTAATGCACATGTATATCTAAATATTTATCTCTGAAATTTATTTCGCGCCAATGACAAGGGAAACCACCTGAAAAATCGCGAAGACCCTCCTCTCAACCAACACCGGGTACGATATAGTAAAGCATATATTACTATTGACAATAAATATCATAGTATATCATCTAGTGTGGCCAGCTGATTGTGTAATGTTTCATTGGACTTTGTCAAATACATTAATGATAAAAAAAAAACTCTAATCCTATCCTCATGCCGACTTTTTAAATTACATTGAAGAACCGACACACCTGTAGCTTCAATATTTTTAAAGGAGTGGCATGGTATCTATTGATGCAGGGAAACTGTACATCCAATGCAGGGGCGCATCCAGGAATTTTTGCAGGATGGGGGGTTTGCCAGGTTTCTGTTACGGAAATCTTCCATCATCGTCTCTAAATTACACAGGCATGCATACAAATTGGGCTTTTTAAACAGAGAAATCATTTTTATACTGATGTATGATCACTTTGTGATGTAATTTCACTGATGCATGGCATTTTTTATGTAGCTGAGCAGGGGGGGGGGACGCCCCCTCATCTCTGGATCCGCCCCTGCAATGTATTGTTACCCTTTTTGAGATACTGATTCATGATGGCGGCCATAATCGCTTAACAAGTGTTACTATCTCCGTGATTGATTTTTTTAGTTGATAAACATGATTATCACATGTTTTTGGTAACGTCGTCAGATTATTGTCGTCTGAAATGTGTTTCAGACACGAACCAACCTCACATGCAAAATGGCGTTTTGTATTTCTTAGAAAAAATACCAATTAGCTACATATAGCAGGGCACGACATGATATAAGGTATCAAAGACCTTTCCGTGCAAATTTGGTCATTTATGTACAAGAAACAGCAACTCATTTAATTCAGGGGAATAAGTGGGGATTTATTTCAGAACTCTATATCCTTGATTTTTTTTTTTAAAAAAACAATACGATTCTTAAATGTAATCATTTATTCAATATGGTGGACTTAAGGTAGAGTCGTTCATGTAAGCGTATGTATGATTGTGTCCTTAGATGAAACAGCCATGGGTGTACATGCAATAGAAAAATGTTGGCCTTATGAGGGATCCTTGAATTATGCTGCTTTGATGATGATAACCACATTGAACCATTAAAAGAAATTTATGTTAGTCCCGAAATTTCGTAGTTTGTATCGAGGGGGGTTAATCTTTCTCCCTGTAGTACGCGTACAAGGATATAGTGATACTACAACCTTCGAAATTAGTTAGAATAGCAGTATTTTGAAGCCGATTTCGTTTAAAATGTAAATTTTCCAAATTGATAACAAATAATGTTTTATTTTGTGTCAAAAACATGTATATTAATTTTATAGTTTTGTTTATATGTAGTTTTAATGGGTTATATATCTACATTAATATACATTTTATAAGATAAGAAATAGCTATATAATATTAAGATTAATGTAGGATGTTCGTTAAAGAAATTAATATAAATAGCAAATGATCATTAACCTGAACTGATTAGAAAAATCTATTAAGAAAACGGACCCATCCCATCCACAGTAATGTCGTCGACCCCCTGCACTTACTATTAAAGCTAACCAACCTATAGTTCAATGTCAATATGTCAAAATAATCTAATCTAATAACATATGCTTCATATCATTTTCTAGAAATGGCAAAACAGACCCCTAACGAGTGTGGTTCTACAAAATATTTCCACTGCTAAAAAAGGGTGTTCGGAAATCGATGCCAATCCAGCTACCCATTTGTGTGTACGTAAACGAAACATTGAACCACGGTATTTGCAATTCGAAGAGGTGTATACAAAAGTCTCCGCCTTGTATTGCATGCATAGCTATAGAAATGAAATATACTTGAAATGTAAAAATTATTGTGTTGCTAATACCCCATTCTTGTCTACGAACATCTACTTCCGGTATTTAAGATTCTGCGTATAGATAGGCTTGTTTAGCGCCAATTTTCAAATGGGTGACAGTACGTCATCTTTAATATACAGTATTTTATCATTCTTAGTAATACTGGATATATAGGAACGTGTTGAATAGTTTGAGCAGTAATGGGGAGGGGAGGGGCGAGATCGTCAAATATAACTATGTTTCTACGGATTTGTGTACATACGTGTGCAGGATTATATACATGTGGAGTGGAGTGGGGCTAAAACGTTTGTTTGTTCGACGTTATTTTGATGAATATAGGAGAAAAAATAATATGCTCTGTGTGAGTGGAGAGACCCCCATCACTCTTTTCTGGACACGCGCCTGATATAGAATGCACTATTAGTTTTTTTTTTTATGGAATTCGCTTTATCACCCAGGAAATGTCTATGTATGTAATGTTTTCTTACACCTTGTAGGTATACAACTTCTTCATCGGTAGGTTAATTTTATTGCATCTAAAGTGCACATACATGATGTACATTATTTTAAGCAATAACACGATTCCAACGAATACGTTAATTTACCAAATGGGATCTACATTTACATAGTATGCATAAAATTATGCATGAATGATTTTATCAAATCGGTGACGTTTTTGTGAGCAAATTTACCGTAAAATAATTTTTCTTTTCAATGAATGTAGAATTCATCAACCTGTAGCAGCTTTATCGGTAATTTAATGATAGAGGTGGATTGATATACGGGAACAATAAACTGTGTCATGTACTTTAATTAAATTGATTTCAAGTAAAAGAAAGTAAACAACATAATAAAGTACAAAAATAAGCATCAAAATATGACTTTTACAAAATCTATATAATGTTAATGTTTGTTATAACGTCCGCATTTATAACTACGTGTGATCTTTTGAGTTTACACATGTTAATTCCATCTAATGTTTGTTTAAATGTTTATTTATAATTTGGTGTGATATCACATTATATAATAGTTTGCTATGTTTGTACTGATATTCCTATTCTTCGCGTGATGTCATATATGAGTTGATGGCAGTGTTTAACAATAGACAACAAAGCATCACTTAGCGACATTATTCCCGCCAATATCAATGTATCACAAAAGTGATCATGACATAGTTATAATTGATCTATATATGAATATCTTCCGGGCTAAATGTTCTAAATAAAAGTACTTTTGTTGAGCATGGTATTTTTTTTATAATTAACCTCCATTCTGTCACCGTACGTTGTTATAAAACCAAACCAAAAACTCTGATCTTCAAAGTCTTAAGGCGTTATTCAGAATCATCGTTAACAGCTGTGACCCTTTAATGCGAAAGTGTGGCTAAAAATGGTGCTCCACTCCTCTCCTCAAATATCATTAAATATCAGGGGTGTTTTAAATTTGATATATAACCTCGGTAGTTTCGTATACTTTAATTATTCAGTATATTATTAAAGTCTCACTAGTTACACAGACTTTTAAAAATCACCAGCATTCAATAATAAATTATATCAGCAACATATGGTTTTACAGCCGTGACGAATTCACTGAATTATGAGTAAAACTATAAGAAATTGAATATTTATTGTGATATAGATATGGAACATTCACAATGTCAAATTACAGTAACAATGTTATTATACTAGTTTTTAAATTTACAAAAAAATAACTGACTTCCATGGGTAAAAAGTTGAATTTGACAAAGTGTAATATAAAATAACTGAGATGAAATGAAGACAGAATGGATGGATGGTTATAAATGTAGTTTCAAAGATAGATTTTAATCTTGCAATTCTGAATAATATAATTATATTAGATTACATCAATAACACGTGAAAAGTGTGTTGTCGCGGTCGCGTAAACTCACCAAGGGTAGATAAGGTCTAGCATAAAGAAATTAATTACACAGTTTTGGAATGTTCAAAATCAAGTTTTTAAATTGCAGAAGTATTTAAGCGGATAGAAAATCTGCAAGAGACAATGGAAAATCAAGTGTTTCGGACCACTACAACTTTGTTTGGCCTTTGTTTGGAAACGGTGATGTTTTAGTATACTGAGTTCAGGTAACTTTCTGAAAACTGTAGTTTTAAAGTGATATTTTTCAGAAAGTTTTTTTTTCTATGTTGTTATCCCTTTAAATGAGAATTTACTCTAAGTAAGTCAGTAGTAACGCAATTTATACCTATATATCAAATAGGATAATGTATATTCAACCCATGTCAAATAATAATATACTGCTTATAAACAACCACGTGGATATCATAATGAAATACATATTTAGAAATAGATACATTAGTTAATGCATGTGACTAGGTACATGTAGATCTAGGTACATGTAAATACAGGTGGCTTTTCATATTTAGACTAGTTTTAAAAGTCTTGCGTTTTAAGCCCGGGGTGTGTAGCAATTCACACGGACTTGAATCGAAACCAGCCTGTAATGGTGAACACTATCTAATGGAATTATGGTTAACAGACACACATATAATGGACATAAAACACCAATGTCCACCAAAAGTAATGATATGTACTTTTGCGAACAAGTTGCAGTGGTAATTTTAATGCCAAATCGGTTTCTTAAAAACAGATTTAAAATTTAAAGACATGCATGGGGCCGGTGATTTTAATGGAGCTAAATCGTTATTATTTGGCACCTAGAAATGGACACGAATGGGTCGGAACGCTTATAATAATGTAATATGAATGTATATTAACTGATTTAAATTTAAATTCTGTTTTACTGTAATTTCTAATCAGTTATTCTACGCATCCTGGCACAATTATTGATTGTTTGAAACATGGGAACAGTGCCGGCTACTCTATTCTAGCTGAGATCCGTGGTATTTTGGGCCAGGTGTGTCGCTATTTTTTCATGTGTTCCAAAGTGTACCGTTGGCAAGAAAGGGTTGAGAACCACTTTCTGTAGATGATAAAGAGTTAGTTACTTCAAACTAATTTATTTGACTCACCTTTGCGTTCAGATTGCTTAACGATCGTCCACATTTTAAATTTTAGCACACTTCGTCACTTGACATGATGCTACGTACACACCAGTATTCTAACTTTAAAAACGTTAAGTAATTAATATTTATATTAAAACATCTGTAGCAGGTTATACTAAATGATAGAGGCTAAACAATTTCTAAAATTAGTCAATCGTAATTATTTAGGAATATAACTTCACGCTAGCTTAAACATATTATAACCTGTCTGGATTGTTTATATGATCTAACACATATAACATATAAACCTATTAATACCATAGTATTAGAAAGTATATATAGGTGTCATTTGAATTATGACATATCTTTAGAATTCTACAATAATTTTATATGTATAATGAGAGAGAGAGAGAGAGAGAGAGAGTTTAACGTCGACACATATTAGGTCATTACGGGACTAACATATAGTTCAAATTATTTACAATAATTCGTTTGCGCGTACGGGTCTTTAGCAGTGGAGAAAACTGGGTGTCCCAGAGAAAACCCACGAGGTTGGACAGGCGACCCTACACCTTGTCACGTGCAACCGGGGATTTGAAACCATGTCAGTTGACTCAATGACAGGCTTTATGATACAGCGCGCACGTGCTAACCTTTCGGTCATCCAACTATATAATATATATATATGAAGATTTCGCATATGTTACCTGTACTTATTAAGACCAATGCCCTCTGGTCATCAGTGTACTGCTAGTTTCTAATTTTACTTATTAAAGTAGAGATTGTTTCAATCATTGGCAGGATATTGATGCGGAGAAAGCCTATAAGACGGGCTTTAACCCCCATATAGATTGGTTAGCGGATTTAAGTGATTCCAATACTTCAGCGCTATAAATGTGAATCGAATGCCGTCGGTGCTACAAACCCGTCTGTGTAATCGACAGTTGATAGTGTAGAAACACGGCGAGCGGGTTAAGTTTTATTCTATCGAACTGCCAGTGGAAACGCAAATAATGATAGAGATGCGAGAAGTCAGAAAAGAGTTGTACCGCCTACAACATGCTAATATTGCCATTATATCGCGCCGATACCTCAAATAAATGCTCGTGCTTTGGAATACTTACTAACAGAACACACGAATAAGAGCGTACATAGTGAGCATGTTTTGTGCCTAAAGGCCAGTGTTTTAGTGCTAAAGATGACGGGACTAATGGAGATGTAAACTCGACAATCCTGGAAAAAAAGTTTATAAGTTTAAAATAGTTTCAGAACTTTGGCGCCAACAATTATAATAAGGATAGCTTAAGAATAGCGGTAAACTGAATCTATAAAGTAGGTAATTTATTTTTTTTATTACATTAATATATTTTTTTTTCATCGGCTGTATTTGTTCCATAATTTATAGCAATAACAATCGTTTTAAAGAGAATAAATTACCAGCTGTCATTTCAGTTTGGTAAGAACAAAATATTAAAGTTATTAAATGATTTAACATATTTTGGTCTTGTAAAGGTGTTAAACCTCTTAACTCAAACTATCCATACTATTCGAAATTTAAAACACGGAAATGATTAGAATTAAGTATTATAATCAGTTCATTTCAATCAATATTGATGTTGTGATTTTAGACAAAAAATATTGGGACCTAATATCCAATATTTAAGAAACAATTGACTTTTTAACTAAAACAAGAAGCTGTGTACTATATGGTTTCGAGTGCGGAAGTAATTAGTAATGGTTCATTCACAAGCGACCAAATAGCCATAAAAAGCGTGTAGAATAAACTAAGCAAGCATAAATGACTATCGTTTCATTTGGATTGTTCGCTTATATTACAGAATATAATTGATTAAACATTACAATGAATATTTAAAAAAATAAATATAAATTGCTTTATATACACTAATATTACATTGATATGCTTTAGATCTATTCAGTGGTCGCAAGAATAGAGCTTTTGGCCCTTTAACGTTATAAAATATTTACGGATTTTAATTAATGATCACCCTTTTGTAATTCAAAAACGTTCCGTCTCACGGTATCCATAGCGAAATGTAAACCAAAGCAGTGAAGTAAAAACTAGCACCGAATAAGCAAAACCATTTTCGCAAAGATAACGGGATCGTGTCCCCAAATGTACAATAAAGATAATTTTACGTAGTAGCCGGAGTTAAAGATACCACTGCTTTAACAAGCCTGTGATAGACATTGTTTCAAGGTAAAGTTAGTAGTGCCGACAAGATTAATATATACGATTTCATGCCAACTTGTTATATCAATGAATTAACCCATTCGTTTTAATCAGTGTGTTGACACCTTGTTTCTAATCGTATAGTAAGCAAACACCACACATAGTTTTTATTGCTTATTATATACCTATTGATTTGTTTTGTCTTCTTGTTTATTTATGGTTTCTCCACTTGATTCAGACTCAAGATGTTTAGCTTTCAGCAAAACGTTAATTAAAGAGGATACCAGATGCAAGGGAAACGTGCTTTTGTATTTAGAACCTAATAAGTGTAATGAAACCAGGGGCTGCCTCTACTTTATATTTGAAGTGTGATATGATCTAAAGATTGGAAACAAGCCATTTGATTCGAGAAAATGTTGAATATTAAAAACAATTCACTCAGCAAAAAATATATAATATCATTATTGTCTTTTAATCAGTAACCCACCAACAACATGTATAGTAATAATATTGCATTTTATTAGCACTCCTCAAGAAGATGAATATTTTATTGTTCGTATGGGTGTGTTTTATTCAATATTCATTTGAAGTGTGTTCGCTGATGCATGTTGTGTCTATCGTTCATATACTTCTGGAAACTTTCAAACAAAATATGTTTTTCCAGTTACAGTCATCGCTGAATAGATATCACAAGCCATTGGGTTTTGATCGCTCTTTATTTCTTCTGAGATTTACCCTCCAAAACCACCGGGCGAAATTTCGCAATTATTTAATTGAAATAAGTATTATTAGCAACTATTTTATAATTCTGTTTATTTGTGCTTAAGTTGTGGGATGTCGTGTCACTTTGATGCACATTAAAGTAGTTAAGTCTCTGACTCAATATCATCCAAAATCTTCGACAATGAAAACAAATTATTGGTCAATTTAATTAAATTTGATGTTGTGATCTTACCGGGAAAAGATGAACTTCTGATATCCAATATTTAAGACAAAATAAAAAAAATTATCAGTGCTACACAAATCGTGTACCATAATCCGTTTCAGGCCCATTTTTAATTAGGGACTTAGAGAACGAGGCTTGACGGTGGTGCATGGAGAGAATACGTAATAATGTAGACTGGAATAACCAGACGCTAGAGATTGGCATGCTATTGGCACACCAGTCGTATTTCGCCGAACATAAGAGATTTGAAATTAGAGTAAAGAATGAATGTAAATCGGTTTATATACATTCATACCAGATTATTGTATGCGTTACGACCCATTTGGGTAAATTTCTAGGTCCCAAATATTAGCGATTTTATTAGCTCCTTTAACGCCAGATGTTTATTTTCTCACACTGTCTGTCAGTGTATAGTGCAGAATATCACATTTTCTGTCAGTATATATCACAAGTTTTTTTAAAAAAACAGTTAACAAAGTACGTTATCAACACATTTTACATGTTGGTTTTAGCTCACGATTAGTTGTTTGATCAACCCAGACCAGTATCCCACCCGTGTACTTGCACAGGGCCCTAACCTAGACTAGGGAGAACATACAACATTACACAGAATTTACCATTGACTTCGAAGCCGAAGTTTTTCGCTGCTGTCTTTTTTTAATTGGAAAGTTTAGAAAAAAAAACATCCATAACTAAATATGCAAGCTTTGATAAACAATTTGACCTGTCTTCCTTTACCCGGTTGGAACAGAAAAGTAGGCCGTTAAACCTAATTTTATTTCATTGGACTATTCATGATATCTTACTCTGCATAGAGCCTCAAATATTCAAAGGTCGATTCTCAGGTGTTCAAGTCCTCCTAGTATATACAAAGCAAAAATATGCAACAGTCAGCGAGTTAACCTCCACACGAATTACCCACATTTGATGATAAAATAATTATTGTTGTCACTATGACTTCGTTGAGTGACATCTAACTATTGACACATAAGCATACTATGAAACAAAATCATAAATTGGAATACAATTACTCTTTTATTTAAAGCTTTAATGAACGTAGTGATTGTGTTCTATATTACGTTTTTGTATATGTGGCTCCAGGCAGAGTAAGCTTACTCTTTCGGGCCCCCGTTACCACTGTTTGTCGTGTATTTTGTACACGGTGAACAGTCCATTTACTGGTTACACTATTTTGCTTATACCGTTTTTTTAGGACTTCGAATTTTGTTGAGTTCGGATTGTTCGTACTTAGTTATATTTTATTATGTTACGTTCATTTATTTTTTACCAATCTATTTGCTGTTCTGCAAGATATGTCTATATTTTTCATATCAAAAATACTTTCTTTATATGAATTTTGATACGCTGTACACTTTTCTTGTTCTATATCGTTACTAGAAACCACTGCCTTGACATAACTTTTACGGTCATGACTATTTGACGGTCTGGTTAAAGTCCTAGGTTAACAAAGAAAATACTTTATTCAAACTTACGCAACAATCCTTTTAAAGTTTAAATTGGTCAATATGCATTCCATACAAGATTCTGTATGTGTATAAGACGAAAGGGGGCCTAGTAAAGGAAAGCGTATTGTAGTTCGGATTGGGCGAAAAACAGGGGTATCGTGTATACATTGACATGCACGTGAAAACTATCCCTTGGCAGCTGGAATTCGATGAAACAAAAGTAAGGCAAAATTTCCCTCATAGCAAGCTGAATGAGTCCAGTCGGAGCAGAATAGTGTGACGTCAATCCAGATAACGAAATAAAAATTCTGACAATTCTTTCGCGCCAGCCAGTCCATTCCACATGCGCGACCTTTATCCTCGATTATGCTTAAACTTGAAATTTGAGAATTGGATGATATGGACAAGGGCCTTTAAGAATCGTTTATAGAAGGCTTATCCTCATCACTAACAGCCAGCAAATTCCAACTAACTATCAGTGCGAACACCTGAAGCGGTTATCGAGGGTACAAACACCCGGGTGCCCGATAATGGAAAGAAAACATCCCACGTCCAAACGGTATCATATTTATTGTTGTTAATATAAATTAAATAAATAAGATTTTCCGCCTTCCCAATAGTAAATAATAATAGTAAATAACTTGGCGGTGTTATTGAGTATACGTGTTAAATGGCTCTATTAGCTTTTTTTTTTCATTTTCTTCATCATAGCCACTGGGAAATTATATTTTAAATATGAGCACATGTGCTACTTGTATATGCACTTGTCGAATACATAGATCAGTCTGCATTACATAGATTGTTGCTACTTCAATGAATCCGCCATATTTCGCAATGAAATGTTCTTTTTGGCGTCCCGTGGAATATAAAATCCAAGATTTGAAAAAAGAGGGTTGAAACATTAAGATATGTATCTTTAACAAATTTGTGAGACGTCATTTCCATTCAGGAATATTGTGAAGAGCATGACGTGTTGTTACTGGTGATTTGTCGCGAATTTTCTATTTTCATTTTCAATTTAGAATGGTCGCCATGTTGAAAAAATACTGTGGTTTTAATCCGCTTCATACACATGGAGACTTAATAAACATTTTCATTTTCATTACATATGAATAAATTCCTTGCAAATGTATATTATTTAGTGTTTTCGACTAACATCGTCCAAATGGGAATTAAAATGTCGGTCAACTAGTTTCGTGTCTGATCTCATGTAGAGCTAATTGTATGCAGACAGCACAGGTTTCGTATGTGGCTGGTTAAGATGTTTGGTAACCTTGTTTTGAATTTAATCCAAATGATCGTGTGTGTTTACTACATGAAGTAATGGGTATACCCCGACCCCCTCCCTTTGGGGCATCTTCTTTCATATTTATTACAAAACTATAGACAAGATCAAAATTACGACTGAACCTTGTAGAAATATGATGGCATTGTTTTTCACAGTGACCTTTACGTTAGAATAGGTAATAAAGTAAAATAGTATATTTAACATATGTGATGGAAGAGATAGCATCTCCTCGCCAAGCTATGTTCCTCTTCATCATGTCTAGGTTACGCCTAGTCTACAATTAAACATGTCCCAGGGGAACACGAGATTTATACCAACGTTAGAACAACTACCCCGTATGTTCTCCCCGTGCTAGTATCAGAGTCCATATCTTTCAGAAAATTAAATGCGTCGATAGTAATGTGGTAGTGGCCCATTTAACGACTAATTTCAACACCCCGAGTCCTCAACCCCCACCCCCAGTTTGAAATACAGACCTTCAACGTTGCTTCATGCAGAATTAAAAACATTTCTTAAATATAATAATGCAAAATTAGATCAGGACCTGAGAGTTCTCACTATAATAGCTAAAAATTAGATAATGTAATGGAAATTTGTAGACAATTTCAGTCAAATTGATCCTCTCTGAACATAAAATTAAGCGATTGAATTTTAGGCCTAGCCTCGATCATCATTTCTAAAGTCGGTACGATACAAAAGTACACAGTCTCTATTATTATTATTTTGTTTGATTTAGTCACCAATAAGCGTTGATCAGCAGATCGGATTCTAATCCACTAAATATCACAGACTAGCGATGATATTCAGAGTTCATTATGGTGGAGCTAACTTTATTAATGCCTAATTAATGATTCGGATAAAGAAAGCCCTGTAATGGGCAAATTTAGCACTTGCATAAAGTATGTTTGATCTACAATACTTCTCAGCTGATACGAACTGATACATCGTTAAAAGGTTTAATCATAAGTGTATTTCTTAGCTAATAGAACCTCAATCTTGAATTATAGAAATTACTATCACTACCCTCTCCTTTAACGGACTGACTATAATCATCTGGAACTATGATTGGTTAAGTAGTTGATGCTTCATCTTGAGTGCACGCATTTCAGATACTTCTGTTTGATGACGATGTTATCAAAACCTGTAAATTAAGTGGGGGCACATGGTACTTTACATGCGGTTGGAGTTAGAGATCGATTCCTTATTGAGAGTCCGATAAAAACAAGGAAGGCCATACTTACTTTTTCCTGAATACAAATAAGCTCATCTACGAACGAAATGCTGTGAATTGACATAACTAACAGCTTTGGGGTTATCTCGAATTAAGTTTTTACGCATTTTTTTGTTCCCTGTACATGTATATTAGTTCGTGCACGTTATAATTGAATATAACCAACCAAATTACCATCAAGGGCGTTGTCTTACTTTTTAATGAAGTGATCCTGGATTTGTCCAAGAAAGCGTGTGGTGCCGTTATCCAAAAAATGACACTTGTCATTTGCATACAGCTATTTCAAAAAACATTTACAATGAAGACATGATATCAGGTGGTACCTTGTGGAATTGTAGTTAAATTGGGTTTTTTATCACAATGTTGTGACATCATTTGAAATGCATATGAAAGGTTTCATGAAAGAAACGTTCCCATGAAGATGCGACAGAGAAATCAAGTACGGTGTCTAGTCTAACGAATTTAACGAAACCCGAGAGGTCAAGTGCACCCCCCCCCCCCCGGGGCCCGCCCGTGTTCAGTAGCCTAGTAGATGCATGAAAGTATACCGCTATACCCAGTTTCATTTCATTTCGTTTCATCTTTGAGAATTACATAAAGAAATGACATCCTCAACAGACTGAATTACCACAATACGGCTCCAGTTTGATCTACGTAACATTGAATTATTTCGATTTAAAATCGTATATGAAATGAGAAAATCACAATGTCAATTTTATTTATGGAATATAAATCTCCTTCGGACTTATTAGATCACTTCAGGATATATGAGACGTATAAAATTCCATCCAAAAGGACTCCTCAACAGACTTTGGCGCCAACATAGCCGAATGTTAGAGCACAATTAGTTTCTTTCTTGTATGTCATTATTAGCAGGAATACTGGAAGTTTTATGGTTGTAAGTGATGATCGTTGCGGTATGTAGATTTATATATCTTCTGGGGAAAAGATTCGAGAATGCTGTAGACAAAATGATCACGTGGGAGAAACAATGATAATGAAAAGACGCGAAAAGTCTAAATTGATAATGGTCAGAACATATCTTAATATCTTTAACAGCTGTTTACTGGACGTGTTGCCATTATTTATTGGTGATGCTAAGACTTTCCTCAGATGGTATCAACCTTCTGCCTTTTTTCAGTTTATCGCTTTCAGTTATTTGTAAATTACGTTACATATTCGGATTTTCACTTTTCTCAAATTCAAATTTGGTTATGTCTGTCAGTGTTCTGTATTTCATTTCAATAACAGTGCTTTAGTGTAAAATGCCATTTACAACGCGCTTGAAAAAACAAGATTTAATGGTAATCCTATCCAATGCTAACCGTGGACACCCGTATACACACATAGAATGTCTAATCCTTGGATGGTGGGGTGGTCTAACGCATGCTCTACATTTAGATCATAAGGTCTGATGAGGAGGAAAGTGGCGTGGTTTAGATCTCTCGCGTGTCCGTGACCATGATTGTGTTGCCTGTCAAAGCTGGTGGGTTTTTACCGGGACCTCCGGTTTTTTCCATTCCCCCTCTCTTTCTCTCCCTCTCTCAAGAATGTCCCATTTATTTTCATTCAAGTTTCTCACGGTATGTAATAAAATATTTAAAATGTTTTAAACAGTTAATAAGACAAGTAATGATAGTTTATATATTCGCCCTACTGACCCTGTGGATGCAGAAAGCAGAAGGAAATGTCGGTCACGTAAACTAATCAACACGACCACCATGTTAACAATTTTACACAATATCAGTCATTTTTACATCAATCTCTCTCGCTCGAGTAATTAGGGACGTGATCAGTTATCATAGAAGAACACTGGAACAGAGACAGCTTCAGCATTTTTATAGAGGATGTAGGTGAACTGGATATAAAAACAAGACGCATCAAGATCAGTAACAAAAGAGAGTACACAATACTTGCAAACTTCCTAATACTTGTTTGATTCGCCTATTGCAATTCGCGTTTATCCATTTTGCCCGATTCTGTTTGGTTCTTTTATGTACATATCTTTGTCGATGCAAGATACATCGGAAGTTTTAGTATATGGTGCTGTCTGTGGTATCCAGGTCTTAACTGGAAACATTGCTGATTGTATATATATAACAGTTATAATATGGTTACTATTAACCTTGAACGTTTTTTTGCTTCATTAAAGCCCAGACCAATAATGTCATGGTAATTAAGCAATTTGTGCCGATTTATATATACTTATAATAGTAAGTAAAATAAAATACGATTTATAATCTCTTAAGTAATATTAGTTGGTATAAAAAATAATAACATGTTTGTTACGATTATTAATGATACATATAGCGGAATCTTTGATCTTCAAGCTTGTAGATTTACAACGGTTTAACGAGCTAAGAGCCTAGAAACTTGGATTCGCTTCTTGAGGTTTATACCATTTTGATGACTTCTTTTACTTCAGATTTATATCAAGTAAAGAACCTTGTGTACAGACTTTCCTTGATGGAGTTATCTGTGATAAAAGATGTTGTTCTCATCGTCGGTCAGTACGAGTAATTAGATTTAAGATTTTTTATGGTGTCTATCACGAATGGTTTGGGTGTTTTTTCATTCAGCCATTCCGAGAATCTAAATAATAACTACTGCTATATACGAAACGTATAACACCATTGCACTCAAGAGAAAAACACCGAGATGTTTATTAAATAAAGCCCATAAAATGTGAGCATAAAGATAAAACATCAAAATAAGTCATAATGTGCAGTCAACAAATTATACTATCGATATTTCAATAGACTTCAAACACCGTAACATTTGGTGATTCAACGGAATGTGGCAAGCCATGCTGTGCTTATTCTATACAAATCTACCATGTCTCAGCCTTACGCCATTACTCTACATTATATAACTGAGAATTCACTTATTTTAATGTTTTCGCCTGCTTTGGCAACTTGGCTGCACTTCCTATTGCCATCGTGTCAAGGATGAAAGAACATAAACTGGTTATAGTCGGTTTTATTAATAATCTATCGATTCGTCTCTTAATTCTTTTCGGTTCCGAAATTTCAGTCTGCTTGTCTGTTGGTCTATTAAAAAAGGAAGATGCTAATTGTAGACCGTCTCGGGAGGTCCGGGAATTTCCAGAGTCCACAATGGCCGCTCTATATAAATGAATATTTTGGGGAATACTAACCCTAACCCTTTTTAGAAGACTGAACTTGGATCCAATTTATCTGTTATCCCTCTGAAAAGGGGTTAGGATTAGTATTCCCCAAAATACTCATTTATATAAAGCGGCCATTTATATAAAACGGCCTACGATAAGAATCTCTCAATACTCAATAAAGAGTGCGAATTAGGTGGTGGAATAACAATATGATACAGGTGATAGCCACAGTCCTTTGTAACCGTTTGAAAGGCGGTCTGAACACATCTCAGCTGCATAGTCAAGACTATTATTTTGCAACATCAGGCATGCATACAGATCCTATAGACTGTTTGCAAAATTCATTTTATTCCCTAGTAGTTTGAAATTGCACTATTTTAAGTACAGTTAATAATGAATCTCTATCAATATTCAGACGATTAGGTCACGAAATATCCTAAACTCGATTTGTCAGTTGGATTTCGAGTATTCAATAAATCAGATTGTTCAACCCAGTGAGTAGTATTATAATATCTTAAAATCGTTAGTATATATTTTGTTCTGATGTTCGTGACCAATTAACATGCCAGCAGTTAATCTGTTTTCGTAAAAAAAAATTGTTTTTTTTTTTCTTTTGAATTTCTATTGAAATTTGTAGCTAATTGTTCAGATGATATTTTACTATGCTTCGTTGTGCTGTTAACCGAAGTCAAGAATTGATAGTTACAAAAAAGAGGTCTGAATGATGAATTATGTTAGAGTTGAATCTGCCCAACTCAGTTCTCTCTTTCGGCTTCAGATGTTATATAAACTACTATTTACACATAATAGCCAACTCTCTTGGTCATCTTTTGGCATAGATTTAAATGGATTAGAACGCCCGCAATTTATCGGTAAGACTGGATAATCGAAACTAAACTTAGCCTCGTTTGCTACGATAATAAATAATCGACACTACATCTTCCAACTCTCACAACTTCGCTCAGAGTAAATTAATTTGAATATATTCATTTTTCATTATCAACTATTATTGCAATAACGGACATCTTTTATCTAAATCTTACATAATGCAAACATAACCTTGACATTTATGCAAGTAAAATGTAGGCCAACAAAATATGAAATACAACCCCTAAAAGTATAATAGTAAGAAATAGTTCATACGTCAAACATGTATGCCGTTTTCAGTCTCCCAGTAGGTGCAGAAAAATGAGACGTTAAACCTCATTTTATTCATTCATTGATTCGAAGATTTGCGCGAACAATAATAGGTTGGGTGGGTTGCTTTATAAAGCCATTAGGGTTTACGTACTTTTTTTAAAATACAAAGTTATACAGGCTATAGGTTCCTTGTGAATAGGACTAACAAATAGATACGTAACCAAGGAACCAAGCTACACCGGGTAACAAGTCAAACAACAAGAGCTCAATGAACTCTGTGCCACCGACATTATTAACAAATGTAATCCTTTTTTTTCACTGATATATATATCCTACTTTACATAAATTGTGATATTTGAGATTGCAAAATGAGATAAGTAGAACCAATGATTTAACATACGCGATAAAGACCTTAAGTAGTGATTATGTAGGTATATTTACATAAGTAATCAACCAAACAACCGGTGATAAACAATCACATAATAAAAACACATTATTATTATCATTACTGATGCTCCCGTAAGGTTGAGGGCAAACTAAATCGACGTTATTATAATACTTATTTTTATATGTATAAAAGAGTAATTTTTTGCTATATATTTTGATATAAACCTACGTTTGAAGTTAATATTTTATTAATTCAAAATTCTTTACGGTTAAAGATAAGGTAACGAATGGTTGATTTTAGCAGGTGAATAACATTTATTGCATCTGATTCTCTATCGTCCCATCCTTCAATCCATAACCTCAATTGCTTGGTTGGTTTGTGTTTTTGTGATCAATCTGCTTTAGGATAATGACAATTTATAGAGGATCAAAAAATAAGTTTATAAACCTTATAGTCAGATTATGGAGATTATTTGATGCGTGATTTAATTACAGATACAGGTGGTCATTTTGTTATTTTTCAGGTACATAATCACGCATGATATAACATATATAATGATCCGCATATCACACGATAATAAAGACGACAAGTTGTTCGTCAATGTTTTTATCATTACGCCTATGCCTATTGTTCTAAAACCACAAAGGTTCATATCGTAGTGTTTTGACTGTAAAATTATAGATAACTATTTTAACAGTGTATCATATAGATGAAATAAATTGTGTGACCTACTATATATAAGTGCATTATCTTATTCACTATCATAAGATATGACGAAAAGTACACCGTTACAAAGTTTAATCCTGTGTAATCTGGATTATGTTTTTGAGGGATATTAAGTATTAACAGAGCAACGACCCAATCACACCTCTGCTAACAGTGCAGAATAGGTAAAAAAGTTATAAGATATATATCAAATGTTTCTGATTAATGTTTTATTCGTGCCATTATGGCACTGTATACGATATTGGTGCAAACCGTTTTGATACCAATAATACAAGCGTAAAGTGGTGCAGGACGGGGGGGGGGGGCTGGCAAAGATAACTGTTTAGTCGTTCGATCGGGACGAAGAACCGAGATTCCGTGTCACAATATTAGCGTGCATTTAAAGGGACCTCTGGCCGTTGCAATTTGATATAAAGCTAGGCCTAGCGCCACTGTTCGTGTAAAACGTCCTTTATAGCACACTGCGGTGCGTAACGTGGAGTTTAAACACCATTTCATTTATAGCACATTTGCTATATGTTTGTCTTCAAATGATCTAAGTAAGGTTATTACATGGTAGGTACGGGTATAAAAATGTTCACACACAGTGCTTTCTGGACAGTATCGTAAATGTGTTTCTTAATTCATACATCAAGACATTGATATGAAGTTGAAAGAAATTCTCCTTATGTAAAACGTTACGAATTAAAAGCTTTAACCTCGTACACAAGGCTTTTGTGGGTACAAAACGTTCAGTGCATTTTTTGACTACAGACAGGTTCTAATGCACTCCTAGAACGACGTGATTATCTTTTTGCAGGCGGATTCGTCTACGTCTTGGACCACATGTTTTCTTCGTCATCATAAAATATAAAACTACATGTTACACGTTTCTTTCACTTTATTGCAAAGTTGGATTGCCTTTGAAGATCCCTCGTTCGCAATAGAAAATAGCTGCTCGGAATATCTGGGTGACGCTCAACGCCCTCTAATATAACCCCCTAATTTCTGCACTTCCAAGATTGACCATGACGTTAATTTCCATCCCAAATATGGATTGGGGGAGGGGGCATTGCTTTATTTAATCTACCAACGGTAGGTCATAAACAGATAGAATTTGACGGATATTTTGACAAGTGTAAGGATTTTACCAAAATATCACTGTTTTTACATGTAAACATGTCGTCCGCTTTTATTAGTACGAGGGATTTGACTCAATAGAAAGAGTGCACCAACAATAAGTCAAAAACACAATATGGTCTTAACGACCAAAGTCTTACACCTTCTGGCGTCATAGACGAATTCCATGGTGGTTTAATTCTATCCTAGACAATCTTTTTTTATAATCATACCGATACACATCCTTTTCAAATACCACGGCTTTTGTTAGGCATTGGTTGACTCTTCGAATAAAAGCGAATGGTAGAACGAATCTACCCTTACAAAACAGTGCACTATTTGCGCTGTTCAATTTTCATTCCACATCTGAACTTTTCTAATAACCCAGAACTCCTCATGAACATTTGCGTTACCAATTTAAGAAACGGCTACACCCCCCCATCAAATTAACTATTAATTAATGTAGGAAAATATAATATATAGCCATCTGAAAAAAAATGTTCGCTGCTTTACCTCATAAAACCAAGCATAATATTCAACCAAGCGTACATGGCATATGTACAACCATGATAACATATCGTTAACTTATACATGATTAATAAAAGTAACATATTTTAAATCTTTGATATTGTCATATGGTGTGATTAAACCCATGTGGTTTTGTTCTGAATTATTGATGATATATTGTCTATATCAGATATATAAACTGGTTAACATAACATATAAAACGGGTATAAGACTCACCTTTACGTGAGAACATTAATATAATTTTGACTAATCGTTCGTTTATAGGTGGCCATATTAATTTTTACTATTGAGAGAGATAGAGATGGGATTTAACGTCCACTCGACACAAACTAGGTCATTTCAGGACTAACATGTAGTTCAATAATTCGCTTGTGCGTAGGGGTCGTTAGCGTGGGAGAAACCAGAGGACTATGAGAAGACCAACGAGATTGTCCAGGTGACCCTAGTATTCCTTGCCAACCACGCTACTTGGCTCAATGGCAGAGCTTCTGATGCAACGTGCGCCCGTTACCCATTCGGTCACCCAACCTAACCCCTCTTTTCACCATTTTTCTAAGGGAACCTATTGTTTCTAATAGCGGTTTAGTCACTCTCCTTTGACTTCTGGAGCATCACTTGGATAGGGCATGCATATTCATGATTTTTAAAAATAATTCTAGGTGAGCAGTATCCGTCAAATACAGAGATTTAACTTTGCCTTCCAATAGCTATGTAATGGTCGATCTATTTGTGTTTATGGTTATTTGGTTATTATTGTCCCGGTTATAACGTGTGTATGTCACAGAGAGTCTTTTAAACATAGCACAGAAACCAGTCTCTCTGAGAGTCCTTAACGACACAAGATCGTCTGTGGATAGTGTTCTGATTAACATCTCCGTGACAATAGACTCTCTGACCATCAGAGTCACTCTTCTCCCCTTAGAAATGACTTCCTTATGACCGGAAGTGCATTTTCTTTGGTTGATATGCCATCTCAATCGACCAGCAGTAATAACAAATTAGACCAGTTCTGTCCCAGTTATCCTTAAATGCGGAGTACCAAAAAATCAGACCTAGTTGATGCTGCTGTTGTTGTTGCTATACTCGTCATTTATTTCTCAGCGCGATGAATTCGTTGGTAGCACCGGGGCTCAACTGGATTGAGACGGTTGTGAGAAAGCTAGTTTAATTTTCGCGTCATGTAAAGTATATTTCAATGCGATGGGGGTCCAAGGAAACCAGTAGGTCCAAGGTCCCGAGCTACCCAGTACACTGGTTCCCGATTCTTGAGCGTATTGTGTAACACTCTTGCATATTTTACAACGACTAACCCTAACATTTACATTTTGATGAAATTGAATTGTAACCTGACAAGATGTTTTTAAATAACTGGTGTAGGGATGTTGCTGTTCCTCCCCAGTAAGTTTTTAGGTTACCACTATCAGGTTACCACTACCTCACCTAGTTCTTCTATAGTGAGAGTGGAATCCCAGTTCTTATAGAATCAAAATATAAAGGCCACTATTGTGTGGTGCTTTGCATCTGGGAACTGTATATTCTCAAATATACTTTTTGAGCGGCAAATGGCATAAGAATTGTATATATGGTCTACAAATGATTTTCACCTACCAAAATAGATAAATTAAGATGAAAGATATTGCGTGAGACTGTGTTTTTAATGGTAAATGTTAATAGATAATAACCTAGTTACTACTGATAACTTATATTAAAGTAGAACATTAAAACGCCCTGTTTCTTAAACTAACAATTAATATAAGATTAAAAAATACATAAATGGATATTACAAAACAATCAGGCCATTTACCTTTCATGATAAAGTATAATGTCCAAAGCCCACTCCTAAATAGCAAATAATCTAAGTTTGCTCCCCTGGTATTAAGGCTGGCCGTACTTATAATTGTAGAGATTTCCATTTAATTCCGAAAATTTTACCCAAAGGTTTTTAGTTTCTTCCGATACATTCGGCGACCAAGACAAGAATGTCAAAATTTGGTAGCCTTATTTTTTTTCAATGTACATATTTATGTATACACCAATACAACTTGTTTTATAGTCCCACTTTTAAATGGGGTTGTATATTGCCATACCCATATAATCCTATTTGGTAATGATAAATTATAATCTGTATATACTTACAAAAATAAACAAATAACAAAATTTATATTTGTAGGGTGTCCTTTAAATATAGATTATAAGATAGAAAAAACTATCAACTAAGGTTTTAATTCATTACTTAACAAGACTAACAAGAGCGTTTTGGTTGGACATATATTAGTGACTTCTGTTCAAGAGTTCCTAGGTTCGTGCTTTCCGAAGTGTAAGACGTGAACTATTGCTGGTACGTTTCTTGGTCTTACTATCAAATTATTAGAAAACATAAGTTTAAATAAGCTCAAAAGGATATTTAGGGCTAGTAGGATCTTTTAAACGGGGATAATATTAGAGAGCATTGAGTTCCAATAGTAAAGTTTGTTTTTGGGTTGTTTCTGTTGATTTTGGAGGTCGTGATGTTACGAATACATCAACCAATATTTTGGGAGATTCTAGGTCGATAATACACGGACACATTGTTGTTACCAATATTATAGGAATGGTAGTAACATGATTTGTAAATATAAGCAACATTGCCAAGCTTGGATCGCTATAAACACTAAAGCTTCTTCCAGTTTGAACACGAGAAACATCAAAATTAGCAATTTAATCTGAGTTAGATTCACGCTGACAATTATGACTGTTTATCATCACTTCGACGTTAGCAATGCCCATCCAATTTCGAATATTATCACACTATTCACACTTCTACTACCAGATAGCAACTTTAAGGAAATACTTGCGAATGTCTGCATAAACTTGAAAGTCATAAGCTTATGTAGTAATAAATAATAATCATAACACGGAACCCCTTGATACACCCTTTTTATTGAAACTGGTTGTATTAAATACATCTATCTTGCGCAGTTGGGATGTCAGTCTTTGGAATTATTTTATCAGATACACGAAGACCATGAAAATTTATCGTTGTTTGTTTCTTTTGGGTTTATTTTAATATTTGTTGGTTTGATTTCGTTGCTTTTAGCACATCAGTAATATTCAAGTTCATCTTAAAATTCGAGCGTGCATCGTTTGTTTAGAAAAAAGCAACCTCCATTGTCCTTGGTATTAACTTATTGCTTTAAAACTTGATGTTGCTATGACTAACCGCCCTCGATGAGTATAGTTTAGAACCATACAATTGACTTAGATTAGTAATGATTAGTAATGTTTGTACATCGGTGATAATTGTTGTTGGTCTCAACTGAATAGACGCAACTCAGAGATGCGTATATTAAACAAGAAAATTCACTTAGAATGTTTCTTAAGTCGCAGAGTTTATCATCGGTACTGGTAACCTTCGCTTCCGTTCAATAGGATGTCAAATCAAAATTACGCACCAAAATCTTGTAGACGACATGCCTTTTAGAGATCCTAGTAATTGGTGTCCTGGAAAGAGTAAGCTGTCATGTCTCGTGTACGACACCCACCACAACTTATGAACCTATATGGAGGAAACAATTTCCCACATTTTTCAATGAAGTTGAGCATTTATAATATACGTGTATAGAAAAAAATAGAATATACGAAATCTCCTGGACCCTGTGGAGTTAACATTTTAATTTTGTTCATTTTGTACATTGGGTTACTTTTGTTCAGTTCTTCCATTTTTGTTTCATTTGTTATCTTAGCTAGGATTCTTAGTTTTGTCTTTGTAATATTCCTAAACAAAGAATATTTCATAATATTACGTTCATATTACTGGTATGCTATGTTATTTAAAATATTGACATGCTGGTTAATTTGACAGGTTATAATAACAAGAAAGTGTCAAACATCTCACTAACAAACTATAATTAGATACAAATTGATCTCCATAGTGACAGTATGACAAGCAGAAACTATAATAAGCAATTTCCATTGGTGTAATATCTTTATCGCCATGTGTTTTGTCTATTAGGCGGATAATATGCATTATTCAATATAATTCAGGAAAGGGTAATTTTCTATTTGTCTATGTCGTCACCAAAGCAATAACCTAATATATTTTATTTTAAACTATATATTCTGAACTTTGTCGCCATTGTTTCTTGGCTGACTAAAGGTAATAGCAAGCACTCTCAAAACAATGCTTCTTATTAATGCTTCTAATTGGCTATCCCACTGATGCCGTCCCTTCCATCCTTACGACTAGAGGAAGACGAGGGAGTGTTTGTAACACAATAGAACAAAGTCAAGGGTAATAATGTATGCTTAACGACAATGTGTTTTTTTTTTTTAAATTTTTAAAAGGCTTATAACACGAATAGTATACACTTTGACCTGAGACCCCATAGATCTTCAGTCCCAAGGCTTTAGCCTACCAAGCCTATAGGTAAATCATTCACTGACAAATGCATCGACAAACATTGGTGTTTCCAGAACTCCTAACCGTGGCTGTATGACGAATTCCGCCATTGGAACTACTTTTAAATTGCAAGATTAAAAATGGCGGTGTCCATGAAAAGGCATGCATGTGAAGAGTGTTTTATCTCAAGACATTGTATATTGTTTGATATGTACTTGGATACCTGAAGCTGTATTTATTACAAGTTTATCCTATTATCTTTAAACAAAGAATAACTTTGCAACTCTGTCCACTCTTCGAACGACACCATTTGAGAACTTGCCGAATGGGGAAACGGGCATCCGAACTTTTTAACAATCAATATGCAGTGGTATAAGTATATCCTTAATCCTAAAAGGCTTTGGTATGGTAAATTTTATTGCTTGTATTATGCAAATCTTCACAGTTAAGACTTATTTAAATACTTGTTGCCTTTAAAGTTCGTGTGTTAATCGCTCTGAGTAATGAAATTGCGATTTGCTAATATAAAAAGATCTTTAATCAGAAGCTTTTCAAATCGACCGGGCAAAGTTTCTAGCTATTAACATCAATATTTTCGCTTCACTCAATTTAACACGACACTAAACTTTTTCGAGACGGACCAAAATAGATATATGATATGATATGCTGTGACATATCCATAAAATCACTGATCAGCTATATTTTAAAACTGTCTCTAAAAGGTTCTTGGTTGAACGCAATCCGTTCAGACATAAAATTATATTGGTTTCACTTACAAACACGTCATGTTTGCAGTAATCTGAAAAATACAACGTTGAATTAGAAGTAACAGGAATTATAGCAAGTTTAATTTCACAGAATATTATATCGTTGTCTTGAAAATTGATGGCACGCACAATTAAAATGCCAAATTTTTATCATTTAAATGTTTGAGCTACGCATAGTTGATATTTTACTGCTTATTAATAATGTATGGCTTAAAGTTGGCACCCCGATAAGTAAAGAAATACATGAACAGTGTGTTTCTACTTGTACGTGACATGGAATTGGGTCGCCTCGTGGTTTTCTCCGGGTCATCTGGTTTCCCCCACTTCTAAAGACCCCAAGGCGCATGCGAAGTACTGAAATAAAATTGAATCATGTGTTAGTCCCGAAATGACCTAGTTTGTGTCGAGTGGATGTTAAATCCCATTTCCCTCTCTCTATCTCTCTTTTGTTTATACTTGATTGATGAAATACAGGAAGTGGTAGGATGAAAACAATTACGCCATTAACTGAAATGCTTTTCTGCACCAACTGGGATAATGAATCGGGCATGCAATGAGCAGTATGCCACTTCCTAATGTTATTCTGAGCAGTTATTTCAAATCCCAATTATCTACGTCTAGTCTATATGGGGCGTCGGCCTTTTCTTCCAATCCGAACGATTTTGTTTTTATACCACGTCAGTGATGAACATTTGTGATTGAAAGAAATCATGAAATTTTTATAGTGCGATGTATATCAGTGAACATGTTGAAGAGCAGTGATACACTCACCTGAGAAACTTTTATTGTAAGTAAGGAATAAAGACTTTCAAGATACGAGATGCTCTGTTGTAGCTTTATCGATACAAAGTAACCATAGATTACACATTTTCATCAAAACAACAGCTTCTTACTGTAGTAATGTATGTTCTTTGTGTCTAGCCAACTATAACATCATAATAAAAATAATTATACATTCATAAAATAAATAAAATTGACGCGTGGTTTACACATTTGTTATGATTCGTCATAGCTTTGTAACCTCCCCTACTAGGGTGTCAGGGAAGGGGTGACTGAGTGCCAAAGTGAGTGCCTTTTAGATTATAAGGGTTGTCACTTAGTCAACGTAATAAGGAGTTGGAACGGCCCCACAAAATCGTGGGGTTTGTTTAAATATCCCCATCCGAAAGCGAACTATTGTGATAACAATGCATCGTGTGTTAAGCCTCAAATGACTTGTGTCGATTTGACGTTAACACCCATACATCCGTATATGTTGAATGGGAGTTAGAATTAATAAAATAAGGATGTACCTGCATATGGAATAACCTCTCCCCCTCTTCTCTCTCTCTCTCTCGATCGACTGCTAGAGCCCCCTTTTAAACTGTTCTCTAAGTATCTCGGTCTATCTTACTAAATGTTCAGCATAACATGAATAATAGTTTATAGATTCACCCCCATTGATACTTTGAATGGATTTCCTGCAATGATAATCTGATAGGAGTGTAAAAGATAGCACCATTGCATGCCTTTATAACAATATTCCTCGATGGATTCAGACTGTCCTCTAAATCGAGTTCCTTCCCAGCCCAATCAGATTTTTATGTTACGAATGTAAACATTTATCTCTATCAATTATATGATGTTGTCGACCAGTCCCATGCGCACCCAAACGTTTGATTCAATATTGACTTATATGATTTCTCAAACAAACTCTTTGCTTCGCTTGATTTCCAATAGTTTTATCATATAGTAACACCTAAATAACCACCGTGGCTAGACATGGTGAGGTTTAGACAGGCTTGATATTTGATGAGTTGGTAAATAGAATGATAGTGGTATTACAGAAGCCATAGAAGAACTTCATCGATTCTGTTAATAAGTCAGTTGGATTCACATATTGGTGTGCGTTGCTAATGTATATTTAGAAAACAAAAGTAGAGTTGTATAAAGGCATGGCAATAGTTTAAGTCAATAATTACTTAATTGCATAAAGACTGCATAGAGGGAAATTATGATCATTCGAGTCTACCCTTAGTAATGCTTCCATTTAACACCGTAGATCAAAACGTTATTTCCTGCATTTCTGAACATATAGGTCAATCATTCTGCGTGATTTAAACTGCCAATATCCATTAAAAACAAACTGACTAAAGCTTTTGCAAAATGGGTGCTTATGTGGTTGGTCAATGGTGTTAGCTGAAAATATAATTTCCGCTGTTAATCGGCATTGATCTGCTGTAGTTTGGGGTGCAAGTAATAATTGGAAGCATCTTTAGTACGATGAGATTGTTTAGATTGCGAATGAGCCTTAAGTGCATTTCAAAGTTCTGTTGGGTTTTTTTATTCGAGTATTATCAATTATCAATGAAACATTGAACTTAAAAAAATGAAATGGAGTTTACGTCCTACTGTTCGGCTCCGACTGTTTACCATAAAGTGTACTATGAGAACAATTTTTCCTGACAAGCGGCGCAACGGTTATTCACGAATTCCAACTGTCAAGGGAAATTTTTCCTAACCAGCGGCGCGCGCTACGGTTACTCTCGAATTCCAACTGTCAGTGGATTGTATCGCCTTCCTGTATAGTTGCGAAAGCCGAGTGTTTCTAGCCCTGCAAATGGAACGAAAATTTATTAATGCAGGTAAAAGATATATTGGCATCTTGGAATTCGTCAAAGATGGGGTAGCTGGAAACTCAAATAGTAACAAACGTCGCTATATATATACCCTTAATCGAAACATTGTGGTGATCAGAAAGCCATTCCTCAAATACCTTTACAAAAATACAATGTACAACATGTCTAGCAGCAGTATGTAGATGTAACAGCTATAAAGGAATATTGTATAATACTATTGGTAATCAATAATATCTATTTTCGGGCTTATTTCCTGCAGATCAAAGAAACTATAAAAGCAGTTCGTATACTAAACAGGAACACATCTGCTATACAATGTATTTATACAAACATACATTAAAACAGCGCCCGGGGAAAAACACGAATATTGCCAGGTTTCTATAAATTCTTATCTTGATTACTGAAGATAGACCATGCAGCTGCCGAGAACTGCACGATAAAATGCATTTAAAATAATGAAATGGGGATTACTATCCTACTGTTCTGCTCCATCCTGGCTGATGAAGATCGTTACAGACCATGCAATCATTGATTGAGGTATGCTATAAACTTCTGCCCAAACGCCCACTCTCCATCGAATGATTTGTTTTATGTGGACCTCGGTTTGTCTCCGAACCTAACGACTAGACACTAGCAATTTATCCACAAAGACTTTCCAGAAAGTGTCCGTCCTAAATTCAGAATGTAAAGGAATTAGGCAAAGGTTAGCTACATTACCTTACCACAAAAGTCAGCAAGCAAGACAGGTCCAAATCGGGTATATAGTTGGTATATATTTGTAGGTATGTGTGTATTTTCACCCAAAAGACCAGAAAAGGTGAAACGTGCATGTTTTAACTTATTCGTGCTGAGATAATAGTTTGGCAAGGATAAAACTTACCAGTTAATGTGTTGCTTTGGTTTGGAGCCAGTCTGACACCCGTTATTTTGGAGTGTATACCATATTCATACGATCTATGTCGACCCGAACTACAACGCAAACACGTGCGAATCAACCCTAGTGCAGGAAGTTCATAAACAAATTGATTATTTATAACACAATTTTCTTGAATTCGATGCATGTATGGCATTATGAAAATAGTATAACCTAGTTTAATAAAGTTTAAAGGGACTATACCGCATTGAATTGGGTCCAAATAAGAGAGAGAGGGGGGGGGGTAACGTTCACTCGACACAAACTAGGTCATTTCGGGACTAACACATAGTTCAATTTCATGTCAATAATTCGCTTGAGTCTTTAGGAGTTACAGGAAACCGGATGACCAGGAGAAAACCGACGAGGTTGGACAGGGGATCATACTCCTTGTCACGTAAACCTAGACTGGTTCTATACGATATAAAAACGGAAGTAGGTTTATTTATTTATTTTAATTTCATTTTGGCATCGGGATATCCCATCAAAATAATTCAACACATAAAATCCAAAGAATGTTTACTTTAACTCTGATCAAAACCATTTTCATTGCAGCGGCTGACGCAAAAAAAAGTTGGACATTAAACCCAATTTGCTTTCATTTTCATGATCAAAGATGTTTAACTATTAGGAATGTAACAGACCATGTGTGTTGTGGAATGGGGACGCACTGAAAGAGCAATAAAATTACTGCTCCAGGAGTTTGTCATTCTAAAAATATCCCTTGACATACATATCAAATAATTGGCTATCAATTCATATTCATAATTAGCTTGAAGCCTGGAGATACTTAACAAAAAACAAAAAACTTTTAATCAATAACCCAATAAAACTTATATTCACTTCCACTCAATGGCAATAGAATGGAATGAAATTACAAGATTGTAAACGTCAGTCGAATTCTTTTAGGGCCAGACAAGCGATAAACGAGATATCGACAACAAAATCCTTGAGAAGAGACTTTATATAAAGTAACTGCTGTGAGCAGTTTGTACAGAAATACATGAACATATGTACATCACCGTTAGGTATGGTGTATTGGACATGTTTCTTAATACGACATCTTAAGTTGACAACTTAAATAGCATCACACAGTGCAAAAATGGCCTGAAACAGACAAGGCCGAATGTAGGTTCCTTCTTTAACTTTAGATAATAAACATAAAGGAATGCCTATAATCTGCTAGTCTTTGTGTGCATTTCAGAATTGTCTTTCGGTGTATTTTAATGGTATCTTTTGTCTCCAAAGAGCCCCTAAATTATTAAATTATAAGCCACAAGGAATATCATAATATAATCTATTGCTCATATTGTATACTGTTCCATTAGTATGGTATAGCCAATCACAACAACGGTACTGGAATTAGAATACCAGTAATTACTTGCATTATATAATTGATATAACGATTTAACTAATCTGACAGAAATCATTTTAAACTCTCGCCCGGTCGATTAGTGGGGAATGTCCTTGACGACAGTCTGCTCTGCATCTCTGTCAAGGATTGTGTGCAGAGGAGGGGGGGGCACGGCCAACATCGGGCTCGAACCCGGGAAAATAAGCGATGTAACTGTATTTCTCATATCTTGCGACGGCATAGATTTTCTTTTTCGACGAATTGGAATTGGTAAGATGGGGTCAGCGACCAGTTCATACTTTGTCATTTCGGGACTAATTTGTGTTATTTGTGTTATATTATTATTACAATATCTGGCTTGTAGGCAGTGGTGTTTATTTTAGACCGTGTCAATTTTATGTTTTGTTTCGAATGCAGGTTTTATATGTATGTCCATATTTTTGTATCCGTCCAATTTTTGCACTTATGTTTAATATTTTGTATATTGTATGTTGTCCCCAAGGGAGGTTCCTGTGCAATACTGTGTGTCTTGTGTTATAATGTTTTTATTTTATCTACATGTTTATATTGTATACTGCCCTCAATGGATGTTTCGATACAATAAAATCTTATCTTATCTTATCACACGACAACCCTACTCCTGATTTCCGGCATGATTATAGTATCATCGTGATCAGTTGGATTGTTAGTGCCTTGAACTGTCAAGTTATGAGTATGGAACCAATCGTAAAACCGTGAATGCTTCGTAGTTATTACTGCAAATTTTGACTTTCAGAGTTGACTCAGTGCGCTTCCCGATAATAAATACCTCTCTCCCAAAAATAAAACACTTACTTAATATAGTAATAAAACTATATAAATAGAGTTACTATTAATATAAGTTGTATGTAACCTCAAGTTTTTCAGATTTTTAATTGAAAGCCCTCCACTCCACCCTAATTGATACATAAAATCTTAAAGAGACAGGCGTTATGTACTATGTTTTAATTGCTTTAAAACTAGAAGCTTTGGCGTTGAAAACATTTCACTTAAATTAAAAGACACGACATGTAAGTATCCATATGAAATGTGTACTTTAAGTATAATGTGAATCTCATTATCCGGATTAGCCATAATATTATCCTTGGACACTTTTAGTTATTCTTTTGACGTCCGGCATCCTAATTAGATACTTTTAATCATCAATAGGCCAATATATTATAGTCAAACTACAGAGTGAACTATATCCCCCCAAAATATATATTTTTGAAATATACCGGAAAGTCGTTTCTGTAACAAGTCTAAAAATAACTATAAACATACATCACTTTGTGACAGTCCGATTTGGTTCAGCTACAGACCAATCTGATTAAAACACAGATCATATTTCGTAACGTTTTATTAATAGTTCAAAATTTCGTTTTACTTCTCTTTACAACACTAATGTCTGGAAGAGCTGTAATATAATCCGCTTTCTGTATAATGTGATGGATTTGTCAATGAAATGGTCTCCTGTAGCGTGTTCTTGGCGTGCAATATAAACATCAACACTGGCTGGTTAATCAAATGTCTGACGTCATATGTTCAAAAGTCGCTCGTATGACCCCTGAAGTGACCCCCCGACTTCAACTGGCCAGATCCTCGTGTAGTAAAGACCATCGAAAGTATAAAAAAATGAAATGAAATATAGATCTGTATTTTCATCAGATTGACCAGCGACTACACTAATATAGCGTCCGGTTTTGAACTCTTGCGTACGAAGCTATAACTAGATACTTTTAAAATCTATTAATTAAGAAATATATTTAGCTTGTTTTTTTATTATAAGTTTATTAATAACTTACAGTCGGTACTTCTGTTTTCCCGTTCGTAAGAAATGTCAGAGCATGAGTTAAAAATATAATATTGTGAAATAAACGATCAATTTAACCTCGGAGGAAGATGGATATAGCTTTAAATCAATTTAATGCGCAATTGTTTAATATTTGAATATAATAATAATAAACACAATTTGTCCTTGTTTTATTATAGTCATTGAACAAATTTATTACGTGATATTGTCTTGATGTGAATATCAAATAACACGAACTATATTCATCAAGTGGTTGTTTGTACCGTAACCTTTGATAATAAAGAAATAGACAATAGAATAGGATATAGAAACGATAAGGACTTTCTTCTTCTACTTTAAGACATTAGATAAAACATGGGCTATCTTATCAATACCTTATTACATGATAGGCCAAACAAACCGTGTATTCTGTAGAATAATTTACCGTTTTTCATACAACGATCACGTTCAATAGACTCAAAACAAGACCAGCTAGAGACTTGTAATTTCACAATCTAATCGTATGCAAATATAACAATAAAGTAAGCTGAATATTGAACATTCTAATATTGGTATGTTCAACAATAGAATAAACTTGTAAATTAAACTTATATCATGATATATAATATTAATACAAGGCATCCCTTTTCCGTTTCCAGTGGTTCCAACTAGATATACATAAGTGTCCAAAGAAAACCAACCATTCATTTTGAAATTCATAGCAATTTTAGCTGGTCGCCGCTGCCTGGGCAATATATTCCCCATAACACACCGTATGGCGTATGCCCGCGAATGGAGCAAAACACAGTATGACGGTTAAATCCCATCGCATGTGCTTGACCGAAAGATTTTAGTAACATAGTTTGATATTTACTAAAGTTCTATTGCAAAATTTTTCCAGTCACAACCGATGTTATTGGTCATTGGGGTGGAGTGGCACACCGCGATGCGATGGTGATGCCATAGAAAGTGTCCCGAGTTGTGCGAATATTACAAAAATTTGAACCATAAGATGGTCACAGATGTCGCAGGGGTAGCATGTTGAAGAGACGTTGAACCCAAGTCATGGATTATAACTTGACGTTAATATACCCCATATCCAATCTGACATTGCAAAATAAAACTTGACATGTAATAAAATGAAACATGTTATTAATTTAATCGCACAACAAAGACCCAATTCTTAACATAACACTTCATAAATTATAATTGTATGTGAATTGAATATATTATAATATTAGGTTAGAAAGGTAACAGACCATTTATCGTATTGTCACTTTCTTCTGTTAAATTAAACTGTGTGATTGATTATCTATATATTAGAGGACAGTTGATATAAATATAGATAATATTTTGCTATATGTATGTAATAATATTGTTTATCTAACCCCAACCGGTGCAGAAAAGTAGGACGTTAACCGCCATTTCAAGTATTTAGCTTGTAAGTTATTAGTATAATACAACGGGTCTTTCATTACACCACCATATACACTGTAAAACACTCAGTGTTAAATTTATAACCAATGATAACTCTTTAATGATTAGTCAATGACAACACCGATCACTTGTGACCTGCAGGTTATAAGTGGTGATGGCCTTCATACATAATCGAGGTATGTTTATTTTCTCCGTATCACCTTTTATTATCTACCAATATGTTGAAAAACTGCCTATCAAGTAAAATTTTACTGTTCGAATTCTTGCGCGGACCGAGGCACTTTCAATATTTTTGGGCCAGGTACTGGATTAGAATCTTTCGCGTTGAACCCATAATCATAGAATACAAATTACCATATGTTGGTCGATATGTATTGTGTGGACAAGAGCAATTTGAATCTAATAAGTCCTGAGAAACAGCAAATGTACTAACACTTTTTTTTCTTCCCTTTCAATGGCTGTTTTATTTCTAATTTGAGAGCTATGGTGGCACGGTGAGTAAGACGTTAGCTCTCTAATCTGGAATTCCCGTGTTCGATTACTGCGTTGCCCGAGGAAATTCATTGGGATTTCCTGGTGTGATTTAGCCTTGGCATTGGCGGATGACCTGACAAAGGACAATGTTTAGTTGTTTTTGAGACGAAAACCCGAAGTTCCGTGTACACATTGACGTGCACGTAAAAGATTCGATATTCGCTGGGTAAAAGTCCCTCATAGTCACTGCAGTGGCGTATGCCCGTCTTCATTAGCCCAGTAGAACCAGAACAGTTTCATATTTCCAATTTCTCGGTATATGCTGTAAACTCAGTTCTTGTTTAACAGCTTGCTTTCATTTTCAAGTATAGTGTATGCTATATGGGGACATTAAAGTCGCAATGTATTTGATACAATAGCTTCGCTGTTAAAAGATGTATTCAGAATCTAATATTGTAGGACTCGATAAGTAAACATATTTACCAAAAGTAATGGGGTTGGCAATATACAGTTATGGTAATAACTTGTTAGTCATTAAAAAATCTGTATCGACTACATATGATTATATGTGATTGGCATAAAATACCAGACATATTTAATAAAATGGCGTCAATTGGTATTTTAGGTTAAAAATTCTGCACCGGTTTACATCTACTTATATATATAAATACGTTTTAAGTACATAATATACTTTTACACCTTACACGTTCTTTTATTATTACAAGTTCTAATTAAAATTTAAAATATTTTGTAACTAAAGGTTTAAATTGAGAAATCATTTTATGGTTTTTTTTATAAGACTGTTAATGGTGGTTTTACACATCTATATTAGTATCATATATAGGTTACAAGAAAATGGCTGATCACAATTAATTTATTTTCAGAGTAAATTACCTTGAAAATCATAAATCCGAGTCACACCCTGTGTTAAGACCTAGTATTAATTAATTCTTGAATTTACAACCAAAATCGTTGAATAATTGCCAACATTACATTCCTGTGAAAAATCGTGAAAATGTGTTCAAACTAATATCAAACACTTAATATATTGAATTAAAGATTTTTGTTTCCCTCTATTTATTCAAGAATGTGACATATTTTTGGTAAAGCTTCGGAATTGTGTAAGGTTTGATTGATCTAATTATAGCAATAATGAGATGTACTTTAAATGGGAGTAAGTGCATTCATTTTGATATTAGAAAATAACGAATAATTGAATTTAAAATGAAAGTCATGTTGCCGAATTTTTGATTACTGTAAATACCACTTGGTACAATAACACGCTTCCTTGGTTTTGATGTGTTAATATAGTAATGGGTGTATTAAATGAAATTTAAATAGTAATTTATTCGAGCTTATTGGGTGAATTTATTTAAAATTAGGTTAAAATATAGGTTAATTAAATTTATTTATAATGTGTATATATTAAAGCTTCCTTATTATATATAATAGATAACAGGGCAATATAAGAGTACAGGCTATAACTTGTCATTGAGTAAAGCAGACGATATGATATGATATGCATGTCATTGATTTATAGTGTAATGTATAGTGTAGTAAGACTAACATATAAACCTTACTCTTCACAAGTTTCAGTCACATCGTTTTCTATACTGTAGTTGTTAGTTTGGTCGTGGGATAAAAATTTCTTAAGTGGTATGTATTGGTTTTTGTTTTCTTTAGTAAATATATATATATAAGTTTTATGGGGGGTTGAATTGCCGAATGGTTAGCACGTGCGTGCTGTATCATTAAGTCTGTCATTGAGTCAACTGGCGTGGTTTCGAATCCTCGGTTGTACGTGACAAGGAGTAGGGTCGCCTGTCCAATCTTGTGGATTTTCTCTGGATCCTCCGGTTTCCTGCTACTGCTAAAGACCCCTACGCGAAAGTGAATTATTGAAACAAAATTACACCATATGTTTGTGTCGAGTGGACGTTAAACCCATCTCTCTCTCTCTCTCTCTCTCTCTCTTTCTTTACAACAAATTATACTTATTATCTTAGTTCGTTCGTTCCTGAATTTCTTTATGGCTTGAGGTCCGCTTATACTTTGGGTAATGTGGCAGGTTAGCTGGTCATCTTAAGGGTTTGGACCTTATATTCTGTTTGTAACTCAGGGGTGACATCCAAATCTCGGGTCAAATGTCAACCAAACGTCACTGGGCACCCAGAACAACAAGACGTGCGAACATGGAGAACATCAGAAATCAGAAAAATCCAGAAAAAAGCATTTCTGGGGATTCTAGATTGAAACATTTCTTCCCCGTGCTCGACTCGTGGCTATGTTACTCGTATTAAAGGCATTTGCATCAGTCGGTATCATTTTTGCTAAACACCTCCCTTCCCCCAACAAAATCGATCTGTACGCCCATGTTACCCAGATCAGTTTTACTAACCAATATCGCGCCTGCAAGACTGACATTAAAGTGTTACCTGGTTCAGACGAAAAACCGAGGTCTACATTGGTGTACAAAAATATTTAACCCCTGACTTTGTCTCCATCGGAGGACAATAATTGTCCTTGAGTAAACTATCAATCATTCGTACAACACACGTAACAACCCCCCTTTTTCCTGGTAAATATGGTGACATCATTGGGCCCAACACAAGCTTAAATTTAATACAGTTCTCGACAATGTCTCAATCCATCAATTTCAGCTAGAAATTATTTAAGCCACAGTAGATCACGGTCGATCAATTTGCCCCAGGAAATAAGAACCACACAAGGTCAAAGAGATTTTTATTTCTGACATAGTATATCGTTCTTTATGTCCATTCTTGAGGGATTAAAAACCAGACAAGGTACATAGGTTGAATACAAGACTTAAGTACCATGCAAATCCAGATAAAAGTATATGTGATTTAAAACAGTCATCGGGGCTATAGACCGGATTTATTAAAGTTGCGGTTACGGGTTCAACTAATAACTAAATGAGCGGGCAAATGAGGACCGCGGGGGGGGGGGCGTCAAATTAAAGCGGTATGGTCCTTTCAAATTAAGGCAGTTGTTTCGTACATTCAGCAACAAAATGATACAGAGTAGGTGGACATGGAGGCATTCGATATTAAATCCAGGTTAGATATCTGAGGAGATGGCATGACTGGTAATTCCATTGTATTTTACAGGTGTAAACTCCTTTTGGGTCATTGTCCAATTCATTAATTTACAGGAACATAAATATTCATGTAAATCTTTACCAAAGAAGTAAAAGCACGATCTTTCACATACACGGGATTGCTTTCCTGTGAGTTTACCTTTCCAGGCATATCCTTTACAGTGTACTGAACATAGTAACATAGTAAGAAAACCTAAGAAGTATCGTGCAGATCAAAGTATACCTTAGTTTAATTTTTGTAAAATCAAATAATAAGTTTATAGTGAATATTGTAACCAAATTCAACATGGTGAATGCTGAACAAAACGTAAGAGATTAAACTACATCATAAATAAACAGAAATAATAATCTATTGCAATCCTCGAGAACTGCATGAAGGGGTCTATTTAAGAAACATATATCAAATAAACGACTTGGGGATTTTCACACCATTACTGTTGGACAATTGATTCTGCTGGGTAACTATTGCCCCCTACCCCTCCCCTCAGGGCAGTTTTAGCTTCAAATTGCCAAGATCAAACGTGTGTTAGATGCCCAAGTCTCAAATCAATCTAATATATTTCCACTATCTGCGAAAAAAAAAACCCTGATTTTATTCACAGAATTGGCGGAAATCTGACTCTGACCTTTTGATGTACATTAAATTATACTATGTAATAATACGTTATGAGATTATACACTTGTTGTGTATGAATATCTTCTCAACTTTTTGCATTGGCAATATAAAAGATTGGTCTTATGGGAAATATTTATGTGTGTCTGAGATCCCGTGTGGAGATACCAACCTTGATAAATTTAAATCAATGAATAATATTTCAATGAGACCGTCTGAGAAAAACATACCGAAGAAAATAGATTGAAAAATTTGAAACATGAAATAGTCTCATAATTCACGTAAAGCTGAAAAAACTACCACATAAAAGGCAATCACTTTGTGGCGTCATTAAAGTAGAACTCCATCAAGAAAACCAGCATATAACTACTAATCATTTTTAACACTTATGACGATGTTTCTTCCATCCCGCCCTCTTCCCACACCGGAAGAAAAGGGAATTGATGCACTACTGCGACAACTGTCCCATCCGAATTAAGACTGTGTAAGTCCTTGGGCTACATTTACTGTCAAGTCACAACAAAAATATTTATGTGTTATGAATCTAGGAAATTATTAGCAACGCGACACCTTTGGAATACATTACTATATTATGTATTGTTTTATCGTATTAGATTTACTGCAATTATATATAGTTGTATTAAATGAAACCTTGTTTTTCAATAAAATAATATACCTTAATTTTTCCAAATTTTGTACCGGGTGGGGGTGGGGCGATGCACCCATACCTCGAGACAATTGATTCGTTGTTGGGGATTCCGTCACCAAAGTCCTGCTACTTTGTACCACATTACAGTTGCTGTATTCACAGGCTGAAATAGCAGCAAAGCACATTTGCGGCAGTTGAGTTTTCTTCCGACGCTCTCGTTTCACAGGCCTACGAATTACAGTCCAAATGCCTTAATCCGACTTGGAAGTAAAGGTCAACAAATGTAGGTTCAAACATCATAAAATAGTTTATTATATTTTACAGTTTCGTCACCTAAAATACAATATATTGATACATTATGTTTCTGTCAAATTTATTTCAATCGACTGGTAGAAAGTACTAATGCAATCTGTCTGTGTTAAAAATCTGGCATTCTCTTGAAGTCTTGTTTCTTTGGAACGTGATATATTTATTTTGAATTGATCGTGTCATGTAATTTCTGGTTTTCCGTATTGCCTGTTTTTTGCTTGCGTGACGTTTGGAATATTTTATTATGACGATATTTTGAATTGACGTGGATTCAAGACACAGTCTGTTATTGATAAGTTTGTGGAAACCGCGGTGACTCGGTGGGTATGGTGCTTGGTCACAAACTAGAAGAATGTAGTCACCCCTGAACTGTGGAGGTGAGGGTTAGAGGGTTCTGGGAGGAAAAGGCGTGTAGTCGTTCCGATAGTACGACAAATAGAGGTCCTAACGTCTACTCTTGATGTGTAGATGAACAGAAACCCTTGGCAGGTGAAATTCGTCATGGGGTTGGCAGAAATGCGACAAATATATCTCTCTTAACACTCTTCATTAACATGATTGATACAGAAATGTAGGACGTTTAACCCTATATCACAGGGCGGGGGCAGTTTTTCGACATTGACGAATAACGAAAAACGAACATTCAAACTTGAATCTCAAAAAAAGCAGATTTGATGGATGCATATCTACAAAATGTCTCCAAAACACATTTGATTAAATCAGTGATCTAAAACGAACTAAACATATCATAAATCAGAATGCCTGAACAGTGGATTCGCATAAAAACTGTTCTTTCGCGTTGTTTTTTCTTATATGGGCGAATCTCGAAAGACGAGCTAGCCGTTTTTCGATATTCAAACTTGAATATCAAAAAAGCCGATTTGATGGATTTATATCTGCAGAATGTCTCCAAAACACTTTTTATGAAATACGTTTTCTAAAACGAACTAAAGATGTCATAAATCCGGATCAGTTTTGTAAAACGAACTAAAAAATATTATAAAAGAGGATGCCTGAGTAGTTGATTCGCATAAAGACTGCTCTTTCTCCTTGTTTTTTTGACATCGGCGAAAAACGAAAACCGAGCTAACTTCACACTGCCATCACCGGGTCAGTTCTGACAGTAATATATTCCTCTTTATTATTTCAGACTCCGGTAAATTAATTTGATACCAATGAAAAGAAGGACGTTGATCCCCATATCATTGGGTCAGATCATGAAAGTAATATATTTCTCTTTGTTATTTCTGACTCTGGTAAGTTAAGTTGACACCGGTGAAAAAAAAGAAGGACGTTATAACCCCATATATTTGAGTCAGTTTTGACAGTAATAAATGTTTCTCTTTGTTATTTCAGACTCTGGAAAGTTAAGTTGACACCAATGAAAAGAAGACAAAGAGAAGACAAATTAAGAATTCAGATAATGGCAAGTTAAAAGAGATGTTTGACCTGTGTTATGGAAGGTCGCAATTGATCTTCCACCCCCACGAGGACTTAACACGTGTAGATGTCGATGTTTACATGTTTACCTACATAATATGGTGTATATTTCTATAACTAACACATGGTGACGTATATTAGTTATAATACAGGCAATAAGTATGTATATTATCAATAACCTAGTAGTATTTATACCGATATCTTACAAAATATACAAAACACTATAAAACTGTATCGATTAAGAAACCAGCATTGTAGTATTTTTGCCGTGCTTAGAACCCATGATGTAAACGACGATCAAAAACTATGGAGAATTCCAGCTACTGTGTAAACGATTCGGGCCAGGTTACCAATAATGCTATGGACGCCGGATTCGTTGTGTCTACTATATGTCTGGGTATATTGGTATCGGTGGTCGTAGCCGGTAATATTTTAGTCGTAGCAGCTGTTCTTACCACCAGAAAGCTACGAACAGTAACCAATATATTTATTGTGAACCTAGCATGTGCTGATTTATTGCTAGGAATCTTTGTTTTGCCCTTCTCGGCAGCTCTGGAAGTTCTTGACAGCTGGATTTTTGGCACCATATGGTGCCATGTCTGGTTAGCTACAGACGTACTTCTGTGTACCGCTTCAATATTAAATTTGTGTTGTATTAGTTTTGATAGATACGTCGCCATAACGCGGCCAATGAAATATCCAGGTATAATGTCTTCCAAACGTGGGAAATTGCTTGTGGCAGCAACATGGATTGTGTCGTTTCTTATCTGTCTTCCGCCACTAATTGGTTGGAACGATGGAAATGAAACAACAGAAACAAAACGTTCTGAAGTGAATATTAGTCAACTTGTGATAAAGGATTACAATTCAAATTTTTCTCGTCATATTATCGTCGACACATACATGCTAGATAAAAACGCCAATGTGTCCGCGAATGGGGAATTTCAGAGTGTACCCCCGGTGCCATGTCTTGTAGTGCCAGTTACATGCGAACTTATTAATACCCGTGGTTATAGGATCTATTCAGCATTGGGTTCTTACTTCATTCCTATGTTTGTAATGGTGTTTTTCTATATAAGGATTTACAGGGCCGCAGTGAAGACAATATCAGCCTATCAAAAGGGTGTTTTAACGACCAAATCAAACGGTGAAACTATGAACAACAAAGTGACTTTAAGAGTACACCGGGGTGGTAGCTATATTAATCACAACAAAAAGACAAATCGTCCGGGTAGTTCAAGTAGTTCACCAAATAGTTCTGAGCGCCGAAAATCAGAAGAAACATCTCTCAGTAGATCAAATTCCAAAAAATATGAATTGGGGACACCGCTAATTAACACTAATTACCAGAGACGCTTCCGTTCTCGTTACCATACTTACAATAAAAATAGCGAGTGTCCGACCTGTGAAACAACTATTAAAATAATCCACGATCCTCCACCAGAAGAAGGTCGTCACGATCGACAACTCTCATTAACTAGTGCCAATACTCCACGTGACAAAGATCAAAATTGTAAAAAGTGTTACCATAGTAACGATCGCTTAAAACCGACAAATGGTGTTCGAATCAAGTTTTCAGGAAATAAACCAACACGCACTGCCTCTGCACTACAAAAAACCGGAAAACACATGAAAACGCAAATGCGAAAATTCAATCGGGAACAAAAAGCAGCGAAAACTCTGGCGATAATTGTTGGTGCTTTTATTGTTTGCTGGTTGCCTTTCTTTTCTATTTATCTTATCGGAGCCTTTTGTGATAATTGTATTCCTGCAGTGCTATTTTCTGTGTTTTTTTGGCTAGGTTACTGTAATTCAGCCATCAATCCGTGTGTTTATGCTCTCTTCGCTAGAGACTTTCGATTTGCTTTTAAGAAACTATTAACGTGTGGAATAAGAAGACAGCCGTGCAAGTCGGCTTCGGACCTGGCTTCGATGAACCTCAATCACATACAATCGTTGAACAATTTCAGTGACAACTCCTCCGAGAGCTGACTCTAGTATTTATTGAACAGCAGACTACTTTTAATTATTATTTCTAATTTATTGAATGTGACATAATAAAAAAAAAGGTTGATATAAATTCATTGCCTCGCTGATTTACTCTATAATTACAACAATTATGTAACGCTCTAAACACGAACTCTATTATTCAATTAAGAAACCACTGGTTCGAATAAATTTAGTGCTTTTGAAAAATCATGAATCGGCAAATAACGGTTAGTAGAACTTATAGGAAAATGCCTCCATGCTCTTTTTTTAAGTAACCATAAAATCGAATCGAAAAGCAATAACTAAAAATTGCAATTATTTTTCAAGTTCTGTTTTTTTTTTTCTCTCAAAAACGCTTCCGCCATTTCTCGTGTGCAAGCGAGTTGTTTAACAGACCATGATGTGATTTTAACTTTTGAGGGGACATCTCTTAAAACTGTCATACAGGACAACTCAGATCTCATGTATATTTAGACATAGAGCCATTAGAAATTAGATTTTGGTAACTGCTCTGCCAAAATTGTTCCTCGCATTGTACCCAAGCATCAGTCTTCCATATTGTACTTCTGCAGTAAATCGATGTGCCGCATATTGACGCACAGAAAGATTCTACGCAGCGGACCTTGTCATAGGTGAGCAAGGAGGGGAGGGGGGCGAATGTCCAAACGAGATTTATAATATCAATTTAAGACATACATGTATATCTTACAGACGTTTTTACCACACGTCTGTCACATATTCGCCTTCTGCAATACGTTTTACTGTCTAATATTGGAATTATTGCCCTGGAACTCTTGAGAATGCTATCATGGTTGATTCATTTTCCTCCAGCCCAACAGCTGTATCAATACACACCACCAGGTCTGCGATTTACACTCAGTGGCTGCGGACGAAAAGATCCACAAACGAAATGAAATGCAGTTTAACGTCCTTCTATTTTGCACGTCTGCTATGATGGAAATTATGCCTTGACAATGGCACTACGCCCTACTCGTATTTCCAATTCCATCTGCCATTGGGTTCATTTACGGGCATGCCAATATGTACAAGAATATTCGGTTTTTCGCCTTGTCGAACGACTAGACACTCTTCATGTGATCAACGGCTAAGTGGCTTTGTCTACGATATCACCCTTGGTAGAAGTGGACTTTAAATCCAGAAACGCACGAAGCTAAGTGGGTAAGACGCTGGCTCGCTAACTCGGAGGTCGCGTATTCGGTCCCTGCATTGGCCGAGAACTTCATCGGGACCTTCCGACGTGGTTTCCTCTTGTCAGTGGCGCAACACGGGGGGGGGACAAGGAAAGTTGTCTCAGAAGTGCACGTAAAATATCCCTTACAGTTGGCCATAGTGTCACTTCCCGGGCAAAATTGCCCTCATAGAACACCGTATGGTGTATGATGCTAGTCTTCATTAGCCCAATATAAAGTAGAACAGACGGTCAAATTAAGAGAAATTATTCTTATTTCTCGTGACTATGTAAGTATAAGAGCGACAGAGGTTTAAGCTAGAATAACAGGCTAATAACGCCGTATATCTGTGTTTTCGATCAAGGTATATACTGGAATTCAGTCAAGTGCCATCAGAAAAATATATCATTACGTGTCTTCATAACTTATAACAAACTCAATAACATATTCCCATGTTAAAACTAACAATTATCACAATTGTATAGCACAATTTTTTTATTTGTATCATCTTTTAAAAGATACTAGCAGGCTTTGTAGAAACAATCCGGAGCTCTTTGAAAGTCTTTGAAGTGTTTCCCGAGCACCAAGGCAACTCTATTAAAAATGACAAAATCGGGAGATCTTCATTACTAGTGACGCACATCACTTCCCATCACAACGATTCCATATTGTGTAGTTTACTTTGACAACATGTCCGGGAAGTTGACTGTGGATTGAGATAATATTACGCTGATTTTAAAGATGGTTTATATAATGTTATGAAGTATATTTTTTGGTATTTATCAAAGCCAGTTTATTATGATTGTTAAAAGGGTAACATGTTTATGGAATTGATTGTCTTTATTTTACCTAACCTAACTGTGCTTCACTTTAACCTATAAGATCAAGTACATTCCAAGTCTCTGGGCGTGGATTGAGCGATATAGAATTTATTTGCAAACTACCGTTGAATCACTAATAAGAATATCAGTAAAAAAAAATGGTTGTTACCTATGTAAACAATCCCATCGTGTAGAGATTATCCGGCGTTTATATATAGATTGAGTTTTCATGAAATGATATGGGGTTTAACGTCCTACTTTTCTGCTCATACACTGGGCTAATGAAGATGAAGATTATGTTTTCATAATAAAATGTTAAATACTTAATACGCATTATTGTGGATAAAGCCATTTTCGAAAAATGCAAATAAAGAACTGTTCCTTTAATACAATACTACTTGGTTGCCGAAATCCTGTCCATAACAGTGTATGGAGGGGGGGGGGTAAATAATGGTTACTGCCACGTCAGTAAGCTCGTTTGTTTAAAAGGATCTCAACAAATATACCCTTTCTTTGAACAATTCCAATGAGAAATTACGAATATTGGTTTAATGCGCAGACTCCCCCCCCCACCATGACCTCACCCACCCAGTCAACTGCAATCAAGAGTGATACGCAGATAAAGTAAAAAATAAAAAAACAGGTATTTTCCAAAACACGCGTTCGTTGCATACTACGCTTTCAATATGTTTCACAGAGAATTACTTACGAATTATCTCTGTAACAGATGACTGTCCACAACTACAAATACTTCAAACGTCTTTATTTATTTTTCTTTTACCTCAAAAAAATGTTTGAGAATTTAATTTGTTGGAGTAAAAAAGTTAATATGCCGTACTCATTATGCCTCGTCGGTGTCATGCTTATCAGTGATTGTAGTGGCCAAGCGAATATTCACTGCTGGATCAGTTTGCTACGCTCTGTGTAATTTAACAAAAAGCGGCGAATATCTGTCGTCTGTTGCAGAAGATGCCACGGAAAAACTAAATCTAAACATTCAAAACTAGTTATCACTGTGTTCAGAAGTGGAAACAAAAGGCATGTATATAAACTATTTTTATTCCAAACCGAGTTGAAAATAATGTTTGTTTTCTAATTTATATCACTAGTATTACCAAAATAATCGGTTTCAGAAACTGGATTCTACAGTAATCAGAAAAATAATTGAGTCTATTTATTTATTAGATTATCGGGTGTTTTTTGGCAACAATGGGTGTATTTATCATGCCAGTATGTGATTTAAAATAAAACAATGCCAGGTTCTGTCTGAAACCAAACAGATGATATCCGCTCTGGGATTAGTTTAAACATATTAGAGTCTTAAAATACGCCTATACTTCACCAATATGCATTGGAAAAATGACAAATATGTAAATAATACAATCCAAATTCCTCATGGCATATGATCTGGCTCGATGATCTGAAATATTTCATCGTTATGCACGTTCAATATATATTGTATTTACATGTTCGATCCCCACGTGGTATTACATGGCAGTAAGTGTCTTTAAACGTTTATAATCGGCTAGAACTATGCCAATAAAACCCATATTACGAAAATTCCAAGAATTATTCAATTAGTAAAAAAAACGTTCCTACGATGATTTGCAAATGAACAGATTATATACAAACATCAATATGCGTCCTACTCACCAGAAATATTGTATTAAGTTTAATAAATGACACTTAAGGCAAGCAAGCACACATCCTTGAAACTCTTGTACCAAGCTGATTGATGTGTCGAGAATAAACAAATACTGCACCAGAGACTGTCAATACACGATGTGGTCATGCGTTATGTCTTGTATTGGTCCAATTACAAGTGAAAGGCGTAGAATGTTTTATATTTTTGGGAAATAACCATTTTGGAAAAAGATTTAATACATTCTAGGTTTTATCTGACGTTGCAACTTGTAAGTGCTCTATAAAAGCTTTTTGTTTATCATATGGCCGTTTCCTGATTAGGGTGGGACGGATGGCCGAATGGTTAGCACGTGCACGGTGTATTATAAAGTCTGGCATTGAGTCAAATCGCGCGAGTACGTGACAAGGAGTAGGGTTGCCTTCCAACCTAATGGGTTTTCTCAGGGTCCCCCGGTTTCCTCCAACTGCTAAAAACCCCTACGCTCAGACGAATTGTTGAATAAAATTAAACCATTTGTTAATCCCGGAATGACCATGTTTGTGTCAAATTGAAGTTAACCCTCATTTCTCTCTCATCCAATCTCGCTGCGTTTCCCTATTGGTGAAGCATCATAGCGTATGTAATGCATCATAGTTTTTAACGATACAGTAATGAAAACAATCTTTCCAGGAAAAGAATGTGATTACTAGCAAAATTGGGGACTAAAATAAGCAGCCGCTCCAGATCCAAAAACCTTTTGTGAGGTCGAACATCAGTGTAATTAAGCCAAAGGTTTTAATGAATGGATGTGTTAAGATGGGGTTGATACTGACGTAATTAACACAGAGCATGTTTGGCGAATTAAGTCAAGCTTTCATTTAGCAAATTATAGGAGCTGTGCCAAGACGTCCTCTTTTGTCAGATCGTCTTGAGTAATACATTTCATAAAAGATAAAAGTGAACACCTTTAGTGGGACATATTTATACGTTCATAAATATATTCTAAGCTTTTGACATTTTTGACAAAATCATCTTTGTCTGCCAATTACATCGATACATTGATTTTAGAAATGCTGATTGCCAATACACCAGTAAATGACTGCCCAAAATGGTGGCTAACATTTGAAACCGACCTAATATGACCAGGGGTGACTTAGACATGGATCACACCATGTGACTTCCGGTTTTGCTCCGAATGCTTTCCTACAGTGTTTTCTGCCCATCAATCTCATGCCATTTATCTCTCAGAGAACGGTATTAAAAGATAATGATTAAATGTAATTTGGCTTCGTTCAATGTCCTAGTCGAAACCTTTTTTATATCTTTAAATGTACATTACCACTCTCACGTTTATCTTCAATTACATTAAATGTAACTTTCTGTCCACCGTGATACTTCTTCCTCAGAAGTTTGAGATCGAGAAAAACGGCTAATGATAGACATTAAAGATTTATCGTTTATTTTCAAAGCAGTTATTTTCAGGAAATACATCTAAATGTAATTGTGTCTTTCATTTTTTGCTGGAATCTAGAGTAAAAATTGTTCTAACCTTAATCCCAAGATTGCTGCAAATTTTCACACGTACTTTTGTACACGGCTAAAGTCGTGCGCTGTATAATTAAAAGCGTAAAGTGTTTGATGGCTCTGTGTGGCGAAATAAGAGAGAATCGCGAACAACAAGTCTCTTCCCACGGGCAAACCTCAATGGGAATAAAATGGACAAAAATCAATGTTATCATCGTTGAGTTACAAATGCAAATGTAGACCCTTGGCTTAAGGCAGTGTTTTTCTAGCGATATCCAATCAGGACTGTCTATATATGTTTGGACAAGAATGACAGATATTCTTCAACCTTGAATGATCTCTTAGAAAAACTAGAAATAAAACGAACATAATGAAAAGGAAAAACGATAAAGCACCGTCTAATGATCTTGTCGAGATCTTGACCTATATGTGTATAAATTACTATAAATGATAGGAATCGGATCGAAAGATCATTTTTCACAGATACAGGGTTCATTTGGTTGGTATTATAGATGCGCAGTTTAAATTCCTGTCAGAATTCTCACGATTATCTTTAACTATGTACAAATACATGTCCCGGGTACAAATAAATGCGTTAGGTACAAATAAATGTCCCAGGGTACACATAAATGTCCCAGGGTACACATAAATGTCCCAGGTACAAATAAATGTGTTAGGTAAAAAATAAATACGACGGGTACAAATAAATGTGTTAGGTGCAAATAAATCTGTTAGGTACAAAGGTACAAATAAATGTATCAACTGTGATATCCTTAAATCAACGTCGTAGAATGGACTTTTAATGTTGTCTCTAATGGACCTTTAATGTAAGGTAATTATTAAACGAAGGACATAATAACATGCTCTTGAATACATGTTAGTTCTTCAGAACGCCGGCTTTTACTGTCATTAGAAATTAAATGTAATAATTAATAGTTAGCACCTCGCCACGGAACAAGTCAACTAACGAGAACCTCTACTTATATATAATAATATATCAATAATCGTTAAATCCCAACCTTGAACCTTCATCATACCATTTATAGAACCAATAGCACATAAAAGTCACCAAAATTATTATGTGCCATAAACCTTGAATATACCGTGCCAATTATCGGTCTTAGCCCTTCATATTACACATTAATACCAGAATTAATGAAAATGCAGAATGACTTATCGACAAATTAAATCCATGCTAAATTCTCTCTGGGTTGTCATACATGACAATAATAATAAATAAAAGAAAATAAGCATTCCGATATTCGTCATGGGGCTGGGGAAGCAGTCGTCACCTTATTCAATAGAGTGTGTAAACACGATTAAACTGATGATAATGAGGTTAATGAAGCTGCAACTGGCAGGAGAATTGCACAGCTTTTCAAAAGAGAAATCTTATACCTCTCTTGAGTCAATCCATAAATATCCATTTGAATCCAATTTATACAATGAAATAAAGACTGAAAGACGGCATCAAATCTAAAGAAATTGCTTCTACATCGTGACAATTAATCCACTGTGGTTATTTATTCATACATGGCCGTTACCAATAATACATTAGTACATGACTATTTTGTAGAATGATGGTTTGCAATTGGGTATTGGCGAACTGTTTTCGTCTTGGAATTCCATACAGTTCCGGCATGGTTGCTGTTGGTTGTTTCTCTAGGGTGTTACTGCTGAATTGCTGTTATGACGCTACTGTTGAAGACAACAACGTCGATGTTCGGTGCACTGCTACTACATTACTAGTGTTTGCTGGTTGCCATCTTGGTTGTCCCCTCGGCCCACTGCTACGTCACCCAAACAGACTGACTGACTGAACTAAAAACATGCCTATAGTCAACGATAGTAAAAACGCAGACAAGAAGTAAAAGTATAAACTGGCCCGTTATTAGAACATAACTAGTATAGTCAGAATGTTACTGAGCGCCATAGAAACGCATCACTTAGTTTGTCGTATAACAAAATGATCCTGTAAATATATCTTATTTATTTTGCTTCTTATTGTGAACAATATTCAAATGGGAACACATCAATAACAACACATTTGTACACTTGTGGATGTTTAATCTGTAATCAACGGTACAAAGTCAAGGGGGGGGGGGTGTCAAAACAGGCTCTTACGCACGCTGTGCAGCGACGTCGCGTGGAATTAACCAATGTTTGAAAGAAGGCCTGGGGCAAAATGTTCCATTCTTAGACAAGAGCTGCTCCTAAAGCAGCAATGGTGTACATCTGCGGTCTCCGATACAGACGGCGTCCAATCTGACCACAGACATGTTCTATCGGTGCCATGTCACGTTAGCAACAATTGGTTGCAAGACATCATCACGGTAGGATACAGCATTAACGTGACCCTTGCAAATGTGTAGGGGGTCCGGTGAAGCCTCCCCACACCATTACACTTCCCCCACCCCATCGATCCGTTTCGCAGACGTAACAGTCTGCAAGACGTTCCCCAAGGCGTCTCCACACACATTGACGGACATCAGCGTGATAAAGATGAAAGCGACTCTCATCACTGAAGAGCACACTTTGCCAGTCTACTCTTCTCCATGTCTGGTGTCCTTGAGCCCATATCAAACGCCGCTGACGGTGATGATCCCTGAGGATAGCTCCAACATAAGGTTGTCGTGCACGGAGTCCTACTTCTTAGACGACGTCTTACGGCGTTGGCACTTACTGGTCCACGTCTTCCGACGACTACTGCACCTGTTCAGTCGCTGGACGGAATCGGTAACGCAGATGTGTGACCCGGATGTAGCGGTCTTGAGCCTGGGTTGTAACGCGTTGTGGACTAATGACAATTGAAGTGTCTGGCACTAGCACGTGTAGACATGCCAGCCTTGGACATTCCAATGGCTTCATTCCGTTGATGTTCAGTAAGTATCGGCATCTCTAGCTCGATTCCTTCACACATTCAACAACAAATTACGACAGGTTGACGTTTCACAGTTCATGTCATGTACTGCACATTAAGTTGAAAACATGCTTTGAAAGGGCTCACACACAATGCTGCACGTGAATATTGGGTTTTTCATGTGCATCTCGTGCATTTTTTTTTTTTTTTTGTGCACACGGACCGATATTTTTTGCGTTTCGGAGCATTGTGTGAAACAATAGTTCATAGTACTGCATAATATTATACATACAAAACCACCTAGTAATAAAATATACGGCGCTCAGAATCTATTCCCTCCATTCTGACATCATGATAAACGTAGCTAACCGATTTGTCCCAGTGGGTATTTGATTTTACAGAATGCATAAAATATTATACAAACATGTAAGGATCTGTATTCTGTCGGGGGGGGGGCACAATGTCTCAGAAGGTCTCCAGTTCTCTGAGAAAATTCCTCGGGAATTTCCTTCGCGGTCTTCCCATGTCAGTGGTGAAGTAGAGCGGGTCTGGCCAGGTCAGTGTTTAGTCGTTCAGATGGACGGAAATTCAAGTTCCCGTAAAAGAACCATTGACAGAATTCGAAATGGGCAAATTTCCTGCATTGTACAGGACAGACAAATGTGACGTTGAACCTCATTTCACTTCATTTTGCCTTGGTTGGTATATTTACATGATGCATTATTGCTAACCTGTCATCATCACTAATATCTGGAATAACCGTGTTTTCAACCAAGACAACAGCCTCCAATTTAATTAGATTGTGGATCAGTTCGTACTTAGAGTATTGAAGGTTTGGGTTTAGGAATATTAAGGTTTTTAGTGTCGAGCGACATGTTGTTTGACCCCATCGTCTGCGATAATATAAGGTTCGGGGATAGGTACAATTTACAAGCTACAAAACCAACATGCTTGGAAAAACTTACTGAAATAGTATATCAAAGTAACCGCCTCAAATGTGTGACAGTGAATACGTGGCTGCTAACGTGACATGGCACCGATAGAACATGTCTGTGATGATATTGGACGCCGTCTGTATCGGAGACCGCAGATGCACACCATTGCTCCGAATCAACATTGCTGAGTAATTTGGTTGAAATCGTCCAGTCGGTATATTGAAGAATGGTCGAAATTGTCAAAATTTGGATCATTAACGTGTCCTGTTTATGTGGAATCGTGCAACTTCTTTGATCCTGTCTAAATAATCATTACTAAATCAACATAATGACAAAATATGGTTTTAACTGAAAACTCGAAAATATTTCCATCTGCCTACCCCCAATGGGGTCTTCTGACAAGTGAATAGTTCTGAATATGCACCGCCCAAGCAATATACATGTACATGTGCCAACAAACTGTGGCAAATCGAAATTATCCAGAAATATACATGTATATTGAACGGAACTTCGTGTATCTACAGTACCGAATGCGCACCATGCAAGCAATATACCTAACAATTGGGAATGAAATTCTTGGAACGGTTCAGAAGGAGTTGGAAATAATTCACCACTGGTGGGTCACTTTACATTGTATTTCAACAAATCATCAAGAATAAAGAAAGTCACACAGTTCAGCATCTTGTCATAGTGATATTTGAAATGGTGACGTGTGAAATGTTATGGTGGAGAACTTTAACTGGTCAGTGGCATTTCTGTCCTACGAATTCCAACAGTCAAGAATTCTGTACCGCCAGTGCACACACGGGCATGTTTTGGTTTTAGCCTGATCTGAATCACTAGCTACCATTTCCCTTGCCAACCGTCCATTTTCTAATCTTGTCTGGTGGGTTTGATATAATGGGGTTCTTCTCGACCGACGCAGGGATTTCAACCCGAGACACGCAAAAGCTCAACTACCTTGTCATGTTTACAAAAGCATTCCAATCGGAGTGCTCCTTAATAAGTCAAAATGTACATACATGTAAACAACCGACAGGCCAACAGAAGCCGAAGGCGATGGTGGTAGGGTGTGTCTTATTCATATACCCGATCTTCTAAACGGGCCCGTAGCCAGCTCATAAATTTTTTTTTTTTTGAGGGGGGGGGGCTTCGGAATATTTGTTGTTTTTTTTTGGGGGGGGGGGTGTGTTACGGAATGTTTTAGAGGGGCTGAGGATGTGGCCGGTTAAGAACACTCCTAAGAAATCACTATTTTTGGCGAAATATTTGGGGGAGGGGGGCTAGTTCGACTTTTTTTTGGGGGGGGGGGGTTACGGGCCCGCTTCTAAATGGGATTCACGCACGAGGCGGATACACGATTATCACGGTTTAAATAATATTAGATAGTAGGAAACATACAATGGGGCGGGGGGGGGGGGGTATTCACGCGGCTTAAACGCGGGTGGAGCACTACTAATTAATAAAAATACCCGTATAAAATAGTATCATGAAAAACTTGCGAAATATACAATAACTTTATTCTTACAGTCAGGCAATTCGTATCAACTTGTGCCCTATATACACTTGGTTTTTTATTATCTTCAATTACTGTCTACTCCAACAAATAAATCATTAAGAACAGAAATGTACGTTAAAGCACTCTTAAATCTATTCTGTGTAGAAGTCTGATCTACATAATGCCAGTTATTACCATTGACCATTTGGGAATTATCTAACACATAAAAATGATTTGGTAGTGCCATTTACCATTTTATGGTACCATTGATACCATTTTAAAATCTATATATCCTCTACTCATGTTTTTATCACGCTCTACTAGGCTGTAAAACTTGGTGCCAGAGAACATGCGTGCTGATAATATGGTACAATTTTTGTTTGCTTTAATTTTAAAACGAGAAATTTTCCTTTGATTTCAACTAAAATGATTCAAAAACAGCTAATTTAAATTAAAGTATCGAACTGGGATGGGCTTTTGACGAGTCAGTAAGTTCTGCCCAAATTGACAGGGTAATAGCAAGTAGCAAGGTAGCGAAGTATTAAAGATACTTTGTACAAGTATGTGCCGCTTCTTGGAATATACGTAAGGTGGTTAACGTCATCGTCACAAAATGTATTTCCCTATTTCACTGTAATTATCCCCGGTGGATGTGGTATAAGTGTTTTTGGTGCTTCATAAATTAAAGTCCGTTAAACCAAGAAACAATTTATTGAATCCTAGAATAAATTTTTAAAAAACACATACATGTACAAATTAGTTACTTCTCGATTTAATTTTTTAAAAATAGGCTACTCATGTCAGGTATCTCGGGTAGGGCGGTGGGTCATTTAAAACAGGATCCTTAGTATTACTCGCATCCACACCGATTTAAAGTCTTGATCTGGGAAATGTGTCATATCACCTTTAAGTGATATGAAAGAATTAATCGTACTGTGATAAGTGCCTGATACAGAACCATTAAACGGTACATAGACACATTAAGATGATGGTAGTACCATAGTATCAGTTATCTTATCCATGGTTTCTATCTTCTATTTATCACCCAAAGACCGACTTCTTCTTCCTCTATTATGATGATAAAAAATAATAACTTATGATATCATCTTAGATGTAATCGTGTAACGATATTTATTGTAACACTTTCAGTTTGTCAATATTTACTTATTGCCTCGAATTAACTTTTTTATAGGAACGTGTTATGTCATTTCCGTCTAATATATGAAATAAATAATTCATTATCTTCATCATTAGTAGATTTTTGTGGTGGTCATGGATATCGGACAGTATAATAAAAACTTCTGAAACGATGCTTTAAAGGAAATGCAATCGTCTTGGTATATTAACTCGGGAACCATTCCAGTTGTACAAAAAATTAAACCGCCAGATTATCGGTGAGAGTTACCAGCGATGTACATGCAGTGTGGGGGATAGGGTATCAATACAGACTTTAGTTGCATGGTGTAGAAATAGAGAATCTCCTACCAGTCTTTTTTGATATCAAAAAATATCAACACCAGTTGATAAAGTAAAAAGAACGAGGCTCTGTCTTTTTTTTCTTATTTTTTTTTTACTTTATCAAGGAGTGTTGATATTTTTGATATCAAAAAAGACGAGTTGGAGATTTATCACCCAATCCTTTCTTACATGCAGAAATAAATAAATATAATTCTTTGTTATATATTTCACTTTTACTGAAACTGATTACATTACAGCGTAGTGATACATCATTTTTTGACAGCAGTTTACCTATTGCAATATAATGACTGTACATAAAACGGTATGGAACTTGTGAGAGATCGTCCACTGTTCTGACAAAAAGAAAACTCCATTGCAAGCAGCTACAAAGCAGAATGAAAGATAATGACATAGGCCAATGTTTAACATATACTATTCAAAAAAAGTAGGGGATATTTGATTTTGGGGCATAATACTAAAATATGCAAATGACTACGAAAAAAGTCACTATAGAACCTAACAGAAGAAACATTTCCAGTTACATGTGACGCCCAAACGCACCAATAGCTACCGCATGGAATGCAGGTGGTGCTTGGGTTCATCATGGGGGTCCAATCCAAGATTTGCACGACTCTGACTTTGAATGTTACAGTCATTGTGGCATTGAATTCCAGGGTGGAAACATCAGTTTAATTGTTTTAGTGACCAGAAAACAAATTTTGATATGCGCCGACTTACCCAAAATGAAAGGTTACGTGCCCTTGGCATGCTACAGATCGGCACAACACAGGCGGTTGTGGCGCGGACGATGAATGTTTCTCAGTCTGTCATAAGCAGGCTATGGTCCAGATACCGTGATAAACAATCTGTACAGGGCAGACCACGCTCAGGTCGACCAAGGGCGACAACTCAAGCCCAGGGTCGATTTATCCGTGCCTTGGCCTTGAGAAATCGTGTCATCACAGCAAATCAGATCAGCGCTCGTCTTCAAACAGACACTGGTGTGAGAGTGAGTGGCCAGACGATTCGAAATCGACTGCGTAGGGGTCACCTTCGCGCCCGACGTCCTCGCACGATCCCTTGTTTGGGAGATCATCACATTCAGGCAATACGTCGTTTGTGTAGGGATCGTCAACACTGGGATAATCGACGCTGGAGCAATGTGATGTTTTCAGATGAGTCAAGGTTCACTGTTGATATTTTGGACAGACGTAGGAGGGTGTGGCGTCGTCGAAACGAGCGCTTCCAAGACGTTAACGTCATCAGACATGATCGATTTGGGGGTGGTTCTGTTATGGTGTGGGGAGGCATCCCAGGGCTGGCCACGAATAAATTGATGGCGAGCAGATGACTGCTCTCGCAAATATAGGTTTGGGCGAGCAGGGCGAGCAATAAAAATTGCTCACGTAAAATGTTGCTTGCGTGAGCACACATTTTCTAAAATTGTTTCAATTTAAAATCAATTTGTTGCCTGGATACTTTTGTTAAATTAAATAATGAAAATGCTGTTTAAAGTTTGTTATTTATTAATTTTTTTTTTTTTCAATTCTTTATTTACATCATACATGTAGTACTATTACTATGAGTTGGCACTAGTATAACAAAACAACAAAATAAACGATTGAGCGCCAAAATTGCTATTCCTGGCACAGAGTTTGCAGTAAACATGTGTGACCATCGCTTTTCTGTTTTTGACAAGTCATAGGCCTACTCTTTTTTTTTTTATAATCAATTTCCGTACGGATTTCTTCACCCCACGACATAAATGTGGATAGGTAGGGCAATCAGGTTTCCTTTAGCCAATTATTACACTTAGATTTAAAATTATACGACTGCACAATGGAATAAAAGTCGAAGTTCTGATAAAATAAGAAATACCGATAATTATAAGTTTGAAACGTGTTCATTTAGCGTGAAATGCCAAATCATCCGGATGTAAACATTCTTTACTTTAGACTCGATTATCACGCGTTTGTTACTGGTCTTCGTAGGAAAACCAGTCATGACGTTCAGGTATAAAGTGTATTTTTAGTAACACGACTCATTAGCCAATCAAATTTAAGGACGAAATGCCGCGTGCAGCTTGTTGAATGTCAGTTTGACAGACGAATTTATGACGTTATTGACATTGTTGGATTAGTTTGGTCAACATTTTGATTATTTTTACAGGTTTTTCCTAAACATTTGCGCGAGCAACGAATAGCTCGCGTAAATCTACCTTTACGCGAGCACCTGCTCGGGTCTCGTGGCAAGCCCTGCATCACTGTTGCTGGAAGAACGGCTTTACATGTTGTTGCAGGGCGTGTTACAGGCCAGTACTACCGGGACAACATCTTGGCAGTCCATGTTGTGCCGTTCGCACGACGTCATGGCCGCCGTTTCATCTTCCAGGATGACAACGCAAGATGTCACAGGGCCAGGATCGTTACAGGTTACCTGCATCAGCAGAACATCACCACATTACCTTGGCCAGCACTGAGTCCCCACCTCTCCCCCATCGAGCATGTCTGGGACATGCTTGGACAGAGGTTACGTCAACGTCAACAACGTCCTGCCAATGTCCAAGAACTTGCTGCTGCGTTGCAACAGGAATGGGACAATCTGGACCAAATTGACCTTAGACGTCTCATTAGGAGGATTTACCCGTTACTGACTTTGTTGCGATGCTGTGGTAACTTTGCTCTTTGACCCCGGGTTACATTATACCCTTATAATGGTCAGTCTGTGCCTTACTTAGTCTAACGATCATTTGCAATAAATCGATGAATGTGAACTTCATTTCATTTTGTCATTTGTTTCTTCGTCAGTTTCATTAGGTGACTTTAATATCACTTAAAAATTAAATATCCCCTACTTTTTTTGAATAGTATAATATGGTTCAAAACTTTAATGTCTTTCAGGATTTCAACTTGTTATTATCAGTTAAAGATGGTATTTTACTTATAACAGAAACAGTTAAAAGTCTTACAGCAGAGATTATTTTTCCACCTAATAGAACATTTATACCTTTAGTATTGCGTGATGATAATGGGAAGTAAGTACATTTTCGGATCACAAAATCAAATAGCCCCTACTTGTTTTGAATAGTATATTTGCCGCATTTCTGCCAACCCCATTACGAATTTCACCTGCCAAGGGTTTCTGTTCATCTACACATCAAGTGTAGACGTTAGGACCTCTATTTTGTCGTACCGGTACTATCGGAACGACTACACGCCTTTTCCTACCAGAACCCTCTAACCCTCACCTCCACAGTTGAGGGGTGACTAAAGGATCTTCTAGTTTGTGACCAAGCACCATACCCACCGAGTCACCGCGGTTTCCACAAACTTATCAATAACCTGTGTCTTGAATCCACGTCAATTCAAAATATCGTCATAATAAAATATTCCAAACGTCACGCAAGCAAAAAAACAGGCAATACGGAAAACCAGAAATTACATGACACGATCAATTCAAAATAAATACATCACGTTCCAAAGAAACAAGACTTTAAGAGAATGCCAGATTTTTAACACAGACAAATTGTATGCCCGTGGACCCGATAATAGATGGGGTCCGGTGTTGACTATGGTCAGGAAATTGATAGTTGATGAAAGAGAGACAACTCCATTTAACGTGATAAAAAAAAGATAGGCTGGCACCACAGAGTAAAAATAACCAGAGTAGCGACTCGCATTACTCCCTATAGAAACAACCGGACGCGCAATGGATGATGGGATTCGTCTGTAATACACACACACTGACAGTACGCTCAACGTTACGATACCTATATCGATGAACTAAATCTCTTTAATTTCGTAGTTTTATAGTATTTTCGGTAAAAAAAATTACCGAGAATTATCACATACAATCATGTTAGGTGTGTGTGTGTTTCGGGAATTTATAAAACATGATTAATATTTTTAAAATATGAATATGAAATGAAGTAATGAAGTGAAAGACGGCAATTGTGGCGGTTTACGAATTGGTTTATAAGGCCGTAAACTATTGTTGATTTTATTTTTTTTTTATTATCTTTAAAACTAATCCACCAAATACTTGTTGTTTCCATTCCTAGATTTGAAATATACATTCCCATAAACCTTAAAATGGCCCATTTGAAAATGTCAAAGAACCACGCCCTTTTTAATTTTTGGATAAGGCCTATTTTACTCAACATGATTTATTTTTTCTCCCAAAGAAAAATAGGCCTATCCCTGTCTTCTAGAGAGTATTACTTATTTAAGTATGCTTTCATTAAAATATTAAATAATAATTTAAGAATATTAAAATTGAATTTTTTAAATACCCCAGAACATTTTCCAATAAACAGATTTGAGCCGTTGGTTGTTTTCCAAGATAAAATGCCTTTGGCTCCAATGTTGACTCCCTGTCTTCTTTTATGATTTTTGTTCTTTTAATTAATGTTGGCTTTAATTTTTTAAAAATGAAAAAAAATCATTAAATATTTTATTTTCAATAGTATTACATTTTTCAATAAACATATTTGAGTTGATTAGTTTCTCTTTTTACAAAACCAAAAACAACTTGAAATTTAATATTTTGCATATTGCTCTGGGTGCCATGTAATGTTTTGACCGCCTTTATATAGACCCCCTAATACCACGAAATTGTCCACTTTACACCACTGCATAAGAATATATTAAATTATTATCAATCTGAAGTGTGCTCTGACATTAGGTCTGATCTGTGTTCAGAGTTACTTTTATTTTTGTCAACTGGTTATTTAGAAATAGAAAATTTAATTTATACTGTGTACTATAATGGAATTATTTAGAAATAGAAAATTTAATTTATACAGTGTTCTATTATATGGAATTTATAGGTGGTCGGATTAAGGCCTACATTAAAACTATTAAAAGGGAAAATGTGATTTTGAATAGCAAAACAGTATTAGGCTTACTGTTTTATTTAAAGTTTATTGCAAAACAGTATTTCTGTTAGGAAATTTGGAAAGGTGTATTACAGATACCATAAACTTAACACTTTGTTTACCACAAGTAATTGTAGGCCTATATAGAATCGCATATTTCGATACAGAATCTTAGAAAAAATTAGGCTCGTTCATTATATCATATTCATATGCGAGAATCCAATTCTTCAGAAAATATAGTTAGTTCCCTCACACACGATTCTATTTCAATCTCTTTAAATGGTAGCATAGGCCTTTTATATTATGGAATGTAAAAAGAACATGTGCAGCTTGTGCAGACTCAATGGGTAAAGCTTACTATTTAAAATTTGATCCTTTAAAAAACACAACTAGACATGTAATTCTAAAATTACGAAAATAGATAGCAATTAAGCGATGGTAAAGAATGCAGGGAATGGGTTTGGTTACATCGGAGCGCAACTACTTCTTGTCCTGCGTACGCGAAAGTATTAAAAAAAAGGCCCATAATTAAAATAACAGAATATTGATATTATTAATACTTTTATTAGACCTATGACATGCCATTGAGTCAGATGGCGCGGTTTCGATTCCACGCTTGCACGTGACAAGGGGTAGTGTCGTCTGTCGAACATCGTGGGTTTTCTCCGGGGCCTCTAGTTTCCCCTCACTGCTAAAAAAAAGACTCATACATACCTGTATTACTGTAAGTGAATCATTGAAATAAAAATTAACCAAGTTAATCCCGATATTTCTTAGTTTATCATGAGATCTACTTCTCGGGCAGTACTCGGTAGGCTACTGACAGTAGGCCTATACTCCTATAGACTGGTTCAAGTTGCCTACTTTAAATTGGAATAGGCCCCCGGAAAATGCAATATAATGCCAATTAACCAATCAAATATGAAAACATCTTTCACCAAATATGTACTCTTACAAAATAACATTTTTGATAATATATATATTGCTGTTATTATAACCTATTATGTTATTATGGCTCAGTTTATAGCACTAGGCCCACATAGTAAAACTCTGTCTAGGCCTAGCACTCGACGATGACTCGTATCGTACTCATAGCAGACGACGCGACATAGACTGAGATGTTTTTCTTCGGGAAATCTAAAGAATTTTAATCCCTTAATAGTACCTAAAATTAAAACACCCTGTGTAGGACCTACTCTGGGTACCATATCCACCACTCGCAAGTTTACATTTTCTTTTGTTCTACTGCGAAACGTCTTCTTTAGCCACCATGTTTAGTGACATTACAGACGAGACCCAAGATGCAATGCGCGACCTCCTCCGTATGCAAATGAAGAAGTCTCCACTCTGGTTATTTTTACTCTGTGCTGGCACCATAGAGTTATATATAGATACTAGAGTCCGCACTGATCACGTGACTCCCATGACTACAACGTTAAAGGTTTGTGCCGGAATGTTGGGAGAACGCTAGATCGGAGACGGTCCTACGCAAATTGTGACGTCATATGTGAATTGTGGGTTAGGGTAAGGGTTAGGCTTGATCATGGGTTAGGGTTAGGGCTAGCCCTGTTTATATCTCGGGACTTTGACCAAATCTACAGGTCCTAGCCCTTACCCTAACCTTAACCCACAATCTATATATGACGTCATACGTGCTAAAATGCGTAGGACCGTCGCCGATCTAGCGTTCTCCGGAATGAAGCGACGGCCGCCATGTTAGTTCCGGGGAGTATGGACGTAAATACCCGGATGTTCACTATGTTATCGCATCAATTAATCCGTGTCGAACTGTTTTAAATCGTGCACAAATATTACATTTTTAAATTTTCTCACCCAAATATTTATTGTTTGATAAAAATAATAATAAAGATCCATGGACCGACTTATCTCCGGGCCCCTCTTTTCCCGTAAAGGTTATAGAATAATTTATTTTGACATATCAGCGATCTCGACCGCAGTGTCTCTATCTGACTATACGCTACTAGGCCTATTTTATTTACTTTACCTTCGCTTTCTGTTTTAATTTGTATTAAAACATTCATCTTTTGAATTAGTGCAATGTCCACAATATGAATTCTTATACAGTAAATTTGTTTTAAAAATTTATGGAACTAATTAATAAAGAGTGTAGAGAAATGAATGTTTTGGGGTTTTTTTTTTTTTTAATTTAAGCACTAAAAGTTAACAGAAAACAATAGCCCGCAGAATTATATGTACTGGTATTTTTATTTATTTGTTAATTATTTTATTTCAGGAAATTTGTCAATGGAAAGTGAAGAAAAATTAATAGCCTACGTATAATGTTGTAGGCCTATTTCTATTTACCGCCCGGTATTGATTTATTTCAATATTTGTTAATTATTTTTAGAAATATATGGAACTGAAAAGGGAAGAGAAACTAAAAACAGACAGCAGAAAATGTATTTTTATTTATTTGTTCATTTGTTTTAGAAAATTATGGAATGAAAAGTGACATGTCATTGTCAGCGATCCCGTACTCTACTTTCACTTTCAATTTAATTTCCAGTATAATATTTGATACATAAAAATATGTCCCGAATGTGTATTCTATAGTAAATATGTGCTGGTATTTTTATTTATTTCTTAATTTCAGGAAATTTGGGAATGTAAAGTGAAGAAAAATTAATAGCCTACGTATAATGTTGTAGGCCCATTTCTATTTACCGCCAGGTATTGATTTATTTCAATATTTGTTAATTATTTTTAGAAATATATGGAACTGAAAAGAGAAGAGAAACTAAAAACAGCCTTCAGAAAATATTGTATTATAAATTATTTATTTGTTAATTTGTTTTAGAAAATTATGTAATGAAAAGTGACATGTCAGTGTCAGCGATCCCGTAGGCCTACTCTACTTTCACTTTAATTTCCAGTTTAATACTTTAAATTATGTCCGGAATGTGTATTCTATAGTAAATGTGACTAATAAATTTATAAATTGAAATCTTACCTTACTGTCATAAGGTTTGCTTAACTTTTTTAGGCCTATGTCATAAAGTATTATTATTAGTAAAAAAGGTAAAGTAAGTAGACGCGACGTAGAGGAGAGACACTGGTGTTGTCGAGATCGCGGACATGTCAAAATAAATTATTCTATAACCTTTACGTGGAAAGAGGGGCACGGAGATAAGTCGGTCCATTGATCTTTATTATTATTTTTTATTAAACAATAAGTATTTCGGTGAGAAAATTTTAAAATGTAATATTTGTGCACGTTTTAAAAACAGTTCGACACCGATTGATTGATGCAATAACATAGTGAACATCCGGGTATTTACGTTCACACTCCCCGGAACTAACATGGCGGACAAGTCTCCATGTCGGCACGCTGTCACGTGATCAGTGCGGACTCTAGTTTCTATATATAACTCTATGGCTGGCACTGCCAGGCAGGATACGCCCACATTTTCGAGAGATGGATAGAGAACAAGCAATACGGAAAGTGATTTTTCCTACATCATTAAGTCCTGTATTTCATACTGTATTGGGAGCAGCCATTTTGTTGGTCAGTTCCAGTCTGATATTCATGAAATTCGAAGTCGACAATGATTATGGTGTGACGGTACACAACCTAGAAATGTGACTTTTCGTCCAAATCGGATAAGAATTGTGACCTGTACAGAGTCAACAACCATGATATACCATATCTTTACACTATTCGCGTACAAACGGCGACGTACAAACGGCGACCATTTCGTCCGGCAATTTTGGTACCATTTTCACGAAATTCGAATAATTCAGGAAGTTACGATCCGATATGCGCAAATACCGAAAGGAACCAAGATCTTTGGGTTATAACCATGCATTTCAAGTTTCATCAAAATCGAATTAAAATTGTGACCTTTACAGGGTCCACAACCTTGATATACCATTTTTTAACAGTATTCACCTACAAACGGTGGCCATTTTGTATGGCAATTTTGGTCTGATTTTCCCGAAATTCGAACTCAACCTTCCTTACGGTGTAACGGTAATATAATCAAACGTTTTTTTAAATTGGATAATAATTGTGACCTCCAAGCTAAAAAAAAGGCGTTTTTGCGTATAATCAGGGGCCATAATTCAGGAAGTTACGATCCGATATGCGCAAATATCGAAAGGAAGCAAGATCTTTGGGTTATAATTGTGACCTCCAAGCTAAAAAAAAAGGCAATTTTGCGTATAATCAGGGGTCATAAGTCAGGAAGTTATGATCCGATATGCGCAAATATCGAAAGGAAGCAAGATCTTTGGGTTATAACCATGAATTTCAAGTTTCATCACAATCGAATCAAAATTGTGACCTCCACAGGGTCCACAACCTTGATATACCATTTTTTAACAGTATTCGCGTACAAACGGCGGCCATTTTGTATGGCAATTTTCGTCCGATTTTCCCGAAATTCGAACTCAATCTTCCTTAGGGTGTAACGGTGATATAATCAAACGTTTTTTTAAATCGAATAATAATTGTGACCTCTAAGCTAAAAAAAAAGGCGATTTTACGTATAATCAGGGGCCATAATTCAGGAAGTTACGATCCGATATGCACAAATATCGAAAGGAAGCAAGATCTTTGGGTTATAACCTTGAATTTCAAGTTTCATCACAATCGAATCAAAATTGTGACCTCCACAGGGTCCACAACCTTGATATACCATTTTTTAACAGTATTCGCGTACAAACGGCGGCCATTTTGTATGGCAATTTTCGTCCGATTTTCCCGAAATTCGAACTCAATCTACCTTAGGGTGTAACGGTGATATAATCAAACGTTTTTTTAAATCGAATAATAATTGTGACCTCTAAGCTAAAAAAAAGGCGATTTTACGTATAATCAGGGGCCATAATTCAGGAAGTTACGATCCGATATGCGCAAATATCGAAAGGAAGCAAGATCTTTGGGTTATAACCATGAATTTCAAGTTTCATCAAAATCGAATCAAAATTGTGACCTCCACAGGGTCCACAACCTTGATATACCATTTTTTAACAGTATTCGCGTACTAACGGCGGCCATTTTGTATGGCAATTTTCGTCCGATTTTCCCGAATTTCGAACTCAACCTTCCTTAGGGTGTAACGGTGATATAATCAAACGGTTTTTTAAATCGAATAATAATTGTGACCTCCAGAGGGACCACAAGCTAAAAAGGGTGATTTTTCGGACAATCAGGGGCCATAATTCAGGAAATTACATTCCGATAGCCGCAAATATCGAAAGGAACCAAGATCTTTGGGTTACAAACATGCATGTCAAGTTTCATCAAAATCGGTTCAAAATTGTGACCTCTATAGGGTCCACAAGCTAAAAACGTGATTTTTCGTACAATCAGGGGCCATAATCCATGAAGTTTTGATCCGATACATGCCAATATCGAAAGGAACCGAGATCTTTTGGGGATAAACCTATATTTCAAGTTTCGTCAATTGGATAAGAATTGTGACCTGTAGAGAGTCCACAAACAAATTGTGGACGGACGGACGTCCGGACGGACAGGGGCGACGACATAATACGTCCACATGAAAATGTGGGCGTATAAAAAACTTGTTTTCTGAGAACGAGCCAGAAAATATTGAAGGTTGACAGACCAATTGTAGCAATTGGTTAATTTTTCATTTTTTGTCCATTTCGTAAATGACATGCATGGCAGCAGGTTTATATTGCAGTTCAAATCTTATTCTAAAACATTGTGGCAGTTATTAACAAAATATCTGTGGTATCAATCAAAATTTTCATTATTACTATCAGAAACAAAGGAATATAACCCATCACTTTGGTTTTTACTGTAAAGGAGTTTTCTGACAAAGGAAAATAAGGAATGAGATCAGAATTGGATTTCTGTGGTGATCCAGCAATTAAAACAACCTGTTAAGAATTTTAGATAACCATATTTTAATAATTAATCATTTAAAATATTACAACTTATAATATATACATATATAATAACAAATAATATACTATACAGATTTAGAATCAATATGTGAGAAATTTGTACTAAATGTTTCACCCTCAGTTTATTCACATTAAAATCAATCATAACAACATTGAGAGGAAGTCTAAAATATCTTATATATCAATTTTCAAATTCTAAAAATTTGGACATGATTTTTATGAAACAACCACAAAGAAATAATTTAAATTTGAAGTTTGAATGTAAAATCTTGATTCAAATATACGAATGTTTCTCTACTTGTTCTAGCAATTTCCTTAATGATGAAGTTTCCCCATTATATAAGATCATTAAGTAAAGACTACATAATTACTAGATATTTGAGAATCTTTGTGTATATGTTGCATTTAATATATAATAAATACAACTTCTACTTTGAATTCAAGTGGCATTAAAACCAAATCAATAAATAGCAGATCAATATTTTGTCAAAAATCCAATAGTGTACCCAGAGTTTGAAATATGTTACAAAACTATATTATACATTATATTTTGTTTTTCATGTTCACCTATATATAAATCTTTGACAATACCATCTATATATTTTATCATTCAAGCATGCTGTATACTTTATATATATATATAACTGAATATAATTAAAAAATTTGTTCACCTAAATTCCTTTTACACAAGTTGATACCTCGCTAAAAGAACAAGAGAAATGTTAATAGAGAATTTAATTGAGTATCATAATTGACTTGTATGCATCATGTCATATTACAGAAGTCTAACTGCTATCCAATTAAGATGGACATAGCTAAGAGATCTTAAAAACACAAGTTATGTTTAATTTAAGATAGTTTAAATTCTCCTGCTCCAAAAGTAGCTCACAGTATTCAGTTCATCTACCTTATCACATGCTTTTTATCACCTCCTGGGGTAAATGGCAACTAGCTGTTGGACATACATTTGCGTAGTTTACTATAACAACAGACAGGCGGTCAGAATACCTATAGTAAGCTTTATTGAATCCAGGAATTTTCAAAATAGCACATCTTTTATGGTCGAAATGGTACCTCATTCAGAAACTGTGTGATATAAATCACAAGTATATTTTACACTGTATAAACAATTCTATACAATAAGTGTTTAAAGTAATATATAACAGCAGATAGTTATAATATCTGTTTTACTAGAACAGGAGTTTTACAGAATACTTCATGTCTTTAAACTAATGTATCAGTTTTTAAACAGTTATATTAAAAGATTGATGCATCTTTTGCATTTTTTAATCAAATTTCATATTTCTCTCTTCTTATTAATATACGCTAATTATGTACTTGATTATTTAACATTTAATTAAGAAATCAAAACCAAATACCAAAGCTAGATAATCTTCTCGGTCGTGCAGCAAAGATTGACGAAATTTCAATTAATAATAACTTTGTCAATACTGAACGGAAATGGACAATTTTTGGACAAATATTCCTATTAGATTTTAAATTTTAACAATATTGTAGTTAGCAAGGGATTCCTAAAGTGCCTTTAATCTGAACTAAATGTATTCTTTTCCTGATTCCAAATAAAAACAGACAAACCCTGGTGTTAATACCAATACTGATATTAATAATACAGTCTTATATCTTTATAAAACATTTATATACTTTTAAACACAAAATTCACATTTACTACAAGTATAAATGCATGGTAACAATATATGACTATTCTGATACTACTAGATACAGCTACATACAGAAACAATGAATTTGATATGTTGCCCTTTAAGTATCTATATTAAAATACTGTTGAAATAAATTCATCTAAATAGACTAGTTCAAGTAAGAGTTAATAGAATGGTACAAGTAACATTTAGAGAATATTTTCCAGTATATTACTATACATTTATATACATAACAGAGATCTTCTGATTATATTAAATATATTATGTATAATAAATGTATTGTTCATTATCAATATCACATCCATATAAAATATGTATTTTGCGGATAAATCTAGCACATCAATAGCAAATCACTATGGTAAGTGATAGTACAAGATTTTGTAGATCAAAATGAGTGAGGAAATTGCTTAACAAATGGAATGATGTCAATATTTTGTTCTTACAATCTTGGAATCTCTTTTTACATATATTACATACAATAATTATCTTCCGTTCATTTATTCCAGCCATCAAGATCCACTTCCATGATACTCCATTTTCTGAGATAAAAGTTACTATATGTAAACGAGGAAAATATAAGTATTTTAGAAACAATGTACCATGAAAGTGGTTCCTAAGCTATACATCTATTACACATACATGTTACATCAAAGACATACACAAATAAATAGAATTGATGCATTCCATGGATTTAAATCACATTAAACTCATGCCATTATTTAATTCACAAATTCACAAAATGAAACACTAGGGTTGTAGACATAGACAAACCATTAGTCTCTCATCAATCTAGTTAACAATCGATGACCATAAAGAACAACCAATTATTTTCACTATCACGAACTCTTTACACGGATATATGTTGACTACATGGCAGTTACCACATAGGATATTATACAGTTTGATATATAGATCACAGAATGTTATAAATACAGGAATCTATGTATGGTAGGTATATAGATAATACAGTGTAATTATTCTCCTTTTATACACTGGTACATATTATATATACCTATAGAATGATGAATTAAAGCTTGGCTTTTATATAGAATGAACTGGATATTTTAGAGTAAGTCTAGAGTAAGTTTTATTTTCCCATAGATCCAAACGCAGCAAATGCTGCATCAGTTCGTTGTTGAAATGATGAAGACCCAGTAGTAGTAGTTGACATCCTACCCACAGTACCTTGAGGTATATTACCCATACCTGCCATCATACCTTGTTGTTGAATACCTGCCATACCTGTAAGAAAACATACATATTTACCTGCTCATCTGAAAACTCTTTATCAATAAAACAAAATGGGAAGGGGGGAGAGAGAGAGAGAGAGAGCGAGAGAGAGAGAGAGAGAGAAATGGATTAATACATTTCAGGACTAATATAGTTGAAATATTATTTCAATAATTTGCTAGCATGTAGGGGTCTCTAGCATAGGGAGGAAACTGGAGATCCTGGAAAAACCCCATGAGGCTGGACAGGCGACCCTACTACTTGTCACATCAGCTGACCCAATGACAGACCTTATGATGCAGCATGCACATGATAACCATTCGCCCCCCCCCCCCCCCAACAAAAAAAAAGAAAAAGAAAAATTTAATAAAAGTATTATCAAAATCTGTTGACTAAAAGTTGATATATATTCTCTACAATACTGGAAGTAAGGACAGGGTGTGATATTACTGTCCATATATCAGATTGTAGTAGGCAAATTATGTATACACACTGATAATAAAGGTTTAATTTAAGTATTATATTTCAAAAACTGCCGTAGATTAATCAAATATGCATTGATGAGGAAGGAATATTCCATGATTCTACACTATAAAAATAAAATTAAGACTTAAAAATTATTAATATTTACCCATGTTTGGTGACATCATACGCATCTGATTTGGTTGATTGTTCATAGTTAAATTTGACATGCCTTGATTTAACTGACCCATGTTCTGATTGGCTGGAACTTGTGAATATACACCACCTCCCATTCCTAAAATATATAAATAAATCAATAATTGGTAGCTAAAAAAAAATGACCACAAGCGGTAACAACTGGAATCGCATCTACCCATATTTGAAATACTAATAAATGTTATTATTGAAGTAGCTACAGGATGTAATGAATCAAATCCTAACATTTTGTTAACTTCAGTCAACTTGTAATCGTTAATCTTGTAATTGATTGATCAGCTTGTTAATGTGAATATAAGTGATAATATTTATAATTAAGTTAATCCTCCTTTTATCATTATCCTACAGGATATGTTTCCTTTCAAGTGGCAATAAATCAATATATTTGTAACATTACATGCAACTTGACAAAACATTCACTGATGACATGCAGACGCCTCTCGGTTCATGGCTGATTTGGTGAAAAGTGTAATAAAAGTGTTAATGAATGATGACAGAACCCAAACCTGACAGTGCATCAACAATACCATCATGCAATTCAGATCTCAATAACACAAGTGTATATCAGGCAATTCAAGGTCGATTTAAAAATTCATATGTGGAGATGTCTGTGTAATATAATGTCCATTATGTCTTAAATACTGGGTATTACGATCCCATATTTTCACAGCAAGAAAACACAAATATTGATTCAAATAGACCAATATTAAATTTTAATTCGTGTTTTAATTCTGTAGTGTTATGGAAAATAGAGAGTTCTAGAGCTTTTTAATAATGAAATTCCTAAAACAGATTCTAACAGTCATCAATCAGGTTTTAAACAGACAACTAATCAAAACGAGAATTTAATGGAGTTGATCAATTAATTATAGATTAACATGCCTTTTTTTATCAATATAATATAACTATTATGCAGTCACAAGGAATATCCAGTACAAAGATGATAATTTCATAAAGACTATTTTTGATGTTTTTAAATACAGTTCATTGATAGACTAGTATTATAAATAATTGGTAGAAAAGATAGTTATCCCTAGATTTGTAAAAATAAACAATATCTAATGACAGAAACTAATTTCTATACTGGAATAGAATCACTAAATTGGAAACAAGCCAGCAGTGAGGCTATTGTCCCCTGCCGCATTCACAAAATAAATAGATGACACATGACAAGTTATATCACCCTGCTGGAGAAAACTGTCAATACATTCATCTAATAAATGCGTACAAAGTCTTGACCAATCAGATTGAATTATATATTTAGCCGAAGCAGCAAATGTTCATCATCGAAATGAAACGGGGTTTAACGTCCTACTCTTTTGCACCTAACCTGGGCTAATGGAAGACAGGCATACGCCATACAGTGTGCTATGAGTGCAATTTTGCCCGGGCAACGGCCTACTCTTATATCAAATTCCAACTGCCAAGGGATCTTTTACGTGCACTCCAATGTGTACACAGGACCTCACTTTTCCATACCATCTGAAGGACTAGGCAGCTGTCCTTGTCATGCCCTCCTTCTGCATCACTGACAAGAGGAAATCACACCTGAAAATCGAGATGAACTTTCTCGGCCAATGCAGGGATCGAACACCCGACCTCCAGACTAGCGAACCAGCGCATTATCCACTTAGCCACTGTGACCCCCGTTCATCATCGAACTCAGTCAAGGTACTTAGTCGGGTCATTAAAATAATGAAACTATACACCAAGTTTCATCACTCTCACTTAAAACAGAAGTTATTCTGTTCCAAATCATCTTCAAACTCCATCAAGGCATTCGACTTATAAACACCTACACGAAGTTTGAACATTCTACAACTAATAAGAAGGAGAGTTTTTTGCAGACAAACAGAAAGACAGACGAACCCATTTTAATAGTCTCATGCTTCTTTAAAAGACGGGAGACCAAACAAACCCCAACCCAATCTAATCATTAGACCGACAAAGTTTTGAGTATATAATGTTCCTTTAGCCAACAGACATCATGCTACGTATAATTAACAGATCATCTTAATCTTCCCCACAGTTCACTTTGACACGTCATACTCAGAAGCAAATATTGCTATCCAGAATTCACCTTCAACAGCGGCTAGCACACTTTTTTGCCTTAAATAGACCCACTTTATTTAATTAACATGTTAAAATGGCTGTGAAGAAGTTTAAGATATTAATACATAGTTAGTAATACCTGGTGTATAGCCCATTTCAGGGTACCATACAACATAGCCTATAGTTAGTAGGAGAAAAATGCAGACAGCTTATTAATTATAGGTGTTTGTAAACTGACATGACTTTCACCCTTAGCTTGATAAAGCACACATAGAATTTCAACCATCAAGTTCTTAGATTTAAAAAAAAAAATTATTTCAGAGTGTATAGAAAGGTTTATTTTCTTGCATTAATTTATTGTATTGTCGAGTCAACCAATTTAACTGTTTACTCAATAATCTTTATAAATTAAACAAATCTCACCTGGATTCATCATATTTTGTTGTTGTTGTTGTAACTGGTTCATACTGGGTGAAGCCGGTTTTTGTTGCCTATTAGCAGGGTTAAGTGTATCTAAATTTATATTTACACCGGAATCAGACCATGTATTCTAAAATAAAACAATCACATCATTAACACATCATTGATTTAAAGAGAATTATGTGGCTATTATGGAAACCCATTCTCATTATTTCCCCCAGGAGGATATTCTAAACCCCTTGAGATAAATACTCATCATGATTCTAAGTGTAATCTGAAATGATACTGTACATGTTCTTGATCATGTTTTGGTATAAAATGAAATGAGGTTTAAAGCCCTACTTTTCCACACTAACTAGACATGTGTAATGAAGTTGGAAACAGTGGCACTGGTACACTAGACATGTGTAATGTAGTTGGAAACAGGGGCACAACACTATTATTTTTTTCTATTCTTTGAGAGGCATTTAGCGATTGATTTGTGATATAATACAATAAACCAAGTGATTGCATCCATAAAAAGTGTTCTAGTATTATATTTTTGTTTCTCTTAATTTTTAAAGTGTCATTTCTTTTTGTATACATTACGCTATGTCATGCACCACTGATAAAGTGAAACCAGACAAATGTCAGAGGAACTCTCTCAGCCAAAATTGGAACAAACCAAAGTGGCTCCCTTTTGATATAAAATAATTAAAGATAATAAATTAATCCATTCCCTATAAATATTTCTACGACTACAACCAACAGATAATAAATGACAAAGTAAAGAAGAAAATGTATGAAAAAAAGTCAAGAGATAAGAATGTAAAAGAAACAAACCTTGGAGGAACTAGTAAATTCTGTGGTTTTCTGTATAAAGAGAGATAAGTATTAGGATAAAGAGATGAAAAGAAATATGCAGATATATAATTAGAAAATATGGGAATATAATTTGAAATATGCAGCTATAATACCGAGATACAATGAACACAACACAGATTTGGATGGAAATGTTGGCCTGATGTAGCTGAAATATGAAAATGAACTACAACTCACAGGGGAGATAACTTTAACATGAAAGTGGCAAATGTTTCTTCTAGTTTGCAGAGAGACCGTTGAAGAAACGAAGCCCAATACTGTTCCATATGTGCTCAACTAGAGAGAGATCGGAGAGAGGGCTGCACATTACAGCACTGCTACATGAAGACATGTACATGTAGTGTATGCAATCATGCAGTATCATGCCACTCTTGATGACTACTGAAAAGTGGCAGGGCTTGGTATCCACAACACCATGTTGGCTGTTCATTCTACATCTACATGTGCAGTTCAGTCATAGAAGCTAATGCCTTGCCAAACCATTAGTCATTTGCACAATGTAGTCATCGTTATATCGTTCATTACAGCGACTTCACATATTCCCTTCGGCATTTCTCAGGTGGAATCTGGATCCATCAAAGAAGAGGACACCATTCCATTGTTTTAGTCACTACTGTTAGCATAAACAGTGATTGCAAACATGTCAAGTCATTATTGGTCTCAAGTCTGTCAAGTACTCCAGCAGAGCGTAGTTAACACAGAAGAAACCATGTGGACCATTTACAATAGATGAAGTACTGTGGTAAGCTGGCAGCATGCTATCCTGCAGAAGTTGATGGATTATGTGTCGGTCTTGTCAAGGCCTTGACATACAGGCTTGTAGGGGAATGATATCCGAACATTACTGCAATGGCACCGGTACTCCTGCCCTCTTGCATTAATGTCATGGCACATTCCCTTGAGTTAACAATGCCACATCTTTGAGCCTACTATAATTATTCTTATATAAAAGTGCTGCGTTTTCATTGCGTCTCAGTATAATTCAATTCATTCATAAAATTCTGTTTCCTTAATTCAAGCTGTATTTTGGCAGCTGAACATATTTATATCTACATCACATTCTAAATTACCAAAAACAAAACAAGCCTTTTTCATCTAGCTTGCAACAAAACCAGCCGTATTCATCTAGCTTAAAACAAATCAAGCCTTATTCATCTAGCTAAAAGCACATTGTACACTAGCAACTAGCAATCTACAGGAAAATTCTACAATGATGATATTCCAGAATAATATTCCAACACTAGCAGAGACAATGTGTAATAAATAATTGTTATGTTTGATTAGTTCGCTATATTTTACAAATAAAAACTATGGTAGTGTCTAGATTGTATATTTTGTTAGTATTAGATATCACAGCTTACCATTTTTGGTGTTCCCCCAGCCGATTGAATCATAGTGTTTGAAGACATTCCTGTCTGAACCCCACCCATAGGCATCTGCATTGAGGGCATCATACCGGGGTTCATCATCATTGGCTGGGAAGGAAAACAAAATAGGAAACTAAATAATAGGTACGGATAAATATTGCCTTTACCAAGTGAATCACCCATGTCTATAAAATGAATGATAGGAATATCAGACATGAGAGTCAAGAGAGGTGAAATTGGCTGAAAATTTATAACTGGTCAGAAACGATCAATGCAGCATGACGAAGTCATGCTGCCAATGTAGGGGGGTTTGGGGGTATCCTCCCCCAAGAAATTTTTGAAAATAAGACACTGTTTTAAGCCATTTCAAGTGTTTTTGACCCATTTTCACTTGACAATTATACCACACATTTACCCTGTGTTGGGGGCTAAAAATATCATTGAAATGTTTGAGAAAAAAAACTGACACTGGTAATAAGGGATAAGATTTTTACTGTAACATTTTGTAATTAGAATAACACATCACTGTTGTAAAATATTGAAAGCCTCTATGATCTTAAAGGGTTCAATGCCGCAGACCAACTCAAAAGCATTTTAAACATATGAAGTTCATACATGTATATAAGTAAAATGATAGACACACATAATACATATATAATATTAATATATGCATGACATTGTTATGTTCACATGCTGGAACACCTATAAAGTTCAATGTTAATTCCAACTCAGTTTTAAATGCAAATCCACAGAATAACTTATGTATTCCAATACTTTTACATGATGATGTATTTCCATGGCACATGTTGAATTCTGAAGACATTAACTTTCAATCACTATGTCCCCACTCCCCAGCTTCCTTTTCTTCACAATTAAATACTTTTTCATGTGAGCTTCTCTTGCTTTTTCTTGGGCTATGGCAATAAGTTCTTTGTTTCTTTTCTTTGATAACACTTCCTGTTTTTTAATCTGAAGCTGCTTCTCCTTTTCATCCTTCTCTTTCTTCTTTTCTTCCTGTTTGGCCTTGTACAGTGAATATGCACCCCTGACATTCTTGCAAAACTCAACTTTGACATCATCATGTAGTACATCATCTCTCTTGAAAAATTCAAGGGAATTCTGCCCTTTCGCTTTCAGTGCATACTTCACTGTCTGTACAGCTGAGAAAGTTTTAATTGTCATTCTCCCTGATTTGTTATCAATGACGTCCCCCATCATGCTAAAGCTGCTTTCAACTTGTGGTCCATGGAAACAGGAAAGAACAGCTTTCACAACTTTGGATAGGGCTGGGTATTTCTGATTGTCAAATATTGTGGACCACCACTTGTCAATTCGGACACATTTCCCTTCAGAGTCCAGTGCAGGTAACATATTTTGATCGATTTGAATGTTTCTTATTTCTGAGTCAAAGTCAGTCAGCTCATCTTCATTTAGCACTGGCACCACTTGAGGCAGGTTTCTCATTCTTTTCATGGTAACGTGATGACCAAATGCAGTGGGATCAATGGCAGAAAATGATTTCAGAGTGGGACTGTTTAATGGCAATTTTGTTTGCATCACCTTTGCACACTCAATGTACCCTCTCTTTACAAGTTCTAAGTCAACTGGCGAACTGGACTGTCTTGTCAAATTTGTCGCTTTTCTACCCAGAAAAAGATCTTTATTTGAGAGAGTAAACTCATCTGTGAAGATCATTTCTTTCAGTTCCTTTGGTGACTTTTGTGTATGTTCAGGCTTCAAGAAGCACACAAGGAATTCCTTGAACAGCCTAAGCTGTTCATCATGAAGTTTGTGAATGAGCGGGGCTTTTAGTTCAAACAGACACACATACCGCTTCAGCAATGGCATCACAGCTGCATACAAATTAGTAAGGAATACTGTATTTGTTTTCTGGATGAAAATCTTCTGATTTATCCTCTGCTTACGCTTCTTTCCATCCTCAGTCATTGATTTTGTAGATATTCCGGACTGAATTTCTCTGAGACGTTGTCGCGAGATTTGATTTATCTCCCTATTGTAATACACAGCTACCAATGTTGACAGGTACAATGTCTTGTCGCTCTTGGGCAGAAAGGCATAATACAAGACCAAAAATGCATCTAACAAATGCATGTTGCCAACAGATGCATCATATGAGGAGAGCCATCTGTGAGAAACAAACTTTTGTGGAACAGTATATGTTATCCCTAGAATCAAACAGATTTCTCTCAAAGCTTCCTTTAAATCTGCACTCCACATGAAATCATTTTGTATGTCTGTAAACAGTCCCTCGAGATATCTGTCAAAGGGCTTGCAGAATGCTTTTGCGGCATTATGTATGTGGTGACACGAATCTCCATCAATGTCCACTAAATGAGGTGCCTTGTCTCGTCTTATCCGTACCTCTACACCATTCTTACAGCCTCTCATAACATTGCATGAGTCCATCAGAACTGACACAAGATTTTCCCAGGGAATGTTTTTACTTGTGAATACATCATCAATAGCCTTGAATATGCTTTCACTGTTCACTTTTACCAGACTCACTGAGCTTAAATGTTCTACAACAACCTCCTTCTTTGATTCATGGAAATAACTAACAAGCATTGTCAGCATTCTAAGATGATTATCACTTGTTGCTTCATCAATGTTTAATGAGAAGAAAGTGTTCCTTATATTGTGTGTTGTCTCATCATCAAAACTCTTTGCCAGGCCATACGTTGTTTTGTAGGATGTTGATGTTCTGTCCATAGTCAGACCGGCCAGAGACTTTGGATCCTTTGAAAATTCCTTGCAAACATCGATGATAGTTGGTCCCATGTGAAAGGCAAGATTATTCTCTGCAACGACACCAAGAACAATGTTCTGAAATTAAAAAAAAAAGGAAATAAATATTGATATTCAATAAGCAAGTTCAGGTATTAAGTTGTAAAAAGAAATCAACATGTGTAAATTTGAAATTTTGGAGTATTTTATCAATGTCATCTTACAAGGCTATAGTCTATCTCTACTTTGTATTGAAATGTAAAATATAACAAAAACTTGAGAATATTTTTTTTTAACTAACTTCATGTGACAATAAATATAAAACGTCTAATTTGAATTTAAAAAATAGGAATAGAAATAAATAATTAATTTGGTTAAATAATTTCCATCCATTTATAAAAAATTAAACTCTAGGCCTATTCACAATTAGTTACTTAAAGGGACAATAACATTCTTGCTGGCTTGGTAGGTCCGGAAAATAAATAATACCCTTATTCTAACTACTAGATGTTTAAATGTCCTACATGTTGTGTAAATTATCCATTACAACCTATTTTATTTGTCCAGAGGGTTCGAAAATATTTTAAAATCCAAGTCACATTTGAAAAGGTTTACGTTAGACTTTTCTAATCAATTGGTTGAATTTTTCCAATTTTTTAAATTAGGTGTGTTAAGATGAAATTTATATCATCATTTAATTGGAATATTCTAAAATAATACGATTTGTTGACCAGAATGAAAATTGGGACATATTTTTCAGTTACAACAAGAGTGTTATTGGGGCTTTAAATTACTCTACCTGCATGGTTGCAATTCGATCAACAACAGGAACAACAGGTCTCGTTTCATTAACCGGCGTTGAGGAACTGCTGTTTTTCGGTTTCTGGCCATAAGTATTGTCATCTTTAGAATTGAATCCACCACCAAACACTGACGATAGCGAATAGTTTGTTAAACGGCACTGTGCAGCCTTCGTGTGTTTAGAACTTTGACAGTGACGGACGAAGCTCGTGAATCCTCTACCTCCGTAGTTAATCTCTTCACTACACCAAAGACAACGGGCTTTCCCCGGCAGTTCAATTTTACGCACAAATTCATTCATGCAAACTTTCTTCCCGCTATCCTTCGTCAAATCGACTTCCCTTTCAAGCCAGTCCCACCTCCATTTATTTTTAGAACCACTGTCAATCTGTCGGGCACGTGATTCGTCGGTTCTGTTTATTATTGACATTGTTCTTCATTTACATATCAATAGAAAAAAATGGCGATGATCTTGTAGCGAGAACAGCCGACACCTTTTGGCCAATCAGAATGCCGTATAGCTGATCACGGAAACAGTCGATTTGAACCGAATCATGCATCGTGAAACGAAAGCCAATCAGATCATCGAAGAATTATTCCGCCAAAGAGGTCATGAGCTTCGCGGAGCAAACCAAAGGGTATTCCCCGTTAGAAGCGAAACCTATTTGCTCGAGTTACGTCCGATTTCATTAGTTTCTGTACGTCGAAAATTTTTGTCTAAATAATTTTAACGTGGCTTTTTTTTTTGGGGGGGGGGGGGGATTTAGTCGGATTTATGAAAATTTAAAAATTGGCTTTAGGTCGATTGGCGGAAATCCGCCAATTGGCGGAAAAATCTCATGTATGGAATATGGGGACTTGGATTCATTACTTCCAAATTGTCAAGCTAGGATAATATCTGGTACCTACCTGTTGCATATTACCCATCATTCCCATAGGCACCTGTCCACCCATAGGCATCTGTCCTCCCATTGGCATTTGTCCTCCCATTGGCATCTGTCCCCCCATTGGCATTCCCGGTTGTCCCATCTGGAAAATAAAAATATTATAATTCAATTATACGGCTAAAAGAGATTTAAAGAAGAGAGGAGGAAAGATTTTGCCTGTCTAATCAAGGTATTATACTGTAGTATGTCATATGCCCAGAACACACTGAACTGATCAGCTAAATAAAAGCAACGAAAATAACATCTTGATAACATTTTAATGAGACTGAAGTAATTTCTATTTCATTTTATCTTTACAGGATAATCCATTGGGAATTAGAGATCTTAATGTATGTTTCTTGCAGCAGTTATTTTATCTCATAATTATAAGAAAATAACTTACCATTGGAATTCCCATACCCATGCTTGTTTTGGCTGCCATGGGATTAATAACGGGACTGTTCATGCCAGCATTAGGCATTTGGGATTGCATCATTGGTTGGGTTCCCATTGGATTCATCATGTTATTACCAGCCATCGTTGGCATCATACCAGGAACCATGGACGGTGAGGACATAGGTGGTGTACTTAGACCCATTGGAGCCCCAGGTTGAAGAGGAGCACCCGTTGGTGAATTCATCATTCCCATTAAATCACCAGACCCACTTGATGGAGGTGGACTAGTTGGAGATGTGGCACCAGCTTCAAATTTGGAAAAATCTGCAAAATCTTCTTGATTGCTGGAATAAATATATTAAATTCTCATCAGCTTTAAGATTGTATTTCCTTTTATTTTGTAACAGACAGGTGTTGAATGGCTGCTATCCACTGTTGGACAAAATCAACATCATTAAAATATACATATATATATATATAAATGGGCCATTAGCTGTTTGGAGTTCTTGGTTGCATAGTAATAAGACACAACTCAATTTGAAGTTAGTGTCACGTACAATGAGCAAGTTCATGAATGCAAAATTTATGACAAATCTTCTACTCCACAGCTGAGATATTTAACTTTCAATTGATCGGTCATACAAAGTTTTAATTTTATTCAAGAAATTTTTAAAAAAACCTCTTGGTATATACTTTATTTTGTTAATAAAAGTGTAAAGTTAATGGCATTTATATCAATCCATAGTTTTTGTTTGTATAAATATCTTACCCATTTGCTACAGGACTTGTAGCATTAAACTGAGTAAAATCACCAAAGTCATTTGAGTTCGGAGCTGAAATATCAAATTCAAACTTTTCAGATATCGTTGCAATTTCAAATTTAAAATGTATGCATTTCAATCAAAGTGATTAAAATACAGATTATGTTTGAAACGGTAATTATAATCTAATTGTCTTTTATCTTATTTATCTAAAGATTGTTAGAATACTTACATTGTGCTGCAACTGCCCTAGGATCAAAATCATCTGTACTATTACCATTAGCTGTTTGAAAATCAGCAAAAAAATCATTAGCCGAGATTTTGCTTGGACCAATATCTAATAAATTAGGTGCAGAATCTGTTGCTGAACTTTGACTCTACAAGAAAAAGAAAATAAACTTTCATGGTCTATTGACGGTTATCAATCACAACATCATACTGGTAGATAACATGTAGAAGTTAGTGTTTGATCAACACAGATGGAATACTGCTGAGACCAAGTGCTGTTTAATATTAAACTTAAATTTCAATTACAGAGGGGATCTGTTGAGGTTGAATTATCACCGTGTTACACCAGTGCTAACCAGTACATCAATTGTACCCTGGAATTGAACTAATAACCGAGTGTGTTAATATCGGTAAGTAAAGTGATTTTGTACTTTGTGTTGTACACTACCGTAACCTTTTTAGTTTAAAATGTAAATAACCTGCAATGGCTACAATTCTACTTAGTATCCTTAAAACATTAATATACAATGAAGGGTGTTTACTACACAATGATATTCTATAAATAAATCAAGTTATAAGGGAAGTAATAAACCTATAGAAAGATATTGATTACATCAGTCTCCACCCTCTTCCTAAGGCTTTTATCACCATCACAGACTTGATCTTAAATCTATATAAATACAATAAAAGAGATCCACTCTCACATGTATGGTATCAAATTAACCAGCATGACCCCATAAATGTTTTGGGCCATTGAATTTCGGCCCCATGTCAATCATTCTAATCATATTAACCAGCAAGACACTGTAAATGTTAAGGCCATCGAATTTGCTCTATTTGTAGTGAAAAATAACAAATACGGAATAAAAAATTGAAATAATTAATAAAAAATCTCTTACTTGAGAATCTGACTTCGAATCAGCATAACCCGATGCTGCACCTAAATCTAGAGATCTTTTAGAATCACGAGTTGATCGTCTATTTTTGGTAATTTTTTCTGTTGTGGTTGTTTGTGTTCTTTCAACTGATGTATATTCTTCGTCATCATCCTTAAATTCATTTTTAGCTGGTCTTCTATCTCTATCCCAATCATCTTCCTCTTTAGTATCATATCTATCAATAGGATCATCACTGTAATATAAACATTACTAGGTAGTATTATATCTATTGACAGGTTCATCACTATTACTAGTATTATATATATCTAGTTGTAATACAACCATGTTTAGTATTGTATTGATATCAACCAAATCTTTCACTGTAATTAACAATGTTTTAAGCAAAATCAAGAGGACAATTTCATCAAACAATTCAGGCAAATATTTGGTACTCTACACTTTAATATGAATTAAGTTATATTAAATTCCCAAAAGTGCATTACATAGTCATGTACATGTACATATATAATTATAATATCCCACAGAACCATTAGAGTTGTATTCTGACATAATTTCACAATAATACCGCAAAAAACCAACATGCAAATGGATGACTTATTCAACATATGACATTTAAATGCTTGAAGTCATAAAAAGATAAAAGAAAGTAATTTATTACAAACATCAAGTTGAACAATCAATCAATATGTTACAAGTGATTAACTCATCACTGTATACATGTATAAATAATTTTCTAACAAATGTGAATATATTCCACTAGAAAATATTACAATTTTGAATTAAGTTGTTAGCCAAGTTAACAATTCAGTTTAAAGCAGTGACGATCTTCATGCTAGCAAAGCATAGAATAATGCGCTTTTTTTTTCCAGATTACCTGAAAAAACATTTATTTGTTGGGGAAGTTTGTATAGCAAATACAGTAATTATTAAGTTATATTGTATTTGTGTATGCCACATAACAAAACCAAAATGTATATTTAGATACTAATACTAGTAACATGTATGTAAATTATGCTTTTTACATTCCACAAACAATACAGATAATTCAATCAGTCTAATAACACCCATAAAATTATCCTCACCTAAAATCACTCATATCCATGCCTTTTCTCCCTCTGGCATTATTCCATAACCCTTTAACTTTATCTAAAGCCTCACTAGCTACGGATTTTTTATCATGATCCCAGTCGTCAATATCATCTAGTTTACTTCTTCCACGAGGCGCACTGTCATATCTATCACCTGATGATAACAATTATAAACAAAAACTTCCTCAGCTACGCACACAAAACAACAAATAAACAAAAGGTTGGGACAAACTAATCCAATCCAGTCAGTAAAGAAAGGGGATATAAAAATATTTGAAATAAAATCAATCAATTCATTACATGCATTCACATATTTCATTAAGCAATACATTTATAGTTAATTAAAAGGTCAAATTTATTATGAAATCATAAATAATAATTTGACGAAACAATATTTATTCTAAATTAAGCAATTCACATGCATCAAGCATTTCATACTTACTCTTGGTCAATAGACTACAAGTACCTGTACAAAAACCCGTTAAATACCATGTTAAATACCATCGGTAAGTTACTTATAAAAGATTTCATGCCATTTCTAAGAAAAGAATAACTCATTTACCAGTGTTAATTCCTTTTTTTTTTTAAGGATAACTTAACTTCTACCTTCTTAATATTTTTAAATGTGATTGACATTAGCATCTTAAATCTATTAACAAATCCCTTTTATTTAGTGACTGGATGCAATGGTTGGTTTCCCCCTGTGTTCCAACTTACCATTATCAGAGCGTAATCCAGGAAGTTTTTGGGTTTCATCCCTGCTCCTAGTACCTTTACTGTACCCGGAGTCTGGATCGTACTCTGAATAGTAAGCAGATAGAAGCATGTGGTTATGGAAAGGAAAACGGTGAATGATTAGAAAGGTTAATGATGAGATATGGGCTTGATGCGTCATTTGTAGTTTCACCTAAACATCATGGCTTAGTCTATGTTAAATATGGGCACAGACTGATTTTAAGAAAATTAAAAATACTAATGCCAGATAATTGACCAGTTAGATTCAATCAGATTTTAACTTTTCAGCTACCAATAAAAATGGTGGCATCTTGTTAAATATTGAGCAGAAGAGATCGATGAAATGTCAATTATCATCAATTCATCATAAATTTGTAAATACGGAACAGAATTTTACCATTTTTGGACCAATATTTAGAGATCAACCTTTCCCAATATTGTAATTTACAATGGATTGATAAAGCACTAAATGACACATCAGGCTTTAAGCAATATACTGTGAATCTATAAACTATTTGTGATATAGGCTACAATGATTCTAATTTATCTATATAATAAGGTACTGGCAATATACTTAATTACGATTAATTGTTAGTATAATATTGGGTCTTCATTCTACAATTGATAAATATCTTTTACCAATATGTTTTTATCTGTATGCTATATATAAAAATATAACTACTGATGATTTCATTAATTATTGTGGCTCAAAATAGTTAGCCTGCAAGATATCTTATATTTTAGTGCAATGATGAGAAGGCAGCAGCTGATATAGAAAGCATTGAACTGGTTTCTTGAAAAATCTCAATCCGCCTGGAAATTTCCAGAATTCATTTCTGAAGTCGTTTCAAAAATAACATAAAATTGTTCAAAAGTGATCAAATTCAAATGTTGAAAGAATTAATATATGAGATACACAGAGGAATATGATTTTTCTAGCAACCAGCTGTGAATAAGACAAACAATTATCATAGAAACTTAAACCTGTAACCATTAGTTTATTAAGTACATTGCACAAGACACATTTTAACATCGGCGTGAACTTACTGTATGATTTATAACCCATACTTTCACCAGACATTCCTATATATTTATCTTTATTTTTCTTCGCTTTTTTACGCTCTTCTCGTAATTTCTCATCATCCCCAATAAATTCTAATAAATCTTTACATTTATGGCGAACTGAAATAAAACAACTTCAGTGATAAAGTTCTTACAAATATCAATGTTTAACATGCTATAGTCAAGCTACTACATAATTATCGTAATACCAAACTGTGAATGTTTCACACTTAACTGACACCTCAAACATAGCCAATTGATATTCGTTATTTAATGTCAATTAAAACTAATGGTATTATTGGTATTTGGACAGGGGTTTCCCCCCTACACAAAATATATAGTGCCGTTAATAGTAATCAATTAATCAAGTACTATTCAAAAATATTTAGTAATATTAATCAAGTAATATTCTAAAATAAATAAAGATTTATTTAAATTATTTGCTGCTTACCATTTAAGCCTTGATCTTTACCATTTTCATCAGTAAATGTGTAATTTTCTAAAGCTCTTAAATCATATATATGTTCTCTTGCACTAGTTACAGCTCTTTCTGATCCATTTCTTATTAAATATGAAAGGAGAATAAGTGACTGAAAAATAGAAAAGAATATAAGACTAGATCTGCTACTGTCCCATGCAGATATGAAAGCTTTCATATTCATCGTCACGTATCATTGATTGTATCAAGTATCCTAAATAAAAGGATAAGAAGAAAAAATTATCAAAATTGGTCAAAAACTCGCGAAGTTACAAGTCTAAATATAGTATGAAACATTGCACCCAGGCATAACAATAATCTGAAAACTAAAGGGAAATAACTGAAACTTGTATTACTGTAATGAGACGGATGAGAAAATGAAATGAAAATGGCGGGAAAAAAAAATAAAAATGTCAGGTTGGACAGGCGACCTTACTCCTTGTCACGTACAACCGGGCATTCGAAAACACGCTAGTTAACTCAATGACAGGCGCGCGTGCTAGCCATTCAGCCATCCAACCCCCCTTTGAAATCCGACACGTGCAATATGTCATATAGGAAGAATAAGAAGTCGCTCACAACAAAATGGTAAATTAATGAGTTTAGGTCAAAAGGTTGAGCTACTATTTTAGAGTACTTAATAGTTTTAAAGAGACACGTTAAGGGTTGTTCATAGTTAAATGAAAGTTTAATTTTAAATAAGACCAATAAAATTAGGATTTAATAATGCCCGACAAATATTTCCAATATGTTTGGTTATAAGTAGGAAATCATGACGACTTTTTAAGCATGTTTTAAACAAAGGATCATAGACTGAATTATACAAGAATGGCACTCTGCAATAAAAAAAACTGGCCAAAGCAAGATTTCTATGCAGAAATTAAATAATTGCTAGAACCAGAAAAATATTTATCCACTACAATAAATAAGCAACATAGAGAAAATGAAATGAAATTGAATGGGGTTTAACGTCCTACTGTTCTGCTCCTAAAATGGGCTAATGAAGACTGGCATATGCCATAAAGTGTGCAATGAGGGAAATTTTACCCGGGCAGCGGCGTTACGGCCTACGAGGTTGGACAGGCGACCATACTCCTTGTCACGTACAACCAAGAAATCGAAACAACGCCAGTTGACTCAATGACAGACGTTTTGATACAGAGCGCACGTGCTAACCATTCAGCCACGCAACCTCCCCAAAATCGGCAAATTGCTGACCTACAGCGAGAAACATTTCAACCGGCCCAAATTTTCTATTTGAACAGTTTAATTTGCATGGTACCTTTAGTTATCAACCGAATATTACAAAACTTTTAAAAATAAGCTCCCCCTGACCAGCTTAAGCGTTCGCAATAAACGTTTGCCCCTTAAAATCTGCAAACTGCTGACCTTAAAGTGAGAAACATTACAACCGGGCGAAATTTTCTGTTTTATCACTTTTACAGTACCTTTGATTACCAACCGATTATTACAAAACTTTAAAAATAAAAGAGAAAGAGAGAAATGTGGCCTAATGTCCATTCGACACAAACTAGGTCATTTTGTGACTAACATATGTTTTTTAATTTTATTTAAAAACTCCCCTTGCGCTTACTGGTCTTTAGCCTTTGGGAGGAAACCGAAGGACACGGAGAAAACCCACGAGGTTGGACATCATACTTCATGTCACGTGCAACCTGGAGATCGAAACGACGCTCGTTGACTCAATGACAGACGTTACGATACAGCGCGCAGATGCTAACCATTCAGCCTCCCTGAATTCGGAAAATTGCTGACTTATAGCAAGAAACATTTCAACCGGGCGAAATTTTCTGTTTTAACAGTTTAATGTGCACGGTACTTTAATTGCCAACCGATTATTACAACTGACCAGCTTAATCGTGTGCAATAAACGTTTGGCCTGAATTGAAAGTTCTGCACGGAGAAAGTTCATCTTGATTTCCCGGCGTGGTTCCCCGTTGTCAGTGAGGCAGAACGGAGGGCCTGACAAGCACAGCTGTCTAGTCGTTCGGATGGGATGAAACACCAAGGTCCCGTGTACACATTGGAGTGCACGTAAAATATCCCTAAGCAGTTGGAATTCGATACTGTTGAATAAGCTCTATACGATGACTAAATGTGTAGATTGTAGTCACCCACACTGCATGTTTCGCTTAACAATGAAAGGGTGCCGTTTTCAATTTTCGATCCTTTTGTTCTTCTACTCCAGATATGTTGGACTGTTGATCGATGGTTTCATATAAAAGACTACCAATAAGACTCTTTGTAGAAGAAGTTCCCAAAAAATATTATGTTGACTTTACGAGAAAGACCTCTAAACATGCTCCAAATTGTAAAAATACGACTTTTTGGATTTTCAATCTCTTTTTTTCGGCTATCCCTGATATTTAAAAAAAATGATACAATGATTTCAAACAACAGGCTAGCTATTAGACTCTCTATTGACAAAAGTTTCATCGCCCTCCCTTCATTATAACCGAAGTTATCGTGCCCTAAAGAATCAACAAATCAGCATCCTTATCTCTGCTTACCCTAAGCAGAAAATGCTCATCTTTGAACTCAATCATGACATTGTCCTAGTGAACGTCTACACCAAGTTTGAACATTTTAGCTTAATTAGAAGGAGAGTTATTGTGTTCCAAAGTCCCGGCCCTTCAAATTGCTTCTATTTTTCATTTTCAATTCAAAATGGTGACCATCACGTGACCGAAATCAAAATTCGGATCCGATAGATTTTTAGGCATTCCTTCAAGGATTCTGAAAATATAACTCCCGAGTCTGTAAGTAAAATAGCAAAAAAGCCTTTTTGATTTTTCACGTTTAAAGATGGTGGCACTTCCGGTTCGATCGACAAACTCCATATTTTGTGTACGAATCAGTAATTACTTGTCTAGTATCAAAAAAAAAAAATTAGGTCATTCTGACCTATATTTCGACGATTTTTTTGAAAACTTTGATCCTTAATTTCGTCAAGGGGAGATAATTTAGAACATTTATAATTATATTTTTGAAGTCACATCGGTAACATCTACTTACACACTAAATTTCATGAAAATCGTACAACTATTAAAGAAGTTCTCAAATTGGTCTAAACTTCCGGTTCGAAATCACAGCGACGAATTTTCGAAATTGGAAAATGCGAAACTGCAGATGAAAATGATTTTTTTCAAGGTATTCAAAGAAAAAAGAATTAGTAAAATCGGTCAAAAAATAACAAAGTTACGACTATGCATTGTCAGTTTTTTCGTTCGTAAAATTCGGTGATTTCGGATTCGTAAAACGTTTTGAAAATATATTTAATCAACAGCCACCACCCATTTTTGGGGGGATAGGTAAAAGTTTCAGAACGATCCTATCGTTAGATTCTGAGAAATCCGATTTGTGGACAAAACACAAAAAAAAAATAACAATAATAATCTTAACAGAAACAATAAGCTTTCATATGTAATATGAAAGCTTAATTAGAAGCCAACACAGGTTAACTGTCTACAGATCAACATACAAATATGTTGGATAATAAATAGCCCTATAGCTATAATCACTGAAAGACCACTAGCACAAAACATACATTAGGGTTCAAAATGGAAGTTAGGCACTACCTAAAAATAACTTTTCTGAACAGAACCCAGAGTATCAATCTTACTGACACTATACATGTATTTCAATAAGTCTTTGAATGAAACCAGCTAAGCTTTCAAATATAATTACACACATCATGTATACAATACATGCGTATTTTCCTTAAATTGTGTTTTTTCTTCCATTTCACAAAATGTCAACATTTCAGATTAATGATTTCTGGCTACAGAATAATGAAAATATATTCTCAACAAAAGAATATCAATCAATCAAAACCATTACTTTCTAACAACCAACCCACCTTATAAACTCGTCTCCAATTTTTCTTATTCTCGTGCAACATTCTTTTCCACAACATACCCATAACTTCTGGAAAGTTTTCATATTGATATGTATATTGAGCTATTTCTTGCATCAAAGTACCATGTGGTCCCCATGCATCATCATTTGTAGCTTCTCTTACTTTTGTCTCCACCTCAGAATAATTCATAACCACATTGGTTCTGTAATTATAAAATAAGATATAAATGTATCCCAATATTGAACAAAAGTGTCCAGAATTTTCATTAATTACTTTTGTATGAGAATCTTGTCGAGTATCTAATTATGTGCATCTTGTTGACCAATGAAAAAAAAATCAAGTTAACAAATACAATTAAAGTTAATTATGAACTATCTTGGTGCATGAACACAAACCAATAAGGTCTAATAAAGACGGAAACATTAAGTGAGCAAGTGATGATATATTTGATTTGATATCACCGATATTAAATGATGGCTGTAGTATACATTGCAACATCCTAGTCTTCACAAATAAACAGTACGGTAAGCCTAAAGATGTGTGGTCTGTAACTGACAATATCAGTATCACTGCTATCAGATACAAATTTGTGTTTTGTCAGCATGGCATTTCATGCTTGTCATCCTTTGTCAGGCACAGATTTCCTTCTTTAGTCTTGTGTGTACAGGCACTGTTGGTTTACATATTTGCACTTCAATTTCTTCCTTTTTTAAATTAATATGGTAGGCCATACCCTGCAGACGACAGTTATTTCAATTTGGGTCCTAAACCAACATTAAAATCATTTTAACTCATCTCTTGGATCTATAGTAGACCCATGATCTTGCAAATTCCTTGATTTCGTAAACCTTTTATTGACAAATGATAATTTTATTTTTTCATATCTGATATCTTTTGGATTGACATAAATTCACCTAAAAAATGAACCAATCAGTTTACTTTACTGCTGTTCTATATTAGTTTACTCATTATGACAATTTGATAATTCCTTGTATGTCAGTCAAATAACCCAACCATTCTGTATTCGTTCTGTTTGTATGACAGTATGTTATTTCAACATCCTGTTACATCTCTTGCTTTATATATCATCCTACATAACAGGCCATAAAACCGACAGCCCGTTCTTATAATGATAATTTCCTACATGTACTAGGAAGTCATAGTAAGAGTGTTTATACCGGTATTCAAGTTTAAATAGTAAATAAATAAAATGACCGAGGTACAGCATAGGCCTACATTCATTGTATCATTGTGTATCAGAAAATTAAAAAAGGTCTGCAAAAATAAAAGTTTGGAATCGCCTCAAATTTGGTATGTGATCATATTTTCGTCCATAACTAGGGTGCCCCACGTGCCAACTGAAAAGTTGTTCTTGACACGTTGATCCTGCACGTTTTAGTTGAATAACTTACTACTGATTTCTAACAGTCTCGCACACTCGTTGAGGCTATAAATAGCAACAGCATGCGGAAATGTTCAAAACACCAAACACTACTACAGCCGTAAAAAATCTATTGTTGACGATTCTGAATAGCAATAATATTTAACATTTTGGTTATTATGGCATCTTTAGAAATTACGCTCGTTTTATTTTTTAAATTGCCTTATAATTAGCTGTACCATTAGAAGCTGCATATTTTGGTTAAGTACAAATAATATCTCTGAGTAAATGCCGTACAGCAAGAATATGATACTAGCAGTAATTTCATTTTACTTTTACAAGGTTCTTAAAAATATTGTTGAGTTGCCTGATGTTGGTGCTTCTAAATTCAATTTCTTGTTCCATGTTTCGTAAAAAAAGTAGTCTTGATTATCCCGACCCGTCAATTAGACGTAGAATGATCGGTAGACTAGTTAAGCGAGACTAATTTCAAAACAAGGGCACGTAACCTATCTTTTACTCAAAAGTGTCTGGATGTTATGGACGCCACTCCAAACCATTTTTCAGTATTACTTATGTATGGTTTAATGATCATAGCTTATGAAGTACAGCATGGTCGTTTATTTAGTGACTATAAATGTGTGAAACAGATTTAAGGCTTTCTAAATATATTAGTATTGTGGTGTAATTGTCGAGATATTTTGAGATATTCATTTAGGGTGGGGCACCCTACCATAACCTTCTCTGGTAGAACTGGTACAGGTGATAAAGTACAACAGTGCCCCTCTTACTTCTCACTATTTTTAAAACTTGTCACTTTAGGCAATCGAGTCCACCATTTTTTCCTCAAGTTAGAAAATTCGATAATTGTCTAACAATATCACACATTGTGACATTAGTGAGTACATTATGACCATACAAATTCCATCATCCAGAATACAGACTAATTTGATTATCTTGCTTATATCAATATGAATGCAATAATAGACTTTTTAAGCATACAATAATACAATACTGTAACTTAGCACTTAGTGAATGTCAATTTTTTAAAATGATATTTTCATTGTTTATGTTATGTGGATGTAATTTGAGATGGAAACATTAGCTTTATTATTTAAGTCATACAACCGAAATATGTGAATATACACAACTATAATTTGTGGATCTATATCTTTATCAGTTTTTATAAAACAACTGTCAGGATAGAGTGTCACACAACAGGGGGTGCCCCTCCCATTTTTTTTTATCCAGCCGGGCTCCAACCATTCTTGAGCTAACTATTACTAAAGAGTAAACATTCAATAAATACGAATTTTGCTAAATAGCAAATGTGTCTAAGCGCCATTGGCAAGATATGACACAAGTTCAATCTATATTCTGTACTACCATTTATTTTTGACAGATGTTGCAACGTGTACACCAAAATATAGGTCAAGAACCGATGACATCAAAGAAAATCAGTATAAGCCGACATCTTACATTATAATTGGAATATTTATACTTACACCTTATCCGTCAGCTCCCGCAACTTCCACATCGTATTATTAATCATCTTTGCTGTAAATTAAGTCACTAATAGTCCAAAATAATGTGTGGTCTTACAGATGTTCTCGGATTTTTCCACCATACGATTTTCCGGAAATAATCGTCTACACAGTAAGATGGCGTTATCACGTGACACAAGGTACCTTGACCTTAGTCAGTGTTATGTCAACAATGCAAAAAATGTCCAGTCGTAAGCCAGTTTACCGGATTCGGTCAAGTGGGGGACGAAATTGGCGAGCGCATTCATATTTGAGTCGACAATTATTTGTTGTTTCGTTATTGAAACATAATATCAAAATTTTTAAATTACAGAAAATAATTATGATCAGTAGTGACATCATAGAACTGTACTATTATAATACGATCTATGGTGACACTGACGACAGTATACAGTATAGGATAGGTATACCGCGGGTATCTATCTCTATAATTCATAATTTAGGTACAGGTACCGTTAAAAAATAGGTTGCCAGACAACGAAACATACGCCCACAGGCACGGCATCCAAGTCCCGGTAGCAGTCAACAAGGGTTGACACATATTTTTTTTTCTTTTGTCAGTACCGTAATGAAAACATTTACAAAAAAAAAACAAAAACAGATATTATAGTAGCCTAGCCTATACGATGAGAAATTATTATAATTGTGTGTTTCGAATATGGCCGTTATATTAAAATAATTATAAACACTCTGTAGTATCACTACGTGATCAAGGGCCCTGATTAGAAATTTTTTGAAAATCAATGGGCTTTTTAGTATAATAGCTTTTAAACACTAGTTGATATTAAAAGAATTAAACATGTCACCCTGGTACTAGAATCACAGGTTTAATCCAATAAGAACCTTCAAGAGTATAAATCCACCCTTTACTTGTCAGGAATGGCACTGGCAAGTCTGACTAGGAAAGTGTGCCCAGTTATTCAGATCATTGTCCACCCAATTACAAATTGACCTTCATGTAAATGAAATAGGGTTTAACGTCCTTCTGTTCTGCTCCTATATCTGGGCTAATAAAACGAGCATGCACCATACAGTGTACCATGAGGGAAATTTTGCCCAGGCAGCGGCGCTACAGCCTACTCTTATATTGAATTCCAACTGCCAAAGGATATTTTACGTGTAAGCTAATGGGTACACCGGACCTCTGTTTTCCCTCCCATCCGAACAACTAGACAGCTGTCCTGCATCACTGTCAAGACGAAACCACGCTGGGAAATTTGGATGAACTTTCTTGGCCGATACAGGTATCGAACAACTGACCTCCAAACCGACGGGGGAGACAACAATATACACATTACAATGTGTAGAAGACCATCGGTGTCTTTTGGTTATCTTATTACTATGATGTAGTACCTATCCCACTTTTTTCTTAACAATAATTCTAAATGATTGACCTAACCTAAGAAAACGTTTACTATCGTCCTACCCTCTAATGTTAAAGTGAATATAGTCTCCCAAAATAAATAAGAACACTCATTAATTGAAAACACATATATCTTTCTACACAGTTACTACATCTTAACACAAAACAAAATGATACAAATAAGAATCAGAAGTAAGCCGAACTATTAGGTGAAAGATGCCTGGGTCGGTTTTAAGTGCCAATCCACTATTGAACACAGACATGAAATTTTAGGGAGATGACCAGGGTGAAAGTCATCCAAAGGAGAAAAATGGACAGACCAAGAAAACATTTTTATAGTCCCCAGCTTTATTTAAGAGGCAGCGAACACCATGCTGGTTAAACTTTAAAAAATCCACTAAGCTATTATTATTATTTTTAATATTTTATTAAATTTAAAGATATAGTTTATAGCACATAATAAACAGATTATGAATAATACTCCAGAGGTATTTAACCTATTATTTCCTTAGCAAATCCCTAAAAGCAATTTTACAGCTTTTAGATTATAAATGTTATAGTAATTAAAAATACTCATTATTAGTGTACAAAAAACACTAATGAATGAAAAACAAAGCACAGGAAATCCACTTCCTTAAAAAAAAACTAATGAAATATTACAAACAATCACATCGTAGGAAAAAGAATTTAAGAAAATTAATTTCATTCTTTGTGTTCATTTAGCTGCCATTTGGCTAATCACATTAATAAATCAATCAAGTATCACTTTTCTGAATAAGAGTATTTTTTTAGACCTATCATATTATCGTAAGAAGTTCCCCTCTGTGACAATGAAGGATATACAAATCACAGAATTTATAATTAGATAACAATATAAGAAATTGAAACAAGGTTTGACAATTAAATCTAAACTTTATATAATGTTTCTAGACTAGTAGTGATTTTTGTTGCAATTGATGCAAAAATGAAATAAAAAGTGATACAAATAACTACAACAGGAGGGGTTACCATTGGATTTTTTTTAATAAACTTTAAAGAGAACACAAAATTACTTTGATTTTGAACAAAACAATGACCAAGACTCAATACCTATATCAAGTCCTGCTCAAAAAGCAAAAAAAAAAAATATATCTACAGCAAATTGTTAGAATTCCTGTTAGTTTCTATGAACATATATTACTGGTACTATATATTTTCCATAAGTCATGGAATGCATGTAACAATAATTTCTTTGTTATTACCAAATCACATTAATGACCCCTCCTTTACAACTACATAACGAAATGTTACAAAATGAAGATTACCTAATCTACTCAACACCAAAAACACTTGATAAAAAAAACGTAAATTGTAACAAAGAAACAAGGCACATTATGAATCATACCATAATGAAAGAATAATGTAAGAAAGCTTTCTTATCACTAAAAACTTTCAATTTCAAGAATATGAATTATTACTGGACGTGAAATTAGACAAATACATGTATACGATTCCTGATTTGTTACTGAAAAGAATAATACAAATCATATTTAAGGACATGATCTATAATAATGTTTATTATATTTTACAGGCAAGATCAACAAATATTTAACAGATTAATTTGATTAAAATAATGGCTACATTTATTCCAGTTATAATATTATGAAGTATCTGAGGTGATAAGCTCTAGCTACATAAAAATATTGCCATAATACACTATATCATTATCACTGCAATATGGGATTTCAGTATACACCCAAAACACAATTGCCATGGTTCCAAAAGCTTACAGCTTACATTGGGCGTTCTTAGCTACTGCATCTAAAAATTTACATCATAATCTGGCCATGGTTTATGTACAATTCACTTACTATATTATTATATTCTAAAATATTTTCTGGTTCTAAAATATTACCACACTGTGCTTACATACAATGTGATATATTTACACTTGAAATTATATATCTGAATTCATTTGATCATGATTTACAAATATATATATACTACTGTAAACATGTAAAATTGTCTATTCTTTATAAACAGTTTAAAGATGCATTATGTAAGAGCGAAAAACATAAAAATTTAACTATAAAATAGAAAATCGAGACCTAGATCCAGTTGTCAAGTACAATTGCTACGATAATTAACAATTCACACTAAATCTTCAAAGAGTCACAACTTTGCTAAGGGTAAAGTAATTTGAATGAAATTTTCAATATATTCATTTTTCATTATCTGTTTTTAAACTATTTATTATTTATAGAAAGAACAGACAAGCTCTTTATCTAAATCTCACATAATGCATCTTTCCATCTATATTACATCATTATAGCTACAAATGTTACAAAAGGTGCATTTAACAATAACTTTTGCAGGTACTATTTTTTATTATAGGCATCATATATAATTTTGTTTATCATATATAGGCATTATGATTTGAGGATATAAGTTAATGTATTTCTCATATATTTCTGTCAACAGCTGTCTTTTTTTAAAACTAGAGTCAAGTAGAGAGGTTAAATAAAAATTTGTTCATCTCATTCAAATGAGAGTATACATACATTCATAATAAAATTAACGAAAACATGTTCAGGTATATAATTTAGATGTTATTTATAAAACAGGTATAGACCACACCTGTACATTCATGTTATACAATGTTCTACAAAAAGCTTACTATTTGTGTTGAAAATAATTTTTTTTTTCATACTTGTTGAAAAGTCAGAAAAAAAGTAAGAATTTGTTTTGAGTGCTCTTACAAAGTTGCTTATAAAATTATATAATGAATAGTTTGTGGTATTACAAAATTGCTCATTATCATAAGTTATATAATTAATAGTTTATAATCATTAATACCATGTTTGTTTATTTATCAAGATTCTCAATATGATATTTTCCATTGTTTAATCATGCAATCTCGTGCTACTGATACTACTGTATCATTATCCACCCATCCCACACGGCTTAACTGACTCAACGGATGAGCTGAAAAATAAAACAATATATATGCAGTATATATATATATATATATATATATATATAATTTGGAGGGCATTTAGTATGAGATTACTATCAGGGCTCACACTGGCTTTCAATTTTTTTCCGACAAAAGGGATGATAATTTTTATGTAAAGAAATATTCATATATTTTTTCCACCAACTTGAATATTTTATCCGCAAAAATATGTGATAAAAAATTATACAATATCTAACAATTTTATGTCTCAACTAGGATTATTATAAAATGATTACCGATATATACAATACATACACCATTTTTTGTTTTAACACGAAACGAAACATCAAATAATCACTGCTTAATTTAATCATGAAGATTAAATAGTGACTTGAGATAGGTTTAATATACATCATTGGCAATTATCAATCAACTAATCATTAATCCGAGACAACTGATTAGTATTACTCGTCGACGCCATCCGGATTATCAGCCAGTTGATTAATTTACTATTATGTTTAGCCACGTCATCGACACTCAATAATGTACAAGATAAATACGATTAGAATTTTAAGATTTTTTTCCGCCAGTTCTCAAAAAGAATCGCCAGTATCGTAAAACTTTATCGCAAAAATTATAGCAAAAATTAAATTTTAATCGCCACTTTCATATTTTTATCGCAAATTGTGACTTTGGCGACCGACAGTGTGAGCCCTGATTACTATCAAACATGTACCAAAAACAGGAAATGACACCAAAATATAGGGAAAAACGTCAACAGTAAGGCCTATGGCCCCCATCTCAATCCCTAAATAGATGGTACAGATCAACTGAATTGAACATATCTTTTTATAATAAGGCATCAAGCAATCGAATGGGTTATCTATACCTAGTTAAAGCAGAAAATACTCATGATCGATCCCGGTCATGGTTTTGATATAGGAAGACTACATTTTAAATAACTCTTTTTAAACATACCTTTAAAAAGTTTATTTTTAGGAGAACTGCATCCAAAAGCGAGCCAAATACCAATTTGTGAATCTATACTACCAGTTGCGAAATGTTTGGAATCAGGTGCCCATGCAACAGTATTAACCCGTGCATTATGGGCATTACTATCGACCATTATCTAAAAACAAAATGCATTAAATAACAAAACAAAACTGTATATCATATCGAGTCTGCATCGTTTTAACAATAACTTGATATTTTTAATTTTTATAAAGAAATATAATAAACTAACAGAACATATTTACAAATATTTCATACAAAATTGTGGTAAACTACAATTTCTAAATTAAAATAAAAACCTCTACTTACAAGGTAATTAGGAAGTTGGAATAATCTAACTTTACGATCAGTACCAGCTGTAGCCAACATGGAACCATCAGGTGAATATTTTAAATCTGCTATACCTCCAGTCATATCTATCTTTATTTTCTCAGTTAAATTTCCATTTCCTAATTCATAGATGTGTAATTTATTATCCTGAAATATACATATGAAGATATATATCAAAAACGAGTTATTATATGATCCCAAATTACCTCCCCTTAAACTGTGTCTCTGGACTGAACAGTGGCAGGTTTCATTCAAGTGTGCCTGTCAATTACAAGGATACATTTCATACCAGCAAACAGGAATAACTTAATCTTATGTAGGTAATGTATTAACCACTGGTTCAGTTTTATTAGTATATACCCAGCATGTCAGTCTGGTATGGTGAATTAACTCAAAAATATTGACTAGTGTGTAACTATTACTAATCTCAATTATTGTTAATGTAGTGGGATTATTTAAATAATTGAACCAATAACATCTACCTTGATTAACCATCTTTAAATATGGAAATATGTGTATTAACAGTAGAGCATTTAGCGGAATGTAATAAACATTTGACATGATTTGAAATATTAAACAGTTGTAAATATCAAATAGTTCTGTTTCCATTCTATAAATAAATTCTATTAGACTTACCGCAGCACCTCCTACAGCTACTTCAGATAAACCTGGATGCACGGCTACACTTAACGCTTCATATTTTATCGGTAATGATGATATTTTCTGTTCGTTTTCAAAGACAACAAGCTGAAACAAGACATGTCCACATATCAAATACAAATTTCAAATACCAACTTTTTCTAAATGATTCATAACTAAATCTTATCTAATAATATAAATACTATTTTAATTGAATTTTGATGATATTTAGTTTCAATTACAGAAGTATTTGTAATGTAGTTTTATATAAAAACTTTAATTGATTGAACGGTGTCACACCCTGTTTCAAAGTAAGCACACTTTAATATAGAAAACTAATAAGATTATATTGTCAAGATGGCCAATTGTTTTAAAGGTTAACTTCCGCCACCGTAATGTTTTTATATTTTATGCATATATTCTAGTATCATTAAATAGGTACAGTAAATGGCAAGATCTGTAAATAACCAAATCCTATACCATATATTATAAAAAGGTTATCCTTTAATCCCCACAGGTTTTTTGAACAATCAAATTGAGGAGTAAATGTCTGTGAAGCATCATTTCTATATACTCAACATCAACACCCAAAATTTAAACTTATATGCACGATCAAAAGGGTACACACATACTAGGTCAAGAGTGCATTCCATAAGTTAACTTACAAGATTTAAACAAGCCACTACAGCTATCGAACCACTAGCATCAACTGACTTGGGCTGAGATTCAAGTTTTATTGATGGACTGGAAAAAAAAGAATATTTCTACTAAAAGCTGAATGAATGTTTTTCCTCTGTTGACTATAGAAAATCAACTATCAATTATGCATTAATTTTTCAGACAAAATCTAATATTCAAGGGTTAATCCCACCCTAAAATTGTAGATAATCTTGGATTTAATCTGAACTAAGAAGCCAATCAAAAGATTTTAGGGAGAATTATAGGTGACCTAAAATCTTTACTGTGGTTCTGGCTTGTTTTGACCATATTCTGTATATACAGTGTGCATGAGGATGCCAAATATTAATAAATTTTCAATACTTATAAGGAACTGAACATTTTTTGGACTGATATTGCTTTCAGAAATTCAACTGTTAAAATCACTCTAATTCTGATTAGACTTCAATTTGGTTTATAATTATTAGGTAATACTAAATCTTTCTTACCCATATGATTTCGAACTAACAGATGAAAACTTAATGGTATCATCAATACTTATGGAGGTAAGAGTATCCTCTGTAATAACCATATCTGTAACCTGATTGGCATGACCGTTACCTATAAGCTCATCATCAATACATGATACTGCATCCATATAATCTCGATAAAGTTAAAGAATTTAAAAGTTAAATCACAATTATCTTATATATACATTATAACATACATCTTTAAATTTTTAAATATCTAGAAAGCAGATCGTTTAAAATGTTCCAATATGATTCAAACAGAAAGTTATGGACAGTTTCAAAATAAATATCTCATTCTACATTCTCTAGTTTTTCTAAACATTAGTGGAATACCAGGGTATTTTTCTTTCCATCAACTCTTTCCACAGCTATAGTCTTGGTTGGTTTGTGTAAAAGGATACTGATATGTGAATCAAAACTTCCAGTAAATATAGTTGATTTATCTGATGATAAAGCCATAGCAGTTATAGATTTATTGTGACCCTACAATACAAAATAATCAGTCATATATTGTACTATCAAAACTTCATTTACCTGAATAAAATATAAATATTCAGTTAAAAGGAAAATGTTTGAGAAAAATATCAAAATACTTACTGTAGTTTTTTAATGAAAATGAAATAAAAACATTCTTATCTTCTGAATTGATCAAAAATATAAGACTGTTAATGAATTGAGATTCTTACTTTGACTATTCTACGGGGTTTAGATGGATTGTCGACATCTAGATAGTTGATATAACCAGACAAAGATACACTTAATAAAGTATCATTCTGCCATAAACATCCAACCTGCATATCTTGTACTTGGTCACCCATTACAAATTCACTTTAAAAAATATGACAAAAGGTTAATAATAACGTCTACAAAGTTCTCAACAAAACAAAGTATTCAATATTTCATACACCATCAAGACAGGGCCACATGTTTTTGATCAATGAATTAAAATTAAATGAGTTTGACATCCTACTTTTTATCTCCATTAAAGCTAATGAAGTGTGCTAGGAGGAAAAAGTTGCCCAGGCAACGGCTCTTATTTTGAATTCCAAATGTGAAGGGTTCTTTTACGTTTACACCAACATGTACACTGCACCTCAGTTTTTATATCATTCAAAACACTAAATGTTATTCCTAGACAGACTGTCCATCATGCACCACTTTCTTCATCACAATATTTAAAGCATAAATTTAAAGTCGATCAGATAATAGCTTTTGCAGTTAAGGAATTCACAAGTTTCTTCAAATATATAAAGTTTTCACAAGTAATCATGGAGGCGGACAGGGGTGACCAAAACCACATAATGGTGGTATTAAAAAATCATAATGCAAGTAAATAAACTTACGTAACAACTGAAGTGGTTTCAACATCCCATACCTTGGCGGTTTTATCAGCAGATACAGATAGTAATTTTTTACTACTTGGATCAAAACATAACTAAAATGAGCAAATAATTTTTTTTTTTTTAAATATCTATTCTAATACATTGACAGAAAAATATATCCAAATACTTAAATTCACTCAAAAACAAATGAGCTTCTTTACAAATATCATGCTATATGGACAACACAATAAAACTTGCTTCATCTTCTAAAATATATGTCTAAATTATCACTCCATTTAAAGATATGTAAGATTTAGATAAAGAGATTACCATTCTTCCTATAATAGCTCAAAAATAGATAATGTAAAATGGAAATATTGAAAATTTAATTCAAATTACTTCATTTTGAGCCAAGTTATCAATGCTTCTAGATTTGATAAGAAATGTGCATAGTGGTAACCAGGGCACAGGCATATTCGAGACTTAGCCTCAATTTCTCATTTTTAAATGGTAAATTGTTCTCATCTAGTGAAAATCATGAGTATCTTATGCCATAGAGATGTGATTATGGTATTGTTTTGTTAATAAATGTCTAATTTTAATAGTTTATATTACATTCTGGCCTTAACAAAGACATGCAATAGACAGACTTGGCTCTTCCATAATATATAATTAATCAAAAGAGAGAGAAATGGGGATTTATGTCCACTTGTCACATTCTAGGTCATTTCGGGACTAACTCATGGTTCAATTGTATTTCAATAATTCGCTTGCACATGGGGATCTTCAGCTTCCTAATAGGATGGGAATATTTCAGTAATAATACTTACAGCATATACACCAGCTTTATGAGCTTTTTCTCCTAGTTGTGCTATCTTCTCTCCTGTAGAACCTTTATAAATATAGATCTGAAATCATATTAACAAAGAAAATAATATTTTTCAAAAATCTAATTATTAACAATATTCTAAATCACGTTCTGATTAAATATAACAAATAATTTAATCAAATCTTAAGACACAGAAAACTAACCATAGCATCAGCACCACCTGACGCAAATACTTCTCCATCTGGCGAATATCGTACTGTATTAACAAAATTTGTGTGTTCCTGAAAAACAGACATAAAAAATATTATAATCAATATGCTTTTTCATCACAATAATATTAGTATTTCTGACGTTCACAGGTAGCTGTTTAACTAATCTAATTTCTTCCATATTGACACCAACTCTCGAAGTGAGAAACAAACATAAAATATACATCGCATAAAATCTTTCTATTTACAATGTGCATTGATTTAACAACAAAAAATTTGAAAAGGAATAAACGATTAAGCAACTGAATCCGAAAATAGATTTTGTTCCATTTAAATTAATCTACAGTCTTCTTTGATCAGCATTTAATAATTTGAACACATTAACACAAGGTACAATTTCATGGATACACAATTACTGAGTTTGATACTAAGCGACATGTCGACGAGGATACCCTCGTCTTTATCAAATATCCTCCTCAAAACTTCGCTTTGTATCAAACTCAGTAAATTGTAGATTGTGTTAATCTGCAGTCGTTGTTTTCTACATTCATTTGAAAAAGGCCATTCTTAATTTGCAAAAGTCAAAAATTATTCTAATGAATAATTTCTCTCAGTTTGGACAAGTAGGGGTATTTGGTAAAGTTGTATCATCATGAGGTGAGTGATTCCTTTTATACCTAAAAAGAGTTTCGATAAGCGTAAGTTTTTTAAGCAAAATAACCATATTGTGAGGAGCATAAATCTCTATAAGTCAATACTTTTTTTCTCACAGATGTATCCTCTGAGTTATATATGGATTGAAGGCCAGGAACAAAAATATTTTCTCAGAATGTTAATATCACTTGCATTGTAAGTCAAAATTACCTAAACTATTCCAAATAGTTATTTACAATAGGCCTACTTACACTGATAAACTGCTTGACTTTGAAGGGAGGACCTTCAAAATACCCCACATTAAAATCTTCACTTCCTGTTACAATGCGGAATGGTCGGGTAGGTCGATAATCAATACTATTTATAGGTTTCACATTACATATCAAGCTACCTACAGAAGTTCCACTATCCCAATGGAAAACTTTAGCAAATCTGAAATAAAGAAAAAATCATACGAATGAATTTTTGATTAGGGTAATGTGACACACAACTGCAAAGATGGTCTGATAATTTTTTTGAACAATCCCAGATTAAGAACTAATAGTTTCCACGTCTAGATTTAAAGTAAACCCTTCCCATATATATCTTATATGGGCCTGTATGTGCATTATTGCTCTAACTTACAAAAATTTGCCAGAAAAATCCTTTCTGAAAATACCACAATTTAATTTTGTCTGGCTAAATATTTCAAAAGTAATTTTTCATTTTTTAGAGGATGCCAAATGCTAGCCAATTCATCATATCTGAATGGATTGTAACATAATTTTCATGAACTTAGCACACATTATGCAAGAGCTAAATCTGCTTATTGTAGATCTTTCTTTTTGCCTTTAAACGCTTAAAGTAACTAAGTCTCTAACTCAATATCAATCCACAGTCTTACACGTTAAAAACACGAATTATTTGTTAATTCAAATCAACATTGATGTTGTGTTATTATCTTGCCTTGAAAAGGAAGGCTTCTGATATCCAGTATTTAAGACAAAATAAACATTTTACCATTGGTACACCAATCGTGTACCATGGTGCGTTTCAGCATCATTTGGAACAAATGACCAGAAAGAAGAAGCTAGACATAGGCCTATTCCACAACTGGATGTTAAACGGTGACGCTATAACTTATCTGGAGAGCATGCGCAATAGACTAGAATAACCAGCCACTAGAAATTTCTATTTGGTTGAGACTCATGCCACATGGACATAACTGATTGGAAATCAAGAGTCCAAACGGAAACAATTGAATGTAAATCAGTTGATATAAAATCAGATTACATTATTATGCGTTGCAACCGATTTAGGTACATTTCTAGGTCCCAAATGTAAGCGGTTTAGCTCCTTTAATTAGACATGTATTAACGTGAACAAATCTTTATGAACTCTTGATGCCCGATGCCATCTTATCATCCAATTTTCACTAGATTTGAATCCAATCTGCTGCTCATTGATGATTAAATTCAAAAATGGATAATCAAGACTATGTTTCTTATCATACTGAATTTAGTAATGATGATCTAAGCTAGGCCTAAATTCAATCGCTTAGATCTCAGTTCCGAGTGCAGCAATTTGACTGAAATTTTCAGCATATTAATTTTACATTAGCTAGTTTTAATTATTATAGGGAGAACTACCAGCTCTTTTAGTAATATTCCATAATGCTCCTTTATACAAAGTAATTCTTCTTATTTATGAAAACGTAAAAGAAAGATAAGTATCTTACTCTTCCTTAGCTTCTCCTGCAACACAGATTCTTTGACTGTCAGGTGACCAACTTAAATCTTTAATAGCACCAGACAGTGAATGGAATTCATTCTTTAATATATGTTCCTTCTGGGTGGTATCCCATATTCTAACCTTACCACTAATATCTGCAACAGTAAATATGTAAACAATTGGATGGAAGTAGTACACATTAAGATCAACAGGCTTTCCCAACTTCTTGTTCAGCTCTTGATATATTCTAACAACCAACATACATTTTATATATACAGCTTTTGTCTGCATTCAGAGAAATTTCAACACTCTTCTTTACAAGCCAAATAAACAAAATGGACCCTCAATTTTCTGTCCTACAGAGGACACCAGCATTTCACCACATTTTTAATACTAGGAAATATCGCTGTGCTGTTACAGCATTTCTGTGTTCTAATTTCTTGTGTGTAAAATAGTCTAAATTATTCTTGCACATACACAATCAATAATTTTACATCTAAATGAGTACATGTACACATAAACGAGTCTATGTAACTATGCTGCTGAAATTAAGCAAATATTGTTGATTTATAGCCCAGAGCAGCAATGTAGCATGTGCCATTCTGATTGTTGTGATTTAAAAAGATTTCAACAAATGAAATTATTACACAATGTGGATGTTCCATCTCAATGATATGTGTGCAATTTTGTCCTATTTAACACCAGCTGTATTTCAAAATTTGTTGTGAACCTTTTTAACATATATAATAGCAGTCAACAAGGTACAGCCGATGATTAACAATGACAGTTTACATGCCATGATAGGAAATATACAGATCCGTCCTGTTCGAAATGTTAAAAAAAAAAATGGAAGTTCTACAGTGTACAAATCTATGTCCAAGCCCCCACACTAATGCTTTAAAAAAATTCTAGAGAATAATCAGTAAACAATATTTGCAGAGATTAATAATATCAATGTACTCTTGCACGCAAGTTCAGGTATATCCTGTGATTCATAGTTGCTGATTCGGCAATCAACATTTTTGGAATAATGTTTCAGTAAAATAAAAAATGTGGGGGAAAAGGTCTTTCAGTATCTTACCAACCTGCAGATGCTATATAATAACCACTAGGTGCATATTTAGCAACTGTCGTTTCTTTAGAATGTTCAGCATAAATATCAGCAATCTCTGGATTCTGAAAATATATTGCAAGCATTGTATCAATATTAAGTGTACATTTCCAACTAGTTAATTAAGCTTATAGTGTAATAATCAATTTGTTCTCACTTAGCGTCCTCTCTTTACAAAACTATTCATCGCAGGTTTAAGCAAGTATAAACAAATCAATTAAATAAATAAGGCTGAGATTTAATGAGGACAACCTTGGCAAAAATACATCACCCAAGAGGTCATAATGGGTACAATTTACTTCCTTTACTAGTTCATTGCTACACTCACCTTAATATCTCTGATAATAACATAATTACCATTGGTATAGAGAAAGTTCTTTCCTTTAGGATCTCCACTAATTACAATTGGTCGACCTCTTACAGTCCTAGGAAGGCTGGCAAATGTGCCGTCTGTAATGAAACAAACGGAAACAAATTTAAGTCATATTCTTTCAATTCATATTAGAGAAATGTACCCCAGAATTTCAATACAATAACAAATAATGAAAAGATTTACAGGTATTAACCATGACCTTTCCCCTTTTCCATATTAATAAAATCACCCCACTGCCCTGTCCCTGTCTAACTTAGATGAATAAAGAATTCAATCCGCCAGAGTTAAACTAGGATCTCTGATTTTAATTTAAAAAAAATTAATCATTAATCATTGATTAATGATGACTGAGTTCAGTCTGTACGCTATGCTGTTCTGTTTATGACAAGAAAAAGAGGGGACATTTTTGAAAATGTTCTTTGCACACTTTAATCGATTAAGCAAAGTATCACATCTTATTCCAATAAAATTATTTGAATGTTGACGCACGGTGCCTGTGTAAGTTAGTTTGAGGAAACACCCATAAATAACTGTACACTTCCTTCACTGGCTTCACTCATCTCGTAAAGTCAATACGGGCAAAAATCGATTTAGAAAGTTGAACAATACTTACTAAGGGTTGCGTCTATTCCCGATTGACTCATTTTGGACCGGCACGGCTTCGAAAAGATGATATTTTGGAAGGGAACTGGTTAAACTTATAGAGGATTTATTGTTTATTTTACCGGCAAACTAGTGAAATAATGTTTCCGGAAGTGAGTAAAGTACTCTAACTTCTGACGCGTGCGCAGTTAGGAAATGTCCATATAAGGCTAGAGAATCAGGTGTGCGGTAAATCCAGAGACCGTTTTCAACTTGGTGTTATTTCATTTTCTTTTGTGCCAGTACATATTTGGCAATAAATATTGACCAGAATAAAACATAAATAAGAACAATTCAGACAGAAATAGCTACCCGTTAGAAATATCCTATTTTTAGATTCTTGACAATGTCCCCATAAATAGTTACATAGGCCTCTTACTAATTAATAAAACATCGCCTCGGTGATATTTTATTACGATATTGTTTTATGCTACGGCACCCAGTAATTTATTGATATTTTTAAAAGATAATGTATTTAGATCCTTTTTTCTGCCCAAATCCATAGTTCACAAACATTTTGTAAGTGTGTCTTTCCAAGAAAAAAAAAAATACAGAAACAATTATAACTTGTCGTGCTGTAAATTTCTATACATTTATAGCCTAATCACTAAAAAAAAGTCAGTCTAAATCTAACACACCCGAATTTTCAGCCTCAGTGAAGTTATTTCCATATTAATACTTTTCAGAAATGATTTTTAAAAATTTAAAAAGGTTTAAGGCACTGCACTGTTATTTGTACGAACTGCATGGGCAAATGAAGGCGTTTATGGCGCTATATTTATTATTGTCAAAATTCTATCTAACACATGCAGGCGCGGATCCAGGGGAGGGGGGTCCAGGGGGTCCGGACCCCCCACCCCACCCCCGCTCAGGCTTGAAAAATTTGTATGCGATTTTATTGGCGATATTTAGACCTGTAATTTTGGAATTTACCTTCCGGAAAACCGTCAGAATGCACCAAATTGAATCTAATTTACCAAATTTTTCTGGGGGAGGGCCCCCAAAACCCCCTTAATTGCTTGAGCGCCGCAATTATCAAACCTAGACCCCCCCCCCTGCAAAAAATCCTGGATCCGCGCCTGAAATGCTATCGTCTAATTTCATGTAATTTCCAACGGCCATTCATGTAAATTTCTAACTTCGTAATTTCTAAATTGAGACAATGTATAATTCAACTTCTTTATTTGTTCAGTGTAAATTTCAATTCTGTTTCATCTTATTTCTATTATTCAGGCATAAAATGCCTGCTTCATTGTCGCTTTAAAGTTAAGCATGAACGGCAAACAAATTTAGAATTTTGATACTTCTACCGAACAACCATCATAATTATGACGTCGTTTGGTGTCGCCACCGTCTGCTCAGTTTGGCCATTGAGCATCTGATCAGGACCATTCAACAATCGATACAAACGACTCGCTCTTCGTCAGATTGAGTGGTTTGGCTGAGTGTTAAGATTGAAAACAATTAATATCGAGGGAGAAAGAGAGGGAGAGGGGGGGGGGGGCATCCACTCGGCACAAACCAGGTAATTTCGGTATTAACGCATGGTTCAATTTTATTACAATAATTCGCTTGCGCGTGGGGGCGTTTAGCGATGGGAAAAAACCGGAGGACCCGGAGAAAAATCCATGAGGTTGGACAGTCGACCCTACTCCATGTGACGTTCAATCGGGAAATCGAAACCACATCAGTTGATTCCATGACAGACCTTATGTTACAGCGCGCACACGCTAACCATTCGGCTATCCAACCCCGCATACAACATTGATCGTGATATAAATGTAGGCCTATGGTGTGCAAATACTTTTTCGTATACGGTGGCTCGCTAGACTGTGGGTCGGGTATTCGGCCCCCCTGCTTTGGTCGAGAAAGTTCATCCAGAGGTCCCTTGTACTAGTTGTACAAATTAGCGTTCACGTAGAGATCTCTCGACGGTTACAATTCGATATAAGTCTAGGCCGTAGATCCGCTCTTCTGGCAATATTTCCGTAAAGAACACTTAATGGCATATGTCCGTCTTTTTTTAGCCCGGTTCGGAGCAGAACAGAGGGCGTTAAACACTATTTCATTTTATATTTATTTGTTCATTTTTTTTAAGACAGGTTCAGAATTTGAAGAATTCTTTGAGCTAATATTTATATAGGCTACTGTTGGTCAATATTAACACAGGGTACAATTTTATGGATAGGCCTACTGAGTTTAATGCTAAGCGACCTCTCTCTCTCTCTCTCTCTCTCTCTCTCTCAATTTCAACTCTCCTTCCCTTCCAACCTTCAACCTAACCAGACGAAGAATTAGTCGTCTATACCAACATAATGGTCTCGTTCAGGTGCGCAATCATTAATTGAGCACGCAGTGGCGACACCAGGCGACTTCATAATGATGGTTGCTAGGCAGAAATGTAAAAGTTCTAAATGTGTTGATGTTAATGCTAAACGTGTAAAGCATCTAAAGATGAAACAGAATAAAAACAAACGCCGAACAAAAAAGAAGTTGAATTTGGGAATTTTGAAATGGGGAGGGGGCGCCGTAAAGTGAGGGCACGGACCGTGGAGACGAGGCACGCCGCTGAGAGGGGGTTTCGGGGGGGTGGGGGTCCCACAAGATCATTATTCGTCATTTCCTTGCATCTGTGAGGCCTTTCCAAGAGCTATCTGGCTGATATTTTCGTCTACGTAAACGTTCGGAACGGACTTAAGTTTTATTTGGGTCTGAGAAAAGGCACTTTCAGTATAAAAAAGGAACTGTCGAAAATTAGGGGGGGGGGGGGCGCCCTTTGCGCCCCCATCGAATCCGCCTCTGCCAGACACTGACCATGTACCACTGGGTATTAGGTAAAAGGGGAAAACCACGCCATAAAATATTCATCCGAGAATAGAGACTATAGAGGGTGCTTTTGTCTTACTCACTGCATGAGCAACAGCGGCTCGATCCTTTTTAATATGAAAATAACTGTTACCATACGACACGAGAACATTAGAACAATTGCAAAATATTTGAAAAGAATGTTGTAAAAAATATAATTGAAGTATACACGAAATTTCAGAAATATGACAGTTAAAATTATGTTTAAAATATGGGGTTTAACGTCCACTCGACACAAACTAGGTCATTTTGGGACTAACATATGGTTTCATTTTATTTCAATAATTCGCTTGCGCGTAGGGGTCTTTAGCAGTGGGAGGAAACCAGAGTGCCCGGAGGAAACCCACGAGATTGATAAGGCGCCCCTATCTCCATGCCACATACGCTCACACCAGGGCTCGAAACCACAGCCAGAGGTGACCGGCCAGCTAGAGGTCGAAGCGCGGCACGATCGGTTTCTGATATCCAATATTAACATTTTACCATTGGTACGCGTATCGTGTACCATAAAGCGTTTCAGCCACAGTTGTAACAAGAGACTAGAGGAACGAGGCTAGACACATTGAACCAAATCAAACGACGCAATAAATACTATGTAGACTGGAATAACCAGACGCTAGAAAATGTGCATTCCATTGAGATTGCTGGCTTATTTCGCCGAACATAACTGATTTGAAATTTGAATAAAAACGGAAACTATTGAATGTAAATCAGTTTATATACATAGGCGTACGAGCCAAAGGGGGGGGGCAGGCGGGGCAGTTACCCCCCCCCCCCCTAACTTTCGGGCAAGCTGACTTTTCGAACAGACAGGTGAAGTGAAAAAAACAAATTATTCATATACTTAGCAAAATAAAGTGCCCGAAATCTAATAAAACACTATATTTACGGGCTGGAAAATAGAGGGAAAACGCGTTTGCGACTGTCAAATATTCCAAACTTTTCTTGGGGGATCCATACAACCGGCGCCGCTGTCTGTAAACCCGAAATTTTTCGAGCATTGCTAGTTTGCTTCCCAAACTGTCATTGAGCTCTCACATAAAACTAATTTTACTTTTCTTTTAATTGAATACCACGAATCTGTAGGCCTATACTGAGTTGACTATGCTATGGATTAAAATATTTTGTCTGGAGCCACTCTTCTTTGTGCGACATTTTTCGAGCATCATTTATTTTTTGTGAATGCAGCTGCAACATCTGATTGACTGGTTGGAATTCAGAATGAAATTTCGGTTACAAAAACCATCGGAAATTTTGGAGTTACTTAGATGGGCTAGAAAAGCAGAAAACGCATTTGCGATGGTTTAATTTTCAAAATTTTCTCCGGGAGGGTAAGACCCCCAAACCCAGCGACGATTGGTTATTTAGAATTCGGGTCAGCCAGTTAGGCTATATTGGAACTAAATTTTGAAGTTGCTTTGTTCATGGGCTGAAATAGCAGGAAAACGTTTTTACAGCCGTCAAATATTCCAAAATTTTCTTTGGAGGTGGAGGATGGGGAGGGGGGGTCCATGCAAGGTAAGCTCCGCTTCTTCGCCCCTCGAGAAAGACCAGCACCACTCTTTGTAAACCCGAAATTTTTTCGGGCATTTCGGGTTCTGCCCCCCTCACCCCCCTAACGGTCATCGAGCCCGTACGCCTATGTTTATATACATTCATATTATAGTATTATATGCGTTCTAGAAAATTTTGAAAATAGGCTGCCAAAAATGAAGCCTAACAGTATTTCACACAATGGTCGCTGGGGTAAAGTGTCAAACGAACGGACTTGCGAACCTCGACGAATCCCAGTCACGAGGCACTGATTTTCGAGATAAATAATCTGACCACATACCGTCCGTCGCCTGATCACTAGTTTATCCGACCAGAGAACAAAATGTCAAACGAACGGACTTGCGAACCCCAACGAAGTACCTTTGTCAGCGCCAATGTAGCGAGTCCTCGTGGGGGGTTTGGGGGACTTTCCCAGGAAAATTTTGAAATATACTGTTGGAAATACAGCCTGACAATATTCAGGCACCCCCGTCAGCCCCAGTGACATATAGTTGATTTTCATTCTCGTTTGCTTTGTTACTGTTTTAGTTCACATATCTGCTCTTTAATAGGTGATATAAACATTGTCTCCGCCCAAGCAACCCAAGGTTGCAACGTACTAATTACCCTTTGCTCCAATGTGTGCCCCCACCCCCACCTCGACAAAATCCATGATCCGGGCCTGAACTGAGTGCATGGGTATGTGAGATTTAATCACCGTAGAAAGTATTGATTACCGAAACGTATCACAAAGCTTTTTTTTTTATTTTCTAAAATTATTGGGTGGGGGAGGGAAATCAATGGCGCCGGCACTGAAAGCAGATCGCGGAATATCGATAGGGTTCGTCATCTCATGATCTCAATGTTTCTCATCAAATTTGAAAACAATAAGCCTATGTTATAGATGACTTCTATCGTGTTCACAAGGTTTTTGGAATGAGGGAAGGTGTGTCACTCTGGAACGGAAAGTTGAATTACGCTGATAATGTTCGTCCTCTCAATCGTAATTACACTGTACCTCAATGCGTCACATCAAATTTGAAACACAATGGCTATTGTTAGGACGAGTCGTGAGAATGGTCTTCAGGGGTTTTTTTACGACGATGCTTTCGGGGCCCTCCATCGGCAAAGTTATTCCAAAATGGCTGTCAATCTCCCCAACACCACAGCAGTATTTTCAACGTTTTCAGAACTGAAGACAGCAATAAGGAGATGGGAAGCAATTAAGTGCCAATGCCAATTTGCACATGTACACGTAACCCTCGATCTATAGGCCTACCCAAACCTACCCCTAACCCGACCCTAGCCGATGGAGGGCTCTGAAAGCATCCTCGTAACAATACCCTAAGGACAATTTTTACGACTCGTCGTAACAATAGGGCCTAGCCACTTCTAATTTGTAAACAACCCGTTACAGTAGCCACTGTCGTTTTCATAAGGTTTGCGGGGGAGGGGGAAATCTCTGTGGCCGATAAAATGTTTAATATATAGAGAAGGAATCAGATGGCACCACCAAGGTCTGCATTATCGCTCTCCTAAAGACTAAAAGAGGATATAATTTAGACTGTGCCTTCCATTTGCACTTCTTAAATGTTGTTATTCATTACCTTCTGCATTAATGAAAATTGTCGTATAAAAAAATGCAATACACAAATTAATTAATAATGTTATGCACTTTAACAAAAATTTTGAAAACAAATTCCGTACACTTCTGTTAGTCACTGAAAATAACACAGTCCGAATTACCTGACTATTTTCATTTATACATTCATTTGTCATTCTATTGATATAATAGGGGGGTTGGGATGGCCTAGTGTTTCGAGCCCTGGTGTGATCGTATGTGGCATGGAGATAGGGGCGCCTTCTCAATCCCCGTGGGATTCCTCCGGGCACTCCTGTTTCCTCCCACTGCTAAAGACCCCTACGCGCAATTGAATTTTTGAAATAAAATGAAACCATATGTATGTCTCAAAATGACCTAGTTTGTGTCGAGTGGACGTTAAGCCCCATTTTTCTCTCTCTCTCTCTATTGATATAATAACATTCGATATACATAATACATAGCCTATTCAAATACGCCAGTTATTAGGATCTGTCGAGACCATTGTAAACCGTCCGTGTTCTATCCCTGCATTGGCCAAGAAAGTTCATCCAGATTTTTCGGCATGATTCCCGCTAGTCAGTGATTGTGATGCAGGACGGGGAGTCTGCCTGACAAGGAAAGCTGTCTAGTCTTACGGATGGCCCGAGATCCCGTGTACAACTTACAAGACCTCTTGGCAGTTGGAATTCGATATATTATGAGTAGGCCGTTGTGCCGCTGTCCGGGCTAAATGTCCCGCATAGCACATTGTCAGTTTGGCACATTGTATGGCGTATGGCATTAGCCCAGCCCGGAGTAGAGCAGTAGGACGTTTAAATCCATTTCATTTCATTCCATTTGTTCACGACACTGGACGATTCTTTTCCCTTTATTTTGTCTGGATGTCCGAGATTAGAAAATCATTTACGACATCCTCCTTGGCAGCACGCTTTACGGCAGATTCAGCACGTGTGTGTTTGTTGTTGAAATATTTATGTTTACATCTTAGTTAATTGTCATAGTAAATCAAACATGCAGAGTGACGATGTGAGTATATCCCCTTTAGTCGACTGGATAAATTGTAATTATATCAATATGATGTGAAAATGCGATTTCTGAAGACATTTTGAGTTTGTCAAGTGATAAGTCGTAACACATGTTCGTTCTGTGACTGACTGTTTAATTGAAATTATGTCACTGTACTTCAAGTAGCTTGATCTCGGCACTGATATTGAGTGTTAGACATATTCAGTGTGGTCAACAGAACATCCATCGATACTAGCTAGGATTATCTGGTCTTGTAGGCACTACAATTGTATCTCATACTGAAATTTATCTGTATCCAGTTAATTACATTAGTCAATTATAGCCTCTCTCTATCCCATAAAATTTTGTTTTATACCAAAATTTTATGAATGACATATATTTATATAGTCTATAATTATAATGTCCTCTATAAAATTTAGATAGTTTTTAGAAACTTGTCTATCTCCTCAGATTAGCTCAATGCCATATGAACTGAACATAAGGTTACCTTAATCCAAGTATGTTCTTATTATTGTATCAAAAACATTTGAAATTCTATAATTAAATTGGTCAGAAATACAATGACAATATATTTTATATGTACCGGTATATTGTGTTTTTCAGGTTATATGGAGTATAATAAATAATTCTTTCTGTTCACATAAAGTAAAGTAAGTAGATCTACATGTACATTGTTTGTTAATATCACCAACAGATCACAACTTTTATGTGTAAAATTATCAAATAATGTGGCTAGTAGTCTATTACTAATTCCTATGTGCAAAAATATTGCTAAATTTAGTAGCTAAAGTATATTTGCATCAATACATATACCATAATAAAAGTTTTATTTTTTATTTAAATTATTATAAATGTGCATGAGATAATTCATGTTTTATGTTATAATCATTTATTTTATTTGAATCTTGAAATTTTATTTTGAATATGCTTTTTATTACAGAACAAAAACACAGACTTTTTGTCGAAATGAATATAATTTAACAGGGTTATGTAGTCGTAGGGCTTGTCCATTAGCTAACAGTCAGTATGCAACAGTTAGAGAAGAGAAAGGTACATTCTTAGTTGTAGTCTATTAATTAATAAACATTGACATTGCACTATATATATATTAACCAATCACTGATGTCATCATGTGATAGTTGCTATCAATATCATTTTCTCTCCCAGGCTGTTATTCAAAAGTTCCTAAATAACTTTTCAACAACTGGTCATTATTTGTTCTTACAATAAAATTGGGGGTTGGATGGCTGAATGGTTAGCGTGTGCAGTTGTATCATAAGGTCTGTCATTGAGTTAATTGACAGGGTTTAGATTCCCTGGTTGTATGTGACAAGGAGTAGGGTCACCTTTCTAAGGTCATTTATCTCACCTTGTGTGTTTTCTTCATGTCTTCAGTTTCCTCCCACTGCTGAAGACCCCTAGAACAAGCGAATTATTCATATACAATCAAACCATATGTTAGTCCCAAAATGACTTGGTTTGCGTCGAGTGAACGTTAAATCTCATTTCTCACTCTCTCTTTACAATGAATTAATAGAAGAAATTAGCTAACACTCTGATGATTGCTAATTTAAAATTTCAAAGACTTACTTTCCATGTGTTTCATTACAATGATTGGTATCTGAAAACAAATTCTTGAAAAGATGTTAGTAATAATTTTAAGCTTGTATAAGCAGGTTTTGTACACATTTAAACCAAGGTAGTGAATTTCAGATTATGCTGTATCTTTCAGGTATATGTTATTTATATGTCAAAACAGTAGAAAGAGCAGCTTTTCCTAGCAGAATGTGGGAAAAAATTAAATTATCAAGAAATTATGAAAAGGCTCTTAAACAGATCAGTGATGAATTAATATATTGGCAAAGGTAATTACTTATATTGTGGTACAAATGAAATATAGTACTGTCAATCATAAAGGCTATTCAACTAATAGTCTGTAAATACCAGGGGGTTGGATGGCCGAATGGTTAGCACATGCATGCTGTATCATAAATTCTGTCATTGAGTCAACTGACATGGTTTCGAATCTTTGGTTGTACGTGACAAGGAGTAAGGTTGCTTGTCCAACCTTGTGGGTTTTCTCCTGGTCCTCCGGTTTCCTCCCACTGCTAAAGACCCCTACACGCAATTGAATTATTGAAATAAAATTAAAACATATGTTAGTCCCGAAATGACCTAGTTTGTGTTGAGTGGATGATAAACCTCATTTCCCTCTCTCTCTGTAAATGCAGTAAGGTAGCTGTAGCCTTTCTTCACTAGCACAATAAACCTGCGTAATTGGTGTTACTGTATGACAGATAACATGAAATTTCAAATTTCAAATGGTGTCAACAGTATGATCAGGCTATTTTAATAAATATTTACACACATAATTAATAGAGAACAATTTTTTCTGTGCAGTTGCAACCATTAATTTTGTTGTGAATATTACAGATAGATGATTGTAATTGTGTACTAAATGGGTTGATTTAATATTATACCAATGTTTGACAATTTGCTCTGTGTGCTAAATACATGTCATATGGGGGGGGGGGGCTGCTGATACAAATGCATCAGGAAATTTTGTTATCGTGTCCTACTATAGAGCAATATTAAATAAAAAATTTCAAATCAATGCATACTTTTTTAACATAAATTCCTTTCTGTAAATCTCAAATGTAAATTCAATAAATGTGTAAATTTATTCTGCTAGTCTTATCGTGCACATATGGAAAAAAACACTTGCCACTAATGCCGAGTCCTGTATATTATTAAAATTTCACAGGAATCATGTTGATGCCATGGTTTTATTATTTCAGATATATTATCCACAAATGTAAACAAAGATTCACTAAAATAATTCAATATTTAAATAGAATACGAAGATTGACATTAAAACGACAGTAAGTTCAATTCATTATGTCTTTGTAATAAATATAATGTAAAAGTATGCTGTGGTCACTGCTATCAGGCCACCATTGCTTTTGAAAGAGCCACAATGTATATACAGTTCTTGAAATATAGGGGGTCACGGTGGCTAAGTGGGTAAGATGCTGGCTTGCTAGCCCAAATGTCGGGTGTTCAATCCCTGCATTGGCCGAGAAAGTTGGGATGAAAAACTGCAGTCCTGTGTACAAATTGGCATGCACGTAAAAGACACTGCTTGTTGTTTGCTGGGGGGTTGGGATGGCCTAGTGGTCTAGAGTGCCGCGCTTCGACCTCTAGCTGGCTGGTCACCTCTGGCTTGCGGCTGTGGTTTCGAGCCCTGGTGTGAGCGTATGTGGCATGGAGATAGGGCACCTTCTCAACCTCGTGGGTTTCCTCCGGGCACTCCGGTTTCCTCCCACTGCTAAAGACCCCTATGCGCAAGTGAATTATTGAAATAAAATTGAAAACCATATGTTAGTTCCGAAAGGACCCAGTTTGTGTTGAGTGGACGTTAAACCCCATTTCTCTCTCTCTCTCTCTCTTGTTGTTTGCTCGTCTTCATTAGCCCAGTATGGAGCAGAACAGTGGGACGTTTCATTTCTCGAAATATATGTTCCAATTTGCAGAGATTTGGCTACTATTAATTAGTTGAGAAAGTTAACTTACTGCTGGTTGGCATATTATTTTGGTAAACCCCAATATTTGTGTGTTAATTATTAGGAGTTAACAATAATGGGAATAAATTGCATCAATTTTATTACAGACATTACTTAATGCCAGGATTCTAATGTACAGCAATAACAGTAATGTCTCCAGCAATGGATTGGAAATTATTAATATAAAAAAATAATAATTTAAAAAAATTAATATGTTATTTCTTTTATTCAGGAAAAAGATTGTACCATTAAATCGTAAAATAGAACGCAGAGAAACCCGACGCGAAGTAAGAAATAATTATTATACTATTGTTATTAAACTATAACACATACTTATGGAAGAACAATTACTGATTTGTTTAGACAACGTTTCGAAGAGTATTCTCTCAACGTTTTCGAGCAACGTTTTCAAACGTCGCCTAAACAAATCAGTAATTGTTCTTCCATAAGTATGTGTTATAGTTTAATGCTCTTTCCAGTTACTAAATGCCTCTAAAAGATTATTATACTATTGTTATGGATAAATAAATGTCAAAGAACGTTTTCATGTGAAATTGCATGGCCTGCTACTCTCAGTTTGTTATACATTTGTTTACCAGGGAGACAGGAACTCTAAGTCCACATATCAAATTCAACCACAATTAAAATTTCTTTACAGTTGAATATGTGTTACAAAATATTCCGTTAACAACAAATACTGATATGAGCCAATAACAATTCATTCTTCTGATTACTATTATTGATGTCATTGCACGGTGACAGTACATGTGTTGCCCTCTAACTAATCTTATATGATGTTCAATTGTCTAATTTTTTTTTCAGCAAAAAGCTTTAGTAGCAGCTGATTTATCAAATAATATAGAAAAAGAATTATTAGAAAGATTAAAGAAAGGAACGGTAGGTGATTCAAGTAGTTTACATAATATATATATATATAAAACTTTTGTCATCAGGCTGTGTTTAAGTTTACCCTGTTAGGTCAAAATGTTCCCCTACAGCATAATGAAGTTGATGCAGAAAAAAAAGTAGTATGTTACACTTTATTTCATTTTGCAATCTTAATGTTTACTCCACATCAAGATATTTATTGGCTTGTCTTTAAGGATGGATTTTATAATTATATTTATACAATTTATGTTTCTATTGTAGTATGGTGACATTTATAATTTCCCTACTCATGCTTTTGATAATGTGATGAAAGAAGAAGAAATGGAAGAGAGTGAGAATGAAGAAACAGAAGATGGAGATAGAGAGATAGAAGAAGAGGAAGATGAAGAGGTATGTATTGAATAAAATATGTAAATGCAAACAGGTACTAGTGTGGATATGGAAATTTTGTCAGGATATGGGTGCGTGTATGTATACTCATTGATTCATTTTTCTTCCATTGTAATGTAAAGCACCACTTTATCAGTCCTTCCAGTACTATGACTGAAAGATGTGAACTGAGTTTAAAGTACATGTACCATTAAGTTCTGAAGACTCCAGCCAAAACATTCTTGTTTGCTCCGTTCCTACAGCATGTCTAACTCAACCTCAAGTTTGGACTTTGTGGAGGATTTTAATGTACAAGTTATTTTCCTTTGTCACCTTGAAAAAATCTTGTGCAAGCTCTAGAGTTATTATCTGATTGAGATAAGATGAGGATGTGTATTGATTTTCAATGTTTTCCTATAATTATCTTCAGAGTTATTGCCCTTGAACTTTTTTTTAAAATTCTTGTGTAAGCTTTAGGGTCTAAAACTATCCTACAAATTGAAAGTTGTACACAGTGTTTAGGTATATACGACGAAGACAGCTATGGACTTTCAATGTTTTCCAATCATTGTTGTCATTGATTACTTTGAACAATCTTCAAGGCTATAGTTATCATATGTTTGATTGGTGAACCGTTTGATTTCAGCTTTATAAAGAGTCTATAAAGGATACATTATGTAAGATTTAGATAAAGAGCTAGCCATTCTTGCTATAATAGATAATATCTTGAAAATTTCATAAAAAAGACCTGCAATAGGCAGATTTAGCTCTTGCCTAATGTATATTTAATTTTAAAAAGGTTTGTTATAAATTTATCATAGGATTGTCTGATATATTAAGGTATGATTTTTGTCTATGATATTAATGTATGATTTTAGTCTGAAAGAGAAGTAGAGTATGTTGCAGAAGAAGATTTTGAAGAGAGTGATGTATCAGATGTAGAAGTAAGTATATACAATAATCATAACATCTGCATCATTATTCAATGTCTGCCTATTCAATATATTGTACAATTGTTTAACATCAGTAAATAAAGCCACTGTAAAATCTTCTCTCTGTTAACTCTTTACTAAAGTTTATGCCATAGGTTACAGTCTGTTTCACTGAAGTTAATGCTAGGGTTACCGGTTACAGTCTGTTTCACAAAAGTTTATTCTAAAGGTTACAGTCTGTTTCGCTAAAGTTTATGCAAGGGGTACACACTGTCAAACAGATGTAATTCTTGAAATAAAATTGAGGAAGAGAGTACATTGTTATATTAAGCTATTGTTTTGCATTTATTCCCCTGAAAACTGAATATTAGGGACATTGGTATTTAGATGGGGACATTAGTGTGATGCAGGTAAAATGGCTTTAGCATGAAAGTAACCACTAACATGATGAACTTCACTAAGAAAAGGAGATCACATGGCTAAGTGGATAAGACGCTGGCTCAATAGTCTGGATGTCGGGTATTCGATCCCTGCTTTCACCAAGAAAGTTTATCCCGATTTTCCAGCACTATTTCCCCTTGTCAGTGATGCAGGATGTAGGAGTGTATCTATGCCTGGTGAAAGTATTACTGTCATGTCAATATATTATTCTTGTTTATATTTATTATATATAAAAAAACATCCAGTCCTCTTTCTGTGGGGGGGGGGAAGGCCTTGTGGTCTAGAGTGCTGCACTTCTGGCCGGTCACCTCTGGCTTGCGGCTGTGGTTTCGATCCCTGTTGTGAGCGTATGTGGAATGGATATAGGGGCGCCTTCTCAACCCTGTGAGTTTTCTGCAAGCACTCCGGTTTCCTCCCACTGCTAAAGACCCCTACACGCAAGCGAATTATTGAAATAAAATTGAAACCATGTGTTAGTCCCAAAATGACATAGTTTGTTTCAAGTGGACACTTAACCCCATTTCTCTCTCTCTCTCTCTTATAAACACGCTCAATAAAAATTGAACAATATTTAGATTATAACTTACTGGAAGAACACCACCAGACAGAGCTTTACCCAGGATAACTCTCAAGCAATTTTATAGTCCTGACCGAACTCTTATGCAAAGTTTTCTGTATATTAAAATTGAATTAACTAGTTTACTAATTAGGTGATTGTTTATAATTTTCCAGGATATGGGAGATGACAGTTCAGAAGAAAGTGAATCATCTGAAGATGAACAACCCAAGAAGAAAACACCAACTAAAAGACGTAGACCACAGATTGAAATTGAATATGAACAGGAATTAGATCAGCCATCTACGTCTAAAGTGAAAGCAACATGAAAAGATAAATAACAATTATTAAAAGGCATTTCAATCAACCCTCGACAGCAGAAGGTTCACATCAAAGCACAAAATAAGACATTTTGTCTGAGAGACTCTGTGACAATGGAATATTAATATTTTTGTCACATTCAAACCATTTTTTGTGAGATGAATATTTGGCTGTATAGCAATTTTAATGTTGGGTTTGAGGAAATAATATTTTATCATGTAATTTAAATTATTGATAAATACAACAATAATCTATCATTGCATTAATTACTTACATAACAGAACATTAAATTGATTCCCTGTGATGTAGGGATTTATTCAGATCTTATTATCGTGATCAGTGGCTGAATCAACATTCAAGAATTTACACTTCATAGTTGGTATTGTCAAGTTTGTCGATGAATTCGGTGATAATTAAGTTTGACAAAATCTGCGAAAATGTATTTCACTATCAAACGCTTGTGGGGTAAAATATGTTGCATCGGCAATACTCTCACAATTCATGTTTATCTTTGATTTTAAGATTGAATGTATTCATATTTTAAATTTCTTGACAAAGTTTGATAAGAAATATAATTACCATAGATTGAATTTGGATTCATTCCAATCAGATGCACACTGGAGGATTATGGGCAATAACTCATTATTACACAGCGGTAACTAAGTAATCTATTTCATCCTTGTTTTTTTTTTTGTTACCCTGTCAGCATAAATTATATATATTATGGATACCTATTAAAATAAACTTTCAATAATATAATTAGCTGTGTATTGCTAAATTTTAATGGACAACAAGACCCCAAATATTTATGATAAAAATGTGTATACTGTATTAAAAAAATTCCAGCAGTTTCTCTACAGAATATTGAGATACTATACATGTACTGTATAAATACTATTTTATTGAATTAAAAATTATGGGAATACATGTGAATATTATTATAATTAAAAATAATTAAAATAGGGGAAACAACTAGTGTACATCTAAAAAAATACATGTAAATATTATTAAAAAAATAGTAATATTAAAATATGAAAAACAAAATTGAAATATTTGTTGCCTTGTATATATTAAGTATGAAATTCCCACAGCATTGTAAAGTCAGACCCTATAATTGTGGTTTTGAGAGGACAGTGGGAAAAATCTTGTCTTGTAGGTTCTATTTAATTATTATGTGTGTTGTGGTTGCCAACATTGGGGGGGGGTGATAGGGGACCAAGCGCTAGTGGCATGGTCTCGTACAAAATGTGACACCGAAAATCAATTAAAAAAAATTATCTAAAACTAATTGTTGTGTGCCCTTTTGTGATGGCCTTGGTGTGATCATATTTGTAGATATAAGGTTACTTGAAATAATTTAAAAGTGATATTTAGTACAGCCACAAAGTTGAAGAATGGCATTTAGTAATTGGAACATAATCAATTAAAACACTTTTATGGAATAACAATTACTATAATTTATTTCACTCTACGTTTCAATAAGATATGTACCTTACCTAATAATAAATACTTACTGGTTAATTCTGCTACAAAATATTTAGATTAACATTATGGAAGTACGTGGACTGTTCTAATTCATTGTAATTCCTATTCAAAATTATATTTATCATAACAGTTATCATAATAATAATTGGGGTACTTGAAATTATAGTGAAGTATGTCCGTGTTTATTTCATCTTAATGCATGTTTAGTCTGTACATTGTATTAGTGAGAAAATATGGCCGTTATTTAAATGTAATTAGCCAGATTCTGTATGGGATTTAGCTGGAGGCTTTAGATCAGGACCAAACGAGACAGCTAGTAAGGTTTTAATCATTGCTAACGGCTCACTGAAATCTAATGATTCTTCTGATAAGAGCATCCAGTCGGCCATATGTCACACTAGAATTTACATGCTCGAGAACACCACACAAACACTTCCGGGGTTGGGAGGTCAACGAATAACCCACTTCAGGGTTATAATTTGTCACCCTGTATTTGCTATAAATATATTATTTTCCGCCCATAAGGTCTCAACTTTCCCCTAGGCATGACATAAGGCCTTGGGCGTGACACTTTCTTCACAACATCGCGTGTCGTGATGGCAATTTAATAGCTCTTAACCAATCATCGCACGTGGCTTTTGTGACGTATCATCTGCTGCATGATTTTGGCTAGTACATGTCTGTTGGAATGGAACCAGAATTTTAACCCGCCACCACTGACATTTGATTGGCTTCATATTGCCGTAAGTCATAATGGTAAAAATTAAATGGATGAGCATTAGTTATGTCGACGACAAAGAAGTGTTTTAGTATCAATGGCGTCTTCATTAACTTCCTTGAAAAAGGAAATCGAACAAATTTAGAAACCCAGGAAATATCAAGAAACCATTATTTTTACAGACGACTATTTCAATTTCTAGACTTAAACGTTTACCTATATAATTAAGATGTTGACATCTGGCTCATCAGTTGCAACCTACATTTTGTTCAGTAGCTAACAATTCTCTATTAATATCCATCTTCAAGTTCGAATCAAAAATGCTTTAAAATTCTTAACAAGCAGCCGAATTAGTAAAGCAGTTTCTAATTAGTTAATTAATTGTTTAGTTAAACTCTTGAGTCGCTTTGTCGTCAACCCCAGAAAACCAAATTTATCAAACGTAAATAATTGGAGAGTGAATTGCCGTTTAGACTAATATATTCTCCATAAAATAACTGACAGTATTACTATAGTTTGTTTCTATTTATCAACAATGCGTATATCCTTTAATGTATTATCCTATTTATATGCAACTGAATTACATTGGGATCCGTTTCCGAGAAGCCACCGAAAAGGTTAGATGAGATAGCCGCAAAAATCCTTTAATGTTTTCCCAGTCCTAATTACCCCAATCGGTGCAAAAAAGCAGGTAAACCCCATTTAACCGAAATGAAATGGGCGTTACACCCCTTTTTGCACAAACTGGGCTAATGAACACGGGAGAAAACATACGAGATTTTTGCTGTCAATCTTTAATTTCCTATCCGCAAAAGAAATTCGTTGAATTCTTCTGAAATATCTTTTTGTCTCCCAGTTTCTTATTAAGTCCGATATAAAACTCGAATAACGACATAAATTTATAAATTAGAATACAATAATTAAGATCATGTTGCTTTGAAATACATATTGGTTAATTGATATCAGATGGGGCGTGGCATGATGTCATGTAAAATAAATATTGATATTGTTTATCAGATATTGACTGTATGTACGGTACGGTGATTATATCAATACCATTCCTATCATTACAGTACCATTATAACATGACATATTTATTGACTTTCATGGTCAGTTGACTTCTCGTGATGACACCGGACACTAGTTGGCCACTTTAATGACATTTGGCACTATTCACGTGGACATTATTACACGTGCTTGACTGACCACTGTCCACTTGTTTCTCACTTTCTTCCGCTCTTGTAATCTGATCCAAAATTAACATTGGAGAATTCGGTATATTGTTGTCGAATAGAACTAAATACCGTTTCATTTTCTTTTAGTCCCATGTCCACTACAAAGCATTGACGGATGTTTTCTTAATTCGGTCTTTCAACAACAAAAATTATCTTAAGACGAGAACAAAAATATATGTCCTTAAATGCCTGAGATAACTGTTTACTCACACATATAGACAATTAGGAATTTAATGTAAAATAATAGTAAACATAACAATATACCCATTAAAAGATCCCTAAAAATATCTGTGGACGATTTCGACCAGACTGTGATGAATCCTGTATATATTATATAAGATCGTAAAACATCTTGTTTTATACTTGTATGTTTAATCAAAGATCCTAAAATATGATGCTTTAATACATTTATCTGAATTCCAACATGGATATTAGGCACCTCCATACTGTAATTGGGTATAGCTTGGATGAAATTCATCCCATACTATCCTTATTTTGGTATATACAAAATTTATTATTTAAATAAAAAATATGAATGGACAATTTTATTCCAAATACATTTTATACAAAGTTATTATTATAATATAATACCTATATGTTAACATAAATAAAATAAGATACACTTAAACAACTGGTCCATTTCATTCATTTAGAACCAGACTCCGTACGAGCCAATATTGAGTTCACCAGTATGTAATTTATTTATGCTTTATGCGACGAGTCTGTTTATACAATATAATGATGATTTGTTTTACGTATGGATAATCAAAACTTTGTTTATTATCGTAACAACGGTAGCAATGACAATCGGGTCTGCACTAATTGTACCGGTGATAACTCGGATCAGAGTGAAGCAATTTGAGTGAAATTTTCAACATATTCCCTTTTCATTATCTATTTTAACTATTATAGCGAAAACTGTCAGCTCTTTGTCTAATCTTACATAACGTCCCTTTAAGAAAATGCGAGAAAAAAGAAGCAATTAAAATGCTTGTATTGAAAATGTTTTTCGATTATGAATAAAGACGACTGTGTAAAATCAATATAGAAGCTTGTGTAAACCCCAAATGGTAATATTAGAAGAAATCGACCTTTAGATAGTTTTATTACTAATATGCTTTGAGCATTGTTTCTCACATATTGCCCTTAAATACATGTTTATATTCACCGACATATTTCCTTCTCTACAATCAGCTCAAACATCATAAGAACTTTGTGTTCGTCAAATTTAATTCAAATATTCAAACGAAACCAAATTAATATACACACTATTAGTTCATTGCTTCACCATGTCTGACAGTTCTTGGTTCAGTTATTATTAGCGTGTACTCTCATATGTCTGTTAAGATTCCCAGATTGTGAAAAACGAAGAAGACAAAGCTTACACTGATATGGTTTTTCACCACTATGAATTCTAAGGTGTTTGGTTAAAGTAGAACTATCAGAGAAAGCTTTCTTACACAAACGACATCTATAAGGTCGCTCACCCGAGTGGGTTCTCATGTGAGTCGTAACTGATGAACTCTGCGAAAATCTTCTCTCACAAACTGGACACCGGAATGGTTTCTCTCCGCTGTAAAAAAAATAATTAAATTAGAATTTTAAAACAAACAAAAAAAATATAAAAAAAAAACATCTTATAGGGTTACTACTTACGTAGTTATTGAATTCTTGCACATTCGCGTACTACAGAATATAGTGTATAATTGGAATCCGGGGAAATATAGAATGCTTTTTGATGACAAGTGAAGAGAGATATAAAATACATTGATCATACTACACCGTTGATACGTGAAGAAATATAAAATGTATCATTGACATGTGAAGAAATATAAAGTATGTTTTGTTGATATGTGTAGAAATATAAAGTACATAGTTGTCACGCGAAGAAATAAAATACATAGTTGTCATGTGGAGAAACATAAAATATAAAGTTGTCAAGTGGAGAAATATAAAATACATAGTTGTTGTGTGTAGAAATATAAAATATGTTTTCTTGACGTGGTGAGAAATTCAAAATAAACAGTTGTCGTGTTTAGAAAAATAAACTTCATAGTTGGCGTAGTGTAGTTGTGGTGTGTAGATATATAATATACATAGTTTTGAAATATAAAATAACACAGTTATCATATTGAGAAATAAAATCTACATTGTTGTCATGTGAAGAAATATAAACTGCGCCGTTGTTATGTGTAAAAAATAGTTGTCATGTGAAGAAATATAATCTGCACAGCAGTTTTCAAGCGAAGAAATATAAAATACACAGTTGTCGTGTTTAGAAATATAAAATACATAGTTGTTGTTTTTAGAAATATAAAATACATAGTTGTCGTGTTTTATAGAAATATAAAACAAATAGTTGTTGTTTTTACAAATAAAAAATACATAGTTGTCGTGTTTAGAAATATGAAATACATAGTTGTCGTCTTGAGAAATATAAAATACATCGTAGTCGTGTTTAGAAATATAAAATACACAGTGTACATGTGGTAACATTGAAATCATTTTAAATATGTGAAGCGTCCACAAGAAAGCGTAAATGAAGGATTAACACAAAAAAAACTGAGAATGAAGGATTAACAGACATTCAGACACGACCATACCATTTGTAAAAAAGTATATATTGATCTTTAACAAATATTAATATTTTATAAGATTTTCTTATTTAATCCCACAAAATCCGCCATTCCTTAGTAACATCTAAGCTTTATCTACAGTAACAAGGAAGTTAATTTGTGTTTGAGTTGTTTTCCCACAATTACCGCTAGTGAATCATTTTTTTTAAAATAATATAATAATTAAATATTGTTTAGTGATTTTTTTTTATAATACTGATCAAATTTAGCAGACGAACATCAAAGCTATAGAATTAAAAAAAAAAAACACCAAGAGAAAAAAGAAAGAAGTTTTATTACCACAGATGTAACATGTAGACATAATTATAAATTTGTACAAGTTACTGCAACTAACTGCTGACAATAATTCAGATTACATTACATTTATAATAAAAATTTCAAATTTAATTTTCTATGTTTTCATTATTTTTCAATCCGATGCGTTAATCGTATGTATAAAAGGAAATTCCAGAATATTTGCACTATTAGAATTTAAAAATGTAAGTCTTTTTAGAATTAAAAACGCTGAATAATATTTGACAGTTTGACGGGTAATAGATTGAATTTAATTGACGAAACTCTAAAATGTTTAAATTCAATAAATTTTAAACAAAAATTAGCTCGAAGAATTCCCATTTATTTATGAAAAAAAACTTGTACCAACTAAATGTAATATAAGACACGATATTTAATACCACTTTCCATATTTGTAACAAGTACAGAATGTTTTCGTTCCTTTGCATATACATGCAGTATATGCGCGAAAAGTCGTATTAAATTATATTCATTCCGATATAACCTTATATTTTTTCAGACACGTTTATTTATCTTTAATAATCCTTATATATAAGACATTATTAACTTTCTAAAAAAAAAAAAACTCACATCAAAGTTTAGAATACTATATTCCAAAATATTAGGATCAGAATAATTTACGTATTATACTTACTGTGGAAATGAACAATTTACTTTGGAGACACTTAAATATATTATTTGTTTTAAACACTGATATATCCGTGAAATAAAGCACATTGTATTAATATTACCCTAGAACAAAACAATATGGCCACCATCTAAATTTTCTAAAATTATTTTTTCATGTTCCTCAACTAACTTAATTTTGTTTCTTTCTGTAGACTGAAAACATTAACCCACGACAAATTTTGGTATAATCCATTTCCTGGCGCTGTGTATTAAACGAAACACAAGCTTCTCCTTCATATTCCTGTATGATAATAATTATACTAAGTTAAGAGAAATGGCAGAACGTACCTGTGTGTTCGAGTATGAGCTGTAAGATTAGCAGCCTGAGAAAACGACTTATTACAAATATGACATTTGTATGGTTTCTCGCCCGAATGTGTTCTGAGATGGGTCTTCAATGTACTTGGTCGAGCATACGTTTTCCCACAGATTCGACAGAAATTTGTTTTCATTGAACAAGCTAAAAACAAAGAGAAAGAAATAAACTAAATGATCAAGAATTAATTGAATTAAACTCGGATTTCTGTTGTTTTTTTCTTCAAATATATTCAGCTATTGACTTATTTGGGTCATATCAAAACATGGATATAATTTTATAAAAAAAAGGTACAATTTTATATGGAAAAATTTATACTAAATTCGTAATTAAAAAATTAACCCAACTAAATAATCCCTTGCGGTGCATTTACACGCTGTAAAATGAAGCTAAAATTCCCTCAACACAAAGCATGAATGTACAAATAAAATGAAAATAAACTATTGTCTTCAGATAATTTATATAAAATGAAATTTAAATAATATTATTTTCAACACTTTGAATATATTTCCAATTAAATATAGCCATTTTATAAACTATGTATAAACGATATAACATTTTAAATAAATGTTAAAATGTTTCCAAATGCTACAACTAATAACGTTTAGAAAATGATTTCAGTATTTTTTAACAAGCGTCCATTTTAAAATATTAAGTCATTTATGGAAAGATGTATATTTTCTCACCTTCATTGAAAGAAGCAGTAGGAGGTGGTCGCTCTGATAGAAATTTGGATTTCTTGAAATGGCCGGTAGCACAGAATCTCGCCACATCCTTTAATCCCTCAGATTTGTAATAGAATCCACGACTTTCAGGAACATGGCTCCTCAATTCTGGTGTGAAACTGTATGAACTCTGAAATGGGTGGTGCTGGGGACCACATCCTGGGTACTGAGGCTGTAAGCCCGGAGTATGTCCATTATGATATTGTGATAGGGTAGGTGACTGGGGCTGGTTCCCCCACTGCTGGGGTAAATTGTTATATTGTCCGTTACCAAGACCATGAGGTACCCCCACATTCATACTCATTGATACATTTACACTCATAGAGGGGAAATGAACATTAGGTGTCGGCGGTTGAGTTGGTGACAATTGACCTGAAATATTACATCGGTCATTGAGAATAATATTTTGCTAACATTTATATAAAACAGGGCCAATGTTGGTTTTTAAAAAGGATAAAAGTGAACAACATATAATATAGAGTCTATATAAGATATTGATTTTAAAAATAAAAGTAGTATTGTTTTTATGCCAATAGATAATATGAGTACTGATAGTTTCTTTTTCTTTGCGGTGTGTTGTAAAACAAACATGGACAAACTTGTTTACAGTACTAAACCACTGGTAAATTTGATAGCAAAAAAAATATTTGTTATGGTATCCAAGTTTAAAAATCTGACATAGACGCGTTTTTTACTTGTGCCGATTTGTGTCATTTCTCTGGCAATTATTTTTTAGAAAAGAAATTTGCCAATTTTACAGTGAAGAACCAACTCGTATGTTTTAATAAATATCAATTTATATAAAATGAGTATAGTAAATAAAATGTCCTACCTGTTTCATATTGTTGAGAATATTGTGGCGGTACTGTACTGTATGTATTATGTAATACAGAAGGGTTGTGGGATACAGGGTACGGGAGACCCTGGGTACACGATGGTGCCATACCAGAATTAAAACCTTGATGCGGGGATGCAAAGTACGGCATACCGGATGATGGAGATATGGGTGATAAAGGTCCACCGAACTGTGGATGTACAATAGGATGTTTTAACGATAAGAGAGCGTCCGCTATATCATGTGGTCCCTTTTCTTTAAAAACTGATAAATCTCTGCAACAGAATAAAAAAAAAACATCCCGTTTAATAAAAAGTTAATAAATACAAATTAATAGAATATCAGATTACTGGTATAAAAAATTAAAAATTACATAAAGAAGCATCGTGAAGAAAATAAATTCACGCAGTCCTTAAAATTAAAACTAAGATTCGCTCATATTATTTACCAAACTGTGAATTTCACATAAAATACATGGGTATAAACATATACACAAAGACGCAAAACAAACCCAATAAGTAAGATCATGAAGAAAACTTATTTTTGAAAATAAAACTATGGTATCGCTCATATTATTACAAACTGTGAATTTCACATAATAGTTTTATATCGTTTTACATGTGCAGGTAAATTATTTTGACGAATGAAAAAAAAAAAAACACCAAAAAAACAATCAAGACGTTATTGTTCAGTCCCATGGTATTTACGAATTTAATTTATTTTAAAATATGATATATTGTATTGTCGTGTAGACATTTACTAAAAAAAAAAATCCGTCTGGATTAGCTATGTTTGTGCTTAAAAGAAGGACATCAAGGCCTATTTCATTTCACTAACTATTTTTGAACAATTCGTGTGTCAATTACGCTAGAAGAAAAAGATACAGTAAATTCAGTACAAAACATGAGCTTCAAAAATTGTCTCTTCCTATGACTTGTTATCAGGACACGCAGTTATACGATTATAAGAATATAATGTTGATGGACACTTTATCGAATAAGTATAATAGTATGTATTTACCTATAATTAGAAGGACATGTATTAAAAGAAAATACACTGGGAACAGTTTCAAATTCTAAAGATGATGGAAAGTTGGCTAATTGTGGTAGTGATGAGGATGGTTGTAAATCAACCGATGATGGCCTACTTGAAGTTTCACTTTTCCACAGATCATAACCTCCATTGACAGACGTGTCCATTAGATACCTACAGTATTTCAAAATAATATAGAACCTTTATTCTTTTAATGGCATTTGTCAATTATTACAAACACAGTCAACTGAAACGATAGTTATACACTGCAAAGTTTCAACAAGATTTCACAAATCAATTAGTAATCATATATAATATAAACATGCGTGATAACACTATCAATAAATAGTGTTATAATAAACATTTATATTTTACATATTAATATCAATATAAACGAATTAAAAAATCAGGCCTATTTCAGGCTATTTTCATTTTTGAAATTAAAAAATAATCAAAATGTTTTTTTTAAAAAAAAAGATTGCCAATAACTATATTATAATGTTTACAAATGGAGTTTTGTTGTTGAAATAAAGATACTATTTGTTCAAATAAAAAATCCCTGAATGAAATCTATCTATAACGCGTTCTTTAAAAACTTTTTGTAAACAGCTTTCAAATAAAAAACAAAAAAACAAAATCGAAATCGAAATCTTAAAAATAATAAATATATAAGTAAACAAGATCGGTGACGTGACGGTAGTATCATGTTTAACTGTATATACCCAATGCTAATGTTTCCTCATACATATATATCATACATAACATTTCTACTTAAAATAAAATCAAAGATTAACCAAAAACAATTACCGCTTAAGAGAATATCTTCACAATTAAAGTTGGATCTTACCTGCTGAAGTGAGGAGGTAGTGACTGTTGCGTGTTTTCTTCGATTTTCCATGGTTACGACAATTTCACTCTTAAATAATAGGTGTATGATATTGTTACACGTCTGATTGTAAATTGAGAAGCGACTCTTTTCAAATATATTTCTCTATTAGCCCACAAGGCAAACGGGCAGCATCTTTCATACGGCTTCTGATTCCTAATGTTTTTCCACTTCCAATCTCCTGCCAGGAATTTTGTTGGTATCGTTCAAGATTTCATTAACATCTTATTGGTTAATGAGATTGAAAAACACTGAATGTCGCTCAGTGATTGGTCAACCAGGAGAATCTCGAGAAGAAGCCCGGAAATCATTGTGAAATACAACTCGAGTCGATTTGACGCGAAATGATAGGAAGCCGTAAAATTATTAACTAACGGGGAAATTTACGACAGTATCTTCGATGAAAGATACCCAACAACGGCAGAATCCTGTCACATTTCACTTGTGCTACTCGATGACAACTTTATTTTCTAAACACCCACCCAATTACACGTCTTGACAAGACCAACACGTCACATGCACGTGCGTGGACAAGATGCGCGTGCATGTTTCTTTGGTGGCACGTGCGTAACAGTAAACAATGTGATCCCGTTGAGATCCTGTAGGAATAAGAAAGATTTGTCAGTGATTTCCCGTCTGCTATTTTCAAGGAGCTGGTGTCATATTATTTTATCGGATGTTTTAATCCGGATGAGGTTAGTAGCCGGTAATCATGATGGGGATGACTCCACACGAATTGATGACTTAAATCCTCTTTAAAAGCATATTAAATGACCACGGCCCTTTTAACGTGATATTTATAGTATTAAGACAAATAATTTGGTTTAAGAATTCGATGGCGCTAATAGTATTAACAAGAAAATGACACCTTTTCTTTGATTTTTATTTTAAATTTTCTGTTCTTTAGTAATGAGCCAGAACAGAAAAGGAAGGTTTGCCCTGGTAATTTAGTTAAATTTTTAAAACCTTAAAATACGCGAAAATGCACATATTAAACATGCATTATGCAAGAGCTCAGTCTGCCTATTGCATGTATTTCTTTGGGCCTTATGTGTTATCTGACATTAATTATCAAGACCATCATCAACTTTCGATGCTATCGTTAGCCAGCGATATTTAGTGGATTTAAATAGCATTTGTGATGGATGATTTAAAGTAAAATTGGATAATCGAGACTTCATTCATTATCGTACCAACGACAGTAATGACGATTGAATTTAGCCTAAAATTGAATCGCTAATATCTCGGTTTCGAATGAAGCCAACTAACTGACATTTTCAACATATTAAATTATCTATTTATTAACTATTATAGCGAGAACTATCAACACTTTATCTAATCTTACCCAGCGCCCTCTTAGTGTAATATGAATGTATATAAAGTGATTTATAATCATCTTTTGTAAACATTAATTGTAATATCTAAACAATATGTTCGGTGAAATATGTGAATAGTCCAAATTAGCCATGAAGGTTTTTTTTTTATTTTTATTTATCCATTACAATATGGGATATGGGATATGGTTTTCTTTGTTCATTACCATTCAGTAAACTACTCGTGTACTGATTTTGTAATGTTCACCTCGTCTGAAATATTGGATATTAGGATCTCATACAAGATATAATAACATCAGTATTGAAATGGTGTTTTTAATGTCAAATATTACTGAAAATATTATGGTAAAGGTTTAGCTCCTTTAATGACTCACCCTTTGGGTAGGAACTTCACTGTCCCTCCGTCCTGCACCACTGACAATCCCTCGACCAACACCGGAATCGAACCCAGGATAACCAGGATAGCGAGCAGTAATAGCCTAACAGCCGCGGCATCGATAACGCTGGCATTGTTTACATCTGAATTTGGTGCTCTTACTCATTTTACGTCTTCGCGTACTATTTTACTTTTCGGTACCCATTTACCGAAATTCATTTTAAAAAATGTTTTAGGATTGAGAGCTAATTATTAACCCGCGCAAATGCCACGCCTTTCGGTGATTATAGCGACCAAGCGAACATTTACTGCAGGTTTTTTTTTCTCAGTTAATATGCTGTAACACCTTTGATGTTTTGACCACGGGGACAAGGGGCACGGTGGATATTTGATTGTTTGGGGACATTATCGAATTTCAATACACCACCAATAAAAATTTTGGTTATAATCGTTGGTCTGTGGATTCCATTGTAATGTCGAACACAATGCAAAAATTATTTTAATGATGCGCGTTTATTTAATAATATAAATAAGTCGTTAATATTTGGGATCTAGACATTAACCCAGATGGGTTGCAACGCATATAATAATGTAATCTGATTGTATATGAACTGATTTACATTCAATATTTTTTTCCATTTTGACTCTAATTTCAAATCAGTTACGTCCAGCAAAATACGGCATGAGTCTCAACTGAATAGAAATTTCTAATGTTTGATTATTCCAATCTATATTGTGCATTCTCTCCAGATATGGCGTTGCCATTTGGCATGAGTTGTGGAATATTTCTAGCCTCGTTCTTCCTGGTCACCTGTTACAAATGACGCTGAAACATGCCATACACGATTCGTGTACCAATGGTAATATGTTTATTTTTGTCTGAAATATTGGATACCAAAAGATAAGATAACAACATCAATGTTGGTTTGAATTGACAAACAATTCGTGTTTTCAACGTGTAAGACTTTGAATGATCTTGAGCTACTTTAAATTAGTAAATTAATAGGCTACACAGTCCAACTGTCGTAATGAGACATGCTCTGGTGCAATTTTTATTGGTGAGTGGGGTGTTTTATTTAGGAGATAAACACTTCCTGTTTCGCATTTAGAGGGGTGTTATTGTCCAATAGACATGTCCTAAGATCATTAGGACCCGAGACGCGTTTATCGACATTGTAACATACTTTTTTAGGATTTTAAAAGACATTACTAAAACAGAAGGGTGTTATTGTCCAATAGACAGTGTCTAATTGACCAATCAAAACGCAGGGTTTACCCTGAAGCATGTTACAGTATATCGTAGGGATATGTGTAACTAAGCGTATTCAGATTTAAGGGGCTGAACCTCCATAATATTCGAAATTAAAAACACGAATTAGAATTGTGCCCTTATGATCTCTGAAGGACATGTCTATTGCACAGTAACGCCCCTCTAAATGTGGAACAGGAAGTGTTTATCTCCCTAAATTAACATTTTAAAATCGGTACACTAGTCGTAAAATTTACGGACATGATAGTTTCAAGTGCCATTTGTTATAAACAATGGAAAGCAGTGGTAAATAAAAATGGCTGATTCACGAACTACAAAATAATAAAGTTTTAAAAAAACCTTATAGAATGACCTATGCAGACACAAACGACATCCCGTTCAATTTGGACTGTACGCATATCTCATCGAAAATTGATTACAAATATTATTAAATTGGCAAGATAGGTTGTTCGCCAACGAAACATACGCCCACAGCAGCTAAGTTACCCATGGGGCAGTCAAAATCTGATTAAGAGTAACAACTAATTAAGCAATTATCAGAAATCAGTAGAATTTGTTTGGTTTTAGTATACAAAACATTTAATATCATGGTTTTAGCTGCTCAAGTTATCAAAAATCAATGGAAATCAACAGAAATGTTCGTCTCAAGACCTGAAACTCTGTGTATATGAACTTAAAGTCAATGGAATAAACTTTGGTCTGTAGAGCACTCACAAGATATTTCGAAGAAATCAAGGGCCACAAGTGTGTGAGTAATTATCGGAAATCGTTGTCTTCTTCATTTCATGCCCCTAAACACTGTGTATAAATTCAAAGTCAATCGGGTATTACATTTAACCTATATAAAAGAAACGTTCACGAATTTCAAAGTGATCAAGGGTCATAACTCTGGCAATGCGTATCGTAAATCGTTAAAAATCAATGGGCTTCTTTTTACGACCTTAAACACTGTGTATAATTTTTTTCAACGCAGTCAAGGGCAATAACCCTGACAGTAATGTAAATGAAACTTGAGGTAGACGCTGGGTGAGAATTTGTTTAATAATAAGCCTTGATTTTAGAAAGCCAATAGTATACTTTAATTTTGTAATTTACATGTAGTTTATTTTTAAATAGATATACATGTATTCCTGAAGTCATATATATTCCTGCAAAGATTATGACAAAACTGATTAATATTACATATTTATCAAAATATTTTGAATGGTTGTTATTCTAAAATGTAGGTACTCAAATAAAAAAATAGGAAATTGGAAATATTTAATCTAAAGCTCTTAATTAACTGTGAGCAAAAAATAATCACGAAAAGGCCAGAAGGTGACTCGAGTTTGGATTAATTTTCAATGTAGGCCTATATTATAAGGATTTCTGCTATCAATATAAGACTTCTCAAATGGGAAGTGATATCAGGTCTTCCAGAAAAGATTAATTTTCAATGTATATTATAAGGATTTCTGCTATCAATAGACTTCACGAATGGGAAGTGATATCAGGTCTTCCAGAAAAGATAATCTTATCCTGTTTATGCAGAATGTTTTCATAATTTAAAAAAAAAATATATATATATATAGGCCCTATATATAATTATAAGAGTCATTACTCATTACAGTAGCCTAATACAAGAAAATAATTACTTATTTATTTATTTATTTCTATAGCGTTCAAAGACATAAAGTATAAGACGGTTTTTCTAAGATTGGGGATAATTCCTTGTCTAAAGTTTGCAGAATCTCATATCATTCGCATGTGTTTAAGGGTTGTTTTTTTTCTCTCCGTTATCTAATTTTGTCCATTAAAAAATTTCCAACATATCAGTTTCATCTTATTTTCCCAATTACAAATATCTTTCTATGAAGAAAATGGCAAACTTTTTTCTGGTTTTCTTTAATTAAAACAATTTTAACTTGTCTTAAATACATGCCGGTGACTCACAACAAAAATCAGATCTTTCTTGAAACCGAAATAAGGGTGGTGCGTTCTCGCGAGGCACAAGATGGGTGTAGGACACGTGACTGACTGGTGGCGCCAAAGGGTACCAGTGAATAAACTTGGGCTTCTTTCGTTTTGGTTAATTTTTTGCTGCAGGCCTTTTGGGGGATTAATCACCGGTAAAGCGAAATAATATGAGGACAATTATAGTAATTAATGATAAACACTTGATATTTTACATTCGATATAACCACAGTTTCCTTTTAGAATAGGATTGTTGTATGATAGATATAAGAATACTGATTTTATAAATATATATTTTAAAATGATTAAAACGAAACGCATAGATTATGATTTCTGGACTTTAGATGTAGGTGAAAACTTAGCACCGGCATAATTTTTTCACTTATAATCCAATGTAAACTTCAAATGGCAATAACTTACTTTAGATCCTTTTTGTACAAAATATGTATAATTTTGCAATGTAATTAAGATTAGATTACAGTTTTGTTTTGTTTAATTGTTGTGATTTTCATAATTTCAATCAAAATGAAGCCCTGTAAACCGGGTAGCTTGATTAGTCAAAAGATCACGTGGTCAGAATTTCGTCTAAAAAAGAAAATATATGACTTTAGTACAAAAAATAACACAAGAAAAAAAAAGGACGTAACATCCATCTCATTTAAACATACATTATGCAAGGGCTAAATCTGCCTATTACAGGTGTTTCTGTGGGCCTGAAATGTTATCTAAATTATTAATTAGGCATTGATTAACATATCCAGACCTTTTCCTCTCGAATTAATGATTACGTGGACAATCGAGACTATGCTTTTTACCGTACCGACTTTAGTAATGATGATCGAGGCAAGGCGGAAATTTCTCTTGCTTGATTTTCGGTTCATAGTGAATCAATCGGACTGGAAATTTCAGCATATCTCTTTTACATTATCTGTTTTTTGCCTTTTTTTTTTAGTGAGAACTCTTAGCTCTTTATCCAATCTCCCATAATGTATCTTTAATTAGATTTTATGTTAAGAACCAGGGGCCTATTTCACAAAATTTTAACTAAGATCAGATCTGAATTTTAGTTTTTTGATTGGACAATATTAGATTGATTTTAGTTCTCAGCCAATCAAAATTGAAGTATCTGCTAAAATTTTGATTTTATCTTTAGTTAAGATTTCGTGAAACAGGGCCCAGTTCTCCAAACGGTATATGTTCAGCATTTGATATTTTAACAGCGTATAACTTTCAGTGCATACATAATATGTATTATTATCATCCAGTTTTCTGTTGTATTCGTTTGATGAAATTTATTATCAATGATTTTTACGGAGCGAGGGAAAAATCTAGTGAGGACAAGATGGGTCAACAAGGTTTACATAGAAGAAAACTGTATACATGTATACATCGGCATTTTTAATTAAAAATAATAAAACTGGCTAGTTTAAATATTAAGACATTTTCTGAAATATTTCATTATTTATTGCCCCACCAACACAGTTTGAGCATTAATGCTGAGGATATTGCATCCACTCTTTTAATGGAAAAATTGACGAATTGTTCGTATTTAATTGAACGTTTTTTGAATAAATAAAATAAAAATATTACAAAAATCCACTGAATTTTAAAACTTTTATTCTTACTTTTTATAATGATTTCATTCTGCTTACCACAGAAGAAATGGTTCGAGCTCTATAATGTGGATATTGTTTAGAAGTGGTTATAAGACTCAATGAAAACTTGTTATATTGTTCGGGCAGTATGAGGGTATAAAGAGTCTAGGGGTAACTAACAGATATTCTCCTTGAGGCTGTAGACACAAACAAAACTAAAAATCACTTCTCACGTCAAGTTTTATTCAGCACATAAGACGTGTTTTGTGTCCATCAACCAGGCACGCGTGTGAAGTAATTGAGAAAAGCTTGAAATGTAATTCCTCTACCCGTATTCAGCGTTCCCCGAAATTTCAATTAATTTTTGTTGCAACTTTTGAACGAACGAGAGTAGGTTGTGAGTTCTATACGCGTGCTTCAATTAATGTAGAAATACTTAATATTTATTAGCAGATAAGAATAAATAGGCTAAAACTACGTACTATATATCATACGGCCTATAAAATGGTACAGTCGCAGATTTGGTCGGTAATAGTTTTATAATGTAATTTATTTGTTATAAACATGCCAATCGTTTTCAAACACACATTTTTTTTTAAAATGATCAATAGGAAGCACATTTTCAAATTGTTAAATGCCATATTTTTTTTGTAAATTAAAAGTATAGTTTATTAATTGCACACGCTAAAATAGTCATCACAGTTGTATGAACTTGAACGAATATTGAAAAGTACCGTTTTATTTAAAAGAGTAATTTAGAAAATGAAAACACCCAAATAATCAGAGTTCTGCGGAAAACAATCACTGAATTTTAACGGAGCGACATTTATACAACGGGTCTCTTGTTGTTTTTAAAGGGACAATAACATTCTTGCTGGCTTGGTAGCTCCAGAAAATAAATAATACCCTTATTCTAAGTACTAGATGTTTAAATGTACTACCTGTTGTGTAAATTATCCATTACAACCTATTTTACTTGTCCAGAGGGTTCGAAAATATTTTAAAATCCAAGTCACATTTGAAAAGGTTTACGTTAGACTTTTCAAATCAATTGGTTGAATTTTTCCAATTTTTTTAATAAGGTGTGTTAAGATGAAATTAATATCATCATTTTATTGGAATATTCTAAAATAATACGATTTGTTGACCAGAATGAATATTGGGACATATTTTTCAATTACAACAAGAGTGTTATTGGGGCTTTAAGTTAATGTTGTGATTATTTTAATGTGTTTTTAAAATTATAAATAGAAATTGAAAAGGCTCTTTGCATAATAAATTCAGTAATTTCTTGGCATTTTATGGTTGGGTTACCCTTTATTGTTTTCACAAAATATATACTATGCTCAAGCTTTACATTCCATTTCGTCTAAACTGTATTTACAACCATGAAAATATAATCAAATATTAAATAACCATGCTTATTTCAAAATTCGAACCACGCAGAACAAATTATACAATATATAAAACAATATAGTCATTTATAACATCGAAATTGCAATATCAGACTTCTGTGTTAATTTTTATAGCGAATTGAGCTTTAAGATAGCTATTTCAATATATATTAAAAATAAAATTAATGTTTCTAATCTAACTTTGGTAAATAAATTATTATTAAAATAGAACTTCTTATGGTTGGCCATATTTTATAGTTCCTTTGTTGATTTCTTTAAAGGGACAATAACATTCTTGCTGGCTTGGTAGCGCCAGAAAATAAATAATACCCTTATTCTAAGTACTAGGTGTTTAAGTGTCCTACCTGTTGTGTAAATTATCCATTACAACCTATTTTACTTGTCCAGAGGGTTCGAAAATATTTTAAAATGCAAGTCACATTTGAAAAGATTTACGTTAGACTTTTCAAATCAATTGGTTGAATTTTTCCAATTTTTCAAAAAAGGTGTGTTAAGATGAAATTTATATCATCATTTAATTGGGATATTCTAAAATAATACGATTTGTTGACCAGAATGAAGATTGGGATATATTTTTCAGTTACAACAAGAGTGTTATTGGGGCTTTAAAAATGCGGTAAGACAACAGCCAAGACAACGGTCAATTGTTGATCATTTATATTTGACTGATTCACAAATCGCCGATTTCTCATGGTTAATTTTATGTGACAGGCAAATTATATGAAATGTAGAAGAAGAAAACAATAGTTTAACGATTTCGTTATAATAAGCGTCATTTAAATTTTGTTCCACCTGTAGTTGTACTGTGGTAAATTATAACAATACCGCCGTCAGCAGACAGTTAGCTATAATTAGAGCCGTTCATATCGTAATATAAACATAGCTAATAGATTCCAGCCCCGTGGCATGCCACGTGGAACACGGAAACACAAATTTTACACTCCAATTCTTGTTGAGAAATAAACGATGTTAATTGGCACCGTAAACTCATCGGGGGTTTTGAGCGGAGGAGTTCAAATTAGTGTCCATTACTTATTTTTATTTGTTCAATTCTCTAAATATTCTTGTTTGATAATAATTCCATATACATTTTTTGTATTTCTCTAGAAATTTTTAAAATTGTTAAAGCCTTAACGATATATATAATAAAGGAGATTAAAACTGGTATAGATTAATAGTTTATCGATTCATGGGTGAAAGTAAGAATGGAGGGCAAGAAGACTTTTTCTCCATTAAATATTGGTGCAGATTCGAGGAACGGCATGGAACAGCGTCATGTCGTTTAGAAGGGGGGTGGTATTTCTAAAAACACACGGGATTTATTCATTTAGACTCTCTTCTACCTACCATAAAACGTAAGAGACAAGGGAACAGAGAGAAAGATGATTTTTTGATGTCTGAATTTCAACCAGACAGTGACCGGGAAAATAGATAAACAAGAAATAAACAACTATAATTGTGGATATATATGTATTGATATAATAATACAAATAATACTTTTAGATCAACAAAAGAACTCTATTTCTAATTATATTGATCATTTGGAAATCATAACAACAATTCAACAAATATAGCACTATTATCTATTCAATACTCAGTAATATGATATGGTTTAATTTTAATATGTTCCCACACTTTATTTCATTCATATGTTTGACAATAACAAAAGAAATAAAGAGACAAAAAAAAAAATAAAAACATTGTTCGGTATGTTAAATTTCTGAGTAAAATAAGATCTTCCAGAAAAGTACAAATACACCTCCTAACAAGGCATGAAATAGGCTTACATAATATAACAGATAGGTTTCTTTTTTGTGGGTTAAAAAAAAACCCACTTAAAGCTTTCCTTTCTGAGAGATCAACCAACACTTTGGAATTACATGTATCACAATAATAAAATCCTAGCAATTATCCAGAACACACACACACATCTCTCTATAACAATTAAGTAAAGGATTTTGAGTATTTTGCTTGCTTAACCCTAGAAAAATAGTTAAGTGGAATTAGAAATGCAAGTACAAAAAAAGAGTTGGGAGTGACTCCCATCCACCAGTCCACAACAACCATATAAAAGGAACAGCAACACATTAGCACTCAAGTCTGAAACTTTGCAAAAGAAATAAAATGGGGTTTAAAATCCTACTGTTCTGCTCAAACTAGCAAAAGAAGGATAGTTTTGTAATAGATATCTTGGACAGCAACTCACCACTATATATATTTCTATTAGATATACAGAAACAATCAAAGATATTTTAATAATAATAAACTATGCAATATTGTGAATAATACTTGTACATCTCAAATATTTTGATCAATCACAGAATCTATTTAAGAGAGAAAAAAATAATGTAAATTTATGTCTAAAACATTTAATAACACAGATGGGTAATATATTTTTGTAAAATATCAGTATTAATAAGTTTAATAAATTGTATATGAATTAAAGCTTACACATGTATATATATAGCATCAACCAAGTATATAAGGAATATATTATTTATATAGAGAAAATAGATATTTCTGTATATATCTATCAAAATAAAGAAAATATACACGGTTTGTGTGAGTTTTAGACAACACAGTCATTCTAACACTAAATCACCAAAGCATAATCAAAAAGAACAGTGCTTATATGACATTCACATGTCCACAAAACCAAATATCAATTCATTAATATTCAAGTCGTTGTTTCAATTTGTATTTGTATCTAATTTGTATTAAACATTTTGTATCTATCAACATTTTGTTGAAATATGCAGATAAAATTTAAATCTTTAGAATCATCAGATTTCAAATTTATATACATATAGTACTGATATTATACATATGTAACCTGTGTATTACTCGGATATCAAAGGTTGTATTACTGAGTTTGTTGTAGTTTTTCAATTAACAAAACATTATTAGTTTTCACCTCCAAAGTATTAGATATAATTCTTATTTTGAACTTAAGTACAGATCTGAACACAGTCTAATTAGTTACACACTGCCCTTCTTATAGATAAATATTTGTATATTCAAAATGAGAGAATAGTTTGTTTGATGATTTTAATACATTCTTCGAGTTGAGATTTGTTGATATTGAGTGGTGGAGCAAATCGTATAATATCCCCATGAGTTGGTTTAGCCAGTAAACCATTATCACGTAGTTTAACACAAACTTCCCACGCATCAAACTCTGTAAAAATAATAGAAAATGAAAATTATCATCAATAATGTACAGAACATAAAACTTCAGTAATTTAGGAATATCAGCTTTGTTCTAGACTATTCGTTACACGTAAACAATATGTGGGTGGTCAAATAGCAAATGACTAACATTGGATAGATTCTCATCATTATTCTCACATAACAATTAACTTTTACCTTTCTCCTACATTAATTATCAACTTTATTATGTATAAAACTCTTAACACAAATCATGAGATTATGTGGCTTCTATGCGTGTGCATTATTCTGTACAGGCATAGAATTTTATTTACATGACAGAGGTCGATTGTAACTATGTTTGAAAATTGTGTTTTGAAAATTACACTACAGTCGTTTGTAACTATGTTTGAAAATTGGGTTTTGAAAATTACGCAATTTTTCTGGCATGCAAAATGACTGAAGGATCAGATTTAGATTCAGTCAATTTCCTTTGTCCTTGGTCATGTCCGGTATATGTGGCGAACATCGAGCCCTTACTTCAGAACATGCGGGATTCCATCTGTAAATCAGCTTAAATTGGCTAAGAACAGTTGATCACAATAACGATAAGAGGATACTTGTCGAAACGTCGTACTTTTAGAATAAACCAGTGATTGTATCCCATAAAAACTGTGTCCTGTTAATGTGTTTTCCCGATCGCTAAATGCCACTTAAAGATTAAAGGAGGAATGTTACATTAAGGATTCTAATTTGTTAATTAATGTACAAGCATTAATTCTAGCATTCAAATTTGTTAATTAAACGAGAAACAATTTCAGGTTGATTAATGAAATATTTACAGCGCTAATCGTTGTTTAAGGGAATATTTATTCTCTAGCAAACTAAAATATTGTTAAAGGTGAATCGTTAAAATAAAAATCTTTTCAAAGAAGAAAATACATTGGTATCCTCTTAAGATGATAAAAATATGTGCCACCTATCTTTTGATACACCACTTTTCAATCAAGTCATGATATTAATCACTGTTGATATTTTGGTTTTGCTTTTTTTTTTATTAAATGCTAAATAATTAATTTAAGTATATTTTAGTGTGGATTAGGACATGAAAATTTATTGGAACCATGAATAACAATAAAATAATACTTACTAGGATTGATAACAATAGCATTTAACAATCCCTTTCCTCGAACAACACTAACAACATCTTTAGGTAGGGTAGCTAACTCGGATCTTAAAAATTGTCCTAAATTTTCAGCATTCTCTGCTAGTTTTTCTTCTTCCAAAACCTACAATAGAATTTCAATCATTAAGGCCTTAATATCACATGTACCAGTATATTCTTGCTATTTTGTATATATGAGTTATTTTTTTTCTATGGAATGTACATTTTTTTTGGTATTATTTTGAATGTTACTGTTTGTTATTTTGTAAGCCTGTTATTTTATTTTGTATGTACCGGTATGTTATTTTGAATGTATGTTATTTTGAACATGTTATTTCTGACAATTTGATAATAAAAATGGAAACTGATAACAGCAAATCATTTGAGGTGATGTCATAACTAACCCTGGAAATAAGATTACTCCCTGTCACAGACATTGTCATGCACAAATTCAGGATTTGTCAGGAATCGCCCTGTATCTCATTTTGTCTGGCACAGGTTTGTTTTTATTTTTTGTTCTTAATTATATTCAAATACATGTCTTGCAAAAAGATCAAAATGTCAAGTAGTACATGTAGTTTATTAATGCCTGGTATTTTGTCAGGTACAACTAAAATCATTATATCCAGCCAGACCCAATTGTGAGCTGTATATATTATATTAAAGGAGGAGTTTAACCATTCCAGATTCTTTATACTATCTATATTCATTATCTTTCTCCCATACTTCACTATTTAAATTGTTTCTAAAATGCTAAAACGAAGTAATATAATATTATCTATTAAGCACTTGTTACGTGTAAAAATTCACTATCCCAATTTCGTAAAGAAACTTATTTGACGAGATTTTGATCGTGTATGGGCCATATTGATGGCCTAAAAGTATTTATGTCCATATATTGAGAGAGCTGTTAGATATGTCAGTGCAATGTAGTTGGTTCGTCCATTGTGATAGTTGGGCTCAAACTAAATATTACACAATATATACTGAGCATGTAAAGCAAACGTCAAAAAGTCAATACTATTGATAAAAAATTTGTGAGTGTTCGGGTTGTCTAGTTGGTGTGGTCTAAGTGCTAAAGGTTTAACTTAAAAATTAAAATATAAAGAATCTATAACAGTTGACCATCTCTTTTAATATTACAAATTACTGAAGATCTATAACTACCATAAAAAATATCAAAACAATGAAATAAAATGATTGTCAGATACATACCTGTAGGGCGGCCATAGCAACACTACACGCCAAAGGATTTCCACCAAATGTTGACCCATGTTCGCCTGGTTTTATAGTTAACATGACCTCATCATCAGCTAATATAGCAGACACCTAGATAACAGTACCAGGTATATATACATTCTTGATTCTTATTACAAAATGTAGCCAGTCAAACATTGCTGATCAAGCGTGGAAATAAGGCACCGGGCACAGACATTCTCCAGCATAAATTCAGGATTTGTCAGGCATAATTTCTCTGGGTTTTTTTGGGGGGGGGGGGGGATATTGATATTATAAACTTAAATGTTCAAAATGATCGGTACTAGTTCCTTACATTTCTTCAGATAAAACATAAAATATTATTTCAAAGGATGCTTAAAATGTGTTAAAGTTTAAAGATCTAAATTTAAAATTCTTCTCTGGGAATATGCACATTTATGAAAGTTCATTTTTTCATTTATTTCTTGGTTTTAAGAAATAAAACGGTCATAAAAGTTGCAAATCAAGTTAAAAACCATACACAATCCAAAGTCCAGTAAGGTTATGACTATGTTTACATGGGCTTCTAGTGTTTTCACTCCACCATGTGTATATGTATATGTCTTGCAAAAATAAAGTATTGATAATTCTGCTATATTTCATCATACAAGTCAGCCCATTGCTCATAGATGTGCATAATAATAACAATCTTTGCATTAAAATAGTACCTCAGCAATGGCTTGGTAGATTTGTTTTTTTCACACACTCAATAAAAATCGAACAATACGTATATATGTATTTAGATTATAACTTACTGGAAGAACACCACCAGACAGAGCTTTACCCAGGATAACTATATCAGGACGTACATTTTCATGATCACAACAAAGGCGTCTGTATAAAAAAAAATATAATTTGTAATGCATTATTTGAAACAGTTTACAATAAAAGAAATTTTGTTGATAAAGTAAAAATAATTTTGAAAGCGTGTATAATAAGGCACTAAGGGGAGATAATTCCATTAAATAGCCCAGCAGCAGGATGCACACCACAAAATATTTGTTGGGTTCAATGCTCCCCAACGCAGATGGAGAAACAAAAACGGCCACGCATAAGAATAAAAAAGAAAAGGCAGAAAAGACTTTAAATAAGAGGAACTATAATTGTGGGTACCAAGATAGGTGAAGTAGTTTAGTGGTCTGTGACCAAAATTGTAGACTTATGCAAGCCTTTAAAAAATTTTATAATAAGTAACATAGCCCATAATACCCAAGATTATGAAATTTTTTGTAGATATTGTTTAGGATAATATCTTACCTTCCAGTTCTAGCGAGACCAGTCTGAACTTCATCTGCTATAAACAGAACATTGTATTTAGTACAGAGTTCTCGTACTTTACTCAGATAACCTGCATCTGGTACAACAACACCTGCTTCACCTTGTATAGGTTCAACCATAAATGCACATACATTTGTATCTTTTAATTCTTTCTGAAACAATAAAAAAAGAGATTCAAAAAGGCTTTTTAAAATAGCTCTGAAGTTGCATCATGCATACTTTTTTTTAAATGGGTAGCAGTAAACGGATAAAGATTTCATTTAATGTGAATAATATAAAAATAAGTTTATATTCTGATTCTCAGAAAATCCTTCAAAAATATCTGCTGCAGGATGTCCGGTTGTTTGTATTGTGGTGATGTTTTTGTAAATGGATTGAGTGCCTAAATAACTTGTATCAAATATCACATTTCAAGAGTCTACATTATTTATAGTATTAATACATGCTGTATAATTTCAGTCATTTTTTCTCATTACTATATTATGTAGTTCACTGGACAATTATCATTATCAATAACATCAATTGTATCACGGTTGTATTACACAGATGTCCAACCAGAAATGTTTAATACAGTTACCTCCCTTTAATGTCAGCAATATTCAATGTGTTTTACATTTTGTATTCTTTGTAATAAAAACAGGTCAATGTAACCTTTTTAAGTGACACAGCAGCATTTGAGAATATGGCCTAATTTAAAAGTTTAATTCCACAGTCGTCTAGGTTTCATTCTTTTTGAAAGGCTCAATGATTTTTTTACAAAAGCTTTCTTCCATAGACTAGAAGTCTCTGAATCATTGCTACAGTATCTTACCTCAAGAGCAGATAAATCATTATATGGTACTACAACATATCCTGGCATAAACGGTCCAAAACCTGAATAACTTGATGGATCAGTAGAACTAGAAATGGCAGCTAATGTTCGACCCCAGAAGTTACCATCAGCAAATATAATCTTAGCTTTATTGTCAGGTATTTTTTTTACACTATATCCCCACTTCCTGGCTAATTTACATGCGGTTTCACCTCCTTCTACACCTATAATAAAAACAAGATAAATAGCTGTAAACAACCTACTGAAAACAGCTAGTTGACACCTAATACCAGACATCTGATGGCAATTAGTTAGAAAACTGGTGACTGATAATGTGTTGAATGACCACTGTTCTTCAGAATCTTATCAAAGATCTACCACCAAGTCTTCCATAATTTTCAACTTCTTATATTCAATATATCTTAAATAATATCCTGTACATTTGCATCCTCAAGACAACACTAGATAATCTTTTACGTCATTCGAAGACAACACTAGATAAACTTTTACTCATTCGAAGGTTAGACAAACTTTTACCATCCACTCAACACAAACCAGGTCATTTTGGGACCCAACTCCTTGACACCTACAACAAGGGAATCGAAACCACACCAGTTGACTCAATGACAGACCTTATGATACAACACACACATGCTAACTATTCAGCAAGGAAATCTCTGACCATGGCTAAATAAAATCCTATCTGGAAATAATTAATTAAATATAAAGAAATTGTTGTACCTGTATTCATAGGTAGAACTTTATCATACTTAAATAAGCCAGTGATATATTCAGCATATTCTCCTAGTAAATTATTATAGAATGCTCTTGATGACAAGGTAAATACATCTGCTTGATCTTTTAAAGCTTTGATTATTTTGGGATGGCAATGACCTTGATTAACAGCACTATAAGCACTAAGAAAATCATAATATTTATTGCCATCAACATCCCACACATGTACCCCTGAAAAAATATAACAAAAAATAAATTAGGGATTGAGATACTATTCTTATATCTGTCCTTTTATAATCATATGATATTGTCAAGAAGCAGACAATTGGGTCATTCTGTGTCAAATGTATCACCCAATGAGTTAAACCCTACCCCCTTCGACTTAGCTGAAATTTGGTGTATATGCTTATTTAGGCAGGAAAAAATGATATTTCAAATTTTAACTTGATCCGACCAATGGTTGCTGAGATATGCCTGTTTCAATTCTGGGAATTTTGGCCAAAATGGGCATTGCCGCCATGATTTATTTGACCATTACTCAACAACCAATAAGTCAAAATTGCTATAATAAGTATTTCTGGAATGGGAATTCCACAATTAGGATTCCAAATATACCCTTATTTTTCGCCGGAAGCTTGCAGGTTGGGCTTTAGGGCCCCACGAAAATTTTGTGTGATTTTTTGCATTTTGGGGGAATTTTCAGTTTGGTGTCATAAATTGAAACTTTTGTCGCTATTAATGAGTTGCAAGTGAGTAATACTTTAATAACTAAAAGATACAAAACATATTATCTGATATGTCTTATACAGTATACTAAAATCTAATAATGAGATAGTTCTGTTAAATTGTTCATAGACAGGTTACAAACTCTTTAATTAATACTCAAAGTTAGGTAACTTTGTCATTTCATCATCTTCAAAATCATTATCTACATCATCATTGGTGGATAAAAGGGAGATTTCAGGTTCAAATGAATCCCTGTGAATATCTGAAATTTCTGTGCTAATAGGATCGTTGTCAGCTTCGAGGAGTTCCAAATTAGATCTTATATTTTTTGTTGCCTTTGAAAGCAGAATTTACATAAATTTATCTCTTTAGTTTTACCATTTGGAAAACAACTAACATGGTTAAATAAGTTTTAATAGTTTATATAGATGAAGGTAAAAGAGAAAAAGTAAATTCCAGTAATTAATTGTAATTTAAGTATTTTTCAGTTCTAAAAATAGATTTGAAAATTCCCGAAAATTCCCAACACTGAAAATTCCCAAAAAGTTTCCCTGGAAACTTTCCAAAATTCACGGAAAGTTTCCCACCCTTTGCAACCCTACTTGTAAAGTTAATTTTTGAAGTTCTTTCCGAATGTACTGTTACATTATGAATATATCAATATTTCAAGAAACGTGTTTGCCATCAAAATGAGCAAAATTGCCTTTTCTGTTGCAATTGAGTGTGGCAAATCCATTTGTAACACTCGTAAGGTTAATTTTTGAAGTTCTTTCCGAATGTACCGTTAAGCATGTAAAGTTGTTATATCTTTGCTGGTTCATAGAAGACCGCAACCAGGTTTTGAGACGTCTAGCAGTGGAAAATGACCTCTTGCTTACTGCATCAGTTGCTGTATTGACCAGTATTAGTTTTATCAACATCATTATCTCAGACAACAGAGATGTTTCAGGTTGTGAGAGTTGCAGTACGCTATGGTAAATATCATCAAAACAACCAGGTGCTGTAGATATGAGTTGTTGACTCAATTACCATATATGCCTTAACTCCTGGTTAATCAAAGCATTATTAACCAAATCAATACCTTCAAAATAGATGCTATGATAATGAGCATTTATAGATTCTGGTTTGTGGGGACCTCCTGCACCAGACTCAAGAGGAGCACCAGAGGAGCAGGTAATTATAATCTAACTATATATAGAGCATCTCTCACAACTAATAATGCCCAGTAAATATCACTTCAGTGGTACTACAGTTTGCAACAATGTGTAAATGTGAAACTAGTGGATATAAAGGTAACATACCTGAGACTTTGTAACTTGGGGGTTATCCATTGCTATATACACAGTGTAGGATTGCCATTAACGCTGTTTGTGGCGGGAGAATCAATGTTAAAAATTATAAATTAAACGAAATGTTCAATTTTTTTTTTTTTTTTGTAAACAAGGGGGGGAGGGGATGCTCAGCGGCCCCTGCATGACATCTTATAAAATCATGCTGAGTGACAATTTGAATCAATTATGTCTACTAAACCATATTCAAAAAGTTACATACCTTCACCACGACAAAGAGCTACGGGTAGTGGACCATAGTTATGGGCTCCATATTTGTCTTCTCTTGCAAACACTGCATCAGATTTAGCACCTATTTTGACTGCTGCTGAACTTTGGGAATAAGAAGCTCTTGCAATCTGTTTGGAAGCTAATGATAAAGGTTGAATAAACCTGCTCAACATCTTGGGTGGCTATTTGATATCTTAATTCCAATGTATGAATTTGTTAACATGAAATCGGTTTCTTCAATCTGAAATATAGCCAAACATATTATAATTATAATAATATCCAGTATGTAACATATGTGATAGGCCTAATGACCTAATGTATAAAGAGACATTTTGCTGTGTTTTCATTTTATTTATCTGTGATCTTTATATGCACTGTATTTCTTAACTGTTAAATTGTCATAACACTTGTGAATCCTATCAAAATAATGAATTATATTAATATAATAGGGCCAACTAATAATGTCAACACTTCAGTTCTGTTTCTAGTCTATCTTTCACTTTTTTCACTCTCCTCACTGACTTGATATCCGATTTTCACACTTTTCATCCGAAGAACTAGACCATATAAAATAAAACGCCGGGGAGTATAACCTGCTGAAAGTTTGTAAAGCGTGCAACAAAATTGAGTTCAGTTCACCGACAGAGACAGTCAACAATCTGATCAAACTTATTGACACGTGTTCATGTTTTATGTCAATGCTATGACCGGAGGTATCATGTCATGAGTAGAGTCCATGTTAAAAATTTTACATCCGCGACCGGCTGTCTATTTCGTATATCTAATTATAACATTTATTTATCAATATAAGATAACGACTAAATGCGTGATATTACCTTAGCTAATTCCGGTCGACCTTGACAATCGATTCCGCTATCAAGGGAGAGTGGGGAGGTGTGTTCTTGTTGTTGGCCAATCAAACAAATGATATTTGAGGTTAAAGGTCATGATTAAAATAAACAAGAGACGGAACGCTTTCATTCATCACTTCACAAACTTTTATAATAATAATAATAGGTTACCGGTAATGAAATTCGATAAAATAACGAGATATTCAATTTATAGAAATATCAAATAATGAAATTCATTTGAAAATGCACTGAAAACCGTTCTCGCGTCCGAAATGTTAATTATTTTAATTATGGATTTTGTTATTCTACTTCTAGTTCTACCCCAATTCTTGACAAACAGCCAGCGAGATCTATTTGATAAGGCCAACTTCTAGTTGGTCAAAGGCCATGAGATGTAAACAGGGCTTGCGGTAGCTCTTATCCCAGCCCTAAACCTGACCCCGAAAAAGTATAGGTCTCATCTAGACAACACATCACGCGCCCTAACTTTGTTCAACAGTGACCTTGACGAAAATTGAGTTGGCCTTAACAAATAGAATTAGCCCAAACTGCCGTTGTTCTATAATTAAAAGAGGCAAGGCAGGTTGAAAATAACAGACATCCAAATATTATTAATAGCTAATTTATTGCGGTGTCTATCGGTAATCGCTAAAATTACAATTAGAATGAGTTTATCGCGTCTAAAATTATACGAAAGTTCGGCTACTGAATATATATTTTTACGAGTACGAAACTAAACATTGAATCAAAAAAATTGTAAAACGCACGCTTTAACGGTTGTTCTGAAGAAACTCTGTTATTGTTTAAGTTTTATGATGTTTTAAACTGTATTATCAATATATATACTTGTTTATCAAAGAAGAAATATATTGTGAAACCAAATGTTCAGTCAAACATCTGTAATTCAACAGACAAAGTAATGGAAGCTGTCAAATTACAGTAGTGACAAAAATGTCAGTTTCAACTTCAAGCGAAGCCGAAGACCTTGTTTCCGAGTTTACTTCTTTATTAGAGAAATGGGGTACAAATCAAACTTCGTGGAATGGCGAAACAATAGTAAAAAATTTGAAAAGATTAGCCGAAATTATAGAGATAGAAACAGAAGCCTTTTATAAACTAGATCTTGACCCATTTGATGACAGACATCCAGACCGAGCAGACCCCACTTGTGGTCTTGGAAAAGTTTTAGTGAATCTCTCCAAGAATGAACGCTTCATGAATGAATTGGTTGGCAACTATATTATGAGAACTCGTGAAGATATTCCATTACAAACAGCTGCATGTCGTTTATTATTAGATGTTATGCCAGGTGTAGAAGCCTCAATATTATTTCAAGAAACGGAGGGTCTTACTGAAAAAATATTCCAGTGGGCAGAACTTGGGTCGGAACCACTTCGATCTTATGCCACAGGACTTTTTGCAGTTGCTATCAAATTACCTGAAATATCAATAGACTTTAGAGAAAAAAATGCACATCTTGTTCCAATAATGTTACGTAGATTGCACAAATTATGTGAATCACAGTCAAATCCTAGTGAGGTTTCAAAGACAAATAAGCGTCATTTCTCAGAAGTGTCTAAAAACTCTAAAGATAAATGCTTAACAAAACCAGAATCCGAGGATTTACCAGGGACATCATATGATTCAAATAAAAAAAATTCCAGTTCTGGTGGTAAAGATGAAGTACGATTATCAAGTTTTGAAACCAGTGAAAATCTTCACAAAATGTCTATGAAAGAAAATTTTTCTTCTTCAGTATCACCAAATACCCAATCTTCATCGTCTTTAAAGAGAGGCTTATCACTTTCTCCCAGATATAATAGTGACGATTTTCAACAAAATAAAAAGAGTCGCAACGATAGTCAAATATATTTCAATTCAGAACTTACATGTAGTAACAGCAGTTGGTTAGAAATGGAGCATTTTATCATTGGATCGTATTCAATGGAACCACTTAGTGTGACAATGAAACAAAGAATAATATTGCAATATTTAACCCCCATGGGTGAATATCAAGACCTATTGGGTTTCGCATTTGAATACAATGCAATGGACTTGATAATTTTTTACATAGACTTAAAAAGAAATAATGATGTTAGATTAGCATTTGAGGCTCTAAAATATCTTGCAACTTTATTGTGCCATAAAAAATTTGCCATTGAGTTTCTCCAACGAGGAGGTATCGAGAAACTGATCACAATAAATAGACCATCTATCGCTGCTACAGGTGTGTCACTGTGTCTATATTTTATGTCATATTTTGAAGATGCTTTGGAACGTGTTTGTCTTCTGCCAGAACACATACTTGTCAATCTTGTGGAATATGCTTTATGGCTATTAGAATGCTCACATGATTCAAGCCGTATTCATGCTGCTATGTTTTTCAGCCAAACATTCCCATTTAAGGTCATGTTGGATTTATTTGACCAGCAAAATGGGTTAAGACACTTGTTTAATGCCATAAGTACTTTAGCACTGTTAAACGTTGAAGATAATTCTGAAAATTTATCTGAGGATTATGTTTTTACTATGAGACAAACTGCGAGACATGTTTGTGGTGCAATGAGGATGTATTTTGATGCTCACATGATTATGAAAGCTGAGGAAATAAAAAGATCACATGATCGAAGTGATGAACATCCTCCTGTTCATGAAACAGCATCATTCAGACCGGTGAAAATATCAGAAGAATTAATTGAAGAGAATATTGAACTGCTGAGTATGTTTTTCCCAATAAGATCACATTGGACCCCAGTCATTACATTTCAGAAACTAGGAGGAATTCATTTATTATTGCAGCTTATTTCTATGGCACCAGACTGGAATTCATACCCTGGCAGACCTGAAACTGTAAAAGCTGCGCTGGACGTATTGGCTGTGTGTACTGTTACTCCCCGAGCCCAATCAGTGCTATTAGAAACAATATGTCTACCTAATGATGTTAAGTCACCTGCAATCAGTATTATTATCGGGCTTGCTGAAGGAGAAACTTTATTGATAGATGCCGATGTACAAAGATCGGCACTGACTATTATTGTGAACTGTGTTTGTAGTCCTATAGATAGGTTTGGTGGAGGTGTTGGACGCTTTATGGGTTCAGGTTCAAAGAAGAAACTTAATACTAAAGGTGGAGAGGATATTTTGACAAAAATGTGGAATGCAGTGCGCACAAATAATGGGGTTATGGCCCTTCTTAAATTGCTATCAGTAAAAACACCAATAACGGATGCCGATGCCATCCGGGCTCTGTCATGTAAAGCTCTAGTTGGGTTGTCCAGATCTGAGACCCTAAGACAAATAATCAGTAAATTGCCACTTTTTAACAATGGACAACTTCAGCTATTAATGAAAGAACCTGTTCTTCAAGACAAGAGGCAGGAACATATCAGGTTTTGTAAATATGCCTGTGACCTCTTGGAGAAAGTATCTGGAAAACAATCAAAATGTGTCAATGCTTCTCTGGAAGAGATTAGACGTTCAGACATAGTCTCAAAAACAAAAATCATTTTTCAAGAAAAAGAACTACTACAACTAATCTGTGGTCATTTACTGTCTAAAGGTTATCCAGATTCTGCCAATTTATTAAGAAAGGAAGCCAAACTCCCTGCCTTCACATCCCAATCTATTGTTCACATAGCAACACCAAGTATATTCTCTCCATCTACCAGTAGTTCAAAATTTACTCGTCAACTTAGTGCTTCAGCCAGTATATCTGCACCATCATTAGCTGCTCTAAGTCCAACAGCACCCCCTACAACAGTACCAACTCCAATCAAATTTACTATGGGCAGACATCTTCAAACCAGTCAATTAAATACCCCCAAACCAGCAGGTGTTCATGGGTCATCTAAAAGTAAATACATTAGAGATTGTAGAGAAAAAGAAAATCTTCCGGTAACAACTGCCAGTAGTGTTCGTACTCTCTCAGGAAAATCTCTTAGTGAATATGACATTTCTTTGGATAAAATAGTGACAGAGTATTTACGAAAACAGCATGCACTGTGCCCAAATCCAGTAGTTACTTGTCCTCCCATGTCTCTGTTTTCACCCCATCAGTGTCCAGAGCCTCGTGGTCAAAAGACAGCTCCCATCAACTTCACTACCAGATATCTTAACCGATCCATATATCCTAGAAATGGGGGCCTTGATCGTGCTAAATATGATAGAAAGTTAATCTATAGTCGATTTAGACCTGTAAAAACTTTTAAAGATACCGAAGATGATGGTTTCGCGTGTTGTGCTTTAACTTCAGTTGGGTATCTACTGCTTGGAACATTTTCTGGAGAAATCAAAATGTGTAATATCTATACTGAAGAGTTAGGAATATACAGCTGCCATTCATCGCCAGTTATTCATTTAGATCCTTCTACAGATGGTAATCTTCTGCTTACATCAACATGGGGAACAATGCAGGATTCTTCTCTATGGGCATGGGTGGATGACACCTTAGAGAATAAGTTCACCTTTGATGATACTTATGCTGAATTCAGTAAAATTACTCAGGACAAGATTATTGGTACTAAGGATGAGACTGCTCACATTTATGACACAGCTACAGGTCAACTGATTATGACTTTATATGACACTAGTAAAGCTAACAACTACAAATCGAATATTGCCACCTTTAGTCCTTGTGGGGATCTTGTGTTGAATGATGGTGTTTTATGGGATGTCAGGTCCACCAAAGCAATACACAAGTTTGATAAATTTAACCCCAGTATCAGTGGCGTGTTCCATCCAATGGGACTGGAAGTAATTATTAATTCTGAAGTGTGGGATGTGCGAACTTTCCATTTACTTCATACAGTGCCAGCCTTAGACCAATGTCAGATACAGTTTAACTATTCTGGTGATGTAATTTATGCCACTCATTTCGATGAAGATCCTAGTCCAGAAGATCGGTATCGAAGTCCCTACAGTTCTACACTTCGCACATTTGACTCAACAGATTATACACACATCGGAACAAAGGATTTAAAGACAAAAAGTATCTTTGATCTTTCTACTGACAAATCAGATTGTTACCTGGCTGTGGTTGAAAATCAAAAGTTTTCTGAGCGAAGTGGAGAGGAGAGCTTATGTCGATTGTATGAAGTTGGTAAGCGAAGAGATGACGAGGAAGATCAGCCAGAAGAAGAAGAGGAGAAAGGCAATGATGATGATGAAGATGACGACGATGATGATGATGATGACGATGATGATGAGGAAGATGTAGGAGATGATAATATTGGTTCAGATGATGATCTGGAGCTCGATGACTTGAATAATGGGGATGATTTAGAAGGTATTGAATATGAGCTAGATGATGAAGATGATGATGATGTTGATGATGATGATGCAGATGATGTTATATTGAATTTAAATGACTTGAGCAGTGAAAATAGTGAAGATGATAATTCATTGTTTCAGCTTATTTAGTCGTATTTCATATCTTAAAAGTAGGTATTATCTGTGTAAAGAAATATTTAATAAAAATGTTGATTTAATTAAGTTTGATACATGTATGTCAATTTAATGGGAATATATCTTCACCCTGTACAAATGTGTCTGTTTAGAAAGTAACCTGGAATAAGTTATAGCTAACTAAAAAGAAATAGTATTAAATGATGAATTCTACAGAATGACTTCTACTAAATTTGCAGAAAAATAAAAATCTAAATTTTGAAGTGGCTTGATTACTCTTGGAATAAGCATATTTGTTCTTTATTTTAAATCAACAATTTTGTTTATTTTTTGTATTGGGTTATGATGCATTAAACACATATTTGGAATAGAAGTCCATGATTAACAGTGTTTGGTGTAAAACGTTATTGTGATTAAGCTACTGTTTAATTATCAAAATTTATGAAATTTTATACACCAAGCACGCAAGTGCACTTTGATTGTAAGACTTAAAAAAAAAACCCTACTAAAACGGCTGTAAATACCAGACCTATGTATATAAGATATGAATTTTATGGTAAAATGTATATTATATTAATGTACTTTGTAAACACAAAAAAAATAATCATTCAAGTTATTATATCAATTAGATTTGTTTGGTTATTTTCACATGGCCTCATTTTAAAAATTCATATTTTTCAGAGTTCATAGCAAAAAAAAAAAAAAATCCATCAACCAACCAACATATTTTAAAGAAATATTAAAAACCTAATCATAGTATAGGGGGTGTAATTTTACTATTTAAAATGCCTAACCATTGAATCAATTTGGTATTCCGGATGTCTTTTGCGCAAAATATAGATTTTGTTGCAGAATAAAATGGCATCGGCAATGTTTTAAATTTTCTTCAGTTTTTCCATTGACGTCTGCATGTGGTTTGGGTAATGTTATTTCATTTAATCAGTTAATTTCAAGTTTTTACAGGGTTAAATTCAAAAGAATTATTATATTTGTTTGTTGTTAAAAATGAACACCAAGACTTGTAAATATTCAATAAATTAAATATATTTTTTTTCAAACCTTAACATAGTAATTTATTTTCTTTAAGAACAAATCTTCAGATTTGTGACATGTTTCGGTCATGATAATGACTTATCGGTATAGGAAGTCATATTCGGAGCAATACACTTTAGTATTGGGCAATATATTATAATAACCTGTCGTTAAGGCATATGTATCTTCGTCACCCCAAAGAATTTGTCAGGATTTTTTGAACTAACAAAGGAAGGCGGTAGAGATATTCTGCTGATCAGCGAATTGAACATCTTGGTAATCACTGTACAGCCAACAGTTTACCGCCTACACAACCAACTTCAGTATGTCTTCCAAGTTTAAGTTTGGTGAGACAATTCTTTCAGACGGCAGTAGGTTGGAGGGGGGCAATTCTTCGTCAGAGGTTAAAGTACACAGAGCTGTCTAGTTGTTTACTGTTATATATTTTACTTGTCAATCAGCATGTCAAATTAAAATGCGTGGAGTATGTTATTAGAATTGAATACAGTAGGCCAATACAATTTATTACACACCGTAATCCTAGATGGTATTTATTAATGAATTTAAAAGAAGAATCAGTACCCTACCTTAGTAACCTTTCAGTCCTCAGTACAGACCTGTTATGTATGGATTTGTTGGCTTTCTAACAATATTGCTTTAAAAATAGGTCACATGTATTTCATCATACTGTTTTTGTTATTTTGTGTTCATGTACTTTAACATTGCAATATTTCCTGCATAACGTTTTCTATAAAATATGACAGGAGAATTGTTTTCCTTGTGGCCACTAGGGTAAAAAAAAATGCCGACAATATGCAAATGTTCCGTTCTGGCACTGAGCGACGACACTGTTTAATTGATAAAATTGTAATGTGATGTTAAACTGCACAACAATAACAATAATTTAAAAAAAAAGATCAAAGTATGATGAAATATATGTGACCTATTTTAAACCACTCTGTATTATACAGAATAAGACCGGTAACAGCTTTTTTTTCAACAAACTGTGTACAATCTTAGCTATTGCAAAAGTACATGTAGAGATTTAACAATTGTGACTACACGTAATCACGGTACAATCAGGCGCGGATCCAGGGGGGGGGGGGGGGTCCGGACCCCCGCTTGCTCAGACTTGAAAATTTTTTATGCGATTTTATTGGCGACTTTTAGACCTGTAATTTTGGAATTTACCTTCCGGAAATACGTCAGAATGCACCAAATTGAATCCAATTTACCAAATTTTCCTTGGGGAGGGCCCCAAACCCCCCCCCCCCTTAATTAGTTGAGTGCCTTTTATCAAACCTAGACCCCCCCCCTGCAAAAAATTCTGGATCCGCGCCTGACAATAAATGAAATGGGGTTTAACGTCCTACTTTTCTGCACAGATTGGACTAATGAAGACATGCTATGACTTACAATGTGCTATTTAAGGCAATATTTGTCAGGACAGAGTAAAGTAATTTGACTGAAATTTTCATAATAGTCTCTTTTCATTATCTATTTTTTCACTATTATAGCGAGAACTGTCAACTCTTTATCTAATCCTACATAATGCTACTTACCTAAGCCCTGTGATGACTCGTCTCCATCTTAAATATTAAAGAAATTTCAAGAGCTAGTTTTTGAACAGAAAAAGCAAATTAATACAGATAATCTGCCTTGGCATATCAGGCGCGGATCCAAGGGGTACGGACCCCCCCCCCCCCCCCCTCCCTGCACAGGCTTGAAAAAATTTTATGTGATTTTATTGGCGATTTAGACCTGTAATTTTGGAATTTACCCTCCGGAAATACGTCAGAATGAACCAATTTGAATCTAATTTACCAAATTTTTCTGGGGAAGGGCCCCCAAACACCCTTTAATCGTTTGAGCGCAATTAGTTAAGCAATTATCAAACCTAGACCCAGCCCTGCAAAAAATCCTGGATCCGCGCCTGCATATCATTATTTTATGACAACCTTAGGCTTAAAGAATTTTAGGCTCTAGACGCTCCTTATTACATGAAAGAAATGATAGAGTATTGAAATATATTACAATAGTAAAATATTTTTATTATCAAATGAAACATTTCTAGTCATGGGTGCATAATTACATACATTATGATATGTTATTAGGAAGGCTAAGCAGAGTCAATGGTACATATTCATAGTTATATTCATTGCACATAAAGATCTATTGAAAATTGTTTTTATTTATTTAATTTAATTAAAAAATAAACAAATTCATAAAAGCGGTATAAATACATAAAGATCATAAAATAAACTCCAAATTAGTAGAGTAATTGACATGTACCTGTCAATTTCAGTCATTCAAATCACAAACTACAACATCTGTTAGTTAATCAGATCTACTGGTATATAAATAAAGAGATATAAAGCTTGTTATTATGATAGATCTGTGACAACCATGAGTATGAAATCAAATATATATAAATAAAAGTATATATATATAATATATTTACATAGACCATGTGAAAACACCATGTGATTAAATATATTTATAGGTATAAATCTTTACAATTTTATAAAATGATTTTTTAATTCCACTGATGTAGCCGAGTCTATAAATTAGTTCACATATTAAAATCCCCTTATGGACATGATTTGATAATGGAATTATAATTATTTTCAAAATAAATCATTAATAAATATCAATAAAATGATCACATGTTCTAAAGTGTAATTTTAATTTACTGTTTTGAAAATTACCCCCCTTTAAAATCTTCGGCTGCCTTTCTTAAAAAGTTGACTAATATTTCTCGCTGTGCTTGGGATGCGATAAAGCGCGTTAATGCTTCTATTCCTGTACTTCCTACTAATTCTTGAATTTTTTTCACCAGTTTTGCCTTATCTTCATCATTCAGTTTTCTCAATGTTTCTACCATAGATTGGTAAGGATCAACTCTACAGTAGCCAATCACAGACCCTGTAACATACAAATATTTCATTCCGTAAACAGCATTTATCCATACATACTTTAATGATGCATATTTCTGTTCATCTGTCCTATAGGTCATTATATGGTCTATTGGTCTGCCATTTTGAATCTAAAGAAATTAATTCACAATGCAAATGCACAGATTCATTTGCGATGAATGTATTTAGATTCTTCAGATTTGAATTCTTTATTTGGATTCACATAATTCAAACATGCCTTTCAATACTGAATGGTCTATTCCCTAGCCCTAACCCTGGAAAATGAAATGGGGTTTAAGTTCCTACTGGACTAATGAAGATCGCGCTCAACCCTGGAATTTCATTAGTAAAAAGCTATTGATAATACCACCAAACCTTTTACAACAAATTTCATGCTGCATTTTTCTACACTACAGCATACTCATGTATTTGTAATATCAATTCACACAAATGCTATTAATTCTACCAAAGTATAAAGTTCACCCTTTCATAAAATTAATTTTATGTAAGAGAAACTCTCAAGAAATGATGTCTATTTTTATTTCATATACAGTAATACCTGCAATGCCACCTATCATAGCACCAGGAGGACCACCCACTGCTCCACCAACTAAAGCTCCACCAGCACTCCAACACATCTGAGAAAACATGCCTAAAAATAGAAAAACAAATAAATCAATCAATCTAGTTATGATTTAAACGACAACTATAAAAAGATATTGATGAATGAATCATGCCATACAGTTATGTGTTTGCTCCTTTTTTTTTTTTGTTGTATTCTAACAGTCAACAATCTTTTACATACACTACCAACTTTTTGGTTTTCCTCCCTAGGTATCTAAACAACTAGACACTATATCGACAACAGAGAACTGGGTATTTGATAGAGCAAGAGGGTTCTTATTGGCCCATGCAAGGTCTCTAAACTGGAACATGGGTGACTGTGTGAGGCTAGTATCCTAACCACACATCTACTGCTGTGCCTGAAATCCATGAAGATGATGAGTATAGGTATATGGTGACAACCTTTAGCAGATTTTTTCAATTCTTCATTTGTATCCAGGAGTTCCATTAGATGATTGTAATATGGTATAAAAGCCATTCCAAATAAACCACTCGCCATCTTCTTTGATTTTTGAAATTTGATTTCCTATGGCTGTGCTTCCTGAGAAAAATTATAAAGTAAGACACATTAATATTTCAGTTGGTAATTCAAGAAAATATTCATAAACTAACGATAGGCCTCGGTCTGACTACATTTAATTTACTGTGTTTCAGTACCGTAGTGGCTTATCAAGGATATCAAAAATGGCAGAACCACATAAACTGATTTCAAGTTTCAGTAGTTTCTAATTGAACTCATAACAGTAGGCCTACTCTTTGTCTTTGATGTTGTAATCAGAAAATTGATGTTGTTATAAAATTTTAATTCTATGTATTGCGTTTAAAACTTGTAAAAATTTCTGACGACCAAAAATGGGTTGTTCAAATTCACATAGGTGTATTCAATACTCCATATGCATTCAATACCCCATGGATGTATTCAATACCCAGGCCCTTAATTTAAAGGAGCACAATCGCTAATATTTGGGACCTAGAAATTGACAAAAATGGGCCTCAACGCATATAATACTGTAATATGAATGTATAAACTGATTTACATTCAATGGTTTCAGCCAAACTGAAGAGCAAGTGAGCCTTTCCTAATAATTTGATAATAACAAATCCCAAGCCAATATCAAATAATCAATTCCAAATACATCACACCTAATCCAGCCTGCCCAACCATAATTTATTAATTACCAAGTCGAAGATAGTCGCTAAGCTAAATAAAAGTTTTCTCACCTCACTACATACAATTATTGATATTACGTACCATGTGTTGATAAACAATACCGACAAAATCGAGAAATAATGCTCATTACATACTAAAAAATTCATCTGACGAAATGTTGAATTCCATGAACAACTTGCATTTTGACTTTCGATTTCCCTTTTAAAGGTAGACAACTATAACGATAGAATTTGGATTCAGACCACAACATGTATTTTTAAATTTCTAACAAGTTTTTCCATAGATATTGAAAGTACTATAATGTCTATAATACTTCCTGAATCCTGAACAACTGAAGTATGCCAGCATTAACTGAGCCAATGGAGTGGTTTAGCTTGGGGTGGGAGAATCAAACCAAATTTAGTTTAAAATAATTTTCAAAATACTATTATTAGTCAACATAATATGCACAGCTCAGACTGTATTAACTAAGTCTAAGCAGAATTTTTTTTAAGAAATAAACTAGGGATAAGCTTTTAAAGAAACATTAATGCTGAGATCATGATCTATTGGTAAAAAAATCTGGAATCGGCCTGAAACCAGATTGATTGACTATGGGTGCAGACAACGCCAAGTCCTCTTTTGACGTGAAGTCAGAAAATTTGATACACAGTATTTCTGGTCATACAGGTTTAATGTCCACTCGACACATACTAGGTCATTTCAGGAGTAACATATAATGGTTTAATTTTATTTCAACAATTCGGTGGGTGTATTCTGTCGTCCCCCTGTCCGTGGATCCGTCCGTCCGCCCGTTCTACCAGTCCGTTCATCCGTCTGGTAACAATTGAATTATGAACGCAATAGGATCTAAACGGGTTTTTTTCACACTTGGGGTCATGTGAGTACGAACTTTATCGATATTCAGCATTCAAGGACATTTTGTTCCAGATGCATATTTAAGTGCCTGGAAAAGTGTGTACAGTGTAATAGGAAATCAGATTTCTTGAGGGCATAGGGTATCAATCATTTATTATCTTTTGTCACGCCAAGTTTTTCTTTTCGGATAGATAAGCTGCTGTTCATGGAAATCCTTTTCCTGTGTTGATGTGTTCCCCGCTTTGCGTGGCTATCTTTTCCCCAATACGTCACGTCCAATCAAGTCGGATGGAGGAAAAATACATGCATACGGCACAACGGCAAACACCAATGTAAGATTTTCCCTTTAAAGTAAAATTGTACCCTTGATCTATGTTATATAGTGAGTTAACATAGAAATCATTAAGTGTTTTCAAAGGAGCTGCGTACAGTAGTGAATGGGAATAATGAGAACTTGTGTTAGTAATTAGACCGTAACATGGCTATATGGGTATTGTGGGCACACATGCGAATGTATAGCAATGACTATAATCATAATGCATGATGTCGAGTCATATCTTTTATTGTATACCTTTAACCCTTAGTCTACTAACGGACAATACAATAAATATAGAGGAGCTATGTTTACTAGTAAGTAAATTATAGGCTATATAATATACACCTTGCTCTACTGAAGATATTCAAGGGCGATTGTATTACCGAGGTGATCAAAAGTGGTGTGGGAATGATATACCTACCATGAGCAAAGGATGTGTCGCATATCGATGTTTAATTCAGGTTAAATAGGCTACATATTGCACATCATAGCTTTGATTTGTTTGTAATTGATCAGTTTAACAGGTCAAGGGTAAAATTTGACACTTGAGCGTGGATTTCATCAGTGGCTGTCAAATTAATTGATGTGTGATATATTGACAGCCGGGCAGTAGATATTCTCCATTTTATTTGGTTTGAAAAAACCTCAAGTATTATTATTTTGATCAAAATGATCGATGATGGATACTCTATTCTGGGCGTGGGACGTGAGATCTCATTTGTATGGAGCGACCATGCCCAAACACTTGCGGAGACCCTGAAAGATAACAGGCTCCCCGTGGTGGTTAAAATTGTAGAAGACGATGTGGTGAAGTCTGAACCAGACATGGTAATAGATTTTCAACGACCGTTATTATTATATCGAGAAGTGAAAAGACGTAAACTCTTTACAAGACATATGGTGATGGACTCCATGAATAGATCTAAAGAAGCAGGCCCCTATGTCGTTATACCCGAAGAATATAGAGGTACGTGCAATTATTATATTACCCTTGTGTTTAAAAAATGTTTAACGAAAGGACTGAGCAAATTTTAGCTGACTATGACTGATAGCTGGGTCAAACATATATCGGGGAAGACTTAATCTAATTGTGGTGATGTTATTGTAAAGGTGGGAATTTGCAAGCTTCTTCCGACAGTTGGCAAATCCGAGGTTTGTAACGTAAATAAGGGTTTCAAAGAGCATAAAGGGCACACAGACCATTCTGAGCATATAAACACAAACACAAGCACCAGTGTTTAAGACGTTTGACAATTAAGATTTTGTAATTGTTAGAGTTAGGAGAACACGATTGTCAGGACACTAACGCTTGCCTTGCATACTTTCTATAGCCGTCAATGAATACTTTAAGCACATTAGTATTAATATTTTATTTTCTATAGCCATTATTGAAATACCATCGCACATAAAATGGAAAAACCATCGCACATAAATATGATGTACATACTATGCATAGGTTAACCAGTTATTTAAAAATGCGTGTTAACAGTCAACTGGGTGTTAATCCAGTTTATTCCTAATCACTTAATAATAACCGTAGTTACGTCAGTGAACTCACGATCTGGGGTCACAGTTTTGGCAATCGATTATCTGTCAAACTTTCACCATACACGCCTCTAGTGTAATGTTATTAATGATAGCAATATGTCATAGATTGTCTGACAGCAACTGAATTTCAACTGACGGGGTTCATTTACTTGCACGCCTGCCTAGGTGTATACTACCTCTAGTTTATGCACCTTCCGAAGGAATAGACAATGTCCCTTGCCAGACCTTCCGTCCTACACCGCTGACGAGTAAATCACGCAGGAAAGCCAAGGGTCGAACCCCTGAATTGATGGTTAGCATGTACCTTATTCGCTAAGTTATTGTGGCTACATTATATTACATGTATAATGCTTTCACTTTTTAAACTTTATTTTCTATTTTTTCCCAGGATTATTCTTAAAGATGGAAAGCTTAAAAGAGAGAGAAAGTGACATTATATCCATAGCTACCATTGCCAGGGTGATGCCAGCAACATTTCTCTCACTATCTGTCGGTAGAGGTTTTGTTCCCTCTAAAATACGCGGTGATTCCATTATCTATAACAAGAGGAAGGACATACCAACAGGACTATTTTACGCCATGAATGTTCACGAAGACTACGTCACATATATCAACAGTCGTAAGTCAGAAAAACGCCGTTTAATGAGGTGTTTGCGGTGTATAACGGAGGATAGAAAATTAGAAGTTTTATTCCCATTTAATTGGTCTGGAGATTTGTATATTGTAGATTTGCGAAGGAACCATTCCAAATATTCCGAATCTGATCCGGTAACCCGATTACACAGAATTCCAGAACTTTTGAAGATACTGGAACCTAATCAACAAGTAAAATTAATTCACGGAGACCCGCCGTCTTTGGAATCAAAGTTTAGTGGAATATTAAAGTTCTGTCATCTGACAGAAGAACACACAGTAATTGGTTGTACATTGACTTCCAAGGAACCCAGACTCTTTGAGATATCCGTTCCATCTGGCCCATTGTACACGACTGCCCTGAATACGAACGACAAACACAGTGACGTTACATTACAAAAATGTCGCGATTTTATGAACAATACCATAACAAAGTTTATTACCGAAATGAAAATAAGAAAAGATTTTGGTGTAGAGAAAAGAGAACTAAGAGAATAAAATGCTCAGTTTCAATGTGGTGCTTCCGCTATTAGAGTTCTTCTACTCAATAATTCTAATTGTTTTTTTTTTAAATTTTATTTTCTATTAACTGTTCTTATATTAATATATTGGCTAAATATTAATTCACTTTGTTTATTAAACGTTTTTCCTAGAATAAGACACTGTCTCTGCTTAATGGTCGATACAGCAACATTGTGATCGGAAACTATATACCATTAAGACATTTTATTTATGAAAAGGCTTTGTTTTTGTTTATATTCCTCCACCAGAATGAATATCAACTCTTGTGAATTTACCAATGTGGCATATTCTTCGCACGGTATACGAGAATACAATTTTTATTAAATTTTTATTCCATTTTATTGCTTCGGCATTAACAACTGTATTTTCACAAATACCACCACATGCAGTTTGCTACAAAGATAATATAAAAGTATACAACATATATAACTTATTACCTGTGACTCTTAAAATGAGAAGTGACATCGGGTGCTCATTAAATACACAATGGATATGAGATTTAAATCACATGTACGCACAAAATTACTAAGAAAAAGCTCTGATTCACCATTACATCTATAATCACTACAGTATATTAACATTATATACAATGTACATCTAAGATCGTTTTATGTTATTCGACGAGCAGGTGGAAACGTTTGTGTGGCAATAGTCCTAATTAACCGTATCTTTAAACTATTTTGCCTGGGAATAATAATTAGTTTCCGTCATTCAGTAACGATCGTTATCGCAATGAGGCATTCAAGATGATGTCTTTGTCATGTCAGCGTCAGCAGACACCTCGTGTGTGTAATACCAATGACGATATTAACTAAACTAGGTTGACTTCAATACAGTTTATATGTTACTTTCAAAATGTCTGTCGTGTAATCATTACAACCTGTTCAAAGTTTCAATGCCGAATCAGTTTGTCAACTTTCACAGATCTTGTAGCAAGACAACTGTACGGGAAGTCTGTTTGAACTATAGAAATATTTGTTTTGAATAAAAAGAATTGATTTATCTAATTAGATTAATGTTTATTATCACAATTAAATTTAATTTGCGTGGTAACGAATGAGTTAACTCCATTCCGTCTGTTTGCGTTTTGGTTTAGCGTTGACTCTTTGTTTGTTTGCGGTTTTCCTTCAATGTTGATTATATACATTACTTCCCCAATATCGTATTTTCACAATCTTGAGATTATTGTTATATTAGAACTATTTGAATTTAACTGTCGTGCGCTCGTTTTATAGGTAGATTTCCTTGCTCTGTAACATGCGCAAAATATTTCGTAAAAGGTTGTGCGAAACTGGGTACTAAGGGTCATATAGAAAATAAACCCAACACAATTACTAAGGAGTTCGCACAAATTCCCAAAACGCATGACTGTATTAAACAAATAATGTTCTTTTGTATAGGATCCGTAACCCGAAGTCGTATTGGTAATTAATGAACTTACATTGGACGGAAGAGCCAGCAGTGCAAACACAAAGGTTGAAACTAAGACTGTGATGGTTGTTCGTCGATCATTGTGTTTAACTAATAGTCCATCCCTACTGATCAGTGATCTACGGGCGTTGGCGTGTCTTCTTAACGTAATCCCAATGGTGAAGTTTAAAACCAGAGAACAGAATAATGCCAAGTAGACAAAAATCACCTTACTGGCCAAACTCCAGGCATCGAACTCGTCTGTATTAGCCACATACGTGTCTGTAAATGCAAACTTCCACAATGTTTCGTTATTTGGAGATTGGTATGGAACAACTTTGAACTTATACAAAGTAAACACGTGAAAAAGAATGGATATTGTTGTCACACAGATAACGGCCGTAAAAGGATAGCGTACAAGCTTGAAATGTTTGGATTTTAACGGGACCACCACTGCAATACATCTTTCAGCGGATACCAGACAAGATAGACAAAACGTTGCACGTCTAAATGCCGTTCCTAAACAAATATTAAAATACAGTCGTATAATTAAATAGATGTACGAGGTTGTTGAATTCCGCCCGTAAATAACTCCAGCAGTTTCCAGTGTCATTGTTATAAGGACATTGGCGAGTTCTGTCAGATTTAACGCTACAAGATAAATGCTGGTTGGACTTCTCATGCGTTTTGTCGAATAAACCACAGCACCAAATACACAGAAAGCAAACCCAACAAATGTCAGCGGGTACATTAAGTATGTGATTATTGTAAATATAGTATTATACGTTTCCTTAGATACCGAACCTTGATCTATCAAAGAAACCGGCTGATCGCCTAATAACGTTTCGTTGTTCATTTCTGTAAACGTCGCAACTTTGGTAATTGTGGAATTCGGATCTACAATGAATTCCCTGGATATACCAATAGATGATGACGTAGTAATTGACACATTGGCCAGTTTTAGATGAATTCTTCGCTCAAAAGTAGCCTTTAAAAACAAACCCCACTGTATTCTCTCAGAAACGAACCATTGTCGTTAACGTATAAACTGTCTTAATGGGCGGATTCTCCTGTAGGTAATCAGCAAAAATTGATCTACTGATTGGTATTAGATGAAATATCAATATATAGTGTAAAATAATTATACAAAGCCATCAAAATTCAACCACAACAATCTTATCGGTAATCTTTAATCGCTTAAAAAAAACAGCACTTACGCCATTAAGCTCCTGGGTAAATTGAGTCGCCAATAATTTGAGTAAATACGTATAATTAATACATTAAGCGCACTTTCGAGAAAGGAAAACACATACGCATTTGGTAAATTGCAATCTATGAAAGTGATGGATTCAATTAAGATAAATATTTAGATGATTTTGTTTCACATTGAAATAAAGATTGTATCTTACTTATAACCAATCGTAATAGAGTAAGTGATTATAATCTAACGGAAGTATCTATATCTAAATACAATACCATTATAGACCTACAGTTACATTTTCTTTTTAAAAATATTTGTTTGAACAAGAGCATTAACCGCTGTCGGTTTCAATACAGAGAAACAAAAAAACAAAAAACAAAACAAAAGCTACAAAAACGTACTTGTGGTTTTTATTTAGTTTTCTTTAGATATTACCTCATTCACTAAACATATTGGTGGCTTTACAAGAAGTTGACGAACAACTCCGATTCCTTTATATATAGGTTATTTAATCTAGACGAATATCAATTTAGCGTCCATCGCCCATGAATCCATTGACATTTTCATGTCACTCTTCACTGCAACGTTTTTGTCGAATTTACTCCATTTTTATTTGGTTTCAAGATACAGTCAACGCCGGATTAACCACGGAGCCCCCAATCTGATTGCGGGGCCCCCAACAAAAACTCAGTTGCGCGCCTCGAGCATGGTCGGACCGAGGCCTCCAACGGCCGGTGAATTAGTGATGGGGCCCCTCAGATGATCCGGGGCCCACTATCGGAAGTCCCTGCCCCCCCCCCCTCAATCCATGGTGTTTCGCGTTCAACATCCGAGAATTAGGTGTAATCCTATGATGCCGCGTCACATTTTCGACGGGGCATCTGTGTTACTTTTTTGTTTATTTACCGGGAAACGTCATTCAAGATACATTTCCCAACGTTGAAGCAATATTGAGAATATATCTGTGTATGATGATATCTAATTGTTCTGGGGGATATCTTTCTCCAAAATTGAAACTCATAAAATATTATCTCCGGTCTACCATGGGTCAGGATAGGCTAGTGTATTTGATTCGGCTGGCCCCTAAAAGTGATATCCTGCGCACCATCAATGTCGAAGAAACCATTGCAAATTTCGCCAGAGTCAAAAAAAAAAGAAGAGTGTTCATCCATTGATCATTTTCAATCAACTCAAACTCCGCGTAACTTGACCCCGTATAACGCGAATTATCGCCTAACAAAATTCGTTGAATGAATACTTTCTTTCGTTTTCGCATAGCTCGTAAACTGTAACACGAATTATCGCAAAGCTCGAACCAAATTTCCGGTACAATCCTTTTCGAAGTCTTATTACTCGAACTATAAATAATGGATCTTGCAGGCGAGTGTACCTTGGCAACTTTCCGGGAAACTTGAAGATTTGAAAAATAAACGCTTTTTGTGGCTTTGTCTAAGGGTGTAATACATGGTCTTTTAATGCTGTGAAATCTTCTATCGGACCGAACAAATTACCCGTCCCTATAATTTCGAGTAGCGGGGAATTTTGCCTCAGACTCAGATCATTGACGTACGATTGTATATAAATATTATAAGCTTCAGTGGTTGTTGTTGACAATTTGTTGTGGGTATAAGCTGAATTTGATGAGATGTACATCATGATCACAAGAAATAATCAGATTTCTTGATTAAATCTCGTATTACCATTTGGTACTTACAGTTATAGACGTTCGTCAAAAATTGAATCCGGCTTGGTCCATTCATCAAATCATCGTGGGGGATATAATACGATCCCGGATCAAGTGACCCCGTTATTTACCACTGAGCGACTTCAAAATTAGGTTTGATGTAGCTCTGCTCACAGTGGCGGATTCAACGGGCTCAATGGCTCCAGCTCCCTCCTCTAGAAATGCCATCATTTCATTACACTCGCATAGATTGGTCCACTGAATTAACGCAGGAATGCGCTAATTTCTGGGGGGGGGGGGGGTACTTCCAAATGGCTCCGACACAAGTGCCTGAAATGCCAGTAAGTCACGTTTCCGGCCTTCAATTTCCGAAAATCTCCTGAAGATCCCCCCCCCCTCTCCAGACTCCCCTTGCGAGCCTTTACGCCTTCGGCGCTCGACAGCCACACATACGCGGTCGGTGATCAGGGGCCCCCACGTGTAGCAGGCCCCAGGGCCCCCACCATGGTTAATCCGGCGTAGAAAAGTTGTACTTAAGTTGTACTTTTATTACCTAAGCGCACCTATAGGAGTAAACCCACGAGATTGAGAAGGCGCATCTATTTCCAGCTAGAGCTCAAAGCGCGACACTAGACCACCAACCCCACCTGATGGGAGGTGGGGGAGGGTGGGGGTACTATACTAGATAAATGTTTATATGAATAAACCTGTGTTATTGAAAGAAAGATATGTCACGTAACTAGTCTACATAATCAGTTCAATTGAATACCAATTAATGAGTTGTACAAGTCCACGCGTGTCTCAACAAACTATCTTTTTTTCGGAACTAACATGATATAATAACGCATGACCAATTACTTTTAGGGCGTTTTGTAAAATTTCAATTATCTATAATTTTGCAATTTTTTTCTTATGAATTCATTTGAAGTTTGGATATGATGTGTAGATATGCATACAAAATAACATCTTTTCTTATCGATCATTTTTTGTCATACTTTGCACGCTTTTTACTGTCTGTGATTAGTCTTCCGTTGTAGCCGTAGATGGCTAGTACTGGCACTATACGCAGCGATACCATTCATGTTTAGTCCAGAGCCTTATAGTACTGACCGGGAAACGTCATTCACGTTCAGTTACTGACAACGAAACGTCATTCTTCGATTATTGTTTAGTCTGGTACTGTCAGGGAAACGTCATTCTTATTTAATCTAGTGCTGATAGGGAAACGTCTTGTATTTTTGATTAGTGTTTAGTACTGACAGAGCCATGTCATTCCCGATTAGTCTTGTACTGAGAGGGTGAAATGAACGCATTCCTAGTGGAAAAAATTAAAGAAGTTAAAAAAAAAAGTAAAAGGGGGAAAAAATGCTAAAACCGAGGGGAAAAATGAAAATGTACCCTAGTTAGGGAGGGCCCTAAAGGCAGACAGAAGGGCCCCATGTCTGACAAAAGGGCCCCTCTGGCCAAGGGAAAGGACCCCGGAGTCTGTGTCAGAGTCAATGGTTTTCTATACGAATCTACTACTGAATAAGAATGTAGTCATTGCATTGGCATGAAAATCATCACTCTAGACCGCCCCCTCCCCTGCGAAAGAGAGCCCTCAAAATAGTATAGCCTCCATCATGATACATCCTTAAACGCCCCTGATAGTCGGTCGCAAAATCAGTGCAGTTGGTCGCAAAATAGAAGCAGTCGGTATCAAAGTAAGTGCTCACTGCATACGTCACGCTACTCAAGCAAAGCTTTAGTATAAAATAACCTTGTCAACTTATCAGGTTTGAAAAGATGTTGTGTTTCACACTTACTTATTCTGTTGTGAGTGGGCCTATGTTGGTTAAACAACAAAATTTCACCCAAGGAGAAAAATAGTCGGTCTCAAAATAAGTGCAGTCACTGCAGTCAGTCTCAAAAACAATGCCAGAATAGATCCCAAATAGTATGTATTTGCGTGAATCCGGGTGCTAAAATTGCATACGTCACACAAAACTATAGTTTAAAATAACCATGTCTGCTTGCCATGTTTGAAAAAAAATGTTTGTCACTCTTATTCTGTTGTATGTTGCTCTATAAAATGTTTTCTACCATGGCAAAAAATAGTGATATCACTTATGTGGAAGCAGACGTTAAACACACCAGGCAAAAAATAGTCTGTCTCAAAAAAATTATTCACCGCAGTTGGTCTCTGCAGACTAAATGAATTAATGAAGTGACAGATAAGCCTCAAGATTCTGCCCATTTCTTATCCTGTTGTTAACGAGAATTTGGTTCCATTTGCCATGACATTGATTTAGATTTTCAAACCCAGTCCCAAAAATTTAAAAGCTCTGTTACATATCTGAATTTTTTTTGCGTCTGTGGTGCACATTTCATTATAACACCATTCTTCTACTAGGTTACATATTTGAAATTTGTTCGCGTCTGCGGCGCTCGATTCCATTCTTCTACTCCTCTTTTATCTTATAATGTCTCAGCATTTACGAGTTTGCAGTACCACTGGTGTGTGGGTCGTCAAATTGTACAGGTGTTATGTCAACTCTTGCAAAAACTGATCCCGAGATTATGTCCCACTGATTGATATTTCTGGTCCACTCGTCAACGAGAATTTCTCCCAGCAATGACCTCAAATGCCAGGATATTGAATCAATTTTTCAAAATTTTTGCGAATTACATAGTGTTATATGCACAATCATCATATATTACATAAACTATATGTGAACTTAAATAAAACAGCTTTAGGGGGAGACAACCATCAGCGAACAACTATATAATTATACAAAACTATCATTCTACTGCCACGCTTAATGTTAGTTATAGCCAGTATTTTGTTGACATTCATTGTGGGGTGGGATTGTGGATGGCGCCCTAGATTTGAAACCGTCCCTAGCCCACCCCCTATATTCCCTAAAAAACTCGCATCTGTCTGTGGTGCTCGGCTCCTGATTGCATCACTCGTACTGGGGAAGGGGTGGGGGTATGTACATCAGTCGATCGCATTTTGGCTACCCCCCCCCCACAAACAAAATCGTTATGTACGCCCTGATTCCTGTTAAACTATAAACATATTTTGACAGCAGGCAGCCATAGTTTAATACAGGTTCTAGATCCTCCAATATTCATGGTCATAGAACATGATTTAATATTTATTAAAAATGATCAGAAGGAATATTTAAGGCAAGAGTTTATTTACATATTGTAGTAATAACAAATATTATAAATAAACAGTAAGTAACAGATAAAACAAATGATAGAAAAAATACTAGATTTTATATACACAATATAGGATAAGAAATGATCAGCATATATACAATATGATATAGGTAACAGGACCATATAAATAGTTATTAAAATAATTATATCCATGATAGAAAATTACAAGGCTTTATAGAGCTGTGTCTATACACTAATGTAAAAAGTAAATAGGTATGACAAAGATGAATTAATGTTTAACAATAATGAGAACGAAACATCTATGACTAGCACACAGTCTTCAAATATGAAAATCTTAAATCATTTTATACCTGACTAAATGCAGAATATGTTGCATTTACGTAATATATAGCTGAATCAGTAGTTACCGATTTTAATGCAAGTGCAATAATGTAGTTTAAAATATTTTTTAAGTCATGCAAATCAAAATAAATGTACCTTTAAGAATGAGAAAATATCACACCTAATTTTCATAAAATAATATTATATAACGAGTATATAGTAATCAATCATAAAATAATCTGCAAGGATAATATAGATGATGAAAACATTACCCATAAATTAAAACATTGTTGGGGCTGATCCTGAATTCTGTTATCTCACATTTGTGGTTTGCTTAAAATTTGGTTTGACTTTTGGAGTTGCAGGTTTACTGCCACCAAAAGATGCTCGCTTGTCTTCAATTTCTACCTGTTCTAGAAAAGCCTGCGGTGCCCACCCTTCTTCACTCCCTATTCTGATTAACCACCAATCAGAATCTGTTTTATCCATTACCTTGTCAACAATTTCTCCTTCATCGAAACCTAATTCCCCATCATTTTCTGCTGTGAAGAAAGCACTAGTTTTATATACAGTTTTCTTTGGGTACGACACCCTTTGGTTTTGTCCACTTGAACTTATTCTACCGTGAGGAGGAACAGGTGGGATTGAAACCTTTTTCCTTTTTTCAACAAGATAAGCTGATGGAGCCCACCCTTGTCGGCCATTTAAAGATACAAGCCACCACCCACTGTCCGTCTGTTCAATAACTCTCACCTCATCACCTTGATTAATGCTGATTTCTTCTTTTGTTTCACCCTTAAAGGTCTGTTCAACCACAAATATATCATCATTTTTAGAAATATTATTATGACTATCACTTACATTGGTGTTACTATGACTTTTAATCATTGTATTATTTGAGTTGCCGTTACTATGACTACTTGGCAGATTATTGCAGGAACTACTTTTAGAAATGGTACTATTCTCATCAGACACATTACTTGATAAGCGGTTACCACCGAAGTTTAATTTTCCACTTAATGCATTCACTAGATTGCCAACATTTGCCTTCGGTAAATCTGGTTCAGTTGTTCCTTTGGATGTCTGATTTGGTTCGATGGACTTTTTAACTGGGATATTCGGTTTACTAGGTAATTTAGGGGGAGCACTACTTTTATTTTCAAATTTTGATTGGAGGGCTGCAGCTAAGCCTTGTACTGATGCCCCAACCTCAGAATCACGCTTTTTATCATGGTTATTATTATCATCAGATGCTTTTGAAGAAAGTTTTGATGGCAATTTAGGAGGTCCAGTTTTATTTTCTCTGAAATTGTTCGCTGCTGATTGGGACACTACTGGTTGCTTGGCTGGTAATGCTGGTTTCTGAGAGATATTCAGTTTTGCAAGGCTGGGTTTAGCAGGTATGGATGGTTTTGCTGATATAGTTGGTTTGTTTGAAGGTAAGGCTGGTTTACCACTGGGGGGCATTGGCTTTAGGCCAGGTTTTGTGGGAGGACTCGGTTTGGATAAAGTGGGTGGTTTGGGCTTATCAACATTTAATGAAATTACTTTCAACCCATCTGAATCTGAGGAACGTACCTCTGGTTTCAGAAATCTCCCAGGTAAAACTGGTTTGATATCTGATGATGAATTTTTAGGAGGAAAGATTGGCTTGATTGGAGGTGTAGTTTTAGTATCACTGTTTCTGGAATTTAAATCTTCGGCTTCATTTTGGGATGTATTCCGACTCTCAAATTTACTTTTTAAAATATTAGCCAGTCCTTGACCAGATACATTAAAACCATTTGGTTTCACCCCTGTGCTTTCTCTGTCAGGTTTCTGAGATGCTGTTGGAGGGACTTGTGAACTGTTGTTTGATTCATCTGTGTTTGTGCTACTCTTTCGTTTCCGTAACTGATTCATTAAACTTTCAGCTAAATTATTTTGTTTCTTTTTTGATGGCTTTCTCATTTCCACTCCATCATCTGATGGGTTGACTTCCTCATCATCTGACCATTCATCATTCAACACAGCTTCATCTTCTATTGTTGAATAGACATCTTCATGAATACCACTATCAGTATTTGATTGAGATTGTATATAAGATGACGGAACCCAACCTTCTTTATTATCTATTGTAACAAACCACCAACCACTTTCATTCTTCTCTTTTACCTGAAAAATAATATTGATTGCTATGTGTAATAATTTTACTAATGCCAGAGAGAGAGAGAGAGAGAGAGAGAGAGAGAGAGAGAGAGAAATGGGGTTTAATGTTCACTCAACACAAACTAGATCATTGTGGGATTAACTATTGTTCAATTTTATTTCCATAATTAGCTTACACATAGGGGTCTTTAACAGTGGGAGGAAATCAGAGGACCCGGAGATAACCCACAAGGTTAGACAGGCAACCTTACTCCTTGTCACATACAACCTTGGATTCGAAACAATGCCAGTTGATTCAATGACAGACTTTATAATACAGTGCGCACATGCTAACCATTCGGCCATACATCCCCCCTATTAATGCCAGACTTATAATTGTGTACATTAGCTCAGTGGCAACAGAACAGTAGTATATAAAATCCCATTTCATTTCATTTCTGTGACTGTGTATAAAACATACTTTATAATCAATTGGTTTCATTGTAGGTGAAAATAATCTCATCACTGATATGTGAAGTCGATTGACAGATTCATTCCTTTGAGAGTTATCTCTCTTATACAGAAATGAAATTGTGTAGAAATTTCTACTTTTCTGCAGCAAATGGCTAATAAAGACAGGCTTTATTTCTAATTCCAACGGTCATGGGTTCTTTTACATGCATGCCAATGTGCCATTTAGACTTTGATTTTAAGTCTCTTTTAAATGACTAGATGCTGTTATTTACCAGGCACACTGTTTTATTTCATTGAAAAGGGGAAAACTTTCCCTGGATCGGATACACTGTTTTATTTCATTGAAAAGGGGAAAACTTTCCCTGGATCGGACCTCAGACACAACGCCTTTAATGTACAGAACACAAAGCCTGAATATGTTTTATAACATAAAATTACAGTAATTTTTAATTTAAAGGTCTCAATGTGTCACTCATTATTGTGCAGCCACATTTATTATTTAGTGTAACAACGTCAAACAAATTAAAAATTACTTTGAAGTCTTCACTTGATTATTGCAGTTAATCATGCGAACGATATATGAAAAATGTTAGCATTCCTTACATCAATTCAAAATGTTGAAATTCCAAACCTCTCAGAATAATAAAAGAAAGGGAGATGATATTGTCATCAATGAATCTGAGCTCTCTAACAGTAAACTTAATGTTCATCTACAGGAATGAGATATCCTTCAGCCGTTTTAATTGAAGGAATGCAGCATGAAATCAGTAGAAAGAACTTAAGTAGTGTGGCGAGGACTGATCTATATTCATGCAGACTTTTGGAATATTTTTTGTCTTTAAAGAACTTACATCAACTACTTGTCCTTCTTTAAAACTGATACCATCACCAACTGTATCTTGAAATTCTGCTATTGTTACATAATGACTACTTCTAGATACTAAACTTGTTGCCCCTTTTATACTCTGAAATAAGTTGGTAAAACTTAATACATTATGCACATGACAAAAAGCAAAAAAACAGAGTACATGTTTTAATCGTCTCTAATAATGAAAAAGTACATATATTGCAGTATTATTCTTGTCATTCCTTAAGTGTAATTTCAATATTTATCCACCTTTACCTCCCAGTTCTAAAGACTAATGTGTGCAAGTAAAATATTGGGATGGAGGGAGGGGTATTGGGAGTAGGAATCAATGCCAACAAATAGCACAGGACAAGTTTTAACAGAGTGTCTATGGAATGATAAATATGTAAAACATTTGACAATTCTGATCATTGATATTCAATTGAGAAGAATGCTGAAGTGTTTAGTGTTCACAAGATTTCGGAATTCAGCACATAAACAGAGGAATGACTCTGTGATGCGCAATCAAAGAATTCTGAATATCTATAGAGGTACCCCATTAGGCACAAATTAACTATCCAACCAATTTGACTGGAGAGATAATTCTGCAAAGTGTGTTAGGATTCACAACATACATAATGAGAAATTTCCCCTCAAATTAAATTTTATAAAAATTTTATAAAGAAGTCCACGAAAAATCCTGACAAAGGCGACAACAAAATACATCCACATTATTAGTCGGTGTGGATTTTTTTATAATTGAATTAAATTTATACTTACAGTTCTACTATTCTGTCTTGGTGGTGGTTTAATATTACCACCACGTTCTAAAGAACGACTTTTCTGTTGTATCTTGGTATACATATCTCGTGGAGGACCAGTAGGTTTATCAGTAACATCTTCAGTATCATCAGATGCATCTTTATTCTTCATTATATTACTAATGTCAGCAAGATTTTGTATTATTTGGACATCTGTTGATTTTCGATGTGCTAAACTTTTCACAAATTCATCTTCAGTTTTCATTAGATAAGTTACAGGTGCAAAACCTTCAATACCTTTATGCCTTCAAGAAATAATGATAATCATTATTGTCTTTATAAAGAACAAGAAGAGGTCTTTGCCTAAGCACAGCCCAATTTGTCTTTTGTTCACAACAATCTTTTAGTCTTTATATTTGTTACCTTTGACACAGCCAGACTGCCCCAGTTTACAACCACATAAAACCTTGCCCACACAACCATATAAAACCTTGCTCACACAACCAAATAAAACCTTGTGTATGGGTGTTCCAGTGTAAATCAAACGAATGACTAGTAAAAACGCAAAATTTGTACATCATAATTCAAGGACTAAATTGCCTAGCCAGGGTAACTTCAGTCCTGACCACACTTTAAAGATGCTGATAATGGTCTTGCTAATTACTCGTGAAAAAACGACAATTCACAAAATAACGATAATCGATAATTTTTATGAAATACAATATGCATTTTCAATAACAATTCTTTCTTTGTCAGTCACATTTTTTAAATCCTTTGGGTACTAAAGACAAACACTCTTTTCAGTGATCCGACCAGATGCATAATATACAATCAATAAATAAGAGATAAAATACAAACCTTACAAACCACCAGCCTGCGAGATTTTTCTCTAAAACTTCAACAACTGATCCTTTCTCTAAACTTATCTCATCCTCTCCACCAGCCTCAAACTTCTCTATACAAATATATTTCTCTTCTGAAATTCACAGTAAAAACATATACTTGGCTCATCAGTCATAGTAAAAACTTATACTTGGCTCATCTGTCATAGTGATGTTCTGTGACTTTGGATTGTTTGTGAACATTTGGATGTCGTAATAAAGTGATAGATATACCCTTAACATTTAATAATTAATTTATTCTTCATGACATATAATTATGTTACCTTATAGACTAGCTGATTGTTGAATAACTGACAAACAAATCATAACCCCAAAACCACGAAAAAAATATTACAGTATACATGTATGAAAACGCAAAAAGTTAGCCATAAAAAATTACCCAGTAAGATTTACAGGTAAAAAAGATTTGTCAAAAAGACACTTGAGGTTTTACTGAAAGGCCAGTGTAAGGTAAATTCCAGCATCAGTTTAAAAAAAACGTATTTGATGCACCAAAACCATGTGTATTAGTGATATAATAAAACCAACCTTGTCCAGGAGTAACTTTAATAGAAATAGATTCTGTAGTACCATCCGCTGGTTCCAGATACGTACTAGGTACCCAACCCTGAGCATCTTCACTATTAACAAACCACCAACCTATAAAATAATACAGTAATTTTTAAGAATTACATGTATATGCACATCTTTGAAATTCTGATTGTTATTACATGTATATCAATAAATCTAAGTATACATCAAAATTATAGGACAAGAAATTATCAGAAAACTGATACTTAAAGGAACAGTAATATCAGTCAGAAAACTGATACTTACAGGAACATTTATATCAGTCAGAAAATTGATACCTAAAGGAATAATAATATGATTTAATGACGGCATTGCTTCCTTAACGCCACATTGTTCAAAATGAAGTATGTTGAAATCTTTAACTTTTAAGGAGGAACAAAAAATTAAATTGAAATAAATGGGTTATAGGAATTACAAAGAATTGCATAGGTATGTGTACATGTATACACATGTATACAAAATTAAATTGAAATAAATGGGTTATAGGAATTCCAAAGAATTGCAGAGATATGTGTACATGTATATGAAAACGACCTGGCACAAGTTGTTTTCAATTTGTATTTGGTTGTCTCCAGCAAACATGGATCAGTAGAAGAATGTCGGAACCTGGTTGGAACAATAGACTTTAGATAGGGTGGAGCCATTTTTGACACTGTTTGAAATGTTAAAGACAGCATGTTAAATTTGATCTATGCAAACTATTGCAAACCTACATAATTCCTTAAATAAGCTTAATAATTGGACTAGGTTTATTAGTTTTAAAGAGAATATTTATAAGATAGAATAGATTTCACACAGTGAAATTGACAAATATCTGAGATACAAGGTTATCGAAATGCATCAATGATTTTTCTTTGAACCCAGTGAGCTGAGATCAACTAGCTGGTTGGTTGAGTTTGAAACTTAACAAAAGTGAATGCCCTTATTATTGTCATCATATAGTTAGATAATTTTAAGAATGGAGGTGCTATGAGGGGGAAACTATCAGTAACTATTATCAACATCTGTCTTATTATGTATTATACAGTCTAGTGTTTACAATCAAATAGTTTGTTGATAAATAATGACAATGATACAACTGGTGTCTTAATTTGTTAAAGTTGCATTATGAGAGATTTTTATAAGGAGTTAGCCATTCTTGCTATAACAGTTCAAAAATAGATGATGAAAGAAGAATATACTGAAAATTTCAGTCAAATTACTTTATTCTGAACATAGTTATTATCAGTGTAATTTTTGACAAGAAATGGTATTGAATTCCATCGTCACGGATTCTTAGTATGGCCGATCGTTGATTGACAGACGTTAACTCCACCTACATAGTCTCGATTATCAAGTAGTGTTTACAATGACTGTGGTACCGTAAGCGTATTCGGTTTAAGACGGAAGTATGATGATGTCAACGTAACGAAGAATCTCCGCCCATGACGCCATTGTGATTAAATCAATCAACGAAATCCTGTTTAAATCCGAGCCCAATCCAAGCCATCCGTGGGTTAACAGAGTTAATTTTTGGCTTGTTGTTTAAATAAAGATCTAATTTATAATTTCTATGACCTCTGAGGCCAAAAGGAAGACCGACAAAAGTCAGTTTTTTGCTCTCCAATAATGTATCTTTAATTAACTATTTTAATATAGGACAATGAATAAAATATAAACAAATATCAATCATGACTGTGACATTCCTTCAAATCTCTTTGTTGTAACATGGTAATTTCCCTCCTCTATTAAAGTCAACGCTGACACAGAAAAATTTTATTCACATATGGGATTAAACCAACAATAATGCCTACATGTATGTACATAAAGTAAATAAAATTTGACTGAGGATAGTTAGCTATGAGTCAAGCCTTTAATACATATAACTTCCTACTTCAAAAGTAACAGCTAAAACTATGATTCAATTAACTGAGCTTCAATTAACTGAGTTTGAATTGACTGAGTTTAATTTGTTGTTACCTGTTTCACTTTTCTCCACCACCTCGACCAACATCCCTGACGTTAAATCAATTTCCCCACGATCCTGTTTTTCATAATCAGATGTCACAGTATACTGTTTCAAACTCTTTGGTTGAGATATTTTCTCCACTTTCTTTCCCACATTTTTACTTTTTCTGAAATAACGTCGACACCTGTTAAAACTTTTACTACTTCTTATATACTGAGAAACTTTCTGTACACGATAAGACATTTATAAGCCACACAAATACACAGAGAACTAGATTTTAAATGTGTTCATTACAATTTCAAATCCTGAGTGATTCACACTATACAAATATCTAGATACGAAACGATGAACAATCTGTGGTAATAGCTGTATTTCTTAAAGAGACGGAAATTTTCGTAAATACAAGTAACCTTATACTCTTGATATGCATGATTTCATTTTATAAACACATTGAATTATCATAAATATTAATGTATGAGAGGGGTCATTTTACACCTATTGTAGAATTATCACCATGTTTACAAAGAATATTTTCCTACTTTATCCATGCATTACAACATAATAGAAATATTGAAGCAACATTTATTGATATGGTTGATATGTTTTTATTTCTATTGCCTAAAATTTCTAAACTAATTGCTGAAACAGTATATGCATAATGCACAGATAAATAAAGTATATAGAAAGGGTTGGGTTGTTTGGGTTTTTTTTAGATATAGATCTTTCAAGCAATTAAAACAAATTATGTATAATTATTCTAGATATTTTGCTAAATTGAATAAAATTTCTGAACTACAATGCCTAAAATCAAATTAAAATCTATCAAAAAACTGCTTATATGTTTTTAATTCATATTTTAAACTTCATTTATATTATTTAATATAATGACAACACAATAACAAGCACAGACCTTTATACTTATAAAGGAAGTAAATTATATATAATGACTCTATGAAGATATAGTCTGCAGTCTATATCCTGCTATTTACTACTTAAAATTCTATTTCCATTTGCATAGTCACATCAATGTCAAGTGCTGTTAATCATTTCCAAACTGAAAACTCTTAAACACAGTTTTGACACAATTCTATCAATAAATGGATGGCAGTACTACATGTACATTGTATTGTAAATATAGTATTTCACTTACTCTTCAAGTCTGGGTGGATCTAAATCATCTCGGTCTACTTCAAAAAAATCTAATACTTCATCACATTGTGATATTTTAGCTGGTAGTTTTATAATACCCTGAAATATTCATAAAAACTATTCTCAACTCAATTTAACGGAGGGATGTTCTTTACGTCCATTTCCAAAACATCCTCACACAGATTGTTGTATAAATCAGAACCTGTAGTTCTTCTTCATTTAAAATGAAAGATTAAGATTTCAGGTCCATTATCTGGAATTAGCCTTTCCAAAAAATTGGTGTCTGGAATTCCATGTTCCACCTGTGTTTTAATACCAGACATCCATGTCTCTCCTAATAATATCTTTGAAAGCAATTTAAATTTGTTTTCACCTAAATTAGTTAGAAATATAATGTTGATAACCATAACTTACTTTACAATATTCATCAATTGGTCCTAATCTTTTCACAGCTACATCACGAATATGACTTCGTCCAAATATAATTTTACCTTTAGAATTGAAAAAAAGAATCAAAATTAAATTCTATGCTCCATTGTTTGGATGTAATTTTCATGGTGTCTCTACAACCAAACACAGAATCCAGTTCATGTCTAAGGAACTTCCAAGTGCGTTCTTACTGTGATGTATTCCTTATCAAACATATGGTTTCAACCCCACATTCAACAAGTTCATATGAATAGTACATTACTTACATGTACATGTAAAAGAATTTGCTGTACCGGTAAGTTTGTATTTAACTGTTTTATTTAAATAAAATATTGCTTTTTAAACAATTTGACACCACAAAGATTTCTCAAATGGAAACAAATCTTTAATGACACTAGTGTTTAAAATTTGACATATTCCCATAGTATTGCAACATCACGGTTTTATACGTCAAACGGAAAATGGCATCCATAAATGGCAAGTACGTGTATAAACATTGTGTATGATACTTGCTGGCCAAATAAAATTCTTACCTGGTATGAAAGGTATAATTCTAGCTTCTGGATCTACTGAACCAGCTTCTATAGGAAATTTATCTAATAAAGCACTCTGAAAATACAACATAACGGATGCTCCAGTAATTATGTATTTGATAGTTATCTAGTATGATTTACTATCTGGTAATCTATCAGAGAATATTTGTAAACAAAGTGTACATTGTACAAGGTACTTCTACAGTACTAATATCTGAGTGACACTTTAAACCAATTTCAATAAGAATTGGCCAACAAGTAAGTTTTTAAATGGTTTAAGGTAAGTGTTGAAGAGACATTGAAACCATAGATTGTCACCGATTTGATGGTGTTGATCACTTCATGTAGAAACATCTACACTGAGAATCATTTCTATCTCGTATATGATTGGTCTAATGGGAATGTTTCAGATCATGTGGTCTATCATTGAAGCAAGTGTGGCGGCTTCAATCCCAGACATGTATGCGACACATAGTAATTGTCGCTAGAAAACTTATGAGCTTATGAGAAATACCATAATATGTGTAACTGTATGTTAGTGAAGCATAATTTGTATAGAGTGGAAGTTAAACCCTGTTCCTCTCGATTTCTCTCAGGCAAAAAACCCCAATTATTATTCAAATTTTCTTGATCAATACTAGAAAATTTTAGTTGAAACATCTCTCTGTTGAAATTAACATTTGTCATCTGATAATTAAATTTATTAATAATACCGTGAGAATCCAAGCTGAAAATTTCAGGCAAAAATGCATTAAACAGTTTTTTTTATTACGTCAATAACTATCAAAATTTACATATATAATATTAATCTAGATTTATTTTATTGCTGTTCTAAAAATACAAAATAGGTCATTTTATGAAAACAAACATCTTCTTGAACTAGTTTAAAGATACCTTCCCGTGTACGTGATTTGATGATATATTTATACGCAGAACATATATATATTCGCACTAAGTTATCTATCAAAAGTTTGCTTCAAATTCATCTCAAAACATTTTAATCATAAGAAAACTATCCCATGCCACAAAAATCAGCCATGTTTGATCCAATTTCTGCTAGTCCATTTACCATAAATATCGATGCCAAAGTAAATTCTTGGATTATCCTCTCTACCAACTTCTCTTTCCAATCTTTAATTGCAGAGTCTAGTGGATGTTTAAGTCTCTCTCAAAGTTTCAAAACCATGAGATCAACACATGTGAAGTGCTCCTTACATCACTCGTGCAGACAGGCTGCCAGTTAGTGACACCCTTATATTTTTGCCCGGTTGGAACCCCATAAATGTTTATCAGGGAATCCAGTATTTCTCTCTCAAGATTAAGTGTTTCTACTTTCCAAATATATAAAACTTTTATTGGAAATAACTACCTGGTAAATAATTTCGTTCGAATGCATCTTGAAACTTACAATATTTAAAATTATAGGGACCCTTATAAAATTGTTCAACAAAAAAGGGGGCCCTTATTAAAAACCCTTACCATTTTACCTTAATGACAGTTGTGTGGGTTATTTTATAGGTAAGTCATATTACTTTTTATAATTTGAAGGAAAAAACAGCTGGCAGACATTAATGGGAGTCAGGCGGTTATTGTGTCAAATATGGTACCGCTATATCATTTACAGATAACCATAAAGAAATTCAACAGCCTTCAAAGAGAATGCGATGATCCTAATAATTATGGAGCAGTTTCTATGCCTTTTATTCTACTTCCCTACTTTTTTACCCAAAAACAAGTTGGAGGATTAAAGCAAAATAGAAAAAATTCTCAAGGGAACTTAACTTCAAGGACAAAACTGATTTAATCTGATCCCAAAAGATTCTGTTTGTGTTTGGCGTCTCTATTTATTTTTTCCCATTGTAAACAGAATTATATTATAAACTATTCTTTGTGACATCATTACAGGTATTATATGTATAGACATTTATTGTTTATACTCTAACAAAATTTCATCATACATAATATATTTGTATGTCATTTTTAAATATTTGTAATGCGAACATATATTTAAAGGGACAATAACATTCTTGCTGGCTTGGTAGCTCCAGAAAATAAATAATACCCTTATTCTAAGTACTAGATGTTTGAATGTCCTACCTGTTGTGTAAATTATCCATTACAACCTATTTTATTTGTCCATAGGGTTCGAAAATATTTTAAAATCCAAGTCACGTTTGAAAAGGTTTACGTTAGACTTTTCAAATCAATTGGTTGAATTTTTCCAATTTTTTAAATTAGGTGTGTTAAGATGAAATTTATATCATCATTTAATTGGAATATTCTAAAATAATACGATTTGTTGACCAGAATGAAGATTGGGACATATTTTTCAGTTACAACAAGAGTGTTATTGGGGCTTTAAAGGGTTATTATCACAAAGAAAATAAATATCAATTATCATGTTCAAATAACCCTAGATTCACCAAACTGGGTATTTTTTTAACAACCTTCTTAAAACCACTAAAAATAGTATATTCGCTTCCTAAATTGAAATTTAAAACGTCTGTAGAATCTCAGCTATGGTTTGGCATCAATTTTGCATACTATCTACATGTACGGTACATGTAATCTGTTATTGATCACCCTTACTGTTCAATCAAATCTAAATCCTGTTTTTTTATCTTGTGCTATTGCCTCTTTAAATATTCTGACCTCAATATAATCATTTATGTCTATAGCGATTATCAGATTAATATTACATACCTGTAAGTCAAATAATCTACTATAACGTCTATATATAATATATGTTCCACCATCAGACCAGCTAACTCTCATTACATAAACCTGAAATACAATATTGAAAAAATTATAAAATTGAAAGGGAGCCCCAAAGCAGATGAGGTGAGGAAATATATTAAGAATTTATGTGCTAAATGTCAGAAAACCTGAATTACTTCCCTTGTCATAAGATTGTTTTCATTTGAAATGGGCTCTGTCCGTAGTTGCTGTCCTGTTTTGTTTACCCAAATTAACCACTTTATTAATTAAAATATATATTTGGAAGTTACTCTTTAAAGGGGAATTAGGGAAGATTAGATAAAAAGCTGACACTCCTCACTATAATGGCAAAAAATAGATATCCGGTAATGAAAAGAAAATATGCTAAAAAGTTACTTCACCCCAAGTCCAGATATCAATGATACAATTATAGTCTAGCCTCGATTGTCATTACTACAGTTGTTACAATAATAGATAAAGTCTTGATTATCTATGGTTATAGGAAACTGCACCTAGCACAAAATGTATTTAAACCTACTTATATCGCTGTCATCCAATGGGTTTGGAAGTTGATTATAATCTGGATAAGTTAATTAATGTCTAATTAAGAATTTATATAATATTTAAGGCCTAAAGAAAGACCTGCAATAGGCAGATTTAGCTCTTGTATAAAGTACTTGTACTTTAAACAATTGAAATTTCAATTTTTTTCTTAATTTTTACTATCTATATGAAGTTCAGATAATAATCATTAATAATAGCTGAATATGTGCAAAAAAAATTGAATTAAATACTACAGTGCATGTAAATGGGCAGATGATTTCCATAATATTCCTGAAATATCCCAAAACAAATTCCAGCCTGATATAATGAACTCTCATTATGCATAGCCATTAAATGTATTTGCTCAATCCTTGAGGAATGACACACAACCTCTTATTCAAATCTTAAGCAGACACATTTAGTCAATAAAATCCAAAATTATTATCTGCACTTCAGAAACGGTGAATTAAAATGATTTGATTTGAATTTACAAAATCTGTTCAAAAAGAAGGGCAAATGGCTCTTTCCAAGAAAGTTTTTGATGGTCTAATGGGCAAACTCCCAAGAAAAAATTTAACCTGAAAAGGTTCCCTTATTTAGTTGGTTCATAACAAAGAGTATCAGAAAGATTGTTTTAAGCAATGTCCTAATCATCAAAAAGAGGCCAAAGATTTCACTCAAAGGCATTCCCCTCTGTTCCACATTTATTACATAGTTTGACATTTTTTATTTCTTAATGCTGAAGTGACACATTTTACAAAATTGGTGATTGATAATAAGTGACAACTGATAATTAATAATCAAACTGGTTAAACTAATTATAGGTGATTAATCAACATTAATCAACGATCATTACATTATACATTCACAATTACCTATTTACATCTAATGTCTATCATGTACATTTCGTCAAGTTATATAACTTTATTAGGTACAGTTTTGATATTGGATATATTTAATTTTTATCTTAACATGTATATATTTTAATTGAATACACAAAACTCTCATCATTTTGAGACTAACATAATGCCATTTATATTTCAATGGTTACATGTGCAGCATGAGGTGGAGAATATTGTCCGGGTGACAGTCTTTACCCCCAATTCCCAATGATTAAACAAGTGGACATCAATTTTTTGTCCAATCCAAATAGAGAGAGAGAGAGAAAAATGGGGTTTAACGTTCACTTGAATCAAACTAAGTCATTTCGGGACTAACACATGGTTTACTCTTATTTCAACAATTCGCTTGCGCATAGGGATCTTTAGCAGTGGAAGAAAACTGGAGTACCGGGAGAAAACCCATGAGGTTGGACAGATGACCCTACTCCTTGCCACATACAACCGGGGATTCGAAACCACGCCACTTGACTCAATGAAAGGCTGTATGATACAGCACGCGCACGCTAACCATTTGGCCATCCACCCCCCACCCCCAACCCAATCCAAATAACTATGCATGCTATTCATGTCAGCCCAACAAGCAGCACCTCAGACACTTTTTCATCTGGTTACTTTAATCCATCTATTGTCATTTTAAATAATAAATATATGGGAAAGGTTTGCAAATGTTTTGAATAAAATGTTAGACTGACTTGGCATAACATATAGCAGGTTTGAATTTGAATTAAAGGACACAATATGTGTTTTTGGCACATTGTATTAATTAGTTATATGTGTTTATCAGTAATTTAAATGAAGTGATTCTATCAAGTGATGTCAAATACTTCAAACACCACATTTAAATAAATAAATGTAAATGTCTAATTAAATTCAATTAAACTGGTGCTTGTTAAAGATGTCCTTCAAGTCTAAAAATCTACAATAAAACAGGTGATGTTTACTTTAGCCATGGGTCAAACTTGTGACACTTTCGTTTCTTGACAGACAGTCAACTAATTAACGTATGGCTGTGTCTATAGTCAAATGTTGATCTACAATATTGTATTTTGACCAGCACCCTATCTCTACCTCTAGTCTATATAATCTAGAGAATGGAAGAAATAACACAACAAGAACTTGTTATAAGTACACCCTCTATACAATAAAACTCTTCAAAAAGACGAGAAAACTTTTGAACTTGTCCAGCAAGAGCTTGTGTGTAAACCTACAAAGACATACATGTACATGTACTCTTAAAGAAAGCTGTTTTGTTTCTAGAATCATTAGTCTAATATCAATAGGACTACAAAATATACAAAAGGCAACCTCACTGACATCTGCATATATGAACAAATCTTAATCCCCATCACATACAGTTTACTAAAAGTACCTCAGCGATGTACTAAAAGTAAATGTACATGTACCTATACATTGTACCTACTTCATGAAAATAAAGAATGTGTGCACCACAATATCAAAATGAATAGATATGAGATAGTGTGTTTTCCCTTTCTTTTAAGTATGAATATGCAACTAAACTATTATTTAATATGAAATACGTAGAAAAGCAATAAAACACATCTTATTTAAATCTAACAACTACATATGAACAATCGTGAGTGTTTAAGTCATTATTTCAACAAGTTTTATGATTTAGCTAGATATTTCCTTTTGACCTAATGGACAGAAGATAACAGCTTTAATATCACAAGGATCATCTCATTAAAAATTATCAATGAAATTGAACATTTAGATTTAGAAGGAAGGGTTCCCAAGAAGATTATATCTAATTATTTCCTCCATTTAAGTAATCTGCACAATTGCACTTAAAAAGTTAAATAATATGAAAGAAAAAGTTGCATTAAGAGATGAGCGTATTTTTTCGCGGAATTACACCGATTTTAAAATCGCCTTAATGAACCTTTTGCTTGATCATTGCCCGTATCTAGCATGTTGGATATTTTCGGCCGAATATTTTACACCATTGATCGATTCGCGAAAATCTGCTTGTCTGTCCTGCGTATGTATGGTAGACCGAACCATTTTTAAAAGCTAAATCGAAAATTCATTGATATCCCATGATCTCCAAATGACATCCACATCATCAACGTAATTTTATCACAGCATGCAGTACGCTCTCAAAACAACTGATAAATGTGTTCATTCGTGATCGGCTGTAAAAAAATCTCTAGCAAATTTCAATTGGCACTGTCAGGCAAAAAATACACTCATCTGTACTAGGCTTTATTTCAATCAAAGTTGAATGGATTATCCCAATTTGAACAGGGTCTCAAAAATACATATCCAAATACATATGAAATTTAAGAGCCAAAATATTTGAGGAACAGTATTGAGTCGATTGGACTTGTAAGTCAGAAGTGCTTACCCCAACACATAACCTTTTTAAGATTTCAGCCGTCAATATCACATATATTGAATTAGTTGCCTGGTCCTGAGGTAGAGGATTGTAAGGGATTCGAACACAAAATTAAGCTGTTTTATTCTCCAAAATATTATCGAGATTGGCCCTTTAAAGTATCTGTGCATTGTTTGCATTTTTCAGAAAATATCAAATTTTCCACAGTAAATCATTATTTATTTCCCTTCCTCTTGGTCTTCTAAAGACTATTTATACAATTTATGTGGTTATTTTAAATCTATCTTTAATAAAACATATGTGTATATTTATCTATATGACTGATATCCCCAGGTTATAAACCCACTACATGTATTATTGACCCAATCCCAAGTTTATTTGATTTACATATTTCATTGAAAGTGCGTAGGTCTTATTTTCAGATATTCAATGAGAACCACAAATTAAATAAAATTTCTTCCTGTTGAAGTATAAACTTATAATACTTTATAAATCTTCCAAACAATTTTGTAATTGTATGTTGCTCCTAGTGGGCGTTTTTATGCAATAAAATTTACTTTACTTTATCCAAGACAGTGACGAATTAACGCCTTATTGAAAGAACTGTTAATGGGTGATTATGTATACCGTAACCAACTTCAGAACAATCCCTAATTACAAATTTCACAATAGAGATGAGGAATGGCAGCACTCCCTTAAAAGAATAGTAGAGACTGGACTGGATTAGCTGGTACATGTAGATCTGTGTATCTGCTCAATCAAATGATGATACCAGCCGGGCAAGAGAGCATAAATAGATACACATGTATTTAAGAATACCCCGGGTTTCGAGATAGTAAACAACGCTTGACTTCCACACTACTGTGTAATCTCCACTTGTATGTACGTGCATAAGTAACATCTGAAGACGCTAAAAAAAAAGGGCAGACAGATAGCTTATGATTTAATGTATATCAGAAAGAAGTAAAACGATTGACAAGGAGTCGAATTCTGTCATATTTATGTGAGTTCCAATAACATGTGTGGTGTGGACAGACTCCTCGTATCCATTCTATATTCTAACTTTACTTCTATCATGACAGAAACCTTACGATTTATGATTTATTAAAACGAAAAGTCCTACTGACATAATGTCTGTAAAATGATGATATTCGGACGATACATACATGTAACATAATGTCTGTAAAATGATGATATTCGGACAATACATACATGTAACACTAAAAGCTAACAGTCTACCGGTATATTTACAACTAGATGGATTAACTGTACTTCACATCTGTTAACAAGAAGAAGTCACACACTCAGTTTAAGTCTACATATTGTAATGTCAATATTATCACACATTAGTCCTAACCTGATTCATATAATCATGGGTTATTCTGACACAGTAGCTAATTGTCAACATTATAAAATAAGTTCAATTTGAACTCTTCAACCTGTTAAACCCTTGCAATCAGATAACTTTGAATCCACAATTATACATTGTACACATTTATCTGAAATGAAAAGATAGGTTGCCAGTCAGGCAATTAACCATACACCCACATCAATTAAATCGTCTAGGTATTCCATAAACACAGGCTGTTATATTATACATAGTGATTCTTGTAATCAACATCCCATAATGTAATTACTGAATTTGTTCAAATTTGATAGGCTTCATCCTAGCGCTATAACACAGAATTTATGAAACATTTTAAACTTTAAGTCAATATTCACATAATATTAATAATCTTATAATAAGTGTCAACTGAAACATCTTAGTCCATTACGGAACCATTGACTGCTGCATTATACAGTCAGTAGTGCGTGTGTCCTCCACTGGCTCTTAAGCACGCTGTGCAGCGACATAGCATGGAATTAACCATCTGTGTTGTACTTTTGGTTTTGACCGCTCTGACTTTGTACCGTTGATTACAGATTAAACATCCATAAGTGTACAAATGTGTTGTTATTGATGTGTTCCCATTTGAATATTGTTCACAATAAGAAGCAAAATAAATAAGATATGTTTACAGGATTATTTTGTTATACGAAAAACTAAGTGATGCGTTTTCTATGGCGCTCAGTATAGTTAAAAACTAGATAGTGTAAAGGTAATTTGCTGAAAATTTCAGTCAAATTGATCCACTATGAGCCGAGAACGAAGCGGGTGAAATTTTCACATAGCCTCAGTCATCATTACTAAAATCATTTATAAAAACAGCATAATCTCGATGATTCACTTTTTTAAATTTAATTATCAATGGCCGTTAAGCGGACTACAGGAATCTAATCCAACCAACATCGAAGGCTAGCCTTGACATCAAGAGTTTATTATGTTCTGGATAAGTTACAGTAATTAATGTCTAATTGATAATTTAAATAACATTTCAAGCCTAAAGAAAGACTTGTAATAAGCAGATTTTGCTCTTGCATATGGATGCATGTTTAATATGGATGCATAAAAATTATAGACCTACCTACATAAAGTACATGTACATACATACATGTAAATCATTGTATTTTTGCCAGGGCATTGAAATTCTACCTAACTGCAATAATGTGAAAATATGCCAAAAGAGACCATATTATACATTTACTTTATTTAAAGGATTTGTTAAATTGTGGTCTAAATGCTCAGTGCATGTAAAAGAATTGAGTTCTGTAAAACTTCCATCAGGTTCCATCAGTCCTACAGGCAAGCAGTATTAAGTTGGACAGGTTTAATAGCTAGTATCAGTTCCTTACGTATCTATTTCATTCCTTGTTTTTATATGAAATGCATTTTACAATAGCCAAGAATTGATTACCGTGTCCCCCTTTATGGTCTTTATGAAACATTTTGCCTTATCATTAGTAAAAAAATATGATTTGGTGTCATGTTTCTTATCTATGTAAATAATCTTATTTTTTCCTTAGCATTATCAGGTCTATTGAGTACTTCATTGTACTTTCAAAAATGTTGTGTATAAGATACCAAGGCAACTCAGGTCAAATTCAAATCAAGCTATCAAGTGCCATAACTTCAGAAGCTACACATATATGGAAATTGCTGAAATTCTATATCCTTCTTCATTTTACTAATCTAAATAATGCATATGAATTTAATTCTAATACAGATCGATGAAACAAGGGCCATAAACGCAAAGGTTATTAAAAGAAATTACTGAAATTCAATAGGATTCTTTGTTTTAAGTGAGCATATAAAAATCATTATTTCCAGGCGTATTCACGAGTCTGCATTTACAGCTTCAAGGATAAAATACATATATGAACAAGCGCACACACCATCTTGGTAAACTAGATTTAAATTCACAGACAAATGCGTTCTGACTACTCAAAGAATTGCTAATACCACAAATATTTCTTTTAGTTTTAATAAAGACAAGTCACCCATTTCATTCACTTTTGAAGTGCTGTGGCAGAAATCTGTATTTTGATGAATTGTCTGCCTTTAAGGTTTGTTAATCTTTAATCATCCAACTGTTAACTTTGAAGACGTTTGCCTACATGTAGAATGTACACAGTAAACAGCTCATTAACAAAGAAATATCCTTAATAAAAAATTTAACAAATTCAAATAGACAGAAATAGAGTGGTAAACAACAAGTTTTTGTTCTTCACTTTACAAATGAATATGACGACCTTCTCCAGAGGTACATCATATGCAAACATCTACATATGTGTGTACCTGATAATAACAAACAGTATACTGGATAATACATAGTTTCATACCGACATGTACATGTAACTTGAAGGATTATTATACTTTTCATCATCTTATTTTGAGCTCCATTAATAAAGTATTTAAGACATTAATTCATACATGTACATGTACCTCTCAGCCATATGAATTATAATTATCATCATAAATATAATACCTTGCAGTTTCATCTCAGTTAAATAAACAAAGAAAAAACATTGTATTGTAGGCAGTCATAAATCTATGTAGTGCAGATCTCTTTTGACATTTTTTTTTTATATTGCCGTTATAAGGTGTTAATGTTTTCTGAATAAGACAATTTTCAAAGTCAAGTATATCTTTAATAATTGTTTTGGCAAGTTTTCTACACTGTAGATGACTGAACAACAGTTACTGTGATTGTCCAATTCATTGAAAAATACAGTAATACATTAATAGTGCAATTCAAAGCCTTTTAAACTTTTATGTAGAATAACGAAAGAAAGTTGAAAAGAAAAATAGTATGTTCTAATTATATTGTAAGATCAACAGAATGAAACCACACAAGGTGACAATGTTTTACCCATGACATGGGTTTTGCTCAGGGTATCTTTCAGGAACAGCCGGTACCACTGAGCAATGTAGTCTTGCCAAAGATGAATGTGGTCCTATGAAAAGTTTCTGTGGCTAGTTAAACTCTGGCACTGACGTACAAGGTAGCACACTTTCACTACCGGTATATGTAGCAGTACATCAAAAAATTAAATTCCCCATTCAAGAACACTATTTTTTGACTGTACAGCTTTCACTTCTTGCAAGTTTTCTTTTTTAATTCGTTTCTTTTTGCTCTCAGTTACTTTCTTATCTAGTCACATCTACATTTCCCACCAAATATCAAGCCTGGGAACCAAGTCTGTTATTAATTAGAATTAGAGTAGAAATTAGTCAAATTAAAAATTCTCAATATAAATTCTCCATATGAAAGAGTAGTCTATAGTATATGTATAGACTCTATACATACTTGACAAGAATGTCTTGTAGGTAATCACCTGGACATTATAATAATTAATGAGTAATATTTAAACTAATAATTAAAGTCCATCTATTAATACAATGTTAATATGACACCTAATTACATGTGTAATCAGTGTATATCATGTGAACAACATCTATACATGTACATCTACATGTTAAATATAATAGTAACTGGTTTAACCCGATTTATGTCCGTTGGGTAAAATACACAAACTGATTTTATATACACAGGTATTGTTGTGGAGTCACTGACTCACTATAATGATATTAATGTTACTGAGATTTGAATGTTAAAGGAAGTAGTTGGCTGTACAAAACAATGTAATTACTAACTAGCCAACAAAAGGTTTTAACAAATCATATACACTACAGTTTATGTTTTTGTTATTATCATTACAGTTTGATATGACATTTACAAGTTCTTGGATTATTCATAAGAGAATATTTATTGAAACTTTGTGGTTAATAAATGTATAGGCACACTTGCAACAAATCGGTCATTAATATACTAGTTTATTGTTTTTGTAATGGCTTAACCAATATAGATCATAATCTTTAAGTGGCATTTAGCGATCAGGAAAACACATTAACAGAACACAATTTTTATGGGATACAATCACTAGTTTTATTCTAAAAGCATGACGTTTCGACAAGTATCCTCTTATCGTTATCAAGCACAAATGACAATTTAGTAAACTTGAGGTCAATATATATGAAATAATAAGAAACCATGCTTGATAACGATAAGAGGATACTTGTCGAAACGTCGTGCTTTTAGAATAAAACTAGTGATTGTATCCCATAAAAATTGTGTTCTGTCAATATAGATCACATACAATCTATTTTTTTAAAAGACAAAAACATCTAAGCTTAACCTGAAGGAACTAAATGATACACTTTGGTGTATTTATAACTTTTGGTAATTATTTTCTTGGGGGTTGGATGGCCGAATGGTTAGAGTGTGGCGTGGCCTCTGCATCATAAGGTCTGTAAATGAGTCAACTGGCGTGGTTTTGATTCCTCGATTCTATGTTACAGGGAGTAGGGTTGCCTGTCCACTTGTAAAAAAGCAAATTATTGAAATAAAATTGAACCGTATATTAGTCCCTCCCTAAATGAACTAGTTTGTGTCAGTGGATGTTAAACCCGATAATTCTCTCTCTCTCTCTTTAACTCATTTCTAAATCTGGATATAATTATATTTGACATTAAGCCAAAAAAGATCACCCACAAATGTATCATTGACATTAAATTGTCAAAAGATTAAATGAGTCAGTTCCCTATAATAGTTATCTACATACAAAAAATTCTTGTAGTACATGTAATTAGCTTAGAAACTATTAATAAATCAATATAACCACAGTACAAAATTTAAAGAGGTATTAGGTAAGACTAGACAGATTAGACAGTTCTCGCTATAAAATAGTAAAAATAGAATATGTTCAATAATAATATGCTGAAAATTTCAGTCATATTGTGATTGTCTCTCACTGAACCTAGATAGCTATTCAATTTTAGGCTAAGCTCAATCGTCATTATTATGTCTTTATTCAGATAATAAACAAAGTCTCGATTATCCTTTTTTACGGTTATTTCATTCAACACAAAATGTGTTCTATAGTAATATGGTCTTGGTATGTCTACTACCGGGTAATTAATAATTTAGAATAACATTTAGACCTAGCAAAAGTAGCTAAAAAAGCGTGCAGACAGGTTTGCATAATGCACGTTTAATCCTCTCGGCTATTACTATTGCAGCACATATGAAGAAGATTCCAGATCTTTTTTCGCAATATAAAACACCAAAACATAATAACACACAGTGATACCGTTGTACTCGTACGTACATTGTACTGTAGAAAGTTTACTTACATAATGTTTACTTGGGATTCGTCGTTTTTCCACATCAGTTACGTGTACTTCTGTTATGGACTTCATTTTGAGAATAGTAAACTCCAAACTTTAGATATATTCACACCACTACATTCTAATCAAAAAGAACATTTTACTCAGCTGTAACAACTTAGCGTCGAAATAATGTCAATAACAGTAAAGCCTTCTCACATTGGTGAAACTCCCGGAAATAATGAATTTTTTACTGTACAAATGTCACGTGATGTGTAGGAATTCCCTTAAAACAAAACTGGTTTCAGTTGATGATTGGTCTGATAGTATAACGGAAACCGGTTGCGTTGACTGTTTTATTCGTGACTCATGGGATATACCTCCAGAATCAGGTGCGCTGTATTGGTGTTAACACAATCAGAATATCTTGAGTCAGACTGTTTTTGCCTGACCGTATGATTTTGACTGTACGCTAAGAAAATTATGCTTTTATTAGATCTTGACCTACAGGAAATATTTAACTAATTACTAACAATTGTTAACCGAGAAAATGTAAATAGACCTACATATGTGTATATTAATATTAATTATTATACAACATACAATTTTATAAATTTATGTGATAAGGTAGAATACCGGTACACAGTGCTCTTCTACTTCTAGTTCTTCACTGGCTATAATTAAAGTGATTGTTTGAATGACAATAAAATTAGTATTGTAGTCATTTTAAAACAAATGGGTTACTTTTGTAGACAAAACTTATGGAAAGCAGGCAGTAATTCATTGCATATCTGCAGCTTTCATGTTAATCAAGCCTGGAAATAAGGCACCTGTCACTCACAATCAGGCACAGATTCAGGCTTTGTCAGGCACAAAACCTCTGAGTCCTGTCATTTTGTCCGGCACTGACTTGTCTTTTTTATTGATATGCCTATTATCAACACATGTCAGGCACTATGTTGAAAATGTCAGGTACAATTTCATTAGTGCCTGACATTTTGTCAGGTAGCCTACATCTAAAACCGTTATTGTTAAAGCCCTTTTCAGATAAGAAGAAGTTATCATTAGATTTAATTGTAATTGTATATCCTACATTAATTCATTTAAACAGGTAATTGTAATTTTCCAGGGGTATTATGATGTGATGTGCTGTAAACAAAAGCTAATGTATGTAATATTATGCCCTGATATTCTTTTGGATTTTAAAATTTATTAGCAAAGCAGTCTGTGGTTATGTCACATGTGTAGCAATATTACATGTTTATTAATCATCGTAGATATTTGTATGTTTAAATTTATTCTTTCAGATAAATTATTTGAAGTGAATGATAGATATATATTTCTTGCCTGAAACTGAAAACAAAGGACAATCAGATTAAATCCCTGCACTGGAGACCTTTAAAATAGTAGGTCAAACCTGTATTGTTATTGTGGTTAGTTATTTACTATGGAGGTGGACATTAAAAGAAGATATAATAAAGATATGCCTGACTAGCTCTGTTAACAATGTAACAAAATGCCGCCTGCAGTGTGGATATGGGTCATTTAGTTTACATGACATGGATGAATGTCACCAATGGCTAAACTGTCAAGAAATAGATACAGAATTGGTTGTGAATGAACAGATTGGAGAAGGAGCTGTAAAAAATGTAAGAATATATGCAGTATTATATTATGTACTGGCATTTCTGAAATTCAAAACCCAATTAGCATAATGATTAAGAAAGATATTAATGTGAATTAAAAAGGTCAGCCTTCATATGATGTTGCATAATGGTGTGAGAGAGACACCTTTTTTGTATACAAAGCATTCTCAACAGCTACTGGACCGCTTTAGTTCACATAAATTTAAAATTCATGAGAAGCTGAATATAACAAATACAATTAAAATATTAAATTTAAAATTCTTGAGAAGCTGAATAAAACAAATAAGATTAATATATTAAATCAACACTATTATTTCCTGGTAAGAATATGTGTTGTAAAACTAAAATATAAGTAACGGTATATTAAAGGAGCTAAATCGCTAGCATTTGGGACCTAAAAATTGACAGAAGTGGAATGCATATAATACTGTAATATGAATGTATATGTATATGAACTGATTTATATTCAATGGTTTCCGTTTTTACTCTAATTTCAAATCAGTTACCATATTCCGCGAAGTAAGCCAACAGTCTCAAACGAATGCAGATTTCTAGCGTCTGGTTATTCAACTGTATACAAATGCGGTTTGATTTGGTGCAGTGTGTCCAGCCTCGTTCCCCAAGTCTCTTGCTAGTAGTACTGGGGCTGAAACGCATTATGGTACACGAAGTAAGCCAACAGTCTCAATCGTATGCAGATTTCTAGCGTCTGGTTATTCCACTCTACATACGCGGTTTGATTTGGTGCAGTGTGTCAAGCCTCGTTCCCCAAGTCTCTTGCTAGTAGGACTGGGGCTGAAACGCATTATGGTACACGAAGTAAGCCAACAGTCTCAATCGTATGCAGATTTCTAGAGTCTTGTTATTCCACTCTACATACGCGGTTTGATTTGGTGCAGTGTGTCTGGCCTCGTTCCCCAAGTCTCTTGCTAGTAGGACTGGGGCTGAAACGCATTATGGTACACGATTCGTGTACCAATGGTAAATGTTTATTTTGTCTTAAATATTGGATTTCAGAAGCCCATCTTTTTCCGGTAAGATCACAGTATCAAGTTGAATTAAATCGATAAATAATTGGTTTTCAAAGTTGAAGATTTTGGATGATATTGAGTTAGAGACTTGGCTACTTTAATAATTAAAATTAAATTGTATTAAGTACATTAATTTAAATATGAACTGTATCAGGCAGTTAAATGCAGTTATACTCTAGCCACATGAAAATGAGTCAATTGACATCATATGTTAGAAAAAGTTGCTCATATATCCAAACTGCACCACAATAATGTTGTCACTCATTGTTAATCATCATGGTTATGATTTATAAGCTACAATTGCCAACAGCACATTAGTTGTCTATGCCGTTGTTTTTGTATTGAGTTTAATTTGTATATATTATATTCAATACTTGATAAAATGAAATCAATTTCTTTTAAAACATTTGGGCAATGACTAGTATTACCCCTGATATCATGGTAGACAAATTTAGATCTGGTATTTATAGCAGGAGAAATAACAGAGATGTTCGATTTCCTCCAATAATTTTATCAAATGACTGTTATAAAGTTGAGGATCATCAGCATGTTAAAAAAACTGAAATAGGCCACAAAATGGCATATATTTTACATTGAAGTTAATGTGGAGAGAATTAAAAGCCCAGTTTAGCCTCAGTTTTCTCCCTTAACACATTTTCATTTATTTATAGCTATTAATTGATTAACATGTCTATTGTTTGTGGTTTCCTTCCTTGTTCCATATAGAGATGTGTAACATGTGGCAGGATAACACTTCATATTTAAATGGACAGCGTATGAAATATACACATAAATTATATTTAGACTACAGGAATGAGATAAGAATAGAGTAGTTACCTCCCTTTATATATTCCCCATTTTGTAATTGAAGTTATTTAATTTGTTGAATGTTCATAAGATCTTTATCCTTTGTTACAGGTGTATCGTGGTCAATGGAAAGGAAATACTATAGTCATTAATAAACTGAAAAATCCAAATTTTAGAGATGATTTTCAGGATGGTTTGACCAATTTGATGAACTTTCAACCAGACACCCATGTTGTCCAGCTTATTGGTTATTGTTGGGATTCAGATCTGTTTATAACTGAATACCATGAATTAAAATCTGCTGATAGAATAGAAGAAATATTTTACAAAAACCAACATTTAGACAACCTTCAAAAAAGATTTGAAATATGTTTAAAGTATATAGAAATTATCAATTTTTTACACACAGGTCTTAATGAAACTAGGGTAATGTGTGACTCAAATGAACCTCACAAAGCCCTTTCACAGCTTCTTGTACGAGATGATTTAAGCTTGATATTAAATGATGCTGATGCCCTTCCTCAAGTGAATAGAGGCAAAAATGAACTAATAAAATGTGGTCATAAAGAATTAACTGGTGATTATGTAGCACCTGAACAGTTATGGCCCTTTGATTCAACTTTCAGTGACTCCCACATGCCAGGTTATGATGAGAAAACAGACATTTGGAAAATACCTGATGTTTGTAAAGTATTATTTAATGAGAGACCTGGATCAACTGGTCTACTGTTAAAATTATTTGATATAAACATCCGTTGTAAAAATGAAAATCCTTTGGAGAGACCAACGGCTCAAGAAGTGTATCTAGTATACCAGAAGGTGTACAATAATATCTTTAATATTAACCACATCGAATGAAATAACTTGTTTTATTTTTTATTAAAATCACATGAAGTGGATTTCTTGACCCACTTTATTGAAGGGTTAGAATATTCCCTATTATACAGACTATTATGGGTACTAGAGGAGGGTGGAGTCATACAATTATTTCATGTATCCAAAGAATTAAGTTGATACAGATACAGTCCTCTATCGTTATTCTTACACTTTGAAATTGTTGATACAGATACAGTCCTCTATCATTATTCTTACACATTGAAATTGAATTGAATCATATGCAAGTCCTAAATTGCCTTGTTTGGGTCAACTGCCCCCCCCCTCTCCCCAACCTCGTAAATGTAAGTATCTAGTAGCCACCTAATGTAAAACAAAGTCTATGTAATAGTATGGACAACTATTTTATTTGGTATTACAATTTAATAAATGCGGTATTGACAAATATTATATTGTCCACAGTACATTCCACCACAGCAGCCTCTACCTCCTCCACACATCTGACCATAACTCTTACAATTCTATAATGAAATATTTATAACTATTATACATTACACAATATTATCAAGTGTCTCAACTTACCAGATTATTAATGCAAATAATATGTCTATAGCCATGTTGCGGCTCTGGAAAATATGTAGAACTCTTGGCTGGATAATAAAAATGCGCGGGGAGGGGGGATTCTGCATTCGCAAAAAAATTGTAAATAAGTAGATATGTCATAACTATGTGTTGCCTATAGTTTTATGAGGGGGCATTCAATTTTCAAAGCAAGCGGGTGCATACTCTTGAATATGTGATTTTCGTAAATGATGCAATGGTCACGCAGGGGCTTCATGGAAGCTCAATCCAATATTGCTAGTACTTACGATATTGACACCTGGAACCTGCCTTTTTACATTCATGTCTTCTTCATTTTCTAATGAACGTGTAGAGCATGTACCTACCAACACCAAAACACAGATAATAATCACACAGCGCATCGTAACCTGAAAATGAAATAACCAAAACATTGGTTGTAAACATGGTAAATCAATGAACATATTCTAAAATTCCGAACAGGTTAAATATTTTGATTTCTAAAAACACAATTTTACTTAATATAAATAAGGGTTGCATTACCTTATTCCCCAGAGAGATCAAGGATGATAATTTTAAACGGACTAAATTCGGACGTTTTCGATTTGAACTGAGGATAAATGTATCATTGACCACTTTCAACGTCGTTCTGTTTGTTGTTACAGTGGAATATGAACCAAGCTGGTGCTCGCTCAACTACCAAACGACCCTAGTGTTGGGCGACCGAGAAAGTTCCTCGGTCGGGATGCTCCTGGTGATGGTCGAGAATTTCCTCGGGATGCTCTACTTGTTTCATTAGTCGGAAGCTAAACCCCTATTTCATTTGGAATGGATTATAAAAGGGTTCATTTTCGTACACGCCAATGGTTACACGAGATCTCGGTTTTTCTTCCCAGACACTTTACCATAAACAAGGTGGCACTGCATTGGAAAATCCTAAGAAATCGAACCCGAGAAATGCTGGTTAGCGAGCCAGCACCTTAATTAATGAGCTGCACGACGGCCCCCTCAATGTGAAAAAAGACAACTTACTTCTATTGCAGTGTTCTGTCAAATATAGAAAAACAACTGAAAAGTAACTAAACTAGTACATATATATATGCCAGTCATCATCTGATAAATTTTCATCGACTGATCATCGAGATGCAGTTCGATATGTAAATTAGAAATACGTCAATCATTTGGGTTGGGTCACAAATTTTACTATAGATAAAATATGACAATGCCAATCATTTCAAAATTCAGACACTGCTTTGATTTCATTCCCCATTCGATTACACATGTTGGCCTACTAGTAATTAAACACCCAGATCATGGAGGTCAACAGAGTTGTTTCCATATCAACAAAGTAAACGGAAGCTTTGCAGACCCTGTAAACCTCTTTAGTAAACTGTTCATATACTGACCTCGAACATGAGATCCCGTAGATCCGAATATAAATGAAATGAAATGGGGTTTAGCGTCCTACTATTCTGCTCCTAAACTGGGCTAATGAAGACGGGCTTACACCATAGAGTGTGCCATGAGGGAAATTTTGCGCTACGGCCTACTCTTATATATATCGAATTTCAACTGCCAGGGGATCTTTTACGTGCTCGCCACTGGACCTCGGTTTTCAGTCCAAACCGAAAGACTAGACAGCTGTCCTAACCAGGCTTCCGCCCTGCATCACTGACAAGGGAAACCATGCCGGGAAATTTTGATGAACTTTCTCGGCCAATGCAGGGATCGAACACTCTTTTCCAGGCTAGCAAGCCACCGTCCTACCCACTCAGCCACGTGATCCCCCTGATCTGAATATAACATGACGACATATAACACAATTCTATGACGCCGACAGATCAGACAATCTACCCTGACAACATTTTCTTTACTATATCTTATTCTGAAAGATTGATAATATTTTGAATTTTGTTTACAGTGTAAATATTTTTGTAAGAAATATAGCCCGTCTTGGATAGATCACGATTTAGCGCAATATAGCCCAAGGTTGGTGGTGGTGGACTATTAAAACAAAATGGTGACAAATTCAGAATTAATTTTTCTTTCTGCTATTCGAATTAGTTCATGCATTCATTCCTGTGTACTAATATTTTATTTTGTTTCATTCAATCTCTTAATTGTTTCACATGTTTAATATAGTGTATACTGTCAGGTTACAATCTTGTGTGACACGAACAGGGGCGGATCTAGGAATTTTAAAAGGGAGGGGGGCGCCGCAAAATGAGGGCACTTACTGCGGAGACGGGGCTCAACGCTGCGAGGGGGTTGAGGGGGGGGGGGTCCCCAAGACAATTATCCGTCATTTCCTTGCATCTGTAGACATTCCAAGAGCTATTTGGCTGATATTTTCGTCTAAGTAAACGTTTGGAGAGGACATAATTTGGGCCTTAAAAGCAGTAAAAAAAAGGCACTTTCAGCAGTAAAAAAGGGCACTTGATCCGCCAGGGGCGTGGTGAGGGCAATTATTGAGAAGAAATTATGAGTAACAAAAAAGATTTTGGCACAAAAACCCTTTTACTGACCGCGGAGCTGTGGCCGGCGAAGCCGGCCACCGCGAACGCCGAAGGCGCGAGCCCGCGGCGGGGGGTCCGGGGGGCCCTCCCCCGGGAAAATTTCGAAAATTAGAAGCCCAGAAACACAATCTCCAGCAATCCGAGACAAGAAATACGGTAATAAAATATGATTAAATTTTCCAACTTGACTCTTTCAAAAAATTTTTAATTGGGTCAGATGAAACAATTTTTCCACTTACAAATGTTTTTCATTTTTTGAGTAATTTGATTGTGATTTTGGCGCAAAAACTTTTTGGCGCATGAGTATGGCTACTCATGAACTCATTCTCACCACGCCCCTGTGATCCGCCTCTGACGATAGTCATTATAACTGTTTAACTTTAAATTGTGTTCTTATTATTTTAAACTAATGTATGATATTTTATATTGAATCTTTAATTGTTGCCAGGTTCGTTGTTTTATTTCATTATTTTGATTTAATTTGATATAAATTACCTACATCGGTATATTTTAGGTTTTATACCGCTTCTATGACAATCACTCTGCTGATCGGATGTAGGCTACTTCTGGCGGTATTATATAGATTCAACCATAATACCAGCGTTCATATTATTAAGCTGAAGATTAAACACACCTATTTAATACAATCAACCAATCCTAACATAAACCAAATTATGGGAAGTATTTCGTATTGGCCCACTGTGATACCGTTATTGAATTTTTTCTTTAAATACATCCTAATACTTGCAACTTTGACAGGAGAGGAAATCCGAATGCTTTTGAATTCAGATAGAAAAGGATCATCGTCGACGGTGCTATTAATCATCAACAAGGTGCTATTAATCATCAACAACGCTGGGTTGTTTTGTTTTGGTTTTTTTTTTTTGGTGTGTATGTGGGGGGTGGGGGATATCGCCCAAACTTGTTCGTGAAAGAAGTCTCCCAGGTACAAATCATGGCTCTGGTTTAACTGTTTTGTTCCAACTGGTGATCATAAAAGGGTCGTTCCATGGACTTAAAAGACCATTCAATTTTGGTTGATGCCTTCCATTCACAACAGTATTTCAAGATCGGTGTATTTGTGACAGAAATTTTAATTCTCTATGGCATAATAAAGTTATAATTAAAAGACGTCATAATTAAAAGACGTCATAATTAAATGACGTCACAGTGAAAACCAAGGCGTTATGTAATTAATTGTTCCCATGGAAATGATTGTTCATGATTGTAGGTCATCTTTCTAGTCTTCTAATTTTTGTTGCAAAGTTTCACATTTCAGCGTGTTTTTAGTATAATTCTTCAAATCTGTTCCATGGAGCGACCGTAAGTATTTAGGACATATTTTTTTAATATTCACCTGTTTGACGAGGGTAGAATCATGTAAAAACAACACATCGAACAGTATAAAAATGTTGGCCCTATTGGCCTATTTATTAGACTGGTTCAGGGTTTTGCAAAATGTGACCAATAGTAAGATTGTATTATAATAAGCAGGGACGGGTGGGTTTGTTTCCTTCCTGAGGTTTTACGTCCACTTCCACCAAGTCCAACTCCAAGGGGGTGATACTGATAGAAGAGGGTTGGATACACGAAATTACGTTACGTTAAACCCTATTTTTCTCCCTGTCTCCAGATTAGTTGGGTAAGTAAAATTGATGACGATAATTAAACAGTGTTAATTGCCAATAAATTTACAAACTTAGATTTCTGACTCTTAAAGGAGCTAAATCGCTAACATTTCGGACCTAGAAATTGACACAAGTGGGCTGCCATACGATTACATCATGTGTACCTACTTCCAGAATACACATGATGGCAAATGGCCGCCATTTAAAATACTACGCCCGCCTCTCAGAGACGATAACTTAACTCGCAATAAATTGTAAAAAAATTTACTTCGGCTAGAATTAAAAAAACACCTAAGATTAACATTTGCTAAAAATTTCTAAAAAACAACCTAAATTTATGGAAATGGGGCCAAATCAAATCAGGCAAATTACATCAAATAGTCCATGTTAAACGTATAGCAAAAATTTTAAACTAACGCGAGCACGCGCGTTTCTAGACAACGCCATAGCGGGTCATAGCAACCAGTGCGTATATAGACTGGTTTACATTCAATGGATTCCGTTTTTACTCTAATTTCAAATCAGTTACCGGTATGTTCCGCGAAATAAGCCAACAGTCTCAATCGAACGCAATTTTCTAGCGTCTGGTTATTCCAGTCTATATGCGCCGTTTGATTTAGTACAATGTGCTTAGCCTTAGTCCCTCGAGTCTCTTGTCTTGTTAAAGCTGGGGCCGAAACGCATTATGATACACGATTCGTGTACCAATAGTAAAATGTTTATTTTGTCTTAAATATTGGATATCAGAAGCCCATATTTTCTGCTAAGATCACAGCATCGATGTTGATTTAAATTGATAAATAATTCGTGTTTTTAATGTTGAAGATTTTGATTGAGTTAGAGACTTAGCTATTTAAGTTGGCAAACAGCACCAGGCAAGGTTACAGTATACTCGTAAATCTATACGTCTGTGTATGATCTATAAAATCTAGTAAGCGGTGTCCAAAATAAGAATGAATGGACGTCTTTTGTATTTTGGCACCGATGAGTATACAGGCATTCCATGGTTGCTATATATACTATTCAAAAAAAGTAGGGGATATTTGATTTTTAAGTGTTATTAAAGTCACCTAATGAAACTGACTCGAAGAAACAAATGACAAAATGAAATGAAGTTCACATTCATTGATTTATTCCAAATGATCGTTAGACTAAGTAAGGCACAGACTGATCATTATAAGGGTAAAATGATACCCGGGGTCAAACAGCAAAGTTACCACAGCATCACAACAAAGTCAGTAACGGGTAAATCCTTATCTGTTTGCCAAACAAGCATTGATCCGACGTGGCATACTCCTAATGAGACGTCTAAGGTCATTTTGGTCCAGATTGTCCCATTCCTGTTGCAACGCAACAGCAAGTTCTTGGACATTGGCAGGACGTTGACGTAACCTCTGTCCAAGCATGTCTGAGACATGCTCGATGGGGGAGAGGTCGGGACTCACAAGGTAATGTGGTGATGTTCTGTTGTTGGAGGTAACCTGTAACGATCCTGGCCCTGTGACATCTTGCGTTGTCATCCTGGAAGATGAAACGGCGGCCATGACGTCGTGCGAACGGCACAACATGGACTGCCAAGATGTTGTCCCGGTAGTACTGGCCTGTAAAGCCGTTCTTCCAGCAACAGTGGTGCCTCCCCACACCATGACAGAACCACCCCCAAATCGATCATGTCTGATGACGTTAACGTCTTGGAAGTGCTCGTTTCGACGACGCCACACCCTCCTACGTCTGTCCAAAAAATCAACAGTGAACCTTGACTCATCTGAAAACATCACAGTGCTCCAGCGTCGATTATCCCAGTGTTGACGATCCCTACACCAACGACGTCTTGCCTGAATGTGATGATCTCTCAAACAAGGGATCACGCGAGGACGTCGGGCGCGAAGGTGACCCCTATGCAGTCGAATCCGAATCGCCTGGCCACTCACTCTCACACCAGTGTCTGTTTGAAGACGTGCGCTGATCTGATTTGCTGTGATGACACGATTTCTCAAGGCCAAGGTACGGATAAATCGATCCTGGGCTTGAGTTGTCGCCCTTGGTCGACCTGAGCGTGGTCTGTCCTGTACAGATTGTGTATCACGGTAATATGGACCATAGTCCGCTTATGACAGACTGAGAAACATTCATCGTCCGCGCCATAACCGCCTGTGTTGTGCCGATCTGTAGCATGCCAAGGGCACGTAACCTTTCATTTTGGGTAAGGCGACGCATATCAAAATTTGTTTTCTGGTCACTAAAACCATGGACCGTCTATATACGGTCCATGCTAAAACAATTAAACTGATGTTTCCACCCTGGAATTCAATGCCACAATGACTGTAACATTCAAAGTCAGAGTCGTGCAAACCTTGGGTTGGACCCCCATGATGATCCCAAGCATCACCTGCATTCCATGCGGTAGCTATTTGTGCGTTTGGGCGTCACATGTAACTGGAAATGTTTCTTCTGTTAGGTTCTATAGTGACTTTTTTCGTAGTCATTTGCATATTTTAGTATTATGCCCTCAAAATTAAATATCCCCTACTTTTTTTTGAATAGTATAGATGACAAAAGACACGTTACGACTGTTCACATAACGGAGATCAGTTTCGATATTTACTGTAATCATGTGTAGGTATTCGACTCGGTTTATCTACCGTTGATTTGGAAGGTTGCTTCTAAAAATGAGTTTCGTACACGATATTTTAACTAATATACAGTATATACTACGCGATCAAAAGGATCCCGATACTATTTAAAATGTTTATCTTCTTTAAATTCACAGATCATTGGAAGGTGTTGATGAAGAGGTAAAGGTCTACATCAATCAGTTGGAATCAACATTTGCTGATCTCAGCAGTGAAGTAGATAGACTTACCAGGTACTGTACTATTTTGTTATGGGTATACTGCTGTATGTCCTTGCTATATTTTATGTTTAATAGGAACATTTTAATCTAATTTCATAATATTTAGTTTAATATTCTTTGCGTATTTGGGATATTTTCTATTTCAGAAATATCGACAAGCTACATCAGAAAAATGATAATTGCCTAAACCGCTTTTTAATTCTACAAGAAAGGGCCGAGAGGTCCAGTAAAAGGGCTGCTTTCAACAATAAATTGTTGTACAAATGTACTGAAAATAAAGACAAGAAATGTAATCCGAGAGTACAGCCTATTGATGACGTGAAGGTTAATAGATATCGGTTCGGTAAAAGAAGGAAAGAGCCAAGTCCAACTGTTGTGGAGCCCATTGTTACGGGTGTGGTGGATAAAAGGAATCAGTCAATTCCACATGCTAGACATAAAGATCAAGTGCTGGAGAGTGAAAATCGCAAGAAGGAAAAAGGCGATACGAAAAATAACAATAAGAAACCACTGCCTAGTTCCAACGAAGCGGTCAGCACCAGCATGGATGCTAATCTCAAGATTGCGGTCAGTAGCAAAAGTGAAATCGATGAACAAGATCTACACTGTACTGGGCACGTGCTCTAATTACAGCGGTATAGATGAATACACTACGGGTAAATTGTAGCTCCAATTCCTTTTGCGCTAGTGTCATCTTTTAAAAGAAATCTGCATTGTGTAAAAAGCTTTTTGATGTGAAGATATAGGGAAATATGCTAAGGAGGAGTTTCGAAATTGCAAATCATATGCCAACAAAATAAAAACAAAAAGCTAAAAAAAATAATGTCAAGGTACTACCCACCAGCAAGGTCAACAATCACAACCAATGCCAAGATCATTCAAAAGGGGGGGGGGGCGATACCTTGACCCACTGTAAAAATTTCGAAGAATCAGACAGCTAACAAAACATCTCCAACCAACTATTTGTTAACCACACACCGTCAGTCTTGACGTCCGCTTCCAACGAGCTGATGTAGCAGGTGTGAGTATGCCACTCACTTTTCTTGAATTTGGGATAACTTCCACTCATGGAAATCGGTACTTTCGTCCGTTTCTGGGGTTTAACGTCTACGTCCACCTAAGAACGATCGAAAGATACTCTAGACAACTAGACCATACCAAACTAAAAAAAGTGAGTGGCATACTCATATTAAACAACATACATAAATAAAATAACGAACCACTGCCTCAACTAAAACAAAATACGGACAATAAAAATACCATATATCCTAAGCTTTGGGATAACAGAATAATAAAACTGATAGAAATTGACCACGTATGGTCAGGATCGTCTTATCGTGCCCGCCCCCCTTTCTCCACTTATTCCACTTTGCAGGTTTGGTGTCTTTGTAGTGGATTAGTGTTTTGATGCTGAGCCCGTTTGATCGTGACTATCCTTTACTCCATTATCTTTCTAATTTGGTGTATCATAGCCCCCCTTACTTCACTATTCTACTTAATCCAATTCGTATTGGTTCAATACATCTACATGTATATCGCTTGTGTTGATATATTTTACGAAGAAATACTTTTATGTCTATAATTGTAGTCATAATATTTCACATGTTGATCCAGTACTGATATCAAAAGTCAGATTTGTATGCACAAAATATATTTTTATGCGGAATTGTATTTTTTTTAAAAAAATAAATATTTTAATAGGGTGTCCCCTACTTATACACTATCACATTTAAATGTTCATATTCAACTGCGCCAAGTAGTCGAGACGATGGTTGTCTCGGTCCCAGAGAACTGTTATTGTTGAACAAAATGGAAATTCTAGATGCGGTGTAAGTTCTAATATCCCACTAGAGTCAAGTCTCAAGGTCTCATTACACCATGTGATAATCAGGATACGTATTCAACAAACAATACTAGAGAGGTTCCGCAACCACTACGAACTACGAACTACGAAGTGTTTATGTGCTGACGTCATCACTTTGTGTGATGTCATTGACATAAGCGGCCTTCGGTTCGTCAATTTTCTACGAAGAAATCGAGAAAAGTTCGTGGTTAAAAAACGAAGTACGGTATCGTGATTTTCTCGTTGATTTTTGGATGAAATTTGTATTTATTGCGATTTTATAGTAAGATTGAACATTTACAATTCAGTAGGAGGTTTATCAGCGTCAAAGTGGTCGGTTAATGGTTTGATTTAGGGCAAATTTTCGCTCTGTGAAATTTGTTTTTTTCGGCAGTCGGCGATAAGAAACACAATACAATGAGCTTCTTGGGGACTAAAATTTGATTTGATTTAATACTTTTTATTTAACAAAACTGTGGAACTAAAAATCGTACATCGGACTTCGTTATTTTGGCGGAAACGGAAATCTGTCAAAAACGAAATACGAAGTACGAAGCTGTGTTCGTAGAACGTAGTTCGTACTTCGTACTGGTTGCGGAACCTCTCTAATATTATAAGCTATAATATACAGTCTACACAATCTACACATAAGCCTTTTTGGTAAATAGCAAATCACGATATTCGTATGTACATAATAAACTGATATTAAACAAATATGAAATTCTTATAATTAAATAGTCAAATAATATTCAAACTAGTAATACGATAAGACAGAAAAAAAATCCAATTATAAACTACCTTAGGCACACCCTGGGCCGTAAAGGATTTTAAAAGGGGTGGGGTGCAGGAGAGTGGTGGGGTGCCATAGCCTCCACGTAAGTGATATAAGAAAGTTTGGATCAGGGCAAATTAACCCATTGGCGTGTGGACGCCCTTAAAACCATCTGACTGGTCGGTGCCTGAAGAACATCACTGTGTGATCATAATCTAGTGTATTATTTTATAATTCAAAGGTTGTCAAATTATGTTGGAGGGATGGGAGGCTCGACGCCTTATTGTTCTGGGGTTGCAATGTACCCCCTGCACCACCGCTAGATACGGACGTGGGCATATCCAATTTAAACCAGCGGCTGTTAGGCAGGATATGTCCACTTTTTCGAGAGATGGATAGAGAACAAGCTATAAAGAAAGTGATTTTTTCCTACAATCAAGGGCCATAATTCATGAAGTTACTATTCGATATGCGCAAATATCAAAAGGAACCAAGATCTTTGGGTTATAAACATGCGTTTCAAGTTTCATCAACATGGGTTCAAAATTGTGACCTCTATAGGGGCCATAATCCACGAAGTTTCGATCCGATACATGCCAATATCGAAAGCAGTCGAGATCTTATGGAGATAAACCTATACTTCAAGTTTCGTCAAAATCGGATAAGAATTGTGACCTGTACAGAGCACACAAACAATTGTGGACGGAGATGGGCGACAGCATCATACTTCCACATGAAAATGTGGGCGTATAGAAATGCTGTAATGATACATCGTGGTTTTCTTGTTATGATAGTTAATAAGATTAACACCCATTATTAATATGTCCGCTGACATAGCCCGATCAGAGACAGTTCCCAGTTCCTAAAGGAACAAGTGACAACACAACGAAGAGCTATTTCGAAATCGACAAAAAGATATTTGAGACCAATTGCAAGTTATCTAAAAGAGAAATTTGCCTGCAGGAAACACTTTCCATGATCAAACGAATGAGCTAAAATGGCGATCCCGTGTTCGATCCCCGTGCTGCATGGTCGAAAAACTTCATTGATATTTCCAGGCGTGGCTCCTTCTGGTCAGTTTTCGAAATAAAAGCAGGCCGTGATTGGAAGCTGTGATGGTTCAGTATGAGAATCGCACAGACTTATTAACCAGCTTCGATGTTTCCTTGAGGGGGCGGGGGAGGGGGGGGGGGGTCAGCCTGGTTTCCTCTTGTCAGATGTAGGACGGTGATATGACAAGAAATGGCGTCTACTAGCTCAGATGGTGTGAAAAAGCGAAACCTCGTGTTCACGTTGGTATGCACAACACTCACTGACAATGAGAGGTCGCGATAATTTCACCAAGCTTGTCAAATAGGCGTGTTTACGTGCAATATATCCTATTTTTATTCAACCATTTTGATAAAGGTAGCCAATATCAATGAGGGGCCTGTTCTTTTTTTAACTTTAAACCTTTATTCTCATTTTTTGGACAGCCTGTGACTATTATATATCGAGATGTTATTAAGTAAGAATTTTTCATAAACAACCTTTACGCATGACTGATGTGGACGTAGAGAATACACTGTATAATATTTATAAAGAGTAACAAATAATGACACTGATTTTCCTGTTGCGGATAAAAATTTGGTCCTCATTATCAATTAACATTTTATACCATTAGTCGCTTTTTTTGGAGGAATTATTACACGGTTCAAAATGAAGGAATTATTTGTGATGGATTTGATAGTGTTTCTAGCGGTTATTTTGTTAGCGGTAAATAGTACCGATGTTTCCATGGATCGCGTGGAAAGGTTTAAACGTGCTGTTAAACAAGATACAAGCAAATCAGTATTTACAACACAGGAGAAAACCAGTCTAGAGAATAAACATAATACATTAAGACGAATTCCTACATCAACTAACATGAAATATATGGTAGGTATATATAAAACTGAACTTATATATAAGTCAAGATATGGTAAAAAAAACCTCAGTGATTGTTTATTACCCGGAAATTTTCACAAAGTATTAATAACGATACCTAAATAGAACTGAAGACCCCCCCCCCCCTCCCAAAAACACACCAGACTATTTGTGAATTCTGCTCTGTGAAAAAGTGGTGATCTTTATGTATAGTTTAATGCTGCTACTGTATGATATTTATTTGTAAATGATTTAAAAAATAATTAAAGATACATTATGGGAGATGATGTAAAGAGTTGGCAGTTCTCACTATAATAGTTAAAGCTAGATAGTGGCAAAGTACTTTGCTGAAAATTTCAGTCAAATTGATCCACTGTGAGCCGGGAACGGAGCGGGTGAAATTTCCGCCTATAGTCTAAAATCATCCACAGGTACATGGGGACAGGAACTCCCTTTTTATTATGGAACACGGCACACCAGACCTATAAATAATAGTCTATGTGACTTTTCAAAATTTTTGAGTTTCTGTTTTTTTCTGAACATTTCTTAAATTTTTAATCTTATTTTATCCATATTTGATACTAAATGATATAATATTTACTATCAAACATGTAATTCATATTTTAAAAATACCTTCCGATGTATTTGTATTTTTTATTTTAATATTTACTATCAAACATGTAATTCATATTTTAAAAATACCTTCCGATGTATTTATAAATATTTATTTTAATATTTACTATCAAACATGTAATTCAAATTTGGTATTTTTTTTAAAATATGAATACATGTTTGATAGTAAATATTATATCATTTAGCATCAAATATGGATAAAATAAGATTAAAAATTTAAAAAATGTTCAGAAAAAAAACAGAAACTCAAAAAATTTGAAAAATCACATAGTTGTCAGGTGTGCCATAGTCTAATAAGGGCGTTCCTGTCTGCATGTACCTGTGAAAACATTAATATAAACAGCATAGTCTTGATTATCCAATTTTTAATTTAATTATCAATGGCCGTTAAGCAGCATATAGGAATCTAATCCAGCCAACATCGATGGCTAGTCTAGACATCGAGTGTTTATTATGGTCTGGATAAGTTAATTGATGTCTAATTGATAATTTAGAAAGATTTAGCTCTTGCATAATGCATGTTTATTAAATTAAAATAAAAGAAGTGGGCAGTGGAAGTTTAACTTTCTACTTGCCTGCACTGCGTTTCGTCCTTCTCTTGAATTCGAGTGTTCAAGAATCCATTTACACGTTTTTGCCGCACACGTTAATTCAAAGCTATCTGCGGCGACGTAAACAATGGATCGGACACAGAGTAAGCCTCAATATTAGTCAACATAATTTAAACATTCATTATGCAAGGCGTGAGATTGTATATAAGTTATTAATTAGACAATAATTAACTTATCAACACCATTAATCAATTTCCATCCCATCGGATGCCTGAGATATTTAGTAGATTTACTGTAAAAATCGAGACTTTGTTTATCTTCGTTATTAATTAGACAAAAATTAACTTGTCAATACCATTAATCAATTTTCGATCCCATCGGATGCCTGAGATATTTAGTAGCTTTATTGTAAAAATCGAGACTTTGTTTATCTTCGTAACAAAGGTAGTAATGACAAACGTGGATAGTCTATAATTGTATCGCGATGGTTCAAATATAATTCAAATTGATCAATTCTAACGTGAGATATGGCCATTTAAAGTTGACATAATTTGCGTTGGTTGCTATCAATTTCACAAATCCAACTTTATCTCTAAGATAAATTAATACTAATAATCATGCAATCTTTTTTGCACAAGAAGTGAGTCTATTCTCCATGAAGGTTTTTCAATGTCCGAATATGCATTACTTGCGAGTATGTGACCGATCTGCACCTTTTTTTTAAATTTTCAAATAAATGAATTTCAAGATCTTTGATTAGACCATCCCTGATGACTGAACAGTGATTATTTTTACATTCAGATTAAAACCAACAACACCCAGTTCAAACTCGTTAAGCGCCTTTATTACAATAAGTTTGAACAACACAAAACAAAATGGGTGGGGACAGCGTGTAAATTTTCAGAATCTTTAGTATCATAGCATGATTTCTGTTGTTAGATTTACTCCCCGATTACGATGAATGGCATAATTGATTTAGAAATATTCACATTCACGCCCATGTATTTCTCTAAAATAAGTTTATGTAACAAGTTGTACATTTAAATATCGCGAAGAAATAAGGGTACTTTTGTATGCATATACATGTATGTATTAAAACTATTCAACTGTGTGATTTTCTCCTGTCGAAATCTATTCATGTTTAATATAAGTTTCACTCCAATATTCAAATCCTTTCTCTAGAGTGCTGCTGAGTGTATTTGGATTTTGAGAATGAATGTAAATAAAAGCCATATTTTTAACATTGAAAGGCTCTATTAATAATCACTGATACGAGAATTTACATTTTGATTAAGTAATAGAAATTATTTAACCTTATCTGCCCTTGGGATGGGGTGATGTGGTGTATGTATAAGTTGTATTTTTCAACTGGCTTTCTGTTGATGTTTAACGTCTACTTGCAGTAAAGTGATATCTCAGGCAATATTTTTTCGTCGGTGGTTGGAGGGGCAAAGCAGGGACAAAGTCCATGGTTAAGGGGGCAAAGGCACGAGTTTTAACTAGGAGGGGGGGGGGGCTACCCAAGAAAATTTTGAAAAACATGCTGCCGGGACTAACTTATAGTTAAATTTTATTTCAATAATTCGCTTGCGCTTAGGTGTCATTAGCAGTGGGAGGAAACCGGAGTGCCCGGAGGAAATCGAGTCCTTGTGGGAGTTTTGAGGACCTCCCCAAGAAAGTTTTGAAAAATAGACTGTTGTAAAGGCTGCCAGACAGTATTCAGGCACCGATCCTAGTGATAAATAGAGCTGATCGGAGGTCGTCTGTGTCAAATGAAACTCGACGAAGTCCCCAATAATTTGAAAAGTAGACTGCTCGAAATGTAGTCTGGCAGTATTTCAGACATTAATCGTCGAGATAAATAGGGCTTAAAACGGCAATTTCATATTTTTTAGTTACATTTTTTAAAATGTATTAAAATAAAGCCCTGAAATAGATTATATCTATAAACAGTCCTATCTTGTTCAAGAATAATCCTATTAATCCAATAATTCACTATTGCCAGTTGAGAAATAGGCAAAAATATCATTTTCAACTTCAAGAAGATCGCCATTGCATGGAGGGAAATGGGAAAATAAGGGAGTTTATTCGAGTAATTATTTATTTTCTGTGTCAAGGATTTTTATGCCTGTGAAATATTGCCCATGATCGTATAATATAGTGAGTTGACAACCTTTTGAGCAAAAGACATAAAAATAATTATGTTTGGACTTTTTTAGAAAATATGAAATGCATATTTTCGCCACTATATTTTGTGAAATGAACGGACCTGCGAACCTTAACAAAGTCCCCAATGCAATAGTTTGAAAAGTAGACGGCCCGAAATGCAGCCTGGCAGAATTTCAGGCATTGATCGTCAAGATAAATAGAGCTTAACAGGTACCGCCTGTCGCCAAAATCACTAGTTTATCCGACCAGAGAAGAAAGTGTCGACCGGGCGGAATAAGAGCGACTCAAAGTGAATGAATATTTTCACCATGAAATTTTGTAAAATTGACTGCCGGGAATGCAGCCAGGGAGCATTTCAAACAGTGGTCTTTTGTGATAAATAGAGCTGGTCAGATCACATTTTTTTTATTTTCGAAAATTATTGGTGGGGGGGGGGCAGTTCCTTGGCACCGCCACTGTTCCGGTGCATGAGTAGGTTACCATCTCACACTTAAGTTGAATTGTTCCTTTCGTTATTTACAAATTTAAAACACAAATTCATTTACTATTTCTCACCCAAATTGTTTGTTTTAAATCGCATTTTATCCGTAATATTTCGTGTGGAAAGCTCGAAAACAACTGAAGACACTTTATTTGATTTCAAACTATATATTATTATCCTTTACCCGTGATATCTTAATTCGGATGATCGTGTTTCTCAATCGGAACCCTGCGTATAAACATTCAAGTTCGATCGAATTATTTTCATAATTGATGTGTATGAATACATCGTTCGATTGAAGTTTTTTGTATAGTGGTGTCACTGAATATGTATTTTAGATAAACAGTATTATAATAATCTTCAACTCTTCGGTTTATGGTTTTGTAAGATACTTACTTGGAGATTCATGAGACGGTCGAGTTCATTTAATACTGATTCTACTATGCTTGTTCTGAATGCATGACTTATCTTTTAAGGCTTGGCAATGACGAAAAAAGTTGTATGAATTGTCGTTAAATACATACTACTTACGAAGTTATGTTTTCAATAATAGCTTTATGATAATGAAAGCCCGATAACGATAGGGACCGTAGCATTATTTTATCCATTTGTCCATAATCGTCACCCCGTCCGCTTCCATAGAGGGTGATATCGCAGACAAGTTGTCTTATTTCTTTTATTAGCTTAGCACACGTGAGAGATAACTGGGGGAACCGGTATAAACAAACGCCGTTGAGAAGGTTACACACGCTCACACCAGGATCAAAACCACGACCCCAAGCCAATGAGTGACGGGCCAGCTACAGCTCGAAGTGCGACATTCTAGCGCCCCCCCACACACACACACAAGGGGCTTCCTGTTTGTGAATTATTGGAATATAAAAACACCCACAAGAATAAACCGATGGATTGCCAGTTGTTCAACATTTGTGAAATGTGTACAACCCAACCAATCAACATCTTTCGGCAAGAACATACTTCACAAATTGGGCTGCTATATCCTTTATGGTGAGGGGGTTGGGATGGCCTAGTGGTCTAGAGTGCCGCGCTTCGACCTCTAGCTGGCCGGTCACCTCTGGCTTGCGGCTGTGGTTTCGAGCCCCGGTGTGAGCGTATGTGGCATATGGATATAGGGGCGCCTTCTCAACCTCGTGGGTTTCCTCCGGGCACTCCGGTTTCCTCCCACTGCTAAAGACCCCTACGTGCAAGCGAATTATTGAAATAAAATTTTAAAAAAACATGTTAGTCCCGAAATGACCTAGTTTGTGTTGAGTGGACGTTAAACCCCATTTCTCTCACTCTCTCCCCTTTATGGTGATCGCCTGGGCCCTGATTCACGAAATCTTAACTTAAGATAAAATCCAAATTTTAGTAGGCACTAAAATCAATCTAATATTATCCAATCAAATAACTAAAATTTGGATGTTATCTTAGTTAAAATTTCGTGAATAAGGCCCCTGGTCGTTATAGGGATGAAAAGAAAACACGGCGTCTAGAATTTACGTTCTGGGCCCTGTTTCACGAAATTTTAATTAAAGATAAAATTCAAATTTTAGCAGATACTTCAATTTTGATTGGCTAAGAACTAAAATCAATCCAATATTGTCCAATCAAATAACTAAAATTCAGATCTTATCACAGTTAAAATTTTGTGAAATAGGCCCCTATGACGTGTACATCACATTATCCGAGACGGTTGGAATGAATGTGAGCTAAATTACCACTGGTTGTGTGGGGCGTTAATTCATATCCCATACAATGTCATCTTGCATGATTACTTCATAAAACGGTTATCAATCTCATGTACCTGCCTCGATTGTGTACGGTCCATGTAACCCATACTCACCACAATGTTTCGCTTGATTAGATTAAACCTTGGGACCATTGTTTCGGGAATATGAATATATCGGATTTATTTTCTTTTTCTCTAGGAATGGGATACAACTTTGGAACAGATAGCTACTGACCATGCTGCTCTTTGTGATTTTTCACATAACTCCGATCGTACTACGCAGGCACAGATATTTAGCAGTGTTGGTGAAAATATATTTATGCAGACGGGTGGATATGATGAAGAGTCTGCGGTACAGACATGGTATGATGAGGAACCTGATTATACCTATAGTACCAACGAGTGTACCCCTGGTAAAGCATGTGGACATTACACACAGGTCTGTATTGTCAATGTTGTAACAACACTCGCAATCTGATTAAAACACAGATCCCATTTCGTTCCTTTTTTTATAGTTCAAAATTTCATTATTTGTCTGTATTACACTCAGCTACACTAGGATCACAGGCACTTGAAGGGATTGAAATAAATTAAAATAAAACTTCTTACGACTGCTTGACTGTGGTACATATGTACTATAGTAGTAAGAAGTTTTATTTTAATCCCTTCAAGTGCCTGTGACCATGATCTAGAAGAGTTGATAACCTGCGTTCTGGATAGCGTGGGGTATTCAGGCGCGGATCCAGAGGGGGGGGGGGGCGGGGGTCCACGGGGTCCGGACCCCCCCCCCCACCACCCCCTTGCCAGGACTTGAAAAAAAATTTATGCGATTTTATTGGCGATTTTATACCTGTAATTTTGGAATTTACCTTCCGGAAATAGGTCAGAATGAACCAAATTGAATCTAATTTACCAAATTTTTCGGGGGGGAGGGCCCCCAAACCTCCCATTAATGGGTTGAGCGCAATTATCAAACCTAGACCACCCCCCCTGCAAAATATCCTGGATCCGCGCCTGGTATTAGCCAATGAAACCATCTTGGCGTGCGAGGCACGGAACTGTGGGTAAACTCCAACGCCGATTGCTTAATCGATGTCGGACGTCATAGGGTCAAAAGTCGCTCATGCGACCCCTGACGTGATTTTCGAGGATAACTGGTCAGATCTTCATAAAGTGTAGGCGATCGAAACTATAGCAAAAACGAAACGAAATATAGATTTGTATTTTAATCAATGGTAACAATCAGTACCAAGTGTATATGGAAGGCTAGCTTGGTCTTAAATTTTAGGTCCTATCTACCGCTTGGGTATAACGTGTATTCGAGAGAAAGTAGGGTTCCAAATCCAGGCGCGAATACAGAGGGGGGCGCTCCCGGCGCACGCTCCCTCTATTTTTTGCGGTGGCGAACAATTTTTAGCTCCATATATTCTCGCGGGAAAGGAGAACAAAAACAGTTTAGGTTGGAAATCGTAATTTACAGTACTAGTATGAAATTAGTCCTTGTGGGCATTTTTGTCCATTCAAAAATCATGTGTCGGGCTTCGCACTCCCAAATTTGTGCAGCACGCCGCCCCCTTCTGAAAATCCTGGATCCGCTCCTGAAATCTGTGATTACTTCAAGAAGTAAGTTTATGTTATATAATACAGTCTCGTTTTGGGTCACCACCCTTTACTTGCATCAAATGCACTTGCTCAAAGCGCAATATTGAAATATATATTCTTTTTTTAATTAGTTTAGCTTATAAGATTTTTGTTGCTTTCGTTTTGCTCGCCAAAAGCTAACGGAGTATACATGCAAAATTGTATACTGTATTGCAAATTATTCCATGGTATTGCCAAAAATAATACTACATAAATTATATTAACAATTGCAGGTTGTATGGGCGGATACTGATAAAGTTGGGTGTGGTATTAAGTTTTGTACAACACTGATCATGCCTAGTCCATCCCCACCAGCCTCAAATGCTTATTTTGTTGTTTGTAATTATGCGACAAGGTAACTATTCTACTCTCAACATACTACTACTACCACTACTACCTCGTGCTTTAACGTCCGTTTCCACAGAAGCGATATCGCAGACATGCGACATCATGCGTCACTTCTAATCATCCATTGGGCACAAGTTTGGCGCATACGCCGTTGGTTAACCGTCCTTACGCTAATTCGCAATGAGGCTAATACTGGATTTTCATTTTTTAAAATTAACATCTGACTAACGTCATGAAATCAATAGACTTTTATGCATTATCATTTCATAAGCAATATGCTTTTTCACAAGATAATTTTTGAATAGGCTACCTTGAGTCGGCGCCTCACTGAGGTAGCCAATAATATTTGTTTTTTTAGTCATGTGGTACCCAGAAGTTGGTAACAAACATGGCGCAAAAGTGGAATTAAACCTAGTCTCGTCACTCAGAACCCCCTAGTCTTCAACGTTCGCAGAATATTTGGTTGGATGATAGAGACTAAATGAAACTATTTTCAAGATTATCATGTGGCATTCATGAACACGTGTGGCCCCGTCTCTGCAACTGACGCCGGGAGACATGAGCCCGCTTACGACTATATGATCAACTAGTTGTTCGTGGTTGCGCCCAGTTGTGGATAAATTCAGTTGTCGTTATTCGCCGTCGGTTTTATCGATTTAGTCTATACATGTATTTGCCTTTCAATCAATAATGGTGTGGCTTTAAATAAAGTTTGAATTACATGTACAGTGTATATGATTTTTACAGCGGTAACTTTATCGGACAGAAACCATATTTATCAGGAACGCCACCATGTTCAGGATGTTCACAAGCTTTCACCTGTTTAAATGGATTGTGTGCAAGTGAGTAAAAGTACTTAAGTCGGTTTGTTTTGTTTTTTTAAGTAATTGGTATTATGAGTTCGAAAAAGTAACTTTTGTGTGGAATTACTGTGCTATATGTTGAGACATTTATTGTTTTGGTTTAAACGTGTTTCATCTAGCTGAAAAACAGATATTACAGTTTGCAGTGAAGTGCGAGGGAGAGAAATGGGTGTCAACGTCCTTTTGACACAAATTACAGGTCTTAATGGGACTAACAAATTGGTTCAATTTTTTCTAATAATTTGCTTGTGCGTATGGTTGTTTTCTGTGTGAGGACACTGGGCGAAAGTCACGAGGCTGGACATGCGATCCTTCGCCTTGTCACTTACAAGAAAGGAATTGAAACCACGCCACTCGACCACCTTGATATAAAGCGCACCCAATCCCATTTATATTGAAATAAATCTGAAAATATTATTATAGCACAGTACTTATGAAAAAAATCATAAATGTTATTATCTTTAAAGCTCCACAAACCACATCAATTCCTACTACGACAGCCCAAACAACAACTACAACTACGACCACGCCTACAACAACGCCGGCCACAACTCCTACAACGACCACGCCTACAACAACGCCGGTCACAACAGCTACAACGACCACACCTACAACAACGCCGGCCACAACAGCTACAACGACCACACCCACAACAACGCCTACATCAACACCCACCACGACCATGCCTACAACAACATCCTCTACAACATCGACCACGACAACACCCACTACAACATCTACCACTACCACACCGACTACAACAACCACGTCCACTACTTCACGAACCCCCACTAGAACCACACCGACGAAAATAATCACATCTATTTCCACGACAACAACTCGTAAACTGTACGTTATAAGAGGTAGTGCCAGTGGCTTTGATCATCTAAGATCCCCTAGTTTGTGGATTTTAGTAGTGCTGATAATTATTCAAATCCGCCTTTAAATATAGTCAAGAACAATTCTGCAAGTCATAATAAGTCTATGGGAGCCAGAATAATTTGTCATCATAAATCAGCTTTTAATCATATAAATTGTGCAATGTGCATGTTTTGAAATTGTAACAGTTAAAGCTCTTTCATTATTCTTTAATACTGGGGGTCATGGTGGCTAAGTGGTTGAGTTGCAGGCTTGCAATCCTGGAGGTCGTGGGTTCGATCCCTGCATTGGCGGAGAAATTCGTCCAGATTTTCAGACGTGCTGCAGTTTGAATAAGAGTAGGCCGTATAGCGCCGCTGCCTGGGCAAAATTTCCCTCATAGAACACTGTATGGCGTATGCCCGTCTTCACAAGCCCAGTTTAGGAGCAAAACAGTAGGCCGTTATTTCATCTCTCTATAATGTTGTTATCTGCAATCTATGAAAACCTATTGCGGACTTTTTGCAATTAACGACTCATTACTTTATCCACGAATTCTCAATTCTTGCTTTCTTGCCTGCTCGACTTGTGGCTGTGAGAAGTTGAGATTATAAAATGGCCGCAACAACCTTTCGTTGTAACACAGTAAAGAAGCCTAGCTTGGTTATATTATAGCCTACCAATTTAAAATTAAGAGTTTTCAAAAGTTGTACTTAAAAAATGTAGAGGTTTGCGAGATTCAGGGGCGGATCCAAGGGGGGGGGGGTCTTGCATCAATGAAATTACATCACAAAGTGATCCTACATCAGTATAAAAATGATTTCTCTGTTTAAAAAGTTCAATTTGTATGTATGCCTATGTTATTTATAGACGATGGTGGCAGATTTCCGTAATAGAAACGTGCCAAACTCCCTCCTGCAAAAATTCCTTGATCCGTCCCTGTCCTTGTAAAGGTTGGATGTGGTTTGTTTTAATAACAATAGTGCTTCTTTAATGTCCCCATGTTATGTGACCAGGGGCAATAACTCTTAATACGATCTTAGGATAAATATTTTAATCGAAGTATGCTATTCCAACACTCGGCAAACCTCGACAGATTCCGGAACCTACATCTAGTCTCGGCTGTATGACGAATTCCGCCATATTTGAACTACTTTAAAGGCCCCGGATGAAACATGGCTGTGCCCATGGTGTCTTGGAACTACTTTAAATGTCCCGGATGTAACATGGCTGCGCCTATGGTGTCTTGTTTGTTTATAATAGCGTCAAGTTTTCACGTTAAAGTAAACCGGTAGAATCATCGCAAATGTATGGGCGTAGGTACATGTCACTCACTGTCATACAGCCGAGACTAGATGTAGGTTGCAGAATCTGTCGAGGTTTGCCGAGTGCTATTCCAAGTAAAACCGTAGTGCTTCTGTAATGCCGCCATTCGTTACCAGGGGCAATAAGATCTTTAGGTTAGGGAATACATACTTTAATCGAAGTAGGCTACTCCAAGTAAAACCGCAGTGTATTAAGTTGGTTGGGAGGGATGTTTATTGCTCTTATAAACTTTAATCGATTAAATGCCACTATTCGAACGCCACACAGTGCTGAGGTCTTATCTCTGCACCTAACCATCGGTTGCTCGTTTCTTTCTCCGAGGATCACTTCCATCAACCCCCATTTTACAAGACTAAATCCGCTCCCTGAACTGAAAAGCAGCTAATTAGGGTTTCATGTTCCAATAAACTAATTACGAGATTGAGATAATTTAATAATTACATACTTTAATTTACCCTGAATATAATTTAAATCTAAACAGATTCTATTTTCACTTTATAATAACTATTTACACACATATATTTACACGATTTTTGTATACAAATGTTCATAATAAAACAATCATTTTAAATAATGTCTTTATGCATAGCAGGAACCAATATGTGGTGTCACGTGACTGGAAGTATTCTGTAGTACGGGGTTTTGTAGATTGGGGTACATGTTGGTATTATGTCCGGACCAGTAATTTCCCGGTGAACCTAGGAATCCTGTTGAGACTTGAGGGACGGGTGAATACGGGTTTGTAAAATTTATTTTCGAGCCTGTGTATCCGGGGAAAAAGAGATCTTGGTGTCTGTACGGTGTGGGGTCTGGCGTCGACGGCTGAATAGCCTGTGCCAAACCAGCAAAGTCAAACTTGTACGCATATCGCTTCCCGTGAACTTTGGTCATAATGTTTTTGTCGTAGTAGTATCTTAGAGCTCGACTAAGTTTATCGTAGTTCATGTTTGGTTTGCTCTTCCGTTCTCCCCATCTTCTTGCCGTTTCATCAGGATCAACAAGTTTAAACTCGCCATTTGTTCCTTCCCACGTGATACACGTAGCATTACGACTGTCTGATAATAACTCCAATAAAAACTGCCACAGTTGAATTTGTCCGCTTCCTGAAAATCAAAAACAATTCTTCAAAATAAATATTTGAAATACATATAGAAATATCGTTACCTATTAACATTAAGCATAAGCCAAATACGTGTCTGAAATAATTATAGTGTCGAAATGTGTGAAGAAAAGGCTCCTAACCGTTGAGATGGCCCAGTGGTCTGGAGTGCCGCGCTTCGACCTCTAGCTTCGACCTCCTTGCTTTCCTCCGGGCACTCCGGTTTCCTCCCATTGCCAAAGATTCCTACGCGCAAGCGAATTATTCAAATAAAATTAAACCATACGTTAGTCCCAAAATGACCTAGTTTGTGTCGAGTGGACGTTAAACCCCATTTCTCTCATTCTCTCTCTCCGAACCGTTGATTATGTATGGTAAGGGAGGCAACCACAATTTTCAAACAACTTTCCAAAATCACCCCCATGGGTAACCCTTACTTTGATGAAGCCAGTGCCAATGATAAACTTGGCTGTCTTTCTCGTACTGGTTTATTTTAAAATTAACACCAAAAGATATCTCTTTTTAAAGATAACTTAATTAAATGAAATTGAAACTGAAAAGGGATAAATTTTCTATCAAAAAACATGATAATCTCTATATTAATAACATGATAATCTCTATATTAATAACATGATAATCTCTATATTAATATTGTTACCTGTATTGCATAACCTGCTTGATAAATGGCCAAATAATTTATAGGGATCTGTAAAACAAACAAAAAAACTAAATTAGAAATCTCCTACAAACAATAGGTGACAACGGTATCGATAGTTGAATTCTATCATACGGAGACTGTGCTAAATTCAAACAAACCAGGTACAGTGTTGTGTGTTGAGGATTGATATTTGCCCAAGCATTGACTTGACGGCTTTTCCTTCTCAGACTGGAAATGCCCTTTTTGATATCTAGACGTTACTGTTCCGTGGCACAATTAACAATCTCATAGATTTGATTGAGATAAAAATGTATCGAGTATGTGCACAGATATTTTACTCGACACCCACGAGGTTGGCTGGTACAATTGGCATCATCAGCACAATCATTGACAGGCAAGCAGTGGTGGTATTACCAGGCAACGTGTTGGTAATATCGCCGTCAGAGGGTGGCGTCCATATGCTACGGCGACGGCAACTGGCCTTTGGGCGCTTTGAGATCGTCATAAGCGCGGTAAAAACGTGGTGGAAACGCCAGACATCTTGCGGTGGTATTCATGGTCGCCAATAATTGCGTTTTGGCCATGTTTAAAACAAACGCGAAGGTTCTGCGATCAGATCTGGAAAACTACGAGAACGCGACTTTTTCCAAGTTTGTAATGTTTTGGGACATTTTCTCGCGTTGTGTTCACGTTTGCCAACGTATTTGCATTTTGGCACGGTTGCAGCAGCACAGTAAGGACGCCACCCCGATTTGAGATATCAATGAAAGAAAGGCAATGGTTGACGTTCAGATAAAAAAAAGGGTTTAGAAGTAAGATGATCTAACTATCCTCCACGGAGAATATTAAGTTGAATACAACCATACCTTGAGTTCGCCAGGCTGGAGGGGTTGTGTCTATAATAGACTTGGTCATACCAGTGTAGGCTGTAGCGCCGTAACCTGAAAAGGGGCATTAAAAACAAATATTAAGTAACATCCTGATACCTTACTTCTATAGTCGCCATTTGTATTTTCAGACAATATCTATTCTAGTTAAAGGAGCTAAATCGCTAACATTTGGGACCTAGAAATTGACACAAGTGGGTCGCAACGCACATAACTGTAATATGAATGTATATGAACTGATTTACATTCAATGGTTTCTGTTTTTACTCTAATTTCAAATCAGTTATGTTCGGTGAAATAAGCCAGCAATCTCAATCGAATGCAAATTTCTAGCGTCCAGTTATTCCAGTTTACATACGTCGTTTCATTTGCTGCAGTGTTTCTAGCCTCGTTCCTCGAGTCTCTTACTAAAACTGAGGCTGAAACGCATTATGGTACACGAATGGTAAAATGTTTATTTTGTCTTAAATATTGGACATCAAAAGCCCATCGTTTTCCGGTAAGATTACAGCATCAATGTTGATTTAAATTGACAAATAATTCGTGTTTTCAATGATGAAGATTTTGGATGATATTGAGTTAGAGACTTAGCTATTTTAAATTGTTTATCAAACATTTGATTAAAAAACAAAACTAATACAAATCAGTGGTTGATAATCCCCAACCTTAGATTCAATCGGAATACAAGGACGCTCGCCAAAAGATTATTCGTGCCGCTGGATTGATTTGGTCATATCCTATTTATGTCGCTTGCAGATTATGCCGAATGTTGACAAATGGTCAATTCATCATATATCTTTGTACTGAATGGAAATGGGTGATTTTTGACTGATATTTCTTTTAGAGATCCAACTTTCACTATTGTACATGTAGTTTGTAAGGAATCCAAAATCACTCAAAAAACAATCATGGACTTTAAACCAATTTATACAATATTACCGGTCCAAAAGTATTATGCAGTGAACAATTTATATAGAAATCATTTACTAAATCTGAAAGACTGAAAGCCACGGTGGCTCAGTGATTAAGACGTTAGATCGCTAACCTGAAGGTCCCATGCCCGAACCGTGCGTTGGCCGAGAAAGTTCATGGGCCAGGCAAGGGGCAGCTTATAGTCGTGAACTTGATATTAGAGTAGGTTGCTGTGCCGCTGCTCTGGGAAAATTTCCCCCATAGCACACATTATGGCGTATGTCGGTCTTCATTCGCCCAATCGGAGCAGAACAGCGGGGCGTTAAACCCCATTTCATTTCATTTACTAGATACCAACCGTTTCACAAAAGGCTGACAAGAATGCATGCATAAAATACAAATAAACTACCTCTTGAACAAGTATTAGGTGACTGTGACATCCACCCACTTTTACTAAAATCACTTTCTGTAACAAATAAAACATTCAGAAAATAATTATTTCGGTAAGTAAAATATGAAATATTCTAATATCTATGTGAACTTTCGAAATGAATGTGCCTCGCTATTTCAGTCATACTGATAATAGCACACTCCAGTTCAAAATGTATTAATTATATATTTTAAACTTTTGAATTACCAATCAATTTTAAACCCTGTAATTTACAGTAAAGGTAAGACGTTAAACCCCATTTAATATTTAAATAATTCACTTGTTATGTTTATTTGGTTAAAAGTGGGACCTTGATTAGTGAATAATCAAATGTCTGGATAATCAATGCCTTTCAAAAGATTATCGCGAACGTGTTCCGTTTGGAAATGAAATGCAGGGATTTGAGCAGTTCCTAAAGAAACGGTCTCTGGTCGAACGATGTCCGCTGAGAGTTCCTATCCATTCCTATAGCTGCAATATGAAAACACTGCTCTTCACTGCCTCTGTTCCAAGGCTAGTTTGTTGCAAAGGGAGTCATTTCTCGATTTATAAAGCTATATCTTTAGACGAAGATCAAATCTAACAAACAACCGATTAAACGGATAATTGTAATTACACTGGTGAGTTACCTGTCCTTGTCATGGTGGTCATTCCATCTGCCATATTGAAGGTTGGATAACTCCAATGATTATGTGTAGTATTTGGTGTCATGCTACTACACCCCCTCTCTATATTATCACTGGTCATTGTTGGCAGTGGCAACTGAGCTAAAAAAAAAAAAAAAAAAAAAAAAAAAATAGAGAGAAATTTTTATAATAGAAGACCTTTTAAAAGCGATGACGAAAATTTTATAGTGATATAAAAATAGATTTACAACACTTTGAAAAAAAAATAGGACTTATAATTTTAAAATTAATATTTGACAAATATGTCTTCTATAATTTTATTGTATTTTTGACAATTTTCATTTATCGATATATAGTATGTCATTATCGATATGTCGTTATCTATTATATGTCGTTATCGATATATATTATATGTCATTATCGATATATATTATATGTCGTTATCAATATAAACCTGTCCGACTCCCAGCGGGCATAAGATACCTTGTCCACAGCGTGACACAATAATTAGTGACAATAATACTAAAACAAATCTTTCAAGCAAGTTATTTATAACAATTTGGTGGCTTTTTTTGTGATAAGCAATATATCTAGAATAGATGTAAAATTATTGGTATAGGGTCAACGCTACTTTAAAGTGTGTATTTACTAACGTTACATCAAGAGTAAAATGTCTATTTCAATCTTTATCGATCAATCATGTCTTAATAAATAAATTAGTCTGAGAAAAACCAGGAGTAAACTCAAATACTCACACAACAAGATTCTAAATCAATATACATATATAAATAATTTAAATTTGTTAAACCGTCAATACAAAATGCAGCGAATCACGAAATACTACAATGATTGCATGATAATGCTGCGATTCCCAACTCATCTATAGTTAAATGATGGGTTTTTAATTAAGATTAATTACATTAAACGTTTCCTTTATACCCAATTATTCATTCATGATCTCAAGCGAGTTGCAAAATACTATATTTCTCTATCCTATCTTTACTCATTATAGAGAATCAGTCGTCGCTTACCCTCCGATTTTAGTACAGTTGAAATATCATTGAAGTTCATTGTCTGCAGGTTTCGAAAGAAAATGGATATTTTAAATAACTAACATAAGTATTTTAAATTTTGATAGCAACTTTATAAAAGTTTGCTATTTTTTATGCGGTTTTAATCGTTAATATGATATTTTTATATTGTGATAAGTATACTGAGTCATAAGTTCTCAGGAATAAATCTCGCATTAAAGTAGCTAATTTTAAAATAAAATTTCTTCCCGGACTTTTTAAATATCGAATTAATGTCAACGGACTAGACAAGTAGCCGAAATTACATCATACAGTACATCATATCCATTTCGCAAAATATTGTAATTTTATCCTTAATTTTCATTTCTAGCGGAATAGATAAAACAGATTCAAAATAGTAATCAGTTTCAATTTACATTTAAAACAATGTGAAAACATACACTGTTGTTCAGGATTCTTACAGATAATATCTTATTAAATATTCTCCTTGAACTCTTGCCTTCTAGGACCAATCAAACACATAGTTGGAAAGGACTACACAATCAAAGAATGAAAAACGCGGCACAAAAGAATTTTTTAAATAAAAGAATAAAACGCGGCACAAAAGAATTTTTTAAATAAAAAAAAATGGATTTACCTTGCCTCAAATAATTTAAATGTGTATATAGTACGTCTGCTTCGTACGGTGCTACCAAACGACAAAGTTCCTCACGTGACATTCGACACAACTGTCGTCCTTCTAAATGCAGGAATCTGGCGGGATCGACACCGCGGAGTCCATATTCTAATACAGCCCATTCTATCCACTGCTGCACATGCCATGAGTTCCACAGCTGGGGGTCTACAACACGAAAATGATTGGAAGTTAATATTTAATTAGAGTTAAATACAGTCTTTTACAGAAAGCTGTGCTACTTCCCAGGAACAACAATTACAAAAACAAATTGATTCCAAATCTTAACCGACTAGTCTTAGATTTGTGAAAGTTAATATTTTAATTATATTCCATCTTAGTAAAGATGGGGCCAAAATGTTGTGCTACTTCCCAGGAACAACAATTACAAAAACAAATTGATTCCAAATCTTAACCGACTAGTCTTAGATTTGTGAAAGTTAATATTTTAATTATATTCCATCTTAGTAAAGATGGGGCCAAAATGACAAGTTAGAAAGAAAAAAGAACTGAAACTGTTAATTAAGAAATTAAAGGAATGATTCTGTTGCTTTCGTCATGTTTAATATCTGATCAATGTGAACATTTTTAAAGCAGAGTCCATATTCTAATACAGCCCATTCTATCCACTGCTGCACATGCCATGAGTTCCACAGCTGGGGGTCTACAACACGAAAATGATTGGAAGTTAATATTTAATTAGAGTTAAATACAGTCTTTTACAGAAAGCTGTGCTACTTCCCAGGAACAACAATTACAAAAACAAATTGATTCCAAATCTTAACCGACTAGTCTTAGATTTGTGAAAGTTAATATTTTAATTATATTCCATCTTAGTAAAGATGGGGCCAAAATGACAAGTTAGAAAGAAAAAAGAACTGAAACTGTTAATTAAGAAATTAAAGGAATGATTCTGTTGCTTTCGTCATGTTTAATATCTGATCAATGTGAACATTTTTAAAGCATTTCTAAAGGCATAACAAGCTTAATTGTTTGCGTATTTCTCAAAAGTCAAAAATCCATTTTCTTATTATATAATTCTGATATGTTCATAGAAAAAAAAGACACGAACCCCTGTAGTGAAATAAATAAAAAGCAATGGCCGCGTCGCAGGAGAAATGGCCGAATGGAATATTTGGGGTGCAAAATGTTTTATTATTGTTGATTATTTATATGGTCTTGCACTCGATATTTAACATTAAATCTGAAAATAATTTAGTCTGTGTTGCAATAAAATATGATATTTGAATGAACTTGGCTGTTTCGTTTTTTTGTAATTTTATTAAAATATCGCAGTTCGCATCGCTCGAAATCATTTTCGTCTGTTTAATATTGAGATTTCTTTTTTACACGAAGTATTATCGAGAACGGAGATTTCTCTTTATTAAGGTAATTCTCTAAAAAAAAAGACAGTCAAAGTCTACTTGTATTTGGGTTTCAAAACGCAAAGTCGTAAAAACCCCGAGTCGCGTGATGGCGATGTTTATTAAATGATTTTAGAAAGGTTTATCAACGACCGCCATTTATCCAACTGTTTTTATACATCAATAATTCACAATAACTAAATACCCCCCTGATGCTTTTTACTAAAAGAAAACATTAATTGTCATTTGTCATTATTATTTATTCATTTTTAATTAGCTATTATAGAGACTGTATGGCGGGGGAAAGCGGCAAAAACCTAATGCTATGTAGAAATGTCTAATTCAAAACACACATGTAACATAATGCCCTACCAAATACCTAAAACGTCTAATGCAAAAAACAAAATACAAGAAACCTGTAATACAAAATACCTCATACGTCTATTGCAAAAGACAAAATACAAGAAACCTCTAATACAAAATACATATAACCTCTTATGCACAATTGATTTTACAATCTGAAACATCTACCATAAGCATTAGATGACATATCTCGTTGTCATTACTTACGTTTCTCCACTGAATTATCTTTATTTAGGTCAATGTCAAGGTCATCGAACACAACTTGGCGACCTATTCGGCTAGCGAGCTATTCGACCGATCCAGCTGGCAACCTGTTCGTTGGCAACCTATTCAGAATTAAGACAACAGTCGCCCAAACTCATCTATTTTTAACAACCAATAAAATTCAACGTTACGTCTATCAAATGAAAGTAGAACAATATATTATTTTTATCAATTCCTTTAGCTCAGAATAGAGATGTAATTTCGCATTATCGTACAAAATTCTAGACATCCAACTAAATATATTCCGAAAGGTAATTAAATAGGCTTTCTAAGTATTATCAGTAAAAACTGGCACATTCACATTAAAGGGGGCCACTCTCTTCCTAAATTTTAAAGGGAAAAACTGTTAATATCCCGTGTCAAAATTCGGACCATCGTACAAAATTCTGATGATCCACTAAATATATTCTAAAAGGTAATTGAATAAGCTTTCCAAATATTATTAGTAAAAGTTGGCACAATCATATTAAAGGGGTGCGCTCTCAACCTGAACATAGCCAATTTTTCAATATTTTAAAGTGAAAGAACGGGAATATTTCGAGTCGAAATTCGGACCATCGTACAAAATTCCTAGCAACCAGCTATATATATTCTGAAAGGTAATTGAATAAGCTTTCTAAATATTATTAGTAAAAGTTGGCACAATCATATTAAAGGGGCGCGCCCTCAACCTGAACATATCAAATTTTTCAATATTCTATAAGTGAAGATAGACCCGTATTTTTTTCGAAGTACAAATTCGGACAATCGTACAACAATCTGAGCATCCACCTATATATATTTTGAATATTGAAAAATTGGATATGTTCAGGTTGAGGGCGCGCCCCTTTAATATGATTGTGCCAATCTGGATGCTCAGAATTTTGTACGATGGTCCGAATTTCGACTCGGAATATTACCGTTGTTTCACTTTAAAATATTGAAAAATTGGCTATGTTCAGGTTGAGAGCGCACCCCTTTTATATGCTTGTGCCAACTTTTACTAATAATATTTGGAAAGCTTATTCAATTACCTTTTAGAATATATTTAGTTGGATCATCAGAATTTTGTACGATGGTCCGAATTTTGACACGGGATATTAACAGTTTTTCCCTTTAAAATTTTTAAAAAATTGGTCATGTTTAGGAAGAGAGTGCTCCCCTTTAATATGAATGTGCTAATTTTTACTGATAATACTTAGAAAGCCTATTTAATTATCTTTCGGAATATATTTAGTTGGATGTCTAGAATTTTGTACGATAATGCGAAATTACATCTCTATTCTGAGCTAAAGGAATTGATTAAAATAATATATTATTCTACTTTCATTTGATAGACGTAACGTTGGATTTTATTGGTTGTTAAACATAGATGAGTTTGGGCGACTGTTGTCTTAATTCTGAATAGGTTGCCAACGAACAAGTTGCCAGCTGGATCGGTCGAATAGCTCGCTAGCCGAATGGGTCGCCAAGTTGTGTTCGGTGACCTTGACATTGACCTAAATAAAGATAATTCAAAGGAGAAACGTAAGTAATGACAACGAGATATGTCATCTAATGCTTATGGTAGATGTTTCAGATTGTAAAATCAATTGTGCATAAGAGGTAATATGTATTTTGTATTAGAGGTTTCTTGTATTTTGTCTTTTGCAATAGACGTATGAGGTATTTTGTATTAGAGGTTTCTTGTATTTTGTTTTTTGCATTAGACGTTTTAGGTATTTGGTAGGGCATTATGTTACATGTGTGTTTTGAATTAGACATTTCTACATAGCATTAGGTTTTTGCCGCTTTCCCCCGCCATAAGACTGTCTCATCTTTAACTGTTCTTTAATTGATCTGGTGGATAATGTGTCATGCACGATGTTTCCCACAGTTGATCGTATTCTATAGACATGTTGGCTTGGTTTTATTTGACTGTTTAGATATTGTTTGTTAGTAAATTTTCGCGTTACGAAAAAAAATGTCACCAAACTATATAGAGCTTTCAGAAATTGTCAACCAATTTTTTTTTTTTTTTTTTAAAAATAACCATTAAGTTGCGTAAGTAACGAATAGAATTATGGTTCCTACCCAAATGTAGTTTTTGAAAAATATATGAGATGATCAATATCTCTACATAACCAACGTCGAGATATCGCTCCTTTTAAATGTTTTAATAGTTAGGCCTATGTATTTGGTGGGTGTCATGGTGCAAAAAAAAAGATTAAATAAGATCCGATTTTACTATAGAATATTGAATAAAATAACATCACAGAATATATTTATAGATAAAATCAGCAACAGATAAATGACATTTTAAAATGGTAATAGCTACAACTAAAATTCACGGCTTAACCCGATATAACCGACAATCATGTTCGTATTCACAGTTAATACCAATAATATTACAGTTCAGTAACACCATTCAGCACTCAGCAGGTGACATTTTATTTCAACAGGTTATCTAATATCATGTTAGGTCGGTAAACAGTCTTGACCCCTTGGTCGTCAAGATCGCCACGAGACAATGCAATAAATTTTGTAGGCACGTGCGTTCGCGAGTCCGAACGTAATAAGCATCTGTCTATTTTGTTTACGCCATATTATAAATTAGTCGACAACATGGACAATACGTTTCCTTTAAGTCATTAGTTAGCAACTTCAAACGTATAATCACGCCTTTCCTCGCGACAGCGTAATTACCCCGCCTCGTTTTAATTGACCAATTAGAAACCCCGTATTAAGTTCTTGAATCCTTATCGGCTTCTCTAATCGCGCGAATCTTTTATCAATAATTACCACCATTTACGCGTTTTGTGTCCAAAATATTATACCTTAAGTAGATTATTTCTGCCCTTTGTGGAATTATGAATTATATAACTTCCATGTTAATTTCAAATAAACCAGGATTGCATGACGCCAAAGAAGATGGTTTCATACATCAATGAAATGACACAGACTACTCAAACCACAACCCCACCGCCACTACCACTCAACGCTCTAAAATATAGTATTGATAACTAAATAAAAAAACAACATATCGCAATTGATCAATTCAAAGGCCATTTATCATAAACTTTAAATGTATTGCTGTAGAATGGGCCATATTGAGAAATTATGGTATTATACTCCCGACAAATACTACACAGTTCTAGATGTAGATTACCGAGTCTTAGTCGTCAATTCAACAGATGAATTAAAAATCATAATTATATTGCAATGTGTTTCTGGTGGATTATACATTTGTTAAACTTCTTGTGGATCTTTAAATGTTATTATTTGAAATCGTATCCAAACTATGTATCATGAGATACTATATTGGCATACATATTAAATATTGTTATAACTATGTATAAAATATTATGTCAAGTCTTTTCAAAATCATGTACTAAATATAATGTATAAAAGTCTTGTTAAAACTACTCATAAACAACTATATAGTCTTGCTAAAACTATGCATTAAATAATATATCAAGTCTTAATGAAAATTATGCATTAAATGCTGTATCAAATCTAGCTAAAACTATGTATTAAATAATACCGCAAGTTTTGTTAAAGCTATATGTATTAATAATACCGCACGTTTTGTTAAAACTATGTATTAAATATAATTGTTAGAACTATATATTAAGTCTAGCTGAAACTATTAAACATTGTATTAAACTATTGATTTATTTAAACTATTACGCATATTGTTTAAATTAAGTTTATCATCTTTGAATCAGAACTATTTAGAATTATACACAACTCCTTGTCGAAACAATGACCGGTTAAACTATATATAAACATTTGCATAAAACTATATTATTCTAAACTATTTTATTATGGTTTGAATTGGCAATATGGTTTATTTATATATTTAAACTGTAGAACAATGCATGAAGTCACGTTTCAGCAATGCGTGTATAATATATTGTGCACGTATGAATAAAATATTGTATAAAATTTTGCAATATGAGTAAAAACAGTCGTCTATGTTATAAATGTATTTGCATATCAGTTTCAAAGAGAAGAAAACAAAACCAACGCTCCGAGCATAATGATGGTGGTAATTTCACGACTGTGTGTAATCTGAATATTGCTGTTAAGATCGAAGATAATGTAGTAGACTAATAGCAAGGTCTATTCTTTATTTGATGCGTAAATTATATAACTTTTAACCTATAGCATCTCTAACCTAGACCATATGATAATCATATAAATATAGTCGTTTACGAGTCTCTACCACACGATTAAATAAAGTCGGCAATATTCTGCACCCTGTGATATGAAATATGATAGAAATTATCCGAAATCTTCATCTGAAATTCATCATTGCCACATCATTATATATATGCTTAAAATCTAACAAAAAATACAAGTGAATATTTTCCGTGTTCGTCCTATTATCAGAAACCCTTTGCCTCAAATTCTGCAAATCTTTCAAAGAATTATGAACTGCAATGACCCTATTTCCGACTTCTTTACGCATGTGCATCGAATTGAATCCTGAACCGGGTATTTACAAAATCTGGAAACGATTTGGCGGCTGGCGGAAAGTTTCATTCCACGCAAACATATTCATATTTTCGCAAGGAAATAAATCAAAACTATCCACGTTATTTACGTTCTACTGTTGGCTATTTCAAACATATTGTGAAAAATGACTGCATGCTGGTTTAACTAGAACGAGGTGTTAAGAGCTAAATTTTGTCACATTCTGTGTTTCGTTTCGTGGTTGTTAAATTAGAGGCTTCTTTTATCTGCTGAAAAATAAACATTCGGTGAAAACTGTTAAAATTGCGTTGATTATAGACACCAGATAATTTCGGCCTTTCAATAATAACTATAGAATGATAAGAGACAGCTTTATAATAGTATTAGGGCGTTTATAAATTGTTGGCCAGTTAATCAGTATAAAACATGCGCGCAGGTATGTTGGCCTTTTGAGGGGTTTGTTTAAATAACGATGACGTAACCGAACATATACTAACAACACCAAACTTCAATTTTCCTCCCCTAAATACTATAGAACTAGTTTATTTGAAACTTTTGGACAGAAAAATCGAACACTTTATATCAAAGATACATATGCAAGATTTAAATATGCCTATTGCAGATCTTTGGTATGCCTTTAAATGTTACATAACATATTATCTAGACATGTATTCAAAATCTCTAGACTATCAAATGGCTGAGATATTAAATGGATTGGACCACATAACCGGTTAATATTAAAATGGACGTTTCTCAATAAAAGGACCGACAATGGTACTTGGCAATCGGCTACTTCTTTTCACGACTTCAATCACTCATAACTTCGATCAGAATAAAGTAACTTGATTGAAATTTTCAAGAAATTCATTTTTCTATATCTTTTTTGGAACTAGGTCTAATACAGAAATAACGACAAGCTTTTATCTAAATCTTACATAATGTACATGTATAGTTAAGTCATTAGGAAACATTTGAAAAGATATCATTTCTCTTTAGTTTTAAAAAAAAATCAAACATATGCAATTTTATTTTATTTATTTTTAAGTTTCGTATGCACGTGTAAAACAGATTTTTCAATTTAAACTTATATTATCTAGAATACTTCCTCACGGAACACCCCCTTTACTATTGAAACAAACATTCACAGTGAAAATATACACATCTTACTTTTAAACCCGCCTTGATAGCCATTCAACCTGTTTCATTCTTTTAGAAGCGAGCTGCTCAATGAAGTCAGTATGTCGAAAAGGGATGTTTTTATTGAGCTGATATCCTGAGAAAAAAGATCGTATGGAATCCATCATAAACATTAAAATTATATCTTAACACCGAGGTATATTAAACAGGTTTTCAGTTTACGGCGTAGGCTTAGTGTCATAGTAAAATAATAAAATCGTTTTCCTTGTAGTTGACCGAATTCTGTTTTAAAACTTATCCGACTGCAATGATTCGTTTGATTTCGCAATAATTTTTTTCCAAATTTTTTTAACAAACATATGAAAAATCTTCAGTTAATGTTTGAAGATTATGTTCCCTTGAGCATAATCTGATTAACTATTCGAACCTAAAAACTTATTTTGCGAATTCCGTTTTAAAACCAATCCGACTACAATGATGCGTTCGATTCATAAAACTAATCTAACAAATCTCGATTACCTGTTGAAAATACGTTTCCACGAGCATAAAAAGGTATGATATTTGTTATAATCATGCATGAAAATTCAAATTATATTCTCGAATTATCTAGTGTCTTGAATATAATTATTTTCCAGGTTACGGTATAAGGATCGCAATTACCAAGGAATATACTGTATATTTAAACGAGGCATTGCAATTATAATATGATGTATTCCATTTTAAAGAGACAACAGACGCTGTATAAGCAATAAACAATTATCCATATGAACATTAGAATGGAATATAATGGCGCGTTGGAGACCACATTATAAGTTTTGATATCCAAGGATCATGTTTGTACTGCTAGGAATATTTTGTCAGGACAGTAGTGTTTCGCTTATTATTTTTTCGAATTTGAACTGTCAAGGGTTCTCTTATGATATGTGCGCGGCGCGGACCGGGATCTGTGATACCATTCGACCGAATAGGCAAAGATTATGACAAAGTGTTTTTTTTTTTCTCCATATAATTATATAGTCCAGGGGAAAGAGAAAAGGGAGCCACAGTGGCTCAGTGAGTAAGACGTTTGCTGGATTAGTATTTTCCATTCGTTTTGGCATGTCATTTTTTTGTATCTGATGTTATTTAGTTTTAAGATAAGGTATATATTGTCTTAGAATGTTTTGGTATTAATCTAATATAGTAAGATTGGCGACACTATTATTTATTCAGTTTCTTTTAAAAGCATTCCCCAATTTGTGGAGTGTATGAGACATATGATTCTCACATGAGAACCCTGGTCAACATGTTTTATATATTAAATGAATATACATAATTATAGGTCTGTCCACATTAAACTTCTATATATCTCCATATGGCTGACCTTAATAATGACCCCCCAAAATTAGCCAGAAGAGGGGTGAATCATGGGAAAAATTGAAATCTACTCTTGGTGACCTTGGTATTCAAGAACATGTTCGTCCCGTTGTTTGCATATCGCCATCTAGGGTCCCAACAAGTGGCTAAACAGTGTCTCGAGATCTGGAAGCTATTAAAGCGACAACCACTGTTTTCCATGGACGATACACCCTTTTCAGATTATGGTGGACAATTTTCACTGACTAGTTTCTATAGGTTATGGTGGCATATAAAGAACTTTAAAACGTTCGGAGATTTTAAAATGTTTCGTCTGGCCATCTTGGATATTGACAGTAATCACGGAGAAACATGCGTGCTCAAAGTGACCTGCGGGTATCACCTCTGTTGCCATTTTATTTTACGAGATTTAACGAAACTTAACGACCCGCTTTTACACGTCACTTCTTCTTGTATCAGTCGATTACCACCACGTGCGTGTAACATCAGAAAGATCTCGATTACGTCAACTTTCTTAGATCAGAAACCAAATACCGAATAAATTTTAGCTTTTAAATTTTAACTTGCAAGATAAAAGACTGCAACATGGTTGTAAAAGTCGATGCCATTCTAAAAGTTCAAATTTAACTTCGAACTTGCCCTTTATTTAAGGATTGTCCACGTTTATAGTCTTGTTCAAATATAACAAATCTTGTTTCAGGAAAGTTAAAACGGCTTTGAATAAAAGACGACTGAATTTTGAAATAAAACCCAAAGAAAGTTAAAACACTTTGTAACACAATAATTGTATTATGTTTAAGATATAAATAAACTTATACGCACATGTGATTAATCAAACCTTGCTATTTCGATGGTGACGGTTTTTTTGGCAACATTTCTGATAATAAAATATTTTTCAATAGATTGGACTGAAAACAAGTCGAGATATGAAAATTTGAAAATATAATATCAACAATAACTTTCTTAAAAATCAAATTAATCAGAAGAAATTATTGTAAGAAAACCCGAATTACTTAAAAATTCTCAAGCACAGAGATGGGCTGGGCATGTGGGCATTTTGGCAATACCATGACGTGGGGTGGTGCTGCTGTGCAAAAATAGGCCACTGCTCTTTGTTTCTTTTTCCGGATAAAAAGCATATTATTGATTACTGGGCTGACCATAGGTTTAGTGATATTTGGGCTAGTTTTAAGACCCAGTCCACTACTGCTCAAACACAAGAGAGTCCTATTTAAACCAACAGAATTGTTTTGAATAATAATAAAATGATGCTTAGCTCTCGTGTATATTTTGAAACCAAAAGCAAAGGATGTAGACTCGCTACATTTATCGCATCAGAATGATTTTCCATGAAAAAAATCTTTAAATTTTCTCTATGTGCCTCAATTTCAAAATATGTTATGTTTCACGGGAGATGTAATTAGATAGGCTATTCCATGTAGGCCTAAGTGATAATGTAGTAGTTCATACAAGTGTTGGACATGTTCACGTAATATGGGACTCAGTCAAACAGTCTAACTGTTTATAGTAGATATAGTATTTCATTTGAGACGCGAATAAAAATTTCCCCACTCCATCCTGCCTTATAAAAGGAAAATATTGTGATATTTATACAAGAATTAAAATGTTAAAATCACAAACAAACTTGTGGCCTCACATGAATAGTCAAAAGATCTCACGACATTTCTGGCTTTATACCTTCTCGTCAAAACCTACTCAATAAATAAATAAACGGGCAATGTGGTTCTCGTTTTCAATCTTAACGTTTTAACACCCGCCCCACCATATTTATATTGTCGCGAGATTTCTGAACTTTTACATTTGTTCGTGTTGCTGTTGTATATCACCAGAACTTTTTTAGCCAGTCAAAACCATTGAAACAATGGCGCGTGCATCTGGTGCGCATGCGGACATGTGCCCTCCACCTGGAAATTGGTAGAGTCGCGAGCAACTTTGGCCTCCATCTTGGCAAAAGAATCGCAGTATGTGTGAATTACGCTTGCGATATTAACCCAAGTCAATGATTACGGTTCCGATTTCAATTACGGCTATTGTTCTTTGTACTAATCAAACAAATATGAAATAACACGTAAAGCTGATATCGTTCTTGGACTTTGTTTTGACTTGTTCGTTAGATGATCGAGTTCCCATGGGTTTTGTAACCACGTAAAAGGACCCGGGATGCTCTTACGTTGGGGGGAATGGAGAGTAGCGAACACAAGACACGCACTTAACAAGTAGACACCTGACACTAGACACTGACAATCCATTTAAAATATTATTACAGATTGGATAAATTTGCCGAGAGTAATAAGCTCCTACACACAGACGACAATGTTTTAATTGTGATAAAGATCACTACCAAGTGGGTTTTTTTGTGAGGTCGGGAAAGGTCAGAGAAATAATGGAAAGTCTTGTTTCTTTTTCGCCATCTAGAGTGTGGAATGCAAGCTTTTTTAACCGAGTAAATTTGAAACAGTTACAAATGTTTTTATAAACTTTTCCCGGTGCTCGTAGTTTTATTAAGATATTTATTCCTTGTTTTTTCTCTGAATTTCCTGTGATAAATATCCTGTTTTAATTAGACATTTAATCCACGTTTAGTACTGAGTCATAACATTTCCAAAAATAAAATATGTAATATCCCGTGTATACATTATATTATGTGTATCCCCGATATACTGTATATATATGTAATATCCCGTGTGTGTGTATCCCTAATAAACTATATATATATAATCTTTTCATCGGGGCTATGAAGCCCAGGTACCCATTGGCGTACACGAAAAAAAGAAGCCTTGGCAGTTGGAACTTGGTATAATAATAGGCCATTTCGCATGTCTGTCTTTAATATCCCGGTCGAAGCAAAACAAGAACGTTAAACCCAATTTCATTTCATTTCAGGGTCATGGCGCTCAGCGCAGAAAGGAAGGGAATCGAATTTAAAGAGGCACTGTTAATAGTATATTAGTAAGTGAGGTAGATAAAAAAAAACTACACAAATAAATCCGAAAAGACAAACCTCCGAACAAGACGTCGAAGGCGATAAAAAACAAATATCAAGTCAAGTGAATATATCACGGGGCGCGCTGAACGGCCCCGAGCCTGTATTATACAGGCATCACTTAAAACAAAATATAAAAAAAAAATATTTATAAGTCGCATCAATGCGACCGGTCTTGATAGCGGTGGTCTCCTCAATCGCGTTTCTAGATAGCGATAGTCCGAGGGTGGACGTCATCATGAGTTGCAACGTCAGAATAACCCTAATCTCACGTAATTATTGAAAGCCAAGAACTGACAAACTAACTTTGGTTAAACACCCCGAAAACAACTAAACAATATGTATAACGCGTAAATTGATTAAATTAAAAAAAAAAAACAAAAGAAAAAAAACAACGTGTTTGTTTCAAAAATGACTCGGGAGATTTTCCCCAACTTTTGCATTCATTCAAATTTTAAAATACTAGACATTAGTGTACATGTATATGGTCACATCAGGTTAAATCGAAAAATACCTTTTATGCAAGTCATGATAATCTCCGCTCTATTGGTCTATTTCATGAATTATCCATCAGTTTATGTATATATCGCTTATTTGGCGGTTCAGTTTAATGAAAAGATTTGGATTCAATAATTATCATCCGTAATCTTTGAATATTTAGAAACCAAATCTAAAAAATGAAAATGGTATTCAAAATCAAATATTAAATGCGAAAATTACAAATTTAAACCAAATTTGGTCGAAATGAAATTAATCATAAAACTGGGATAGTTGCTTGAAGTGACAGAGAATCTTTTTCAAAAACTGATTTCTGCAGATTTGCTCCTGATACTTATGTACATTGTAAATGTGAAGGAATCATCGGTGACCAATATCCACGATGGTTATTCCGGAAATCTGGCTCAAAATGTAAGTTTGTTTATAATATAACAATGCTCCAATCTATCTTAGGGTTTTGTTTGTTTTAACAAAACAATCTCGGTCTCCATTTGGGGATAAAAGGTAATGACTGTGATAATGATTATGATGATGAGTTTGTAAGGATGCTGAAAATATGCTAACACAATCGGATTAAAATACAGATCTATATTTCGTTTCGTTTTGTGCACGGATCTCGATCAACATAGGAATCGAACACGGGGCCCCCAGGATAACGAGCAAACGTCCTATTCGCTGAATCACCGTGGCTCCTTACATCGTCATGAGCCAATTGGTACATTCGGCATTACTGTCATATTATTGAGAACAGCACCAAATTCTGGGAAAATTTGGGCACACAATTGTACTTTGTAAAAGTTAAATTCAGGGTGTCTATAGTTAGGCAATTAAACTGAAATCTTAAGACTCGAACCCTCTGTTGTTTGGAGTACAGTAAGCCACGACTAACCTACTAAGGACCTATAACTACATTTTAGTGCACCAACTACCACCGCCCCCCCCCCCCCCAGTCAAAAATGTCCCCGTACGCCTATGACTACTACCAATATCCTAACAGGTTTTTGAATCTCATGCATAGTCATGAACAAAGTAAATTGTCTTCGATATTTGATTTTTTTTTTCTCGAAAAATGGTATTTAATGTAAAGTATCTAATTAAATTCTTTAGAAATTTATTTTCATACTTTAATATTACATCTTCCTCAGTATAGTTGTTTTACTTACATTGGCAGTAGTGGTTATATTGTTATATTATTTTCAACTCAGCAAAGTTATTTTACAGATTAGAGAAATAATTCCAAGTTGAAGCATAGCGAATATTTACAATACGCACAATATATTTGTCACTGTCGGGGTTAGTAACTGTTTTGTGCGTTTGAAAACATTTATTATTTAAAGATGTGCATAGTTCGAAAAAGAAATAATTGAATTAGAAATGTTTCAAATAAATACATCAACAAACAAATTAAACTATTACCGCCTATACATACAGATAAATATTCCCTATTTCCTAAAAGAAGCTGTTCGTCATCATTTGAGTGAGTCCCCTAAAGACAATAGTTGTTAATAGAGAACAGACTATTTAGGAAGGCGTCAAGTGCAGTGTATGCATATATTTAACAATTCATACAATTAAATATACATTACAACTTGTAAACAATGTCCGCCATACTAATGATATATCGAAAACATGGTGATGTAGTACATTATGACCAGGCAATAAATAGCCGAGACAGAATTGTTTTTTTAAGAGAAATGTTAACTCAAGATTAGGCAGAAGATCAGTGTAATGTCTTTTTTCTAGCACTTGGGTTCTCGACACCACAAATGATCGTGACCCGTTTACCTATCGTTGCAGTTCTTCGGTTTTATAGAAAATTAAGAACAAACATATGTATTTATATTATTACCGTTTTAACATACCAAAATGATGGCTAAAAATCAAATAATACTTGGAGCCTGTACACTATCAGTTCGTCGTAGTCACTGCTCGGGTCAAATGTATTTCCGCTTCACATACTGCGATTCATGCAACGTAATAAATTATGCCGAAATCACGCAAATTAGAATTCAGATCCTTCTATTCTATTAAAAAAATCACATGGCATAGATATCTATAATATAAGTACAACTACAACCCTTCGCCAGAAAAAATATAACTATTTTATTGTAATGATTTTTCCTTGATTAAAATCTAAAATGTTGATTACATTGAAGCAGGTTTCAGATAATTACCTAATTATCTTTTTATTGATTCTCATCAAAAAATTAACTATCTCATTAAATTATATAAACTGCACACTAGACACAAAAAAAGAAATCGGGCACAATTTACATGCACCACAGAATTTTAAATATTAATAATATTGCATGTAAAATTAGTATATCGTGTGTTGTGAATATAGATTCTATTCGTGTTTATGAAGAACTATAATATAGATGAGTGCCCCTTTTCCATTTCATTTTTTTTATTTTCAAGTGAAATAATCATCCATATATATTATAAGGAATATAGTGTAATATTGAATGGTATTTTCAAAATAAACAAACATTATTTTGTAAGCCTCTTTATACAGTTTCCTCGGGCTAAATTTGAAATTATTATTACTATAGAAATGCACCTAAACCGCAATCATTTTCATGATTCTGTAGACTTTGCTCTAATCATCAGTCAGAGCAAATCGGTTTCTTCACTATATATAGTTTTTAAAGTTTCAATTTTAATATCCAAATGAATTTAAATTATGAAAAATATTGCAGCAATTGGTATCGTTTCTTAAAATAAAAAGGCAAAATATAACAAGGAAGACACAGAAATACTGCCATTTGAACATCATTTTTGTAATTAAAAGATAAAACTTACCTGCAGGTACAAAAACTTTATGTTGTAATTTGTTGGTTGTATCTAAAGTTGGGATTGTATATGGTGTATTTCTAACTGTTGTCTGTTTTCTAACCGGACCATAAGATGGCTGTGTATTATGTAGACTGGATATACATTCTCCTGTTACGCTTCTAGATAATAATTCTGATGTGCCTTTCCTTTCCTCGTTTCCCATCATTTCCGACACGGAACTGTTGGTCTCCGTTAAAGGAAATCCGTGCCTCGAGCTCTGGGGAACGGAGACGTCTGTTATCGCTCTAGCAACCACCTGCCCGCTAGCATTAAGCTTTCCGTTCCCATCCGTTCCCTGATAGTTACACTTGGCTAGGTAATCTGGCCACACCCTATTATTTCTCCGACCCTCCGATTCCATTTTTACTCTGGTGTAGTTAGGAAAAGACATGAAGCAACTTTGTGGAACTGTAGCAATCTCTGGTGTCAGGTTCTCGCTACCTGCTAGTGGTACCACTTGACAGGATTTGAAGTCATTCACGAGCCTTCCTGCCAGTGGCACGCGCCGGGCTTCTGACGTTACGTGCAATTTCCGCAATGTGAACGCCTGGACGTAAATATTGGCCAATTCTTAACCAGAGAACTAAAGAGGGGGGAAATATCGACATCTTATAAACAAGAACGTTTGATAGAAGTGTTAAAATATTAATGTTTCCAATATGACCAATAATACAAGTCTTTAACAGAAAATATAGCATGTGAAGAACCCATTAGTAATGTATTTAATCGACAATCTCAATAGTTTTCTTGTAAAGATTTTTTTTAGCCTCTCTCTATCTTGAATTAACGGTGCTTGTATTTACATTAAATAGTACAACTTATAAATAAATATTTCATTAATCGTATAGATGTATTGTCTGTGATTATTATTTTGGTGAAACGAAAACCATCTGAATCAAAATAATTCTAGTCTCAGATGACCACCGAGAAATCTCGAAGCCCTGGGCAAAAATCTGAATCATTTCAAAAACAAAATAAACATAAAATCTGATAAAATTCTAAGAAGATGAACATAAAGACGGTTCACATATTTTTGGACAAAAAACATGTTTCTGAAAAAAAACCCAGCAAGTATTGTTTATAATCGAAGAAAACAATCTTGTTTTTGTCCTTTTCTTTGTCTTTCTTTAAATTGGTTAAGATTCATTAATTTCGTAAACATATTTAGAAGCCTAATCTTTTAGATATGATTAAGAATTTTGACAAATTCTGTGACAAGTATGCATTTAAAAAGACATGAGCTACTGATTTTGTATTCTTGTAAGTATACTATATCTTATCTAATTAGAAATTTTTCGTCTGTTTTCTGATAATCACTTTAAAGATAAATGATGATAATATAAATATATACTAATATTGTATCATCTATTATGTATGTTATCTATGTTAAATTTTATTTTTGTATATTATGAATCATGGTTATGTATGAATGATGCTGTGTTTTCTAGTTTTGACCTATAGACATCGCCTACTAGATACCATATGTCTAAAAACCACCAAATTTCGTCACATCACTTACCGTATACCTGCAAATCCAATTTTACGCACCCAGAAATAGCAATTTCTGAAAAAGGCATGGAGTTACAATTTAGAAACGGTTGTAGTTCTCCCACAAATCCGTTTCCAAACAGTTAAAGCTGAAAGCTGTGGTCAACATAAAAATATATAACGGCCTGGTTAAAATTTGATCGTTTGAAAATCTAAGACAAATTTTTAAATCCATTGCCGAAAAAGAGACAATGAAATTTATATATAAAGGGTAATTCTTACTTAAACGTTTAGTAATGTTTTAGGGACTAAGTGCGTTGCGCTCAGTAGATTAGATCTTCGTATTTTTGTATATTTACGGTTATTGAGAATATAGCATAAATAATAAATTTAATTTCTTTTCTTAGTAAAAGGGACAATGACTTGTTAAATGCGGTACTGACGACGAATTGTTTTGTGGGTTTTTTTTGTTGTTATTTTAATATTCGTCACTTGAAAAAGATAAGCTTATAACTTCATTAGAAAAACTTATATATAATAGTTGTAACTTTCACCATACCAAAATACATACATTATTTTGATTCAAAGCATTCTCCTTTAACACATACATCTCTGTATACGATCTCAAACGTAGTTCCCGTTACCTGACATTAATCGTGGCAATAATATTAGTTAAATCACATCCATTAAGAATCTCCCAGCTATAAAGCTGTCCAAGCTATAAAGCTGTATGCCCCCCCCCCCCTCGATAGAATCCTGGATCCGGTCCTGTTGTCGAGCGAATTCTCTTGCTTAATCTCGCTATTAACTATCTCTATGTAAAGCTGTGAAAGAACAACTTTGGTCAGTAAATATATATACTTTAATTAAGATATTTACGGTAAGGATTTGGTCCTTTACTTATAGTGGCTTTAGAAAACAATTACTTGTTGTATTTCCTGTAGGACGTCATCTACAACATAAGGTTTCTATAAAACACTCTAATATTACAATACATTACCCCTATATAGATGTTCCTACACCATTTTTGTATACTACATTAAAAAGAAAATAATCTGATATTTTTCAGCCTAGACATTATTTTACTACTCGAATTTAGGTTTTTAACGGAAAGTTGTTCGGATGCTTGAAGCATTAGTGCGAGACCTTATCATCAAACTTATGTATATTTGTATTCAGTTATAAAGTCATTAATGTTTTATCAAATTTATAAGTTACATTCGGTGTTATGCATGAAGCGGAATTGTCTTTATCTTTTCTATATTTCAAATTATTTCAATATAAATAACACACAGTACCAGTATTTATGATTATTCAGAATTTCCTTTGCCTTTTCTATATTTCTAATTATTTCCACATATTTGTGTCATCTTTTTGATTAAAAACCAAATTCAATTTAATTTACGCTGGTGTGTTTATGTATTCTACACTTTATATAAACTAAATGAAAGGAACTCGTATCATTAAAGGAGTGTTAACTTTGTCGCCAGATAAAATAAAAAATTATATTCATAGCAACTTTTAGAGCACCAACACTCACTTCACTAGACTGTAGTGTTTTGCACGATGGTTTGCTAATCACTTTGAAAATTAGTCCAACATTAATACAGAAATTTTATGAGTCGTCAACATAATGATTTGACAAAAGGTAAGGGTTGTGGTGGGGGGGGGGTACTTGCAGAAGGATATCGATTTTAATCCGGCATCGGCGTTTCCTTTTATTGTTAAACGCATTTCAACTGACAAAAATTCAATAACATACATGTGTAACGAGGTGAACCTTTTCCTTGTTCTTTACGTATCACATACTATATTTCAGTCTCAGATGCATGCCCCATATACCCCCGTCAGACCTGGTTGGCGTTTTTACTGCGCTGCTCGGGCGACGGAAAATGGTCCCGGGGCGCGTTAAGAGCGCGATAAGCGTGGGGGAAACACCAGATATCATACTGCGTACTGTGGTCTTCGTGGTCGTCAATGATCGCCAGGTAACGGCGTTTGTTTTAAACATGTTCAAAGCAAATGTCAAGGTTCTGCGATCTGGCCTGGAAAGCTGTGAGAATGGGACTTTTTTTCAAGTTTGTAATTTTTCGGAACATTTTCTTGGGTTGTTTCTGCGTTTACTGGCGACCTTGTATATTTTCTGGTCGCCGTACGGTCGCAGACGCGCTGGTAGGACGCCACCCCGGTCTGACGGGGGCATAAAACCCAAACTATGTCCCTAGTCGCTTAGCTATATAACGGCCTATAGTGTATCACTTAAAGGCAATGATTGTCGTCATTTATGTTATATTATAAGATTGTCTGTATTCGACGTGTATTAAGATATATCACATTTCTAATCTGTCTTATTGTTACAAGAAAGTTAATAAGAGATTTCCGAACGAAGGAACAGGAAAGTAAAATTCTTCCTTCCTGTGTCTGAATCAGTCACCCATTATCCACCGCCATCTTAACTACTAGCCCTCTAGCGGTGATTAATATTTAACTAGTCTATAATGGAAAACTGATTACCGTTATTCTGGTCGTATAGACATCAGGCGATTGTCGACTGTTTCAGCGTTGTTTCTGCGTGTCCTTTCTTGTTCAGAAACATTGAAATTAGAATTTAAACAAAATGGAAGATTTATGTAATCTTTTTTTTTTTTTTTTTTTAAATTGTATTTTTTCGGCTTACACGTGTAAATCACTGCATTTATTAGTATCAAATCTATAGAATGTTTGGCTTTTATCAAATCTGTCGTTTAGACCATGCTAGGGACATATTTTATAAGCTCTTTTACGGATTGTAAGTATAATTTTTATAGTTATAAACAAAGGGCCTAAATGACTCCGGCATATTTCAATTGTTTTAATATTTTGCAGAATTGGTTTTCTTTCATTTCAAACCTTTTCCGTTGGTCACATGACTTCATCACAAAAGACAACCGTTGTCTGGAGGCCAGGTGCCCAACTTAAACTGTCTCTGATTGGTTGGTTGGTTAAGATGGCTACTATTATTTGTAATTACATTTTAGTCACCCTGCAATTAACGCTCGGTTGATCTGGAGTGCTACTCAGATTATTAATTAGGGTTTCACACTGCGTAGCTTGTGTGAAACACTATTGTTTTTGTTAAAATTATTAGGGTTTCACACTGCGTAGCTTGTGTGAAACACTATTGTTTTTGTTAAAATTATTATTCTTATTAAGCTTTCATATTACATATGAAAGCTTATTGTTTCTGTTAAGATTATTATTGTTATTTTTTTTTTGTGTTTTGTCCACAAATCGGATTTCTCAGAATCTAACGATAGGATCGTTCTGAAACTTTTACCTATCCCCCCAAAAATGGGTGGTGGCTGTTGATTAAATATATTTTCAAAACGTTTTACGAATCCGAAATCACCGAATTTTACGAACGAAAAAACTGACAATGCATAGTCGTAACTTTGTTATTTTTTGACCGATTTTACTAATTCTTTTTTCTTTGAATACCTTGAAAAAAATCATTTTCATCTGCAGTTTCGCATTTTCCAATTTCGAAAATTCGTCGCTGTGATTTCGAACCGGAAGTTTAGACCAATTTGAGAACTTCTTTAATAGTTGTACGATTTTCATGAAATTTAGTGTGTAAGTAGATGTTACCGATGTGACTTCAAAAATATAATTATAAATGTTCTAAATTATCTCCCCTTGACGAAATTAAGGATCAAAGTTTTCAAAAAAATCGTCGAAATATAGGTCAGAATGACCGAATTTTTTTTTTTTGATACTAGACAAGTAATTACTGATTCGTACACAAAATATGGAGTTTGTCGATCGAACCGGAAGTGCCACCATCTTTAAACGTGAAAAATCAAAAAGGCTTTTTTGCTATTTTACTTACAGACTCGGGAGTTATATTTTCAGAATCCTTGAAGGAATGCCTAAAAATCTATCGGATCCGAATTTTGATTTCGGTCACGTGATGGTCACCATTTTGAATTGAAAATGAAAAATAGAAGCAATTTGAAGGGCCGGGACTTTGGAACACAATAACTCTCCTTCTAATTAAGCTAAAATGTTTAAACTTGGTGTAGACGTTCACTAGGACAATGTCATGATTGAGTTCAAAGATGAGCATTTTCTGCTTAGGGTAAGCAGAGATAAGGATGCTGATTTGTTGATTCTTTAGGGCACGATAACTTCGGTTATAATGAAGGGAGGGCGATGAAACTTTTGTCAATAGAGAGTCTAATAGCTAGCCTGATGTTTGAAATCATTGTATCATTTTTTTTAAATATCAGGGATAGCCGAAAAAAAGAGATTGAAAATCCAAAAAGTCGTATTTTTACAATTTGGAGCATGTTTAGAGGTCTTTCTCGTAAAGTCAACATAATATTTTTTGGGAACTTCTTCTACAAAGAGTCTTATTGGTAGTCTTTTATATGAAACCATCGATCAACAGTCCAACATATCTGGAGTAGAAGAACAAAAGGATCGAAAATTGAAAACGGCACCCTTTCATTGTTAAGCGAAACATGCAGTGTGGGTGACTACAATCTACACATTTAGTCATCGTATAGAGCTTATTCAACAGTATCGAATTCCAACTGCTTAGGGATATTTTACGTGCACTCCAATGTGTACACGGGACCTTGGTGTTTCATCCCATCCGAACGACTAGACAGCTGTGCTTGTCAGGCCCTCCGTTCTGCCTCACTGACAACGGGGAACCACGCCGGGAAATCAAGATGAACTTTCTCCGTGCAGAACTTTCAATTCAGGCCAAACGTTTATTGCACACGATTAAGCTGGTCAGTTGTAATAATCGGTTGGCAATTAAAGTACCGTGCACATTAAACTGTTAAAAAAGAAAATTTCGCCCGGTTGAAATGTTTCTTGCTATAAGTCAGCAATTTTCCGAATTCAGGGAGGCTGAATGGTTAGCATCTGCGCGCTGTATCGTAACGTCTGTCATTGAGTCAACGAGCGTCGTTTCGATCTCCAGGTTGCACGTGACATGAAGTATGATGTCCAACCTCGTGGGTTTTCTCCGTGTCCTTCGGTTTCCTCCCAAAGGCTAAAGACCAGTAAGCGCAAGGGGAGTTTTTAAATAAAATTAAAAAACATATGTTAGTCACAAAATGACCTAGTTTGTGTCGAATGGACATTAGGCCGCATTTCTCTCTTTCTCTTTTATTTTTAAAGTTTTGTAATAATCGGTTGGTAATCAAAGGTACTGTAAAAGTGATAAAACAGAAAATTTCGCCCGGTTGTAATGTTTCTCACTTTAAGGTCAGCAGTTTGCAGATTTTAAGGGGCAAACGTTTATTGCGAACGCTTAAGCTGGTCAGGGGGAGCTTATTTTTAAAAGTTTTGTAATATTCGGTTGATAACTAAAGGTACCATGCAAATTAAACTGTTCAAATAGAAAATTTGGGCCGGTTGAAATGTTTCTCGCTGTAGGTCAGCAATTTGCCGATTTTGGGGAGGTTGCGTGGCTGAATGGTTAGCACGTGCGCTCTGTATCAAAACGTCTGTCATTGAGTCAACTGGCGTTGTTTCGATTTCTTGGTTGTACGTGACAAGGAGTATGGTCGCCTGTCCAACCTCGTAGGCCGTAACGCCGCTGCCCGGGTAAAATTTCCCTCATTGCACACTTTATGGCATATGCCAGTCTTCATTAGCCCATTTTAGGAACAGAACAGTAGGACGTTAAACCCCATTCAATTTCATTTCATTTTCTCTATGTTGCTTATTTATTGTAGTGGATAAATATTTTTCTGGTTCTAGCAATTATTTAATTTCTGCATAGAAATCTTGCTTTGGCCAGTTTTTTTTATTGCAGAGTGCCATTCTTGTATAATTCAGTCTATGATCCTTTGTTTAAAACATGCTTAAGAAGTCGTCATGATTTCCTACTTATAACCAAACATATTGGAAATATTTGTCGGGCATTATTAAATCCTAATTTTATTGGTCTTATTTAAAATTAAACTTTCATTTAACTATGAACAACCCTTAACGTGTCTCTTTAAAACTATAAAGTACTCTAAAATAGTAGCTCAACCTTTTGACCTAAACTCATTAATTTACCATTTTGTTGTGAGCGACTTCTTATTCTTCCTATATGACATATTGCACGTGTCGGATTTCAAAGGGGGGTTGGATGGCTGAATGGCTAGCACGCGCGCCTGTCATTGAGTTAACTAGCGTGTTTTCGAATGCCCGGTTGTACGTGACAAGGAGTAAGGTCGCCTGTCCAACCTGACATTTTTATTTTTTTTTCCCGCCATTTTCATTTCATTTTCTCATCCGTCTCATTACAGTAATACAAGTTTCAGTTATTTCCCTTTAGTTTTCAGATTATTGTTATGCCTGGGTGCAATGTTTCATACTATATTTAGACTTGTAACTTCGCGAGTTTTTGACCAATTTTGATAATTTTTTCTTCTTATCCTTTTATTTAGGATACTTGATACAATCAATGATACGTGACGATGAATATGAAAGCTTTCATATCTGCATGGGACAGTAGCAGATCTAGTTATTATTATTATTATTATTATTATTATTCAGATTCCAATTTGAATAGATCTCAGCAACTACGTGTCGCATCGTTACGATTTCTTCGGTTTTACTGGGAAAGTGGGTGTGACTTAGAGGATAAAGCTATTTTGAACGTTCTGCGACAATGCGAAATGTCCGAAATCACCGAAGTTATCGTTTTTAAAAATATTGCAGTAATTTTAACAATAATCATTGGATTTTAACTTTCGATACATTTTGGCATAGCCTGAGACAGGGCACATAGCTACGCTACTTTCGATTTTTGATTTTCGGCAAATCTTCGAAGATATTAGGCGCCAAATTTCGAAAATTTAAAATTTTACAAAAAACTTTTTTATTTATGAATATTTTTTAGTCGTATTGTGCACAGAATTAAAGGGTCATCTGACTAGTGCAAAAATGTTAAAAAAATTTGTCTCAGTAATTTACCTTGGCCGCCATTGGCTAATTCAGTTTTTCAGTCCTAGATTAATTTTTTATTGTTCGATTTGTATGAAACAAAGTTCATATGCTTCGTTGTATCAATTGTCGTTTTTTTTATTACCAAAAGTGTTATCTGTCGGCACCGGAAGTGGCATAATTTTACCAAAAACTACAATTTTGACAGTTATTTACGATCTTCATAAACAAATATTATTTTTTTGAAAAATTATATGACTCAAAGAGTGTGCCCTTTCAAGGCGCAAAAAATGTAGGAAGCAGTTTTTTTAATTTCGATTTCATTTTCGAGCAAATTCGATTAAGAGGCTAAAAATGGTGTAAAATTGGCCTATTTACAACCTATTCAGGCTTTTCAGATTTTAAAATATTTCTTCGTAACTTTTATAAACTTGTAGCTATAATCCATACGAAGAAAATGTATGTTAAAATTCGTTTGTAATATAAGCAGTTGCCAAGAAATGGGCAGTTCTGCATAAGTCACTGTTTTCGTTATTTTGCCTGTAAAATAGTCAATTATTATTGGATTTTTATAAAAGTGACATCATTTGATTCAAAAAGCACGTAGCGTCATATCAAGTTGATTACAATTTAAAATTGACACCGGAAGTGACATCATTTGGTCAAAAAATGCATTTTACACTTTTTTAAATCAATGTTTTATTCAACCAAGAATAACTTAATATGTATTAATAATTTTAACTTTTGGTTTAAATTCACATATAAACAAAACTCATATGGTCATATAGATATCATAAAATGGTTTCTAACTTGTTCGGTTGCCGAGAAATAGACGGTTTTCTACAGGTCACTTTTGAAGGTTTCGGGGCCATAAAAGGGTCAATTATTATTCGATTTTCATAAACGTCACACCATGTTATACCTAATGCCATTTGGGATTTCAGACAAGTAATTTAAGATTTTCATTATCACCGGAAGTAACGTCATTTTGGCAAAAACTGTATTTTTAGCCTCCAAAACAGATATTTTATTCAAATGAGTCTGTTTTGAAATCTTTTTCAAATTATGGTATTTGATGCCAATCAACAAATAGAATGAACCCATACGATCATACAGATACCACAAAATGGTTTCTAACTTGTACGGTTGCCGAGAAATAGCCGATTTTCTACAAGTCACTTTTCAAGTTTTTTGGTCTTTAAAAGTGGCAATTATTATTCGATTTAACGTTTTTATTTATAAATATTATTTAGTCGTGTTGTGCACAGAATTAAAGAGTCATCTGACTAGCGCAAAAATGTTAAAAAAATTTGTCTCAGTAATTTTCCTTGGCCGCCATTAGCTAATTCAGTTTTTCAGTCCTAGATTAATTTTTTATTGTTCGATTTGTATAAAACAAAGTTCATATGCTTCGTTGTCCCAATTGTTATTTTTTTTATTACCAAAAGTGTTATCTAGCAAATTGGATTAAGGGGTGAAAAAGGGCGTAAAATTGACCTATTTACAACCCATTCAGGCTTTTCAGATTTTAAATTTTTTTTACTTAACTTTTATAAACCTGTCTCTATAATCCATACGAAGAGAATGTATGTTAAAATTAGTTTCTAATATAAGCAGTTGCCGAGAAATGGGCAGTTTTGCATAAGTCACTGTTTTCGTAATGTTGCCTGTAAAATATTCAATTATTAATGGATATTCACAAAAGTGACATCATTTGATTCAAAAAGCAAGTGTGCGTCATATCATGTTGATTACTATTTAAAATTGACACCGGAAGTGACGTCATTTAGTCAAAAACTCAATTTTTAACTTTTAAAATCGATCTTTTTTTCAACCAAGAATTATGTCACATGTAATAATAAAATTAACTTTTGGTTTAAATTCACATATTAACAAAACTCATACGGTCAAATAGATATCATAAAATTGTTTCTAACTTGTTCGGTTGTCGAGATATAGGCGATTTTCTGAAAGTCACTTTTGAAGGTTTTTGGCCCATAAAAGTGTCAATTATTATTTGATTTTCATAAAATTTTCACCCTTTGAAGCCTAATGTCATAGACGATGTTATAAAACTAATTTAACGTTTTCATTATCACCGGAAGTAGCGTCATTTTGGCAAAAACTGTATTTTAAGCCTTCAAAACCGATATTTTATTCAAATGAGTCTGATTTGTAATGTTTATACAATTATGATATTTGATTCCAATCAACAAATAGATTAAACCCATACGGTCATATAAATACCAAAAAATGGTTTCTAACTTGTACGGTTGCCGAGAAATAGACGATTTTCTACACGTCACTTTTCAAGGTTTTTGGTCTATAAAAGTGGAAATTATTATTCGATTTACATAAAATTTTCACCATATGATGCCTTATGCCATTTCTGATTTCATAAGACTAAGGGAACATTTACATTATCACCGGAAGTACTGTTATTTTGTCAGGATCAATTACATGTAACAAATGTATAAAATAAAATTGCTGGATTTGTTTGATTCTGTTTCCATTTTATTTGATGTGTGCAATGCTTATGTGGAAACCTGTATATTGGTTTCATTGGTACCGGAAAGGACATATGTTCAAGGGTAACGTAGCACCAAAAGTGACACAAGTTCAAGTTCAAAGGTAACATGGCAAAAGTGAAACCCGTCATTCCTGCATGCAGGTCTAGTTATTCTTATTATTATTATTATTATTATTATTATTATTATTCAGATTCCAATTTGAATAGATCTCAGCAACTACGTGTCGCATCGTTACGATTTCTTCGGTTTTACTGGGAAAGTGGGTGTGACTTAGAGGATAAAGCTATTTTGAACGTTCTGCGACAATGCGAAATGTCCGAAATCACCGAAGTTATCGTTTTTAAAAATATTGCAGTAATTTTAACAATAATCATTGGATTTTAACTTTCGATACATTTTGGCATAGCCTGAGACAGGGCACATAGCTACGCTACTTTCGATTTTTGATTTTCGGCAAATCTTCGAAGATATTAGGCGCCAAATTTCGAAAATTTAAAATTTTACAAAAAACTTTTTTATTTATGAATATTTTTTAGTCGTATTGTGCACAGAATTAAAGGGTCATCTGACTAGTGCAAAAATGTTAAAAAATTTTGTCTCAGTAATTTACCTTGGCCGCCATTGGCTAATTCAGTTTTTCAGTCCTAGATTAATTTTTTATTGTTCGATTTGTATAAAACAAAGTTCATATGCTTCGTTGTATCAATTGTCGTTTTTTTTATTACCGAAAGTTTTATCTGTCGGCGCCGGAAGTGGCATAATTTTACCAAAAACTACAATTTTGACAGTTATTTACGATCTTCATAAACAAATATTATTTTTTTGAAAAATTATATGACTCAAAGAGTGTGCCCTTTCAAGGCGCAAAAAATGTAGGAAGCAGTTTTTTTAATTTCGATTTCATTTTCGAGCAAATTCGATTAAGAGGCTAAAAATGGTGTAAAATTGGCCTATTTACAACCTATTCAGGCTTTTCAGATTTTAAAATATTTCTTCGTAACTTTTATAAACTTGTAGCTATAATCCATACGAAGAAAATGTATGTTAAAATTCGTTTGTAATATAAGCAGTTGCCAAGAAATGGGCAGTTCTGCATAAGTCACTGTTTTCGTTATTTTGCCTGTAAAATAGTCAATTATTATTGGATTTTTATAAAAGTGACATCATTTGATTCAAAAAGCACGTAGCGTCATATCAAGTTGATTACAATTTAAAATTGACACCGGAAGTGACATCATTTGGTCAAAAAATGCATTTTACACTTTTTTAAATCAATGTTTTATTCAACCAAGAATAACTTAATATGTATTAATAATTTTAACTTTTGGTTTAAATTCACATATAAACAAAACTCATATGGTCATATAGATATCATAAAATGGTTTCTAACTTGTTCGGTTGCCGAGAAATAGACGGTTTTCTACAGGTCACTTTTGAAGGTTTCGGGGCCATAAAAGGGTCAATTATTATTCGATTTTCATAAACGTCACACCATGTTATACCTAATGCCATTTGGGATTTCATACAAGTAATTTAAGATTTTCATTATCACCGGAAGTAACGTCATTTTGGCAAAAACTGTATTTTTAGCCTCCAAAACAGATATTTTATTCAAATGAGTCTGTTTTGAAATCTTTTTCAAATTATGGTATTTGATGCCAATCAACAAATAGAATGAACCCATACGATCATACAGATACCACAAAATGGTTTCTAACTTGTACGGTTGCCGAGAAATAGCCGATTTTCTACAAGTCACTTTTCAAGTTTTTTGGTCTTTAAAAGTGGCAATTATTATTCGATTTAACGTTTTTATTTATAAATATTATTTAGTCGTGTTGTGCACAGAATTAAAGAGTCATCTGACTAGCGCAAAAATGTTAAAAAAATTTGTCTCAGTAATTTTCCTTGGCCGCCATTAGCTAATTCAGTTTTTCAGTCCTAGATTAATTTTTTATTGTTCGATTTGTATAAAACAAAGTTCATATGCTTCGTTGTCCCAATTGTTATTTCTTTTATTACCAAAAGTGTTATCTAGCAAATTGGATTAAGGGGTGAAAAAAGGCGTAAAATTGACCTATTTACAACCCATTCAGGCTTTTCAGATTTTAAAATTTTTTTACTTAACTTTTATAAACCTGTCACTATAATCCATACGAAGAGAATGTATGTTAAAATTAGTTTCTAATATAAGCAGTTGCCGAGAAATGGGCAGTTTTGCATAAGTCACTGTTTTCGTAATGTTGCCTGTAAAATAGTCAATTATTAATGGATATTCACAAAAGTGACATCATTTGATTCAAAAAGCAAGTGTGCGTCATATCATGTTGATTACTATTTAAAATTGACACCGGAAGTGACGTCATTTAGTCAAAAACTCAATTTTTAACTTTTAAAATCGATCTTTTTTTCAACCAAGAATTATGTCACATGTAATAATAAAATTAACTTTTGGTTTAAATTCACATATTAACAAAACTCATACGGTCAAATAGATATCATAAAATTGTTTCTAACTTGTTCGGTTGTCGAGATATAGGCGATTTTCTGAAAGTCACTTTTGAAGGTTTTTGGCCCATAAAAGTGTCAATTATTATTTGATTTTCATAAAATTTTCACCCTTTGAAGCCTAATGTCATAGACGATGTTATAAAACTAATTTAACGTTTTCATTATCACCGGAAGTAGCGTCATTTTGGCAAAAACTGTATTTTAAGCCTTCAAAACCGATATTTTATTCAAATGAGTCTGATTTGTAATGTTTATACAATTATGATATTTGATTCCAATCAACAAATAGATTAAACCCATACGGTCATATAAATACCAAAAAATGGTTTCTAACTTGTACGGTTGCCGAGAAATAGACGATTTTCTACACGTCACTTTTCAAGGTTTTTGGTCTATAAAAGTGGAAATTATTATTCGATTTACATAAAATTTTCACCATATGATGCCTTATGCCATTTCTGATTTCATAAGACTAAGGGAACATTTACATTATCACCGGAAGTACTGTTATTTTGTCAGGATCAATTACATGTAACAAATGTATAAAATAAAATTGCTGGATTTGTTTGATTCTGTTTCCATTTTATTTGATGTGTGCAATGCTTATGTGGAAACCTGTATATTGGTTTCATTGGTACCGGAAAGGACATATGTTCAAGGGTAACGTAGCACCAAAAGTGACACAAGTTCAAGTTCAAAGGTAACATGGCAAAAGTGAAACCCGTCATTCCTGCATGCAGGTCTAGTTATCCTTAATTATTAATATCTTAATTTCCTTCTCGTGTGATAATCTTTGTTTCTTTATTGAAAGTCGTCAGCTTTTTAAATATGGTGAAAATGGCTACAACGCCCTTTGTTATTTACAAAAGTAATTTCTTCTATTGCATTTGAACATTTCTTTACATGAGGGTTTAAGGTTGGGGTTCTAAAACGCAAGGATACTATACAAGCAAGGGTACTTTTAATTAGCGTAATTAAATTCTCGGATTATCCACGGCCGCATCTTTTTCCGTGATTTTTTTTTTATCTCAGAAAGTGTTGTAGCCTACCTCTAACTCTTCATAAAGTTTATCAACATGTACACAAAGCGCTCAATGTTCGCGTGCAGCCTTCGACGTCACACGTGCAGATGTTCCTAATCGTCGAACTGTCGATTAGGGGAACCCTTACATTTTTGTTCTGTATACGCTCCATGAGTGTTTTTCAGGGGATTCAGTATTTTTCTAGTGAGATTGGATATCTCTATACTTTCCATATATCAAAATGGCCATACGTTTATAGGCAATAACCACCCGATAAATACTGTTCTGGGAACCTATATGTATCTTTAAACTGTTAAACTGGGTCCAAAGTAAACAAGTTTTATCGTATTTTTTTATTATTTTTTTATTTTTTTTTTTTTTTTTTGCCCTAATCGCCGACCCTAAACTTTTTTTGGATGATTTTCCACGTCATCCGACAATAAAAATATAAACTGTGACTGGCGATTACGATTGCAAAAATGACGGAAAGTTCAGTTTCAAAGAAATGTAGTGTTATTGACAAATTCTACCAAAAGAGACAAGAGAAACAAAAAAGATCAGTGGAATTTAAGTTAATCATGTCTGTGTTGTAATCACTGAAGCATTTTTGGACTGACATTTCTGTAAGAGATTCGACTTTTAAAATGTTGTAGTTTGCAACAGATTCCCATATCGCTAAAATCACGCCAAGAGATCCTATTATGAATAATTGTGTTAAAACTGAAGAAAAAAAAGGTTTGGTCAATTATTGCACATATTTTGGACATTATGTAATATTTTCAATGTTGGAATTAGCTATGAAACATTTCGATTATTTTGTTCGATACTCCAAGAGGCAACACGCTAGTTCGGCATGTATCTACGGAGACCGATTAAGATGTTGGATTTACGCTTCATGAAATGGGAGCATCCAGTACCGGCTTAAATTACCCTCACTTCAATAATAGCCCAGTTATTTAGCTATTATACCCCGAGGAGGATACACATTGTTTGATAAAATAATAAAGTGAGTATGTGAGATGGTTATCTAATAAGACTAGGGGGAATACGGCGGATTTTCAACCTGTGATCTCTATAACGGTCGTATCGCTGTAACAACTATACATGCCCGGTATTAACAATCTTCTGTTTACCTCTGAATGGCGAAACATGCAAAACCTCTAAATAACTGTTGAATAAGCAAGTAAATGGAAATGATTTTAGTTGCTGATTTGACTTTCATGTGCTGGTTTTATATTTCCTATCAACGTGGGGTTTTATTAACAGATTTATTACACGTTATTTATACATTAATACATATAGACCTCGATGTTCATTTCCTGAAACGTGACAAGGAGCAGGATAGCCTGTCTAGCCTCGTGGGTTTTCTCCGGGTTTTCCGGTTTCCTCCCACTGCTAAAGACAAAGACCCCTCCGCGCAAGCGAATTATTGAAATAAAATTAATTCAAATGTCAGTCCCGAAATGATCTAGTTTGTGTCGAGTGGACGTTAAACCCCATTGACATTTATAAAAAAAAAATAATAACAAAACACCAAAATTTCAAGAAATGACCAATGTATACATTACGATGAAAGTTTCTGCTCAAAATAGTTGTGCGGTGGGGAAATAATTAAGTAAGATTTATACTAATGAGACGATCCCTTTTGCTATAATGATGGTTAAAATTAGACAAAAGGTAATGAATATATTGAAACATTCAATCAGACCACTATTACAATTGTCTTGCCGAAAAAACAATACGCAAATGCAGCAGTGTAAATTCTTAAAATGTTAAGTCACTCTACCAATTGTTTCGCATCAAAACGGAAGAAGCCTGATTTAAATAATATACAAATTAAATTTCATTTTGTTTCTTTTGAATCAGAAATAACAAACGAAACGAAATTGCAATTGAGTAGGTAGATGATTCCAGTTTCCCGGGATTTTAATGTTGATCTTCTTAATTTATCAAATCACGTTCCCTTTCGACTACTTCTATTTATAAGATAATATAAGCCTATATGATGTTTTGCTGTGGAAGTAATGTGGCTTCAAAGGTATGCAGGGTTTAGAACATAAAAGTGAATGTTGTCATAAACCAAGCGATATAATAACATGTATCATGGAACATTTATACGACTCTGTTATTGCCAGAAACAAAGGCAGCCATTACGGTCACGTGCACGTTTTCCGGTAAGCGGATGTTGAGATCACGTGATATGTAGCGTTTTCCGGAGGTAGAAGAAAAAGGTTGAAATCTCTGTATTTTTTCGTCTTTCATCTGTAAGATTGAGAGGCTCTAACAAAATATTGATTAAACGTCACATGTTGAACATAATGGTTCAATATGTAAAATATACATAGTTAATTATAACTTCTAAAGTTTAAAGGTAATACTGTTCCCAGTATGCTTATCAACACCTAAAATTATACGGTTTCATAATTCAGCTCCATGAACCAATCAATAAAATTTACCTATGCCATTTGGGGGGGGGGGCAAGTGGACTAGAGTGCCGCGCTTCGACCTCTAGCTGGCCGGTCACCTCTGGCTTGCGGCTGTGGTTTCGAGCCCTGGTGTGAGCGTATGTAGCATGGAGATGGAGATAGGGGCGCCTTCTCAACCTCGTGGGTTTCCTCCAGGCACCCCGGTTTCCTCCCACTGCTAAAGACCCCTACGCGCAAGCGAATTATTGAAATAAAATTAAACCATATGTTAGTCCCGAAACGACCTAGTTTGTGTTGAGTGGACGTTAAACCCCATTTCTCTCTCTCTCACCTATGCCATTCGCAGAATATTCATTTTCCGAAGGTACCACAAGACACGTCCTACTAATCACGACCCAGCAGTTCATGTTCTGCGGACAAACTCACCACCGGCAAAAACGGACTATTCGTGTTCCGCGAACCTTCTCATCACCGACAATTCATGTTCCGCGGTCCTACTTTTCACCGGCGGCAAGAATCGACTGCAATTTATGTTCAAATAAATGTTTAATTGTTCAAATTTTATTTAATAATTCTTTATGGCAGTGTAAGAGTGGGACCATCTATGTAATCTAATTTGTCCAAATTGTTTTGGTTTTTTCAATTTGACCAAATTCCAAAATTGTTCTTACTTTTAGATTTTTAAGGAATACGTATGATTAACTCATCACACACACAACAACATACAGCTGGTTTAAATGTTGCATTTTTATCCATTTAATTTATATTATTTCCTCTTTTTATTTCAAATGTCAAAAATTGATGATATTTAGATGTGCACACTGGGTGTAACCAAATAACGTAAAAGTGTACGCCACAAAAAAATGTGATTTTAAAAGGTCTTTGTCAAGCACAATGTTTCATTTTAGCATAATATTGAAACTGGTTAGAAAAATACATTGACTTATTTAATAGTGTATTCTAGGTACATTAGAGCTTTTGAAACTATTTTCAAATTCGTACATTCCTCAATTATTATTATTATTATTTTATTTATTTTTTTTTTTGGGGGGGGGGGGTAAAAACACCATTATTAATGATGTTGTGTACTGAACGAGAATTATATTAATTACAAATGCACATCAAAATTATCTTTATGAATTAAAATGAAAAGCGTAGGTGTGTAAGCGGTCAAGCGAATATTCCCTGAGGATCAGTGTGTGCGGTGTTACCTGCAGGGGCAAGCAGGCGCGGATCCAGAGGGGGGGGGGGGGGTCCAGGGGGTCCGGACACCCCCCCTCCCTGCTCAGGCTTGAAAATTTTGTATGCGATTTTATTGGCGATTTAGACCTGTAATTTTGGAATTTACCTTCCGGAAATACGTCAGAATGAACCAAATTGAATCTAATTTACCAAATTAATCGGTTGAGCGCAATTAGTTAAGCAATTATCAAACCTAGACCCCCCCCCCCACGCAAAAAATCCTGGATCCGCGCAAAATTAATTCTACCGCTGAGTACACATTTCAAAAGATGCGACTAATCAGGGTTTTTTTTTCTTTTAAATCATATGACCATTGGCACGACTTCCTTCGATCTATCACCTTGATACAATATACATGTATAATGGATTTAATTTATTTCGATAAGCGTCGTGCCGCATTCCTGTCAGTCTGGCTATTATCCTTGCGAGACCGCTTTGTCCATTATTGCCGTAAATCTGCTGCCCGGTGCAGTATAACTTTAAAAAATCCAATTTAATTTAATTTAATTTCTTTGTAACACTCCAACAAACTGATACACACCGTAACTTTTTTGTGAACTGACATTAAGAACTTTACTGGATAAATATCCATCAGAACTGGGCCTGTTTCACGAAATTTTAGCTAAGATAAAATACAAATTTTTGTAATTTGATTGCATAACATTAGATTGATTTTAGAGCTTAGCTAATCGAAATCTACTAAAATTTAGATTTTATCTTTAGTTAGAATTTCGAGATACAGGGACCTGAATATTGTAGAGAACTCATATAATATAATATGTTATTTTTATTGTGCATCTCAGGGGCTCAAAATATTCATCCGAATTGAGTTGTAAGCACGTAAGAAATTTTGCTGCCTATGGAATTCCAAATTATAAACCTTAAAATATTGTATTTTACAAAATCACTATCAGGTTTTATACGCGTCATAATTAATTTAGAATTAGATATTTTAAATTTGTCACAAAAATTTTAAAAAAAGTGGTGCCCCCCCCCCCCGGCCTTTTCGCCGCGCCCGGTGCCCAAAGCACGTGCTCATTTTGTTTAATGGTTAATCCAGCCTATTGTGCATTCTTGGGACTCAGAGTAATTTTAGACTGGAAATAACCAGGCGCATTGGCGTTGGAATATCTATTGGTGGATATTTTTCAAATTATCAATCATTTATTCTTTTAACAGAATTATGAAAGAGAACACATTATCGTATAAAAGTCGTCGATTTACTGATCGTGTATTCAACCTTTACCTTTAATACTGATGCAAAACTAATGGGAAGAGCGTTTTAAAGACTGCTTTAAAAGAAACACACTTTTTTTATCTGTGTGTGAAGCGTTTGCTTTAGCTAAAACCATTTTCTTTAAAGCATGTGATGCCTTTTATCCTGGCATGTAAAGACAAACCGCTGTGGGCAAGGTGCGTCTTTCTTTAAATATTGTTCCAAAGTAACAAAAGCTGGTATCAAAGATAAATAAGCATCTCGACTTGTTTTCTCTCGTATTTTTACTAGGATTATACCGTTTCTTTAAAACAAGTTGAACTGCTGTAAAGCGATTTTGATTGCCAGAGTATCTAAAAGCTATGAAAATAATACTTGTATCTTAACAACTACTTTATTTTCTAGCTATTTCCTCCCCTTGGGTTTTTGGGCACCCTGTGTCCACCTGTCACACAAACATTCATAGTATACAGATTAAAGTTTTGAACTAAAAATATTTTGTTTGAAATGATTAAATTGCAGTGTATAATTTCTTCATAATTTTTCAATCCATTACAAACTAAAACGAAGTTGAATTTCTGAAAGGAATATCCAACCAAAATTATAATTTAGTATATTAACAAGATGTTGATGAATTTCGTAATTTCAGATCCTCTGCAGATATCTATAATTTTTAGGTAAAATCTTTCGATGGATCCCCGTTCTAATCCTATTGAACCAAAGCCATTATCTATCGTTGGTATTTTGTTTTTGTAATTAAATGTTGGATAATCAATTTTAGTGTGGATTAAGTCCTGAAAAATAGGCCTACCGTCCGAAAAATGCAAGATCGGAGACTTTAGGTCCATACTAAACTCACGCTGTCTGTTTACATTCAGTTCCGTCTGAGAGCAGGCACAAATCTAGTTGACCGAAATCTCAAGCCCTAAAGCGAAGATTACATCTACTTTGATTGGCATTTAGTAATTGAACATATTGACACGAAGTACATTTTTATGGATACACAATTACTGAGTTTAAAGATAACATAATTATGTAAGATTTAGATAAAGAGCCATGACACTCTAACTGTAGGTCAACGTCCACATTGAGGAATGTTGGTCATACAAGAAGAAACGAAATGTACAGGCTTTACATTGTACAGGCTTTCACCCGGATTGACACCCCGTCGTTTAGCAGTGAAAAGTTGTCCAGTAAAATTGACTGTTATCCAATTTTTTTCGACATTGATTCAATGGGACAGTCCCTGGACTAATCCTGCACCACTGACAAGGAGGGACCACGCCGGAAAATCCCGATGAACATTTTCGGACAACGCCTAAACAAGGTTTCCAGGTTAGCGAGCAACGTCTTGCACACTGATCTACCGCGGCTCCCGAGAAAGTTCATGGTAATATTGGGTCATAAGAACGGTCAAATACGTTTCACAAACCGACAAGACGACAATGTAGAATGGCCGCTAAAAGCCACCATGGAAATATTAGTCCTGTTATTAAGATAAACAATTAAAATATTGTCACGTTTTTTTTTTTTACCAGGACACGTATGAGACGTGTGTCAGTAATTAAGGGTTTCACGGTTATTAGTCACAATGATAATCTGGTTCCGGAAACCTATACTGATGTACACGATTTTGACTCAATCCTAACTCGACTTAACAAATTTCTCTATGGTGACAATATAATTTCCTAAAAAGCAATTGGAATATAGAACGTCATAATTTGGGGGAGGGGGAGGCTGGAAAAGACCTGAATTGTATAATATACTTAGTCCCACGCATTTCCTTTCTTTTAAATATAAGTTAAACACAGGTTTTGTGCCAATACAATTCGACGTAAGAGAGGAGGAGTATTCAAGCTAAAAAAATTGGTCCTTAAAAAGTGTACTATGTAAAGCTTAGAATTGGTCGAGCTGGAAGGGGAGAAACAAAAAAATAACCATAATATGTAGTAAGTATGTTTATTTTATTCAGATCTATTTTAAATTCTGAAATGTATACGGTTATCGGTATTTCTAATCACCTCGATCATTTCTGGTGTTACCTATGCAATGCGAAGGGGTGTTTATCCCGAGCAGCGACTTTAGCGCCTACTCTTCTTTATAGTCCATTGTCAATGGTTCTTGAATCTGCGCGCCAGCGCGAAGAGGAGTGGATCTAAGTTTTTTAACTATCCGAACGACTAGAGGCATTTCCAACGTTAACAAATCCAAGTAAAGGTCGAACTTGAATATCCCAGGGGATTTTCTCCGTTTTGTCTGCGCCCACTCCAGGATCCGAACCCGGGAAATCTGGCTATAGCTCTAATCGCCACGACAGAAGAAAAGATTGGTTTAAATCACGTTATTTAACAGTTTGATATCGGGGTTAAGGCTCTTAGCATGTAGTTGCATATTGCGGGGGCGGATTGGGCCACGACGGAAGTGCCGGTCGGACAAAAAATGAAAAAAATAATTTTGTCCAGTTCGTCTATAAAAAACTTTTTTCTGCTGAACATTATATTGGGAGGAGGGGGTGCTGTGGACCGGCCATTGGGCGATGATGATCATGTTGTATGTTGCCGGTGGCTTTAACGGGCCGCCACGCCATCACTGGAGTCTGGAATGGGCTGGTAAATAGACTTTCTGGGCCGGTTGTGTTGGGTGTGAGCCGGAATTCTGAATCCTGCTATGGGGATTCCGAATTTCATCCGAAAATTTCATCAGATTCACCTGACACTGTCGCTCGCAAACTTACAAATTATAAAGTCACCTACATTGTCCAAGGTCCGCTCCGACACGGGAGCCCGGGCCAGTTCCCGACCCCAATCCGCCCCTGTTGCCATAAAAGAAAAAGGTTTTTTTTTTATATATTATGTATGTTTAAAACAGATTCTTACTGTAACCTATTTCCTCTGGAAGTTCTAACGACTAATAAGTAATATTGTCGTTTTTTTGTTTACAGGAAATATATGAGAGAAAAATCACTGTAAAATCGTTACCAGTTTTGCCGAAGGGGTCCATGATGCTGAATCCAGACAATTATCAAGATCAGCTGTTTAATGTGTGTCCTAGGACTGCTATTGCAAATAGCCCTTTTAATTCCAAGGATCACTTTCATGAATATAGATTTCATGATAAAGCAAATTACTGTCACAATAATACTTCAACTATCAAAATTGTGAAACAAAATTCAGAAGCAAATAAAATCTTAGACAGCAGCGTTGCGAATGATTCAAAATTTGAAAACCTTAAATTGAATCCAGGAATTTGTGACAGAGAAAAGTACCAGTCTAAAATATTAAATGTAGCTAATAGGCCAGGTAAAACAGAATTACAACATACTAAAGTAAAATGTAAATTGGATTCAAACGACATTTTAGAATCTTCAACTGTGTCAACAGATTCCGGATACACAGAAGATGATTTCGTTTTAACTAAAAAACGACGGCAATCTGTGGTGGAAATGAGCAAAAGTAGCATTGTTGAGTTAGTTGTTTTTCATGAACGAGCCACCAACATTTTGAACATTAAAATTTGCCACACTATTATAGACCAGGTTCCTGTGACTAAAAAGAATATTGGAATATTTGCAGTTTTGAATTTTGGAGACATTAAACCTAAAAGATCGAAACTCTTTTCTTTCTCCTACAATATGGAATGGGGTGCATATATAAGATTTAAGAAATTAACAATGAGAGATTTAGAGACTGGTATTGTTCACATTACCTTTTATACTTCTCACAGATTGGGGCTCTCTAAAATCTGTATTGGGGCTGCTATTCTTGATATGAAAAGTTTCAATTATCGATTACCGAACTATAAGAGATTAAACATTGAATTGAAATAATGCTCATGAAAACTTTGACTAACACGTATGAGGTTGTCTTGAATTATAGTATATTTTTTATGTTAAATGTCGAAAGAATGTTAAAATGGAGTTTAATGGGCTACTTTTCTGCACCAACTGCGTTGGGCTAATAAAGAAAGGGTTACTCAATACAGTGTGCCATGAAGAACATAATTTGCCCGGGCAGCGGCGCTACGGCCTATCCTTGTTTAAAATGCCAATTGCCAAGGGTTCGTTAACTTGCCCGTCAATGTGAACACGGGATCTCGGTTTTTCGTGCAATCCGAACAATAAGATCCTGTCCTTGCCAGGACTGAATCACTGTCCTTCCCAAAATGTGCTGCGGCAGTCGAGTTATGGCGTCCAAGGTCGCCGTCCAAGAGGAATTTGTCACAAACACTATATAATAAGCGCGTTTACAAAGAAGCAAAAATTTGGCATGACCCTAAAATTGTTGCGTTATTTATTAATAAAAATAAAATTTGCAAAAGAAAATGTGTTTCCATTTTTTTATATATATATGTGTGTATATATTGACTTTAATGTTAAATCGGACTCTCTTAAAAATCTGTTCTCAAGATTTGAACGACAGCCAGGATATGTTCACAAATCAAATTTAATTGCGAATAATCACATACAAGTGCTATTTTTGCAGGGCGGTCTAGATGTTCCTTCTGGATCGGTAAAAGTCTCCTTCTATCGCTCTTATTAGAGAGGTTTCGCAACTTAACAGTTACACTTACATTTACATTTAGATAAGCGAAAGTGTAATTGTACAGAATGACGTTTCGCTAAATTCACAGTTACATTTACACTTAGTAGGTGGCGACACAAACTTGGTCCAGGATCTTGAAAGACCTTCATCACGGATAGGTTGTTGAAGATGGGACTGATAAAGAACGCACATGTTTTGTCCCGGCCTCTTTTTATTTTGTCTACCTGAAGGAGAATTTTTTTTTGTGGATTTAGTTTGTGAAAACCACAATTTAGAGAAAAAATATGGGCTGAATCATAGACATTAAACAAAGTTCAGCTAAGTGTTGTGAACGTACAGTTATCGAGGCTGCTATCCGTCAGCCACACTTTTATGACGTGCGCACCACGTCATACGTCACAAAAACTGATGACGTTTAACCCTCTAAATGTAAATGTAAGTGTAAATGTAAAGTTGCGAAACCTCTCTATTAACAAAAATATTACATTTCCGTCGAATTTCAGCCAAAAGTTTCCAGTGTAAACGGGAATTCGTTTTTTGGTTGCATCTGAACAAATAGACACTGTTTATTATCAGGCAGTAAAATCCCGTATGTTATAATGAGCCAATAAATTCAGGGGCGTATGCAGAAGGGGAAGCAGAGATGCGTAAACCCACCTTCCTTTATAAACGTTCGTCGGCACCTTGGTCCGAATTGTTTCTTTAGCAAATTTGGTATTAAGCGTTGTTGTCATGTGAGGACGAGAGAGAGAGAGAGAGAGAGAGAGAGAGAGAGAGAGAGATGGGGTTTAACGTCCACTCAACACAAACTAGGTCATTTCGGGACTAACATGGTTTAATTTTATTTCAATAATTCGCTTGCGCGTAGGTCTTTAGCAGTGGGATGAAACTGGAGTGCCCGGATGAAACCCACGAGGTTGAGAAGGCGCCCCTATCTCCATGCCACATACGCTCTCTCTCTCTCTCTCTCTCTCTCTCTCTCTCCAATGTATGCCCCCCCCCCCCTCGACAAAATCATGTTTTGGGCGCCCCATCAATTATGAGTTGTGGTGTTTATCGTGTGATATTATGAGGCGCCTCACCATGATTTGGATGGCGCCTCGTGGCCAGCTACATAACAACATGATTGGGCACCCAACCAATGTCACCTTGGTTGGGAGCCGAGTCAAACACGTAGTGGGCAGCCAACCAATGTCAATTGGCTTAAAATGAAGGTTTGGGGGGCGCTCATTGAGGCTACTGGCATGGGCACGTTGGTCGTTGGCTCAATTCGTATTGCGTCCAACGGAAACGGGCCCTTTATGGAAGCTGTTTTGGGCGCCGAATTTTCCAGGGGGTGCGGGGTGGGGTTGGTGGCAGCTGCTAGCTACTGGCTTAAATTAATATCGTGAATTTCTAGTTGTGCACCCTTGTACTCCAGAAAATCGGCCCCTGCGCCATGTCAAGTCCCAATTTGTTTCACAGAGAATTACTTTCGAATTGTCTCTGTCACAGATGACTGCCTTCAACACGTGCAATGACATCACGTGGCGACAATCATTGGCTCAAATCATTGTGCACCCTTGTACTCCCGAAAATCGGCTTATCTCTGTCACAGATGACTGTCTTCAACACGTGCAATGCCATCACGTGGCGACAATCATTGGCTCAAAGGGTCGTGCATTGTTTACATAAGACGTAACTGCCCCGGGCAAAATGATGTCTTTTACTCATTTTAATACCCATTATTTACACTAAATAGGAAATACTTTTTAACTACAAATACTTTAAAGGGACAATAACATTCTGGCTGGCTTGGTAGCTCCAGAAAATAAATAATACCCTTATTCTAAGTACTAGACGTTTAAGAGTCCTACCTGTTGTGTAAATAACCATTACAACCTATTTTACTTGTCCAGAGGGTTCGAAAATATTTTAAAATCCACATTTGAAAAGGTTTACGTTAGACTTTTCAAATCAATTGATTGAATTTTTCAATTTTTTTAAAATAGGTGTTTTAAGATAAAATTTATATCATCATTTAATTGGAATATTCAAAAATAATACGATTTGTTGACCAGAATGAAGATTGGGACATATTATTCAGTTACAACAAGAGTGTTATTGGGGCTTTAAACATCTTTAGGTCTACTTATTTTTCTAATACATACAAAAAATGTTTTAGAATTTAATTTGTCGAAAGAAAAAAGTAAATATGTGGGGGACTAATTATTAAAGTTGCGTCGATATCATCCTTATCAGTGACTGTAGCGGCCTAGCGAATATCCACTGTGTACTGATCTATAAAATAAATCATGGTGTGGTCAAGTCCACGTTCGAAAATTGGACGAAGGGGAGGTAACTGTCATAAAGTTCCTGAATTTTCGGCTTCTCTCAGTTCAGAATTTAATTTACCAAAATCTACCCTGTTAAGTATGGCTGCCTAGTGGGTTTTCTAAATAAGTTAGAATTACTAGTCAATATAAATTTAATATATTGACACTAGCACAATATATGCAGTCAAACGGTCCATATAATATTAGTGTCAGACAAGTCAAGTGAAGCGAACGCCTTCTTGAGTTCTCTTACCCGGTTCTATTTCAGAATCGCACCTCTACCAGTTCCCGGTGTCGTAGAGACTTGAAATTTTCAGGGGATGTTCCGCTGGGTTAGCGATAACCTCACACCAAATTTTAGCAAAATCGATCTATAACTTTTCATTTTACCGACCTTTAGCTTCTCCGGGGAGATATGTTTATCGGTACGACGCCATTTGCATTTCTTGACAATTTAGACTCGAATAACAAGACTCTCAAACGAACTCCAACACTCGGCGCCCCGTGCCTGATGCTGCCGTTCATAAAAGTAATAATAATTTTCGTATATTTTAATTATACGCCCACATGGAAATGTGGTCGTATATTGCCGTCGCCCCCGACCGTCCGTCCACCTATCGTCCACAATTTCTTGTGAACGCTCTAGAGGCTAAAGTTAATACCCGACTGACTTTAAATTTATGCACAGTGTTTAAGGTCATGAGACGAAAAAGCATATAATGGATTTTGAGGGATATCCGATAATTACTGCCAGAGTTATTACCCTTGATCTCTTCAAAAAATATTGTGAACGCTCTAGCGGCTAAAGTTAATATCCGATTGACTTGAAATTTAAGCACACAGTTTTAGGTCACGAGACGAAAAAGCCTATTAATTTTCAGCGATATACACTAATTACTGCCAGAGTTATGGCCCTTGATCACTTTGAAAAACCTTGTGAACGCTCTAACGGCTAAAGTTAATAGCCGATTGACTTGAAATTTATGCACAGTGTTAAAGGTCACGAGACGAAGAAGCCTATGGATATCCGATAATTACTGCCTGGGTTATTACCCTTGATCTCTCAAAAAATTCTTGTGAGCCGTCTAGCAACTAAAGTTAATATCTGATTGACTTTAAATGTATACACAGTGTCTAAGGTCACGAGACGGAGATTCCTATTGATTTTCAGCGATATCTACTAATTACTGCCGGAGTTATGGCCCTTGATCACTTTGAAAAATCTTGTGAACTCTCTAACGGCTAAAGTTGATATCCGATTGACTTGAAATTTATGCACAATGTTAAAGGTCACGAGACGAAGACGCCTATGGATACCCGATAATTACTGCCTGGGTTATTACCCTTGATCTCTCAAAAAATTCTTGTGAACGCTCTAGCGACTAAAGTTAATATCTGATTGACTTTAAATGTATACACAGTGTCTAAGGTCACGAGACGGAGATGCCTATTGATTTTCAGCTATATCCAATAATTACTGACAGAGTTATGGCCCTTGGTCACGTTGAAAAATCTTGTGAACGCTCTAACGGCTAAAGTTAATAACCGATTGACTTGAAATTTATGCACACAGTTTAAGGTCAGTTTTTCGACACTTGGCCTTTTGGTACGACCTTCACCCCATACAATATTTTAAAGGCCACATTCTTGACTTGGACCACCGACCCTGACCCTTGGTCGTGTCACACACGGCTCGGTCAGAAAACGGTCAAACGTGAAGGGCCTGTGTTTGAAGGGTGGTCTATGGGCCTTGTCAATATGAAAGTCGTGGGTCAAGGCAGGGTTTGAAAGGAATAAAATCATGTAGAGCTCTAAAAGCTGCACCTAAAATTACAAATTCAGAAAATCGCTCTCCTAAAAACCCCACCTCAGATATTCTAGGAGAGTGAAGAGTCGACTCAATGTTTTCTGTGACTTAATCCTTCGTATAATAATACAATAGCCTACATCGGTCACTTTATATTTACTTCAAAGTCTCAATCTCAATGTAGCTTTTTCCCCCAAACAATATTGAAATAAATTCCCCCTCATTTAAACAATACTTTCATTAGAAGCAATAATCGCCATATCATGGAATTCGCTAAATTGGATATACCCAGATGTGTAAATAACCCGGAGTTTCCCCTAAACTTTCAGAATTCGTCTGCTCATTATAACTGACTGATAGATGACAAAAACGTTTGTATTTCTTATTCGGAATCAAGGCTACATTATTTTAATAATAATAAACAATTTACGAATTTGTGATAAGTTATTTAGGCTATTAAATTTTCTTTAATTTTTGCACGCGAATTGACAACGTATTGTCCGCCATGTTGGTATTGGTCGCTCTCACGTACGCAATGTTTTGAATCGACTCGTGCTCATTTTATTTTGGTTCCTCCACATTACATCGGCCTATCAACCGTATTTCGTCATTCAGAACCAAGGCTACATTTTTTAAAAATTAAGTACAATTTATACGTAATATGAAACGTTTTATTATTAATTAGACAAACAAAAAACCATCTATCGCAACATCGTATGGTTTTGACTTTTGAATACGTAACCCATTCTTGGTTACGACCGTGAAAATAAGATTGTTTCGATACATTTCAATGCCGATTACTGTCGTTGTTTTTTGTATTTCAGAGGAGAGCCCAAAAAAAAAGCTCCCCTCAATCAACAAATTTAAAAAAATGGCTCTCCTAAAAGGTTCTCCAAGTTTCGATAAGATGAATGCTTTAGAAATTAAGGCGAGTGATGTAGAAATTAAGGAGAGTGATCTGATATTAAGGAGAGTGATTGGTAGATAAATGTTAATAAACCCTCAATGAATTTGTAAAGGAGAGTGATTTTCAATTTTAAGGGGAGGGAAAAAAACTCGTCTTAAAAAACAATGATTGCGATTATCGATAGCAAAATAACTATTGATACCCAACACAAATCGGTGACCATACATGGCCGTGGATAGTTAAAAATCGGCCACGAATCTGCGGCCAAATTGTAAAATTCGTAGGCCATGCCGCCGAGGCCGACGGCGTGTCAAGCCTTGCTTGAGGCCGTTAAATAAAAATAGATTATTTTTACGAGAATTTTATTAAAAGCAAAAGCGTTCGCGTTAATTCATTTAAAAGGTTGGGTGATATTTTAAAAAGATAACCGTGAGTTAGCCTTCGGTACGAGGAGCGTTGTTTATAAAATTCGAGTGCGTTTAAAAATATGTACCTGGGTTTCACTTTAGGTGCATGGTAGGTACGCGAGCGCTTTCGCGCGCCTTTCGTTTCGAGCCCTGTCAAGGTCATGTTACAGAAAACTGAACTCAAACTTTTCACCACGATCTTCCATATTGATCTTTCGAACACAGGCCCTCCACGTTTGACCGTTTTCTGGCCAAGCAGTGTGTGACAGGACCAAAGTCAAGGTCGTTGGTCCAAGTCAAGATTGTGGCCTTTAAATATTGTATGGGGTGAAGGTCGTATTCCAATTTCAAGTGTCCAAAACCTGACTTTGAAAAGTTTGAGTTCAGTTTTCTGTAACATGACCTTGACCCTCGACTTTGACCCAGTTACCCTTTTGAAGGGCATCGTTTCTGCTTTAACCTCAAACATCGACCTTCATAATACAACGAGAATTAATGCCATGACAAGCATAAACGTAAAGGCCCTGGGCTCAATGGGAATTTTGGGTTCAAGGTCAAAGTCGAGGGCACGGTTGGTTAGCCTTGATTACCGGAGGTCACCACGACCTTTAATATTGACAAGGCTCAAAGCCCTCTTTTCGAACTCGGACCCTCAGCGTTTGATCGTTTTCTGACCGGGTCGTGTGTGACAGGACCAAGGTCAAGGTATGTGGTCCAAGTCAAGATTGTGGCCTTTGATATATTGTATGGAGTGAAGGTCGTACCCAAGGTCAAGTGTCCAAAAACTCACTTTGAAAAGTTTGAGTTTAGTTTTCTGTACCATGACCTTGACCCATGACTTTGACCCTGCTACTTTTTTTGAAGGGCATCGTCTCTGCTTTCACATAGAACATCGACCTTCATAATGCAACGCGCAATAGGGCCATGACAAGCATAAACGTAAAGGCCCCGAGCTCGATGGGAATTTGGGGTTCAAGGTAAAAGTGGAGGTCACGGCTGGTTAACCTTAATTACCAAAGGTCACCACGACCTTTCATATTGACAAGGCCCATAGACCACCCTTCAAACACAGGCCCTTAACGTTTGACCGTTTTCTGACCGATCCGTGTGTGACACGACCAAGGTCAGGGTCGGTGGTCCAAGTCAAGATTGTGGCCTTTAAAATATTGTATGGGGTGAAGGTCGTACCCAAAGGCCAAGTGTCGAAAAACTGACCTTAAACTGTGTGCTTAAGTTTCAAGTCAATCGGAAATTAACTTTAGCCGTTAGAGCGTTCACAAGATTTTTCAAAGTAATCAAGGGCCATAACCCTGGCAGTAATTAGTGGATATCGCTCAAAATCAATAGGCATCTCCGTCTCGTGACCTTAGACACTGTGTATACATTTAAAGTCAATCAGATATTAACTTTAGTCGCTAGAGCGTACACAAGAATTTTTTGAGAGATCAAGGGTAATAACCCAGGCAGTAATTATCGGATACCCATAGGCTTCTTCGTCTCGTGACCTTTAACACTGTGCATAAATTTCAAGTCAATCGGATATTAACTTTAGCCGTTAGAGCGTTCACAAGATTTTTCAAAGTTATCAAGGGCCATAACTCTGGCAGTAAATTAGTGGATATCGCTGAAAATTGATAGGCGTGTTCATCTCGTGACCTAAAACTGTATGCTTAAATTTCAAGTCAATCGGAAATTAACTTTAGCCGTTAGAGCGTTCACAAGGTTTTTCAAAGTGATCAAGGGCCACAACTCTGGCAGTAATTATTGGATATAGCTGAAAATCCATAGGATCCTCCGTCTCGTGACCTTAAACACTGTGCATAAATTTGAAGCCAATCGGATATTAACTTTAGCCGCTAGAGCGTTCACAAGATTTTTCGAAGAGATCAAGGGTAATAACTCTGGTAGTAATTATCGGATTTCCCTGAAAATCCATTATATGCTTCTTCGTCTCATGACATTAATAAACACTGTGCATAAATTTGAAGTCAATCGGGTATTAACTTTAGCCTCTAGAGCGTTCACAAGAAATTGTGGACGACGGACGGGCGGCCGGCCGGGGGCGACGGCAATATACGACCACATTTCCATGTGGGCGTATACTTAAAATATACGAAAATTATTATTAATATTATGAACGGCAGCATCAGGCACGGGGCGCTGAGTGTTGGTTTTCGTTTGAGTGTCTTGTTATTCGAGTTTAAATAGTCAAGAAATGCAAATGGCGTCGTACGGATAAACATATCTCACGGGAGAAGCTAAAGGTCGGTAAAATGAAAAGTTATTGGTCGATTTTGCTAAAATTTGGTGTGAGGTCATCTCGAACCTAGCGGAACATCCCCTGAAAATTTCAAGTCTCTACGACCCCGGGAACTGGTAGAGGTGCGATTCTGAAATAGAACCCTCTTGCCCTTCTACTTCCTCTTACTAACTATAACTTATAGTTAATAAACCTCATCTCTCAAACAATCCGTGTTTCGAGATAAGATATGGTCCTATTTAGTTCTAGGTAGCAAGGCCGAACGCGAATTACACTCGCAAAAAGTATGCAAAATTGACAATATTTTTCATCAAACCAACAATTGATTATTGTTGTTTATAACATTTCTGCCACATCCAACTACAATCAATAATTATTATTAAGCAGATAATTCTACCAGACATGATTACAAATCCCCTCTTTTTAAATCATTGTCATAGCGATAGCAGATTGCATTTGCCAACATTTTAAATTTACGTTATTAACACATAAAAACAACGCTAGATTTAGGCCTACTTTATTGTCAATATTTGCTAATACATGAATGTTATTGTTGCTCAGTAGATTGGGTTGCTTATGTCATGTGTAATAAGTACTAATACTAATAGTATAAAATTAACTTATTTTAAAGATGGCACATGCATTAATAAAGAAATTGAGTTTGCCACTTGGAACTAAAGGCATCCAATTGTAGCTAAAAACAAGCACATCAGTTATCTCAACGTTTTTACGTTCTCGTAGCTAGAGTTCTTCAAGGTCTTGCACAGGAATCTGACCGTCGTCCGTCTATTCGCGAATGTATGCACACACCATACCGAACGAGACGATATACAATAAAAAAAGAACAGGAATGTAATGTCTGTTGAAGCCTCGATTTTACCTGCTCTCGTTTTGGCTCGTTATTTTTCAACAATTCGTAATGTCAGTTAATCTCTAACATCTGCCAATTCACTCAGATATGTTTTTTCTTCAATCTAGCATTACTTTTTGTATTGCATAAATACTCCCCAAAAAACAAATATCTTAGCCACTTGTTTCCAATATTTACATTATTGCAATACTGACTCCATGCCCTGACGTTACAAAAAAAATCCTAACCAACCTCTGATTGCAAATCAAAACTCATATTATATTAATATGTAGTTTCTGACTCAATTTCACGCATTTTAGGTTCCAAAATTAGAGATATAGCTGCATTAAGTGCTATTTTATTGATACTGTAATGTTTGAATTATTTTATTTTTGAAGGTTTGTTGTAAAGATGATGCAACCAATGTATCAGGGACAGGGAAGACCTGGTGGAACAACTGAATGTGTATCAAAGGTTGATGTAAGAATTGAATGTAAAAATTTAATGAATAAAGATACCACATCTAAATCAGATCCCTGTGCAGTTCTCTACATATCAAGAGCTGGTGGAAAATTACAAGAGGTAAGGAGTTAAACTTCTTTAATTTGTTATGTTAATCAGTGATGGTAAGCTCCACCCAATGAAATTTGTGTTTTAAAAGATTAAGCAAAAGTTGGCATGTTCTGTATTACACTTATATTTTGGCTTAAAAGGAGGCAAGTCTTGAACTTGATATCATCCACAGTCTTCAACATTGCAAACACAACTTACTGGTCAATTTAAATCAACATGTTAATATCTTAACATGAAAAGATGGGCTTTTGATATCAAATATTTAAGACAGCAGGAACACATTGAAATTGCCAGACTTGCCATTTAGTAATGAACGACTCAATCAACGATGCAATATATCACATCAATAGTCCAAATATTGTGTCCAACATTATGTGCTCAGAAACAGTTCTCCTTATCTTCAAAATGGTGTACCGGTACTAATAGTTTGACTTTTGCTATGATTTCAATCTCGTTTATATTTTTACAGGCTGGTAGAACAGAGAATGTGAAGAATTGTTTAGATCCACAATTTGCTGAAAGTATTACTGTAGATTATTATTTTGAAGAAGTTCAGAATGTAAAAATTGTGATTTATGATGTGGATAACAAAACACCTGAATTAAATGATGATGATTTTCTTGGTGGCATTGAATGTACTCTAGGACAGGTAGGCAGCTTAATTTGGTTTTTTCTATATTTTCCTACGTCTTCTCGTCATCATGTTTATCAGCATACACATTAAGCGCCCCCTAATGCAAATAAGTCATGCAATACAATCGATTTGATGTCACTCAAACAGACAGCTCGAAACGTTGGGCTGTCTTCAGGGGGTCAGGTATTCTTCTGGTAAAATTGAATGTCTACTTTCTGTATACACCAATTTTGCAATACTATTATTGGGAATAACCACCCGATAAATATTTTTCTTGGAATGCATCTTTAACTTTTGTCTCTAATTAAATAATCGAACATTACATGTATGCAGCAGTATGAATCATTATCAGAAATATTTTACAATAATGAAATGTGAGTTATGTAATAACCATTTGATAATAGCTATAATGTGTTTTCAGCTTGTTTCCAATAACCCTTATATTAAACCATTATTACTTAAAGATGGAAAAAAAGCGAAATCTAGTTCAATAATTGTAAGTACATGTATAAGATTTTTTTTATCAGAGTCGACAGCACTGTTACAATAAGACTTATTTTCATAATCACTACAACTGTAATTATGAGATTTTCCACTGAAAAATGTAACAATATTAATTATGACAAAGGACACGTAAATTGTTTTTATACATCGTCACACTAATCTGTCAGTCTGTCACAATTACTTGTTTACAAACATTGAGGTTATAATAATCTATCTTTTTGAAATCATTATGGGTTGTCTATCTTATTTTGATTGACAGTATTTAATTTTTGATATGAAGTAATAATTCCAAGATAGCTGCGTGGATAGAATGCTCTATTCCTGATCAATTATACACCGTTGTTTGTTAATGTACAAAATCAATATTGTATTTATTACTATATCTTGAAGGTTCGAACTGAAGAAATAAAGGCAGGGGGTGGAGAAATTCTTAATGTAACATTAAGAGCTACTAAGTTGGAAAACAAGGTAAACAAGGGCCTTATTATAATATTTATTATTTATATATCTAAACAGTAAAAGGGCCCATGTTTAATATACTCTGGTACTAAGATGCTTAGATGTCTAATACACCCGGTACTAAATAGATTAGATTAGATGGATTGAAAATGTATGTGTCTAAATCAGAAATATATATATGATTTTTTTTTAGGATTTTATGGGTAAATCAGATCCATTTTTAGAAATATTGAGAGGTACAATGGATGGATCATGGCAGGTCGTCCATAGAACAGAGGTACATAATGTTTTATTTATACTAAATCACTTGTTTATTATAGCATCTTTTCATATTATTACCAGTAACTGTTACACCCAGAATTATTAGATATCAGAGAGTCTGCAAAATATTCTTTGTTTCGCTGACTAATCATGATCATTCTTTGTCAAACTGATGTTGTGAAGAGAACATGGGCTCATGAAATATGACACGAACCAAGGTTTGACATCTTACTTTTCTTCAAATTACAGTTATGAAAGGTTCTTTTGGGAGAACATGGGTGGTCAGCGTTTTTTGCTCTCATCCAACGGAATAGAAGCTCTTTGCCAGACTGGAAAATTTTAAGCTTTCTGATTAAAATACATATCTATATTTCACTTTCTTCTTTTTTATACTTTTGATGGCCTACACTTTATGAAGATTTGACCAGTTGTACTGTTAGGTTGTGTCAGGGGTCATACGAGCAGCTTTGATACTAAGACTTCATGCATTGATTAATCAATCAGCGTTGATGTTTCTAGTGGTTTACCCATAGTTGTGTGCATCACACACCAAATAAAGACACAGTAACAGACGGTTTCTTTGACTAATCCCTCACTTCAACCAAACATCGGTATAATTACAGCTCTTTCAGATCCTAGTGTAGTAAAGACAAGTAAAACAAAATTTTGAACTATAAAAAACGGAACAAAATAGTATTAGTGTTTTAATTAGATTATTTCTTGTCTTGTTCTACACGGGTATCAAGACAGGGATCTCAAGAATATGTTAGTTATTCTCTTTTACTAATGTGATATTGCAGATAAAACACCCAGATATCTTTATTTTATTTTAGGTAGTTAAAAACGATCTGAATCCACATTGGAGGCCATTTTCTGTTCCGTTACAGACACTTTGTGGTGGAGATAAGAAACAAAGTATTAGAGTAAGTCATGATATTTTTTTTTTGATGGGATTGATCTTGAATGATCAAAATCTCTCATTTGTCGGGGGGGTTTTTTGAAGCAACGACAGGGAGTCTTACAAGTCTGAAATTCCTGATCTTTTGGGTAATTTGTCAAATCAGCCATTGCAGCCTTTTTTTTAAAGTTGGAAATCTGACAGAAGACCAAATAAAAGCAAACTTACTGGCATAGTTGAAGAATGGAAAAGTAAGATGTGAAGTGGTTCATATAATAATTATAGCCGAAAAGTTGAGTTTGAAGTGGAAAAATTCCAGCAACCTTGTCATCAAACGAAACTCAAACTTTGCAACACCATTATCGCAGGTAGACATTTCAGTTGGAAAGCGTGAGAATTGGTATCCTCGATGATATAATCTGTCAAGGAATCAGAGAGGTGAAATGAGTGACAAAAAATGTAGGTTTTTATGTGAAGGCCTTGATAAGATGTATTCAATTGTAGATTTGCGTTTATATGATTTACAGATGGATGTATATGATTGGGATAGCGATGGTTCACATGATTTGATTGGTGGATTTACAACTAACGTAGAAGAAATGCTAAATAAAGATAAAGAGGTATCGTTATGCTATTTTCATATGTTTACAAAGATAAGATGAATTTAAAACATTGCAACATTCGGCATATTTGGGTTCATTTTAATGAAGATTACATTATCAAAAACAAGATATTGTCCAAAATATACAAATAAAGTTCGATGGCTTTAAGGTTGTTTTTAAAAATGGCAAAGTATATTAGGATGCATCCTTGTAACCCGAGTGGTATCTTCCTGTTCTACTTCGCTAACATATTTAAATTAATTGCTCTTGATGATTTCATTGACCACATAGGTTGTTTCTACAAACCAATCAAAAAACAGATTACATACCATATTACCAGTCTTAGCATCATCGTTTATGTTCACCACAATACAACAGCATGTGACAATGACAAACTTTTCAAGACATTTAATATCAAAGACATGCACACAAAAAGATGTCCTAAAGTATTTTACAAAGTATACATATGTACAGCAATGATTCAACAATCTTAATTAAAACAACTTTTTTGATTGGTCAATAAAAATAACACAATCAGTATGTGCAGATAATTTTACTCTTCCTGGGGGACCTAGAGGGGTTAGTGGAATAAAACGGAACAGATCACTTGGAATACGGAGGGTGATTAGGATAAAGCAATTGGTAGATATATTCCAAATTGCTCTGTGTTATTTTTAACCCAAATTCAGTCTTATTTTTCTATATTTACGATTGTATTTCAGCCCACATGGCCTTGTATAAATGAGAAAAAGAAATCAAAGAAGAAGAATTACACTGACTCGGGTATAGTTATTGCATCATCTTGTAAGGTATGTAAGTTAAGTATACAATAAATATGTGGTATTGGTATACCTTAATTTCTGTTATAAAACTTCATGTCTGACAGCGACAGCATATTATCTCCTTTTAGCTCATCATAACACATATATATTTGAAGACAGAACATTAACCCAGATAAGCTATCAGTTTTGGTTAATATAATGGTTGGCAATATGTGGGTTCCCTTGGAATTTGTTTTAAGGGAGAGCAATGAGAGCTAGATATTACTAATGAGGAAGGTCCAGGAAATTACTAACTTTGTTAATGAGAAAATCAGGTATACAATTTATACTGAAATATCAAGAAACCTGGAAACAAAGTAATAGATTTATTTACTTACACTTAAATAATTTTTATTCTTTCAGTTAACTAAAGATTATTCGTTCTTAGATTACATATTTGGTGGTATGCAGATTAATTTTACTGTTGGAATAGATTTTACAGGATCAAATGGTAACCCACGGGAACCATCATCTTTACATTATATAAATCCTAATCAACCTAATGAATATATGCAAGCTATCAGAGCTGTGGGTTATGTATGTCAAGATTATGATAGGTAAGAAATCTTAAACAGCCACAGCTACACGATAAACATAGGCTACATATGTCATCAATTTGCTTTCAGTTCTTTTGTTGAATATTTCTGACATTTATAGAAAATGGTGAACTTTGGAATTTTTGGAATTCATAATAGAAAATAGGATAGACAACAAAAACAAATTTTAAAAAGATGAATTAATAACTCAGGCTCTAAAATTCTGAAGATACTAAAGCAAGGGGCATAACTCTTGGAGTGACTATCAAAAAATGTTGAAAATCTTTGAAGACAACACATTTCTAAAAGATGTAAAGCTTCTTCGAGTCGCTTTTATGCCAGCAAGAAATTTAAATTAGGGTCAGTGATTGACCACATTTATATGTGAGCATATAAAATCTAGAATATAATCTTTTCATAAAGTAAATGTAAAAGACTGATTATTTGAACATTTATATTTACAGTGACAAATTGTTTCCTGCTCTTGGATTTGGCGCTAAACTTGCTCCTAATTATGATCAAGTATATCATGAATTTGCTATCAATTTCAACCCACAAAATCCATATTGTTCAGGTAAGTTACAGAACAAACATTGATTTCAATAGGAATATGTAGAATTGTTTTACTTTATATAGTTATAGGTTACAAATCAATTGAAGGCCTGGAGGAGCTGAAAATTTTTATGTCCTCATGTGGCCACATATAAGTACATCACATGAACAACATAATACATAGCGGGAGTGTGAATAGCTATTCACTAGACATTATTAAGTACAAACTAAACAATATTCTCTTTTTGTAAGGAAACTTTTATTTAATATCTTGATCTGTAATGTGTTGTGGCATCATCGGTTGAATTTATAATCTTAGCATATCTTCTCTTTTTATTCTGGTACATTCTCTATAATTTTGCAGCATTTGTTAATATATGTTGAGGTTATTTATTTACATCTAGAATAATGCAATAATCTCTTAGTTATCTTTAACTCTTGGTAATCTCTTGAATTTTGCTAACACCTGCATAGTTTCTTGTTATGTCTTGATTATTTTGATTTCTGCTATAATAACTTGAGTTCTGTTATTATCTCTTGAGGGTTTGTATTATCTTTTGCGTTTTGCTATTGTAGCTTCAGTTCTGTTATTAACTCTTGGGGTTTGCTATTATATCTTGAGTTGTTATATTATCTTTTGAGTTTTGCTATTATCTTTTGAGTTTTGCTATTATGCCTTGAGCTTCGCATATTATCAGTTGAGTTTTATATTATCTATTGAGTTTTGCCATTATCTATTGAGATTTGCTATTCATTTAGATTAGCTATTATTGCTTATGTTTTACTATTATCTATTCAATAGATTCTGTTGAGTTTAGCTATTATATTATGAGTTTTGCTATTATATCATGAGTTTTGCTATTATATCTTGAGTTTTACTATTATTTATTGGGTTTGCTATTATTTATTGGGTTTACTTTTATCCATTTAGTTTTACTTTGATCAAGTTTTCAATTATCTGTAGAATTAACTTGCTATAAGCTCTTGGGTTGTTCTATAATCTATTGAGTTTTGTTATTATCTTTTGAGTTTAGTTATTAACCATTTAAGTACTATTATTATTTATTTGAATTATGTTATATACCTTGTGTTGAATTGCTATCTCTTTCTTATATCATCTCCTGATTGCTATTATGAATAACTTATTATTGAACAGGAATTGAGGGTGTGGTACAAGCGTATATGAATTGTATAACACAAGTACAGTTATATGGGCCAACTAATGCATCACCTATTATAAATCATGTTGCTAGATTTGCTGCTGCAGCTCAACAAGAAGAACCAACTAAAGGAGCTCATGTAAGTTTTCAATTCTTATTGTCTGTAATCAATCACATGAAGAGTAATGCTTTGTGTCTGAAAGAGTAGAAGGTGGGGATGGGAGCTATTGTTTAAAGAGGTATGATGCAGAGTATAGATCTGTTATCAATTCAGTCATTGTTCCTTTCTATGGTCTTCTTGACAAGGAGTATTGTCATCTTGTGTATGTTGTGTTTTCTCAAAGATCCTGATACATGTGTAGAAAAGGAACCCAATGCGCAAATATTTACAAAATTGTCTTTCATCATGTTCTATATTAAATTGATCTGTAACCAAAGACATTATTATTTTGTTTTAGGTGTACTATGTATTATTATTACTAACTGATGGCGTTCTATCAGACATGAGTGATACTCTATACAGTATAGTTAAAGCTTCAGCTTTACCAATGTCATTGATTATAGTAGGAGTAGGTAATGCTGATTTTACTAACATGAATACATTAGATGGGGATAATGGGGTTTTAAAAGCACCCAATGGTCAACCTGTTTCGAGAGATATAGTGCAGTTTGTACCCTTCAGTCAGTTTAAACAGGTAGGTTTTACAGCCAAAATATTTAGTGGGTACATGGATCAATCCACATAAATATACACAGATTTTAATATCTTGAAACAATATTCAATTGATACAAATTCTAAGTGTAAAATGTTGTTAAAAGTATTAGAATGTCCACATAAAAGTAGTTTTACCATGTCTTAAACTTTACATTGTTGCAAATCAAAATTCAAATTGTTAGAAGCAGATTAAAAATAATTAACCTAACAGATAATTAATTTGTTGAACGTCAAATGTTTTAATTCTAGAACATAATTTTAAAGAAGAATGATTGAAGTAATAAAGATTGTAATGACATCCCCTTTATGTTGAAAATTGATCTATCCTGTTATTACTTTTAGAAAAATCCATCGGAGTTAGCTCGTCAGGTATTGGCTGAAGTACCAAAGCAGGTGACGCAGTATTTCAAACTTAGAGGCCTGATACCAAACGTAATGAAACCTAATCCACCTCCTGCTACTCAAGATTCTTAAATTTAGAGTCTCTGGTGGGATTCTGTTTTCCTACAATTCTTAAGAGATTATAGAGATTTGTTTTTACTTTGAAGCTTTCTATGCTGAACTAGTTATTTTAGTTAAAACTTCATTTAGCATGACTTTACCTACCTACAGTCCATTTACAATTTATGTAAAATTTTGCATATCATAACTGTGATTATTAAGGACACAATATAGCCAAATACACAAACATCAAAATAACTACCAATCATCAAAAGCTCTAGCCATTAGAATGTCAATTATCTAAAAAGAAAAAAAGAATAACTCATTTTTTAATTTTTATCCGTGAACATCAAGATCAAGCTGGTAGGGAACAATGTTTTTTTAAAGTTAATAGTCTAGATTACTATGTAAAGAATACCTTTCATGCCTTATGTTTCAAATATTTAAAATGGCTATTAGACTTTCGATGCAAGGAGTCTGACAATGTTAATTTGATGCTATATGCCCATAACTTCTTCATATCAAAAAGAAAATCCTGAAATAAAACTATATATATGAACCAGATAAATAATTTAATATTTTTTAATTGTTTTTTATAAAACAATTATTAATATAAAATAAAAGGTATTTTTTAATGTTATTTATATATACATTATATAGGTATATAAGTCTGTTGAATTTCTTTGTCTTTCATATACATCTATAACTTTTTGATATGTTAAATTTATCTGTTTTCTATAAAACTATAATAAAATTGTCTACATTTGTAACTTACAAGTGTTTATATAATTTTTTAATAATATTAAATGAATTAATATATAATGTTGTTTATTTTATTTGTTAAAATGTGGCCGAGTGGTGAGCTCTTTAATCAACAGCTGTCATCACAAATGACATGGTTAAGAATCTTAACGATCCTAGGTTCGGGCATAACACGAGGTAGGGTTGCTTGAGTAACCTGGTGGGTTTACTCTGGGTCCTCCGCTTTCCACCTGCTGGTTAAAAACCATGACATACATGCAAGAAAAATGTTAATACTGAAATGACCTTCTTTGTGTTAAAAAGAGATTAAATTTTTCTCTTTTTATTTGTTATTTGTTAAACCATCTTATGATAATCAGATGTTTTGTATTTATTTATGCTAAGAACATTTTAAAAACAAACTGTATATTTAATCTCAATATTTTAATCTCAATATTTTATATAATGCTGAATTATATTTAAAGTACAATGTTCCGTTAGTTTATTGAGGAAAGTAGTTGTATACATTTGTTATTTTTATTATAGTCTAATATATTACACACAATGTTAGAGGATTTGTTATATTTGTATAACACTTGATTATTATCATTATAGTAATGTTTTTATTCCTCTTCATGCTTGATTAGTTTTGTTTACTTTCCAACATGTAGTCCAGTTTTGATATATTTTATCTTTTATTTTAGAACAAACTTACCTGTCAGTTGATAGATTATATATATATATTATTCTATTAAATAGACATGCAATACAACTATATACGCAGGGGGTAATATAGGTTTCATTTCTAAAGGTTATCACACTAAACATATGATATAATATTTCTAAAGAATTTCTGTAAAACAACCAATTGGTCTTCTGTGTTCCTTATTCAGCTTTAGCCTACTGGGAATGATAAAAATGATTAAGAACCTTATATATAATATGTATTAAATGATTTATACAGTTGTCTTTGCTGGTTGAACTCTATCCTTTTTATATAAAAATAAAAGCCTTTGGCTTCTGCAAATGTTCATTGTAAAAACTTTAAAAAATAAGTTTTTTTCCTTCAAAATCTGTTTTAATTAGAATCTTTAAATACCTGTGCTACAAGATTTGATTTTTTGTTATCTTTTTGTAATCCAATTATCAGATAAAAATACAAAGTTAATGAACATCTTGCCACATGAAATAAATTTATAATGGAAAGTGTACAATCTGTTAATATTCTGAAAAAGGTAAGCCTAATGCCTGATGTGCCTTGTTTAACTGTGAAACCAGTGTCACCAGTGACTCGTCGACGACATTCCATCCATGCGATATGTCTGAATTTATCAACCCCAGGAATTGGGTGGTGTTTATAGTTTATCCCAGTCACATTGTCAAAAATCAAGCCTATCGTTTTTGCTTTTAAATTCTTATAATATTGTTTTGACATTTTGGGATCAATCGTTTGACATAAATTTAGATTTTACAGAAAGTTAAAACAAAAATTTGTATGGCAGGAAAAGTATTATTAGTTAGTTTAATAAGGCAGAGTCCGATAAGAATCATCTATCCACTGAAGACGACCGATCAGTAGTGCTTATCCAACTCCTAGCCAACCAAGGGAGATAACTGCCAATATTAGCCAGTCTAAATATTAAGGCCGTCTGTAGATTTCGTCACAGTCTCGATATGTAAACAGGGGCTGGGGCACGTGGTTATTGTTGAAGATTGACAATAACAGTTGGGGTAAGGGGTAGCTGGCTGGGTTTCGGGTTGGCCCTAGCCCTATTTACATCTCGTGACCTTGACTAAATCTGCAGGTGGTCTTAACATTTAGATATCGGCCTGTCGCCCCGACCCGCAGGTAAACGAAACAAGATTTTGTTTCTAATTTAATGATTGTTACTTTATATTTATGACTTCTTTCGTTTGAATAACTTAACTACACTTTGCAGAACAATTTATAATATTGGACGATTTACTTACGTCAATGATCGGAATTGTGAAATATCGTGGAATTTTTGTGGAATTTCCCAATGTGGTGAATACACTAGTTATAAACAAAACAAAATAATGCATATTTCCACGGTAAGTGCTAAATGATATGAAGCCGGGACGATTTTGCTAAATAGTATAAAGCGAGTATAGTTTAAGCCCCGCCCTTCTGTTGTTTAGGCCCTTCCCACTTTTATGAAGGTTAAGGTTGCAGGGGGCGGTTTATTATTATTATTTTATGATGAACATAAAACTTATTCTCCCTGAAGTTGAGAATACTATAGTTGGATCTGTCTCTGAGGCAGGACGATTTCCAATACCACCTAATATGTCTAGAGAAGTATTTCAATCTGATGAAAATTTTAATAAGTTTGTCGAAAATTTTGAAGTTAATTCCAAAACACGTTTTGTCGTGTCATATAACAGAAACTTTAATTTAACAGGTACAGTAATTTGTTTATAACTCAGTTGCGTTCGGAGCCGTGTGCGTATTTTTAATATAACAGAAACTTTAATTTAACAGGTACAGTAATTTGTTAATAACTCAGTTGCGTTCGGAGCCGTATGCGTATTTTTAATTTTTAAAATTTATGTAATCACTATAAAGCCAGGTCGATTCGGTTCTATGTGGCGTATAAGGCGATGATGATTTTCTCTATTTCTAGGATATATAGATAATATTTTTAATTTATATAATAAAATCATTCAAATATCCTTTTTTTAAAAAAAAAATTAATTGAACAAAAATACTCCACAATACTTTAAAGCAAGGCCGATTGGGTTATATATGTGGTATAAGACAACCATTTTCTCTATATGTAGAATATAGAGGATGATATTCTTAATTCATATAATCTTATCATCTTAATATCGATTTTATTTTAATAGAAATTAATTGAAAAAAATACTCAAAAATCTTTTAAACATAAAAAAAAGATTAACTATAAAGCGAACCGATTGAGTTCAATGTCCGGTATAAGGCAATGATTATCTCTACTTCTGGGATATATAGGGTCATATTCTTAATTTATACAATAAAATCACCATATCTTTTTTTATAGGAAATTAATTGAAATAAATAACCCAACATCTTTTACACATAAGAAAAAGACTCACTGTCATTGGGTTCAATGTGCCGTATAAGGCAACGATTTTCTCTATATCCAGGATACATGTATATAGGAAAATATTCTTAATTTATATAATAAAATCACCCTAATTTCTACAAAGCGAGGCAAATATTTTCTCGTTTTTTGAATGGAAATTAATTGAAAAAATACTCCAACATCTTTTAAACATAAGAAAAAGACTCACTATAAAGCGAGGACGATTGGGTTCAACTTGTGATATAAGGCAACGATATTCTATATATCTAGGATATATAGGATAATTTTCTTAATTTATATAATCAAATCGCCATAATATAGATTTTATTTTAATAGAAATTAATTGAAAAATATACTCCAAAATCTTTTAAACATAAGAAAAAGACGACGATTGAGTTCAATGTGTCATATATTTATAAGGCAACGATTTTCTCTATATCTAGGATATATAGGATAATATTCTTAATTTATATAATCAAATAACCCTAATATCATTTTGTGAATGGGAATTAATTGAAAAAAAAATACTCCAACATCTTTTGAACATCAGAAAGACTCACTATAAAGCGAGGACGATTGGGTTCTATATGTGGTAAAGGGCAACCATTTTGTCTATATCTAGGATATATAGGATAATATTCTTAATTTAGATATTCAAATCACCCTATTATAGTTTTTATGGAAATGAATTGAAAAAAATACTCCACAATCCTTTAAACATAAGAAAAGAACTCGCTATAAAGCGAATCCGATTGGGTTCCATGTATGGTATAAGGCAACGATTTCTCTATTTCCAGGATTTATAGGGTAATATTCCTCATTTATAAAATAAAATCAAGATAATATCGTTTTTGAATGGAAATTAATTGAAAAAAATACTCCAACATCTTTTTAACATAAGAAAAAGAGTCACTATAAAGCGAGGAAGATCGAGTTGAATGTGTTATAAGGCAACGATTTTCTCTATATCTATGATATGTAGGAAAATATTCTTGATTTATATAATCAAATCACCCTCATATAGTTTTTGAATGGGAATTAATTGAAAAAAAAAATACTCTAACATCTTTGAAACATCGGAAAAAGACTCACTATAAAGCGAGGACGATTGGGTTCTATAGGTGGTAAAGGGCAACCATTTTGTCTATATCTAGGATATATAGGATAATATATTCTTAATTTAGATATTCAAATCATCCTAATATAGTTTTTTTTAATGGAAATTAATTGAAAAAATACTCCACAATCCTTTAAACATAAGAAAATAATTCGTTATAAAGCGAGGCTGGCTTGGTTCCATGTGTGGTATAAAGCAACGATTTTCTCTATTTCCAGGATTTAAAGGGTAATGCGCCTCATTTATATAATAAAGTCAAGCTAATATCGTTTTTGAATGGAAATTAATTGAAAAAAAATACTCCAACATCTTTTTAACATAAGAAAAAGACTCACTATAAAGCGAGGACGATCGGGTTGAATGTGTGTTATAGGGCAACGATTTTCTCTATATCTAGGATATACAGGATAATATTCTTGATTTATATAATCAAATCACCCTAATATCGTTTTTGAATGGGAATTAATTGAAAAAATACTCCAACAACTTTTAAACATCAGAAAAAGACTCACTATAAAGCGAGGACGATTGAGTTCTATATGTGGTAAAGGGTAACCATTTTGTCTATATCTAGGATATATAGCATAATATTCTTAATTTATATAATCAAATAACCCTAATATCATTTTTGAATGAGAATTAATTGAAAAAATACTCCAACATCTTTTGAACATCAGAAAAAGACTCACTATAAAGCGAGGACGATTGGGTTCTATATGTGGTAAAGGGCAACCATTTTGTCTATATCTAGGATATATAGGATAATATTCTTCATTTAGATATTCAAATCACCCTAATATAGTTTTTTTATGGAAATTAATTGAAAACAAGCCAACAGTGAGGCTGATGTCCCCCGCCGAATCCCAAAATAAATAGATGACACTTATTAATTAATCGCACATTTATTTTTTCCAAACGTATCGAGCAATCAAACTGTACACGAAGTGTCATCCAAAAGAGTTATAAAAAGAAAAATGCTAAAACCGACGAAAAAAATGAAAATGTACCCTAGTTAGGGGGACCCAAAAGGCAGACAAAAGGGCCCCCACGCTTGACAAAAGAGACCCTCTGGCCAAGGGAAAGGGCCCTCGTGTCCAAGTCAATCGTTTCTATACACTGTTACTGTCGAATCCATAACTGAATGAGAATGCAGTCATTGTATTGGCATAAAAAATCATCAATCAAGATGAACCTAAGTTATCTTGTCCCAAAGTATCAACCAATCAAATTGCTTATCTCTGCTTACCCTAGGCAGAAAATGCTCATCTTCGAACTCCATCAAGGCATTGGCCTAATAAGCATACCAAGTTATCGTGTTCCAAAGCATCAACCAATCAAATTGCTTATCTCTGCTTACCCTAAGCGGAAAATGCTCATCTTCGAACACAAAGTCTCGACCAATCAAATTGCGTATTGCTCTGCTTACCAGGCGCGGATCCAAAAATTTTTGCAGGGGGGGGGGGTCAAGGTTTGATAATTGCGCTCAACCGATTAATTTGGTAAATGAGATTCAATTTGGTTCATTCTGACGTATTTCCGGAAGGTAAATTCCAAAATTACATGTCTAAATCGCCAATAAAATCGCATAAAAAAAATTTCAAGCCTGAGCAGGGGGGGGGGGGGTCCGGACCCTCTGGATCGGCGCCTGCTTACCCTGAGCAGAAAAGGTATTACTGTAATGAAACTATACACCAAGTTTCACCATTCTCACTTAATTAGAACTAAAGTTATCTTGTTCCAAAGCATCAACCAATCAAATAGCTTATCTCTGCTTACCCTAAGCGGAAAATGCTCATCTTCGAAGACCACCAAGGCATTGACCTAATAAAAACATACACCAAGTTTGAACATTCTAGCTCAATTAGGAAGAGAGTTATTGTGTCCCAAAAAGTGTGACGGACAGACGGACAGACAGACAGACAGACAGACGAACCCATTTTAATAGTCCCCCAACTTTCTCCGAAAGGCGGGGGACAAAAAATACTCCACAACACTTTAAACATAAGAAAAGAACTCGCTATAAAGCGAGCCGGATTGGGTTCCATGTATGGTATAAGGCAACGATTTCTCTATTTCCAGGATTTATAGGGTAATATTCCTCATTTATAAAATAAAATCAAGCTAATATCGTTTTTGAATGGACATTGATTCAAAAAAAATACTCCAACATCTTTTTAACATAAGAAAAAGGGTCACTATAAAGCGAGGAAGATCGGGTTGAATGTGTTTTATAAGGCAACGATTTTCTCTATATCTATGATATAAAGGAAAATATTCTTGATTTATATAATCAAATCACCCTCATATAGTTTTTGAATGGGAATTAATTGAAAAAAATACTCCAACATCTTTGAAACATCGGAAAAAGACTCACTATAAAGCGAAGACGATTGGGTTCTATATGTGGTAAAGGGCCACCATGTTCTCTATCTAGGATATATAGGATAACATTCTTTATTTATATATTCAAATCACCCTAATATAGTTTTTTATGGAAATTAATTGAAAAAATACTCCACAACACTTAAGAAAAGTATTCGCTATAAAGCGAGGTAGACTGGATTCCATGTATGGTATAAGGCAACGATTTTCTCTATTTCCGGGATTTATAGGGTAATATGCCACATTTATATAATAAAATCAAGCTAATATCGTTTTTTGAATGTAAATTAATTGAAAAAATACTCCAACATCTTTTTAACATAAGAAAAAGACTCACTATAAAGCGAGGACGATCGGGTTCAATGGGTGTTATAAGGCAACGATTTTTCTCTATATCTAGGATATATAGGATAATATTCTTGATTTATATAATCAAATCACCCTAATATCGTTTTTGAATGCCAATTAATTGAAAAAATATTCCAGGATCCTTTAAACATCAGAAAAAGACTCACTATAAAGCGAGGACGATTGGGTTCTATATGCCGTAAAGGGCAACCATTTTGTCTATATCTAGGATATATAGGATAATATTCTTAATTTAGATATTCAAATCACCCTAATATAGTTTTTTTATGGAAATTAATTGAAAAAATCCTATACAATCCTTTAAACATAAGAAAAGAACTCGCTATAAAGCGAGGCCGATTGGGTTCCATGTATGGTATAAGGCAACGATTTTCTCTATTTCCAGGATTTATAGGGTAATATTCCTCATTGATATAATAAATTGAAGCTAATATCGTTTTTTGAATGGAAATTGATTGAAAAAAAAAAAAATACTCCAACATTTTTTAAACATAAGAAAAAGACTCACTATAAAGCGGGGACCACTGGGTTCAATGTGTGGTATAAGGCAATGGTTTTCTCTATATCTAGGATATATAGGATAATATTCTTAATTTTTTAAAATCACACTAATGTCGTTTTTTGAATGGAAATTAATTGAAAAAAAAAATTCTCCAACATCTGTTAAACATTAGAAAAAGACTCACTTTAAAGCGAGGACGATTGGGTTCAACGTGTGATATAAGGCAACCATTTTCTCTCTGTATAGGATATATAGGATAATATTCTTAATTTATATAATCTAATCACTTTAATATTAATTTTATTTTAATAGAATTTAATTGAAAAAAATACTCCAAACTCTTTTAAACGTAAGAAAAAGACTAACTGTAAAGCGAGGACAAATGTGGTACAAGGCAACCATTTTCTCTATATATAGGATAAAGAGAATAATATTCTTAATTTATATATTCAAATTACCCTAATATCGTTTTTATTATGGAAAGTGATTGAAAAAATACTCCACAATAAAATCCCTCTAATATCTTTATTTTATGGAAACTAATTGAAAGAAATACTCCAAATTTCTTTTAAATATAAGATAAAGCGAAACCGATGGGTTCTAATTCTATGTGTGGTATAATGCGATGATTTTCTCTATTTCTAGGACATTTAGGATAATATTCTTAATTTAAAATAATAAGATCACTCAAATTTCGTGTTTTTTTATGGAAATTATTTGAAAAGGTATTCCAAAATCTTTTAATTGAAACAGACGCACTTACAGCGAGGCCAAACAAATTAATATTTACAAGTAGATCCAACATCTGATTTTAGCCTCTACTATACATAATGTCAAGGCCGTACATTGAACTGTCAATCAAATTGACTGACATGTTCCTCGCTCTATATCGTCCTCGCTTTATATGATTTAGCATTTTCCTATTTCCACAGAATCGATGTACATTGCGACAAACACTGTTTAATTAACCTTTGCGATAAACAATAATTGTGTAATATATTGATAAATATTATTGGACCATTTCATGAATTGGATCTCGACCATGGAGTCCCACATTACCACAGTTTTGGCATTTCATTATCATTATTTAAAATTATAAAGCCTAACAGTCAGTGAGTAACAGTTCAGTACTTGCAGACATATCCTACTATAGATATTGTTTAAATTTTGTAACTATAATATAGATCCCCAACTCTAAATTATTATCGTGGAACCAGACTTCATAGAGAAGATTGTAAGGTACACCGTATTATAAGGTCGATGGGTACAGGGCCTAGACAAATTCATATCATTTTTAATTCATTTACCAGCAAAACACGAATTGAAACTTGAAATAGTTGAAAATGAAATGCCAGCTATTTCGAAGCCTGATAATTTATGATTTAATCATAATTTGGCATAAATGTTTGTGGCTCTGCTTTATTCTATACTATTTTATTTTTTTTCCCTTTATCCTTTTCAGTAGAATTTTGATAAAAGTAAAGCAGATATTAAAATTAACAAAAATGACTCAACCATATCCTCCTATGAATCAGGTACCTGGTGGATCAGCTGAATGTGTAACTAAAGTTGATATCAGAATTGAATGTAAAAATTTACTAAATAAAGATGTTATGTCTAAATCAGATCCATGTGCTGTTCTTTACATGGCAAGATCTGGTGGAAAGTTATCAGAGGTAATTTATAAATAGTACTAAATACTTGTTTTTAACTGGGTCCATATTCAAAGGATATCTTAAGTCTAAGATAGTCACTTAACTACTAGCTTTCACTTAAATATAAGTAACTTCCTGTAAAAGGGCAAGTGGTATTCAAAGGCGTTGTTAAGTATCAAATTTTCCCTTACTTAAAGTTAAGCTGCCTTAACTTTTTAAGTGTTAGTCTTTAAGACTAAAGTTGTATTCAAAGGCCAGTTAAAGTGAGAAATATCCGCTTAACTTTAAGTGACCTATGGGAGGTACCTTAAAGGGACAATAACATTCTTGCTGGCTTGGTAGCTCCAGAAAATAAATAATACCCTTATTCTAAGTACTAGATGTTTAAATGTCCTACCTGTTGTGTAAATTATCCATTACAACCTATTTTATTTGTCCAGAGGGTTCGAAAATATTTTAAAATCCAAGTCACATTTGAAAAGGTTTACGTTAGACTTTTCAAATCAATTGGTTGAATTTTTCCAATTTTTTAAATTAGGTGTGTTAAGATGAAATTTATATCATCATTTAATTGAAATATTCTAAAATAATACGATTTGTTGACCAGAATGAAGATTGGGACATATTTTTCAGTTACAACAAGAGTGTTATTGGGGCTTTAAAGTTAAGTGAGATTATAAGGACTTCTTTTAACGCTGTTGTGTCAGTACCGTAATGAAGATTTTAAAAGTTAGGGGATTTGCATTGAAACAAAGACAATGTCACCGAGCATAGCTGGCCTCAATAATTTTTTTTTTTGTCGTCAACTTGGGGATATTGTAGTGCCATAATAGAGTATAAGGTTATTACCGCCGAGATAGTTAAGGATATCTTTTCCCGATCATTTATCATGTTCATATTGCTTAATCATGTTTCTACGACTGTCATATATTAAAGTTGAATCCATTTGTGTTGGCAAGATATGACTTATTTATAAGCCCACATTTTCATGTGGACGTATTATGTCGTCGCCCCTGTCCGTCCGGCCGACGTCCGTCCTTCCACAATTTGTTTGTGGACTCTCTACAGGTCACAATTCTTATCCGATTTTGACGAAACTTGAAATATAGGTTTATCCCCAAAAGATTCGGCTGCTTTCGATATTGGCATGTATCGGATCAAAACTTCATGGATTATGGCCCCTGATTGTACATAAAAAACACTTTTTTAGCTTGTGGACCCTATAGAGGTCACAATTTTGAACCGATTTTGATGAAACTTGACATGCATGTTTGTAAACCAAAGATCTTGGTTCCTTTCGATATTTGCGGCTATCGGAATGTAATTTCCTGAATTATGGCCCCTGATTCTCCGAAAAATCACCCTTTTTAGCTTGTGGTCCCTCTGGAGGTCACAATTATTATTCGATTTAAAAAACCGTTTGATTATATCACCGTTACACCCTAAGGCAGGTTGAGGTTCGAATTTCGGGAAAATCGGACAAAAATTGCCATACAAAATGGCCGCCGTTTGTACGCGAATACTGTTAAAAAATGGTATATCAAGGTTGTGGACCCTGTGGAGGTCACAATTTTGATTCGATTTTGATGAAACTTGAAATTCATGGTTATAACCCAAAGATCTTGCTTCCTTTCGATATTTGCGCATATCGGATCGTAACTTCCTGAATTATGACCCCTGATTATACGCAAAATCGCCTTTTGTTTAGCTTGGAGGTCACAATTATTATCCGATTTAAAAAAACTTTGATTATATTACCGTTACACCGTAAGGAAGGTTGAGTTCGAATTTCGGGAAAATCAGACCAAAATTGCCATACAAAATGGCCGCCGTTTGTACGCGAATACTGTTAAAAAAATGGTATATCAAGGTTGTGGACCCTGTAAAGGTCACAATTTTAATTCGATTTTGATGAAACTTGAAATTCATGGTTATAACCCAACGATCTTGGTTCTTTTCGATATTTGCGCATATCGGATCGTAACTTCCTGAATTATGGCCCCTGGTTATACGCAAAATCCCTCTTTCTTTAGCTTGTTGTCCCTCTGGAGGTCACAATTATTATCCAATTTAAAAAAACGTTTGATTATATCACCGTTACACTGTAAGGAAGGTTGAGTTTGAATTTCGGGAAAATCGGACCAAAATTGACAGACAAAATGGCCGCCGTTTGTACGCGAATACTGTTAAAAAGATAGGCTGGCACTGCCAGGCAGGATACGCCCACATTTTCGAGAGATGGACAGAGAAAAAGCAATACCGAAAGTGATTTTTCCTACATCTTTAAGTCCTGTATTTCATACTGTATTCGGAGCAGCCATTTAGTTGGTCAGTTCCAGTCTGATATTAATGAAATTCGAAACCGACAATGATTATGGTGTGACGGTACACAACCTTGAAATGTGAATTTTCATCAAAATCGGATAAGAATTGTGACCTGTAGAGAGTCCACAACCATGATATACCATATTTTTACACTATTCGCGTACAAACGGCGACCATTTCGTCCGGCAATTTTGGTACGATTTTCACGAAATTAGAACTCAACCTTCCTCATCAAAATCGAATTAAAATTGTGACCTATACAGGGTCCACAACCATGATATATCATTTTTTTAACAGTATTCGCGTACAAACGGCGGCCATTTTGTCTGTCAATTTTGGTCCGATTTTCCCGAAATTCAAACTCAACCTTCCTTACAGTGTAACGGTGATATAATCAAACGTTTTCTTAAATTGGATAATAATTGTGACCTCCAGAGGGACCACAAGCTAAAGAAAGGGGGATTTTGCGTATAACCAGGGGCCATAATTCAGGAAGTTACGATCCGATATGCGCAAATATCGAAAAGAACCAATATCTTTAGGTAATATTTCGGTAATATAATCAAACGTTTTTTTAAATCAGATAATAATTGTGACCTCCAAGCTAAAAAAAGGCGATTTTGCGTATAATCAGGGGCCATAATTCAGGAAGTTACGATCCGATATGCGCAAATATCGAAAGGAAGCAAGATCTTTGGGTTATAACCATGAATTTAAAGTTTCATCAAAATCGAATCAAAATTGTGACCTCCACAGGGTCCACAACCTTGATATACCATTTTTTAACAGCATTCGCGTACAAACGGCGGCCATTTTGTCCGTCAATTTTGGTCCGATTTTCCCGAAATTCGAACTCAACCTACCTTAGGGTGTAACGGTGATATAATCAAACGGTTTTTTAAATCGAATAATAATTGTGACCTCCAGAGGGACCACAAGCTAAAAAGGGTGATTTTTCGGACAATCAGGGGCCATAATTCAGGAAATTACACTCCGATAGCCGCAAATATCGAAAGGAGCCAAGATCTTTGGGTTACAAACATTCATGTCAAGTTTCATCAAAATCGGTTCAAAATTGTGACCTCTATAGGGTCCACAAGCTAAAAACGTGATTTTTCAGACAATCAGGGGCCATAATCCATGAAGTTTTGATCCGATACATGCCAATATCGAAAGCAGCCGAGATCTTTTGGGGATAAACCTATATTTCAAGTTTCGTCAAAATCGGATAAGAATTGTGACCTGTAGAGAGTCCACAAACAAATTGTGGACGGACGGACGTCCGGACGGACAGGGGCGACGACATAATACGTCCACAAGAAAATGTGGGCGTATAAAAATGATATATCATGGTTGTGGACCCTGTATAGGTCACAATTTTAATTCGATTTTGATGAGGAAGGTTGAGTTCTAATTTCGTGAAAATCGTACCAAAATTGCCGGACGAAATGGTCGCCGTTTGTACGCGAATAGTGTAAAAATATGGTATATCATGGTTGTGGACTCTCTACAGGTCACAATTCTTATCCGATTTTGATGAAAAGTCACATTTCTAGGTTGTGTACCGTCACACCATAATCATTGTCGGTTTCGAATTTCATTAATATCAGACTGGAACTGAACAACTAAATGGATGCTCCCAATACAGTATGAAATACAGGACTTAAAGATGTAGGAAAAATCACTTTCGGTATTGCTTGTTCTCTGTCCATCTCTCGAAAATGTAGGCGTATCCTGCCTGGCAGTGCCAGCCTATCTTTTACAATTCAGTCCCATATATACGTAATGGGTAGTATTTATTTTGGTAAAATATAATGCAATGTGTATCTTTCGTACACACAATGATGTATTCCCTTTGAAAATCTAAAATGTAGGTACTTACATAATGTCTATGAATTTCTAAAATGTTAGATTTATAAACAACACCGAATGATTTATCCTGTCTAACTTATAAGGAAAGGTTATTGTGTATTGCTAATATGTTGTTTTCTATTCTTGATACATTGTTAAAAAATTAAAGTTTACGATATCCATCATTATACTTCCACTATTTATTGTAATCTATTGAATTGGGTTTTTTTTTTTTTTTTTTTTAAAAAGTCTATGAAAACAGTCCTTCCGTCAAATGATGCACAATATCATAATTTATCCTAAATTATATTCATATTATTTTCATGTGCTGCAATATAATATTTCGACAAACATTTTCCAAGTAATTTAAACCAAGAATGTAATAGAGTATAGTGAAGCTCTTAAGGGGGCATAACTTGCTTACAATGTTAGAAATTTGTGAATTTTGGCAGTGTAAGGTATTCCATAAATTGAAAATTCATGATTTTTGGCAAATGTGAGTATTCCATAATTTAAGTGTGCAGTTAAGATTTTCACATAGCCAAGTATTTGTAAAATACAGCCTTTGAATACCGATTTAAGGTAATACAAGTGGAAAAATGAATTATTTTTACTTAACTTATAGAAAACCTTAGAATACGAACCCAGAACTTGACTAGATGACCATCATTTTATTGTGTGCGAAATGTTCTTGAACAGACATGACTTTTTTTCATCCCAGTATGTTTACAGTTTCCTGTAAATGATAAGTAGGTTGACAATGCAATTAGTTGAAAGTAGAAGTAACCAGTATGATGATTTTCTTCAACATTGAAGGAACACACAGCTTACATTGTACAAAAAAGTATACTGCATATTAACTTATTCTGGTCAACAGTTTATTTTTGTTTGAAGAAAGCACAAACATATTTGCTTGGGTTGATAAGATATCAGTACTTTTATTTTTCATTTAAGATTGGAAGAACAGAAAATATTAAGAATTGTTTAGATCCAAAATTTGCTAAGAGCTTCACTGCCAATTATTATTTTGAAGAAGTTCAGAGGATTACAATTGCTGTTTATGATTTAGATAATACAACCCCAGAATTAGGTGATGATGACTTTCTAGGTCAAATTGAATGTACTCTGGGTCAGGTAAGAGAATTATACTGAAACCTTGTTTAATTGCTACTCTTCTTTTTACGATTTACAAAAAGCACCTTTTTAGTACCACTACCATATATCTACATATGGTATATGGAACAAATCAGAGAAAACCCAAATGACAGTGAAATAATAAAATTGAACATACAAAATAGCATGGCTGCTAACAAGGAAGATATACATTAAGTACAACATACACTAAGGCTCATGAGAACATTATTATTAATAAAAGGGAGATAAATCCACTGAACTCATGGTGGATGCTCGATTCACAATCCAGAACGTCCCGAATCAACAGAATTACAATCGAGTGACGTGGAATTCAGTCCTGTCACAGTTCTGCCAGTCCCGATAGCTGAGGTGGAGTGAGTAGAATTGTGACGTATTCCTAGGTAAAAAATATGTTTCAGCTATCATGATTGCAGTTGAGATATTTTTTATACAGATGACACATGGGTTGTACTCCGAAATTCTCTTTTTCACTCGATTGACACCGGTTTTGGAATTCAATGCCGGAACTGTGAATCGAGCATCCCTTTAATGTTATAGACCTTAATTGATGTGAAGTATAAGCCGAATTGTTAAATTAAGGGATTTTTCGACTCTAATCCATATATACATGACAAATCATTGTCAACTGTTGAGATCGACATTCTGTCATTCTCTAAAGATTATACTAGCTTCTAGTATTAGACTGCTGGACATGCCCTTGTCTGTATTTTAAAAGTGAATATATTTTTGTAATTTTTTTTTTCAGCTTGTTTCAAACACACCTTATGTTAAACCATTGTTGCTAAGAAATGGTAAAAAAGCAGGAATGGGTACAATCATTGTAAGTAGGTACAATCAAACTAAAATTGGTTCTTACAATACAATGAATTACTTTCTAACATTGTGGAATATTGCTAGTGAGACTTGAATTTATACCAACAAATAAAAAACACTCAAGTTTAAACTTCCAATAATAGAAAATGAAATGTATTCGGGTATACAAATGCAGACAATTTGATTGGTCAGTAAGTTCACATGATTTTAACATAATCTACAACTTGGAAAATATATCAGATGTCACTGGCAGTGTGGAGTACATACATTTTAAATCAACAAGTTTGCAAATTTTGTTTCTTTGGTGTTTTGCTTTCTTTATTTTCTACTTTTGTTGAACAGGAGTCTTTGGTGCCGTTTATAATGCATTATGATTGATAATAAATGGATTTAGTTCAAAATTATTTTTATGCGGGATATTTATTTTGCTAATGAATTTACGGTAGTTTAAAACAAACTTTATGCCATACATTTTTGTTTTGTTAAATACATAAGCTGGTTATATTGTATATTCCTCATAATCACTTGTGAAGTCTTATTGTGGTATATTTCATTATATCCCATTTGCTAAATGCCATTTAACGAATGAATACTGGTACATAAGCTGTTTATATTTCAGGTAAGAACTGAAGAAATAAAAGAAGGTGGAGAAATTCTCCAAGCAACATTCAGAGCTACAAAGTTAGATAACAAAGTATGTACTTATGTATTTATTATTGTATTACCCTTGCATTTCTGTCAGATATTTTAGAACACATTAAAACTCTGCTTCTTAGTGAAATAGAATGTTAGGACTGGGTGTAGATGATCATTATGTGAATGACTGAATGTCTTGACTGTGTTTGATGATGAACATTTTATTTCGCTGTGTTAGAAACATGATAACTTGCCGTTTCTTCAAAACATCATTACACATCTACGGTAGCCATGATCTCTGTATTGAAATTATATTTGGAATATGGTAAACCAGTTTTATCACATATGTAAAACTAACTGACACCAACATTGTCCTTTTATATCTGAAAACATCTAAGCACCTGTGTCCTAAATGTTGATTTAGAAAACTAACTGGAAAATTGGATTATATGCTATTTTTTTCTGTTGAAATCTCACTGGAATGGACTATTTGATTTTTCTCAGACCAGACAAGCCCCAGGCAGTCTCCTAGTGTTTTCTGATAATTACTTCATGGGTTATTACTCGTAATCAGATTTTCATGTGTTGTAAATGTTCTCATTAACTTACAATAGAAAAAAATATGCGACAACACTTGTTAACAGCCCAGACGACTTAGTTGCTGTGGCATATGTTTTGTTGCCTGGCAACCTATCTTTGCTATTTTAGATATTATTGTTTTTGTTCATTAATTTTTTTTTATTAAATTAAGGATTTTATGGGTAAATCTGATCCGTATTTAGAGATATTAAAAGAAACAATGGATGGTTCATGGCAGGTTGTACATAGAACAGAGGTAAGTTATAATGTCTACAGACTACTTTCTTGCATGAATTGTTCATTTAGTGGTAAAAAGGTTAGTTCGTTGAAATTTGACCAATCACAATTTCAGATTTATCTCCCCTTTCAAAGGCAATCGCTCTCCTTGACGCACCTAAATGTTTGCAGAAAAACTTATTGCTTTCCTTCTTTTGACAGGTCGTCAAAAATAACCTTAACCCAAGTTGGAGACCATTTTCTATTCCTTTACAAATTGCATGTGGAGGAGATAGGAAAAAGAGAATTAGGGTTAGTATAAAAATATTTCTGTCTGTTTGTTTGTCACACCTTGTGGAACACAATAACTCGGCTTCTAATTAAGCTTGAATGTTCAAACATGGTGTACACTGTACATGTCTTGACTGGGTTTAATGCTTTGGAACATGACAACTTTGTTTCTAATTGAGTGAGAGGGATAAAACTTCATATATGTTTTATAATTGACATTTTCTAATTCTATGAAGAGTGGTGTAGGTAATTGGATAAGTTGAGACCTCGCATCACATGGATTCTAAAGTGAGACAGATGAAACTTGGTGTATAGTTCCATATATCAGTAAATTTACCGAGTTTGACAATGAGCATTGTCTGCTTAGGCTAAGCAGAGATAAGGAATTTGATTTCTCAATGCTTTAACGCAAGGTATAGATTCTGTTTGGTTGAGTGTGGTGACATGATTATATTTCTGACAATTAAAAGTATTTTCTTAATAGTTTATAAATTTTAATAGTTTCAATTCTTAAATATGTTTTTTAAGTTAGTGCACAGTATTTAATATTTGGAATATTATGTTTTATTTATATCAGATGGATGTATATGACTGGGATAGTGATGGTTCACATGATTTTATTGGAGGATTTATGACAAATATAGAAGAAATGACAGCTCAGGGCAAAGAAGTAAATAATTATGTTTGATCATATTTTTGTTCATTTTTTAAGAGATAATTAAACATCAGATATTGTTATTTCATTAATTCACCTGTTCACAGGACTCGTAAACAGTGAAATCCCCAGTTCTATGTAATAAGGAGTAGGGTTGCCTGTCCAACCTCATGGTTTTTCTCCGAGTCCTCCAGTTTCCTTCCACTGGTAATGACCCATATGAGAAGCAAATTATTGAAATAAAATTAAACCATGTCCATATGTTAGTCCCAAAATGACCTATTTTGTATTGAGTGGACCTTAAATCCCATTTCACTCTCTCTCATAAAAAGTGATACCTTGAAAAACCCATTAGGTTAGGCAAATAATATATATACAATTCTGAGATTGTTAACACGAGGGCTGGCTGAAATGTTCTAAGCCTATATCTGTAAAAGACATGAACAAAGTCAATGGTTTCCATTTAGTTTTCTACATAGTCCATCTCTTAAGGTCTATACACTTTTGCCAACGATTTTGAAAGACGTGGATGGTGGTCACAAAGAAATATTCTCAGCCACCCTAAAAAGTCGTTCACATCCGAAATGACATCTTCATTACTGGGACAATGAAGACCGGCTAGCTCCTTTTTCATTTTTGGAAACAGGTCTCATCCATGGTTACAAATCTAGGATCTTGCAAAAACTTTTATCATTCCTGAATAATTTCAGGCTTAGAAATTTTCAGCTAGCCCTTTTCAAATGTAAGAATTTTGTTGCACAAAACTACCCAAGTTAAATCATTGATTGTACCTTATGTTATATTATTTTAATTTTAGCCATCCTGGCCTTGTATAAATGAAAAGAAAAAAGCAAAAAAGAAAAAGTACACTGATTCAGGTGTCGTAGTTCTGACATCTTGTAAGGTAAAGTCTTTTTGAATTTATTCAATAGATTGTGAGGAAAATATAACTACAACAAAAGCCCAAATAAATCTGACCTTCGCAAAAAATTAATATTATGTCTTGTATTTGCAGATAACTAAAGATTATTCGTTCTTAGATTACATATTTGGTGGTATGCAGATTAATTTTACTGTTGGAATAGATTTTACAGCATCAAATGGTAACCCGCGTGAACCATCATCTTTACATTATATAAATCCTAATCAACCTAATGAATATATGCAAGCTATCAGAGCTGTCGGTTATGTCTGTCAAGATTATGATAGGTAAGAAAAGATAAGCATACACACCTTTCATAATAACATCCAGGTAAAATATCTGAGGTTTTAATGGGATACAACTCTTCTATTCCATTTGGAGGTTGACCACCATTAATTTCACCATTGATAGGGTGCCCCACGTGCCAACTGAAAAGTTGTTCTTGACACGTTGATCCTGCACGTTTTAGTTCAATGACTTACTACTGATTTCTAACAGTCTCGCACACTCGTTGAGGCTATAAATAGCAACAGCATGCGGAAATGTTCAAAACACCAAACCATACTACAGCCGTAAAAAATCTATTGTTGACGATTCTGAATAGCAATAATATTTAACTTTTTGGTTATTACGGCATCTTTAGAAATTACGCTCGTTTTATTTTTTAAATTGCCTTATAATTAGCTGTACCATTAGAAGCTGCATATTTTGGTTAAGTACAAATAATATCTCTGACTCAACATCCGTAATGCAAGAATATGATCAAAGCAGTAGTTTCATTTTACTTTTACAAGGTTCTTAAAAATATTGTTGAGATGCCTGATGTTGGTGCTTCTAAATTCAATTTCTTGTTCCGTGTTTCGTAAAAAAAGTAGTCTTGATTATCCCGACCCGTCAATTAGACGTAGAATGATCGGTAGACTAGTTAAGCGAGACTAATTTCAAAACAAGGGCACGTAACCTATCTTTACTCAAAAGTGTCTGGATGTTATGGACGCCACTCCAAACCATTTTTCAGTATTATTTATGTATGGTTTCATAGCTTATGAAGTACAGCATGGTCGTTTATTTAGTGACTATAAATGTGTGAAACAGATTTAAGGCTTTCGAAATATATTAGTATTGTGGTGTAATTGTCGAGATATTTGGAAATATTCATTTAGGGTGTGGGCACCCTACCATTGACTTCAATTTTAATCCTGGCCTATTTGCCCACTTCCAATTTTCCCCAAATTTTGGTTGGGCTAAATGATTTTCACTACAGACAGAGAAACTAATAGTTATGTCTTTGCATTAAAATTTGTATGAGGTTCACCACCCAGATTTTGAGATACACAAACTTGAAGAAGCAAACTAAAATATGTAACTAGTTGCCGTACATATCACCGTAGCCAACTTCATAACCCTATTATCCTTCTGCCTCAAAATCATGAATATTTACCAAAACCTGACCAAAAATTCTAACCCTCTTTGACCAAAAAATAATCAACCAAAATGGACATGCAAATGGGAGGATAAGAGAAAGAGAGATAATTGCTATAAATAGACAAACTACAATTTGTAGGTACCAAGATGGTGAAATTTCACAGTGGTCTGCCTCCATTTTTATACGCCCACATTTTCATGTGGACGTATATTGTCGTTGCCCCTGTTCGTCCGTCCGTCCGTCCGATTTGGATGAAACTTGAAATGCATGATTATAAATGAAAGATCTTGGTTCCTTTCGATATTTGCACCAATTGGATCGTAACTTCCTGAATTATGGCCCCTGATTGTCCGAAAAATCGCCCTTTTTAGCTTGTGGTCCCTCTTGAGGTCAAAATTGTTATCCGATTTAAAAAACCGTCTGATTGTATCACCGTTACATGGTTATGAAGGTGGAGTTCAAATTTCGTGAAAATCGGACCAAAATTGACGGACAAAATGGCCGCCATTTGTACGCGAATAGTGTGAAAATATGTTATATCAAGGTTGTGAACAGTGTAGAGGTCACAATTTTGAACCGATTTGGATGAAACTTGAAATGCATGTTTATAACCCAAAGATCTTGGTTCCTTTCGATATTTGCGGATCGTAACTTCCTGAATTATGGCCCCTGATTGTCCGAAAAATCGCCCTTTTTAGCTTGTGGTCCCTCTGGAGGTCGAAATTGTTATCCGATTTAAAAAAACGTTTGATTATATCACCGTTCCATGGTTATGAAGGTTGAATACGAATTTCGTGAAAATCGGACCAAAATTGACAGACAAAATGGCCGCCATTTGTAAGCGAATAGTGTGAAAATATGTTATATCAAGGTTGTGAACAGTGTAGAGGTCACAATTTTGAACCGATTTGGATGAAACTTGAAATGCATGTTTATAACCCAAAGATCTTGGTTCCTTTCGAAATTTGCGCCAATTGGATCGTAACTTCCTGAATTATGGCCCCTGATTGTCCGAAAAATCTCCCTTTTTAGCTTGTGGTCCCTCTGGAGGTCGAAATTGTTATCCAATTTAAAAAACCGTCTGATTATATCACCGTTACATGGTTATGAAGGTTGAGTTCGAATTTCGTGAAAATCGGACCAAAATTGACGGACAAAATGGCCGCCATTTGTACGCGAATAGTGTGAAAATATGTTATATAAAGGTTGTGGCCCTTATAGAGGTCACAATTTTGAATCGATTTTGATGAAACTTGACATGTATTTTATAACAGATCTTGGTTCCTTTCGATATTTGAGCCCGTTTGGTCATTACTTCCTGAATTATGTCCCCTGATTGTACGAAAAATCAACCATTTTAGCTTGTTGTGCCTCTGGAGGTCACAATTATTATCTAATTTAAAAAAAAAATGTTTGATTATAAAAACCAAACAAATTCTAATGATTTTCTGATAATTCCTTAATATGCGACAACTCTTGTTGACTGCCCGGACGATTTGGCTGCTGTGTGGGCGTATGTTTCGTTGCCTGGCAACCTATTTTTTTTTGTATTCTTCCCTACTTGTCTCCCTTAGATTGCACAATGGAATAAAATGAAATGGGGTTTTAACATCCTACCATTCTGGTTGGACTGGGCTAATAAAACAGGCATACGCCATACAGTGTGCTATTAGGGAAATTCTACCCGGACACAGATGATACTGCCTATTTTTATATCGAATTCCTATTGCCAAGTGATCTTTTACATGTACACGCCAATGTGTAGATGGGACCTAGGTTTTCCGTCCCATCCAAACGAATAGGCAGCTGTCCTTGTTAGGCTCTCAATCTTGCGTCACTTACAAGGGAAAACCACACCAGAAAATCACGATAAACTTTCTAAGAAAACAACACCATATCGAACCCACAACCTTCAGGTTAATGAGCCAGCTTCTCAGTTACTTAGCCACTGTGACTTAAGGAATATAAAGTTATCATAACTATAATATAATATTAAGTTTCATCATGCTATTATTTATTTATTTATGACAGTGATAAATTATTTCCTGTTCTTGGATTTGGTGCCAAAATTCCACCTCAGTATCAAGTTTCTCACGAGTTTGCTGTCAATTTTAATATGCAGAATCCATATTGTGCTGGTAGGTTTTAATTATAATGACTTCAGAATATACAATCATGAATTTGTGAATTATATGCAATATGTTTGTACATAAGAGAAATAGAAGTATTATTTGAGAGTGTGATATGATTACATGTTTATAAATCCAACTTTTCTGTGCCAACCGGTCAGTTAAGATGGTTTGTGAGTAAATTTTGCCATAACAGTGGCACTTCCAGCTACTCTTCATTGAATTCCAACTGCCAAAGGTTATCTTGCCCTCTGAACAACTAGACACTCTCCTTGTCGGACTTCAAAAATTGCAAGGAATGCCAGGACTGGATTAATGAGTAAGTACCTCATTCACATAGACAATGCCCCCCCCCACTCCCACTCCAATTCTTGTTGTAATATGCTTGAAAGAAAGCAATGCAAGTTGGATGGTTTGTTTTCTCCCATTGTTTTAGGTTTGAGATGTGATCTAGCCATGTAATATAACTTATTATTGAACAGGAATTGAGGGTGTGGTACAAGCATATATGAATTGTATAACACAAGTACAGTTATATGGACCAACTAATGCATCACCTATTATAAATCATGTTGCTAGATTTGCTGCTACAGCTCAACAGGAAGAATCAACTAAAGGAGCTCATGTAAGTTTTAACTAAACATATTGATTAGACAATGAAAAAGGAAATGTGATGGATCTCTGTTCCAATATTTCTATTTATATATTTCAATATGGGAAAAAGAATTACTCTTTTAGACTTGATCATCCAGTCCAATTTTATCTCTGTCTATTTTTGTAAAAATTTAACATATTTGTTAAATATACAAGAAAATTTTGTTTTATAATTAATTGTGCCTGGTTAGACTGTATCAGCTTTGTTTTGAAATGACAACAATTTGCAAATAATATATATCATCCAAAGTGTAGACATCTGTCATAATTGGATAGAAACGACTAATAAATTGTTTCTGTTTGTTTCTGAATGATGTGTACTTAAAGAAACTGGCTGGAAGAAAGACTGGATGATTGAAATTCAAAGTTCACAGATGCTCTGTAGATCACATAGCATGTTATCTATTTAAGTCTAAGTTAGTAAGTGACAAGGAGTAGGGCTCTGTAGATCACATAGCATGTTATCTATTTAAGTCTAAGTTAGTAAGTGACATGGAGTAGGGGTGGGGCGTCTCCCGTGGGTAACTCCAGATACTCTGGTTTTCTTACTCATCTAAATTTTTCATATTTTTCAGGCATACTATGTTTTATTATTATTAACTGATGGTGTATTAACTGATATGTCTAATACTCTATACAGTGTAGTTCAAGCATCTAAACTACCAATGTCTTTAATAATAGTAGGAGTAGGTAATGCTGATTTTCATGACATGGATACATTAGATGGTGATAATGGAGTATTAAGAGCACCCAATGGTCAGTCTGCTGTAAGAGACATTGTTCAGTTTGTACCATTTAGAGATTTTAAACGGGTAAGGCATATCACTGTAGTTAATTTCATTTTAATGAAAGTAGGCAACATAAACATTATGTTATTGTTTCTATACTAGCTGGACAACCAGCTTCACCAGGGGCCCCAAGATCTGTGACTTTGACATTCATAAACCATGACCCAAGACATCATAGGGTCATGCTGGTTAATTTGATACCAAATATATATGTGGGGGGTAATTTGATACCACGTATGTGTGGGGGGGGGATGTTATTTGATACCACATATGTGGGGGTGGATAGCGGCAACGCAGCTTGATGGGCGAACATACACACACACAGACATCTTTGATCTTATTTTTTATAGATTTGTGAAAGCCTATTTGCATCACTGTTTATGACATTACAATTTACATTATTAAAAGGAGAAATCCCAGATATATTTTAGAGTTGAGTTATGTTAAATTGGTGATCATTTTGGAGCTAAAACATGGCATTTGCATTACTTGCATAAAGCTTATTGTATTAATTGATATTGTATGTCATCCGAGACTATTCCTTTAAATTATAATAAAGCATTTGATTGTTTCAGGCAAGCCCTGCTGAATTAGCTCGTCATGTTTTAGCTGAAGTACCAAAACAAGTAACAGGTTATTATAAGATGAGAGGTATGATACCTAATGTAATGAAACCCAATCCTACACAACCATCTTCATAATAAACATCTCCATTGAAAGGATAATACCAAGTCTCATTAATCCAGCTGTCGCAATTTGCCAAAAAGTATCTGGAACAACTTGGATATATATTTAAAGTTGAATTCTTACTGGTGGTACCAGACTTTTAACAGTATGAAAACAGGGTATTTGATTCATCGGCTATTCTATGAATGTTTCAGTCATCATAGTCTAAGTGTGACAGGATTCTGCATATGAATTATTACATGAGTGTGAGTTTTAGTAGACTTGGACTACTATACTGCACATTATGAGTCTGGGTTAGCAAGACTAGATAATACCAACAAATGTTTTCCAATTAATGTTATAATTTATTATATTAGTCCATGTTCTCTGCCCTATTCCCTTCCTCTACTTGTTAATGAATGTTAATACTCAGTACAAATTAGTTCAGTTATCCAGCTAGTCGAGTCCATTATATGTTGACATAAATTCAAAGTTATCACCTAAAAGAGGAGTTTTGTTCCTGAAAGAACATGTTATACATGTATATTAATATTGTGTTCAGTGTCTACACTAAAATATGTATGTGATGATACATGTCAGAATACTAAAGAATGAACCCATTTTGTATTCTAAATATTATCTGTGGCATAAATAAACCAATCAAAAGATGGTTAACAATTCTTATAACTGCAATTAAGTAATTCTGTGCACATTTAACTGTATTTATACTAAAATTTTTATTGCCTAATCACATTTTGCAAAGTGAGTTCATAAAGAAACTGCAGTTTGAATCAAATAAATTTGTATTTTCTGTTTTAATTGAGATTTTATATTATGTATTTGTTTTGTATAATAAAATGTGCATGTGTATATATCATTTTATAGTGTGAAGTATATATAATAATTTAGTCTATTACAATAATTAGTAATACCATTCGGGACATGTCAAAAATTATGTTAATACCTACTAGTCTATTAGTATAGGGAGTATAGAATTTATTCACTTTTGAACAGTAATAATACATGTATAGTCAAGGGTAAAGTAAAATGTCTAAATTATCCTGTTTATGTGGATTTTCTGGAATCGGGTGGTTGACACAAGATTTATCTTGAAACAAACAAGTTTGAAATATTTTAAAAGGATTTTTTCTTGTTGATTTTATCTATTTTATTACTTTATTGTGTTGTTATATTGAATATCAGGAATTTATACAAAATTTTAATATTTGTAAAATCAATTTGTTATTGAAGCATAATGTGTACATGTTCATGAAAATGTCTTCTTATGATGTTGTAAAAAGATTTTTAAAATATTACAATACTATTTTTCTGTCTTAACTTAAATGGGGGGATTAAATATTTTATGATATATTTTATTCCTTTATATAAATTTTACAACTCTTGTATTATATGAATAAACTTGTATCAAATAATGTGTTTTTATAAATAGATTTTCTTAACCAGAAAAGAGCATTTGGGCTTATTATCAACACTTATTTTCTAAACAGTAATTATATTACTATCCTACTTTTGTGAATTCAAGATGTAGGTAAGGAGAATGTAATTGGTATATTGGTTTAGATCTGTGGAAGCTGCTTATATTGTGTATTTCTGGTACAGGTGTGATTCGCGCAGGTTGTCAAGTGTAGCTTACACACAGGTGTCAAGTTGAATGAATGTCTTTTAGAGTATTCAACAGAACAGAATCTTTAACCAGAACAGAGCATTGAGTGTTAAGCAGATGGAATCTTTAACTGCTGTACTCTAATTCCAGATCAACCCTCTTGACACCCCGAGAATCCATAACCCTTGCAAAAATCATGTAGTGATACAGTGAACATTTTGCTGGTTAAAGTATTTGTGTAAAGTGTAGGCCTACTGACATTGTGTAACTAAGAAAACAAGAACAAAATATCAATGGTATAACCTCTTGTAGTTTTAGTGTATTCAATCCCAATGAAAGAGCCCCATTCAGAGGAAATTTTGATAAATTTTAGACATTTTATCCACTTGATTAATTTAAAATCAAAAGTACCAGTAGTGAGAAATATAGTTCCTTTAGGACATAGTTCATTCAGAGACAATTCCTAAAGAAAGGATATAGTTCCTTTAGGACATAGTTCATTCAGAGACAATTCCTAAAGAAAGGAACAATAAATAATGACTCTGTGGTACACGTGTCCAAAGAAAAAGTTTCACGCCCATGCAATGCAGTATGAAATTAATTATTAGTGGCCTTAATCGATGGTGTTGTCAGTCAAGGGAGATAACTATCAACCCCTTTCCTTATCGTACGTAAACTGTACTGTAAACAAGTTCTTTCTAAATTAGTCATTATATGTATAAAGTAGCCCATACGTTATCTTTGCATACAATTACTGAATAACGGATAGGCCTATATAGCGTTGGCGTCAGTTATACAATTAAAGTATTATGAAATATCGTCGACTGTAAATTTCGACAGAATCAAGTACAGGTACGCAGGTACGTGAGGTAGAATCAGATTAATTATGGGATAACAAAAAATATGTAGATTCGTTGGTGCATATTAAATTTATAACTACGTACATGTACAAACTTACTCAAGTCTTCTTTTTAGTAATACTATTATATTATATACATGCTGGTAGTAGTCAGGAACTACATTAGTAGGAGTGGTAATTTTTATTAATTACTAAATTAGTTTGTTCTATTTACGGTACCTTAATAGCATGCTGCCCTAATTATATTATAATTGTATGATTCGTGTGTGATTGTAATTATTATATTCAGTTGTGATTTCGTTAATATTCGTTTGTAAATATTTCTCTTCTAAATTCAATATTCAAATTTTTAATTTTAACTTCTGTAGTGTTATAAACTTTATAAAGGGCAAAATGTGAGACTGGGACAGGCCTCCTGGCCAAATTTTCAACCCTTTGAAAATAAAGTTATTATCATTATTACATATTCGGCACTTCAATAAAACGTAGTGTAGATTTATGTGATGTGCCTCCAGCTGCTCTTGTATGAATCGTACTGGTCTAAAAATAACATTTTAGCGGCCAGTCAAATCAGTGGTTCATTTTTGTTTGCGTCTCGGTATATAAAATGAAAAACAAAGCTTTACCTACATAGTCATTTGTTTAAATATTCTAGCCTTATACAGCTGGACCTAATTCTGGTTAATTTATGATTGTGTGTGTGTGTGTGGCTTTATTCTATAGTTTCTTTTTTTCTTTTCAGCAGTATTTTGGTAAAAGTGGATATCATTAGAATTAACAACAATGACTCAACCATATCCTCCTATGAATCAGGTACCTGGTGGATCAGCTGAATGTGTAACTAAAGTTGATATCAGAATTGAATGTAAAAATTTGCTAAATAAAGATGTTACATCAAAATCAGATCCCTGTGCTGTTCTTTACATGGCAAGATCTGGTGGAAATTTGTCAGAGGTAATTTATAAAGAGTACTGAATACTTGTTTAAAATGAGCCCACATATGCATCCATTGTTTTATCACTTGACAGAGATATTCACAACTTGAGACAGATATGACTTGCATTTATCCTGTTGAACTCAAACTTTCTATCTCTCTGATGAATGCTAAACAAGTCAAAGTGTGCAGACAGACTTCTTTGAAAGTGTCACTGTATATTATATTTAATAGATTTAGTTTGTGGATTAAATAAAGTAATTATCAGTAGCCGACTATAGGTGTAGTTTTATTTTTTTTTCATTTCAGATTGGAAGAACAGAAAATATAAAGAATTGTTTGGATCCAAAATTTTCTAAAAGTTTCACTGCCAATTATTATTTTGAAGAAGTTCAGAAAATTACAATTGCTATTTATGATTTAGATAATAATACTCCTAATTTAGGTGACGATGACTTTTTAGGCCAACTTGAATGTACCCTGGGTCAGGTAAGTAATGCTTTCTAAACTTACCACCCAGAATCAAACACAACTATCTTTTATTACTACCATTGTTTAAGAACACAGACATTTCACTTGGAGAGAGTTAAGTACAACTCTTGGCCAGTGATTTAATTGTGAACCAGGGCTCTGGTTATTCTGCCTTATGGATATCATTCAAATTGCTAAATTTTAAGAAGTTTTTGTCATCTTTGTCTGCCATTATACCCTGTACCTACTTATTAACAGGATTGCTTGATATTAATTTTAGAGCCAGCGTGTAAACTTTGAGGTTTATATTGGGTGGCCTGACAAAGCTGTCGTGTATGTTTTAAAAGTGAAAATATTTTTGTCATTTAATTTTTTTAGCTTGTTTCCAACACACCTTATGTTAAGCCTTTGTTACTAAAAAATGGACAAAAAGCAGGAATGGGTACAATCACTGTAAGTACAATTTCATTGAAACAAGATGTTTTGTTTCATTTTTCTGAATTTATACCAACGAAAAGAAATACATTTGGATTTTGAAATTCCAGTAGTTAATCTTTAAAAGCATTATTAGCACAGAAACAGAATATTAATTTCATTCCAGGTAATGTTACTAGTAGTTAATGCATTTTTCTAAGCCAGCTAAGCTTTATAATCAAGCCAGTTCATTTAAAGATTTATGTCTAGCCATTGCTACATCAGTGTGATATTCCCAAACTTTTAGGTGGTTATCTCCCTTTACCATAGACAGTGAATAGTGAGTCAAACAGAAAGGAAAACTTTTTTAAGTTCAAAAACTTGCGGAAAACAAAAGAAAGCAACCTTACTAGCCCAATGGAAGAACAAAAAGTAAATTAGAAATGAAGTGGGTTATAATCGAAAAGCAGAAAGTTCCAGAAACCTTTACATTGAACGAACCTTGAACATGGCAACATAATTATCACAGCTACATGTATACATTTCAGTTGACTAAAAGCTATTGAAAATGACCGAATCTCTTCACGTTATACATGGATCGTTTTTGTAATTATTGGGGAAATACAGTTTATATTGTTTAATGCATCAGCTGTTTATATTGTTGAATGTATAAGTTGTTTATATTTCAGGTAAGGACTGAAGAAATAAAAGAAGGTGGAGAAATTCTCCAAGCAACATTCAGAGCCACAAAGTTGGAGAACAAAGTATGTATTAATATTGTTTAGAGCATATCAGATACAAATTTTTAGACCGTGTCTCCTTTTACTATTGAAAACGCGCATGAGGAGTCAGTAAACTTTTTTGTGGGGAGAATCTGTGGCAATATCAATGCATGTGTTTTAGAACTGATTAGCCTATGTCAATTTATATGTTGCATCGATAGTAAGAATATTTCCATTTTCTTTAATGATTTCTATGATTTTTTATCTATAATAAATTAAAACTTAGATAATGCAAACGGGACATGTTTCAGTCAAATTACTTCATTCTGAGTGGATTATTGTCGTTAGAAAAATGATGTAGTCTTGATTGTCATTACTAACATTTTTACGGTAACAAAAAAGTCCTGATTATCCACTTTCTAATTAAATTATTAATATTAACCATTAATCCAGATTAAATCCATTGAAAATCAATAGCATTCGATGGTCTAGACTGCTGATTATGGGCTTGGCATGTAAAAAAAAAAATTCTAATTAATGATTTATACAACATTTGTGGCCAAACGAAAGATCATCATAATTAGGCAGATTTAGCTTTTACATAATACATCTTTAATGGATTGCAGTTAAAAGGGATGTGTTGATTTCATTTTTTCTCTATACTAATTATTATAATTTTTGTCAATAAATTGTGTGTTATATTTTATCAAGGATTTTATGGGTAAATCTGATCCATATTTAGAGATATTAAAAGAAACAATGGATGGTTCATGGCAGGTTGTACATAGAACAGAGGTAAGTCATAAAAAAAAGGAATTACCTTTTCCATGCATGTACCTATAGCTCCAATCTAATTACAATCAGATGTAAATTATTTGTCTCGGACTATCCACTGCCCACGTCTTTTTCCGTGATTTTTACCTCAGAAAGTGTTGTACGTCTAACTCTTCATAAAGTTTATCAACATGTAGGCCTACATCAAGCGATCAATCTGCGTGTGCAAGCATTGTCGTCAATGCAAATATTCCTAATCATGGCGGTTTTTCAGGGAAGCCAGTATTTTTCTAGTAAGATTTGATATTTCTACTTTTCACATATGCCAAAATTGCCATACTTTTATTAGAAATAACCACCCAATAAATACTTTCCTTGGAACTTATTTTTAAATGTAAATTACAAGGAAGGTAAAATTTTCATCTTGCGATTGTGTCCGTTCTACTTTTCATAATAGTAGATGAAAATTTTCAAGCAAAAAATGATTTTGTCATTTATTGACAGGTTGTTAAAAATGACCTGAATCCAAGTTGGAGGCCATTTTCTATTCCATTACAAATTTTATGTGGAGGAGACAGGAAAAAGAGAATTAGGGTGAGTATTGGGGTTAAGATCATAACAAGTCTGTATAATTTATTTGATTTTTTTTCCAAAGATGAACTTAAAATGATAGATGTTAAATAAAAAATGATAGATGTTAAATAAAAAATTATAGATGTTTATTAAACCTGTAGTAAATTCAATGGCAAGGTAGATAAACAGTGTGTACTTGAGTATGACATGGTGGTCTGGATGGCTGAATGGTTAGCATGTGCGCATTGTAAAATAAAGTCTGTCATTGAGTCAACTGACACAATTTCCATTCCCTGGTTGTGCATGACAAGGAGTAGGGTTGTCTGTCCAACCTCATGGGTTTTCTCCGGTTTTCTCTTACTGCTCTAAAGACCTCTGCACGCAAGTAAATTATTGAACTAAAATTGAACTATATGTTAGTCCTGAAATGACCTAGTTTGTGTGGAGTGCACATTAAATCCCATTTCTCTATTAAAGACAGCACAGGTTTATGTGTGATGTAATGTATATTAATTTACCTGAAATTCAGATCACCCATCTATGATGACCTATTATTATATTTGTGACAATACCTACATGACACACCTGCAAACAAGACAAACTATATATACATTGCAAGAAATAAAAAACAAAATATGAAATCACGTGAATGGATCCGGGGGGGGGGGGGGGGAGGCTGGGAGGGGGAGCAGCTTGAAGCATAAGCTGTGCTGTAAAGATTTAAAACATGGTAATTTCAATTCTTACAATTCTTGATATGTCTTTTAAGTTGATATAGAGATTTGGATTGTTCGTACTTGGTTTTATTTTATTTAATATTTGGATATATGTTTTATTTATATCAGATGGATGTATATGACTGGGATAGTGATGGTTCACATGACTTAATTGGAGGATTTATGACAAATATAGAAGAAATGACAGCTCAGGGCAAAGAAGTAAATAATCATTCTTTTCATTAAAGTTGTAAGAGCTAAACCTGCTCTTATTTTAGTTTCAAATCTCCCGTAATCTAGAAAAACCTAGCAAGTCAAATTTTGGTGAAAATGTATATAATAATTTTTTTTTTCTCCTTTGCTGAAAAGGCTTCTAATTATCTTTATCTAAAAAGACAAAATAAAATTGGTTATCTATTCAGTAGCTTAACAAAACAGTTTTACGTTGTTTACTCAAAACTACATTCAACATTTTTTTTTTTTTTTTTTTTTTAAAAACAGTTTTATTTTGTATACAATTTCCACTATTATCATAAAATAAGGTGATTATATTTATATGTCAAAACGATTTCTTATACTATATAAAACATGCTATACAAAACATTTACATCAATTTACAACAATAAAACAAAGCGTTTTACCATATAAGAATATTCTTTTTAAAGTATACTTGTATCCTTCTCTTGAGATGTAAAAACCTTTTTAACAGTGTTACTAGGTTTTTCCAGATTACGGGAGAAATGTTATAATAAACTATTTATTCATATGACAAGCCTATAATCAACTGGCTAGACTATCACATGGCTGAGATTTAAATGGATTAAAATTTAACGATAAGTTGGATAATCAAGACATAGTCTTGATTGTGAAGTACCATTCTATCATAATGAACAATCTATGTCATAACTTCATTCAAAATAAATTAATTTGAATACAGTTTTCAATCTATTCATATTTAATTTTCTATTTTTTAATTATTATAGCAGGAATGGCCAGCTCTTTATCCAAATCTTATATTATTCATCTTTTAATTGTAAATCACTTAATCACATGAGGTTAGACAGACAATATTAATTAATCTTACTATCATGAGATTGTTAATGTGATCAAATATAAACAAAATTTGAACATAATGATCATATCACCCAAGATAAATTATTGATTGTATATTATGTAATCTTTATTTAAATTTTTTTTTTCTAAATTGTAGCCATGCTGGCCTTGCATAAATGAAAAGAAAAAAGCAAAAAAGAAAAAGTACACCGATTCAGGAGTGGTAATTCTGACATCTTGTAAGGTAAAGTCTTTTTACATTTATTTATTCAATAGATTGTAAGTGAATTATATACACATCTGTAGAAAATGCTACAAATCAAATCTCAAATAAATCTGACCTGAGCAAACATTAATATTATGTCTTCTATTTGCAGATAACTAAAGATTATTCATTCTTAGATTACATATTTGGTGGTATGCAGATTAATTTTACTGTTGGAATAGATTTTACAGCATCAAATGGTAACCCGCGTGAACCATCATCTTTACATTATATAAATCCTAATCAACCTAATGAATATATGCAAGCTATCAGAGCTGTAGGTTATGTCTGTCAAGATTATGATAGGTAAGAAAAGATAAGCATACACACTTTCATAATTGCATTTTCCTTTTAGGGAAATTGAGGTAAAAAATATTCCATAATTCAGAAATGTTGTAACTTGTGAGGCAAAATTTACAAAGGCTTTAATGGGAGACAACCCTTCTGATCCTTTTTAATTGCATAATGATGGAATCTAACATTTGATATACATGTAACTATTAAAGTATTATCATGCTAACAAATTCATCAATGTCGGAGACTAAATTTGTGCTGTTGATTAATTTTGTTGACTTTTTAATCATTACAGTGATAAATTATTCCCTGCTCTTGGATTTGGTGCCAAAGTTCCACCTCAGTTTCAAGTTTCTCATGAATTTGCTATCAATTTTAACTTGCAGAATCCATTTTGTGCTGGTAGGTATATTACAATACCAAATGTCACCCATTTTTCAGTCACTAATCCAGAATTAAGATGAAAAGAACTATTATGTTAATGCATATTGTATTATATATTTATTTAATCCTTTCAATGGAACACAGGACCTTCACAGTAAATTATACTGATTTAAGGTCAATACTACTTCTCATTATGTTACATTGGTTACAGTACAAATCTACTTTCTTTGTGTTTCCCATGGAATATCTAAAGTCTTTAATTCAGTGACTTTAGTTTCTTCTTTAAATTATACGCGCTATTCGAGTGGAATACCTTTTATATGATGCCTGAGGTAGTACACGGTGTGTTCAATCCATCACATGGGCTGTTTGATACGCCCTACTATTAAGTCAACTGGCTTGGTTTCGAATCCCTGGTTATACAGGCAAGGAGTAGGGTTGCATGTTCAACTTTGTGGGTTTTCTCTGTGTACTCCGGTTTCCTCCCACTGCTAAAGACCCCTACCCGCAAGCGAATTAATGAAATAAAATTAAAACCATATGTTAGTCCCGAAATGACATAGTTTGTGTCGAGTGGACCTTAAACCCCATTTCTCTCTCTTGATTGAATGTTAAACTTATTTCTCTCTCTCAATGCATCACCACTTACGTTATTTGATGGATTCACCTATGGTTGACTGGTTCTTACCCTCACTTTTTTTCCTTTGAGATGTTATCTAGCCATGTAATATAACTAATTATTGAACAGGAATTGAGGGTGTGGTACAAGCGTATATGAATTGTATAACACAAGTACAGTTATATGGACCAACTAATGCATCACCTATTATAAATCATGTTGCTAGATTTGCTGCTACAGCTCAACAGGAAGAGTCAACTAAAGGAGCTCATGTAAGTTTAACCTATGGTAATCACATGGAGAAGAAAATGACTTTATATTCTGATAAAACTATTTATGGATTTCAAGATGGGAAAACAAATCAGAATTCTATTAAAGTTTAGACTTGATTTCAGTCCAAACGAATCTCTGATATTGTGTTAGACATTTTCTAATTTTTTATTTATCGCAACTTAATTGGAATTTGTATATTTTTAAAACGTCTAAATATTAATTCAACTTGCCACAATATTGGTGTTAAATTTAACAATTTTTGTAAATGAACCCTGTATGTACTAATAGTTAGGATTCAATAGGGTTGGGGGTTTGGCGTAACACATGTGCTGCCACTTTGGCATCAACAATAATATTATCCAAGACCTTCAATCTAAGGTTTTCCTCTTGGCTTTTTGAACAGATGTTTTAATTTCGATATGACATGATTCATATTACATGAAAGTTAAGCACCTCTCTCTCTCATTATTCTGCTGATAATTTTATCTTAATTTACATATTTTTCAGGCATACTATGTTTTATTATTATTAACTGATGGTGTATTAACTGATATGGCTAATACTCTATACAGTGTAGTTCAAGCATCTAAACTACCAATGTCTTTAATAATAGTAGGAGTAGGTAATGCTGATTTTCATGACATGGATACATTAGATGGTGATAATGGAGTATTAAGAGCACCCAATGGTCAGTCTGCTGTAAGAGACATTGTTCAGTTTGTACCATTTAGAGATTTTAAACGGGTAAGACATGTCACTGTACTATCTATACTTGTAAAGAGCCATTTGAGTCACTGTTTTGGACATTACATACAAAGTTTCCCCACTGACAGCTGTGATAGTGTGTGGGCAACCGTCTTTATAAGCCGACTGTAGTGAGGTTGTGTTTTTATCAAGTCACATATTACACATAATAGGCCAACATTTTGCTGATCATTTCCGTATGGCGATTAATTCAAGCTATCTTTTAAATGAGGTAATTGTGCTATTTATTTGCATTTTGATTTACATTACTTAAAGCCATATGTATCGTTGGATACCCCATGACACCCAACTACTTCTTTAAATTATAATAAAGTATTTGATTATTTCAGGCAAGCCCTGCTGAATTAGCTCGTCATGTTTTAGCTGAAGTACCAAAACAAGTCACAGGTTATTATAAGATGAGAGGTATGATACCTAATGTAATGAAACCCAATCCTCCACCACCATCTTCATAATAAACATCTCCATTGAAAGGATAATACCAAGTCCCATTAATCCACCCAACAAGTAACTGAAACGACTTATACTTAAAGTTGAATTCTTACTGATGGCCAGATGGTGCCAGACTTTCAACTGTAGGCAAAAAGGGTACATATACTAGTTTGAATTATCACATCATAGAAATTGGTCAAAGATGGATTTTCAAGTAGACTTAAATCAGAATGGTTTGATGAGACTAGATAATATCAACAAATGATTTACAATTACTGTTGTATTTTATACATTAAATCCATGTTCCCTGCCTTATTCCCTTCCCACTTCTTGTTATTATTGAATGTTTATTTTTCATATCATCTTCATTGTTAATAGCTTCACTGTTATAGGGCTCTTATTATAGATTACTCTGAAATCACTAACTTTGTTTTACTAATATTAACTTTTTCTATACTAATTTGTATAAAAAGCTAAAGAATTGATTTTGTATTCTTAGTATAAGGTGTAGCATTAATAAAACATTGAAATTACACTAAGTATTATAAATAGTATAGGGGAAAAAAAGATACTCTTTTTGTTTTAAACGACAGGACTTGCTTTCATAAATATTTGTCATGTTAGTTTTTCTTTATGTGTGGATTGTATATGTTATACTGCTAAATTAGACATGCCTGGGAATAAAGAAACTGCTTTTTGAAAAAAGAATTAGTAGTTTTTGCTTGTGAGATTTTAAATCATTTTTATTTGTCTAATAAAATGCACATTTGTGTTTATTATTTTATATTGTGGAGTACCATTTTATAATATTTTAGTCAGTTAAATAAGTTATTAATATCATTATTGATACCTCAATTTGCAATAATTGTGTTAATACCTACTATATTCTGTTAATGTAGGAAGTATTATTTTTGTAGTCAGTTTAGTATATACCATGGTATAATGTTTGCTATAGTTTATACCCAGCTTTAACAGCTTCAAAATTTCACTACACTAATATCTGGAAAATGCAACCGTCCACTACAACTTTCTTGGTGAATTTATCAATTTTAAATTTTTTGTTTTCTCATACTAAAATACTTTCAGGAATTTATACAGAATTTTAATATTTGTAAACAGTCTTAAATGTTTATGTACTGAGATGTTTTAATAGATCACATTTACTATTTTTCTGTTTTGACTTAAATGTTTTATATGAAATATTTTATATGGTATATTTAGTTTCTTTATATGGTATATTTAATTTCTTTATATAATTTTTACAACTCTATGTTATATGAATAAAATTATATATATATATATATATACTTTGTTTTTATTAATAGACTTTTATTTTGACATAATCTTACATCTGCAAATCAACCTCAAAACTGATAACAGATGTGGATGTATGTAACCACGAATTACAAGATCACTTCAGTGTTTAGGAAGTGCAGGAATATCAACTTGAGTCTATTCCTAGGACATCAATATTGAAATTGTTTTACAAAAGATATCTGAATTAGACTCTGTTGGTGATAAGTGGTCAGTTTTTAATCAAGCCCTTACTGGTTCTTTAGACAACCATGCTCCCCTTAAGAAGCCCACTAATTCTAAAACACTGTTTTAGACTTAGAATTAGACTCTGTTGGTGATAAGTGGTCAGTTTTTAATCAAGCCCTTTCTGGTTCTTTAGACAACCATGCATGCTCCCCTTAAGAAGCCCACTAATTCTAAAACACTGTTTCAAACTTTCAACAATCTTAAAAAAGAATCTTCTGGAGATAAGTACCCTTCATGTTTGGACAAAAATACTCAACCAGAGGTTTTCTCTGACCTTTTCATTAATAAGATAAACAAAATCTGTGATTTAATTCCTGATGTGGCGGAGACAAAACAACATATCTCCTCACTTGACAGTGTAGATGATTCAAAACGACTGAATTCATCCCAATTTCTTTAATAAGTAGATCCGAAAGTTATACCAACATTACTTTTAAAGATATGTGAACCAAACATGCTTTAGATATTATTCACTTTAATAAATGATTGAATTTCTAGCCACCAGTTTCCAACTGCATATAAAACCGCCCATATAATACCATTACTAATTAAGTTAAACCTTCTTCCAGATTTTCTTAAAAAGTAGCCCATCGACCAGTATCAAATTTATCGTTTGTTCAATAAAGTTATTGCTGAACAACTTAAAGAACATCTAACTCATGGCTCTTTTCCACAAATCAAGACAATCATATTTGTGAAACTGAACTAATCAGAGTGAGTAATGACTAATTGTGTGATATGGAACAAGTCTGCCATATTGTTTGATCTATCTGCAACATTCAACACTACTGACCATCACGTTTTACTTCACAGATTCAAATATAGGTTAAAATTATCTAATTTATTCAGTCATACTTATGAAATCGTAATCAGATTGCAGGCTATGTGTAGACAATGGTAAATCAAATCCAGCCCAAGTAGACTTCCAGCTTCTTTTCTTCGCTCATAACATTAAACAAAGCCAGAACATTAGAGTCATTTAAATCATGCTTGAAGACTGACTTATTTAATTTTGAATACCAAACCTAACAGTGTGGCTCAGCGCTGTCGAGTAGAACAGTTTTAGATGAGCTTCACAATATAAATTCATCATTATTATAATCTTCAGTTTTGTGATAAGTTGCAAGAATTCTTTAGAAGATTCTCCCATAAAATGTACATTCAATTCAAACAATATGTTGTCAGGCAACAAAATATACACCCACAGCTGTTATGTTGTCTGAGCCAGTGCCGGATTGTGGCTCTGCTGGCCCTAAGGCACATTTCGATAGGTGGCCTGAAAATACAGATATGTTGTCCTTTGCCTCTTCCTGTCAAGGGATTATCAAGGGAGGCTACTCTTGTGGTCATATCTGGATACAGACCACAATGTTAGTGGAATACAGGACATTTTTTTTTTTTGCTTTATTATTTTGTGGCCTGGATTTTTGGCTGGCCCTAAGGCATGTGCCTTATTTGCCTTATGGTTAATCCAGCACTGATCTGAGCAGTCAAGTTGTTGAATATTGATTGTTTTGTTATGTAATTGGAGCATTCAAAAACACTAAATACTAATAAAGAGTAACAACCCATTAAGTAATTATCAGAAATAATTAAAACTTGCCAACATTTGTAGTTCAAAATATGTTCTGATAACAATGATAAATTTAGCTGTTCAGGTAATTCAACATCTTTGAATTAATAACTTTAATCCCATATAGTGTATCAATTAGAAAAGAACTTTACCCCCCTAGTGGGACCACAAGATTTTAAGATGTGATCAAAGGCAATAACTCACCAAGTTATCATTATCCTTTTTTGTCTGGGGACCATAAACCATGTGAATAATTTATAGTCAATCGAATGATAACTGTAGCCTCTAGATCATCCCCAAGATATTTCAAAGTGATCAAAGGCAGTGGGCTAATTATGGGAAATCACTGAAATTTATAGGCCTCTTCGTCTCATGATTTTAAAGACTGTATATAAAATTAATCAGATTATAACTTTATAAACCCTCTACAGTGATCAAGGGCCACAACTGTTGATCATTTTAAAGATGAAAAAATGCCCAGATCTGCACTTGCCATACTATAAACCTACTATAAAACTATTATCAATTAAGCTTTGTTAAAAAATTAACATAGAAAGTATACTGTCTTTAATACTGTCTTTAATATTTAAAATATTCAATAATTTAAAATAAAAATGTTAACAAAAAAAACATAGTAAAAAGGCCATAAAATAGGCTATATAAAATTTGCATAAATAAACTATTGAAAATCCCTTTATCATAAAACAAGCAAATGACATGATTCAAAACAACTTGTAATATATTGGCCACTTAGGCATTTAACATTTGATCATTTACCTGTCAGAAGTTAGTCATGCTTGTTTTACGCATCGAGCTTTCACTACGTGCTCTCTGATTGGCTAAGTGCGACCAATCAAATTGTTGTTCAAATTGTCGAAACCATTTTATAACCATATATAAGCAGCGAGACCCTACATTTTTTGGCAAGCTTAACCCAACATTTATTTACCTGCCATAAGCCCTTCCTACTACAAAAACTAATATTTTCTCCAACCTCAGGAGTTTTCACCAGGTCTTCCGTTTTCCTCCCACTGAACAAGCAAATCATTGAAATAAAATTGAACCATGTGTTAGTCCCGATTTTCATATTGATATCACAATATTGACCCGCCATTCTGCATCACTGACAAGGACTAACCACGCCGGAAAATCGATATGACCTTTCTCGGCCAATGCAGATTCGTAAGAAACATTTTTGACAGTCATAAGCCCTTCCCCACTACAAAACTATAATTTTCTCCAATTTCATGGGCCCTCCAGTTTCCTCCCACTGCTCAAAACCCCTATGCAAAAGTAAATTTTTAAAATAAAATTGAACCATGTGTAAGTCCAGAAATTACCTACTTTGTGTCGAATGGACTATAAACCCCATTTCTCTCTCACTATAATTTTCATTCATTAATTGGTCGATTTAGCTACACGATGGGATGGTATAGAAAATATTTTAAATTTATAAGTGGTGAGAATTTGTGAAACAGCAAATAATAACATAAGGAATATGATCAATGACATAACTATAACATAATGACTGATACTAGTACCAATATCTAACCATGAACCGGTATCCTTTATCAAAAAAAAAAAATGCTGAAACCAAAAAAATAAAACCATCATTAAACAAACTTCATTGCAAAATTTATATAATAATAATAATGTGCATTTGTAATTGCGCTCACTCCATCCATATTGCATGCTCTAAGCGTATGGAAGATAATAGCTTAACCTGATAATAGGTAACAAACAGATGAGTTTTGAGTTTGGATTTAAACACAGCTAATGTTTGAGAACTCTGTATCTCCAATGGTAAGTTATTCCGCAAACGCGGTCCACAGACACTGAAGGTTTTATCCACATAGGATTTCAGTTTAGCTTGGGGGACAACCAATGAGGATTTATTTTGTGAGCAAAGTGGTCGATTTGGTTGATATGATCGAATGAGGTCCGATGGGGAAAGTTCCTGCTGACCAATGTTAGAATCTTGAAAGTTATCCAGGCTTCTATTGGTAACCAATATGAGAATACTTTTGTGTTCTTGATGTTAATCTGGTGGTGGTGTTTTGAATTTTTTGGAGTTTTTTAATTAGAAGGATTATAAATATTACTACATTTATATAGATGTGTAAAGCAGTTAGAGTTGAGTATGTGAAACAATTCGCATAATAAAACGGATATGAATGAAAGCGTTGATAGGTATATTTCTTTAAATTTATCACAGCCCAGTAAAAAATGTTCATAGTTTTATGTCATGCGTTATACTAAGATCCATTGGAGTGGTAATATCCCAAAGTTTCTCCACTGAAAAAAGTCTTTGATTTGAAATAGATGATAATAGTAATATAACTTACCAGACCCATAAAATCACACATCAATAATACCAGCAGAAATAAAGTTCTAGTAGGTACTTTAGTTATAACATGAACTCCTCTAAATACACAAGTTACCACTAATAATGGTATTAAATTCTACAATATAAAAAAATAAATCGAAAATAATCATGTAACAATATTCTATTCATTAATGCACAACATAACACAGAACCTGTAAACATATATTTGCTTTTAACTGAGCATGACTATATTGCTAACAGTTATTTTTTTATCTGGAGAATTATAGCTTGGCATTTATTCTGTATGTGACATTTTTTATAATGATGTTTCAGTGAAGTTCACACAGCATATTGGATACTATATTAGCCTAAAACCAAGGCTGTCACAAGTTTCCCATCACTGTATCAGAGATGCTGATAGAAAAAAAAGATCTTGTCCACTATAACTTACTTTTATCATCATCAGTGTTCCCATTGTAAATGGTTTAAATACTGTTACAAAACAATTAATAGATGCTGGATCAAAACTTTATTAAAAAAAAAAAAAATATTGCATTAATCAATAATCTGATATATAATCAAGGCAGGATTAAAGAAGTCAAACAGAGTTTTGCCAAATGTAGACGTTGAAAAAGCATATTTTAGTAAGTATGTAAAGATAAATCTTTTTTATTCCCTAACAACAAAACATTACGAAAAGAAACTGTAGTTTACACAACTATCAAACTAAAATATATTTAATTGTTAAAAAAGTTAATAAATTTGTTATTTATGAAAGTATTATCTGGTCGGTATCCTGTGAAATAAATATGACTAGACCGCTTTGATTTGGGTAAAATCTAAGTGTTGAATTAATTAGGTTGGATGTGTGGGTCAGTTTTGTGAAGTTGATTTTTATGCTTAAAATAAAATTTTTAAAGAAGGCCCCTGAGTCATGATGGGTTTCCTGTATAACTGACAACAGATTAAGCCAAAAACTGAATAGAACATATAACATAGAACTTGTTCCATATATAGCATATCAGGTCACCCAAGGGGGTTGGGATGGCCTAGTGGTCTAGAGTGCCGCGCTTAGACCTCTAGCTGGCCGGTCACCTCTGGCTTGCAGCTGTGGTTTCGAGCCCAGGTGTAAGCGTATGTGGCATGGAGATAAGGGCGCGTTTACAACCTCGTGGATTTCCTCCGAGTTTCCTCCCACTGCTAAAGACCCCTACGTGCAAGCGAATTATTGAAATAAAATGAAACCATATTATTTATGTTAGTCCCAAAATGACCTAGTTTGTCTCTCTCTCTCTCTCTCAGATCACCCAAATCAACACTTATTTTGGTATAAATCAAAGAGTATTAGCTTCTTTAACTTTAGTTTTCCTACCTGTTCATACTTGCAATATTTCCTGTACCAAAAAATCCTATTAGTATTAAAAATATCTTACAATAGTTAAGAAATAAAATTTATCAACTTGTGTTGATATCTTTTTATATCAAAAAAAACTCGTAGGAGATTCTCTATATATCAATTAACCAGCAGATTCCAGGAAAAATATGCACACATTTTGCAAGAATTTCTCATGCAATCTCAAATACACGAAAAGGAACTGAGATCTTTTTGATATAAAGATACATTTTAGGTTTCCCCCAAAACAGACAAAGATTGCGACAACCTTTGTATTAAATACTTTTTACACAATTTGCATACATAAAACAGCCATTTTGTCGGGTAGCTTTGTTTTGATTTTCTCGAAATTCGAACTCAACCTTCATTAAAAGTGTGTCCGTATAATACAAAATATAGTTTATTAGATTCAAAAAGTAAACATATATATACATGTATTATAGAAAGGATACATAGAAGAAAGCTCGTCTAAGATCTGCTATCTCTAAACTTCTACAAACAGTACTGTTGTGATGAATTATAAAATTAGTATTGTTGAACTGTATTTGATTTAAAATCTGAAAAAATAAATCAAATATATATCTATTATGATGAAATGTGAGCTATTTAAAATTTTAAAAAGTCCCAATCCTTTTCATCAAGTAAAATTTAGCTTTCAATGCTACAAAGACAAGAATGTTGGTCTTGATATTAGTGTGACCAACAGGGAGGAGGAGGTGTCTTTGAGTAAACGTAATTTTTATTTGACAGTACTTACTTTTTTATGATTATTATTTGATGACTCATGCTCCATCTTCAACCAAAAATATAACAACATGAATAATGACAAGAGGAAAAATCCCTCATAACTTAACACAAGATAAGGAAATTAAGATGTCTGTATATTCCATCTGTATATACTCTTTACTTTATAAATGTTTTAGGAGGTTTTAATATTTACACCATAAGTTCATATTTATAGCATTATTATTTGTCTTGCACCATAAAACCTGTTATAAAGGTTAAACAAATTACAAGAAAAGCCAACAAATCCTATATAATTTCAACATCTAATATCTAATCTATAAACAACACATGCAGATTGTGTTAGTAATTATAATCATCACTCACTCATTAGTTATTATTTCAACTCTCACAATATTAGTAATTATTTCAACTCTCACAGTATTAATAATGATTTTAAGTCTCACAATATTAGTAATTATTTCAACTCTCACAGTATCAATTATGATTTCAACTCTCACAGTATTAATAATGATTTTAAGTCTCACAATATTAGTAATGATTTCAACTCTCACAGTATTAGTAATGATTTTAACTTTCACAGTATAAATATTAGTAATGATTTCAATTCTCACAATATAAGTAATGATTTCAAGACTCACAGTATTAGTGATGACTTCAACTCTATTACATTTTTAGTAATTAAGACTTCAACTCTTTCAAAGAATTAGTAATTTTTATTTCAACTCTTCTCACAGTATTTGTAATTATGATTTAAACTCATCTCATAATATAACCTGGAAGTAATTTATGATTTTATCCTGCTCGTTGGCAAAAAGCTTAACTTGGCTAATCGTATCTACCACCATATATAAAATATCTTATTCTACCATAACGCTACCAAGTGGGAAGAGGAGTTATAATTGGTGAAGACAATGTTTTAATGGGGCCAAGTTGTTATAAAAAATATAACTCTTCTTTTGATATATTAAGGACTGTATGTGCATGTTGAATCGTATATCATAAATAAGGATACGTAATACACATCAACTGATATAAAGCTAGAAATGATAAACCAACACTCGTTAATCTTTCTTCTACACTATTCTCTGATAATAGAGGTAGACATGGACATATCACTGAAAAAAAACAAGCCTAAATAACCACATAAAAATATGTTATTGATTGATCTACATTCCTTAATATTCTAAACCAGCAGCTGCCAGGCAGGATATGATAACATTTTGCAAGAGATGGATAGAGAACATGCTAAAAACAAAAACGACTTTTTGTACAATCAAGGGCTATAATCCATAAATGTATGGTCTGAAATGTGCAAATATCAAAAGGGACGGAGATTTTTGGAATATAAAGATATGTTTTAAGTTTCATCAAAATGGATAAAAATTGTGCCTCTAGAAGTTCCATAACCTTTGAATTACAAATTTGCATACAAAGAGCGGCCATTTTGTTAGGCAGTTTCATTTCGATTTTCCCTAAATTCCAATTCAACCTTCATTATGGTGGAATGGTGGTAAATCTAAACGATTTCAAAATTGGAGAAAAAAAATTGTGACCTATAGAGTATAATACACAAGCTAAAAAAAAGGGGGATTTTTCAACCAAGCAGGGGCCATAATTCATGATGTTTTGACCCAATACGAATATCGAAAGCAACCAAGATCTTTGGGTTATAAACATTTCTACACTTTTCGCATACAAACGGCACTCATTTTGTCTGGCAGGATTAGTCTAATTTTCACAAAATTCGAGCTCAACCTTCATTACAGTGTAACAGTGATATAATCATATACACTTTTCGCATACAAACGGCACTCATTTTGTCTGGCAGGATTAGTCTAATTTTCACAAAATTCGAACTCAACCTTCATTACAGTGTAACGGTGATATAATCATATGCATTTTAAATCAGATAAAAATTGTCACCTCTGGAAGGACCACAAGCCCAAAACGTGATTTTGCGTACAATCAGGGGCCATTATTCAAGAATTTACAATCCGATATGCACAAATATCGATAGGAACCAAGATCTTCAGGTAATTAATATGCATTTCAAATTTCATCAAAATTGGATAAAAATTGTTACCTCTAGAGTGTCCACAAGCTAAAAAAAATGATTTTTCGAACAATGAGGGGCCATAATCCATGAAGTTGCAATCTGATACATGTCAAATTTGATGAGGACATAAAAAAACAAGCCAGCGGCTGCCGTCAAGTAAGGCCCACATTTTGAAAGAGATAGATAGGGAACAAGCTAAAATCGGACAAGAATTATAAAATCTATACAGGGTCCACATCCTTTGTATTACATACTTTTACACAATTTGCGTACAAGGAGCAGTCATTTTGTGGGCAGTTTCGTTTCTATTTATTTGAACTTAACCTTCATTATGGTGTAATGGTGATATAATTAAGCATTTTTTAAAATCAGATAAAAATTGTGACCTCTAGAGGATCTACAAGCTAAAAATGTGATTTTTCGTACAATCAGTGGCCATAATCCAGGAAGTTATAGTCTGATATGCACGAATATCGAAAGGAACCATGATCTTTAGGAGATAAACATACATTTCAAGTTTTCTAAAAATCAAACAAATATTGTGACCAGAACCTTCGTGTTGCATACTTTTAAACTATTTGCGTTGAAGGAGCAGAGATTTTGTCAGACAATTTCAGTCTGATTTTTACGAAATTCAAACTTCATTAGGATGTGACCTCTTGAGGGATTTTTCATACAATCAAGGGCCATAATTCAGGAAGTTATGACCTCTAGAGTGCCCACAAGCTATAAATGTGATTTTTCGTACAATAATACATGAAGTTATGGTTCAATACATGCCAATATCGAAAGGAACTGAGATCTTTGGGAAGGGTCTAGTTTGTGTTGAGTGAATATTAAATCACTTTTCTCTCTCCTTTCAAACGCATTTTGCTTTTGGACGTATCTTAGAATGTTTCATACTCACATAACATTAACCAGCTAAATATTTGACAATACAGAGGTAGACCATAACCACTCTTAATACTAGATTTAGTTATATATACAACACATGTAGCTGCCAGGATCAATATAAACTGAAATACATGTTATATATGTTGTTTTTAAAAATCTGTCACTACTGCACAAGTTACTCTACGTCTTTATATGAATCTAAAACTATTGGTCATAGCCCTTTTCTTATATTCCTCTCTAATTTTTGAAAACAGATAAAGTTTATGACCTGGTTGTGGCTATTTCTGGTCAACAACAGATTTTTCACTTCAGTTATTAATGGTTCTACAATTTCATCCCAAGGTTGGGTTTATCAAAATAAAAATATTCGCAAAATACTATATATCAATAACGATGCCACCATTATCCTTTACATGTGCTCACAAGGAAGTGTAGATGGATGACAGACAGACAACTGACACAGTTGATGACAATATATGTCCACCAATCCATGGTGCTTTATAGCAAATCTAATAGTTAATTGAAATATCCATTATGATTTCATGACAATGACTTATCGTTACTTTAAGAATAACCATATACAGTACCTCTATAATCAATATCCAATTAATCCTCTTTCTTTTATATCTTTTATGTTCCCTGCAATGGAAAATACTTATTATAAATTACATCTTTACATTTATTCACATTTTGTATTCTAGTATAATTGAGAATTTTCAAAGTATGGTATGTTAAATCACTGATATAATTATTCTATATCCTGTTCCTTACTTAATTGTTTGTGAAGTATGGTATTATAATCACCATGTTTCGAGACGTTAAAGATTGCATACTTACCACCACACTATTACTACACCTAACATAAACTCTACCAAACCAGATACCACACTGAAATTTATTAAATATCAAATAAATATTTATTGTACTGTTATGTGCATTCAAAAGTGAAATGCAAGTGTGAACAATGTTATCCTTGAATAAACACTGCAGTAATCTGGTGTTTAAATGAAAAGCACATATAAAGCAAACACATTTTATTTATAGGTGTCAGAGATTTCAGACATAAGAAGAGTTCCAGATTTGTATTACTACTACTATATTTAAATGGATTCTCAAACACTGATGATGTACGCTTGACCTTTTCAGTACAAGTTAATGATGGTCTCAAACACTAATTGGAATTTCTGGACAGAACACACAAAAGTCAAACATTAAAACTTAGTATACCAGGTAATTTAATATAGGCCCTGCAACAGCATCGTTACCGTGTTGAAATAGAATATACTTCTTGTGATTTTTACCTCATTCTTTATAAACCTACGCACGGTTTTCAAATTAGTGAAAATTGGTCAAACACTATAAAGTGAGTACAATTTGAAAATGGGCCAATAACCCTATTCTTAAGAGAGACTACAATAGGGAAATATCCTTAAATCGTTGCCAGTTATAAGGAACCAATTATGTGATAAACCTTTAAGCGAGAAATTCAAATTTTCTAAGAAAGTCAAAACATATGTCTTTTGCTCAATAGGTTGTCAACTCACTATTATACGATCATAGGTAGCATTCTCACACTAAAGAATCATTCACACTGGAAATAATAACACAATTACCTCCCTTGTTTTTCTATTCCCCCCTCCCCCCAATGGAATAGTTGCAGTTGAAAATAATATCTTTGCCAATTTCTCAACTGATAATGGTGTATTAATAGGATTATTCTTTAACAAGATAGGACTGTTTATAGATACCATCTATTTTAATACATTTTAAAAATATAACTTAAAAATATGAAATTATCGCTTTAAAATTGATAGGAATCATCATTAGTTCTGGTTAACAATTTTCTGAACCCTTGTCTAGTAGTGCATTCCCATGCTTTAAAAGTTAAAATATGATCATAAAGACAAGACTTCAATTTCAATTTACAATCTGAATACCACAATCAATACATTAAAACAAACCCTTACTTAACCTATATATGTTTATATGATGAAATACTTACACAACCACTATATTAGAATTCCGACCAACCAATGGCAAAAGTGGAAATACAGCTACTAATAAACAACTAACACACCAACCAATTATACTTATCTAAAATATATAAATATCAATACATTCTAATAATATAACGCTAGAGAGAGAAAGAAATAGGGATTAACATCCACCCCACACAAACTAGGACATTCCGGGACTAACAAATGGTTTAATTTTTATTTCAATAATTCGCTTGCACGTAAGGGTCTTTAGTAGCGGGAAAAAAACCGGAGAACCCTGAGAAAACCATGGGGTTGGACCCTACTCCTTGTAACGTACAACCAGCAACCAGGAAATCAACACCATGAAAGTTGACTCAGTGCACAAATGCTAACCATTCAGCCATCCACCCACCCGAAACACTAGGCAACGTGAACCCCAATAAGTATGGCAGGGTTCCATCTTAAAATCAAGAACAATCATGGCCAGTTTAGTATGGTATATTAAAAAGATGGAATAGAAATATCAATTTTCCAAGAAACATAAATTATTATATTGATATACCTTGTTAAAACTAACTGATAAATTAAAGAATGGCCACAATGCCATACCAACCAGTCCAATAGATAACAATTCACGATAGAAAAAACCTAAAACCTGAAATATTAAACAATTATTTAAATCATAGAAATATATACTCACAGTATATTTTTCTATGTTTAAATCAACTAAATATAGAAATATTATATTTTCAGATATAAATGAGTATAGGCAGTGTAATAAACACAATTTTAGCAGGGGATCTTTTACATGCACTAAAGACAATCTTGGCTATCGCTGCATTCCAATCAATTGATGATTAGAGAATTATTATTATATCTATGTTGGGATCATTTAATTTGACAAAACTCCAAATAAATCGTAAATATCTTACCAGAATCTGTAAGCCTAACAAATTTATAAAGATAGATAATGATAATGTTACGATTTTTTTTCTCTCCTTTATCACATTTAAATGATGTATAACAAATTTTAATCTAAAAAAAAAAAAAAAATTAATATTACGTTACTATTCATTATTTGCACTTGAAATTTGATTATCTAAGGCTGTGTTGAATTGAAACTATGTTTCTTGTCACTACCTTCGTGACAATCAAATGAGGGTGTGAGGCAAACACAACACAAAGTGTATTTTACAACACAAAGTATACAAACCAACACAAACCATCATTTTGATTTTATTCTACCCCCAAAAGCTCAAAGTTAATTCATATTACCAGGTATTAACCTACATGGTAAACTGAATGAATGAAATAATGAAGTAAAATACAAAAGTTGTCTGAAATACTTTTTAAAACTTGAATGCCATCACCAAATAAAAGTTGGTTTGACCAATATCCCCTACTAAATTAACTTTTTGATTCAACAAACAATTGGCAAACAATATTCAACACCAAATGTTTTACTTCGTGCAATACATCAGCAACTATTTTGCAGACTTCAAAAAAAAGTCAGTATAGGAAGTGGTTCCAAGTTTCAATAAAATCTGTCCATAACTTTCAGAGATATAATTTTGACTAAAATTGTTAACTGTAGAAAAAAATGATTTGGGATCTGTTAGGCAGATATGTTCCATTAATTTATTTTACTTTAATAAAATGACTTTTCATATATTTATTTCTTATAAATTATACAATATTTCAATATTGGCTTATTTTATTTCTTGTTGTGTGTATATTTACATGTGTAACTTTGACACATATACATGTAACTTTGACATACAATGACATAAATGTTATTCAAAACAACAGAACTTAGTAATGGTATTATTATTCTTTATTGAATTATGGGTGTCTGTCAAACTTATTGAGTAATCTACAAAAAATTTAAAGCCATTTTATTTGAAAGTCTTCAAAAATATCTACAAACAATGACGTATTTATCAAGAATATTAGTGATAAACCGACGAGAAGGAATATCTAGGACATCAGCTCAGTGCGCATGCCTAATAACCTGATCTGCTTGTTTCTGATTGGACACTTCAACCATTGACCTTAGCGACCGACCAATCAAATAACTTATTCTTAAAATAATTTCATTATGTATGCAAAAGCATGGCTGCACCGAGCGAAAGCCGAGAATTTCGCTTGTGGAATACCTGTTTTTAGATTTATATTAACAGTTTTACTAGTTGAAATACATCTAATAGAGCAAAGTGGCCATGGGCGCATAAAATTTATGTAAATTGCAGCTATCCGCCAACAAAATCGACTGTTATATCACTCTTCTGTATTAAACACGGCAACAGACCGCAACATAATGTCACTTATTATTGTTTAGCCAGTGAATATTGATAAACGAGATATTACGGGGTAACTTATTTCTAAAATAATTGTTAAAAATGTCGGAAACATTCAAATAAAACTTCAAAATTTTTTGTGTTGAAAAGCTATGCGGCCGAAAATAGACCCCCCGATCCTAAGCGCGCGGGCGACAAGAAACATAGTTCCAATTCAACACAGCCTAATTATCTGTGTCAAAGTTTAGTACCGACAAAATGTAAAAGATAGTATATTTAAAATGATATAGAACACATTGTCTTACCCTTGTGTAGCTTTATTCCATAATATTACTGGCAATAAACAATATAAATAGTATGTCCAAGGTGAATGTTGAACTGAAAAGAAAATTCATTAACACAGGCAATCTTAAAGCTGTAATTTCAACACTAGAGGGTTTAATGGGGTTTTTTTTATTTAAAATTGAAATAACAGTAAGATCTTTAGGTGTCCAGTCAGAAGAATCATCATGGGAATCAGATTCAACACATTTCCAGGACTGTAATCTTTATACAATTAAGCTTTAAAAAAATCAATTCTAAAATTCTGTTTTCTATACCACACCAGCTTTAATTTAAATTCAAGTTACCTAGTAATACTATTAGCACCAATAATCCTAAAATAACAAAAAGTGTTGTCTGCTGCAAGTCTGATTCTCTATGTAAATATATTGTTGAGTTTTCTTGTAAAGCTTGTTGTAATATGAAAGCCATCCATCCTAAAAACCCAGATACAATACTAGCTCTGAAATTATACAAAAGAAACACGATTATAAATTTATCAATAAATCAAGTTACTGTGAAATCAAGTCTGGTATAATTGTTAGCCATTTTAGTTATATGACCCAAGTTATCTGAAAACAAATTGACATCAGATGCTTAATAATTGTTACAAATTAATGCATCGGCGTAACTACCAGTAAGACTATTTAGTATTACCATGGACTATGCATATAATATACCATACGGTCCATGGTAGCCCAACTTCTTTTCACTGTATTGATAAAGTAAATTTTTATTTCAAGGGTTTGAAGTACCTGGTAGTGAAACTATACACAAAGTTTCATCACTCTCCATAATCAAAGTTATCTGGTCCCGATGGGTGTATCAATGAAATTGCTTAGCTCTGATTTGCTTTAGTAGAAAATGTTAATCATCGAACTCAGTTAATGAACTCCACCAATGAACATTTACATCAAGTTCAAACATTCTACCTCGATTCAAAGTAGAGTTGCCATGTTCAAATTCTTGACCAATCAAATTGCTTATCGCTACTTAGTCTAAGCAGAAAATGCTCATTATCCAACTTAAGTCAAGGTACACATGTAATGAAACTATACACCAAGTTTCCTCACTCTCACTCAATTAGAACTAAAGTTATCGTGCCCCAAAGCATCAACCAATCATATTAGTATTTCTGTTTTCTGCTTACCTCTAAGCAAAAAATGCTTATCTTGGAACTCCATCAAGGCATTCAACTACTGTACATCTACACCAAGTTTGAATATTTTACTTTAATGAGAAAGTTACTGTATTCTAAAGTCTCAACCAATCAAATCGCTTATCGCACTGCTTACCCTAAGCAGAAAATGCTCATTATCAAACTTAGTCAAGGAATTAATGTAATAAAATTATACACTAAGTTTTGTCACTCTAACTTAATTAGAACCAAAGTTATTGTGTCACAAAGCATTCGCCAATCAAATTGGTTATCTCTGCTTAACCGGAGTATTCATCTAATAAATACCAACACCTAAGTTTGAACATTCTAGCTCAATTAGAAGCATTTGGAATTATTTGGTCCAAAAAAGTGTGATGGACAGACAGACACCAAAGACAGATGCATTTTAATAGAGCCCTGCTTTCTTCGATAATTTATTTTTACTAGATATAACTCACCCTAGAAATAATCTGTTATATGTTTGATAATAATTTAATCCTTCTAGAGTGGTTTTAATCAGTAGATCACCTTCTTTAATCTGAAAAATATGCATTTATCAGGGGTTAAATCAGGGTCCTTTCCATCATATTCTAATTTCAGGGCCACTTAACTTTAAAGCTAATATTAAACAAATATTTTGACAGCATATAAGCCTAAAAAAAACAATTATTTTAATTCAACAGCCTTCATTCAAGCACTATGTTTAATGTAAGTTTTCTGCCGTATAGGAAGCAGGGCAATTTAATCATTTATAATTTGGTACCGAGTGGAGCTATGGTTCAGAATAACAATCAAGTTCCAATTAAGATGCGAAATAGTGCCAGAAAATAGAATCCTTCAAAAGTTGAGAAATGCCTGTTAAACCTGATTTACTATTATCAACAGTATACATATACTCACTGCCTGCTGGTAGAGGCCATTTTTCATCAGAGTTCTTAAATATTTTAAAGATTCAAACTACAAATAAAAGATAAATCCTATAAGCCCTTTTCAAAGTATACTACATATCTTTAAAGCATCAAGTTACTGTATCTCAAGACATTTTTTTAAGAACACAATTTTATAAGTAACAGTTGATAAAATATTAAATATGTACAAATAAAAGGATATTAGAACAATTAAAAAAACATAAATTACCTTTTTTGTTGGTGTCAGTTCTCTGAAAAACAAGCAAAGTAAACCATTCTTAATAGCAGGTATGACAGTACTGATTATATCATAGTTAAACATACATTATGCAAAAGCTACATTAATTAGACATTAATTAACATATCCAGATTATCATCAACTTTCGATCGCATCGCTAGCCTGTGATTTTTGGTAGATTATGATTCAATTTACTACATAGTGTTCCTTCTCAATTTAATGATTAAATGGATATTCAAGACTATGCATTTTAACGTACCACCTTTAGTTATGATGATTGAGGCTTGGCGGATATTTCACTTGCTTAATTTTCTGTTCATAGTGGATCAATTTGACTGAAATTTTCAGCAAATTGCCTTTACATTATCTAGTTGTTAACTATTATAATGAGAAATGCCAACTCGTTACTTAATCTCCCATATTGTATCTTTAAGTTCTAATTTCTAGTTGCACATACAGCAGGAAATGATTTCTCATAAAAAATCTACATACTTGTACGGTCGGAACGTTACAGCTATTGAACTTTCTTTAACTTGATTCATTTTAACCTTAAAAAGAAAATACATCTATTAAATATATATTATTATATACAGCATATGTCATTACATACATCATATATCACTACAAGTCCCATATACATGTACATGTACCATTACATACACCATATGTCACTACATTCACCATGTCATTACATACACCATATATCATAACATTTATCCCATATTTGATTACAAATACCATAGTCATTACATACACCATACATCATTGCATACACCATACCATATCCCATATATCATTACATATTCCATATATCATTACATACACCATATCTCATTACATACATGACAGCAATAATCTTAGCACATATAGGGGGGCATCCCCAAATATTGTCCCAGCTCTCCAATCAGACAATCAGACAGAGCAATACTGCTATAGCCATTTGAAAAGCTTGATCCTCAATCATTAAATATGCATTATTGAAGAGATAAATCTGCCTAATGTAGGTCTTTTCTTTAGGCGTTAAATGTTATACAGAATACTAATTAGATGTTTATCAACATGACAAGACCATAATCAACTCTCTATGTCACTGGATGGCTCTGATTTTAAGTAGATTAGACCGGTTCGACCATTTAATGATTTAATTTCAAAAACAAAGAAGCGAGGCTAAGTCTCAAATAGCCAGTATCATGGTTATGATAATGAACAACTAATGTACACATCTTGTCAAAACTACAAATGACCCATCACCGCAAGAACGGCCAACATTTTATCTTAATCTTACATAATGTATCTTTAAGTGGGGTTTGTCAACCATTCTGGGCAGGACTCTTCTTGCTCCGGTCTTATTTGCTTAGGTTTCACTTGCCAGTGGTCGAAATTACCAATCAGTCAATGTACATGTCATAAAATTAGATATTTCAAAGTATTGAACTTAAAACACTATGAATTCATTTAAATTTTTAGTTTTAATTTGTAAAAATACTTAACATTTTTACATGATATCCTCATTAATGGCATTCATCTAGAATATCTATCAAATATATCTAAGCTAAATTTGTTAACCTTATGCAAGTATATGTCTGATTCCACTTACCTCATACTGCTCTAACATTTGAAGTGCATTAGTATATAAAGCCTCTGCTTTCTGCCAATCAGTGATATTCAAATAATCTTTAGGTAGAGTACCCTGAAATATTTAGACACATCCACATTTTCATAATTATCTAATCTTGTATGCTATCCAATTAAAATAAATTAGAATGTTGTCAAAGCTATGTTTCAAAAGCATTTAACAATTTCAGAATAGATCTGTTCATAGGCAAACTGGAACTTACCACAGAATTCATTGGAAATGGAGCACCTATTAAATATGTCATCAGTGGAGCTATATCAGCCTGTATAGAAGAAAAAGCTGTGTTTGAGAACTTAAATATACTTATCAGTCATAATTCATTTTATATCATCAAAACAATAATAAAATGAGTGGCCATCTTGGCACATACACCCACTTGAAGTTTTCAGAAATGGCAACTGCCAAAATGAAATGATATTCCTCATATAATGACTTGCTTGAACAAAGAGAGAAAATGTTAAATCTATTACTATGAGTAAAACCAGTTAGTCCAACAGAAAACTCTTATTGAAAGGCCAACAGAAGACTCTGATTGAGAGAGATTTTACATCATTATACATGACAATGTACATATTTCTGTTATCGTACCTGCTCTACATCATTTCTTAACAGATGATTTAATTTCCAATCTATAAATAAAATATTACATACATTATTTTAACAGAACAATATCACACATTTAAAGTCAATCAGGCATACACAGAATCATTTTTTCTCTAAAATCGTAAACTGAACCCTCAATGATATTTCTTTTCTATACTATTCAAAAAAAGTAGGGGATATTTGATTTTGGGGGCATAATACTAAGATATGCAAATGACTACGAAAAAAGTCACTATAGAACCTAACAGAAGAAACATTTCCAGTTACATGTGACGCCCAAACGCACGAACAGCTACCGCATGGAATGCAGGTGATGCTTTGGATCATCATGGGGGTCCAACCCAAGATTTGCACTCAGGTCGACCAAGGGCTACAACTCAAGCCCAGGATCGATTTATCCGTACCTTGGCCTTGAGAAATCGTGTCATCACAGCAAATCAGACCAGTGCTCGTCTTCAAACAGACACTGGTGTGAGAGTGAGTGGCCAGACGATTCGGTATCGACTGCATAGGGGTCTCCTTCGCGCCTGACGTCCTCGCGTGATCCTTTGTTTGAGAGATCATCACATTCAGGCAAGACGTCGTTGGTGTAGGGATCGTCAACACTGGGATAATCGACGCTGGAGCAATGTGATGTTTCCTGATGAGTCAAGGTTCACTGTTGATTTTTTGGACAGACGTAAGAGGGTGTGGCGTCGTCGAAACGAGTGCTTCCAAGATGTTAACGTCATCAGACATGATCGATTTGGGGGTGGTTCTGTTATGGTGTGGGGAGGCATCACTGTTGCAACAGCAATGGGACAATCTGGACCAAAATGACCTTAGACGTCTCATTAGGAGTATGCCACGTATGGCAAACAGAGGAGGATTTACCCGTTACTGACTTTGTTGTGATGCTGTGGTAACTTTGCTGTTTGACCCTGTGTATCATTTTACCCTTATAATGGTCAGTCTGTGCCTTACTTAGTCTAACGATCATTTGGAATAAATCGATGAATGTGAACTTCATTTCATTTTGTCATTTGTTTCTTCGTCAGTATCATTAGGTGACTTTAATAACCCTTAAAAATCAAATATCCCCTACTTTTTTTGAATAGTATATCAACAAACATCAGACGCAAGGTGACTTCTAACCTTTTTTTGAATCATTTAGATTATCTTTGTAAAGTCAGTGAGAAAAATATATATACTGATAATAAAAAATATTGGGGGTATATTTCAACAACAGATTATCGTACCTTTACAGAAGTTATCATCATAATGACCACATGTTTGTTGATGTACAGCAGATCGTACACCAGCACCCCATGCTACTAATGGTGTTAATGTTTCACTAGGATCACCAGCACCATGAGATCCTTCAATAAAATACAATATTCAACTCAATCTCCAAGTCTACTTTATGTGTACTAGAGAAGCACATGTCCACATGCCCAGCTCCCGAAATTAACCACTCCGATTTATATTTTGTTCTGTATTAGAAAAATTCTAATTTCACACTAAGTACATGGATATTAACCATGTACGAAAGATTGTTTGACCAAAATAACATGAAATGGAGTTCAGTGTTCTCTTGTTCTGCACTGAGTAGGCTAATGAAGATGGAAATGGCTGAATATGTATATCCCATCATACTTTGCGGCTAAATGTCACAATCTATTTTAAGCTTATGAATTTAAAGTGCTATAAAGCTGTAAATGTAGAATGCTTTGATTCGGAGATCACGTGGCTAAGTAGGTAGGACGCTGGCTCGCTAGCCTGGAGGTCGGGTGTTTGATCCTTGCATTGGCTGAAAAAGTTCATCCAGATTTTCCACAGGGTTTCCCCCTGTCTGTGATGCAGGACAGAGGGACTGACAAAGACAGCTATTTAGTTGTTTGGATGGGACGAAAAACCAAGCTCCTGTGTACTCATTGGCGTGCATGTTAAAGATTCTTTGGCAGTTGGAATTTGATACAAGAGAAGACTGTTGCTTTGCTTCCCGGGCAAAAATAACCTCATAGTACACTGCAGGCCCGTAGCAAGCTTGCTGGCTTTGGAGGGGCAGTGAAGTTTTTAGGAGGGGCACACCCGTTACAGTCTACAGTAGGTATTTTAGAGTTATGGTTGGCAAATTTTCTTTTGGGGGTGCAAAACATTTTTTCAGGGGGGCATTGCCCCCCTTGCCACCCCCTGGCTACGGGCCTGGTACACTGTATGGTGTATGCCCGTCTTCATTAGCCCAGGTTAGGAGCAGAACAGTAGGATGTTAAACCCCATTACATTTCATATGTGTTTAAAAATAACCTAATGTTTTAATGACATTTCTTTCCACATAAATAAATATCTCCAAATAGCTCAACAATTACACCACAATAGTTATATATATATATATATAGTCATTAAATAAATGGTCATGTTGTACTTGATAAGCTATGACCATTTAACCGTCATAAATAATACACTAAAAAATGGGTCGAAGTGTCGTCCATATATAACATCCAGACACTTATGAGTAAAAACTTGGTCACGTGCCCTTGTTTTCAAAATAGTCTCACTTCACCAGTCTATCGACCATTCTCCGTCTGATTGAAAAGTCAGGATAATCCAGACTACTTTTTTACAAAACATGACAGAAAGCTAAAACAAGAAATCGAATTTAGAAATGACGCACGGTGGGCGACTCAACAATTGTTTTACGAACCTCGTAAAAGTAAAATGAAACTACTGCTGGTATCATGTTCCTGTCCAACCCGCGTTATTTAGAGATATTATTTGTACTAAACCAAAATATGTCTATTCAGAATCATCAACAAAAGATTTCTTATGACTGTAATAGTTGATAGTGTGTTGAGAATTTCCCTGTGCTGTTGCTATTTATAGACCTAAGGAGTGTGCGAGACTGTAAGAAAATTAGTAGTAGTTAACAAACTTCAACGTGTCTAGTACAACTTTTCACTAGGCACGTGGGGCACCCTAGCATCATATGAATTAAAACTCCATAGACCAATATGTTCTTTATTTATACACATAATAGCTAAAAAGTTTGAAGAATTATCAAGGTAAAAATATGCATAGAATCATACCCCAATCAGTCATGCCATGATCAGATGTAAGAACATAAGCTGTTTGACCATCATTATTATAATAATCTTCTATTAATTTTTCCATCACCTTAACTCCTTTATCAACATGTTCTATATTGTGTAAATAAGCTCTGAAAAAAAGGCAACTAGATATTTAAAATTACTATATCGGTAAGGCAGATTAGACAATATAACACAATTAATACCTCGATCACTTAATTACCTAATCAATCCAGTCTATAATCGGGTTGAGAGGTAATTATACACTCAGTACACTTTATTTTGGAATTTTGAATATTATTCACCATGTTGTGATGTCCGATTTGGAAAATAGCGTTGGACATGTCCGGAATATACAGGCAAAAAATATCAATTTCTTACCCAAAAGTTCACTGGTTTATAATTTCGTTCGTTGGTTCTTGGAGTTTTACGTCTACTTACACCAGGGTTCAATTTAGTCTAAAACCAATGAGTAGCTAATTTTTGTGACAGATTCACATTTTATCTAATCAATTCAAAATTTGAATAGCATTTGCTCAGATTTGAGGAGCAGTAAAACGTAGCCTAATCACAAAAATTTGCAATTCTAATTTTTCAGGGTATAAGTAGATTCTTTTTCCGCCTTTGTTGACCGTTGTATACCCTGCTTCGGCTTATGTGCAGATGAAGGTAAAAAAAAAACAACCTGACATCTCCGAAAAAAAATTTAAAAATCAGTTACCGTCTCTCCACAATGCCGGACGCACTAATCGTCTAAAACAAAACTACATGCACTTTAAGTTACACCATTCCAATCGAAATATTTGTAGACATGGCTTTGCTTGTTTATTTCTTTATTTAAAACCATCATCCTAACCGCCTTCAAAATATTATCAACCCGTGAATATGCCATCGTTTCACGCGTCTCGCGAGATGTCTACTTTTAGTTTCCAGTTAAGTTAACCAATCATACTATTTTCGGCATTGTTTTATTCTATTTTTAGTAACATTTTATAAACACGTGTGATTAAAAACGGAGTCTGCATATAATAATTGTCTTCTAGTTATCGGATATATTGAAATAAAAACTGGTTCAAATTAATCACGACCACAATTTGGAATATTTAACAAGTTAGTCCTGCATTTATAAATTAATTTTTTCGTAGGCCTAATTATTCTCCACATTCATCCAAAATGTAATGAATCGCACTTCACAAGTTTGAAAGCAATTTTTGGCTAATGAATAAAATAATTCTATCGCTTTTACCGCGATTTGGGTCGCTTTTTGCGATGCGATACCGCTTAAATTGAACCCTGACTTACACCAAAGAGAGAGAGAGAGAAATGGGATTTAACGTCCACTCGACACAAACTAGGTCATTTCAGGACTAACATATGGTTTAATTTTATTTCAATAATTAGCTTGCGCATAGGGGTTTTTAGCATTGTGAGGAAACCAGAGTACCCGAAGAAAACCCACGGGTTTGGACAGGCGACACTATTCCTTGCCACGTACTTACACCAAGGGTGACATCATAGACAATGGTTTAAAAGTCATCAGTTTGGAGCTTTATAGTATAACCTTATTGATGACATTTCATATTTAGGTTTCTAGATAAGGAAAGGAGCATACCGGCATATATAAATGTAAAATACATACCGTGAATATGGTTTATGTGAATGACCATTTGTATCAATACCAAGTAGATGTAGAAAGAAAACTATCTTATTCTGATGAAGTTTCTCGTGTAAAGATTTATCTAACTTAGAGTCTGCAAAAAAATTCTGAAATAAACAATATACATTTACTTGTATTTTAATTTAAATATTACACTATTCGCTCTAGGTAATTGTCTACAATACCCCTCAAAACCTCCCAAAACCAAATTTTATGGGTCGCGAGCTTTTAAACACTCTGCTCCTGAACTCTGGAACTCTCTCCCAATACACCTCCGTGAAATCGCAGAAACTGCTCTATTTAAACGCTGTTTAAAAACACATTTGTTCAGACAATGCTACTCGTGAACATGTTTGTATTTATGTCCAAGTATATGAATATGTAAATATGTGTGTATGTGAATATATGTGTATGTACTCCTGTTTGTATTGATTGTATTAATTGCTCTTATATATTTTTCATTCTTTTTAAATGTACCTATTTCATATGTAATGCCTTGTATAGCGCATTGAAACTATGTGTAATGCGCTATATAAAAATAAATTATTATTATTATTATTATTTATTATTAGCAAAAAAATTTCACTCATAATAAATGTGTTTACACTATCTTTTTTTTATCAACTGAGGTCTAGTTTTGTGGTTTGGTATCCATTTCGATCATAAACTTTATGATACACTCTGATAAAATATCTACATGTCATTCACAGTCAAATGGAAACAAGAGTATTGCATGCTAACGGTGCAAAATACGTCCACATTCCTACTTTGATTGTACTTTTTAAAATGAAGAGAATAAAATATGAAATGGCTGACAAGACTGCAAAAAAGGTTAGACGTTGGGTTTGTTTTGTCAAATTTATAGAAAAAAATATTATCAAAAAAGTGGGTTTGACAAATCCCCAGGGTGTCAGGTCATGTACCAAAATAAATAGTTCCTGTCTTTACAATATAAGGAATAAATATGCCAAGTTCCAAGATGATCAATTTAGAATTCCAGTCTGTAGACAATAAACACGAAAATTCATGTATGGCACAATATCACAATAGAACAGTCATTTATTGGTGTGATTGAACTGAGAACATTTTGACCACCAGAGCAGCCCATTGAAAGAACATTTCTTATTGATTCAGGCACTTAAAACTTTTAATTTTCTAAACCAATCTGACTGTAACCAATCGAGGACTTGTGGACTTGACACTCATTGTGGTCTTTAACCTGTAAATAACTACGTTTCTTCCCCCCTTTGGCCACACATGGGGAAAAAAACAATTTAACCATGTCATTATAATTGATGTGCGGTGCAATATCGCGATAGAACAGTTATTTATTAGTGTGACCAACAAAGGATGCACATTATGTTTTAAAACCGACAAAAGAAGACCTGTGTGTGGTGAACATCAACAACCAAGTACACATGCACACACTCATTGACTAAAGGGACCAGTTACAGGAAATAGATTACAAAAACATGACATTGTGTCTGAGAACCGTGTTTCCTAACCTGGGGTACAAAGGGATCAGTAGGGTGTAAGAAGGAAGAAAAAAGACATCCAAGTAAATTAGAGTATGGATTTTTTGGTATTGCACCAATTTTTAGTATTGGTACAGTGAATTTCTGTAGTCACAGACATTGTCAGAAATTCTGGATATGTCAGGCACAAAACCTCTGATGTCGATTATTTTGTCCAGGGATGGCAACAAGAAAAATATTTTTCAGCTGAAATGAAATTTTTGGTGACCTGAAAGGGGGGTCTGGGGGGCGGACAGCCCCCCTGAAGGCGAAAAATTTTCACTAATTTACAACCAATTTGGAGTATGTAAGTGATTAGAAAAACAAAATACACAGGACTTTAAATGAGCTAAATTGTGTACTAATATCAACTTACTATTTTGAAAATGGTGCTTGATCACTGTTTTCTTTGTATAAAATAACTTTTGAAAAAATGTCTGACTCTTCATTCTGGTCAATAAATCGTAGTACTAAGGCCTATTTCACAAAATGTTAAGTTATAGAAAATCCAAAATTCTATCAAACTAGAATATCTACTGAAGTTTGGATTTATGATTTTATTTTAAGTTAGAAACAGGTCTCTGCTTTGAGTGCTTTCTATCTACATGTTATAAATATTCACATCCTCTTTCTATCTACATGTCATAAATATTCACATCCTCTTTCTATCTACATGTTATAAATATTCTAAACGGAAACGGAAGTTAAATGTTATAAACGGAAGTTGCCGATAACTCGAGGAAAATACGAACCGAGTTTGACCCGATGCGAGTCGAGAAGAATTTTTATGACACGAGCCACGAATAAAAATAGAGTACCTTACCCCCCCCCCCCCCCCCTAAAATTATCTCAACGGATTTAGACGATTCACAGAAATGATCAAAATTGAAATGAAATCGGCGGAAATCTGCGAATCCGCGGAAAATTGCCATCCCTGTTTGTCTGGTACAGATTTGATATACATGTCCGCCACAAAGTTCAAATTGTTAGTAACTATAATAAGTAACTTTTGTAAAGTATAATCAATACTGTTATATTCTGTATGTAAATGTAGAGCCTACATATTCTAACTACTGACCGTAACTTTGTCAAAAACCCAGGTATCGAGTCTAGTTGAATCATGTCCACCAAAATCAACCAAGTGATCAGAATAACAGTCGATGAATACATGATCACCAGTAGCACCTTCAAATATAAATAAAATAAAACCAAAATGAAATGAAATTGGGTTTAACATCCTAATCTTCTGCACCTAACCTGGACTAATGGAAGACGGGCATACGCCATACTTTGTGATATGAGTGAAATTTTGCCTGTGCAGCGGCGCTTCAGCCTACTCTTATATGGAATTCCAACTGCCTTGGATCTTTTACGTGCACGGACCTCAGTTTTTTGTACCATCCAAACAACTAGAGAGCTGTCCTTGTCAGGCCCTCTGTTCTGTATCACTGACAAGGGGAAACCATGCCGGTGAAAAAAAAAAGTAAGTATAATCCAAACCAAAATTCGAAGTCCTCAAAAAACGTTATAAGTAAAATAGTGTAATCAGCATATGGACTGTTCACCAATATAAATAATGATTTAGCACTGCTGGGCTATTAGTCGGGGAGGGATGACGTTTTACCCAAAACAAATTGCAAAAGAAACGAATGCAGTTTGGTTCAATGATACACATGTCAGACAATACCATACTCAAATTCGGCCGAATTCTACCAAGGTGAAAAAACGTAATTAACATAACTAAATATGGTGGTCTTCATGAAGTTTCACAGAGCGATATCCCGTAACCAGTGTGTTTTAGTTGTGGGAGAATAACTAATTTTTCTTAAAATTCTTCAAACAAAAAGTAGTTATAAAAGCAAGATGTGCATGGACCGCTAATGGCTGCAAAATTTGGTAATAAAAATGCCTTTTTCCTATATAACCAGCGAGAATCTTGTAAAATGTGACTTTTACTTTATCTTTTATATGGTTTTTTATGTCTCTGAATTTAAAGAAAATTTCAAAAATCCAACATGGTAGTAATTCAAAATGGCAGCCAAAATGGAATTCAAAAAGACAAAATTTAAGTTAATTGTCTTTTATTCCTGTTGAATATGCCTTGTAACATGGTTTCAATTCCAAATTGGCACCAAAATGAAATCCAAAATTATTAATCGTAATAAAATGGCATTTTTTCTGCATATAACCAGTGAAAATATCTCATAAGATATGACATTTTATGTCATTTATAATGGCTTTTGAGGTCTCTGAATTTGGAAAGATAAATTCCAAATTGACTCAAAAATGGCAGATTTTAATTTAATCTTCATTTTTTCGGGAGTGGATTTCGATAACGCAGGGTTCAGTACTTCTCTCAAATATCAATTTCGAGTATCCACGACGGCAGATTATCAAAATGAAATCCAAAATAAACAAATTTTATTCAATCGTCATTTGTTTCCCTCGGACATAGCTTGTTACATGTCTTCAGCGAGGGTTTTGAGGTTGCTGAGTTCAGTTTCTATTCATACACCTAGGATACATTTCGGATAAGACTGTCACACATCAAATTTGTGCTTATATTAGAAACACCACGACAAACTGCAGAAAACATAAATTTATAGTCAGTTTTTCAAAAGAAATTTTACGCCAAGGAGGAGAGAACCACACCAGCCCACCATACAGTTGGAACTCCTCGGTCCAGGCTTGGTATCTGGTATAATCTTCACCAATAGTAAACACAGGTTCATTTCTGTCTGTATGTTATTCATTTACCACGGTAATACTGTTTTTCACCAGCACTGGACAACAGGGTTTTCTCAAACTAAGCCAATATTTTTCTATTTTAATAAAGAGACTGTAAATGACACTTTCTAGAGTTTATCCTGGTGTTTTTAGCTTATGCATATATCATAAAATTCATCACCTATGCAAGAACATTAACAGTCTATGGAACCATGGAATTACCATACCCCTTTGCAGTCCATCCCTGGAACGGTTGGGGAAAGACACAACGAAAACATGTAGCAATTTCCCACGATTTACTTGATTATCTTAATTACAGATATGCCGTATAAAATGATAATTCATATATTATTAGTGAAAGGAAAGGAAAGTGCTACAGGTGGAAGGCCATATTCAAATGTTGTTTATTATTTGTTCCATCAATGAAATGCACTGGTCGCAAGATATCACTCACAGAAACTTTATGAAAGACTGCCATATTGAATTAGATGTATATTAATTACGTCATTTTGCCTTGGCAGACTTCGGACGAATTCGAGTATAACAGTGTCTAAGTATTATTGAACCAATCTGCAATTTGTTTGGGGTCACTCCACTTTTGGAATAGACTTACATATAAATGATATATAACGGTAGTTCAGTGAAATGTGCATACATTTTGTTGACTTCTATGTGTTTAATGCTAAATATAACAGAAACATCCTTATTGTTATAATTTTCTATGAGCATCATGTCAACACAATCAAAGATAAATAGTAGCAATTCATGTCATTGTTATTTTCAGTATCTAAATGTAATAAAATAACAGCTTAAATGTTTTATTTACACAATGAACTACCAAGGTTGGATACCATCTTGAGCGGGGTGTCCAAGGATAAAAATGAATTATGACTTCAGGTCACGTTCAAAAAGAATCATAGAAGGTCAGAAATTACATTATGATTTGAATAAATTTGAATAAATGTGTTTTCTGGTATCTTCTAAAAAGCTATATTTGTCTTTAATCTTGAATATTGTGTCTTTAATTAAGAAATTCATACAAAATAAGCCTCAAATTAACAATTCTACAACACTTCATATACCAAATATTATTGGTCGAATAAAACTAATTCATTTACTAACTACCATAACAATTCCATACCTTTAGAAAACATGGGGAGAACATCAGGACTTCCCCAGGACCAGGTATATCGACTTTCATTAAACACGGAATCAAAGTTAACTGGATTTTCTTTCCAACCTACAAAAAATGTTACGACAGAAAAAATGATTAATTGATAAAAATTAAAACTTGGCTGATCCTATCTGATTAAAGATAGGTTGCCAGGCAACGAAACATACACCCACAGCAGCTAAATCGTCCGGGCAGTCAACAAGGGTTGTCGCATATTTTTACTTTTTGGGGGGATGAAACATTTGTAATACACTAAAATCTGATTAAGAGTAACAACTCATTATGTAATTATCTGAAAATCATTAGAATTTGTTAGCTTTTTATAAAGTTTTGCCCCACGCTAACAATTAGTATAGGAAATATTTAATATCATGGATTTAGCTGTTCAGTTATCAAAATTCATTGAAAATCAAAATACTTGTTCGTTTCAACACCTTAAACTCTGTGTATCAATCTGAAGTCAATCGGATGATAAGTTTGGCATCTATAGAGTCACAAGGTTTTTTGAAGTGATCAAGGGAGATAACTCTGGAAGTAATTATTTGAAATCGCTGAAAATCAGTAGGTTTCTTTGTCTCATGACCTTAAACAGTGTGTGTAAATTTAAAGTCAATCGGACATTAACTTTGGCCTCTAGAGCGTCCACAGGATTTTTTGATATGATCAAGGGCCATAACTCTGGCAATAATTATCAGAGATCGTTGAAAATCAATAGGCTTCTTCGTCTAATGACCTTAAACACCGTGTATAAATTTAAAGTCAATCAGATATTAACTTTGGCCTCTAGAGCATCCACAAGATTTTTTGAAGTGATTAAGGGACACAACTCTGGCACTAATTATCAGAAATCGCTGAAAATCAATAGGCTTCTTCGTCTCATGACCTCAAACACCATGTATAAATTTGAAGTCAATCGGACATCATCTTTGTCCTCTAGAGCATCCACAAGATTTTTTTGAAGTGATCAAGGGCCATAACTCTGGCACTAATTATCGGAAATCGGTGAAAATCAATAGGCTTCTTCGTCTTATGACCTTAAACACTGTGCATAAATTTAAAGTCAATCGGATATTAACTTTAGCCTCTTGATCATTCACAAGATTTTTCAAAGTGATCAAGGGTCATAACTCTGGCAATAATTATCGGATACTGCTGAAAATCAATAGGCTTCTTCGTATCATGACCTTGAACACTGTGTATAAATTTAAAGTCAATCCAATATTAACTTTCGCCTTTAGAGCGTTCACTTGATTTTTCAAAGTGATCAAGGGTCATAACTCTGTCAGTAATTATCGGATATCGCTGAAAATCAATAGGCTTCTTTGTCTCATGACCTTAAACACTGTGTGTAAATTTAAGGTCAATCGGATATTAACTTTAGTCTCTAGAGCGTTCACAAGATTTTTCAAAGTGATCAAGGGTCATAACTCTGGCAGTAATTATCGGATATTGCTGAAAATCAATAGGCTTCTTCGTCTCATGACCTTAAACACTGTGTATAAATTTAAAGTCAATCGGATATTAACCCTGGCCTCTAGTGCGTCCACAAAAAATTGTGGACGATGGATGGACGGACGGACGGACGGACCGTCGGACCGACAGACGGACGGACGGGGGCGACGGCAATATACGTCCACATTTCTATGTGGGCGTATAAAAATCTAAATATAAATTGTGTCTGATACATGTACAGTAAACAATATAAATCAAGGATTGAAGAGATCAATTGCCTATACGATTTTCAGTTTTAAAACGAAAAAAAACTTTAAGAAGCATCAAAAAAATTAATCAAATAGATCTTATTTCATCTAGTTTTTGAAAAAAAAAAAACATGTATAAACGTCATGACTTGACCTTTAGCTACAGCACTGACATCTTCATAAAATCCAGCTATTAGAGCCACATGGCCAGGTCTTGTTTCAGTTGGTACTCTAGTGTGTGACACTCCCCATGATCCTCTAGTTTCTATTATATTTCTATAATAAAAACCAATATTTAAAAATCTGATGTCATCACAATATAAATATTTAATCAACAAACATTGTAAATATGTCCAGGGAGAAATTTGAAAGCATCATAAATAAAACTAATAAAGGTTCTTCTCTCAACTTGAAGACATGTTACAAGATCGCATTGACCTACATATTCTTCCCCCTCCTCTCTAGGATCCATTTCTGTAGTTTAGTGCTTGCAATCTCTGTGTTGTGTGTGTGTCTTGTCCACAAGTTTGTCTTGCTTTTGTTTGTGTGTAGTCCTTCTGAACTTACATGTACTAAATATATGGCTTCTTTTACCCCTCAATTATAAATAAATATTGTCTACCTCAGATACGGTGCAATTGTTTTTCCATCTTTTCCAAGTTCATAAAATCTATCAGCTCTTAATCCATCTGCCACAAACAGCACGAGTCGTTTAGCTGGAGGAGGTAAAGTTGAGGAATAACTTGTCATACCATGTACCAATGGTGAAGTGAAATAAACATCAAATATTGAATAGAATAATATAACATGAACTACTAATCCAGTTACAATCAACTGCCATAGTTTCATCTTAGACAACTGAAAAATATAATTACAGAGATTACATTAATACGGGTATAACTTCCCTACAATGGCAACAAGATACTAAAATCTTACCACTACCTTTGATACATAAATATTATGATCTTAAATTATAAATGACAATTTGGCATAAATCATTGTTATATGAGATGAAATGAAGTGGATTTGGGTAAATTGTGCTATCCCCTTAAAATTGAATAACTAAATTTCCACACAATTTTACCTTTAATCTTACATATATTTCCTTAAATTACGGCTTAAAGATACATTATGAGAGATTAGATAACGAGTTGGCAGTTCTCACTATAATAGTTAAAAACTTGGTAATGTAAAGGCAATTTGCTGAAAATTGCAGTCAAATTGATCCACTATGAACAGAGAACGAAGAGGATGAAAGTTCTGCTTAGCCTCAATCATCATTACTGAAGTTGGCAATTCAAAACTAATAATATTGGTTACCCATTTAATTGTTACCCATGAAGGAAAGTTTTGAGTGTTAATCAGACTATAATCCAACAAATATCGCAGGCTAGCCTTGACATCGAGAGCGGATTATGGTCTGGATAAGTCAATTAATGTCTAATTAATAGTTTTAATAACATATCAGGCCTAAAGAAAGACCTAAAATGTCAATAGGCAGATTTTGCTCTTGCATAACATATGTTTAATCTTAATTTGTGTGTTTAAAAAGTTGCAGGAGAAAAACTCATGAACTTTAAGTAAACTTTCTCAAATTGGTAAATTATGGTTGAAAACCATTGTTATTTCTTCTATTGTGAACAAACTACTTAATAATTGTTATTAAAAACTTGCCTGAGTGTCTGAAATCACCTCCTGTTTATTCAAATCCATTGAACAATTCAATATCCCAACAAAAAAAAAAATTCTCTCTCGAAAAGTCAATATCTTTGCTTGTATTTTCAACAGTGTTCATCACAACATTACGCATGTGACACATGTGATCAGCTAAAAATTCATTGAAAAATACAATATCCCAACGAAAAAAAAAAAAAAAAATTCTCTCTCGAAAAGTCAATATTTTTGCTTGTATTTTCAACAGTGTTCATCACAACATTACGCATGTGATGTGCTCAACCATTGTAAGATGTCGACGAGGGTAAAGGTTGACAAATTTGACAATCTCGTGTGTTGTAATCAAAACAACACACAACCTCTTCAATCGTTTGGGTTTGGGCTACATAAATAGCAACTGAAGACTGTTTATCAGTCTACTAAATTTTATTCACAATGAGTACATGAACATAACCGATTAGACATATACTCGTAAACATAATATTGATTTTTACATAATCATCAAGCCATAAATGTTAATACCCTGTATATTATATATATCTTAATCAATACATCCCTGTCAATTATGGATACATTTTTGTGGCTATCATTTATAAATAAACACACTTTATTTCATAATCCTTATTGATCATATTTCATAAAGGGGTCTAAAAGAAAAATCCCAATGCTCTGTGGTTGTTAGTCCATTTTCAAAGTTTTATAGTTACAACAAAAATTTGAAAAAAGGTCACCGCTTTTCAATGATTTCGACTGTTCATGTCATTTATATTCCTGATTAAATTACATTCATTCAATTAACACTAAAATTGAAACATCTTTAAAAGAATAGTTCAGGATGTCTTAACACCGTTTATCGTCTTAATAAAAATGTCTGCTCAAATTAGTTATCACAGATTGCGTGTATTATTAGGTCACGTGTGTTAATTTATGAGACCGTGGGAAAAACTTGTGCAAGTTCCACGCTAAATTTCAAAATGGAGTGACATAAATAGCTTCCATATTTTTATTTCTCAGTTGAGTCTATGTCCAAGTTTGTGATGAGTTCAATTTTACAAGACTTTTTATTCGTTTGGGATATTTAGTTGTACAATAGATTTTATTTAACGAGATAGAGAGAGAAGACAGAAATTGGGTTCAACGTCCACTCAATTTTTATTTCAATCATTCACTTGCACGTAGGGGTCTTTAGTAGTAAGAGGAAACGAAGGGGGACCTGGTGAAAACCCACAGGGTTGGACAGGCGACCCTCCTTGTCACATACAACCCAGGAAACAAAACCATGCCAGTTGACACAATGACAGAATTTATGATACAGCATACATGTACTAACCATACGGCCATCCAACTCCCCTTTTTTAAAGTAGCTAAGTCTCTAACTCAATATCATGAAAAGTCTTTGACATTGAAAACACAAATTATTTGTCAATTCAAACATTGATGTTGTGATCTTACCAGGAAAAGATGGGCTTCTGATACCCAATATTCAAGTTAAAAAAAACATTTTACCATTGGTAGACGATTCGTGTTCCATGATGTATTTCAGTGTCATTCTTAACAAAAGATTCGAAGAACGATGCCAGACTTATTCCATAAGAAATGTCAAATGATTCGTGTACCATGATGAATTTCAGTGCCATTTTTAACAAGTGATTCGAAGAACGAGGCTAGACATATTCCATAAGAAATGTCAAATGGTGATAAGTTTATTCTTATCTGGAGAGCATGCGCAAAAAATACTATTATTGGTGTAGACTGGAATAACCAGATTCTAGAGATTGCCATTTGATTGAGTTTTCTGGCGTATTTCGTAGAACATAACTGATTAGAAACGATTGAATGTAAATCAATTTATATACATTCATACATGCGCTGTGATCCATTGGTGTCAATTTCTAGGTCCAAAATATTATCGATGTAGCTCCTTTAACTGTAGGGTAGGTGATTTCAAACACATTCGCTAGTTTTTAATACCGGTACTCTATTAAGAATTTAGTTTGTTCATGATACCTACATTCATAATTACAGCTTATTACTCCTGCACAACTCTGAACAGGATTACACATGCTGCCCCACCTTTATGTGTTAAAGGCGTAAATTTCAAATGTTGGAAAAAGCAATCTACTAATACTATCGCTTTGATTTAAAAAGAGCCAGAGGGGATTTGTACCCATGTCAGGTAGGGTTTTCTGCTTAATTGTAGTTGGATGTGGCAGAAATGTTATAAAACACAATAATCAATCACTGCTTTGATGAAAAATATTGTCAATTTGGCTTAATGAGCCTGGATGTGATTCGCTTTGCTACGTCAAGTGCAACTAAATAGAACCATCTCTTATCTCAAAACAGCACAATACTGGATCTTTCCGAACCGACAAATATTTTTCCGTGTTTATAGCCACAATTCTTACCCTAACCCTTCAGAATAGTTTTAGATAAACCTAACCCGAACCCTAACCCTAACCCAAGGGAAAATATTTGTCCGTTCGAAAAGATTCAGTATTGTGCCTCAAAACATGGAGCTTTCGAAACACGGATGTCGGATGGTTTAGAATGAGAGATGAGGTTTGTTCATTGTTGATAGAATGATAGCACCCTCCTGACATCCTACAGAAAAGGTTCCCTACGGATGTTACTGCAGCTACTTTACACAAACTACTATCAACAAATAAAGTATAGATTAAACTTTACTGTTATAAAAAGTGCTTTAAATCTTTTAACTCATTGCTTTCAAGTTGTGAAGAATTTTCTTACGGAGTAACTTCCCTTCTAAGAGGGGCCTTCTTTCTGTAAGAGAATATTTTCGATTGGATAGCTGCCGCGATGACAATAAGTCTAGTCCAATCGTAGACGCTGATACATCACAAATACCTTTTGTAACTTCAATAGTGAAAAGTTCAACAGGAAACGAAAGTTTGTTAAGACACATTTTATTCTAAAAAAAAAAAAAGAGAAAGAATTAAACAATTAACCGTTCTAACGCTAGTATGTAGAAACCTAAGTAGATCTACATCCATACCGAATTATTCATATAATTATGGGTAAAATTGAGTGGGCCATGTGGGCAAATGAACAGGCCCTAGCCACCTCAGCAGGTATAACATAAACGTTGTTTTATTATATTTTTTTTAGAAACTTTATACAATTTAGTGAATACATGACCACTCGGACCAAGACCACTCGGACCAAAACGGAGACCACTCAGACCAAACAAAAAGACTACTCGGACCACAATAAAAAAAAGTACTCGGATCAAACACAAAGACTACCTACCGGTACTTGAATTGTTAATATGACTACCCGGATCGCTAATAAATTGTTGTTTTAATAAATCGGAGGCAATCATCACATACAACATGGTTGATATGGGGTCTCAGCGTGGAAAGAGGAAGTTAGTTTCAAGTGATGGGCATACATTCACTTTTAAAAAAGGCAGCACCGACTGGAGATGTAGTGTCCGGAACAAGAATATGACATGTCCGGTAGTCATCAGACAGGAAGGGGACTCCTACAGCGTAACGAACAATAACAAGCACTGCCACTTTTCAAAACCTGGAATTCTGACTACAGCTGTAAAAATTCAAGCCGAGGTAAGATTTTTATTAACGAAAATAACACTCCATATATTCAAACAAAAAAAATAGACAACGAACATATAATTGAACAACGAAATGTACATAATAATTGAACAACGAAATGTACATAATGAAATGTACATAATAATTGAACAACGAAATGTACGTAATAACAAAAGAGTGTCTTTTTTCAGTTGAAAGAAAATGCAGTTTTAGACCTATTTGAGCCTGCACAGAATATAGTGGACAATATTTTAGAAGAACATGGTGACACCAGAGAACCAGAATCGTCTAGACCGGGTTATGCCAATCTGTTGAGAAATTGTAATCGAATACGCCAGAAAGACCGACCGGATGACCCAACTGACTTGGATTTTGAGGAATAATGATAAATATGTGATAATTAATTTAATTAATAAATATTTATTCAAATTATTCATTTGTTTGTTCATTATTAAGATTCTGTGGTAATTAATAAATATTTTATATATACTATTCAAAAAAAGTAGGGGATATTTGATTTTGGGGGCATAATACTAAAATATGCAAATGACTACGAAAAAAGTCACTATGGAACCTAACAGAAGAAACATTTCCAGTTACATGTGACGCCCAAACGCACCAATAGCTACCGCATGGAATGCAGGTAATGCTTGGGATCATCATGGGGGTCCAACCCAACATTTGCACGACTCTGACTTTGAATGTTACAGTCATTGTGGCATTGAATTCCAGGGTGGAAACATCAGTTTAATTGTTTTAGTGACCAGAAAACAAATTTTGATATGCGTCGGCTTACCCAAAATGAAAGGTTACGTGCCCTTGTCATGCTACAGATCGGCACAACACAGGCGGTTGTGGCGCAGACGATGAATGTTTCTCAGTCTGTCATAAGCAGGCTATGGTCCAGATACCTTGATACACAACCTGTACAGGACAGACCACGCTCAGGTCGACCAAGGGCGACAACTCAAGCCCAGGATCGATTTATCCGTACCTTGGCCTTGAGAAATCGTGTCATCACAGCAAATCAGACCAGCGCTCGTCTTCAAACAGACACTGCATAGGGGTCACCTTCGCGCCCGACGTTCTCGCGTGATCCCTTGTTTGAGAGATCATCACATTCAGGCAAGACATCGTTGGTGTAGGGATCGTCAACACTGGGATAATCGACGCTGGAGCAATGTGATGTTTTCAGATGAGTCAAGGTTCACTGTTGATTTTTGGACAGACGTAGGAGGGTGTGGCGTCGTCGAAATGAGCGCTTCCAAGACGTTAACGTCATCAGACATGATCGATTTGGGGGTGGTTCTGTTATGGTGTGGGGAGACATCACTGTTGCTGGAAGAACGGCTTTACATGTTGTTGCAGGACGTGTTACGGGCCAGTGCTACCGGGACAACATCTTGGCAGTCCATGTTGTGCCGTTCGCACGACGTCATGGCTGCCGTTTCATCTTCCAGGATGACAACGCAAGATGTCACAGGGCCAGGATCGTTACAGGTCACCTTCAACAACAGAACATCACAACATTACCTTGGCCAGCACTGAGTCCCGACCTCTCCCCCATCGAGCATGTCTGGGACATGCTTGGACAGAGGTTACGTCAACGTCAACAACGTCCTGCCAATGTCCAAGAAATTGCTGCTGCGTTGCAACAGGAATGGGACAATCTGGACCAAAATGACCTTAGACGTCTCATTAGGAGTATGCCACGTCGGATCAATGCTTGTTTGGCAAACAGAGGAGGATTTACCCGTTACTGACTTTGTTGTGATGCTTTGGTAACTTTGCTGTTTGACCCTGGGTAGCATTTTACCCTTATTATGGTCAGTCTGTGCCTTACTTAGTCTAACGATCATTTGGAATAAATCGATGAATGTGAACTTCATTTCATTTTGTCATCTGTTTCTTCGTCAGTTTCATTAGGTGACTTTAATAACACTTAAAAATCAAATATCCCCTACTTTTTTTGAATAGTATATTTTATAGCTAAATGAAGACTTTTTAGTAACAGCAATTCCAGAGACATTTATGCAACATGACATTCATAGAAACGACAGCCGCCACTTAATATTTGCCACAGAACAGCTATTGGAGATACTCAGCAAGACCAAAACATGGTATATCGATGGTACATTCAAGAAAAGGGTCTTCAGGTATGTAAACCATGGTTTAATTAATTTCTTTTATATTGCTATATAATATTTCGTTAGGTTGATAAAATATAATATTTCGTAAGGTTGGTAAAGTAAATTTGGTAATTAAAATTAGTAATATAAATTATATTATATTTTAGGTTGCTTACAATCAACGAGACAGTATTTATAAGTTTTTTAGAAAGCTCCTGGCCTTGCCATTTTTGCCTTCAGAACACATCTTGCCAGCATTTACCAAATTAGAAGACAGACAACGAGCAAGTTAGGTCCGTGTTGGATTATGTAAGGGATACATGGATAGAGAGTAGAGTGTGGCCCATTTCATCATGGTGTGTACTCGGCCTCAGCATCAGGACGAATAACGATGTAGAAGGATGTCACCACTGGAATAACCAGAAGGCAAAAAAAGAAACCTGCAATTTTACTTACTCATCAGAAGCAAGTATTCTACCGCAACAGATTAAAATGGTAACGGAGGGGAAGCTAAAGTGGTATCAAAAGAAACAGACCAGATCGATACAAGGAAAATTGTTTGCGCATTGGAAGTCGTGAATAAAGGCGCCGATCAGAAACATCAAAAAATAGAAAAAAGAAAAAAAAACTAAATAAATTTATTACATCAAAAACTAAAAAAATATATTTAATAAATTGTTGATATGAATATGCTACTAACCTGTACCATATGTTACGGGCATATTAAAAATGAAAAAATATATGAATAAACGCGCTGATCAGAAACATCAAAAAAAAAAAAAAAAAAAACTTAACATAAAATTTATTACATCAAAAACTAAAAAAAAAAATTGTTGATGTAATAAATATGAATATGCTACTTACCTGTACCATAATATATGTTACGGGTATATTAAAGATGAAAAAAAATATTTTATAAATTGTTGATGTAATAAATATGAATATTTGCTAGATTTTGTATAGATTCATCTATAAATTATTTGCTTCTTTGAATTAATAAATAATATTTATTTAACTTAAAATTTGTATTTTATTTCTTAAATTGAATGGTCCGAGAGGCAACAAAAATTGGTCCGAGTGGTCTTCCAACGTAAATTTAATGGTCCGAGAGGCAACAAATATTAGTCTTTTGGGTTGGTCCGAGTGGTCTTTTGGGTTGATCCTTTTGGGTTGTTCTGAGTGGTCTTTTGGGTTGGTACGAGTGGTCTCCATTTTGGTCCGAGTGGTCTTTTTTTTTGGACCGAGTGGACTTGGTCCGAGTGGTCTTTGTTCTGAGTGGTCCGGGTACCAATTTAGTCGTTCAGAAATCTCACCCACATACATTATATCTTCTTTGTGACAGTTTTGGTGCAGTTTTTGATTAATTATGTGATTGTTTTTCAGTTGTAGTTCTTGGTGGTATCATAGCTGTAGCTGGACAGTTTAAAAATTGGCAGTTTGGTGTATATGGAATGTATCCTTGAATAATACAAATAATAATACCGATAATGATAATGGATTCAGCTTTAGAATAATAATGTTGAATGATTTATAAAATTATGTTTGATAATAATTTTGACATTTCAAAACTATAATATAATATTATGAGAACCACTGCAGCTCATGGCTCGCTAACCTTGAGCCAGGCACCATGATGTTCGACTGTGTTGACTGAGATAGTTCATCAGGACATTCCGGCATAATTCCCCTTTATCAGTGGTGCAGGTAGAAGGTCCATGGTGGGAGAGCCTGGCAGTGGCAAGGGATAACATATAATCATTCAGATGGGACAAAAAACGAGGTCCCATGTGTAAACATAGGCATGCATGTAAAAGAACCCATGACAGTTGCCGGATAATGATAGAGAGTAGTGCCGCTGTTGGAGCTTAAGTAGGACATCAAACTATATTTCATTTCCTCTTCACCGTTTGACCATACGCTTAATGATTTCCCCTGTTTTTAGAAGTTCAAAATTAAAATATTTTGCCCTTTATAAAAGAACAGAGTTGTTGGTATATTAGTATTCATATTAGAGTATCCTAGAGGTGAAAGGAAGAATGGTAAATGTTTAGAAAGAAAGTAAGTGTCTGTTTTTAATTCATCTTCAAGAGGAAAATTTGCATTTACACCAAAATATCAAACTTCTCACGGCTTAGTGCACATGCTAAATATGTACTCACACTCTCACAGTGATTATTTAACATCTTATTAAGCAAACAGAATCAAAATACCAATTCTAGATAACCTTCTGACTTGGATTAAGTAGGATTAAAACTAGGCCCATCAGGTTTTTCTGATACCAATAAAATATGGTGGCGTCATGTTATGCTCAAGCAGTATAGAACTATGAAAATGCAATTGATCATTACTTTGTAAATATTGAATAGAATTGAGCCATTTTTGCACTGATATTGATATTGGACTTATAATCTGAGACTTGGCCTTGTTTATACATCTTATCATTAAGTTGGTAAATCTTACGCATGTTTTAATCCATTTAAATCTCAGCCATCCGATGCTCTAAAGAGTTGATTATAGGTTTGTTGTGTACACAAATGTCTAATTAACAGTTTATATACAATTTGAAGCCAAAAGACAGACCTGCAAATGGCAGATTTAGATTTTATATAATGCCAATGCATCTTTAACAATGAGTGGTAAAAAATTTGTTATCTCTATTTTAGCAGTTGGAACCTGCAACGGATCTACGTTTTAATTTTGTTCAACATATTGATAAAGTTAGGGCATGTACTTTTTTATTTTAGATTTCAAAGACCATTAACAAAATTTGTTCAATGTGGAGGATTACTGACAAGAAATTATTTTGTTCGTTTTGTTCTTTATCTAATGTAAGTTCATACAGTACTTTTTCTTGTATGTCTAATGAACTTAAGATTTGTTTGCACAATTTGTGAACACACTTTCATTTTATGCAATATTTTAAAGCATTAAAATCAAGCAAAGTGAACACATTTTCATTTTCATGCAATCTTTTACAGCGTCAAAATCAAGTATAGGTTGAAATATAATGTTCTAGCAACTACCTGGCAGAATGTACATTTGAAAGTGTTACTTAACATTTCCATTTTGCACATAGACATGTTCCTTAACAACGTTTGCGAGTTTTACAATGTCTAGACGTTGCTTCAATACTCAGCAATTCCCAAACTTTGTGCCCATTGTTTTTACACGTGACTAATTAGTATTGTCCAATCAGAGGTCATGGCACATAACACACTATAAACAAATTGAGAAACGCTTGGAAAACCCGCAACCTTGACATTGATCGATCCTTTAACTTTGCAACTCGTTTGTCACATGTAGGCATTTTAGCTAAAAGCGCGAGACTTGGTATTCACGACGACCGATAAATCTGATAGGTTCCTAAGCTGGGCTTGTGTAGCCAATAGAACTTAGTTGCGAAATATGCATTATATTACGCGAAGGGCTTGATAAGATGTATGTAGTTAAGGCGAGATCAAGCCTTCTATTGAAGATGATACACAGAGTAACAATTAATAATAAGTTATTTACAGAAAATCTGTTACTATTATTGTTTATTAATATTTTCAGATTTACTGTACCATGTTGTTTTATTCTACCTACTTTATTAGGAGGAATGTGTTTCTTTATTACAAGTGCAATTTATTTTACAGTAAGTTTTATTTTTCATTAGATTTATTAGAAATATGGATTTTATTAGTTTTAACCACAGGAATGATCCAACAGTCGATGACTGATAGAGATGTATTGTTTAACCAGAAATTTATGCCCCTCTAAATCTGTCTTACTGTTGAAAGCATGTCGGTTACTGAACGAACAACTGGTAAAAATAATCTGTGTATTTTTGTTATTTAATTATTCATATTTTAATATTTATTTACAGGCTGCAATAAAAGGTGAAGAATGGAAGCCTGTATTAGAAGATGTCACAGAAAGAAAACAAGGACCAACAGTAATAGAACCACCCAGACATCCCCCACCTAGACATCCTCCACGACAGCAACCAAACGATAGCAGAGTCTAAAGTTGTTACCTTAAAGATTGTTTTGTCATGTGAAAATAGGGTCTACATTTATTTATATTTTATAGAGAGTTTTTAAATGTATTAGTAGGAATAAATAACTCACCAATGCGTCTTTGAAGTCTAAAACATGACAAGCTTCAAGATTTAGTAAATCTATCTATTGGCACATGGATACTTTTCTAAATCAGTATATTTGGATGTTTATCCTTTATACATGTATACTAGACTGACGAGGATATCTACTCAATAATTAGTGAGATTATTCTAGTGGATGTTATAGAAGAGCATATCATATTTATATTGTGACATTCTTTACATGATACTCAGTTTAATATTTGAATATTTGCTTTATTTACTAGATTTTAAAATTTAGAAAATGAAATATTATGGGAATAATCATTTATTTTGGATAGTTACATCATTGCATGTGTGGTAGTCAGATTTTTATTTGGTACAATTTTACATATTTATTAATGATTGTTATTTTAGTATAGGAAACAATAAATATAGATGTTGTATTTCTCAGATTCAACATAAACAGTTTGCCAAAATATTTCCCCATTGTAACATATCCTTGTATTTTATGCCTTGTTTATAGTTTGTTTATTCAAAATTGTTTTTAAAATATTAGTTTTGTATTTAGTTAAAAAGTAGTTGCACCAACCTTTTGTTATATTACCGGTACATAGAAAATATCTTATTTTTATAAATACTGTATTACTTAGCTTTTATATTTTTTGGGATTGGTGATATATAATTTATTTACACATTATTGGGTTTATTAGAACTTATATCATTTTTAATCATGTATTTTATATATCACACAGATTTATTTATATACCTGTAGTACTTATTACATTTTATGTCTTAATATTTCAGCTGGTCCTGAAATAATTTATAACTATCCCATCATCATGAACAAATTTGCTGTCAGCCTCATTGTGTTCACATGGATATATATATTTATTAATCTATGTTTATATACAATTTCTCTGTAGAACAAATTTTTCACTTCTATTATGTAAATATAACCTCGCCTTGTGCCTTATAAACTGAAAATAACTACAAATGATGTTTTTTTTCAGTAAAGATATAATATATTTAATTTAATTTCAAGTAGTTTATTTGTTTATTAAGAAATTTTCAAAATTATTTGACTAATTCAAATGACATCCCCACTGTGATGTAGACTTAATTTAGTTCAATAGACCCTTCACAAAAGATAGAATTAAATATAACAAAAATAATGACAGAAATCATGCACAAAAGCTTGACACTTAATAAATTTATAATTTTCAAAAGAATAGCAGTTGGACCATTGTCATATTAATAGGTCTCTTGTTATTCGGTTGGTCCCACCCAACTTCAACTCTTATGCAGATGAAATGATGACTCTTGCCAAAAATAAGAGTTACAAAACAACTGCAAGCAAACCTTACAATCTGATAAAATACAGATCTATATTTGGTTTCGTTTTTTTTTATACTTTTGATGGCCTCTACTACATGAAGATCAGACCGTTTGTAGTGCCAGGAGTAATACGAATGGCTTTTGACCCTATCACGTCAGATATTTGATTAACCATTCAGCGTTGATGTTTCTAGTGATCTACCCACTGTTCCGTGTACACCTCACGCCACAAACTCATCATAAGAGACGGTTTGATTGACTAATCCCTTACATCATCCAGAACATGAGTTATATAACAACTCTTCCAGATCTTAGTGTAGTAAACACAAGTAAAACAAAATTTTTAACTATAAAAATAAACACGAATCTAGAAGACTATATCTTTAAATAGGCGGTCGTAAGGAGCTCCATACGGACGGACCCACACACTACTCGATTTTAAAACGTGAATTATATAATGAACATCAGAGACATGTATATTTATTTGTATTTATGGGTTATTTTGTACAAATTGAGTTAAAGTTAACAGTCCCTGTAAAGTTTCTTCACCACTAGGAATAATTTGATCAGCAGGTAACAAGAAGCCATATTGTCCTTGATCCCTTAATTCTACGCCATAAGAATATTTTATACTGGCATTAGCATAGGTCCAATCAGCACTACTTCCACTAGCTACATCTACAATTATATAATTAAATAGCTTCATTTCCTTATAATTATAGCACAATAGCATGTTCCAAATTGGAACTCTCAAATGAACATTGGCAATGGCATCGTAGATTGCAGAAAGAAAGTAACCATTCCCGTGAACATCGACGGCGTCACTACCTAACCGGGACGATGGTTTGGAACTAGATTTCAGAAACTGAAGCTGCTTCGATAGACGATAAGAATGGGACAAATCACACCAGCTAAATGGTTTCAAGATGGAAGTTCAACCATAATTATTTTATATGCATGCAAATCACGACTTGGCGGGAATATTTGATTATGTCACGGGGACAATTGACAATTTCGTTTTACTTTGTACAACTTGACATTTTAGCGTATCATTTCATTCTGGCAATCTTTATTTGCGAAAGTTGCCGCGGGTAACCGCACCAAACCATTTTAATTCTTGGAATATTCACAAAAACGAATGTCTCCATACCCATCCTCTTGTAGCAATATTTAATGTTTAAAACGAGAAAGTAACCATGTGTTTTTCAAATAATATCTGTTGTCCACAAGTACTTTTAAGATATCATTTCAACAAATACAAAATCCATGTTACTTACATATAGTTGATGCAATTGGTCCGTATATATATTTAGTTCCGTGAACAGCTGTTAAAGCCTGTACTGTTGCTGCTGATGACGCTTCCTGAAAATAATAACACTTTTTATCAAGATTTATATTCAATGGGTTGCCTGCAATAATCCAGCTGGCATAGAAAAGTAAGACCAGAATCTCCATTTAATTCATTCATTCACATTTGGTGTGTCCATATGGGGTACAGACTCGAAGGAAATCTTTAGTTCTGTAATGTCGGAGTTTATTATAACTTTTCATATTGGATCTAATCACGGATTATTTAACGTCCAAATATTATGATCATATATTGAAGGGACAATAACACCCTTGCTGGCTTGGTAGTTCCAGAAAATAAATAATACCCTTATTCTAAGTAATAGATGTTTAAGTGTCCTACCTGTTGTGTAAACTATCCATTACATCCTATTTTACTTTTCCAGAGGGTTCCAAAATATTTTAAAATCCAAATCACATTTGAAAAGGTTTACGTTAGACTTTGCAAGTCAATAAATTGAATTTTTCCAATTTTTTGAATTAGGTGTGTTAAAGGAGCTAAATCGCTAACATTTGGGACCTAGAAATTGACACAAGTGGGTCGCAATGCATATAATACTGTGATATGAATCTATATAAACTGATTTGCATTCAATCGTTTCCGTTTTTACTCCAATTTCAAATCAGTTATGTTCGGCGAAATAAACCAGAAGTGTCAACCGAAGGCATTTTTTTTTAGCGTCTAGTTATTCCAGTCTACATGCGTCGTTTGATTTGGTACAATGTTTTTAGCCTCGTTCCTCGAGTCTCTTGCTAGAACTGGGGCTGAAACGCATTATGGTACACGATTCGTGTACCAATGGTAAAATATTTATTTTGTCTTAAATATTGGATATCAGAAGCCCATCTTTTTCCGGTAAGATCACATCATCAATTTTGATTTAAATTGACAAATAATTCGTGTTTCCTATGTTGAAGATTTTGGAAGATATTGAGTTAAAGACTTAGCTCCTTTAAAATGAAATTTATATCATCAATTAATTGGAATATTGTAAAATAATACAATTTGTTGACCAGAATGAAGATTGGGACATATTATTCAGTTACAACAGAGTGGTATTGGGGCTTTAAACACTATTTCTTAAAATTATTATATTTGAAAACGGAAAAGATTTTGCATAAAAATATTCGGGTAAACTTTGAGAAATGAAATAGTTTTACCTGTTGCTCATAATCCTTGGGTTTTGCTTTTGTATATCCCCAGGGTGACATCCACAATTGTGAGTAACTGTGGAAATCAATGAATATTTTAAAGTAACCGGTCGGTTTTGATAAAATAAAATCAGCAACACCTTTAACTACTGGTTCGGAAAATGGTTTAGGTCCACAATAAACATCTGAACAAGGATTATGACCGCCCGCAGATTCTGAAAATTGAATAATACCAGGTTGTCCAATACGTTTTATGAGAGTAAGAGAGAGCGAGAGATATCTCACATGGTAAAGGAATATTTTTTAAAATAATTATGGTCTATATATACACCTCACCTCCATTACACCAATGATTATCCCAGTTTCTGTTAGGATCTGATCCGTAGCATAGTAAATGTTTTGTTCTTGTCTTTCTCCAATTACGATCCTTGAATGATAATAAAAAAAAATATTTATTGTGCTTTGTGTGTAAGCAATAGTACGTACGGTTAAGGGGACAATAAGACTCTTGCTGGCTTGGCAGCTCCAGAAAATAAATAATAGCCTAATTGTAAGTACTAGATGTTTAAATGTCCTACCTATTTTACTTGCCCAGGGAGTTCGAAAATATTTTAAAACCCAAGTCACGCTTGAAAAGGTTTACGTTAACCTTTTCAAATCATGTAGTTGAATTTTTCCAATTTTTTTAAATTAGGTGTGTTAAGATGAAATTTGTATCATCAATTAATTGGAATATTGTAAAATAATACAATTAGTTGACCAGAATAAAGATTGGGACATATTATCAAGTTACAACAAGAGTGCTTTTGAGCCCTTAAAAATACATTGGCGGTCTCTAGTACATTACAGTTGTCTTGCAGTAATAGATGCTGCAGAGCATAAGGGGAACATTAAATTTGATAACTTACCCCTGTCCATGTATATTTGTAACCATCTACATTGACGACGGGTACTATGTACCAATCAAATGCATCTATAGCTTTTGTTACATTTTCTACTTCTCCATAACCTTCCAACAACTGTAATATACCAGGTTCATTTCAATATACAATGCCGAGGATCCCCTTGTCCAGGTAGTTCATTAGTAAATCATTTTTCTTTTAATTTCAGTTTATTTAATGGTCTTTTTCGAACAGAATTTTTAAGTTTAGAATTATCCTCGAAAACATACTGAATTACTCATTTCCAAAGTTACAAAACCCCCCAAAAATCTGTTGCCTTACTTTTCCTGCCATATAAATGACTGTTGCGGGTGATATCCATTCTCTAGCATGTATACCTCCTTCAATCCAGATACCTGCCTTATTACTACTACTGTTTGATCTAATCTGTAAATACAATTTATTATCATTATAATATATGAATTGAAATGAAATGGACTTTGAATTGAAATGAAATGGGCTAATGGAGACATGCATACACTATACAGTCTGCTATGAGGGAAATTTTGTACAGACAGTGCTAATACGACCTTCTTATATCGAATTCCAACTGCCAAGGGATATTTTACGTGCACGCCAATGTGTATACGGAACCTCGGTTTTTCGTCCCATCCGAACTACTAATAAATAGGCCTAGCTGTCATTGTCAGGCCCTCCGTCCCGCATCACTTCAACGGGGAACCACGCCGGAAAACCGGATGAACTTTCACGGCCAATGCAGGGATCGAACACCCAACCACCAGGCTAGCGAGCCAGCGTCTTACCCACTTACACACTTCAATGATAATATACAGATTGTACAGCGGAGACTTACCAGAGGGGTTCTATTTATACGGTTATTCGGGTGTGATCACATTTATATCAAATTACAAACTAATCAATGAACGTATAATTTTATACCTGAATGGCTAGCATTTCTCTTCCCTCGTATGACTTGACAATACTGACCATATCAGCAATATTGGGATACCTTTTCGTTATATCTTCAATCCATCCTTGAATCTGGAAACACAAATCCCAAAGATATAACAAAATCAAAGCAATAAAACGGTTCAATCTTGGTTGTATAAAAGTTTCTGGTGTAGCTGCATATTATAAATATATAGCTAATATCCATTTTATTACCAATACCATCGTAGATACCTACCTCTTCCAGGGTGTGGTATTTTCCATAATCGAAGTCAGCGTTAGCATCACCACTTCCCTTATTTGTTTCTAGTTGATAATCAATGCCCTCCTGTAAATCATTCATTAATACACCTGGATTCATCCCAAATCTTTCAAAACTGCCAATAACTGTACGTAACTCATCTTCATTGCCAGAAAGATCTAAAGGAATACCAATTCCTGCTGATCCACGCCAAATGTCTACCTTCAAATATAATCATTATTAAGAATCCGTATAACTATTTTCCAAATGGTTCTATTGTCATTTCGGATTCTTTGGAAAACTGGTCTTGAGAAATTATCACAAGGTATAATACTAATGCATCAATGATATTAATATAATATAGACTTTATTCTTTTCCCGATAAATACTTTTCTACTTGAACAGGTGCAAGAAAATAAGAATGGTTTTAATAACGGCGGTTGAGCCGTTATAAAAAAAAAATACTTTCTAAAGTGTTCTTTTCCCTGCATTTCTTAGATTAAAAAGAGTTAATTAATTTATTATCACCCACACATCTTTATTTAAAGACCCGGTTAAACATACACAGTGGAAGGTATCGGGCTCATCATCGACCAAAGACATTACTGCTTTGGCAATTTAAAAATGCATTGGGCTAATAAACTGGGTACCCGAATAAACTTACCTTTCCTGGGTTGAATTGAAATTTTTCTACATATTTGAATTGATCTTCATTGTGGGGAATGAATCTGATAACTTTGTGCCTGGAAAATAAAAATCGGGAAATTTTTGGTTTAATTCATAAATAGATTAATGATTTTACCAAAACTATATGAAAAAGGTCATACCCACTATAGTTTACTTTCGTGGCTGTACAAAAGGTAATTAAACACCAAATTATACAGAGGACATGTGTCGTCTCCATGGTTTGAATATAGATTTAGGCTGATAGATTTACGATATGAATATAAGTATGTCACACCTTCATCACAAGATACGCGTTATCTTGTATTTACTGTCATATGTTTCGTCTTTTATCTATAGGCTTAAAGATGTATCTTCCTGTAACAGATCTTTCGTTTAGTCTCAAATGTTGTTTTAAATTGTTGATTAGACATGTTATCACACGCACGACGAACCCATACTTAATTCTTTAGACCACCGGATGGTTGTGATTTTGAACGGATTTTAAAGCGAGCACTATTTAATGATTTGATTTAAAAATGTGTAATCGAAACTTTGTTTATTATCGTAACATCGTGGCTACACTATTCTTGAAACATTCATAAATCGCCTAAAGGAATTAGACTGACATTTTCAATATCCCAAATTCGAGATCATTACCTATATCTAAACTATTATTGCAAGAACAGTCTGTTCTTTATCTAAATCTTACATAAGTATACAAACCTTGAAATTAAATAGATTATGAAATCTAACGAACAAAAAAAAAAAACATTTGATGTGGATAGGATATAAATTATGTGTGTGTACCAACATTGCTTTGGGTGTAGCTTTTCTCGTACACTATTTGTTTTTTTATTGGGGGCGGGGGCAGTGTTTCTCGTTTCGACCATATTTTGCAGGTATCATTTTATTCACACACAGATGGTGAATATGACTAAAAACCTGAAATAACCAGGAATGGAATTTTGACTTGTCTGAGACCATGTTTGTCAATGTGTAGAGTTACTTCCCTTGGATTATGCAACAAACAAGATGGCTGCCCCCATGTACTCCAAAGCTTATCTGAAAACGATTTTATTGTTATCAAGAGGTATTTAATTCAATTTTGAACATTAATCTTCTTGACATGTAAAGCCTACCTTATGTTGCCCTACGATGTCGCTACAACTGAATTGATCCACGATCATCATAATTAATCATTCATCTGTCATTGTTAATCAATAAATCGTCATGGTCGTCGTAACGTCGTAAGGCACATATGCATCTACCTCATTCCACGTCCGCGCTGTATCATAAAGCCTGTCATCAACTGGCGCAGCTTCGAATCCTCGGTTGTGCGTGACAAGGAGTAGGGTCGCCTGTACTACCTTGTGGGTTTTCTCCGGTTTCCTCCAACTCCTAAAGCTCCTACTCACAAGCAAGTTACTGATTTAAAATTAAAACCATATGACCTAGTGTGGAATGGATGTCATTTCTCTCTCTAGCTCTCTCTCAGACGTGGATGGTTGTTACCACCCCCTGGGTACCATGTGACTAAATAACCAAACTAATTGGCTATGTCAGCGAAGCGCCGACTCCAGCCAGTCGTATACGTGCTCATGTCGTTTAGGGACAAGGGACAACTCAGTTGTAGGAGTAGAGCATAAGGAAATGTAGGAAGGGATAGGAACTGCCAGCGAACATCACCCGTTCAGAGACAGTTCTTAAATGAACTACCAATAAAGGAACTACTAAATCGCTAATAGTTGGGACCTAGAAATTGACACCAGTTGAAATAGGTCACAACACTATGAATTTATATAAAATGATTTACATTCAGTCATTTCCATGTTTAGTCATTTATGTTTGGCGAAATAATCCATAACTGTCAATCGAATGACGATCTGTTGTGGCAGGTTATTCGAGTCTACACCAATAGTTTTTTATTGCGCATTCTCTCCAGAAAAGAATATGACGTCACTGTTTGACATGGCTTGTGGAATATATGTCAGATTGAATTTTAATTTACATAGATTTTTTACAGTTTGACAGGAAAAGGATTTATGAAATTTGTGGCATTCGTTAGATATCTGAAATAAACATATATTGGTTTTGTGAACAACACTTGTTTTAGTATATCTGTATTAATAATCAATTTAAAAGAAAATGTTTTATTTTGTACATTATATGTTTGATTCTGTATAATTGTAAAGCTGGCAGGATTCAACTTAATTAATGCAGTAAACAGTTTTAACTCTTTTCTAATATTAAGTTGTATAATATAGGAACAAATTACTTGTAACGAATGAAAAATGTCCCTCTGACGTATACTTTTGTTTTGCAATGTACAAGTACAAACACATACCTAAAGATTACATGATTTTGTCATTTCAACAGCCAATTACTGTTTTTTTAGTCGTTCGATACAAAAAACTTATCTTGATGTTATTTTGGATTTATTTTGCAGATTGAAGTAGAGTAACTTTTGTATACCTATAGTTACCTCCATCTTGAGTAAAAACTGTGATCGGAAATTTAAACTTCATGTTTTTCTTCTAAGATGTTTCAAAAATGGCTTCCAGTATTTTTTTTAAAGTTTGAATGTCATAACATCTTACACAATTTAAAGTCTCTTATCCTGCCAGCTAAATAAACTTTGTTATTTCTATCTGTTTCAGATATTTGATAAATTGACTATTGAAGTCTACAGTCCGTTATCATTAGAAACATAACCATTACCTACCTGTAGTTTACATCATACAATGGAAGTCAATGAAGAAACCGCACTAAAGGAGGTGATTTCAGAACAGCCTTTGAAGAAAATCATGAACTTTTTACAACACAAGGATGGGAAAGGCCTGAAAAAATATGTTCTGGATCGTAAATTATCAGATGAGACAATTTATTGGGAAGTTTGCTCAGAAGTTTGTCATCATATAACTGAGCACAACTGTATTAATAACAATATTTTGTTTGAAGCTTGTGAAATGTGTTTGAGATATATGGTAACCGAGGGAAACCCAAAGGAATTACTTCTGGCATTGTTAGAGCAATGTGAGTTTTTTGACGATGATATCAGATTTACTACTCTTATGTTCCTTATTCAGAAAACATTATTAAGATTGCCAAACAAAAGATTTCACTCATTAGACCTAGCACTGGAAACACTAACAGGACATATTTTATCAAAACCAATCCCAGAAGACAATGCTCTAGAAAATGAAGAAAGGAAACTTCTTGCTATGGATGAAAGAGTTCAACAAATAAACGATGTTCTCAAAGCATTCCTTGATTTTCTTAAGCCGTTTGTTGAAGAAGTATCATTGAAGAACTCATGCGACCTACATAATGAAAATATACAAGCTCAGATTCTTGTGTTAAAAATTCATCTGTTGAAGATCTTAAATCAGCCTGTAATATACCTTGATTTACATGTTGAATCTGACAGAAATGTTGGTAAAAGTAATAGTCGAGTTTGTGTGGAAAAGTTGATGCACTTATTTTCCCATTTGGAAACCAATTTCCAAAAAATGATGGAATTTGCTGTCAATAAGAAACCATTGATCATAAAGCTGGATGAAAATTTTAGAAAAACTGAAATGGAGATTGAAAATGAAGAAAATGAAAGACGTGTGAATAAAAAAGACAAAAATAATTCTGCAAAAGTTCCTAGTCTAAGATTCAATGAAGTCATACCAACTCATAGTCTGTGTTGCTTGTCTTACTTGATTCATTCTGAAAAACTTGGCATTGACGAGTTTCCTTGTGTTTATTCAAATTTTTATCTCTTTGAGTTTAATTTACCATTTATAGTAGACATGTTGAAAACTACAAAGTCACTTTTGCTCTTTAAAGGCTTGAAACTTTTGAAATCATTTGTTTGTATTTTACCCAGTGACAGTATATCTGGCTATAGACTAGACAATGATAATTATAACAAAGTTATAAACAACCTTATTGAAATTATGATCAGGTGTTCAATGAAAGATTTGCGACAAGAAGCAGTGCAACTTTTTACTAGTTTGATCAAGGTCTTCCAACATAATGGTCGCTATCAGTTATATCAGAACATTTTGAATAAGTGTAGCCATTCTGGGGTCAAAGGCTATGTGATTAATCTCATAAAAGATGAAATAAAAGACACACTCAAGGAAAATATACCCAATAAATCATTCTTGGGACAACGTCTGAAACGGTTAATCAAGATGGCTACCACCTTACCTGACAAAGAAACAACTGATCTATTGGAACATTCTGATAGAATTATTACAGTTCTCAATTTATTACGATATCTTGTTATTCGCGATCCACCTAAACAAAACACTACAGGAATTTGGGATGAATTGAAGAATATGGAAATAGATTTTTTGAAACCGCTTCGTGTTGGATTGGACATGTCTAAAGCTCACTACAATCTTGAGCTTCAGAAATTTACAGATGAAAAGAAAAAGAGGAAAATGGCGCCAGATTTTGATGTGTCTGTGGGTGGCGTCCATCTCCCACCAGTTACGGAAAATCAAGAAATCCAAGTTATGCATTCAGCACTTAATACATTTGATATGATTGACAGTTTATTGACCAGACTTACAGAAATAATTGATCAACAAAACATTTGAAAATTATTTGCAAATAACTGAAACTTAAAGATACATTGTAAAGAAATAAGTTTTGAATTGAAACATCATGCTTCTGATAAACATTATCTTATTTTATAATTTTGGTGCTAACTTGAGACTCTGGATGAAGTCTGTTTTTAACAATTATTTAGTTTACGTGGTTGTATGTCAACATGTGATTTTTAACTGTGGTCTGAATCCGTCTGATTAAATAATGAAAGTTTTGCCCCTTTATTTTCGGTAAAAATGTGTATGAGGCTATCATGATAGAAAATCAGCTACATGTACATATTATATGACTTAACTAATTTGTTCCTGAAGAAAACTAGCAACTTTGTAAAACATACATTTGTTAGATTTTCTGGTGTTGTATATTTTTTGTCACGTTCAACATGTTTCTCCCGGTCTCCAATTCCTGATTTTACTTTATTTTACTAATTTTGTTCCCGGGGAAAACCAAAGGTCTAGCAGCTTTATAAAACACAAATTTAATAATTTCTGTTTGTTTTTTATGGTCTTAACTGGTTTATTGAAATTGTTTCAAGGGTAGGCTTCCTCAAATTCATGCTTTACTTTTAGTAAAGGTTTCCTCCCACTGCTAAAGACCCCTATGCGCAAGAAGTCCCAAAATGACCTAGTTTGTGTGGAGTGGATGTTAAACCCCATTTGTCTCTCTCTCTCTCTTTTAGTAAACATTAAGGAATCATTATACAAGTGCTTGACTGGTCTATTGCCAAGTGTGTTTTGGGCTTTAAACATTATATAAATTACTGTTTGGACATTCATTCACATGACAAGCCCATAATCAGCTCTCTAGACTATCGGATGGCTTAGATAATGTGTTGAATAGACTGTGTCTGTCATGTCTGCATTAAATGATAATATGGCTGGAGACTGCTGCTGAAAGAACTGACAATCAAGACTTTGTTGATTATCTTGGCAACGGTACTTGACAATCAAGATTATCAACAGCAGGTGAAGTTTCCATCTGTTCAATAAATTAAATTTTTTTACACAACATGAAGATGTTACCAGTTGCACTGGGAGGTCATGTCAGGGGTCATATGAGTGACTTTTGACCCAATGAATAGACTGTGTCTGCCATGTCTGCATTAAATGATAATATGGCTGGAGACTGCTGCTGAAAGAACTGACAATCAAGACTTTGTTGATTATCTTGGCAACGGTACTTGACAATCGAGATTATCAACAGCAGGTGAAGTTTCCATCTGTTCAATAAATTAAATTTTTTTACACTACATGAAGATGTTACCAGTTGCACTGGGAGGTCACGTCAGGGGTCATATGAGTGACTTTTTACCCAATGACATGAGACATTGATTAATCAATCAACGTTGACGTTTCTAGGGGTTTACCCAAAGATCCATGCAGAGCACGCCAAGAATAGACTGTTTTATTCGCTAATACCTCACCTCAACTGGAACGCCTGTTATATACAACTCTTCCAGATCCTAGTGTTGTGAAGACAAGTAAAACAAAATTTTGAACTATAAAAAATGAAACGAAATAGGATCTGTGTTTTAATCAAATTTCTTAAAAGTTACATTATGGGAGATAAGATAAAGAGATGGCAGTTCTCACTATAATAGTTAAAAACAAGATAGTGTAAAGGTAATTTGCTGAAAATTTCAGTCAAATTGAGCCACTATTAGCCGTGAAAAAAGCGTTTGTGAAAAATTCACATATCCTCGGTCATCATTACTCAAATCATTAATATAATCAGCATAGTCTCGATTATCCACTTGATTGATTTAATTATCAACGGCCATTAAGCGGCATATAGGATTTTAATCGGCCAACATCGAAGGCTAGCCTTGACATCAAGAGTTTATTATGGTCTGGAGTCTGGATATGTTAATTAATGTCTAATTGATTATTTAGATAACATTTCAGGCCTAAAGAAAGACTTGTAATAAGCAGATTTTGCTCTTGCATAATGCTATTTTAAACATCCAATGTAAATTCAACATTTAAACTTTAAACAATAAAGAAACTTTTGAAGACCACAACTACAAAGAATTGTGTAAAAAGATAAGATATTAATTGCGACTGTTTAATATGTAGTTGATGAGTAATTTGGGTATGTAGTTATCCTGATAATAATTTGATATGGGTCACATACAATTAAAAGGCAAAGATTATCCATCGGTCATTACAGCATCTGTCAGTCTTTATCAATTCCCAAATAAATGGATGGAATTCTAAGGTAAACTGACCATGTAAAATCAGATACATTTTGGTCAAACATCAAAATTGATTGATACTAAGTAATGGTCATCTGAAGTTAACTCTGATGTCAAATGCAATGGGGGAAATTCTGCCAGGAAATCAGGGTATTTTACATGCACAACAAGGACACAGGACCTCACTTTTTGTCCCATCAGGGTACTTTGTCCACACAGTCAAGATGGGTTGGAACAAGCCACCATGACTTCAAGATGTTCTAAATAGAAATTTCAGCAAAATGTTAGTATAACTAACAGGCTATAAGCTCTTGGCTCAAATGAGCATTAGTACTTCACTCATACAATATAATTAAGATTGAGGTATAATTTCATTTTGTTCAATTGGTTTATTTTATTTTTTGCACTACATTGGAAACGAACCTACTACCTGTCACATCTATGATATATTAGTGAGAGTTTTATTTATAAAAACCAATCATACTTCGAGTTTGAATCCAACAAAACTAAAAAGCACTAAAATATGTGAACGTGCTTGGGTTTTAAAATTTCGCTACAGCAAAAGTCCCTGTATTGCAAGCCGAGACCTCCAGGTTGGTGAACTGGTACCTTACTCACTTAACCACCTCTACTCTTAAAAAGACTGTTCTCACCATGTGTAGTAAATGAAATGAATTGAAATGGGGGTTTAACATCCTACTGTTTTGTTCCTAAACTGGGCCAATGAAGAGGGGCATATGCCATACAGTGTCCTATGAGTGAAACTTTGCCCGAGCAGCAGCGCTACAGCCCACTCTTATGGAATTCTAACTGCCAAGGGATCTTTTATGTGCACGCCAATGTGTACACGTGACCTCAGTTTTTCGTACCATCCGAACAACTAGACAGCTGTTCTGGTCAGGCCCTTTGTTCTGCATCACTGACAAAAGGAAACCAAGCCGGAAAATCTGGAAGAACTTTCTTGCTCAATGGAGGGATTGAACACCCACCTCCAGACTAGCGAGCCAGCATCTTACCCACTTAGCCACATGATCCCCTCACCATGTATGGGATACATAATTATTCAGGTATATATATTTTGAAAGTAACCACAAAAACTGATGTATGTTATTTTTCAGGTATAAATCAAGCTTTTCAGTTACAATTTAGAAGTTTAAGTAAAACATGTAGAAATTTTAGTAACGATGATAACACAACATATACAGATGAGTTCACAAATGAGTAAGTAAATAAAAAATTGATGTAACAGCTAATTTTATGAGTCTTTCACATCAGTGCATATGTCCGCATTTAAGACTGGTATGAAGGAGTGTCAAGTTAGTTGTATTCAGAAATCACATGTTGCTCATGAATAAGACAGATTAACAATTCATGCCATTGAATAAATAAAAATAAATCTGCTGGGTTCTTATGTACTGTCTGTTTCTGAATATTTGAATTTTAGATTAAGTTGATCTATGTTTTATTATAAGGATTTAACTTCTTTAAAAAAAAATTTAATTTGAAAATTGTGTCCAATTTGTAGGAATGTCAGAGTGTGTGGTGTGATCCCCTACTTTTACTATTAACTATTTTACACCATATTATGTTCAATATTTTTTCAATTGATAAGTTAAAATAGTTTTCTTATTCTATTTTAAAAAGATAAATTTTGGAGGATTAAATAGATGACTGTGAAAGAACATATCTTTCAATGTAACCTTCTGATTAGGACATCAGGACATTAAACCCCATTTCATTTCTTTAATGTAAAGATATTTAACTTCAATCATAGACCTAAATATTTTAATATTAAAATATGACAAATATCCTGTTGACTCTTGTTTGAACGACATTTTTATATCAACCACTTGAATACGCAATAAAATCAGAATAGGTTCTTGAGAGAATGTAAATCTAGGTGTGAATTAAAGTCAAATATGATCACGCATTTGGTTTTATTCATTGAATTAATATCCTGTTCAGGTACATCCATAATCAATAAGTATATACTCATTGTGAAAGAAAAAAGTTTCTATTTGACATATAAAACACAGGAATCTTAGCATTATTTTATTAATACAACAATGACATATATAGTACCCCACCCCCGTCATTACATCATTAAAGGAGAAGTCTTATTTTTCACAGAACCAAAAATGAAAGTATGTAAAATCAAAGGCTAATATGTAAAGAAATAGCCTATAACTACCTAGTCTAAGAGTTCTATCTCAAAAATATAGAACCACTTTGATATAACTGTAAAATTTTATTTAGTGACCTGATAAGCATACGTCTTTTGTGGATTTTAAGGTAATAATGATGCAGCAAGAATCTGCAAATGTTATTACAGATACAGATGGCAGTAATGATGTTTTGATACTGTACATTGAATTGGGGCTAAGCCCCCCCAAAAATCGAATTAGCCCCCCCAAATATTTCGCAAACAATAATGATTTCTTAGGAGTGTTCTTAGTCAGCCACATCCTCAGCCCCTCCAAAAACTTCTGTAGCTCCCCCCCCCCCCAAATTTTATGAGCTGGCTAGGGCCTGCATTGAATCTGTATTTAATAATATATTACATTGTTTTAGAGAGAGGGAATCGAGAAAACAAAGAGAATCTGTTGAACAAGAAGAAGAAGATATTAGACAAAGAATATTAAAGGCATCACTTCCCTTTGTAAATGTACATGGGTGGACTAATAAAACTTTAACTGCTGGTTAGATTTTTTTCATATGTTTTATACAGTCATCAATTGTTAATAAATTTTATTAGCTATTGCAAGCAATGGTGTCCTGAATAAGGCAGGGTTCTGCTTACACTTTCTAAAACACCTGATACCACTGCTTATATTTTGAGAGGTTTACAGTAACAAATTTTATTGTACTTTTGTATAGCTGGTACTGCTGTTAATGATTGAAGTGAATCTACATGCACATAATCATAACTTTTTGCTTTCGCTTATGGTTAAGGTTCTTGTCCAAATCTGAAATTAATTCTTTTGATGGATTGATTGGACCATCACTAAACTAAAGGTTGTTAATTAGCTAATTGATTTATTTGTTATAAGGTGCTGAAGCAGAAGCTTTACCGTCAATATCACATGGAATGTTTGAAAGAGGAGGAGCTGAATTAATTCATTATTTCTATTCTACAAGTAATGCTCAATTAGCTGACCATCTTGTCCAAAAAGTTGCTAAAGCCAAGGAAGAGGGAGAAAAGTAAGCAATTTATTGTTATAACTGAATAATTTCCAGGTTAGACAGGTACTTAAATCGTTTTTAAAGTGGTAACAAGTCTATGCAGACCAGAATAATTTGTTGCATTTTAATCATACTAATTGTTGAATATGCATTTTAAGTCAGAAATTCTAACCGTTTTAAGTTGTTCTACTGACAATCTTCTTGAATGATACCCATTGTGTTTCTATGACATCAGTGTAATCAAACGTTAATTTGGTAGCTTAGCAATTTAAAAATTTAAGTTTTCAAACATTGTACTTGAGAAATTTGGAGGTCTGCAGGATTTAATAAGTTTAAATTTGCCAAGGCAGCCAAGGCAGCGGCAATAACATCTATTTTATTTTTGTAAGTTAAATTGCTTATACATGTTCTGTTGATTCGACAGTGAACCCACAAGACAGAAACAATATTTTCTATCATTAGGTTAAAAACTAAACCATTTATACAAGATGCTGTAGAAATACGACTAAGAATGATAACACCTTACATAGAGAAGTGGCCTCAGGTATGTTATTCATCAAATATTAAACAATCACCCACTATAATATATACATACGTACATGTAGTTTCATTACGCAAATCTACCTAAGATAAACCCTCTTTCTCAAACTCTAAAGTAGGCATTAGGAAGCAATCTTATTGAAATTCCATGTGACATTTGAATGTAAGGCTGGCTCGCTAGCCTGGAGGTCGGGTGTTCGATCCCTGCATTGGCCGAGAAAGTTCATCTCGATTTTCCGGCATGGTTTCCCCTTGTCGGTGATGCAGAGCAAAGGGCCTGACAAGGACAGCTTTCTAGTCGTTCTGATGGGATGAAAAACTGAGGTCCCGTGTACACTTTGGCGTGCATTTAAAAGATCCCATGGCAGTTGGAATTTGATATAATAGTAGGCCTTAGCGCCGCTGCCCGGGCAAAATTTACCTCTTAGCACACTGTATGGCGTATGCCCATCTTCCATTAGGCCAGGTTAGGTGCAGGAGAGTAGGACGTTAAACCCCATTTTCATTTCATTTGAATGGTATTTCATTTGAATGGGACAAGACAAACCCTAACGTCCTGTGTACATGAAAGATCCCCTCCTGGTCTGAATTTGAAGAAGAGAAAGGCAAAAATGTAGCAGTATTGGCACCGAACCATACTAATGATCATTACAGTTTGTTTGTCGCAGAATGAACTGTATATATTAAGTATTGAGGAGATGTTAAACCCTATTTCATTTCATTAAATCAAAACCTTCTGGCCACTTTACAGGTCAGAGTTTTTCAGATTTACTGTTAGAAATGGGCATTACAAGAAGTCATAAAGACAAAGTTTATCAGTTTATTCGATTGCCCTTGTAACATGTATATAAAGGTGGTTGTACTTTATTGGTGTCGATATCTTTGTACTTACCAAAACTTTGAATGACTTATACTTGCAGGCTATGGCAATACAAACATTACCTCAGAATGCTGTAGAGTCCTGGAAAAATCTCTCACAATTAATGGATGACATCTGGTTTTATGCTGGTGATAGATCGACTGATGTAAATTTTTTATTTTATTTTATTACCACTTGGTGGGTAGTGCTTCAGAATTGTAAAATTATTAAACTGCTGGTAATAGTTCTGTCATTTATTACACAATGAAAGAGGTGCTGCCTAGTTCAGATTTGACCAAAAACCAGGGTACACCCACCCATGTGTACACTGCAGTACATCTAAAGAACTCGTGACATTTGGAATTCGATGCTAGGCAGATGCGGAACTGTCCAAGCAAAATTATCCTCAATAGTATTACGGTACACACATGACCATAGAAAAAAAAAATAATTGTCTGTGTCTCAAAATGACCAAAGTAAAATGTTGATGAGATGTTCCATTCCTATCCTATTCTCCTCGGTACACATTTGTATGTTAATAAACTACACGTGGACAGTCAGATTTTGGACATTATTACATAAACATAATTATTACGATATAATTGAATGTTATCAAGTATATTTGTAACAAGTCACCAGAAAGAACATGGCTAAACATATTACATAACTCATATCGAGCGGTGTAACGCCATAACTTATCTGGAGAGCATGTGCAATAGATTGGAATAACCAGACACTTGAAATTTTTATTCGGTTGAGACTCATATGCTGTATTTTGCTGGACATAACTGATTTGAAATTAGAGTCAAAATGTAAAAAATTGAATTTAAATCAGTTCATATACAATCAGATTATATTATTATATGCTTGCCACCCATTTAGGTCAATTTCTAGTTCCCAAATATTAGCGATTTAGCTCCTTTAATGTGACATGTGGTTTTCTTTATAGTTTAATTGGTACACAAAAAGAGTATCATTAGCTGCAGTTTATAAAAGTACTGAGATCTATATGCTTCAAGATAACTCTGAAGATTTTACAAATACATGGGAATTCCTTGACAGACGACTTAATGATCTTACAATATTTGGGTCTCGAGTTAGAAATGTAAGTTTTAACTACTCATTATGAATAATTGTTATCTCAATTTGATTAGAACTTCCTTTAGCATTTACAAGTCAAAATGAATTTTAAGATTATGCTTTTGTGTGTAAAATTGTTAATGTTATAAGTGAATTGATGCAAAATTTTATTTACAGGCACAACAACTTGGAACTGCTTTGTCTGAAGGTTTAAGGGGAGCTTTTATAATGGTGAGCTTTTTTCCCCAGAATTCTTTGAATAAGATTAATACAAAAATAAATTTGTTATGGTATGGTGATCATTGGGGTCAGAAATGACATTAAGAGAACAAAATCTATAAGCCCACTGAGCACAGGCATTCTACTCCAGTCTACTTTGTTCAACCCATCTACCTTAGTCTACATTTTAAGACACAACTACTCCTGTCTACATTGTTAAACCCACTTTCTCCTGTCTACATTGTTAGACACAACTACTACTGTCTACATTGTTAAACCTACTTTCTCATGTCTACATTGTTAGACACAACTACTACTGTCTACATTGTTAGACACAACTACTACTGTCTACATTGTTAAACCCACTTTCTCATGTCTACATTGTTAAACCCACCTACTCCTGTCTACATTGTTAGACACAACAACTCCTGTCTATATTGTTAAACCCACTTTCTCCTGTCATTGTTAGACCCAACTACTCAAGTCTACATTGTTAGACAAAACTTCTCCTGTCTACATTGTTAAACTTTAAACCCAACTACCTCAGTCTACTTTGTTAAACCCATCTGCCACAGTCTACTTGCTATGAAAAATAGTCAACAGGCATGGTTTAGAATCCTTGATTGTACATGACAAGGAGTAGGGTGACCTGTCCAGCCTTGTGGGTTTTCTCCGGTTCCTCCGGTTTCCTACCACTGCTAAATACCATTACGGGCAAGTGAATTATTGAAATAAAATTAAACCACCGGTTAGTCCCGAAATGACCTAGTTTGTGTCGATTGGACGTTAATCTCTATTTCTCTCTCTCTCTCGCTGTGAAAAAAACCCATCTTCCCGTAGCATTGCACCTAAAGGAATCAGCTATTTCTGTCCTAATTGCTGAATAATATAAATTCTGTTTATTTGCTTTTTCAGACAAGCAATGTTATGGGTGTTAATTATCGGAACAGATACGATTGAAGACTTTCACTACTTTCACTGATGTCTGTAAATTCACTAGTTTAATTTCCAGTGAATGAACGACGATGAAGTCTTTGAAACAGACAGATATAAATAACAATCTTGCTATCAAACTGTAATTATAAATGTTTTTTGTTATTATTCAGTTAAGAGTAGTAGTACTGGTACCATCACTGAACTGTAAATATAGTGTTGTATATATATGAATGTTAATAATAATAATAATATACATGACATTGATGTATCATGATATTATTCATAAGTGTTTCAGTATTGTTTTGGTTTTTTTTAATAAATTGACTCTCAACACTTGTGTAGCTAAGACGTTCTTCTGGTCATCTTAATAGCTGGTTTCATGCAGGCTTTTGCTATTCTTTATTTTGTCTTGAATAGCAAATAATGTGTGCAGTGATATTTTAGATACGATTGTTAATCAGTTTTCAACAATCCTGTTTGCTTGATCACAGAATAATCTTGATATACGTACGCAAGTTGGTCCAAAGGATTATCGAAAAGTTTGAAATATTGAACCCAATATATGCGTGACAAAAATCAGCAGCAATAAATTTATTTTCATATGGCCACATTGAAATGTGATTGTCGTACCTTTCGACGATCGTCGGTCCGGCGAGGACGCTCTGGAGGCTAAAATTAAAATCCAGTTGACTTTAAATTTATACACAATGTTTAAGGTCATGAGATGAAGAAGCCTAATGATTTCCGATAATAACTGTGAGAATTACAGCCCCTGACTTCAAAAAATCTTGTGAACGCTCTACGGGCCAAAGTTAATATCTGATTGACGATCGATTATATTCATTTTCAATGAATTTTGAAAACTTGTACAGCTAAATCCATGATATTAAATGTTCGTAGACAGTCAAATCAGTGGTGATCATATTATTTTGTTACTTCATAAAGATATTTAAATTTTTATCAACTCTGGGAGTCTGGTTATTATGGAAATGTTACCCTCGTTTTCTTGCTGAAAATCATAAAATGCAAACTTTATGATTCATCTACATGTACATAGAATATCTTCGTTCCATGTGTAGATTCAAGATTTTAATCAATGAAAGGGCTCACATCCTGCCCAGCTTGTGCGTCTATCAGATTCCTTGATCGTCCCGTATACCAAGTCTCGAGCTATGTCACAACCTCTGATTGGACGCTACTGTTCACCTGTCTGTAGATAACTTAGCTTTAAGTTCGGGAATTGTGAATTAATCTAGCAACGTCCAGATGTTGTAAAACTCACAGTGGTTGCTTCAGGAATCTGGGTTCCTATGGCTCACATTATCTGGAGATTAGGGTCGATTAACAGCATCAAAATTCTATTAATCAAAAGACAAAAACAAAATATTAATACCAAACATACAGAAATTTATTTAGTATAAATTGGAGCATACATACATACATACATATCACGAAAAGTGCTACCAGCACTTGCATATTGGGGCAGTTTTCATTCAATTAACGTAAAATAAGCAAAACAAAGCTTGTGAATAATTACACTTCAATTTTTCAAGGAAAATTCAATCCAACGTCAGAAAGAGATAACTGAAGAAAGGAACCTTGTTAAAAGAGAATGTACAGATTAATATTCAATTTCTGCATATGATTTTTATGTTCTTAAAACTCAATTATCTGAATGGAATTTAAGATAATTTTGTGTCAGTAAATATATGTAATATAACAATTTCTAATTTATGTATTGCTTCGACAACAAAATTTGAAAAACTAAAGTATCTGAAAGTTCTGCATTACTCTTGTATACCTTGATTCAGTCATCATACTTTGAATGTCAGGTATCTTGCCAAAAGTTTTATCAACAGAATTTTTTCTGCTTTTTTTTAAAAATCAATTTCTAAGATTGACAAATATGTATTAGGATTTTTGCACAAATAAATACAAAATCAAAAGTGATTATGCTATTTGTGGGCAATAATTCTAAAAAACATTGTATTTTATGGCATTTTAACTGATCCAGAAGTCGAATAATCATTTTTAACAAGGTTCATAATTATGTTTCCTAAATTAACTAGGATGAAAAGAAGAGGGGAAAAGATGTTCCCTTTGTTAAAATATGATTGTCACATAATCTAAATCTCTACAGTCATCCATTATATATTAATGAAAGAAACAAACAAGAAATGGTATAAAAAAAAATTGTTAAAGTTTCTATTCAGTTTTCCAAATTGTTAAAATGGTGGAAGGCTGGCAGGTAATTGCTTTGTAATATGTAAATGGCTTTTAAATTCTGGATTTCATGAGTTGATTTTCTACAATTCTATAAGGTTGTATATTACGAACTATTTACATTATTTATGATTATTACATGATACATTGTACATGCTAATCAATGGCAGTGATCAGACCAATTCAAACGATGACAACCAAATTTGAAAAATTTATGATTATGACATGATTCAGAACAGACAACGAAACATGCCCACCACTGCTAAGCTGTGTGAGCATTTATGAGTTGAACTCATTTTTTTTTTAACAATAGCAAATCATATTTTTAAAAAAGAAATAACTCTGGTAATTATGATGGAAATTTGAAGAAAATCATTATTGTCTTTATTTCAATAAATTACATGTCGACAACCCATATCAATTTTAACAAGAAGACTCAGTGATTAACATCCCCGACCTCTGCCCTTTGGACATATTTTGGAAGGTACAGAGATAAACAATCTCTGTGTTATTAGTAATCAACAACAAACACAAAGAAATTCGACCGACTATCAATGACAGACAAATGAACTTACAGAAGATGATAACATCAAAAAGTGGGCATATAAGAAGACTGCCTAAGCCATTTCATGAGTTATTTGTTCATAAATGAATATACAGCATTTGTTTTTACTACATTTATCAAGAGATTTTATGTACTTTGGCTATATGCATAAAGCAGTATTGTCATAAAGTAGTAACCTACAAAACTAAACAAATTAATAATAAGTCTCATATTAGTCTAAATACTGCTTTATAAATAGGTGCCAAAATCTGCTAGTAATAAATTTACCAGTAATTTTCAGTATTTCCATGACCAATAACACAAAAGTTACCCTTTTACTACAGTCTATTTAGTGAATTTTCCAAAAGAGATTTATACAGATTTGACTAGCAAATATCAGTGAAATGTCCATTAAAGGCCCAATCTACACAGAAAACTCTTGTTAAGTCCAAGGCTCCCACTAAAAGTATTTGTAACAAAGTTTCCAAAGCGTGGTCACTTGCCATGGTAACTGAAGAGAATTGCACTGTACTATATATAGTGTACACATATTTCAAGACAATCATATCGTACAATTATAATTAATTATATAAATTATAGTTTAAATAACACATAACAATCATTCACAGAATGTTATATCTAGACCATACATTTATACAAGTCAAACTCTTTATTTATAATTTATTTCAAAGCCTGACTGTTCCAGTTAAGACTTGATATTTAGTCCATATTATTGCACTTTGGATCGAAAGTAAAAGTTCAGACTTCTTTTTTCCTGTACTAAATACTAGTGTTAGACAGTTTACTCAAATATTGATTCTATGTAGTAGGTAATTTACAGCTGGTAATTCAGGTAAATAGTTTCTAAAAAAAAAAGGCATGCATTACATTTCTATTAGTTTAAAGATGCATTATGTAAGGTTCCGGTAAAGAGAGAGAGAGAAAAAAGGGGTTTAACGTCCACTCTACACAAACTAAGTCATTTCGAGACTAACATATGGTTTAATTTTATTTCAATAATTCACTTGCACGTAGCGGTCTTTAGCAGTGGGAGGACCCAGAGAAAATCCACGGGGTTGGACCCGGCGACCCTACTTCTAGTCACGAACAACCAGAGATTTGAAACCATGCCAGTTGACTCAATGACAGGCTTTATGGTACAGCAAGCACGTGCTAAAACTTTGAGTCTAATTAAAGTTACATTATGGGAGATAAGATAGAGAGATGGCAGTTCTCACTATAATAGTTAAAAACTAGATAGTATAAAGGTAATTTGCTGAAAATTTCAGTCAAATTGATCCACTATTAGCCGAGAAAAAACCATTTAATATTCACATAGCCTCGGTCATCATTACTCAAATCATTAATATAAACAGCATAGTCTTGATTATCCACTTGATTGATTTAATTATCAACGGCCATTAAGCGGCATATAGGATTTTAATCCGCCAACATCGAAGGCTAGCCTTGACATCAAGAGTTTATTATGGTCTGGATATGTTAATTAATGTCTAATTGATTATTCAGATAACATTTCAGGCCTAAAGAAAGACCTGTAATAAGCAGATTTTGCTCTTGCATAATGCTATTTTAATCATTTATATAACATTTGAAGCCAATAGAGAAACCTAAAATAGGAAGATTTATTCTTACATAATGCATCATTAATGTTATAGTTCATGGGCTAATGAAATATAATGAATATCAAAATGAATAATTTATACGAATATTGAACATTTGATCTTTAATTAGAAGTAATTATATCCTTAATAACAACAATCAACATACTTCGTTCATTAACCAAAGAATTTAGGCTACACTGATTTTTTTAATATTATTATTATTGACATTAAATATTGCAAATGAGATCAACAGAAATTTACATCTGCTTAAAAACTACTTGTACTTTTACATAGAATATGTATGTACAGTCATATTACATTACTGATTATTACACTATTGCTACTACAGGATATGGAGACAGTCTTTCACTCAAAATAAAAACAAAAGTATTATTTTGATAAGAAACACAAACCACCATCAAAATTTACAATGTATAGCTACAGCTCAGCTCAATATTTTTGTTCAGATCACAAAATAATATACCAGTAAAGAAACTGTATGTCTGATGTTCATTTTAGTATTTTACTTTAGCCAAATCTGTAATGGAAGCAGTCAGAGATAATAAAAAAAGATATCATACATATATATTGTCATTATAACTAATTGTACAAATTCTCTAACTGCTAGTGAATGGTAAAACCGTAGAAGAGACTTATTACTTTGGGAAATACATCATTCAGTTGTAATTTAATACATTAAAATTAATGTTTGTACATGTACTTGTAGCCTGAAAAATTCACTAGATAAACAAAATTAATGTTTATTTCTATTTATTTATTAATAAAAATTAAAGAATTTATAGAGACAGTATTCTAAGACAGGTCTGTGACTATTGCAGTGAATGATTAGGCCTAAGCTGCCTGCATGTTACATGTCCCAAAAGATATGAATATTACTGTGTAATTTTACTTACTGGTACGTATACATGTACATGTATAAACTCAATCTGAACTCTTTATTTAAATTATTCCAATTCTAAAAAATAGATTTCTAAACTATTCAAGTTTTTAAATCCCCTTAACATTATTTTTCCATCTGCATATATTATTTTTCATTTTTATTTCAAATAAAACTACTTAGTTAAAAAAAAAAGATTTAATCTGTTAGGAATTTTCTACAATTGTCCTATTAATTTTGTCAGTTTAAGGTCATCAATTACCGGTAAATGAATAATAGGCAACATTACAACACATGTGCATGTAGTCTATGTAGATCAAAGGTCAATGATATTAATTAATTCAATAAGACACTGACAGCATAATAGCTGGTTAAATGTACACAAAACCATAAAAATTAATCTGCCCTCAAAACCTTTTAATTACTGGTACAGATAAAAAAAATTAAATTTAGAAAAAATAAAGATTTTGGTTTAAGGTCAACAGAATGCAGGATACATTAAAAAATTAATGTGTTGGTACATGTACATGCAATTTATAAGACAAGTGTTCCTTTAACTTTTTGTTAATGAATTGAGTACATGTACAGCGTAGGCAACACCATGTAGGCCTTCATTAACTTGTCCATGTGCACAAATTTTTTTAATATTAATATTATTGAAAAATGTCTAAAGACAAAGAAATAAATAAAGCGATTCAAAACAATGCATTGACAAAATATTTTATGTAACTGTTCAGAGCTCTATTTCGTCTACAAATCAATTAAACAGATTATTTTTAATACATTTAAGATTACTGTTAACGTTATTATGCTTTTTAATTCTATGCATCAAGCTTAGCCTACTGGTAATACATTTTTCAATACCAGATATGAAATTTTAAACAATCAAAAACTAAAATATTATGAACTGATACAGCAGGCCCTATTACACACATTTTCTAAATGTCATGAAAATTATACAGAGATGTTTAGATGATAAAAACATAGATCAGCATGATTTAAATGTAATTTTATAAATAAACCTGCCAGGGACAAGTAATTCAATTTATAGCAACACACCACTCTCTTGCTTCAAAATAAAAGTAATCAGCTTAAATATAGTTTAACCAGAATTTAAAAACCATTTTCATTCAAAAGTATTATTAAGTTTAATATTGTTTTTCTTCAATCCATCCTTTGAGACTGGAAGGCAATGGTAATTGCTGTATATGATCGTATCGGGTATAGTCACGAATAACAAATCGACACAAATATTGTAACGATCGCACTTGTGTGAATCTGGACACAGGTTTAGTCAGTCTCACAGGGAATGAAGGGGCACCTGGAGATCGTGAACGAGAATAGCAAAATATTCCAGTCTGTGAATCATTCATTGAATGTTCAATAAGATCTACGATCGATGGGTAGCCCTCTGTATCTGGTTGGGCATAAAAACTAAACATGCCATTACAATGTTCAATACGAGTATGCAAAGTACGTCCATAAGAACGAAAACTTAAGCTTAACAAATATCGTTCGTCGGAACTGTCCCGCACTAAAAAAGCACCATCTGTTTGATTAGCTAGTTTATCTTCGGCTTCATTGCGAGTTATAGGACCCCAATACCAGCCAAATTTAGAAAGTCTGAAAAGCTCGTGAGTTAAATTCCAAGTTTTGGGTTCTTCTAACCCAAAGAACCCACACCTTTCAGCAACTTCACAACTGTCATAAATATCAGACTTAATAGAACTGTCACTATCCCTATTTATTTTATTTTGAGCACCATTTCCACAGCCACTGACATTTCCATCTATTTTATTTAGTTTAGTTGAGACATCAAGATGAAATTTAGAAATGTCTTTTGCCCTACAACTAGATTTTTCCTTCTTTGAATCTAATTCACTGTTATCCGTGTTGGAATGCATCTCACTGATCTTAGTTGTAGTCAGTGTTTGAACATTTGCGTTCAGACTGTCACTACTCTGAGATGTTGGATTTGACCTTACTGGCTTTTCACAATAAACAAACAAACGTTTGCCTCTAGCTTTACTTTTCTTTGTGTCAATTATAATCTGTGAATTTGACTGTAAATGTGACGTTTGGCACTCTTCTATATGAGATTCATATTCAACAGTTTCTTCACTTTTTCGATGAACGGATTGAGTAAATTTACGCCTAAGATTTTTTAGCAATCCCATTTTTTCTCTTTTCCTCTTATTTAAATCTTCTGTCGTTGTCAGATTTCCAGCATAACTAAGTTGTGATAAACCCTGTGTGTGTGAGTCATTCCGTGCAGATTCTTCACGATTTTCGTCTTCCACTTCGGAATTAGTGGATGCTTTGGGTGAACTTTCACGCGATCTCCTATCCGATGTTAGTCGTAAGCCTTTTAAGCTTATCTTCTTCATCATCGTGTTAACCCTAACACGACGACAGATTGCATTGCAGTGGTAGTAAAACACGAACAATCTCACAAAACAAAACTAAGTCCTCATCTTCCCGAGGGTAAAGGCTGCATTTCAGCATTTGCGCAAGCGCACACATATCCTTCCGTATTTTGAGAAATAAGAAAATCGCATAGTTTAGAAAGCGATTGGTCAAAATAATGCCAGCTCCAATTTTTCATCAGATCGTTTGTGCACGAATATGATTGATTGGAATTTGTACGATGTTCATTTTGAAAATATGTTATCAAAATTGTATGCGCACTTTATATAATTCCTCACAAATCAATTTTTGATCTTGCTGCGGTTCTTAGAAAATGGCGCTGTCCATGAAGATGGACTCAGACGAAGAAGAATCGTTTGTTATCATCGGAAAACAAGTTGAACAACTTGAAGAAGGTAATCTAAAACGAATGTAATTACGAAAATGTAACACCTTAGATTAATTGTCGCTGCTGCCATTCTCTAATAATGAATGATAAGGACTAGTTTTCAGACTTGGAACAGTTTTTAAAAAGTTTTAATATTAATATTATTTACTGTCTGTTCCAGGTAATACTACAACTCGAAAATCGCTTGTCATTTATTTAAATTTTAATTAAAATGGCTAAAACTTCGTGTAATACCTGGAATGGTCATCCCATTGCTTTGTGTCTTGTGAGAACTAAGTTCAGGTCATGCTTTATGTCCTTTCTCCTATGAAAAATCGTTATTTGTTTACATCTTACTAATTGAACCTGCCATGTTTGGCCTAGTTATCTGGACGAGCCTAACTGGACAAGGGGTGCTTTAAGTCGTTTCACCCTACTTTGATTAGCAGTTGGTTGTTTCGTTCCAGTAGAATATAACTCTTTTGAAAGAGCTATTTACTGAATCCCAGACCACGGCTGTTTGTCCCACTAACTTGAATATTTAGTCGCCAACCGTCCGAAGGTTGTAATTTTTTATATCAATATAAGCTACATGTAAATTTTAACCCGCTATCAACGAAATTGTGGAAGGGGGCTGCAAAACATACTCAAAAGTAGTTACGAGAGCATAGCTAAAAACGTTGAGATATCCTGATGTGTTTGTTTTTAGCTACGGTTGGATGGCTGCCTTTAGTTCCAAGTGGCAAACTCAGTTTCTTTATCAATGCACGTAACATCTTAAAAATAAGATAATTTTACGCTATTATATCCAGTTAAACAGAGCTATAAAGTCGCAGAAAACAAATTTCAGAATCATTTTACCAGACATATTTATTCAAACTTTAAATAAGGCTATAATAACCTTTTACACCAATTTACCTATTTCTGAGAGTTCGCATGGTTATGCCATGTGCCGACTTTTCAAAATAGTTTTAATCTTTAAGTCACTCCAAATTTTCCAATGAGAATTTTTGTGCGAAATAATCAAGGTGGAAACAGAAAAAAAAAAACATATCAATCTGAACAAAAACAATATTGTTTCACGCAAGCTTTAAAGTGTGAAACAAAAACAAGTATTGTTGTCGCGAAAAAGACGGCCGAATTCTCCTTCACTGTGTCACATTTCTAACCGAATGCACCAAATTGTAAAGTACTTGTCTACCCTAATGCGAAATGCATGTGCTCCATGTTGATGTTATGAGAAAGTGACAATGTCTAAATATGTGAAATTTACAAGAGAATACCGGATTTTATCTGACTTCTAGTCATTTGGGCTAAGGGAATAAATCAAAGGGATGTCAATTCCAGTTATGTCACAAAGTTTTAGCCAATTTAATTAAAAAATGAAGGCATGGTAAGCATTTTTCGAGTTGGAGTATCACCTGGAACAGACAGTAGTATTTACTATTTAGTTTAGCCTTAAAGGAGCTAAATCGCTAACATTTGGGACCTAGAAATTGACTCAAGTGGATCGCAATGCATATAATACTGTGATATAAATGTATATAAACTGATTTGCATTCAATTGTTTCCGTTTTTACTCCAATTTCAAATCAGTTAGGTTCGGCGAAATAAACCAGAAGTGTCAACCGAAGGCATTTTTTTAGCGTCTAGTTATTCCAGTCTACATGCGCCGTTTGATTTGGTACAATGTTTTTAGCCTCGTTCCTCGAGTCTCTTGCTAGAACTGGGGCTGAAACACATGTTGGTACACGATTCGTGTACCAATGGTAAAATATTTATTTTGTCTTAAATATTGGATATCAGAAGCCCATCTTTTTCCGGTAAGATCACATCATCAATTTTGATTTAAATTGACAAATAATTCGTGTTTTTGTTGTTGAAGATTTTGGAAGATATTGAGTTAAAGAATTAGCTCCTTTCATTAAAAAAAATAAAATAAAATAAAAATCTAAAAACAGCTTTGCAATTTACACGAATTTATTCATGACAGACGTTATAATGAGGCCCTCAAGATGTTGGCAATTTTCTGGTTGAGTAACCACTAACCATCTTTATATTTATTCCAAATGTCATTGTATAAGCTTCTTTTTAATTAGAACTATTAGAAGCCATAAAAAATCCCATTAATGTAAATGTACATTCATTATTATGTTATTATAACAACTCAATAAATGTAATCATTGATTTCTTATAAAAACAACTCAACAATGAATGTAATCCAATTATTTCCAAGACTGAACAGATCATAATATATAAACAATGAGTTACCTGACAATTCTATTTTCAGCTCTTAGCAATAATTTGATTTAATTACATATGATTAGTAATACACATTGCTGTTTAGTGATTGACAAATAGTATACTTCTTTGATGTTGATTGTCTGATAATTAAATATTGATATTGTATAATTTTCAAATCAATCTGACCATGATTAGATTACTGTTAGTTTACTGTTTTTCTTGTTAATAATATCAGTTTGTTATCTTACAGTTAACAACAACATACAATTCAGATCTAACTGATTAGCCTTACATTTTGTTTTCTTATTTTAGATGAAGCTCGAAAGAAACCAGTGTCAGTACATGACCTTACTGTTAAAGATAGTAAAGGCAGGCAAAGATTTCATGGAGCCTTTACTGGGGGTTTCTCTGCAGGTTACTTTAATTCAGTTGGAACCAAAGAAGGTATATTAATATTCTCTAATCGGTGTACATGTAAAGTTGATGAACATGATAAATATCAATAATTGTATTTATTTGTTATTAATTGCTGTTGTCTCATTTTTTGGGGTCTGTCACATATTTTGAAACACAATGACTTAGCTTCTAATTTGAGGTATCTTCCAACGTGGTGTACATGTGATAATGAAAATTTTCCACCAAGGGTAAACAGAGAAAAACACTTTGATTTGTTAGTGTTTTCAGATTCCAATTGCCTGAAAGCAATTTCTGTGGGGTTGGTTCTTGCTAAGCAGTTTGATCAATCAATACCCACTTTATATAAAAGGATGAATGAGCAAGTAATGAATGATTGTCTTGGTGGAACCAGACGTTGAATAAACCTATTTCACACAGTAATGAATGAATGTCATCATTTTGAGATTGGGAAGATGGCTTGTTTATTTCGAATTGTAAATTTGGCAAATTTTCAATCTTACATGTAAATGTAATATAAATTTGAAAGATAAACCTTGTTTCAACTCTAGACTTTACATTATTGTTTTTGTTTATATTAATTGTGTAATGAATTTCTTTCTAGGATGGGCACCTTCTACATTTGTATCATCTAGAAGTTCTAGAAATGATCAAGTCAGTCAAAAAGCGGAAGATTTTATGGATGAAGATGTAAGTAGTATTGTGTTACACCAAGAAATATTTAAGTTGCTCATTGGAAAGTAAATCATAATATGTTGTGTTGAAATTGTATGATTGCCTTGGAAGTTACAATAACATAAAAAGTGACCTAATGGATATATATACATGTAGCTAGAAATACTTCAAATGATTATGCTTGTCAGCATTTGTTTAATAATAATGTAGTATAGTTAATAAATTCTGGCATATCAGAGACTTAATGGTTTATTTTTTGGTACTTTTAATTTAAGGACTTTGGAGAACATGGCATAGCTCCGAGAAAAATAGCTACTGCTGAAAGTTACACATCTGAAGAAAGACAGAGAAAAAGAAAGGCTTTAGCTCTAGCTGTAACTGGTGATGCTATTGGACAAAAGGACACAACTTTAATTGACTTAGTAGTGCCTGACAGGTAATGACTAGTAATTGAATCCAAGTATTAATAGTAGTTAGTAAAACAGTATTCTTTATACAAATAATATAAATATTAGTCATAGTACTGAGTCCTAATATTCTGCATTAATATTGGTATTAAATTCACAAAATTTTTAAATATGAATATTTTGATTGATATAGTCTACCAATTGGTATTCGGTTATTGAGAAAAATGGGTTGGAAAGAGGGACAAGGTGTTGGACCTAGAATTTCTTCAAAAAATAGAAAGAAGAAGAAAAATTCAAATGGTATAGTATTTATGAGTTATTTAAATTGTTACTGTATATTAGTTATTGTTTTCGATTATGTTTTGAATCCTAAGTTAACACCCAGTTTTATCATTTTAACATACACTGTATGCTTTAAATGAAAGTTGTAACATTTGATAATTGCAGAAGGAAAAGTTTATGGATGTATGATGCCAGATGTACCAAATTCAAGTAGTGAGGATGAGGTAAGTTTTATAATTGTTTTTTCTACTCAAAATTCATAATCTTCTTTGAACATTATAGAGTTGTCTCCCCTTCTAAACCTAAATAAATTTATTTCGCTTATTTATTTAATGCACTAGACAGATTTCTAAGGGAGTCTTGTCATCTTTGTTTTGTTGCTTTTAAATTGCAGAATGTTTTCTGTGTTTTCAACATGACTTTCACTTGACTAGCGATACTGTTTCCTTATCCATATTATAACTTCTAGATGTATACTTTTGTTTAATCCCTGTTCTGTTAGACCAGGGGAAGGTGGATGTCTTAAAGAAATATTCTTAATCTTTTCACCTGTACCCATTATATAATGCATTGTGGAAATTTATTTAACAACATGTTTTGTCTCTCAATTACATAAATTTCAAAATTATTGATTAAAGATTATGTTTGATATTTTTGTCTTCAGGGTTCAGATGAAGAATATTTAAAGAATGTGACCTTTGCCCCAAAAGACAGCAACCCTATTTCATTTGATGCTAAAGATAATGTTCATGGTATAGGTTATAGAGGTTTAAATCCATCTGCTGCCTTGCCTTCTGCTCATATTAATCTGTTTGAACCACCACCTGTCAGATCTTCTAAAGGAAAAAGAGGGATTCGGGGAAAGGTATGTTGTTTAATGAATCAGTATTAATGTGAATTTAAGCAGAAATAAAATGTTTTTTTGAAAAGTGAGTCGTGAAGAGAACTGCCTTTCAAACAAAAATGTTTATTAATGTCATTCCACCAACAATCCCCCAACTCCATTAAGAAAGGGAGAAAGAATATTTATATTTCTCAGGTAAAAAAATTGTTTTCTTCAAACTTAAGACGTATAAAAAGTTGTGGCATATCCATCCTTATGAAAGCAGTGATAATACGCCACTGCTTACTCAGCTTACTGATTGAAGATACTAAGTGGGAATTAGATAATATTCAATAGATTAATTACGCAGCTACACACTGGTTAACTTTTATTTGTGTAAATATGTTTAAATGATCTTGAATGTAATAATGTACTAAAAGAAATTTACTTTAGTATAGTTGTGATATGTTTGTAGGGTTTTGGTGTAGGTGCATTAGAAGATGATGATGATGATATATATGGGGTAGATCATCTGTCAAATTATGATATGTCCATGGATATAGAAGATGATAATCATCTTAGTGGATGGACAGCTCCTAAAGGATTGTCAAAAGGTAAATTGGAAATAATCTGTCAAAAGGTAAATTGGAAATAATCTGTTTCATAGAAGGGTGGAGTATGCCTAACTGAAAATAAATTATGTACACTTTCAAAGTAAAAAAATAGCCCAGAGAAAGACAAGTTGACACAGGGAAACGATAACACCTCACTGGCATTTTTATTTTTCCCTTTATAAACAACAGGCATTAATTTATGTGCTGGCCAAAGAACTGATCTAAAATTATATCTGAATATTATTATTTAAACAGTCCTTGAGTTCTTTCCAGAATTAATGACTTGTGTATACATAATTTCTAATAAATACTTTAATTGATAATTAGTTATCAATTGTTAGTTGCTTTAATATCTTTGTTTTTTTTTAATATTAGATAGTGGTTCAACCCCTGTTGGATATGTGGGTAAATTATTAGCAGGCTTTACCTTATCAACAAAATCTCAAAAACCTAGCAAAGTTTATCCACCACCTGTTTTGCCTCGCCATTTTAAACCAGTCCACAAATTTAAAGGACCTGTAGTAGACGAGTCAATTGCCAGATTAACAACAAAACCAGATGTGAAGAAAAGCACCTTGACGGCTGCCGACAGAGCATTGGCTTTAGGAGAAGCACCAGTTGTAGTGGGTAAGATAAAGAGAGGGAGAGAGAATCGAACTTCCACTCGACACAAACTAGGCCATTTTGGGACCAGCGCATGATTCAATTTTATTTCAATAATTTCTTTTGCGCGTAGGGTTTTCTTTATCAGTGGGAGGAAACAGGAGTACCTGGAGAAAACCCACAAGGTTGGACAGGTGACCTTGCTCCTTGTCATAAACAACCAGGGAATAGAAACCACACCAGTTGAGTCAATAACAGACCTTATAATACAGCAGCACGCACGTGCTAATTATTAGGCCATCCAACCCGCTGTAGTGGGTAAGCCAATTACGATAACTTTAATAGTGGGTGCAATGTTACTTGAAAAACAAATCTGTTTCATAGATTGTGATTATTTTATACATGTTCTTCAAACATAAATTGATGTTGCCAAATGATCTGTAAATTAGATAATTTCAACAGTATTCATATTTTTTTATTATGTGCTTAAATTTGTAGCAATAGAATTGTGTGATGATGCAATAGAAGGATTTTGAGATTTTTTTTAGATGAATTAAGGTGCCAGCTGAATCCACTATGACCTATATACTGAAGAAATTGCAAAGATGTTTCAAACTTTTATTGTAGGTTCTGTATTTGATTTGCTATCTGAAGAAGACAAAGACAAAATGAAAAAAGCTAAATCTGGAAAATTATCTTTAGAAGAATCTGAAAATTCTGCACCAGTGTTTGTGAAACCTGTTGAAAACAGTCCTGCAGAGATGTCGTCTAATAAAACCAAATCATCTAGATGGGACTTGACTGTTAGAAAAACAAATGAAACAGAATTGAAAAATAAAAAAGAAAAGGTGAATGAACATAGAAATAATGTGGCATTTAGTCCATCCACAAGTTTTCAAGCAACTCTAAGTCATCAGTCAAGTCTGTCTACTACATCAGTCGAATCAACTCCTCCTACTGTATCAACCAAACCATTATTTGCTGGTAATTTGACAGCGTATAAGCCATTTGCTAAAACTCCTGATAAACAAGAACGCTATGAGAAATATTTATCTTTGATGAATCAAGGCAAAAAAGGTAATGAAATATTTTTTAAAGATTCATTTACAGTAGTAGGGCATGTTAGTTAAAAAAAAAAACATTTGTAATTTCATATGGTTCACAGTACCATTATGCGATTAAGGAATTGTACTGTATTTTATATGCCCAGGTTGAAATGTAGTCGTATATTGCAGGTTTGTCTATCAGTTCAGAACACATCTTAATTACATGTTTGCCAGTTCTTACACCTGTCTCAGCGTTTGTCAGACATGCTTCCCAAGGTGCATGTCCAGTGGTCGCAGTGGATCAATTTCAAGTTCCGTAAAAATACGCAGACATTCCAAAATTTCGTGTTTTTACCGTCGAAAATCTCAAAATACTCAATAGAATGAAGTCAAGTCGTTTTGTGAACAAACCTATTATAAAGAACACTTATTTCATTGATAGGCCTACTGCATTTAATCAAATGACGACTGGAGGTTAACGGCATCGGCATTAGATCTATGGTTGACGGCGCAACCATTTCAATCTTTCACTGCGACAGGAAGTAAAGAGAAGACTTTCGCTATGAAAGCAAACATTTGATTGGCTGAATGTAAACAGGATACTGTGTCCTAGCCAATTCAAAGTCTTGTATGACCTGCGCTTTATTGCTTCCAACGGCGCAAAATAGGGGTGTCCCAGGAAAGCTACGTATGGAAGGCTTCGACTGCCATGAACTTATGAATGAAATAAGCGGAAATATAAAAATCTACGGAGACTACATGCAGTAAAGGTGTGTAAAAGAAGCGTGAAGCACATAAATTGTACAAACTATGATGTAGAATAATCTAGTTTTATTCTCACGTCGGGAAATTTTCTGTGTGTAAAATACTCAGCGTCTGTTAATATTTGCATTTATTTTGAAAAAAATGCATGAAATACATAGATTTTTGCGTGACTGCGAACTCTGTGCATGTCATTACATCTTGCAGAATGTGGTCTTATTGATGACAATTTTTGCACAATTTTTAAAATGTCACAAAGTATTGTACACTTTAAATCACTGTTTCCGGTGCTTAATACTTGATTGTGTTCATTGATATATGTCTTAGACAGCCTGCACGTAATACAATTGACTATCCTCTTATCTTGTTTTGCATGTATATATTATAATTAATTATAGATCCATATCTAGAAATTACAAGTGGACACATGACAGAATGGGAGAGAGAACGAGAAAAAGATGAATTTATACGAGCTTCTAAATTGTATAAACCATTATCTAATATGATGGCTTCCAGATTTACGACTGCTAAATTTGATGATGAAACCAAGACTGTTGACATTCCCAAAGAAGAAGGAGTAAGTATTATATAAGTTTATTCGCCAATAGTCAAGTTGTTTGACATTCAGAAAATTGATAAAAAAAACTCTTCTAAATACATACTGTAATGTGGATTTTAGGAACCAAAAATAAGACCATACTCATTCTTGAATACTAAAATCAAGCATTTCTTCATGTTGACCTATTTTATTATTAATGTACGATCAAATCCCAGATTTGTGAAAACTATGTTCTGTCATAACCAGATGACCCGTGCCCAAAAGTAATATTGAATTTACTTTGGGTTATGTAAGAGCTTAGATTCTGTACATATATATAAATACTAATATATATTTCAAGTCAATCCTTTTTATTTAGAATGATAAATCCGACAAGGACAAGGCAGCAGAAATGAAGATGTTTGGTCAGTTAACACGTGATAATATAGAATGGCATCCAGATAAAGTTTTATGTAAACGCTTCAATGTTCCAGATCCATATCCAGGGTAAGGACGGCATGCTTTCAAATTATTTCTGATAAGAGTTAGGTGAAGTTGTCTACAATATGAGTTTTCTCCCTGTTCTTGAATATTCTCCTCTGTTAAAGAGTCACAATATTGTTGAGTGTATGTTGTGTTGACTGGCAACCAGCCCTCAATTTAATCTCCCTAAATTCAGTATTTGAAAAATTCTAAAATTTAAATTAACTGAAGTAGTTCAGTTGTTGCTGAAAAAAATGTGATTTGATACCAAGGTGCTTTGCAATTTTAAGATCGATGCAGTCAAATATTAGATGAATGTCATAATAACTGTCCCACACCAGTAATTTATGTTGAATGGTTTATATTTTAAAGCATGTTAATATTAATGTTCGTCTTTGTTACAGATCATCAATTATTGGTTTACCAACTATAAAAAGAGATAAATATTCAGTTTATAATTTTCTGAGTTTTCCCAGTCAAGAATTTGTATCCCAAGATACTAATAACACTCCACCTTTAGCTATAGAACCAAAGAAAGGTAATAAATGAGAATTAGATTTCTGTATATCGATAGAAATAACCTTGTAGTTTTTTCCAACAACCAACATTTTGATCATCCAAACCAAAATATAATATGGAACACAATTACTGTACTACTTTAATTAATGTGACATTTCATTGAGGATTTTCTCAACGTTATCAAGCTAATGATATTATCTTTTTGTGTTTTTTATGAGTCGATCAAAGAGGAAACTATTCATTAAGTAAATATATACAACTGGTTGTAGTTTTTTCTTTGATGTCCATAGCAGTTATATCTTATAACAACCTCTCGTGACGTCATCAGAGGTTGATATATTCGGTTCATATCAACCGCTGATGACGTCCTGACAGGTTGATATTTCATATCAACCGCTGATGACGTCATTACAGGTCGATATATTCGGCTCATATCAACCGCTCTTGACGTAGATGATCGAAATAATACAAAGAACACATAAATAAAATTTTATTCTTTTGACAATAAAAAAAAAATTGTTTTGGTACAGTTTGTAGCATTCAGGACCTAAATAGACAGCATACTTATCGGCTTATTTAAATCAGTTATCCACACTCCAGTCCATGTCTAAGATATCTTTCAGAATTTTCGTTCTGCCCAAATCATTTCTCCATACACTCCAATACTTGAAAGTATTTATCACCCAAGAGTTCCTTTGTAAAGTATTTTTTGGCTACGGCTACAGTCCACTCAAAACAGTCGGTCAAATCTTTCTCTGAACATACCGAAAAGTAACCTTCAGTCACGGTTCATTGTCAGAATTATCGGAAAAGATTGCCTTTTGATCCAAATTTTCTTCAGGCTTTGTATAGATCCTCATCATAGTTGCATTCACATCTATTCTATCGTCAATATGATGACTAAAAAGGATTGATTATCCGTCTGACTTCGTTTTACTATCCATTTTGTTTTAGCTTTCTTCAGTTCAATTACTACAAAATGGCGACGTATAAACAAACACGTGCACGTGATGTCAAGCAATTATCCAATCACTGCTGCGCCCGCGTGTTCTCTATCATATCAACCTTGTGTAGGTTAATATCCTATACATAATGTTTTGCTTCTTAGATCAAGTGCTCACTGATAATTATCTGGTATATTAAATAGTCTGTTTACCTCCCTTGGCATCTGATTTATATGTAAATACAACATTTTACTACAGATATTTTTGGGGTTGAGTTTTGTCACAATCATATTACTTTTGAATTATATCTCAATTTGAATACACTGATAAAGGTTTCAAATTGTAAGTAATATAATGATTTTTCCCAAGAATTCCTCAAATTTGACACTATATATATGTTATATATGTTTATTTTATTTGAGAAATGTAATATTGTGACCAGATTTAAATTCCATCTGTCTGTATATTGCCAAATTGTATTTTAATTGTTGTGTTTCTTATTATAGACGAAGAGACTTTTCCTGAAACAAATGATGATAAAAAGGAGACTTCTCGGGTATCATTTAATATAAAGAAAAAAGTTTCTATCTTTAATGTGTTATTTGAAGACAATGTTTCTGTATCTGGTCAGAAATCAACAGATAACCAAGACAAAACTGTAGATATTAAAGATAAAGCAACAGAAAATAAAACAAGTGAAAGTACTTTAACAGAAACTAAGGTATTTTTTCTTTTTACAAACATCATACTGCCATGATGTTGTTGTTTTCAGCATATTTAACCATTTTGAGTCAAATTTTCATTCCTCACCTCCGGATCCACCTGGAATATGACAACAACAAAATTTGTGGTAATAGAAATACATTTTAATTTCATAATCAAACACAGATAAAACTCGAATGCTAGTATTAGTTGTTAACAGATATTGTAAGCTTCTTTTTAATCAACTTGATTAAAATACAGAACTATATTTCATTTTGTTTTTTATACTTTCAATGGTTTCCACTACATGAAGATCTGACCAGTTGTAGTGGGAGGTCATGTCAGGGGTTATTAAAGCAGCTTTTGCTTTCTCTTCGCTACGAATGTCTACCCGCACGCTAAGCACCAAGGACTTACCACAACAGACAATTGCATTGGCTAATCCCTCACAGCAACTATATATAATGTATGTTATATAACACCTCTTCCAGAACCTAGTGTAGTGAAGACAAATAAAACAAAATTTTGAACTCTAAAAAAACGAAAACAAAATAGGATCTGTGTTTTAAACACATTATCTTTTATATCAACTACAAATGAAGAACATTGACTTTACAGGATAATGTGTCTAGTGGAACAGAACCAACTACAGCTCCTCCACTAGATTTATATAGGGCTATATTTAACAGTTCTGATTCGGATGAAAATAGTTCTAGTAACGATGAGGAAGAAGAAAAGTCACAGCCTGGTAATTTCCTAGAACTTAATATATATTAGTCAGTCTTGATCTTAATGTTTAATTCTTGACAAGGGTCAGAATGGCCATGTTGTTACTAGAGTGACGCAATATGCAATCCATGAAGAGAAAGACAAAAATGAGATATTCAGTCCACCTTAGACTGTAATATTTTATGTTTTTTCTTTATTATACTATGCCCAGCAATAAAGGGACTTACTAAATGATTCCATTGTTTGATATTGTAGTAATGACAGTGCTGAGGAAAATAGTCTTGTTTTCACTGATTTAAATCGGCAGGTGTCATGTCTACAGATTACAACTTTTCATAAGGTAATGACAGTGCTGAGGAAAATAGTCTTGTTTTCACTGATTTAAATCGGCAGGTGTCATGTCTACAGATTACAACTTTTCATAAGGTTTCTGGTGTTTCGAAATTGTCTCTTTATTAAATTGGCAATTTCATTGTTATTCAAAAAAAAACAAAATTTAATTTGTTTTTGATCCTTACATCAAATTTCTTTTTTCTTCAGAAAAACCAGTAAAACAACAACAAAAATTAGATGTTGCACTTGATGAAACGAAGCCCCCGGACATATCAACAGCTACTCTAAAACCATCTGTGTCGACACCAAGTACATCTGGTTCCAGGTTGCCAGGAGATAATAGTAAAATACAAACAATTGAAGAAAGGTTATCTCCATCAATTTCTAATCACCAGGATGCATCAATGGCCTCTTCTTCCCTGAATGTATTTAGACACAGTGTCTCATCTAGTGACAGTGATGAAGAAATGTTTGGTCCAGCTTTACCTAAACCAAGTTCATCACATGGTAATAATATAACTATTTATATCAATAAGTTACGTCACTCCTAATTTCAGAATTGGGAAATGTAGCCATCTGATTATTTTAAAAATTCAAAAATTTGAGCAAACATCTGATTACCAATATATGTATCGTTTATTTTGGCAATCATTATTTTTTCCTTGATCACTTTATAGCATCTTGTTAAAGCTCCCATTGCCTACAAAAGACTAAATATGTAAAAACCTTTATGAACTGCTTGAACAACTATGGTGCTTGGATGTATGTTTTGTTAACTGGCAACCCAGATCTTTGTTGGAAAATATCTTGAAAACTACTTTTATATATCATTAATGATTGCTTAAAGTGAGGTCGACTCATATGCACCTGCAAAATCATCAGACATCTTTTGTAATTACGAAAATAATCATTTAATTGATTATCAAAAGTTCATCTTTCCTATTCCATATTAAATTAATATAATTGTGGGGTATTTTTGATAGAAAACAGATTACAACAAGCTCTCGATGATCATGGTAAAAATTATAAACCTAAACACAAATATAAAAGTAAACGTAAAGAAAAATATGAAGAAAAACAGAGAAATAGACACAAAGAAAAATCAAGAGAGAAATTAAAAAGTAAACATAAGATTAAAGAGAAAAAGGTGAGTATTGGAAAATGTGTTGTGTAAAGATTATTATTTAGTTTGTGTATTGAAGAATTTTGTCAAGGCAGTCCTATTAATTGTGTTTCTACCTATTCTTAAACAAATTCATGATTCCGAGATTTGGAGTTAAGCTCCGCCCCCTTAGATACTGTTACTATGTCCCCCAAGCTTAACAGTATTAGCGGTTCAATATGGCGACCCAGCACCTGACAGTTTGATTCGTGCATGCATATTGTCAAATGGTAACTGTATAGTGTGGTTTTAATGGTTTTCAAAAAAAAAAGTGTTTACATAAATAGAAATAAATAAATATAGAGTAGAAACTTTATTCATACAGGCCTCGAAATGTCGCATTAGTACCGTAACTAACCTGTCATTTATAATTTTCCACGTCACACTACTCACACATTATCCATGGCATGTGCACAAACACGATTTAGTGGTTCATATTTGATATATGTGAATATCATAATTAAATTCTTCGACATCGGCCGGACTAAAAATTCACACGAATCGCCGCAATTTTTAGCGGTAAGTTTCTGACTCGAATTGGCGTTGATTTCGCTTAGTAAAAGCATGCATCCCAAATGATGCTTTAAATTGAATGTACTACAGGTGTATGACACTGTCGTTGAGAAATGTGTAGATTTCGGACTCTAAAATATCGGTATAAAATTTAGATTGAATGTCAAACCCGACATTGCACCTGTACATGACACTATTCCAATCACGTGCTGAGGACAGCTGATCACGCCCCCTGTAATTCCTTTCTCGCATTCCAACTAATTTACGCTAAAAATTATAATGTGTAAAACACTCTTTTGGCCAAATTATTTTCTATTGTCAAATTGTCCTGTAAATTATACATAAACTTTATTTTCGGACATTGTTCTGAATTTATATTTTTATTGGAGACAAAACGGAAACAACTACGATGCAGGCTTTATTGTGTAGGACAGGCTGATTTAATTAAATTATTTACAATCACACTGTCGTGAGAAGAGAGGGCGATCATCTTCTCCCTTTACCATAAATAAAAACATGTTAAAACAGAGCTGACGTCAGATGTTGTTAAATTAAATATTATCTGGCTTCTTACTTAAAAATCTGTAAATAGGTTACAACTCAACCCTCACCACATGTTTTATTACTAATCCATAACAATCAACTAAGTGTTTATTTAATAATAAATAACAAAGGACATGTTTATTTAACAGTAAGTGGACCTAAATGGGGAAACAATCTGGGATAAAAAAAAAATTAGGTTGGGATGAAACAGCCCGGATTGAAACGGTCGTGGGATAATTCCTGACCGTATCCCCTTAATATTGATCCAGGGCAAACACATTTTTAATTGTTTCTTTGATTTCTGAAAAAGTATAAATTTTTGTGCCATGCCGTCTTTCGGGGTAACGTTCGTTCATGCTTGTTACAAGTTCCCCACGCGCAGCGTAATACCATTTCGATGATAAATGTAGAAATAACAAACTTCCCACAGAGCACGGCCTTGTTTGTTTGTGGGACAAAAATGGCTGCCAATCTTGAACTACGCGGGCCAAATATAATCAGGCTTTCTGATTGGTCAATATCTTTACAATGATTGACAGGTCGGATTCATCAATATCTTGCCTGTGTAACTCTCTACCGGTATTTTCTGTTACTATAGATCAGTGGTTCCCAAACTTTTTGTGATAAGAGTACCCCTTAAAGGTCTCGTAAAGTCGCCACGTACCACCAGTCCAGAGAAACTGAATTCCATCAAATATCACTTTATTTGCATAATTTTACTAGTAGAACACTCAAAAGAACTAAAAAAAGACCTCAATGTGAGGGCTGTATCCACTAGCTGGTCAATGCTGGGCATGAATTTGCTCACAACACATCAGAAAGTGCGCACATACTACTTGGAAGGCCCTTGGGTAGCACTAGTGGTACGCGTACCACAGGTTTGGAACCACTGCTATAGATGATAATTGGATGCAACATCTAAAACCATCTTTTCAGCTTTCCCATGGGGTTACACCAGAGTACATTGACATAGCTACCTTACCGTCCATCCACACACAATCAGGGTTTGTCTGCATTACATGGACTTGAGGAAGATGATTTTGAAGAGGTATACAAATTATTTATGAATTAAAAGTGTTTATTCACATTCACGATGTTGTTGGGTTTTTTTTTTCAGTCTAAACACAAAAAGAATAAAAATAAAAAATCAAAGAAACATAAGAAGAAAAAAAGTAAACATATGGATAGTGAAAGTAGTGATGATAGTGACTGTATTATTGTATCTGAAGATGAGAAAAATGTAAAATCATTAGATCAAGAAATATTATCAAGGTTTGTAAGTTATGGCATTGTCACTTATTTATTTTTTATTTTTGTGATTTGTTTACTATAGCTACATATACAGATGTGATTTTTATAGGCATCTTTTCTAAAATAATATTTATTAAATGTGTCACTTCTATACAACCTGTTTAGTGAAACATTGAAATTGAGGGGGGAGAGAGAGACATGAGGTTTAGAGTCGAGTTTACACAAACTAGGTCATTTGGGGACCACTATGGTGGAAGATGTATGTTTTAATACTGGACAGGGAATCTTTAATTAAATAATAACAATTAACAATTTCAGGTTAAGAGATGTTCCTGGTAAGAGACTGACAGCAGCTGATTTTATGTAATAACATGTCCATGTTCATTTTTGTCTACACTGTTTAACTTTTTAAATTATTAATCTGTGATAGTGTATACTACATAAATATATATTTTATTACTATTTACTTGTATGTATTACTTTCACTATTAACTATTATGTTCATTGATACCGGAGCAGTGTGGAGAATGTTTGGGAGAATGTACGAAAAACTATTTACACCAATTTATTTAAATAATTTCAAATGTTCACACATCGCCAACAAATTGAGTTGTATAGTAACTTAGCAGACATGGATAAAAATTTATAACTGCATAATTCATATGTTAATGAGAGTCAGAATCACGCTTCTATTAAACACATAAAATGTTTATGTAAATTAAACATTTTACTATACTGAACTCTAATGAATAACTTTACAAATTCTTTATTAAATAGCAGAAGGGCCTTGTAGTCCCTTGTTGAGGAGCGAAAACATTCACTAAGTAGATAGGTGTGGCAGCGTCCTTTCATTTTCTCCAATTATACTTTCTTAGAAATGAACTGAAATCTGGATTAATGTCCTATTGTTCTGCTCCTTCTGGACTAATGAAGACAGTAGTGTACATGTAGTAACTACATAATAATAATGTATATTTATGATTGTGCTTACTCCATCCATATGGATGAAAATAGCTAAACATGATTAAAAGTCACAAACAAATGGGTTTGAAGTTTGGATTTGTACACAACTGAAAACTTTTTATCTCCAGTGATAAGTTATGCCACAGATCCTGGAGGCTTTATCCCCATAGCCTATGGGATTTCGATTTAGTAATCAGCTTATTTTGAGAGCTAAGTGGTCAATTGGTTGAATGAGGTCAGATGGGTAAAATATAAACTAATGTTGAAATCTTGAAAGTTACCTTGGCTTCTATGGGTAACCGATGTAGTGATTTTAAGAAAGAAATGAATTGGGATTTAGTTTAACATCCTTCTATTCTGCTCTGACTAGGCTAATGAAGACGGGTGGTTTTAAGATGGCAGTCATGTGAGTACTTTTGTGTTCTGGTTATTATTCTGGCTGCAGTGTTTTGAATTTTTGCACATAGGTTTTGGGGAATTCCAATCAAAATGCTATTGCAGTAATAGCACCTTATGAATACAAAGGAACACATCAGCAGCTTACAGGCCCCAACTGTCAAATATTGCCAATACATCGGAGATGGTTGTAACACTTGTAACAACGTTGTTTGACCTGTTTCTCCATGGTTAACAAGGAATCCAATAGAATACAAAGATTCTTTACATATGATCAGAACTGAATATTGGTTTCACAGATTACCACACATTAATTTGTTGTCCCTTACTTTTCGTTTATCCACAATTTACAGATCTAGAGCAGAGTGTTCATTTTGATTAGTGTCACTGATGAATTAGGTGTTATCAGGGTAGGAATAATGAGGCTTATTATATTATAGCGGTCAACTTTGAGAACAATAAGCCAAATCTGGATATTTACCGCAAAATACATGTTTTTCTCAAATTCCTGAGAAGTGATTAAGTTGGGGCAACCTGAAGACATGTATGAATCAAGCTGGAATGTTCCAGATTCAGGGTTCACAGTTGACAACAAATGGTAATACATTTCAACACAGAATAAATGTTTATAAAATATTTAATAAATATCTATATATAATAAGTACAAGCATGTAACACACACGTATATGATATACTTTATATTATATATCACACCAAATCTAGAATCAATATAATAAAAACTTCATTCTTTTCAATAGATAAATATAAACACCCAATTGACTTAACACATTTCAATTTGAATTCAATCATGCATTTTAACAATGAAAAATGCAAACCAATCAATTATAATCTGTAGACTTATTTAATGATATTGTTATACTTAATTTTTATCAAAAGTATTTTTTTTCAAAAACAATCTTTAAAGTTCAAAAAATTTTTAAAAATCCCTGTGAGAGGTGTACAAGTATTTATAAAGAATAACACTTTGCATATTTCCAAATCCAAAAACTTTTTACCCCGCCGTTTGAAAAGATAATTTTAAACAATAAGAAAATACTTTACATGCATGGACAAACGATGATATTAATAGTATGATATTTAATTCCATCTACCGATATACAAAATTGTGAGGGCACAGTGTGATCAATTTGCTTATATGTGATTTATCATTTAACAACTACAATACTCTTTTAAATTACATCAAATAATTGTGACAAAAACAAAAGAATAGATGTGTTAAATTGAATACACACACATAATTTCATTTTATTTAGTTTTGATTATCATGTTGCTTAAAATGCAATATTTAAATTTGTGTTTTTTATCATCATGGTTCTTAAATAGTATTCCTGCTTTTGCAAAACTATGACATTTCCTACCAGGAGATATGGAATGTGCTGCAACATTCATTCTCTCTGATTTGTCCTGCAATATTCAAAAGGTTAGCTGCTGTCAAAGAACCACCAAGAAAAAATTACGGTATAACATAATGGATGGAATGAAAAAAAGACAATAATGATCACAGGCTCTGTTCATTGTAAACACTTGCTACCACTGTACTATTTAAGATCTGCCATCTTCCACTCCAGCTTGCGTCATCAAGTCAGCAATATTTTTCTCTAAATCATCAATACGGTGACCCATATCATCTAGTAAAACTATTAAGGAATACAATTATATTAACAGCAAGGGTGTTTCAGTAATCTCTACATGTTGTATTTATATCAAATTTTCGATGTGGATTCCCCTTGTCAGTGTTGTAGAACAGTAGGTCGAAAAAGGGACAACTTATATTTGTTCAGATGGGAAGAAAACTGTGGTCCCTACTAGACATTGGCATGCATGTAAAGATCCCCTGGCAGTTGGATACCCATTGAGCATTACTTATCACTTATCATCGGTCTAGTGGGATCAGAACAGTGGGAAATTAAAGCCCATTTCATTTCCATTTATATTGGTTCCGTAAGTCATATCTATGTCTCAACAATGATCTAGCTCTGTTTGGCCACATGCAGAATCAATAGTATGGACCATAGTCATTGCCCAAGAACTTTTTACACCTCCATTTGAAACGATAATGTTAAACAACTGATAAGAAAATACTATGCATAATCGAGTCCCCTCACCCCACCTCAAAATGTAAATTATAACTGGTAAATTTCTTGTATAGAAACAAAAAAATATATAAAAGGATATTTCTTGTAATTATCTGATCTGACATTTGTTGAAATTTATCTTGCATTTGTTGAAGTAAAGTCTGGACCTGAAAAATAGCAAGATAGAGTTACAGTGAGTGCAGGGGCTACACAAACACAAAAGATAAGCCTTATTGACGGAAGAGAGAAAGAAATGGGGTTTACCGTCCGCTCGACACAAACTAGGTCCTTTTTGGACTAACATATGGTTTAATTTTATTTCAATAATTCACTTGCGGGTAGGGGTCTTTAGCAGTTGTAGGAAACCAGAGTACCCGGAGAAAACCCACAAAGTTGAACAGGCGACCCTACTCCTCGCCACTACAACCTGGGGATTCGAAACCATGCCAGTTGACTCAATGGCAGGCTTTATGATACAGCACGCACTCTAACCATTCGGCCATTCAGCCCCCCCTTCCCTATTGACAGGACACAATATACAGACTCAGACACCACAAACAACAAAAGCACACATACCAATACTTAGACTAAATTGTGATATATTTACAAAGAATACAAGCTTTTAACTTTCCACATTGGTTTGGTGCCGAGTGTTATAAGTGTCAAGTTTCACAGTTCTAGGAACAGGATTATAACGGCTTTACGTCAGAACTATGCGATTTGTACAAGTAAGTATATCAATGCATGCAGATCCAGTGCCCTGGTAGTACAATAGTACATGCAAATTATATACATGGAATTGGTCAAGCTACCTAGAATATTTTATTGGGGTATGTTCATGTACTTGACAATTTTTAATCTGATCTGTATATATCTGTAAAATATACATATCGTTAGAATAAGATCACCTTTAGCTTTCAATAAACTGTGATTGACTCAGTAGTTAGTGAATAGTAGTCTACTGATATTGATCACAAGCACCCTTTTTAATCATCTCTATTGTTACTGCAGGCATTGTTTATAGCTGGTTACTAAGGACGGTATTGCTCTCTACAGCAATAAGCTTCTTATATTTAATCAATCAATTAATCTGAACTACAGGTATGTTAGGGCAATATCTGTTAAGCGAAAAATGGAAGGTCACAGTGAGTGGACTTTTTAATTTATTGTCTTGTAACATATAAGTATTTCTAATCTTAAGTTGCAATTTGCTTTTAAAAAACACCTTTGTTAAATAATTACATCATTACTAATACAGCTTATAAAACCAATTTCAAATGTAAGCAAACAACAAAGGCTTGACTCATTATACAGTCGATAAAATTTGACCAGGATCATGTTGCTCATAAATCAAAAAGATGTATTGGTAGACTATGGTAATACATCCCAAAGGGAATTACATCCCGGTATTCAAAACACATGACTTACATGTACACCAAGTACATGTATTGAATGGCTCTGGTTTAAATGCAGACAGAACTGGACAGATACGTGTTATCATATTGATTGAAGATGCATTGATGCATTATGTAACAAATATTAGATAAAGAGCTGGCTATTCTTGCTTTAATAGTTCAATCAAAAAAGATAATGAAAAATGAATCAGAATATGTTGTGAATTTCAATAAATTAATTTATTCTATGTGAAGTTGATTGTTTGAACTTTTGACAAAATGTAGCCTGGATTGTTTATTATCGTAGCAATGCTATTTGACTATAATATAACTTAGTTATCGCTGAAGTCTCAAAAAAATGTGGAAAAATTATGACTATAAGCTTATATTACAGGGGCATTATTATGTAAGAATAGATGACGAGCTGGCAGTGTTCACTATAGTATAATACATGTAGCTAGGAAATAGTGATTAAAAAGGGAGTATGTTGAAAATTACTTCACTCTGAGCCAAGTTATACCATTATTCTAAGTACTACATGTTAAGGTGTCCTACCTGTTGTGTGAATTATCCATTACAACCTATTTTACTTGTCCAGAGGGTTCGAAAATATTTTAAAATCCAAGTTGAAAAGGTTTACGTTAGACTTTTCAAATCAATTGGTTGAATTTTTCTAATTTTTTTAAAATAGGTGTGTTAAGATGAAATTTATATCATCATTTAATTGGAATATTCTAAAATAATATGATTTGTTGACCAGAATGAAGATTGGGACATATTATTCAGTTACAACAAGAGTGTTATTGGGGCTTTAAAGATAATATACTAAGATTCAAAGAAAAAAGAAGCAATATTGCTGGTTGCTGGAATGTGATTTTTGGCATGATTATAATTAAATAAACTGGACATAGACCATAGACCACAAGGCCATCCTTATCCTAACCCCACTGTTTTTTAAAAACAACGATGACAATGTCTCATGAGAATGTAAGTCAAAGGCACTGCCTGCCTTAACGGTTTGAATTACAATAAACGCCTCAACCTGTTAGTCATAGAGTATAGACAATAAATTAATGCGTTATAGTAAGCCTACTATAACTACCCAACCTGCTCCCCCCACCCACGAGTCATGACGAGATCCAACCGAATTGTTTCGCAGGGTCGCCCATTTTCAGTTTTCTGTGTTTCAAATGAAAGTAATTACTTCATTTAACTTTCCGTGAGAAGATGGCACAACTAAATGAATAAATCTGTACTTACGAAACCAGTCAAATCTTGTACATTTTTTGGATCGGCGCCGTTAGCTAAAACATCTTTGCTTGTCGTGTCCGCCATGGTGATTTTCTGGATGTTTAACGTTCTGACAGGTGCTTTGCGCAAGCGTACTAATATACTTTCAATTGCCACTAGGGGCGCTGCAGTTGTGTACACATTCGGTCCAGTTTACCACGCAACGGTTGCCGTAGATTTTGTCGCAAATCGGATTAATAACGAGTTAAAAACATTACTTTAATAATAAACAATAGAAAGATAATTACTTGCGATAACTTAATTAACGTTATTAAAAATACTAGTTGATCTCAGTTTATGCCACGAATAACTGCACAGTTTATCGTTTATCATATTATTTGTCATATTGCTATATCTTTATGTACACATGTTCATATTGTAATTGTATGCTGTCCTTAATGGATGTTTGGTACAATAAAATCTTATCTTATCTTGAAAAATCTTATCTTATCTTATCTTTAATATGGGTTGTAATTGTCGGCGATGTACTACTATTATACTTATAGTCAATTATAGATTGGCACCGGACGGGTTTTAAAAGATATGAAACCAGACCACCAATTCAATGATTACCACACTTATAGTTAATCCTTATAACTGGCAGTTCATATAATAATTATGTTATTTCACTAATTTCCGAAAAAAAAGTTTTATCTTTTAAGGTTGCGGCTATTAAAACTTAAAACCATATCCCAGATGCAAAAGCCATTCTCTTAGGTTTGATCAAAAGAAACGATGGGGGGGGGGGATATATCTTTTTTTGACAAAAAAAAAATCACATAACATTAAATTTTTAAATTATCGGATAATATAAAAATTTGTTGCAATCGGATTCAATATTTTCGCAATGTATCCGTTTTGTTTTCCAATGAAGATAGCCCAAATTTCCGGTATAGCCTATTCAAACATATTTACCGATATTCCGAGAACTACACGAAATCAGCTGCTTTGGGCAGGTTTGAACGGGTACGCCACCGCCAGGGACGGATTGGGCCGTCGGGCGATCAGTCGGACGATTGCCGGAAGGGCCGGTCGGACAAAAAATAAAAAAATAATTTTGTCCAATTCGTCTAAATTTACACTGAACAAATAAAGACATTGGATTATACATTGTCTTAATTTAGAAATTACATGAATGGAAGTTAGAAAATACATGAATGGACGTTAGAGATTACATGAATGGAAGTCAGAGATTAAACGATAGCATGTTAGAATTTTGAATCTAATGTACCGCCTGACTTCGTTTACTGTAAACGATTGATTGAAATTAAGCTACATTAGACCACTTTGAAGTTGCTTTGTTCATGAGGAAAATCTGGAAAAGGTGTTTACAGCCGTTAAATATTCCAAAATTTTCTTGAGGGGGGGGGGGGGGATGTCTGTAAACCTGAAAATTTTTCGGGCAAATCGGGTTCTGTCCCCTAACTGTCATCGATCCCGTACGCCTATGTAATGTACTATAATATAACCGCCATGACGGCAAATATTGTAAAAGTATGTAATGCGAAGGTTGTAGCCCTCGCGCAACATCCCAAATAAAGTAATCAAACAACTTGACTGAAAAAATCGTAAAAATCTTAAAATTACACTAAAAGCTTTCATTAGAATATAATTTTTTAACAAAAATCTGTGTATGGTCCCTGAATACGCTTAATAACGTCTGCACAAAGTTTAAACATTCTACCGCAATTTAAAACATATAGCCCTACAGTTGTTAGTTCCAAAGTCTTGACCAATCAAATTTCTTATCGCGACTAAGCCTAAGCAGATAATGCCCATCATTAAACTTGTGGTATTGATGTAATGAAACTATACCAGGGGCGGATCCAGGGGGGGGGGGGCGCTCAGCTACATAAAAAAAATAATGCCTTGCATCAAGGAAATTACATCACAAAGTGTTCCTACATCAGTATAAAACGATTTCTCTGTTTAAAATACTCAATTTGTACGTATACCTATGTAATTTAGAGACGATGATGGCAGATTTCCGGACCCCCCCTGCTCAGGCTTGAAAATTTTTTTATGCGATTTTATTGGCGATTTAGACCTGTTATTTTGGAATTTACCTTCCGGAAATACGTCAGAATGAACCAAATTGAATCAAATTTACCAAATTATCGGATGAGCGCAATTAGTTAAGCAATTATCAAACCTAGACCCCCCCCCCCCCCCCTGCAAAAAATGCTGGATCCGCACCTGCCAATCGTTTATATTCCACGTCCCTAGAATAAGGCGAGGCGTCCATGAAATCAAATGGCATTTTGGACGCCAATATCGCCATGGGCGCCCAACCAATGTCACTCGACTTTATGTGGCGCCCATACTATTACGGAGACGTTGGTCGTTGGTCTCGTATTGCGTCATTTGGCGCCCATTGGGGAGCCAATTTTGCCCAAAAAGATGTGGGGCGCCGAATTTTTCCCCTTGCCCCCCCCCCCCCCCGCCCCCACTAGCTATTTTGCTTATCGTCCTGTTTACCCCAATCAGAAAATGCTAATTATTGAACTTAGTCAAGGTGTGGATATAAACTATATACCACGTTTCATCATTCTCGCCTAATTAGAACCAATCTGATTGAAATACAGATGCTATTTCGTTTCGATTTTAAAGTTCAAGAATCGATAATTGAACAGCTAAGTCCATAATATTTAATGTTTCGTATACTAAACGTTAGCATGGGGCAGAACTTAATTAAAACCAAACAAATTCTAATGATTTTCTGATAATTACTTAATATGCGACAACTCTTGTTGACTGCCCGGACGATTTGGCTGCCGTGGGCGTATATTTCGTTGTCTAGCAGCCTATTTTTATTGTTTTCTCTCCCATTTTGACTTTTTTTCAGAACAGAATGGGTAAAACAAAATGGGTAAACTTTTGGTAATATCCGTGAATACAAAAAGAAAGAAAAACAATAAAAAAATGCGTTGTTTTATTTTTATTCAAATGCAGGTTGTTTTGGGTATATATTGACCGCAGGGAAATTTTAAAAAGTGATTTTCCAGAAAATTGGACTTCAGACTTTTTGGAATTCCTATGACGACTAGTGTCTCCTACGTTGGATTGATAATAATTTCGTCGAGATTGCATCAGAGCACTTGTTGCATCAGCTATATGCAAACATTTATATATTGGGATCTTTAATATGTCTTTATTATTTATAGGCCTACCCACAGAATAACAGTAGAAACTTACCAATTTAAAAACAAAATCGTTTTTTTTACTTTTCAATTATCAATATGAAAGACAAACATTGTAGAATGGTAAGTAGGCAGCAAATATAATAATTTATATGTATAATATTAAATATAGGAACAATATATTTCATAGGGACTACTGTGGTGGCACGGGGAATTAAAACTGCTTATTTCACCCCTTCAGGTGGGAAGGGATGGGGCTGTTTTTTGTCGCCATCCACTTACCCGTCTCTGTCATTTTTATTTTGCGCATGTTTTTGTTTCTTTTAAACAAAACTTTGGACACTGAGCACTGACACTGTCTATAAATAATAGTAGGCCTATAACAGAGGTATGTAAATATAATATCATAGTACAAAACAATGAATGGAATCTGGAGTTTAAGAAATGTTATGTACACGTATCGGGTGTCTATGCAATACTATGTTATATTATTTGAATTTTTAGTGGGAATACCCTTTGCGAGAGTGGAAATTTATTGCAACTCAGAAATCATTCTTTTCAATGTTATCTCCCTTACATAGCTCTTTAGGAAATCAAGTCGGTATTGTTGTTTCAGCTGATGCAAGAGAAAAGCCGGAAAAATTGTTGATATTAACATTTAAACCAGTTATTTACAGTTTATAGATCAAAATATTTATAGGGACTTCACGTGAAAGTAACGTAAATCGTTTTTCCATTCGTCACATTATGGCCGAGGATGAATTAGTAAGTATGTTTTGCCAGATCAAACGATTCATTTGGCACTTGCAACATCAAACAATATGGCGGCCTCCATCAAGATAAAAAAGTGGCACGTGCCAGAAATAATGCGTATCAAACTATTATTCCAGATTGAACATTGCAATGTTCAATACATACTTTTGGGACCTTCGTCGTAGAATTTCTGATATTTTTTTTCGTGACAATCAAGTGAATCGCGACCTCACATACGCATATGGCATGGTGATCGACGAAGAATTGGCAGCGGCTAAATACCACGCTTCAAAATACCACGCTCGCCTTACTGCTTCTATACACACGGAACGTGGTACGCTTTTTCGGTACCACTTTCTATTTAATTATAGGGATTTTACATTATATAAAGCTAATTTTGCAAATTATGTTGATCATTTAATAAATTTTGATGTTTTTATTGGTGATATTTACACTTAATCTTAAAATAAATTACAATACAGATAGCCGATCGGTCGGTTAATGCATCGAGCCGTACCTATGCTATACTGTTTATAATACGGTGTAACCGTTATTATACCCTATTCAAAAAGACCCTACGTGGTATATTGGAATATTATGTATGCGACTATGCATAGATATGAAACAAAACCCGGAAGGTAAAAACTAACGTTGTATAATCCTGTATAGGGGCGATAAGAAAGGGCGATAAGTTGACAGTAAAAGAATTGGTATTCCGGGGCCGAGATAACCGTACCACGTTCGCCTTGCTAGTGCTATACAAACGGAACGTGGTACGCGACTTCGGTACCACGTCCTTTTTATTTATAGAGATTTTACATTATTTGTAGTAAATTTCTCAAATTTAATCCATTTTGATGTTTTTATAGGCCATATTTACACTTTATGCTAAAATTAATTATAATACAGATAACCGATCGGTAATAATACTGTGTAAATTTAAAAAGACCCAACGTGGTATATTGGAAATGAAATGAAATGGGGTTTAACGTCCTACTGTTCCGCTCCGACCGGGCTAATGAAAACGGGCATATCAGTACCTCGCTCGACTTTCCCTGTCTACAAAAACGAAGCGTGGTACGCGACTTTGGCTTATTTTTCAAATTGGATCATTTTGATGTTTTTATAGGCCATATACTGGTGCGCCACTTCAGTTAAAAAAAACGTGGTATAATAGAATCAGAGACTGAGATAATCGTACCACGCTCACCTTACTGGTTCTATGCAAACGGGACGTGGTACGCGACTTCGGTTAAAAAAACGTGGTATAATAGAATCAGAGACTGAGATAATCGTACCAAGCTCGCCTTACTTGTTCTATACAAACGGAACGTGGTACGAAACTTGGGTTCAAAAACGTAGTATAATAGAATCCGAGACTGAAATAATCGTACCACGCTCGCCTTACTTGTTCTATACATAAACGGAACGTTGTACGCGACTTCGGTAAAAAAAAAAAGGTGGTATACTAGAATCAGTGACTGGAAAAACCATGGCACGCTCGCCTACTGGTTGTACACAAACGGAACGTGGTGCGCGACTTCAATACAAGAAAAGTGGTAAAATAGAATCCAAGACTGAGATAACCGTAATTAGAACCAAAGACTGAGATAACCACGCCCGGCTTACTACTTTTATACAACTGAAACGTGGTAAATTCGCTCTACTTCTCCTATACAATTGAAACGTGGTACGCGGCTTTGGTACCACGCCCTTTTTAATAATAGGGATTTTACATTTTTCGATGCAGATTTTGCAAATTGTGTTGATTATTTGATCCATTTTGATATTTTATAGGCCACTTCGGTACAAAAAACGTGGTATACTAGAATCAGAGAATGTGATAACCGTAGCACGCTCGCCGTATACTGGTTCTATACAAATGGAACGTGGTACGCGACTTCGGTACAAAAAACGTGGTATAATAGAAACCGAGACAGAGATAACCGTACCATGCTCGCCTGGCAGGTTCTGTACAAACAAAACGTGGTACGCGACTTCGGTACAAAAACGTGGTAAACTAAAAACCGAGAGCAAGATAACGGTAACTAGAAACCGATACTGAGATAACCGTACCACACCCGGCTTACTACTTCTATACAACTGAAACGTATTATGCTCGCCTTACTTCTCATATGCAATTGAAACGTGGTACTAGGCTAATTGGTACCATGTCTTTTTTTAATTATAGAGATTTATACATTATTCAAAGCAGATTTTGCAAATTGTGTTAATTATTTAATACATTTTCATGTTTTATACTATAGGCCATATTTACACTTTATGACCATAGGTATACTAATAAATGTACTGAGACAATCGTAACAGTACCACGCTCGTCTTACTGATTCTATACAAACGGAACGGTGTACATGACTTCGGTACAAAAAACGTGGTATAATAGAATCCGAGACGGAGATAACCGTACTACGCTTGCCTGACAGGCTCTATACAAACGAAACGTGGTACGCGACTTGGGTACAAAAACGTGGTAAATTAGAACCCGCAACCAAGATAACGGTAACTAGAAACCGATACTGAGATAACCCTACCACGCCCGGCTTACTACTTCTATACAACTGAAACGTGTTATGCTCGCCTTACTTCTCATATACAATTGAAACGTGGTACTCGGCTTTGGTACCACGTCTTTTTTTAATTATATGGATTTTACATTATTCGTAGCAGATTTTGCAAATTGTGTGGATTATTTAATCCATTTTGATGTTTTAACTATAGGCCATATTTACACTTTATGATAAAAGAAATTATCGTGTAACATAATGCGTTTCAGCGCCATTTGTAACTAGGGACTCGAAGAACGAGGCTAGACTTATTCCACAAGTCATGTTAAACGGTGACCGCATATTCTTATCTGGAGAACATGTGCAATAAACGTAATCGACGTAGACTGATATAACCAGACGCTAGAGATTGCCATTCGATTTCGCCGAACCTAACTGATTAGAAATTACTGTAAAAACAGAAACGATTGAATGTAAATCAGTTTATTTTCATTCATATTACATTAATATATGCGTTGCGACCCATTTGTGTTAATGTCGAGGTCCAAGATATTAGCGATTGAGCCCCTTTATTTATAGGGATTTACATTTGTACCGAAGTCGCGTACCACGTTCCATTTGTATAGAACAAGTATAGGGCGAGCGTGGCACGGTTATCTCAGTCACTGATTCTATTATATCAATGGATTAAATAATCAACATAATTTGAGAAATACGACAAATTCGCGTACCACGTTTCGTTTGTATCAAAGTAGTAAAGCCAGCGTGGTACGGTTATCTCAGTCTCGGATTCTATTATACCACGTTTTTTTTTTGTACCGAAGTCGCGTACCACGTTCCATTTGTATAGAACCAGTACAATGCGGGCGTGCCACGGTTATCCCAGTCTCTGATTCTAGTATACCACTCTTTTTTTTTACCGAAGTCGCGTATAATTTTTCGTTTGTATAGAACCAGTAGAATGAGCGTTATACGGTTATCTCAGTCTCGGATTCTATTATACCACGTTTTTGAACTGAAGTCGCGTACCACGTTCCGTTTGTATAGAATCGGTACAAGGCGAGCGTGCCACGGTTATCCCAGTCTCTGATTCTAGAATACCACTCTTTTTTTTTTTACCGAAGTCGCGTATAACTTTTCGTTTGTATAGAACCAGTAGGATGAGCGTTGTACGGTTATCTCAGTCTCGAATTCTATTATACCACCTTTTTTCGTACCGAAGTCGCGTACCACGTTCCATTTGTATAGAACACGTAAAATGAGCGTAGTACGATTATATAAGTTTCGGATTCTATTATACAACATTTTTTTGTATCGAAGTCGCGGGCCACGTTTTTCTAGCCCCAGTTAGACGATCGTGGTGCGATTATCTCAGTCTCGGATTCTATTATACCACGTTTTTGAACCGAAGTTGCGTACCGTGTTCCGTTTGTAAAGAACCAGTAAGGCGAGGGTGGTACGATTATCTCATTCTCGGATTACTATATTAAACATTTTTTGTACCAAAGTCGCGTACCACGCCCTGTTTGTATAGAACCAGTAAAGCAAGTATGGTACGATTATCTCATTCTCGGATTCTTTTATACCACGTTTTTTGCATCGAAGTCGCGCAACATGTTCCCTTTTTATAGAACCAGTACGATTATCTCAGTCTCGGATTCTATTATACCACGTTTTTGAACCAAAGTTTCGTACCACATTCCGTGTGTATAGAACCAGTAAGGCGAGCTTGGTACGATTATCTCAGTCTCGGATTGTATACTATACTACTGAAGTCGCTTACCACGTTCCGGTTGTATAGAACCTGTAAGGTGAGCGTGGTACGATTATCTCAGTCCCTGATTCTATTATACCACGTTTTTTGAACCGAAGTCGCGTACCACGTTCCGTTTGTATAGAACCAGTAAGGCGAGCGTGGTACGATTATCTCAGTCTCTGATTCTATTATACCACGTTTTTTGAACCGAAGTCGCGTACCACGTTCCGTTTGTATAGAACCAGTAAGGCGAGCGTGGTACGATTATCTCAGTCTCGGGTTCTGTTATACCACGTTTTTGAACCCAAGTTTCGTACCACGTTCCGTTTGTATAGAACAAGTAAGGCGAGCTTGGTACGATTATCTCAGTCTCTGATTCTATTATACCACGTTTTTTTAACCGAAGTCGCGTACCACGACCCGTTTGCATAGAACCAGTAAGGCGAGCGTGGTACGATTATCTCAGTCTCTGATTCTATTATACCATGTTTTTTGAACTGAAGTGGCGCACCATGTTCCGTTTGTATAGAACCAGTACGATTATCTCACTCTCGGATTCTATTATACAACGTTTTTGAACCGAAGTCGCGTACCACGTTCCGTTTGTATAGAACCAGTAAGGCGAGCGTGGTACGGTTATCTCAGTCCTTGATTCTATTATAAAACATTTTTTTGGACCGAAGTCGCGTACCACGTCCCGTTAGTATATTCTAGTTCGGTACCATGTCCTTTTTATTTATAGGGATTTAGCATTATATGTAGTAAATTTTGATTATTTAATCCATTTTGATGTTTTTATAGGCCACATTTACACTTTATGTTTAATCTAATACTGAGTAAAAGTTAATAAACTATTCCCTATTTAGAAAAACTTTACGTGGTATATTGGAAATGAAATGAAATGGGGTTTAACGTCCTACTGTTGTGCTCCGACTGGGCAAATGAAAACGTGCATATCAGTACCTCACTCGACTTTCTCCGTCTACAAAAACGAAACGTGGTACGCGACTTTGGCTTATTTTTCAAATTATGTTGATAATTTAATCCATTTTGATGATTTTATAGGCCATATACTGTACCCTATAGAAAAAAAAGCCTTGTGGTATATTGGGTAGATATGAAATAAAACGTGACAAGTAAAACGGGGTATAATAAAATACGTGGATGATAAAATACGTGGATGATACGAGAGTACCGTGAGTTGATAGTTAAACAGAGCGTGGTATAATGGAATCTGTGACCGCTACTTCGGTCCAAAAAATGTGGTATAATAGAATCCGAAACTGACATAATCGTACCACGCTCGCCTTACTGGTTCTATACAAACGGAACGTGATACGCGACTTCGGTTCAAAAACGTGGTATAATAGAATCGAAAACTGAGATAATCATACCACGCTCGCCTTACTGGTTCTATACAAACGGAACGTGGTATAATAGATTCAGAGACTGGGATAATCATACCACGCTTGCCTTACTGTTTTTTTTTAAAAACGGAACGCGGTACGCAACTTCGGTTCAAAAACGTGGTATAATAGTTAGAACAAGTAAGGCGAGCTTGGTACGATTATCTCAGTCTCTGATTCTATTATACCACGTTTTTTTAACCGAAGTCGCGTACCACGTCCCGTTTGCATAGAACCAGTAAGGCGAGCGTGGTACGATTATCTCAGTCTCTGATTCTATTATACCACGTCCCGTTTGCATAGAACTAGTAAGACGTGCGTGGCACGATTATCCCAGTCTCGGATTCTATTATACCACCTTTTTGAACCGAAGTCGTGTACCACGTTCCGTTTGTATAAAAACAGTAATTTGAGCGTGGTACGATTATCGCAGTCTCTGCTTCTATTATACATTGTACCACTTTTTTGTAGAATACCAGATTGAGATGATCGTACCACGCCCGCTTTACTGGTTCTATACAAACGGAACGTGGTACGATCATCTCAGTCTCGTATTCTATTAGATCACGTTTTTGAACCGAAGTCGCGTACCACGTTCCGAGCGTGGTACGATTATCTCAGTCTTGGATTCTATTATAAAACATTTTTTGTACCGAAGTCGTGTACCACGCCCCGTTCATAGAACCAGTAAGGCGAGCGTGATACGATTATTTCAGTCTCGGATTCTAGTTCGGTACCACGTCCTTTTTATTTATAGGGATTTAGCATTATATGTAGTAAATTTTGATTATTTAATCCATTTTGATGTTTTTATAGGCCACATTTACACTTTATGTTCAATCTAATACTGAGTAAAAGTTAATAAACTATTCCCTATTTAGAAAGACTCTACGTGGTATATTGGAAATGAAATGAAATGGGGTTTAACGTCCTACTGTTGTGCTCCGACCGGGCTAATGAAAACGTGCATATCAGTACCTCACTCGACTTTCTCCGTCTACAAAAACGAAACGTGGTACGCGACTTTGGCTTATTTTTCAAATTATGTTGATAATTTAATCCATTTTGGTGCCTTTATAGGCCATATACTGTACCCCATATAAAAAAAGCCTTGTGATATAGTGGGTAGATATGAAATAAAACGTGGCAAGTAAAACGGGGCATAATAAAATACGTGGATGATACGAGAGTACATTGAGTTGATAGTTAAACAAAACGTGGTATAATGGAATCCGAGACCGAGATAACCGTACCACGCTCCGAAACAGATAATCATGGATTAAATAATTTTAAAAAAATGTACTACATATAATGCTAAATCCCTATAAATGAAAAGGACGTGGTACCGAACTAGAATCCGAGACTGCGATAATCGTAATTCACTCGCCTTACTGGTTCTGTACAAACGGGACGTGGTACGCGACTTCGGTACAAAAAATGTTTAATAATAGAATCCAGGACTGTACAAACGGGACGTGGTACGCGACTTCGGTACAAAAAATGTTTAATAATAGAATCCAGGACTGAGATAATCGTACCACGCTCGGAACGTGGTACGCGACTTCGGTTCAAAAACGTTATGTAATAGAATACGAGACTGAGATGATCGTGTAAGAATCCGAAACTGAGATGATCGTACCACGCTCCGTTTGTATAGAACCAGTAAGGCGAGCGTGGTACGATCATCTCAGTCTCGGATTTTACAAAAAACGTGGTACAATGTATAATAGAAGCAGAGACTGCGATAATCATACCACGCTCAAATTACTGGTTCTATACAAACAGAACGTGGTACACGACTTCGGTTCAAAAAGGTGGTATAATAGAATCCCAGACTAGGATAATCATGCCACGCACGTCTTACTAGTTCTATGCAAACGGGACGTGGTACGCGATTCCGGTACCACGTTCCGTTTGTATAGAACCAGTAAGGCGAGCGTGGTATGATTATCTCAGTCTCGGATTCTATTATACCAAGTTTCTATTGTACCGAAGTCGCGTAACACGTTCCGTTTGTATAGAGCCAGTATAAGGCGAGCATGCCACGGTTATACCAGTCTGATTCTAGTATACCACGTTTTTGAACCGAACTTCCGTACCGCGTTCCGTTTTTTTTAAAAAACCAGTAAGGCGAGCTTGGTATGATTATCCCAGTCTCTGAATCTATTATACCACGTCCCGTTTGTATAGAACCAGTAACGCGAGCGTGGTATGATTATCTCAGTTTCGGATTCTATTATACCACGTTTTTGAACCGAAGTCGCGTACCACGTTCCGTTTGTATAGAATCAGTAAGCCGAGCGTGGTACGATTATCTCAGTTTCGGATTCTATTATACCACGTTTTTGGACCTAAGTCTTACTAGTTCTATGCAAACGGGACGTGGTACGCGACTTTGGTACCACGTTCCGTTCATATAGAACCAGTAAGGCGAGCATGGTATGATTATCTCAGTCTCGGATTCTATTATACCAAGTTTCTATTGTACCGAAGTCGCGTACCACGTTCCGTTTGTATAGAACCAGTGTAAGGTGAGCGTGCCACGGTTATCCCAGTCTCTGATTCTAGTGTACCACGTTTTTGAACCGACGTTGCGTACCGCGTTCCGTTTTTTTTAAAAAACCAGTAAGGCGAGCGTGGTATGATTATCCCAGTCTCTGAATCTATTATACCACGTTCCCTTTGTATAGAACCAGTAACGCGAGCGTGGTATGATTATCTCAGTTTCGGATTCTATTATCCGAGTCTCTGAATCTATTATACCACGTTCCGTTTGTATAGAACCAGTAACGCGAGCGTGGTATGATTATCTCAGTTTCGGATTATATTATACCACGTTTTTGAACCGAAGTCGCGTACCACGTTCCGTATGTATAGAGCCAGTATAAGGCGAGCGTGCCACGGTTATCCCAGTCTCTGATTCTAGTATACCACGTTTTTGAACCGAAGTTGCGTACCGCGTTCCGTTTTTTAAAAAAAACAGTAAGGCGAGCGTGGTATGATTATCCCAGTCTCAGAATCTATTATACCACGATTATCTTATTATACGATTATCTCAGTTTCGGATTCTATTATACCACGTATTTTGGACCTAAGTCTTACTAGTTCTATGCAAACGGGACGTGGTACGCGACTTTGGTACCACGTTCCGTTCATATAGAACCAGTAAAGCGAGCATGGTATGATTATCTCAGTCTCGGATTCTATTATACCAAGTTTCTATTGTACCGAAGTCGCGTACCACGTTCCGTTTGTATAGAGCCAGTATAAGGCGAGCGTGCCACGGTTATCCCAGTCTCTGATTCTAGTATACCACGTTTTTGAACCGAAGTTGCCTACCGCGTTCCGTTTTTTAAAAAAAAAACAGTAAGGCGAGCGTGGTATGATTATCCCAGTCTCTGAATCTATTATACCACGTTCCGTTTGTATAGAACCAGTAACGCGAGCGTGGTATGATTATCTCAGTTTGGGATTCTATTATACCACGTTTTTGAACCGAAGTCGCGTACCACGTTCCGTTTGTATAGAACCAGTAAGGCGAGCGTGGTACGATTATCTCAGTTTCGGATTCTATTATACCACGTTTTTGGACCTAAGTCTTACTAGTTCTATGAAAACGGAGCGTGGTACGCGACTTTTGTACCACGTTCCGTTCATATAGAACCAGTAAGGCGAGCGTGGTATGATTATCTCAGTCTCAGATTCTATTATACCAAGTTTCTATTGTACCGAAGTCGCGTACCACGTTCCGTTTGTATAGAGCCAGTGTAAGGCGAGCGTGCCACGGTTATCCCAGTCTCTGATTCTAGTACACCACGTTTTTGAAACGAAGTTGCGTACCGCGTTTCGTTTTTTAAAAAACAAGTAAGGCGAGCGTGGTATGATTATCCGAGTCTCTGAATCTATTATACCACGTTCCGTTTGTATAGAACCAGTAACGCGAGCGTGGTATGATTATCTCAGTTTCGGATTCTATTATACCTCGTTTTTGAACCGAAGTCGCGTACCACGTTCCGTTTGTATAGAACCAGTAAGGCGAGCGTGGTACGATTATCTCAGTTTCGGATTCTATTATGCCACGTTTTTTGGACCGAAGTCTTACTAGTTCTATACAAACGGGACGTGGTACGCGACTCTGGTACCACGTTCCGTTTATATAGAAGTAGTAAGGCGAGCGTGGTATGATTATCTCAGTCTCGGATTCTATTATACCAAGTTTCTATTGTACCGAAGTCGCGTACCACGTTCCGTTTGTATAGAGCCAGTATAAGGCGAGCGTGCCACGGTTATCCAAGTCTCTGATTCTAGTATACCAATTTGGCTTATTTTTGAAATTATGTTGATAATTTAATCGATTTTGATGTTTTATAGGCCGTATACTGGTACGCTTCTTAGGTTTAAAAACGTGGTATAATAGAATCCGATGTCGCGCACCACGTTCCGTTTATATAGAACCAGTACGATTATTTCAGTCTCGTATTCTATTATACCACGTTTTTGAACCGAAGTTGCGTACCGCGTTCCGTTTTTTTAATAAACCAGTAAGGCGAGCGTGGTATGATTATCCCAGTCTCTGAATCTATTATACCACGTTCCGTTTGTATAGAACCAGTAACGCGAGCGTGGTATGATCATCTCAGTTTCGGATTCTATTATACCACGTTTTTGAACCGAAGTCGCGTACCACGTTCCGTTTGTGTAGAACCAGTAAGGCGAGCGTGGTACGATTATCTCAGTTTCGGATTCTATTATACCACGTTTTTGGACCTAAGTCTTACTAGTTCTATGCAAACGGAGCGTGGTACGCGACTTTGGTACCACGTTCCGTTCATATAGAACCAGTAAGGCGAGCGTGGTATGATTATCTCAGTCTCAGATTCTATTATACCAAGTTTCTATTGTACCGAAGTAGCGTACCACGTTCCGTTTGTATAGAGCCAGTGTAAGGCGAGCGTGCCACGGTTATCCCAGTCTCTGATTCTAGTACACCACGTTTTTGAAACGAAGTTGCGTACCGCGTTCCGTTTTTTTAAAAAACAAGTAGGACGAGCGTGGTATGATTATCCCAGTCTCTGAATCTATTATACCACGTTCCGTTTGTATAGAACCAGTAACGCGAGCGTGGTATGATTATCTCAGTTTCGGATTCTATTATACCACGTTTTTGAACCGAAGTCGCGTACCACGTTCCGTTTGTATAGAACCAGTAAGGCGAGCGTGGTACGGTTATCTCAGTTTCGGATTCTATTATGCCACGTTTTTTGGACCGAAGTCTTACCAGTTCTATACAAACGGGACGTGGTACGCAATTCTGGTACCACGTTCCGTTCATATAGACGTTGTAAGGCGAACGTGGTATGATTATCTCAGTCTCGGATTCTATTATATCAAGTTTCTATTTTTACCGAAGTCGCGTACCACGTTCCGTTTGTATAGAGCCAGTATAAGGCGAGCGTGCCACGGTTATCCCAGTCTTTGATTCTAGTATACCACGTTTTTGAACCGAAGTTGCGTACCGCGTTCCGTTTTTTAAAAAAAACAGTAAGGCGAGCGTGGTATGATTATCCCAGTCTCTGAATCTATTATACCGCGTTCTCTTTGTATAGAACCAGTAACGCGAGCGTGGTATGATTATCTAAGTTTCGGATTCTATTATACCACGTTTTTGAACCGAAGTCGCGTACCACGTCCCGTTTGTATAGAACCAGTAAGGCGAGCGTGGTACGATTATCTAACTTTCGGATTCCATTATACCACGTTTTTGGACCTAAGTCTTACTAGTTCTATGGAACGGGACGTGGTACGCGACTTTGGTACCACGTTCCGTTCATATAGAACCAGTAAGGCGAGCGTGGTATGATTATCTCAGTCTCGGATTCTATTATACCAAGTTTCTATTGTACCGAAGTCGCGTACCACGTTCCGTTTGTATAGAGCCAGTATACGGCGAGCGTGCCACTGTTATCCCAGTCTCTGATTCTAGTATACCACGTTTTAGAACCGAAGTTGCGTATCGCGTTCCGTTTTTTAAAAAACCAGTAAGGCGAGCGTGATATGATTATCCCAGTCTCTGAATCTATTATACCACGTTCCCTTTGTATAGAACCAGTAACGCGAGCGTGGTATGATTATCTCAGTTTCGGATTCTATTATACCACGTTTTTGAACCGAAATCGTCTACCACGTTCCGTTTGTATAGAACCAGTAAGGCGAGCGTGGTACGATTATCTCAGTTTCGGATTCTATTATACCACGTATTTTGGACCTAAGTCTTACTAGTTCTATGCAAACGGGACGTGGTACGCGACTTTGGTACCACGTTCCGTTCATATAGAACCAGTAAGGCGAGCGTGGTATGATTATCTCAGTCTAGGATTCTATTATACCAAGCTCTATTGTACCGAAGTCGCGTACCACGTTCCGTTTGTATAGAGCCAGTGTAAGGCGAGCGTGCCACGGTTATCCCAGTCTCTGATTCTAGTATACCACGTTTTTGAACCGAAGTTGCGTACCGCGTTCCGTTTTTTAAAAAACCAGCAAGGCGAGCGTGGTATGATTATCCCAGTCTCTGAATCTATTATACCACGTTCCGTTTGTATAGAACCAGTAACGCGAGCGTGGTATGATTATCTCAGTTTCGGATTCTATTATACCACGTTTTTGAACCGAAGTCGCGTACCACGTTCCGTTTGTATAGAGCCAGTATAAGGCGAGCGTGCCACGGTTATCCCAGTCTCTGATTCTAGTATACCACGTTTTTGAACCGAAGTTGCGTACCGCGTTCCGTTTTAAAAAAAAAACAGTAAGGCGAGTGTGGTATGATTATCCCAGTCTCTGAATCTATTATACCACGTTCCGTTTGTATAGAACCAGTAACGCGAGCGTGGTATGATTATCTCAGTTTCGGATTCTATTATACCACGTTTTTGAACCGAAGTCGCGTACCACATTCCGCTTGTATAGAACCAGTAAGGCGAGCTTGGTACGATTATCTCAGTTTCGGATTCTATTATACCACGTTTTTTGGACCTAAGTCTTACTAGTTCTATGCAAACGGGACATGGTACGCGACTTTTGTACCACATTCCGTTCATATAGAACCAGTAAGGTGAGCGTGGTATGATTATCTCAGTCTCGGATTCTATTATACCAAGTTTCTATTGTACCGAAGTCACGTACTACGTTCCGTTTGTATAGAGCCAGTGTAAGGCGAGCGTGCCACGGTTATCCCAGTCTCTGATTCTAGTACACCACGTTTATGAAACGAAGTTGCGTACCGCGTTTCGTTTTTTAAAAAACAAGTAAGGCGAGCGTGGTATGATTATCCGAGTCTCTGAATCTATTATACCACGTTCCGTTTGTATAGAACCAGTAACGCGAGCGTGGTATGATTATCTCAGTTTCGGATTCTATTATACCTCGTTTTTGAACCGAAGTCGCGTACCACGTTCCGTTTGTATAGAACCAGTAAGGCGAGCGTGGTACGATTATCTCAGTTTCGGATTCTATTATGCCACGTTTTTTGGACCGAAGTCTTACTAGTTCTATACAAACGGGACGTGGTACGCGACTCTGGTACCACGTTCCGTTCATATAAAAGTAGTAAGGCGAGCGTGGTATGATTATCTCAGTCTCGGATTCTATTATACCAAGTTTCTATTGTACCGAAGTCGCGTACCACGTTCCGTTTGTATAGAGCCAGTATAAGGCGAGCGTGCCACGGTTATCCCAGTCTCTGATTCTAGTATACCAATTTGGCTTATTTTTGAAATTATGTTGATAATTTAATCGATTTTGATGTTTTATAGGCCGTATACTGGTACGCTTCTTAGGTTTAAAAACGTGGTATAATAGAATCCGATGTCGCGCACCACGTTCCGTTTATATAGAACCAGTACGATTATTTCAGTCTCGTATTCTATTATACCACGTTTTTGAACCGAAGTTGCGTACCGCGTTCCGTTTTTTTAATAAACCAGTAAGGCGAGCGTGGTATGATTATCCCAGTCTCTGAATCTATTATACCACGTTCCGTTTGTATAGAACCAGTAACGCGAGCGTGGTATGATCATCTCAGTTTCGGATTCTATTATACCACGTTTTTGAACCGAAGTCGCGTACCACGTTCCGTTTGTGTAGAACCAGTAAGGCGAGCGTGGTACGATTATCTCAGTTTCGGATTCTATTATACCACGTTTTTGGACCTAAGTCTTACTAGTTCTATGCAAACGGAGCGTGGTACGCGACTTTGGTACCACGTTCCGTTCATATAGAACCAGTAAGGCGAGCGTGGTATGATTATCTCAGTCTCAGATTCTATTATACCAAGTTTCTATTGTACCGAAGTCGCGTACCACGTTCCGTTTGTATAGAGCCAGTGTAAGGCGAGCGTGCCACGGTTATCCCAGTCTCTGATTCTAGTACACCACGTTTTTGAAACGAAGTTGCGTACCGCGTTCCGTTTTTTTAAAAAACAAGTAGGACGAGCGTGGTATGATTATCCCAGTCTCTGAATCTATTATACCACGTTCCGTTTGTATAGAACCAGTAACGCGAGCGTGGTATGATTATCTCAGTTTCGGATTCTATTATACCACGTTTTTGAACCGAAGTCGCGTACCACGTTCCGTTTGTATAGAACCAGTAAGGCGAGCGTGGTACGGTTATCTCAGTTTCGGATTCTATTATGCCACGTTTTTTGGACCGAAGTCTTACCAGTTCTATACAAACGGGACGTGGTACGCAATTCTGGTACCACGTTCCGTTCATATAGACGTTGTAAGGCGAACGTGGTATGATTATCTCAGTCTCGGATTCTATTATATCAAGTTTCTATTTTTACCGAAGTTGCGTACCACGTTCCGTTTGTATAGAGCCAGTATAAGGCGAGCGTGCCACGGTTATCCCAGTCTTTGATTCTAGTATACCACGTTTTTGAACCGAAGTTGCGTACCGCGTTCCGTTTTTTAAAAAAAACAGTAAGGCGAGCGTGGTATGATTATCCCAGTCTCTGAATCTATTATACCGCGTTCCCTTTGTATAGAACCAGTAACGCGGGCGTGGTATGATTATCTAAGTTTCGGATTCTATTATACCACGTTTTTGAACCGAAGTCGCGTACCACGTCCCGTTTGTATAGAACCAGTAAGGCGAGCGTGGTACGATTATCTAACTTTCGGATTCCATTATACCAAGTTTTTGGACCTAAGTCTTACTAGTTCTATGGAACGGGACGTGGTACGCGACTTTGGTACCACGTTCCGTTCATATAGAACCAGTAAGGCGAGCGTGGTATGATTATCTCAGTCTCGGATTCTATTATACCAAGTACCACGTTCCGTTTGTATAGAGCCAGTATAAGGCGAGCGTGCCACGGTTATCCCAGTCTCTGATTCTAGTATACCACGTTTTGGAACCGAAGTTGCGTATCGCGTTCCGTTTTTATACGCCCACATGGAAATGTGGTCGTATATTGCCGTCGCCCCCGTCCGTCCGTCTGTCGGTCCGTCCGTCCGTCCGTCCGTCGGTCCGTCCGTCCGTCCGTCCGTCCATCGTCCACAATTTCTTGTGAACGCTCTAGAGGCTAAAGTTAATATCCGATTGACTTTAAATTTATACACAGTGTTTAAGGTCATGAGACGAAGAAGCCTATTGATTTTCGGTGATATCCGATAATTACTACCAGAGTTATGACCCTTGATCACTTTGAAAAATCTTGTGAACGCTCTAGAGGCTAAAGTTAATATCCGATTGACTTTAAATTTATACACAGTGTTTAAGGTCATGAGACGAAGAAGCCTATTGATTTTCGGTGATATCCGATAATTACTACCAGAGTTATGACCCTTGATCACTTTGAAAAATCTTGTGAACGCTCTAGAGGCTAAAGTTAATATCCGATTGACTTTAAATTTATACACAGTGTTTAAGGGCATGAGACGAAGAAGCCTATTGATTTTCAGCGATATCCGATGATTAGTACCAGAGTTATGACCCTTGATCACTTTGAAAAATCTTGTGAACGCTCTAGAGGCTATAGTTAATATCCGATTGACTTTAAATTTATACACAGTGTTTAAGGTCATGAGACGAAGAATCCTATTGATTTTCGGTGATATCCGATAATTACTACCAGAGTTATGACCCTTGATCACTTTGAAAAACCCTATGAATGCTCTAAAGGCTAAAGTTAATATCCGATTGACTTTAAATTTATACACAGTGTTTAAGGTCATGAGACGAAGAATCCTATTGATTTTCGGTGATATCCGATAATTACTACCAGAGTTATGACCCTTGATCACTTTGAAAAATCTTGTGATTTCTCTAGAGGCTAAAGTTAATATCCAATTGACTTTAAATTTATACACAGTGTGTAAGGTCATGATACGAAGAAGCCTGTTGATTTTCAGCAATATTCAATAATTCCTGCCCGAGTTATGACCCTTGATCACTTTGAAAAATCTTGTGAACGCTCTAGAGGCTAAAGTTAATATCCGATTGAATTTAAATTTATACATGGTGTTTAAAGTCATGATGCAAAGAAGCCTATTGATTTTCAGCGATATCCGATAATTACTACCAGAGTTATGACCCTTGATCACTTTGAAAAATCTTGTGAACGCTCTAGAGGCTATAGTTAATATCCGATTGACTTTAAATTTATACACAGTGTTTAAGGTCATGAGACGAAGAAGCCTATTGATTTTCGGTGATATCTGATAATTACTGCCAGAGTTATGACCCTTGATTACTTTGAAAAATCTTGTGATCGCTCTAGAGGCTAAAGTTAATATCCAATTGACTTTAAATTTATACGCAGTGTGTAAGGTCATGATACGAAGAAGCCTGTTGATTTTCAGCAATATCCAATAATTCCTGCCCGAGTTATGACCCTTGATCACCTTGAAAAATCTTGTGAACGCTCTAGAGGCTAAAGTTAATATCCGATTGAATTTAAATTTATACACGGTGTTTAAAGTCATGATGCAAAGAAGCCTATTGATTTTCAGTGATATCCGATAATTACTACCAGAGTTATGACCCTTGATCACTTTGAAAAATCTTGTGAATGCTTTAAAGGCTAAAGTTAATATCCGATTGACTTTAAATTTATACACAGTGTTTAAGGTCATGAGACGAAGAAGCCTATTGATTTTCAGCAATATCCGATAATTACTACCAGAGTTATGACCTTTGATCACTTTGAAAAATCTTGTGAACGCTCTAGAGGCTAAAGTTAATATTGACTTTAGATTTATACACAGTGTTAAAGGTCATGATACGAAGAAGCCTGTTGATTGTCGGCAATATCGGATAATTCCTGCCCGAGTTATGACCCTTGATCACTTTGAAAAATCTTGTGAACGCTCTAGAGGCTAAAGTTAATATCCGATTGAATTTAAATTTATACACAGTGTTTAAAGTCATGATTGATTTTCAGCAATATCAGATAATTACTGCCAGAGTTATGACCCTTGATCACTTTGAAAAATCTAAAGTTAATATCCAATTGACTTTAAATTTATACACACTATTTACGGTCATGATAAAAATAGCCTATTTATTTTCAGCGATATCCGATAATTACTACCAGAGTTATGACCCTTGATCACTTTGAAAAACCCTATGAATGCTCTAAAGGCTAAAGTTAATATCAGATTGACTTTAAATTTGTACACTTTGGTTAGGGTCATGAGACGAAGAATCCTATTTGATTTTCAGTGATATCTGATAATTTCTGACGCTTGATCACTTTGAAATATCTTGTGGACAAAGGCCTTCAGACAAACCATCAAAACTATTCTAATCAATTCTGATAATTACTTAATGTTCTCCTTACTGATAAAAGAAACAATATGCGACAACCCTTGTTGACTGCCCGGACGACTTAGCTGTTGTGGGCGTATGTTTCGTTGCCTGGCAACCTATCTTTTAAAAAACCAGTAAGGCGAGCGTGGTATGATTATCCCAGTCTCTGAATCTATTATACCACGTTCCCTATGTATAGAACCAGTAACGCGAGCGTGGTATGATTATCTCAGTTTCGGATTCTATTATACCACGTTTTTGAACCGAAATCGCCTACCACGTTCCGTTTGTATAGAACCAGTAAGGCGAGCGTGGTACGATTATCTCAGTTTCGGATTCTATTATACCACGTATTTTGGACCTAAGTCTTACTAGTTCTATGCAAACGGGACGTGGTACGCGACTTTGGTACCACGTTCCGTTCATATAGAACCAGTAAGGCGAGCGTGGTATAATTATCTCAGTCTAGGATTCTATTATACCAAGTTTCTATTGTACCGAAGTCGCGTACCACGTTCCGTTTGTATAGAGCCAGTGTAAGGCGAGCGTGCCACGGTTATCCCAGTCTCTGATTCTAGTATACCACGTTTTTGAACCGAAGTTGCGTACCGCGTTCCGTTTTTTAAAAAAACAGTAAGGCGAGCGTGGTATGATTATTCCAGTCTCTGAATCTATTATACCACGTTCCGTTTGTATAGAACCAGTAACGCGAGCGTGGTATGATTATCTCAGTTACGGATTCTATTATACCACGCTTTTGAACCGAAGTCGCGTACCACGTTCCGTTTGTATAGAACCAGTAAGGCGAGCGTGGTACGATTATCTCAGTTTCGGATTCTATTATGCCACGTTTTTTGCACCGAAGTCTTACTAGTTCTATGCAAACGGGACGTGGTACACGACTCTGGTACCACGTTTCGTTCATATAGAACCAGTAAGGCGAGCGTGGTATGATTATCTCAGTCTCGGATTCTATTATACCAAGTTTCTATTGTACCGAAGTCGCGTACCACGTTCCGTTTGTATAGAGCCAGTATAAGGCGAGCGTGCCACGGTTATCCCAGTCTCTGATTCTAGTATACCAATTTGGCTTATTTTTAAAATTATGTTGATAATTTAATCCATTTTGATGTTTTATATACCGTATACTGGTACGCTTCTTAGGTTTAAAAACGTGGTATAATAGAATCCGATGTCGCGCACCACGTTCCGTTTGTATAGAAGCAGTACGATTATCTGAGTCTCGTATTCTATTATACCACGTTTTTTGGACCTAAGTCTTACTAGTTCTATGCAAAGTGGACGTGGTACGCGACTTTGGTACCACGTTCCTTTCATATAGAACCAGTAAGTCGAGCGTGGTATGATTATCTCAGTCTAGGATTCTATTATACCAAGTTTCTATTGTACCGAAGTCGCGTACCACGTTCCGTTTGTATAGAGCCAGTGTAAGGCGAGCGTGCCACGGTAATCCCAGTCTCTGATTCTAGTATACCACGTTTTTGAACCGAAGTTGCGTACCGCGTTCCGTTTTTTAAAAAACAGTAAGGCGAGCGTGGTATGATTATCCCAGTCTCTGAATCTATTATACCACGTTCCGTTTGTATAGAACCAGTAACGCGAGCGTGGTATGATTATCTCAGTTACGGATTCTGTTATACCACGTTTTTGAACCGAAGTCGCGTACCACGTTCCGTTTGTATAGAACCAGTAAGGCGAGCGTGGTACGGTTATCTCAGTTTCGGATTCTATTATGCCACGTTTTTTGGACCAGTCTCTGATTCTAGTATACCAATTTGGCTTATTTTTAAAATTATGTTGATAATTTAATCCATTTTGATGTTTTATAGGCCGTATACTGGTACGCTTCTTAGGTTTAAAAACGTGGTATAATAGAATCCGATGTCGCGCACCACGTTCCGTTTGTATAGAAGCAGTACGATTATCTGAGTCTCGTATTCTATTATACCACGTTTTTGAACCGAAGTTGCGTACCGTGTTCCGTTTTTTAAAAAAAACAGTAAGGCGAGCGTGGTATGATTATCCCAGTCTCTGAATCTATTATACCACGTTTTTTTGTACCGAAGTCGCGCACCACGTTCCATTTGTGTCACGGTTATCCCAGTCTCTGATTCTAGTATACCACTCCTTTATTTACCGAAGTCGCGCACCATATTCCGTTTGCATAGAACACATAAGACGAGCGTGGTACGATTATATCAGTTTCGGATTCTATTATACAACGTTTGTATGGAATATATAATCATTACAATTTGGAAAATTTGCTTCAAATAATGTAAATCCCAATAATTAAAAAGGACGTGGTACCAAAGTCGCGTACCACGTTTCAATTGTACAGAAGCAGTAATGTGGGGTTGATTGGGTTATCCCCGCTTCGGATTCTAATATATCAAGAAGTTTGTTTTACACAATATTGTTAACGGTATGGTATTTAACTGGCCGATCGGCTATTTGTATTGTAATTTATTTTAACATAAAGTGAAAATAGGGCCTATAAAACAACAAAATGGATTAAATAATCAAAATAATTTGAAAAATAAGCATTATATAATTTAAAATAAGTCAAAGTCGCGTACCACGTTTCGTTTGTATAGAAACAGTAAATGAACTTGGTACTGTTATCTCAGCCTCAGATTCTATTGTACCACGTTCTTTTTACTTATCAACTCACTGTTCTTTCGTGTCATTCTCATTCTTTATTATACCACGTTTTTAACTGCTACGTTTTAGTAAATCTACGCAGTAGTGCAATATACCACGTGGGGCCTTTTTAAATAGGTAACAATAACGTGTACACCGTATATTAATGGCGATTATTTTAACCGACTGATTGAATTGTATTATATTAAATATCAAGTGTAAATATGATCTATAAATAGTATAAAACATTGAAATTATTTAAATAATTAATGTAATTTCCAAAATTAGCTTTTAAACGGGTAAAATCACCATAATTAAAAAGAACGTGGTACCAAAATCTCGTACCACGTTACATTTGTATAGAAGCAATAGGGACGAGCGTGGTATTTTGGAGCGTGGTATTTAGCCACTGCCCGAAGAATTGGAACATAAAAAATTGAGCTAGACGGGCAGTTTCAAAATTTGGTCACTGCACTCTTGATTCAATTCATGTTGACTGAGAAGAAACTGTAGGATTTACCAAGCCATTTTCCCCACTTGTCTTTAGGACTTACAATTTTTTCCCCCAAGTCATGTCTTCAGTGACAAAAAGATGGAGGACCACCCATCATGGGTCCCATGATGTACAAATTGTCATGTCCATAATGATAGACTATAGACTATAGAGTCCTTGAGACGAATAGACAGAGAGACACATTGATCTGTTGACAAAATTATCAGTGAAACTATGCAAGGTTCAATTAAACTGTTCCAATGGTACAGTACCTCTATAGCATATGTATATTTTGAAGATACAACAAGCTGATGTTTTGATCTACTCGAGGTCTAAGATTGCATGTTGGGGTGTAGTGTTGAGGCTGCTTTTGTGAGAAAGCAATATATAACTTTGGTAGTCAGAATCCTTTAAATTTTATTAGGTTTAGTAAAAGTTATACGTAAAAAAAATCATTTTAGGTGCCGTTTGACCCAAATATGAAGAAGAAGAAAAAGAAAAAGAAGATGCCTTTTGATCCTGATGCAGGAACAGCTGTGGATGGAGAGGTTGAGGCAGCTACTGATGGAGCTCCATCTACTCCTGTGACAGTAACATCTACACCTCAAGAAGAAGTACCTGATAAAATAGAAGACGGTAATTTAAGCTTAAATTAAACTTACTTTTGTTTACCGTTTATAGTCTACAGTATTTGTGGTACATTATGTGCCCGTCTTTTTACCACATATTTGGATTTACAGAACGTAAAAGAGCTGCATCTAATACATAATTTTAAGCTAATCTAGGTTTTGGCGGGGTGTCAGCTTTGAAGCCTAAAGATGAAGAAAAAAATAACTGCCTGAAAATTATAAACCCATAATATTGTCCCCAAAATAAAACACAATTATGTCCCATTCATGCCCTTTTATCTTTGTCAGTAATGATTTAGTTGTTCATAATGATATCAATCTGTATTCTATTCCGTATACTGCTAGTCATTACTGGCAATATAAACACTGTATCGGACGATACTCGTTAAAGTGATTAATTCTGCTATTCCATATACAGTGTACTGTTAGCCATTACCAGCACTGTATGAATGATGTCAGAATGCAATAGAAAGTAGTGAAAAGGCACAGTCTTCTTGTGTTCGATAGTGAAGAATGATCCATTTTTGTCCCATTCATTATATTCTCAAAACTTTTTGGTTAACCCTGTCTTCATAAGCTCAGCCATAGCAGGACGATAAACCCCATTTCATTTCATTTTGGCTAAGTTGTTCATTGTTCTCATTTTTTCTTCTTTGCTTATCACTTAGAATATGTACTAAAATTGATATAATTCTATTTTGTACTTACAGACATGTCCCTTGAATTTGGTGGCTTGAAAAAGAAGAAAAAAAGTAAAAAGAAGATTTTAGATTTAGATGATTTGGGAGAATCTGTATCTGTGAGTGAACAAACAACGTGGATTATTTATATTAATGAAGGGGACCAGGACATTTGTCGGTGGACAACAACTGTCAGTAAACAACTCCCCTCAAGGGCAGCTGTAAAGCGATATCTTCTCTGTAGATATTGTTCAGTGTGAAATTTGTCATACAAACAATATCTAGTTATTGGGTGATAGTTACACGTATAGATATATTATAGTGCTCATTCATAGATACATAAGATAAGGGTTATTTATCATTAAATAAACTTATATCAAAATAGAACAAATAAGATCATAGACAATAAATTCAACAAGTAAAATTATCCTTAAAAAGATAATAAAAAAGTTGACCATTCAGCATTGTTCTGCCAAGTAGTTGTTTTTCTCAGCAATTGTCCAGCCATGCAATATTGGCATAAAACATTATATTTGTTGAAGTTTTTTTAGTTGTTGAAGTGATCATTAATGACCTTTTTTTGGCTTTGGGGCCAATTGATTTTTTGCATGTTATGCAGTTTGAGTAGGTGTACAAAATGTTATGAAACTAGCTCAATTTACAATCAGTCAGAATATCAGTGGTCCTCTGTTGTCTTACCATTATGAAACTTTATTCTAGTGGCGTGGGGTATGTTATCATAAAGGGGAGAGAGAGAAATGGGGTTTAACCTCCACTCAACACAAACTAGGTCATTTCGGGACTAACATGGTTTTATTTTATTTCAATAATTTGCTTGCGCGTAGGGGTCTTTAGCAGTGAGAGAAAACCGGAGTGCCCGGAGGAAACCCACGAGGTTGAGAAGGCGCCCCTATCTCCATGCCATATACGCTCACACCAGAGCTCGAAACCACAGCAGCAAGGCCATCCCAACCCCCCGTTATAATAAAGGATACCCAACTTTGACTTGACAATTTTTCGCTTGAAATTTTTCCAAGTTAAATGTCATAATTTTTTCTCTATTTCTAAACAGAATACAGACAACACAGAAACACCTAAAAATGATGGTGGAGATGACTTTAGTGATGATTTTTCATTAGATTTTCCAGCTCGTAAAAAGAAGAAAAACAGATCAGTTGTATTTGATCAACAAGATGATGATGGTATGCAATCTACACAAAAACTATGCATCTAAATGTCTTTACACGCCATGAACATATAATATACATACTGTAAATTGGCCAGGAATCATTATTTCCTGTATATATATATATTTTATCCCAAGTGTTCAGTCGCAGATCTTATGCAGATTGAAGGGCATACACCATATAGTGTGTTATGAAGGAAATTTTGCACAGGATTTTTTGTCCCATCTGAACAACAAGACAGCTGTCTTAGTCATTCCCTCCATCCTGCATCACTGACAAAAGGAAACCACACTGGAAAATCTGGATGCACTTTCTCGAACACTTGACCCCCAGGCTAGTGAGCCAACGTGTTAGCCACCTTGGTCCCTGATTTATGATAGGACTCTTTCTACAGCCAAATGTGTCATTGTATTTATGGTATGCTCAGGGGTTTGATACACAAAGGGAACAACTCTTTCTGTTAAGCATATTTAGTCTGTCATAGTCTACTCATCTTATTGCTAAAATGACTGATATATATTTCATATTTAGATGAAGGTGGTAGTAGTAGTAAGCTTAAAGAAGATATAGTTGGTGATAAAACATGGAGTGGAACAGACAGAGATTACACATATGATGAAGTAAGTGTTCTTAGTGCAGTGACTGATCCATTACTGATTTTCATGATTTTCATTTTATGGACTCAACCTTAACACTTATGCTTTCAAAATCCGCCTACAATTGGTAGTGTAATGAGACTGTACTCCACACCTATTCAAATGGACAAATAAGATGTGTAGAATTGCAAATCGTATGCATTGAAAGTTATATTAAGATCCAACAGAAACTATACCAAAAATTTGAGCTATCAAAATGAAAACCAGAATATATTGCATATTAAAAAGATATTAACCTTTTAGCACTTAAACCACCCTAATAAGAGCACCTTAGACTGGCCCAAACTGCCCTTTCATTTGCACAGTTTAAGAAATAGTAAATGGTCCTATATGATATGGAAAGCTATTTGCATATCTTGTACAGTGTACGGAGCAGTTTCGGATGTACCAGTATTATTATATAACTTTTCTCTAATCTTCTTCAATAAATTGGAATAGTTAATATTTACATGTACCAGGTGCTAAACACTTAAAAAGTCATTGTATGCCTTTGTTATATTCAGGCAACATATTTAAGATCCATCTTTTTGTTTTCAGTATAATGTAATGATGTTAAATTTGAATTTAAGTCAAATATTGGGTTCCCATTAATATTTTAATTCTTGTTTTTCAGTTATTACTTAGGGTGTTTGATATTATGAGAGAGAAAAACCCAGAGATGATTTCTGGAGAAAAGAAGAAATTTGTAATGCGACCACCACAAGTTTTAAGAGTGGGAACCAGAAAATCTTCATTTGCAAATTTTACAGATATTTGCCGATTGTAAGTCAATTGGAATTTATAAAATACGCTTATAGCCTATGTTATAAAACCATTGATTGATGTGGAAAACAGATTTCTTTTAGTTGTCCAGTTAGTGAATGAAGAAGCCTGTTGAATATCAGCTATTTCCTTCAATGGTTTCTAGAGTCATGTTGGCGCAATATGGCCCGGTTGGAGTTGACGTGCCATTAAACAACATTTCATTCATTCATTCATTCTAGAGTTATGGCCCTTGTTTTACTTTGTTGATTTTTGTGAATGCTTGAATGACAAGTCTCATTCTATCGGTATGAAATTATATAATTAAGGCTCTTGCTTCAGTTTGTAGCAAAGGCTGAAAATTATGATCTGATCTGTATGAAATTGTTTTGTAAATTCACCCTATTACCCACAAAGATTAAATATGCAACTACCATATGTTTCACAGCGCGTACAATTTAACTACTGTGGGCATATGTTTATTTGCCTAGCAACCTATCTTAATAGTATTAGTATAGTAGCTGTTTAATATGAATTAATAGTACTAACTACATTAATTTATCGTCTTATTTGATTAAAATTTTATGTGTGTATGCTTTGATGTGACGAAAAGCCAGTCGAAGTTCTTTAGGTGAATGTAGCTTTAAATATCTTGTGCAATTTGATAATCTTTTTATTCCATAATATATTTTCAGATTACACAGGCAACCTAAACACGTTCTGGCCTTTTTATTAGCAGAATTAGGTACAAGGTAAGTCTAATAATTGTTCTCTTGGGATTACAAATCAATAGATGTGAAAGGGAGTAGAATTAGGACGAAAAGTAGACATATTAGTTGGGGATTTTGATAAACAGTGATTAACCTAGTGTATTTTAATTGGACGCAAATTTAAATATTGTTGATATTAATAAGATTAGTTTTCAAACAGTAAATTTACAAATTTTTTCTTAATAAAATTTTGTATGAATGGTTACTTCCTATCCATGGCATACCCAAATTCCTCTTTACTGAATTACTTCCACATAAGTGACTACCTATTAGAGAACAGAGTCAAACATTTGATCCAGTAGATCCTTTAATAATAATTTTTGTAGATGCATCATTTTATAGAAATTTTATTTTCTTGGATGGGAAATGAATATGGATCAAAGATTTCTAGTTGAGTACAAGCAAAATTGTGACTTGTAATAATACATAATAAATGATGTTTAGATAATAATTAGTTTATTTCTTGATAAACTTTACAAACTTGATTATTTTCAGTGGGTCTGTTGATGGTAACAATCAACTGATTATTAGAGGCAAATATAATCAAAAACAGATAGAAAATGTATTGAGAAGATATATAAGTAAGTAGTTTCGAATTAATATCAGACCAGTGATAATCCAAGGACTACAAAATCATGAGGTTAACATTCAGAAATCAGGAGATAACAGGTTTTAAATTACATATACTGTCACTTCAAGACTAAATAAATCCAAGTATAATATTGCCTCAGTGAGTGTTTTCTGACATGGAATATACCACGTGTGGTCCAACATAACACAAAAATGTCAAATATAAAATTTGGGGAAATTTTTCGATTTGGATGAGTTAATCGATGATACTAGATGTCCTTAGAGAAATCTGGTCTGAAATGACCTAGTACGTGTCGAGTGAACATTAAACCACATTTTTCTCTCTCTTTAAAAGAATTCAAATTGAAATTAAATCATGCAAGTCCTGTTTCTTGATCTGGAAAGGGGTTCTAAATTCCATAAACTCTCCACTGATCTGACTATATGTAGATTTATCGTAAATTACCTCCCAAAAAAGAAGTAAAATTGGTCCTGGCTGTCAAGAAAAAAGTTTGACTTAAAAAATGTTTAATTACTTTCAGTAATATTACTTGTGTAAGGGAGTAAGAGAATTTAGTGTTTTATGTATATTATTTTATTAACTCTATATTATTGTATTACAGAAGAATATGTGACCTGTCATACCTGTCGATCACCAGACACATTATTACAGAAAGATACCCGGCTTTATTTCTTACAGTGTGAAACATGCGGGTCTCGATGTTCTGTGGCGAGCATCAAATCTGGTTTCCAAGCTGTAACAGGGAAACGTGCTGCTATTCGTGCAAAGACTACATAAAAAAATCTCAAGTGGTTAGGATGTATGAAAATTTTTGTGATTGTTTAAAGCTCAATTTTGGTTGAGTGAAATTTATTTTTATTAGACCTTCATTTATTGGGTGAACTAAAGATCGTTGATTTTGGTGAAGTTTCATAATTAATTATTCATTCATTTGTGAATTGGGACTTTTTCACAATAATTTTGACCGTAGCAAGTTTATGTGGATCCAGGACATTGAAATGGATGGTTTATGACAGGACTAGTAAAAGACCATCAAAGGTGAATGAAAGCAGTAATTGAATACAAATTTTATCGTCCAATTAAACATAATTATGTAAAAAGTTATTTTATATTATAGATATGTCTGTGTATTTAATTCTCTGTGTCTGTTGTATTCAGATGTTGAAATTTCAGGATATATATTTTGAATTAATGACTTTTGATTGTGTATCTATTTGCAAAGGTGATAGTAACTGAATTGTAAATGTCAAAAGCCTGTTGAAGATGTAATGTCTACGTAAACCAAATCTTATCACCTTAAATATCAATAGAGTTTTGAAAAATGTAAATACAATTCCCATTACACAGAAGACTTTATATATTTAAATTATAATTATTTGATAGAATTAACCATGAAGAAACAATATTATACAAAGTTCATTGAAGTTTAGTTTTAGTGATACATTTTGATAATTCATATCCAACGCATGTTGATATATAAACCACTTACACACTTACTTCATATATGGAGGATAATTTTACTAAGCTAAATATCTTTGTGGTGAGTTGACCATTGATATATATATCATATTTGAACATACGGGAGTATTGAAAGTCAATTTTTAATACTGATAGCTGTATACAGGGAGATAACCTTGTATTTATTGAAGAAATAAACTCTATGAATCTAAATAAACTTGACTCCTTTCCCTCATATTTTACAAGCACCCATTTCAGCAATTAGACAAATAATTCTTTTCCATCAAAGATTCTTATTCTCTGGTATCTTCTCCAATGGGGAAACCACACCAATGGTAATGTTGCCATGGACTGTTAAATTTGAAATATGTTTCATCAATTTTGATACACCCACTTTGAAATGTTGCGTATTGTTGTCCACATTTTCTTGTGAACACAGGAACCACGGTAGCTAAGTGGATAAGACTCTGGCTTGTTAACCTGGAGGTCGCATGTTCCATCCCTGCAGCATTGGCCAAGGAAGTTCATTAGGATTTTCTGGCATGGTTTCCCCTCTGAGGGCCTGACAAGGAGAGCTGTCTAATTGTTCGAATAAGATGTATACATTGGCATGTACATTAAAGATACCCAGGCAGTTGGAATTTGAGAGTAGACCATAGTGCTGCTGCCTAGGCAAAATTTCCCCTCACCACGCTGTATGGCATATGCCAGAATTCCCTAGTCCAGTCAGAGCAACCCCATTTGATTTCATTCTTGTGAACACACAACATTTATGATCAAACCTTTCAAAATTATGCGAGTTCTTTTTTAAACATTGGTGCAACAAAGAATCCTGTTGAATACTGATTACTTCCACAGTGATTTCCTTTACTCACTTAGAATCTTATGAAAGCTGGGACAGCAAAGGTTGTCACAATCTGCATGAATCAGATTAGACAAATATTGAAGCCTATCAAATTTCACCAATAATGCCATTGTTTATGTCCAGAACCTTGAAAATGTACTAATAGAGTATCATGGTTTTACTTTATCATTACCTAAATATTAACATTTGTGAACTGCTAAATAATTGACTTAGCTGCTGTGGGCAACCTGCATATCATTTTCTTTTAGCAATTTTATTATGATTCTTGAGGTGTCAACATGGGTTAAGTATACTTCACAATGAACTACCCTGACAAGATTTATAATAGATGTCAGTAGATTACATATCATTCTTCATTGTACTACATATTAGTACATATGTTATCTAACTCTGCTAGCTAGTTTGCCGTCTCATATATTCCTTTATACCCCAAAAATATTTCTCTACATTATAGAAAACCCCAGGACCCCTCTCACTCACAAAAGAGGGTCCTCAAAATAGTATAGCCACTTTTCGTTCGTTTCTTGGGTTTAACGTCCACTTCCACCTAGGTGATATCGTAGACAAGTATAGCCACTGCCTTGATAAACCTTTAAATACCCCTGGGTCAGCCAGCTCCTTACACACTATGCCACTGTGATTACCTGTCATGTTTTTACAGCTGGAGCCTCAAGACCCTTCTGAAATCAAGTGAAAGATTATGAAACATATTGATGTATGTTTTTTTTTGTATCGGGGAATGTAGCTAGTTTTATTTTTCTCGTTTTTCCTCATCTATAATAGTGACATTCATTTTTTTTTTCGAATTATCAGATATCTTCTCACAGCCTCAAATAACAACTTTAAATTTGGTCTTCGAAGGAATTATTTCTGAGCAGAAATTTGTCTGTGTATCTGTTATCACTCGTCACTTTAGTCAGTTATATTTTCTTTTTGCTTTCGTCACTTTTGTGGACTGCTAAATAATTGACTTAACTGCTGTGGGCAACCTGCATATCAACAAAGGATCATGAAAATCTTCTAATATTGTTGCAGCCTAGCAAATATTTATTGCTGACCAGTGTAACATTTGCCATGCAAATCAACAATGAATAGTGATCCAAATCATTTTCAAGTAGAGTTATCACAAATCTGTCAACTTACATAAATGACACCTGTTTCAATATTCTCAAGGGGGGTTACAACTCTAGTAGTAGTAACCTGGGTGGGCCCTGTTTCACGAAATTTTAACTAAAGATAAAATCCAAATTTTAGTAGATACTTCAATTTTGGTTGGCTAAGAACTAAAATTAATCTAATATTGTCCAATCAAATTACTAAAATTTAATTTTATCTTAGTTAAAATTTCGTGAAACAGGCCCCTGGTTATCATTTTTTTTTTAGCAATTTATGATTCTTGAGGTGTCAACATGGGTTGAGTATACTTCACCATGAACTGCCCTGACAAGATTTATAATAGATGTCAGTAGATTACATATCATTCTCCATTGTACTATATATTAGTACATATGCTATTTAACTCTGCTAGCTAGTTTGCCATCTCATAGATTCCTTTATAAATTGCAAGTGCATTTTAGGATTTTGCTGAGTTGGTTCAACTCTTTCCGCAGTTATTGAGACATTTTAACTTGTAGAAGTCAGAATTTGACGGGGTTTTTTTTAAGAATTTGCTACGAGTGTTTGGCAAGTCAAATAAACACAAAGTTGTACAGTAATTTGATGTGGAATTGTTGCACCTGTCATCCGAACTTACTGTCCAAATAATATTCAGGGTCGGGATTTTGAAGAAAAACTTGATGGAAGTGGGTTGACTAAAGTACCAAAACTAAATTCAAACCCATGCCCTTTTTATACGCCCACATTTTCATGTGGACGTATTATGTCGTCGCCCCTGTCCGTCCGGACGTCCGTCCGTCCGTCCGGACGTCCACAATTTGTTTGTGGACTCTCTACAGGTCACAATTCTTATCCGATTTTGACGAAACTTGAAATATAGGTTTATCCCCAAAAGATCTCGGCTGCTTTCGATATTGGCATGTATCGGATCAAAACTTCATGGATTATGGCCCCTGATTGTACGAAAAATCACGTTTTTAGCTTGTGGACCCTATAGAGGTCACAATTTTGAACCGATTTTGATGAAACTTGACATGCATGTTTGTAACCCAAAGATCTTGGTTCCTTTCGATATTTGCGGCTATCGGAATGTAATTTCCTGGATTATGGCCCCTGATTGTCCGAAAAATCACCCTTTTTAGCTTGTGGTCCCTCTGGAGGTCACAATTATTATTCGATTTAAAAAACCGTTTGATTATATCACCGTTACACCCTAAGGAAGGTTGAGTTCGAATTTCGGGAAAATCGGACGAAAATTGCCATACAAAATGGCCGCCGTTTGTACGCGAAGACAGTTAAAAAATGATATATCAAGGTTGTGGACCCTGTGGAGGTCACAATTTTGATTCGATTTTGATGAAACTTGAAATTCATGGTTATAACCCAAAGATCTTGCTTCCTTTCAATATTTGCGCATATCGGATCGTAACTTCCTGAATTATGGCCCCTGATTATACGAAAAATCGCCTTTTTTTTAGCTTGGAGGTCACAATTATTATTCGATTTAAAAAACCGTTTGATTATATCACCGTTACACCCTAAGGAAGGTTGAGTTCGAATTTCGGGAAAATCGGACGAAAATTGCCATACAAAATGGCCGCCGTTTGTACGCGAATACTGTTAAAAAATGGTATATCAAGGTTGTGGACCCTGTGGAGGTCACAATTTTGATTCGATTTTGATGAAACTTGACATTCATGGTTATAACCCAAAGATCTTGCTTCCTTTCGATATTTGCGCATATCGGATCGTAACTTCCTGAATTATGGCCCCTGATTATACGCAAAATCGCCTTTTTTTTAGCTTGGAGGTCACAATTATTATCTGATTTAAAAAAAACGTTTGATTATATTACCGTTACACCGTAAGGAAGGTTGAGTTCGAATTTCGGGAAAATCAGACCAAAATTGCCATACAAAATGGCCGCCGTTTGTACGCGAATACTGTTAAAAAATGGTATATCAAGGTTGTGGACCCTGTAAAGGTCACAATTTTAATTCGATTTTGATGAAACTTGAAATTCATGGTTATAACCCAAAGATCTTGGTTCTTTTTCGATATTTGCGCATATCGGATCGTAACTTCCTGAATTATGGCCCCTGGTTATACGCAAAATCCCCCTTTCTTTAGCTTGTGGTCCCTCTGGAGGTCACAATTATTATTCAATTTAAAAAAACGTTTGATTATATCACCGTTACACTGTAAGAAGGTTGAGTTTGAATTTCGGGAAAATCGGACCAAAATTGACAGACAAAATGGCCGCTGTTTGTATGCGAATACTGTTAAAAAAATGGTATATCATGGTTGTGGACCCTGTATAGGTCACAATTTTAATTCGATTTTGATTAGGAAGGTTGAGTTCTAATTTCGTGAAAATCATACAAAAATTGCCGGACGAAATGGTCGCCGTTTGTACGCGAATAGTGTAAAAATATGGTATATCATGATTGTGGACTCTCTACAGGTCACAATTCTTATCCGATTTTGATGAAAAGTCACATTTCTAGGTTGTGTACCGTCACACCATAATCATTGTCGGTTTCGAATTTCATTAATATCAGACTGGAACTGACCAACTAAATGGCTGCTCCCAATACAGTATGAAATACAGGACTTAAAGATGCAGGAAAAATCACTTTCGGTATTGCTTGTTCTCTGTCCATCTCTCGAAAATGTGGGCGTATCCTGCCTGGCAGTGCCAGCCTATCTTTTATCTACTGTCAACAGAACCTGGCTCTGAGAGATTTTAGATTTTTTTCCATTCCATTTGAATGCATTTATGATGGATAATTCAATGTAAAATGGATAATCAATACTTTGTTTATTGTTCCCGCCTTCCGAAGAAAGTTGGGGGACTATTAAAATGGGTTCGTCCGTCTGTCTGTCCGTCTGTCCGTCACATTTTTTGGGGCACAATAACTCTGTTCCTAATTGAGCTAGAATGTTCAAACTTGGTGTATGTGTATATTAGGTCAATGCCTTGATGGAGTTCGAAGATTAGCATTTTCCGCTTAGGGTAAGCAGAGATAAGGAATTTGATTGGTTGATGCTTTGGGACACGATAACTTTAGTTCTAATTAAGTGAGAGTGATGAATCTTGGTGTATAGTTTCATTACAGTAATACCTTGACCAAGTTCGATAATGAGCATTTTCTGCTCAGGGTAAGCAGAGCTACATGTATATGCAATTTGATTGGTCGAGACTTTGGAACACAATAACTCTCCTTCTAATTGAGTTAAAATGTTCAAACTTGGTGTATATGCTTATTAGGTCAATGCCTTGATGGAGTTCGAAGATAAGCATTTTCCGCTAAGGGTAAGCAGAGATAAGCAATTTGATTTGTTGATGCTTTGGGACACGATAACTTTAGTTATAATTAAGTGAGAGTGATGAAACTTGGTGTATAGTTTCATTACAGTAATGCCTTGACTAAGATCGATAATTTCTGCTCAGAGTAAGCAGAGAAGCAATTTGATTTGCCGAGACTTTGGAACACAATAACACTCCTTCTAATTGAGTTAAAATGTTCAAAATTGGAGGGTCTAGAGCACAAGTGATCTAACTACAAAAATCCCGTTTTAAGAAAATTGACCTCAAAGTCTAAACCATGTGCATTTCACACCACAATCGGTACCCAATTCAAATTATTACTGAATATTATAGATGTTGAGGGCTATCTCTGTACATGTACCCACTTCAATCTGACTTATGCGAAAATAGCTACAGACATTTTAATTTCAGATAGATCACTTGAACACAAGCAAATTATCCAACTTACATAAAATACTGCAGTTATATCAATTGTCACAAATCCAGTTTATTATGTAATTGTCCCTGTATTTAGTCAAAAAAGTATTCATTGCTGCCTAGGTCATTAGTTAACACCCAGGAACAAAGGCAAACCGAAGTTGATGTTTTCATTTCTCATATGATCAAGCAGTGTTTCTTTGGATCAACTGAAGTGTTGCTTGTGCTGAAGTTCAGTGACATTCTACAGGTGCAGATTTAAGGTACAGGGAGACAGTAGGTTGGTGGGTCCAGGAGTTAAAATGAAAGATACAATATTTTTAGGACGGGAATAAGAGGGGAACCCAGGATGGAGGGAGTTACGGCAGTTGAAGGGGGGTATATGACTAGTGGAGTAATAATGAGGTTATAAAAGATGTCATTGGGTTGTGGTGGGGGATTGTCATTGGGTTTGGAGAAGGGGATATTGGGGATGATGATGATCAGTGTAGAAAGAAAGGGGTATGACAGGAGAGGTGGGCAGGCGGCACTGGTCAAATATGGTTTCTGTATACTTTTTACTTTTGTAAACCTTGATTCGATATACTTTCACAAGTGGGGCCCTTTAATTACAAATTTTCGAGGGAAAATAATATTTATGTTGTGCATACGGCTTTTGACTTTTAAACAGAGAGGTCACCATATTGGTCAATAATTTAACAAATGTGTTTTAAAATTTATTCATCAACCAATTAAGATATCGGGATGATCTTCAACTTCGTTTGATTTGTTTGAACCACGTAAATTGGTGTAATATTCGTGATATATTTTATGGAAGCGTATCGCTGTCAATAGCAAATGCTCTGCTATGTACAATGTCTTTTCCATTGAGTATATGTAAAAAGTAACTAAAATGTACTATGTACAAAGTCTTAATACAGGTAATGATAAAGTCAAAATACCTGTATGGCAAGAGTTAAATGTAAAACGGCAAATGTTGAGTGTCAAATTAAATGGCAAATGTTTAGTGGGAAAATGCATTTTTTGGCCTGTCTACATTTTACATTTCCCTCATTACACTTTACATGTGCGTTCTGCCACACCCCATTTGTCTTTCACGCTTTCACCATAGCGCTTTTCGCACACACAACATAAACTGTCATATGCAAATGTGGGATATCACGTGACTTATTAACATATACGGAAACCTGGACAAGCTAGAAGAATGATATTCACCACACAATAACAGGAAATCACCCTAGCACACAATAAGAGATTTACTTAACTTGACAAACGATCAAATTTGGATGGTACTTGATTACGGGGGTGGGGGGATATATATGTGAAAGGCACGTTCTTTTCTATTCGTAAATATGTAAATAGTGTCCTGGTACAATGGTATTTTCATAATCAAAATCCAATAAATATTACAGACGAACGATGTCATAGAGTTGATTATTGGTTAATTTGTCTAACTCTAATTTAGATAATATTTAAGACCTACAATAGGCAGATTTAGCTCTTGCGTACTGCATGTTTAAATGACCGTATGTGTGTGTGTGTTTGGGGGGGGGGGGATTCAGTGTTAAAATACGAGTCTTGATAGAAAAAAAAATTAAAAATGTTAAAATTTTCAAATATGCAAATCATTTTCTAGCACATTCATACTCTCTGGAAGATAAACAAAGATGGATAGAACTAAAATCTATTGAAATGATTGCTGAGGGGTGGGGGTAGGGGGTATTCAATGTTAAAATACGGGTTTAAATCCGAATTTCTCGATACCATCCTACCTATCCCTAAAAGCACGTCCATTGCTCCTTAAAATTGTATAAATAATTGACTGGCACATTTATATTGGCATACAGTGAAATTTTGAATGTACTTGCATAACTTTACAAAATTAGATTAAAGTTGAAGAGAAGGAAAGCGCGTGGGGGGGGGGGTGTCTAAACTATAGTAACATGGCTTAATCTAAAATTCTAAAATAAAAATATATACACTCATTCCTCTCTTTAAATATATTATTTATTTCTAGGGCACAATGCTTATATTGTTGGATTTTGTTAATGGAACAAAGTTAGTTAAGCTGTTTATACAAAGACCTGGAAGAGAGGGGGATGTTTATAATGTCAAAGTAGGGATATTAATACGAAATTCCAGTTATAGTGTTATAAATTACTGGAAAGAAGGTTTTTTGGCACATTCATGATTATGCACGGGTGTGCAGATAGTTTCTTAAAGTACGCCAGCTTGCTTTCCTGTTATCATGGGGTGAACAACTTTATAGTGTGCGAGTTTTCCGTATATGTTAATGAGTCACATGATATCCTACATTTGCATACGAAACTTGATGTGCGAAAGATGCTTGGTAGAGAGCGTGGAGGATAAATGAGATGTGGCCGAGCGCAAATGTAAACTGTAATGAGAGAAATGTAAATTTTTATGAACTTAATGCTATGCTCCCAGATTTGAGTATACATGTACATGTACAAAAATTATCTACTGTTTGAGGCAATGGGATGTATTGCAAAGGGAGGCCACTCTCACAAATTCAAGGCTCATCATCTACTTGTTGTTAGACCTTTAGGCACAAAGAATGCGGAACATATTTCTTAGTGGCAAAGTGATCTATGTACACAGGTGGATCAGTCGGTCATAATCAACATTGAGGAGACAACTGATCCAGCTACAGATAGATCACTATACCACCATCAACTTCGAAACATTTAGACGATGGAATTTTTAATCACTTGCCCTGGCATTCATAATTAAGCTACACATTAGATCCTTTGACACAAAATACATTACGAGTCAAAGAATATGGCCAACTGCATAGTTCAAAATCTGACAATTGGTAGTTAGATCACTTGTGCTCTAGACCCTCCAATTGATGTGTATGCTTATTAGGTCAATGCCTTGATTGAGTTCGAAGATGAGCATTTTCTGCTTAGGGTAGGCAGAGATAAGCAATTTGACTGGTTGATACTTTTGGACAAGATAACTTTGGTTCATCTTGATTGATGATTTTTATGCCAATACAATGACTGCATTCTCATTCAGTAATGGATTCGACAGTAACAGTGTATAGAAACGATTGACTCGTTCACGAGGGCCCCTTCCCTTGGCCAGAGGGGCCCTTTTGTCTGCCTTTAGGGTCCCTCTAACTAGGGTACATTTTCATTTTTCTCGTCGGTTTTAGCATTTTTCTTTATAAAACACTTTTGGATGACACTTCGTGTACAGTTTGATTGCTCGATACGTTTGAAAAAAATAAATGTGCGATTAATTAATATGTGTCATCTATTTATTTTGAGATTTCGGCGGGGAACATCAGCCTCACCGTTGGCTTGTTATCATACCAACGTTATTAATGAGGATTGAGGCTAGCCTAAAATTGAACTGCTCAAAATACCTTGATTCGGAGTGAATAATTTGACTGAAATTTTGAGCATATTATAATGTATCTATTTTTTGACAATTATAGCTAAAACTGTCAGTTCTTTATCCTTAGACCTAATGGCCCTTTAATCAAAGGGGAAGGACGTAGGCTGTACCGCGAAAGTGGGTAGGCTACTTTTGGGGTCCCAGCAACTTTAGATATTTAATGAATAGCCTACACGGGACTTTGTTTTTGTTGGGGTTTTTTCTTTTTGTCTTTTTGTTGGTTTTTTTTTTTTTTTGTACCATCCAAACGACTATTTACCTAGCCCTCGACTTGCACCATGCACTGACAAGAAGGGGCCGTGCCTGTCACTGAAACCTTTTCAGACACTCTATCCTACACCTATCTCGACAGTTCAATCTAAACAGTAAGAGTAAGCTTAATTAAGTGGTATTAATTTTTTGTACCTAAGTATTTAAATTGCATATAGGCCTATGGTCAATGACTCGATGAGCTTATATTGTGCTGCTGGCTTTTTTTCCTGTTTTGGGTGCTAGGGGACCGGGTGGGCGGTAATTTATGGAGAATTTTAATTGTTTTAAAATTATCTTCTGAATCTATAGCCGGTCGGATAATTAATGTGCGAGGAAACCCGCGGATGATTGCCGCAACCAATCACATTGCTCGCTGTAAATATTGTAAATGTGGGGAAATCCATTCTCGTGTTAGCCACACTGCATCATCATGACTGTGCGGTTATCGGAATCTGGTGTTTAAAATATTTTTTTTCAATGTAGAAAGAAATAAGGACGACACGGTGATATAAATATGATGTAGTTTCTTGTTACGAGTTAAATCGTGGGTGAGTTATGAAAAAATACAGAATTTTTGTTTCTTTTATGTTGTATTTAGTGATTACACGCTTGAACAACGTGCTTGGTCTTTTTCAACCGGCCTTGACTTAACGTTGTGGGCAAACCGGGACAGGTCTGGTTCCGCAGTGTTTATGAATAACGGTACTTGAGTGGGTTGGATAATATTTGAGGATTGTTTGATAACCATTCATTATATAAGTGACTCCTTATTTGATTATATTTACTATCAAAGGGTAAATTATTACACTTGGTGTGGATTTTATTCATGAGAGAGGTTGTGTAAAGTTGTCCCTGATATACCCACATTTGCACTTTCAAGCCATGTTGCAATTTGCAAACTAAAAATTAAACTGTGAAAAATACAATCAATGAATATTATTTATGACAAATTTTTTTCTATCAAGAAAAATATCTTAAACTATTAAAAAAAAAAGGTAACCTACTACCTGAAGCATCTATTTTTTTAAATCCGAGATTTTTAATTTAGACATAGCTGCTCCAAAATTGATTATGCACTGTCAATAGTTTTTTGCACACATGCACAGCTCCTTTAAGTTTTTCGTCCTACTCAAACCCCAAGATGCTTTTTCTTTCCAGGCCTGCCATACGACTGTATCCCTGACAAACGAATCCATGTTTGAAATCCTCACAAAACTCAGCCAAAACAATGCACTAGATCCAACCCCAGACCCCCTCCATGGCTAGTCAGCCCAAAAGCGTTTTATAGTTGAGGCGCTGGAGGCGCCAGCCTCCTGCCAAAAAAAAAATTAAAGAATTTGAAAAATTAAAACGGGGTGGTAAAATGCTAAAACAGATGAGAAAAATGAAAATGTACCAAAGTTAGGGTGGACTCTAAAGGCAGACAAAAGGGCCCCACGTCAGACACAATGGGCCCCTCGTCTGACAAATGGGCTCCTCTGGCCAAGGGAAAGGATCCTCGAGTCTGAGTGCATTGTTTTCTATACACTGTTACTGTCGAATCCACTACTGAATGAGGATGCAGTCATTGCCTTGGCATGAAAATCATCAATCAAGATATCAACATTCAGGCTCCAGACAAGTATCGAATTAAGCCCCTGCCCCCATATTAAACCGGCCAGTAGGGGCCCGGAGGATATGTCAGAATGTCGTAAAATGTTTTCTATTTTACAGAAAACCCCACGACCCCTCCCAACAATGAAAGAGTGTCCTCAAAATAGTATAGCCTTTGCCTTGATAAACCTTTAAACGCCCCTGAGTCAGCCAGCTCCTTACACACTATGCCACTGTGATTACCTGTCATGTTTTTACAGCTGGAGCATCCAAGACCCTACTAAAATCAAGTGAAAGATTCTGAAACATATTAATGTATGTTTTTTTGTATCGGGAAATGTAGCCAGTTTTATTTTTCTTGTTTTTCCTTATCTATAATAGTGACATTCATTTTTTTTTTTCAAATTATCAGATATCTTCTCACAGCCTCAATTAACAACTTTAAACTTGGTCTTCGAAGGAATTATTTGTGAGCAGAAATTCGTCTGTATATCTGTTATCACTCGTCACTTTAGTCAGTTATATGGAAGAATGACTTAAGTGTTTTCTTTTTGCATTATTCACTTCCCTTTCTTGAAATCTTCATAATGATCTCTCAAATAGAATTATATTTAGAACATGTTTAACAACTTCTAGAGTATCACACCATTATTGTCATTTAATGTTGGGTATACCCAAACTTCTGTTGGCATTCTTGTAACAGGAGGTTTTTGTTTTAAATGCACTATTTTCATCATCAAACCAGATAAAGATATCCATTATGTTGCTGTCAAATCCTGAATTTTCTTTAGGGTCCTACAAAACTTTATGGTCCTACAAAACATAAATTTGTCGGCAATCTTCATACAGGGTGATCAACTATAAACGTGGGATATCATGATATGTTGACCAAGAATATTATGCTGTTTATGCCCAAATGACAAAATCTTACACTGTACCGTAAATATTAAAAGTGATATAATTTTAAATTTATCCCAGTTTTAAAAAATATATCGTTTATTTTATTGTAAACAAAACTGGTAAATGGTATGTTAAAATGTGTATGCCTTTTAGTGTCTCATTGGCCACCATGGACAGGTGATGTTTGTAAGAAAGTAGACCTTTTATTATGTAAATCAATCATGTGACATTCTTGTAAAACATTATCTGTTTTTTCTCCTGTATTTACTTTTGGTAAGAGAACTTTCAGTCCAGATTTTATCTATTAAAACTAGAAATAGAGAATACAGTGTCCTTATTTATTTGTGGCCCTCTGGCTCTGAATTCTGTCAGATTTTTAGATGGTTTGATGTATTATTAACATTGGTCTTGAATATTGATAAAGAATATGTTAATTTTTCTATTCTGTGTTACTTTTACAACTCTTTAAAATACCAAAGTCTTCTATCATTTTATATCTTTATGTAAACTTGACCTTCATAGATATGGTATTTGTAGTTCATATTAAATTTAGAATTTCTTAGGACATTGGCCATTGAGCACAGGAAGATTAAACAGTTAAACCATAGCTGATGATGGTAAATATTTATTGTTTCAGGATCTGAAAGAGATCCTTTTTTTCTTCTAAAGTTTTTTTTAACAACTTACTGTTACTTTAAAAAAATTTTTTTAAAAACTGGAATTGTAAAAAGCAGTACTGACATCCGTAAAATGTTTCAGTACATCAAGTCACGCCAACAATAATGTTACACCATGAACCATACATCCAATACCTATGAAAGTGGAAAAACCTGCCATTTTGAACTCTTAATAAAACCCAAAGTTATAATTCAAGACGGAACCTTTTGATATTAGTCAATGGTCATTGAATGACTAGGTCACCAGATAATAGGTCAAAAGTAAAAGTGAAACTGTAAATTCAAAATATTTTTTTTTTTTTGACGATTGGAATTAAAAAGACGTCTGAATATCGATTTGTTGCCATTTGGAGTAAGTTCAAAATAAAAAAAAACTAGGAAAATCGCGACCAAAAAGACAGCTGAATATCAATTTTGAAGGTACCAAGTTTTAGCTTGATACCTTAAATAGTGACCCAGATACAATCTTGAATGTTGAAAAAGTGCTGAACAAGACTTCTGCAATTCTATGATTCTAACACTTATCGAGCAAACTTCCAAATTTTGAAAAAACATATGCAAGATTCCTCCAAAGAATCCAAAAATGAAAACCCGACAAAGATCCTTTGAGAAATAACTGAGATATAGGTACGGTAATTTTTTGTCCTATCCACAACACTATTTCAGTTTGTCAAAAGTGACCAAATTTATATTTAATGAATATCTCCACAGCAGACAATATCACCCCCTGTGGACATGGACATACTCCGGAAATGAATGGCAGGCGGCCAACAATATCTATGTTGGCAGAGTGTCTCCCCCATCCACAGTTTCAGCTACAACTTCTGACTAAAGTAATAAGACCTGGAAATACCAAAATTGAGTTGCAAAGATATGTGTAAAAAATTTTTACCAATAGCTTACATGTTGCACTGAGTTACAGTCATTCGAGAGATTTTAATTGCATTTGTCTGAAAGTTGATTCTAGTTGACTGAAAAGTTTGTTGGGTTTTCCAAATCTTCTCGACTTGTCTAGTTATTTGGAAAAGACAAAAAAAGTAGGTCTTGTCCCTACTTTAGATAGCTTATAGTGCATTGTATATCCCTGTCTACACAAGCCCAGGGACGGATCCAGGAATTTTTCTAGGGGAAAATGAGAAAGGAGAAATGATATTTTGCAATGCATGGAGGCATATGTCTAAATCATTACCTCGTGCTTTGAATGCTCATCCCACCACACCATCTGATCTTAGATCTTAGAAAAAAGGACAAAGCCCCTCCCCCTCCTCTGTTTGGTGCAGTAAAATATTTTGTTGAACCCCATTTCATTTCATTCAATTCGCTATTGTTAGAAATGGGTGATCCATATCCTTTACTTTACCTATTGAGACATCTTTTTTTGTCAGTGGAGTTGATAATAAAATATTGAGGATAAAGAATGTATATATCAGAACTATGGTATTTGTTATGGTAAATATATGATGTCAGCAAAAAATTATAATTGATGGCATGCTTCTGTGAACAGTATTCACGTGGCAAATCATGTGCAAATGTTCTAAACATTTTTAGCTCAAAGTAGGTGATAATTATGGCAATTAGTACCAGTACTTTTCCTAAATCTGCTAATATCCAAACATCTACAATTTTTACATTCTTGTTTTGTTAAATTTTGAACATCAATGTTTTATATCATCGAGAATCTTAAATAGACAATTTTGATAAATATTCTGTAGTGTCTTAAGGAGGAAAGAACTACTGTTAGATCAACAAGTGTACCCGTATGAAATGGCTATTCGTCAGAGATTCATTAATAGAAAATGTGAAATTCTATACCACATGTACAAACTTAAAAATCAATGTATAATGATGTTGAATCACACCAAAGAAGGTTACCATAAATACGTATTGAAAATAGTGTGACTTTCATATTATACTACAGTATGTAATGTATTGAAATTCTGTTTTCATTAGACACGTAGGTGCATAAAAGTACATACAGGACTTTGAACCCCATTCCATTTCTGTGTTGAAATGACTGGTGTTGTTTATATGGCTTTGTGTACTGTTTGGTAATTGAATCACAAATCACTGTCAGGTATAAGTACAGGAATAACCTGTTGATTATTATGTGATTATTTGGAACTTGTTTTATATTTTATGCTTCAAACTTCAAGCCTAATACAACAAAATGTCATGCTCTAAATGTCTTCCAGCCATATTAAGTGTTAAGGAATTGAAATTTACAAAAGGATTATATATCCTTTAATTCAGTTAAATTAATTTATCAGATTCTATTTGTAAAGAACTAGATCCTTTACTGTTGACTGAGTGAACAGTTTTCAAATTTGAGTAATCAAATTAAACCTAGTAAATTCATGAAAAACCACAATGCAAAGTTAATACACCATTTTTACCATATTTGGACTCTGTGAAACTGCAGTTGTCAATATTTAAAACATGTAGGTGACAAAATATCAGTCGAAAAAACACAAGATTCAACTGCTTGAATTTATTTCTCTTGGTCTACGCCATCCTGTTTGTCAATTTGTAGAGACGACCTTGGTTTTTTGTCCCATATCCAGCACCACTAACAAGAGGAAATTCGACATTGAAATATCCAGATGAACTTTCTCAGCCAACACCGATCAAACTGAGGACTTGTCACCCTCACCTACTAAAAAGCCATGATAAAATAGATAACAAATATCTGATAAATTATGTTATATTTGACCCATTGACTCATATAAAGTGGCAACTGGTGTGCAGATGCAATTTGTGTTAGAGTTTGCCATTTATTTATTTCGTCCTGAAAGTTTGTGTATGTTTTATATCACAATTTAATTTTTAACGTTAAACAACATTTCATTTCACATACTACTGGATGATTGTATGGATAATATTTAGAAAGCCTAAATTAAAGAGTTATGTCTCCTTTAAGGCTTATGTGGGTGTGAACTCTATTAATAGTGTTTGTTTAGATAGATAGACCAAGACTGGCAATAAAGTATCCTTCTTTTTGAACCTGTGCTTGAATATATAAGGACGGTCTAGAATAAAAAGTAGAAAAGCAATAACATATTCCATGGTTGACCTAGTAAGTCGAAATAGATGACCTATTTCTTGGAGGAAACACTATAATTAATATGAGATCAATGACTCCAGTTCAGGGGTTGGCCTGAGTGCAGAGTGTTTAGCATAAAAGATACTCTTGATAGTTTTGACAAAAAAACGGGTAATAAATATGGTAATAACAATTTTTTTTAAGATAGTATCACCAAAACTTTAAATGCACATCTATCAAACAATGATGCTGTGTCTTTTACCGTACTTAAACAATTATTTTTGTTTAAAATCAATCTTCATGTATTTTTTAGAGGTTTTGGTCCGAGCATTGGGTCATCCATTTTTACTTCAACCATTGCGTCAACCATGGTTTATATCTATGATTTTAGCAATGTTTATTCTATATACTGGTAGTCATTATTCAAGGACAGGTCCCAAAAGCGGGTTACTTTGAATCGACAATCAAAATATTGCTTTTTTGTCTCCCGTCTTTCGAAGAAAGTTGTTTGTCCCCTGCCTTTCGAAGAAAGTTGGGGGACTATTAAAATGGGTTATCCGTCCGTCTGTCCGTCCGTCCGTCCGTCTGTCTGTCTGTCCGTCTGTCCATCACACTTTTTGGGACACAATAACTCTCTTCCTAATTGAGCTAGAATGTTCAAACTTGGTGTATGTGTTTATTAGGTCAATGCCTTGATGGAGTTCGAAGATGAGCATTTTCCGCTTAGGGTAAGCAGAGATTGGTTGATGCTTTGGGACACGATAACTTTAGTTCTAATTAAGTGAGATTGATGAAACTTGGCGTATAGTTTCATTACAGTAATACCTTGACTAAGTTTGATAATGAGCATTTTCTGCTCAGGGTAAGCAGAGCGATACACAATTTGATTGGTCAAGACTTTGGAACACAATAACTCTCCTTCTAATTGAGTTAAAATGTTCAAACTTGGTGTATATGCTTATTAGGTCAATGCCTTGATGGAGTTCGAAGATGAGCATTTCCCAGTTAGGGTAAGCGGAGATAAGCAATTTGACTGGTTGATGATTCGGGACACGATAACTTTAGTTCTGATTAAGTGAGAGTGAAACTTGGTGTATAGTTTCATTACAGTAATACCTTGACTAAGTTCGTTAATGAGCATTTTCTGCTCAGGGTAAGCAGAGTGATATGCAATTTGATTGGTCGAGACTTTGGAACACAATAACTCTACTTCTAATTGAGTTAAAATGTTCAAACTTAGTGTATATGCTTATTAGGTCAATGCCTTGATGGAGATCGAAGATGAGTATTTTCCGCTTAGGGTAAGCAGAGGTAAGCAATTTGATTGGTTGATGCTTTGGGACACGGTAACTTTAGTTCTAATTAAGGGAGAGTGATGAAACTTGGTGTATAGTTTCATTACAGTAATACCTTGACTAAGATCGATAATGAGCATTTTCTGCTCAGGGTAAGCAGAGCGATAAGCAATTTGATTTGCGGAGACTTTGGAACACAATAACTCTCCTTCGAATTAAGTTAAAATGTTCAAAATTGGAGTGCATGCTTATTATGTCAATGCCTTGATGGAGTTCGAAGATGAGCATTTTCTTTTTAGGGTAGGCAGAGATAGGCAATTTGATTGGTTGATACTTTGGGACAAGATAACGTAGGTTCATCTTGATTGATGATTTTTATGCCAATACAATCAGGGGCCTAATTCGATACTCGTCTGGAGCCTGATTGATGATTTTCATGCCAAGGCAATGACTGCATTCTCATTCAGTAATGGATTCGACAGTAACAGTGTATAGAAACAATTGACTCGGACACGAGGGCCCTTTCCCTTGGCCAGAGGGGCCCTTTTGTCAAACGTGGGGGCCATTTTGTCTGCATTTACGGTCCCCCTAACTAGGGTACATTTTTATTTTTCTCATCGGTTTTAGCATTTATCTTTATAAAACACTTGTGGATGACACTGTGTGTACAGTTTGATTGCTTGAAAAAAATAAATGTGTGATTAATTAATATGTGTCATCTATTTATTTTGGAATTCTGGCGGGGGACATCAGCCTCACTGTTGGCTTGTTAGTCTGTCTTTTAAAACAAACACTAAATAAACTGTGCACCGAGATAAGCTTTAAAGTGGGTGTGTTGATTAGAGGTTCTACGGTAGTCATAGATAAACTCCTTCACTTGTGTGTTTGGACCCATTAGAATGGCCAATTGGCTGATCAGCAACAGGGTTTGCGGGAAATGGCATGTGTATTTTCTTGCTTGTCAATGAAGGTTTAATATTATCTGTAAATTATTTAAATGAGCAATCATTGGCAAATGTTTCTTGATAAGAATTGGATGAAATTGATTAATTAAAAATGTGCAATTAGTTTTTATTATTATTTAGTAGATGAACTACAGTGTTTGAAATTTTAAGATCTTAAATTTTGAACATTTGTGACGAAATTGAAAATATAGTACCTTCTTTCCAATCACATTTTTTACTTTTGATGCTTTTGTGATGAATCTTTTGAAGCTTGGTGACATTATTTATTTGGGCCATAACTGATTACAGGTACATTAAAATTTATGAAATTTTATTCTCGGCGTAATGAAAAACCTTTGAACGTTATATTTACCTTAAAGCCAGTGATCATAATACAGAACAAACAATTATAAATGAAATCTATTAATACTTTGTGGGATCGTTAATACACATCTAAATCTATATGCATGTTCCATTGATGCTATTTTTGTTCGCGTGAATAAGGTTGAACTGTTGGAAAACATACATTAAAATATTATAAAATCACAGAATGACTGATTTCTTATTGGTATATATGGGTGCCTTCTCAGCCTCGTGGGTTTCCTCTGGGCACTCTGGTTTCCTCCCACTGCTAAATACCCCTACACGCAAGCGAATTATAGAAATAAAATTAAAACCATATGTTAGTCCCGAAATGACCTGGTTTGTGTCGAATGAACGTTAAACCCCATTTCTCTCTCTCTCTTATTGGTATATAGTGGCAGTCCATTTTGTATGAAAATAATTTTTAAAGCATAACATGGTAAAATGTATATACAGTAAAATGTTGTTTATGTAATATTTTACATGAATACCGGTATTTATATGGTCTGACGGATATCATTAATTATCAGTGTAACAATGATTTGATAGATAATCTCCCTTAATAAGTGACATATATTTTATAGGTATTGAATTAATGTCTTACTCACTCCTTACATTTACATTAATGATCATACTGAGTACTAACTTAATCTGTGAGAGAAATGCTATTGTTGTAGTCAAGGTGCATTATTTTATGGACCAGGTAGTTTTGTTTGTCCAGGAGACTAGTAAAAAACCAAAAGTTGGGGAAGTAGTAGGTTTGGCACTGGTTAGACAGTTTGGGCAACAAGGGCAGGTTTGTGTTAAGATACATGTAATTATCAGACAACAAAATTTTGTTGTAAATAATTGTTTTTGGTATATTGTTTGTAAGTAAATATCTAGAAAATATCCAAGTATATTGTTGCTATTTATAACATGGAAGAATTCAGTCTACTTTAGGTCCTACTACAAACTCCCAGCTTAGCAACTATGACTAAACATGTTCAGACTTCCTACCATAAGGAATGTTACATAAACAAAATGTCGACATGGAAATATTGATTTTAGATGTACCTAACACGATGTCGGGTGTTCTTTTAACTATGACCTTGCGGTTTTTATACGCGTACATTTTTATGTGGATGTATATTGTCATCGTCCCTGTTTGTCTGTCTACAATTTGTTTGCTGACTCACTAGAGATCACAATTCTTATCCAATTTTGACTAAATTTGAAATATAGTTTTATCTCCAAATGATCTTGGTATTGGATCGAAAGTCTGATTGTACGAAAAATAGGTCACAGTTTTTATGCGATTTTAGAAAGCGCTGCTGCCTGACAAAATGACCACTCCTTGTAGGCAAATAGAGTAAAAGTATGTAATACCAACGAGTGTTGATATTTTTGAATATCAAAAAAGACGAGTTGGGGATTTTATTTATCACTAAATCCTTTCTTACATGCACAAAAATAAATATAATTCTTTGGTATAAATTTCACTTTTACTGAATCTGAAGCGTAGTGATACATCATTTTTTAACAGCAGTTTAACTATTGCAAAGTCCTATATATTGACCCAGTATTTCTTTCAAGGTCAATTGAATAAAAACAGTTTCTTTTTAAGAAAAAATAAGTTACCTTTTATCTAAAAAAAAAGTGATTTCTTTAAAATAAAAGAAAGTAGTTCCTTTTTGATTGATAAAAAATCATCTGGTGGGTAGGTTAATGTTATTCTGCTTTTATTTGATTTGGTTTTAACATTATCATGTTATGGTGTTAACTCCCTTCCTGCAAAGTTGTTAAAAGTGCAATATCTTTTTTAGAGACTTCAAATTAAATGAGCTTTTTAAAGATACAATGCATGATTTGCATTTTCTGGAAAGTATCTCCTAGATTGGTTATTTAAAGGTAAATTATGGGAGATTAGATAAAGAGCTGTTAGTTCCCACTATGATAATTAGAAAATAGGTATTGATCCACTCTGAACCGAGCATTCAGTCAGCCATTGAATTTTCGGCTTAGCTTGATCATCATTAATAAAGTCGGTGCAATAAAAAATATAGTCTTGATTGTCCATTTCATGATTAAATCATGAATGAAAGTTGAGCAGTATATCAGATCCTAATATTGCATGCTGGCAATGACATCGAGAGTTGATTATGGTCTGGGAAGTTAATTGATGTCTAATTAATAATGTAGATAACATTTCAGACCTAAAGAAAGACTTGCAATAGACAGATTTAGCTCTTGCATAATGTATGTTAGATGATTCCCGGCTTGGATTCAATCGTTAATTTAGTGTATGGATCGATAGAATTTTTAATTCGCTGTATCTGTGGATGGATATTTCTGATCGGGATTTAACTTTCACAATATTGTAGATTCTAACGGATTCTATACAGAAATGGTTGTTTTAGGTACTTACATAGCTTTGGTTATCTTGTGGTCTAAGATGGTCTAAGATTAGGTTCTTCCACCAGAATTAACAGTCTTTTCACTAAAATACTTTGGGGTGTTCTCCTTTAATTTTGATACTCTAGAGGCTTCATGTTTTTTGTTATATTTATTCACAGTAATCTCTTTGGTTTAGGTAATGAATTTTGATAGGGTTGTGTGTTGGTAGAGCTATGCATTAAAGTAGACCTGATAAGACAACTAAGAGTAACATTTACCAGAGCAACTATGGTAAACATAGCATGGTTTATATAAGAGAATTGCTGATTCATCTTGCCATATGAAGGGAAGGTTTACCGAGGACCAAGGCATGTGTTGTAAGGTTACAGCTCTATTCTAGTACATGTACTTAGCTACCCATTCTAAATGGTAAATATATTTTAATCCATTATGCAATCTAGTCACTTGGATCAACAATCAATATCAAATAGATTATTTTTTATTATTATTATGGATTTATAGTGCCACTTCCACAATACTGTGCTTTACAATATACATGTAGATATAAAAATAAAAAATGAAAAAAAAAAACATAATACAAAAAGAATATACAGGTAAGGTACAACATACAATAGGAAAGACACGTACATTTAAGATTCTTAAAACATTACCATATAGACAAGTGTATAGAATATTAGAAATTAATAAAATAAAAGTAAGATAAGAGCATTCATAACAGAATAAGATAAATATGATATAATTAAGTCTTATTGGAATGAATGCTATTAAAATTAGTATTTTTGCTAGTTTTATAGGAGTGAATATTTTCAAAGATGCCGAAAAATAACTTTTCATTTAAAACAATGAATCTGGAATTCTAAATAGATAGATAGATTTTATTACATAAAACATCCTTTTCAAAGCAGCATGCAAACTATACATTATGCATGGAAAATACATAAAAAATGGATGAAAAATAAATGAAAAGATGATGAAATGTACATTTATGTACATTAAGGGAGTAAAAGTATTTACAGAATATAAACCAAAGTTTTGAATATGTCATGGACGCTTGATCTAAATGTGAAGAAGAGGTTTTTGAAATGTTGGTTAATTTTGTGGGGTTTATATAAAAGTGGGGTCCACATCCCGTATTTTGAAAGCATGTTGTACAAAGATGCACAATGTTTTGCCAGAGCAAAGATAAAAATCCCTGTCATTTGGGAGTTTTTTAATTACTTGCAAAATGCTGAATCTCTTATACATCTACATGTAGGACAATCAATACAACAAAAATTTAAAAATAAACATACTTATATGGATGTGTTTATTTTTAGTGAAATCTATTTCTATATGTCTAATAAAGATTAACAAAAAATTAATTTCCATTGTGTATAGACTAATATAATATGATTAATTGAAAATTGTCAACATGTTATCAGAACAAGCCAGCACTAACAACAATAAATTTGTTCAAATCTTTGATAGAAACCTTTTATATCCAATTGAATGCAAGCCAGTAGATTATTTACTCTTCCATTTTGATTAAATCAGATATTGTCTGATAAATGCAAATGGCAATTTTAGATTCAGCAGGGAAATGAATTCCTGAAATAATAATATTATTAATTTCATCTTCATAAAAATGTGCATGCAGAAGTTACATCGGATATACAGCAACATTGTGTGTATTGTACAGGTGTTCTTAATAGCATTTGTGGGCGTGGTACAAATTGTTTACCTTACATGAATTGTAAAAGGGAGATTTCTTACTAAGTCAGTAAAAGCACATGTGTACTGCATTAATTTTATAAATATATCTGGTCATTTAGATATTTGTCAATGATATATGGTGTGTCATTCAAATACTATACATTGGGTGTAACACACAAAAATACTGTGCAATTTACTAATTTCTAATTAGAATTAGGAGCGTTTTTTTATATTGCATATCTTTAAGAACATATCTTTTTTAATGTATTGCATTGATCTAATTGCAACTGTCTGAACTTAGACATTAATATTGACTTCAATGCATATTATTATCTTGAGAGGGGAAGGGGGTGGGGGCTAGAGCCAGGGCCCAGATTATTTGATAGATCAGATAATAGATCTGTTTAATCTTACAAGTATGGAAAATGAATTATAAGCTTGTTGATTCATGAGAAAAGTAATAATTGAAGTATGTGAATAGAATTCAATATAAATTAAAATTCATGTTTTATTATTACACTACTAATTAGTTTTATGTAAGGAACCCTGTTTGAATTACAGTCAGGAGTCCAAAGCAACTTTAATCTGGCTCTGATGATTCTTGGGAACCACTGCAAAGTTAACGTTTGTTAATTCCTTTGATTTAATTTTCTTTACTGTTGGTTTTATCATGGCAGCATCCTGTTATAATTAAAAACTCTATTACCATGATGTTAAAGAATGCAGATTGGTGCTCTTCAATGTGAAGCACAGACAATTAAAGCTATTGGATTTAATTAGAAAGTTTTTTATATTTTTTTTTAAATTCCATAATGTATAAAAAATTTTGTCTTTTACAGCTGGAGACTGTATAATACAGTCGGCCATTGACCAGATCAACGAACGCAAATAAAATGGCATCACATATTTGTTCATTTATAAATGGTACACAATTTACAGATGTTGTTATTGTTGGTAAGTAAAAAATAATCACAAGCAACTGTTCATATTAAAATTAGCCTAGACAACTTTTCATATTAAAAAATTAGCGTTGGCAACTGTTCGTATTAGAATTAGCCCTAGCAACTGTTCATTATAAAATTAGTCAAAGATAGTAATAAATCCTAGCAAACTGTTCATATTAAAATTAGTCCTACCAACTGTTCATATTAAAGTTAGGCTCTGATTCATTATATCATTAAATTAGTTCTACCAACTATTGCGGGCAACTATTCATATTAAAGTTAGGCTCTGATTCAATATATTTTATAAAATTACTTGACACTTCAGAATTACTTTCTATTTGATGAAAGGAGTTGAACTTGCCAAACCCAACAAATATTAAAGGTCACTATAAAGAAAAGGATTCAACTGACAAATTCATTCTCTGTAATGTGTTTACCCTTTAAAGGTTTTTCACTCCTTCTGTACTCTGGGAAATTGACTGTGAAATTAAATTTATATTTATAATACCTGATTATACAAGCATTAAATTGTATTTGTATGTCATTATCAGTTATTATTATTAATTATTAGCAATAGCCTATAGTCATGAAATAGTTTGAAAGACAATTCTGTGGCACCATGTAAAAACCAGATAGGCCTAACCCACATTTTCCCCAAAATTGAGATAAGGGTAGATGGGTTGTATACATCTTGACTTTAATCATTCAGATACTGTGAATATATTTGTCATAACCATGTCTGTAATAGTTTTAACCTGATATAAAAGATAAGCCTCAAAAGATCTGATTTGTGTACCAACGTTTCCATGCAAGAACCTGATAAACCCACAGGTCACACCCAACGTCAGTTTACACCGGTTGGTTCCTTTCGATATTTGTGCATATTGGATCATAACTTCATGTATTGTGGCCCTTGATTGTACGAAAAATCCTGTTTTTAGCTCGTGTACACTCTAGAGGTAACAATTTCTATCAGATTTGGATATCATAGGGTACCATTAATTGTCGCCCAGGATTGTTCGAAAAATCAAATTTTTAGCTTGTGAACGCTCTAGAAGTCATAATTTGTATTCAATTTAAAAATGGATCAATATATCACCATTAAACCCTAATGAAGGTTTAGTTTGGATTTTGTAAAAATCCAACCGAAACTGTTGGACAAAATGTAATTTGTAATTTGAATCATAAAGTTAATTTTAAAAATGTTTTGTGAAATAGGAAAGGGTTTTCTATAGAATTTTTTGAAATGGTTGTTTTTATTTTTAAAACTTGCTCATTTTTCTTATTTGCTTGGAGGGATTTTCAAGCTGGCATGATGGGCGTATAAGTGGCTTAAAGCCCCAATAACACTCTTGTTGTAACTGAATAATATGTCCCAATCTTCATTCTGGTCAACAAATCGTATTATTTTTGAATATTCCAATAAAATGATGATATAAATTTCATCTTAACACACCTATTTTAAAAAATTGGAAAAATTCAACCAATTGATTTGAAAAGTCTAACGTAAACCTTTACAAATGTGACTTGGATTTTAAAATATTTTCGAACCCTCTGGACAAGTAAAATAGGTTGTAATGGATAATTTACACAACAGATAGGACACTTAAACATCTAGTACTCAGATTAAAGGTATTAATTATTTTCTGGACCTACCAAGGCAGCGAGAATGTTATTGTCCCTTTAACAAATCCAGGTCAATGTTCAGCTTTCGAGATACATGTAAATAATCTGGCTTACAGACCATTTGTACAGTTTAGTAGGGATACATGAAGCTTGTGCAAGCAGCAAACAAATAAGAATATACAAATAATAGAAATAATAGTTTATTCATAACTATATGTACAAGCAAGAGTATGTAAGTTACAACAAACATTTCACTTTGTGATGCGATACAATATCTATCTCACAAAATAACAAAATTTTCAAAACATGTTGATCTAATCCTCATTATTTCATGCTACATATTACCTAGCTAGGCTATATTAATATTCCCTTTTCTTAAAGGCATTAAGTACAAAACTTCCAACATTTTCCATATTACACTTATTCATCAGTACATTAAGTTAAATTGAATCAGTTATGAGGTTCGATAAATGGAGAGAGATATTGTTGTAGCAAATTATAATAAAATGGATGATATAACAAGAAAAGTTTCTCATCTTCTACTGATTGAAGGTTACAGTTTTTACACAATCTCTCATGTACGAGGAATGACAGGTTTACTTTATCTTCCCCTTTCAACTTCCAGTTTATGTGCACCAAGTCTAAATTTAAGGAGTGTGCTCCTTTCTTCCTTCTTCAATGCACATGAAAGGAGTGCACTCAATTAATTGTGACTTAGTGCACATAAACCAGAAGTTGACAGTTGAAGATTAATATGCTAACAATAAAAAACAGAGAAATAAAAGACCATGACATGATCAAGTTGACTGTATGTACAGAAGATTTGAATATTAACATTCTAATAAATATTCATGAGGACACACTTCCGACACAGTAGTCTTGGACCATGTCTCTTGAATTGTATGCGGAACATCTAAAAAATAAATTGGTAAAATAAAACTAATTTTTAGATAAAGAAATTTTGTCTTACTTTAATAGATGAGTCATAACCTTGAAGTGAGTGTCCAGGACATGTAGTTCCTAATGTCATGATAGTGACCTGTTGTGCATTAATATTAGGGTAACCATGTTTCACTGGAATGATAAGTGAGTCTTATTGATAAAATACAACATTTGTACTATTGTTTAATCAAATGATAATGTACAAATATCAATATAACGAGGAAGCCACAGTGGTTCAGTGAGTGTGGTGCAAGCTCTCACTCACCAGGAGGTACTGGATTTCATCCCAGTGTTGGCCGAGAAAGCTCCTGGATTTTCCACCATGGTTTCCACTTGTCATTGGGCTAGGAAGGGGGTAGAAGTGTTTAGTTCCTTGTAAACGCTGGGGTGAAGAAAACATGCCTGTTACATTTAGCAAGAATTCAACATAGAGTAAATTAAAACATTTAGTCAGGGAAAGCTTTTTCCCATGCAGACGACAGGTGTAGATACATCTCCATTAGCCCAATAGGTGCAGAAAACTAGGATGTTAAACCCCATTTCTTATATGAAAAAACTCCAATATATTTTGAAGAAATGAAAATAAAACTATTAAATCATCATTATGATGTCCTTAATTAAATAATAATGAGTTTTTAAAATAAAATAACTCTTGAGTTACATGCAAACAATCTGGCTTGTTACAAATAAATTCTAAATGAATCATATTTTATCACACAAAATATTCATTTTATGAAACTTTATACCCACATCATCCTATTAAAGTAGTTGTGCTTTTTGTTAATTAGCTAGACGTTTCTCAAGATAAATTTAACTTAGTTTTCGGTAAACAATTTGTGTTCCGGAAAATACTGATGAAAACTTTTTACTCACACATCACATACAATATAGTAAGTAGGCCTATGCATGCCATTTTCTTATTTCAAATTTCTTTAGTGAAAATGTGTTAAGAATAGTTAATGACTGCCTAGTTAAAATGAAACTTTACCTTAATTTACATTATACTTAAATTCTATACTGGTACAGACATTCAATTCCATGAATTATTTTCATATATTTTCAGGAAATGGACCATCTGCCATTAGTTTATCTTTCTTGTTATCAGGAAACCGTCCGTACTATAATGGAATTCCACATTCTAATGAAATTTTGACCAGGAAGTTAGAAGATATAAAAAATGGATTATCAATTGTTGATCAGGTAATTTTAAACTCCATCAATCACAAGATTATACCCTTGCTTCTAACATTATGGAGCAGGTTAACTCTTGATAAATGTCGTCGAACGGTTGAAATCCTGGATTTATAATCTGGGTTCCATTCAGCATGGCAAAACAGAATGCCCCCTTTCCTTGTATTAGATACATGATTCCTAAGAATTGACATTTATGTCTGTCGCCAAATTTAAGTTTATAAGAAATTAAACCCACTATCAAAAATCCATTTCATTCCAAATGAAGAATTTGACTTTGTATTTTATTGTAGTGTTAAACACATAGTGCCATACCAATACCAATAAGTTCACTAATCAATATTATTGAATATTTGATTCTGAATCTGAACAAAAACTAACGATTCGGTCCAATTATTGATTACTTTATTCAATTCTCTGTTTTCGTCATGGTGAATAACTATCAACAAAACATCAATGTTTTCTTAATATGATATTTATATAACAAATCAATACAATAATATACTTTTTAAATTCTTGTCTTTTCAGGATTTGGAATATTTATCGGAAGGTTTAGAAGGAAGGACATCAAATCCTGTTGCATTACTTTTAGATGCGTTGCAACATCCAGACGCAGATCTAGGAGCAGATAACCCATCATTATTATATTGGAAAAAAGTGGAAAATGTGGCAATACCACATGTTGTATTGGGTAAAACAAAGCCTGGAGGTTCATGGCAGGTAAATTTCATGTTTTGTTTTGAAATTATGGTTGACCACAAATGAAGGCATGTCTAATTATTGGTTAGTTGCAATTTCGTCGAACCACACTATAAGTCATTTCAGAAACTGTTGTATCTATTTCTGCTTTCTAAACATTATCATGCATGGCAGTTATTATTATACCTCTAAATATTGTCATAAATATGAAGAAAGTTTTCTAGTTTATAATGCAAGGTAGAACTTTGTATCAAGATAGAATTTATACACCCATTTAAGAGCGCTCTTATAAATCTTAATTGCATGATTATATAACTCGACAGACTCTAAAAGTGTCATACTTGTTGATAATAAATATTTTTTTTATTAAACTTCCAAAATAAACTCAAATTTGATATAGAAATTGACATCAACATCTGATGTATTTATATGTACTTTATGAGCTGTATTTTATGTCACATTGACTGTGACATGCAATTTAGAATTCAGCTATATAAACTGTGTGTTTATGGTACCAAGATTCGTCCACATTTTGAAAGAGCGAGCTAAACATGTAACTTTTTTGTACAATGGAGTCCACAAACTAAAAATGTGATTTTCCATACAATCAGGGGCCATAATCAGTGAGTTACAGTGTTGTAAATGTCAATTTTGGTCCAGGGTAGATAAACCTTTATTTCAAGTTTCGTCAAAATTGGATAAAAATTGTGACAAACAAATTGAGGACGGACGGACAAGGGTAACGACAATATACGTCCACTTGAAAAATGTAGGCTTATTTTTTAAAAAATGAAGCAGAGTTAAACAAAAGGCTTCAAATTGAAAACTTGACAAAATTGATAAAGTTTTAATGCACTGTTTTTTAATTGGTATTAAAAACTCTGCATTAAAGAAGTTTATTACATGTACATTAAATTTAAGACGTCAATCTCCATTTCTTTTCTTTTCATAACATCTGAGACTGATTTTAGCATGTATGTAAACTTTTTATCAATTTTGTCAAGTTTTCAATTTGAAACCTTTTGTTTAACTCTGCTTCATTTTTTTTAAAAATATGTAAATTAAATGATATATGAGAATAATAAAGTATACGTGTGTAATAGATCAAAGTAAAATATAAAATGAAACTGCATGAAACAATAAAAGTGTCCGTCTGCTGCAGGCTGACTGCTCGCACCTGTTCATCATAAATTATGGGAATGGCCCCATTCATATAGGAGAATGAACTTATGCATAAGAATAAAACTTTCATATTTATATATATTTATTTGTTGTTTATGATAATAACAAGTTGAAGTATTAATATTAATCATGAAAGAGTATTATAAACATTCCACCAAGAACATTGATCTATTTCAACAAGCTTTTCAGAGGTTTTATCAGAAATGGGAAGAAACTCTGAAATTTGCATTCAGAACCTTTTGAATTGGGTAGTGTTTTACTATACAACCTAATAAACAATGACTGAGAATTTAAATCAGGGAAAGAACTCTTTTCATAATTTTTTAATGTTTTTTTTACCCAAGTTAGCTTTCCATTCACTTTTTGACTATTAAAGTTTGTGAAATCTCTTGAACAAATTCTCTTGTAAATCTTAGTACACACCTCTGTTTCAAACCAGCTGCAATTGTTTGGATAGTCATGTAAGGAATCCGAAGATTCAGGATTGCCCTTCAAATGACATTTTTTTCAGTGTCAGTGTCATGGTTACTGCTCTTTATCCTAATATACTCCTGGTTGGCATATATTCTTTACCCGACAAAATTATGTTCGTATTTGTTGGATTATTGCAGATGTTTTTGTTTTATTTTAATTAGAGAATGGATGGAAGTATGCAGACACTCAGTTTAAATTCTTGGATGGAATTACCAACAGCCCCATTTAGAGAATGGTTAGCGAAGAAAAAAATGTAATTATATAATTTGGTTGTATTTATGAACTTTTCACTAACAAAACAAATGTCTTTTATTTTCAACAATATCATAACTAATATACTGTTTTGTTGAATTTACATTATTATTAAAAATCCAAGTACTGATCTTTCTTATACAAGATCTTTTGAAAGGGTATTCATTGAGCTCCATCAAAACCACTGAATAGTATGGAATGCTTTATCAATTGAAACGGGTCTTGAGCATTCAGATAAGTCTAAATATATTGAACAATCCAATCTTTTGGATCAGGACAGCAAAACACCAATTTTTGAGGTTGAAACTAATAGAAAACTCTTACATTGTGTGTATTATTGTTGTTCTTGCATGAAATATTGAAGTATGCATGGAGGACGGAGGTATTTATTTAATAATGACCTCTTATGGTGTCACAAGAGGTCCTTCTCCAATATAAAGATCCTGGAGATCAGAGAAATAATTTCAACAAGTTTAACATCCACAGATTTCACATCTATGAAAGAAATGTTTAAACTGATTCCAAATATAATTTTAAAGGCTCAATACCACTCTTGTTGTAAGTTACAACAACTTGTAACTGAATAATATGTCCCAATCTTTATTCTGGTCAACAAATTGTACTATTTTACAATATTCCAAATAATTGATGATACAAATTTCAACTTAACACACCTAATTTAAAATATTGGAAAAATTCAACTAAATGATTTGAAAAGCCTAACATAAACCTTTTCAAATATGACTTCAATTTTCAAATATTTTCGAACCCACAGGACATGTAAAATAGGATTTAATGGATAAGTTACACAACGGGTAGGACACTTAAACATCTAGTACTTAGATTATGGCTATTATTTATTTTCTGGAGCTACCAAGCCAGCAAGAGTGTTATTTTCCCTTAAACATAAGAGATTATTGCTGTGGTTCATCCTAACAATAGTTTGAAGATTCATGAAGTGACACAAAAATCACTCATTGTTATACAGTAGGAAACATACTTATGGAAGAACAATTACTAACTTTTGGGGTGATGTTTCAAAGAGCATTCTCTCACTATTTCAGGCAATTACTGTAACAAATGTGTAGGTTATTTGTGAAATCTGAATATTCTCATTTGTGGTAATTATTTCTAATCTGTATGAGGGAGACAGTAATAGTACAGTGAATTGTGAATTCTAATTGAAACGCTGCTCGATAAAAAATAAATTAACAATTATCCTGTAAAGTTTTGGTTCTTAAAAGTCTATGACTTATAGAATAGAAATTATTTGAAATCTTTTTCATTTCAGGTCTACGATGGCAGCAAATAGTAGTAATCGTGCAACAATAGCTGACGTTAAAGATTACTATTTAGATTTTGTTCAGCAAAAGGAGTTGGCTCCAAATTTCTACGACTATCACACTGTGACATCTGTTCAGAAGGTTTTTCAGTTAAAGAGCTGTATTGATGGGGAAAGTGGAGAAGTTGAACCATGCTGTCAGAACGTCAAACAAAATCACAGTTACTTATGGGAAGTTCGAGGTTATCGTTTGGTTTCTGGCACTGATGATGTAGAAAATGGCAATATTATTCGTGAAGAGTTCTGTTTCGTGGCTCCATGTGTTGTGCTGGCTAACGGTACATATGACATTCCAAATAAACTTGGTGTAGAAGGGGAAAATTTGCCCAACGTTATTCATTCGCTCTCGGACTTCGAAAAAGTCATTAAAAATAACAATCTTTCATCTACTTCAGATTCTATTTTAGTTGTTGGAGCTGGGTTGAGTGCAGCAGACGCCATCTTAATGGCAACCCAAAAAGGAATTCCTGTGGTTCATTCCTTCCGATGTAGTTCAAATGATCCGTCACTCATATTTCGTAAATTACCAGCGGTTATGTACCCAGAATATCACACAATTCACTCGTATATGAAAGGCAACCAAGAATGTGAACTTTATAAACCATACGCTAAACATAAGGTAGTGGAAATAATGGAGGAAAATACAGTTCTTATCCAAGCTTTGGGATCAGATACCATTACATCTGTCAATGTTTCCTACACAGTCATCATGATCGGATCAAGATCTGATTTGTCCTTCTTGCCAAATGAGGGCAGAAATTTGGGTGTGGTACCAAAATGGCCAATTGACAGTAAACATAATCCGTTCGATATTAATGTGTATAGCTATCAGTCAAATTACGAACCAGGACTGTATGCAATGGGACCTTTAGTTGGGGATAATTTTGTGAGGTTTGGTATTGGTGGGGCTCTGGGAATAGTCAACCATATGTTGGCACGTCAGAAAGAATGATTTATATATAGTTGATCTCAGGTTATTTTTTTATAGAATATTATTTGTTACCTACAGTTATATATATATACTATGTCAATTTATGATTTAGTGGTTTTATTTGACACTGTGTGCTCATAGTAATAGCTCTTTTGATTTTTCCTATAGAGTAATTATATGTATTTGTAAATAGTAAGTCAGTAATCTCCCTTTAGGGCCTGTCTTTTTGGATGTTTGGAGATACTAACTGTGTGTGCCTTATACTAACCAGACTTTTACAATGTATTTTGTTATATGCGTACCACTTGCATATAAAAGAGTTTATATATACATGTAAGGTTTCCTATATGAAATGGGTTTAGACATGACTTGTTAATTATCAGGATTATATGATACTAGTCAAGTTAATTAATGATATATATATTAAGAAATATTACAAAAGGATCATGTGCACATATACACGAGTTTCATTATACATGTAATGTAAGGTACTGGTATATACCAGTAGTGTATCTTGTGCACACAATAATATGCGTTATATACAAGTGCATTATAAAAATTAATATTCCAGACCATGCCATTTTTTGACTCCAATATTGTAAAACCGTACCTGGCCTATTCAGTTGTTAACTAGTCCCTTGTAAATAAGTTTATTGTCTAAATGCATATTATATATTTTTTTTGCACTATAACATTGTAATTCTTTTGTATGTAAATAGCTGTACATTTCTCCAGAAAATATTCCAAGTTCATCAAATAAATGATGCCATTAGGCAGGTACAGCATTTTAGAAATGGACTTTTTACAGAGAAACAAACCCGGTGGTTCAGACATATCTCAGTTGAAATTAATATTTGATGTAATAAACAAATAAAAAACAAATAATCACATCCAAGGATAGGGTGACCCACCATAAATGAATATCTCAAAATATCTCGACAATTACGCAACAATATTTATATATATATATACCAAGCCTTAAATTATTTTCACATATTTATAGTCACTAAATAAACAATCAACTGTACTTAATAAGCTATGACCATCTATCTATCTTCTTTGTGTTTAACGTCTGCTTCCACATAAGAGATATTGCAGACAAGACACAGGAAAGCCGCTATGACCATATATAAATAATAGACTGAAAACTGGTTCTAAGTGTAGTTCACAACATCCAGACACTTTTGAGTAAAAGATAGGTCACGTGCCCATGTTTTGAAATTAGTTTCGCTTAACCAGCTGTCTACCGACCATTCTACGTCTGATTGACAGGTCGGGATAATGAAGACTACCTTTTTACGAAACATAACAAAACGCTTGAATTGAAAAAAAAAAGGAATTTAGAAATACGCACTCAACAATTGTTTTAAGAACCTTGTAGAAGTAAAATGAAACTACTGCTAGTATCATGTTTTGCTGACAAAAGTTTTTCAGAGATATTATTTGACTACTAAACCAAAAGATGCCACTCCTATTCCTTAAAGCAATTTAAAAAATAAAACGGTAATTTCTAAAGCTGCTATAATAACCAAGAAGCTAAATTTTACTGCTATTCAAAATCATCAACATTGTTGATCGACTGGTAGAGAAGTGCACTGCCATGGCTATTTATAGTATCATAGACTCCACGTCTGGCTATTCATAGTCTCGAGACACAGCCACTGCAGTGTGCGCATTAGCGGTGTTGGGTCCAGCTTTCTGTACAGAGCACGGGTCACCCTACCAAGGACCAGAAAGTATCGGTGCATTTAAAAAATGGTCCGACTTCTGAGATGCATACTCTGTTAGACTAACAGTAACACAAATTAGATAACTTTTTCATTTGATGTTTGTTTTGGCATGTCTTGTTTGGAAAAAACTGAACAAAAACTATTCTTTACATTGACATTACATGTATATATTATTTATGTCTTGCATAATTTGGACGTGAAGCAAGATTTGTATGGTTGTGTATAATTATTTAGATGTACAGTAGTTGTGTTAATGCTAGAAACATTAATATAAATGATTAAAAGGGAGTGATTTATGCCTGCAATAATGATATTACATGTACTTAAGCATAACCTATTTCTGGGTGTTATAGTACATTAGCTTGTGTTTGATAGCCATTTCTTCATTTACCTGATGTTATGTTACCCTTGGTTACACAGATATAGGTTTATCATGTATAACATGTGATGTCATAGCTACTGTATATAAATAATGTAATAGATTCATATTGATTCCCCTAGATATTTTTTGCAGTCTCCACCAGATGACAAGAAGTTTGATAAAAAAAAAATTGTTGTTATTCATGCTTATATCACATCATATGATATAAGATATTTATTATAAAGGGGAAGGATGATATCAAGTTTTTGTCAGCTATTTATTAATTAAAGACACTGTCTCTTTAAACCCCATACACAAGCGGCTGTGCATGTACTGGAATAAACTGATTATAGAGGGAGTGTGCTGTAGAATAAGTATTAATGAAATGGGGTTAATGTCCTACTGTTCTGCGCCAATAATGAAGATGGGCATATGCCATACAGTGTGCTATGAGGGTAATTTTGTATGCAATTCTTTAAATATGGGCATAATGTTTTGACATTTTTGTGATTAACATAATTAATTTACTGATATACATCTATAACTGATCTAATCATGGGCTCTAAAAACATGACTAAGACCGAAAGTAAAACCCTGAACTGACTAAAGTATATATTATTAATAATTTCATAATTGTTTAATATTAATATTAAGTTATGTATTAATAATTGTTAACATTATATTATGTTCAGTCTATAATTTTTATTTTTATATATGCATTTTGTATTCTGGTTTAATAATAATTATTGTACATTTATTAAACATTTCTGCTTTTCATATATTCAGAGACAACATAAGATAATGTGTATCCTCTATTTTAGTTTTTCTTTACTTGCTCATTCTTCAAGAATTCCTTCTATTTAATTTTACTTATTTATACTAATTATTACAGTCATTGTTTTTGAGAACATTGCATTCACTGAAATGAAATCATGTAGAAATACAGTGGAATATAATAAGTCTTTATATTTGATACAGAAGGGTGGCTATAACACTAGTTTTTTTAATACAACTCTAGTGTACTAGTGTTATGTTTTAGTGTTGCTGTGGCGATAGATATGTAAACTAGAGAGTACCATTAACTTTGCATAATGCATTTCACCTTTAATAATTTACAGGAAGGAAGTGTCTGCATTTTATTAATACTATAAATGCTGCCAATTGTTCCCAGATAAATATTAATTTTATGTCACATTTTGCTATTGTTTTTTAAACTTTACCATATCTATAGCCCCGTTTACATTTGGCCGCGATAAGCGTGCCGTACTAGGTACGGTACCAGGCCGCGATAAATTTCAAGAAATGGACCCGTTTACATTACTCTAAAATAACCGGTCTCAGAACCGTGCCAAGCGTGCCAAATGTGGAACTCTTCACAGTAAAGTTAATTTCAACCCCTGTACAAATTACCCAGATGAAAACAATTATGATGACTGATTTAGTTTGAGCAGCCATTTTGACAGAACTGATGACAGAACTGTCAAGGTTTGAAGGGAAAAAAGGTCAAGGTTCATATGGCGCATGCGCAGTAATCCGTACTCAGACCGGTTAGCGTTTACACTACGAAAATTTGAAGTGAGCCGTTCCTAGTACGGTTCCGAGACCACCTCATTTCAGTGGGCCAGATTGGCACGGTTCTCGGTACGGCACGCCTGTGTTTTACCCGTTTACACTACAAAAAAATTAGCCGTGCCGTACCAGGAACGGTACCTGGCACGCTTAAAATTTGTAATGTAAAGGGGGTTTAAGGTACTGTTAATCTCATTATAATCTTATCACTTTGTATTGATATTTTATATGAAATAGACATTCAATACATAAATCAATATGGATACATCAGTTTGTGTCTCTAACTGAATGTCAATAGAAAAAGTGAAGAGTCATTTAAATTTTATTCCTTCAAAATTATTAAAAAGTTGTCTGTTTAAAGATATATTTCCTCATCGGTCTTTATTGATTGGAAAACAGATCCAAACAGATTCAAAAATCTAGTTTTTCCAAATTCTTTGAGTGAAACATTTTGACAATCTATGATTTTTTTAGATAGTCACCAGTTTCTAGTTCACTAATTGCAAGAGGATAAAATGGCCAGATATCGGTTATTATGGACTGACTAAGATATTAGCGATAGCTACTCCCTGTTTGGTAATCAGCTTGTTTAGGTTATTGCAGACTTTTTATGCAATTTTGAAACTTTATCTCATGTGGTGGTTAAAAATAATATAATTTCAAATAAAAATCAGTTTTGGGGCGGGGGGGGGGAGGGGGCAAATATATGACCTAATTATGCTAGAGGGAACATATCTTTAAATTTATTGTATTTATAATTCATTTTATAAAATGGTTACAATGTGCTACTTATAAATATTTTTATTCTATATAATTTCTACCCAACTCTGTGATTTACTTACAAATCTAATTGATATTTACAAAGCATTTAATAAATATCTTTCCACAATTTAATAGTTTGATTTATTTATCTGGATCCAGTAAAATACTATTGTTACTGTCTTGTCAGAGGTGTGGGGGAAACTGAAATACCCAGTCATAGGCGTAGGAGGCGGGGGGGCAGAGGGGGCAAATGCCCCCCCAAAAATTTATTTTCGGGCAATGAAAAATTCGACGACCTTTTTTTTCTATTAATGTTTAGAGAAAAAATATAACTAACTTATTTCTATGAGATCCACACTGCCCGAAAAGTATTTTCTCGTCTTTTTCTTGTCCACTGCATGCCCGAAAATATGCCCGAAGCTCTCTTATGATAGGTATGCCCGAAAAAACAGTATTGCCCGAAAAACGGGCATCGGGCCGGAAAACGGCAGAGGAAACGAGCCAAATGGAAAACTGCTTGGAAACAGCCAATTGCCAGGGTGGATTCACCCGTTTTCGGACGTCATTTTTGCTGGACGTCATGGCCGTGCCTCTCACTTTTTCTAAAAAGAGTATTGGACTACTTGAGAAACTGTACGAAATTGTGAACATTCTGCCGTATGGACGTGCCTCTCATATTTCTAAAATGTTTTACTTTTGTTCCTGAGTCCTGATTTGTACGATCAATTTGGTGAGACGATGATCTCTGAATATCAAAATATTGTTTAATTTTTTAGAATTATATTGATTTATATTATATTATATATAATCAATATAATATACTATATATTGATCATATTGATTTCGATATATATACTACTATTCAAAAAAAGTAAGGGATATTTGATTTTTGAGTGTTATTAAAGTCACCTAATGAAACTGACGAAGAAACAAATGACAAAATGAAATGAAGTTCGCATTCATCGATTTATTCCAAATGATCGTTAGACTAAGTAAGGCACAGACTGACCATTATAAGGGTAAAATGATACCCGGGGTCAAACAGCAAAGTTACCACAGCATCACAACAAAGTCAGTAACGGGTAAATCCTCCCCTGTTTGCCAAACAAGCATTGATCCGACGTGGCATACTCCTAATGAGACGTCTAGGGTCATTTTGGTCCAGATTGCCCCATTCCTGTTGCAACGCAGCAGCAAGTTCTTGGACATTGGCAGGACGTTGTTGACGTTGACATAACCTCTGTCCAAGCATGTCCCAGACATGCTCGATGGGGGAGAGGTCGGGACTCAGTGCTGGCCAAGGTAATGTGGTGATGTTCTGTTGTTGGAGGTAACCTGTAACGATCCTGGCCCTGTGACATCTTGCGTTGTCATCCTGGAAGATGAAACGGCGGCCATGACGTCGTGCGAACGGCACAACATGGACTGCCAAGATGTTGTCCCGGTAGTACTGGCCTGTAACACGCCCTGCAACAACATGTAAAGCCGTTCTACCAGCAACAGTGATGCTTCCCCACACCATAACAGAACCGCCCCCAAATCGATCATATCTGATGACGTTAACGTCTTGGAAGCGCTCGTTTCGACGACGCCACACCCTCCTACGCCTGTCCAAAAAATCAACAGTGAACCTTGACTCATCTGAAAACATCACATTGCTCCAGCGTCGATTACCCCAGTGTTGACGATCCCTACACCAACGACGTCTTGCCTGAATGTGATGATCTCTCAAACAAGGGATCACGCGAGGACGTCCGGCGCGAAGGTGACCCTATGCAGTCGATTCCGCTTATCTGATTTGCTGTGATGACACGATTTCTCAAGGCCAAGGTACGGATACATCGATCCTGGGCTTGAGTTGTCGCCCTTGGTCGACCTGAGCGTGATCTGTCCTGTACAGATTGTGTATCACGGTATCTGGACCATAGCCTGCTTATGACAGACTGAGAAACATTCATCGTCCGCGCCACAACCGCCTGTGTTGTGCCGATCTGTAGCATGCCAAGGGCACGTAACCTTTCATTTTGGGTAAGCCGACGCATATCAAACTTTGTTTTCTGGTCACTAAAACAATTAAACTGATGTTTCCACCCTGGAATTCAATGCCACAATGACTGTAACATTCAAAGTCAGAGTCGTGCAAATCTTGGGTTGGACCCCATGATGATCCCAAGCATCACCTGCATTCCATGCAGTCGCTATTGGTGCGTTTGGGCGTCACATGTAACTGGAAATGTTTCTTCTGTTAGGTTCTATAGTGACTTTTTTCGTAGTCATTTGCATATTTTAGTATTATGCCCCCAAAATCAAATATCCCCTACTTTTTTTTGAATAGTATATATTAATTATATTATATTGATTTCGGGCAATTTTCTCTTATGCCCCCCTGAATTACTTTGAGCTCCTACGCCTATGTACCCAGTGCTAAGCAGGTAAAATGTATAAGAAATGATGTGCTGGGGAATCTAAAATATAGCTGCACAAAGTGTGGGATATGCCCATACAGCAGCCTTGTCTCAACTGCAGCTTATCCGAAAGGAAAACTTGGATGTTGCACAGGGTTAATGTTATTACCCCATTGTTTCCAACAGCTGTTAAAACCTATACCATTCCATGTTTTGGGGGAAAAAGGGCAGAAAACTCTGGAATGGATAGTCGTAGAATGGTAAATACTGATTGGCTTCATCAAACTACAACCTCTAATGTATTCACAAAGTTTTCACTAAAGGAGGGTAACTGAGGGTAACAGAAAGTCACAGTACACTGAATATAAATGCAAAAAATTGGGATTTATTGTTCTATATAATGTTCATAAGGAGTTCAACACAGTGGTGGGGGGGGGGGTAACACTGAAGAGGAGAGTAGCAGAATGCTGAATATCGATAGGGTTCATCTTCTTACAAGTCTTCAAACCAAATTTGAAACAAGATTTTTTTAATGTAGACTTAATTATATTTTGCTTTGTATCATTCAATCATGTACAATTAATAGTTATTTCTTTTGATCATTTATTAGAATAATGTAAATAAGCTAACGACAAAAATGAACAGTCAATTTAATTTCCATTAATTACTGTTTGATTCATTGCCCTAGTTCATTTCGTGATATCGTCTAAATGATCCGGCGACACAAGTTTTCGTCCCACCTTGATTACGATTTACATGCTTAACTTTAATGTAAAAGTATCTTGCCAACATAAAATTGATAATATACGGCACAATTGCACAAAGGTTTTACTTTGTCTTAAGTTACAGTAAGTACAAAGAATTTGCCCGGTCTACTAACAGAAACTCATTAAAAGTTTCTGGTTCTTATACTACAGTCACCAATAAATGTGGAATGACATATTCCAAAGACCAAGCCTATCGTACGAAAAACACCAGTTTTGTGGCTTCTATAGGACTCTAACCAGGAACAATAAATAGTGGCATAATCTACCCGAGATGAAAAATACATTAACAACCGTCAATATGTCTATTTCATTGTTCTTAAAGTAGGTACCAGTATTTAAAGAGACGGTCGTCGTCACTTGCTCAGATTTTATAAATAACACAAGAGGGCATGTTTATTTAAGATTTGCATATTTGGGGAAAATCCATACAGATCCCACAGCAATCTGCAATGAAGACGAAGGATGCATGTAGCGTCTTCGTGTTCGAAAATTGATTTAAATGTCGATTTTGTGTTCCATGTCGACACATGCCCAAAATGCTACTAATACTAACTAACCCATCAACAAACTTGCAGGTGCGGATCCAGGATTTTTTGCAGGGGGGGGGGGGGGGGTCTAGGTTTCATAATTGCTTAACTAATTGCGCTCAACCGATAATTTGGTAAATTAGATTCAATTTGGTTCATTCTGACGTATTTCCGGAAGGTAAATTCCAAAATAACAGGTCTAAATCGCCAAAATTTCAAACCTGAGCAGGGAGGGGGGACCCCCTGGACCCCCCCCCCCCCCCATCTGGATCCGCGCCTGACTTGACACTTCAAATCAACCCAATTTTATTCTATATTTTGATATAAATTAAAGAGGTTATAGGTCCTTTAAGTCTTCTGAATATGATTTTTGATGAAAGTATACTGACCCCGCTTTAAACAATAATAGTGAACTACACGACACGTCAGCAAAATTTCCCCTCAACACCAGGTAAGTCACTTAAGTATTTCCTCAGTAAATTGTTGATTTTAAACCGTATTTTCAGGTTGAGGTCTTGAAGTTTCGGGTTATCAATATATAGATGCTCACCCACCGGTATCGCTGTTTATAGCAATTATAATTGTATAGAAATTACTGTATATGCTTAGTATTAGTACACATACATGTAGTTGAAATATAATTAAGTTTTCATACTGACTGGCACAATGATAAACAGAGAAGTTAATCTGACATTATAAAAATGAAGGAAACAGAATGATGCTTTAAACTAAGTACCATTTATATAATATGTTGCTCATTTAAAAAGCTTCCCTGATTTATTTATGTTTGTTACCATTTCAAATAAAATCGCAATGCTATGAAACAGAAAACTTGTGCAAATCATAGGCCTAAGCATACACCGCACAGTGTTGCGCTTGATTAGAGGTAATCCTACTACACACTGCTATTATGAGTGGATATTGTTGTTTTAAATTTTGATTGGTCAGTAGTCCGTCTACCAACCAATCACTAGCTGCCCTACAAATGCTTTACATTTAAAACGAGTGCCAATATTGGACCAAATATGTTTACATAACGTTACGTCATGGCTCACGATTTTATTATGCCTAATCCGTGCATAGCAGAATACTGCAATAAAACTAATTGCGTGACAACAAGGCTATCAAGTTGAATGAAATGTAAACAATACTGTTTGGTAACCAACATACCTTCACCGTTTTTAATACCTTAAATCACCGTCCAAAGTTTTGGGGAAGACCCAGATTAAACGAAGGAATGTCATTTTGCTGTACTTAAAATAGCATTATATAAGAGCAAAATCTGCTTATTACAGGTCATTCTTTAAGCCTGAAATGTCATCTAAATAATCAATTAGACATTAATTAACATATCCAGACCATAATAAACTCTTGATGTCAAGGCTAGCCTTCGATGTTGGCGGATTAAAATCCTATATGCCGCTTAATGGTCGTTGATGATTAAATCAATCTAGTGGATAATCCTGACTATTCTGTTTATATTAATGATTTGAGTAATGATGACCGAGGCTATGTGAATATTTCAAACGCGTTTTTCTCGGCTAATAGTGGACCAATTTGACTGAAATTTTCAGCAAATTACCTTTACACTATCTAATTTTTAACTATTATAGTGAGAACTGCCATCTCTTTATCTTATCTCCCATAGCTTTCATTGAACAGAAAGAATAGACACACTCCCGCATAAGTTCAAGAAACAGACGCTATTCCAGCAATGGCCAGAGAGGGATTTCTCGGGCCATTGCTTCAGGAATATGATCATAAGTGACTATTCAAATTCGATTCATCAACAAACAGGGGATTGAAATAAATAAAACTTTATAAGGATTGGAGAAACTTAAAACAAAGGATTACCTAAAATGTGTCAGACAGGGACGCATTTTCAGTTTATTTTGATTAATAAATATGGGCATAAATTGCACAGCCTTCATAATCAGTATGTGTGGTTTAATGATCGAGAGCCGAGAGAAAGGCATTAATTTTATTAATGTCTCGCTCTCGAAAAAGGACAATATTGGTCTAAGTCATTATCACATGTGATAGAACTGGTTTAAAAACGTTCCAAATATAGTTTTAACATATAGATCACTGGTTTTTCGATTTTTCATTGCCAAGGGATATTTTACGTGAGAACCCACGGTTGGACAATTCCTGAGGGTCGTCACAGACCTTGTCGTGGACACTTTACCGCAAACTCCTCTGAGTGCTATTGTCATTAAATGTTTTTAGTTGTATAATGTAGGACATCCTCCCATTAATAGATTTTACATCACGAATAAACGTGTCTCGGTAATAATATCACATCTGATAAATCTGTGGAATGTCATGGTTGTTCTAGGTATTGAAATTCACAGCCCTATTCGGGGACGTTTTAAGGTTTATCATGGGGGAAGTTATACTACTTTGATGGCCCTCTTTCGTGGGGGTGGGGTGGGGAGGGCGTGTTGATTGATGATTTTCATGCCAATGCAATCTCATTCAGTAGTGAATTCGACAATAACAGTGTATAGAAAATGATTGACTCTTAGTCGGGGTCCTTTCTCATCGGTTTTAGCATTTTTCTCCCGTTTTATTTTTTCAATTTTTTCGTGAGGGGGCTGGCACCTCCTGCGCCTCAGCTATAAAACGCTTTTGGCCATGTGACCGGGTTTTGTCCTCATATTAAATCAATACAGTATAAGTCATATTTATATAACTATACACCTTGTCATTCATTAAAGACTCAATATCACTCTTGTTGTAACTGAATAATATGTCAAAATCTTTATTCTGGACAACAAATTGTATTATTTTACAATGTTCCAATTTATTGATGATACAAATTTCATCTTAACACACCTAATTAAAAACAAATTGGAAAAAATCAACTAAATGATTTGAAAAACCTTTTCAAATGTGACTTGGATTTTAAAATATTTTCAAACCCTCTGGACAAGTAAAATAGGTTGTAATGGATAATCTACACAACAGGCAGGACACTTAAACATCTAGTACTTAGAATAAGGCTATTATTTATTTTCTGGAGATGCCAGGCCAGCAAGAGTGTTATTGTCCCTTTAATAAGATTTATTAATAAATGGTCCATGCCATTTCATTCACTGTGCTTTTGATCAAACTATGTTGGCATAAAGAATCTTCATCTCTCTTTAAAAAAAAAAAATGTGCCCAGCACTCTTCTTTTTTGTCAAAGTTTATTTTTACCATTTTGTATTTATTTTCAGTTTTAGGATTACACTTCTACAAAATGTCCAAAGAAAAGTTCTATCATTTTGGATATGCCAGTAATATGTTGAAGGAGAGGTTGTTAGTTGATAGACCAAATGCCTACAAAAAATTTGTCTGTGTTGCTAAACTTCAGGTCATTTTCCTTTCAATACCAATGTACACTATCGATTATTTCAGCATAGTCTGCTGTCATTTGTTAACCGAGATGATTAACGAAGGATCATCTGTCGCCGAAAAGAAATCTTCAGTGCATTAGACTTCCTATCGATATTTAAACTGGACGATTGTTTCATGAAGGGTAAAAAAAGAATACCGAAACCATTTTATTCAGGGCCCGATTGTTCAAAACTATGTTATTTTAACGAGCCGTTAAAACGGATCGTTATCTTGCTAACGTGTCGTTTGTTAACAGTCATTAAAGTTAACCCAAGAGAAGACTGTTTGTTCATTGGCTAAATTTTAAATTTACATGTATATAATTATTTTCTACAGACCCCTAAAATTCTGCAGAATACTATAGAATTTCATTCTATAGAAAATGGAATAGCGCCCCATCGCCCAATCCTCTAAAATGTTCTATAGAAAAGAAAATTACGGTAATCTACATGTCTGACCTTATGGCTTATGCTACAGTCCACTAATGCCACCGTTAAACAGATAACGGAGCTCAACACCTCCGTTAACTATAACGACAAGTTAACGACACGTTATAGTTAATGGGGCTTCCAGCAACAACCTTTCTCTCCGTTAAAGTTAACGATCCCTTAACTCCATATTTACGGATCGTTAAAAGTTAACAGAGCAAGCGGCCCCTGGTCTGTTACCAACCCACGATCTGAGTTATCAACTCAGTCAACAGTAACAGCCAAAACTATAGCGACCATTAGTATTTTTTGGTAGATCACGATAAAACTATCCATTATATACAGTAGGCTGTACATCATATTCCTTAAGCAACGTTCGCGAGTTTTACAACATAAGATGTATGTAGTTAAAGCGAGATCAAGCCTTCTATTGAAGATGGCTGTACATGGACGTATAAAAATACCGATCAAAAGAGAAATGAAATGAAATGAGGTTTAATGTCTAACTGTTCTGCTCCGACTGGGCTAATGAAGGTGGGCATATGTCATACAGTGTGCTATGAGGGGAATTTTTCCCGGACAACGGCGCTACGACCTACTCTTATATCGAATTGCAACTGCCAAGGGGTCTTTAACGGGACACAAGTTTTTCGTTCCATTCGAACGATTAGACAGTAACGCCGTCCTTGTCATGTCCTCCGTCCTGTACCACTAACAAGGGGCGGCCACGCGGGAAAAATTCCGAATAACATTCTCGGTCAACAAGGGGAACGAACCCGCTATCACTAGGCTAGCTATCGATCGAAAGTGACTTCTTGTCATATATCTTTGACTTTTATACTCGATGTTCTTTATACAGTTAAAATAGTCTTAATATATTTAACAGGGCTACAAATTGACGTTTGATCGTATCTGGCCTTTACCAGGCGATTGGCATGGACCATGTGCTACTATTAGACCAGATCCAGAAGGTGTTACATGGGGAGTGGTATGGGAATTAGAGACGGGGGATAAAGCTGCTCTGAAAAAGTAAGTGAGATTTTAAACTTTTTATAACCCCTATAAATAGATTATAATGAATAAACCTTAAAATAAAAGATGAAATACTTCTTTAAATATGAATTTATCATTGGTTATAATGTAATGATATTGAGACGGTTGCCCTTTTTTCAGTCAGGAGTGTAAACTGAATGATATAGATGTCATAGTAGAAGACCAAATCGGTAATAAATACACTTGTCTAGTGTTTGAAATGGGTGGAAGTGATCACCCGGGTGAACGACCTTCTCCTCAATATAAAGATATAATTATCAGAGGTGCCAGGCAAAGTGGAATTCCCAACGATTATATCACAGTTTTGGAATCTATTGAAGATAGTGGTTATGATGGACCTCATGCTTTGTATTCACAGGTTCTAGAAAGCTTGGGTATTCATCAACAGTAAATAGTAGTACCATACGATTACATCATGTGTACCTACTTCAAGAATACACATGATGGCAAATGGCCGCCATTTAAAATACTACGCCCGCCTCTTAGAGACGATAACTTAACTCGCTATAAATTGTAAAAAAAATTACTTCGGCTAGAATTAAAAAACACCTAAGATTAACATTTGCTAAAAATTTCTAAAAAACAACCTAAATTTATGGAAATGGGGCCAAATCAAATCAGGCAAATTACATCAAATAGTCCATGTTAAACGTATAGCAAAAATTTTAAACTAACGCGAGCACGCGCGTTTCTAGACAACGCCATAGCGGGTCATAGCAACCAGTGAGTATACATTGGAAATCCCCAATGACGTAGATATTATAAATTGGAAAGCCGAGTCTGTCTTAAAATAGGTAGTACCGTCAGTAAACAAGATGGAAGCCATCTGCTATCGTGTTTGATCATGGAGTAGGCAAGCACAGGTGTGTCGTATGTAGTAGTACATGATGCCAAACCACTTTCTACATGTACAAAATAAAATCAATTTGTAAGATTTATTCCGGCTTGTGTTATTTTAGGCAAGAATATAGAATGCGAGACCATTCCTCTCTCATAATTGTTCCAATATTATCATCCTACCCGACATACCTGTGCCTGCCAAATTCAAATAATATGTTTGTTTTTGGTTAACTTGTCGGCCTGCGCTATTTTCAAAACCAAGTGCTAAAAAATGGATGGTTTTTACATTGCAAAATATAATTACTTATATAAAACAAGAGATAATTATCTTATATTAATTGCTTTTATACGAAGTACATTACCACTCACGTAGATATATTATAATCATTGAATATTCAAATTAAGATAAGGAGCACCGGAAGTTCACCAAATCGGTTCTTGCTTCTAGTGACCGGGGTTGCATTCTGATTTGATGCGGTTGAATGTTAATTGGTACGATAGCGCCAAATTTCTTCTTTTACCGCACCAGAATTTCAGAAACGTCTCATGGTAGGACCATATGGTTAGAACACATTCTCTGTCCCTACCCCCATTGACACCCTGTGTCATGGCCGCTCGGTGTCCCTGACTAAAATCTTTTGAGAAATGTGGATGCTTGAGCGAAAATTTCCTCAAATTTCTGCCCATAACAAACAAAAAAAAAAAAAGCCATGGATTTACATTCCGGCATCAGGTGAGTGGTTGTTAATCGCTCAACCTTAATTGACCGCCGGTGTGGGCGTATAAAAATGACATCAACGGGGTGCCGTAGAACTCGAAGCAACGTTGACCTGCAGATAATCTCTCAACGTATACATTATACGTTTGCGAAGCCTTTGTCTTACTTTATGTTTCGTCGTTCGGTTCCCAAAAATTCTCCATGGGGACGTTTTTGTATTTTGCCTTTGGGAGCAACTTGCTCAAAGAGAGATTGCGTATAGAAAATCCTTCAGCAGTCTTTAAAGGCATTGCTAAACTACAGGTGGGTGATCCATAAGTACTAATCAAACCTCAAGCGTCGTTATTTTAAAATAAGAACAATACATATTATATATTATAAAGATACAGACAGGAAAGTAAATCAATGTACACACTATATGATAAACCATTGTCGTCATCGTGCGTGACTAAGCATGTAATTCGTTTAGATCATGCTTCAAGAAGCACACCGTAGAACTGTACTATGATCTATGAGCACACTGTCTAACCGCTCGTACACAATATGGAGCGCCGGTCTGGAAATATAATTACAATTTTCCAAACCACAAGATATCACGGTTTATACCTTAAATGCTGTATTTTGAAGTATTTATTGAATGATTCGAAGAAAAACTCAGAAAATGGTGCATTTAAACAAAACTTAATTTGTAGTACTATCATCCGGCATCGATCCTAAAAGGTAATGAAAATTATTTAGGTAATCTGAACATAGATCACTAGGTACACATGTTTAAAGGACAATATTGGTGCCAGGCATTATCACATTGTGATAGAACTGATTAAACACTTTCCAAATATAATATTAACACAGAGATCATCGCTACCATACAGGAGTAATAAAGGATTCATGAATCGGAAGTGACGAACGCAAAAGGAAAACACGAGTTATCTCTCTATGTGAATGACTGAAGTGACGAGTGATGACAGATAAACGGCCGAATTTCTGCTCACTAATAATTCCTTCGAAGAAAAAAAGTTGTTATATGGGACCGCAAGAGGTTATCTGACGATACAATAAAGTAATTAAGTGTCATAAGATAAGAGAACACGGGAAAAATAGAAATACTCCGTACAGTCCTTTGTTTTTATTCCTTCTATAGTGGAGACCGGGGCACATTGAACCACTTTGTTTACATACATGTTTGTCCTCATTTCATATCAAATGTTTTTATTAGATCTCTTTATTTCATGATCAAAATTTTAACAAAAATATCAATATGCCCTCTTATATGGATCAAACCCCAGTTTATCTGGATTGTATAGATTAGACATATATGAACTTAAGTACAAGAATTTCCTAGGCTAAGAAGTTAACATGTATGGAAAATGTTTCTCTTTTAAGCGCTTTTTGGAAAAATCCACTGCCTAAGAAAATAATTGACAGCATGTGGCTTATTGATGGAGAGATGGGTCTAAGAAGTTTTCTCACACTTCTGTATAGTGTTGCAGGCGCGGATCCAGGATTTTTTGCAGGGGGGGGGGTCTAGGTTTGATAATTGCTTAACTAATTGCGCTCAACCGATTAATTTGGTAAATTAAATTCAATTTGGTTCATTCTGACGTATTTCCGGAAGGTAAATTACAGGTCTAAATCGCCAATAAAATCGCATAAAAAATTTTCAAGCCTGAGTAGGGGGGGGGGGGGTCCATCAACTTTAGGTCTTCGAGGGAATTATTAGTGAGCAGATATTCGCCCATGTATCTGTTATCACTAGTCACTTCAGTTAGTTATATAGAGAGAGGAATAACTCGTGTTTTCCTTTGGCGTTCGTCACTTCCGATTCATGAATCCTTTATTACTCCTCTATTGTAGCGATGATCTCTGTGTTAATATTATATTTGGAAAGTGTTTAATCAGTTCTATCACATATGTGATAATGACTGGCACCAATATTGTCCTTTAAGGAGTGCAGGATTATATTCCAACCAAACCTCTATTGTCTTCGATTTCTTGATGACAAAATAATGAACTTGGTGTTATCTACAAGAATGTATTCCCCGGTTCAATAGGCTAACATAATACAATATGTGCCGATGATTTTCGGAGAAAAGTAGCGAATTGTTCATCGTCTTGATACGGTATTAAATGATCAAATTCAGTGCTAGTGCATCACGGACGGTGTTAAATAATTGATGTATACAAGCCTAATCTATAAGGCTTCGTGTGGAAATAAAAAGGTAATATCTACTTGGTTGGTCAGTCTAGAAGGACGTTATCCCAGCTGGAAGGACTTTATCCCACTTTCAACAGTAGCACGATTTACCCAAATCTACCATTATTTCAACTCATATAATAATAATTTATATCTGTATTTAATACACGGTTCTTTATGACAAATTGTCATTTTCAATTTACAGTCGGAACATTTTTTGTTTCAAAAAATGCATTTTTAAATGCAATTCCCAGGCAAAACGATTTCGTGCAATACACGAGTTATGTCCCTTGGTTATAGCTTTCAAACATGCTTTGAAATCGCTGTTTAAGGAGAAATTTTGAAATAAAATTAAACATGACAATTTACCATAAAAAAGTATATTATCACATATCGATATGAATTATTGTGATATAAGTTAAAATAATGGTGGATTTGGGTACAACTTCCAAAGTTCCTTGGAAAACTTGAGGGACATTTTAGCATCATAAAAATGTTACGATTATATATTTAAAATGACAATTTAGCATAATGGATGGTATATTATCAAATATGGATATAAATTGTTATCTTAAAAGTTAAAACAATGGTGAATTTTGGATAAATCGTGCTACTGCAGAATCAATATTCAAACACATGCCAATAAGGAGGCGGATTCTTGAATTGTTGCTTTTATCGCACACAGAAAGTCAACGCATGTTTTCGAACCTGATATCTGTTAGCTGTATTGCGAAGCAAAGAAACAATCCGATGTAGAGATATTTTATATTTGTTCTGTGTAATTAGATCATTTATTCTAATCCTAGAACCACATTAAATTCAAAGTTATAGACTGTTGGAGTGGAATTAATTGTGTAATAACATTTTCTTATTTTATATTCTAGGGTTATAAATTCCACTTTAGTTGGACCAATCAGGAGACTTCATCTGAAGAAGCTACCTGGAAAGGGTGTGCTGCTAACATTACTGCAGATCCATCAAGCCATGTTTGGGGATCTTTATGGGAACTGAAAGATGAAGATAGACCAAGTTTAGATAGGTATACCAAATAGTTAACAGATTAACCATCAAAATTTTTTAATGAAATAATATGCTATTGTCTCACTGCATTTATGCTTCAAAAAACTGAATGTACAATGAATAGGTTTCTGAAGTCTGTCTAAGCGTTCTCTTAAGGTTATTGAAGAGGAACAGACCTTTAACACAGCGGTAAAAAGTTATCATTGCCAAGGAACCCATACTATAATACCATTAGGATAAATTTTACTTTGTCTCGAGTGGTCATCTTTGAGGAAGCTTTTGCCTGGTATAGGTATTGTAGATTGCGGATACATGTAATCAATCTTCTTTGTTTTATTCATAGAAGTATTCAGGTTGAATACAAATTTTGATATATATATATTCTGATATACACCTGAACTTATTTTACAGGCAAGAATGGGGTTATAATCCAATAACAGTAACTGTTTGTGATGATAAGGGAGCAACATATACCTGTTTGACATATCAGATGAAAGGTGAACCTACAGGCGAGACTCTACCATCACCACAATATAAAGATATCATTTTAAGAGGTGCCAAACAATCCATGTTACCTTCAGAATATATTAAATTCATTGAAGCATTCCCTGATAACAAAAATACTACTCCAGTTGATATTTATAATCAGTTAGTAAAATTATTAACTTAACATTAATTGTTTCTCAAGTTAAATATTTTGTTATAGTTTTACTGTACTTGTGACATGAACCCTTTTCTACAGTTATATAGTAATACAAATTCCTTTAATTTCTATTTTATCTTCTCATGGGTACTTATTCTTAATTTGTCATTTGAGATTGTTTATACTAGTAATCGAAATTCCTTTCATTTCTATTAATTGTCTTATGAGTACTTCTTCTTAATTTGCACACTTTTCGGATTCTTCATGCATACAAATTATTTTAATTTTTCTATTAATCTTCATATATTTTTATTTATTTATTTACTATGTGCCATTGTTATCCACTTTATTTATGTGACCTTTACAGCTGTTCAATAACAGCTTTCTTTTTTGTTTTTATGGGGGGTGGGGGTGATGGCTGAATGGTTAGCATGTCCCTGCTGTATCATAAAGCCTGTCATTGAGTCAACTGGCATGGTTTCGAATTCTTAATCAACTTATTGACAGGACACATTATTAATTGTGAATTGCTAATCATGTGTTGGACACTTATATAAATATTCTTAATTAATGGCACTTTTTTAAAAAATTGTCCTATTCAAAGGAATGTTTTAAAATTATTGTGATTTTTAATTTAACACATTGTTATTGCTTTATGATGGTCAAACAGAGATGTGTAATAAATACCATACACACTATTAAGAAATAATAATGAATAAATGAAGTTTTTATTTATTTATGAAACAGCACCAGTATATAAAGATATATCTTCTATTAGACCACATGTAGCTGGTACATATTCTATTATAACAGTTGATCCACTATATACTTCATATTTATCATTATCTATTATTGTCTCTAGTAGCTGGTCAGTTTCTAATAATATACCATTTTCACCACTAAACAATCGTAATTTCTGAAGAAAAAATATAGAAATAAGGTACAAATTAAACCATTGTAATGGAGACATTTTTTTAGAAAGTGATCAAAAGAAGGTTAATGTCAACATTAGTTACGTTTACAAAATTTAGATTTGGAATAACACATTACTTGATTACTTGAGCTGTGTTTAAAATAACATGACTTCTTTGATTCAGATCAAAAAAAAAAATGGACAGTTGTTACGGGGATGACAAAATAAAATTTGTTATATCTATCCAGATACAGCCAGTGTTGTCATATTATTGATTTTGTGTTCTGCAGTAAGTCAAAAATTAAACTGAAATTAGTAAACAAGTCAAATTCCAGTTCATCTTTTGAAATAATTTTTTGGTCAGTTCCATCACTAATCAAAATAACACATCAGATGAAATCAATTCAATACTGTATTCCAACTACATGTACTTTTTATTGAAATAGATCAATTCTTCCATTGAGACATTATTTGATGAATATCTTACCTTCTCTGTACCTGTATTATTGGTATTAGTAAGACCGGTGGAACTAGCTATCTCATCTATAACTCTACCTATACTCCATTTCTATAATTTAACAAGAGTTCTTCATGCATATAACAGAACTTCTAGGATACTAATACTTCTATTTTGTCAGTTAAAAATACCAAATGGCTGTTCAATGACTAATTAAAAAGTTGGTGATTTTAATAGTACAGTAACTGAACTAACGGTAATATAAATTTGAAAATACTTCGAGTTTAAAATTTAAATGAAATGGGGTTGAACGTCTAATGACTAGACAGCTGTCCTTGTCAGGCCCTCCATCCTGCAACAACATGGGAAACTACATTGGAACTTCCTGATGAATTTTCTTGACCAATGCAGGGATTGAACACACGAACTCCAAGCAAGGGAGCCTTGTTTGAATGTCTTTTATATTGATATTCTTACCTTTGAGAAAAATATATTTTTAGTTTTTGTTGGAGTTTTTAATGGTAAATATACTTGGAAATATATTTTCTCTGTATCTGGGATTCCTTTATCACCAATAGCATTCATCTTCATCTTCATTAATGCTACCTTGGCAGCTGTTTTAGCAGATTTACTTCCCTTCTTTATTGGTTTTTTAACAAAAGGTTGTTTAGAAGCTGAAACATTGAGATATTTTCCTTTGTATATGACTCAATGCACCTGAGCCAAGGTTTCAAAGTTTTTTGTTGATAAAAATTATTTGTCGATAAATTTGATATGACTAGCTGTGTCTCAAATGTATTTTATCTCTCTGACTGTCACATTTCCAGATATATTTTCTTTATAATATGGGAGCCATGGTGGCTCAGTGCAAAAGGTGCTGACTCACTAACCAGGGTCTGGTTTCTCCATGTCAATGATGCACAACAAAGGTCCTAGCAAGGAAACGCATCTAGTCATTTGGATGAGATAACTAAAAACCCAACAAAGTATACTAGTGTAGGGCACAACTCAACTAAAAAAAAAGCCCTTGGCAGTTGGAATTTGATGAAGAGAATGTACCAGTAGGTGGAAATGCTGCTCTCCAGTCAAAATTTCCAACATAGCACACTGCATAAAATTGAACTCACTTGGTCCAGAAAAGTACATGTTATAAACATCATTTCATTTCGTTTGTTTTTATTTGTTAACAACATGTACTTGCTGGTGTTTTTACCCATACAAACCAATATCCTTAACTGATCATACCTAATATATCTTTAACATGTTCCGATGTTTTTGATACTTTATTTAATGTTTCTGCTGCTAAAACTTTACACTGATGATCCTGAGCATGCCGATGTCTGAAATAAAAATTTGAAAAAGGTGTTTTATAATTTCTGTATAACTTATTGTGTAGACCTATACTCTGTAGGCCTATGAACTTTTAAAACAAAATATACCATTAGCCTACTGCAACTAAAATAGGCAGTGACCTTTTTAATTGGAAAATGTGATGGGTCTTGGGGGTGTAGATCTCCCAAGCTCGGGTTCAAGTTTTTTTTATAAACAAAATTTGTTTTTGCTTTTGGTGCTTGAAAATTCTCACTACAACACTTCAATATGGATATCTGAAATTCGGGATCTGTTCGTTTCATGTCTATGATTCACCAGATAAGGTTTTGGAGAGAAAATTTTTAGTTTTTAGACTTACTTTAGACAGAAACAATTTTTACATTTTGGACAAGGTATTGGTGTCAGTTCTCTGTTACTACATCCATGTAAAAAACAGTTGATACCTTTAACGCCATGGTATTCTGTATGTTCTTCTGATTTTAAGTGCTTAAATATAACAGAGATATCATTAAGCCTTTACATAAGGCACCTGTCACAGACTTTAATTGACAGGCACGTACATATATTAATTATAAAATAAATGTAAGGTCCATACTCCATAGCCTACCATGGGGTAACAGAAATCTCTACCTGTACCAGTAATTACTTATTACCACCACCTGCCCCCCTCCCCCCTGCCCTTTATTTAGCAATGATTTTCTGACATAAATACTTACAGTGGCACTGTTGAGCAACTTACCTGTGTACATTGATGATTATCAGTGGCTTTATGAATCTTGCTGCCATAACAATAATAACATTACAATTACATAAAATTAAAAATAAAAGAGATTTTTAAAAATTTAATACTCCTATAATATTCTAAGGGTGGTTTTTTTTTTTATAATGATTTAACTTAACATTAAGAAAACAATGAAATAAAAAGATGTTGTTATCGACCTTTGAAAACATTATTAAAAGAACTTTATTAATCGTTTAATCATTTTGAATACCCGGGTATAAGAGCAAGGGGACATAACTCTCTATATCTTACCAAAAAGTCTTCCCGCATCCATCACAATCAAAGGGTAAGAAATCTGAAATATTAACAGACATCCGTGAATAAAGTAAATCAGAAAAGATCCCTGCACCCTTACTTATCGGTTAAACATACAATTTGCCGACTTGGTAGTTTCTCACCTAGTAAATTACAATATGCAACATCACAGTGTTTTCCTAGTTCAGTAAATTCAGCCATTTTTCTCGCTGAAGAGTTATCTCCCGTAGAACAAGAGGGGTTTTCGCATCGAAATATAGACGTCAGATCCAATGACGTCTATAGAGTTATATATTCTATATATATCTCTATGTCCCACACTGATCAGCAGTGAATATTCGCCAGGCCGCGACTATAAGAAATGAAATGAAATGAAATGGGGTTTAACGTCCTACTCTTAAGCACCTAACCTGGGCTAATGCCACTAATGGAAGACGGGCATACGCCTTACAGTGTGCCATGAGGGAAATTTTGCACGGACAGCGGCGCTACGGGACCTCGGGTTTTTTTAGGCCCTCCGTTCTGCATCACTGAAACCACGCCGGAAAATCGAGATGAATTTTCTCGGTAAATGCAGGGGGATCAAACAACCGACCCCCAGGCTAGCGAACGCGCCTCAACTTAGCCACGCTACTATAAGAAGACATCTGTAGTTCTCTGTGAAGCAGATTGATCTTATCTTTGTCAACCGTTTTAAATGCCAGGGATTGCCATGCAATATATCACAACGATCAGCAGTGAATATTCGCTAGGCCGCTACAGTCACTGATAAAGATATCATCGACGCGACTTAATGAGTCCCTAATAATATTGATTTTTTTCCTCCGACAAATTAAATTCTAAAACATTTTTTTTTATGTAGGCCTATTAGAAAAAAAAAAAATAAATTCGTTTGAAGTTTTTGTAGTTAAAAAAAATATTTCCTATACAGAGTAAATGGATATTAAAATGAGTAAAAAGCATCATTCTGCCCGAAGTAGTTCCAAACAATGCACGCGCCATTGAGTCAAATGAGTGACGCCGCGTGATGTCACATGTTGAAGACAGTCATCCTAATTCGATGGTTATATATGTATCAAATCTTTAAGGAACCGTGATATTAACATATATTTTAAGTTTCAACATGCATGAAGTTACGAACGGAGACCTTTCAACTTTGGGTTGTATTTTTAAATATCAAAATCGGACAAAAATTGTGATCCTTTGATTGTCCACTAGGTATAAACGTGATTTCGTACATCCCGGGGCCATGTCAATCCTACATGTAATTTCAAGTTTCGACAAAATGGGACCAAGGCTATCCACAAACAGGCGGATAGAGGCGACGACAATATACGTCCACATGAAAATGTGAGCGTATAAAAAGGTTTTAAAAAGATTAAGGATAAGAGTGAAATATGAAAAAAAAAACAATATTTCAAAAGAGGTTACCTACGCTGTTGGATAGGCTATCGTATACAAATGGTTCCACTAGGGGTCGATCTAAGGACTTTCTCTGAGCACGTTTTGTCATCATTCGATGAGAAAAAGTTACTGGCATACTCCCTTAATTTCCAATTAAAATGACACCAAACTGTACTGCACATATCTTAACATAAAACAATTCCCATTGAATATCAAATGTACAAATGTAGTGTTTATTAATTGTGGTCGTGAATAAGACAATTATCACGGCTACAACTTACAAATATCCGAGTCATAGTGTAAGCACTTGGAATCGAAATGAAATGGTATATGAAATGGAGTTTAACACTACGAACTCAATTCCACGGTAGACACTCATAAGTCGAAATTCAAAAATATATTATACCAAAACGTTGACCATTAGCACTGATTACCACAGATCTGTCATGAAACTGTGATTCGTGAAATCTAGAAAGTGATTTAATTCGATCCATTGTCATTTGATTAAAATTTCTCACTCTTTGACAGCTCAAAGCATCCTTAACACATTTCCTCCAAATCCTGCGTATCCAAAACCTGAACACCTTTTATGTTTGACGCACCGAGTGTCACACCAAAGGTGTTTCCCGTCTTTCATCTGCGGGATGGCGCGTCTTTTAGATTCACGCAAATTACATGGAACTTAAATTCGACCAAATATTATACACCCAAATTTTCTTGTGGACGTATTATGTCGTCGCCCCTGTCCGTCCGTCCACAATTTGGACTCTCTACAGGTCACAATTCTTATCCGATTTTGACCAAACTTGAAATATAGGTTTATCCCCATAAGATCTCGGTTCCTTTCGATATTGGCATATTAATCGGATCGGAACTTCATGGATTATGGCCCCTGGTTGTACGAAATATCATGTTTTAGCTTGTGGACCCTATAGAGGTCACAATTTTGAACCGATTGTGATGAAACTTGACATGCATGTTTATAACCCCAACATCTTGGTTCCTTTCGATATTTGCGCCAATCGGATCGTAACTTCCTGAATTGTGGCCCCTGATTGTCCGAAAAATCGCCCTTTTTAACTTGTGGTCCCTCTGGAGGTCAAAATTATTATCCGATTTAAAAAAAAAATAACGTATTATATCACCGTTACATGGTAATGAAGATTGAGTTCAAATTTCGTGAAAATCGGACCAAAATTGACAAACAAAATGGCCGCCGTTTGGGTTCCTTTCGATATTTGCGCCAATCGGATCGTAACTTCCTGAATTATGGCCCCTGATTGTCCGAAAAATCTCCCTTTTTAACTTGTGGTCCCTCTGGAGATCAAAATTATTATCCGATTTAAAAAAAAACAAACGTTGTATTATATCACCGTTACATGGTAATGAAGGTTGAGTTCAAATTTCGTGAAAATCGGACCAAAATTGACAAACAAAATGGCCGCTGTTTGTACGCGAATAGTGTGAAAATATGTTATATCAAGGTTGTGGACCTAATAGAGGTCACAATATTGAACCGATTTTGATGAAACTTGACATGTATGTTTATAACCCAAAGATCTCGGTTCCTTTCGATATTTGCACCAATTGGATCGTAACTTCCTGAATTATGGCCCCTGCTTGTCCGAAAAATTATTGCCCTTTTAAGCTTGTGGTCCCTCTGGAGGTCAAAATTATTATCCGATTTAAAAAACTGTTTGATTATATCTCCGTTACATGGTAATGAAGGCTGAGTTCGAATTTTGTGAAAATCAAACCAAAATTGACGGACAAAATGGCCGCCGTTTGTACGCGAATAGTGTGAAAATATGTTATATCAAGGTTGTGGACCCTATAGAGGTCACAATTTTGAACCGATTTTGAGAAACTTGACATGTATGTTTATAACCCAAAGATCTTGGTTCCTTTCGATATTTGTGCCAATCGGATCGTAACTTCCTGAATTATAGCTCCTGATGATGTTCATACCAGTGCAATGACCGCATTCTCATTCAGTAGTGGATTCGACAGTAACAGTGTAAAGAAAACGATTGACCCAGATTCCGGGACCCTTTCCCTTGGCCAGAGGGGCCCTTTTGTCAGACGAGGGGCCCTTTAGCCTACCTTTAGGGCCCCCCCCCCCTAACTAGGGTACATCGATTGTACGAAAAATCACGTTTTTAGCTTGTGGACCCTATAGAGGTCATAATTTTGAACCGATTTTGATGAAACTTGACATGCATGTTTATAACCCAAAGATCTTGGTTCCTTTCGATATTTGCGCCTATTGGAACGTAATTTCCTGAATTATGGCCCCTGATTGGCCGAAAAATCACCATTTTTAGCTTCTGGTCCCTCTGGAGGTCACAATTATTATCCGATTTAAAAACCCGTTTGATTATATCACTGTTACACCCTAAGGAGGGTCGAGTTCGAATTTCGGGAAAATCGGACCAAAATGGCCGCCGTTTGTACGCAAATACTGTTAAAAAATGATATATCAAGCTTGTGGACCCTGTAGAGATCACAATTTTAATTCGATTTTGATTATACTTGAAATTCATGGTTATAATGCAAACATCTTGGTTCTTTTCGATATTTGCGCATATCGGATCGTAACTTCCTGAATCATGACCCCTGATTATACGCAAAATCGCCTTTTCTTAGCTTGTGGTCCCTCTGGAACTCACAATTATTATCCGATGAACAAAACGTTTGATTATTTTACCGTTACACCGTAAGGAAGGTTGAGTTCGAATTTCGGGAAAATCGGACCAAAATTGCCATACAAAATGGCCGCCGTTTGTACGCAAATACTGTTAAAAAATTGTATATCATGGTTGTGGACCCTGTAGAGGTCACAAATTTAATTCGATTTTAATGAAACTTGAAATGCATGGTTATAACCCAAAGATCTTGGTTCCTTTCGTTATTTGCACATATCTGATCGTAACTTCCTGAATTATGGCCCCTGCTTGTCCGAAAAATCGCCTATGGCCCCTCTGGAGGTCACAATTATTATCCAATTTAAAAAAAAAAAATTTGTCTCTATCACCGTTACACCCTACGGAAGGTTGATTTCGAATTTCGAGAAAATCGGACCATAATTGCCAGAAAAAATGGCCGCCGTTTGTACGCGAACAGTGTAAAAATATATCAACGTTGTGGACCCTGTAGAGGTCACAATTTTAATTCGATTTTGATGAAACCTGATTTGCTTGTTTATAACCTAAAGATCTTTATTCTTTTCGATATTTGCGCATTTCAAATTGTAACTTAATGAATTATGGCCTTTGATTGTAGGAAAAATCACTTTCGGTATTGCTTGTTCTCTGTCTATCTCTCGAACAATTATTATCTTATTTAAAAAAAACTCTGATTATATTACTGTTGCACCGTAAGGATGGTTGAGTTCGAATTTCGTGAAAATCGTACCAAAATTGCCGGACGAAATGGTCGCCGTTTGTACGCGAATAGTGTAAAAAATATGGTATATCATGGTTGTGGACTCTCTACAGGTCACAATTCTTATCTGATTTTGACGAAAAGTCACATTTCTAGGTTGTGTACCGTCACACCATAATCATTGTCGGCTTCGAATTTTATGACTATCAGACTGGAACTGACCAACAAAATGGCTGCTCCCAATACAGTATGAAATACAGGACTTAACGATGTAGGAAAAATCACTTTCGGTATTGCTTGTTCTCTATCCATCTCTCAAAAATGTGGGCGTATCCTGCTTGGCAGTACCAGCCTATCTTTAAGCTTGTGGTCCCTCTGGAGGTCCCATTTAAAAAATCGTTTGATTATATCACCGTTACATCGTAATGAAGGTTGAGGTCGAATTTCGTGAAAATCGGACCAAAATTGACTGAAAAAATGGCCGCCGCTTGTACGCGAAGAATGTAAAAATATGGTATATCAAGGTTGTGAACCCTGTAGAGGTCATAATCTTCATTCAATTTTGATGAAAGTTGAAACACATGTTTACAACTTTACAATCTTAGTTCCTTTCGATATTTGTGCATATCGGATTGTAACTTCCTGAATTATGGCCCCTGATTGTACGAAAAGTGACCTTTTTTAAGTTTGTGGTCACTCAGGGGTCAGAATTATTATCCCATTTAAAAAACCGTTTGATTATATCACCGTTACATCGTGATGAAGGTTGAGGTCGAATTTCGTGAAAATCTGACAAAGATTGACAGCTGTTAATGGGAGGCCATCCATCCTTCATCACTAACAAGGGGAAACCACGCCAGGAAATCTAGATGAACTTTGTCAACCAATGCAGGGATCAAACACCCAACATCAAGGCTACCGAGCCAGCATCTTACCCACTTAGCAACATGATCCCCAGTCAAATGTATCTTTATAACCCAAAGATCTTAATTCATTTCGATATTTGCACATATCAAATTCTAACTTAATGATTTAGGAAAAATCACTTTCGGTATTGCCTGTTTTCTATCCATCTCTATGTAGAAAATAAGTTGTAGGGTCGCGTGTCTAGTCTTAATTTCGGGGCTTCTCAGAATTCTCCAGTTTCCTCGTTGTGAATCATGATGATCCATCCATGGTTAACAAATATACCTCGTCTGCGAAGAATATAAGGATCGACTAGGAGTCGGGATCATATGCGTTTATGGCCCGTCAGACAAGGGTGGCGTCCTTAATGGACTGCTGCGACGGTCCGTAGACCCGAAAATATCCAAAAAGTTATAAACTTGAAAAAAGTCGCGTTTTCACACCTTCCAGATTTGTTTTGATCATGCTTTAATCGAACGCAGTGGCTCGGCGAATTTGGAAACTATAGGATTTCGCACGCTTATGGCGAAAGCGACGCGCTCATGAGACCATTTATTTTTCCGTCGCGGTAGCAGCATAGTAAGGACGGCACCGGGTCTGGCGGGAGTATTACTTTGTGTTCTCGCGTTAGCGAATCGTTGAAATATTATTTATAAATTGTTCAAATAAAATGTGATTTTATTGAAAGGGTATAGCTCATTTTATAATGAAGTAAAATTATAAACACCACTGATAAGATTAATGGGATTGTTTTTCAGTCATAAAATGAACAATATAGATTGTGTTATCACTGATTTGCTCTTACCAGTTATATTATAGGGTTGGATTACCGAGTAGTTAGCGCGTGCGCGTTGTATCATAAGGTCTGCCATTTAGGCAACTAGCGTGGTTTCGATTCCCCAGTTGTACGCCAAAAGGAGTGGGTCGCTTTTCCAATCTCGTGGGTCTTCTCCGGTTTCCTCCCACTACTAAAGACCCATATGCGCAAGCGAATTATTGAAATAAAATTGAACCATGTTAGTCCCGAAATGACCCAATTTAAAAATTGGAAAATTAAACTTGATTTGAAAAGCCTAACGTAAACCTTTTCAAATGTGACTTAGGTTCCAGGTTCGATAAAGTTTGACGCGATTTCCAGGTCTACTCCCCTTCCATGGCACAAGATGGACCGGAACTGAAATTTGGATCAACGTCCAACTGTCCAGCCACGTGTCTGTGCAAAGAACAGCATCTATTCATATACGGATGGGACAAAAGACCCGTTTACACGTCGGTGTACGCGTAAAAGAAGTGACAACAACTTTAACGGACTGAAATGAAATGGGTTTCACATCTTACTGTTCTGCTCCTAACCTGGGCTAATGAAGACGGGCATACGCCATACATTGTGCCACGAGGGAAATTTTGCCCGGGCAGCGGCGCTACTCTTATATGGAATTAGAACTGCCAAGGGATCTTTTACGTGCACGCCAATGTGTACACGAGACCTTTGTTTTTCGTCCCACCGAACGACTAGACAGCATCCTTGTCAGGCACTCCGTCCTGACAAAGGGAAACCACGCCGGAAAATCTGGATGAACTTTCTCGCCAATGCAAGGATCGAACATCCGACCCGTGGCGAGCGAGCCAGCGTCTTACCCACTTATCCACGCTATCCCCTAACGCCTTTAACAGCTGGAATTCACAATATCATTAGGTCACTGATGGTCTGTCCTCATAATTATCCTATATGGAAACGAAAAGTGATAATATCGTTATCTCTGAAATTAGAATTACAACTCAAAACATGTTATTACTTTATATTGCCAAAAGTTTTTATTTATTAAAATGAATACTTTGATTCATATAATATTCATAAATATTAATTTCTATAGTTCAAGTCGTAGCCTATACACAATAATTATAACTTACGTAATATTAAAATTTAATTATAAGGTATAACAATATTTATAACAGTTCTTAAAATATCACAGTTATAGAAATTTATGAAGTTATGCATTGCGTACGATATTCAATTTAAGGAATGAGTCCTCTCTTGTTAGGGTGGTTGGATGGCCGAATGGTTATAGCGCGTACCAGTTGTATCATGCGGTCTGTCATTGAGTCAAGTGACATGGTATCGATTCTCCAGTTGTACGTGACAAGCAGTGGGATTGCCTGGTCCAGTCCTCCTTTTTTCCCCCATTGCTAAACGTATGTTAGTCCCGAAATGACCCAGTTTGTGTTGAGATTGACGTTAGACTCTCTCTCTCTCTCTCTCTCCTTAAAATCGGGCCATCTGATGACAAAAAGTATAAGCGGCCATGGGCTTGGCATTTTAATAAATTATGCTACAAAAAAAAGATCTGTAATGCACCTTACTGTCAACAAGAAACATAAATATAGAGAGATATTATCCAATCCTAAATAAATCAACACACAAATCTAATCCAATTGAAACGTCACTGATTTTTCACACCATAAAACTTCACTCGACCTTGAAATTCAAACGACAATTATAACACTGTTTCTTCAATTATGGAATATTCACGGATGATCAATTCCACGCTCGTCAAAATACCAATTATTAACGGGAGTCAGTAAGTAATTGTACAAAGAAATGATGTTTTTGTTTTCATTACATTATCCACTATCAACGTCCACTAGGATCCTGTCGAAACTTTTTTAATCCGGGTCTGATGTAGCGACATTCCTGAAGTTCGTTCCATTCATCATCAGTTATGGGACCTCGAGGGACACGCGCAGGGGGTGCTGTCTCCCGGGGTGTTAGTGTTGATTGCTTGACAGTGTGAATTGGCGGCAAGAGAACGGGGGCTAGCCGTAGGTTTTTCTTCCGAATCCAATAATCTCCGGTGTTCTCTGGATCATAAAGTGATAATCTTGACAAACAATCACGATTTTTGTTATATGATTCCGACTTCTTCCGATGAAGATCCCCGGAAAATTTCTTTTCTGTTTGTTTCGAGTCGGAAGTTCTGTTTGCTTCGTATCTTTTAGAATAGTTGTTTATCGTTTTTACATTAAGTTTTCCGTTTGAAAAATACGTTACTGGAACGGCCCCCCGTAAGCTCACTCTGTTTGGTCGACGAACCATTTTGTGACCGAATGTATTCTCCAGGGCTAAAATATTTTCAAGAAACCTCTCCTCAAACGATGTCTTTGGAGTTAAGATGCTGACACCTCTGATGCTATCACTGTAACAACTCTTCTCACTCGATGACTGTGAACTGCAGGTGCTAAGTTTTTTATGATTCGTGATGACAGGCATCGTCTTCCCTGATAATTATAGAATCCAATTTTCCCTGTTTCACCTTCTTTATAATTGATGATGTAGAAGCTCAACACGCCATCTTCTTCTGATGAAGTTGTTTGATGTTTTTCAATTTGTTCGATATCGCAACAGCTTCCAAAGGTTGCTTTGACGGTGTTCTCGCTTTATCCAAAAATCTAATCTAAATTTTCTCCGAAGTCAAATTGACACGATTTCCTTATTTTGAAAATTATAAATCAATCGTTATAGATAATCGATAGTTTTAATCTTGTATTATTTATAATCCGTACTCTTTGACTCAAAAACATCAAATAATATTCGGAGACTTTCACGCGCTTATTTTATTCACGTTTGCTGTAAACTCATCTTGAACCAACGATGTGATATATTCTTTGACCTTTGAACCCCCAAATACAATAAACCTTAAGTACGCACAAATCTGATCTGTGAAAGTGTTAAGTAAATTGAACAACAGGTTAGAGTCTCATCTCTTCTCATTTATAGTTGATTTATATCAATATCTAGTCTGTTTATCTCTCACTGTAAACATATCATCAGACTTAAAGGTGAATTCATACCATTGTAACCACAGATAGCCTTAATTTCGAATATGGTTTTCAATAACAGGGGTCTGTTTCACGAAATTTTAACTAAGATAAAATCAAATTTGAGTAATTTGATTGGACAATATTAGATTAATTTTAGTTCTTAGCCAATCAAAATTGAAGTATCTACTAAAATTTGGATGTTTATCTTTAGTTAAAATTTTGTGAAACAGGGTCCTGAAGTTTTTTTTTGTGATCTTAACATGGACTAACATGGACCAACCTTCACCCCCCACCCCTCGCTCACAAGCGGTACCCATAGAAATAAATTATGTTATCTCGACGAGTCAAAATTTAGACAAACCCAACTAGACCAAAATCGAAATAGTGTTTTATTGAATAAAAACAAATCGAATATTTATGTCTGAACAGGTTTTGTATTTCTTTCTATTCTTAGAAGAATATTCTGTTTCTTGGGCTTAAGGTCAATAAGGTCGCTGACAGTATAGATACTGGGTCCCAGTGACAAGATGCAACTGAAATCGTGGTGGTATATGGAGTTTATTTCGGGGAAATATGTCTTCCTTTTTTTCATCAAAATATTAAGGAGAATGCGTTTCGGATATTATAAACAAGTGTGCTTTTACGGTAATTCTGCGTTGTCAGTTCTTTACATTTGGTTGAGGATGGAGTATCAATTTGGGTGTTATTTGGAGATTATTATTTATTTTGGTGTATCAATTTGGGTGTTATTTGGAGATTATTATTTATTGTCCCATTATCTTTGTTTGGTTCCGTGGACCGTTCCTTGGTCTATTCTAGGCAGTAAAATAAACCTGTTTATGAATCAAGAATGAATCAAGAATAAATCTTTAAACCCAAGGCGACTTGTCGTCCTCTTGTCAAAAGCAAATTGCACCATAAATTATGAATAGATTTGGTTGTTAATGTTATTATTAGAAAGTAACAAGTATACTAAATCTTATTTTTACAACCCTTACAGGTGTGTCAATTATTCTAGAAATCAGAAATCAAATATTTACGCAATAACCTATATTTAACGGTATTATAGTAGTGACAGATTACAGAATTCATATTAAGACAACCTATAAAACATTTTACAGTATTGCCTTGTTATGTAATTTAATACAGGTACAGTGAAACCTGAGTAACCTATAGCAATGAATGGCGTTTACCGTTCCACTGTTTTGCATGAATCAAGCTTATGAAGATGGACTTAAAACCTTTTTTCTGACTCCTCCAGAAAATTAGACACTGTTTCTTGTCATGTCCCCGTCCCGCAACTTTGCCACAAGGAAACAACACTGAAACGTTCATCGTTTAACACTGAAATGGAACATCCTAGTCAGTAGCTCATTGTTGGGCAAGAGAGAGAAAGAGAGAAATGGGATTTAACGTCCACTCGACACAAACTAGGTCCTTTGGGGACTAAAATATGGTTCAATTTTATTTCAATAATTCGCTTGCGCATAGTGGTCTTTAGCGGGAAACCCACGAGGTTGAAAAGGCGCCCCAATCTCCATGCCACATACGCTCACACCAGGGATCGAAACCACAGCCGCAAGCCAGGGGTGACCGGCCAGTTAGAGGTTGAAGTGCGGCACTCTAGACCACTAAATCTAAACAGCAAGTTATTTTTTTAATAAAACAAAATACGCCAAAAAGAACGAAAGCTTCATTTCGGAATCATGGCTGATAACTTCACGATTGTGCTATTTTATTGTTTTAGTATAAGAATTGTAGGTGACAGGGGCGTGGTGAGAATGAGTTCATGAGTAGCCATACTCATGCGCCAAAAAGTTTTTGCGCCAAAATCACAATCAAATTACTCAAAAAATGAAAAACATTTGTAAGTGGAAAAATTGTTTCATCTGACCCAATTAAAAAAATTTTGAAAGAGTCAAGTTGGAAAATTTAATCATATTTTATTACCGTATTTCTTGTCTCGGATTGCTGGAGATTGCGTTTCTGGGCTTCTAATTTTCGAAATTTTCCCGGACCCCTCGCCGCGGGCTCCCGCCTTCGGCGCTCGCGGTCAGTAAAAGGGTTTTTGTGCCAAAATCTTTTTTGTTACTCATAATTTCTTCTCAATAATTGCCCTCACCACGCCCCTGGTAGGTGAAAGGTTTTTTTTCATATCTTGGTAACCCCGAGTTCTTTGTGTGTCATATAGGTAATGGTTACAGGAAACGATTTGTCCTATTGGATTAAGGGAATCTTCATTCTAACACTACATAGTTATTTCGCTATCTTTATTGTCATTAAACTTGGATTAATTTTTCAACGTTTAACTTAATCGAATTTGTGTGATAAAACTATTATATACAAAGCATTTAAATAGAGCGGATGTTTGCTGTATGTCAAATATTTATTGACATAATTTATTTTGTAGGAAATAGGCATCCACTTTATTCTATGGACTATATATATATTTTTATGAACATTCACCTACATTTACTCCTAGACACTGTATGCCAATCTGTATAATATACCTGTATTATATTTTGCTATTATTGGTTTCGAGGGGCAGAACAACTCAAAGGGTCTTAACAATTTGCAGAACCCTTCCTCTGCGCCACATACGTATATTAGTTAATTTAAACATTTTTCGACCCCCATCCTCTATGAGAAATGATGCCAATACGCCTTTTATCCGAACCGTTTTGTCGTGGCTTTTGCTGAAATGAATCCTATCGCAGATATCGCTCGATTCTTAACATATGGTTCTCAAAAGTTTGGAACATTATGAGAAAACCTTTGTTGGCAGCATTTGCTACTAATATCTTTATGTTTCGTTACTTGACAACCAGTTTGAGCCTACTGGTTTTTTTAAAGTTTCTACTGCGTACTTATCACCTAAAATATGTTATTAAAGTCTCGAAATAACATTTGAGACTGATGAAGAACCCTTCAATTTACGAGGACTGGATGAAAAGTAATTTCTAAGCCTGTCTGTTAAAGGCGTGTCCAAAGAGTCCCCTTCCAGGTTTATAGTAATTTACACACTTTTGCCAACGATGTTGTAAAGTCTGGATGTCGGTCAGGAAGAAATCTTCTTCAGCCACCTTAAAAAAGTCGTTCACAGCTAACATGACAACCAGCTAGTTCCTTTTTCGAAACAGGTCTCATCCATGGTTATAAATGTGGCAAGAGAATTACCAGGATCTGCTTCAAAACGGCGCAAATTGTCACGTTTCTGATCAGCAGTCAGGAGCTTGAGCATCCACCCATATCTTGCAGAAACATTTGTCATTCCTAACTCGTTGGTGTCAATGTGCCCAACCTCTCATGGGAGATGTCAACAGTGGTAAATCGTCAATCAGTCGCCACAATGTTTTCTTTAATGGTTGTTTTCGATGGCCTTCCAGGATTTTGGTCTATAGACCACCTCGCTTCAGTGGGCCAGATTGGCACAGTACTCAGCACGGCACGCTTGTGTTTGACCCGTTTATACTACAAAAAAATTAACGGTGCCGTAGGAACGGTAACTGGCGCGCTTAAAATTTGTAATGTAAACGTCTATACGCTTAAATTCCATAGCCCACTTCTTTATTGTGGAAAAGGATGTGGTATCATCCCCTAAAGTGGAGGCCATGTCGGCATGTATCTGTGTTGGGGTTAGTCCTTTTAGGTACTTGATAAGATGCCGTATAGTCGCTATTGTCCATTTCAGGCGACTCCAATGCCATTGGGTATAGGTTGACAAGATGGTCTGGTACAAAGACAGAAATAAGACTACAGTTGCAGTTCCTGATTCATTCAATGATTGTGCTTTCATCCAGCCCTCGTACAATATTGTAAAAGTTAAACTTGTAAAAGGATATCGGTACAACTATGGTTCAATACCGTTCAGTATTTACGTCTGAAACTTTGTGAAGAATATTCACCATTTTAATTGACATCCGTACATTCTTGTGTCATACAGATGTTGGGGATAGGCACCAGTACTATAATTAATTGGAAAATAAGTCTTGCAACGCTTTCGTGATAGAGAAAGAGAATTTCCCACAAAATAAATAGGATGGTTAATTATAGATCCACCTGGTGGGGGATTGGCGCTTTTAAACTGTCCTTATTCAATTCACACAGTCCTATAAAAATAAAAACTTTTTAAGGTTTAAAAAGTATTATTCTGAAACTGGTTTCTTGGACAAGGTTTTAATTGTTCTCATATAAATTCAATTACCGTATTAGTATGCGTATACTCATATCATAATTTTTACACTTTAATTCTTGTTACATACTTATTAAGAATAATATAAACAATAAATTGATAGTCATGTTCTTGTCATTATTCAAAAAATGCGAAGAAAACGGTTGAAAAGGAAATGTTAATCCTGTCGCGCCATGTAAGGATAATCTCCAAAATTAACGCGGATCGATAGCAGGGGAGGATATGAATGAAAGTACATTTCTATATGGTTTAATTTAATATACAAAACACAATGTTTAACTACCGCATAATATTTAGCAGGGCATCAACCCAACAATGAGACTTAAAGTAGCAAGGTAAATTTATATAAAACCAACGCACTTGAAATCAAAACACGACTTAAAACATAGTAAATCTAAAAACCTATAATGAATCTTGCAAATTTTCATATTTCTCAAATACATGGTTTGAAGCCAAAATTATGGTTTGTTTACAAGCATAGAGGTAAACAATGGTCATTACTGCGAGTTCTGGGGCTTAAACCGTGAGAATTTATTCTGAATTACCATTTTTTTTTATTTTGATTAGTAAACGACTTGATTTTATGTGTTTTAATTTTAAATACATAACAGTAATTAAACGAGTCTAAATTCAACGTTAGTCGCTTTCATGGTAATGTATAGGAAGGATAAAGGACTGCAAGATCGGAAATTATGTGTAATTTATAGATTTGATGATAAAAGTTTAGAATGTATATCAATATGACTATGATATAGTATAGTTTGTTTGTTTTACTTATCAACTGTAATAAACACAATAATAGGTTAATCACAATCGTACACTTATTGTCTCAACTAAAATTCAGTCAATAAGGTCATTCACTGGTCAACAAGATACATCTTATAAGTTTGTATTTCATTGCCTCGTGAAATTGAACATTCTGGATAAATTTTGTAATTTAAAAAAAATAGTTCAATTGTTCTATCCAAATTCGTTAATTAAGCCATAACGAATAAAATTAGACCAAAGCAAAATTTAATTACACTTCAATGGTCAAATTATTGACTGAGATGGAGACTGGTCGAAAGAAATTTTTTAAAACATCAATTTTAATGAATGCACATCAAATCAGCAGATTCAATGCAGACCATCCCCACGCCCTCACTCACACCCCACCCGCCTCATCCCGCCTTCTTCAGCCCTCTTCAGGTGGACAACGGGCAGAATGGCGCCAAAAGCCAGTGTTGCCCTTCCACTACACACTGATCACCAGCCATGATTGACACCGCGTGCTGTGATTTCACGTGTTGAAGGCAGCCGTATTTTCTACAGAGATATTAGAACACTTACGTAATTCTCTGTGAAACAGATTGGTTCGACCGATAAGCTGTTTCTCAAATAGCTAAGTCAAGGGAGAATACTACGTTTAATAAAGTCTGTTACCCAAAATCTATTGATTCCAAACACATTGAGAATTGAAACGAAATGAGATTTTAGATTTAACGTTCTACGTTTTTGACTAAACCGGGCGGATGAAACAGGGAAAACCCGTGACCGATAGACAGACCTTTTAGAAGGTTTCGGTGACAAGATAGCTCAATGAAATTTTTTTTTTTCAAAATCTTACCTTGAAAGAGCATTTTCAAGAAAAAGTGACAGAAAGGCGGCGTTTGAATTTTTGATAGGTTAGAGGATTCTAGAGCTTTTTGATAGGTTAGAGGATTCTAAAGCTTTTTTTTTTGTTTCTGTTATAGGAAATTCCACGCCTGTTTCTTAGGGGGTGGTGTAGGACCGAATGGCTAGCGTGCGCGGGCTATATCATACGGCCTGCCATTGAGTCAACTGGCGTGGTTTCGATTCCCCGGTTGTACGTTGTACATGGCAAGGAGTTGGGTCGCCTCGTGGATTTACTCCAGGTACTCCGGTTTCCTCCCACTGCTAAAGACCACTACGCACAAGCGAATTATTGAAATAAAATTAAAACCATATGTTAGTACCGAAATGACCTAGTTTGTGTCGAAAGTGGACATTAAACCCCATTTCTCACTCTCTCTCTACTTACAATAAAACTTTGACTGTTTGTAAACCAACGTATTACCTATTTTCTTTGAACGCAAAATTTAGCAACGATTTGTATGAAATCTTATCAGGTATAAAGTCCATTTGTACAGGCGTGTGCAGCCACCATATCCGTCCACAAATAGGGACATGCGTTAAAGAACCAAGAAGCATGTCACTAGCAATAACGGGGCTGTTCGTCTCACTGGAATGTAACAATTTGTCTTAAATAACTAACAAAATAACAGTTAATTTCAGACGGAAAGGGGGGGGGCGTAAGTGTGTCTAGACCACCCAACAACATTTTGTTAAGTTGTCTCCCTTTAGTCTCCAACTGTCTTCGATTTGTGAAGTATTTTGTAGCATTTTATTTTCCTTTTTGATAAGATGTCACATCATTTTTAGTATTCTCATTGATACCATATAAGTTTGAAGACTGTATTATTCAATCAGATATTTGTTCTTTAAAATTGATTTCGAATGAAATGTAACAGAAGGCATATTATATCAATCATGTTGTCAAGATATATTGATAAAGAAATTAAATATATAAATGTGCAAGTATGCAAAATATTTATCAGTGACTAATCGGTCAAAGTCAAGAAATGCACGTTAGCATGTTAAACATATGCCTAGCCGGTGGTTTGCCAGTCGACCTTCACTCTATGAAAGGTCCAACAAATGACTCATTATTTTCGAAAAATTAATCGACGATTTTGTTCCTTCATATAATATAGCACGTGGTCTAATAGGCAAAATTATAACATTAGAATATCGTGCGTGAAAAGGCAATGTGCCACCGAAACAGTCAAATATTGTATGAGACTTCGACATACTCGAAAAAGTTTTCGAACATGGAATTAAAAATCCATTTTCAAGAGAGAATATTCAGAATGTTCACAGCCAGATGTCAGTTGCGTGTGTGTCCTCAACTGGCTCTTACGCACGCTGCAGTAAGCGACGTAGCATGGAATTAACCATCTGTGTCGTACTTTCGGTTTTGACCCCTCCGAATTTGTACCGTTGATTACAGATTAAACATCCATAAGTGTACAAATGTTTTGTTATTGACGTGTTCCCATTTGAATATTGTTCACAATAAGAAGCAAAATAAATAAGATATGTTTACAGGATCATTTTGTTATACGAAAAACTAAGTGATGCGTTTTCTATGGCGCTTAGTACATTTTTAGTCATCCACCCCTTGTCGACCATGTCGTGCACTGTAATAACATTATCATCCAGATGTACTTTGTGCTTTCAACAGAAGAAAATAAATTTAATAAAGCATGAATAAATGAAATGGGTTTTAATATCTTGCTTTATGAAATAGGGTTTAACGTCTTACTTTTCTGCACCAACCGGTTTAATGAAATGAATAACAAGAGAATGACAAACTGTCACTCATTTTAAATAATCTTTCTAAACAACCCGTTCTCAACTCGTTACTTTTATGGTCCGGGTCAACTTAAGTGTTTACAAGAAAACGCGTATTATAAAACCATTATACACCTTCTTTCAATCTGTAATAAAATCATCATAATGAATGTATTATTGAACTACATGTATATAGAATGATCTATTGACACAATCCACTAAGTCAAGACGCAGATTAACATTTTACTTGAAAAATTCAAAATATTATATAAAAGCGCCAATGCATCAGAGGCCCTATAAACATGTTCCTTATTTAAATTTACCCTCCGCCCTCCAAAAAAGAGAGTTAAAAGGCAATTTAAAATAAAAATCTAAATCAAACACAATCTTGGTGTCGATGTTCATTGATAGACTGGCAATTCTAAGACAATAAAGATGGCGGCGTAAATAAAGCAATCTATAGATGGTAAATTCCTAATGAACTTTTTTCACCAATATGGCTTTTGTAAGGGCTTTATTTACGACATAGTCTATGATAGTCAATATTTGCCTTGTCTGGAATATTGTGTATTTAAATAACTTTCCGTAAACAGAAACATTTCATACTCCGATATAAATTTTGTTCAGTTATCGCCAGTTTTGCGAAATACATTAGCGTTATTGAAACTCAAGACCATATTTTATAGAACTTATTAAGAAACCGCTTGTTTTGGATAACAAAAGAAAAACAAAAACTTGTTTATAGTCGTTATATATATGTGTAGTTTTAGTTTCTTTTGCGACAGAGACCGGCTCTTAATGGTACATTATGCAAGAGCTAAATCTGCCTATTGAGTCTTTCTTTTGGTCTGAAATGTTATCTTAATTATTAAAGACATTTACCGCACTGACTTTGGTAATGACAGTTTAGGCTAGGCCTAAAATTCAATCGCTAAATTCTCGGTTCAGAGTGGATCAATATGACTGAAATTTTCAGCAAATTCCCTTTTCATTATCTAGTTTTTTTAACTATTATAGTGAAAACTGCCAGCTCTATATCTATTCTCCGCCAATGTATCTTTAATCAAAGATTTTGATAAAAATAAACCCCGAAAACAAACGAACCTTATTGATATTGGTCTGGATTTTGTGAATATACCAGAGACACTACCATTGTAGTCTTTATGCTTTATAAATGATGAATATAGAAGGTTAACGCGTGAACTTAAGACATTAATAAATGTGTCAAAAAGACACGCCTTTAATATTAAAACATTTTGTAATTTATACACTTTCTGTTTCTAATATTTACTCTGTACAATAACAACACGTTACTGGGTTATAAATAGAAGTTATACCATTATTAGTCGTGTTTAACTTACAATAAAATATTTCACACTTAGTGTCGAACACTATAATAATACATTACTAAAGTTCACAAGTTCGTAAAGTAAAGCAATCCATTCATACTCTCTCATACCAATTTCCCGTTTGTAGGCGAATAAGTATTCTTACGCATTTGACATCCAGACTCTCCTTTTAAATGTTTACACGGAAAGTCCAGTCCATTTAAAGAATTTGGTTCTGCGTTACTCATCCACGAACAAGAATCGCCAATCGACTTTATAGGGTCGGAAACTTACGAACATCATCGTTAATTTCCGGCGCGGAGTCTAAATATATAAACAGCGTGAATAGCAGACGACAAATACATTAAAGAAGAGAGTTTCACATAGCGTGTATTCATACTGTGGGTAGTTGACAATATTTCTATTCGTTTTCTATCAACAATAATGTCACGACGTCCAGAATTACACGATGGCTACCTTGGTGCCCAAGAAGAGATGGCGAAGGTTGGAATGGCACCACTTACGCATAAAAGGGAAGAATTTGAAATTTCTGACAATGAAGTGGAAATTAAATTCAATTTGTCAGATCCAGTGAAAGTTACTACCAACCTCATTAACTGTAAAACCGATAAAGACGTTAGTGAACATGTTTTTGTTCAAATGGAAAAATCCGCCATTAGTTTCCAGATCGGTTTTCCAGAATCTGGATATTACAAATTTCAAATTTTTGCTCTTCGTCAATCGAACAGCAGTAAATCTTTACCAAATGTCTACAATTATTTGATTCACTGTAAACAAGCTTTAAATCCAGTTTATCCCTGTCCCAAACAGTATGTGGAATATAAAAATGGATGCTACCTGTACGAACCAAAGTTTTTGAACTCTTCAGTTCGCCTTAGAGGTGTTAATTTTAAGGTAAGCATAAAAGGAATTATTCGCAAAGTGCTCTTTATTAAAATTTAATTGATAGACCAATAATTCGACCATCGGCTTTTCGTCACAGATGTTAAGGTCATAAAAGGTGTTTAAACAGTTGCCCAGGAGTTAACCGGTTAGCGCGTGGGGGGGGGGAATAATCTTTGTGTCCAAAACGTCTTACACTCGATAAAATAACATAAAGATGGAATGATGTGGGTTATTAGATTGTACTTAACTTGCGTTGCATGAGAAATGTTTTGTCGAACGTAAATATTACCTAAAGCTCTTTGATAACCCTAACCAGGACCTTACTGATTAGGCGGTCGATCCAGTCCTTATATGGCGATTGTCAAGTTTCTTATTACCGTGGTGGTGGTGGTGTGCGTGTGGAGGGGGGGGGGGGTATTCTTTACTCTCAGTGATCTTGTATTACTGAAAGATGACATATATTATCACTTCGACGAGTGAGCCTTACAACTTGGGTTTGGTTAGGATTGAGATTTGCCCGGTCGCTCAAATTCAATACAGTATAACTTCCCAACTGTCTAATGAGTGTGGGAATTACTTCATTTCGCAAAACAGTTAGTGACACCACAACCAGGATAACGATTAAGGAAATAAACGAATAGCACCCTATCGTTAACGAAAATGGAGGAAATAATAAAGTCTTTTTTTTTCATTGGGCTGTCCCATAAGCAGACGTCGCGCCAATATAGTCATCGAACGTATGCGTTGACTATAATTGCGTAGGCCTACTGAATGTATAAATTATCTATAGATCAAGATGCAAAATACTGATTAAAGGAAACTGCTGCAGGCTATGTTAATTTATACCTTGCAAGGAAAGTGATATTAAAAAAATCAACTTTAATCAGTGCTTAAACGGGAGGAACATCTTGGGAATAAAAATTGGATCTCATCTTTATTTAGAGAAGGGTGTAAATCAACAAATGGAACTTGGATATCGCTAGCTTGGATTGAAGTAGTGGATACAGTAGTTTTTGATATTATAGACCGGGAGCCCAGGGGTCAACCTAGCTGCATAGTGTACCAATGTTCTTCTTTTTATTATCGATGCATGTATGTCTGGTATCATCAAAATGTAGGTCTGAGGGGTTTCTGGCGGTAGGTGTGGTATTCCACGCCCGAAATGCGATAGCTCTCAACTAGTCTAGATTAACTCAGAAGTGTACTACATGGAATTCACACAGCAGTGTACCGTACATCTTCAGGTATCACAAAAATACTCTGTCAGACATTTCTTGTGGTGGGGTACCCCTGACAGAGCTATGTAATTACCAGACATGTGAAGTGTTTGAGTATCCCTGACAAGAGTTATCTAATTTCCAGTCAACAGCTAGGCTGGATTGGCTGAAATCTGTACCACCTAAAACAACTTTGGAGTTGTTCAGTACCACCACAGCAGTCCCGAATGACCACTGACAGACAGGTTGTGCGGTGTGTTACCCCAAACAGACACGCTGTAGGCTATGTTAATTTATACAATATGAGACCCGTATACTTTGCAAGGAAAGTGATATTAAAAAATTCAACTACACCTATGAACCGGGAGTAGCATAACTCCGAACCTGACGTAGTAGTCCATCGTCAGCAGGCCCGTGTTACTCCCCAGTCCGAGCTACCCTTCTTCACCAAATTTCAGCCTCGGAACAGCCTCCATGCAACCGCCAAGCCTGAAAAGACAAATAATTGGAATGATTGGTATAAAAGCCGTGTCTTTGATTCTTCGAGCAAAAGCAATAAATGAGAGATTCGGGCTATGTTGAGTTAGGGTTGTAAAAATAGAGATTGGGGTTATCGAGGTAGACTTGTAAAAAAAGAAAGTTTAGGGCTGTATCGAGTTCGAGTTGTAAGCACTTAACGGGCTAATGGAAGAGGGCATTTATGTCATATGAGGGAAATTTTGCCCGGGTATAGCGGCGCTAAGTCCTACTCTTATTTCGAATTCCAACGGCCAAGGGATCTTTTACGTGCATATTTCAAATGGTAAACTGAAGTTTCCGTGTGGAATCTAGAATCTAATCTTCCTTTTTTTATGTCGAATGATAAAAATAACAAAATCATACTCTAACTAATGTTATCATTTAAATGGCCTAAAGATTGATTTTTATACGCGCACATTTTCATGTGGACGTATTATGTCGTCGCCCCTGTCCGTCCGGACGTCCGTCCGTCCGTCCGTCTGGACGTCCGTCCGTCCACAATTTGTTTGTGGACTCTCTACAGGTCACAATTCTTATCCGATTTTGACGAAACTTGAAATATAGGTTTATCCCCAAAAGATCTCGGTTCCTTTCGATATTGGCATGTATCGGATCAAAACTTCATGGATTATGGCCCCTGATTGTACGAAAAATCACGTTTTTAGCTTGTGGACCCTATAGAGGTCACAATTTTGAACCGATTTTGATGAAACTTGACATGCATGTTTGTAACCCAAAGATCTTGGTTCCTTTCGATATTTGCGGCTATCGGAATGTAATTTCCTGAATTATGGCCCCTGATTGTCCGAAAAATCACCCTTTTTAGCTTGTGGTCCCTCTGGAGGTCACAATTATTATTCGATTTAAAAAACCGTTTGATTATATCACCGTTACACCCTAAGGAAGGTTGAGTTCGAATTTCGGGAAAATCGGACGAAAATTGCCATACAAAATGGCCGCCGTTAGTACGCGAATACTGTTAAAAAATGGTATATCAAGGTTGTGGACCCTGTGGAGGTCACAATTTTGATTCGATTTTGATGAAACTTGAAATTCATGGTTATAACCCAAAGATCTTGCTTCCTTTCGATATTTGCGCATATCGGATCGTAACTTCCTGAATTATGGCCCCTGATTATACGCAAAATCGCCTTTTTTTTTAGCTTGGAGGTCACAATTATTATTCGATTTAAAAAAACGTTTGATTATATCACCGTTACACCCTAAGGAAGGTTGAGTTCGAATTTCGGGAAAATCGGACGAAAATTGCCATACAAAATGGCCGCCGTTTGTACGCGAATACTGTTAAAAAATGGTATATCAAGGTTGTGGACCCTGTGGAGGTCACATTTTGATTCGATTGTGATGAAACTTGAAATTCAAGGTTATGACCCAAAGATCTTGCTTCTTTTCGATATTTGCGCATATCGGATCGTAACTTCCTGAATTATGGCCCCTGATTATACGCAAAATCGCCTTTTTTTTTTAGCTTGGAGGTCACAATTATTATCCGATTTAAAAAACGTTTGATTATATTACCGTTACACCGTAAGGAAGGTTGAGTTCGAATTTCGGGAAAATCAGACCAAAATTGCCATACAAAATGGCCACCGTTTGTACGTGAATACTGTTAAAAAATGGTATATCAAGGTTGTGGACCCTGTAAAGGTCACAATTTTAATTCGATTTTGATGAAACTTGAAATGCATGGTTATAACCCAAAGATCTTGGTTCCTTTCGGTATTTGCGCATACCGGATCGTAACTTCCTGAATTATTCGAATTTCGTGAAAATGGTACCAAAATTGCCGGACGAAATGGTCGCCGTTTGTACGCGAATAGTGTAAAGATATGGTATAACATGGTTGTTGACTCTGTACAGGTCACATTTCTTATCCGATTTTGACGAAAAGTCACATTTCTAGGTTGTGTACCGTCACACCATAATCATTGTCGACTTCGAATTTCATGAATATCAGACTGGAACTGACCAACAAAATGGCTGCTCCCAATACAGTATGAAATACAGGACTTAATGATGTAGGAAAAATCACTTTCAGTATTGTTTGTTCTCTATCCATCTCTCGAAAATGTGGGCGTATCCTGCCTGGCAGTGCCAGCCTATCTTTTTAAATAAAATCTACAGACTCACACAGCTCGCATCTTTATAAATTATTTATATAGTTATAAGTTATCTGAAACATTTTTTGGCATTTCTAATTTCACTACTGTCGTTCTATAATGCAAGGTTCCTGCTATCTAGTTTTTCTGTACATGTTTCTTATAGAAGTGGTAGTAAATTCTTAAAACAATGCCAGGAAAATACCACTGAATTAAAAGTTGGCTTTGATAATATGGTTTACGGAACACATTAAATGCCATATCCAAATAATTGATGTGGGGGAGACAGAGTCGCGGTGGTTTGGGATGACTTTGGGAATATTGTGTCGCGTGAGAAATATTTCCAGTATGAGTAAGCTCTCTATTATTTGTTATTTGTATTACTGAATACATTAATCACTGTCAATTTCAGTGTAAAACAGAAGTGTCCCACCTTACATGTTGTTTTGTCTAAGATGAACAAATGCTCAGTTAATTTGGGTATTTTATTTTGTCTATTCATCACTCGGTTTCTCTTTAACTAGTCAGCAAATTTCTTCACGTTCTTGAGAAAGTAATGAAATCTTGGCTCATAACATACTTATCTTTAATTATGAACCACTTTACAATACGTATCCTTTATACTATCGCCAGATTCCCCTTTATGAATATTTAAGAGCGCCATCTTATCTGAAGGTTTTGTCACGTGTACAGCTTAAAGAGATAATATAGAGTGTCATAAATGCAGCTGTGTAATTTATATTCTCTTGGATAGTAAACAAAATCAATTGCAAGGTTGAAATTTTTAAAGGGGCCACCAATCAAACCATTAATGTTAAATACTTTTATGTTTGAAATTGGCCTTTTAATTATCTTCTGCTGCTTCGACTGGGCTAATGAAGACGGGCATACGCCATACAGTGTGCTATGAGGGAAATTTGGCCCGGGCAGCTTTCAAGGCATCTTTTACGTGCACGCCAATGTATAAACGGGGCCTCGATTTTTCATCCCATCCGAATGACTAGACTGCTCTCCTTGTCAGGTCCTTCTTCCTGCACCCCTGCCATGAACTTGGGCGGGCAATGCTGGGGTCGAACATGCAACCTCGCCCCTTTCTTTATGTGTCGTTGGCGACAGGGTTTCCAATTGCAGGACACTTTTCGCCACAATGGATTAAATAACGACTCTTATGTGGTCACATAAACTTTTGCATGCATTAACATTTTTAACGGAAATCATTTAAACATTTATAGTCACATGGAGTGGGATGAAATGAAATAGGGGTTCGTCCTACTGTTCTGCCCCGAGCTGGGCTAATGGAACATGTAGTGATAAACTCTTAAAATGAAGAATCCTGTGACAGGTTTTTGAACAATTTAACTTTTTAAAAAGAGACTTGTAACAAAACTGCAAACAAATTTATAGACGTATGTAGAGCAACTTGTATCATGGTTGTCTGACTGAATAAGGATTATAAAGAACAGACGACTAGAATAATTGGAGGGTGTAGGGTTGTTTTGCAAGAGAAACATTATCCATGTCCGTGTCAACATCCATCTTGATAATCTTGTTTGTTGAGTCATCTAATAACACTTGATAGAGAAAGTCTGAGAAAAATTCAAATTATTTTTAGCAAAACTGCTATATAAAACAACTCAATTTACTGATAACTGTAATTGCTTTAACGATCATGTTTTATGGAATTAAATTAGATTAATTTTTAAGACACCCCCAACCCCATACTTTGGCATAGGTTAAATTCAATCGGAAAATCTGAGACACACTACTTACGGGATAAGGTATGAGGTTAAATTGGGTTGGTTCTTGTAATCTAAAAATCGTTTTCTAGTGCGGAACATGCATGTTCTATTGCTGTACCCCCTTCCCTCCATCCAGCGTGAAGCAAAAAGCAGATGCATGTACACGAATAGTTTTATTTGCAGCTTGACAAGGAGTAGGATCGCTTGCCCAACCTTGCGGTGTTGTCCGGTGGGTTTCAACTTTCTTCTCTTGTAGCGTACATGGAAATAAGACTTTCAGAGATGAAATTCCGAGAAAAAAAAATCTTCCCACTAAATTGGCTTGATATCAGAATACCTGCATGTATGTCAATGCCATTGTTATATCAGAATCTTCAGTAACCATGCCAAATACTTAAACAACAATGTAACGTGGTTAATTTAAATTCCAAATAATTTTTCATAGGAGGGTTCTTCAGAGTAATACGATCTTTACAGCTAATTCAACAATGACGTAACTCAAAATCGATTCTTTTTAAAGTGGGTTCTTGACAGCCTAATTTAACTTTATTTCAAACATAACACACGTCTAACACTTAAAATTTGACGAGGAGCGTGTAGGCGCACTGTAAAAAACAAAATGTTGATTAAAATATTACGAACTTGCTTAATTGACATCTACTATACTTTGTTGATAAAATGTTTCGAATTAAGTTGAAGACACGTATTTCATCAAAATAACCATACTTGAAGATACATTTTGTAAGGATATAAAAATAGAGTTGACAATTCTCGCTATATAGTGATAGGTACTATGTTTAACATTTCAGTCAAATTACTTCCCGCTGAGACATGTTTTCGTCGTTAGAAGAACGGTGTAGCCTTGATTGTCATTGTTGCCGTTGTATCGATAATAAACAAAGTCTCAATTATCCACTTTTACGGTAACCGCAAAACTCGTTTTCATCTATAGAAAATGTCTCATTGATAATTTATATAACATTTAAAGCTTTAAGAAATAGTCCGATTTAGATCTTGCAGCTTGTAACTATCCCAATTAGATCCGTCTCTGAGGATTAAATCGTTGACAAATAATGTACTCTTACTTTAAATTACATTTCAAACTTTTACCTTAACTTCCTTTTTTTACAGTGTCGAAAAGAAAGTTACATAAATAGGTTTTAAATTATGATCAACAGCTGGATCGTATTATTTAACTTAACTTTGCAATAGCTGCGCCGATCATTTATATAATCAGCGTTTTTATCTATATTTACCTGAACCTGGGTGTAACAGATAGTATTAGTCATCAACTATACATACAAGGCCACATATCTCATTTGATTCTTATCCGAGTCAAAGCGACATGACGTGATTGGCGAAATGATTAGTACATTTTGCATTCGTTCGTTATATTCTAAATGTTTTTGACTACTCTTCTGCACCTAACCTGGGCTAATGGAAGACGGGCATACACCCAAACTGATCCCGCAGTGAATATTCGCTTGGCCGCTACAGTCACTGATAAGCATGACATCGACGAGGCTTAATAAGTACGGCATATTAACTTTTTTACTCCGACAAATTAAATTCTCAAACATTTTTTTGAGGCAAAAGAAAAATAAGTAAAGACGTTTGAAGTATTTGGAGTTTAAAAATATTTCCTATTTAGTGTAAATGAGTAAAATGCATCATTTTGCCCGAAGCAGTTAGGTGTTAAGTAAACATTGCACGAGCCGTTGAGCCAATGACTGGCGCCGTCTGCAGTCAACGCACGTGCTATGGACACTCATCTGTTACAGAGTTAATTCGTAAGTAATTCTCTGTGAAACAGATTGGCATACACCATACAGTGTGCTATAAGGGAAATTTTGCCCGGGCAGCGGCGCTACGGCCTACTCTTATATCGAATTCCAACCGCCAAGGGAGCTTTTACATGCATGCCAATGTGTACACGGGACCTCGGTTTTTCGTACCATCCGAACAACTTATAGACAGCTGTCCTTGCCAGACCCTCCGTTCTGCATCACCGACAAATCGAGATGAATTTTCTCGGTCAAAGCAGGGATCGAACTCCCAGCCTCCGGGCTAGCGAACCAGCGCCTTACCCCCCCCCCCCCCCCTCGACCCGTGTATACCATTGAAGATTTGGTTGGATCTTTTGGCGCCATTTACTTCCTCTTATATACAGCTTTAATTGTTTTACGTTGAAAGTCAAGGAAATAAGTGAATTGTGTTTTATGGTCGCACGCTTACCTTTAAAACCTATTTTTCAGATTTGTGTACCAAACGCTAACCACGTGGCTCTTGTAGCAAATGGAGAATGGACGCAGTTGGAAAATAAAGGCAGGGATATGTGGGAACTTAAAACCAATTTGGATCAGTACAGAAATAAGAACGTGAAAGTTACACTTAATGCCAACTTTGTCGACGATGAAACGAAATATGCCACGCTGTTGGAATATACAATTTGAACACATTATTATCATTATTCAGTCATATTTTGTATTAATATAAGAAAACGTTGGCTTTGTTGTCAATTTAATTTGCCATGCTATTCAGTTTTACAAACTGTAAAGTGTTTGTTTTTAATTTGGTTATCGTATTTTCATCATGTTTATTATTAGTTGCAGATTTAGCATGCTGCTATATGTAAATATTTGATGGTTTAAACACTGGTCAACATTACTACATTAATTATTTTTTATATCACGTCATATTAATGGAATTATCCCGAATATAATCATGGAATAAAAATGGTTAATTCTGTGAGAAAGATTCTTTGACACGTGATTATCCTTTTATTCCTGAAGCAACGACTGCGAGTTTTACAACGACTGCGAGTTTTACATCTGGACGTTGCTAGATTACTTTACAATTCCCGAACTCATAGCTACGGTATCTACAGACACGTGAACAGTAGCGTCCAATCAGAGGTGTGAAATATCGACCTTCACAGAAACCTTGACATTGAACGAACCTTGAACTCAGGTTATCACAGATAGACATTTTAGTTGGAAAGCGCGAGATTTGGTATTCGGGATGATGGAGGAATCTGATGATTCCCAAGTAGGGTGAGTACCCAATCGAAATTAGTGCCGAAGGCCCTGATAAGATGTACGGAGTTAAAGCTAGATAAAGCCTTCTATTGAAGGTGAATTATCCTAGTCCCACGTAGCCTAACTATCTGAAGCTGTCGGAACGTTTTCAAAGAAATACTAACATCTACTTATATTTGTTAGCTGGACTGGAGTAGGAGAACAGCTAATAAACTAAATTAACTTGCAATCACGGGGTATCTGACGCGTGCGAAGTGATAACGCCCGGGCCCGTAGCCCCCCCCCCCAATCGAATTAGCCCCCCCCCTCCAAATATTTCACCAACAATAATGATTTCTTAGGCCACATCCTCAGCCCCTCCAAAAAATTCCGTAGCTCCCCCACCCCACAATTTTATGAGCTGGCTACGGGCCCGATAACGCCATGCTATACTTTCGTGTGTTTTGTTTTTGTTTTGTTTATTTTTTTTTGGGGGGGGGGGGCTGTCAGTAGCGTAACTCCTCCTCTTAAACAATACTGAAGAGTCAACTGATCAGACCACTCAATCAACTGCAGGGGCGGATCCAGGAATTTTTGCAGGAGGGGGTTTGCCAGGTTTCGGTTACGGAAATCTGCCATCATCGTCTCTAAATTACATAGGCATACATACAAATTGAGCTACATACAAATAAATCGTTTTTATACTGATCTAGGATCACTTTGTATGTAATTTCATTGATGCAAGGCATTATTTTTTTTATGTAGCTGAGCAGGGGGGGTACCCCCCCCCCCCCCACTTCTGGATCCGCCCCTGTGAACTATTGAATTGAGTAATCATAATGAGAGTTAAAGTTTAACGGCTTCTGTCCTTCATTTCATTCTTGGAAAATACCCAATCCGAATTACAAACCGTTTCGTTATTCATGTCTATTTTGACCCACACACTACCTGTTACTTCCGCTGCATAAAAGGTGTTACTATATTTGACTTAAATCTTTTTTCACAAAAAATAAACAGTCAAGATTCATGGCCAAGAACAAAACTCTCTGCCAATCACTGTAGAAGTTGCTGGCAATCAACCATGTTATTTTAAAATTTTATTCACGTTTCTTGAAATTTCAGCTAGAGAGTTTTAAATTTCAAAGAGGTGAACACTAGCTGAATCATTCATTCGCTCGGACCACTAGACGAGAGCACCGCCTTTGACGTCACATGTGCGAACATGGCAGCGACCATGTCTTCAAACAATCATGTGACTTCTCGGCATCAGTAGTGATTGGCTAAGGAATTAAAAAAAATCGGGCGAAATAGAGACACTAGGTGAATATAGTCGGCCGGATATACCAAACATGTTTGTTTCGGGCGAATAGAAATTTGGTCGAATTAAACTGGACATACTACGCGAATTTTGGCGACGATTTATCCTGGTGTCCACTACGAATCCGCGCACGGAATATTCTAACAGTAAATCTGAACGTTCACTGCTAATCAAGTTTAGAAATATAAACCGAAATGAAAGGGACCCCACACTGTGTTCTCCTTATAGTTATAGGCTTACTCTAGACACATTTACATTTGTGGAAAGTTTCGATGTTTTAGACCGTGGGTTGCCGGACTTCCATATTAACTTACAATCATGTTATAGTGAAATGGGTATTACAAACGTTATACATATTGATAACTAATGATAATGAAAAATTCAACAAAAATTCTAAAGCTAGTTATTAACAAACGACCCTATAATTCCTTTAATATACTGTTCATGTCTGTCACGTTAAAACAGTTAGTTTTTGTTATATGGGAAAAATGCCTTTTTTATAAAAGATATTATTAACCATTAATCAACCGTGTTCACTAAATTTTATTTACAAAATATAACCCCAACCTTGATTTACAATCCGCTGCGTTTACATCTGATAATTTCAATCACCACATTTGCATAACTGGTCCCCAGTAACATCTAAAAGTGCGTTAATATATTGTAACGATAAGATAATTAAAATGGCTAAAAAGGGTAACGTGTATGTTATATTATCTATTTGTATTGAAATAGGGATTATGTTTACCCTAGAATGGTAAAAGGACTAGTTCAACCCACCTAGAGACCGCGCTTTTAAGTGTGTTCGTTATTCATGCCACCTTCTCTTAATTCAACATTTAACTTAGAAAGGTCAGGTGTTAAATACCTACCAAACCTTTCTTTAATTTACCTGTCTAAATTCTACTATATTTGATAGAGGAGAGCATTAAGGGAAATCGTTGGTTGTTAACGTTAACTGCGATTTAATTAGAATGGCTGAATAATGTCGGGTTAAAAGCGACATAAATCTTGTTGGATTTTGCGTATATTGAGAATTAATTTATACCGTTACATGCCCTGCTTTATATACAAAAACTCAACCCTGAAGGCATAACATGACAAAGATCACGTGCTCATTTTTTGATTCATCAATCAATCTTGATTTCCTCTATTGCATTATAAATATTTGAAATTACGTGCGTATAGTGAATCAGAGATCTATTGATTTTCTTTAAAACGGGTTTTATAGACAAGTGTGAGTCAAATGTTATTATTATATTTATACTGCGATTCAAAGATGGCAAACAGAAGGTTTATCGCCCATCGAGATTTATATGCTGAGTCAATATGGAAAAAAAGCAAGAAAATCAAAACAAAAAGCATAAAAAAAGCATAAAAACAATGGATATCTCATAAATCTGCAGTCAAAAATACATTTGTAACTGAATTTGATTGAGTAGGCTTTAAGTAAATATGGAAAAAGAGCTTAAATAGGTAAAAAAAATATATATATATATATATAATGAAAACTTAATATTTCCGTCAAATTACTTTGTTATGAATTGCAGATGGCCAGTGCATAATTCTCTATTGTCAAGTACCATTGCCACGATAATAAACGAAGTCTCAATTTTCAGGTGCCGACGTATTATCGTTTAACGTAGATATGGCAGGAATTATTTGATCCACTCAATTTCCTAGCCTTTCTTGTGAAATGTTTAAAGCACCATTTTAAAAAAAAAACTACTAATGGGCGGTACCAGCAACCTTTTATTTTCAAGTCATTTGTGAACTAGTAGTGACACACTGTATACTATGCCGTTACAGAAACGTGCTATGAAGTGTCAAGTCACCTATATACTGCCCCTAAAGGCGCCTTTCCAATGGACTTAAGGCCTAATAATTCACGTAAGTGGGTCTCAAATTACCATAGTCGCTTTTTTTAAAATTTGCAGTATGCTATCAGAATGCAGTAGTATAATCCCAGCTTAAATATAGCAATCAAAGCTAACAAGAATCTATTCACATCATCGAGTTTTAGATTTCCCATAACCACTTTAACTATACAATATTTATAGGTTTTGTATATCATAATACGTGAATACAGACAATCTGTTTTCTATGCTCATATTGTCAATATTATTTTATAGGCGTCAATCGAATGGCTAGGAAATACAATACGCTATTTGACACTTTCACTTTGTTTGAATAGTATATTAATCCAGGGCAAAATAACCCTACAGAAATTCTGTATATTTTTTTTTTATACAACTCTAATGTATAATATATAAACAAGTTATTGACGAAGGTTAAGTGTGGATATTGTCTTCAGTTCGTATCCTAGTCACACAGATAAACGTTCGATTGTATTAGTCAAATATAAAAATAAACTATCCATCTCCTGCATAATATATGGATATTTTTAACATACAGGTGGTTGAAGGACAGATTTATTAGCTTCTTACTATCATTATTTCCATAATACACGTAAATATTTTATTTCCGAGGCATATTTTGTCTGTATATCTATCATATACTAGTCTACATATCATTGTTCAATAATAGCAGAGAAACCAAGTGCCAGGTCATACTTTAAGTTTTTGCAACCGCGGGGGCAAAATAGGTTTGTGTGGGGGTTCCTCCCAAGTGAAAATTTTGACCCTCTAAATGACTGGAATGTGCGCCATTTATTAACAAAATAAACTGATTTAATTCATTTAAATTTGATTAGAAATTAGGGACAAGATTAAGTGTGGAGTCGAACACAAATTACATTAAGAAAGGTCAACAATGTAATAAAATCCGACGCTCTGGAAGTACATGCGAGAAGGTAATGCATTATACATGTAGAGACATGGGATTTAACGTCACTCTACACACATTTTCTCAAAGAAAATTCTCAAAGAAAAGTACTCTATAATGACTGGAAAATTCTTTGGTGGGCTATGGTCACTAATGACGCATGAACGCCATGTTATTCACCAACAGATTTCGTACATTTCACAAAAGAAGAGAATTGACAGATAGCGTGTCATTGGTACATTTTTTAATCACTGATAGTGAAAACAGTCGGACCCTGAAATATAGCCGGAATAATAGAAACCTTCACACAAAACCCCCCAATAATGCTGGCGCTTTAGACATGATTATCTATATGAAGCAGTTCGATATACACGTATTATAAAACAGATGTTAGGTTAGATTATTGTCAGATAATATTCTATAATAAAATCAATACTATCGACTGGTGGTGTTCAGTATGTTTCTATACATAGTAAGTTGTCCACAAACACAATTCAAGAAATCAAGAAATAACCCACCCCTTGAAGTGGTAACAATCTTATGAAATAATTATTCATACTAATTAATTTAGAAATTCTAGCATTTTAACCCCGTCTTATGAATAATTTAAGATGTTGGATTTTCCAGAACTTATTTGAGAAAATGTAGAGATTTTAGGATACAGCAAGCAGTAAATGTTCATATTAATTTTTATATTGTGTACAGATCAGATATACACTGCTACTTTAAACACTTAAAAGTCACTTTAGGACATATAGTTCAGGTTTCTATACTCCCTTCTTATAACCGATTCCTATAAATTGAATGGTATTTTTATCACTATTGATTATATGAACGATAAGGAAACTATAAATCAATATGGGTTGTATGTTGTTTAATAAAAGGATAAAAGCAGGTTATTTGTGATTAAGTACTTTAATCAGAATCAATAAATCCACTTTGTTAATTTCCTAAAGAATGATTCTACTGAATTACAGGTCAGCACCATTTGATTCAATCTGTCCTAATTGCGAGATCTCTGTAATAACAGAATTTTTTAAAGTAATAATATTTATTCCCTGGTCAGTTCATAAGCAGATTATATGAAATTGGATTGGCAGAGTTACTGCACTTGTTGATATTGACGTGGATTTTCAGTTATTTCTTGTATAATGTGAAAGATCAGTTATTGCCGAGCTACCGAACTCCCTTTGAAATGTGAACATATAAAAATGAAGAATATTGTTGTTATAATTTTTTATATACATTAACAATTGGGATAATTGTACAATATACATTGAATATATTTTACATTTAATACATAAGAAAATAAATATTTTATATAATGTATGAAAAAAATAATGATTTTATATTGGCCTGCTATAGTAAGATACCTTTTTACTTTTCTAACAAAAGATTATTGGTGTAAAAAATGGACAGACAATATACATTCTAGCAAGTAACAAAAATATTTTATATTTATAATAATGAAGTTAAGCCCCATTTCCTTTCATAAAAGACTATTAACTATAACATAGTTTAGCACTCTAATCAAAATACACTAATAGAAATGATTGGTTGTGTTGACCCTTGTGCACAAAGATTCAATTTGACACAATTAGAAACTGTTCTGTCTCCAGGACCGTAGGATTTGTGCTGTCATGTTTTTGCCCTCCAGAGGAAGATTCAATTAAACCAAACAAAGAATTATTTTGGCCATATATAAATTATTTTTAGAAATCCATGGTGTGATTTAAGATAAAGCTAACCAAAATATCCATATTGGCAATAGCAAGTATCATTTTTGTCCCTGCTTGCCAGTTGCTGTTGTTGCGCTTTGGGAGATGGCTCCAAAAATCGTTATTGTTATCCTGCCAAATGACCACTGGCATTTACTCTACATTTACAATATACGTATATCAATTAGTCAATGAAATGATTCTAAGTTTCAGAATTTAAATAAGAAACAACTACTATAATAAGCTGATGTATATATACAAAATTTTGTATACAGTGATCTTGATTGGTTCCTGAGATGTATTCTGAATACATGGAAGAAAAGAGATCATTTGAATGTCCCTCCCTGTGTAATAATAAAGATCTAAGTTTAATTAAATGTACAGTAGTATTTATTATCTATATCTTTGTATCAAGTTTGTATTAATGAAACCAATATTTTAGACCGTTCTACCAATCTCTGACACTTTATCTTGTCTTTACTAACAGAATCTTTTAAAACTGCTATTTCTTTTTTCACCTGCAATCATAAAGTATATTCAAATTTCAAAAATATATTTGTTCAGTTTTTATTTGACTGCTCTCAATAGCATGGGTCATTCGAATCAGTCAGGGCCATTCCAAACCGTGCCATTGTCTGTTTTTTAAATTCTAAATATTACATAAATGACAAAAGCCACAAACCTCGAGTAATTCATCTTGTACTTGTTGCTCATCAATATCATCATCATCATCATCAATTTTAACTTCATCTTTTAACCACTTAGATAAATGTTTATATTGTTTTTGTAAACTCCTGAAACACAAACATATAAATTATTACAAGACCCATTCTCTTTATACTAAAACGGAAATAAAATCACAGACATTCTATATCTCTAGCAGAAAGCTGAGATAGCAGGTTGTAAAACTTTGTTCTTCTACGATCTTTTGTGTATCTACTTCTAACTCACCTTCATGTGACTACCTGTGAAATTCAAATTTATTGAAAGATAACTCAACCCAGCCATTTTTTCTTATTACTTTGTTTAATAATACTGTGACACAATGAAATGATGGTTCGAAAATGGCAAAGGTTGCCAGGCAACGAAACATACGCCCACAACAGCTAAGTCGTCCGGGCAGTCAACAAGGGTTGTCGCATATTGTTTCTTTTATCAGTAAGGAAAACATTTACAACACATGATAATCTTATTACGAGTAATAGCCCATTAAATAATTATCAGAAATGATTAGAATAGTTTTGATGGTTTGTCTCAAGGCCTTTGTCCACAAGATATCTCAAAGTGATCAGGTGCCAGACATCACTGAAAATCAAATAGGATTCTTCGTCTCATGACCCTAAACACTGTGTACAAATTTAAAGTCAATCGGATATTAACTTTAGCCTTTAGAGCATTCACAGGGTTTTTCAAAGTGATCAAGGGTCATAACTCTGCCAGTAATTATCGGATATCGCTGAAAATAAATAGGCTATTTTGCATCATGACTGTAAATAGTGTGTATAAATTTAAATTCAATCGGATATTAACTTTAGATTTTTCAAGGTGATCAAGGGTCATAACTATGGCAGTAATTATCGGATATTGCTAATAATCAATAGGCTTCTTTGTATCATGACTTTAAACACCGTGTATAAATTTAAATTCAATCGGATATTAACTTTAGCCTCTATAGCGTTCACAAGATTTTTCAAAGTGATCAAGGGTCATAACTCGGGCAGGAATTATCGGATATTGCTGAAAATCAACAGGCTTCTTCGTATCATGACCTTACACACTGTGTATAAATTTAAAGTCAATTGGATATTAAGTTTAGCCTCTAAAGCGTTCACAAGATTTTTCAAAGTGATCAAGGGTCATAACTCGGGCAGGAATTATCGGATATTGCTGAAAATCAATAGGCTTCTTCGTCTCACGACCTTAAACACCGTGTATAAATTTCAAGTCAATCGGATATTAACTTTAGCCTCTAGAGCGTTCACAAGAAATTGTGGACGATGGACGGACGGACCGACAGACGGACGGACGGGGGCGAAGGCAATATACGACAACATTTCCATGTGGGCATATAAAAATTAGAAAAACAAAAATAAAATGAAATGGGGTGTAATGTCCTATTGTTCTGCTCTGATCTGGGCTACTGACATTGAAGATGGACATAAACCATAAAGTGTGCTATGCGTGAAATTTTGCTCTGACAACAGCATGACATATTCTTATATTGAATACCAACTGTAAAGGGATCTTTTATGTGCAAGCAATGTGTATACGGAACCTCAGTTCCGTCTCATCCAGCACGTCTTACAACTAGTAACCACGCGCAAAAGTCTGGATGAACTTTTTCGGCCAATGCAGGGACTGAACACCTGACCTCCAGGCCAGCAAGCCAGCGTATTACCCACTTAGCCACCGTGGCCCTGAGAATAACATAAGACATTGTATAGAATGCTCAATATCTAATCATACCATTAGTATAGAAATTAATTTGTTTAAAGTTTAAATGTAGAACTTACTTTAATCGCTTTTTATCTTCTTCCAATATTTTAAGAGTGTTCCTTATATAGATCAATTCTTCATGATAAGTCATATCTTTCTCTCTTCCGATATCTTTTGGTGCATTTTCCTGACTTACAGAAACACTTCTTTCTTTATCAGAATTGAGGCTTTTCATAAAATCACCTGGTTTTAATAGAGTTATTTCATTTGTTTCAAGATTAAGTCTTGAAGTGTCATGGCCACCAGACAAAGTTGATAAGGCAAGCGTCGACTGTCTTAAATCATGTCTGCCTGATAAAGGAGATGAATGTAATATTCGTTGTTCTACTGTTAAGGAATATTGGTTACTGGGAGAGATGCTACACCTGCCTTCTGCATCCTTAGAATTCTGGGTAACGTTCTGAGGTGTTGATTGGTTGTTTTCAGGGGGAGACAATTCCAGATGTCTTTGATTTGAAGAAACTGCATTAGATGGAGATGATACAACCAACACTGTCTGTTCTCTTACAGCATTCTCAACAAAGCTTGAGGCTGGCTGTACATGATCAGGTCTAATATTAACTTCTTCATCTTCATTTTCTTCTTCACAAATCTCTGGCGAACTAAAAACACAAGAAATTAATTTCAAACACAAATAATCTATTTAAATAAAATTAAATCTCCAACATTATACAGTATGTTATGACGAAAGTTTTGCCAAAAGTGTGGCACTAGGACCTTCTCTCATGTTGAATCTGAACTGGCAAGGGTTCTTTTACATGCACACCAATGTGTACACAGGACCTTGGTTTTTCATCCTATGCAAATGACTATATGAAGTCACATTCCAGGCCCTCCATCCTGCACCTCTGATAAAGATGAATGAAGCTGCACAAAAAGTGCTGAAATCAGTTTTAATCAAATTTTTCTTTAATTAATTACCACTGAGGTAATAAGCCCCTCACTCAATACCAAAATAAAACCTGAACAAAAAATTATGATTAAAGGTTTTAGATAAAACAATATTATAAACAAATTTCACCATTCTCACTCCATTAGAATGGCAAATTTGAACAATCTTTCCCATTTTGGAGACACAACAAAATGAAATAAAAAATAGCTCATTTAATGTATGAATAATAATTCATTATTTATATCCTTGGAATCATATATTGTTCTATTTTTCTTACTTGTCAATTAATGATGAAAATAACCCAGCTTTCTTCAGAGAATCAACTAGAAAAGCTGGACGTCTGGGTTTGGGTCGCTGTCGAATGGGCTGGGACCGTTCTCTGAAATTGGAAGTTTAAAATTAAATGTTTCAAAGTCAAAATAAACTTATAAAATACAACACTTTGGCCTGTAAAGGACACCTGACTTTACAACAATATTGAATTTCAAAAGATGTGTGTATGATGATCATGATATAAGACAAAATTTATGATTTATTCCCCAGGAGATTAAAATAAATAAGGTGCATAAAGTTTGAGCTATTTTTCAAAATCCTAAAGGACTGAATCATAATAGAGGCATCTAGGGTGCTAACGATATTTCCTTAAAAAAAAGGGCATAACTCTGGGTGTAAATTTGGAAAAATTTAAATTAATAGGATTCTTCATTCATTTTGATAGGCTAGACAACCAATGTAAACTACATTAAGATAAGTTTTGTAACAAAAGTCATATTGAAAAATTTTGAAAAAAATCAGTTGGCAATTTTACTTAAATTAGATAACCAAACTATATCGATTTATACAAACATAAAAACATAACGTACTGGTGCTGAACATTTTCACTGGCAGTTTTTCTAGGGTCTAATGGACGGCAAGGTGAGGCCGACACCATTTTTAATACTGGAAGATCTGAATATCTACATGATGCTGGGAAGATAGATGGATGTTCTCTTGATGGTAGTATATTCCTTAACTGATTAACTGTTGACTCTTTTGATGTGTCTTTAACAATCAATGGCCTCGGTCCACCTCTAGTTCTGATATTCTTGATTGTAACATGTTTCCAGTGTAAGGCATACTTCTGAAGTAGCTGATATCTGTCATATGCTGTCTGAAAATAAAATAAGATTTTCAAAGCAAAATACATTATATTAAAGGAAAGAATGACCAACAAACACTAACTAAAATGTTGTCTTTTTTGATATAATATTTACAGTGTTTCTAAAGAACATCAAAAGCTATACAAGTTATCTTACAAGAAATCTCTTGTCACTACAATTCATGTTTAAAAAATATTTTGCAAAAATATTATTTACCTTTGCTTGTTGCTGAGCAGCAAACTTGGACCTCATTTTAGATAAATCATCAGCAACATTTAACCATTGTGAAACACCATTACGTAATAACCGTGCTCTACGATTACTCATAGCTGTAGCTATTCTTTCTTTCTTACGCTTTCTCTCATCAATATATTGAATCCATCCTTCAACAACCTGGTTAAAATTATCATATAAAACAATCTGAATCCATACATCAATAACCTAGTTAAATATCAAATTATACAATATATTGAACCCATACATGTACTTCAATATCAAATTATATTGAATCCATACTTCAATTTACCTGGTTAAATATCAAAATATAAAACAATCTGAATCCTCTTTTTTATTATGTACAAACATCTCAGTAGTATCCAAAGTTAAATGAGTCACCCAAACTAACATTTAACTCGAAATTCAACATTACGAACAATGCTTAATGATTACATATTATTACATTTTCTCCTACCTTTTTTTGTAGATTTAAACTCCAGTGCCATAAGGCTATGTGAGTTTTCTCTTGTGTTTTTTCAGCTTCTATCAGATATTGTTTCCATAGCAGATAATATTTAGCTGTTAAACGGACATTATAAAACCACTGTGATTGTCTGGTTAGTAACTAAACAATAAAAAATTATTCCACATTATATAAACATCTTAACATGGTCATTACAATATATATAGAGAGAGGATTGGGGTTTAACATCCACTCGACATAAATTAGGTTATTTCCGGACAAATATATGGTTTAATTCTATTTCAATCATTCGCTTGTGCGTAGGGGTCTTTAGCAGTGGGAGGAAACTGGAGGACCCAGAGAAAACCCAAGAGGTTGGGTAGGCGACCCTATTCCTTGTCACGTACAACCGGGGATTCGAAACCACGCCAGTTGACTCAATGCCAGGCTTTATGATAGAGCATCCAACACACCCCACCCCCATTACAATATAAAATAACACCTCTCATTATTTTTAAAGGTTGCCTGGTGTGTTGCCCTTTAGAAAAAAATATTGCCACATTCAAAATCAAGCTATCTAAGTTAATATATTTTACATTAATATCATTTGATATAAGTTAATTAATGCTACATGAACTTACATTTTTACGTCTACTGAGCCGTGTAGATTCTATCCAGGCTTTAATAACTTTTTCACAGGTTTTATTTTCATGATGTTGTGCTGCTTGTTGTAATCTTAGTTTGATTAATATATTTCTATCTTTAGCAGCACACCATTTATTAAAACATTGTTTAACTATCACTGCAATAATATTAAATAGAATATATTCAGACACCATCTTTGATATTTTAATATAGCAATTGCTCTTAAATATTTTAAGCTTTTTTTTACATGTATTGTATACTAGTCAAATAAAACTACACATCAGTTCTATTAAAAAAATGTCTGCTTATGAATGGAATTCAAAAGTATCAAGTACCACAAAGGGATCAAAATTTCATCCCTTTATGGTACTTGAAATCATGATTATTTAGTGGAATATGGTGGATGTTTTATCAGAATGACTAATACTCACCTCTCTTTAAATGTTCTCTCGCTTCTAATTCTAGTTTGTTAGACTCTGTTTTTTTAAATGAATGTATTACAGCATACCTATGCCATGTTGTAAATACCTATAAAGACAACAACCATGGATTAAGAAATGGAAATATATATATATAAACATATTGTGCTTTTCATAGCCACCTAGTGCCTCATCAACTTTCAAAACAGTTATATTGTTGGAATTTAAAATAGAATAAACATGGACCAAACTCTATTAAGTTTGTGTTGTGTATAAGATGTACATTACGCTTACTCTGTGTATAAGATGTATATTATGCTTACTCTGAGTATAAGATGTATATTATGATTAATGCTTACTGTATGTATAAGATGTATATTATGATAACTACTTACTCTGTGTATAAGATGTATATTATGATGTAAATCAGCTGTATTATCTTTACACCTCTCCTCTTTCTCTTCTTTAGCATTCTTATACCATTGCTTTAAGGCCATACTTTAATTTAAAATGAAAAGATAGGCTGGCACTGCCAGGCAGGATACGCCCACATTTTCGAGAGATGGACAGAGAACAAGCAATACCGAAAGTGATTTTTCCTACATCTTTAAGTCCTGTATTTCATACTGTATTGGGAGCAGCCATTTAGTTGGTCAGTTCCAGTCTGATATTAATGAAACTCGAAACCGACAATGATTATGGTGTGACGGTACACAACCTAGAAATGTGACTTTTCATCAAAATCAGATAAGAATTGTGACCTGTAGCGAGTCCACAACCATGATATACCATATTTTTACACTATTCGCGTACAAACGGCGACCATTTCGTCCGGCAATTTTGGTACGATTTTCACAAAATTAGAACTCAACCTTCCTCATCAAAATCGAATTAAAATTGTGACCTATACAGGGCCCACAACCATGATATATCATTTTTTTAACAGTATTCGCGTACAAATGGCGGCCATTTTGTCTGTCAATTTTGGTCCGATTTTCCCGAAATTCAAACTCAACCTTCCTTACAGTGTAACGGTGATATAATCAAACGTTTTTTTAAATTGGATAATAATTGTGACCTCCAGAGGGACCACAAGCTAAAGAAAGGGGGATTTTGCGTATAACCAGGGGCCATAATTCAGGAAGTTACGATCCGATATGCGCAAATATTGAAAAGAACCAAGATCTTTGGGATATAACGATGAATTTCAAGTTTCATCAAAATCGAATTAAAATTGTGACCTTTACAGGGTCCACAACCTTGATATACCATTTTTTAACAGTATTCGCGTACAAACGGCGGCCATTTTGTATGGCAATTTTGGTCTGATTTTCCCGAAATTCGAACTCAACCTTCCTTACGGTGTAACAGTAATATAATCAAACGTTTTTTTAAATCGGATAATAATTGTGAGCTCCAAGCTAAAAAAAAAGGCGATTTTGCGTATAATCAGGGGCCATAATTCAGGAAGTTACGATCCGATATGCGCAAATATCGAAAGGAAGCAAGATCTTTGGGTTATAACCATGAATTTCAAATTTCATCAAAATCGAATCAAAATTGTGACCTCCACAGGGTCCACAACCTTGATATACCATTTTTTAACAGTATTCGCGTACAAACGGCGGCCATTTTGTATGGCAATTTTCGTCCGATTTTCCCGAAATTCGAACTCAACCTTCCTTAGGGTGTAACGGTGATACAATCAAACGTTTTTTTAAATCGAATAATAATTGTGACCTCCAGAGGGACCACAAGCTAAAAAGGGTGATTTTTCGGACAATCAGGGGCCATAATTCAGGAAATTACATTCCGATAGCCGCAAATATCGAAAGGAACCAAGATCTTTGGGTTACAAACATGCATGTCAAGTTTCATCAAAATCGGTTCAAAATTGTGACCTCTATAGGGTCCACAAACTAAAAACGTGATTTTTCGTACAATCAGGGGCCATAATCCATGAAGTTTTGATCCGATACATGCCAATATCGAAAGCAGCCGAGATCTTTTGGGGATAAACCTATATTTCAAGTTTCGTCAAAATCGGATAAGAATTGTGACCTGTAGAGAGTCCACAAACAAATTGTGGACGGACGGACGTCCGGACGGACAGGGGCGACGACATAATACGTCCACATGAAAATGTGGGCGTATAAAAAGTTCATAATATATACATAGAATTTGGTTGTGTTATTCTTTAAAATGTCAAATATTATTTATCTAAATCACACAGAGCATTTCTAAAAATGAAGACAAAGTAGTCATTCAATTAGTATTAAGAAAGAAAGAGTATCTGTTATATTATATACCAAGATCTCTTGATGAAAGCCACATTTTCTGTTTGTTTTAAATTTGGAAGCAATATTCTGTCATCTGTGCGTTCATAAAATTTCCTAGATCCAATTAAGGGTTGGAATATATGGCCTGTACATACCTTTTAAGTTGCTGACATTTAACTTGGTATCTGTTTTGTACAGCAGTATTTATCTGTCGTGTTTGTTGTATATAGAGTCTAAGATGTATAAACATCAATCTACATACTTTTTTCTTATAATACTCATCAGCTTTCTCTTTTAATCTAGTCTTCTCTTGTCTACTGGCATGATACTATTAAATACAAACAGATTAATTCATAATCTTTAAGTGGCATTTAGCGACAGGACATAATTTCTATGATAAACAATCGCTGGTTTTATGATAAAAACCCATCTGACAAGTAATGTTCGGCCGCTAAATCCCTTTTCCATCATCATCACATGAATTATAGTTTAAAGTATGATAAAAGCCTTCAGAATGACAATAACTGGTCGCACTTTCGTATTACACTCAAGCAAGAGTTATTTAGTTTGTGGTCTAAGGGGAGACAAGAGAAGAGATCATGTTAGAGTTACCTCCCTTGAATAACTTCATGATTCAAACCAGGTTCACACTGTGTATGTGTTTTCTATGTACTATGTATTATTAAATGTATATGCATATGCCTAAATATACATGCATATGCATGCCTGTTGTCCCTAATGGACGTTTTTATGATATAAACATCTTGTCTTTATCTTATGCTAAGCCTATAAAACTGTTCATTCTGTACTTGTTAAGAGTGTTATAAGACATTTAACAGTTAATTGTAATTTATTAAGGATATAATATATAGATAATTGTTCAAATTATTAAATAACAGTATTAGATATATCACCTACCTGTCTCCACTGTCTAAAATGTTGTTTTATTAAACACCGATATCTGTGCTGTACAGCTTTACCTTCATTTTCTTCACTTGAAAAATATAATATAGTCATTCTGACTTACTCAATTTTGCATAAATTTTATATTTTAGAACTAAACTATTAATACTCAGTAGCTGTCTATAATATATTTCTAGTATACTTGTGGAGTACTACGACAATGGTCTCATTATTGTGCTGGTTTAACTAAATCAGCATATAGAAATGGCTGCATAGTGTGGGTGTATTGTCACCCATCAGCAGGGCTGGCTGGGGCCATTACATTACCAATGTAATTAATTAGATTACCATTACCATTCCTTTTTAAATGTAATCATTACAATTACTTTCTCATTTTTGAGCAATTTAATTAATTACATTACCCATTACCTTGAAAGTAATTAATTACCATTACCCATTACTTTAAGACTTCCAAACTTAAAATAATCCTTTTTTCACTTAAATCAATATTTGTGTATGAATTGTTATTTCTATAAATTTTGACATCCGGGCAAATATTCAAGTGACGGGTAGTGGTTACAAAAATTGCTGTACTTCTTCGAACATAACTGATTAGAAATTACAGCAAAAACAGAAAGGATTGAATGTTGATCAGTTTTTATACATTCATTCATATTGCATTATTATATGTGTTGCGACTTTTGTGTCAATTTCTGGGTCGAGAAAATTAGCGATTTAGCTCCTTTTAAGTAATCAACCCAAAGAGTTTGTCTATGATATATTGTATAACTGGTAAATTATTTAGCATGACTCTAAAACAAAATGATTGTTTATTATTAAGTAACCATAAAATGATGAGATACTTGAAAGTCATTGTTTGGTTTGTCACTAGTGTAGTAAGACTATTATGCAGTAAGAATAAAATAAAGCACTTCTTTAATTACCCTTTCTTGACATCTCTAACATGGTCTCTCCAAGCTTGAAAATGTTTCTGACAATTGGTCCAACAACTATGTTCTACAGCTTGTTCCTGATAAAGAGCGTAAAATAATTTTGATTCCAATTTGATTGACAACAAAAGTGGAATGTATTTTTACATCTCATAAACATTTACAGGAGACTAACAAGTTAAAGAAGAACAGCAGTAACATATTAGACTAGCTTCTTTGAGCGTTTAGAAAATAAAATTGTCATTTTTAAGTCTATAAACTGGTAAGAAATCTTAAACAACAGACTATTATTAATACAAACAAAACTGATATTATGATTAATCAATCACATATACCTCTTTAACTTTATCTTCAAGCAACTCCACAGTTCTTAATTTCCATTTCTCAAAGAATGTATGTAATACAGTACCATCATAATGTAAAATAGCCTGTAAACAAACAAATATTATGGAATTGATTTGATAAAAAAACAGGTATTTTTGCAGTGAAAATTATGTAAGAATGTTCCCAGATATTACATCTAAGCATACTTGTTTGACTAATTTATATGAATTCTTTGCTTACCATCCTTTCTGCTAGTCTGTTTTCTTTACTTTGTTCTGTAGCATTAGACCAGTGGCAGAAAAATCTGGACAGATTACTCTCTCTGAAAATCACAGAATATATAATATAAATGTATCAACAATCCATTTTAACAACAACAGCTAAATCTTTGAGCTTGAGTTAGTATAAATTGATTCAGAATTTGCAACTACTGTCACTGTATATTGATTAAGATATGTTTACAAGTCAAACTATTATCTAGTCTCCTCTGATAAAAATGACTTAGTTCCATCTTCAATAATTGTTAGTCATCCTAATAGTCAAATGCGAAAGAGTAGGGTCTAGAAATTTTCACAATCTAATTAAGATTGCGTTGATTTTGTCCTGTTTATCCTGATGGTAACACTATTAACATCTTTTTATGTTATTTTACCTATAGAACTGTTGAGATTTCACTTTATTTTCCTTCTCAGTCTTAGACACTTGGACAAAAACTTTCATATAAAACATATATTTAGGCATTTCATGCAGATAGTAATGAGTATCTGCTTTAGTATACTGTGCCTGTAAAAAAAATCAGAATCTTATATTTTCTAGAAATTATTCTATTTCAACTTGAAAGGGAATATTTATTATTTTATGGCCTGAGTCTGATACATACAAATTAAGGCCACATCAGAATCAATATAAGCCATTAACATTCTGTAAACCATCTCCCAACTCTATGGCATATGGCAGATAAGGCACATCATTCTGTCAAAAATTCAAGCTAATTTAAAAGCATTCATCGGTTCGTCTGACAATAACACAGCTTTATATTTCAAAGTTTTTTAAACAGATTTTAAAAGATCTTTACCATTCTGTGACTTCTCCATTCTTTATAGGCATTCAATGCTTTAAAACATTTAGATAATAAAATCCTCCTAAAATAACATAAACAAAATATCATTTATTAAAGCAGCATTAGGTAAGATTAGATCAAGAGCTGGCAGTTCTCGTTATAATAGTTAAAAAATAGCTGATGAAAAGAGGATATGTTGAAAATTTCAGTCAAATTATCTCATTCTGAGCCTAGGAAATAGCAATACAATAACATGTAGCCTTGATTGTCATTAGTGCCGTTGTTACGATAATAAACACTCTCCATTACTCATCTTTACAGTAACCACATTGCCCACAAAACATATTTAAATCAACTTATATTGCAGCTACCCAATGGCATCAAAAGTTGATTAATGTCTTATTTGTAATTTATGTGAAATTTCAAGCCTAAAGAAAGATCTGTAATAGGCAGATTTACCTCTTACATAATGTGTGTTTAATAGTCTGCAAAATTAAAGTTTTGATTCAAACTAAGATAACTACAGTTATGATAAATTATATCTACCCATGATGCTTCCTAGCCTTTAATGTTAAAGGTAATAAGTCTAACTCTTCGTTTCTCTCACATCTATTTAACCATACATTCCAATATTCATTCATAACCTGGAACAAAGTTCAGTTAAGCATACATTCTTATCAACAGTTGTCTTAAACATTGAAGTACAGGGTGTATTTTAACAAGATATACTTCCCCAAAATACTATTATGACATGAAATGAAGTCGTTAAAATTAATTTAATCCATTCATGTCCACCATTATTACAGCTAGACTGTCAGCTTCACAGAAAATGTACAAATTTCACCCAAGTTATAAAATAATTTTTGTAAAATATACATGTTGTTCAAGCCTTACATGTCTGTAATGTAACTGTGTTGCCATGGTATTTCTCATTCTTTGAATCCTCGCTTGAACAGAGTTAAGTCGAAATGCATTGAACCCATAACCCTATAAGAAATAGAAAAAAATAGAATTATAATAGTGCAATACCACTATTACAATAATGATATAATATTGTCATTCATACATGTATAGCGCTAGTCCAAACAGAGTAGGCTCTAACAATACAAAACATCATTTAATACATCTACACATAGAGCTGTAAAAATAATACAGCTGTTGTAGCAATGTAGAGTTTCAATATAAAGGTGGTGTATCTACAGTAATATATCAGTATTTGACAACTAGATTTTAAATTTGTCAACCTACCAAAAGATGTCTGATATAAAAAAGATCAGCATGCTGTAGTTTGGCTCTTTCAGTTTTCTTTTTATCAACAACTATAAACAATAGGTTAAGAAAAAATTCATATGATACAATCAGGATGTCAAAAGTACTGACATGATTATCATAAAATTACAGTATGTTACAAAATATATCTAAATAGTTACCTGTTCCAACAACAAGTGTTGAGAATTTTGGAACAGAAAATAATAGAAGGTACTGGTACATATTTATCATTATGATATTCTCTTCAAGATCAGAAAATGCGAGTAAAAATCATCCGTTTATATCCAAGCTCATCTTCTCTTCAATAAAATATCCCAAAATATTAGTACCTGTTCATCATTGGAATTATTTAAGAAACGAAAACAAACTTAGTGACTTTTCCCCAGTAAGAGAGAGAGAGAGATAAATGAGGTTTAACGTCCATTCAACACAAACTAGGTCGTTTGGGAATAACATATGGTTTAATTTTATTTCAATAATTCACTTGCGCGTAGGGGTCTTTAGCAGTGGGAGGAAACCGGAGTGCCCGGAGAAAACCCACGAGGTTGAGAAGGCGCCCCTATCTCCATGCCACATACGCTCACACCAGGGCTCGAAACCCCAGCCACAAGCCAGAGGTGACCGGCCAGCTAGAAGTCGAAGCGCGGCACTCTAGTCCACTAGGCCATCCCAACCCCCCTCTTTTCCTCAGTAAAACATCATTCATTTTAATTCATGTATAATTAACAGTACATTTTCTTATTATTTCCTGTTGATTAATAAAAATAGTTTATGCATTAGTGAAATTTATAAGATTTTAATTTGATTTCAATGTATTTTAGTTTATTTAAGTTTAACAATTTTATTTGAGAACTTAATTTTCTCTACCATATTTTTCCTGTATAAAACTATTCAATAATTGGAATAATAAAGAATATTTTGAATATAAGAAAAGGATACATTTCTTCCATCTTTCAAGATAACGTCTTTTCTGGAACATTTTACCAGAATTTATAATCTGAAGTTCTAAAGAAGCATGTGAACGTTTAACACGTAACCTTTCTCTCCAATATTTTAAATAACGTATCTTTAATGAAACTTGATATAACTGACTTCCGTAATCTGTAAACAAAAAATAATGCAAAGTCATCAGAAATATGCAAAAAATTAATAATAATTTATTTTTAATAGAAGTTATTAACAGTCAAAGAAAATTCTTCATCACGATTTCGAACTACATCAGATTGTCATTATCAAATCAGTATTTCCGAAGTCTGTTTTCAAAACCAATAAGACAACTGACTATTACCTAAGTTAGATTTTTTCACCCTACGTTGTTTGTGATAACCAAGCCATTTTGTCAAACATGTCTTCTTCAATGACTGTTGGTGATATCTACTAGCAAGTTCCATTTTCTGTTTCTCTTTTAGACGATTTTGAAACTTCTCAATCCAAATAAACCAATGCTATAATTAACATAAATAAGATACTATTTAAAATATGCTACAATTTAAAATTTTAATTACAACTAACATAAAAGATTTTTATGACAGTCAAATCATGATGATCATATAAATTGCAGAGAAAATCATTCTTGTGACACAGTTTTCAACACTAGAAACTTAGAGCATCACATGATATTAATGGGTAATTTCCATTGAGAATAACCAGTCACTGGTAACATCTTTTTTGTTAAATAAAAACAATCAAGAGATTATGAATAATTTACCTCAGCTTGTAATCTATATGACCAGAACTGTAATGATATCGAGTCCATTTCACGATAATGATCACAATTAGCCATTTCTGCCAACCATTTTCTCCATGCATTCCTTTGTAAGAATAATACAGATATAATTATTCCAGTCAGATATTATGGAAGCATAAACATATGATACATTCTCAATGGTCAGATTTTAGCAGAACCTAATTACCGGTATTATCTTTGAAGAGAATGAACCATATATAAATATTTTTTTTGAAGAAAGATCACAAAAACCTGGTGTAACAATGTCCATAAAATTTTTCAAGACTTCATAAAAACTACAATCTTCATAATAGGCTTAGTATTTGTGAATCAGGAACTGGGCCCCAGCACTACTCATTTTCTTGTTCTTTTTGTGGGAGACATTTTTTACAAAAAGCCTAAAGATCTACTGACTCAAAGTACAATCAAAAGGAGACTTGTTCCTTGGACAACTGCACATTGATTGACTGATTTTAATTTCTGATATGATGTCGTCATCCCAGAATGGATGACTTCATGCCTGGTTCCTGGTCCGTAGTACGTCTGTACTAGTTTAAGTTAACTTTCCTGCCATTTGTCCTTCACAGAACATGTACATAGTTTTGTAATAACATCCTCTGAATAATTGGGTTCATCTTCTAGCAGTATACGTATAGAGACAGTGAACATCCCAGATAACTGCAAACATTTTAATGTACAATTCTAACTTATTTGAAGAAAATTTTGTTTTTACCTGACTAAAACCTCTTGTCTTTGCCTTAAAGCAATCTGAGACATTTTTTTACTTTGTTTTTGGTGTACTATGTATCTTTTCCATGCTACTGAAACTTTACTCAGAATAGTATTATTATCTGAAATTCAGTGGACATATTAATAAGCAAATCACATCAATATGAAAACAGATTTTCCAATAGCTTAATATTTTTCAAATTGAAAATGAAATAGGGTTTAACATTCAACTTTCCTGCACTAACTAACACACAAGGATTTATTTTTTGTGCCCACCAACGTATACTGGGACCTTGTTTTTTCATTCCATCCAAATAACAATATATTGTTCGTAGCTATGCCCTTTATCCTATGCCACGTATAGCAGAAACTGTGCAAAGCTTACCCTAATTTTTGTATGAACTAAAAGTATTGATTTGCTACCATAAAAAAAAAGAGTCTTAATGTGAATTAAAAGCGAAACAATTTTGAACTGATGGAACTATTTAAATACTATATAGAGAATAAATATAACTATCTCTGTCTGTTGACTATTATAAATTAGGAATCCATTGAGACATAATAATACTTACAATGACTCTTAGCCTTGCACATCTTTGCATTTCTTACTCTACAAAGATAAACATATTCTTTCCATGCGGCAATAATACGCCCCCAAACAACATACCTGAAGAGAAAACAATTTAGACATTCATGCAATTTGATTTTGTATTAATAACATACATAGTCAGGGGCTTGTCAGTTCCACGTATGCATTTTTATCTCCACCTGTATATTCTAGAATAATCATTCCGAGTTTTGTCTAGTGTCAAATTCACATGCTTTCATAAATTTCAAGCTAATCAGTGAGGAAATTCAATGATCTGTGATTGAAAAATTTGAATTTTGATACAGTTTTTTCTTATGACCAATTGAATACTCACTGCCAATTTAAAAAAATTCTGGTAGAGTGTAATTATAGATATATAGATGACAATTGACCACAATATTCGATATAACAACTCTGCTTTGGTTTTTTTTAATTAATGTACTACGCTAATCATACAAGAAATGAGAGAAATTTTACCTATAATGACATTCAGCTCGAATAAGTAATCGCCATTCTTGACGAACTTCCCACCAATCATTATACCATACATCAAATACTTTTCTTATAATGATTCTCTTATAATGTTGTCTGAAATATATGTTCTGCAGCTGTCAACATATCTTTTTTACAAACAATGCCTTGTTAACATATTTATTATACTAATATCTATTAATCCTGCTAAACAAATATGAAACAATGCTACTTTTTTTTTAGCTTTTCATCTGAGTAGGCTATTTGATAAATTAATGATTCTCATTGCCATACATGTACCAGATATGATCATATGACTTAATCCCAGTACAAAGCTATGTATTTGTTTCGTACTACTACTAGTATCTTTCTCACTAAATGAAAACTTCTTCATGCAGACTGGTCAGTTTTATAAATCAACACCTTTGCACTTATAATATTTCCCCTGTATAAGTGGGGTTTTTTGTTAATGAATGTAGTATATTTTGAGTTTCCTTTTCGTCTTGCTGATGGATCAATTGCATAACACAACAGACACCCTTGAAGTTGCGAGATTTTCTTATGTGTTTTTTTGGGGGGGTTATTAATGTAGTGTGTTTGCGATATTTGTGTACACTAAATCTGTACATTCTCTTCAGCTAATATCTATACTTACAAAGCTGTGGAGGGTAGAACTTTTCCAAATACATTTTTGATCCAACGATAAAGGAATTTTCTGGCAATATATCTGTAAGAAATGAAGTTTCAGGGATCCATTATTTTTATATTACATAAATAATTATGAGGTGCAGTTATGAAGAAGCTAATTACTGAACTAAGAATAATGAACAATATGCATGGCTCAAATTCTAATCTTGTTGGATCAGAAGAACATAACAAACCACAATACAAAAATAGGTATCTATAAATTCATTCAATTTCGAAAATATCAATACTGGTACTATGTTTTCACTCATAGCCTTGTTCACTTGTTGCTCTGTTCACAAAATCTGAAATATCTATTCTTGAGATCACAGTCTGAGAATTTGATAGAATATAGAAGAATAACTTGTTTGAGTTGAAAATAAGATGTCCTCTCTACATCAAGTAAATGTACCGTATTCTAAGTTCTTTCAATCTGCCACCGCGATTCCATGTATAGCCTGGTCTATAATTCCTGACATCAATGTTTGAAGATTTCTCTTTAATTTCACGTCTTCTTATTCTTGCATTTGACATTGGGATTTTGGATGGTGTAGAGTTCTTTTGGGACCTGTCCTTCTCAAAGCTTAAATACAAAAAAAGAACAATCTCTTTGCTTAGTGTATTTTGATATCCATTTTATATTCTATTAGTATTACTGTAATATAGTGACAATGAAAAAATGGGGTTTTATGATGAATCTAATAAAACTTAATGCCACTACAACAATACATGTGGAGGTGAGTGCCCCACTTCGACCATCGTTAATCTTGTTTCCACGTATATTATCGAAGATTAATCATATTTACTTTTTTGGGTGAATTGACAGTTTAGCATCATAAAGAATTAAAGAAAGATATGATATTACTATTATAGCTGCTGCCAGTGGACGAGTGATTATAGGCCTACCTGTCAAATGTTTTGCTCTGGACAATAACAGTGGTTGAAAAAGCATCGCCTGCCCCCTTTTCAACACCCTCATTACTAATGACATTCACAACTTTTTTACTCTGAAGTTTGATGCGTTCGGCACGTAAAGATAAATCTTTATTCAATTCGCGTAGAATAGCTTGCTTTGCCAAAACACGATTTTCCGAATCTTGCCCGGAAAATTTGTCAGCTTTTACAAAGTCATTCGCGAATCCCTTTTCTTCGTCAACGTGACGAAAATTCCTTCCGCTCATAATTTATTCATGATCGTGCACGTGTATTGGGTATTCAAATTCCATAAGAGATAGGAATATAAGATATAACTTCTTTTTTTCATTCGCGGGATTCTTTGTGGACATTGGTGATATTCTCGTGAATTGGAGATACAAAAGATCCTTAACAGGAAGTGCGAGATGACGTTGCACTCGATTGACCAGCCAAATTTTATCTAGGGCAGCGTCATCGATCAACCTCGATAATAATTATGTGGGCGACGTTCTTTTAAATGCCTAAAAACAGGCGATGTGTACGGTCGAGATGCTAGTTCTTTGATCAATTGTGCGATAAAAATAAATAAAAAACAAACAGATACTCTAAAAAATCCGACAAAACAGCCGTTGCCAAATAATCCATTTTAATTTTTGAGAAAATTTTCACCGTGGTCTACCTTAGTACCTACGCCTACCAATAGGCCCTAACCTTGATAATTTCATCTCCAATTTTTTAAAATAAATATCGATGTGTTTGGTATTAACACCAGCCACCAGGGGCGGATTTGGGCCGGGAACCGCCTCGACTGACCGCGGAGCCCGGATGAGGGGGGGGCGAGGGCTCGCGGCTACCCGTGGTAATTTTTTAAAAATGAACCCCATCGATTTGGTGGCGTATCTGATTCAAATCTCTGTCAAATAATATTTCATCAATCGATTAACAGACCATTTAATTAACCCGTTAGGAATATTGAATAAGTAAGAATATTTTCATTGAAAAATGACCCATTTTTGTTGCCTGAAGTTGATTCCTCCCGGGATGGAAGTCCACGAGACACATTGGTACCATGGAGGTGTCAATATATACACCTCTAGTCTATGATTGGTACAGAGTGACGAAAGTGAAATTCATTAGGCTGCTTTTTGAAATTTGGATTCAATCAAGCGATTCCCCACAGACTGGGTGCAAGTGACTTAACAATAAGTAAAATAAAATAGCATGGAATGGCTATCTTCAAACGTTTGAATTTGAAGTTGGAAATGATATTTTTTGCCAATTTCTGAACTGGCAATAGTGAATTACATGATTAAAATAGGATTATTCTTTAACAAGGTACTAGGGCTGTATATAGATACCTTCTATTTTAGGGCATTATTTTAATACATTTTGAAAATATAACTTAAAAATATGAAATTGCAGCTTTAACATATAAGGCACCCAACAGATCTTTTTGGGGCTCCCCATCAATCCAGCTGTGGTGTTAATCATGTGATTCGGGCCTGCCCATTGGTAATCAATGACGAGCTTAATTGTGTCATGGTTTTGATTTTTTGCGCCCCCTTGCAAATTGGAAAAAAAAAATCGCGCGGTTTTCAACATTATAACCGCAATCATAATGCTCAACCAGTGCCAAACATAGGCCTTATAGATACCGTGGGTAAGTTATGCTACACATCGACTTAGTTCAATATTTACTCGGCGGACTGCGATATGACCCCCCCCCCCCCCGCACACACATAGAAATATTGTTTTAAGTGGGCTCGGACGGGGTCTTGTGCCCAGTCAGGGATACCATTACTCATACAAAATTGCGTGTCACCTACACGCCTCAGTCTGACTCCGGGTCACTACAGTAGTTGTTCGGGTGGGACAAAAAGTCGTGTATACATATATAGTTGTTTTCCGGTTGGACGAAATATCGTGTACACATTGGCACACACGTGAAAGAACAGTTGGAAGTCGGAATTACATTTGAATTGCCCCTCGACACCGACTGCACAGAACCACCGAGACTCAGTGAGAGATAGAATTCGAAACAAGGGTAGGCCTATCCCGTAGATAGCGCCCGGGCTGTCCGGGCAATATTTCCCTCGCAGCACATTTAAGAGAGAGAGAGAGAGAGAGAGAGAGATGGGGTTTAACGCCCACTCTACACAAACTAGGTCATTTCGGGACTAACATATGGTTATTTCAATAATTGGCTTGTGCGTAGTGGTCTTTAGCAGTGAGAGGAAACCGGAGGACCCGGAGAAAAACCACGATGTTGGACAGGCGACCCTAATCCTTGTCACGTCCAACCAGGGATTCGAAACCACGCCAGTTGACAAAATGACAGGCTTTATGATAGGCCTATCCATTTGCCTCCCACCCCCACCCCGTAGCACATTAAACCTCATTTCATTTATCGGACTGTATCTATCTTTCCTTGTTTAACTTTGTTGTGTCTCATGTGGAACCTGTTTTGGAGTAATAAAGTTTATTGGTGCATAAAAGTAGCTTGACGTCATGGTCCATGATGAAGTTATTCAGTTATTCCACAAAGTTATTTTTACTCTGTGGTTATTCTTACAAGTTACTAAGTAACTAAGAGTTATCCCCCCTCATTAGGTCTGACAAAATGGCGAAATCAGAAATCAAACAGACTTTGTCTTGTGGCGGTATGTATCTAGATTTTCACTTCCGTATAAAAGCCATTTCTTGTAGCCAACTACTTTGAAACTACGGTGCCCTTAATAGGGCCGTAGACTTACTTGGCCATACTGGAAACGACTAGCAACATCGGCATGACTCGCGTACTGACGTAGGCATGCTCAACTCACGCCACGGCACGCTCCTCTGCCGCCATGCTCACTTCAGACAGTCAGGTGCAGACTATAGAAATATTTCTGTTTGTAGGCTGGTTACTAGCCTGATAGGCAACCGTCTGTCTATATTGCCACAGACGCCACAAAAAGACTTACATCTAGTGATAGTCTGGGCAGTGGAATCAGAATTTAAGCAATTTTTTTTTCAGCAGAATCAAATTGCGCGGAAAACTCCAAAGTCATAATAGTTATTATACTTTATAGTACAGTATGAGTAGACCTATTTATTAGTATTAATCTTTTCCAGATCCCTAGCTACCAATCCCGACCTGAATGATTCTAATGAAAATGAAATGAAATAGGGTTTAACTTTTAACGGCATCCTGTTCAGTGTTCGACTGGGCTAATAATATATTATGTATAATAATATAATAAGGGACATTTTGCCCGTACAGCGGTACTACATCCTACTGCCCTTGGTCCTATATTTCATATCAATTTCTAACTGCGTTCCCTCCAAATCATAAATGACAATGCGTTGTCCCTGTCTTTGATTCTGCACAACTGATAATAGTTACTATAGTTGTAGCACTGTTTGTTTAGGTTGCAATTGATACAGTCAAACTCAAAGAATCCTTACGCAAGTTCAAATAGGTTCAAATGCACAATTGTCAACAGTTTGTGTTGGAATTAGGGCTGGGTATCGATAGCGATTTTTACTATCGATAATCGGCAATGAAATGTCGGTCGATAATCGATAGTATCGAAAACAAACTTATTTTCACGGTCGTCATCAAGACTGGATACAGTGTAAGTTCAAAGTTCAAAACCATACGATAACGAAGTGGCGAAAGATCGTTTGCTCCTGTCTAAGGAGATTTACTTGGAAAACATTAATAAAACTTGTTATATCACGTATATATACGTCAATCCATGTTGTTTATTATTAAAATAATGCATCCGTGGTTCCGAATGAAGAAATATCGTAAATAATTATGTTAAGGGACCAAAATGAACTTGTTCCGATTCAAAATATTGCGTACATGCGCGCGAAAATATCAATATGGCGGACAATTCTGTGTCGTTTCGTGTGCCAATAGAGAACCATTATTCGTATAATATATAAGTAAATCAACAAAAGTTTTGTCGTGCATGTGTGCTATTTATTGTACCGGGTACTCATTACTGAGGCACACGTAGAGAAATAGTGAACTGTACAGACGAATTCTGAAGCTTGCAAAGGGAAATAACTCTAACTTTATTTACACATCCGGATATCTCCGATTTAGCGATATTCAACAATAATTTATTCAAAACTAAAGTAACGTTTCAATGAGAGTGAATAGGCAGACACAATTTTGTTATGTGTTACATTGATATATATACTAGATAGTAATTAAAGTGAGCGGTGTATTATAATTAACTGAAAGAAAACATTGACATTTCAGACGCAAGAAAAATAGACGAAGAGCGATAATCGATAGTAACCCACCGCTATCGATAGTGCTTTTCTGGGCCGCCCAATCGATACTATCGATTTATATCGATATTTTACCCAGCCCTAGTTGGAATAAGTAATTCTATCACAAATAGTGAAGACTGGACCACTAAAATAATTACCGAAAGTTTTTCTTTTGGTAAAGCGTTCTACATTTACATAGTGATGTTTATGTTATAATGACGTATTACGCAAAGTGTCACGACACGTCGTCAGTTGAAACATCGCGTATCAGTTGGGTTTCATCAAACCACATGATTATGCGGCAAGGCTTCACCTTTATTTCAATGGGAATTGATTTTTTATATGTAAAATGGGCTAAATCGCTATCATTTCGGACTTATGTTGAATATTTTTTTAATGCCATTGAGTTTGTGCATAAATTAGGGGAGCTATAGGCCAGTAAAGTTATTTGACTAAAAACCTTGCTTAAAAGACTCCGTGCGTGGAGTAAGACGGAAGACATCAACATTGGAACGATTTCTAAGCTGACAACGACTCAGGATAAACCACGCTGGAAAATACCGCCAAACTTTCGGCCAACTCAAGGATCGAACACAGGACGTCCCGGTTAGCGAACGGACGGCTTACCACCTTGGCACCTTGGCACTCAAATGCTTCCCAATCTCAATCTATTTCACAGAGGATTACGCAGCCTAGCGAATATTCACTGCTGATCAGTATTATTATTATTATTACAGCATATTTATAGTGCACCCTTTAATATAACATGTTCCGAGGCACTTTACAAAGTGACAATGTAATCATAAATAAACAAGATTATGGACATGTTAACGATTGAATACAGTCAGTTAAAAGCCTGATTAAATAAATGTGGTTTAGGTTGTTTTTTGAAAGAATATAGAGATGTACAACATCTTAAACTAAATGGTAGATTATTCCACAAAACAGGTGCTTGATAACAAAAGGAGACTAGTTGAATAGTTTTGGGCTTTAAAAGTAGTTTATCTGATGTACGAAATGTTCGGCCGGGTGTATGTAGGCCAAAAAAAAAGAGTTCCGTTTCCTGTAACGGAAGGAAAATAGGGTTTGGTCGGTAGGTAGGGGTTTTTTTTAAAATAAAATATTAGATCTTCTACCAGCGTACTACGGGGTTCAGGTCAAAGTTTCAAATGACAATGAGCAATGACAGAAACAATTTTTTTAAAAATACTTTTTGAAAATAAACATAAAAAGCTATCCTTTTTTTTTATTTCATCAAAATATCCCAATTAGATCCAAAATCATGGAATTTTAAAATCCGAGATCGACGTCATAAATGTAATCAACGTATGCCGTATGTCGTCGTATAATTTTCTGTGCGAAAATCTTCAATTTTATGTTGGGCTGAGTCGGCGCCGTGAACATAAAGTACGAATAGATTTCTGGGTGGAATTCTTGGATAATTGTTTAAAATGTATCAGAGACTCGATTACGATTTAAATATTATCTTTAAATATTTTTTTTTTTTTTTTTTTTTTTTTTTTTTTAAATATTAGATCTTCTACCACGAGGTTCAGGTCAAAGTTTCAAATGACAATGAGCAATGACAGAAACAATTTTTTTAAAAATACTTTTTGAAAACATACATAAAAAGCTACCTATTTTTGTATTATTACTTCATCAAAATTTTCCAATTAGATCCAAAATCATGGAATTTTAGAATCCAAGATCGACGTCAAAAATGTAATCAAAATTGCCGATTCAAAGAACGATGACGTTAATTTTCATTTATTATAGCAACAAATAATATATATATTTTCACGAGTCCGGTAGGTTTAGAGTATTCTGAACGGTCGCTTGGTGAACAAAAAACTTTTTTATTTCTCTTGACGCTAAAAAAAAAAATTGAGTCGGCAGGTTTTGTAACGGGTCGGTCGGGTTACCGGAAACATAACATTTATTTTTGGCCCGAATGAAATATATAATTGAGTATCATCGGCATACAAATGAAAGCTGACACCATATTTTCTAACAATATCACCTAATGGTGACGTATAGAGGGTAAATAAAACCGGTCCAAGAACAGTACCCTGAGGAACTCCACTTGACAAAACAGATTCAGACGACGATTTACAATTAACTAAAATACACTGTTTTCTACCCACAAGATAGCTTTCTAAAAGATTTAATGCAGGACCACGCAGTAAAGTGCAAAGAAAGAGACCGATAGTTATATTACGAGAACGTGGGTTAGTTGGGATGTAGCCTGCTGACAAAATGGTCACCCCGTGTACGCAAATAGTATTGAAAATGTTGTGGACCCTCTGGAAGTTACAAGTTTTATCCGATTTTCTTAAAACTTAAAATATATCTTTATATCCCAAATTTGTCAGTCGCTTTCGATATTCGTACATTTCAGGCCATAACTTCCAGGATCATAATAGGTTGTACGAAAAATATTTTTTCCTTCTTTTTATATGTACTCTATCTATGGCATTCGAGTTGTGGGCCTAGCCTGGCATGCAACAGCCATGGGCGCAGATCCCGGTGGAGACACCGGGACGCGTCCCCATCAATATTTTTAGTGGTGGGGGGGCATGATATACTGTGTTCCCACCACTTATTTCCGATGTTTTGCTTACTGTAAAGTGCCTCGCCCTCGGGGATTAGAATTGTTTGCCAGAAAATGATGCTGTAAATACCCACGGAGTGTGTTTTAGAGCGTCTATTTTTCAAAAAATTTCGCGCATGGATTGTCCCCACCACTATTTTTGGGATTTCGCTTCGTCCCTGGCAACAGCGGTCTCTTTATATCTTAAATCCCACTGTCCCCTTTAATCATCATTCACATAATGTCTTCCAACCCGCTAAATATTGCAGGCTATTGTCAGTATCGATTATGTCCTGGATAAGTTAATTAATGTCTAATTAATAATTTAGATAACATTTCAGGCCTAAAGAAAGACCTGCAAGCTCTTGCATAATATATTATGTTAAGAAGCGTGCTCTTGGGATCGTACTTTATAAAAATTTTGATAGGAACACACTATAGTTTAGAAAAGGTCAAATCTCCCCTTTCGTAAACAGCTTGCTAAAGGCGTAGATTGCGACCGGGGGACACACAAACTACTGGGCACCAACTACTGTCAGTTTGCGTTGACTTTGCAGAGGGATATCCCCGTTCTATATTTAGAAACCGGAAGTGGCGAGACTTGAGGGAAAAAAGCTCTGCAAATAAAGGAAAAATTCAGATATTATTTACAATATTAGCTTGTGTTGTATATCATACAGCAAATTTCAAATGATTTTTTTGTGTCGGTAAATGCATGTTTATAATAATTAATGAAGGAAATCCACTAAATATAACACTACAGATTTCAAGGTAAGCTTAAAAGTAATATATGAATAAATGGTGCATTATAATCTTTGTTACAAAATATATATTTATATATCTGAATTTTACAATTTGAAACCTCGTTTAGAAACCTGTTCTTGGGATCGTAATTTATACAAGTTTTTAAACAAACGATTTTTCAACCATGGTATATATATACTTTTAATTAATCACACTCTGTGGGCATCTAAGTATGGTGTCCATTAGAATGTAGTCAACCCCCAATAAATAATTACACAAAACTTTATGTTATTTTTTTTCCTCAGCCAGAATTTTCTTATGATCACGCAATACATTGAAGGATATATCACAATATATGTTTTCATGTATAGATCTTCTAACAAACTGCAAAATTTATATCCTACACCAGAAATATTGTTCATATTGGAGGAAAACCTCAAGGTCCTGTCTGCATGCCTGTAAAAGAACACTTGGAATGTAATGTAGAGTAGGCTCAAATGGAACAATCCATGGGATGGGGGGAGGGGCTTGGAATGGTTAGCATGTGCATGCTGTATCATAAAGTCTGTCATTGAGCCAACTAGCCTTTGGTTTCGATTCCCCGGTTGTATGTGACAAAGAGTAGGGTTGCCTGTCAAAACCCTCAGGATTTTTGACGGGTCCTCCAGTTCCCTCCCACTGTCCTCTAGTTCCCTCCCACTGCTAAAGACCCCTACGTGCAAGCAGATTATTGAAATAAAATTGAACCGTGTTTTTGTCCCAAAATGACCTTGTTTGTGTTAGGTGAAAATTAAACCCCATCTCTCTTTCTCTCTCTCTCTCTTTCTCTCTCTCACTCTCTCCTCAGCTATCCTGGCAAAGAGTGCACTGTCAAACTGCATTTCATTTTGTCACTATCGCAAATTTGCTAAACTATAACAAAACAGTTCAATATTTCCGCCATGCGAATTATTATAATCTTATATATAATATGTAGTAATAATATTGGGAAAACAGCACTAATTATTTACATCATGTTATTTCAATTCTGGCATTCATTTTGTCTGCCTATAGTCGTAGGTTATTTTTCCAGGTCCATCGGTTTCCTCCCACTGCTAAAGACACACTATTTTGAATATAATATACATGTTAGTCATGAAATGATCAATATTGTGTTGAGTAGATTTTATCTATTTGACAAGAATAAACTTTAAAATAATCCACATAAAGTTTAATTAAGGCATATAAGGACTTTTTATTTGAAGTTCCGGTATTGTTTGGGCTATACATAATATATAATTCTGTGTTGATTGATTGATTTTAGCTCTCTCCCTCAGGACTATGCAATTGATTTTTTTATTTCTTCTTTTTATTTTTTAGCTTGCATCCGCAGAATGCCTCAGTTTACCTTTACCAACAGACTAATGGAAAAGGCATTAAGGAAAGCCTTCCTTGATGGAGTTATGGAGATTTATGAATCTTCGCATGAGCCAAGAATTTACAGTATTACTTTGGAAGGATCTTTGAGTCTTTTGATCAACAAATCAGAAAAGTATTACATCAAAATACAGGAAACAGCAGAAAGAGCAAAAAATGTAGAACAGAGCCTAATAACTAAACCTATCCTTGAGAATGTTCCACAAATTGTATCATACAGTGTAAGAAATCAGTCTGTTAGTAATTCTTCCAATGATTCTTCATCGAACATGTTGACCTCACCTCTAGACAGTCATTCAGACATAGCAGGGATTGAACCAGAGGAGGAAACATATTCAACTTACGCCTCAAACACTACCTCCTTGTCAATTCCTACCACTAGAACACCAATGATAACTTATACTGCTAAAGTGCAACAAAGAGCTCCATCAAAATCATCAATGTCGACATCTACAACTGATTCAACAACAACAATGGTCACACCGATAATTACAGAAGTCAAGTCACTCAATGAAAAATTAAAGAATTCAGAAAAACCTATGGAATCACGGAATGTTGAAGTATCTGCATCTGCTTCAATGAGAGTCGATGGAGTGGGTGAAGGTGAAGATAATATGGATGACGATGTATTGGTTGTTCACCCTGACTGGACAGAAATACCTAAATCAAGTGGAGGTTAAGTACATTTTTATACGCCCACATACATGTACTTACTTTAGATCATAAGGTCTGTCATTGAGGCAAACGAGGAGGTTTTGATCCCACTGCTAAAGCCCCTGACACAAAAGGCTGGGGGCTATTAAAATGGGCCTGTTCGCCTGTCTGTCCGTTACACTTTTTGGACACAATAACTCTCCTTCCAATTGTGCTAAGTAGGAGATTTATTACAGGTGAATGCCTTGACCGAGTTTGAAGATGAGCATTTTCTTATTAGGCTAAGCAGAGATAAGCAATTTGATTGGTTGATGTTTTGAGACACAATGACATTGGTTCTAATTAAGTAAGAGAGATGAATCTTTGTGCGATAATAAACATTTTCTGCTCAGAGTAAGCAAATCTATAAGCAATTCGATTTTTCGATACTTTGGAGCTTGACTTTGTTTAATGACAAGCATTTTCTGCTTAGACTAAGTTCAGTCTGATTGGTTGTGACTTTGGATAACTCTCCTTCTAATTGAGGTACAATGTTTAAACTTGGTGTAGGTGTTTATTAGATGAATGCCTTGACAGTGTTCTATCATACATATTTTCCATTAAGGCTAAGCAGATATAAGAAATTTGAATGGTTCTAACTTGGTAGAGATTCATTATATCAATACTTTGCCTAAGTGCGATGATGAGAATTTTTCGGCTTAGACTACATGTATGTATAGATAATCAGTTTGATTGCTAGATACATTTCAAAAAATAAATTAAATGTGCAATGATTAATATGTGGCACCTATTTATTTTGAGATATTGGTGGCAAACATCAGCCTCACTGTTGCCTTGTTGATGTTAAAGCCATTTCTATCTTGTTCTAGTAGTATATTGTGCATGTGTATGGATAGAAAGTGGGTTTTTGTTGATAAACAGAGCCTGTGCTTTGACACCAGACTAAACCATCATCTTCTAGATCAAATGCAACAGATTTTGAAAATGTCTTAAAATTGACTTACCGTCAAGGTTCTTCAATCATTTGAAAATGTTTAAATCTACAAGGAGTAACCTTTTTTTCCTTGATCAGTTGATGATAGTTTACACATGTTTAAATTTACAAAGTTATTTAAATAGGTTTATTTTACATTTCAGTAAAGAGAGAAAGAGAAGAAGTTAATAAAAATGGCCATACATCAAAGAAGATCCGCACTAATGCATGTGGAAGCATAAATGACGATATTCCATCACCCAAGAGTCTTAATGAAAGATTTCATTTTCATAGAAATGTTGTTGAATGCCCATTATGTAATGAACCAATATCTAATCAAACATTTCTTCTGCTTCATCTTGATAGACATAGAAAAGAGTTTGTGGAGGAATGTCCAGTTTGTAAGCAAGGGGGACAACCTCTAGATGTACTTCTTTTCCATTTAACTAACTTTCACTTAACCACCCCATCAGCTAAGCCACCTCATTTGCACTTAGCTACAACAAGTGGGAATGATTCACGTTTGAGAATAGATCCTTCTAAAATGGTACAGCTTATGTTGGACCATGAGAATGAGAAATCGTCTACTACTGGTGGTAAGGATGAGGAGAAGAAAGGAGAGGATGATGGTGAATTTCAGATTGAATATGTTTGTGACTTGTGCGGAGATAGCTTTAACTCTGGGAATGATTTAAATATTCATAACAAATCTGTTCATGGAGACGACGCAAGTGAAGATTTCAGATGCTGCGAATGTAATGTGAAATTTCAGAACATGTTTTTATTCCAAGACCACATGCTAGATCACCATAAAGAGGAAGAAAAATATAAATGCGAAACTTGCGGTGAGGAATTTGTTAAGTCAGAAAAACTCAAAGAACATATAAAATTGGCTCACACTATTTCTTACAACTGTTCGCATTGTAAGAAACTGTTTAAAGATAATAAGAGTTTGATAGAGCATGAAAAAACACATGCTTTATTTGTGTGTGACCTGTGCGATGCTCCATTCACATCTACTAGAGCATACAATGCTCACCGACGGTCTCATGTTGATGCTAAACCACACGTTTGCCATATATGTCAATCAACGTTTTTGAAAAAAGGAGATATGGCGAAACATATGCGTACAATCCATGAACCCAAAAAACTTTATATGTGTAAGGTATGTGGTAGAACAGGTACAAGATCTGACAACATGCGCGTCCATGTACGTACTCATAAAAAGGGATACAGTCGAGAAATGGTTGACTCGCTATTACAAAGAGTAGATCAGTAAATATGAACATATTATATAGTGTACTGATCAACTTAGTAGTCAAGAGGTTGAGTAGTATTTTAATAAAAAAACTGGTGCATCTATTACAGATTTTATTGTTTTAAACAATCTTTTATTTGAATTTATTTATAAGCTTTTATGAATTACATTTCTACCAAATATGATATTTGTGCAAAGTGCCAGTGGTTGTTTTGTTAGTGAATCAAGTAGCTGCCAGTTATATAATCATCTTTATTACTCACTGCCATTAAACAGGGTATTATATAATCTTGTTATGAACTCAGTAGTCATTTAGTTTATTTTGTATCGTCCTATACATTGTATTTCAACGTCATCAGCTGTCTTGGCCATACAAAATAACATCATTGTTAACAGATCGTATTGGAAATGGCTGAATATAAAAGATTTAAATAGATACTGTTTAGTTTATGGCTGAATGACAGCACAACTTATGAATTATATTTTGACAGTTATCCCTCGCTGAAGAATAAGTGATGATTTATCCTATGTTTATAATTTGATATGCAGAAAATTCTGTTGTTTTAAAAGAACGGTATGAATTTATTTTGTAACTAGATCTGATTATTACTGTTTTGTCAAATTTTCATAGATCTTTTAAAAACTACTATTGTAAATAAGTTTATTAAAGTTAGGTTTTATATCTGAGCTCAGCAAAGTAATTTTTTTTTTATTGAAAAGATTGAATGTGAAAGGATTTTTCTTGTCTTTCCTGTGCAACACAGTGAAGAATAACTTCATTTTGCCATGAGAATGCTAAATGATAGTGTATTGTTGTATATGTGTGACACACGTTTGAAAAGATTAAGTTCACTTGCCTGTTTTTGTGCCTGTAAGATTGTTAAAGATATTTTTTGCTGAAATGTATTTGTTGTTTGCTTGAGTTCAAGTAATAGTAGTTTAAAATATTAAAACACTCATTCAGTCACCCATGACTAGTGAAGATCAACGTTATGAACATCTTAATTTGAAACTGGTAATATAAATAGCTATTAGTTTAGAATGCTAGGTAAAATATCTATATGAATATATATATTCTAAATTGTAATGACTTAGTTAAATCTGCCTATTACAGGCTTTTATTTCGGCTTCAAATGTTCTATAAATTATTATTTAGACATTTATTTATGCAGCAAGCCTCTAATCAACTCCTTAGAACATGGGATGGTGCAGATGTAAACAAATTTTTAGGTGCTGTTGGAGACCTGTTATTAAATTATGGTAATATAAGTTTGGGGGTCATTGCTATGCATCCATGAAAAGAAACATCTTTTAAATTAAAAAAAACTTATTGGAGAGTGTTTTCTTCAAATTTAAGACCGGAGATAAATCAAAATATACTCTCCCAAAAAAGAAACGCAACGTTACATTTCGTCGTCAGTATATCTTCTCTCCTATCGCCTTGTTGCAACATGAACGGCGACACGTCGCTGAACCAAACTGCTCTCCAGTGTTGCTATGACCATACCCTTAGTGCCTGAACCCAGTAAAGTTGGATTTCATGGTGTCGTCGTATTTGAAGACAGAAGCTCCAAAGGGGACGTCTGCCTCGTTATTCGGTCTCACGTAGGCATTTGCCTACTGTCTGGTACGAGATTCTACGCCGTCCGGGAATTGCTGCTGCAGTAGAGGTTGCGGTTGAAAACCATTTACGCCAATGACGTAACCGGAAGGGACGATCCAGGACAAGTGGGACCACACTTGTTTGGCCTGAGCTAGGGCGTTCACGTGATGAACTTCGCTGTCGGTACCTATCCCAAAGGCGAGAAATGGAACTAAGGGAAACATTCAGCAGCCGGGCTACATCTGTCTTGGAGTCACCTGCTTGTAATCCACCAATAGCGTTGTTGCGTTGGTGTTCGTTCGGATGTAGCATCACGTGGGTCTTTGAGTGTTTACATGTGCAACTGATTTGGAAACCGAGAACCCCGGGATTTTAAAGACCTTAGATTTAGGTTCCATGCGAAAAGCTCGCGAAGTTGTTAAATTCATGTTTCTTGGTGCAATCAAGCGATAAAAAGGATGACAAGTCACAATTCGTGACCCTACCATTAAAATCAATAATGAATTTCTTTTATCCTTACATAATGGCATTAAAAACAAGTAAGATTTACCGAAACAAAGACCTTGTTCAAATAACAAAATGGTGAAAAATGGGTTGTGCGTTTCTTTTTTTGAAGAGTATATAATTACTGTAGGCCAAAAGTGTCAGGTACTTGTAGAAGCTGTTATAATAATATCATACCAGGTGTTACTTTCTGGATTGAATTATGTTATAAATAGTACATGTAATATTTTCTATTAACAGATTTAATTCAAGATTTTTGATAGAGTAATTTCATAGGATTGTAAATATATTAGCTTTAATGTATATATATTGGACATATATTCCCTATTGCTATTTGTTGAGATTTGACACAAATACTTTTTTTTTTTTCGTTGGTGTTTATGTGTACTTTTAATGGAGATGGTCTACCTATTTGTGTAGTGTATATAACAATAATAGTATCCAATACAGAGTCTTTGTTTAAACTATTTAAATATTGATAAATAATGACTACCAATTATCTTAAAGCAGAAAATTAGGACATGTGATCTATTCACGAAAAGCATACTTATTAAGCATTTATCCACCACTGGACACTATAATGAAAGTTTGGTGGCATTTATAACTTTAGCAATCACCAACATTAATTAAACACAGTGTTAAAATTGGAGAATTTTATTTTAAGGTTGATTAACGTTGTTCAGTCTGTCTATTGTTAGAGTATAGAAACGGCCGGACCATCTCCTCTGGTAAATATACCTGTACCAGTGTGTTTTAGACAACTACATTGTACAAGTTATCATTAAATCATCATTGATTGTTTCATTTTTATTTTTCTTCCATTGTTATTGATATTACTAAATATTAATAATATGTAATACAAAGCTTATCTACTTAAATATGTATCGTCATATTGTGTGCATATAACATGGTCAATATATTGTGTGCATATAACATTAGTTTGGGTAACTGTTCTGTGCTTTAACTCATCTTTTCTAAAAATAATCAAACTAGACCAGCACAAATCTCAAGAATACTTCTGAAAACTGAGATTTTTAATGGTCTGCTACCTACTATACCATGTTAGAAATAAATATCTTTTGATAGCACATATCTACTAATTTTGCAATCTCTATTACCATTTGATGGGCATTTGTTTTATTCAGGTTAGAATATGTTTTTTGTTTATTTTTACCTTTTTACACATACAATTATTGAATCATGGAAACTTAAAAACATAAATAAGCTATGGTATTGTACATTGTACAAAATTAAATGTTATTTAAAAACTTATTCATTAAATCTGGGAGTAGATTAAATAGACACCAGCATTTTAATCATTTTCATTTGACTGCTGCTATTATATATTGCACACCTTAAATTGAAATGTAGAACTAGTTCATCTCATTTATGCAGATTTTTCATTTTTGTGAAATTAATGGAACACAGACAATAGAAACATTATCTTGACTCGAAGAGTAGAAGATCATATAGACATTTAATGTTATTTCACAGAATCAAAACTTTAATACATGTACTGAAAATTTACACAATTTTGTAAATAAACATGCATGCTAAAAATAATTCAAAAATGTTGATTATCTTTTATCAAGAGGTACAGCTGGACTAGTCAAAATGTTCTTTCAAAATGTGTTCATAGATAAGATTTTACCCTACAGGGGGAAGGGCGTCTGTTCAACCTCGTGACTTTTCTGCAAGTCCTCCTGCTTTCTCCCCCAGCGACCCCTATGCACAAGTGAATTATTGAAATAAAATTGAACCATATATTAGTCTGTAAATATGATCCCATTTTATTTATCTCAATATTTCTCTCTCTTTCTCCCACTCTCCTATGATGACATTTTAAATTCTTTTGATTTTACAAGTAGTTTAATACGGGTAGGCCTATAGTTTTGAAGTAACAGCAATATATAGATTGAAATCAATGGCCATTGCACACTGCTCCGGTTAGTCAATTGTTCAAGGAGCGATGTAACTACATGCAAATACAAGCAAATATCATTGAATACAGCCATTGTCCAGAATGACGCTACTTGCAGAATTATATCAAACTTTAATGACATCACTACAAGGCAGCCAAAATTTTTGACAAAATAAAGAAAAATTGATAGAACCATGTTATTGGTGATGTTTAGGTGTTTTTATGGGGGGGGGGTATTTTTTGGGATAATCTGGATAGTACAGTATTGCTCGGGTTATTCAATGGTTCAAAAGTGTGTATCCCTGTGCAAGTATTTCGAAGATTTCCAAAAATGACTTCCTGGGTTATTGCCCATAGCCTTGATGAGGGCAATAGAATCCTTTAGCATAATAACAGAAAAAAAAGATGCTGTATAGGAATTTTATCAGACATCGTAGATTGTTCATGTAGGCTAATCGCATTTGACTTTAATTGTAGCCAAATTTTAGAATATTAGTCAAAGTACTCAAAGAGAAGATCTAGTTATATTTATAATAAACTGTTTTACTGTTTCTTTTAGATTTTAACAGTGGAGGGCTCTTGCTTGGAGATTAATTGAAGGTACTGGTGTAAAAGTAATAAATCGGAAAAGTGGCGAATATTATTAATTCTGTTATTCAAAAATAAATCCTATTTTTCTCTCCAGAATGAGTTCGTTTTGTTGGGTGCAGTGAGGAAATCGATCTTAACTAATCAAAGGGATATAACTCTATTCTCCGAATGTTTATTAGCGAAGCCTACATTTTCAATGAACTTGAGTTACATGTACTGCGGCGTGGTGAGGCTAAGTCAAGACAAGACATACTGTTTTCCGATGGCAAAAGCCTGAATTTATTGCAATAGTGGCGAAAATTACTTCAAATATTATTACCCACGAATATAGCCAATTTGATTATTTGCTGTAAATTTTGTGGGAAGCAGTTTGTGAGTATGTCTACTATTTATCGGTAAAGCGTGCAGTGTACACTTCGCCTCATCGCTGGCCTGGATAGCATCGACCCAGGCTTTCGAGAATATAGATGAAATCAAGGCATTGATATTAAGCCTAAATTTGTTTCAACGGTCATTATGTAAATAATTTCCACAAATTCAAATTAAAATATAACGAAATATGGTGTTAATATGTGTATAATTTAATCCTATAAAGAACTATAGGCGAAATTGTGTCATCAATTTTTAGGCATAAACAGCCTATTTATTAATGGCGTCTGACTATTTTTAGTAACAGTCAGTACATTGTATTAAAGTAAGAGAAAAGATAAATGACAGGGGTTCATTACACGTTATATTACGAGGAATAAAAGGTGTTATTGTTATATTGCCCAAAATTATATGCATTACGGGTACTGTTTAATATACGGTACAAATAAATATTGAAGAGTGTACATGTATTGTATAGAACATGTTAATGTTGAACTCTTCAACAAAAAGGAATAAAAATATTGCCTAGTAATACCACAAAGTAATGACATTAATCTACAATTTTATCCATGTTTGGATTTAGTAGATATATCGGATATTATCATAGACTTCTTTTTAATATTATTAGTATTAGGTATTAAAAGGTCCATGTTATAGTTATTTGTTTCAAGATTTTTTTTTTTTAACTTAAAAGTTAAAAGTTAAAGAAAAAAAAATCTTGAAACAAATGACAATTCATAAAAAAAATCTATTAGGTACCAAAAATCCAATATATCTATCTATATTATATTAAACTGTGTAATTAGATGGTTTAATTGACAATCATGGTTCAGCTGGTATGCGCAATTAAGAAAATGACTGTGAAAGATGTGCTTTCAAATCCCTGTATAGCCAAATTATCACATAAAATCCCCTGCAAATCATTTTTTCCAATCAAGAGGATTTGCTAAAGTGGAATCAAATGACAAATGCATGAAACAGATTCTTTCTTTCTTACAATTTAGCAATATTGTTTTTATTTATAAAAAGCAACCCCTTCCTGCAGTCTTTACAAAGAATTAAACATGCTGTATTATGATCATCTACAAACTTGTTGAATCTTGCAAACCTTCACATTTCACAAATACAAAGTTTGAAAACTATTGTTGAATTGGTGTAGGCTACCAGTACAAAAATAATGTTTGTTTACAGTATGTGATGTGATAGAGAGGTAAACAATGTTAATACACTTTGGGTGCATATAAAAGAACCTTTGATATAAGAGTCGCTGTTTGGGCTGTTTCATTTTCTATCTCACTAATTTGTTACATTATACAAGTATAATTTTCATAGTACAAACTTGCATTTAAACAACTATATAAATTTTACTTTTCATTTTATTGAATATTCTTTTGCCTCTGTATTAAATCTGTAAAAAAAGCATGAATATTATTTATACCCTGAATAATCCTAGATTCTCTGGACATGATTTCGTATGCAACAAATTATTTTGTATTGACTCATTGCTGCTTTAAAATAAATATACCGAAACACAATGAAAACACCCCACTTTTAAATGATTGATGATTGTAAATTTCATGATTTTTTGGCAGATGTGGAGGATAAAATGTAGCTTTGTAAAAGCTATAGTCAGCGTATGTATGATTATTATTATTAAAATTTATATTTTCAGAATCTTTCAAAATGCCTCAGTACTTGTTTACAAATAGATTGATGGAAAAGGCATTGAGAAGAGCCTTTCTTGATGGAGTCATGGAGATATATGAAACGCTCAATCAACCAAGAGTTTACAGTATTACTTTGGAAGGATCTTTGAGTCTTTTGATCAACAAATCAGAGAAGTATTACATCAAAATACAAGAAACTGCAGAAAGAGCACAACAGTCTGATCCAACATTGATGCCAAAACTTCCAAACTTAACAGCCCAGAAAATTATTGGATCTATTGGATCAACAAGTACAATAACAGCTCCTGAAACAAATGAATCATCTAGTACCCCACCCAATGATTCCTTATGTCACATGCTCAAGTCATCGTTTGGCAATAATCCAAAGGTGGTTGTTAACGTCAAAACCGAACCAGAGAACATAAGCAATACAAAATTTGCCTCAAACAAAGCTACCTCTCCCACCACAATTAATACAACCAAAACACCGATAATGAGTTTTTCACCAAAAATATTACCCAGAATTCTGCCTAAACCCAACGTATCTACTTCAGCACCTGGTTCTGTTTGTACGACAACCGTCACAATTGTACATCCTAAAACTCCTATACTCAGACCTCTGTGCCCCCAAAAATGTGGTGATATTTTATCTGCTGCTGAGTTTTCACTAACAAAAGTGAAAAAAGAACCATTAGATGGTGATACGTCTAGTCCAAGCACATCATTAGATACAAACATCAAAATCAAAAGTGAGCCGACAGAGAGTGACGATAAAGATAAAACTGTAGAAGATGTTATGGTTGTTCAACCAGAATGGATAGAAGAAATATCTAATCATGATTTAGCTGGAGGTAGAATATTAGTTTTATATTAGTTCACTTAGTATAATGTTGTAGAATTAGTCTAATTTTGTTGACCTTTCAATCTGTCTGACCCCTGATAGATGATTTAATGCCAAAATACAGAGGGAGTTTAAAATTACATGAGAATCTTAGACTGTCGTAGTGCAATTCAAAGTCTCAGAGATGCCTGATGCATGATCTGACAAGGACAGTACCGAAAAGGTTTGAATGGGACAGAAAACCAATGTCATGCGTAATCATTGGCATTTAGGTAGTACATGCATAATAGCACTTGACAGTATGAATTCAATTGTTGTATGGTGTATCCCTGTCGTCATTATCCCAGTCGTTGCAGAAAAGTAGAAGGTTAAAACCCATTTCATTTTGATGCGGCAGGTGATACATGATTAGAATTCACGTACAGGAATAGAGAGGAGATTGCAACAGCTATCAACAAAGTCAGTTGAACAATGAATATTCATATTAGTCCCAAATTAACATTTTCATGTGTAGTAGTTATCCTAACTAACAAGCAACAATTACTGACACTTAATAAGTCATCAAATTAATATTCAATTTGTTTTCTTTTTAATTCAGGAACAAAGAGAGAAAGGAATAATGATGATGAAGATGAAGAAGATGACAGTTCTGCTGTTGATTCTGTCAGAAAAAGAATTAAAGCTTCTCTGAAAAACCCAATAATGGCCATCAATTTACCAACTCAGATGAAACCCAAAGAATCATTCTATTTTCATAAAAATATAGTTGAGTGTCCACTGTGTAAAGAACCAATATCTAATCAAACATTTCTACAACTTCATCTTGACAGACATAGAAAAGATTATATTGAGGAATGTATAGTATGTAAAGAAGGGGGACAACCCCTTGATGTACTTCTGTTCCATTTAACCAACTTTCATACACCAGGAGCCTTAAAGGAGACGGATATTTCTAAAGCCAAACGACCACAGTTAGTCCTAGCTACAACGAGTGGAGGTGATACACGTATGAAAATAGATCCTTCTAAAATGGTACAGTTTATGTTAGATCGTGAACATGCCAAGACCTCAACACACAGCACAGCTGAAAAGAAGGAAAAAGAAAAGGAAAAAGAAAAAGAAAAACTTAAAGAAATGGAGAAGGAAAAAGAAAAAGATAAAGAACAGGAAAAAGAAATGAAAAATGAGGAAGATAGTGAGGGTGAATTTCAGATTGAATATGTTTGTGATGAATGTGGAGATAGCTTTAATTCTAGTAAAGAGTTATACATACATAGTAAAACAGCTCATGGAGATAACAGTGGAAATTACCAGTGTTCCTCATGTAGCTTGAATTTTGAGAATTTGTATTACTTTCAAGATCACATGTTGGAACATCATAAAGAGGACGAGAAATGTAAGTGTCAAATGTGTGGAAATGAATTTCTTAAGTGGAAAGATCTTAAAGATCATTTAATGACAGCCCACAGAAAATATTTTACATGTCAACAATGTAAGGTTTCATTTAGTGATCAACAAAGTTTAAAGGAACATATAGCTTTACATGGACACGAAAAACCAGATGCTTACGAATGTGACATGTGTGATAAGATATTTACATCTTCTAAAACATACAATGCTCATAGACGCTCTCATATCGATGTTAAACCGTATGTTTGCCATATTTGTCAGTCAGCATTTTTTAAAAGAGGAGATATGGCTAAACATATGCGTACCATCCATGAACCAACCAAACTTTATATGTGTAAAATCTGTGGAAGAACAGGTACTAGAGCTGACAATATGAGAGTTCATGTACGTACTCATAAAAAAGAAATCAGTCGAGAGCAAGTGGATTCACTGTTACAAAAAGTTGATCAATAAACACAAACAATTACACATTTATACATACTGTGCATTTATTATGAGAAATTGTCAATGAACTTTGTTTGATAGTTTGATCCAAAGTTTATCAATGCAATTATTATATTGTTATTTCATTGTAATTATCTTTTGGAGTGTTTTCAAATCAGTTTATGTTATATGTTTTGTAAAGTAAAATAGTTTCACTGGGGTCTTTTGACAGGAAATGCATTATTAAGCTTTGTGCACTTCATTTCTCAGGAGCTAGTATACATGTATATCGAGATAAGAGTTATAAATAGAATTTTTTTATGTCTGGATGATAAGCCACATTTGAGTAAATTCTCAAGTTATCCTTACCGAAATGTCTTTGGTATAAACCCTTCAATAACATGTATACCATATGATTGTGTTATGTGTTATTCTCATCCAGTTACTAAATGCCACTTACACAAAATGAGATATATTTGTATATTTAATGAAATTGATATGTTTGTGTTTGCCAACGTAATTATTTTTTAATATTGACTGAAATTAAATGAACATACATGTATATCACAAGTAATGGAGCTGCATAAGTCTGCACCATAGATTGGGTATTCCATTGCTATACATGTACATTTATGTGGTATTATTTATAAAAACTTAATGACTCAAGTACATAAACAGATATTAGAAGTTATTAAAATTTCTGTAGTATGAAATATTTCATGTTCCTTAAGCAACGTTCGCGAGTTTTACAACATCTAACCGTTGCTTTAATACTCAACAATTCCCAAACTTTACAACAGTTGTTTTTACACGTGACTAATTAGCATTGTCCAATCACAGTTCGTAGCACATAACACACTATAAACAAACAGGTCAGGGTTTTTTAAATTCAGAAACTCGTGGAAAACCAGCAACCCTGACATTAATCGATCTTTGAACTTTGCAACTCGATTGTCACATGTAGGCATTTGAGCTAAAAGCATGAGACTTGGTATTCATGACGACGATGAATCTGATAGGTTTCCTAAGCTGGGCTTGTGCCAATCGAATTTAGTGGCGAAATATGCAGGGTATTACGTGAAGGGCTTGATAAGATGTATGTAGTTAAGGTGAGATCAAGCCTTCTATTGAAGATGGAAATATTTAGGAGTAGAAAGGTTGTAATTTAAGTATGGTAATTGTATCAATTAAGGAATGTGATTTCTTTATCTAATCTCACAATCTTATGACATTATATATGCTCACCATGTCCACAATTTATTGTTCTAAGGATTCATGTGGTAATTTGATTTTCATGAAATACATAATGTACGTATGGTATATATATAGTGAGACAATGACTTTAAAAGTTTGCTAATTGTAGGCATGTGCCTATGAATTCAGACTGTAGAGTAATGTAGCGTCTGATACTGATACATGTATTTTATAAACTCTACATGTATATACATTTGTATCATTCTCTGTTTTGTCATTATGGGGCAGATGTTGAAATCTTGCTGGTTGATGAAAGTTTCATTGCCTGGCATTCCCTTTGTTCATAAATTCTGTTATGCCAATTATTTATTATCTACATTATTATCTACATGTATTTGTCTAGATTAAAATATTTGAAAACAAAATTTGGTTACATTTGAAATTAAAAAAAAGTTTGATATTTTGATTGTTTTTAGACCTGCAGGACTGAAACAATTGTTGGTTTTATACTTCTTCATTGTTCATAATATGTACAAGTACAGGTATGTATTTCAAAATCCAATAAGACTGTTATTTATTAGAATTTATTTGTCAATAGTATAAATTTTATGGCATTTTACAGCTTTAAGTCCATTATTGATATTTTGTCTGTTTACATTTATACCAATACAGTACATTTTTTAAATTTGTTTATTCAAAAAAATTGTAGTATAAATGTTGTACCTTTTATTTAAATACATGATATGAAGTCTACTAATCTACTATGTGTATTATTATAGTAAAATAATATAAATTTATACATTGCATAAATGTTTTAGTATGGAAAGGAATGAAAGCATCATTTTTTGTTCCTATTCTGAAAATAAATTAAGAGATAAAAATCATAACAGTTCTAGATCTCTGTGACATTATTATGAAATAATTTGTATGTATGGAAATTTATGATAGACAAAGAAATAGGTATAACTGGTGTATGAACTTGTAATACAGTGTAAATTTACAATTTGTAAATAAGAGTATATAAACTAATTAAATATTTCATTTAAACTGTTCTCTTTTTTTTTTCCTTTCTTTTTCTTTTTTTGATTTATCAGATTTTTCTGGCATAGACAATATAAAGCTTATGTGTAATAATCAAGAAGTAACCAATAAAGACATGAAGTCATTCAAGATTAGAGACTCTGTCAACTGTGCCAGTTCTTATGTTGTATATTGTTTAACATGTAAAACCTGTAATATGCAATATGTAGGTCAAACCATTACTCCTTTCATCACTTGACTTAATAAGCACAAAAGTAATATAAAGCTTAAAAAAACCTGGCCATTCCCCCCATGTAGCCTCCCATTTTAATATACCTGGTCATGATTTCGTGTGTACCATAGTTCAAAAAATTCCTGATGAAGATCAGAAAAAATTGAACACAGCAGAAAGTCTGTGGATTCATAGACTTAATTCAGTTTGGCGGCTTGGCCTAATGGTTTAAATGAGTTAATTTTAAATCCAGGGGGTTTCAAAATCATTAATAATCATGCATAATTCTTCCTTAGTTGTAAAATTTTACCTAAGTTGTAGGCTAACCTTTCATGTTATGTATCTAAGTCTATGATGTCCTCATTCCCGCTATGTCATAACTTAATATGTCATAACTGACTTCCAGTCATTTTGTATTTAGTTTTTTCTTATCCGATTTTAACGAAACTTGAAATAGGTTTATCCCCATAAGATCTCAGCTGCTTTCGATGTTGGCATGTATCGGATCAAAACTTCATGGATTATGGCCCCTGATCGTACGAAAAATCATGTTTGTAGCTTGTGGATCCAATAGAGGTCACAATTTTGAACGGATTTTTATGAAACTTGACATGTATGTTTATAACCCAAAGATCTTGGTTACTTTTGATATTTGCGCCAATTGGATCGTAACTTCCTGAATTATGGCCCATGATTGTCCGAATAATCACCCTTTTTAGCTTGTGGTCCCTCTGGAGGTCAAAATTGTTATCCGATTTAAAAAAACGTGTGATTATATCACCGTTACTTAGTAATATGAAAGTTGAGTCTGAATTTCATGAAAATCGGACCAAAATTGACGGACAAATGGGCGCCATTTGTACGCATATAGTGTGAAAGTATGTTATATCAAGGTTGTGGACCCTATAGAGGTCACATTTTTAATCATATTATGATGAAATTTAAATGAAAGTTTATAACCCAAAGGCCGCGGTTCCTTTCGTTATTCGGGCACATTGGATCGTAACTTCCTGAATTATGGCTCCTGACTGTATGAAAAATTGTTTTTTTTACCTTGTGGACCCTATGGAGGTCACACTTTTATTCCGAATTAAAAAAACGTTTGACTTTATCCCCTTACACATTAATGATGGTTGAGTTTGAATGTCTTTAAAATCTATAATTGAACAGCTAAATCCGTAATATTAAATGTTTTGTATACTAAAACGTTAGCATCGAGCAGAACTTTATCAAAACCAAACAAATGCTAATGATTTTCTAATAATTACTTAATATGCGACAACTCTTGTTGACTGCCTTCACGATTTAGCTTCTGTGGGCGTATGTTTCGTTGTCTGGCAACCTATTTTTTAATAAGGTACCATAAAAATTTGATAGGTTTCTTTTTACTTACTGAAACAATCCATATAAAATTTATGTTACATATACTGTATATAAGGGGGTTGCGTTTCCTGTTACAGCATTTACTTGTCAAAAATGGAAATTTATATGCATAGGGCTTATCTTTTGCAGGTGGTGTCACTAATATCATACCGTCTTGCAGTTGTGACAGCTGCTTTGGTCTTATCACTATCTCATCACTATCACATTCGCAGTTATAGGGAATCCTCCATTTAGTAGTGCCACCAGTGTGTGGGGTAACAGACCGTACAACAGCTAATTTCTGATCTCTCTTCAAAAGAACTTGATCCCAACAATGATTTTAAATGGCAGCAAATTGATTCAAATTTTCAACAAAATTTCTTCAGGTTGATTGTGTCTTTGGCATCCCAGTCCTTCATCACAAAAATCCTGCTGGCTATGCTAAATCTGTCCACTGATCTTAGGGACGGAATAAGAGTTTTTCATACCTACATTTTCTTGTGGACTTATATATATTGTCGTCTGTCCATCCACAATTGTTTGTGTACACTGCAGGTCACAATTTTTATCCAATTTCAATGAAACTTGAAATATATTATAAGTTTATCACCCTAAGATCTCGGTTCCTTTCAATATTGGCATATATTGGACTGTAACTTCATGGATTGTGGCCATTGATTATACGAAAAATCACGTTTTCAGCTTGTGAACACTGTAGAGGTCACAATTTTGAACCGATTTTGATGAAACTTGAAATGCGTGTTTATAACCCAAAGATCTTGGTTTGTTTCGATATTTGCGCATATCAGATCGTGTAACTTCCTGAATTATGGCCCTTGATTGTAGGTTTACATGATCAGTTAATATTTACAAGATATTAAAAACTTATCAAAATAGTCTTCTTTCACATAATCTTTAAAGGGTCTGGTAATACCTGCATTTAAAGCAACAAGTAGATCTGTATCAAGATTTTGAAGACAAAATATAAGGGCATCAATCTTAATGGAGAAAGTGAACAAAACAACTATGAATTATCAGCATATAAAACTTTAATGATCGATTTTAAATTTTTGACTAAAAGCATTGGTAGAAAGTTGTAGTTTCATTTATGCTTGAACTACATAAACAATCAGTATAGCGGATTTCGACTCTCTCTTCAAGAAATTCTACAAAGAAAATTCTAATCTCTACAACTTTAAATGCTCTACACTGTATACACATTACTTGCTTTCTACATCTGTGACTAGTTGAACAACTACAGAAAAACAATGGTTTAATTATATAAAACCAATCGGAGATCAATAATAGTCATATAATTATAAAATTTTATATTGGGATTTCAAAAATAACATTGAGATTCTTGTCTATTTTATGTAAAAGATATCCCTGTTTTTACCTAAATGATCACTTTATAATATACATATAATATACATTAAGTACATATTCAGCCAATTTGATTAAAATACAGATCTATATTTCGTTTTTTTTATTCTTTCGATGGCCTACACTACATTTCGATCTGACAAGTTATCATGGGAGTTCACGGCAGAGGTCATACGTGCAGCTTTTGACCCTATGACATCAGACATTTGATTAATAGCATTGATGTTACTAGTGTATTACCCATGATTACATGCAAAATCTCGCCGTAACAGACCGTTTCATTGGCTAATACCTCACATCATTCAGAACACGTCAAGGATAACAACTCTGCCAGATCCTAGTGCAGTAACGACAAGTAAAACAAAATTTTGAACTATAAAAACAAATGAAATAGGATCTGTGTTTTAATCACATTGATATTCTGCTTAAATTTGCATTCGTATTTAAATTATACAAAATCAATTATACATCATCAAACAATATGGCACAATATATTTAACAACATAAAAATATAAAATTGACATAGCACTGACAGCACTTATATCAAAGGTTTGGTTCTTTGCAAAATATTTTCATACTTGGACAATGTGGACGGCAATCAGTATTATATAAATGGTATTACAAATTATTCCAAGATAAGGCATATCTATATTTAAGTACAAAATCCTGCAGCACTTAAGACCAAATTCAACATAGCAATTTATAGTCAGTCATAGACACAACACATACACAGTGTCTGGAGTTATAAACAACTGTAGTTCATCATAAAACATAACATTTCTCTTTCATAGAAATGCCAAGCTTTAAATTTAAATGCTGTACTTTTGTTCTAAATGTCAAGTAAAGAAAACACTGATTTATAAATTTGGACTATTTCACTTTAATTTATCTAGCTATATATAGATAACTTCATAAATAATGAAATAATGGAATGTCCTTTCAATTGAAATGTACATGCAGGATGATATTACAGTTAATTCCGAACATTATTAAATTTTGATTAGCTAATTAATTGCGAGTTAAATTCAAATAAATAAATGTAAATTCACTATTTGTTACTTTGATGTTATGTGTTTTCTACCGAGTATTCATTTATTTTGTCACGAAATAGTTTAGTTAAAGGCATATTAAATACTATCAATGTTAAAAGAAATTGTTTGATATGTTTTTTCAATTCTTTGAAAGATATAATTATCAGTATGCTCACAGCTTCACCTCATTTGATTTGTCAGTATATACCTCAATAAATATAGAATAATATAAGGATATGTATCAATGATATTTCTATAAAACAGTTTAAATAATTACAATTCAACAAAAGTTAGAATAATTTCACACAACACCAATATATAATAAACAACCTTTGTCTTGTGTAGATATTTACCAATATATTATGTATATAATACATCAACAATAATCACATTACAATATAATATAATACATAGGGACCATTATTTAAATTCAAGGAATGTCATTAATAACCAATTATTATGTCTCTGTAAAATCAACAAATATATATTCAATCATTTCATTTCTATCACATAAAACCTGCCACAGATAAACTAACATCTGTTGGTGTCTAGTTGTTTTATACCTTTCTTAAATTGCCCGCAAACGGGAATGTTCCACTGGCCAAAGTTGATGTCACATGATTGACCCAAACATCACAAGGTCACTAACTGGCGACGTCAGCGAAATACTGATTGGATGTTCGTATAAAATTCAAGGCTAACAAGAACTACACAAATATTTGTTGGCCGAAGAATGTTTCAACAAAATTAATGTTTGTTGGTCTGCAACAGGCTTAATCGTGGATTTCTTTTTTTTTTATGGTAAGTAATACAACTCTAGTCCTCTGTTATCCAGATCAACAAATATGAACACAGTTCAAACGTTTTGCTAAACTGTAGCTTCATGTGAAGCAGTTGGCAAGATTTTGAGAATGAAATGATCTTGCATCATGTGTAAACAAAGGCCAGTAAAATGTATAAAAAGGCTATCTAAATTTGGTCAAGTTAATATGCCACTTGTAGCCAGAAGAAACCATTTAGATTCTTAGATACTTAAATTTAACATGTCAGTACATTTTACAATTACCCCACATGGGGAAGACTAACATCAATGAAAATATTCAACCAATGTTAACCTGTATGACATATCTAAAGTAGATCTGGAATTATTGTAAAGCTCATAATGATATAAAAAAACATAACGCTAACGCTACAATATACGTCCACATTCCTGCTTTGATTGATATGGTACTTTGTCAAGAAGGCTAGGCGTTTGGTTTGTTTAGCGTTGAGGGTCCTGCACCAACATTAATAGTTGCCGTCCTTAGAGTATAAGGAATAATTATACCAAGATAATCCATTCAGAATTGTGCCTTCCTAACACTAAAGGCAAAAAGTGGGCGTGGCTCTGCCCCTGGGGGTCGGGACATTCATCAAAATCAATAGTGGACGCCCTCAGGCTATAAGGAATACATAAACCAAGTACCAAGCTGATTCATTAAGATTTGCGGTCTGTAAACGACAAACACAAAAATTGGTTGTGTCTTGCCTGTGTGAATCGGGACATGCAGTTGACGTCCTTAGGCTATATGGAATACATATCCCAAGTTTAAAGACGATTCATTAAGAATCGTGGCCTGTAGACAACACACATAGACACGAAGTAAAAATGGGCATGACTCTGCCCCTGGGGGTTAGGAAATCACCAAAAACAATAGGGGTCATCTTTATGCAGCCTTTAGGCGACAGACAAACAAATACACGAAATGGGTGTTGCTGTCCCATGGGGGTCGGGCATGCACCCAAAACAAAAGGAGTCAATTAAGACCGATTAAGAATTATGGCCTGTAGGCGACACACAAAAAGAAAATGGGCGTGACTCTGCCCCTGGGGGTTGGGCATGCACCCCAACTGATAGAAATGTTCCTTAGGGTACAAAGAATAATCATTCAAAGTTTCAAGATGATACGTTAAGAAATGTGGCTTGTAGACGACAAACAAATAAATACAAGGAATGGGCGTGGCTCTGCCATTGGGGGTCGGGCATGCACCAAAAAACAATACGGATCATCCATAGGGTAAGTATACAAAGTTTTAAGAAAATACAGTTAGAATTGCGGCTTCTAGGCGACACAGAGACACACAAAAAGAAAATGGGCGTGGCTCTGCCCCTGGGGGTTGGGCATGCACCCCAAACGATAGGGATCATCCTTAGAGTATAAAGAATAAGTATACAAAGTTTTAAAGAAAATCCAATAAGAATTGTGGCCTGTAGGCGACACAAAGACACACGATAAAAAAATGGGTGTGGCTCTGCCCCAGGGGGGTTGGGCATGCACCCCAAATGATAGGGATGTTCCTTAGGGTACAAAGAATGTGTATGCTAAGTTTCAAAATTATAATTTAGAAACAAATACATTCTAGAAATGGGCGTGGCTCTGTCCCTGGGGGTCGGGCATGCACCAAAAACAATAGAGATCTTCCTTAGGGTATAAGGAATACGTATACCAAGTTTGAAGAAAATCCAGTAAGAATTGCGCCCTGTAGGCGACACAAAGACACACGAAAAGAAAATGGGCGTGGCTCTGCCCCTGGGGGTGGGGCATACACCCCAAACGATAGGGATGTTCCTTAGGGTACAAAGAATGTGTATGCAAAGTTTCAAGATTATAAGTTAAGAAATGTGGCCTGTACACAACAAACAAAGAAATACTAGAAATGGGCGTGGCTCGGCCCCTGGGGGTCGGGCATGCCCCAAAAACAATAGGGATCTTCCTTGGGGTATAAGGAATAAGTATACCAAGTTTGAAGAAAATCCATGAAGAATTGCGCCCTGTAGGCGAACCACAGACACACACACACACATACATACATACACACACACACACACACACACACACACACACACACACACACCCAGACAGGGGCGACGGCATAATACGTTCACATTATGAATGTGGACGTATAAAAATAACACACAGCCATGTGAACAAAGCTACCTGCGTAATGAAATTAAAAGTGTCATGTCATGAATTCATTGTTATGATAATTAGACAACAAGTGGAGGAAATATCACCCTAACAAACACTGTGAAACAAATCTTCACCTTTCTCACTCTTCACGACATTCTTTCCACCATTTAACTGGTATTGTTCAAGATTTTTAAACACATCTTTTGATCGTTTCTTGGCAAAGGTTTCAACTTCTACAATATAAAGTGTAGTCATTAAAAATTTCAATCTTGATATAAAGAGATCCCAATAAAGGAGTGTTAAGGCCATGTGTACTTTTCCTTCCTTACTCACTATAATCACTTTTTATTGAAATATAAAATGTTAATTATGATAATTAAATTTAAAGCAGATTGACAAGAAACACCATATATAGATATTAACAGAATATCAAATATCTTTATTAGCCAAACATTTACAATATACTGTTACACACAAACATAAGGTCATGAGTTAAGAAATTCTAAACCACTAAATAAAGACTTTACCTAAAGTAAAATTTGTATCGCATGATAAAATGATATAAAAAAAGAGGGACTTGATGGATACTATTGGTTAACACTGAGTCAAAATGATATTACCTATTCAATACTACACTGTTTATACCTAATCACTGGTAGAAAATACAGACTTACCTTTAAGAACATAACCTGAATCTGCAATAGTTCTGCCTAGTTTCCACAGTTGATATAAATGTAAATATGTACCAATATAGAAATCATTTATAGATGCCATAACATCTCTTCTCTTGTTTATTTCTCTGTAATATATAAGGAAGGCAATAGGTGGTTAGAAAGCTGTTTTATATTCAGTAGAAAATTTGCTTTGATAGAGTACTAAATCATCACTTAAATCATTCACACAAATTTCAGCTATAACTATACAATCCTAAGTTGCATGTCAGTGATATTCAAGGAGAAACATGCATGGAATCCAGTTTTATAATAAGATTATCTTCGATATTTGATCATTTGAGAGATTTGATTTCAATTAATTAAATACAATTATTTACTTGTTAATAATATCTTCTCTTAAAGACTGTAAACTAATTCTTGATATATTCATGCCCATTACACAAAAAGGAAAATTCTAAAAGAGAAATAATCAAAATTATCTTATTATTAAAGACAGCATTTGAAATAATAAATACGTTCATATCTGATATTAAATTAACAATGTAATTCTTTCATAAAATATTTAAGCAAAACATTGAACTGGTCTGTGATACTTGATCCAATGTGGTGTAGAACGACAAATTATTACCAGAAATATTTTATCATTCATATCTGCTTTTTATTCCACTTTAAGTCATTTTCTGATGTGATTTAATAAGGCTTAAAAGAACGTTAACTGTTCTTGAGACTTCAAATTTGATGTGCTGATTAACCGAAAATTAGAAAACATCTTTAAAGTAAAAGATACATTATGTAAGGATTAGACAAAGAGCTGGCTGTTATAATAGTTATAATTGCTATAATAGTTCAAAAATAGATAATGAAAAATGAATATGTTGAGCAAAATTATGAATGTTTGATGTTTTGCATAAATAGACTCGATAGTCAAGGCCATTGCTACAGTAATTAACAATGTCTTTAACATGAAATTATCAAATGGCACGGATGATGATCTAATTCATTCCATATCTCAGCCATCCAACAGTCTAAAGAGTTGATTATGGGCTTGTCATGTTAAAAAATGCCTAAATAACAATTTCATGTAATATTTGAAGCCAGAAAAAGATCTTGCAAAATGCATTTTTAAATAACCGCACATGCAAGTTATCTGTTATGAAAAATATCAATCATCAAAAAATACCTGTGTAGGATGCAGAGAAAGTTTATATATATCTCTAGCTATATCACCATATTTATCATGTTGTAGAAAATATAACAACTGAACTAAACCCAATACACCAACACCTCGCAAATCTGTACTAGGATCTCTCCCTGTAATATACAAGTTATCTCCCTTAAAACACTATTTTCAAAACCTCCAAAATCGGCTACTCAAGCTCTCCACAGAATAAAACAACTTATTTACAAAGTAATATCTTTTTTAAGTGAAATTAGTTGAAATTTCCTGTTAAGCCCAATAAGATAAACATGGACCCAATTATCTCCCTTGACAAACTAATTTGCATTATATTAGTAATTTTAAATTTCAGTTATACTCTAAATTATATCCAAATCCTATGCAGAGTATAATCATACCTTGAAATCCAATTTCTTCCCAATGTGAACCAAATCTTGGTGAATCAAATCTGGAACCAGTTAATAACCTGTAAATTGTCTGTAACATTCTACCATGACTTGGCTGTGCTTCATCAAAAGAACCTAGCGAATGGACAATATAAAATTTGAAATATATATGTATAAGTGTATCAGTGTCTGTTTTAGATATGCAGTGATCCATCTTGAATTTAGTTGTTTCCAACTGTGTAGCTTAGGTACCACCAGCTCTTGATCATGGATGATTGTCTGCCAAACATAGACAAGGAACGAATGAAAAGATGAAAAAAATAACCAAGCATTGAAACATGTTTTGATTGAGTCTGTCATTACATTCATTTTTTTCTTTTAAAATTCATTTATGTTTTTCTTTACAATTCATTTATGTTTTTCTTTTAAAATTCATTAAAATTCAATTTTTTATTTATTCATTTACGTTTTTTCTTTTGAAATACAGTCTGGTTTGCTTTTAAAATTAAAATCATCTGTCGACGTTAAGCTGATTATGTGCGGCAACACAGGGTCACTATCTATTAAATCTTCACATTTACTTTATCTAGCACCCCTCCTAAATTCCATTCATAATAAATTTAGCTCAACTGTTTAATGAAAACCACATCTTATCTGTTCTGACAAATTGCCATATTTTTTTACATTAAAATTATTGATCCTCTTACTTGCAGAAAGACAGAAGGCAAATTCTCTATCTTTTACCATATCTCTATGAAGTTTTGGAGGACCAAAAACAAAATGAACAAATGCTGACAATCCATTTCTTTCAACAGTTGGTTTTATAATATGCTGTGGAAACATAAATAGAAAAAAAAGTTTTAATGTAATAGTTGTTTTAAAACAGCAAAATTACACGAGTCATGGACAATTACGATCTATAATTCTCTTGCGTCTGTCTTTCTGTCATACAGTTAACCTTTTTTACTTTTTAAATTTCTTACTCATATCTTTAAAGTATGTCTGGTATAAACATTAGACATCGAATAGAGCTTATATTGTCAGCTTTGTTCATTCGTTCCTGGAGTTTTACTTCCACCATGATTGATATCGAGGCCTGCTACTGAAACAAATCTACATGTAATACAGTTTTCACCTATGATCCCATGGCTCAATTCATCCCAGAAAAATAAATAGTAAAATAAAGATTAACCTGTACTGCCGTATAATCAGCTTGTTGAAGCGTTGAGTAGGCTTCTTTATATGTATACAATGGTTCAGACTTCCGTACTTGTGTTTCTAAATACAAAAGAAAGTTGATAAATAATGTTAATGTCATTGATTAAACTATCGTTGAAGATTCATGCATTTACATTGTTAACTATTAAGCATGTACTGTACTACAGTACAATCAGAAGATGAAAGATAGCTTGCCAGACAACGAAACATACGCCCACAGCAGCTAAATCGTCCGGGCAGTCAACAAGGGTTGTCGCATATTTTTACTTTTTTTGGTAATGAAACATTTGTAATACACTAAAATCTGATTAAGAGTAACAACTCATTATGTAATTAGCAGAAAATCCTTAGAATTTGTTTGCTTTTTATAAAGTTTTACCCCACGTTAACAATTAGTATATTAAACATTTAGCTGTTCAGTTATCAAAATTCATTGAAAATCAAAATACTTGTTCGTTTCAATACCTTAAACTCTGTGTATCAATCAGAAGTCAATCGGATGATAAGTTTGGCATCTATAGCGTCACAAGGCTTTTTGAAGTGATCAAGGGAGATAACTCTGGAAATAATTATTTGAAATCACTGAAAATCAGTAGGCTTCTTCGTCTTATGACGTTAAATACTGTGTACAAATTTAAAGTCAATGGGATATTAACTTTGACTTTTAGAGCGTCCACAAGATTTTTTGACGTGATCAAAGGCCATAACTCTAGTACTAATTATCGGAAATTGCTGAAAAACAATAGGCTTCTTCGTCTCATGACCTTTAACACTGTGTATAAATTTAAAGTCAATCGGATATTAACTTTAGCCTCTAGAGCGCCCGGACGGACGGACGGGGGCGACGACAATATACAACCACATTTCAATCTGGGCGTATAAAAACGTTAAAAAAAAATAGTGGAAGTATCAAATATCATTTAACAAGGAATATTTAAAAGTTAGGTTTTATGAGTAATCAAGATTTTTACAATATATACCCCACAATCATGTGACTGTCTAAATTATGTTTATTCATGCTGGATATAAATAAATCAAATGCGTAGAATTATTATCAATTATTGCAATTCTGTAGATATGGCACATTGGCCATAAATTTATGTATGTACTTAATCAGTCTCCTTCAACTTTGAAATGAATTAATTATGATCAATTATGATACTGTATGAAGTAACCTGATAAGTGATAACATACACCTATATTTCTATTTCCTTGATTAAACCCCACACCTATTTATTTATAGAAAGAAATGGGTTTAACATACACTCAACACAAACTAGGTCATTTCGGAACTAACACATGCTATAATTTTTTTTCTATAATTCGCTTGCGTGTATGTGTCTTTAGCTGTGAGAGGAAGGCAGACGACCCGGAGAAAATCCATGAGGTTGGACTGGCGACCCAACTCCTTGTCACGTACAATCTGGAATTCAAAACCACAACAGTTTTTATCATACAGAGTGCACATGCTTAGCCTACCATTAGGCCATCCCCCCACCCCTATTTATAGAGGAAAATGATTGTCAGGCTTCATATACTGCAAATGTAACCAATTTTTTGTTTTTAAAACCTTCTGATTAGATGTTCTTTTCATTTTTATTTTGTTTGTTTGGGTTTTTTTTTTTTGGGGGGGGGGATTGCTTTTCTTTTTATATTCATGCACTAGAATTTTTAAAGATTAGGCCTAAGGATAAAAATTCTGAAAATAATATCAGAAATACTGAAATAGGATTCTTTGTCTGGTGAATATAAATCCTTTGTATAAATTCAAAATCAATCACCTTTGTATAAATTCAAAATCAATCAGATGATATCTTAAGTCTCTAGAGCTCTTTTAATTTTAGCTGATAAACAGTTCAGCTTTGATAAAAGTCACCTTGACATAATGGATATCAGCAATATTGCAACCTCTGAACTTTGATCTATGAACCTGTATACAGACATGTAACAAACAACATTGAAACATTTCTACATAATCATAAGGTAAAAAGGAGTTAAGAAATGCTATCAGAATAACTGAACAGTATGGAAGCCTTCAGTGTGTCTGCAGTTTTCTCAATAGGAATATTGATTATTTCTATTTACAGTTCTATGAAAATAACTGTCAATGTTTATAAGTTTCTCAAGAAGTCAGCCATTTTGAAAAAGTTTCCTTCTGATCCAGCACATTGGCTTTGGGGCCATTTGATTTATTTTCCTGCTCCTGATGAAAATGGTCTTAAATTTAAGCGTGAACGGACAGGTCGTTTCCCAAATAGTTGTTTATGTTGGTTTGGACCAATGTTAGCAGTTATATGTGTAACAGCACCAGAAGGTATAAAGACTATACTAAAGACAGCCATGCCAAAAGGAAAATTGTATCGCTTGCTCCAGCCCTGGCTTGGTGATGGTCTTCTTCTAAGCCATGGTGACAAATGGGCTCGAAATCGTAGACTATTAACTCCAGCTTTTCATTTTGAAATTCTGAAACCATATATTACAATTAAGAATAAGGCTGCTGATATTTGTTGTTCAAAATTAAAAACATTTGCAGAAAATGATGAAAATTTTGAAGTGTTTTCCATAATTACATTGTTCACATTAGATGTCATCCTAAAATGTGCCTTTTCTTATGACACAAATTGTCAGGAGCTGGGAACAAATCATCCTTATGCTCAAGCTGTCCATGAACTAAGTAGGATTATAACGTCACGCTATATGAGGCCCTGGTTGCACATTGACTGGGTTTTTTATCTTACAAAAGATGGGAGAGATTTTAAAAAGCACTGTGAATATGTTCACAAAGTAGCTGAGCAAATAATCAGCAACAGACGTGAAGTTCTTCAGAAAGAAATGCCAGAAAAACAATCAAATAGAAAAAGATATACTGATTTTCTCGATACTTTGTTGATGGCTCAAGATGAGAATGGTGTCGGATTGACAGATGAAGAAATCAGAGCGGAAGTGGACACATTTTTATTTGAGGGTCACGACACCACTGCAAGTGCCATATCTTGGAGTCTTTACTCCTTGGCACAACATCCAGAAATACAGGATCGAGTCCAGAGAGAAATAGACGAATTGATGTCCAAAAGATCAAAAGATGACCTTCTAGCAACAGATCTCAATCAATTACCATATCTTACTATGTGCATTAAAGAATCACTTCGTCTTCACAGTATTATTTCATTCATAGTCAGACATTCTGATCAGGACGTTCAAGTTTCAGGAAAAACTCTTCCAAAAGACACAATGATCGTTGTTTCGATTTATGGAGTACATCACAATCTCACCCTATGGGAAGATTCACTCAAATTTCAACCAGAAAGATTCAGTCCTGATAATATTGATAAGATCGACCCATTTGCTTTTTTGCCATTTTCTGCAGGACCAAGGAATTGTATTGGACAGAATTTTGCTATGCATGAAATCAAAGTTTTACTAGTCAAAGTATTAAAGCGGTTCCATCTAGAACTTGATCCAAATCATCCAGTTAGGAAAATAGAAGGTCTTGTTATGAAAGCTGAACATGGTATCAAAATAAAAGCTAAGACAAGAAATCCTGGGCAATATAGATTTGACTTGTCTTAACTGACTTGATGTAAGAATGACAAAGCCTAAAATTAATGGGAATATATTATTGTTTATTTTTAGTGTTAATATTACTGGAAAATCTACACACAAAAAAATTATCTATGTTTCATAGTAGAAAAATGTTCATTTTGCCACCATTCGACCAGTCGGTAATTTGACACAGATCTGCCAGTCCATCACTTATGTGTATGTTATATGATTTCAATACCAGTCATACACCCATGATAAATGACAGTAATAGCCTATAATACATTACAGTGAGTACAGCAGACTTTTAGGCTGAGTGCTTAATCTAATTAGATGTGCTGGCTACTAATTGCAGTGTTATTCTAAATATATAATATATATAAAATTATTTCCATTTATTTCATGTTGACAGTTTCTTCCACAAACTAATATGACAAAAGGGATTTGATGAAATGTGTGTGTTTAATCTATTGTATTTCCTTGCTTAAACCTCTGACATTATCTTACAAAATGTAAACCTGTTTTACAAATCCTAATGACTTCCTGTTCACAAGAAATAATATAAAATAAACCAGACTACCACATGTGGATGCTTTCATTATTTTTCAATAAAATCTTATTTATATCATCATAAAAATATATAAGTTGAAATTGATTACCTGTTGGTGTTTCACCTTGAAATGCTAAAACAGGTAAAAAGAAAAAAAAATATATTGTAGACAACAAAGATACAAACCGGGTCAGAATGTATCAGATATCTTTCTGTAAAATAGGAAATCAAACCTATTTTAAAACTAAATTTCAGTTTTTACATTTTAAGCTTATAAAGTGATAGGATCCTTAATCAGTAAAATAGTTTATTTTACAAATTATCAATAAGAATCTAAGGGACATGTATAAGGATAAAATATACCTGGTTGGACTGTTTCAACATTCTCCCAGTCTGCCTCAGCTGATGAACAAACTAAAGATTTCTCATTTTGTCCTGGTATCTTTAACAAAAATAAACTATGTCATAACACTGAAGACATGTTGTATAAATTCAGGTTTTCTGCACTTCTAATTATTTGGATCAAACCACACAAAAAAAGTTTTCTATTGGGACAACCCTAGTTTTACTGGGAAAGCAAGCTTTTAGTATGTGACCAATCAAATGCCATTAAACAGTTCTAACCATTTAAAATATTTGTTTTCGTATGCACGATGCATGTGGGATATATTTGTTAAAAGAAAGGTTATTGTATAAAGACCAAATTTTGTATAAACTGAACCCACGAAAGTGGGTGTGGTCTTTGGCCAAAAACTCCCCTAAAAGGATTAAGATGATCAAAACAAATATGCATCATTAATTCAATATCTATATATACTAGGGATATTAATCGGCAGCATGTATTCAGCTACAACCATCTGATGTTTGACAAAGCTGATCTGATAAAATAATGAACCAGCCATTTATCATAAATCAGTCTTCTCTATTACAAAACTCAAAATCACTGTACGACTATAAATTAAAGTAAGATGGTTGATTATGATTCTGGGTCATTACTGCTCATAATTGGTGATATAGAATAATATCAATAGTCGTTAACAGAGGATTAAATTCTTCCACTTACAATATTTGATTGCGTAGTTACATCGGAAACCAAATTATCATTTTCTGACTTGATTTCATTGCTTATTATATGGTGTTCAACATTACTGTCATCTTTGTTTGTTTGGACTGGTTCAACTTTTGGTGTAGGAGTATTACTTTGTATGTCTGTTGCCTGAGTGTAATTTTTTTGAGAAACAGGTGCCTCAAAATCAAATTCAGAATCAAAGTCTTGGGCTTGATCTTTCAAACTTGATGTGATTTTTAACAAATCAATGGCCTCAGCTGCATCATCTGAGGTGTCCTTTTGGTCAGTTTTGGTTTGAGTTACAACACTGATAAAGGGGTCAACAATTTTCTGATTATCTGTAATGGGGACATCCTTTTTCTGATTAACAGTAAATGTGTCACCATTTTTCTGATTAACTGCAAAGGGGTCATCATTTTTCTGATTAACTGCAAAGGGGTCATCATTTTTTTGATTATCTGTAAAGGGGTCATCATTTTTTTGAATAACTGTAAACGGGTCTTCAGTTTTTTGATTAATTGTAAAGTCATCAGTTTTCTGATTATCTGTAAACGGGTCATCAGTTTTCTGATTATTTGTAAACAGGTCATCAGTTTTCTGATTAACTGTAAAGTTGACATCTGACATCATTGATATCTGATTATCTGTAAATGGGTCATCAGTTTTCTGATTATTTGTAAACAGGTCATCAGATTTCTGATTAACTGTAAAGTTGACATCTGACATCATTGATAAAGCTGTAGGATTTACAGATTCCTCTAACTGAATAGGAACATCAGATATTGATACAGCTACTGGTACCTGCTTTATAAAATAAAATGCTTATGAAAATAGCAATATAATTAATAGTTTTAATAGTTATTAGTTTATAAAAAAAAATTCCCGTCAAATCTTTGCATGGAGTCAAAATGTACTATATAATGGTCAACAGCTAGAAACTTACTGAATATTATAAACCTTCAAATACGTTCAAAACTGCATTTCTTGAACATACATTATGCAACCTAAGAGCTAAATCTGCCTATTGCAGGCCTTTCTTAAGTCCTGAAATGTTTTCTAACTTAATAATTAGATATAAGTTAACTGATCAAGGTTATAACCAGCCCTCGATGGCATCAGTTCACTCTGATATTAAATAGATTAGAACTGTTCAGCCATATTTTGATTTAATTCAAAAATGGAGGAGTGAGGCTTAGTTTCGAACAACTAGTACGGTGGTTACAATTAATGCACACATCATGTCAAACCTTCAAAGGCTAATATCTTTGTTGGCAATAGAGTAATTTGAATAACATTTTCCAATTATTCATTAGATATTTTTGAGCTTTTATACAAGAATGGCTAGCTCTTTATCTAAATCTTACATAATGTATCTTTAAATTGGTAGGCTACCAAAGTAATGTTTGGTTACAGCTTCAGTTTAGTTTCTTAAAATTTCTAAATTAATATGCATATTCATCAATTTGTATGATTAAAGACAACAAATTATTTTGGCCCGCATAGACTTATTGCCACATTATAATGCAACTATTTTCGTTCTAAATACAATCCCCTAATTAACTTTGTCCTAGAAAACTTGCTGTATATTTCACAACATAAAATACACAATCTCTTTCATTTGGGTCAATAATAGATTACAGTTACTTTTTTGATATAATATTCATTTGTTACGATTATTCAATCCCAATATTGTCCACAACTAAAAGAACAGAGAATTCAAGCGATACTTAGCAAATATCACCTTCATCAATTATTCTTTAGTTATTACTAAATTATTCTTCTAGTAGGTTGATATTGCAGACAAACAAATAAATCTTTCCGTAGTTATTACTATCCAAACAAACAGGTAAACTTTTCAATAATGTTTTCATAATAATTACTATCAAAACAAATAAATATTTCAACATTTCTACTTACTCTATTTATATGATCAAAACCAACACTGGCATTGGGTAAACCGTCAGAAAAAGCAAGATCTGGTAATGGCTTGTTGGCATGATTCATAATACCCATATCATTGGTCTTTTCATCCTCCATTTTTACAACATCAGTAATTAAATCAGTGAATAGGTTATCCACTTTTTGTTCATTGTTCTCTGCTTTAACTGTTTCATTATTTACAGTTTGACAAGGAGTGGCTTCATCAGTATTTCCAAATAAAGTTTGGGGTTCATTGGCAATTAATGCAGGAAATGCACCATTGGGATCTTGCAGTACCTGACTTTGAAATTTTGTTTTTGCATCATCCATAAATGGATCATCTCCAAATATCTCATCATACTTTAATATATTTATATTTTGAGCATTTAATTTATCCTCTGAATCAGTATTTAAAATTCCATTTGTACTTTCTTCATTAAAATCTAGTAAAGCATCAGAATTCTTTAATAAATCAAAATCTTGATTTTCAAATGGATCTTTTATGAAATCTGATGTTTCTGGATTTGTTCTTTCTTTTACTTCTGTACCAAAGCTGTTATCTTCAAAACCATCAGATGTTTTGAAATCAAAATCTAAATCATTGACATCTACTGCTGCCATTGCGTTGAAGTAGGCGTAAACTGATTACTAGTAAGTCTTGTTCTCCATGTTTTGAATTATCATGTCATCTTTTCATTCAAAACCTAAATCAATAAAAGGAAAAAAATTTCAGAACGAGCTTATCAAAATCTTTGAATTAGTGTTGCAGCATATTTTTATTTTTTAAAAAAATCAAGAAGCATAAAAACATAAAATAAATAAGATATCTAATAACTCTCACCTACAATTTCATATGTTATATCAGGGTAGACTAAAAATAAGCTTACATGTATGTCTGTTTATACTAGCGGCAAAGAGCAGGGCATTAAGAGAAACTGATATCAGAATCAATCACTGACAGATTTACTCATGACCATGCTAGCAAGCAAGCGTGTAATAGGATTGGGCACTATAGATAACAGCAGTATATATCAAACAGGTCATTCCCTATCAAATCAACAAAGGTTATCATGTCATGCCAAAATGGGTTTGAATAGAGTTTGTTATGATGAATTAGCTAATATAATAATCTTATGACGATACAACAAATTGTGATCTGTCCCAATTAGAGTACCATACCCATCAATCTCAGAAATGGTGTCAATTGAAAGGTCTTTAGATCAAATAAGTGATTGTTCTACAAATCTTGGTATGACTTGGTATTTCCCAAGTAAAAAGAGTAAGTGCATTAACTACTCATCCAATATAGCTAATAAAATTAAGTTGCATCAGACAGATGATAATAAGATAATCCTACAGTTTAATGGAATTTAAAATCTGAAAATACAATACTATGATCACTTTTATTTCTATGATTATGTTTGCAGTACAAGTACAAGGGATAAGAAATTTGCCAGTTCAGCAACCTTTCTGAAAATCTTACATGAAAGAAAAGAGGGCAGTACATCACACTTTTCTGCATCAACTGGGCTAAATAATGAAAGCCATACAGTGTGCTTTCACCTACTCAATCTTGATAAAATTCCAACTGAAAAGGGTTTTTAGTGTGCTCACAGATAAAACCTCAGTATTTAATCCCATCCAAATGGCCTTTCGATCCCCACCTGATTGACATGCGGAAAATCCTACACCTGCCAATTTTGGCCTTTCGAATCTGGGTCAGGATTTTACTTCTACTTTGCTGGCTGACAATGCAGTGTCCTCAATACTCATTCATGTAATAATGTCAATTTAAGTTGTTTTTAATAAAAGAATAGATCTGGATAGACGATAAAATGATTGATGCCAATGATGGTCAGGTCAGAACCACAGAAACTTGGACTTGCTGATATTAAAATAAGACATCACTTACTATAAAAAAATAAAAAGATCTTATAGTTATACTGGTTTTCGAATGCTATGACTCATGAATCATGGGAGATTATTCATCATGTATGTATTGTAGTATCCTATGTTATGAATAAACTCGAGTTTCAGTTTTTTCTCTACCTTGCGACTGTTTCAATTTCAAGTCAGACTTAAATTTATACCTAGTAAATTTACAGCAAAGTCAGTAATATAATAATAATAGTGATATCTGTATTATCTTACTATTTCAAGGTTTCGTCCTTCAGTAACACGACGATATAGTTCAAGTTGTGTTTTGAAATGTCACCCTGTCAATTTTAATCTACAAAAACACAAAAACAGGTGAAGGTTTGTTTACAAATGAAGAGCTGACAGGTATTTACTTCCGTGCTAGATGGCGCTACGTTCGGCATCTACCTGCTCACTTTTGTCCCGCGTATGCATAAGAACATAGAGGTGTATGCATATTGTCCTCCACCGTGGTGTTGAATAATACCTTCTAAACGCTAATATAAACTTGGTCAAACTCTGTGACAAATTTTAGATTCAATGTTAATATCGGTGAATAATAATTATTATGATTATATGACCAGAAGTAAGGTTTAGTAAAAACACGAAGTTTTCCGAGTGATGGGTAATTAAAAAATAGAATTTGGATTGAATTAAAACAAAAAGTACTGTAATTAAAAGATGGCTAACATTATACATCAAACAAATTGTAAATGGCAAAAGATAATCCCATCCGAGCTTTTGTTTTTGATACTGAATTATAATAAGAAGTTTCTTAAATATGGAATTCAATACTAACTTCGTTTCGTGCGTTAGCTCTATAATTTGGATAGAAGATCAAAATGTCAACACAATAAAGTGAAAGTATTTCACTGTTGTCACTGTATGTACAGTTTTGAACGTCAACACATTCTGAATTTATGGTAATGTAGACTACTAGACCTGCTATATAACTACGGTATATTGCCTTTGTTTGTAACTTTGCACTTTCTTCCGTTCTCTCTCAATAAAAAAAAAAAATATTAAAAAAATAGCTATGTCTCCAACTGTCTAGTTACTAAGTTAGTAGTTCAGCTCTGAACGTCGGTCTCATTACTCTCACCCTGAACGTTCAGGGACTGGCCCATTCAATCAATGTCGAAAATAATTTGACCCCCAATTTTACTGGGCAACTTTTCACTGCTAAACGATGGGTGTCACTCCGTGTGGACGCGTGTACAGTGTAAAGGAACATCTCAGTGAGAAAATAAGACCTTGCTCATTTCGCTAGAGTCAGTATGAGCATCACAACACGCTGTGTCATGGTGGCGAAAGGATAGTTTGATAAGAGGGGACGTATTTTAAACAGCGTGTTGTTTCGCTCATACTGAGTCTAGCGAGGTAAGCAAGGTCTAATTTTGTCACTAAGATGTTCCTTTACATTGTACAGACGTCCACACGGATTGACACTCCGATGTTTTGCAGTGAAAAGTTGCCCAGTAAAATTGACTGGGGTTCAAATTATTTTCGACATTGATTGAATAGGCCAGTCCCTGAACGGTCAGGGTGAGTGTAATGAGACCAACGTTCAGAGCTGAACTACCAACTGTCCAACTCAATATATTCAATGATTCAATATCATCCAAAACTTCCACAATGAAAACACCAATTATTTGTCAGTTTAAATCAACATTGGTTTAAACAATATTTTAACTCTATTATATCATGATTATATAAAATACTGATATTGTGGATCTGAAAACATGCCAGCTTATATAAATTCATCACCACGTGTGATCTTACTGAGAAAAGGTGGGCTTCTGATATCCAATATGTAAAAGAGAGAGGAAGAGAAATGGGGTTTAACGTCCACTTGATACAAACTAGGTCATTTGGGGAATAACATATGGTTTCATTTTATTTCAATAATTGGGAGAAAACCCACAAGGTTAGACAGGCGATCCTACTCCTTGCCACGTACAACTGGGGATTCAAAACCACGGCAGTTAACTCAATGGCAGGCCGTATGATATAGCACATGCACGCTAACCATTCAGCCCCCCCCCCCAATATTTAAGACAAAATAAAAATTTTACCATGGGGAAGTGTTTTTTTAACAGCCTGTTCTGTTGGTCATACTGGTTCTAGCAAGATAAGCAGGGTCTTATTTTCTCACTTAGATGTTCATTTACATGGTTCAGGCGTTCACAGTGACTGATTTGCAACTGTTTAGCAGTAAAAAGATGCCCAGTAAAATTGACTAGGAAGTCAAAACTTTTTTGCCAAGGATTAATTGCCGATACCTGAATGTACAGGACGAGCGTAATGATACCTACGTTCAGAGCTGAACTACTAAAACCCCCGTCAGACCGGGGTGGCGTCCTAACATTGCTGCTACGGCGATGGAAAATGGTTTCAGAGTGCATTTAGATTACCATAAGGGAGGAGGAAATGCCAGCTATGGTGCTGTAGTCACCATGGTCGTAGAGTCATGGCATTTATTTTGAGAATGTTAAAAAAAAATGCCATTACGGTTCTGCGATCTAAACTGCTTGTAATTTTTTGGGACATTTTTGCATGTTGTGTTCACGTTTGCCGGTGTGCATTTTCTGCTCACTCTAAGGTTACAGCAGTGCAGTATGGACGCCAGCCAGGTCTGACGGGGGGCATACGTCTCTAACAATATCATCCGAGTCTTCAACATTGAATATACAAATTATTTGTTAATTTAAATCAACATTGATCTTACTTGGAAAAGATGGGCTTCTAGTATTCAATATTTAAAGGAGCTAAATCGCTAATATTTGGGACCTAGAAATTTACCCAAATGGGTCGCAAGTCAAACAATAATGTAATCTGATTGTATATCAACTAATTTACATTCAATTGTTTCCATTTTGACTTTAACTAAATCTCAAATCAGTTATATCCAGCGAAATACGGCATGAGTATCAACCAAAAGAAATTTCAAGTGTCTGATTATTCCAGTCTATTGCACATGCTCTCCAGATAAGTTATGGCGTCGCCTTTTGACTGGGTTGTGGAATATGTCTTGTCTCGTTCTTTCTGGTCACTTGTTACAAATGATGCTGATGTGCACTGTGGTCCACGATTCTTTTACCAATAGTAAAATCTTTATTTTGTCTTATATATTGGATAACAGAAGCCTACCTTTTCAAGGTAAGATAACAACACTAATATTGATTTGAATTGACAAATAAATCATTTTTTCAACGTGTAACACTTTGGATTATATTGAGTTAGAGACTTAGCTACTTTAAGACAAAATAAATATTTTACCATCGGTACATGAATCGTGTACCATAATGTGTTTCAGTCCCATTTGTAGAAAGGGACTAGAAGAACAAAACTTAACATATTCCACAAGTCATGTCAAACAGTGACGGCATATTCTTATCTGGAAAGCAAGTGCAATAAATACTTTGTAGACTGGAATAACCAGGCATTAGAGTTTGCCATTTAATTGAGACTTCTGGCACATTTCGCCAAACATAACATTTGAAATTAGAGTAAAAGTGGAAACGATTGAATGTAAATCAGTTTATATAAATTCATGTAACATTACATTTGTGTCAATTTTCTAGGTGACAAATATTAGCGATTTAGCTCCTTTAAGTCTAATCTAGGCCTTGTCATAAGTAACGTAAATGGGATAAATTGGATGTGTTGTTTTTAGCTACATTTGGAGACCTTTGATGTGCACCAGTACCGGTAATTAGGGTTGGAATTAGGATTGGAGTTAGGGTAGGGGGAGGCTATGAGGTGTCATTCTGCGTAATCTGTGAGTTGGAGGTGGAGTCTGAGGCCTAGTTAGGGATACAGGTGCAATTCAATCATGGCTTCTTGGGAATGAACTTTTCCAATGACATATCGGGTATAACACAACTAAATTAAACAAAACTCTCTGAAAAAAACTATTAACAGCCATATGGCAAATATCAATTGAGGCAAACACAGTGTTTAGATGTAACTACCTTTGTGGAATAAAGGATGTCAATTTTATGATCAGAGGTTTCAATAAACTTAACCTATTTGGACAATAGACGGAGGTGAAGTTGTGGCATGAGCTGTTACAAACACACACCACTACACTTTACTCAAACACATCATTTTCTAGATTTATTTAAATTGTATGTCTGTCTGATTATTCATAATTGGTGAAATTATAATTGATATTTAATCATTGACTGCATAAATTATATTCCTTTCATAAAAGACGACCTCAAGTTGGGATATGTCATACCAACATTCAGTTGTTTGAGTAAAGAGATTTTGTTTGTGCCATCATTGGTTAGTTTTATTACGAGAGATAAGATATTGACTGATGTGATCCACTGGCATTATGCAACCCAGAGGTAATTTTTTCCCCAAAATTTCAAAAGTTAGAAGAAAGTTAAATAGTGTGTTCAAATCAAATTAGTATGCAGTCAGTCATCCTCTGTCGTTTTAATAGAAATGTTATGGCTCTATGAGAACTGGCATCACATCACAGGTGACCTTAACAATTGTTATTAACCCTTTGGTGAAGGATCTACATGTAGAATAATCAGCCTTTGACAAGGCTCATCCTAATTTTATCCATGCCTGTGGTGATATTTCTTTATTGCACTTGTGTTTACTATTCATCAACAAATTGCCACATTATATAGATTGATTATCTATCTTTTTATTTAACGTTAAAAATAATGGCTCAGAAATAATGAATCTCAAACCAATTTTCCATTTTGTTGTTACCTTTGTGTACTAAACTGTTTGAAGATTTCTAGCAAATTATATCTTTATTATATCTATTTTTAGAACACTAGTGAAATACACAGATCAAGACAAAAAAAAATCTAAATGAGTGGTGTTTTAAAGTTGAGAATCGGTAAATTATTGAGTGACTGTACAAGAAAATGGCAGACAGCATCGTTGCATTATAAACATACAAAATTGAATTCTAAAAAAAATAGATTTGGTAAGAACTATTTTCATCTACCTAATGATAAGATAACAATTTGAGCTGATGATATAAGGTAAATAATTATGTTAGATGTAAACTTTCCAAAAAAATAAGAAGTGATATTTCAGGTCTTTCACTTCAGAATTTTGTCAGTCAGTCAACTTTTGACATATTTTGTTCAGCATGCTAAGATTTGTTTTCTCAAAGAATATGATAATTTTGGGATTATCCCAATTTTTTTGATATTAATCTTAAACCATACATGGTTGTTGCTAAAACCTACTGAACCCTATTGTTTCCTGAAATAATATGTTTTTATTTTACTATGAATTACAGCGGTGGTGACAGTTATTGTAACAGTTTTAACTTGGTATGTTTTTAAAAGAATATGTATACTAAAAATTTTATAAATTATAGATCGATACATATACAAATATTTTCAAAAGTTTTATCAAGTTCGATAAATATATAAATATTTTCATAAATTTCATCAATAAGAGTTCAATAAATATACAAATATTTTCTAAAATTGTTTGCTAAATTTTATATCAAAGTATTTGCTAGAACACACAAAATTACAGCTGTTGATAAATTAAAATGTAATTGAAAATTGTATTATATATAAATAGATTTAGATGTTTAATTAAAAGTAAAGACTGTTGATAATTGATTATTGTTACTGTTTATTGTAGTGGAACATTAATATGTGTTGAAATTTCTGCATTGAATAGAAAGTTATCAACTGCAACAAATGTATTTGAAGTGGACAGAAATTTAGGACAATATATTTCTTTGTTTGATACTGATTTCAGTACAGAAGGTAATTCTTTAATTCCAATTATCTACCCAGTCCCTAAATATGAATAAATGAAACTCATTCTATAATAAGTTTATCAATTACAAGTGCTCTCGTAACTTAAACATTTTACTGAAATCAAGCCTTTAGGTTACACTGTGATAATAAAACGAAATCATAGACAGTATAAATAAAGAATATAAAATCTCAGCACAGTTAGCTACATATTCTTGAAGAAACAAAAATATTTGTTCCCCAATATGAACAAATTCCTTACTCTTAATAAAAAAGACTATTATGTGTAAACCTTTACCCAAAATTTTCTATTTTAGAGTTTAGAAAAAAATGGAAAGCATCATTAGATTTGGAGAAAATTGCCAAAGGTACTGGTATTAAATAATGAAGAATACTTTGAAAATCAAAATGCTTAAAGCATGGTTACTTTATAGTATATACAGGTTGTCTTTTCAAACACGTAAATTTAACAAAATGATGAGATCATGAATTACTATGCTAATAGGTGAACAAACAGTTAAGATAAAAGGTGATAATTAATTTTACTTGAATAAAATAGCCACAATTCTGATTTTCCAGAACCCTGGTTTGCATGGCTCCAGTCAAGAAGTACAGATCCCTGGCGTCTTTTAAATCTGGCCAGATCAGACGATCAGTATGTTCGTCGCTTAGGAGTACAAGCATTAGCTGATAGAGATGATTGGGAAGGTAGATATTTTATATACTGTAATCAACTTATTCTTTAAATGATATCTACATGTAGAAGCAAGGATAACTATTCATAACAAAACACAACACAGAGTATATGGATACAACTACTTCTCTATAATTTAATAACATTTCGTAGCACCTACAAAACGTGACCCATAGGTGTTACGAAACGTCATTATTAAATTATAGAGAAGTAGTTATATCCATATAAACATGTGTTTTGTTTTGTTATGAATTGTAATCAACTAATTGAGTGCACATACTTTAAATTAAATTAATGAGCATATACATAATTCAACCACATAAAAATATTCACGACATGAAATTTCAACTATATATTACTTTTGTAATATTATGTAGATTGTGTATTATGTAGATTGTAAGACAGAACATAATCTGTGATTATTGCAATATTTTTTTTATTGCCTAATCTACAACACAGAACAGCTTCTCTATTTCTACACTTAGTTGAAATTTTTAAAAAATAATCAGCTAAATTCAGCTAAATATGTGTAAAACAATTTTAATTGTGTTTAGTCAAATATTGCTTGGTTTGTAAATGAATCTTCTTGTTTCAGATTTCCAATATAGAAATATAGCTCAAGCAGCAGATTATAAAACATTGGTTGGTTTAGCACGATCACCAGACATAGATTTACGTTTCTTTCTACCTCCTCCAAGACAATATAAACCTCAAGTAAATATAGTAGTAGCTTTATTTTTTGAAGCCGAAAAGAATGAAATGGGGTTGTCGGTTTTATTTTGCATGTAGTGATGTCATCCAGCACCCACTAGTAGAGATAATCAGGAATTGATCACATTTTGTTGAAACTATTAACTATGGTATATTTTCTAATTGATATTAAAAATTGTTATTTCTGTAATCATTTTCTGTGTTAAAAAGTTTATTTCTGTATGTTTCAGATGAATATGTCTGATGAATTAACAAATTTATTAACATCTCTTCCCGATACTGGTGTAAATAAATGTGTTAAATATTTTACACATGTAGCATTAAAACATGGTAAACCTCCAGATGATAAGGTAATATTTTACACAAGTAGCATTAAAACATGGTAAAACACAACATTATAAGGTAATATTTTACACAATGAGCATTAAAACATAGTAAACCATCATACAAGGTATTAATTTACATATGTAGCATTAAAACATAGTAAACCAAATGGAATGCAATTCATATCAGAATTCTAACTCTTAAAGAAGTAATGCTTATGCTTACTGGTATACGCTAACTTCAGTGTATGTAACTTTTTACTTAGATAGTAAATCTGCTATTTGCACATGTAAAAATGATGAATTATAGAGTTTGAATTTGTAATTTTTTAAGTTTCTATTATTACTTTTTTTGTTATGAATTCCACTCCATAAGACTGTATGTATTGTTTTCAATATTGTGTAAATACTGTGATATTTATTATTGTAGGGAGGTTTTTGGAGTTTTGGTGGTCAAACACTAGCTTCACCTGATGGTAATAGTAGTTTAACGGAGAAAACCGTGGAATTATGCAGCTTACAAGCATTAGTTAGCCATTCAACAGTAAGACTTGCATTAAAGATTTTAAACATTTAAAAGATCATATGTTAGTCTGTTATTTTGATCTTGAGATTCATTTTTTACAAAGTAATAAAAGAGAGCTAATGCCGGTTTTAAGAAGCTTTATTCAAGAGCTAAATCTGCTTATGGCAGTTCTTTCTTTATGCCTTAAATGTTATATGAATAATTAATTAGACATTTATCAAGACCACAATTAACTCACAATGCCATCGAAGGCTCAAGATTTTCAACATATTGAAATATGATTGAGACAGTTTATAATATGATATAGAAAGGGATAATCAAGACTATAGCATTGACAATCAAGACTACACCGCTCTTCTATCTGCAATAACTCGGCTCACAATGATGTAATTTGACTGAAAGTTTCAACATGACAGAAAATTGTCTCTGGCTCGTATTTTAATTCCCAAGGCTTCATTTACATGTATCCTAATGTTTACAGAATGCTTACTAAATGAGAAAATGTTGTACCTTGCCAGGTCCTCTGTTCTGCACCACAGACATGGGCAAACCACAATGGAAAATTTCTTAAGACCTTACTCGCTGATCCGTCAAGGCTCCATTAAAGTATTAACACTCGTTTGCCTGAAATTTGAGTTGTAAAGTTACTTAGTGTTATAGTACATATCACTGTTTGAATAACAGTTACAGCAAGTAACCCTTTTTCACAGGAAAATGATGGAGATCATTTTTACCCCCTCCCCCCGTTTCAAATATAAACAAACAACATTTGGAAGCAAAAATCTTCACAGATTCTCTTAAGAATTTATGAACTATTACAGGATTTTTTATGTTCGATAATTATAGGTACCTTCACATTGTATAGAGATAGTTGAAAGAGGCGGATTAGCCTTACTACAACGTATATTAGAAGATAAAGCTGATTGTATTAAAACACATATATTATTAGCTAGAATACTGTCAAATATAGCATTAGTACAAGATCTACATCAACAAATATTCATATCAGGTATGCTTCAATTAAAATTCACTATTGTCCCGTAAAAGATGCTTTCCCATTTACAAACTGGGTGATTTGATGATATATTTCAACTTAAAACATATTCAAACTATTTAATCTATCAAAACATTTGCTTCAAATCCCTCACAATACATTGTATTCACATGGAAATACCCCAAGATATAAACAATCTATTTTAGAACCATGTTTGTCACATAACTTGATTGAGGGAGGACCCATTTAAGAATGTATTTGTCAATACTTACTATCCATTTACCATACATATGGAAGCCGAAGTAAATTCATGGATTATGTTCTGCAAACTTCTTTTTACAGCATTTATTTGCAGAGTCTGTTATAGATTTCAATATTCTCAAAAGAAATAACAATCTCTCCTTTTACTTGGTGCCAATGGTATACAAAGCACCTCTGTTTATAGTCCGCTCCAAAGGCTTTCTTTTCTCCCGCACCACTGACAAGGGAGTACCATGCTTGAAACGCTTAAGGAACTTTGTTAGTAGTCAAACACCATACTCATCAAGTCACCTTGATTCTACTAGTCTTGTGTTGTGCAGGAAGCAGATTAGTCAATATAGCTGACGGAAGAATTGTTGTTATCGTGTAAACAAATAATTTGATCGATTTCTTTTAGGATGGGTAACAATTTTAGCTAAGTGGTTGAAATCTGAAAATTGGATTTTAGCAACAGTGGCAGCCAAAGCACTGAATAATTTAGACCAGGATTATACATCTAGTCAATTGGAGGAAGGAGTTTACGTATTTCATCCTTTGCATAGAACAAGGTATGTATGAGTATGTCATATTTGTTTGTCTGGATTATAATATGTAATGGTACATTCATACGAGTCGCATAGTCGGACAAATGAATTTGCCAGGACAAAATACCTAATATCCTTTATTATATGGATTAAAGAGGTTTAAGTGATTGTTCAATTTCAATAATTTACTTGAGCATAGCGGTCTTTAGCAGTGAGGAGAAACCAATGTAAAAAAGAGAAACCAACAATGTTGGACAGGTGACCCTACTTCTTGTCACATACAATTGAAGAATCAAAACCAATGACAGTCCTTATGATTTAAAGAACACACGTTAAACCATGTGACCCATCGAACCGCCCTCTATTATATTTGTACATGGTGTAATTAACTATTTATGTTATAGATCAGTAGTCAATGTTAAAGATACATTATGTAAGATTCTTTCTATAATAGTTCGGAAATAGATAATGTAAAATGAATAATTTGAAAATTTCATTCCAATTACTCTATTGGAGCAAAGATATTAGCCTTTGAAGGTTTGACAGACGTGTTCTATAATTACAACCACTGTACTGGTTGTTGGAAGCTAAATCTTGCTCCTCCATTAAAATATGGCTGAACCATTCTAATCTATTTAATATCAGAGACATTTGATGCCATTGATGGTTGATTATGGCTTGGAACAGTTAAATAATGTCTAATTGATAATTTAGAAAACGTTTCAGGCCTAAGAAAGACCGGCAATTTAGCTCTTGCATAATGTATGTTTAATATTTTATGTGTATTTATTGTATATTACAGATCAGTATTAAATGCAGATATTGTATTTGTACATGGGGTATTAGGAGGATCCTTTAGATCCTGGAGACAACGAGATATACCTGATAATCAAATAGATCCAGCAGAAAATAGAACGTCTTGTTGGCCGAAGGTAGGTAAAAGTATATGATCATTTTAGCTTTATCCCAATTTTTGAAATTATAAATGTAACTGAAACTTGCCTAATATAAAAAATATGCCCATTTTAGTATTATCCCAAATTTAGAAACCGAAGTTCTACATTTGGTCGATTTCACGTTTAGTTAGTCATGTCTGACAAAAAGTTATGAAACGAGAGCCTGGTCATGCCTCAGTGACTTGCAAATGTTTTTTCCTTCGTTTCAAGAAACCCCAATTTTAATTTGGTACTGGGGGACTTGATTGACGTCCAAAATAATTTTTGGGTGACATTATTATTATATCTTTTAGGACTGGCTAGCAAAAGATATGAAACGAGTAAGAATGATTAGTCTAGATTATGATACCCATCTATCAGAATGGTATTCTACATGTCCTCATGATATAGAAAAGTAAGTAGATAATATAGATGTATGTTTTTTGTCCAATAAATATAGTTTTATTTATTATCATCCATACTTTACCTAGCCATATGGTGGTCCCAGTGCGATCCCATTGTCGCAGTCTGCCATGGTCCCGGACAGCTCTCTTTTTTAAGGAGAACCCCTGTTCAAATTCAAAACGAGTCTCTCGTTAATAAAAACACATTTAAACAATCTGTTTCTAATCTGGATAATAGAGTTTAAACAAATGAGTTTTAAGTTGTGACTTAAAGATTGTGTAAGTCTGAGATTCTTTAATGTTTACTGGTAACTGATTCCATAGACGAGGTGCAGCACCACTGAAACTCTTATCACCAAATTGTTTTAGTTTTGTTTTGGGAACAGCAAGTATATTTTTGCCATACAACCTTAGCGTGCGTTCGGGTTTATAGTTTGTCAAAAGTTCAGACAAATGTAAGGGAGCAATATTATTTTGACTTTGATAGACTAATGACAGAACTTTATACTGAATCCGGGGTTCGACAAGCAACCAGTGAAGAGACTTTAACACTGAAGTTATGGATGAATATTTTGAAGTTCTTGTAACAATTCTGGCAGCAATGTTCTGGATTCTCTGTAATTTATTACTCAGCTAGTGATTAAGGATATTTTTTACATAGATTATTTATAAAAAATGACAGATAGTGAAAATTTTGAAGTGGAAGCCCTGCACTGAACATCCCCTAAACCTTGTAAATGCCCATCAGGCCAGAGTTTTATTGGGGATTCCTGAAAAAATCAATGCGTTTGTTTATTAACTAGTCATAAATTCAGGTTATTGCAATCTCTGTTAACAAAGTTGCTAGCAATACTATGTTTTGTGTTCAGGAGCAGTTTTACAAAATCTATAATAATAAGTGAAATATATCCATTCTTCTCCTTTTTTAATACAGGAGGTCTTTAGTAAAGAGAGGTGAAGAAATGATTGAAAAATTAAGAAAAGCTGGTGTAGGTGATAGACCTATTATATGGGCAGGTCATTCTCTAGGAGGTAAACAATACTCTATAGCCATTTATCGTCAGATGGAATTTGTATATCTTTAAAGTGAATTTCAGTAGTGAACCATGTACATTTCAGTGGAATGAATTGGAGGCGAAATGTATGAAAAGTATAATTTTCCTAAAGTATATATCGGACAGAACACATTACTCTACAGTTCTCATTTTACTTTTAAGATTTAACATGACTACCGTCAAAATCTACTCTTTCATTGTTTCCTTCCATGATATGCCAATGGTCATAATCCAAAATCTTTGAATCATCACTTGATGTCCAAACTTATTTCATTTATCTTGTTGTTCCATTCTAATGCCCAATATGTTCTGCTTGGATTAGTGTAATACATGGTCTGTTTAATCTATCAATCATCATGTGCTGGATTCACTATTATTAAACATTACTCAGCTCTTTGATATGAAACGAGAAGGATAAAACAAATTTATTTTCTATTTGATGTGTTTAATTATTTCAGGTTTATTAATAAAACAGATGTTATCATTAGCTATAGATGATGATAAATATAGCTGTATTAAAGATCAGACTCAGGGTATTATATTCTATGGTGTACCACATTATGGTTCACCTCTAGCCAACATATCCAATCAAAAAGCTGCTTATATTCTCTTACCTTCTATAGAGGTGCAGGACCTAAAACCACGTAAGTCTCGCCAGATTATATTATTTTTACTAGTTCTTCTGCGTCAGATCTTGTCGTAAATAATTCACCAGACAGTGTTATTGACTCTATCAAATTCTATAGTAGCTTTTTCTTCAGTGTGTGGTTATGCTCTTGTCTAGACTAATAGATAATTTGTCTTGGTTCTCAAGACTTCTGGTTCAGAAGCTGGGTTGGGATGGCCTAGTGGTCTAGAGTGCCGCGCTTCGACCTCTTGCTGGCCCGTCACCTCTGGCTTGTGGCTGTGGTTTCGATCCTTGGTGTGAGGGTATGTGGCATGGAGATAGGGCCGTCTTCTCAACCTCGTGGGTTTCCTCCGGGCACTCTGGTTTCCTCCCACAGCTACAGACCCCTACGTGCATGCGAATTATTAAAATAAAATTGAAAACCATATGTTAGTCCCAAAATGGCCTAGTTTGTGTCAAGTGGACTTTAACCCCATTTCTCTCTCTCTCTCTCTCTCTGGTTCAGAAATAAAGTATGGAAGTGAAAACACAACTTTTTGTATGTATTGACACAATAATTATTATGCAAAAGCAGGGTTCTTACAGAAAATTATTATATTTTTTTCCCCTTTGTTTACAGATTCTCAAAATCTTGAATTTTTGCAATCAAGATTTATAGATTTTATGAAATCCAGATCCATACCTTGTTTAGCTTTTGGTGAAACTAAGAAAACCTACGTTAAAAAGTTGTTCACAATGTTACAAGTTGTACCACTAGAATCAAGTAGTAAGTACTGCATGATTTTTCATTGTGATTTCCCTTCATCAGTTGGAACCCTAGAAAGCTGAAATTTGATTAAGAGTAGCACTGTGTGGCATGTGTCCATATGCAATAGCCCAGTTGGTGCAGAAGCGTCTAAAATATATGATATACATGTAAGAGATAAAGTAGTTCTAAGAGGAAACTTTTGTAATAATACATATTAAAATACATAACAATGTAAACTTCCCATTTTAAGATACATTATGGGAGATTAGATAACGAGTTGGTAGTTCTCACTACAATAGTTAAACACTAGCTAATGTAAAGGCAATTTGCTGAAAATGTCAGTCAAATTGATCCATTATTAACTTAGAACTAAACGAATGAAAGTTCTGTTTAGCCTCGGTCATCATTACTGAAGTCCAGACCAGTAGCCTCAGTTATCCACTTTTATTGGTAAATCACGAAGGAAAATATTTCAGCTAATCGAACTACAATCCAACAAAAATCTCATGCTAGCCTCGACAACGAGAGTTGATTATGGTCTGAATAAGTTAATTAATGTCTAATTAAAAGTTTTTATAACATTTCGGACCTAAAGAAAGACATACAATAGGCAGATTTAGCTCTTGCATAATGTATGTTTAAGTAAGAAAAACTGCATGATATCTGTAACTATTTAAATCTAAATTGTTCATGTATTTGAGATGCTATTTCTATGTTTGTTAACACTTGTTGTATATTATAGATCCTGGTTATGGTGAATTTTATCCAGTAGATGCTGATCATGTAGGTGTATGTAAACCAGATAATACAGATTGTGATGTTTATATATTAACTTTACAGTTTATAAGAAGATGTATTCTACAAGCTAAAGTAGAAATTTATCTAAAGGATGGTTTAAAACATACAGGACCCAAACCATTATGAACTGAATTAATGTTGAACTTTTATATTCAAAAACATGACAAATTATTTGTTCAAAATTGACAGAATTGAAATCGATTGACAAAATTGCTATCAAGAACTGATCAGTAGGAGAAGAATTAAATTCATCAACTTTTTTAGCTGTCATTGTTGGTTGTTATATTTTTAAATTCAGACAGCCCATGCATTGCTGCCTTAAATATATTTTATCAATCGAAAATACTGAATCAAGTATTCCTGTAAGTCTTGTTGTAAAGATTTAATTTAATAATCACTTGTCATGACAAAATGTTTACTAACTACTGTATTTGTGTGGGAGATGGTCTGTTTATTTTTATACTGTAAGAAAATCTAACAACTTTGTTACTGTGAGAAAGTATTTTGTAGTTGTATTTTTAAAACTTTTGATCAGTTACATCCTTTATTAATTTGTTATTGTAGAGAATTTGATTTCTGAATCATTTCACAAATTACGTTGTTAATGAAAAAAAGTGTCTGTTCTTTTTTGTTGTCCTCATTATTTCCTTTATTTTTAATATTTTATTATACACCCTTATTTAATGTGAAATAAAATTATCATCACTCACCTCTAGTGTCCATCTACAAATAATTTACATATTTTCTCCTAATCATTGTTTGTGACATTGAAAGCTTGTTTATATTGGTGGACACAAAAAGTCCTAGATGGACTCCCCTCAAAAATTCTGAAATCTAGAAGCTAGGAAATGCCATTTCCAGCACCCCCTGGGTGTGCACTATCCAACTAGATTTGCCTTTGATTTGCCCTAAAGGATTAAGGTAGTACAGTGGACTTTACTGATGAGGGTGACCATACGATTACATCATGTGTACCTACTTCAAGAATACACATGATGGCAAATGGCCGCCATTTAAAATACTACGCCCGCCTCTTAGAGACGATAACTTAACTCGCTATAAATTGTAAAAAAATTTACTTCGGCTAGAATTAAAAAACACCTAAGATTAACATTTGCTAAAAATTTCTAAAAAACAACCTAAATTTATGGAAATGGGGCCAAATCAAATCAGGCAAATTACATCAAATAGTCCATGTTAAACGTATAGCAAAAATTTTAAACTAACGCGAGCACGCGCGTTTCTAGACAACACCATAGCGGGTCATAGCAACCAGTGAGTGTAAATTGGAAATCCCCAATGACGTAGATATTATAAATTGGAAAGCCGAGTCTGTCTTAAAATAAGTAGTACCGTCAGTAAACAAGATGGAAGCCATCTGCTATCGTGTTTGATCATGGAGTAGGCAAGCACAGGTGTGTCGTATGGAGGGTGACAAGTCCTGCCTACATATATATAAATATCCACCCCGGTGTGATTCATTATGATTTTTTGGCTGTTGATTTTAATTATGTGTGAAAGATACAGGAAGAAATTTCAGTTTGTGTGATACAGTAGATTTTTAGTTGTTTTATTATAAATTATATTTATGATTGTTAAATTTGTGATTTATTAAACAATAAACAAAATCAAAATATTAAATGTCTTATTATTTGTTATATTTTATGTTCTATTGTCTGCTTTAAAGGGTAATGGTATACCAGTAGATCTGTTGATTACCATAGGTCTCTCAGTTTATTCTTGCTTTTCCAATTTCTAAAGAAGTCTGAATCAATATTGATTGACTTGCAATCATAACTTAAAATTACTGTTCATACAAAGGGTGATAAAGGTTAAATTCTTCTAATAGGAAACACAACCCCACTACCCAACCTACAGGGAGTACAAACAACGTATCTACCCACTCTAGAGAAAACAGTCTAGTACATACACATAGACTGTTTTCTCTAGAGTGAGTAGAGAGAAATAGACTGTTTTCTCTAGAGGCAGTAGAAAGAAATAGACTTTTTTCCCTAGAGGCAGTAGAAAGAATAGACTGTTTTTTCTATAGTGAAAAGAAACAAATAAACTGTTTTATGTAGAGTTTCAAGAAGAAACAAAGAGGCGGTTTTCTGTAGAGGCAGTAGAAACAAAGTGGCTGTTTTCTCTAGAAACAGTAGAAACAAAGTATCGATTTTCTCTAGCGTTATATATTTAGGCTTTGCTGATAATCAAATACCGTTGCATTGATGTACAGCATTAAATGAATTGACGAATAAAATCAAATGTTTATAGCAATAACTGCTTTATAGTCAAGCCATGTTTACACATCTGTTAACTTCTACAAACTTTAAATGAAATTTTCTCTATAACCATTTAATAGATTTAATTAAGATTATAACACAATAGTTGTTACGGTTAATAAATTATTCATTCAAATTAATTAGATTCGCTATACTTCACATTTCTTACTCAACTATATTGATTTACATTTAGTTAAAATGTCATTTAGCTACATGTGGCCGTGATGCCAATAGATAAATAGGTATAATGTTTTCACAATTTTAGTTAGCTTTTCACCATTATGTCTTTGGGCGAATTGAACTGTGTAAGTAGAGTAAAACAATTCGAAATACACATAGGCGTAGGAGCTCAAAGTAATTCAGGAGGGCATAAGAGAAAATTGCCCGAAATCAATATAATATAATTAATATAGTAGATATATCGAAATCAATATGATCAATAATCAATATAATTCTAACAAATTAAAGGGGCAGTCCCGATTTGAGCAGAGTCTCAAAAATAAAATCCCAGTACATATGAAATCTAAACGCCAAATTATAGACGAGTGGTGTATGGGCCTTGTCTCAAAATTTCAGCTCAAAATATTGAGTCGTTTGAACGTGAACATTAAAACTACTTATCCGGACACGTAACCCCTTTAAGATTTCGGGTCAATTTTTCGTTGGTGACCTGATAATCGATTCTCGTTCCTTGAGAGGTCCATAGTGAATGATCCATGTGCTGTACTTGATAGCGAAAGGCAAATTTCAACTACACATTATTTTTATTTAAAAGAAAGCCTGGTTTTACGTAGACACCGAATAATACAGCTTGGGACACCGGTCTCAATTTCCAGAAGACGACTGACGTGTTTAAGTTGTTTGAAAACGTATCACAAATACTGAGTTAGTTGCTCGGCACTTTGGTAAGGGATTTAAGACAAAATTAACCAGTTATATTCTTCAAAAAATTATCGGGATTAGCCCTTTAAACAATATTTTGATATTCAGAGATAATCCTCTCACCAGATTGATCGTACAAATCAGGACTCAGGAACAAAGGTAAAACATTTTAGAAATGTGAAAGGCGCGTCCATACGGCGTCCAGCAGAATGTTCACAATTTCGTACAGTTTCTCAAGTAGTCGAATAGTCTTTTTAGAAAAAGTGAGCGGCACGGCCATGACGTCCACCAAAAATGACGTCCGAAAACGGGCGAATCCACCCTGGCAACTGGCTGTTTCCTAGCAGTTTTCCATTTGGCTCGTTTCCTCTGCCGTTTTCCGGCCCGATGCCTGTTTTTCGGGCATAACCTATCATAAGAGAGCTTCGGGCATATTTTCGGGCATGCAGTGGACAAGAAAAAGACGAGAAAATACTTTTCGGGCAGTGTGGATCTCATAGAAATAAGTTAGTTATATTTTTTCTCTAAAAGTTAATAGAAAAAAGAGATCCCCCCCCCGGCTCCTGTAGAAATACATATTTGGGTCCTAAAGATTTCTTAATATTTGCAGGGAATTAAAGAACAGGCCAACATTTACAACATTTATATTTCTACAAATAAGGTGCGCACAGGCTGGGATTTTGGTTCCAAAGCCACATAAGTAAGGCAATATTGGACTGCTTTCTTGTTGTCTTGTTGCCTTACTCGTAGTAGGGGTCGAACTCCCAGATCCGTGACCAATTTCCGGCAAGGAAGGTTTGACGATTGATTCTGGTAGGGGGGACTGTTCTGGGGATTTGTGCAGTTTGCAACCTCTGGAAAGTGTGGGCAGTATGGCAACTCGCAGGAGAGGCAAAAATACAAGGTGGCGGCCGAAATAGCACAGAGACGTAGAGTTTGGTGCTAATGTCATCAAACCGTCCTTGTAGTATGTCATTTTTATAGTTTTCAGGGTCGCTGAATCAATTAAGATCACTCCCAAGTCATTTTGATGCACCCATATCCCAATATGGCGGAAATCTGGCGGAGATGGTGGAATTAACGGAAAATAATGTTATATGTTCTAGTAAGGCAAATATGGGCTTGTAATATATCGTTTTTAGGGTTTTCATGGATGCTTAGTTCATTTTTGATGGTCTCGTGTCAATGAAATCTACATTAGATGTTAAATATGAAACAAGGGTCAGCGCACAGAAGATACAAAGACACGGAAAACATCATTATATACGTAATACGTCATTCATATAGCACCTACTAATATCATAATTTCTGTTCATAGGCATATACGTTTCACACAAATCTTTCAAGACGACAGCCTTCAATCAGAGTCCGTGTCTAATGCACTGTCTGACTCAGATGTGTCACTAACGGAGGTATCATTATCCTCATCATCGTTGCCATCATCAATGTCCGACGAATACTGACGATGATCTGAACTTAAGTGGCAAGGCCAGGTTTATATACCGCACAGGAACAAACACACGTTCCCTCTTTCAACTCCCATCCATGTCTGAGTGGACCAGCTACATTACTGACATTGTAACTTAGCATGATATATGCTTGATAGTTCACTCTTTTTATGTGCTGTTCCAGACTATCCTCATCAGGTGGGATACGGCGTGTGCATTTGCTTTTCATCTTTAGCCATTTGCTAGCTCTACCACAAGCTAAAGTTGTGATTATTTGTCATTATAGATACATCTCAGCACAAATTGTTCCATGGGGGCTACCGGGTTATCGGATAAAGTTAATGCGACACCTAAACCATCTAACAATGATGTATCTGCACTAAATGTGGACTTATATAGAGTCTTTTTGGAATGGCCAAAAAATCCCGACACTCTATATCACTACCGGTTATCGAGTGGAACTGAACGATACATAGCGCCACATCACATGGCAGTAATCTTTGTGCATTAAAAAAATGCCCCTTTCGTCTAACTGCTGGAGACCCCGGCTCCGTCTGAGAAACATAGCTTGATAAAACCAAAACATCAGTATCTTCTGCGTCTAATCACAACTTTAGCTTGTGGTAGAGCTAGCAAATGGCTAAAGATGAAAAGCAAATGCACACGCCGTATCCCACCTGATGAAGATAGTCTGGAACAGCACATAAAAAGAGTTAACTATCAAGTATATATCATGCTAAGTTACAATGTCTGTAACGTAGCTGGTCCACTCGGACATGGATGGGAGTTGAAAGAGGGGTTGTGTATTTGTTCCTGTGCGGTATATAAACCCGGCCTTGCCACTTAAGTTCAGATCATCGTCAGTATTCGTCAGACATTGATGATGGTAACGATGATGGGGATAATGATGCCTCTGTTAGTGACACATCTGCGTCAGACAGTGCATTAGACACGGACTCTGATTGAAGGCTGTCGTCTTGAAAGATTTGTGTGAAACGTATATGCCTATGAACAGAAATTATGATATTAGTAGGTGCTATATGAATGACGTATTACGTATATAATGATGTTTTCCGTGTCTTTGTATCTTCTGTGCGCTGACCCTTGTTTCATATTTAACATCTAATGTAGATTTCATTGACACGAGACCATCAAAAATGAACTAAACATCCATAAAACCCTAAAATCGATATAATACAAGCCCATATTTGCCTTAGTAGAATATATGACATTATTTTCCGTTAATTCCACCATCTCCGCCAGATTTCCGCCATATTGGGATATGGGTGCATCAAAATGACATGGGACTGATCTTAATGGATTCGGCGACCCTGAAAACTATAAAAATAACATATTACAAGGACGTTTGGATGATATTAGCACCCAACTATACGTCTCTGTGCTATTTCGGCCGCCATCTTGAATTTTTGCCTCTCCTGAGAGTTGCCCACACTTTCCAGAGGTTGCAAACTGCACAAATCCTCAGAACAGCCCCCCCCCCCCTACCAGAATCAATCGCCAAACCTTCCTCCCCGGAAATTGTTCACGGATCTGGGAGTTCGACCCCTACTAAGATGACTTATTTATGAACACACAGAGGAGTTTTATAGCTGAGGCCCTGGGGGCGCCCGCCTCCTCGCGAAAAAAATCAAAGAAGTTGAAAAAATAAAACGGGAGATAAATGCTAAAACCAATGAGAAAAATGAAAATGTACCCTAGTTAGGGAGGTCCCTAAAGGCAGACAAGGGCCCCACGTCTGACAAAAGGGCCCCTCTGGCCAAGGGGAAGGGCCCCCGAGTCCGAGTCAGTCCACTACTGAATGAGAGTGCAGTCATTGCAATTGCATGAAAATCATCAATCAAGAAATCACCTTTTCTGAAAACCTACTAATAAGCTTTTCTGGAAAGAAATGGCTAGGCCGACCAGTGTGATCTGGCTTGGCGGGGCGATCATTTCTTTGCTGTATAGATTTCCGGGGTTACGCGTGCTGCTTGTACAGCAGGCCCACTCCACCATATTATTATTTGATGGAGCTCCCGATTTGTGATTTGTTTCGCATTCACGCTTCAGACGAGTATATAATTAGACCCCGGCCCCGGATTAAACCGACCTCGAAGGGCCTGGAGGATATGTCAGAATGCACCAATATGATTTCTTTTTTTGCAAGATTTCTCGACCTACCCCCCCCCCCCCCGAAAGAGGGCCCTCAAAACAGTATAGCCTCCGCCATGATAAACCTTAGACACGGACTCTGATTGAAGGCTGTCGTCTTGAAAGATTTGTGTGAAACGTATATGCCTATGAACAGAAATTATGATATTAGTAGGTGCTATATGAATGACGTATTACGTATATAATGATGTTTTCCGTGTCTTTGTATCTTCTGTGCGCTGACCCTTGTTTCATATTTAACATCTAATGTAGATTTCATTGACACGAGACCATCAAAAATGAACTAAACATCCATAAAACCCTAAAATCGATATAATACAAGCCCATATTTGCCTTAGTAGAATATATGACATTATTTTCCGTTAATTCCACCATCTCCGCCAGATTTCCGCCATATTGGGATATGGGTGCATCAAAATGACATGGGACTGATCTTAATGGATTCGGCGACCCTGAAAACTATAAAAAATAACATATTACAAGGACGGTTGGATGATATTAGCACCCAACTATACGTCTCTGTGCTATTTCGGCCGCCATCTTGAATTTTTGCCTCTCCTGAGAGTTGCCCACACTTTCCAGAGGTTGCAAACTGCACAAATCCTCAGAACAGCCCCCCCCCCCTACCAGAATCAATCGCCAAACCTTCCTCCCCGGAAATTGTTCACGGATCTGGGAGTTCGACCCCTACTAAGATGACTTATTTATGAACACACAGAGGAGTTTTATAGCTGAGGCCCTGGGGGCGCCCGCCTCCTCGCGAAAAAAATCAAAGAAGTTGAAAAAATAAAACGGGAGATAAATGCTAAAACCAATGAGAAAAATGAAAATGTACCCTAGTTAGGGAGGTCCCTAAAGGCAGACAAGGGCCCCACGTCTGACAAAAGGGCCCCTCTGGCCAAGGGGAAGGGCCCCCGAGTCCGAGTCAGTCCACTACTGAATGAGAGTGCAGTCATTGCAATTGCATGAAAATCATCAATCAAGAAATCACCTTTTCTGAAAACCTACTAATAAGCTTTTCTGGAAAGAAATGGCTAGGCCGACCAGTGTGATCTGGCTTGGCGGGGCGATCATTTCTTTGCTGTATAGATTTCCGGGGTTACGCGTGCTGCTTGTACAGCAGGCCCACTCCACCATATTATTATTTGATGGAGCTCCCGATTTGTGATTTGTTTCGCATTCACGCTTCAGACGAGTATATAATTAGACCCCGGCCCCGGATTAAACCGACCTCGAAGGGCCTGGAGGATATGTCAGAATGCACCAATATGATTTCTTTTTTTGCAAGATTTCTCGACCTACCCCCCCCCCCCCCCCGAAAGAGGGCCCTCAAAACAGTATAGCCTCCGCCATGATAAACCTTAAAACGCCCCTGCGAACACAACATTCCTTAGACGTGTGGATTGGCAATCTCTACTAGTGGGCATGTGCCCTCGAAAAATAATTGGTTTCCATTATTCTATTGGTATTTTCAACAAAAGTTTAATAGGTTGATGTGTGTAGTTTTCAAAACGGCCTGCTTCTGGGATGTGCTCCTGAATAATAATTGTATACAAAAACAGAAGGAACAACTACTGTGATAGGTTATACCGGTACAAAGTTACATAAATATAAATTGAACGATTGTTGAGGTATGCTCGCAGAGACACCAAACCGAAACCAATTTGAATGCCGAATACCGCGGCAACCGGTTTCGGGGCGGCATAATATCTGGTAGTGGCTCGATCTCGTAAGGTGTCCGACTCCGTAATGTCTAATGCTTCCAGTAGCCTTTTTGAAGGTTTTTGTGATAGAAAGCCGTCACCACAAAAGCCACATCTTAATCTTATTATATGGTTTTACCATGTCCACTCTTATATATTCATCTGACGTTTATGAAATGTCACTGTGCTTGATAACGACAAGAGGATACTTGTCGAAACGTTATACTTTTAGAATAAACCAGCGATTGTTTCCCTTAAAAATTGTGTTCTATTAATGTGTTTTCCAATCGTAATTGCCACTTAAAGATTAGCCACAGAAAGGTTATGTAAGTAGTCAGACATTTGTGAATAGTCTCCAAGATAAAAAAAATATGAGCATCAGATTTCAGACGTTTGGGTTACACGGTCATAAGGCGTTATGTTCAGTTTATGGAAAACTTTAAATGTATTAACCGTGTGTAATTCTTCGTATTTAGAAACTTGTTTATCTGTTATAACTTCAGGATAACAATTTTTCCATCCAAGCGGACACTGGCGATAATGGTGTATTGTAGCTTCTTTTATATCAACATAATTCCTGAAAAACATATTTTTAACAGTTGGTATGTTCTTTACAAAGTTTTCTGAAATGTATTAAAGAGCATATAAAACCAAAAGTAGACACTTTTATACGCCCCCATCTATGTTCCTCAGTTCGTCAGTAAGACAACAATTGGCTTGTGAACGCGACAGAGGCTATAGTTTTTGACGGATCCTTTTCGTATTTGTTGTGAAGTATCGTGGTCATGAGTGCACACACCCTTTCGAATTATCGATTTTCAACGCGCCGAGACTTTTCGTTCGGAGTTATGCCCTCTTTACCTAAAATCGACATGAACGCAATAGATGCTATAGATTCTTTTCTAAATGGCTCCGAAGCATTGTAGTCACGAGTGGACGAACCCTGCCGATTTTCAGCATTCTGCGACTTTCCGTTACAGAGTTTCTACCCTTTGCTGAAAACCTTGTGAACGCTACAATTTTAACGTTTTTTTTTTAATTTTTTTTGTAAACAATAAGTCACCAGGGAATGAATGCTCTGGATTTTCAGCTTCCAACAACTTTCGGTACCGGCACGAGATATATGTTTGAATCATTGGGATCATATTGGGATCATAAGAGTGCGAACCTTATCGATATTCAACATTCTGCGGATTTCCTTTTCAGATTTAAACTTCCTTTGTCGTAAACCTTGTTTCAAACAAGGTTATGAGGGCACAAACGCGATAAAAGCTTTAGTTTTTAATGGATCTTTTTCATATTTGGTTTAAACCATTGGGGTCATCGATTCTGTCTTGGCTATTTCTGTAATTGCCACTGACTTCCAAATCTAAACCTTTGTTATTTTCGTTCCATTTATTAGATTTATCATTTCATGAACATTCGCCAAGTTGCCCGCCATGGAACTGTTACACCAGTATGATATTATTGAGTTGAACTGAACGATGACTTACTTGGAAAAGGGATATATAGGTTGAAAGCTATGTATAGTCGTTGATTTGGTTCTGGATGGTATATAAATGTACTTCTCACATTCCCATCGTGGTTTGGTAGATGTTAGATATTGTTGAAAATATATATCACTGTCCGTTCTAACTCGACCCCAATTTTCCAGATGAAACTGAACGTGGAAATAAAAACCTGCAGCATATGGGGATTTTGACGCCAAGTTCTGAAATGGAAATACAGTATACCATTGACCCCAAAGCATAATAAAACTCGTTTGTCTATAAAAAAAAGAAAGTAATAAATAAGTCTAATAAACAGTACATGGAAATTATCACGTATCACTTCGTCTCCATATCTTATTATTTAAATATAAAAAAAAAAATATTGGCAATCATGTTTGATATCACTCTCTAAACATATGAGGTTACTTAAGGTTATGTAATCAGGGTAAGGGTTATGATTCAAGAGAGAACTTCATATTTTTAAAAAAAGCCAAAACATAATTATTTCTATACACGTATGTCTTTTGCTCAATAGGTTGTGAACTCACTATTATGCGATCATAGGCATTATTCCCCACACTTAAAAATCATTGAAACAGGAAATAATAACACAATTACCTCCCTTGTTTTTCTATTTTCTACCCCCCCCCCCCAACCACATAGGATAGCTATCTTCAAACGTTTGAATTTAAATTTGAAAATGATATATTTGCTAATTTTTCAACTGGCAATGTGAATTATTGGATTAATAGGATTATTCTTTAACAAGGAAGGACTGTTTATAGATACCATCTATTTTCAGGCTTTATTTTAATACATTTTAAAAATATAACTTAAAAATTTGAAATTGTAGCTTTAAGGTTAGTTTTAATTTAAAGAGTTTGCACTTCACTAAAACGGGGAATGGCATAAATAAACATGAATGTCAAAAGTTTGAGAATTGAGGAAAAAAGGAACCAGATAAAGTCTTCGCTGATATATTGTGGCACTGGTGGAATAGAGGTGTTCTCTACCTAGAATAAGTTCCCCATCACCAATTAATTTAAGCAACTACAGTCTAGGTTCGATTCTTTTAAGCAAGGTAAAAAAAAATGATAATCACAATATTCTCTACTCTAGAATACGAACTATACGTTCTGGTCTTTTATATCCCTCACACCAAGTTATTAATTAAAACGTAATTGATTGATTGATTAAATTATGACCCATAATGCAAAGAATAATTGAAAACTAACTGTGTCTATATTTTATGGTTCAACAAACGGCATATTGGTGACAGATGCTTCTGGATACAGGCTAATTGTGAAATAAAAATCTTAATTTGTAAACAAATTAATTGCGTTTTACAAATACATGTACCGTATACAGACTTTGCATAGCCCTGCTCTGCTACACTATGTGCCTAGGAAAGATTTTAAAGAGACAAATGCCACAAACTGTTCATAGACCGATACAAAACATTGAAAATATATAACTTAATACCTGTAGTAATTGCTTCAATGTAAAGTGATGGCTGGGTATGATTATTTCATCAAAATCCGCAGCTAAAACATAACTGTAACCACCCAATCTTTGATGGCAATCCAAAACTGTTAAATGTTTATCGTGTGAAAACTGGGGATTAACTTGCTCCTTTAATCTAAATCCTCTGTGAGGGTATCCTGCAATTACACACGTGAGTTTAAAATGAGTTCAAAACAGATGTCAATAAAAATATAATAATTAGAAAATACAATGATATGATACGAAAAAAAATCACGATAATTCCGAAAAGTCCGATATTCCGATTATGATTTAAAGAGTATTTATTTACATATAATTACACACGATATACAATACACAATAAATTATAAAGCTTATATTAATCCGTCTCCAAAGCAGGGGCGTTTTAAGGTTTATCATGGCGGAGGCTACACTATTTTGAGGGCCCTCTTTCGCGGGGTAGGGGGGGGGGAGTATTTTGATTGATGATTTTCATGTCAATGCAATGACTGCATTCTCATTCAGTAATGGATTCGACAGTAACAGTGTATAGAAAAACGAATGACTCGGACTCGCCGCGGGGCCCTTTCCCTTGGCCAGAGGGGCCCTTTTGTCAGAAGTGGGGGCCTTTGTCTGCCTTTAGGGCCCCCTAACTAGGATACATTTTCATTTTTCTCATCGGTTTAAGCATTTTTCTCCCGTTTTATTTTTCCAATTTCTTTGATTTTTTTTTCGCGAGGAGGCTGCCGCCTCCAGCGCCTAAGCTATAAAACGCCTTGTTTTGCCCATGAAGAAGTTTTTTGTATCTGGCGCAAAAATGAAAGCAAAAGTGGCGCACAAGTCACCGTGGCAGTGGTGCATGAGTTTTGCTTCTCACGTAATATTATCACCAGGTCGTGAGTAGAGAGTGATCACCAGGCCGTTGAGTAGTGAGTGATAACAATATACACAGCCTATGAAAAGCTGTATATGAGACCGCGTGGAAATATGTGTTCTAAACTAACCATTCATAAAAAGAACTGACTGTTACGGGATAACAGAACGTGAGAAAATCAGGTTTATCACATTTATAATATTGCTCTTTAATAGGAAAGGGTGAAAAAAAAGCGGGTTTGAAATATAAAAAACTCAAAATTCTTGTCTGGACAGTGGTGTTTTCGGTCTTTGTATTCCAAGGGCCCTTTTTACGCCAATATGTACACCGGGCCTCAATTAATTACTAGATCGCTTCCCATTAAACATACCGGCATCACTGCAAAGAGGGGGGGGGGGGCACAACGGAGGGGTAAAGGAAATAAATAGTTAAATAAATCGCGTGGCTCGATTGGCTAAAAAAAATATTACATACCTGGAACTTTGCCGGGAAGAGAGTACGGTATGACTTCCAACAAACCTTCATCTATGTAATGTTTAAATACAGTTTTAATCTGTTCTGGGCAATCCAGATCAAATACAACGACTTTATCGACACCCAAAATCTTTTGCATTTCAAACCATTCAACCAATCTTGAAGGTTTTAGCTTATCTCCGAAGGCCACCTTCCCACAAATAGCTAACTTATCTCTTTTGTCTTCTTGCATCTGTACAGGTAAATAATCCCTTTTATTACTTCCACACATTGATAAAGTTGTTAAACTGATATTGACCACTGAAACGTTTACATCTGGAATGGGTGTACGGCATACATACTGGGTGGCATGAAATGGTGCTTGATTGAACAGTTGAGTTATAGATGGTAAAAAATCAATATGATAATGTATATGATAAAATTCGACTTGTGTTGAATACATCGTTCCATCGGAATATAAAACACAACACAAAAAATCCCCATTTCCTCGCAAGGAATCAAAAGCTGTTAAAACTATTTTCATGTCTTGTTTTTCCAGATCTCTGCTTGCTATAGCTGACAGAAAATATGTTTCTGCGCCATTTTTAAATACGAGACGGAAGTCATTATTTTCAGACGTATCCCTTGCGAGAGGAATATTGCTTAATTTCCAGCCTTTTGTGAAACTGGAAACATGTCTCCTGTGTAACTGAAAATATATTACATATTTATATTTATAATTAAATTAAATACAGATGCAAAAAGTTCATTGCTTGTGTGAAAGAGTTTTATTTAACGCGAGCGTCATAATTAACTTTAAAATACATCATCCTTTGATATTGGCGTATAATAATAATTATGATTGCAAATAATGATACAGGCAATATGCCAAGCGTACATTATTTATACTAGTTAAAATATTGGACCCATGTGACGTATATTATTGCAAAGCACGTGCAAGTAACTGTATTTTTTAAGTTGTTTAATGGTCTCGAGCTTAAGACATTGCGTCACGAGTTGTTCTCGACCATTAAACCACACTTATTTAAGGTCAGCGTCATAATATTTATTATCATCGTTATATCCACTTGTTCGGGAGTACAAATACAATTTTAATTTATTGTGTACATTAAAAAGATAACGATCATTGGGTCTTTTAAAAGGGAACGCCAGACCCGAGTAGTTAAAAGAAGTAGGACTTTGTAATAAAATGTACCCTTTAATAATATATCGAGTGTAGTTGAAGCAGCTGCGGCGCCAGCCCTCGGAGGATTGGGGCAAAACTAGGACAATATCCAAGATTAAGGAAACAAAGACCCCAGAAAGTTTGGAAAAAAAAAACTGTCGGAAATGCAGTCTGACAGTATTTCATACACAGGTCGTCGAGATAAACAGATTCGCTTTTAAAAGTAATATTTATCTTTCAACAGGGCTGATGAGTTAATAAATACATAATTGCGTATCTAAACAGGCCCCTGCCTCCCCCCCCCCAGCCCCACGGGGTTCAACGTCCACTCGATACAAACTAGGTAATTTCTGGACTAACATATGGTTTATTTTTTATTTCACGAGGTTGGACTGCTAAGTGTTAGGAGAAAAAAAAAACCCAAAACGTACTTACGAAATGCATGTAGACTTTTTGTGATAAGATAAATCCAATTACTAGCAGGGTTCCAATTGTAAGAGGTTTCCATCGTCGTTTACTTAGAATTCTTGATATGACAGACATAATTACTGAACAATTTTCATCAGATACAACTGCTGTCCACAGCTTAAAACCAATGATTTTCATACAGGTAAAAACACATCCCAATCAATTTCAAAATCATTAATCATTGCGTAATAATGAAATAGTATACATGTATTCAGAATGCAGTTCTCTTTACATTCAAAACATCACCCGGCCCCTGCTATAATTTTGTCGTTTAGGAAACTTCAATGCAAGATATATGGTTGCTATGTGTACGTGATGAAACCAAGTAAATATTTAAGGCATATATAAATATATGAAATGTGGCTGTCCAAGTGGTTAGAGCATACTTCTATGTTGACATATCATTCACGTAAAATAATTAATGATTCTGTATAAAGTGGTGTTATATTATATTCATGTACTTACTTGTATGAAAAGGCGACGTATTAACTATATATTTTACCGACGATACACATCAGGTGATATCCTTTAAATTAAATCCATTCTAACTCACAATATTCACACCGATAATTCCCTTTGACGAGGACTGGCGAGAGAGTGCTTTAATATATGCAAGTCATCTTATGAGCAAAACTATTGGTCATTTCAATCATGATTTCAACCGTTACGTTACAATCAGTAGGCGAGTAGAGCAAACGTTGCAGTGATATGAAATTCAAAATTCAGTAGCCTTCTATAATTAAATAAATTGCAGCATTACATTTATTATGAATGGATTGAACACTTAACAACGGGGAAACATGACAATAATATACTCGAGTAGAAAGTTCCTTCTGTCATAGTGTATAACAAACATTAGAATTGCTGTACACTAAAAATTAAGTAATTAAGTTAAAGCTTAAGCCATTGGCTCGCTTTCAAATTGATAATCCCTCTTGTCCACTTGAAGTTTTGTTGTTAACATGTTTGAGTTATAATCCTCTCCATTAAATACCTCAGAATGCACGCTAATCCAATCTATTGTAACCAAAATTAAGATATAAACCTAAAAACTCAAGAAGCATAATCATTATTATCTCTTAAAGATCCTCTTATTATTATTGGGAAAGTCATTCTATATTCAATATATTTCATTTTCATTATATTCGCAAGCTCTATAGTACGCTGATATACCTTCCATGTAAATTTATATTGTTAGTTTATGTCCAACTAATATTATGCTGATTTAATGTTTAGATAATTCAAATATATTTTGTTTAGGTATAATCGATACAATATATATGCTAATTATCATCAATAATTATACCGTTGAACGAAGTATTAATGACCGTTCACATTCGATAAAATAACCTTTCGTTCAGATCTCTATTAATATGGTTACGTCATAACCTATAATAACCACCATTAATAATGAGAAAGCATATCAAATTATCACGCATCGGCGTGCGAGAATTATTATTTTTATAATTAGTTATTACTGGCACATGATGTCATATTTATATATATATAATTCAATTATTATGCAATTACTGTTATTTTTATAATTGCATATTTCATAATTATATATTTCATAATCGCATATTCCATATTTAATAATTGCATATTTCATAATTTCATGCTAACTATCTATTATATAGAGTGGAGAAGTCTTTGGTTATATAATTGCATATTTCATAATTGCATAATAACTATCTATTATATAGAGTGGAGAAGTTTTTGGTTATATACCTGGGAACAAGACGACATCACGACATTACGACATGACGACATGATACCAATCACCTAACATACAAGAGACAGTTATTTGTTATGGTGAAAGAGCTCTTCATGCTGCTGAAAAGTAATGGTCCATAACCGAGCAAGAATTTTGGAAGGAATCAAAGCATACCGACCATATTTGGCCCACAGTAAATCCAAGGTTTATATAGACAAAGAAGCAATCATCACCCGGTCAAACGGGTTTATGGATGCAGATAATCAATAATTTCATTAATTAAAATTATTCTATTTAATTAAACCATTAAATAGAATGCGAAGGAAATTATCCGTGAGCATCGACTAAAAGGGCCAATTCCAAGGATGGCAATTATTTAAAATCTAATTACAACAAATCAAATACCTCCCACCATACTTACAATTGTGTCTGATTACTAAACATATAGATAACCAACTGTTTGTATCATACGTTTGTTATATCACCGACCACAGACAGCCATTTATAAAAAATATGACAACATTTGAAATTATATTTGTAGGTATTATCTAAACAATATTTTGATAAACACAAAACCATATATGGAATACAATTGCTGTTTTAATTAAAGCGACGTTTCGTTGACGTTGAGAGAATCCTCAACGAAACGTCGCTTTAATTAAAACAGCAATTGTATTCCATATATGGTTTTGTGTTTATTAAAAAATTGTTTATAAAAATATTTTGATTAAAGAGACAAACATTTCGACCTCAAATGTAGCAAGTTATATTATGAATTAATACAATTTTGTTTATATATTTAAAGTTATAATTTGTCAAAAATGTTAAAATCTTTCCTCTGTGGTTCCTCTGTTTCGCCCAGCCATTTGAAGCTCGGGCTTTTCATTTTAATACATACTTTTATCTTTATCATCTAAGAATGATTTATTGTCAACATTACAGTCCTTTGACAACGGCATGCACTCAGAAATCTGATGCAAGGTTTGTATGGTCATATTTGAATAAAACATATCAATTTCATACAGTTAACTAATATTGTGGTTAGAGCTTTCACAAGGTTCTAGAATGTGAAACTAAGGCTATAAAAAGATCGGATGATTTATACAAATATTATTAAAAGAAATGAAATGAAATGTGATTTAACGTCCTACTGTTCTGCACCAAACTGGGCATACACAGTGTGCTATGACGGAATTTTGTCCGGATCGGTACTCAGGCCCGTAGCTAGCCCAAAACTGTTAGGGGGGCAAAGGTTTCTGGGGGCGCCGATGTACCTACATGTAGGGCCTACACTTGACGGTCAACGACGACCGGTACCGTGAGACGCCTCCATTCGGAGAAGGGTCTGTGGTGCTCTCCATAATGTTAGAGGGGCAGAAACAGTGATGTCCTCAAAAATCTTGGGTGACAGACGTCCAGGGACCCCCCCCCCCCGCTGTTCCAGTCCCTGAATATATACATTATAGCCTAACTTTGGTGGCTGAGTCGAATTCCAATCAACCAACCAATCGTTTATAGTCCACGGAGACGGGACCGTCGGAAGCAAATTTTGGAAATTTAACTGCCGCAAACGTGTTTTTTTCTGCTATTCCAGCCCGTGAATACTGTAACTTAAATGTAGTCCAATATAGCCTACCTTACGTGGTTTACCTGAATCCCAAACAACCAATCGATCGTCGTGGGATATGGGGGCCTCGAGACCCCCGAGGAAATTTTTAAAATTTAATAGTCGCATATGCGTTTTTCTACTATTCTAACCCATAAGATAAGCAACTTAAAAGTTTCCAATTGTTTTGTAACCAAAATCCCACTCTATGTCGGCTTGAAAATTCCAACCATCCAACCGGGCTGTTGCAGTTGCATTCATAATAATAATCGATGCCCGAAAAATGTGGTCTAGACAAAATGTTTTTATCAATAGCCAATTCAGTGCTAATTCGCGGTATTCAATTAAAAGAACAGTAAAATAAGTGTTTTCGCGGACTTTATTTTGCCAACTAGATGAAATAATATTTTTTGTTTTCACTTTACTGTCTGACCTAAAAGTCAGATTACCTATGGTGCCCCCCCCCCCTCTCCCCAGAAAATGTTGGAAATAGGGTTTGCATCTGAAAATGACGGACAATTTCATTTTTGAGGCTGAATTTGCTATTTTGAGGGGTCATGATATTAATATGAACATTATAAATATTTGAAGGAAGGGATAAGAAAAAAGGAAGCTATAATGATTTATGAGAAAAATGAAAGTTTTGAATCGGGTTAGAGTGCAAATTGTTTGAATTTTGTAGATCATCACGCCGCTTTTGGTGCCCAATTCACTCTTTGGGCATCTAACCAATCTCACTAGTGTTGTGGGCACTAGTGTGTTATATTATCGGCGCCCATGATCTTGTCGTGGACTGCCCACCAATCTTGGCATTACGGGCGTCTCTCCAGAATAAGGAACCCCACAAATTATGCCGTTTTGGGCGCCCCGTTGATTAAGTCGAGGGCGCTCAACTATCTTACCGGGCCCAGGCGCCTCACCAATTTTTTTCCCACTTTGCAAAGGGCGCCGATATTTTCCAAGGGGGGGGGGGACTTTATATCGAATTCCAATTGTCAAGGGATCCTTTACGTGCACGCCAATGTGTACACAGAAACTCTGTTTTTCGTCCCATGTGACACTTTGCAAGCTATGCTTGCAGGATTCCTTCATTTTTCTTAGACTGACTCACACCTGCTACCAGTTATTTATGGAAGAGGGCTAGGGCCTACTGTTGAGTCACGGTTAATTAAAAATGATATCCTATTACGTTAGCCATCAGACATCAAGTTAGAGGTCTCTGCACCTTCGGTAGGGTACAAATTAGCCCAATTTTATAAAATTAGGGTTGGCGTAACGGCGTGCTCTTAAGCAGCGCTTGCCCAAATAAGTCCCTCACCCTTTTATACAAATTCGACTAGCGTTTTTCCCGGGAGACGGTTGGGCGAAATAGCAAGGGTAGACATCATAGGTTTTAATCGTGAACGTTTAATTACCTAAAGAACAATAGCTGTATCGCTGTTGTGATTATTGTAATCTATAAAGATATCTCCAGAGTACAGAAAAGAGTTTAAGTCTAATTTATCTTAACGTCAAGTCCTACTTAGACACAAGACAGTGTGACACAGAAAATTCGGCCGTGTCCCCACCCATCCGAACGACTGCAAATGTAGCGATGGAACAACAGCCTTACCCACCGTGACCTCAAGGATATCAGGTTGATATAAATATAAAACTATAACAGATGATTTTATTACCAGTCAATATATTTATTGCAGCGCTTCAGATAACACACACTGTTGACACAACTTTTAACTTCGTGAATTTTTGGTGAAATTTATTACCAACACATTTGACCCAGAAGACCATAATATCAATATTTAATGTTTTTATGAGAAGTGTTAACATATTTGCCAAACTTTATAATGCTACAGAAGACCGTAATATCAAGACTGGTACGACGAATTTGTCTTGCACCAATATTATTGTAACTTCCTTTTCAGGATTTTAAATCCCCCAACAACAATCTCCATTTTGTCTTCCATGATGATTTGTTATACCCAAACATTTCCATGTGGCCGTGCGTATTTATATCGTCACACTGTTCGTCAGCTGCGCGGTCTTGTGAACATGATAGAGGATATCGTTTTTGACGGACTGTTTTCAAATTAATTAGTTGGACGCTTCGGGGCCATGAGAGGATAAAGCCTATCAATAATCACAGTGTCGGACAGGGCCCACATGTCTACCTGTCCCTGACAAGTGGGCCTAAGCTCATTAAAAAAAAAGTGGGCCTAAGCCTATAAAGAAAAAAGAGAAAGAAGAAAAAAAAATATTCTCAAATTCATCGAATGATAGCGCTTTCAGGTCATTCTGTTGTCTAATTGTATCCGGAAATAAAAAATTTGCCTTCTTCTGCTTTGGTCTGAAATGCTTGGAAAATGGTTTGAGGTTATCAGTTTTCAAAATTATACCGGGGGAAGTCATCAAGGGCAATAACTCTGACAGAAATAATCAGATATCGCTGAAAATCAATAGGCTTATTCGTCTCATGACCTTAAACACTGTGTCAACCGGATATTAACTTTAGTCTGTAGAGTGTTCGCAAGAAATAGTGGACGCCATACCGACGGAAGAGGCGACGACAATGTTTGACCACATTTCCATGTGGGCATGTAAAAATTGATGCAGATAGGACCTTTTTTGTCCACCTCTGTTGTTTAAAAGGAATGATAACCCAGTCCATCAAGGAAACCAAGGGACCTGGAGAAAACCCATGAGTTTGGACAGGCTACCGTACTCCTTGTCACTTACAACCGAGGAATTCACCCCCAATAATGAGTGACAGTCAAATCTAATGACAAGTTAATGGAAGTGGGATCTAGGAAATGAAATGGGGTTTAACGTCCTACTGTTCTGCTCTGACTGGGCTTACGCCGTACAGTGTGCTATGAGGGAAATTTTGCCCAAACAATGGCTCTACGGTCTACTCTTACATCGAATTCCAATTGCCAAACAACTAGACAGCTATCATTGCCATGCCCTTCATCCTACAACAGGGGGGAAACCATGCCAGAAATTCATGATTAATTTTATCTGTCAACATCTGGAGCAAACCTGCAACTTCTAGGATAACTAGCAAGCAAATTACTCACTGAGCCACCATGGCTCCGATTCGGATCTAAGCCTATTTGCGTTGTTTAGCCAGGATCGTAACAAATAATTAACAAAATAAAATCTAGGCAATCTATAAGTATATTGTTTTCAAAAGAATGCATGATTTCATTGAATATGAATGTAGATAAAGATGTTAAAAAAAATATGCCAGCAATATCAGGTATGCAAAATAAACTCTTAAAGATCTGATCAAAATGCTGGGGAACAAAAATTTTAAATTCTGTAGAGAAGTTAAGAAAACGATTATAAATTCAAAGGTTATGAAAAATTCCTTGATATTCAACATTATAAAAAGTTTAAAATGGTCTGATCTTACAATTTATGTGTTTTACAATAAACAATATAAAATTAGATGTATGTATTCAGAAATATTTTGATACTAATCTGATGTTGAAACTTAAATTATATGATAATCAATTTAAAGAACAATATTGGTGTCGGCAATTATGATATATATGTGGTTAAACACGTTCCAAATACGATAGATGCCTAACAAAGATTTCAAGAAACAAAAGCAAAAGAAAATCACGAGATGTCCTATGTAGCCGACTGAAGTAACAAGTGATAACAGATACAGTGGCAAATTTCTTTAAAGACCAACATTTGTTTAAGGAGACCGTGAGAAGATATCTGACAACTCCAAAAAATAATTGAATGTCACTACATAAGAGAAAACAAGATAAATAGGTATAGCCTGTGCATTAACTTGTTTTTGTTCATTCTATACTAAGGATACATTGTCCTGAAAATATTTATCGGGTGGTAATTTCCAATAAAAGTATAGAGCCCCAATCTTACTAGAAAGATAGGCTGGCACTGCCAGGCAGGATACGCCCACATTTTCGAGAGATGGACAGAGAACAAGCAATACCGAAAGTGATTTTTCCTACATCATTAAGTCCTGTATTTCATACTGTATTGGGAGCAGCCATTTAGTTGGTCAGTTCCAGTCTGATATTCATGAAATTCGAAGCCGACAATGATTATGGTGTGACGGTACACAACCTAGAAATGTGACTTTTTTCATCAAAATCGGATAAGAATTGTGACCTGTAGAGAGTCCACAACCATGATATACCATATTTTTACACTATTCGCGTACAACCGGCGACCATTTCGTCCGGCAATTTTGATACAATTTTCACGAAATTAGAACTCAACCTTCCTCATCAAAATCGAATTAAAATTGTGACCTATACAGAGTCCGCAACCATGATATATCATTTTTTTAACAGTATTCGCGTACAAACGGCGGCCATTTTGTCTGTCAATTTTGGTCCGATTTTCCTGAAATTCTAACTCAACCTTCCTTACGGTGTAACGGTGATATAATCAAACGTTTTTTTAAATCGGATAATAATTGTGACCTCCAGAGGGACCACAAGCTAAAGAAAGGGGGATTTTGCGTATAACCAGGGGCCATAATTCAGGAAGTTACGATCCGATATGCGCAAATATCTATAAAAGAACCAAGATCTTTGGGTTATAACCATGAATTTCAAGTTTCATCAAAATCGAATTAAAATTGTGACCTTTACAGGGTCCACAACCTTGATATACCATTTTTTAACAGTATTCACGTACAAACGGCGGCCATTTTGTATGGCAATTTTGGTCTGATTTTCCCGAAATTCGAACTCAACCTTCCTTATGGTGTAACAGTAATATAATCAAACGTTTTTTTAAATCGGATAATAATTGTGACCTCCAAGCTAAAAAAAAGGTCGATTTTGCGTATAATCAGGGGCCATAATTCAGGAAGTTACGATCCGATATGCGCAAATATCGAACGGAACAAAGATCTTTGGGTTATAACCATGAATTTCAAGTTTCATCAAAATCGAATTAAAATTGTGACCTCCACAGGGTCCACAACCTTGATATACCATTTTTTAACAGTATTCGCGTACAAACGGCGGCCATTTTGTATGGCATTTTTGGCAATTTTGGTCCGATTTTCACGAAATTCAAACTCAACCTTCCTTAGGGTGTAACGGTGATATAATCAAACGGTTTTTTAAATCGAATAATAATCGTGACCTCCAGAGAGACCACAAGCTAAAAAGGGTGATTTTTCGGACAATCAGGGGCCATAATTCAGGAAATTACATTCCGATAGCCGCAAATATCGAAAGGAACCTAGATCTTTGGGTTACAAACATGCATGTCAAGTTTCATCAAAATCGGTTCAAAATTGTGACCTCTATTGGGTCCACAAGCTAAAAACATGATTTTTCGTACAATCAGGGGCCATAATCCATGAAGTTTTGATCCGATACATGCCAATATCGAAAGCAGCCGAGATCTTTTGGGGATAAACCTATATTTCAAGTTTCGTCAAAATCGGATAAGAATTGTGACTTGTAGAGAGTCCACAAACAAATTGTGGACGGACGGACAGGGGCGACGACATAATAGGTCCACATGAAAATGTGGGCGTATAAAAATACTGGATTACCAGATAAACACCTATGGGGCAAGCACTGGGCAAAAATGTGACAGTATCACTGACTCACACAACCTGATCCCGCAGTGAATATTTGCTTGGCCGCTACAATCACTGATAAGCATGACATCGACGAGGCTTAATGAGTACGGCATATTAACTTTTTTACTCCGACAAATTAAATTCTCAAACATTTTTTTGAGGTAAAAGAAAAATAAATAAAGACGTTTGAAGTATTTGTAGTTTAAAAATATTTCCTATTTAGTGTAAATGGGTATTAAAATGAGTAAAATGCATCATTTTGCCCGAAGCAGTTAGGTGTTATGTAAACATTGCACGAGCCGTTGAGCCAATGACTATGGTGTGTGTTGTCAACGCACGTGTTTTGGACAGGCATCCGTTACAGAGATAATTCGTAAGTAATTCTCTGTAAAACAGATTGTGACTGACAACCCAACTGTTGTCTGCCAGCTTATTGTGTGCTAGCTTTTGTTGTCACTTATCAGTCAATTATTGGGGGGGGGATTGTCAACGAAGGAATTATCATTGTGCAGAAATCTGCCTGTGTATCTGTTATTGGTCGTTACTTCAGTCAGTTTTACAGAAGGAAAACTCATGATTTTCTTTTGCTTCGTCACTTTCGTTTCTTGAAATCTTCGCTATGCATGTATCGTAGCAGTAATATCTATGTTTAAATTATATTTAGAACGTGTTTAACCAGTTCTATCACATATGTGATATATGTCTGACACCAATATTGTCCTTTAAGGGTATATATTAAATCTACAAATACTGTTACTATGACTATGACACCGCTACAATATTTATTTATTGCATGGGATTATCAAGTTAATATGGATTTTCTCCAGATTCTGAATATCGTATAACTGACCCCAGGAAAACATCTTTAAGTACTAATCAATGAATTCATTTGTACACTTGATTGTTGACTTGTAATTTAACCATTTAAAGAATATCTATTGTACTTATGTACAGCTCTAATTGGTGATAAAATTGGTAATTTGACAAAAAAATGAAAAGGGGTTTAACGTCTTGCGCCAAACGAAAAATATGCCATGTGCTATGAGAGTAAATTTTACCCGCCTGTGGCGTTTACTCACATTCATGACCTCCAATTTAGTGATCTAGTACTTCTCCAACTGAGCCACCATAGCCCTGTATAAAATGCAATTGTAATATGTACATAAAACATGCTTGAACATTAATAAACTAAAATTTCAGACGAACATAATCACTGGCCACCAGTTAAAAAAAAAAATTTCGTACTTTTTATATAAAATACATTTACATCCTATTATAGAAATATTATACAGGACTTAGTTCATAAACAAATGACATTTTACACCTTAATGTATGCACACACAATAAAACACTGTCAGCACATTTGATTGAAGAAAAATACAGAACAAATGGGGATGCTTGATTGTCAGTCCAGAATTGACAGAATTGCAATCGAGTGACGTGGAATTCAATTCTGTCAAAGTTCTGCTAGTCCTCACACCAGCGGTGATGTGAGTAGAATCATGATGTATAATTTAACACAACAAATATGTTTCAGCAATAATTGTTGGTTGAGATATTTTCTTATGCAGTCCAAACAAGCGTGGTAGTCCGTATTCCATTCTTTCACTCGATTGTCACTATTTTTGGGATTTCAATTCCGGATAGTTCAATCGAGTATCCCCATACAGTGCAGATCAAATTGATATATCACTTGTGACCATGCTTAGAAACAAAATTCATAAGGGGCATTGACTCTAAATAATTAATCAAAGCAATGAACCTTTGAATATTCCTTTACTCTCATTTTACACATACATGTTGCCTTTCACAAGTTGCAACAAACAGGATTAAGTTGTTCCTGGTTCAACTTTTATTTTTGGTTTCTCGCTTTCCGAGGTTTCCTTTTCTTTATCTAATTTTGCTTCCTGGTATTTTTCAAATTGTTTCCTCCATGTCCATAAAGTACTGGAAGGTATGTCAAATCTTTGACAAATTGGAGCTATACCAAACTGCGCTGCCAATTCTACTGCTTTATGCTTTTCTTCCTGGGAGTAAAAATTATAGGTGCCTCTTTTCTTTCCTGGAGCGAATATTGGTAATTTCTTGCCTTGATCAGCCTGTCCTTGGAGATTTACCCAAACTACTGTAATAGATTATACCATTTTTTAAAACTAAGTTTTAGAAATAAATTTACACTCTTACATAAATATTCACAGAATCATTTGTCTTCTTAAAATTTTATACAAATACGAATTCACATATAGGAGTACACTTCCAATAACTTGAACAGTATTATTAATATATGACTTGAATACCACACAAATTAATCACCAACTGCATTATTAACATACGGCTTGAATCACACAAATAAATCACCGACTTTGATTATTGCGATCAGTCTTTCTGTGAAAATAATTTAACTATTCACAGAGAACACAGACTTGAATTATTGGCAATTAAATTACATATAAAAACACATATTAAGTAAATATTGCACTAATTATAGATCAATTGACTGTTGGGACTTCACAGTTTTCTTTAACTTTCATAAATAACACAAATATAATATAAAATTGTCATAATAACTACATGTAATGCTTGGCATAAATACTGAATCATAATCAATAAAATGGAAGGGCATCTGTTAATTTAATATCTGTAGGTAAGGGAGGTAACGGAGATTTCACCATTTGCAGATCTTGTCCTTTTTGACGTATGTTACGTCCGACCGCTGTACGCCAAGTAGATAAAGTACTAGCTGGAATATTAAACTTTACACACGTTGCCTTAACACCATGAATCTCTGCTAATTGGACAGCATTCTGCTTTTCTATACTACTGTAGGAATTATATCGCCGTCTTTTACGTGATACCGGTACCAGTTCATTAGGGTGCAGGTTAATTTGAAGAGATCTCCTGTGTGGTACAGTTATTTTATTTAAGTAGGCTGAAAGAGCAAAAGCCCGAGAATTATGGCAGGTTCTATTAAAATATATTTAAGCTTTATAGGATTTTATAGGATAGGATACATGCACATTAATTTAATGTGTTCAAAAATAAATTGCTTTTATTTTGAAATAATTAAGGTCAAAATATCTATATTTTTATGTCGGAATGCTGCCATTATTCTGCTTTTCAGCCTACACATGAACACTGTACTAGCCCTATTGCCTATATCATTCACATATAGAGATCAAATCAACTGTAGCCTGATTTTCAAAAGCTTGATTAATCAACCCACACCAACTAATATCAATGTAACAGTCCAAATATCAAACAAAACCTGATACAGTAACAAAATAATAAATGTAACAGTAACAAATTGATCAATTGTACAATCTCTGAATGTCTATAATTCCTACATTCAATCTTCAATAAAAAAAAAATAATTATATACTCGAGAGCGAGAATATATTCTTTTGAAAATAATACTTACATCCATCTGATGTTCCAGACCCATCCAATGATGTATTTAAGTTTCTTAATAACCCGACTGGAAAAATACTACCATCATCAGGGCCAAGACCTAATCCCTCACCAAAATGAACTGGAACATCATCTCCCACGGAAGCTGAAAGAAAAAGAAGACACACAAGTAAGTACAACTGGAAAACAAACTGGAGAATGTGTACATGTCCAACAAGTCACAGGGTTCACGCTGGCTAAGTGGGTAAGATGCTGGCTCGCTTGTCTGGAGGTCAGGCGTTCGATTCCTGCTTTGGCTGAGAAAACGCATCCAGAGTTTCTGGCGTGATTCCCGCTTGTCAGTGTTTGAGGGCCTGGCTAGGACAGCTTTCTAGTTGTTCGGAGGTTTCGTGAATACATTGGCCTGCACGTAAAAGATCCCTTGACAGTTGGAATTTGATATAAGAGTAGGCTGTGCTGTGGTGCCGCTGTTTGGGCAAAATTTCCCTCACAGCACACTGTATGGCGTTTGCCCGTCTTCATTAGCCCAGTACGGAGCAGAACAGTAGTACATTAAACCTCATTACATTTCAAGTCAACAGTAAACATTAAACTTGATTTACCTCCCTTTAACACTGAAAAAAAACCCACTGTAATCAAGGACGACAGGATGGTTTTACACAATGCACATGTACTCATTTATTAAAACAAAAATGATCACGCAGTCCTATTTAAGTGAAACAGTGGTATCTGAGAACCTGAATATTTTGAACCCTTTTTGCACCAGTATTCCTTTGAGAGATCCAAATTTCACAATATTGTACTTTGGATAGCGTGTGTGTTGTGGCATAGACGTAAAGTCTGTCATCGAGTCTACTGACATGGTTTTGAATCCCTTGCTGGTACGTGACATGGAGTAGGGTCGCCTGTCCAACCTCGTAGGTTTTCTACAGGTCCTCCGGTTTCCTCCCACTGCTAAACACCCCTACACGAATTACTGAAATGAAATTGACCTGGTTTGTGTCAAGTGGATGTTTAATCTGATTTCTACCTCTCTCCTTCATGTAGAGAAAATAGGTTGCCAGGCAACAAAACATACTCCCACGGCAGCTAAATCGTCCGGGCAGTCAACAAGAGTTGTTGCATACAATACATGTATTAAGCAATTATCAGAAAATTATTTGAATTTGTTTGGCTTTTATAAAGTTCTGCTCTATGCTAACATTAAGTATACCAGTACGAAACATTTAATATTATGGCTTTAACTGTTCAAAAATCTGATTTCTCCCTCAATCCTTCATGTAGAGAAAATAGGTTGCCATTAAGTTGCCAGGCAATGAAACATACGCCCACAGCAGCTAAATCATTCAAGAAATTCAAACTCAACCACCATTAATGGGTAACGTGGATATAGTCAAACGTTTTTTTTAATTCAGAATAAAATTCTTGACCTCCATAGGGTCCAATGTGCCCGAATATCGAAAGGAACCACATCTTTGGGTTATATACTTACATTTCAGATTTCATCACAATCAGAATAAAATTGTGACCTCTACAGGGTCCACAACCGTGATATATCATATTTTTACACTATTCGCGTATTAGCGGCAGCCATTTTCACAAAATTCGACCTCAGCCTTCATTGCAGTGTAACGGTGATATAATCAAACGTTTTTTAAAATTGAGACCTCTAGAAGGACCACAAGCTAAAAAAGTCGATTTTGCGTACATTAAAAGGCCATAATTCAGGAAGTATCAATCCGATATGCGCAAATATCTTTAGGTTATTAACATGTACATCAAGTTTCATCAAAATTGAAGTAAAATTGTTATCTCTATAGGGTCCACAACCTTGATAGAATATTATTTGAACACAATCATCATTACAGTGTAACGGTGATAAATCCGACAGTTTTATAAATCGAATAATAATTATGACCTCTAGAAAAACCACAAGCTAAAAAAGGCAATTTTTCGTACAACCAGGGGCCATAATTCAGAAAGTTACCATCCGATATGTGCAAATATGGAAGGGAACCAATATCTTTAGGTTATAAACATATTTCAAGTTTCTTCAAAATGTTATTAAAATTGTAACCTCTATAGGGTCCACAACCTTAATATACTGTACATGTAACATATTTTCACACTATTCGAGTGCCAATTTTGGTCTGATTTTCACGAAATATGAACTCAACCTTCATTTCCATGTAGCAGTGATATAATCAAATGTTTTTTAAATTGGATCATAAAAATTTTGACCACCAGAGCGACCACAAGCTAAAAGCCGATTTTTCGGAAATCAGGGGCCATAATTCAGGAAGTTACAATACGATGGGTGCCAATATCAAAAGGAACAAAGATCTTTGGTTTATAAACATACATGTCAAGTTTCATCAAAATCGGTTCAAAATTGTGACCTCTATAGGCTCTGCAAGCTAAAAAGATGATTTTTTGTACAATCAGGGGCCATAATCTATGAAGTTTCGATACGATACATGCCAATATCGAAAGTAGCTGAGATCTTATGGGGATAAACCTATATTTCATGTTTCGTAAATTGGATAAGAATAGTGACCTGTAGAGGGTCCACAAACATGTAAAAATGAGAAAAGCCGAGACAAATCATGTGCGTACTTTACTAATCTCATCTTAACGCTCGATCCGTGATAACAACCTATCGAAATCACGGCCCAGTTTTGTGTCGGCACCTACTAAATGTTAATGTAGGTGTGCATTTAGCAAAACGTCATAATGTACAGTTACACTTACACTAATCTTCAAGTAAATGTAAGTGTAATTGGTTAAAGCCCCAATAACACTCTTGTTGTAACTGAATAATATGTCCCAATCTTCTTTTTGGTCAACAAATTGTATTATTTTACAATATTCCAATTAATTGATGATATAAATTTTATTGTAACACACCTAATTTAAAAAATTCAACTAATTGATTTGAAAAGTCTAACGTAAATCTTTTCAAATGTGACTTGGATTTTGAAATATTTTCGAACCCTCTGGAAAAGTAAAATAGGATGTAATGCATAATTAACACAACAAGTAAGACACTAAAACAGCTAGTACTCGGAATAAGGCTATTATTTATTTTCTGGAGCTACCAAGCCAGCAAGAGTGTTATTGTCCCTTTAAGAAACTTCTCTATTAAACATGTACACTAACAATTTACTTACACTGTGAACTATCATCAGTTTGAGATGTTTTAGGTTTGGGCTTTCTTGACAAAATTGCTGCAGATGTTGGTCTGGGTTTCATTATTTTGGGTTTTTTGGATGCTATACAATTGCTGCTTGGTGATGATGGCTCAACAGATTCTAATTTCACTGAGGAAAAGTCAATTCTAGTTGTGTGATCGGGTTTACGTTTACGTCTTGATGCAGAATTAGAAGCATCAACTGTATCTAAACTCTCCTCAACTGGTTCTTTCTTTATGTTTTTTAAAATTTCACTCACTGAAGTATATGCATCTGGTACCGCCTTGGGAGCTAAACTTACAACACTGTCAATTTTAGGTGTGGATACATGTATACTTATATTCTTTGTTTCTGATTTTGCTTCAGTGTTCTTAACATCACTCTCAGGCACTGATTGAACATTTATTATTTTGGGCAAGAAAATCGGGGACTGGTCATTTTCTATAGGAATACTAGAACTGGTTTCAGTTTGAATAATTTGAACTTTTGGTGTAGATCTTGATGGTGTAGAACTGGTACTTTCGCTTTCCTGTGGAGATGTGGATGGCTGTGTACTGATGTAATTTTCTTGTTCAGGCTTTGCTTGAAAGCTGTTACTTGTAAACGATGTATCACTTGAGTCTGTTTTCGTCACTATTTCATTGAGAAAATAGTTGTATTTTACAGCATTATCATCAACATTCAAGTAAATGTGTCCTATCACTTCGATTTTCTTGCTGAAAGTAACATGACCTTGACACAGAAATTGTAGATTCTTAATTAAATATCTCATAAAATCTGACTTTTTCATATTAGTAGGATTACTGCTACTCTCTTCATCCATGATTTTTGTTCAAATGTTTTATAAATCAAGAATCAATCATCAACCCTGTAAAAATACAATTAAAGATGAATAAAGGCAAAAAATATGACACCCCAAAAAGAACAACAGAAATTGATATCTTTTGCAAGTGCAAATAGAATTGACAAGTGTTGGTAAATTTTTCCAAAAATGATTTTTAAATTTTGGATAGAATTTCATTCATTTATGTAAGAATAAAAAGTGTTTGTGGGAGTTGTACAGAAATAGTTAGCTTAATGACTATCCTGATTGGAATCGCGGCTCATAATCAAAAGTCTGAGTATGTATGAAATCTAAGTGCCAAAATATAGAGAAATGGTGCCCCGTCTTAAATTCTAGCTCAAAATATTGAGTCGTTTAGACGCGGAAGTCAAAACTGCTTATCCGGACACGTAACCCTTTTAAGATTTAGAGTCAATTTTTTCGTTGGGTGACCTGATAATCGATTCCCGTTCCTTTAGAGGTCAATACATTTCATGACCCACGTGCTGTACAGGTTAATGAAAGGTAATTTTCACCAACTGACAACACATTATTTTTATCAAATAAAAGTCTGGTTTTACACAGACATCTAGTAATACAGCTTGGGACACAGGCTTCCATTTCCAGATTAAGACTGGCAGATTTAAGATTTTTACACAAAATTAAGCAGTTTTATTCTCCAAAATATTATCGGAATTGGCCCTTTAACATAAGTTTTGTAAGGCCAATTTGGTTTTATGGAGTATCATTAAGGATTTGCAAGAAACATGTAGATTAAACAGAGTTGAATGTGAATAAATATAGAATAAAATATACTATATTGCAAAATATTTTACAGTAAAACTTGTACATTCCTTCAAAAGCATTTATGGGGGGTTATTTTCAATAAAGGTATGTCAATTCTGGTATATATGTAAAGTAGTGACACCCAATCTTACTAGAAAAATACTGGATTGCCTGAAACACATTCCAGGACAAAAATGAGAGGATCATGAGAGGGTGTCATTAATTGTCAGTCTGAAAATTTAGGGTTGTCTGCTCAAGTGATGATAAAGGTTGCATGTGTTGTCAGACCTCTTTTCATTAAGGAGTGTGTAATGTGTATATGTTGAAAGACATATGATAGTGAGCTGTTGTGGAAATGATGAGACTTGAATGACAACAGTTTCTCAGACTAAACTGCAAAACAGCAATTAAAGAAAACATCGTCTATGCAATGAATTCTCCTCCAGCTTGGCATGCATTGCATGCAAGTCACTGCAACCACCATCACTGGAAACTAACAGGACTTCTTTTATAGATTTTTTATAGCGTGGCATATTTCCGTCCGAATACAATGTTATGAGAGGGATTTGAAGCAATTTTGATAGATGATAACGAATGTTTAGTCCAAATGTATCTTGACCGATACAACTGTGTGTGGTAAAATTGAAAAATATTTTTGAAGATTTTCTTCATATTATTATGCATACATCTAAATCAATTAACAAAATTGAGTTATTCTAACTACCAAAGCAATGTAATGAAATAATTCTGTTTATGACTTCATCACCAAAATCATTTATTGTAAATCGATAAATTAATTAACTTGGCCTTGTCCTCATCACCAAAATCATTTATTGTAAATCGATAAATTAATTAACTTGGCCTTGTCCTTCCTGACTGACTGTTGTATTTGTAATGCCATTTTGCTAGCCACCTACCGCACGGTATTACATCTTGGGTTTTAAACACATATCCTGTGATTGACCCGGTCAAATTTTGTATACAGAAATAATAATGAAACATATGCAATTCTCTAATCCATGATTCACAAATGAATAATACACGAACATATATTCATTGTTGCCGGTAGGATACAATAAATAGCCATTTTCGGATCCTTCGAATAACGAAATCACGGGCCCAAGTCAAAGATGCGAAATAGTTTCTTATACTTCTTGCAACAGTTACTTCATCTACAAACACGACTGCGATAAAATTAATACAGACACATAATTTGTGATGAAATAAAACTTACAAAATTTCGCCACAGATGTGTAAATTTACTTAATTCGACGACCAGTGTTCTCTGTTTTGGTAAATTCGTCAATTGGTGCCCTATATCCAGCGCGTGCTACAGGGGAGCAGACATTGCTTGTATTTACTCGTAAATTTCATAGAAGGTCTCGAGCTCATTAATGTTGTGGACATAATATTCAGAAACTCTGATTAATGCCAGTAATCTAACAATGTTAACACCTTTAATTCTGAAATAACTAATACTTTTCCTGCAACTTCTAAAATGATATACAATAGCCGCTCCCTTTCCTGGCAAGCGAAATTATCGAATCATTTTCGGTCCATGCGAAATGTTGATGTTGGGTACTAAAGCTATTGAACAAAATGACCATGTCATGTATGGCATTTAGGATTCTTTATAGTCGGAAATCGTGCTATCTATTTTAATTCCAGTCGTGGATGTATGCCGTGACTGTAAGGAATATTTTGAACTATCGAATTGAAACGTTTAAGTTCTGTTAGTATGATATACATTCCACTGACATCAGCGGATAGACGTCTTTATTGACCAATGAAAAAGCAGAATGAATGTCCCGTGACTACTATTGAGGCAAAGTAATTTTTTTCGTTGATTATTGTTCACGCTGTAAATGCTACGAGATACAAGCAAATAATATACTACAACAAAGATTCTTTGAATGATATAAGATAGATTTCTTCGATATTAAACATCATTCCTTTTTATTGTTAGAATAAAATTGTAAACTCTAAGTATACAAGTCAATTAGTTTAATACATATTTAGGAGGGGGCAACTTTTATAAACTTAACAATTAAATCCTTAATCTTAATGCAAATGCATTGACTGATTCATTTAATATCTTAAATTTTTTTTATAAACAGGTTAGACTCAAATTATCGAAATGCAAGCACCTATTATAAACACGGTATGAGCAGAATAAATCCTGTGAACGGTCAGGATTCAGGGTGCTATATAATCAAGTTTTGCTCATAGATATCCTTCCTTCTGGAGGCTCACTGACCAGGGGGCCTTTTCTGGAAGAAGAGTAATGGCAGACTAGACTTCCATTCCATCACATGGCATATTCCCTCTTTATTAACCTAGTTAGTGCAGAAGAATAAGATTGTTTTACTTCATATGCTTCTAATTCACCTATATCACACGACAATGGCATATACATTAATCTAGTTGGTTCAGAAAAGTAAAACTTTTTCATCTCATGTGTTTCTAATTTTTCCTTATACCACATACTTTTGCTGAATAGTAAAACTGTTTCGTTTAATATGCTTCTAAATATTGTGTTTTTCTTATTAACTTTAGTATCCTTTCCAAATTTTGTGCTTCAAGTAGCAGACATTCTTTATGTTTTTAAATCTTGTATTATAGAGAAAGGTTTGGTATCCATGAGACTGGTAAATGAATTATGTCTAGTAGCAGCAGTGCTAATGTAAAGCCACTCCCAAAGTGGATGTTGAAGTCCACCCAAAACTCAGAAAAATCGACTAAAAATAATAAATCGGGGAGTAAAAGCAGTGGATCAGCTGGATCACCAATTCCTAGAAAAAGGTAGGCCACAAATAAGCCAAAAGTTGCAATAGAAAAAAAAGAGGGAAGTTCAATAATGAGAAAACACAACTGGGTCATTTCATTATTGTCTTCATTTAATAACCCTCCATGTTTTAGAGCTCTTTTAGGAGGAAACTCCTAATTATGTCTAGTAGCAGCAGTGCTAATGTAAAGCCACTCCCAAAGTGGATGTTGAAGTCCACCCAAAACTCAGAAAAATCGACTAAAAATAATAAATCGGGGAGTAAAAGCAGTGGATCAGCTGGAACACCAATTCCTAGAAAAAGGTAGGCCACAAATAAGCCAAAAGTTGCAATAGAAAAAAAAGAGGGAAGTTCAATAATGAGAAAACACAACTGGGTCATTTCATTATTGTCTTCATTTAATAACACTCCATGTTTTAGAGCTCTTTTAGGAGGAAACTCCACCCCCTGGTTATTTATACGTGTATGTACAATCATGATGCATGATGTAGGCCTACACCATTCAGGCTAAGTTGTAATACTAAACATGCTTCCATTTTAGATTTGATCAAACACTGGGAGCTTGATTTTAATACTACTGATAATGTTCAAGATTCTACATTGAAATGGAATAAAAACTATTACCCTGGGACTTTAATTTCTTTCCATACTGGGGTTTACGTCGAGAAAGCTGTTGCTAACAAAATAGATTTGAATCAGTAGATGATGTACATGTATTATTAAATTAATACAGATATCAATCATTATGTTAAATTCAGTTATGTTAAAGGGGCATCAGGTAAGATTAAATAAAGAGCTGAAAGTTCTCTATTTAATAGTTAAAAAAATAGAATAAATTTCAGTCAAAATGCTTCACCCTGACCCAAGATAAACAATGTCTCGATTGTCATTTTTACGTTAAAATATCCATCACAAAATGTATTCAAATCACTAAATTTGGCTGGCTAGAGATGGCATCTTGAGTTGATTATGGTCTGGATAAGTTAATTAATATCTGCTCGATAATTTAAATAAATTTCAGGCTGAAAGATAGACCAGCAATAGGCAGATTTAGCTCTTGCATAATGCATGTTTAAATTGATTTCTGCTCTGTCTCTGAAGAACTTGTATTCTAAAAATATATTTTTTAAAGTCTTAATTTTAAAACAAAAAAGTCCTATGATGGTCTTGTTTATGCACTTTATCTAACATATATATTCTTTATTAAGATTACGGAAGACTATATACTGTATGACAGAAAAAGAACTATTGGAAACAGCTAAAGATATACTGAAACAGGTTGTACAATAAGTGTGTATACATAATATAGTTATTCCAGATATATATTGTTTGTAAAAATTGTACAAACAAATTTAATAGTCCACTTCAGTTTTTCTGACTTAACACCTTTCTGTATATTTTTTTTTTTTAAAATAATTTTATCAGCTTACTAATACATCAAAGCGATTTTACAAAGATACATAGATAATGAATGATATAGTATACATTGTTCTGTATAGTTTTTCTTGGGGAAATGTCCTTGTCTTAGAAGATTTTGTTGTTGAGAAAAGTGATAATTATACAATTTTCTCTTCAGTGCTTAACTATAAAGCTAGAAATATTTGAATAGACTGTATAAAGCATATTCATTTCCATTTATTTAGACTAAAACTAGTGATTATTTCCCCCTGATTCCATGATCAACAGGGGGGTTGGGATGGCCTAGTGGACTAGAGTGCCGCGCTTCGACCTCTAGCTGGCCGGTCACCTCTGGCTTGCGGCTGTGGTTTCGAGCCCTGGTGTGAGCGTATGTGGCATGGAGATAGGGGCGCCTTCTCAAACTCGTGGGTTTCCTCCGGGCACTCCGGTTTCCTCCCACTGCTAAAGACCCCTACGCGCAAGCGAATTATTGAAATTAAATTAAACCATATGTTAGTCCCAAAATGACCTAGTTTGTGTTGAGTGGATGTTAAACCCCATTTCTCTCTCTCTCTCCCCCATGATCAACAAATGTAGTTTGTCTACATCAATTCTCTCTTTCTACCCCCATAACCCTCTTTTGCATAAGAGTGATTAAATTGACACTATCTGCCAGGTGTTGGTGAATACTCATAATTTCTATGCTAAAGAATCAGCACGCGAAAAACATTAATTTGACCTGCAGTAGAAAACAAGAAATTGAGACCGTAAAATTCCTTCAGATGTTTGTGAGATGTTGGGTTCATTGTTTTTATTGAGAATTACAAGTTTGGATCCAGATCCCACTTAGATTATCTCCCTTTAGTCTTCAGAAAGTTATATGTATGTATTATGTTTTAATCACATTTAGGTTATATAAATATATATGTATTATTTACGTTGAGGTGAAAAAGCATATTTTGAGTTCTTTTAAGTACATAAAAATACTCCATTTCAGGCTGGAAAAGAATCTATGATCGACGAATCAAACAGTTCTGTTAATATAAATCAGTTCGGAAAAAGACATGATTCAAAGAAAAGTTCAAATATTGACATTAAAGTTTCCGATGAAACCGACGATAATGATACTTTTGATGATCTGTTCAGTACAGAGAGTAGTGAAAGTGAACCTTGTGATCCAATTATTACAAACAAAACTGATCAACCAGTCACTAAAAAAAATAAACCAGATTTATCCATCTTAGATGAAATATTTCTATGAATTGTAACTAAGCTGTAACATTATTATTTTACCAGAGGATTTTATTGTAATACTTGTAACTGACATGATGTTATTACTAACTCTATGTGTATCTCAATACATGTATTTTATTTCAACATAGACATAGGTCTGTCAGGCTACTTCAAATGGGATGAATAATGTTGTCTATATTTTCTTTCATTTGAAAACGTCAAGACCAATAACTGAACACTTCAGGCAGATTGATTCCAAATTAGAATTCATCAGATATCTCACAGACAATCGATCAATGTATAATCATTACACACAGCATAAATCAAGTGACAACAGTATTGTTCATGTTCCTTAGGTGGATAGTGCAGGGGGAGCATGACTTTTTCAAGATGGTTGACAGTGAAAAGTTTTCCTCACTGTGGGATTATTTGTTTATATTTGCGGAGGAATAAAGTTGGTTATTGTGAAACTGTGGTTAGTCCATCAATAATTTGCTTGTTAACGCAATAAAGGCTTTAGTTTTTAAACAGATTTTTGTTCAAATTTGGTGTGATGCACTTGCATCAAGAGAGGATGAAGTCTTTTGATTTTCAGTGTTCCATGACTAACAGTCCCAAGTTGTCTCCTCCCACCCCTCCTTAGTCCAGCTCTGAACGTAGGTCTCATTACACTCGCCTTTGTCCCCCCCCCCTTGCTAATAAACTTTTTGATATAATAAATGCTACAGATTATAACAGATTTGGGTCATAAGAGTGAAATCTATCAATATTCTGCAACCTTTCATTCTGGAGGTATCAACCCTTTGTAAAAAAGTAAAAAACATCAAAGATATGCAATAAGCTTTTAAAAGATTTTCTTCAAATCTGGTGAAGCATCGGGGTCCACAAGATTACGAACATTATCGATATTCAGCATTTAATGACCTTCATATGAGAGGAAGGACTCTATTCAGTGTTCAGCCACCTTCAGTTCTGGAATTACACTCTTGATGTTTAGTTAACCATGCAGAGATAGCAATATATTGTATAAATAACCACAAACACAATTTTGTTATAGAAATACAAAATATTGCATAAGATATTTTGGTACAACACAATTCTTAATATTGGGAAGCAGGGGTTGGTTGATAGAGTAGTGAGGCAAAATGAGGTTCCGGCGGCTTGACATTGGGGAAAAGTTAAAGTAAGGAAGAAGTTAGTTTGTAAATACAGTCTCGAGATATCTCTTAAAATTGGCTCAGTTTGCAATTTATCAGTCCAGTAGCTGTAGCTACTATTGTAATTCACATACTCAGCACAATTTCCATCATAATAATTATCTACTGTGTGAGTTCTGGTAAATAATAAACAGATTTCTTCGATTATGAACAAACTAGTTAACTTTGGTAATTATAAACTTACCCGTGTGTTTAAAATGAACTCCCGTTAAATAAAATCCATCGCACCACTAAATGTCCCAACGTATAAAAACAGTTCTCTCTTGAAAAATTGAAATCCCACAAACTTTCGGTTAAGAAAAATATCAATAAGGCAGTTGGTTACGTCACACCTCGGGAGATATCACTTTGTATTAGGGGTGACAGCATAGGAAATGTGGCATTTTTACGTCAATTCAAGTTTGTTTTAAGTTAAGCACGTCTCGGCATTGAGTTTGAGCGTTCGCACACATAACAACCAGTATTTTTTTTAAAATTTGTTACCGTCTTAATTATTTGATTACCGACTAGGATGGGATAATTTTCTTTTTAACACGCATGAGGAACAAAAATAACTACATTCTTTTCACGGGCCTTAAATATTACCCATCTTTATAATATGGTATGATAATATTATTATTTAACATATTTGCAGGCCATTTACAATTAATGTTCCGCTTCTTACGGGCCGTTACGGACTTGTCTGCATTGCTTACGCCACCCAATGCCATTAGGCACTTTGAACGCTGTCGCAACACGCTTAAAAATGTCACTGAAGCGGTTATTATTTGATCGAAAGAATGAGATCAAATTAATAATACACTCAGAGTCCTCAGCCACGTCGGAGATGTGCTTCATGATCCGTGTTAAACTATTTATTACAGAAAGAAGATAGGATATTAAAATCTATATTTTATACATGACTTTATTTTTACGAGTATCCGTGCAATCAGTGATTCTTTCATTGTGAATAAAATTTGATAGACTGGCGATCAATGGTTTCGATATAAAGATAAAGCTCCTATGTAACTGTCTTCAATTGATATTTTCGTCGCCCAAACTCAAACGATTGTAATGTTGGCGCGTTGCTTTGAGTATAGCACGTGCTTGACAAAATATGTGTCAAATTTAAACAACCTCGCTTCCGTGTGTTGGATTCGTCCAATATGTGACGAAAGCAATGTTATTATCAACTCTGTCGAAATACAAGTAAATATTCAAATCTTTCAAGAGAGAACCGTTTTTATTCGTTGAGATATTTTATTGTGCAATGGATTTTATTTAACGGGAGTTAATTTCAAACACACAGGTAAGTTTATAATAACCAAAGTTAACTAGTTTGTTCATAATCGAAGAAATCCGTTTATTATTTACCAGAACTCACACAGTAGATATTTTATTACATTCAAAAGTCACTTGAATCTGGATCACATTCTAAGTTCTAAAACTGTCTATTCATATGACACTTCATATACTTATCAGCAGAGCATCACTTTGAACTATCATCATTTTTTTGAATAAATATATTTTTAGTCTGTGGAATATATTCAGGATCTTTGTGCATATAGGGCATAAAGGCTGAAAAAGACACATATAAATGTATAAATATTTTATCACACATTTGTTTCCAGAACATTGAAGACTTCACTTTTACAATATTTCTACATTAAAGATAGGTTGCCAGGCAACGAAACATACGCCCACAGCAGCTAAATCGTCCGGGCAGTCAACAAGGGTTGTCGCATATTTTTACTTTTTTTTAGTAATGAAACATTTGTAATACACTAAAATCTGAGTAACAACTCATTATGTAATTATCAGAAAATCATTACAATTTGTTTGCTTTTTATAAAGTTTTGCCCCACGCTAACAATTAGTATAGGAAACATTTAATGTCATGGATTTAGCTGTTCAGTTATCAAAATTCATTGAAAATCAAAATACTTGTTCGTTTCAACACCTTAAACTGTGTATCAATCTGAATTCAATCGGATGATAAGTTTGGCATCTACAGCGCAACAAGGTTTTTTGAAGTGATCAAGGGAGATAACTCTGGAGGTAATTATTTGAAATTGATGAAAATCAGTAGGCTTCTTCCTCTTAGGACCATAAACAGTGTGTGTAAATTTAAAGGCAATCGGATATTAACTTTGGCCTCTAGAGCGTCCACAGGATTTTTTTGATGTGATCAAGGGCCATAACTCTGGCACTAATCATCGGAAATTGATGCAAATCAATAGGCTTCTTTGTCTTATGACCTTAAACACTGTATAAATTTAAAGTCAATCGGATATTAACTTTGGCTTTTAGAGCGTCCACAAGATTTTTTGAAGTGATCAAGGGAGATAACTCTGGCACTAATTATCGAAAACCGCTGAAAATCAATAGGCTTCTTCGTCTTATGACCTTAAACACTGTGTATAAACTTTGGCTTTTAGAGCGTCCACAAGATTTTTTGAAGTGATCAAGGGCCATAATTCTGGCACTAATTATCGGAAATTGCTGAAAATCAATAAGCTTCTTCGTCTTATGACCTTCAACACTGTGTATAAATTTAAAGTCAATCGGATATTAACTTTGGCTTTTAGGGCGTTCACAAGATTTTTTGAAGTGATCAAGGGCCATAACTCTGGCACTAAATATTGGAAATCGCTGAAAATCAATAGGCTTCTTCGTCTTATGACCTTAAACACTGTGTATAAATTTAAAGTCAATCGAATATTAACTTTGGCTTTTAGAGCGTCCACAAGATTTTTTGAAGTGATCAAGGGCCATAACTCTGGCACTAATTATCGGAAATCTCTAAAAATCAATAGGCTTCTTCGTCTTATGACCTTAAACACTGTGTATAAATTTAAAGCCAATCGGATATTAACTTTGGCCTCTAGAGCGTCCACAAGATTTTTTGAAGTCGTCAAGGGCCATAACTCTGGTAGTTATTATCGGAAATCGCTGAAAAACAATAGGCTTCTTCGTCTCATGACCTTAAACACTGTGTATAAATTTAAAGTCAATCGGATATTAACTTTAGCCTCTAGAGCTAAAGACGGACGGGGGTGACGACAATATACAACCACATTTCAATGTGGGCGTATAAAAATTGTAATTATGAATAAATATTGTTCCTTTCTTGTTAATAGGACGAGAGTCATCAGAAAAATGATTAAGACATTTCAACAAAAAGAGATAGAGTGAAAGAAAAATAGGGCCAAGTATTCACTGAAAAAAGTAGGTCATTATTGAAGTATCAATTATCTTTCCTTTGAATATTTGTAATGCATTTCCATACAGGGATCTTTAGCAGTAAGAGGAAATCAGAAAGATAGGTTTCCAGGCAACGGAACATATGACCACAGCAGCTAAATTGTCAGAGTTAAATTGTTGACAAGAGCTGTTCCATATTTTTGACAGTGATTTATGGTTTTAAAGACAGCGAAAGTATCGTTCGTCACCTAGCAAACTACTTGTCACATGCAAGCACATATATTTGACTTTATTTAAAATAATCATCTGATGAATCACTGAAACAATATGTTCAAATTTTATTCCCAAAACAAAAATACCAAGTCACAAAGCTTACATTGAAGACCTTGGAATGGACTGGAAAATATGGTGTATTGCCGACCTACCTAGCGTTCTCGCTCTTTGGATCAACCTTGCTATATGCTTCTGCATAGGAATACACAGTCCAGTTCTACTGCGAGGAAGTATTCTACCAGAATGTTGTGAAACAAATTGACTGAGAAGCTCAACATTCTGAAATATAAAATAAATAAATCATATACCACCGTAGTGGTCAATTCTGTAACTATTTTTAAAAATTTGATCAAAAACTGAACTCTGTAAAGTGACAGATCAACCAAAGGATAGTTGGTTGCACGAGCATTATAATAACTATAACAACACATTAACATGTAGGCATACAAAACAATGAGTAGTATCAAGGTATTTGTTCATGAAACCACTGATTAATCCTGATTGAATCCATATGGATAAGTTCCATATATAAGTTCCTGGCTAGCCATGTCTATATTTTCAAGACACATATTGAATATAAATTATTATTACCTTGTAATCAATGTATACATTACGTGTACATAAGATACATTTACGCTGTTTTGCTTTATAAGGGTTATTCATGTTAGCAATAGGCTGTAAAACAGAAAATATTACCGATAGAGATATCAATATCAAAATAAATTATGAAGTAATAAAAGATTTATATAACTATGAAACATTTCAAATTATATCTCAGTCCTATTCCAATTGTCACAGATCACTGGAGATGGCATTTCTGGTCTACTAGTTTTCAAAATTTGACCACTTTTATCCCATTGTTGTGACTAATTTATCAATAGCAAAATAATTAAGCTGAAGATTTCTAGTATAATATTTCCAGGTAATATTTGCTCAAGCAGTATAATGTCAAACACCTACATGCAATTTTGTTTTATTGTAAAGTGAATAAATAAAACAATCAAGTATCCACATTTTAAGTAATTACAATCTGACTATTAATAAAACAGATGACTTACTTCATCGTCCTCCATTTCTTCTAAAAGTCTTTTAACTTCTTCATGATTAAAAGTATCTTTTTCATGCCATTGTTGCTCTTCTGAAGATTTGATACTAGAATTTACTGGATGGATGCTGTCTGTGGAATACTGATGATGACTTATTTTGTTTAATGAAACTAAAAAAAACCCACAAAATACAGTTGTAATAATACTAGTTTTGAAATATCCTTGCTCAGGGCAACTGCATATTGACAGAGCTGCAACAATAACAAGTGTAAGCTTAACATTTATTTTAAATTTTGAAAAGAAGCCCATATGAACCATGTAGTCATATCAAAAAAACATGATAAGGATCCTTCAAATGTGAAATGCCTTCATGAAATCTACCGGTGCTTAGGCCTAATCTTGTTTTTGGACATTATTATTATAGCACACTGTATCTTGTGTGAAAACTGAAAAGTCACATTAACTTCTGAACCTTCAAAAAACTGACTCTACGACAGTTCCTTTAGCTTAGCAGGAACTGTCTCTGACCTGACATAATCCGATCAAATTTAGTTCAGCTCTCAACGTCGGTCTCATTACACTCATCCTGAATTCGTCGGTTTTCTTCGAGGGGCGAAGAAGCAGAGCTGACCTTGTATAGACTCCCCAAGAAAATTTTGGAATATTTGATTGCCGCAAACGCATTTTACTGCTATTCCAGCCCGTTAGATTAGTGTTTTATTAGATTTCAGGCACGTTATTTTGCCAAGTAAATGAAATTCTATATATCTACGTGAATTTCACCAAATATAAATAAAGTATCATGGCACACAACTTGCGTTTTAAATGAATAGGCTACTTCGCGGTTGAGGTGTGGAATTCCGATTATAAAATATCCATAGTACCGTAATTTGATTATCAAAAGACAACTTCACACATGTGCATGATATCATATTACACAAACCTCATGCGGTGGACATGTAACGCCCCCTGGAACGCCTTTTTCACATTCCGTCTATGGCTTTACGCTAAAAATTATATTAAATTAATTATTTGATTTGGTCATATTTTTCCAGTAAATTGTTCATAGCCTTTATTTCTGGAAATTGTTTTGAACTTTTTAAATGATTACATTCACCAGACAACGAGCCGTGTGCATTTCCATTCCAGTAGAAGTAGGTCAGATGACTTGGGGAGGGGGGGGGATATGTGTTTTATTTATTTTGATATAAATACATGTACTTCATAATGGCAATGCTATAAACTAATGACAAACATGCGAAAACATGCGTAGATGGTGTGAAATTCATTGTTATAAAATTAGCTGAGTAACCATACGATCACGACCGTATAGGCTATCCGTTTCATGGTCAATTGAATGAACGATTTGTGTTATCGCCTTTATCGGTAGGCCCTACCTGCATATGTGCGTCCGCTAATGTGACAGCTGTGTGGTTCAAGATCTAATACGATAGAAAAATATAGTCACGAGAACCCAGGAAAAAAACAAAACAATAAATTGCTATTTTTCGTTATGCCGTGGATTACGCAGTTGTACAACGGCAATTTCAGTGACGACTACGGCAAATTGTCCTTGTCATTATAGTCATATTCTCAAATAAATTACCACGGCAATCGATGCCGTGCCGTAGTTATTATTCTTTTTCTAATGCAATTTCGCTAAATACTACAGCAATAGCCGCGGGTGCCGTCATGAATTTTGACCCCTGCATTGACTTTGATTCAATGGGACAGTCCCTGTTATTTCAGGGTGAGTGTAATGAGACTGACGTTCAGAGACAGTTCCTAAAGTCACAAAGTGGAACTAACTCTACAATCCAAAAGATTTGGGAATAAACCAGTAATATTAGATTAGCTCACGATGACTTGATGATTGCAATGGCAGTAGCCTATTAACTGTACTGTATAATATTAGTGTATTGCCAGTGAGTATTAATATTCCTAATCAATCCTAATTAATTAATGCTAGTCAGTCAGTCTATTTCCATGCCATGCCTATTCAAATTGACACGCTGATTTTTCATGCAAATCAAAGAGGTGTTGGGTTATAAATATGTAATACTGTACCTATTTTTTGATTAGTAGTACAACACAAGCGGTGGTAAACTTTTGGAATACTTCTTTGAATATGAACCAAAATTTTCATGGAAGCCATGTTTGATAACTTTTGTTTTCTTATGGTACTCGAGACTGTTTAAAGGGAGGCAATCACCTGCACTGCACAGAAAATGGATAGAGACAACTTTTGTTCCACATTTCTACCACACAATGCATACAATGTTTTAAAAAATAAAAAGGGTTTTACTGGTCCGTAACAGCTAAAGAAAGACCCAATATTTAATATGTTAATGCAAATATGTCTGAAAGCAAACTCTCCGAACAGTATTCTCCATATATATATTTCTGATCACCATGATATTCATTGTGATAATCCGGCTTTCAATCTGTTTTTATATTCTTTGGTAGATGGATAATGATGACAGTTTTAGGTGATCTTGTACAATTTCTACCCTTATTAAGTCCAAGCAGAAACTTGATATGGATTCTCCAAGAATTTGCGAAAATTTAGAATTTCAAAAAATGGCCCCCCAACTTGCGGGTTCCCTTGTGTCCAGTACTAAGCCATGACACGCGTTATTCTGAAGTCATTACAGCTGTTATGCCTAGGCCTTAATTATATTTTTCAATTGTTTTTTTTTGTTTAGGTATTGGATGCATGTGCAGCATGCTGAATTAGGTTTGCATTTGTCAACTTTGTTTCCAAGTCAATAACCATGACCAGTTCAGAAAAGCCTTGGCAGAGAAAAAAAAAAAATGCATTATTTGAATCAGCATTCTATATCTTTGTATCATTTGATCATCTCTGTGTACACTTTAACCAGAGCAAAAAATGTCAGATTACTGAAGTACAATCAAGATATCAACCATATTTTTCATAAGATTTGGGCAAACAGTCATTGGTTCCAGTTTGCATCCAATTTGACAGGAAGAAGATTTAAATTGTATTAATGGCAAAGTAATTTTCAACAGATCTGTTTCTGTTTTTTGGTGTCACACAGCTTCAACAATCTGCCCCTTAAACGGTTAAACCACACTTAATTCTTTTTGGATCATTGAAACAGACTTTAGGGGTATTGCTCCAAATACTATAGGATTATTCAAAAAGAATGCAAATGACATCAAGCTAAAATGCAAATTGAATGAATGAATAGACCACCAGACAGCGGCTACATCAATATAAAAGGATTGGTTGAAAAGTATCTGTGAAAGACCTGTACAAAATCAATGCTTTCTCTTTATTTTTATACATTGTCCTCTTCAAGGTGTACACAATTTTGCCAACGATATTGCAAGGCCTGGATGCCAGTCAGGAAGAAATTTTCTTTAGCCATTCTAAACAAGTTATTCACAAATGAAATGGTCTCATCATTACTAGGAAAATGGCAACTAGCTATTTCCTTTTTGGAAAGATGTGTGTAAGTCTGACAGGGCCAAATCTAGCCAAAAAATTATCCAGATCTGCATCAAAACCCCGCAGATTGTTACGTGATGTCAGGAATCTGACACGTTTCTAACTCATCTCACAGAACTTTTGGCATCCCTTATTCACCATGTCATGCAGCCCAGTAATGTTTTCTTGAATAGTTGTTGTTGCTGGCCTTTAGGGTGCAGGTCATCGTCATGGCTCTCTCTGCCATGCTTAAATTCTGCAACCAACTTTTTTACTGTTGAAAAGGAAAGGGCATCACGCCCTAAATTGGAACAATGTTAACATGTATCTGTGTTAGTGTTTGTCCTTTTAGTTACATGTTCTTGATGACTGATCTATAGCCAGTTTTGTCCATTTCTAGTGATTTCAATGGGCAGGTTCACAAGATGGTCTGGTACAAAGACAGTTGCAGTTCTTATGTCTATGATTCATTCAATGATTGTACTGATCTATCCTTTTCAGCCTTAGAACTTTTCACCCAGCCCTGGTACATGCATTACCAACTTATTGCATGAATGCATAAATAACTTGTACATCTGATCATTTCAAATCATATCTTTATTTTACAGTTACTGTTAGACTTTAAAATATGAACACCAAACATAAGAACCAACCGACAAAAAAATAACTAATATTATAGGCATAATTTTATGGAAGCATTAATTATTAAAGCTTGGTGTTACTCGGATCTGAGCATTGTGATTGTCAAACAAAAGCTTTATAAATACATAAAATTAATCTTCCTCTTCAATCCCAAAAAAACAGCCTTTCTACTTTTGTTTCACTATCCGAATTCGGTAATATAACATACTAGTAATAATCAATTAATGAAATGCGCTCAAACCAAAAACGATGCACTGCTCAGTGACACGATCACATTTCTTAAAACATATATCAATATGTGAGATGAAAGTCTTGTCAATAAAGGGATGGTACCATAAAGTATATTTTAACCCCATGATGTTATGAAAATACTCCATATAACTACTTTTAGCAGCAAATACAAATTTATATTAAAGCAGTTTTTAGTAATGGAAGCCTGGTGCATATATAAATTTATAACATTATGCATTCTATATTTCAGCAAGCACAGCAAATTATGCCCCATATTTAACTACAAGTTTACAAATGTTTGATATTTTGATGTAAGTTGAGATTTTATATAAAAAAAAAACCAACATTGGATGAAGAACTCTTAAAACAGGATGCGCACACCGTTAATGATAACAAATATGTACAGTTTCAGCATGATACAAATTAAACCATAAACTTCTTGAATTCACAAATTCCTTACTCTCAAATTTATAAGCAGTTGTAGTAAAAGAACAACTATGGGCATGTGAAGTTTACAATCCATGAAAGAATGTAAGACTTCCTATTTTCCTAAATTCGTTATCATCTAAGTTACAAATACTTGAAATATGGACTATAAATTGTATAATGAAAAATTTGCAAAACATGATAAGACAGTTCCCTACTACAATACAACCAGTGTTGTAGAGCACGTCATATTTACAATCAATTTACATGATTATCCCTGGTCCCATCAAATATATAGTATAAAAACTGACATAATATATGTAAACATACATGTAAACATTATATTGTTAGCTATCAAGTAAGATCAATAAAAAGTTATAATCAGAACTTGTAAATCTCACATAGTTTATGGATCAAGACAAGTGTGAACATCAGTTTTTAAACTTTCAACCAAATCACAAACCAATCATTTCTAAATCCTTTTTGAAAAGAAATATTTGTTTTTCACACACAAGTTTCGGGCGTATATGCCACTCGAATATTTTTTACTCGTCTAACTAAACTACTAATATCAGTCATACAGGTCACATGTTGTGGCGTCTGGTTATAATAATTTCTAATATCTGGTGAATGATGATGTCTACTGTGATAGATGGAATCATGTCTGTCTCGAGATCTTGTGGATGAGGTTGGGGAAGGAGTCACGTCAAGAGATGAAAAAGATTCCTCTTCTGTGTCTGGCGATGCAGTAGTAGCTTCGTCATTTGGCGATGGCATCATATGATTGATATATTTACTGAAAACAAAATCACAAAAAACAAACAATTAAATTTCCTCCAGACATAGATCATGCATTGTTGTATCCCTGTATCTTCTTGGTCTCTTAATGGAAAATGCAGTCAATTACCAACAAGATACAATTTCATATCATCCATGGGTATAAATTAAAGTTCTTTCTGCTACAATGCATTATTTTGAAACCAAATACTATTCATACATGTACCTATGGATATGGAAAATGTGAATGAATACTATACATAATTCGCATATTTCACAGCATAGTTTTCTTTACAAATATCAATATAAAAAGAGCTTGCTGGGGAAAATAATTTCAATAAGAAATGTGCAAGATATCAAACCACTACCTTCAAGCTGTTATTATTGACCCTGTGTTGTTACACAATATGAGGGACTACCGGTGTATTTTAATTTATAAAGAGAAGTTGATAAAACTTACTTGTGTAGCACAGTGGATATGTGACGCACGCAGGTGTAATAATCTGTGTTTAATTTTATGTCTGTAGTGAAAATTAATTTCATTTTTAATAAGATGGATGGAAACAACTTGGGAGAGGAGGAATACATTACTCAATTCACAATACATGTACTACACAAATCTCTTTGTCAACTTCTCTTTCAATCTACAGGAAAAATTCACGGCACAGTAGGGTTACAAAAGGTGGGTATAAGGAAAGGAAATACATCAGGACTTTATTCTAAGGATGTTTTTGTACAAGACGGATGTCAACATTGCTACCAGTAGTGCTATAGTGATATCTGTGAATATAATATATACTGGTAAAAAAGGTCTGTTTGTAATGTCGATGTAGGCCTCGCCTGCAAACCCAGCAACAAATTATAGATTGTAAAGTAGTGATTAACAATCCTGCCTTGTGATAAAACTTTCGCTCTTATTGGTCAAAAGAAAACAAGTAAAATTAACAGAAAATTCCACGTTACATACCATACAACAATTAGAAATGTAAAGCATGCAGATTTATAGACAATATCCATCCATTAGGAAAAGTCTTGACTTCAATTCTAAGTGCAGACTAAGAAATATTTAAGCTCTCTGGTAAACCTCTGTCATATAGGCCAGTCTAATGTTTTATTTTGTTGAATGATGAAAATGAGAAATGAAGGGTTTTAAATTTGGTATGCATTTTCCTCTATTGAAGGGTCGATATTTAAATAAAAATTTTCTAAAAAGATTGAAAGCAGATGCCCATTTTTTTGTATGCTATATACACATATATTTCATGGGATTTACTCCATTCAAAAGAAAATAATAGTAAAGCAAAAGCATTGACAGATCTACTTGAATATCACCATTGTATATGCTGTAAGGTGCTAAACATCTACATCTCAGTGCTGGACTGCCAGATTTCATATACAATTTGAATATAGCCCAACGTACCAGTTACTGTACAGTCAAATTTTTTAACTGAATACCACAGAAAACTTCAATGAGGTAACACCGTGATTTATTCCTTAGTTATCATCTATTTTGCGTATAGTAGAATATTTGCATGTTTTCGAAAGAGACTCTTTTATTTAAAATCAATGTTTCAAACAAATGTGATTTTTGAACATTTTTCTTTTTCTAAAAGCAAAACATCATCATAACTGACATTTGTCAGCACCAGTACATGTACTTTACAGTCAGATGATATTCTAATATTATACAACAGTAAGTTACAAAAACAGAATAAAAGAACAGAAAAATATATATATATTTCATGCTTTTATTGACATTAAAACATGTACATAAAATAAACAAATATATAGAAGTTATAACAACATTAACAAATTTGTGATTATCTCAAAGGAGACATCTGCTCCACACTAAAATTTAATCCTACTTTCCAGTATCAGTTCATCGTGTACTGAGGGCTGAGAACATTGCCTTGTATGTAGGCACTTCCTTACTGTACTAACTGGGCTAATGAGGACATGCATCTGCCATTCTGTGAGCTTAGGGGCAAATTTGCCCTATGTAGTGACAACTACATAGCATTAGCAACTTATTTGAATTTGATTCATCCGTTCATGCACTCTGATCATATTTGGGTAAAATACTAAAGATAGGGTTGCCAGGCAAAGAAACATACACCCACAGCATCTTAACAATGCATATAAATTTGAATCAAGACATCTTGAGCTGTCTACAGATTCTACAAAGTGATCATGGGCAATAACTCTTGAATCTCTAATAAAAAATCACTGTAGTTTGTAATTGTTGACCAGATATTGCTGTCTATTGGCTAACAGACAGCAGGATTGGATAACATAGACATATGGTCAAAGAAAAATCTTACAGAAATCAAATCAAGATGTAACTATGATTGTTGTGTGAAAGTCGAAAATCTTGACGTAAGGATGAATGGATAAGAGAACACATCTAACATGTAATGCCTTGACATGTTTTACCATGAAGGTACAACAAAATAAACTAAATAAGAAATTACATAAATGCCTCAAAATTAAACTAAACAATATTAGCATGAATAAGCATAAAATATATTATAAAAAGTAAACATTGTAAATATATCTTAAAAACATGCTTTTGCCTCATTTTATTGAATTCATTAACTCGATTTACTTACAGCATATTATGGGTACCAGTTTTTGTATTCCAATTATTTACATTAATAAAATGTAGTAGACATTTTTAGTCACTATACATTTACTATCAAATGGTTTATTACTATATATATACTTCTACTTAATCAACATGCATTTAGAAAATAATCCAGACACTAATATTAATATATCTAGTTTAGTATTATTGTCCAAGAGGTATGTGGAGATACCGAATAGACAAGCCTGAAGATAAGGCACCTGTCACCGACAATCTCACGCACAAATTAAAGCTTTTTTTTGGAGCCAATTCCTCCAGTGCCAGTCATTTACCCTGGCACTACATGTAATCCTGTGCTTTTTATTATATTTTTAATATATCTGACACCAAGTTTAATACATGTATGTATTTTGTCAGGTACAAGTCATATCCTTATTCGCAGGGCTGCTAACAGATCTGAGGTAATGGTATATACGATATATAGAAAAAGACTTATACATTTTCTCTCACTTTTTTCTTTAAAAACAAGTTTCACAAAGAAAAATATTTCCTGCAGTTGTAGGCCTAATTTACTAAGAGAGAATATCTGTTGTTGTTACTGATCACTTTTATTCAAATTAATGCTAATTAATTAATAGACAATTACAGTAAAAAAAAATATTATCTTTCTATTTTTAAGTCCCTGAGTTTGATTTGGGTAATATAGGACTCCATTGGAAACTACATTACTGTAATAGCTTTATTAGCTCAAAATTCTGTTCAGTTCTGGTATTTAAAAAGATATGATAAAGGGGAATTCCATTGATCTTAGCTGCTCTGTATGTAAACAAACTCATTGCCTTCCTATGTTTGGAGAAATCTAATTGATTGGCCTGTTCTTAAACCAACTGAATCGACACCGGGTAATTAATTAGCTTTGTAATTTCTTAAATATTTTACTAAATTAATTGATATGAGTTTATTATAAACATATCCAATATATCAGTATAAATAATATTGTGTTTACACATAACGTAGTCAGTCAAATTAGATCTAAGATATCTGTCTCTAACAAGTAAAATATTTTCACATTTGGATATTATGGTGAAATTAGTCTGTGAAAATGACATATTTGGCTAGAACAATATATAAAACCAGTTCACACAAGTTTTTATGGGCCAGAAACTAAACGATTTTCCATCTTATCTATAGCTTGTAAATGAACATCTTTTGAAACCACGGTAAGCCATTCATATTCCTCACCAAATGCTTGTTTGCACAATACTAAATTAATTAACCAATTAAATCATCAAAAATTATTTTGTTGGGCACATAATCATTATAGTGTACTGATCCCATGCTTTTAACACAAAATTACATAAAGCAACAAAAAGACTGACAGTGTGTATATATATTTATACCTATAGACTTGAAACTAGCTTACTTGTCAGGTATATGATATATTTGATGTTTTCTAATATAATCAATGACATTATCCTGTAATAAATATTTTACACTTTCACCACGTCGTAATGCTCTCCTGAAAAACAGAAATTTAACATCAAATTTCTTTATTCAAGATATTTCACTTTGATAAAGAGTAAAACTTGGCACATGTCAACCTTATAACTCTTTCCCATGAATTGTTAATACACTAAGTCGGTAGCACAGTCCTTCACATAGACATAGACTTGTCAGGACCCCCTATACGCCCAACAGCAGAAAAGCCATTCCTGTTAAATCTACAAGAGCGCCGTGGAACAGCTTTTTAGCTGGAGCACTCAGTGCTATACAAACTGATTATCATTATTAATCATCGCCAATGGCAGACAACTTGAAAAAACACCATCAAATTATTCTGAACTGCAACAAGCTTTTTGCTTAAAAGCCCTGTTATTGAATGTAATGGGGTATAATTCAGCAACAAAAAAATTCTTAAATACTGTTTGTGAAAGGACAAAGTTGATGGCAATATACAACCACATTAAATGTTGGCCTATAGAAATTACCAGAATAAACCAAATTTCGAGGTTAAAATCCAAAGCCGTCAGCTATGTGAACCTCACACAAGGCATCTCTCGCACAGCTCAGTGACAAATGGCATCAGGTGTTCCAGAAAGAGCAAGCACAGTCTGCTTTGGACGTGACAACCATCAGAACGTGTAGCTATGAGGTTAAAATTATTCCAAGTTTATGAAGGCATGATGCTTCAACGACAAAAAAGGAACCACATTGGTCCATGTTAGATTCTGAGTCAGGACTGACATTAAAGGCTTTTGTACTTTGAACAAGAAACTTTATCCCTGTATTTAAGTCTGCCAGCTATAATTTGGTACCAGTAAGAATTAAATAGTGCAAGAAATAACTAATGTAGAATGAAAATTTCAATAAAACAGCACATTCTGTTTCCAAAAGACATGAATAATGACATGCAATTCAAAGAGTAACTCCGAAAGCTAGAGGAAAAAAGATGACAAATTCACATTTCTTTTGCTAACATTTAAGGATAGGTTCCCAAAAAAGTACTTATCGGGTGGTTATTGCCTAAAAAAAAGTATGGCAATTTTGGTATGTATGGAAAGTAGAGATACCCAATCTTACTAGAATAATACTGGATTCCCTGAAAAACACTCATGGAGCTGATGCAGGACGAAAAGGTAAGGGTTTCCCTAATTGATAGCCCACCGATTGCACATGAACATTGAGCACCTGCACATGAACATTGAGTGCTTTGTGTATATGTTGAAAAAAATCACGGAAAAAGATGCGGGCAGTCGATAATCCAAGATTTTAATTAGGATTCGATATTTGTAATAAATAGTCAGTGATTACAGACAACATCGTCTTGTGTATGCAATGAATTCACCTCCAACTTTGCTGCCATTGCTATAAGAACACAAGAGAACCAAGTCATGTGACACAATCATGACCTCTTTTGATTGATTTTTATAGCAGGTTATTCCTTGGCAATTACAATGTTAAAGAAGGATTGGAAGCAAAATTATGAAAAATTAATTAGTATTAGTTTGAATATGTTTTTAATCCAAATAATATATCATCAAATAACCCAGTTTCTATGCAGGAAAGTATCTTTAAACTGAAAATCAACTTTATTGTATCAATTTTAAACCTACCTTATTTTTGTTGAACTTATATCATTAAATATCCATTCTGTAATAATATGTATATTATTCTGTAAACAAACAAAATAAATTTATGAAAATGAAATTAATAATAAAATGTTAGTATGTGTGGTGTTCAAATATTTTATTTTAGTTGTCCTATTTGGACAAAAGAAACAGGCTTTGTATTCACATTCTCGCAAAGATGCCCTTATTTACAAGGCCCTCATTAGCACAAATGCTAGGTTTAACACTTATCAAATTAAACAACTTGAGACTTATTACATGTAAAGGGAAAAGCACTTGAAAGCTAAACTACACAAATTTGAAGGATTTATAGTTTCCATAATCCATTATCTAAAAAAATCTTTTTGTTAACAGATTTAAGGCAGTCAAACTTTACCTTGCATCTTGTTAAAGTATCAGATTCATAAATAAACTTGTGTGGATCAGATCCTGCTCTTGTTACACAAACTAAACCATAATTATTTATAATATCTTCTATCTGAAATATAATTTGTACAATGCATAATTATTTACAATCATGGAAAAATCGTCTCCGTAAGTTTACATTGGTGTGGGCAAATTTATTAACTTTTTGGTTAAACTGACCAACAATATAAAATGCTTTTTTGGAAATTGGAAATCATAATATTGGTATATGGTCCAAGTTTTTTGAAATATAGATCAATATAGCTGAGGTAGTTTGTACTATTCTGACTAACTTCACTTATCGGCCCACTGCAACAAAACCATTAATATTACAGGATATGGGTGAAAAATTTGCACAAATAATTTATCTGTTAGATATGATATTTATTATCATTAACCTTCAGATATTCCATGCCAGATGGATGAACAACTACAAGTGGTTCAACTAACCTGCCTCTCAACCTGTATGTATAAACTATGAACTTATGCCAATAAATTCCAAGAGAAAATTTAACTTTATTTTGGTCAGAAATTTACATTTATGGGGGTATTTCTGGAATAAATTTTACTTTTATCACACTATGTACAGTACAATATTTGTTTTTATGGGGAAAACAGTTTAAACGTATGGCACCATAACTGTGGAAATACAAATTCTAAAATCAAGTTTCTGTTTCCGAAAGTTTGTAGACGAACAAAGACTTACATCTTCCTCTGCCCATAAACCTGGTGTTCCAAAAGATTCTAATAAATCAGCACCACATAATAATTTTAACTGTACGGATTCTTCCTCTAAATTAATCGTTGGGATATTGTTAGTGTGACCTGAAAAGAAATTAGACATTAAAACAAATTGTCATGTATTATAATTTTTAGCAGAATTCAACAGTTGGTTAACAGGCATGCTTCACAATGATCACATCAAACATATTTGGTGAAACTTGTGTAAATGGGAAGGACAGATAAGTTTAATATAAAACTTAGTAAAGTCAGTGGGGGAATGAAATTACCGGTATAAATCAAGTTTAATCAAAGTTATCAACCAATCAAATCACTTATCACGATCTTCTATCCCAAAGTTTCGATTAATCAAAATATTGCTTATCTCTGTTTTGTCTAAACAAAAATACTCATCATTGATCTCAGTGAAGGCATTTATCTAATGAACTTCTACACAAAGTTTGAGCATTTTAGCTCAATTGAAAGTATGGTATTGTATTCAAAATACTGAGAAGGACAGACAGATGGACAAAACCATTTGAGTAGTCCCCTCAGGAACAATGTCAAGATTTTTATAGTGCTATTGCACAATCTCAGTATGCTCAGGGTCATCTTAAGAGCATTACAGGCCCCTGGGAGAAGCCCCTACCTACACAACCATGTACATGAATAAAAATGCAGATGTCCACTTGAAACACAGTAAGAAATATAGTTTAGTAAGTATATAGTATTTACTTATTGCCATCTTGGGATTGGGAGCCCTATTAGGCCGTGATGTGAAATTTCTATCGAGCTTGCTTCTGTTGCTCCATCCCGACGATTTTCAGGCGGAAAACAATCTACATAATCTAATTCTTCTAGTATTACTTTGTATTTCCACGCAACTTTTCTTTTATCAATTCTTTGACGTTTGACAGAAAACGTAAAATAAATATGGGCTTACTTATCAATGTGCGATGGTATTTGAATTTCGCGGTGATTTGGTTTTAATAGATCACGTGACAAAGCTCACCAATCAGACGCACACGACGAAAGGTCAACGGGTCGTGTAGAGTGAAAAGTCACCGGTTTGTTTACGTTTTGATAGTAAACAAGCGGAAGAATAACTAGAGCTGTATACTCCGTGTAGATTTTGTTTAAAACACCGATGTAAAACCGTTTACTGTGAGGAACTGAGAAAAATTTAGGGTATGTGCTAACCAGTGGATCAAATTAGATGGAAATATTGATATGTTGGACAAAGAATTGTAGAATTGTGCAGACAAAACTCTCTCTCCTTCTAACAATACAGACTTCTCACATACATTACCATTACCAACGTAAAAAAAAAACCCCAACAACTGTGTATGAATAAAGAACTATGTTTAGAGCAGCTAAAATTTTACCAGCGAAATAAGAAAAAGAATAATAGGTCTGGTTAATTTGTTAAGAGGATCATATCTTAACATTTTCCAATTTTATTGCAAATGTAAGTTGATGAAGATATTCTCCTATTCCTAAATGTATGACAACTCAGACCAAGACAAAAGACCACTATAGTCTATGGTAAAGACTGTGTCACCATTGAGGTGAAATACCATGTGCATTACTTTAAAGTTGCCTTACTGTATCTGCAGAAATTTATGCCCTTCTTGTTAAACTCTACTGTAACAAATGACAGGGTTAGGTTGACTATAGAGATCAAGAACCAAACAATATTTTCTCTGTGGATGCAAATCAGGCTGCATTAGGCTACAGATAGTTGTATTTGTTACAAGTGAAAGCTTTCTAGTATGGATTTGTGAAAATTGTTCCAATATGAAAGTGACAGTCAAATGATATTGATGAAATTATGTGATTTTTTATGAATAGGCCTACACCTGTATAAATACATATGTATTTTTGCAAGCGGTTTGGACATTGGTGTGCATGTAAAAAAGACCCCTTGGCAGTTGGAATTCGATATAAGAGTAGGCCATAGTGCTGTGCCCAGGCAAAATTTCCCTCATAATAAACTGCATAGCGCACGCCCGTCTTCCTTAACCCAGTACATGTATATAGGAACTACAGATAGATGTATTTTTTAGAAGTGAAAGTTTTCTAGTATGGATTTGTGAAAATTGTTCGAATATGAAAGTGACAGCCAAATCATATTGATGAAATTGTGATTTTTATGAGTAGGCCTAAACCTGTATACATATGTATTTTTGTAAGTGATTTTTACATTAAATATTTTAAACATGTTTTAATTAAATGTACTGTACATGTCGATAAATGTTCATATCATATTTAGCTATTTTAAGTTAACATATATGTTTTTATTTTCCTTTTTTATTCCAATTCAATTCAGACTGGTTTCCCCTTGTCAGTGGTGCAGGCAGAGGGGCTGACAAGGTACAAGGACTGCTGTCTAGTCGTTCAAATGTGACGAAAAACCGAATTCCTATCTAACATTGGTGTGCACGTAAAAGGGTCCCTTGGCAGTTGGAATTCGATATAAGAGTAGGCCATAGTGCTGTGCCCAGGCAAAATTTTCCTCGTAGTACACTGTATAGCGTATGCCCGTCTTCATTAGTCCAGTACATGTATAAGAGCAGAACAGTAGGACGGCGTTTAACTCCCTTTCATTTCTTATTCATATTACTGGAACCATTTTATTTAGTTAACTGTTTGTTTTTCTCTTATATGTACTTTTCTTTACTGGCATATATCTTTTAATTTTGTACAGTGTATACGGACACAAGACCTGATCTGTGTGTAAATGCATGTAGTCTGTGCGGTTTAGCCCCCCCCCCCCCCCAAAAAAAAAATTGATGATTTCTTAGGAGTATTCTTAGCCGGCCACATCCTCAGCCCCTCCAAAAAATTCTGTACCGCCCACCCCCAATTTTATGAGCTGGCGACGGGCCCGATTCTGTGGATATAAAAATCTGAAAAGCAGATTAGAAACCATTCTCCAGTATTTTAATACTGGAGAATGGTTTCTAATCTGCTTTTATATAAATGATGTTATTATTATTATATACATTTTTCATTAAAGATACATTATATAAGATTTAGATAAAGAACTAGCCATTCTTGCTATAATAGATCAAAAGTAGATGAATAATTTGAAAATTTCATTCAAATTACTCTATTGCAAGCAAAGATTTTAGCCTTTGAAGGTTTGACAGACATGTTCAACAATTTCAACCACTGTACCTTTAATCAAAGCTAAGTCTCGGTCCTCCATATTTGATTAAATCAAAGTAACGCTGAATCATTTTAATCTACATGCATTTAATATCGGAGAAATCTCATGCCATCGAGTGTTGTTGTTGAATACTGTATGAGGAAGTATATAAAATTGCATTCATTTCTTATATTTTAGTACTGTATTTCTTTCTATAAAATAAATGTATACTTATTTGACATCTCTTATAATATATGTCTTTATTGGTTTTTTATTTAAAAACAAGTATAATTGCATGTTCAGGGTTGTTAGGTGAATCATTATTAATATTCTGTTGTATCAGTGGGCTCAGATAGTATTATTTTTTTTGTTTTTTTTCTCAACATTATATATAATTATTATACCGAACCAGTATTTCAATCATGCCAAAAACGTTTTCATCTGTATACATGTACTATATTTATATTTCTTTTGCATATTGTTGTATTGAAATAAAATGGAAAAAATACTTTTTCCAGGAAATATCACATTCATTGATACAATTTCGCTTTTGACCATATTTTTTCCGCAAATCAGGGGCTAGCCGTGTTCACGGTGTCAGCACAACATTTATCTGATGTTATTGTCCCGTTATTCAGGCATATTTGCAGAAAAATTCTCTCATACAAATGTAAACAAGCCAACGTGTTCTGTCTCGTAAAAGGTATTCCCTGGTCTATTTATGGCTATTGACCCCTGACCTAATGACGTTGATTGCTTTTATGGTTTCTGATTGGCTTAGAATATGATTTCTTCACCACATTATGGCTACACTTGACAAATATAGTCCGAGGCGTAATTCGAGTGTTGGTCTGATTGTACAAAACATCGCAAAAGAAATGTGTACTACAGTGACGACTTACTTGTTTACTTGTGCAGCAAAGCGTCAGATTTTCGCCTGGAATTTGCTGGGACAAAATGAAACGATTTTCGTGGCTAAATCACAGCCTATATGTTCATGGTTTCCCACGAGCCCAGGCATTACGACTGCCTAGTATATGCTTATAATTACACACAATCCAAAATGTCCAAACGAGTGACAAAACCTTTCATAACGTCATATATTTATTTTCATAAAGTATGAGAATAAACTGTACATGTATGTATTGATGGATACACATCAGGAATTTCTTTAACACATTTAAACCTCTGAGGATTTTGTTTTCATTTTTAGTTCATAAATCACTTGAATCCCTCTTGATAAGCATCAATGAATAACATATTTATTTTTCTAAATAAAGCTGGAGACAAAATCCATTCAATAGAATGGTTGCACATTTACAAAAGTTTTTCTATTGATTCCACAGACATAGATCAACATAAAATGTTGTTAAGTATCCATGAAATATTATATTTTTTTTATGTCATTCTAACACTTCCACAAGAAAAAGGAAAAAGGGAGAAAAAGAGTTGAAAATGCACTCAACACAAACTAGGTCATTTTGGCACTATGTATGCAATGAGTTGCTTCTGTGTAGAAGCCTTTAATTTTTCAACAACCAGTATTAAGATTAAGAGATTACGCCAGTTTACATGTTGTAAACGACAACACTTGACCAAATGACACACCATACAACTTCCCACTATATAGTGTACCATGAACTATTTTTGTTATTATATATAGTACTTATTTGTCATTTATTTGTCTTTTATTTGTCTTATACATTGGTTAGACGTACATTATGCAAGAGCTAAATCTTCCAATTGCAGGTATTTCTTTAGGCCTAAAATGTTATCAATAATTAATGCTTAGACATTAATTAACTTATCCAGACCATAATCAACTCTTGATGTCATCGCCAGCTTGCAATATTTACTGGATTAGGATCTGATTTGCTGCTCAACTGTCATTCATGATTTAATCATGAACTGGATAATCAAGACTCTGTTTTTTATTGTACTGACTCTAGTCTTGATGATCCAGGTTAGGCCTAAATTTCAATTGCTCAATTCAGAGTGAAATTTTCAGCAAATTCACTTTACATTATCTAGTTTTTAACTATTATACTGGGAACTGTCAGCTCTTTGTCTAATCTCCCATAATATATCTTTAAATATTTGATCTTCATGACAGTATTAAACCCCACAACCACTGGAACGCAAGGTATACATGTAAATTTATTAATGACCTATAATCATGCTGATTGGAAAAAATCAATAACTTAACTTGTCTAATTCTGGAGTGTGAGAATCTGTAAATAATTGATTTTATGTCAAAATCAGATCTTCAGTTAATAGACTAAACCATAGTCAAGAAATATCAACTTAACTTATGAATAGGCCAGCACAGACATTGCACATTGCCAGGAAATTAGACAATTACTATAGGAGATATTAATTGTTAAAAATAAAAACACTTGTTTAGACTAACGACGTGTAATTTTTTCTTCCTATTCCACATTTGTTAGAAATAATTACTTCTTTCATTGTATCAAAATTTTTGAATAATTTAAAAACATATAACTTGGTGAGTATTTTTTTAACCATTTCGAAAATTTGTAGTGGACGAACATTTATTTCATTTTGTCTTCTTTGAAAATATCAAGTATGATAATGTACTACATGTATGGTAATTTTTTTTTTTTTTTTAGACTGGACAGTGGACAGATGTAGCAGAAATCAGATTCAGATCTATGGTGGACTTTTTTTTATAATGACTGACATCTTATACACAAAGTAAAGACCTGACTTGCTGATTTAGATTTACGCCAGGGAAAAAATAAAAATTTTCCTTAAGAAGAGAACAGGATACACTGTTCAAAAGGTATAGTCTTTATCGTATAAGAATGAAATCCATAATGTTAACATAAGGGCTGGACACAGTTACGCAGCTGATGACTAAAAGAAGAAACACTAAACTAAGTGATAAACCTACATTTTTAAATCTCAACTTAAAACATTCTTATTTCAAAACCCTGATCTGTAAATAATCAGTGAATATAAAAACCAACAGCGCCTTAGAAACTGATTTCTTCAGTATTAACGCGCTTTATAAATGACGATATATGCTTAAGGATGCCTAAAAATGTTACCATGATAAAAAAAAAAACAGAAATACAAACTCATCAAAAAACATAATCTAATTATTTCATAAATATTTAATAACAATTCAACTAATTGATGTCTGTGCTGAGTTATCATTTTATCATCCCCAATGATCAATTCAGAAAACAAAAGATTACTATGTGTAGGACTAAAATGATTAATATACTAATTCAATAAATCATATTGTTTTCTACGTCTGCCACTTAACACAATAATTTAAACAATACATGATGTATTCTTTAACTTTCATAATTAATATTCACTAGACCACAGACACAATTACTTTACTTTAAACAAATTTAATAGTTTTTTGATTTACTTTCTCATTAACGATCTTATCATTTTATTTGATTTGGCAGATTCATTATCTTTTGTGTTGGTGAAAATTTTCAGCAATGTGGAATATCTTGAACAATCATGGTGGCTGATAAGGGACATGAAAAATAATATCATTAATATTTTTTTAATGTTCACTCAAGTCAATTTCTAATTTAATTTGTTTTTTTTATACTTTTCATACAAGTCAATTTTAATTTCCACAAGTCATTTGTAATACATTAAATATTTACTATCAAACATGTAATTCATATTTTAAAAAAAAATACCTTCTGATGTCTTTATCGCTTTTATAAATGCATGAGAAGGTATTTTTTTAAAATATGAATTACATGTTTGATAGTAAATAGGTCAGGTGTGCCATAGTCTAATAAGGGCGTTCCTGTCTCCATGTACTTGTGGCCTAGTATATATTGGAATCGCTTGCAAACTAGGAAATAATGTACATCTATCAATTGAAGTTCTGAGGGCAACATCAGTCCAAAAGTGGTTCAGTTGCACTTAGTATTTACAACGATATGACGAAATGAAATTCCATTGATCTATGATGCTTGCCATGTAAATAGGACACTGTCATCTATGTGTATTGTGAAATCTCATTGATGAGCCTGTTTTTAAGCTGGGAGATTATCTAGTGTCGAGAATAAATGTTAAATAAACAAATCATGCACAGCTACTTTAATACATGTTGCAAGTTTACATGTTAAGGCGGCTTTTAAAATTGATAGGAAATTATACTCATTACAAATGTATCTAAACAAGTTCTAGCATTTAGATAAAAATTTCGATCTGTTTAGAGAAAAACATTGCTCTTTGAAGAAGTGTTCAACAATTAAATGTATCTCTTTACCATAGATTTATCTGATTTTCTAAATCACTGTTGATTTGAAAGAAACGGTATTCTTTAGAACTTTTATCGGTAAATGTAAAAGTTTTACCATGTACCCATACTGTGTTCTAGTGTATTAATGACATTATAGAAAGAAGATGGTAACCTTAGATGAGTTAACGCACGTGACAAGTCAGCTATTATTGAATTGTCTACATAAATGTCAGGAGGGATCCATTTTCTAAACCTGTTATTTCCTCCACGGACATCTCATTGTCTCGACAAGACTGTGTTGACAGCCCACAATCTGACCAGCAGAAATCAATAGGGTGTTCTAGAACATAATCATCATCTAGAATCTCTGTTTATGTTCTGCCTGGATGTTTGACAGTTCAGTATTATCAACTCATGCTTTATTTGATTATTTAATGAAAAAGGTAAAAGAAATTATACACCTACTGGCTTTAATGTAATGACATTATGGATCCATATATGAGCTGACGGTCTAAAATACCATTAAAACTATTTACAACAGCAGGCTGCTGGACATAAACCACTCGTAAAAATATCACGTTAATGGTTCTAAAATCGGCAAATCAACAATATTACTATAAGTACAATATCCCACGTAAACCATGCTAGATGATCAATGGGATGAAATCATGACAATTGAATGTATCCAGGTCACCATGTACCAGACATTGATATTTTCATATTTTATTAATGAGAGATTTTGTAAACAACAGATACACATACATGTCTAGCACATTTTATGCATATTGTTTTATGTTTTCCTTTTATGACAAAAGTAAAAAATATCAAAGTATACAGAACACACTTTACATTGACCAATGACATATTATAAATCAATGGGGTGGGGTATGATTCAGAGGTGCTCACTAACAACTTTATGATTCAATATAACACTTCGTGACAGATTTCTACACTGAATATATCTCAATCAAAGCAATCTATAAATAATTCAAATAAGACATTAGCGATAATTAAAGTCTCTGAATGTCATCTGATTTATTGTTAATCCCTTGCAAACTACAATCGTGAAAGTCCGCCCAAAAATGTTTCAGTTCTATTCAGTATTTACAAAGATATGAAGAATTTGTCAGCAATGGGCATCCATAGAGATTTGATACATAATATTATAGGAAGCAAAGGCTGCAGAAATAAATATAACCAATAAAGGATGTAAGAGAATAAATGTATATCTTTCAGAATTGTCAACACTACGCCAACGCTTGATTTTATACTTCTTTGGTTCAACATAATTCTGTAGATATTATTCAGTTCTGATTGTATTTATCTACATTAAGTTCTCTTATTAGCTGAATCAAGTGTATAATTTATGATTAAGAAGAACCCACTATGATGAACCTCAACTGCAAAAAGAACTTAAGTTGGTTACAGAACCTTTACAATACGGTAATTAGTTACATTTTATTTTGTACAGTTTCCTTTCAAAATTGTAAAAGTACCAGTACATATGTGATTTCTACTAATAGCCTGATGTCTTTCCTTTTTTAATACTTTATCTTTAACATTATTTTTTAAATTTAACCGTCTTTTGAAAGTGATTTGAATTCTCAATAAACACTTCTTATCTTTTCTACCTAGAAACTGAAAGAGGCATTTGAACTTTGGGGGTCTTGGTTAAGTTGGTAACAAAATAATTTTTCACTGGAGATGATTTGGATTTGACACTGTCAATTCAATATTTTTTTTTAATGTTTTTTCCAGGACTTCACTTACTCTTAAGTTATTTTGAATGTTTAATTATTTAAAATGTATATCTATTTTCTAAGTGTGAATGATAATGATTCTTTGAATTGATATCAGTTTGATTGAAGAGGTCAGATTCATTTCTGAGGAAACACAAAAATTATTGAACTGGGAAATTTCTAATTAGCAACAGGACATTTTCAGGAACCAAACCTAAGACCAAAGGCTAATGGACTCAGCCTATTTCAATATCCATCTTATTTTACTTGGATGACATTCAGCAAATCCAAAGTTTCTAACATTATTTTCTTTTATAGACTTATTGAGAGAAACAGTAAGCTCTCTGCCAATAAATCAATAAAATATCGTGACCACTAGCCGAATCACTGCAATTTAGTTCCCACATTTTCAGGTCATCATTTCCTACTCCTAATCATTAATCTGAAAATCCTAATCTCTACACCATTAATCATGCTAAATGGCCCATTTACACAGTAGCAGAACTTTTTAATCTACAGGAACCATTCATGGAAAGCAGTGAACGTGCCAATCTTACAAAGTAGTTTTTCAGCCCTTTTAAACACTGTTTATATTTTGACTGAAAAATATACAGTGAAAAACCATTGATTTAGTATTTTGAAAATAATTCTCACTTCTAAAGACAACTACCCTTAAGATGAATATCATGTATATCATACCTACACATAAGTCTATACTTCAATCAATAATTTAGAATTTCTCAAGTCTTATCTTACCACTAATTCTGGTTTCCATAGCGAGCACTAAAAGGCTCTAACACTATTTACCAAACTACTGAATTACAACTGTTGATAACCAAGCCAATAGCAGTCTGAACAAAAATCAGATTTTATACAGCGACAAGGCGCCATTGGCTTGATTAACACACTAAACTGAAGGGTTCTTAGAGACAGTTGAGATACTAACTATATCAGCGTTTCTGAATCAACACCAATTTCTCCCATAAATCTTAAAGAGTTAGATAATTCTGACATAGAATTGCAATGAAGAAGATCTTCAAGGAGAAATTGTCAATCATTGTTGGCTAGCGAATATTATTAAGTTTGAGACTGATCGCTGAAAGGGACAAGCTGCATTTAAAATGAACGCCAAATGCTTTTTCATCTGTAAACTGCTTTACTGTTTAACAGAATAAGAGCAATTAGTGCAGATGAAAAGAATTCTCTGGGATCCTACAAGTTGGGAATCTAATGACAGATTTTAGGATCCAACACACACGCATTAGACCATTTGGCACTGGACTTTGAAAAACCTCAAATCAAACATTAAAGTAATACCGAATATGTACATTTAAAGTACCACACAGAAACAACAAACGAATGTCCAGAAGACAACATATAACTAAGTCATCTTTTCAACCCACAAAGAACAAGGTATGATGTTTTTAATTGCCTGGAAATGTCAAATTATAGACTCAGATTGCATATTAAGCTTTTAATAAATTGAAGTTAAAGATTGAAGTAAGATTCAGATAAATAGCTGTCCGTTCTAAGTGTAATAGTTCAGAAACAGATAATGAAAAATGAATATATTGCAAATTTAATTTGAATTACTTTATTCTTAGAGAATCTTGCTGGTGTTCTAATCCATTTAAATCTCTGCCACCTGATCGTCTAGAGAGTTGATTATAGACTTGACATAAATTTGTAAACAATAGTTTAATACCATTTGAAGCCAAAATAAAAACAATGAAATGTAGATTTAACTCTTACGTAATGCATCTTTCATTATTACAGAATGTACATGTACACAGTTCTGAGTACAGTTAAATCAAAATGGGCCCTTACAAATATAACTTTGCTTAGTATACAATGTATTTCATAAGATGTGGTGTTTTTGGTAAAAAAAAATAAATTTTTCGATGAAGTTTGTATTTTCAATCTATGATTATGTACAGTGTATACTATAATATTATGATCTTGACAGTCGGGAAAATATCTTTTACAATTTGTTACTTTCTTGCTTTATATAACATTCAGTTATCACGGTTAAATCCCCTGACATACCATGGACCTTATAACACATCCATGGACATACTAACATCTTTCAAGACCAGTTTCCTGTCTATAAGTAATAATAGTTATCTCTCATATCACTCACTACCTATTCAAACCATCATGTAAAGGAGACTGTCTATTAGAAACTGGGATTCACCTTCTGTCATTCAGACAAAATTAAAGAGACAAACAATGCAAGAAATGAAAAAGAAAAGGAGACGTACAGGATGTCATAAATACTGTTGTTTTCAAGTACTGCCAATCAAATACCAAAAATGTGAAAAAATGGTCTCTACCTTGTCTGAAAATCTTAAGTTAAAATATTGAGCTGTTTCTTAATGATTGCTGAAAATGCTTAACAGTAACCTCACATGGAATTGGATACATATATAGTTTAAGGTTTCTTTCAAAAAGCATCACAGATGTTCAGATAGTTACACAGGCTTATGATAAAGATTACCAAAAGTATTTCACACACAATTAATGAGTTATATTTTCTAAAATATATCTGGGACAGGTGCTTAAAAAGCTCACAATGAGAATAATATTAAAGGTCAATCACAAAGTGAAGAATAAGTCATAACTTATGCTTTAAAATCCCTTTTTAATTACCAGGACTATCATTGTGGTTATTATTGGAGAAATCCTTATGCCCAATGGACTAAAAACATCTGAATGGTGATAATCAAACATGACTACATCCCTTCCAGACAATAAAATCATTACCAATAATAATACACCTGTTGTAACAAGGTTTTCATTAGGAAATATTGACCACTGGGCAAGACAATCCATTTATGATAGTAATCAGTGTGTTATTTCCCAGCGGTTCATTAAACAGTAGCAATTATTTGGCCAAGCCTTCATTCATATTGTTCAGGATGCACTTATGTAGCTTTGAGTAAATCTGGGTTTAAAGTACGAAATATTTGTGAAAATTTATATGATCAGTTAAATTGAAAACTAAATTGAAGTTGATATAGAATTGTAACCATACTAGCACGATTAACTTTGAACAGTTTTTTGTGCTCTATATGAAACATTTGATGTAATCTAGATATGGAAAATGTTTAGATTTTTAATTGAGAAATCTGAAAAAAGGCATCAAAAGTAATACAAACATTGATCGTTTAATTAAATTGAATAAAATCTTTCAATAATGAATAATATATAAATCTAAACATGAAACACAAGACATATATCTGATTGTTTTACAAGTAATAATAGTGGTTGGGTGGATTTAAGAAAGTCTTAAAACCAAATAGATTATGCATATTCTGCAACAAGGTTGATATTGTAGCATCACAAATGAAATTAACTTGAGTTAATATATATATATTATATTCCTTAGTTTCCATTATATTAGTTTATAAAAAGAGTTGCTTTGATCAAAGAAACAAATGGTTATTTTAAAAGTAACACATGTATATATATATTATATGATTTAATGTATGTCAGAATGAAGTAAAGTGAAGAATTTTTTATACCTGGACATATTTTTTATTTATTTATGCATTTATCTACCGTAAACAAAGAAGTACTTGTACTTTATCTACTTTAATATATATATATATATATATATAACCGGGGCAATAGGCAGACCATAAATACATATATATAGCCATTAAGCAGACCGATGGATTAGGCAGACAAAAACCGGTCTGCCTAATATTTTAACCGATGAATTCCACAAGTTAAAAAGTGAGAAACCACATTTCTATAGTTGGAATGGATTTTAGTTGTCCCTCGCAGTAATTTTAGGCATCTGGATTTTAAAAATACAAAACAATGAAATTTATTTTATTACCTTAAGTTTTGACCCGAGTATATTTCTTTATCTATTATTATAGGCATTAGGCAGACAGGCTTTGACCCTAAACAGCTTTCTTAAAACATATGAATATCTATATTTTTTTTTCATTTTTTCATTCAGGAAACGCTGCTTTTAATTTTAAAAACAAATTTGTTTCGTGGTTTTAATTAATTTCGAAAATAATATTTTGTCATTTTTTTACCGTCTAAATTTCGTTTTGACGTGAGCGATCATTATTAATTGAAACATGCACGGGTATATGACGTCAATGTCTCGATGACGTCAATGTTTCGATGACGTAAACGGCAGGTGTCAACTCGGGAACTTTCGGAACTTTTGGTCTTTTTCTTCTTTGCTTGTGAAAAATGCCAGTGTATCTTCCATATGGAAAACGGATGGTAAGTAAAATTATTATTTCGAATACCGAAAGAATTTTAAGTAAATAAACTAAATCAAAATGAGTATGATTGCGTATGGATTAGTCTTGTTTGGGGTTTATTTTTGCCAGGACGGTGTGGGGCTCACTTTAATACTATGAATGATCATAATCATAATTTACATTAGGCATATAGCCTGCGGAATTTCTACAGGCCTAGCTATCTCGAATAAGCCTAAAGTAGTCTACAGTTTCCATTTCGAGCCACCACAACTTCAAAATATGTATAATTAAAACCAATAATGGCCTTTCCATCCAAGCAAGTTCAGAAATTGTCGTCACGCAGGGTTCGGTGCTAAGCCCTACACTGTTCATTGTATTTATGCTCGATCTCTAAGCTACAAAATCGGGTATACTTTTGTTACTTTTGATAAATCTAACAAGCAATCAGGTAGGATTTGATCGTTCGTATATACAGGCTCTGTATCTAGCGTAGGCCTATATGGTATTCCTTTTGTTGTGGCATATCATTTTGTTTTTCTGTCTTTACTTGAATCAAATTTAGATTTGATCCATGAATCAAGACACAGAGATCGACAATGAAAAAGAAAAATGAGGAGGCTTTATTTTGGATAAGAAATGGGATTGATCAGGATGGGCTCGAAGTCCGACCTGTTTGTACAGGTAGGTGTCCTATCTAATAAAGCTAATAGTAATATAGTCAAATTATTATTCTATATACAGCTATGAAATATAATTTGAATGTGTAAATTCTTAATGCATTCTGAAGACTTTATTAGATTACTTTGTAATTCTTTGACTAGGAATATCCGGTGTGTATACAAATACAAATTTATGGCTGAAGACTTTTTGCTAGAAATTGTTGGCAGCCGACTGAACAGTTATTCTAAGCGGGTTGAAACTGAAAATGGCATGTCCTTCAATTTCGATGGTAAAAAATATGTGTGAGTATAAACATATTAATATTAATTATTACTAATTACTAGCCTATTGATTTGAAAAATGTTACTTAATTAACTTAAGCACTTTAAAAATAAAGTATTCGATAGGCTTAACAAAATAAACAGAGTATTACGTTAGAGACCATAACGGTAGACATAAGTTTCTAAAATAGAAAATTTGTCATGTTGCTGAATACAGTACCCAGTATTGAGAAGTTTTAGATCATAATCGTAATTTCTAATCGGCAGACAATCTAATTGGCTGACACTTTCCATATTTTGTGTGGAAGTAGCTGTTATAAACAAAAGATGTAAGTAAGTTGACTTAGAACTTTATGAGTATAATGCGCGCTGTATCATAAAGCCTGCCATTGAGTTAACTGGCGTGGTTTCGAGTTCCCGGTTGTACATGACAAGGAGTACACAGAGAGAAAAAAGTGGGCCAGTTGACTCATTTGGATGAGTATCCATAAAACGACTTAGTAATGACTCAGTTTTCGTTGACTACCTTGGGACTAACTTGGAACTTACTTGGGACTCAAATAATGAGTCAAAAGACTCATTTTTGTGACCCATCAAAAAATCCATAAAACGACTCGATAAGTGAGTCAAGTGACTCGTCACGTAAAGTGAGTTCTTCGACTACTTTAGTAGTCTCGGTCACCCAGAACCCCTAGTCTTCAACGCACGGAGAATATTTGTACAGTGAGCCGGGTGACTAGTAAAGTGAATCAATGCAAATATATTTGAGTCACATAATTAGCCTTACACAACGAGTCAAATGACTCCACACAGGCTGGAATCATAATTAATTTTAAAAAAAACGTTGGACTCTATCGCCATTACACATTAATGATAGTTGAGTTTGAATTTCTTGAAAATCGATAATTGAACAGCTAAATCCATAATATTAAATGTTTCGTATACTAAACGTTAGCATGGGGCAGGACTTTATAAAAACCCGATAATTACTTAATATGCGACAACTCCTGTTGATTCCCCGGACGATTTAGCTGCTGTGTGGGCGTATGTTTCGTTGCATGGCAACCTATTTTTTCATATGTATATTTTAAGTTGCATCTAAATCGGACAGAAAATATAGGTTATCTATTGTGTGTCAAAAGTTTGCGTATATGGCATGGGACATAACCAAGAAAGTTATTTCCGTAAAGGTGAGATGGACAATTTGTTGAGAAGTGTTAGTCTGATTTTCGCGCAATTCAAACTAAAGCGCGATTGTTGTGCAATGATTATATTTGAACGTTACTTAATATCAAGTAATCAGCGTGACCCATATATAATCCACAATATTAAAAAGGTTCAGTCATTCAGGAAGGTAAAGAGTAAAGACCGATATATATGTGTATAATTCGAACTCATCCCAAGATCTTTGGCATATAAAGTTACGTTGGGGCTTATTAGTGGATGAATTTGAAAATAGTACACATCAAACTGCATCTTCTAGAGGTTCCAAATATTGTGCAAATTCATTTCTCGATATTTATGACTAATTAAAATATTAGGATTTGAAAATCTTTGATACAGCAGAATATTCAATGAAATAATGTTTGCATAATGATTTCTTCAGTTAAATGGAATAGTGAGGAAACAGGTCTACTCTGTGACTATTTTAGTACAACAGTATACAGCACTGAATGCAGCAATAAAGTTTCGTTGCCCGGTAAGTTAGATACTTGTTTTTTTAATGATTGAACCAGTTGAACTCGATCGTTCTAGTATAGTTAATGCAACACTAACGGCAGTTGATTTGAGACAAGCATATTAACTAATACCCCCGTCAGACCGGGGTTGCGTCCTTACTGCGCTTCTACGGCGATCGAAATTGTCTCAGAGCGATTCAAGATCGCCATAAGCGTGGTAAAAGCGTGATCGAAACGCTAGATATCGTGCTGTGGTATCCATGGTCGTCAATGATCGCCGAGCCACGACGTTTGTTTTGACCATCCTTATATGATCTGGAAAGCTGCGAGAATGTGATGGGGTCGCAAAGGTCCTTACTGCGCTGCTACGGCGACAAAAAGTGGTTTCAGAGCGTTTCAAGATCACCATAAGCGTCATGGAAACGTGACATATCGTGCTGTGGTCTCCATGGTCGCCAGTGATCGCTGAGTCACGGCGTTTGCTTTGAGTATGTTCAAAACAAACGCCAAGGTTCTGCCATATAACCTGGAAAGCTGAGAGAACGTGGTGGGTCGCGAGATAAGCGTTAACATCTCTATGAACGTACTACACGCGCAGTACACGCGTGGCAAAGACGCTGCGAAAATTGTAACATTTGCAACGGTGCCTTCATGGCGTCTTCACCACAACGCTCACGTGTCGACCGCGACCCCACCAAGCGTTCTGGGTCCTTATGGCGTTGGCATGGCGATGTTACGATGATTCCACCACTGTTGCGCGATTGCACCACGACCTCATGGAGCTACCTATAAGCATATGGCGATGTTATGAGGTTCCCACTACGTGTATGGAGTTCTTAATAGGACCATGGCGCGGTTACCAAGCTTGCATTACTCGACTGTGGCGACCATGCTTTTCATGTACGACTTGCTTTAAAAACACACGCGTGGCAAAGACGCTGCGAAAATTGTAACATTTGCAACGGTGCCTTCATGGCGTCTTCACCACAACGCTCACGTGTCGACCGCGACCCCACCAAGCGTTCTGGGTCCTTATGGCGTTGGCATGGCGATGTTACGATGATTCCACCACTGTTGCGCGATTGCACCACGACCTCATGGAGCTACCTATAAGCATATGGCGATGTTATGAGGTTCCCACTACGTGTATGGAGTTCTTAATAGGACCATGGCGCGGTTACCAAGCTTGCATTACTCGACTGTGGCGACCATGCTTTTCATGTACGACTTGCTTTAAAAACGGGCGATTCAAAGGTCATCTTGAAATTCCGAAAAAAAATCTAACCAGCGTATAAAGTCGCCGTGATCACGTGGTGGAAACGCACGTGTAGTCCAGATAAGACGTGTGGTTGAGCGACGCGAGTTCGCGATGACCGCCGTTGCCAAGCTTATAGATCTCAATAGAAACGCCATAAGCGCGGAGAGATCGTGACGAGCCCGCCGCGAGAATGCTAAGAACGTGACTTTTTTAAGTTTGTAATTTTCGGACATTTTTCGGCGTTGTGTTCACGCTTGCCGACGACATTGTGTATTTCAAGGTCTCAGAGCGCAATGGGTCACCACTCCGGTCTAACGGGGGTATAACGGAGTTGTTAGAGACTCAATTGTTATCGGCGATGGTACAAAAGTGTTTAACATAATGAATGTATTAAATTGGAGCTTTTGGGTCCTTAACCCTTTAATATTTCTCAGTTCAATTGGATCAGGACTAATGTATTGTGCAATTTTATTTCGTCGGTCTCCCCATAAGGATCTTTAAAAATTTTAAAAAACCATTGGAATATTGTATCGTACTTAATGAGAATTAAATCATTTATATTCACAATACGTTATTTGAGTATACACCGATAATACACAGTAGACTGGGCAATATTGATGTAATTATCAAAATATTTAAACATTGTATATTTGGGTGGCTTATATGGACATATTATGTTTTATTACTAAGTGGAATACTGATGTATGGGTTGCAGTGGATATTTGAAAACACTTTCTTTAGTAGTTATTTGGGTAATGCTCTATTAGACTTTTAGATAAATCAGAATTATTTGTTTCTGTCAGGTAAGAAGGAAATAAGCAAGTTTTTGAGTGAAAACAAACAATTTTTAAGTGCGGTAAAGTGTCTATCAGCAGCCGATGCTTACAAAAAACACGAGTAAAACTATTCAATGTACGAAAAATATACCGAATGAAAGCATCCAAAGCCCTTCAAAAATGCCACGGTAAAGAGATGACAGCTGTCGCTATAAGGGAATAGTCTATTCTCAAGAAATTTACTGAATGAATGTATATAAAATGAACTATATTCAATGTTTTATATATTATTATGATTTTTAATCTGTTATGTTTCGTAAAAACGCCAGCAGTCCAAATTGAATGGCAAAGTTTGTTCTTTGTTAGTTCGTTCTACGCGATTTTATTGTCCCGGGTTCGTCTGTCTGTCACTGTAATGTTCAAACTTGGTGTAGGTCAATTCCTTGATGGAGTTCTGTTTAGGGCAAGCAGAGATAAGCAATTTGAATTGTTGATTCTTTGGGACACGATAACTTTAGTTCTAATTAAGTGAGAGTGATTGCAAGCAGATCGATAAGCAATTTGATTGGCTTGGACAATATCTTTCCTTCTAATTGAGCTAGAATGTTCAAACATGGTGTAGGCGTTCATTGCGCGAATGCCTTGATGAAGTTCGGTGATGAACATTGTCTGCTTACGGTAAGCAAAGATAAGCAATCTGTTTGGTTGATGCTTTGGGACACGATAACATTGGTTATAATGAAGTGAGTGCGATAAAACTCCGAATATATATTCATTTATCATTGATTATATCTGATAGAGAGTGATGAAACTTAGAGGTATAGTTGCTCGATAACTTTTGAAAAAGAAAATAAATGTCCGATTATTTAATATGTGTCATCTATTTATTTTGGGATTTCGGCGGGGAACATCAACCTCGCTGTTGGCTTCTTATAATTATTTTGTCGTTTGTGAATCGACCCTTTTTATATCCCCACATTTTCATGAGGACGTATATTGTCGCCGTCCCTGCCTGATTGTACGAGGTCATGATTATTGTCCTATTTAAAACAACGCCCGAATATATTACCGTTAAACCGTAATGTCAGTTGAGTTCGAATTTCGAGAAAATCGAACTAAAATTGACGGGTAAAAAGCGGTTCCTAGTACATAAATGATGTTAAAAAAAGTATGGTATATTAAGGTTGTGGACCCTCTATAGGCCACAATTTTGACCCGATTTTTCTTTATATCACAAAGATCTTGGTCACTTTTGATGATCGCGCATATCGGAAAGTAACTTCCTTGATTATGTCACTTTTAGCTTGTGGGTTCTCTGGAGGTCACAATTTTTTTCCCCTATTTTAAAAACCATGACCCCCGAGAGGTCACAGTTTTATCCGATTTTGATGAAATATATATCTTTATATTTCAATGATCTCAACCCCTTTTGATATTTGCGCATTTCAGGCCATGACTTTCTGGATTATGGCCTCTGATTGTTCTCTATTCAACCACCCGTGCAATTGAAATGGAAGAAAATTAAATTTTGATTCGTGTTAAATTATTATTATGGATAATACTGAGTTTATGTTTAGCTCTATTAAGACTAAATGATTGATTTATAAAAACCTTTATTTTTGTTGTACATGTGCCACAGGTCATTTATTTGGGTTGTTGGCATTCGTTTCAAATACTTGAATAAATTTTATGTTTTTAAGTATAATGTTGTTTCTGAAATTTATTGTTGCTGCAAACAAGATTAAGTGTGCATCAAACAACTCTGATCAGTGCCATCTATTAGCTTAGATCTAACCTGGGTAACAAAACGCTCCTTCGACTATACTCTTTGGCTCATAGTTCTTGGAACTCAGTATCACTTCTTATGACAGAATCAACGTATATATTGTATTTTGAAAACCACATTGAAAGTCCTTCTCTTTATATAAGTCTAGCAATGTTTCCTTATCCATATTCCGTATAATTGCTTCTTAATAGACATGGTGTCCTACCTAATGATCATGTTATAGACACTTGTAAACAATGTCTTAAGCTCAAGACCTTTAAACAATTGAAAATACAGACACTATCTCACACGTGCCTTCAATGAATACCTCGCGTGAATCTTATATTGCACCTAGTATAACGAATGTACGGTTGACAAGGTGCTCTTAAATTATTTGAAATAATAGTACGCCAACATGAACGAGTGAAGTCACGTCTGAGTTTTAAGTATAAATACTAGCCTGTCCAGTGGCTATTTAGTCTGCCCAATGGCTATCTATATGCATGTCTGCCTAATAGTTATTTATATGTACCTCTCTGCCTAATGGCTATATTACGTGTCTGCCTAATGGCTATATATATGTACGTGTCTGCCTTATGACTATTTTTATGTACGTGTCTGCCTAATGGATGTACGTGTCTGCCTAATGACTATTTTTATGTACGTGTCTGCCCAATGGCTATATATATGCATGTGTCTGCCTAATGGTTATTTATATGTACCTCTCTGCCTAATGGCTATATTACGTGTCTGCCTAATGGCTATAATATGTACGTGTCTGCCTTATGACTATTTTTATGTACGTGTCTGCCTAATGGCAATATATATGTACGTGTCTGCCTAATGACTATTTTTATGTACGTGTCTGCCTAATGGCTATATATATGTACGTGTCTACCTAATGGCTATATATGTGTACGTGTCTGCCTAATGGCTATATATGTGTACGTGTCTGCCTAATGGCTATATATATGTACGTGTCTGCCTAATGACTATATATATGTACGTGTCTGCCTAATGACTGTTATATATTAACAAATATTAGGCAGACCACAAAAAATGTATATATTATATGTTTGAGAATTGTTTTATTTCGAATTTTGAAAATCAATTAGACGGTCACAAAGGTGTCATTTTTAAAATTTTTATCTTCAAAAAGTAATAAGTTTGGATTTTCATAAATGTCTACCTAATGCCCAAAATATAATATGGTCTGCCTAATGCCATAATCATATATATATATATATATATATGTATCAGAAAATGTTCTATAGTAAATAAATAACTTAGCAAGGTTGCCACAAATGGCAATTTATTCTAGACATATACATACAAAAGATAGCTCCAAACCTTGCCCATAAATTGTTATTAGATATTTACATCACAAAGTCATCAGTATCACCCATTAAGTTTACCATAATACCGTCAGTTTGAAAACAGGAGTATAAAGATAGGTTGCCAGGCAACGAAACACACGCCCACAGCAGCTAAATCGTCCGGGCAGTCAACAAGGGTTGTCGCAAATTTGTACTTTTTTTGGTAATGAAACATTTGTAATACACTAAAAACTGATTAAGAGTAACAACTAATTATGTAATTATCAGAAAATCATTAGAATTTGATTGATTTTTATAAGGTTTTACCCCACGCTAACAATTAGTATATACATGAAACATTTAATATCATGGATTTAGCTGTTCAGTTATAAAAAATTCATTGAAAATCAAAATACTTGTTTGTTTCAACACCTTGTGTATCAATCTGAAGTCAATCGGATGATAAGTTTGGCCTCTATAGCATCACAAGATTTTTTGAAGTTATGAAGGGAGATAACTCTGGCAGTAATTATTTGAAATCGCTGAAAATCAATAGGCTTCTTCGTCTCATGACCTTAAACACTGTGTATAAATTTAAAGTCAATCGGATATTAACTTTGGCGTCTAGAGCGTTCTCAAGATTTGTTTAAGTGATCAAGGGCCATAACTCTGGCACTAATTATCGGAAATCGCTGAAAATCAATAGGCTTCTTCGTCTCATGACCTTAAACACTGTGTATAAATTTAAAGTCAATCGGATATTCACTTTGGCCTCTAGAGCGTCCACAAGATTTTTTGAAGTGACCAAGGGCCATAACAAGGTAAAAGATAGGCTGGCACTGCCAAGCAGGATACGCCCAGATTTTCGAGAGATGGATAGAGAACAAGCAATACCGAAAGTGATTTTTCCTACATCATTAAGTTAGAATTTGATACAGTATGTGCAAATATCGAAATGAATTAAGATCTTTGGGTTATAAAGGTTCATTTCAGTAGGCTTCAAATTCGACTGGGGATCATGTTGCTAAGTGGGTAAGATGCTGGCTCGGTAGCCTTGAGGTTGGGTGTTTGATCCCTGCATTGGGTGACAAAGTTCATCTAGATTTTCTGGCATGGTTTCCCCTTGTTAGTGATGAAGAATGGATGGCCTGACAAGAACACCTGTCAATTTTGGTCCGATTTTCACGAAATTCGACCTCCACCTTCATTACGATGTAACAGTTATATAATCAAACAGTTTTATAAATGGGATAATAATTCTGACCTCCAGAGGGACCACAAGCTAAAAAGGTCATTTTTTGTACAATCAGGGGCCATAATTCAGGAAGTTACGATCCAATGGGTGCAAATATCGAAAAGAACCAAGATCTTTTATAAACATGCATGTCAAGTTTCATCAAAATCGGTTCTAAATTGTGACCTCTATAGGGTCCACAACCTTGAAATAACATTTTCACACTAATCTATAGGGTTCACAAGCTAAAAAAATGACATATTTCGAACAATCAGGGGCCATAATCCATGAAGTTTCGACTTAATACATGCCAATATCAAATTGTGAACGGACAGGGGCGCGGGATAATACGTCCACATGAAAATGTGGGCATATAAAAATTCAGTCTTAAAGGAGCAAAACTGACAATATTTGGGATCTAAAAATTGACACAAATGGGTCGCAACGCATATAGTGTAATATCAATGTATACAACCTGGTTTACATTCAATCATTTCTATTTAAACTGTAATTTCTAATCAGTAACATTCGGCAAAATATGCGAGAAATGAAATGAAATGGGGTTTAACAGCCTACACTTTTGCACCTAACCTGGACTAATGGAAGACGGGCATACGCCATACAGTGTGCTATGAGGGAAATTTTGCCCGGGCAGCGGCGCTACGGCCTACTCTTATACCGAATTCCAACTGCCAAGGGATCTTTTACGTGCACTTCAATGTGTACACGGGACCTCAGTTTTTGTCCCATCCGAATGACTAGGCAGCTGTCCTTGTCAGGCCCTCCTTCTGCATCACTGACAAGGGGAAATCATGCCGGAAAATCGAGATGAACTTTCTCGGCCAATGCAGGGATTGAACACCCGACCTCCAGGCTAGCGAACCAGCGCCTTATCCACTTAGCCACCGTGACACCCCCCGCCCAATAAAAATATGCGAGAAGTCTCAATCTGGTTATTCCAGTCTATACCGATAGTATTTATTGCACATGGTCTCCAGATATGAATATGCAGTTATTGTTTTACATGATTTGTGGCATATGTTTAGTCTACTTCTTTGAGTCCCTTGTTACAAATGGCACTGAAACGCATTATGGTGCACGATTTGTTTACCAATGGTAAATGTTCATTTTGTCTTAAATATTGGATATCAGAAGCCCATCTTTTCCCGGTAAGATCACAACATAAATGTTGTTTTATATTCACAAAACAGTCATGTTTTCGATGTGGAAGACTTTGGATGATATTGAGTCAGACTTTAATTAGCCACTTTTGGTATTCCTGTTGAAGTGTGGAAGATACATGTCAATGGAAAATGTCTGGGTTTATGTTATACAAGTACCATTATGTATACGTACATGCAGGGATAATTATGTTGTGCACCAGAGTTGGGTTTATGTATTTCATAAATAATATATTTTATCAGACTATTCAAATGTACATAAAACAGCTAATATCAAATTACAAACTGCTTAAAATTGGATTATCATTATTGTAATTGTTTATTCAACTAACCAACCATTTTCCGGGTCTATGCTATCTGAGGACAATTTATAAAATCATTATTCAAATGACCATTTGATAAAAATTTCTATTATTATTCTAAAATTAAATTTTCTCTTTTATAAATAACTTCTTGGATTATTATGTACATGTAAATATAAATGGAGATGAACATCAACTGTTTAGAATTTAGAGGACAGTTATTATTCATTTGATACGTTTGTTTTAATTTAATAGCCAGTTGGTGCAGAAAAGTAGGCTGTTTAATTAACCCCACTTCATTTCACTTAAATCATTACAGGTCAAATATTCAAATGTTTTGGTACTGGTTATAAAGGGAAAGATATATTTCAAAGATGCATTATGCCCATTGCATCTCTCTGGAGCAGCAGATGGCAGAGATTTAAACGGATTAATATGCCCCCGATATCTAACGATCAAATGGATAATTGGGACCAATTCTTGTTGGTCCAATACCATTGCTACAATCTAAGCAACTGTCAGATCTTTATCTAAACTTATGTAATGCATCTCTAAAGGATACAATATCTATAAAATAAAGATTTACCTTCATTGCTGTGGAGTTTTTTTCGTTTTTTAGCTGGTAGTGGTCTACTTCTCTCATTATAATCACTTTCTATCTTATCCCTAAAATGTGCCATAACTTTAGCGGTTGTCGTCCAATCCTCTTTAGAACATTCCCATTTGTCTAATCTGATTAACAAAAAATATCAGTAACTAATTATAACTATATACATTTATAAGGACAAAAATGGCATTATTCTTCTAAACTGACTAACTTGTTACACTTAATCTTAATTATATAGATGTACTTACTTTATCCAGTTAGATGTTTTAAGTGCTTGGTCAATCATACTACATCTATGTTTTGCAGATTCTAAATCCTACAGAAAGAACATTTAATTTATACAGATATTCTACAAAGACAAATGTATGTTTATATATACTATTCAAAAAAAGTAGGGGATATTTGATTTTGGGGGCATAATACTAAAATATGCAAATGACTACGAAAAAAGTCACTATAGAACCTAACAGAAGAAACATTTCCAGTTACATGTGACGCCCAAATGCACCAATAGCTACCGCATGGAATGCAGGTGATGCTTGGGATCGTCATGGGGGTCCAACCCAAGATTTGCACGACTCTGACTTTGAATCTTACAGTCATTGTGGCATTGAATTCCAGGGTGGAAACATCAGTTTAATTGTTTTAGTGACCAGAAAACAAATTTTGATATGCTTCGACTTACCCAAAATGAAAGGTTACGTGCCCTTGGCATGCTACAGATCGGCACAACACATGCGGTTGTGGCGCGGACGATGAATGTTTCTCAGTCTGTCATAAGCAGGCTATGGTCCAGATACCATGATACACAATCTGTACAGGACAGACCACGCTCAGGTCGACCAAGGGCGACAACTCAAGCCCAGGATCGATTTATCCGTACCTTGGCCTTGAGAAATCGTGTCTTCACAGCAAATCAGAGAGAGTGAGTGGCCAGACGATTCGGAATCGACTGCATAGGGGTCACCTTCGCGCTCGACGTCCTCGCGTGATCCCTTGTTTGAGAGATCATCACATTCAGGCAAGACGTTGTTGGTGTAGGGATCGTCAACACTGGGATAATCGACGCTGGAGCAATATGATGTTTTCAGATGAGTCAAGGTTCACTGTTGATTTTTCGGACAGATGTAGGAGGGTGTGGCGTCGTCGAAACGAGCGCTTCCAAGACGTTAACGTCATCAGACATGATCGATTTGGGGGTGGTTCTGTTATGGTGTGGAGAGGCATCACTGTTGCTGGAAGAACGGCTAAACATGTTGTTCGGGGCGTGTTCAGGCCAGTACTACCGGGACAACATCTTGGCAGTCCATGTTGTGCCGTTTGCACGACGTCATGGCTGCCGTTTCATCTTCCAGGATGACAACGCAAGATGTCACAGGGCCAGGATCGTTACAGGTTACCTCCAACAACAGAACATCACCACATTACCTTGGCCAGCACTGAGTCCCGACCTCTCCCCCATCGAGCATGTCTGGGACATGCTTGAACAGAGGTTACGTCAACGTCAACAACGTCCTGCCAATGTCCAAGAACTTGCTGCTGCGTTGCAACAGGAATGGGACAATCTGGACCAAAATGACCTTAGACGTCTCATTAGGAGTATGCCACATCGGATCAATGCTTGTTTGGCAAACAGAGGAGGATTTACCCGTTACTGACTTTGTTGTGATGCTGTGGTACATTTGCTGTTTGACCCCAGGTATCATTTTACCCTTATAATGGTCAGTCTGTGCCTTACTTAGTCTAATGATCATTTGGAATAAATCGATGAATGTAAACTTCATTTCATTTTGTCATTTGTTTCTTCGTCAGTTTCATTAGGTGACTTTAATAACACTTAAAAATCAAATATCCCCTACTTTTTTTGAATAGTATAGTATGAAGTATTTTATAGAAATAAAGAGGAAGCAAGAACAAAAGGGAAAAAATGTACAAAGTAAAGTATTCAGTATTCTGAGATTCACTCAAGATACATGTACCCTTCTTTCAATCTGATTACAACACAGATCCATTTTCGTATTGTTTTATAGTTCAAAATTTCGATTTACTTGTCTTTACTACACTAGGATCTGGAAATGTTGTTACCACTTACGTGTTCTGGTTATATTCTATTAGCAGTAAAATTGACCTATACCAATCATCAGACTAGATTAGTGAAACCCTTACATTTATATTATAGTTCGATTTACTTGTCTTTACTACACTAGGATCTGGAAGAGTTGTTATCGTTGACATGTTCTGGTTACATTCTTTTAGCAGTAAAATTGACCTAACTCATACCAATCATCAGGCTGTCGATTAATGAAACCCTTACATTTTTGTCCTGTATAAGCTCCATGAGCGTTTTTCAGGGAATCCAGTATTTTTCTAGTTAGATTAAATATTTCCTCTTTCCATATAAAAACTAAAATTACCATACTTTTATTGCAAATAACAACCTGATAAATACTCTTCTGGGAATGTATCTTTAAGTTTTAAGAAGCTTTCATTTAGATATAGAAACTCTTGTGTATTCTAAAAGCATACCTTTTTATTATAGCCATCACTGGCGGGTGATATTATACCTCCAATAACATTGTACTTTCCAGTTTTATTTAAAGAATCTCTGGCTAATTCTAAAAATAAAACAGCATGTAATGATATAATATTAATATTCATGACATACAAACAAGCAAGCAATTCAAATCAATATATTGTCTGAATAAAAATATGATCTACCTACTTCAGCACTAATAGTGAAAAATAGATACCAAACAAATTTATCAACATGTACATGTAGAATGTAGGCTGAGTCAGACATATATGTCCAAGTAATTGTAATAAGATATTACAGATGATCTTGAAATCCATTTTCCACAGTATAGGCCTAAGAATTTATTACGTCTTATATAAACTCATATGTATATTGTTGACAACTTACCTTATTTTGTAAAATTAAACATTATAAAATATTACTATATATTTGTTCCAGTTTGTAATTTTTCATCCTAATGTCAATGCTAAATTGTACATGTACCGGTAGTTGCAATAAACAAATTTATTATTTATCAAATATCATCAATTAATTATAAATAAATTTTAAATATTTGATTTGTCTCCTATTCCTATCATATATAGGTTACCCCATTATAATTAGAGAATATCCATATAAACTCTTACCAAAAAGTCTCAAGTGCATGTTGGTTATTGGATTAAACGATCCACACGACAGCAAAACAACCTTAGTCGGCGACGTCATTTTTACTCTGAACATTCTAACCTGGAAGCCAAGTATTCAAGTATTGAGAAATAACTTAATAGTCGTCACGTGACTGTCACGTGATAGACACCGCTAACAACTGATTTTTAGACTTGGATTTACTGTTACCGATTAACGTTAATATCTTTAACTTTTGCCACATTTGTTCAGTTTAAGAATTATTTATAACTGATTTAAAAATAAGATCAATGCACTAATACCCTTGTAGTAAATTTATGCATCGTTTTAGTTATACGGTTTAGTAGATCCTCTCCCCAACTTTTTATATCACTTTGTAATATGGCTGCCTCCATAAACAAGCGTGTTGAATTTTATTGAAGAACTTCAAATATTGTACCAGTTAATTGTAACTCCGAGGTAAATGCACTGTTGGGTGTGTAACACTGTCCGATTCAGGGTACATGCGTTGATAGACATCATAACACTGTCTTTTAATTTTTGTGGCTGAAAAATATGAACAAAAATAACCCAATGGCAATATAACTAAAACTAGCATTGCAAACGGGTTTTCAAATACTACCAATGACTCAAAAGTGACAGTGATGCTGTAATTATGAACTATCTAGAATGAATAATCTGAAAAAATTTCCAAAAAATATTGAAAATTAAAAAAGTTATAGCGTTTTTAAGATGGCAAACTGGGGGCACAAAAAAACGGCTTTTTTCAAAAACGCAAAAAAACTGACCGAAGTCAATATCTCAGTAACTATACAAGATAGGCCTATGAAAATTGCACTAATTAAAGATCTCGATGTATTTAATAAAGCCAAATTGTCGCTATAATATTCTGGCATATACTTTTTGTGTTTCAGAGGTTCAAAGTTGAGGTCCGTGTCAATTACGCACAAATCACAGCAAAAAAATTGACAAATTCCTGTAGGCCCTATACTTAAAGGGGCAATAACATTCTTGCTGGCTTGGTAGCTCCAGAAAATAAATAATACCCTTATTATAAGTACTAGATGTTTAAATGTCCTACCTGTTGTGTAAATTATCCATTACAACCTATTTTATTTGTCCAGAGGGTTCGAAAATATTTTAAAATCCAAGTCACATTTGAAAAGGTTTACGTTAGGCTTTTCAAATCAATTGGTTGAATTTTTCCAATTTTTTAAATTAGGTGTGTTAAGATGAATTTATATCATCATTTAATTGGAATATTCTAAAATAATACCATTTGTTGACCAGAATGAAGATTGGGACATATTTTTCAGTTACAACCAGAGGGTTATTGGGGCTTTAAATTGCAGCACTTTGACATTCATACAGTGGCTTATTTTTAAATGAATATGCACAAACAAAGTGTTTTCAGTCGGTTCTGTTATTTATTTTTTGCATGACAACACCTTAAATCACAATTTTTGACCGATTGATGTCAAGGTCAAAGAGAAACAACTTTTTACATGTATGTATGCAATTGGGCATCTACTGGTCTAGAGGCCATTGACAACTGGTCACTCACAGTCATAAAACAATTATAATTCATTATCAAAAGTGTGTGGTAAAATGAGAAATATACATGTACATGTAAGCTTTTGGTGGATATGCCACTTTTTCCACACCAATTATGTGTACATCAATTTGAGATTGTATGTTTCAGGAATGAAATTAACAATTAAACTATGATTTATATAACAGCTATATTTTGGTGATCAACATCATTACAATTTCAAATAAAAACAGTTACATAGACATAATTAAAACATTTAAAAATCTTAAAAGAGTCCAAATAACCCTAAACAATGAGTATCATGATCACTTCAATTGTCTGATAAATATGCAAAATGATAAAAACAAAATGTATCCTACTCTGCTAAAAATAAATTAAAAGGTAAACTTATAAAAGTAAGGTATGATCTACATGAAAGAGTATTTAAAATAAATCAAAGTATTATAGTATTAGTGGTAGAAATATAGCTTTCTTGTTGAGATATTATCCCAAGGAAAAAAAATATAAAAATTCTTCGTTAGTAAAAATGTCTGGGAATTTTCTTCTTCCAATTCAATAATCACAGTATGAGCTACACTACTAAATTAAACAATTCTGAAATGAAAAAAATTTAGTTGTAAATTATATAAGGCCTAAGGCTAAGATACCTAGCATGCTAAGCTAACTGGCTTCAACAAAGGACAGTAATAGTAATACTAATTTTTCAGCTGCATTTCATGAAAAAAATATCCAAGGTGGTCAACAACATTCACGATTTTTATCCTTTGTTAGTGAATTATCTGGCTAAAGTTTGGTATAAGAAAAACCCTGTCCAAATCGATCATTTGTTTTTTACACACTGAAGTCTGTGGCGTTTTCAATTGTGGTCTGAACCCTGATCAACCACGAATTACCTCCCTTTAACGCCACATGGTTCGATTTCTGACAAATTACGGATTCCTACGGGGGATACAGACTTAACAAATGGTCAAACTAAGTAGTTAATGAATTGGGCTTTCCAAATATACCCAAATCTTGAGCGTCGAGGGCCTTTTTCGAAAATTTCTATCAACTTCAAATTTTCAATTGATGAAAAATATGAGAAAATCTTACCTCAGTTTCTCCAAATCCTACTCGACAGCAAGTTCATTCATTTTTCTCCATAGTAAACATCGCGTGGTCAATGTTTGACACTCTGAAAATTCATGAGAAGGCGTAGCACGAAGTATACTTTTCTCGGTCAACTTTTTGTGGTGTCTGAAAATAGTATAGTCAGCGCCCCTAGCGGCGTTTGGCATCGCTACTAAAACTTAACTTATAATTATAACAACTGCTATGTGACAAAAAAAATTAAATTCAATGGATTGCAATGGAAATACCATTATTAGAAACCCCTTTGGTATGCCATTCCAATGATACCAAAATCACCTTTCTGCAATAAATAGCAAGAAAGTTAGAGCAATTTAAATGTTGCATAATTAGTCATTAACGCGTCAATTAATTTTGTTAGAAAAAATAGCTCTCACGAAATAACTTTGTGACCCAAATTAACACCTCACTAAATGTTTTGTAACTTTCTCAATTATTGTTCAATTTCAATAAACTTGGTATCATTGGAAAGCACAACAAAAGCCCCACAAGTCTAAAACATGATTAATTGCACAGGTCAATATCAGTTGTATTTATTATTAAATATAATAGGCATAGTATTTCTTGTGCCAAACAATTCAGCCAATGGGTGTGCGGGGAAATGGGTCACGTGACCAACAAACCTCAATGAAATACCGGAGGCGAAAACTGCGCAGACAAATTCATTCCATGGGAGTCGATAGATTTGCCTGAAATTTGGCAAGTAGATCGTCAGATAACCACAGTAAAATATGATCATGGGTTTGAAAAATATTTTACTTATTTTGTAGTAAAGCGAAGTGATTTTGATGACTTGAAAAATCGCAGAAAATGCTGATCTTCTTGTTAAACTTCTACAAATCCAATTGGAAAAAAATCAAGACGAGCGTAATAGCGGGCTTGTTATCTAGGTCAGCAAAATGTGTGTAGACCCCCCACTAATGTAAATAAACACCAAAACACCGAATTATGAGTGGGGGGGGTACCAACGCTGAACTTCCGGCAGTTTAAATGAAAATGAGGCTGAGGCTGTTGACAAAGTTTGCACTGTCGAGAAGCCAGAATTGTCACATAGTTACAACTAGGCCACGGTTTTTCGTCCCATCCGAACGACTAGACAGCTCTGCTTGCCAGACCTTCTTTCAGTTAGCGAACAAGGTATACTGAATGACTGTTTAGTATGATGGGCGAGAAGTAAATATCAACACAATGTTTGGAAAATAAAGATGTTCTGATTTGTAGTTTTTGTGAACATGCAAATGGATGTGGTTGAAGCACTTGTTCTGTAATTTAAAGTAGTTAAGTCTCTAACTCATTATCTTCCAAAGTCTTACACGTTGAAAACACGGATTATGGGTCAATTTCTAGGTCCCAAACATTAGCAATTTAGCTCCTTTAATGTCAATTTATGTCAATTGATGTATGTTTTGTATAACTTTTATATGTAGAAGTATTCACCTTGAAAAGATGGCTAAGAAAAAGAAGAACTTGTCAGACAAAATAAGAGGAAAAAATAAAAGTGGTAGTTTTAAAAAATTCAACCCATTTGAAGTAAAAGTCAACAAACAGAAACATCATGTGCTCGGGAAAAAAAGAACAAAATCTGAACATGGTGCTCCAGGAATATCAAAGTCAAAAGCAATGAAAAAGGTTCTACAGTACTTTTTTTCATCACGGAATGAAAATTAATTCTTTACATTGTCACCATTTAAAGAAAATATTTCATGCTTAAAAAATATTTTAGTTCAATCACAGAATAAACATTATTTCTTTACACTGTCACTATTAAAGAAAATATTTCCTGCTTATATTGTATATTGCTAGCCTTAAGTATATTATACCCTTGTATTCTTTCCAATCTACACCTAATTTTTGTATGCCAACCTACATTTGTTTTGAAACTTGGTTAAAAGTGCAACAGCAAGGCAGTAAATCTGTAATTAATATTGATAGACCTGTAACTTAAAATGTATAAATATTATATATCAAATATTCCCTGGATCTCATTAACATTTTGGCTATTTTGTTTTACAGCGAGCTGGAACACTACTTAAAGAATACCAAGGTAGACATAAAGTCAACAAATTAATTGATAAACGTATTGGTGAAAAAGATCAAAATCTGACTTTAGAAGAGAAAATGATGCAGAGATATGCTTTGGAGAGAAAGGTTAAGGCATAAGATTTATATTTTTTGATTATTGTTAGTAATTACTGTAATCTTGCTCTACTGTCTACGTCTTGTGTTTATTTTTAACAATCAATGAAAAGATTTCAAATTCAATTTATGTCTAGTTATTTGATTATTGAAAATTTGATTATTGAAAGCAGAGGACAGATTTTACTATTTTGGAATAAAATGTGCTGTTAACTGAGTCAAGATTTACACACATGAAGTACATTTGAATATTTAACTTGTATAGTCAATGAATTACCCACATTTATCAAATATAAGGACCAAAGGTTTTTGGTGTTGCCACTGTTCTGAATTCAATATATGCTTACTTTTAGAATGAAGAGAAAAAAGGAAGTATTTATAGTTTAAATGAAGATGAGGATCTTACCCATTATGGCCAATCTTTATCAAATATAGAAAAGTTTGATAATCCTGTTGTAAGTGATGAGGATGAAGATGATGATGATATCAAAAGGTTAAAAGGTGAAATCCATCAAACACTTGAAAATTATTCCACTGTTTGCCATATCATATTACCTATTTTTAAATCTGATGCACAAAATTATTTTATTTAAATTTATATTTCCTTGTGCAACCTGAAACCATATATTTTAACTGAAAATTACTACTAAAATATGATAGTGCTTTATGACCCCCCAAAATAAAATGAAGGTTATTAGTAAGGTTACTAAAATGAAAAAAAGAAAACAAACCTAAACACAGTCAAAAACAAAATTTTCATGTTCATAGCTATCCTTTTCTCTTGAGTTAGTCATGAAAACAATGCTATTTTATTTGTATTAGGATTTTTTGATTGTAAGTCACCACATATTTACTTTTTGTATAGTTTTGATGTTGTCTGCAGTAAATGGCTATGTAAGTTTTATGTCGTAGATGTATTGCATATTAACAAATGACAACAATATTTCAGCAAAAATTGTTGCTGAGGAACATTTTGGAGGATTCCTAACCAAGAAATCGGATGAAGAAACTCAGAAATCATTTAAAGAGAAAATGGAAGAAGTGATAGCTCTGTCTAAAAAATATAAAGTAAGAATCCCTTAATATTGAACAGTAATAGAAATATCTTTAAATATCTTGTCTCAGTTTAATTCTGCCAAATGACAGAGCTGGTTAATGATAATAATGATATTGATATTTCAGTCTGAAAGACAATCAGAAAAGAATGAAAGGCTTGAAATGACAGAACAAGTGGATAAAGAATATAAAGAAGTAATGGACCTTCTGTGTGGGTTGTCGGTATGTAAATTAAACTATAATTTTCTTCAGACAAATTTTATTCTGTCTGGCAGTGGAAAAAACCCAAAAGAACGGACACAAAATCGGAGCAAATTTGTTCACTATCTCAATTGTTTATGTTGTTTAGCAAAATATCTGTAAGTTTTTAATTCCTTTTAAATGATAAGTTGAAAATTGCCAATTATGTAGACAAAATTAAATTTTTAAAATGCAATTAGAGGCATTAGTTCAGTCATAAAAGTTCTTTACCTTAGCCCTGATGTTCAGTATTTTTTAAGGGTATTTTATTGTGTCAATTTTATAATTATAATTATTGTACAGAGACCCCCTAAATCAAGTGATAAAAAGGGAGAAAAAGAGGCAGCTGTAACTACGAAAGTAGATGATTATGATATAGCGGTTAGAACTCTACAATTTGAGGCTAAAGGAAAGGTTAGTTTGTTGAATTATAAGAAACTTGTTCAGTTTATGATGTGTCATTTGGAATGCATTTGTTGCATTTATACCCATATATTTACAATCTATTTCTAAGAATTGAATTTGGAATGTTAGGAAATTTTCTGTTTCAAAGCTTTCAAAAGCTTATAGTAAATTTAAGTTATTAATTGTCTGAGAAATCTAGATGTAGACTTATAGATTAACCATCAAGTAAATTATTGCAGGCTTCAGATAGATTAAAGACAGATGAAGAAATAGCCAAAGAAGAGAAGGAAAGATTAGAAAAATTGGAGGTAATTTAGATAACTTTTGAAAATAGATGATCTTAGTTTTATTTTAAAGTTATATTAAACACTGAAAAATACTCTTTATTAGAGAGATGTTATTACTGTTATCAAAGACATAAAATTGGGTATTGATTTTTTTATCAAATGTTTTATATGAGGTCTATTTATTGAATTTAACCCCACAGTAGATGCTGCAATAGATCAAAACATTGTATCATAATTTGTAAAACTTTATTTACATTTGAAATATTTGATATCCAAATCCGTAAAATGTGGATTTGTCGAAGACTTTTTTACATTTATTAAATTTTCAAATATTTGATATATCAGGCTGATCGATTAATGCGAATGAAGGGTATAATAGAAGAGGAAAATACTTCTGAACCAAGACATATCTCGGCAGATGATCTTTTTGATGGGTAAGATTAATAAATAATATGTTTTTACCTTAAGATCTTTTGAAATTAATGCTGTCTGCTGATTTCTGATTTATATATGACCATTATTGTCTATTTCATAATTACACCATTGTTATTTTATCTTTGTTATTTCATCAGCTAAACAAAATTGATTTCTAGAGACACTGAAACAAAACTGATTTCTAGAGACACTGAAACAAAATGTGATCAAATTGTATAATTAGATTACACAATAGAAGATAAACTGATCCTCAGCTGATCTTTGGACTATTATGAACAGAAGATGTAGAATATGGTGACGAGAAAGCCAAATCAAAAGTTCGGGTAATTTACAAAATTTTTTATTTACAGATTTAATCTTAATATCGACAAACGAGATAAACAAAGAGCTAAACAATCCGTTCATTTTAAAGATGGCAAATTAGCTGGAGGTGATGATGTCCTGATTCCTAAAATGAAGCAAGGCATGAAAAGTATTGAAATGAATGATGACGAAAGTGATGATGAGGAAGAGGATGAAGAAATTGATGAGAGCAATGATGATGATGATGAAAATGAAGATAATGATGATGAAGAAGAAAATGAAGATATTGACAATAAAGGTTAAGATTGTATGATAGCTTTTCATGAGATCTATATTTTTATATCAAGATTTTTGACTGACCAAGTGATTGACAGTTATTGTTATAGGTCCAGATATAGAAGTTCCTTTGTTTCGCGTAAAATTGGATATATATATATATATATTGTTACCATATTACTTTAACCCTACATATTTACAGATGATATCAAAAGAGATGACGAGGATGATGAGGATGATGAAGAAGATGATAGCGATAGTGATGATAGTTATGCTGATTTAGAGTCAGAAGAAGAAGAGGAAAAGAAAGAAGACAGTATGTCAGAGAAGAAGGCTCTGATCAAGTCCATTTTAAAGAAATCTGAAAATAAATCTTTGAAGTCACGAAACCCAAAGGCAAGCAAATACATATATTTTAAACAAACCAGAATTTTATTTTAATATGAATTGGTAAATAGAAACAATATAGATTATTATGTCAGTGCTACTTTATAAAGGCTGTTATTTAAAGTATTCATAAGCAGATTCGATTAATATAAAGTCAATATCCTTATTTGCAGGAAACCAAAGAAATAATAGAAAAGGCAAAAAAGGAATTACCCTACACATTTCCTGGTGAGTTGACACTGATTTCATATCCGTTGTTTCCTGTAATAAAGCCTACTTTAATGATGGTATAGATTGCTAAATTAAACATACATTATGCAAGAGAAAAATATGTATATTGTAGGTCTTTCTTTAGGCCTGAATTATTATAAAAACTATTAATTAGACATTAATTAACTTAAGACCATAATCAACTTTCGATGTTGAGGCTAGCATGAGATTTTTGTTAACTTTTAATTCGATTCGTTGAAAAATTTCCTTCGTGTTTTACCGATAAAAATGGATAATCGAGACTACTAGTTTTGTCTGACGGACTTTAGTAATGATGGCCGAGGCTAAGCGGAACTTTCATTTGACTAGTTCTAAGTTCATAGTGGATCAATTTCACTGAAATTTTCAGCAAATTGCCTTTACATTAGCTGGTTTTTAACTATTATAGTGAGAATTGCCAACTCATTATCTAATCTCCCATAAATGTATCTTTAAAATTAATTGAATGGAATTATCAAAACATGATGATATGATTATCTAATTATGAGTACAAGCTCTTTTATTCCAAAGTCTTGCAAAATTAGAAAACATGTGTTAAGCAAATCTGTTGATTAAAAGACACTTCAGTTATAAATCAAATAGCGTTTAACCTGTAATAATGATTGACCAGTAAGTCAATACTGATCTGGAGTTGCTCTATACCAAGAAGCTTTGGCAACTTTATAGACTGCAAATGTATTATATTTAGGTTAAATTAAAGGGACAATAACACTCTTGGTGGCTTGGTAGCTCCAGAAAATAAATAATAGCCTTATTCTAAGTACTAGATGTTTTAGTGTCTTGCCTGTTGTTTAAATTATCCATTACATCCTATTGTACTTTTCCAGAGGGTTCGAAAATATTTTAAAATCCAAGTCACATTTGAAAAGGTTTACGTTAGACTTTTCAAATCAATAAGTTGAATTTTTCCAATTTTTTAAATTAGGTGTGTTAAAATGAAATTTATTTCATCAATTAATTGGAATATTGTAAAATAATACAATTTGTTAACCAGAATGAAGACTGGGACATATTATTCAGTTACAACAAGAGTGGTATTGGGGCTTTAAATAATTATTAATCTTTTACAGCACCTACCAGCTACGATGATTGGTTAAATTTAATACAAGGTCTGAATACCACGGACCAGGTAACTGTAGTAGAAAGAATATTGAAATTATATCATCCTAGTTTAGGTGAAGGAAATAAACAGAAATTACAGGTATGAATAGTTTTCATAATAATATTTTATGACTTGCTATCCATCACATTTACAGAGCTAACACATTAGGAATATGTAACTTTGGGCATGTGCTCATTTAAAGAGGAAACCAGATGGTGCGACCATTATTATGTGGTAATGATATCATACAATAGTCCATACTTATTATTGATCCTGATGTCTGCTTGCGAAGAATATTTCCGATCATCTGAACAACTAGACACTGTCCTTGCCCTGCCGGGAGCCACAGTGGCTAAGTGGGTAAGACACTGGCGCTAGTCTCGAGGTTGCTGAATCGCTCCTGTTGTTAGGCCGAGAAAGATCATCATGATTTTCTAACGTGGTTTCAGTGGTGCATTGTGCAGATAGGATGAAAAAACAAGGTCCCGTGTACACATTGTCGTGCACATAAAAGATCCCCCGCAGTTGGAATTGAATATTAGGGTAGGTCTTGCTACAACTCTCCCGGCAAGATCCCTAATAGCCCTCTCTATGGAATATGCCCATCTTCACTAGCCCAGTTGAAGCAGAACAGTAGGACATTAAACTCCATATCATTTTCTTGCCAGGCCTTCCATCCTGCACCACTGATTAGGTAATTTTCCGTCCAACATCAGGAGTGAACACTGAGACCTCCTAGGTAACGAGTCAGTGCCTCACCCACTGAGCCACAGTGGCTCACCAATTTTAGCAATCAATTAGATAAAAGCCAGTGCAGTCATTGATTTTTTTCATTTAATATTTCAACAGGAAAGGTAAAAATTTGGTAATGTTTGTTTTGAACACATCCTCAAGTTACTGCCTACTAATCAATCCCTCTCTTTAATTGATATTTATTTTATGTAATCTTAAACATTTCTCTTTTTTATGTTACATATTTTTCTTGATTGTAAGGTCAATAAAATTGGTTAATAAATGTTGTTTTCTTATTCTGCAGACATTTCATGGGTTTCTGGTTCAGTATTTTGGTGATCTGGCATTACAAGAGCCACCAGAGTTAGAACTTATGGATAAATTAGTCTTGCCAATTTACAGTCTCACCAAAATGTCACCAGATAACGCAGCAGAAATATTTCAAAATGAAATAATGAGTCGACAGGAAGAGTTTCGACAGATAACTGAGCGTAAACATGGTCGAGGTCTTTATTTAGGCTTAGATACGGTAAGATTCTACAGATTTTGTTTGATCTTCTCTTTCATGTTATCATATAAGGAATTTGGCATTCCAAACATATTTGTTGTAAATAAATTTTATCCAAGATGTGTGCAAATAATTATTTTAGGAAGAAGACAGTGATTAAGTAACTACAAAGAAATAAGTAATCAACACCTAGTTATTGTAATGAACGAATTGAAAAGGCAAGCCTTTTCATTGCTTTGCTTTTTCCTGTTCTATCCGGATACCAAATCAATCTATATTTTCTCTGCATACCTAAAGTTAAATTAGAAATTAAACTTCTTATCAAATTATTTTGTATTTCAGCTTTTAATGTTAAAAGTAGTCTCAATCATATTTCCTACGTCTGATTTTCAACATAAAGTTACAACGCCATCTTTACTTTTTATGGCTCAAATGTTGGGACAGGTATGTCAGCATGTATAACATATGTAACTCAATTAATTGTTTTTATCCTGTCGTAATTAAAGTCAAGTAACTCCTGATATTTAGACTCTGGTAAATACAATACAGGACTATGTTTTTGATAGATATTTTGTTAAATTTGGGCATATTGTTCATTTGACCATAGGGAAGAAACTTATCATATTTCAAATTTGGTATGTTATCTTTCTGGACACACTTTTATTCTTTCACTTGTGTGCGATATACTTAAATGGATGCTTCATTTGGGACAAAGGAGGAAAATTCAAAATTTTTGAAATTGCAAAATGTGCTGTAATTTTCCTGTATATATTAAAATTGATTGGAGTTTTAAATATCTGAATCATGAACATGCCTTGCAGAGTTATCTTTCCATTTGCATTGTATCTGTTTTAGCCAGTGGTTCTCAAATTTTTCTTGCCAACGGCACACCTTGGTACACATGAAAAAATAGTGGCACACCTGGCTAAATAATATATGAAAAATATTTGAATTTTAAAAAATAAAAACATAGCAATTCATAGAAGTCATACAACACATTATTGTCATAGACACATAGAATGACAGAGCTATGAACTTACCAGTAGACACCAATGAATACTAAATTGGAATCATATGGTTTTTTTTTCACGTTTTCTTAGTGCGTCATTCAAAATTTTGCGGCAAACTATGGAAGATCTCATGGCACACTGGTTGAGATTCACTGGTTTATGCTTATGTTTGCTATCTCATGTTTTCTCTGGTTTCCTCCCATTGCTAAAGACTCCTACGCACAAGCGAAATTATTGAAATAAAAATAAACAATTATTAGTCCCAAAATGACATACTTTGTTTTGAGTGGATGTTAAACTCCATTTCTTTCTCTCTCTGATCCGATTTGTTAGTGGGGGGGAAGCTGCACGTTTTTATGTGTTATATTTTTTGTTTTAGACACCTGTAAACTCTGAGAGAGATATTATTTATGGTCTGTATATATGTAATTTGTGTCTTGAGGTATGTATTATAAATTCAAATAGTTAAATATTTCATTATACATATGATTTTAATTCTGAAGTGAAAGAAGAAGATAAAATAATAATAAACATAAGTGGTCCATGGGACTGGTAATAAATAGGTTCAATAATTTTTATTAGAATCGCCTGGTTACTTGAAATATATGAGACAAAGGGCAATAATAAACGTACATGTGTTTGTACACAATACTTAAATCTGCAATTATGAATACCTCTTCTGAATATTGTTATGTAAATGTCAAGTGTATCCAATGAATATAAACAATAAGGAAATGGTTGTTGGTGCATGTCTGTTTTTACATTCAGTTTATTGGTATGTCTAAGAGATTTATTCCCGAAGTAATCAGTTTTCTACATGGACTATTATTTCTGGCAGCAAAGAAGAATGCTAAACAGTGTAAGTTTTTCTATATATAGACAATTGTTAAGAAAAAGTAGAGAGTATGAGAGTATCCCAGCAATATATATTGTACATGTAATAAGTTTAATAACCATATCTTCCTCTCTGGGGCTTGTAACTTAGCAATTAGTTGGTCAGATTGAACTGAACACCAAACGAACTAAAACCATGTGCTACTTGAAATGCTTATAAATGCTTGACAGTTGGAATTCAATGTAAAGTTGATGGCCAAAACTCAATTTCTATCTAACAACTTATTATATTAATTTTGATAGATTGTAATCGTTGTATAGCCATTATATGTAAATACAGGCCTACACTGTAAAACGTGTCATTTGTGACATTTTCTTTTTGAAATATCTTGTTTCACTTTCAGTGGAAAAAGTATTCCCTCCCTTTAAACCAGTTGGAGATAATATTAATTTATTAAATATGAAACCTCCAAATATCAGGTCAGTATTCCTATTTTTATTTGCATATATTTAAATATATTGTTTTATTTATCAGGTACCGGTAATCTTATCATTATTATAATGGAATACAAAACTGTATTAAGTGTTGGGACAGCCATTTTTGAATTATTATTTTGATACGATCTGTTTCATTCTTGTAATTGAAATAACAGAATGTGAAGATCTGATCTTTTGATAGTATTTAGTCATCAAGATATCATTATCTGATAATAACTTGTTTTAATGCACAATAATTTCGCAGAAATATTTCCTGTATGAAAATAGAAATAATTTTAGCAATAATCAGCCAAAATGAATTAAATTAATATTTCAGAATGGTTATGTTTGAAATAACAATGATTGTATGCCATCGCCTTATATCCCTTTAACACACCTTGCAGACTTCAAACTGTCAGAGTATGAAAGTTTCCTTAACAAACAAAATGTTGCTCAAATAAATGTTACATGCTTTTTAAGTAGTGATAACATGCAAACATAATTTCTGCTTTGCCCTGTTTAATTCTCTAATTTGTATGTATTTCTAGTAAATTAAAAGTTGGTAAATTAAATGGTTGTGTATTATTAGCATCTTCTGCTACTAGAGATAGTTTAAACAATAACCAAATTAGGTAAGTTTCATTGTAGTCAATATTTTATCCTGAGATTTGGTATAAAGCAAGAAGAAAGCAAATCTATGTTTGATCTGCACCCCTAATGTGAATTTCCGAGAGAATTTTAAATCTATTAAAGAACTATTTTGAGATTGCTTTAATTTTTTGATGTGGTCTACATGTCCACAAGAAAAAGGAATATTAGAGGAAATGTCTTTTAACATTCATTATGCAAGAGCTAAATCTGCCTATTAAAGATCTTTCTTTAGACCTGAAATGTTATATAAATTATTATTTGGCCATTAATTAACTTATCCAGACCATAATCAACTCTTTTGGCCATTGCTAGCCTGTGGTATTTAGGGGATTGGAATGCATTTTGTGAAGGAGCAATATTAGTGTCAGTCATAATCACATATGTGATAGAAGTAGTTAAACATGTTCCAATTTGGAACTTCCATATATAATTTTAACACAGAGATAATTGCTATGATAGATGAGTAATGAAGGTTTCAACAAAAGAAAGTAAGGAACACAAGGAAAATATGAGTTATCCTTCTATAATGACTGAAGTGACGAGTGATAACAGTTACATGGGCGAATTTCTGCTCACTAACAATTCCTTTGAAGACAAGATGTTGGTATGCGAGACTGTGAAAGGATATGTGACAATTGTAAAAAAATAATTGAATGTCACTAGATAGAGAACCAGTTCTATCACATGTGATAATGACTGACACCAATAATGTCCTTTTAATTTTCAGCATATTCTATTTACGTTTTTATTTTTTAATTATTATAGTGAGAACTGTTAATTCTTTATCTAGTCCCCCATAATGCCTTTGCATATATATTGTTCTCCTTGACATTGTATGCATTAATTTCAAGTCAACTGAATCCTTTGTTGACAAGTTAGAATTGTGATAGACTGCATTTGCATAATATATTTAACTGTAAATTTAGGTTAAACGCTGTGTCAACAACGGTAGAATTATTACTAGAATATGCCAACCTGTTTACAGATCTTCCTGCATTTAAAGACATATTTTCACCTGTTGTAAATATGTGTTGTAAATTACCAAAAGACATGTATCCAGCTGATCTACAGGTAACACAGCTCACATGTTATTAAATGTAATTTATCATAGTATAACAAATATGTGAAAAATGTCTTAGCTATTCTGAATTCCTAATTTGAAAAGTGGTATAAGCTTATCTAGAAAGAGTATACATACCCTGTCTCGTGCATGACAACCACTATTTAAATAATAAAATGTAGTTCAACTTTGGAATATTTCCAAGCACTTTGGTTAGGCACATTTAGATAGAATTTGAATTGTATACTGCATAACTACCTTAATGCTACTAGTACTTTATGATTTAGGAAAAAATCTCCAAATTACAGTCAGTTTTAAAAGACAGATTTTCAAAACCACAGAAAGCTCTTCAAGTACAGAAAAATAAACCCATTGCTTTAAAGATGTTTGAACCTCAAATAGAAGAAAAGTAAGTTCTGACAGAATTTATCAGTTTAAGATAATAACAATTAATACGTTGCCAAACAGCCTGAAAAAGGCAGAAAATCATTGAAGGGAAAAAGTTGTAGGCATATTCAATAGCATATATGTATATGCTTATTACGTCAATGCCTTGATGGAGTTCGAAGATGAGCATTTTCCGCTTAGGGTAAGCAGAGATAAGCAATTTGATTGGTTGATGCTTTGGAACACGATAACTTTAGTTCTAATTAAGTGAGATTGATGAAACTTGGTGTATAGTTTCATTACAGTAAGTTCGATAATGAGCATTTTCTGCTCAAGGTAAGCAGAGCGATACGCAATTTGATTGGTAGAGACTTTGGAACACAATAACTCTCCTTCTAATTGAGTTAAAATGTTCAAACTTGGTGTATATGCTTATTAGGTCAATGCCTTGATGGAGTTCGAAGATGACCATTTTCCACTTAGGGTAAGCACAGATAAGCAATTTGATTGGTTGATGCTTTGGGACACAATAACTTTAGTTCTAATTAAATGAGAGTGATGAAACTTGGTGTATAGTTTCATTACAGTCATACAGTGTATATGCTTATACAGTGTATATGCTTATTAGGTCAATGCCCTGATGGAGTTCGAAGATGAGCATTTTCCGCTTAGGGTAAGCAGAGATAAGCAATTTGATTGGTTGATGCTGTGGGACACAATAACTTTAGTTCTAATTAAGTCGGAGTGACGAAACTTGGTGTATAATTTCATTACAGTAATACCTTGACTAAGATCGATAATGAGCATTTTCTGCTCAGGGTAAGCAGAGCGATAAGCAATTTGATTTGCTGAGACTTTGGAACACAATAACTCTCCTTCCAATTGAGTTCATTTGTTCAAAATTGGTGTGTATGCTTTTTAGGTCAATGCCTTGATGGAGTTCGAAGATGAGCATTTTCTTCTTAGGGTAGGCAGAGATAAGCAATTTGATTGCTTGATACTTTGGGACAAGATAACTTAGGTTCATCTTGATGGATGATTTTTATGCCAATACAATGACTGCATTCACATTCAGTAATGGATTCAACAGTAACAGTGTCAAGAAACGATTGACTCGGACACAAGGGCCCTTTCCCTTTGCCAGAGGAGCCCTTTTGTCTGCCTCTAGGGTCCCCCTAACTAGGGTACATTTTAATTTTTCTCGTCGGTTTTAGCATTTTTCTTTATAAAAAACTTTTGGATGACACTTCGTGTACAGTTTGATTGCTCGATATGTTTGAAAAAAATAAATGTGCGATTAATTAATATGTGTCATCTATTTATTTTGGGATTTCGGCGGGGGGACATCAGCCTCACTGTTGGCTTGTTTTATTTTAGATGGACGGGTAAGAGGAAGAAATGTGGTGGAACAAAAGAATTTCAACAGACACAGAAACTTGTTCACAAACATAAAAGAGAAATGAAAGGTGCTGTTAGAGATATAAGACGAGATTCACAATTCTTAGCTCGACATCAGCTGAAAGAAACATTACAAAGGTATTTCTAACTCAATGTTTTCCATAATATTCGAAATTAAAAACATGAATTAGAATTCAATATTGGTCAATTTCAGTCAATATTGATGATGTTATCTTGCAGTAAAAATATAGGATTCAAATATACAATTAACATAATCAAACATAATTTATTAGAAAATAAAATATTTTTTTCAAACTGAATATAAATCACTTTACATATATTCATGTTACATCAATATGTGGTTTTAGAACCATTTTCGTCCTATTTCAAGGTTAAAAAAAGAGCCTCATGTATGCCCTTTAACTGTCAAATGTTTATTGTTCTTTAAACTGTTAACAAACAAAATATTTGTACAGTTTAATCTAAGACTAGTGTAGTGGAAATCCTGTATCCTTTTTAAAACCGTTTCTTTTTCTACATAATTATTGAAGCAGCTCTGAAATAATTGTAAAGTCTCATGATCAGATAAAAAAGAATGTACAATTTCTATATACATTGTAACTCTCTTGTAAGTTGTATTTTGTGCTCAATTATTTCTTACATTTCTTACAATTTTAATATTTGTTTATTTCTAGGGATTCTGATAGAAAAAGAAAAGTTAAAGCTTTATATTCTAGTCTAGCAAATCAAGAAGGAGAAGTGCGAGCTCTTACTAAAATGAAAAAGAAGAAGTATTGAGATTTATAGCACATTGTGAACGTTTTTTTAAAACTAAATTAACATTTAATAGTTGTTCAAGAGATCAGGACCCATTTCATAAAGTGTGATGTTCGATACAGATGTGTAGTAACATGGTTAGTTTACATGAACATAAGTTATACAGGTGCTTTAATGAAATGAGAACCCGATGTTGATCTGTTACACATTAAATGTTATTGCCATGTTAAGAATTCAATTTTTTTTTGGTCAGAACAGACTGAAAATTTACAAAGCGATATGCAAAAATGTATTCTTGTACATAAATAAATTTATTGTAAATAAAAAAAGAGAGAAATTAATAGCATCTGAGTAGAGTTATGATTGTTATATTTTGAGGGTCTTTGAAGTTAGGGTCTTGGAATCCATACAGACACAAAGTCAAAATGGTAACGTATTGTTCAGAAGAATTGACATCTTTAATTTAGTCTGAGAGATTTTTAATACAAACAAGTCAAAGACAATAGTGTTCATGAATAACGGTTGTATAATTAGCATTACTTCACCAGTGGTAATATGATGATATCTTTAAAGATAATATCACAATATCACAATCAACAAAATTAATTACAAGAGTGTCTAGCTTGAATATTATTAATGTTTTTAAGTTATTTTTAAATTATCCTCAGCATTTTAAAATGGAATCAGGGATTTTGGTGGTTATGAAGAAATTTACTGTATGTAGTTTCTAAAGACTATTTGATTTATAAGTATAGATTTATTATTCTGAACAATTAAGAAAAAAAATAATCTCTGATATTAGAAAGTTGAGTTCATAAAAGTGGTCTGATCCCCATTATCGCATGAATTATTAATGTTTTTCAAGTTAATTATCCTCAGCATTTTAAAATGGAATCAGGGATTTCGGTGGTTATGAAGAATTTTACTGTATGTAGTTTCTAAAGACTATCTTATTAATAAGTATAGATTTATTATTCTGAACAATTAAAAGAAACTAATCTCTGATATTAGAAAGTTGAGTTTATAAAAGTGGTCTGATCCCCATTACCGTTATAATTCAATGAGTTATCAACCCTGTTGTGCTCTCTGTGCATGCAAATGAAGCACAAAACCGTCTCAATGTCACGATGACATAACCGTTTCCACATTATAACGGTGCGTTTTAGTACCACTTGTAAGCCTACCCAGCGTAATGGCAACCTATACTTTAGTTCTTATCCGTCACGGCGAAAGTGAATGGAACCAGAAAAATTTATTTTGTGGCTGGCACGATGCTGATCTTTCCGAAACTGGATTAAAAGAAGCAAAGCTTGCTGGACAGGTACCACAATCAATGACACAATGACAAATTTTAATTTATTGCTTTCATTGCTTTGTTTGAATATGATTTATTTTAAGAAGGCACTACGTACGTGTCTAATTAAGATAAGGGTAATTGTTTTGAAAAAATCGTAAATCTAGAGCCCAAAGTTTTTAAGCGCACGGACAAGCATATTGAAAAGAATTTTAAGACAGTTGATTTGAAGCCGGAAGAAATGAAGAAGAATAAAAGTCCGCTCCAAGTCAAAGCTCCAAGAAAGCCATGGGTTAAGCCCAGGTCTGATTTATGATATTTATTTTTTAAAATCAAATCTTTCCCTTGTTGAAAACAGTTACGGTTTAAAATAAGCCCCGTAAATCTGAGAAAATGATATTAAAAATCATTAAATTCCAATTTATCGTCTGCTAAAAAAAAAATATTGTCTTGATAAATCAAGGTCAAGGTGATCAATTTATTGTGAAGGTCAAGGCTACTCTTCGATAGACCGGAATGTTTAGTCTTTTAAGCCTATAGATTTCAATAGAAGAAATAAAGTCTGGTTATCCAGGTGTGGAAGAGAAGCAAACTGTTCGGTGAACACTCTTTCAGAGCTACAACAAAGTGACAGGCATCATACACACCAGTGCAGAATGATTGACAGCTGTCAGCCTTCACCTTAGAAATATCAAGGGAAATAATTCTAACAACTGGAGGCAGACCACATAAATGTTAAAACCTGTTCTACTGCTATTCCAGGCCACGAATTTAAAGTAGAACCATAAACTAATATACAGTAGCCATATTTATATCCCTAAATTTGACAATCTGTCTTTCGCCCATAATGCCATTAGGGGCACTTTACAAAGTGACAATGTAATCGTATAAAAAACACAAAAAAAAAACAACAACCAAATTATGAACATATTCCGTTGTATGCAGTGTCGGTTAAAGCGGCTTTAAATAAACGTTTTAAAACGGGTTTTTTATGCTGCATGGAATATTATTCTATAAAACATACAGTTGAAAACTAAAACAGCCCCCATAAGAGTCTTACAGAAACTGCGAATGTTCGGCCCAGCAGAATTTTTCGTCGCAATAGCCATCACAACACAATTTGTTTTCACATTAGTTCCCACAACACGATTTTCTATAGATTGGTCCCAACAGAGGGTTTTTGTTTAGATATCCATCATATCAGGAGTTCCGTTAGATTCTTTAGAATATCAGTTATATCAGGAATTTCTTTCTTTAGAGTATTATCCTTCACAGCAGAATTATTCGGCACAATAGCCATCACAAATTTTGGGTCAAAATAGCTATCACAGCTGAATTTTCTATCGATTGGTCCCGACAGGAATAATTCCTCCTCAGCAGGATTTTCTATACATTGCACCCAACAATATTATTTTTTCGAAGATAACCATTCGCATAAGGAATTGTGGTTAGAGCAGCAGAATTATTCAGCATAATAGCCACCAAAACAGAATTTTTCATCAGAATAGCTATCACAGCAGAATTTTCTATAGATTGTTCCCGCAGCGGGAATTGTCATTAGATTATTTAGTATATTCAGCAGAGGAAAAATAGTCATTAGCATATCCATCACAGTAGAATATTTTCATCACAACAGCCATGACAGCAGAATATTTTCATCACAACAGCCATACACAGCTAAATTTGTTTTTAGCTTGGTTCCAACAGCAAGATTTTCTATAGATTGGTATAAACAGCATGCTTTTCTATAGATTGGTTTAAACAGCAGGATTTTCCTTTAGATTATCCATCATACAAGGAATTTCGTTAGAATATCCATCACAATAGGTTTATTCGGCAGAATAGCCAGCACAGCAGACTTATTCTGCAGGATAGCTATCACGGCAGAATTTTCTACAGATTGGTCCTAACTGGAAGAATTGTGGTTAGATTATTCAACAAAGCTGAAATTTTCGTCAGAATAGCGATTACAGCAGAATATTTTTACCCCAATAGCCATGACAGCAGAAGTTGTTTTCTGTTTGCATATTTTCTATAGATTGGTTTAAACAGCTGGAATGTTCTTCAGATTATCCATCATATCAGAAATTTCGTTAGATTATCCATCACAGCAATATTATTCGACAGATAGCCACCAAAACAGAATTTTTCGTCAGAATAGCTATCACAGCAGAATTTTCTATTGATTGGTGCCCAACAGCAGGAATTGTGGTTAGATTATTCAGCAGAGCAGGAATTGTCGTTAGAAAATCCATGACAGCAGAATATTTTCCTCACAATAGCCATGACAGCAGTATGTTTTCATCACAACAGTCCTATACAGCAAATTCTTTTTAGCTTGGTTCCAACAGCAGGATTTTCTATAGACAGGATTTTCCTTTAGATTACCCATCATATAAGGAATTTCATTATTCAGGTTTATTCGGCAGAATAGTCAACACAGAAGACTTATTCGTTAAAATAGCTATCACAGCAGAATTTTCTATAGATTGGTCCCAACAGCAGGAATCTGGTTAGATTATTCAGCAGAGCAGGAATTGCCGTTAGAAAATCCATGAAGGCAGAATATTTTCGTCACAATAGCCATGGCAGCAGAAGTTGTTTTCTGCTTGGATATCTTCTATAGATTGGTTTGAACAGCCGGATTTTTCTACAGATTATCCATCATATCAGGAATTTCGTAAGTGTATCCATCACAGC